>OY997274.1:18466703-20966703 GCA_963921465.1 Triticum timopheevii
CTGCAAACTCCCTCCCGTACTTTCTTTCGATTTTTCTCCACTGCGACCCGTCAGCGGGTACTCTCAACTTTCCGTCTTTCTTACGGTCTTCTCTGTGCCATCGCATCGCCTTGGCATGCTCTTTGTTTTGGAACAAACGTTTCAACCGTGGTATTATAGGAGAATACCACATCACCTTGGCAGGAATCTTCTTCCTGGGGCGCTCGCCCTCGACATCACCATGCTCATCGCGGCTGATCTTATAGCGCAATGCACCACATACCGGGCAAGCGTTCAAATCCTCGTACTCACCGCGGTAGAGGATGCAATCATTAGGGCATGCATGTATCTTTTTCACCTCTAATCCTAGAGGGCAGACAGCCTTCTTTGCTTCGTACGTACTCTCGGGCAATTCGTTGTCCTTTGGAAGCATATCCCTTGTCAGATACACCATTCTCTGCCTTCCATTGCAGCATTTCCAGTGTGGTGCCCAGCTTTTTCTTGCCACCTACGCAATTCGGGTACAACAATTTTTTGTGATCCTCTAACATGCGCTGCAACTTCTTCTTCTCCAAATCACTTGCGCAGTTTCTCTTTGCATCGGCAATGGCCCGACCTAGATCATCAACGGGCTCATCTGATGCCTCTTCTTTAGATTCTTCCCGCATTACCGGCTCAGCTTCTTCCCCCATTGTTGTATCATCGTATTCAGGGAACCCATGGCCAGGATAGCTGTCGTCGTCCTCTTCTTCTTCATTGTCTTCCATCATAACCCCTCTTTCTCCGTGCTTGGTCCAAACATTATAGTGGGGCATGAAACCGGACTCAAACAGGTGGACGTGAATGGTTCTTGACGTAGAGTAATTGCGACCATTCTTACAGCCAGCACATGGACAAGGCATAAAACCATCCGCCCGCTTGTTTGCCTCAGCCGCAAGTAGAAAAGTATGCACGCCCTCAACGAACTGGGGAGAGCATCGGTCATCGTACATCCATTGCCGGTTCATCTTCATTACACAACACCGAATAGACCAAATTAATACAAGTTCATACATAAAGTTCATACAACACTTAAATGCAACAAACAAATAACTCTCTAGCTAAAGCATTTAAATGCAACAACAAATGCGACCAAGATCGCAACTAAGGTAACAATTGATCCAACATCATAATGATACCAAGCCTCACTATTGATGGCATATTTTCTAATCTTTCTAATCTTCAAGCTCATTTTCTCCATCTTGATCTTGTGATCATCGACGACATCGGCAACATGCAACTCCAATTCCATCTTCTCCCCCTCAATTCTTTTCAATTTTTCTTTCAAGTACTCGTTTTCTCTTTCAACTAAATTTAACCTCTCGACAATAGGGTCGGTTGGAATTTCCGGTTCACATACCTCCTAGATAAAAATATCTATGTCAACTTGATGGGCATAATTTGTCATAAACACGAAATGCAACAAATAGTTTTAAAAGAGAATATACCACATCCGAATCATAACAAGGACGAGGGCCGACGGGGACGGATATCAAAACCATGGCACTATGTATAACAAACAACCTACGGGTAAGATAATTATTATACGAGTAACTATATATCTAAATCACACAAACATCAATTTTTTATATAAAATTTCATGAACAAGAGGCTCACCACAAGGTGGTGCCGGCGACGGGACGGTGCGGGCGATCGACGGTGGTTACGACGGAGATTTAGAAGGCACTAAGTAAACCACACCTACATATGCAAACTAAGTGTTATTTTGACCTCAAATTGCATATAAATCAAATACTAGCACATATATATATTTCCTCCCAAATTACTAAACTCACAAATTAATAACTATATAAAGCATTGCAAGAGCTAATCTAGCAATGAGAGATGAAAGGACAAAGTTGCTAACCTTTGTGATCACTTGAATGGATGGGGGCCTTCAAATCTTGACAAATTTTGGGCAAAATGTGTGATGAGCTCGAGGGGAGAAGAGGAAGAACAGAGAGGAGAGGAGAGGGGAAAGGGGGAAGAACAGAGCGAGCTGGACGAAGGGTTTATATGCAGGAGGACCTATAGTACCGGTTCGTGGCACAAACCAGTACTAAAGGTGCTGGAGGGGGCCCAAACTGACAACATCCTGCCACCACCCTCATTAGTACCGGTTCGTGGAACGAACCGGTGCTAGAGGTTAGCCACGAACCGGTACTAATGAGAGCGGCCCGGCTAGCCGTTGGAACCGGCACTAATGTATACATTTGTGCCAGCTCTAATACAAACCGGCACTAATGTGCTTCACGTTTGACCCTTTTTCTACTAGTGTACCTTCCCCGCCGGTACCTTCCCCACCGGTCTCGGTGCCGCCATCGGTGCCGGCGCCGTTGGTGTCAATGTCGCTGTCAGTACCATCATCGAGGCCGACCTGCAAACCTTGCTTAGCATTCAAATAGTCGAGGTACTCTTGTTCACCCTCATAATCCATCTCGTCTGCATCTTGGTTAGAAGGCCCAGTTTCTTCGTTGTTCGACATGTTTCCTATGATTAAGCATCCTCATTTATTTATAAAAGTATGAATAAATGAGAAATGACATAAAAAGAAATCTATGTGCCAGCACTCGATATGCCAACTATGTAGCACAAAATCATGCCTTTATTCATGGGAAATTTCGGCATGACCTTTGCTTAAAAATGGACATATCGAGCGCCTGAAATTCACCGGAACGGAAATGAATCAACATTTCGGTGTAACATAGGCCACTCGGATCATTTTCCAAACATGACATGTCCAAAACATGACATATGCACATATCACATGTCCAGTTCAAATTTGCATATAAATTCAGCTAATTTTGAAACCTAGCTAAATTCATAACTAAATAGATAACCTAATTAACATACTGCCCTAACTAAAACCTAAGTAAATTAACCGAAGAACCCTAGCAGATAGAGGGGGGTTTACAGAGGGTGCAGGGGCGAGGAGGCAGGCCCGACGACGGCCGGGAGGGGAGAGGAGGGAGGCGAGGGCCAACGGGTTGGGGGCGAGCGCGCCGGGGTTGGGGGTGAGCACCGGCGCCGGGGTCGGCGGCGAGGGCCGGGTCGGGGGCGAGCGCCGGGGTCGGAGTCGGGGGCGAGGGCCGGGTCGGGGGAGAGCGCCGGGGTCGGGGGCTAGCGCCGGCGCCGGAGTCGGGGGCGAGCGCCGGGGTCGGGGGCTAGCGCCGGCGCTGGAGTCGGGGGCGAGCGTCGGGGCCGGGTCGGGCGCGGCGGTGCGACGGGGGAAGAGAGAGTGGGGATTTGGGGGGAAAAGGCGGGATGAAGCAGGGCGGGTGAGAATTTTGGTTTAAGTGGACGTAGCAGTAGCGCATTTGGACAAAACGCGCTGCTACTACCTTCAGTAGCTGTAGCGCTTTATACGAAATTTGCTACTACTAACTTCAGTAGCTGTAGCGGTTTAGGCAAAACGCGCTGCTACTACCTTCGCTACTGCCAGTTTTCCTTTTTCTTTTCCTTTATTTTATCCCACTTTTATTTCCCGAGGGCAGTGAACGAAGGGAGGGCGATATATATTGCATCATTTGATGGTTAAATATGTATGCAAAATAGGAACATATATATTACACATCATTGGACCGGTGTTGGGCGAGATGCTCTGCTCGGACGTGGGACAATTATTTTTTTTTATAAAAAAATTCTTTGCCGTCTGTACATTAGTGCGCTTGACGGCAAAGGCCACATTTTGGCTAACAGCAAAGACACAGTTTTTGCCGTCTGTTACTCTTTTGGGTGACGGCAAAGTTGGAGTTTGGCTGACGGCAAAGACTTTGCCGTCTGCCCGATAAAAAGCTGACGGCAAAGTACTCTTTGCCGACTTTGCCTTTGCCGTCACACTTTGCCGTCAGCCAGGTGACGGCAAAATCTTTGCCGTCTGTATTTCAGCCTTTGCCGTCTGTACTTGCCTGACGGCAAACTGTCTGATTCCTGTAGTGTTACACTATAACTCTTGATATTTTTCAGTGTAATCTCAGTGGATTTACACTGTAATCCTTAGTGCTTTTGGGTAGGGACGGTATTTTTACCCCTTAGTAATCTGCATTTGAGTAGGGCTGGATTATCTATGTATTATATTTAGGGGAATTCACATTGAATTTACAGTGTATCTCTCACTGGACTTACACCGTAAATTTTAGTGGGTTTTACAGTGTAATTCCAGGATTTTAAAGTGTAATTCTTATTGGATTTACACTGTAACTCAGTGGACTTGCATTGTTTTGTTGACTAAACAAGTATGCTCCGCTCTGTTTTGTTGTCAATAACCAATTTAGAAAAGCATGATTGAATCGGTTTTCCTTTCACAGGATTTGTTAATGCTATAAGAGAGACATACGTTAAGAAACTTAGCTTCATCATGTTCGAGGTACAAATTCTGGCCCTTCATGCTTGTTTCCATCCCATTTGATTCCTTTGCAGGCACCTGTAAATGTAAACATGTATATAAGCATTGTTCTGTTAATCTTGAAACATGTACTGTCTGCTTGTACATGTGTTTGCCCCTTTTTGTCAGTTCATAGGCTTAATTGATATGATAATTGATCATTTTATTACTGCCTGTGTGTACTCATTTGTGTTTACAAATAGTAGTTTGTAGGAATTTGAACTTCAAGTAGGAAAGAAAGGTCTTTCAATGTAGTTCCAAAGTTTATAAAATTCAGCCCTAGCTTCTTTACAAAGAGTTATTTTGTAATCATGATCTAAGTTCCTGATTAGTGTATAGTTTGTGTGTGCGAAAGTTTCTGAATTACAGTCATAGCTTTATGAAAATATAGCATTTCTAACTTGTTTGTTCAAGGATTTTCCTAACTTTTTGTATTTTATCTCCCAGAACATGTGATTCCCTATCTTTTTTATACTCATTTCCATGTGCTGGATCTGTTGTTTATAACTCAGAAACTTCCTACTAGTTCTGGAATTCACGAATTTTAGATGGATTTTTTGTTTCCTAACATTTCTGCTCCTGCACCACTAGACTCATAGGATCCTAGGGTTCTTCCTGGATCTAGTTTTAATTTCCTGGTTCTAGTGTAAAGTTCCAGAATTCATCTTTTTTTTAGTTTATTTGTCTCTCCAGCATGTATATATAATGGTTCACAGGTGCCTTTTGTTTGATTTCTGATGTAGACAGGCAGGGGAGAGAAATCTGTCTAAATCATACTTAGTATGTGGTGATTGCAAAGTTGGGGGTGTTTACCTGTGTTTAGTCATCTTCGGCAGACTGGATCATCTTCAGGTTTCTGTCCCAGATCATGGAGGAATTGCCCCCTTGGTTGGCGCTTATTCCTATTTCCTCTAGCTGTTCCCCCCTCCATGTTCTTCCCCTATGCAGTGCATTTTTGTAGTGGACATTACACCAAAAATAATAGTGGAGTTATTATTGTAATTTTATAGCTTTTCAATGTAATTTTTAGTGCTCCTAATTTGTCATGTCATTTTAGGTGTGTGTGCGTAGGTGACATCATCCTGATCCTTTCCTTTTCTTTTTGTTTTGCTTAAGCTTAGTGCACATGTACATGGTAAAGCTTGCCTGCATATTTGGGTTTTTTGGCCCTCCTTGTTATTTTTCTGTCCGAGCGGGAAAAGTTGGGTTGTGGACCTGTTAAGATCATGATGTTGGTGGTGTTTAAGAGTTGGTGTGTGGACCCGTTTAAGCTCGTGATACTGGTGTGCTTAAAATCAGGGACAAGTAGGAGCTAACAGAGGACATGAGACACGGGACAGGGAGACACTTGTCATTCTGTAATAGGTGGAAAAATCTGACTGAAAACGAATTCGTTTTCATCCGGATGTAGAATAGACAGTTCCATTAATTATGGCGGAACCACGTTGGGCTCACTAATACCACCGCCACTGCCCTTCCTCGATGGGGCCGCCTCATGAACTGTCCTGGGTAGCGCATTCCTCCTGGGCCCAGGTGGTGGCTGGTCATCTAAGACTTGCACACCGCTTCATTGACATCCACTCTGAATGCTACATCATGGTAATGTAGCTCCTGTTCGAGTCCTTCCATGTCGTTATCAACTCATAGTCGCTGGAGATGGTCAAAGAATGGCTAGCTGCTATTCGGATCCTGTTTGAGCTGATGCCCATGTAATAACGATTTATGTGTCCAAACATATGTTGGGACAAACCCCAGACAAACCTCTATCTATCTCTCACACACTCGGAGATGGAAGAAGAGGAGGAGCACACTGCATTTTTTCAGGCGGCGCACGCCATATGCCGCACGAAGGGCGCCTCGCCCACATGAAGGGCCTCACTTTTTTCCAACTGGGCACATACCCAGCTCGGTAACACACCGTGCGGATCAGTACAAGGAAGAGGAGGGGTTTTATACCCCGTGTACACACACATAAGATAGCTACCACGCACGCACGCGCTAATAATCTAGTTAACTAACCAACAAACCTTGACGCACCACTCTGACAAACTGATTAAAAAGCCGGCTTTGTAGCTAGCCTAGGCAGCACAGTACCCACGCATGACGCGCTCATCCCAGCGCACGCACTCCTGATGACTCGGTTTCCCTCCACATGAGCCACTGCTCATCCGCGAGACCTGAGCACCGTCATGCATAGTCAGCGCCCGCTGCAACTACCATTGCTACAAGAGCTAGCCGTACGGCCGTGCATCGAGTGCACGCACACACGCACACACGGGCTCGACGCGGCCACGGAGAGCGTCGGGCTTGACTAGTGCGCGCACATCCACACTGACTATGCTCACTGCCGTGGCTTATTCGAACACAATACAAGTAGTGTTATTTCCGATACCTCCTAACCCTATAAGAAGTAGTTTTGGTGGACTTTTTGCGCCTGCACAAATGAGATATAATTGTTACACAAATATACCTAAAATTAGGTTATATTGTGAGAACTGATACAATGGGTGCGTATATGGATACGATGCTCCTTGTTGCCATTTATAGAGCTCCCTCTGGTTGATAACTTCTACGGGCGCCTCCACATGTGCACCACTTTTTCTATTAGCTGGGGTAGGCAGTCGCTCTCCATCCCCACATGTTGTCCATTGTAAATGGATCTTTTTACGGAATTATAAATGGACGGAAAATGCAGGTAGCCCACCTACAAGTATGTTACTTTTTTCGAGAAGGAGGATGACCCCGTCTCAGCTTCAGGATGATGCATGCAACCATTTCTTGAATTATTCATCAAGACCTTACAAAGTAATATATAAACAAGTCTGAAGCCACCATCCCAGCAACAACTATCGTTATTCCTATCAACTTGGTGAAGGGGTCCAATCGTCTGAGCCGCATACCAGACCTCACACAAGAGCCCAACATCTAAAGCCGAAGGCTCCAAGCTAGCCGCATTGTCGGGTCTGGGCACACACCGGTTCGTCGCACTGTCAATGGTCATTGAACACTCACAGTGTAGAGGTCGCTGCCATCGTCTTCCACCAATCCATATTCAGAGAAGGTACTGGCATATCGACCTTGCTAGGCCCAACTGTTGTCGATGCCATCATGATGCGGGCAACCATCATGCACTCATTCGTCAACACGCACCCACTGCCAAGACCATACTGCTCCATGCCGTCGAGACGCGTCGTTGTCGACGTGTCAGATGCCACACCACTCCTCCTTCGCCAACACCACCTGCTAGCACTGGTCCCATCCCCTCCGCCTACAGTTTCTCTAACAAAGCACCTGAACGCCCCAGGAGGAGCCTCCAAGAAGGGCACAATAAATGCAGTATCATTGCCGCCCAATCTGAGGAGATTTTGGGTCTTCACATGGCCATGGGGTCAGGGCGTAGGGGAAGGACCTCGATAACGCCAGCAAGGAGGAGAGCCGCGACCTTAGTCGCCGCCAATCTCAAAATGATCATAACAACGAGAGATTCCTCTGGTCTGAATCCTCCTCTATCAGCCCTCGCCAAGGCATCGAGGCCGACGGCATAAATCGATAGCTACCAAGTGCGGCGGGGGATCCACTAACAACTCACCGCCCACGCAGTCAAGAAGCCATCCATCCACCGCCTGCGGGCGCCACCATCCCCCGCACCATCCATAGGCCGAGAGAGCAGAGCCAACGGGCGAGGCGCACCCCCCTCTCCGTCCACAAGCCGCCATCCCGGACAAGGCAGAGCAGCACGAGCCCCGCCGGCACCTTCATTGGCTGCAGCTCAGGGTTGCCCGGCGCCAGCCTCAGGCGGCGGCGGGGGACGGGAGGAGGTTGGTGGAGCCCTGCGGCGGGGCACAGGAGTGAACCCCCGAGCCGCCAGGGAAGGGGCGACAAGGGGGAAGGGGCCTCCAAGGAATGGGTGACAAGTATGGCTCTTGAATCGAATGATTACATAACTGCCTATCCCGTCTCAGTCAAAGAGTCGAGCAACCTAGTTGAGGCAGAACTAGTTAACCTGTTTAGTTAGTACAAGTTTAGTGTTGGAAGTGACATTTGAAGTGTGGTTACGGGAATAAGTGAATAACACATGAAATTTTGGTTTTATGCTGTTATTTTTCTTTACCACTCCCTCCGTTCCATATCAAGTGTCGATGTTTTAGTACTAAATCAGCGACATTTGATATGGAACAGAGCGACTATTAGGGATTTATTGTGAGATGGCATCCACTATATTGGACACTCCCTGAACTATGGGACCACAATGGCTGAAACATGTTCATGGTCTACTCATCCAGCATAAGCCAAGAGGAGCAACTAAGGTTCGCTTGATGATGGTGGCCACACCATGTTCTTTAAATCTGAACATACACACGTTATTATTATTCTTTGCTGCACAATGTGGTAGATAAAATATAGCCATTTATTGTTCAGATACATGACACTTGAGAATTCCTGTAAGGCACTCCTACGAGCTTAAATCGAATTTGAAAACACTCTTGACTTGCCTGAAGGCATGTCTACTCGCAATGGAGCGTGTCTATGTCCTTCCACCCGGCCATGCACACGCACACACACACACACACACACACACACTGGCTGCATGCACACACACACAGATAAGCTTATCAATGTAGCATGGTATGCATGCCGCCCCTCTCTCAAAGAAATTCTGTGCTTTCAAAAATATAAGCAACTGTCTATGGTCCATCAACCTCAAGATGAGAACGAGAAGAGTCCATGGGCGGCGGTGTCAAAGTAACATAGAGGCCATGCCCCCTTGCTCCAAAACAACACAGATTGGTTGGAGTCGTAATTGGATGTCCAGGTGTGGCAACGAGATTGGAACTCATCGCCTATAAGGAGGCGGTGGTAGCGATGACTCTCGAGCAAACTTTTCGGGCATCTCCAACACTTACCCTCAAAACGGCCACAACCGTCCGGACGATGCAAGTCATCAAGATAATGGAACAACTAATCTTCTGAGCTATATTCTCGAGGATGTGGACACATAGTTATTATAAAATATACAAATCAGAAAACTTAAAATAATAGTAAAAAGCAACCAGTACGATGATAACTTTTGTATATCATTATTTGCACAGGAATAGTTGTAGTATTTCAAACCTATTGTTATACCGGCACCCATGTTAGGACTTAAAGCACTCGGTAATTTAGCTCAGACCTGAAGCTGCTTCCAACCATGTGCCCCTGTTTCTTTTGTTGCTGCAGTGTAAAAAAGGAGCACAAAAAACTTATATACATGAACATATCTAGGAAAAGATCGTAAATCTTAACTACAACACTAGCAAAGTGGCCCGCTCTTCACGCGGGCTAGTATTAATATAGCTTGGTTGAAATAAGTTCATATTTACCAGTTCTTTCGGCTTGTTGTGAAGTGGCGCTTTTAGGGATATAAGAGTTACCCCTTTAATGTTTGAGGCAAACTCATGTTGCTTAAATTTTTTAGTGTTGTGTGCACAGATCCACGAATTTGCCTAATGCAGCTGCACTGATGTGTACATGGTGTGTGGCTGGCTTGACAATCCCGTTGAGGCGTATTAGAGTTTCTTATTTTTAGTATAAAATGTTTTCCTGAGAAGTATCACATGCATCAAATTTGAGTCAATATGGGTGATTTTTTAATGATTGTATTTTTTTTCATATTCCTGTGAAGTATATGTTAGTAAGATTTTTTTTAAGTTTGCATAACCAAAAAATTACATAATTTATGCTATGTATATGCACATTAATAATGTGCGTTTTTAATAATTCATAGATGTTTATACAACAATTTATAGCTGATTATTTTTGTTGTTTTCTAGAACAATTTATCTCTCACACTCCACAATCCACATCCTCACATAGAGGCTCGTCTTGCACGACCCCCTTTGTCACATTTCTCCTTTCCTTCCTTTCTGCATTGACAACGGGGTTGCTGCCGCTGTCAAATTTCAAGCTACTCATAGAGCAAAGACACGCTTCTTTTCTCCCTTGACTCCTTGATTGATGCCGCCAGCTAATGTCCAACTACAGATATCGCAACATCGGTGTTGTTGCTACTTCATTGTGGCCAGGGATTTCATCTCCCGTAGCCATCTTGGATCCAGACCGAGTTCATCCTCTAGAAGACATCCATATTGGTGAAAATAAACGTCGGCGGACACGTCATGTTCGTCCTCCATAGCGTGCGGTTGTCGTCTTCCCCCTGCAGATTGTTCGTGCTTGGGATCGTCATTGGCAGTTTCACCCATGGCCCTATTCATATTCAAAACCTCATCTATGTAATGAGCCTCAAATATCAGATAATATTAGCATCGATGGTGGATATGAATGAGCAAATTACATCAAATGCTGATGCATGTTTCCAGTGGTTATGCATATCGGTAGACCATATCCATCCTACCACATCATGTTAAGTTATTGTTTTGAAGATAG
This sequence comes from Triticum timopheevii, assembly GCA_963921465.1. Classification (NCBI taxonomy): domain Eukaryota; kingdom Viridiplantae; phylum Streptophyta; class Magnoliopsida; order Poales; family Poaceae; genus Triticum; species Triticum timopheevii. The sequence continues at coordinate 18,477,529 of OY997274.1, forward strand.
CTTGTAGTATACAAATTTTTCATGTACTTATTCTCATCTAATAAAAGGTCAGCAGCAACATCTTGTTGAAGAAGAACTAAACTAAAAGTGTGTTTTACATGCCTTTAGAATATTTATTTATATACTATTAACCTTACTCCATCCCTTTACTGTGACTCTTGAGAATGCTACATATAGTTCTCCATGAGCAAACACATGTTTAGGCAGAGATAGGTCTAATTTCTTGATCTGCGATCTCACCTCGCCTCATTTATTTTTTGTCATGTTATGATTTAACTTATAAATTAAAGTAGTTTTTGTTAGTGACTAACCTTCCACTTTATGTTATTGTACTACCTTGTATGATGGCTTCTCTTGATATTCACTCGATTGACTTATGGCCAAGTTACAAAATCATGATAGTAAGTTATGAAGGTCAAATACAAAGGCGTAGTGTTAATTTTCAAAAAAATCCTAAAGATATATTAAGATTTAATAAAAAAATAATAAAACATGTTTGGTTGCATAGATATAAAATATAACAATGTAGAGATGCTCTCACTATTGGTTGCACTATATAAAAAGCTTGAAAGCTCAAATATCACATAATATAGATTTGCCAATATTTGAAACCAAAGAACTATTTCCACCAATTATTACTCTAAGAGTTGTTGGTATATATATTGTTCTAAAGACATGCAATTAACCTAATCAAATGTCATCCGCCTCATGCCTAGAAGGCGGGTACTTAGTGGCACCACCATCACGGTAATATTAGAACAACTAATGCCGTCCATATACATATACTGCCGCAGGATCCAACACCTCCTGATGTGCCTACTCCGGCGGCAGCAACCTTGCAGCCAAGATGGACGAAGTTGGTGGATATAAGGCAGTGGATCGAAGTATCGGGCAGCCATGATCGATGAAGCTAGTGGATCATAAGCTCAGACATGGAGTGAGAGTGATGGCCAAGAGAAGAGTTTTTTTTTACCTTGCAGAGGAGATCGGGATTTATTCCTTGAACATAGGATTCCATCTGCTCTTCTTAACATAAGAACGAAGGCCGTCGATCCGAGGTTGTCTTAATGCAGTAGGCATAATTGTCACCCCGGCGAGGCAAGTCATCCATAATAATGCACATGTGGGCAGCATGGTGACAGCATGTGAGGAGGACTCCGGTGTAGTGCTTATGCTACTACAACTGACAATCGTTTCTGACAAATTATTAACATTGGAACAGAAAGAATGACCGACATCAATCAATTATATACCCGTCGATCGATTCATCATATGGAGGGCAATGCATATTCTTCTACAGTATTCTTACAGAAGTCCGTCCGTGAAGCCAGCATTCACATTGACACCCCATCCACACACATGCTGCCTCATCTGCTCCTCATCCATTTTTTTTAATTAATTCAACCTTCCGTAGGATTGAATGTTATTTTCTCTGTTCGTCTTGCTTGGAAACCTTGTACAGTGATCCTGATGTAGGAATGCTATGATGATATTTTGCTGATTAGCAATTAAAAGACCAGATATCCTGTCACTTATCTCATGGTATGTGGGAGGTTGTTCCACATTAGTTGCATGCAGTGTCGTCGAGATATTTTGCAAGTTCGTCAACTTGGAGACATCTTTATATTACGCAGCATCATCGTTTTCATCAATATGAAGCCCAATGACCGCGGGAGCTGCGTGGAGGAGCCAAAGCAAGCTCTTGGATGGATTGTGGTGGATGCAAACATATAAAGCTGTTTTTTAATCATGTACGTGAAGCTGTTTTTCTACATGTACGTGAAGCTAGCTTGAAAGGACTACAGGCTGATTGATCTTTTTGAAATGGTTGATCTATGTTTTCTTTAAAGGGTGTGATGCTAGACCGATCTATTTTTAGGGAGTAGGGGTCGTTCCGTTTAGAAGTTTATTTTTACATATAATTCGTGAAGAGCTTTGATCACTTGTTTACATGTACGTCAAGCTAATTTGATTGGAGTTGGGGCTAATGGACCTTTTTTTAACTTGGAGGCTGGTCGGTCTTTTTTTTATGGAATGGCTTGGAGGCTGATCAACTTTTTATCTGACGTGATCAATCTTTTTCTGATGCTTGTTGTTTTTTTATATTAATTTAGTATTAGTTGCCGCACGCACGGGCTAGGAAAGCTGCAGTATTTTTTTTCTTTTTGAGATGGACCACTCTTAGATCTAATCCATTTCGGCCTTTTAAGTTATGGGTCCACCAAATCAACGACCAGATGTTTCTAATTATTGTGGTAATTTCTAGATTATTTATCTTTTTTCTGATTAACCTATCAAGCACTTTTATATATAGTACTCCCTCTGTCCCGAAATGTAAGATGTTTTTGTAAATTAATATAGCTTGAAAAAATGTCTTACATTGTGGGACGGAGGGAGTAGATTACAACATTGCCAAAGCCATAGAACAAGAGATGTTAGGAAGGAGATAAACGTCACTTAATGTGCCGTCATAACGAAGTTTTACACTTATTGTCACATAAATTCTTGTATGCATCTTATTGCATGCTAGTGAAAAACTTGAGATAATCTTTTCTATTAATCACCAATCATCACATTTCTCCACATAATGAAAAACCATCAAACGCCTAGAGTCGTATCATAATCCTTTGACGCCATTAATATGTTGGTGGATATATCAACCCATCAATGGTTATGTACGTCTACTGTCTATATACCCATTAATGATTTATAAATATGAAGGAACACAAGAATATATAGTGACCGAAAGATTATGGAGTGTATGCTTTTGTGAGATCCTTTTCCACCTGGCCTCCATCGACCTCACTCGGGATATCCCTTCTGCGCCTGACCTTTACCACAACTTTTTGCCCTTGGGGGCTCTCACCATCCCGGGGAAGATTTGGGACTTGCCAGCTGCTTTTATTCCTTCCAGTGAGGCACACCATGTCGATGTAACGATTAGGAACATTATTAGGGACTTCACTTTTTGGACATTTCTTTGGAAGGGTTCTTCTCAAAAGTTGGCGGCCATGTCTTGGCGCTAATACCTTGTCTCACACACTACCACTCTCTTGTAACTTTGCCTCATGGCATTTTGAGTCATGATTCAGGTGGGAACCCTCTCCCCCAATGATTGTTTAAAAAAATACTTTTCCACACAAGGTATAATTTAATGTTCTATCTCACTTTGATGAAAGTGTGTGTATTTGCATTCTCTAAACTCCCTAGAGAAGGAGAGCCCTGATTGCCCGGGGTTGGGGTTGTCATGGGAGAGCAACTTTCTCATGAGATAGGAGGGGGGTTATTTATTGCAGCTGGTCATGTTCTGTTCATGAGTCTAATCTATGTAATCCTTTATTGGTTATATCTTACCGCCACCATTTGTAGATTTCCTTTTATATATCATATTTGGGGGGTGTTACTGTTGCGGGAGGTGCGTCTGCAAACGAGGGAGGGTTTTATCTTTGGGGTGGCGATGCGGTTGCAGTCGACATCGTCTCCATGTGTTCGGGTTGATGTGAGGGTGCAATTCTTCCAGTGTCAGTGTTTCGGTGCTCCCATCAGAAATAAAATGGCAAAAGATAACATATAAAATAAAAGAGGAAATTCTGATCAGTACCTTCACAAAGAAGAGCCGCCACAAGGCATGCGAGCACTTCTAAGACATTATATCTTTGACATTTTATGCATTTTTTTACCATGTTCCCTTCAAGCTATCGTTTAATATAAGCATATATTCTGCAAACTATGGGCTGTGGTGAGGTCCCAGCCTCTAAAGAGAATAACAGTTGACCGCACGAGTGGTACACTAATGTAGGTTCCTTTTTTTTTTTTGTGAAAAACTAAAGTAGGTGCCTATTTGCATCCTAGAAAATACTGGACAGTGGCATTCAGTTCTGAGGTGCCCGACAAGTTACTCTATTCTTATAAATTATGTACTACTACTTCGTGACATGTAATTGGTACGTACTGGCGCAGATCCATCAACGACCTTATAACATAAGAATAACTAGTGCTGCATGCATATATATCGCTGCATCACCATTGAAGCGACAACATGCTAGACAACCTACCCGTGGACACGCACACGTTCAAGCTATGGTAGGTTATAGATGAAGAAAACTAAGAATTGCTAGTCTACAGCCATGAAGCATGGAAGAGGAACATGAGAAAGATTGGGAATTGCATTCGGGAATACGAGGCGTTGGGAAAGAGATGGCCACTGCAAATCCCTTGTCAACTACTACACTGCCAAAAAGCCATAGAACAAGACATGTTAGGAAGGGGATAGACGTTTCCTAATGTGCCGTCATACTGAAGTGTTATGCTTATTGTCACGTGAACCCTTGTATGCATCTTATTGCATGCTAGTCAAAAACTTGAGATAATCTTTTCTATTAACCACCGATAATCACATTTCTCCACATAATGAAAAACCATCAAATGCGTAGAGTCATATACTAATCCGTTGAGGCCTTTGATATGTTGGTAGGTATATCAAACCATCAATGGTTAACTAGGTCCACTGTCTTTATACCCATTAATGATTTATAAATATGATTAAACATAAGAATATACAGTGAACGAAAAATTATGGAGAGTGTATGGTTTTGTGAAATCCTTTTCCACCTGGCCTCCATCGACCTCGCTCCAGACATGCCTTCTGCGCCTGACCTTTCCCACAACTTTTTTTCCTTTGGGGCTCTCAACATCCCGGGGAAGATTTGGGACTTGCCAACTGCTTGTATTCTTCGCAGTGAGACACACCATGTCGATGTAACGATTAGGAACATTATTAGGGACTTCACTTTTTGGACGTTTCTTTGGAAGAGTTCTTCTAAAAAGTTGGCGGCCATGTCTTGGTGTTAATACCTTGTCTCGCCCGCTACCACTCTCTTGTAACTTTGCCTCATGGCACTTTCAGTAATAATTCAGGTGGGAACCCTCTCCCCTGATGATTGTTCAAAAAAAAATACATTTCCACACAAGGAGTAATTTAATTTTCAATATCACTTTGGTCAAAGTGTGTATGTTTGCACTCTCTAAACTCCCTAGAAAAGGAGAGCCCTGGTTGCCTGGGGTTAGGGTGGTCATGGGAGACCAACTTTGTGATGAGATGGGAGGGGGTTGTCTAATGCACCGGGTCATGTTCTGCTCATGAGTCTCATTTGTGTAAGCCCTTATGGGTTGTATGTTGCCGCCACCATTTGTAGTTTTTTTTACATCTCATATCTGAGGGGGGGGGGGGGGGGGTGTTACTGTCGCGGGAGGTGCATCTGCAAACGAGAGAGGGTTTTATCTCTATGATGGCGATGCGGTTGTAGTCGACATTGTCTCCATGTGTTGGGGTTGAGTGAGGGTGCATTTCTTACACTGTCGTGGTTTCGGTGCTCCCATCAGAAATAAAATGGCAAAAAATAACATGTAAAATAGAAGAGGAATTTTTGATCGGTACCTTCACAAAGAAGAGGCGCGACAAGGCGCGCGAGCACTTCTAGTACATTATATCTTTGACATTTTATGCATTTTTTTACCATGTTCCTTTCATGCTTTCATTTAATAGAAGCATATATTCTATAAACTATGGGTTGTGGTGAGCTACCAGCCTCTAAACAGAATAACAGATGACCGCACGAGTGGTACGCTAATGTAGGTTCCTTTTTCTTGCTTACAACTAAAGTAGATGCCTATTTGCATCCTAGAAAATACAGGACAGTGGCATTCAGTTTTGAGGTGCACGACAAGTCACTCTATTCTTATAAATTATGTACTACTAGTTGGTGACATGTAATTTGTACGTACTGCCACGGATCCATCAACGACCTTATAACATAAGAATAATTAGTGTTGCATGCATATATATCGCTGCATCACCATTGAAGCAGCAACATGCCAGACAACCTACCCGTAGACACGCACACGTTGAAGCTATGAAGGTCATAGATGAAGAAAACTAAGAATTGCTTGTCTAGAGCCATGAAGCATGGAAGAGGAACATGATAAAGATTGTGAATTGCATTAGGGAATACGAGACGTTGGGAAAGAGATGGCCACTGCAGATCCCATATCAACTAATTCACTGCCTAACAGCACATCTGGGAATGACAAGTGATTTTTCCTCAGAAGTTGCCTGACCTATCACAGTACACTGAACTTACAGACCCCATGGTTTCTATCCTGGGAATAGCCCCGTCGGTAATGTATTTTCATCTCCCCATAAGGACACACCACATACTTCAGACCCCGGTTGTGCGTGTAACATGCTGCCCTGCCATCTTCATTGGCATGACTTGGAGCTTGTTCAGGAAACTTGCAACAAATTATTATGCGTCGAGAAAGTACTTTGAAAGGTAACTTTTTTCTGTAGTAGTATATCTGCAAGAAAGTCAAGATGTATGTTAGATAGAGATGCGAAATACAATAGATCCTTGTCCAAGCAGACTGTATGCACATTATCGAGACCACGCCAAATGGAGGGAGCTTATTTGGTCCAGCTGCAGCTCCATACTGAGAAATCGGATTAATGGTACATGGGCACCATAAACCGTAGGATTCTCCAGCCCCACTAGGGTTCTGTGAGATAATGATACATAGGTAGGAAAATCCCAAAAATACTGGTTCAGTGAGATGCGTTGCATGCTCTCAAGCAAATCTTGACTTTTCTGTTGTATGCCGCCATCATGCTGGCCCCGTAAGGAAGGTAGAAAGGTTTGATCTTTTTTTTCAAGAACATGCAGGAGCGATGCATGTCTTTTCAATTAAGAAGAAGAAGAAGTAGTAGCATGAGTTACATCGTGGTTACACCGTAATGCCCGCCTCGCAGGCCCAGCAACGGGCGTGCACTATGTCCGAATGGATTTGGAAGGCATGGCCGCTGTCTACCCTAGCCTGAGTCCACAGGTGGAGCTCGACTCTAATGAGATCTATCGTTGAGCTCGGAGGAGAGCTCTTGCGCTCGAAAACTCGGTTATTGCGTTCGAGCCAGATGAATCGGAGGGTAGCCATGACCGTGGTATTTGTTTGCTTGGAGAGCCCGGCCGTGCGCGCCTTTGCCAGCTGCGGCCACCAGTCCGGTAGCCTGCTTGTGCCGTCCGGGGTGAAACGATGAAGACCCATAGGCAGAAGCATGTGGTACCAAACCTCATGCGAATACGAAACAGACCAGGAGCATGTGTGGTGTGTCTTCGTCGTGCTGGCAGCATAATTGGCATGTCCGAGTGTGCGGCAGGTTCCGCCGGGCGAGTCTATCGGCCGTCCACAACCTCTCACGCACCGCCAGCTAGGAGAATATTTTTATCTCCAAGGGAGCCCCAGAGTGCCAGATCTCCTCGGCGCAGGGCGCGAACTCTCTCCCGAAGAAGAAGGCGGCATAAGTGTCGCGGCAGGAGTACCGCCCAGCCGAGCCCAGCCGCCATGAGAATGTATCAGGAGAGTTAGAGAGAGTCACCACCTGCACCTTCTCCCAGAGCAGAAGGAATTCAGCGATCGCCGGAACCGTTGGCGTACCACGGATTGCATCCACCCACGCGTGCCCTTGTAGCGCGCTAGCGACCGTTAGGTTACTGCCCGCAAGCCTAACATGCACAAACAGGTTGGGCGCCCGCTGCACAATAGGGCGTCCATCAAGCCACAGGTCGAACCAGAAACTGATGTTGCACCCATCCCCAAGGTCGCACCGAAGCGTCGCGTTGCCCAGTATTGCGGCCTCTGCCGAGACGGCGACACTCAGGCCGCTCCAGGGCTTGTTCAATAACGTCTTCTGCAGCCATAGCCAGCGCAGGCGCAGTGCCTGGTTTAGCAGCTTTAGGTTGAGGACACCCAGGCCACCGTAGGGCTTGGGCGAGCAGACGATATGCCAGGCAACGAGGCAATAGCCACCCTTTGCATCTTCCACCCCATGCCAGAAGAAGCCTCTGTGAAGTTTTTCGATGCACTTGAAGAACCATGGCGACAGGTCGAGGGCCATAAGGTGGAAGATTGGCATCGCCGAGGGCCTGCAATTGACGAGCGTGAATCTCCCGGCCCGACGGAGGAGGCCCTCTTTCCATGTTGGCAGCTGCGCCGCTATCCGATCAATGAGGGGTTGCAACTCCGCTCGAGTCAGGGCCCGTAGAGAAAGAGGAAGGCCGAGGTCTGATCTTATTGTTTTGGCACGTTGATATGTCTGCCACGTAGTAGAAGATGTATGGCATAAGCATGGTAGTGAAATGACGAGGTCATTAATTTCTTGTGCTCGACAAGTTCAGTTTAGTCTTGGCTTTGTTGTAAGTTAGTGCAGGGTTTTGATGATAGATAATTCCCGTTGTCAGTCGTTAATAGGTGGGATTTATGGATGAGGACGGGTGTAGTTACTCCCACTTATGTTTCATACGTTTTAGGTAGTATCTATCATATCGGAGAGTATGTACACGTAGTATGTAGTATATAAGAATGTTTAGGTAGTATATATGCTACTTTTTTGGTAGTATGTATCATATTTTGCGCATACTCTATTTCACGTATAAATATGTACGTATTTCACAAATACAATAAAATTATGACCTCAAATGCAATTTTTTCATACAAATCACTTGGGAGTATCTTAGATATAGTATATGAACATACTAAAAATAATAAAGTAGAGTATATACTACCACATGATAGTATATGAGAAATGGGTGTAGCTACACCCGGTAGTAGGATGCATTTTTCCTATATATATATATATATATATATATATATATATATATATATATATATATATATAGAGAGAGAGAGAGAGAGAGAGAGAGAGAGAGAGAGATTCACACTTTGGAAGTGTCCCTTTTTTTCCTGTAGTATACTCTGTACGAAATTTTGTGGAGTATGTTCGCGGTAGATGTTATGTTATGCTCCAAATTCAAGTATAAAGAGGATTTTAACTTCTGACGAGTGAGCGGAGCGAGGCCCGTCGCCGGTATTTGACCTAGGTCACCTTTGTTATATATACCTCTTGTAAGCGGCCGCACGGGATAGTTGATTACTTGTAAATGCCCGTCGTTTGTAACCTCCCCTGATATAATGAAGTTTGGCTGGCTGGCGCCCGTGTTTTTCCCCCTTCGTGTCGGATGGGGTTTCCACATTAAAATCTCGTGTCCCTTGCTTGTTTCCGTTCTTCATCGAGTTCGATTGCGTGTCATATCTCTAACAGTAGATGCTGGATACAATAGATCCTTGTCGAATGTACCATGCCAACTTGCATTCTAGAGACGCAAAACCCTAATATTCATATATGATATGTGGGTCAAAGATCACAACAATCCTTGTGAACTACTCCCTCTGCCCGGCTTTATTGGGTCGGACAGCAATGCAGGCGTGCCCATTTATCTGAGCCCGCTCCCTTGATCGCCAATAAAACAGTTCCCTTTTCTTTGGGTTCAATACTCGACGCAATTAATATTACCATCTACCTAATGTACGTGGAGATGATCCTTGACATTATTTGATGCCACTTTCTCTTGCATTGGCCATGTGTGGCCTTTGCATGCACATGCGAAAAAGGTGACCTCGGTGGTAGGGGATACCGAGTAGCAATTATGGAGGGATCAGTTAAGTATAATTTGTTGTAGCGAACCAACCTATGGCTGGATGGTTAGGAGGACAGTTGTATCTCCAGCCCCACTAGGGTTCATGTTCTGGTGCTCGCATTGTTCTGAATTTATTTTAGGATTTCTGGCAATGCGTGTTCAGTGGAGGAGATGTTCCCGTCGACTAGAAGGGGCCTTTGCTGACTTTGTCCATCTCAAAATGATCTGCCAGCTAAGTATCTCAGATGAGCTCATAGGGGTAGAGTGTGTGTGCGTTCATAGGGGTGAGTGCATGCACGTATATATGAGGACTTTCATCTGTACTGTGTTAAAGAAACTGTAATTAGCAGTACTTAAGGACGGGGAAACGGAATTAATGCCCCTCTCACCTAAATCATGTTGATCCTGTCCTCTGGCCAATAAGCCATTGTTACTTCCAGAAATTACTGAAAAGAAATTCTGTAGGTAAGGACACAAAGCGATCAACCACCTTACACCATCCTAACATCCGATCAATATATATTGCTCCATCTCCAACAAAGTAGCAGCACACTGGAGCTACATTCCATCACACAACTTTTGCTGCTACCAATAGGACACATAAGAAAACAAACAAAGACCATTATGGCTGTATTAGGGAATAGGAAGCTTCAGGGAATATATAATCATTGCTATGCTGAGTTACCAGCAAGGCTGAAGGGCAGTTACATATGTAATAACAGTCAAATGGTGCAGATAAAGTCCCCCTAAACCTACAAATCTCCGGGATACGGAAGAACTTTGCCACTGATGCTCGGTGACAGAGACAATCGGCTCTTCCTGCAATGATCATCCTTAAAGGCCTCCACGCTGGATGTTGCAATCATGGGCGCCAAGGGATGGCCACACGCTTAACTAGGTCTGGTTAACACTAATTTGGTCTTCAGGTCAGTTTTGCTCAAGTTCAATTTTGCAAAGCGATGACATCCACGCCAAATGTTCCAGTTTCCTCAAGTGGTCGCCACACCCATAGCAGAGGCAAGCTAATTATGTTTCTCACTTTTCACCTTTGATAAATCGTGCCGGTTCGAGCCATCTATCAATTAACCGATCACATGCAGAGGCAGGCTATATGTTTCCCACTATTATATTGCAGCTTATAAAGTGTTGAAAAAATTCAAAAATTGCTGCAAAAGCTTCAAAAAACGCTCGTGTTTTCCAAAAATGTTCAACACTTTTTAAAAAATATTTTGAATTTTAAAAAATTGTTCACATTTTTTAAGTAAACATTCCTTTTAAATAAATTAGCAATGTGGCCCATACAATGCGCGGCATTATGTAGTTCCAGTACCGTTCTTGTTCTCATGGATACATAGTTCTTGTTCTATAAAATAAGACCAAGACATATCATACACACACAATGATGCCTTATCGTACATAGACACATAGTTCTTCACAGGTTTGGATTCCTTTAGAATTGAAGACATTTAATCAGCTAAATGAGACATATAGTTTCGTGGCAGTAGGCATAGTCCTACACATTGGGTGAACGGAAAATTGTTGACAATAGGTGGGAACGTAAGAACGTAGTATTTAGAACAATTGATACCATTAGATTTTGCTACCAATGGGTGGATGCCAATCTTGAGCAGAAGATGTGCCTAGTTCTAAAGTAGGAGAAGCTCAACTTTATATTCCTCTTATGTTATCATGTTAATTGATATAAGCATCCATTATCATATAGACCACATAACATTTCGACAAGGAATCAACTTCTAAGATTGATAATGGTGAAAATAAGGTTAAGAATACCTCAAATATATAGCATTATTTCTATCCACTGGAAATTATGTAAACTAGTCATTAACCCGTGCCACTGCACAGGCTAGGTAATTACATGTTTAATATTAGCGTAATTTTAAAACTTTATTTCACTTTGCTCTAATCAACTTTTATATGAGTCCATGTTCACTCCATCTACATTTAATGCATACACTATATATAATAATAAATAATTGAAAAACTGGAATTAAAAATATGTATAGTGCGAGGAAGCACTAATGTTGAGAGACACTAAGTAATAAAAAGATATTATCAATTTTACAACCAAAGAAGCACTAATGTTGAGAGACACTAAGGAATCACCAATAAGTCTGAGGTACATAAAGTCTGTTAACTCTGTTCCTTTGACCTACAGACTATTTCGCTCTTTTCTCAAGTAGAGATTGTTGCAAGAAAATCACACAACACTGTTGACATGGAGGTTCCTACCTAACGTCAAGGTCGGCTACGCCATCGACTGAGCCAGTGTATGATCCCCGAATACAGCTCTGACTATACAGAGAGAAGTTCGATGGAGCCGACAACACGTGTAGCTTCCTAGCTCCTTCTAGGAAAAACTCTTTTTCGACCGTGAGGCTTGAGGTCCGTCTTTTTTTTATGTGCATGTAGTTTTTTGGGGATGTGGACTCTTTAACATGAGGCATGTGAACTTTTTGTTAACGTGAGGCATGACGATTTTCTTTATATTGCCCGAGGACTTCTTTTCTGTACACATATTTATTTCACAATCAAGGAAGAAGGCATGTTGTTTTTGTTTGTAGAAAAGACGTGTCCATTGAGGACTCTTCTTTCTAGGTGTGGAGAAAAAGGCACGTTGTTTTTATTCTTAAAGAATTAGACATTGGTGTTTTTTTTGAGAAAACTTAGATGTGGGAGTTACAGAAATTAGACCCGGGCATTATTTTTTTCTTCTGAGAAAATTTAGACTTGAGCATTGTGGATTTTGTATGCGGGCTCAATCCCATTTTTGTGCATGGTATTTTCTTAATCAGGTAAAATTTCTAATAGATCCAGACCATTAAATTTTCTCTTTCTATTGTGGATTAACGTGAGGCCTCGTACGGTGCCTCATAAGATATAAGATATCAATGGGGACGATGCTCAGATTTTTTATTTAAGGGACACGTAATGTACGTGAGATGTTAAGATTATGTGCAGAAAGATGTTTTTTTCCTAAAAGAGATGCATGTGGGTACCTCAGGCACGTCAAATCTATCAGGAAATCACATCCTACATGTAATCTACGTGAGATGAGATTATTTTTTTTATTAAAAGAGATGCACGTGGGACAATAGCTCAGGACTCCTAAAGAACCTCATCCAATGGCTGTAGATAATTAATTTGGAGATCTAACGGACAATTTTCTTAGTTTGTGAGGATTAACATGGAGCCTTGTATGGTGCCTCGAATTAGTAAATATATAAGATAGAAACTTCATATCTTTAGTTCTCTAGCTAGTAGGTTATACTCTGTATGGCCTCTTGATGCCAAATATTTAAGTTATAAATGGCATTTGTACAAGGAAAACACTACTGCAGTTTAGTGAAAATTATCTCGAGGCATTTAGAAGCTTTGAAATGTTGCAAAATATATATGAAACTTTTCTATGAGGGTGAAAAAAATACTTTTGCTATTTCTTGGACCGAATAAAGCTATACCATGTAAATAGTGTGGAATCCATTGTGTGTTCAAAATAGGACAACAATAGAGATCAAGAACTAAGCAAGATGGTGAGCGAAAAATATTGAGCGATAATATGTTTATCGGTGAGGAAAATATTGAGAGTAATATGTTCATCGGTGCGAAAAATATTGAGAGATAAAATGTGTCCTCTTCTATAGGAAAAGAGAAAATAAAAAGACAAGGAAAATAAAAAAACAAACCAATTAAATTTGAATAAGAAATAATGAAACAAAGGAAATAAAAAATGAAAACAGAAACCGGGGAAAATCAAGAAAAAACAAAAGAAATTGAAATATAACGAAGAAAGAAAGGAAAAACCCTAAGAAAACATGAAAAAAAAACAATGAAACTAACAAAGATATGAAAAAACCGAAGAAATAATGGAGAAAATAAATAAAAATAATGTAAAATCAGAAAGAAACGAAGAAAAATGACAAAAGAAAGAAACCAGAAAATCCAAAAAAAAAACCATGAATGAAGAAATAAAACCAAATTAAAAACGGAAATGAAATACTAAAATAAAAAAAACCTGGACTGACCCATCGGCAGCCAAACCAAGGAGTGAGCAAGCGAACATTAGAAAAACATTTCTATTGTATATAAAAAATCTATAAATGTGAATGTAAAATGTAAATAATGTTTGTCATGTAGTATATGGAAAATGTTAATCATATGTACGAAAAATTTAACAATTATAAAATGCCACACATTTAAAGATGAATGTATGTGATATTTAAGACAAGGTTTACACAAATGAAAACAATGTTGAAGCAGTTCAATGAAACTATTCCATGCATCCAAAAAATGTATGCCACATTTATGAAAATCTTCACAAGTTTCAAATTGTGTTCGTGACATTTCCAAAAGAAATTTTGAGAATGAACTAAAAACATTATATAATGCAAAAAATGTGTTTTATAATTCTAAAATGGTCTCAATATATATTTGAAAAACTATTTAACACATTTCAAAAATTTCAGACCTGCTTTTGTAGAAAATGCTAAGCATGTATTTGGAAAATGTTAAATAGGTATAAAAATATTTTAAATACATTAAAATAATATATAACATGTATGAAAAAAGTAGACATGTATTGAGAAAACTAAACCAGTGAAAATCCATCAAATCAATAAAAATAACAGCGAACAGACCAAAGAAAACCGCAAGACAAACAAAAAAAATCATAATAGAAGAAGGAGAACAGCACAAAATTGGTGAAAACCAAAAAAGGAAGGAAAAATAAATTAAAATGAGGAAAAAAAATTAAACTAAACGAAAAAACAGAGCACGTGAACCCTAAGGCAACCGCTGTGAGGCGGAACAGAACGAACCGACGTGTGCACCACCCACGCTACTAAATGTCCAGCTTGCTACTTTTACCAGTTGCGGTTCCTATTAAGAGTCGTATGGGCAACAAATAGACCTGGTCACTAAGCCTAGTGCATGAGTGGGACAGGAAGGAGAAGAACTGACCGAGATAAACAAGAATGGTATATTTCTTTTTAAATATAGAACAGTGCAATAGTTTTCCTCCATGCTGTTTTTTCTATTTCATATTTACTTATTATTTTTCATTGCTTCTCTTATTTCCTTTTCCTTTTTTTGTTTATCTTAGTACGTGTGGATCTTTTCTTTCCAACACATGAACATATTTTTAACACACGTGGAAGTTTTTGTTGCAAGACATTTGTATTTCTATAATACACATGCGCATTTTTTTTGCAGCACATGAATGATTTTCAATATGCCTGAAACGCTTTGCTGCCACACATGGAAATCTATTTAATACGCGTGAACTTTTTTGCAATGCGTGACTTTTTTAATATGGGTCATCCTTTTTGTTGCAAGATTAACATTTTTAAGAATGGCCGGACTATAATGTCACAACACATGGACATTTTCTTTATATGCATGCAAATTATTTTTGTAATGATTTTTTTTCATAATATGCGTGAACAATTTTGTTGTCAGTTGGGATGAATCTATATAAAAGTGTCCAACACATGTATCTTGGTTCAACACTTGAAATTTTTTAATTATGTGTAAACAGTAATTTTGTAACGTATGAACCTTTTTTAATAAGCATGAACAATTTTCATGCAACCCATTACATTTTTTAATATGCATAAAAGTATTTTCCCTGATGGTAACTGACATAGGAAGAATACATTATGGTGACCACTATTTCTTAGAAAGAGGGAAAGACCCTCGACGTCTGCATTGAGTGATGCAAGCATCCATGTATGAGCAACTAATAGTAAGCGGAAGAGCTTACAAAAATACAACCTTTTTAGAAAGAAAAGAGAAAATTACAGTGAACGTCAGCTACTTTGTGTATCTGTTAATGTAACATTTTAAATTCAAGTTTTATAAATCGCATTCAGGTCAGAAGATGTTACAACATGATAGGTGTGGCCATATCACAACAAAAATTTAGTGTGACCTAATGGCTTTTTAAAGGCATGTACAATGGTTGAGAATGCAACATTTTCTTAATTGTCTCCTGGAAAACATTGATCGTAGGCCAAATTGTCCATGTTTGCTCTTCATAGTTCTCAGGTGAAGTTATGGAATCTTGGATATGCTAAGACAAAGGCCAACACCAAGCCTTCGGAAGCTTTTGTCTAGCTTCTGGTTTCATCATGGGCTTGTGTTGCTAGTGTTTGTTTTTGTTTCTTTGAATGCATGTTTCTTATGATAGCATTCCCTTGCATTCATCATGAACATACATTATTGTAGCCTTTCTTTGAACATATTTTTCTTACCGGTTTTGTTCATCTTTTTCGTTATTGTATTCCGCTATCCCGTGACGAAGTCACGTGTGTCTAGCAAGACAATGATTTATGCCTTCACACTGAGTGGGCCCAAAGAATATCTCTCCATCCTCTAGGGAGCAAATCCCACTCTCGAGCTATCCGGTTACCTATCAAACATTCCGATGAACCCGTAAGTAGACGTTATGATCATCATTTTACATGTGACGTTTGAGTAAGCCCACACTACTATAGGATGTTGCTAACGCGACACTACGGTCAGAGACGCTTTGACGATACTGTGTGTGATGCATTAATCGCAAACAGTGATGTAAAATAACCGTAAAAAAAGATGCAAAATGTTTGCGGTGTAGGATAGATCAAACATGGTTCAGATTTTAGTTGCGTGTGCGATGCGGGGCACACGGTTCAGTTTAATTAACTGTTTGCGATGAGGCAGAACAAAGAAAACGGACAACGAGATGAAGGCGTGTGCGATATACGACATACAATTGACTCGGATAAACTGTTTGTGATGAGGCGGAACAACAGAAACGGGCAGCCAGATGAAGTTGTGTGCGATATACGGCATACAGTTCACTCGGATGAACTGATTGTGTTGATCCAAGAGAACCGAAACGGTTCATCTTAAGAAGATGTGTGTGATACCCGACAAACAGGTCTGTAATCAGAAACGTGTGGGAAGACCGATAACAACACAGACGATTCCTGTTAACAAGCCGTGTGTGTTGTGAGCAAACGATTGCTAGTATACAATTGTGAGTGATTGATGAAAACATGACGGGTTCCATTGTTTAGTCCGTGTGCGATGTGATTTGCTCTGTCCGCAAAATATCTACGCTTTGTCTACAGAGCATCAACATATATACTTAAAAAGACAGCATTGCAAAACAATTTAAGCAGACAATTACACAAGTGACTACACACATAACATTTCCACACACCAGAGTAAGAAATTACATGCATACTAAACTAGGAGAAACGAGGATCTAATCATCTACTTATTCTTGGGACTACGCTTGCCATTGCTCTGCTTTCGGCTGGACCACTGGCTGTTTTGGGGAAGGAGGCACTTCCTCATGTCAACGATCCGCATGTACATGTCGTCGCTCGTGTACGCCTCCTTGGCCGCGTACACGACGTGATCTTTGTCGAGTTTCTCCATCCAGGCCGACTGCCAGGCACGCTTCTCCTTGTCGTAGGAATCCTTCATGTCTCTAGTAGCGGTCAATGATGGCCTCGGCGAGGTGAACCAGTGAGTCCTTCTCATGCTCCTTGCTGCCCGAGATATTGTATTGGCCCTGGATATCGATAAGATTCTGGCAGGTGATGCCCTGATTATTGAGCACCTTTACATCATTGGTGATGTCCACCATAGCGCACATGTAGTGGGGGCTGTTGACAAACCTGGCGAAACGCTCGCAAGGCCTCATGGCCATGCAGTAGTGGTAGACGAGGACATGGTTGTGCATGCACATCTGGGCGACGATGACCTTGGGACGATACCCAACACTAGCTTGGGTGTACTCAAAGGTCGAACCCGAGAACCTTGTAGTTATCCTCAGCAAGCAAGAGCTCCATGATGTGGATGGAGTGCTCCACTCAGACCGGGTTGTTGGTGTACACCACCGAGAGCTCCGTGAACCTTCTGTCAGTGTCCACCATGGCATGCACAGTGAACTGTTGCTCGTCGTTGGCAGCCGCTCGGACCGCCATTGGAGCCGCGCAGGATACCCTCTAAAAATTTGTCGTGGTGGTGTGCATCTTGCAATGGTGGGGCGCGATCGAAAGGTTGAAGAGACACAAGGGTTAAATGCCCGCTGTAATAAATGGTGGCCGGCCGGCCAGTAATCGTCATGTCTTGTCACGACATTCATAATGGAGGATTCCAGTGCACTCTTGACAATACCGCACCGCACACATTTCGTTTGACCACGTGTGGACTCGAAGAGGCACCAAATGTATCGTCGGTGAGCCTGCGCAGTTTACAGCGTAACCTTCCCGCCCGGCTAGTTTGGCCACGCGTCGGCTAGAAGAGGGACAAATCATGGGTGTTTATTGGCGAAAAGCTTTGTAAAAACAAAGTGTGTGGAATGACTTCCGTCATAAGTTTACCCGTGGATAATGAGGTCAAAGTTACACAGAAGGGTGCTGATGGACATTCGAGTGGGCGATAATTAGTACTGCGCTCTACAGGGCACATGGCTGAAGAAACCAACAGTAATGTTGCAACACTGGGAAAAATTCTAGTTGATAGAACTACGCCCAAAATACATCATAACAACCTCACAAAATGAGCAATTTTAACATGATCCTTCCTTCTTAACACCCCCACCACCACCACCACACACACACACGAGAGGTAAGAAGGTAATAGTTAATCAAACCCTCTAGTTAATGCAATCAACGGCTCATATCCATTTTATGTTCTTACCTCTCGTGTGAAAAGGGACGGTAAGAGGGACAATGTTAAAAGAAACAACCCTCTGCAATACCATACTCCCCCCATTCCAAAATATAGTGCACCTGCGCTTCTCGAGGTCCAACTCTGACCATAAGTTTAACCAACGAGACCGAATGCGGCGGGAGAAAAAATATATAATTGAAAACTTCTTTTGAATACGAATTCACTGGTATAACTTTTGCTCCCGAGGCAGTCGGTCTCGTTGGTTAAATTTATGGTCAAAATTGAAGCACGTGAATAGAGGAAGCACTATATTTTGGAACAGAGAGATTATTAATTTTGTTTTGGGATCAATAGGGAGAATCTCTCTGCAAGCTCCACTACTAAAAAGAAGTCAGATAGAGAAATAATAAATGTCACTCAGTTGCAGAATAAATATAAAATTTAATCTCAATTCAAGGTGCAATGCGTCGCCATCGGATACCGATGGACAGATATCTTGATATTCTATTTGACAACTTCGGCCATTGTTTTTACAAAAAAAATGTCAAAAGTAGTCCTGCCTGCACATTCACACATACATTTGAGAATAAAATCTCCATATTTTATATTTTGAACCAAGGAAGGAAGCAGTAACAAGCCTGCCACGCCGGACGGCGACTGAGCATCTAGGTGAGGCATAAGATAGGAGTAGGCAAGCAGCGCCCAATCTGCACTCTGCAGCGGTGCCAGCTGACTAGATATGTTCAGTGGCTGGCTACATGTGCTGTCGAGATGGATTGTCAAGAGTCTGGCTAAGAATAGTGGTGTGTGGGATCCTGGGATGTCTCTCTCTCTCCCTTCGGCCTTGCTTGACCACTAGCTCGCGCTACCCCAGGCCCAATCAAGGACCTATAGAGAGGCTGAGAACGCTCCTTGTTACTTGCCCCTTCAAAAACATTGACCTTGATCTTTTATCGTTCTTTACTGAAGGTATAGAACCTCGATATACTGAGGGCAGAAGCCAACATGAAGACTTCAGATGCTTTGTTTTACCTTTTGGTGTCACCATGGACCTTTATTGTTTGCTTTGGTGTCTTGGATGCATATGACTTACCTCATCGTAACCTCAGATGCATTTATTAAACTTTGCCACACTGAATTGAAGAAGTAACAACAACTAAAGATGTGCCTGTCTTTGATCCATACAAAAACAATTTGTGACATGAAATGAATGAAAAACAATAATGGTCTAACAACCTCCAGTGATGAATACTAGTCGTTGGCCTTCTCTATTTATATATGGCTCCTTCTTTAGCCAGGTAGTAGCACCGATCTAAACACACTTTTTCGCCACATAATCTAGTACTCCCTCCGTTCCGAATTACTTATCGCACGTATGGATGTATCTAGATGTATTTTAGTTCTAGATACATCCACTGCAGCGACGAGTAATTTGGGATGGAGGGAGTAGTTGACAGATGAGTCAAAAACAGGAGCAACGTTAAACTGCATTATGGAATAGAAGACATCAGGAACCATCAGACTAGGGTGGAGAGCTTACGAGCGTTGTTGCTGGATAATCTGAGAGATTATGGGAGGTGTACGTGCTTCTGCTATTAAATTGTGATCCGAATTCTATTGAGGCACAGGCTGCTCATTGATGTTGTGCGAGAAGTGCAAGGCGTTGCATTGGCGCCTATGTAGTACGGCTTCCATGCTTTTGATGAGTAGGAGAATGATTTTCCATGCAGCTCCCATACGTCGCCTCTGATCGGAATGTGTCAAGCATGGGAAAAATTCCTCGCTGGGCCACTTGATCAATCTGCCGAGACATTGCTGCCCTGTCTTTATATTTGGACCACAAACACACATATACGTGAATCATAGTTGGCCCTGCCACTACTCCAAGTTTCCACCATAGCTAGAACAAATCGAGGGAGAGCACATTTTAGAATAAATTTAGCAGCCCTAGGGAATCAACACAAGGGCTCAAGTCAAGAGGTTGATCTGATCAGCAAAGTACTAGTTCAACAGCGCAAGGTATAACAAAGTTGCTTTGAAAAAGAAGGATCAGTTGTAAACCATATATTATGATTCTTTATTAGGCTGAGGCATGGATTTCCGTATAAAGATGTTCGTCAATTTCATTTTTGTGTAAATTCAATGGGCATTGTTCGACCCTAGAAAAAAATTGTGACATTAAATGAATGAAAGACTGGAATGATCTTGATCGCCTCCTCCTCCTTCAAGAGTGGCGCCCAAGTCGACTGTGGGGGGAGTGGCATGGTGACAGGGAGGGAACGGGTGCTGTCAGCGACGGGGATGTGAGCTAGGTCCAACATGGCGATGGCTTTTTCGTGTTGCGGTAGTAGCGATAGCAACAGCAACGGTAACAGTAGCAGTAATAGTTTTGTAGCAATTGTGACAGTAGCAACAATAGTAGTAACTTAGCAAAGATCAATATGTGAAAATATCGTACGCATTGGATCAGTGATGGATAATTATGTTGTATGACATTCATCATGTAATAGTTATACCCTAGGGCAACACAGAACTACCTCCAATTCATCAATGAAATGTAGGCATGTATTCCGTATACAGTCATGCCTACTTAGATAAGAACTTGCATGACATCTTTTGTCCTACCATCCCGTGGCAGCGGGGTCCATAAGAAAGTTAAAAGATATTAAGGCCACCTTTTAATATAGAACCAGAACAGATCATTAACACATAGTGAATACATGAACTCCTCAAACTATGGTAATCACCGGAAAGAATCCCAATTATTCTCACATTGGGGTATGCGGATTGTAACACGTAATAGGTGCATGCGACTTGTAAGATAGGATCAAGAACACAAATATATTCATGAAAACATGAAGGGTTAAGATATGAAATCATGGCACTCCGGCCCTAGTGAGAAGCATTAAACATAGCAAAGTTATAGCAACATCAATCTTAGAACATAGTGGATAGTAGGGATCAAGCCCAAACAAAATAACTCGATTACCTGATAAATCTCATCCAACCCATCACCGTCCAACAAGCCTATGAAGGAATTACTCACTCCGGCGATGAGCATTATGAAATTGGTGATGGAGGATGATTGATGATGATGATGACGTAGGATCCCCCTCTCCGGAGCCCCAAACGCACTCCAGATCTGGCCACCCGATGAAGAAGAGGAGGTGGTGGCGGCTCCGTGTCATAAAACACGATGAAACTTTCTCTTTTATTTTTTCTTGGAAATAGGAATTTATAGTGCTGAGATTAGGGTTAGTGGAACCACGTGGGCCCTACTACCCACCAGGGTGCGCCTGGGGGGTGGGCGCGCCCTGGTGCCTCATTGGCAACAGGTGGCCCCCTCCAGTGGGTTTTACTCCAGTATTTTTTATTTATTCCATAAAATATCTCCTAAAAGTTTGTTATAATCTAATGATGAAAACATTTTTTGTATTGTTACTTTATTAGCGAATCATGTTTAAATCATAAAGTTTATGACCAGGTAGATGCTTTTTGTGCCAAGATTGTAGGGAAAGAAAATAAGTAAAATACACTCATGGCCCTCAAATTTACAGTTAGTTGCTTCAGTCCATGACCTCCAAAACAAGACATGCAGTTCACCAAAATCCAGACATGGCTTGACTGGCTTTTAGTAAATACATGCCAAGTTGTTCTTTCCAATGGATCATCGACTCACTCATTAATATTATAGCTTTTTTCTTCAATTTCTCATTTTCAATGTTAAGGTTTAATCCATTGTTAAGGTGTGTTCTTCCTTAATTTTTTCCGGAAGGAATAGAAGAACATACCTGTGCCAAGTGAAGAGGCAAAGACAAAGCCTACATGTAATTTTTGGTTTTATCACATTCCTTTATTATCCGTGTTTCTTCCCTCGGACGCCTTATTGTAAACAATAATGTGTTCAACCTAAGAGGCAATAAGGATAGAGGTATCTTATCTTAATCCTTATAATTTTTTTAGGAAGGAAATTAATACAAAATAGTAACAATACAACAACCTCGAACCATAAATAGTTGGTGTTTTCAGTTACAAGCCATATATACCGCTCCGTCTTCACCCAAGTAGCAACATCAAGCTCTACTAGCTTGTCAGACCATTTTCGGTCACATATAATAGTTGATTGAAGAAAGAAAAAAATACGAGCAATGTTATGGATATGCAAGATATGATAAATCAAGAATGTGAAAAGGAACTAGGGAATAGGAGGGGTCAGTAACTGGAAACCCATCATGCTTGGGAAGTGTGCGATATGATAACCTTACCAAGTAATGATACTAGATTGCCATAGAGTTCTTCTAATGGGTACATGGAGTTTTGATGTCGCATTGTAACATTCGAGATAGGGGATCAGCCTTTGAGTTGTGTTGCAACTGAAGAAGATATATGAATGACGAGTGGAATCGCAATGGGCGGTACTCAAGATGGCTGAATTCTGGATAAGAAATGATTTGGAGTAGAAATACCCTCCCAACCCTAATGGAATCATGTATTTGCAGTGTTAATGAGTCCCTAAATCCATCTAGTGGAGGAACTTGAATTTAAAGGTGCTCGCCATGCTCAATGATCCTCTTGAAGTTAACTCATAGTAGTCCTTGTAGTAGGTGATGTCTTCATTATGCGGATGGGGTGAATTTCTAATGAATGGATTGAAACATATGGCCGAAGATGAACACCATTGATGATCATGATTGCCAACTAAACAAGTTTATCAGGATATCATTTGAATCCGCGGGTATGGTCCTCTAGCCAGGCAAGGTTTTCTAGTAACTCACAACTGACATGACTATTAATGGTTCCATCAAACATCTCCTGGATCTATTTCTAGAAATTTTTCACCTATACTAACTTTTCTAATAATTCCTTCGTTGAAATTGACATGAAAGACCTACAAGATCTAAAAACAAACTCAAACTTTTCTACGCAAACAAAAGACCAGGGGATTTACTATAATAATAAAGCATAAATGTATTTATGAGAATATTTGGGATCATTAGTGTCAAAACATTTTACCAAAAAACGCTGGTCGAAGTACATATATATATATATATATATATATATATATATATATATATATATATATATTTAGGTCTATGATTGTGTACACATATTATCCCATGGATTGTCCATGTCTAAATTGAATTAGACTAAGAGTTGTAGCTAGGTAGCAGGCTCTAAAGATCATCACTAATTAATACTAGAGCATGATAGGTATACAATAACGCTGAACTGAAGTGTCCATTTGTATTCGAGAGTGACACCGCGAGACATGATTTTCATGCTCAATGTTGATATGTTGCACCACATTGGCCAAGTACACGCCCATCCATTGTCTACTCTCCCCATCTATTATAAATTAAAATCTAGAAAGTGCAGCTGCACTTTTTCATATGATCGGACGCATGGTGCTGAGAGCCATTCTTATCCACTTAGTAATTTCACTTTTAATCAGGAGTAGGTGTAAAATGTCGGAAAAGGACGAATACAAGCCATGACGTTGGAAATTATTTGGTGTAGCATGTATGTGCATATAATTTTGTGTTTTCAAATTTTAAAAATCTTTAGCTTCAGATCCAAGTGTCGGAATTAAGAGTTGTTTTGACCCATAGGCTTCTTGCAACAAACTCATCCAAAGTACATCTCATATGAGTAGTTTTGACAAAAAAAATTATGAGCAGCCTTAGTTTACAGGAATGAACTATTGTGCTACGGAAAGCAACTTCAATGCAAGATGAGCCAACATATTGTTAGGTGAATGTTATCCACCGTTGGCTCTAAAATGCATACGATTATGATTACTTACATTACTATGTAATTTGACTACCATGTTGCTGGCATCGCTTGCATGGCAGTGACATGACGAGGTCAGAGGTTGTGCTTTACAAGTTCAGTTTAGTTTAGGCCTGGTTTGGCTTTTGTTTTAGGTTATTGCAGGCTTTTGGTGATATATTATTCTCATTGACGGTCGTTGATAGGGGATTGATGGATGAGGGCACTTGGAGATAGATAGATGGAGGAAGACACTCCGATGACTGATGATGACAAGCAAGAAAAAATATGCTTTTTTGTTTGGCCTCAAGAACAAGTCAATAGTTTTTCTAGCAAATCCGGACTGTTCCATATGGTTGCATTAGGTTTTTTTATTGTCTTGCCAAAAAATAGTAGATCATACTGTTCATTTCTTCCTTTGATCCTGTTACTGAGTTCAATGGTGCAGCCAGGATTGGAGAAAGCCCCGGGCCACACAAAATTCAGCATGGGGAAAAACTATAGCGCCTAGAACTACCTCCAAAATATATCATAACTACCAGATTACCTATGGTGCAGAAAAGATTTATAACTTAAACTCAAAGCGCCTATAAAATGTACATGTCATTGTTTTTCTGTGGCTGGTATGACATTCAACACCAATGGAAAAAATATCTTCATATTCTATTTGACAACTTCTGCCACAGTTGGCAACTAAATGTCTAATTGTCCTTAGGCATCTCCACATCTTCCACTTAATTTCTGCACTGAACTATATAACACATGAAAGTATACATGACACTCTTAACACTGTACACACAAGCAAAATCAAGGATAGAAACCACCGTCGGCTTCCTGAAGCCGCTGAATCTCACCTGAACCAAGAAAAGAAGCAGTAACAAGCCTGCATCATGGCGGCTGCCCCATAGGGAGAAAATCGGCCCATTTTCCACTTAATTTTACCAATAAAGTATAACACATTGACATATACAGGTCACACTAACACACAAGAAAAACCAAGGTCAAAAATCACCGCCAGTTGCCTCAAACTCGAAATGTTACTTGAACCATGGAAGTAGTATCAAACTAAATGAAAAATAAAGTGCGCTACAAGAGTTAGAGGCACCCTTCTCCACATGCTATGCGAGTTATAGCATGCTATATTTGAAAACAGTGATTTGCATAAAAATGACAATTATAACACATAATTGAAGGGTTTTAGAAAACAAAAATTCCAAAAGTGATGCATGCATAAGCACTAAAGCACACGAAAAGTAGTCTCCAATTGTCTACATGCAAAATTAGCCTCCATGCTGGCGCCATTCTGTTGTTGATTGAGCTACTTAGAGCTGAGAGCGAGGAATGAAAGAGACGAGGGTTTTGCGCAACGAACTATTGCAGCTTGTCTGTTTCTCTTCCTTTTATTCAGAGATCAAGAAAACGTGTAGCGAGACTCGCTCAGCTACTAGATCATGCCATCCAACGACCTCGAGCGTTCTCCTGGCACTCCTACTTCACCACCACAGATCACATAGAACGCGTCTTGCGGTGCTGACTAACAGAAACTGCGAAAGTAAAGCTAACTGAATCCTAGCTATGGCTGCTACTGCAGCGTTATTCTCTGAACCTGAAACTAACTGAAGAAAAACGACTAGGTGCTGGAAGGTTAGGCCAACACATTCCTCCTTCTGGGTGAATCTGCTGCTCATCAAGCACAAGTAGGAAGATGATTGAAGAGAGGTTTCACTTACCTGGTGGCTAACTTGTCGGCATTGTGGGTGACATGAGAGCTAACTCCATGCTCAAGACACCACCATCGCCACTAGGGTGGGACGTGTAGCTCCTGCTGCTGACTTGAGTCAATCTAGAATTGTGGGCGTCAATGCTGCTACCGAAGAGACGCCATCGCCACCTTCGCTGATGACTTCACAGGCCGCTGAACAGACGCACCACTGCTACTGCTCAGGACCAAGCAAACTGGGAATCAAGGAACTACGTGCGGGCTAGGTTAGAGCATCTCCAATAGATGATGTAAATTTAGAGATGTAAAAGTGGGTGTTGTATAGTTCACATCACCAAAAAGTGCTTTCTACATCTCCAAAAAAGTCACAACTCCAACAGATGATGTATATTTGGTGATCTAAAAGTTCAACTCCAATAGGTGATGCAAATGTTAAGATCTAAAACCAGCGGACAGCCGCGCGACTGTGTACAACCATTGTACAGCTGCATAACTTGAAATAGAAACATGCCGAATTAAACATAAAATTTTCACCTGTCTACAATATCAAATTATTAGATAATTCATCAAATCCACAACATCAAATGTAACACAAATATGACAAAGTTCTTGCGCAATACAACAAACAAGTAATGAAACTGAGCAGTTATTTGGCCATGCCATTATCAGTACTCCTCCATTAAATCTTTCTGAAGTTCATCCTGTGTATCGGTGTCTCTAATTTCAGTGTACACATTCATGAAATGTCCGCTTATTCCTTTTTCTCATCGGTGTAATGCGTATGCCCATAAGATCATAGAAGGTGTAATATAAATCATATCCGTGCTCATTCTCAATGATCATGTTACAATTGATGACACTAGTAGTCATGATATACCAAATGTCTTTATGATCCTAGAATCTAGATGGTCCTGACACAACAAAAAATTGGGATGGCTGATAACCCACAAGTGTAGGGGATCGCAACAGCTTTCGAGGGTGAAGTACAACCCGAATTTATTGATTTGACACAAGGGGAGCCAAAGAATATTCTTGAGTATTAGCAGTTGAGTTGTCAATTCAACCGCACCTGGATAACTTAGTATCTGCAGCAAAGTATTTAGTAGCAAAAGTGGTATGAAAATAAAGGTAACAGTAGCAAAGTAAAGATAATTGTTTTTGGGTTTTTTGTAATAATTGTAACAGTAGCAACGGAAAAGTAAATAAGCGAAGAACAATATATGAAAAGCTCATAGGCAATGGATCAGTGATGGATAATTATGCCGGTTGCGATTCCTCATGTAATAGCTATAACATAGGGTGACATAGAACTAGCTCCAGTTCATCAATGTAATGTAGGCATATATTCCGTAAATAGTCATACGTGCTTATGGAAAAGAACTTGCATGACATCTTTTTTCCTACCCTTCTGTGGCAGCGGGGTCCTAGAGTAAACTAAGGGATATTAAGGCCTCCTTTTAATAGAGAACCGGAACAAAGCATTAGCACAAAGTGAATACATGAACTCCTCAAACTACGTTCATCACCGAGAAGTATCCCGATTATTGTCACTTCGGGGTTGTCGGATCATAACACATAATAGGTGGCAATAGACTTGCAAGACAGGATCAAGAACACACATATATTCATGAAAACATAATAGGTTCAGATCTGAAATCATGGCACTCAGGCCCTAGTGACAAGCATTAAGCATAGCAAAGTCATAGCAACATCAATCTCAGAACATAGTGGATACTAGGGATCAAACCCTAACAAAACTAACTTGATTACATGGTAAATCTCATCCAAACCATCACCGTCGAGCAAGCCTATGATGGAATTACTCACGCACAGCGGTGAGCATCATGAAATTGGTGATGGAGGATGGTTGATGATGACGACAGCGACGAATCCCCCTCTCCGGAGCCCCGAACGGACTCCAGATCAGCCCTCCTGAGAGAGATTAGGTCTTGGCGGCGGCTCCGTGTCGTAAAATGCGATGAAACTTTCTCTCTTATTTTTTCTCCCCGAACGTGAATATATGGAGTTGGAATTGAGGTCGGTGGAGGTCCAGGGGGCCCATGAGATAGGGGGGCACGCCCCCTGTCTCGTGGACAGGCCCTGGGCCCCCTAATGTATTTCTTTCGCCCAGAAATTCTTATTAATTCCAAAAAGTGCCTCTGTGGATTTCCAGGACATTCTGAGAACTTTTCTTTTCTACACATAAAACAACATCATGGCAGTTCTGCTGAAAACAGCGTCAGTCCGGGTTAGTTTCATTCAAATCATGCAAGTTAGAGTCCAAAACAAGGGCAAAAGTGTTTGGAAAAGTAGATACGTTGGAGACGTATCAACTCCCCCAAGCTTAAACCTTTGCTTGTCCTCAAGCAATTCAATTGATAAACTGAAAGTGATAAAGAAAAACTTTTATAAACTCTGTTTGCTCTTGTTGTTGTAAACATGAAAAGCCAGCATTCAAGTTTCAGCAAATATTATGAACTAACCATACTCACAATAACACTTATGACTCACAATTACTCATATCAATAGCATAATCAGCTAGCAAGCCATAATAATAAAACTCGAATGACAACACTTTCTCAAAACAATCATAACATGATATTCCAAAATGGTATCTCGCTAGCCCTTTCTGATACCGCAAAACATAAATGCAGAGCACCTTTAAAGATCAAGGACTGACAAAACATTGTAATTCATGGTAAAAGAGATCCAGTCAAGTCATACCCAATATAAACCAACAATAATGAATGCAAATGACAGTGTGCTCTCCAGCGGTTGCTTTTTAATAAGAAAGGTGATGACTCAACATAAAAGTAAATAGATAGGCCCTTCGCAGAGGGAAGAAGGGATTTGTAGAGGTGCCAGAGTTCGATTTAAAAATAGAGATTGAATAATATTTTGAGCGGCATACTTTCACTGTCAACGCAACAACTATGAGATGGCTGTATCTTCCATACTACATGCATTATAGGCAGTTCCCAAACAGAATGGTAAAGGTTTATACTCCCCCAACCACCAACAAGCATCAATCGATGGCTTGCTCGAAACAACGAGTGCCTCCAACTAACAACAGCCCTGGGGGAGTTTTTTTTTAATTAATTTGATTTTCTTTGATCTTTTTGGATCATGGGATTGGGCATCCCGGTTACCAGCCCTTTCTCATGAATGAGGAGCGGAGTCCACTCCTCTTGAGAATAACCCACCTAGCATGGAAGATATAGGCAGCCATAGTTGTAACATGAGCTGCTCGAGCATACAAAACATAATTTCATTTGAAGGTTTGGAGTTTGGCACATACAAATTTACTTGGAACGGCATGTAAATACCGCATATAGGAAGGTATAGTGGACTCATATGGAACAACTTTGGGGTTTAAGGAGTTTGGATGCATAAGCTATATTCCCGCTTAGTACAGGTGATTGCTAGCAAAAGACTGGGAAGCGACGAACTGAGAGAGCAACAACAGTCATAAACATGCATTAAAATTAATTTACACCGAATACAAGCATGAGTAGGATATAATCCACCATGAACATAAATATCATGAAGGCTATGTTGATTTGATTCAACTACATGCGTGAACATGTGCCAAGTCGAGTCACTTAATTCATTCAAAGGAGGATACCATCCCATCATACCACATCATAATCATTCTAATAGCATGTTGGCACGCACGGTAAACCATTATAACTCATAGCTAATCAAGCATGGCACAAGCAACTATAATCTCTAGATGTCATTGCAAATATGTTTACCTCATAATAAGCTGACTCAGAAACGATGAACTCATCATATTTACAAAAACAAGAGAGGTCGAGTTCATACCAGCTTTTCTCATCCCACTAAGTCCATCATATATCGTCATTATTGCCTTTCATTTGCACGATCGAACGATGTGTATAATAATAAGAGTGCACGTGCATTGGACTAAGATGGAATCTGCAAGCATTCAACTCAAGAGAGAAGACAAGTAATATGGGCTCTAAGTTAAATAAACAATCATGCATATGAGAGCCACTAAACATTTTCAATATGGTCTTCTCGGCCCCCAAAGGAAAGTAAAGAAAATAAAACTATTTACACGGGAAAGCTCCCAACAAGTAAGAAGAAGAACTAGAAATCTTTTTTTGGGTTTTCATTTTAATTTCTACTACAAGCATGGAAATTAAACTAGCTATTTTTTTGGTTTTTCTTAAAGTTTATCAAACACACAAGAAGAAAACTAGAAAAAGAAATTTAAACTAGCATGGATAATACAATGAAAGAGTATGAGCACCGACGACTAGGGTGTGAACACGAATGTAAAGTCAGTGAGAAATACATACTCCCCCAAGCTTAGGCTTTTGGCCTAAGTTGGTCTAGTACCAAGGACCGCCTGGCTGATATCCATAAGTGAAACCGGGGTCGTACTGAGATGCAGCGGCAACTGCCTCCTGAGCTGCAGCGTGTCGGCGAGCTGCCTCCGCTCTCCTCTCGTGTTCAGCTGCTTCCTCCCCGGTGACAACATATCTTCCTTTTGCCTGACAATCAAAAAGGTAGGGAGCAGTAAGAGTAACATGGACGACGTTGCGTCTGTCATAGGTTAGTCGATATTGGAGGAATTGTTCATTCCTCCCAAGAAATTGATGACTGACCATAGCTTCATAATCCAAATAAACAGGAGGTATTGTCATATCTCCCTCTCGTGGGGCTATACCAAGATAATTAGCCACACGGGTTGCATAAATTCCTCCAAATAAATCTCCCTTTCTACTATTATTCTACAACCTACGTGCAACTATTGCCCCCAAGTTATAACCTTTAAAACCTAACACAACACTCTTGAGGACACACAGATAAGGGACACACATGTGACATGCTTCATCCTTACCGTTATACATATACCAATGAAGAGAGCAAAATAATGTATAGCAGGAAAATGAATGCTCCGTATTGTAGCTTATGCTATGTCCCTAGATTCTCCCATAGTAATACTAGGAAGAAAATCTCTAAATTCATATTTGTGAGGATCATTAATATTACCCCACTGTGGGAGTTTGCAAGCAGTTGTGAAATCCTCTAAATCCATGGTATAAGAGGTATCATAAATATCAAATATGACACTAGGAGAATTACATGCACAGTTATATTTGAACCTCCGCACAAACGAATCAGTTAATTGATAATACTGCGGTCACTTATCTTGTAAGAAGTCCTCCAACTCGGCATTACGCACATACGCGTCAAATTCCTCCTTGAAGCCTACTCTGACCATAAAATCATAGCATGGCCACTCACAAGCTCGTACATCCGCGTCCCTCGGCAATTTAACAACTTGATCACGTATAGTAATCCTTGGCCCTTTCTTTGCCGAGGAACCACCTTGGTACATTCTTCTAAGCATAATCTTTTTCTGAATATTTCTAAAATTTTAGTAACTTCAAAATAAAAGTGAATAAAACTAAACAAGATTCGTAGCAACTACTCCTACAAGTGCCTAGAGCCTATATCATGCATTAGAATTTCTTGGGACCTCATAAATTTAACATGCAAGCTCAAGAACATGGTCACCTATGCAACAAAAATTTGCAATGAATAATGCACTAGAACAAAAACTAATTGGACCAATGGAGGAGTCACATACGAAGCAACAATCTCCCAAAGCAGTTTTGTGAATGGAGCTTTGAGCAAGGAGATCGAAAATTGCAGCAAACCGAGCTAGAACTCGTGCTTGAGCTGGATGGGGACTTTTTTGGGTAGAAGGTGAAGTGTGTGGGTGCTGGCATAAGTGGAGGGGGCCACCAGGGGCGCACAAGACATGGGGGCGCGCCCTATAGGGGGGGGCGCCCTCCACTCTCGTGGCCTGGTGCTTGCCCCTCCTGCAGTGATTTCAGTGCCTAAAATCCTCAAATATTCCATAAAAAATCATACTAAATTTGCAGGGCATTTGGAGCACTTTTATTTTCAAGATATTTTTTTATTGCACGGATAAATCAGAAAACAGATGAATAATACTATTTTTGCTTTATTTATTCTAAATAACAGAAAGTAAAAAGAGGGTACAGAAGGTTGTGCCTTCTAGTTTCATCCATCTCATGATCATCAAAATGAATCCACTAACAAGGTTGATCAAGTCTTGTTAACAAACTCATTCCGAATAACACGGAACCGGAGAAATTTCGAATAACACTAAGTTACCTCTACGGGGATATGAAAATCCCCAACAATAAGAATATCATACTTTTTCTTGACAGTAGGGAGAGGAAATTCAAAACCTCCAATAACAATAGTTGGAACTTTTCCAACAGAATTGATGCTATGAACTTGAGATTGTTTCCTCGGAAAGTGTACCGTATGCTCATTACCATTAACATGAAAAGTGACATTGCCTTTGTTGCAATCAATAACAGCCCCTACAGTATTAAGAAAAGGTCTACCAACGATAATAGACATACTATCGTCCTCAGGAATATCAAGAATAACAAAGTCCGTTAAGATAGTGACATTTGCAACCACAATGGGCACATCCTCACAAATACCGACATGTATAGCAGTTGATTTATCAGCCATTTGCAAAGATATTTCAGTAGGTGTCAACTTATTCAATTCAAGTCTACGATATAAAGAGAGAGGCATAACACTAACACCGGCTCCAAGATCACATAAAGCTGTTCTAACATAATTTCTTTTAATGGAGCATGGTATAGTTGGTACCCCCGGATCTCCAAGTTTATTTGGTATTCCACCCTTAAAAGTGTAATTAGCAAGCATGGTGGAAATTTTAGCTTCCGGTATCTTTCTTTTATTTGTAATGATATCCTTCATATACTTAGCAGAAGGATTTACTTTCAGCATATCAGTTCAGCGCATACGTAAGAAAATAGGTCTAATCATTTCAGCAAAGCGCTCAAAATCCTCATCATCCTTTGACTTGGATGGTTTAGGAGGAAAGGGCATGGGTTTCTGAACCCATGGTTCTCTTTCTCTACCATGCTTCCTAGCAACAAAATCTCTCTTATCATAACATTGATTCTTTGATTGTGGGTTATCAAGATCAACAACAGATTCAATCTCTACATCATTGTTTTTGCAAGGTTGAGCATCAACATGAACATTATCATTAACATTATCACTAGGTTCATGTTCATCACCTGATTGTGTTTCAGCATCAGAAATAGAAATATCATTGGGATTCTCAGGTGTGTCTACAGTAGGTTCACTAGAAGCATGCAAAGTTCTATCGTCTTTCTTTTTCTTCTTTTTGGAAGAACTAGGTGCTTCTAAATTATTTCTTTGAGAATCTTGCTCAATTCTCTTAGGGTGGCCTTTAGGATACAAAGGTTCCTGAGTCATTCTACCAGTTCTAGTAGCCACTCTAACAACAAAGTAATTCTTATTATTTAATTCATCAAGCAAATCATTTTGAGCTTTAAGTACTTGCTCAGCTTGAGTAGAAACCATAGACGCATATTTGCTAATGAGTTGGAGTTCGCCTTTAACTCTAGCCAAGTTATCGCTTACGCGTCCTATCTCGAAAGCATTATTCTTTAACTCTCTACCAACATAAGCATTAAAATTCTCTTGTCTAGCCATAAAGTCATCAAATTCATCTAAGCAAGGGCTATGGAATTTAGTAGAGGGTATTTCAACTTTATCATATCTATGAGAGAATTTACCTTTACTACCTGTGTCGGGTTATCAAGACAATGTGGTTCTTCAACAGGCGGTATATTAAGACCATGTATTTATTCAATAGGTGGTAAATTCTTAACATCTTCAGCTTTAATACCTTTTTCTTTCATTGATTTATTTGCCTCTTGCATATCTTCAGGACTGAGAAATAAAACACCTCTCTTCTTTGGAGTGGGTTTAGGAATAGGCTCAGGAGTTGGCTCAATTGGTGCAGGAATTGCCTCAGGAATTGGCTCAGGAAGAGTCCAATTGTTTTCATTAGTCAACATATTATTCAATAATATTTCATCTTCGTCGACTGTTCTTTCCCTGAAAACACAACCAGCACAACTATCCAAGTAGTCCTTGGAAGCATCGGTTAGTCCATTATAAAAGATATCAAGTATTTCGTTTTTCTTGAGAGGATGATCAGGCAAAGCATTAAGTAACCGGAGAAGCCTCCCCCAATCTTGTGGGAGACTCTCTTCTTTGATTTGCACAAAGTTATATATTTCCCGCAAGGCAGCTTGTTTCTTATGAGCAGGGAAATATTTAGCAGAGAAGTAATAAACCATATCCTGGGGACTACGCACACAACCAGGAGCAAGAGAATTATACCAAGTCTTAGCGTCACCCTTTAATGAGAACGGAAATATCTTAAGAATATAATAATAGCGAGACTTCTCATCATTAGTAAACAGGGTAGCTATATCATTCAACTTGCTAAGATGTGCCACAACAGTTTCAGATTCAAGGCCATAAAAAGGATCAGATTCAACTAAAGTAATAATCTCAGGATCAACAGAGAATTCATAATCCTTATCAGTAACACAGATAGGTGAAGTAGCAAAAGCAGGGTCAGGTTTCATTCTAGCATTAAGAGGCTATTGCTTCCATTTAGCTAATAGTTTCTTAATATCATATCTATCATTGCAAGCAAAGATTTCCCTAGCAGGTTCTTCATTCATAACATAACCCTTAGGAACAACAGGCAATACATAATCATTGGGAGAACCTTCATCATCACTATCATCAATAATAGCATCTTCAATATTTTCATTCCCCCTAACTCTAGCAAGTTGTTCATCAAGAAATTCACCTAATGGCAAAGTAGTATCACGCACAGAAGTAGTTTCATCATGCATAGCAGAAGTGGCATCATCAATAACATGCGACATATCAGAGTTCATAGCAGTAGCAGGTTTAGGTGTCGCAAGCTTACTCATAACAGAAGGAGAATTTAGTGCAGAGCTAGATGGCAGTTCCTTACCTCCCCTCGTAGTTGAGGGATAGATCTTGGTTTTAGCGTCTTTCAAGTTCTTCATAGTGATCAACAGATATAAATCCCAAGTGACCCAGAGAATAGAGCTATGCTCCCCGGCAACGGCACCAGAAATTAGTCTTGATAACCCACAAGTGTAGGGGATCGCAACAGCTTTCGAGGGTGAAATACAAGCCAGATTTATTAATTCGACACAAGGGGAGCCAAAGAATATTCTTGAGTATTAGCTGTTGAGTTGTCAATTCAACCACACCTGGATAACTTAGTATCTGCAGCAAAGTATTTAGTAGCAAAAGTGGTGTGATAATAAAGGTAATAGTAGCAAAAGTGAAGATTATTATTTTTGGGTTTTTTGTAGTAATTGTAACAGTAGCAACGGAAAAGTAAATAAGTGAAGAACAATATATGAAAAGCTCGTAGGCAATGGATCAGTGATGGATAATTATGTCGGATGCGATTACTCATGTAATAGCTATAACATAGGGTGACACAGAACTAGCTCCAGTTCATCAATGTAATGTAGGCATGTATTCCATAAATAGTCATACGTACTTATGGAAAAGAACTTGCATGACATCTTCTGTCCTACCCTCCCGTGGCAGCGGGGTCCTAGTCGAAACTAAGGGATATTAAGGCCTCCTTTTAATAGAGAACCGGAATAAAGCATTATCACAAAGTGAATACATGAACTCCTCAAACTACGGTCATCACCGAGAAGTATCCCGATTATTGTCACTTCGGGGTTGTCGGATCATAACACATAGTAGGTGACTATAGACTTGCAAGATAGGATCAAGAACACACATATGTTCATGAAAACATAATAGGTTCAGATCTGAAATCATGGCACTTAGCCCGTAGTGACAAGCATTAAGCATAGCAAAGTCATAGCAACATCAATCTCAGAACATAGTGGATACTAGGGATCAAACCCTAACAAAACTAACTTGATTACATGGTAAATCTCATCCAACCCATCACCGTCTAGCAAGCCTACGATGGAATTACTCACGCACGGCGGTGAGCATCATGAAATTGGTGATGGAGGATGGTTGATGATGACGACGGCGACGAATCCCCCACTCCGGAGCCCCGAACAGACTCCAGATCAGCACTCCTGAGAGAAATTAGGGCTTGGCAGTGGCTCCATGTCGTAAAACGCGATGAAACTTTCTCTCTTATTTCTTTCTCCCCGAACGTGACTATATGGAGTTGGAGTTCAGGTCGGTGGAGGTCCAGGGAGGCCACGAGATAGGGGGGCGCGCCCTACAGGGGGGCGCCCCCTGTCTCGTGGACAGGCCCTGGGCCCCCTGATGTATTTCTTTCGCCCAGAAATTCTTATTAAATCCAAAAAGTGCCCTCGTGGATTTCCAGGACATTATGAGAACTTTTCTTTTCTACACATAAAACAACATCATGGCAGTTCTGCTGAAAACAGCGTCAGTCCGGGTTAGTTTCTTTCAAATCATGCAAGTTAGAGTCCAAAACAAGGGCAAAAGTGTTTGGAAAAGTAGATACGTTGGAGACGTATCAATGGAAAAATCACAAATGCCCTCTCAACATCTTTCCTAGTCGCCGCTTGAGTGTTTTGGATTGGCTTGACAAAACTACTCCACCTCGGGTAGATCCCACCCGCAATATAGTACCCATAGTTTCATGTGTGTCCATTTGCTTCGAAGGTCACCGGCGGAGCTTCTCCATTGGTTAACTTGGCAAAAAGGGGTGACCAGTCAAGCACATTCATGTCATTGCAGGATGTAGACATCCCAATATATGAATGTGAAAACCATGTTTCTTGATCGGCAACAGTCTCAGGAATGATGGTGGCATCCTTCATGTGACCCTTAAACTGTCCATGGCATGCTTTTGGACTATTTTCAACTTCTAGTGCATGCAATCGACTGACCCTAGCATACCTGGAAACTCACGGACTCTTGAGAATTGGGTGCTCTCTAGTACAATGGACCAAACACTTCTACCATTGTCTTTGCAAATTGTTTGACATAGAAAACAGAATTGCTCTCTGCTATCACCAAATTGTCATCAATGTAATCTGCTGGTACACCATTGGGCGTCATGCGCAAAGCTACAATGACCTTCTGGTCGGTGCTATGTCCATTATTCTCATTGACGGTTGTCAATAGGTGTGATCAATGGATGAGGACGATTGGAGAGAGAGAGAGAGAGAGAGAGAGAGTAGTGGGTGACTATATGTGTCGAAAGGGTAGTGGAAGGAGATTAAACAGAAGACACAGTAGAACAAAAACTATTCCGCATATATAGAAATGTGTCATGTTTCATTTCTATTTTTAGAGAACAATATTAAATCTGTTTTTTCTAACAAGATATATTCCTGGACCAGACGGTAATGTGTTCCTGGTACTCTAACACCAATCCCTTGGTTACTTTGGGCCACACATTCACTGCAAGTCCAGACACAATTTTGTTGGCATTTAAGTATTACGTGGTAGGTTGCCATATTGTTGGGTTTTTCCTACATTCTAGTTAGTATCGCCTACATAGCATTGTATGACACATTCAATGATTGAGAACAAAGCTTTTTGTTTACCAGCTCTTTGAAATCTTTTAGATCACATTAATGTGTGCAAGTATGCTCATCTCAGTTCTTCACTGAAGGTATGAAATAACTCCAAGATGCCACTGGCAAAGGCGAATGAACTCTTTGGAGAATTTGATCAAGCTTTTGTTTGTTCTCTGTGTTTGCTCTGGTTCTTTGCTATCCAAATTAAGCACTACCAATTCGGGCATGAACCCCCAGGAACTATTAGAACCAAGCACAACTAACAATCCTAGCACAAGCACCAAGCACAATTATGAACTTACAATCACTAGAAATTTGGACTGGGAAGAGATCTCCAGAAGCAAACCTTGGACGCGGCGACGAGGGCGCGAGGCTCGGAGGAGGATGCTGGATGTGAACCTTCTGCAAAGGTGACGAGGGGGCGGCCTTTCATAGGATTTGGCGCCAATGGATATTCATACATTAGATATGTGGAGGGGCAATCCTTCGACTGGGTATGGCAGTTAGGTTTAAGGGTAAGTTAGGTCGATTGGAGGTAGTAATTGTAGCAAGCCACAATCATCCCATGCCACAAGTAAATGGGAAATGGGCTCTCGTAAGGAAGCCTGCCTTTGGAACTGGTCCCATGCAAGAATTAGGCCCATGCCACGAGTAGTTTCATACTCCCGGCATGCCAGAATTATTCCACTCCACTAGTACCAATGCAGGGTTCAGGTTGTTGGACCCACAAACTAGTGTTGTGTGCACCTCTACCATTCCCTTGTAATGTGTTACTGGCGCATAGGGTCATTTTGGCACGTCATCAATATTTTCGGCAAATATCAATGTCGTGTATCTCTGTTGGTGTGCGATTGATGTAGATTGCTTAATATCATTTCTATACTAGTTCATGATCCTCCAACTTGTGTGCCTCAGTTCAACTGGTCCACACACTTCAAAGCTATACATTGAGTTCACGCAGAGTCGAAACACCTTGTGGACAAGTTTTACAACTTACATCACAATTTGACATATTAGCAGAGCTTCTTTTTTAGTGTGCGCCCAAATGGTTGTGTAAAGGCATGTTTACAGTTGGTAGGAATGGAAGTTCTCTCTGACTGACTCTAAAAAATTG
This sequence comes from Triticum timopheevii, assembly GCA_963921465.1. NCBI lineage: Eukaryota > Viridiplantae > Streptophyta > Magnoliopsida > Poales > Poaceae > Triticum > Triticum timopheevii. The sequence continues at coordinate 18,515,818 of OY997274.1, forward strand.
AGCATGTGCTCTTTTGTAGTTCTGAAGAGCATTACAGACAGCGAGATGCCAAGGGCAAAGATGAATACAAAGCCTTAAGAGGTTCTCATATTGTGTTTGATTTTATCATGATTATTTATGGTCCATGTTTGTAGACTACTTTGTATAGCTTCAGTTTGCAGTTTCATGTGTGTCGTTCTAAGCTTAATAAGAAGGCAAGGACAACAAAAGTGACTCATCTTGATCCTTGTGAAATACCATGACATAGAATTAATGCATAATAATAATGATCCAACAATCTCCAACCATGAATACTTGTTGTTTGGCATGTGTGCATATATACCGCTTTGTCTAAACCCAATAATAGGACCAGTCTCTACAACAACTACAACATTTACTACCACACATTCAGAAGGAGTGGATGATGAACCAAAAATACGAGTAACCGTGTAAAAGAACAGAAGAAAAATGTGCAAGCTCAATAGGGAATATGGTGCCTGAGAAACAAGAAAACCATGGGTCTATGGAGACAACCACATCAAACATGATCGATATGCAGTCTATTACATACACGAATACCATCATCTTTTGATTTGTCTACTATCCAAGGATTTGCAGGTACTATATTTTTTGAAGTAACCATGACCCCCAAAATTACTTGTCTGGATGAGTGTAAGATGTAGTTGTGCAATGGGATGCTCGAGCCCATGTGACATCACCGGGTGAGCTTCAACGAGCTCACAAAATGTAAGCCACATTTATGAAAATATTCGCAAGTTTCAAAATGTGTTCGTGACATTTTTAAAATAAGTTTGGAAAATGTACCAAAAATATTTAAATGGTGTAAAAAAATTATCATTTGAAAATGATTCAACATGTATTGGAAAAACTATTTAACACATTTAAAAAAATTCAAAACATGTTCCGGGAAACAGGGGCAAGGGGGGCAATGTCTGGGGTAGCAGGGAAGCATGGGGAAGGGGGGTAGGGGCGGTGGCTGCTGCTGCCAAATTATGATCCGAATTATACTGAGGCACACTCTGATCCTAGATGTAGTGCGGCCGGTGTAAGGCGTTGCGCTGGAGCCGATGTAGTTCCGCTGCCATACTTCTAATATGTAGGAGAATGATTTTGCCTGCAGCTATGTAAGTCGACTCTGATCGGAATTTATCAATCCCACAAAAATTCTTTGTTGTGCCACTCGATAATTCGTCCAAGACGCTGCTCCCATAGTCTTGATATTTGGACCACAAACACAGATATAGGTGAATCACCATTGGCCTTGCTACTACTGCAGGTTTCCACTGATGCCAGAAGAAATCAAGGGAGAGCACATTTTGGAATGAATTTAGCAGCCCTATGGAATCAACACAAGGGCTCATGTCTTGAGAGAAAAGAAGTTTATCTCAATAGCAAAGTACTAGTTCCGCAGCACAGAAGTTGATTAGAGAAAAAAAAAAGATATATAGTAAACCACATATTATGGTTAAACTAATTATTATGCCTAGGGTGGATTTCCACATAAAGATGTTGATCAACCTGGCATTCATTCGTTTGTAAAAATTACCGGCATTGTTCAATCCTAAAAAAAGTGCCATGAAATGAATGAAAGAGATTAATGATCTTGATCGTTGCCTCCTCCTTCAAGAGTGGCACCCAGTTCGGACTTGGGGGAAGCTACATGGTGACAGGGAGGGAAGAGGAGTTGTCGGCAACTGGGATGTGAGATAGGTGTGATAAGGTGACGACATTTTTATAGCCATGAACGGAGGGAAAACATGGAGGACGGTGGGAAATGTGATGACAATTTCCGCGGGAAGTTGGCATGCAAAGACCGCCATTAGTTGGACTACTTCCCGATGAGATGGAAATCTAACAATCTACGCTATTCGTAGGGAGGAAAGGTGGGCCACACAGAAGGATGAGGAGGGAGGTGAAACTTCTGTCCCGCGTGAGCGATTGGCGATGGAGCGTGCCCCAAAGCAAGGACCCACACACTTCAAATATGGAGAGTCGCATGATCGATTTGGAGCGGCCTTCATAGATTATCGCAATCCTGAGTGGGACGGCTACTCTGTTAAATTAACATTTCGGCAAAAATTACGAGATCGACAGTCATTATGGCGATTGGGCCAAATGGCGATTCTGGTAGAGTTGCTCTGACACATTATTATAGCGACAAGCAAGCTGTCTTGGTATCGTATATTTTGCATAAGAACAAGTACAAATTGTTTTTTTGCACTTTGCCATTTGGTGTAAATAAAATGTATGCAATCATGCAAGAGAAAAAGAAGTTCATATATGTTCTTAAAAATAAAAAGGAGACAAATTTGCAGTGGTTATAATCTAATCATGAAACAAAAATATCCTCATATTGTTTCTGAATTAGTAAATCATGTTTAAATCCGAAAGTGTATGACTAGGTAGATGCTTTATGTGCCAATATTGTAGGGAAAGAAAATAAGTTAAATATGCTCACGGCCCTTGAATTTGCAGTCAGTTGCTTGAGCCCATACACTCTGAAAAAAGACACGTGGTTCACCAAAAATCCAAACATGGCTTGATTGGCTTTTACTGCTTACATGGCAAGTTCTTCTTACCAATGGATCATCGACATACTAATTAAGATTACAGTGATTTCTTAAATTTCTCCTTTTGAATTTTAAAGCTTAGTCTGCTGTTTGAGCACACAACTTCGGTGCACCCATGGAGTGCACTAAATTTGAAAAAATTATAAAAAGTTCAAAAAAATCTGAAACTTTGTGGATGTGATTATGAGCAAATGTTTTAGGAGCTTCCAAAGTTTCTTCACCAAAAAAGATCAAACGATCTCCATGCAAAACCAAATACAAATGATGCTCAGCATCCAACTTTTTTTTTTGGTACAGAGCTCCTCAGATGTTATTTCGCCACGAAATTTAGGAAGCACCGAAAACATTTTGTCATAATCACATCCACAAAAATTCTGAGTTTTTTTATCCTGGATGCACCGGGGGGGGGGGGGGGGGGCAATGTCCGTGGGAGCAAAAAATCCACAATCCCTACTGTTAAGGTTTTTTCTTCTTTACTTCTTCCCGGAAGGAATAGAAGAACATCCTTATGCCAAGGGAAGAGGCAATGACAAAGCCTACTACATGTTAGTTTTGGTTTTATCACAATCCCTTATTATCCGTGTTTCTTCCCTAGGATGCCCTGTTATCAACAGTGAAATGTTTAACATAAATTCCTAGCAATGGCATTCAGACCTTTGGTTGCTAACTATACTATGCCGAGTGATGCAAAGGAGACGATCAAGCGCGATGGTTGAGAAAGACCAAGGAGTAACGATGTGAAGCTAAATGTGGATTGGTCTTTTGACCGAGATTTACTCAAAGGCCCATATGGTGATGTAATCAGCGACTCGAATGGCAGATTCATCGCGGTAAGAAATGGCAAATCGATTAGTGCAGAGATGCGCTTATGGCCGAGGCACTGCCCTTACAGTTTGGTCTTAATTTGGTAAATACAGTCAGGTGTAACTTCAAAGAGATGAAATCCGAACAAGTTCGAGGTGATAGAGACAATGAAGAATGGAGGTCGCACTTTCGGTCTATCGGCGGCAGTTTTTGATGATATATATCACCTTGTGTGTGATTCCCACATATTATTTTTGAGCATGCTCCTAGATAAACTAATTACGCTGTCCATGATTTGACCAAACTAGTTAGATGTAAGGTATGTGAGGGGTGGATGAAAGATCCACCCGTAGAGGTTGTTGATATTCTTGTAAAAGATAATGTGGTGATCACCTTGCAATAAAGAGTACTTTGATTTCAAAAAGAAGTAGGTAGCTAACGTACACCGAGATGATTCGTGTCATATTTGGGCCCCCTGTCTCCCGCATTGGCCATGTGTGGCCTTTGGATGCTCGTGCAGGAAAAAGGTGACCAAGTGAGCACGGGACCGGACGAGTAGCGATCAGGTCAGGATAAATTAATTATAAATTCTTCCTCTGTTCCTAAATATAAATCTTTTGAGAGATTCTAATATGGACTACAGATGAAGCGAAATGAGTGAATTCACACGTAATTACGGGGAAACCTAATTAATCTGTCTCTGGCCTAAATCATGTCGATCCTGTGGGTCCGACTTTATAAACCTGGACGAAAAACTACTTTCACAAATCACTGACACGAAATTTGGTCCGTAATGACACAAAGCCATCAACCACCTTACAGCCTGCTTACATCCCATCTATATATATATATATATATTGCTGCATTACCACTGAAGTAGCAGCACACTCGACCACCTAGAAGTTGCCACACACATTTTTACTACTACCAGTAGGTCACAAAAGAACACCATTGTGCATTGTATTAGGGTGTTTCAGGGAACATATGATCATTGCTATGCTGATTTATCATCAAGGCTGCAAGGGGATTAGACATGCAACTTGAATCAGATGGTGCATTTAAAGTGACCCTACCCCAATAGACTTTATGGATATGGAAGAACTTTGGCACTGATGCTCCGTGCAAGAACCAATCAGCGCAGTTTGAGCTTGTCTGTCTCGAAGTTCCAGTCAAGGACGCCAAGGGGTGGCCAAGCAATGCAATCTCTTTTACCCTTCAAATAAAAAAAATCTTTGGTCAACTCTGACCTTGTCTTCATTTCAGTTTTTCTCTTGTACAGTTCCATAGAGTGCGCCGGCATCCACGGCAGATGTTCCTGTTTGGTCAAGTGGTCATTCTTCACGCTTAGTTTGTTAGTTTCGTCAAGTTGGTGGTTCTTACAAAATTGCCTTGCACAACGTTTCAGTTTTGCATGCGGTGGTACGTGGAGATGCTATCAGATTACAGACCAAAAACACACGCGTACACAGTGGCGGCCAGAGAGGCATGAACGATATGACACAAGGAAACATATTTTGTGCCGTGTGGTCTACAGGATACAAACTTGGTGAAATCTACGCCATGATCCAACATGCACGCGCTATCCGAAGACTTCAGATCACGGACTCAACCGTACGCTACAAAAACATAAACACAACCTGGCCGAACGTGTACACCCACGTCAGCCCATGAGGCCATGACCAAGGCTGACAACACGTTACATGTGTTGTGGCAACTATATGCAAACTCAACATGAAAACATAAAAAAAAAGCCTCAGCAAACACATGCACGTACAATCTAGCCTACATAACTAATACATGGAGCTAATGACTAATCCAATATATGAACAATAATTTGTAACAAGATTAGCACAAACAGATGTTATGCTCAATTAGCAGATTATTAAGATTATTTGAACACGTTTCCCTATTGATTAATAAGATCAGTCAATTAGATCTAGAATCAAGCTAATTAAGTAGTATTTGGTAGTTGGTAAATATTTGTACCCTATGGCTTCCAATGGCAGCTATGACGTAGTACTACTGGGTGGCCGCATATATTTTTCATGTCTGCAGTATAATGCATCCACGGACCATCTCCCCGCAGAAAAGTTGTTTCTTTCCGCAATTAGACCAATCTCAAAATGCAAGTCATCAAGTTTTCAATAGACCTGAGACACATCCTTTTGTCTTAGATACTTATTGCACATCAGATTTGACGAATGCCATCCTCAGTAAATAGATTGAACAACCATTCTTGACATGCAGGTCATGAATGCAAAAACAACCTTAGTTTTTTGGTCTACAAATATCGCTCCCGTTGATCACATAGCTAGGCCGTACATGCAGTTGCATGGAATTGATGACTACTCCCTCCGTTCCAAAATACTTGTCTTTCTAGGCATTTCAAATGGACACAACATATGGATGTATGTAGACATATTTTAGAGTGTAGATTCACTCATTTTGCTCCGTATGTAGTCACTTGTTGAAATCTCTAGAAAGACAAATATTTAGAAACGGAGGGAGTAGTACTTAATTGTTGTTTACTAGTATTAGCGCCTTCAGTCCGTGTGTGGTCACTCGATTAGCTACCTGTTCACTGTAGCAACTCACCCATCACCACCGGTCTAACTCTAAATTAATTATGGCTGAACCACAATGGGCTCACTTTACCACAGCCACTGCCCTTCCTCGATGGGGCCGCCGCATGAACTGTCCTAGGTAGCGCATTCCTCCTGGGCCCAGGTGGTGGCTGGTCATCTGGGACTTACACGCCGCTTCATCGACATCCACTCTGAGTGCTACATCATGGTAATGTAGCTCCTGTTCGAGTCTTTCCCCGTCGTTATCAACTCACAGTCGCTGGAGATTGTCAATCAATAGATAGCTGCTGTTCGAATCCTGTTTGAGGTGATGTCCATGTAATAACGATTCATTGGTCCAACAATATGTTGGGACAAACCCCAGACAAACCTCTGTCTCTCTCCCTCTCACATTCGGAAGAACGGAGGTGGAAGGAGAAGAGAAGCACACTGGATTTTTTTCAGGGGACGAATGCCATATGCCGCATGAACGGCCTCATCTTTCTTCAACTCGGCACATACCCGTCTCGGTAGCACACCGTGTGGATCAGTACAAGGAAGGGGAGGGGTTTAATACCTGGTGCGCACACACCTAAGCTAGGTCCCACGCACGCACGCACTAATAATCTAGTTAACTAACCAACAAACCAGGACGAGCTCATCCCAGGGCACGCACGCCTGATGACTCGGTTTACGAAAAAGGGTTTCCACCCGCTTTATATTATAAAGCAAACCACCACTACATCGATCCAAGCACATGAGCCTGATGACTCGGTTTCCCTCCACATCAGCCGTTGCTCATACGCAAAACCTGAGCACCATCACGCATAGTCAGCACCTGCTGTAACTACCCATCGCCACACGACCTAGTCGTACGGCCATGCGTCGAGTGCATGCACACACGCACACACGGTCATCAAACTCTTGAAGTTGCCATTCAATAACAGAATTGAGACACTCTACTCGGTAATGTTGGAGGTTTGTCTTATCAGTTTTTTGTCTTCGTTTGTGTCGATTGATATATTGTCTTCCGCCTTCTCAATGTGATGTTCTTCACAAAATGAATATGCCTTCCGTATCAGTGAGTCCCATCCAGTATCCCTTAGTTCTTGTAGCTCATTCCTTGTGGACTTGACACATGAGATGGCATTTAGGATGTCTTGATCCTTTTTTTGTAAAGAATGTGACAAAGTATTTGCATTTCCTCACATATGCACTATCATGTGCAAATAAAAAACAAAATTAAAGGTCTCAAAATATGCTACAAGACCACGCACCTGACTTTTGTTTTCATTTTTACCTTCTTTCACCACATATTTCAGAATAGACATGACTGCAGGGAACAACTTCGTTAGACTTGAGAGAGTTCTGTAGTGTGAGCCCCAACGAGTGTCACCAGGTCTCTGAAGAGTTTGATCTTGATTTAACCCTCTGCCAGTGCTAATCTGCCCACTACCTATGGCTTTTATTAAATCCTCTCGATGTTTGTCTCTAATCATGTCCTTTCTTTTGCAAGAAGCTCCAACCACATTAAATAAAACTAGCCATCAACCCGTGCCACTGCATGGGCTAGGTATTTTAATGTAGTTTTTCATTATTTTACTAATATAATGTGGAAACAAAAACTTAAGTAGAAGTGTTATATATTGGAAAGAATCACTCTGCTGGCACTCCCTTGACCTACATCTTTGTGATCCTAAATGTAAGTATGCGTAAGCAATAAAAGTTGGCCAATCGCATACGAGGTTCAACTTATAACTTAGTATAAGTTTCTCTATTATTACGGTGTTCCTCTGCTGGCCTGCATGTCCCATACAATAGCTCAAGAATAACCTCAAATAGACATCCATATTCATTGAACCAAAAGAAACAACATATCGAAGTTTGGCAAATACGATGACATAGTACATGGTTTCCGCCATATGTACTGGTACATATATAATTCCATGTTATTCTATTTTTTAACAGGGAGAACTTCATAGATCAAAAAATAGGATCATTAGGATCACACAAAGCCAAGTGCGACGCGTAGGTCAAGGGAGCCAAACTCCTCTTTCTCCTAACTGACCCAAGCCATGTATTCCTTGTTATAGTTATGGAAACTGTGAAAATAAGATTTTCTGCGACATGTCCAAATTAAATTAAGGTAGAAATATCTATTCATTGAATTAATATGGATAAACTTAATGAACAGGGGAATGGAAACCTATGATTTTAGGCATGCGTCGAACACCTACTATTTTTGCAAGCATGAGGCATCAATGATTTTAGGTGATACTATACTGATAACATGATCTTTTCTTTACCTTCTGTTCCATAAGCTGATTTTACCTGGGAAAGGAGAAATCATGTAATGCATCATTCTTATACGTACAATTAAAATAAACTAAGCATTGGTCGCATCCACACAACCGGGTTATCATCTAGGATTTTAACTTGATTGATAATGCTTACCCGAGATTAGTGAACCTTGTTTCGCAGCTGAGTATAGGCTTCTGGCTGACGGTACGAAAGATGTCTCTGTCTGATCCTTTCCTTGGAATCTCCAGGGCAATTATGCGACCAAAAATGTCTCATAATCATCCTTGTGATTCGTGGGCTGGACGATGGTTTTAACACCCGGAGAGATCTGTAGGACCGTCCTTCCTGGTAGCGCCGCTAAAAATAGGCTTTCTCCGTTCACTTCCAGGCGGGCAGGGTGCTAGATGTTCTCGCTATCCTCACCTTGTCCTTCCTGATGAGGTCCACCACGTATGTGACGTTGCTGTCGCAGAGATCGCCGGCGGTGCATGCTGCCAACACATTCTTGTAGAGGCCATGGGGAGGCAGAGACGGCTGCTTGTCCCATCCACCACACACCTGAGCAATCACCGGAAGGTTACCAATTTAAACTTATTGCTGCCAAATCTAGGAGGAGAGACGCTCAGATTTCAGATTCCTGTTTTCTAATTCATGGGGAATAGAGAGAAAAGGCGAGAACCATTGGCGTACGTGGGATAGGAGAAGTTCCTGTTTTTTCCTTTTGAGGGAAATAGAGAGACAAAGTGAAGGACGATTGGCGAACGTGGGATAGGAGAGGTTTCTGTTTTTTCCTTTTCGCGGGAAATAAAAGAGTCCAAGGGGATGACGATTGGCATACGTGGGATGGGAGATTTTTCATCCAATGGCCATAGACACCCAGTAAATTAATCGGATGGCTAAAAGTTATTAATTCCTACGATTAATGTGGTGTCTCGTATGGTGCTTTCAATTAGTAAATATAAGATATAAGATATAAGATGGAGATCATGTAGAAAAAATCTGAAATATCTTCAAGCTTCTTTGCTACAGCTACAATAACCAACTGGAGTTGGTGAGCAAAATCATGCACATAATAGGCTGACTTATTCTCTTGTAAAATCTTTGCTTTCAAGGCATTGAACTCTCCGCGCATATTGCTAGCCCCGTCATAACATTGTCCTATGAGTTGTTTTATGCTTAAACCAAGATCGGTGAATAATTTTTGAAGTGCGGCATGAAGACATATTGCCGATTTTTCTTGCACATGTACTACTCCAACTTACCGTTCAATGATAAATCCACGCTTGTTAAGATATCTCAAAACAACTGCCATTTGCTCTTTGTCAGACACATCAGCAGCTTCATCAATCAACAAACTGAACACATCACCTCCAATTTCTTCAATAATAGAATTCAAAGTTATCTGTGCAAAACAATAAGGGCATCATTAGAGATTAGTTTAACTTCTAAGACAACAAAAATAGTAGGAAATATAATTTAACGATGATGCTACCTTGGCAAAATAGTTGGCAATTTCCTTCTGAATATCTCCACATACCCACTTGCAATTTTTTGGACCATTCTCAAGAACTACCTTCCATATATCATCATACCAACTCTTGAAAGTTTCCCTTATTTTTTGACTCTTCTGTTTTGTCATGGCCTCAGAAAGCTAAGCCTTGATGCAACAAGTATCCAACAGAATCAATTGAAACATTAAGCCAAATTTGATTTAGCTTTTTTGTAAGATCAGTTTGCTTATCAAGAGCGACCGGAATTGATTGATCTTGATTCATCAAAGCATCACACCATTTTATTGCTACATTATGAAAGCTATTAACATTACCTTTAACCTCATGGATATCCAGCCTACTTTTCTTGTTCCAACCGTTCCAACCATTAATTCCAAATGCTTCACTCCCAGCTTGTCCCTCATTATTATTTCTGAAAAGATAACAACACAAACAAAAGGCCGTATGCACCTTGTCACTATACTCAAGCCAACGACCATAATCTTTAAATCAGTCTAGATTAAATCATTGTGGAGTATCTCCAATGTCCCTTTGTGGATAAACAAAAATAGACAGCGGCCTATAAGGTCCCCTTGTTGAATATTGTCGCCTAATCTCATCTTGCTTCTTAGGATTTCTTGTGTACTCTAAAATTCTCTTCCGATCGGCTGGATCGTAGGGCAATTCATCTAAATTAATCTCTTTGTGGATAGAAGCCTTTGGGAGACTACTGGCAGCGACATTTGATGCAGTTTGCTTACATCTGATGGTTGACCTCGATGTCCCCGCATCATTATCTAGATCAGGTGATCGACTTCTCTTGTTTGAAAAATATCTTTCCATGCATCAATGAAAGTCCATGAAAATAAGAATTAGAAAATTAGGGCAAAATGTTCCCGTACTAAGCTATTAGATTTAGATTGGGTAGAACGTACAGAGGGAAGAGATGTGGAGGTGATATTACTGCCTCGAATTCGACTGCAGTTGAGCGCTTCTACGCTATTTGCCGTCAGGCGTCGGCGTCGAGATGCGGACCGAAGCGACGGCCTAACGAAAAAAAAGGGCGAGACGGCGGACAGAGAGGCGAGGCGAGTTGGAAAGTGACGAGGTGTGCGCCTGCCGTCCGTGTATTCCTCGTACAGGTCTTGATTGATCTTCTTTTTTTAGATGTCGTACATGTATTGACTTAGTACTAGTAACGAAGATGCATGGGCTTTCGGGCTTTTTATTTGTCTAATCATGTGGCGTTAGCAGCTTGAAGGGGTCAGGCTTAATTTTTTATTGGCGTCAGGCCTTATATGTGGACATGCACGTAGGCAGCGAATTTCATTGGGTTCATCTGGTTCAACGTTGGCTCCGCCACTGGGGACCGGCTTCGGGCTTGACCAGCGCGCGCACAGCACACTGACTATGCTCATTGTCGTGGCTTATTTGAACACAATACATGTAGTTTTATTTCTGATACCTCCTAACCCTATAAGAAATAGTTTTGGTTGACTTTTCGCACCAGCACAAATGAGATATAATTGTAACACAAATATACCTAAAATTAGCTTATATTGTGAGAACTGATCCAATGGGTGCGTATATGGATACGCATGTTTCCTTGTTGCCTTTTATAGAGCTCCCTTTGGTTGATATCTTCTAAGGGCGCCTCCACATGTGCACCACTTTTTCTGTTAGCTGTGGTAGGCAGTCGCTCTCCATCCCCACATGTTGTCCTTTGTAATTGGATTTTTTTACGGAATTATAAATGGATGGAAAATGAAGGTAACCCATCTACAAGTATGTCTCTTTTTTCGAAAAGAAAGATGACCCCGTATCTGCATCAGGATGATGCATGCAACCATTTCATTAATTATTCATCAAGACCTTACAAAATAATGTATAAACAAGTCTGAAGCCACCATCCCGGCAACAACTATTGCTATTCCTATCAACTTGATGAAGTGGTGTCGATCGTCTGAGCCGCATACCAGACCTCACATCAGAGCCCAACATCTAAAGCCGGTGGCACCAACCTAGCTGCATTGTCGGGTTTTGGCACACACCGGTTCGTCGCACTCTCAATGATCACTAAACAATCAAAATGTAAAGGACGCCGCCTCCGTCTTCCACCAATCCATTTTCAGAGCAGGCACTGACGTATCGACCTTTCCAGGCCCAGCTGCTGTCGACGCAATGTGCTTGTTCGTCAATATGCATCCACCGCCGAGACCCCGCTACTCCATGCCATCGAGATTCGCCGTTGTCGATGTACCAGATGTCACACCGCTCCTCCTTCACAAACACCACCTGCTGGCACTGGTCCCATCCCCTCCGCCTGCAGTTTCTCTAACAGAGAACCCGAAGGAGCCTCCACAAAGGGCACAACACACGCGATGCCACCGCCTCCCAATCTGAGGAGATTTTGGGACTTCACACGGGCATGGGGTCGGGGTGTAGGGGAAGGACGTCGATGACGCCAGCAAGGAGGAGAGCAGCGACTGCCGCCAATGTCGGAATGAGTGAGCCATCCAGAGTTTCCTTTGATCGGTATCCTCCTCTATCAGCCCTCACCAAAGCATCGAGGCCGACGGCCTAAACCGCTGGTTACCAAGTGCAGCGGGAGAGAGGCTACAATGGTGAGGAGATCCACCAACAACTAACCACCCACGTAGTCAAGAAGCCATCCATCCATCGCCCGCGAGCGCCGCCATCCCCCGTGCCATCCGCAGGTCGGCAGAGAAGAGATAACGGGCAAGGCGCACCGCCCCCCCCCCCCCCCCCCCCCACTCCGTCCGCAAGCTGCCACCACGGACAGGGTGGAGCTGCACGAGCCCCGCTGCCACCTTCCTTGGTTGCAGCTCGGGGTTGCTAATGACTCACAAGTATAGGGGATAAATAGTAGTCCTTTAGATAAGTAAGAGTGTCAAACCAAATGAGGAGCAGAAGGAAATGACAAGTGGTTTTTAGCAACGTAATTTCTGTAAGCACTGAAATTGTCGGTAACGAGTAGTTTGATAGCAAGGTAATTTGTAACGAGCAAGTAACGGTAACGGTAAGTAAAGTGCAGCAAGGTAGCCCAATACTTTTGTGGCAAAGGACATGCCAAAATGGTCTCTTTTAATAAGCAAAGCGTTCTTGAGGGTACACGGGAATTTCATCTAGTCACTTTCATCATGTTGGTTTGATTCGTGTTCACTACTATGATAATTTGATATGTGGGTGGACCGGTGCTTAGATGTTGTTCTTACTTGAACAAACCTCCTACTTATGATTAACCCCCTCGCAAGCATCTGCAACTATGAGAAAAGTATTAAGATAAAATCTAACCATGGCATTAAACTTTTGGATCCAAATCGGTCCCTTACGAAGTAGCGCATAAAGTAGGGTTTAAGCTTCTGTCTATCAACCCATCATCTAATAACTACTCCACAATGCATTCCCTTAGGCCCAAAGATGGTGAAGTGCCACGTAGTAGAGCTTCATATGACACCACTTATGGAATCACAACATACATATCATCAAAATATCAAACACATATCAGGTTCACATGATTACTTGCAACAAGATTTCTCCCGTGACTTCGGGAATAAAAGTAACTACTCACAAATGATAATCATGCTCAAGATCAGAGGGGTATTAAATAGCATAGTGGATCTGAACATATAATCTTCCACCAAATAAACCATATAGTAATCAACTACAAGATGTAATCAGCACTATACTAGTCCCGCACAGGTACCAATCTAAGGTTCCGGTACAAAGATTAAACACAAGAGATGAAATAGGGTTTGAGAGGAGATGGTGTTGTTGCATATGTTGATGAAGATTGGCCTCCCAAAGATTAGAGGGTTGTTGGTGATGACGATGGCGATGATTTCCCCCTCCGGGTAGCAAGTTCCCCGGGTGGAATCGCTCCGTCGGAGGGAAAAACTGCTCCTGCCCAAGTTCCTCCTTGAGAGGGCAGCGCTCCGTCCCGAAAGTCCTCTCCTGATTTTTTTTTCTAGGTCAAAGTGACCTATATACAAGAAGATGGGCACCAAAGATGGGCCGTGCTGAGAACAACCCACCAGGGCGCCCCCTAGTGTCTTGTGCTCACCAGGTGGGCCCCCTCCAATAGTTATTTGCTCTAGTATTTTTTATATATTCCAAAATAATTCTCCGTAAATTTTTAGCTCATTTGGACATGTGCAGAATAGATACTCTGACATAGCTTTTCCAGGTCCAGAATTCCAACTGCTGGCATTCTCCCTATTTGTGTAAACCTTGCATATTCTGAGAGAAAAGGCATTAGAGTTACTCCTTAAAGCATTATTATGCATAAAAACATTGTAAATTACAGTAGAAAAACATGATGCAAAATGGGCATATCAGTTGCATGGCGCCAGCCTCAGGCGGCGGCGGGGGACGGGGGAGGTTGGGGGAGCCACCGGCGGCGGCGCAGAGTGAACCCCCGAGCCGTCAGGGAAGGGGCGACGAGGGGGAAGGGGCCTCAAAGGATGGGGTGACAAGTATGGCTCTTGAATCAAATGATTACATAATTGCCTATCCCGTCTCAGTCAAAGAGTCGAGCGACCCAGTTTAGACAGAACTAGTTAACTGGTTTCGTTGTTTACAAGTTTAGTGTTGGAAGTGACATTTGAAGTGTGGTTACTGGAATAAGTGAATAACACAAGAAATTTTGGTTCTATGCTGTTATTTTCTTTACCACTCCCTCCGTTCCATAAATCAGTGATATTTGATATTGAACGGAGCGACTAGTAGGGATTTATTGTGATAGGATGCCACCCACTATATTGGACACTCCCTGAACTACGGGCCCACAATGGCAGAAACATGTTCATGATCTACTCATCCAGCACAAGCCAAGAGGAGCAACTAAGGTTCGCTTGATGATGGTGGCCACACCATGTTCTTGAAATCTGAACAATATTCCCGCAGAAAAAAAACTGAACATACACTTGTTATTATTATTCTTTGTTGACAATGTGGTTGCTAAAATATAGCCATTTATTGTTCAGATACATGACACTTGAGAATTCCTCTGGGACACTCCTACGCGCTTAAACCGAATTTGAAACCACTCTTGACTTGCCTGAAGGCATGTCTACTCGCAATGGAGCGTGTCTATGTCCTTCCACCCGGCCATGCACACGCACACACACACTGGCTGCATGCACGCACACACAGATAAGCTTATCAACGTAGCATGGTATGCATGCCGCCCCTCTCTCAAAGAAAATCTGTGCTTTCATAAATATAAGCAACTATCTATGGTCCATCAACCTCAAGATGAGGACGAGAAGAGGCCATGGGCGGTGGTGACAATGTAACATAGAGGCCACGCCTCCTTGCTGCAAAATAACACAGATTGGTTGGAGTCGTAAATGGATGTCCGATGGCGAAAGGTGTGGCAACGAGATTGGAACTCATCTCCTATAAGGAGGAGGTGGTAACGATGACTCTCGAGCGAACTTTTAGGGCATCTCCAACGCTGACCCTCAAAACGCCCGCAGCTGTCCGGACCATGTAAGCCATCAAGTTAATGGAAGAACCAATCCTCTGAGCTCTATTCTCGAGGATGTAGACACCTAGTTATTATAAAATATACAAATCTCAAAAATAAAAGTAATAAAAAGCAACCAGTACGATGATAACTTAGGTATCTCATTATTTGCACATGAATTGTTGTAGTATTTCAAACCTATTGTTATACCGCCACCCATGTATGGACGTAAAGCACTCGGTAACTTAGCTCAGACCTGAAGCTGCTTCCAACCATGTTCCCCTGTTTCTTTTGTTGAAAATTTATATACATGAACATAGCCAGGAAAAGATCGTAAATCTTCTTTTTATCTACAACATTACAACATTGCCAAAGCCATAGAAAAAGATATGTTTGGAAGGAGATAGACGTTGCTTACATGACCAGCAAACATGACCAGCCACTTGGGCAACAACATATCCTATTTGAGCAACACAAGATATACATATTTTTATCTACATCATATCTTATAGGACTCATATTGACATGGAGATTTGGTTGGTATCACCTCGAGGTCGGAGGGAGTCGGTGCCGGGGATGACGGCGGGGATGATGGAGGGGCTCCTTGATTTCTGCAAAAACAAAAACCCTATAAGTTATCACTAATACATCATGAATAGTATCATACATATAACATCACTAATACAACAAAAACCCTAGCGAACGACGGGTATCGGCGACGAGGATGCGGGATAGGCATCGTCGACATCGATGCAGGAATAATTGCTTAAACTAAAAAAATAACAACAGATGGGACATGTTCAACTAGTTCTATTAATTCAACTAGTTCTTACTAAAAATAAATTTACTATAAATAAAAATAAACTAGTTCTTTCTAAAAATAAACTTACTATAAATAAAAATAAACTAGTTCTTTCTAAAAATAAACTAGTTCAACTAGTTATATTAATTTTCTTACTAAAATACATTAGTTCTATTAATTCAACTAGTTCTTACTAAAAATAAACTAGTTCAACTAGTTTTATTAATTTACTTACAAATTATTTTAAAAACTTACTAAAAATAGTAAAAAAACTACATTATGCAATAGTAAAAAACTATAGTAAAAAACAAAAGAAAGAGATGGAGGGAGGAGGGAGGAGGGGAAGGGAGGAGGAAGGAGAGAGGAGGAGGGGGAGGAGGCCGGTGGGATCGGAGGAGGGAGGGGGCGGGGGGAGGGGGAGGGGGTGGCCGGAAGAGGAGGAGGGAGGGGCGTGGGGAGGAGGGGGAGGGGCGGCCGGAGGAGGAGGAGGGAGGGGCGACCGGAGGAGGAGGAGGGAGGGGCGGTGGGAGGAGGGTGGCCGAAGGAGGAGGGGGAGGAGGGAGGAGGGACGGAGGGGGTACCTCGGTGGAGGAGCAACGCGGTGGCAGCGGACGACAGAACCGGCGCGGGCGAGAGTGAGATTGAGAGGAAGAGGTGAGTGAGAGGGTCGAGCGCGTGTAGGATAAGGTAAGTAAGTAGTAGCGCATTTTCCTAGAACACGCTACTGCTAAGGGACATGCACTAGTAGAAAACAGGGCATACGTCCGGGCTAGATAAGCACATTAGTCCCGGTTCGGTCACGAACCGGTACCCATGGGCCCATTGGTCCCGGTTCGTGAGGGCAAGGGGCCTGCCAGGCCACGTGGGGCCATTGGTACCGGTTTGTCTGGCCCCTTTGGTCCCGGTTGGCGGCACGAACCGGGACCAATGGGCCTCGCTCCTGGCCCACCGCCGTTGGTCCTGGTTGGTGGCCTGAATCGTTACCAAGGATGGTCTTTAGGACCGGGTCAAGCCACAAACCGGCACCAATCAACCAGCGATGGGAGAGGGCTTTTGTGTGTAAAACATTAAAAGCAAAAAGAATTTTCATAAAATAAATAAAAAAGAAAATAAATAAGTAGAAACAAAACAAAATAAATAAGTAGAAACAGAAAAAACTTTAATAAATAAGTAGTACCAAAATAAACTTTAATAATGTAGAATAAATAAACTATAATAAAATAAATAAAAATAGCAACAATAAGTAGAAACAAAATAAAATAAATAATGCAAAAAATAAAGAATTTTCATAAAATAAATAAAAGAAGCAAAAAAGAAAAGAAAATAAATAAATTCAAACAAAATAAACTTTAATAAATAAGTAAAAACAAAATAAACTTTTAGAAAACCTGTAGTATTATTGAAACGAAAATTATATAAAATTTATGCAACTAAAATTATCAAAGTATTTTCTGCTCAAAACAGCAAAAGAAAAAAGAATTTTCATAAAGAAATTTTTTCTTAGACACTTTAATAGCACTAATAGAAACTAGTGATTGACACAAATTTTGAAAACTAGTGATTCACACAAATTTCAAAAAATTCAAATTTAACTATTCAAATTGGAAAACAAATGGCACTAACAGAAAGTTTATAATTTTTGTTACCTAAAAGCAAAAGGAACTAACAAATAAAGCAAAAAACAAAAGAAAATAAATAATGCAAAAACAGAAAAAAACTGGGAAAAATAAAAAAATGCCACCTACTGGGCCACTACGGCCTGAATACAACTAGAAACCCTACCATGGGTCAGGATTCAGGCCCGCAGAAGGCCCAGTAGGCCTAACAGGCATAGAAGTGACAATTAGGCCCGTACGCCTGCAATCGAGAGGAGCTCGAGAGGGGTGCGACAGTGGGGCTTATAAACCACTGCGCGCCCCTCTCAACTAGTGAGGTGGGACTAAAGTTTTGGCCACGGGCAGCACGAGGCCTTTGGTCCCGGTTGGTGGCACCAACCGGGACTAAAGTGGTGAATTCGTCCCGGTTGGTGCTACGAACCGCTACCAATATGCCCCCCTTTAGTCCCAGTAGGTGCCACGAACCGGGACCAAAGGCCTCTGCTTCCCGCCCTTTGGGCTACTGAAAAGAGACCTTTGGTCCCGGTTGGTAACGCCAACCGGGACTAAAGGGGGGCATTTGTCCCGGTTCTAGCCACCAACCGGGACCAATGCTTCGTCTATATAAACAGCGCTTGCGAAATTTTCGTTTCAGTTTCTCATTCTCCCGCCACCGACACCGCCCTGCCCGTCGTCGTTGTCGCCCTGCCTCCGACGCCGTCCCGCGCCACCCCAATACCGACGCTGCGCCGCGCCACACCTGCCCGACGTGGCCGCCCTCTGCCCTGACCTCGCTGTCGCCGCCCTTCTCCGCGTCTTGTCGTCGGCGCCCAGTGATCCCTCCCTTCTCCAGCGCCGCCGCCCCTGCTTGCTCTGCTTGCCACCATCTACCGCGCGCCGCCGCCGCCGCCCCGGCCAGCCTGCTCTCTGTGGTGCATTGATGTATGATTTTGTTTGTTCACTGATGTATGTATATATGGATGTTGTATGTATATGTATATATATGCAGATGTATGTATGATCCATGGATATGTATGTATTGATGTATGCTTTTTTTTGTTCATAGAATTTTTTTTTGCCAATTTATGTATATGTTCATATATATATGTGCATATTTAGAAAAAAAAATTGTGGTGCAAAAGTTACATTTAAGGTTAGTTGATTTAGTGCCTTTTAGGTTATTAGTAAGTGCTTAGTTGTTGAACTAGTTGATTTAATAAAACTACTTTATTTTAGTATAGAAGTAGTTTATTTTAATAAGTACTACTTTATTTTTTTATAGTAAGTGCTTAGAAGTTGAACTAGTTGATTTAATAAAACTACTTTATTTTATTATAGAAGTAGTTTATTTTTAGTAAGTACTACTTTATTTTATTTATAGTAAGTGCTTAGTAGTTGAACTAGTTGATTTAATAAAACTAATTTATTTTACTATAGAAGTAGTTTATTCTTAGCAAGAAAATTAATAGAGCTAGTTTTTTTTTTAGTTCTTTTTCTCGCAACGAAGTCGATCATGCCTATCCCGCATCCTTGTTGTCGACTCGGCGGAGGAGGTTTGCTTGATCAGAGGGGCCATGTCTGGGACTGGGCTCCGCCTGGCTGGTATTGGGAGGTGCTACCTTCCGGGGGGCGTAGGTTGGTGAGGAGCCAGTCCGTCGTTGACCCGATCCTTGTTTGGTGGCGGTCGGGTGGGCTAGTGACGGTGCCGAGGCTTTCGGACACCGCGGAGGTGGTACGTCACCGTGTCAGCGGGACGAGCACGTCCGTCGCTACATGGTTGCGTTGGAGGGCAGGTTCGACAATACCTTGCAGGTTCCTCAGGGACATCACTAGAGCTATGATCCTGTGATGGTTCCTTCTCTTTGGGTGTCCACCACCCGCGCCGATACCCATCGGGCACTATGGTTCTAGCTGTATTAGCGATGCTATATGTATGATAGTATTCGAGGTGTATTAGTGATAATATTCGACGATGTACGGACGCAAGAGATGATGTAGTTTTGCTTATAATTGAATGCATGCTAATTTGAATACTACTTTATTTTACAATTTGGTTTTGCTAAAATTGGAGAGCACTATGCAAGGGGTATGCATTTGATTAGTTGATAGCTTATAGGGTTTTTGTTTTTGCAGAAATCTAGGAGACCCCTCCATCATCCCCGCCGTCGTCCCCGTCACCGACCCCCCTCTGACCTCGTGGTGAGACTAGCCAAATCTCCATGTCAATATGTGTCCTACAAGATATTTTGAAATGTTTTTGCTCATATTTTCAACCATTGAAATGTAATGGCCATCAAGTTTGAATGCTCATATGAAGTAGATAAAAACATGTATATTTCCTTGCCGGCAAATTTCAGGCACTCGATATGTCCTTTTTTAGAAAGATAATTAAACAATATTTCGGGTTGACTTTAAGTCTGTCGAGTCTCCATCATATATGAGAGGACGAAGAATCCCGACTATTTTCGTGGGGGTAGCTTCTCCTTCGTTCCCTTGTGCTAGACAATTTGGTTTAATGCACTCGGGAATGAAAGGAGGAGTTACCATAACCGACAGTCGCAAATGTCAGAGAGGAATTAGTGAGGGAGAGTCTCCATCATATATATATGAGAGGACAAAGAATCCCGACTGTTGTCGTGGGGGTAGCTTCTCCTTCATTCCCATCTGATAGACAATTTGGTGTAATGCACTCGGGAATGAAAGGAGGAGCTACCATCACCGACGGTCGAATATGTACACCACGTGAGCTGAGAGTTTTTAAGAAAAGGCTCGACAGAGCGATAGTCAACCCATGATCAATAATAATGAGCTAATTTAGATTTTTTAGTACAGATATTTAATTGTACAAGTTTAATATTTGAATTATTAACATAGGAAATGTCGTACTCAGACGATAAAAACCGCCCGTGGGAGTGCTACTGGTGCCACGACAACCGAGGTATGTGCGACAGGTTTCTTCAGCTGGACGAAGATCGGCGCTTCAGCATTAAGCTCGAGGAGACCTTCGATGTTGAAATGGTATGAAACAACGACAAGTGTTTTTTTTCGTAATTCAGCACGATTTCAACTATTTCAACGTGTACTTTTCATCTTTTACAATTGGACTAGCTTATCCCATGCTATGCAAGACGCTATGTCTTGGAGAGGATTGGTTTTGAAGACCATCAAAGTATGGAAACAAAGGAAATTCACCTAAGGACCCATCATGGTTTGGATTTTGAAGTAAAGTTGTACAATTCTGAGAGTGTAACCCATATTTCACTAGTAGAAAAAGGTTCAAATGTGAAGCACAATAGTGCCGGTTTGAATTTCAGCCGGCACTAATGTGTACACATTAGTGCCGGTTCGTGGCGGCGATCAATAGCACCGGTTCATGGCGAACCTTTAGTACCGGTTCATGCCACGAACCGGTACTAAAGAGGCTGTGTCAGCCTGCGGTCAGGCTATGGCCCCACCATCACCATTTAGTGCCGGTTCGTACCACGAACCGGTACTAATGAGGTTATGGCAAGCTGTTTTTAGTCCCACCTCGCTCCCCTAACAAGCCTTTTACCACCTTCAATATGTTATTTCTCAAACTATCACAAGCACTTGGTCTTCATTGAACTCTATGTGTAGAATTTGTGGCCGCAATATGAGTCTTCATCGGTTTATAAATCGTTAATGACTCATATTGACAATTCAGATTGTACACACAAAGATCATTGATGATCAAAGTATTTTTGATGTTATAAGATCATATTGACAATTTAGACTGTAAATAAATATAAGATCGTGATCTAAATGCTCTTATATTTTTTGCGTTCAGTATGCACCAACTGCTAGGCGGGAGGAGCTGTTTAGTACCGGTTCGTGGCGAACCTTTAGCACCAGTTCGTGCCACGAACTGGTACTAATGAGGTTGTGTCAGGTAAGGCTGGGTCCCCACGAACACCTTTAGTACCGGTTCATGGATGAACCAGTACTACAGTTTCTTAGTAAGCTGTTTTTTAGTCCCACCTCGCGAAGAGAGAAAGACTAGGAGCGGTTTATAAGCCCTGAGTGTAGAGATGATGAAGAAGAGGCTCAATGCTCACATTGCTTAGCTTCAAGCCTTCAGGAATATGGTAGACTGCACGGAGCTATGCGCAGTGCAGTTTACACTATTCCGAAAGGCTTGAAGCAAATTAACGATCATTGCACCTCTTTTTTATTTTTAATAACTTATTACAACTCCGGACTTCTTCTGTTATGGCAAAAACTAATTGCACGTCGGCATTTCTTTTTTTAAAACTTTGGTTATAACTCCAGACTTTGACCATCAAGTTTTGCAGAAAAGAAAAAATAGCAGAAAAAAAACTATAGCTGAAAAAAAACTATATAAAATGACCGTGAAATTGAAAATCACTACAAAATGAACTCTGAAAATGTTGAATTTTGGCAAACTAGATGAAAAACTACTCAGAAATAAATACAAGAAAATAAATATAACAGAAAAGAAAAAACTATACAAAAAACTACGCAGAAATAAATAGAAGAAAATAAAGCAGAAAAGAAAAAATCTATAAAAAAATTGGGGCGCTGCCCTGTGGGCCTTCTAGGCCACGGGCTTGCAATTACAGGCCTTAAAGGCCGAGCAGACTCACAGGGCGGTGCACAGAATTTAGGCCCACAAGCCTGCTATATAGAGGAGTTCAAAGAGGTAGCTGCGGCTGGGTTTATAAACCAGTGCGGCTGCCCTTCGCCCGGCGAGATGGGACTAAACTTTGGGGTGGTAGCGCGAGGCCTTTAGTACCGGTTGGTGGCTCCAACCGGTACTAAAGATCACCCTTTAGTACCGGTTGGAGCCACCAACCGGTACTAAAGGCCTGCTCTTCCCGCCTCTTGGCCTGGCCAAAGTTGGCCTTTAGTACCGGTTGGTGGCTCCAACCGGTACTAAAGGCCCATCCTATATATATATATATAGCACTTACGAAAATTTCAGTTACATCTCCCCACTTTCGTCTCCAACCTCTCGACATCGCCGCGCGCCGCTCGATCCCGTCGTCGCCGCCCGTCGCCCGTCGTCCTCGTCGTCGTCGCTGTCCCCGCCACCGCCCGTCGTCGTCGTCGTCTCGCGCCGCCACCCCGAACGCCGCCGCCGTCCGTCGTCGTCGCCGCGGTCCCGTACGTCTCTCGCACCCGCGCGCCGGCGCCCCCGCCCCGTACGCCGCCGCCCCCGCCCCGTACGCCGGTGCCCCTGCTCGTACGTACGGGGCGGCGGCGTACGGGGCGGCGTACACACACATACACACATACACACACTACACACACAGACACACACACACACACACACACACACACACACACACACACACACACACACACACACATTTTTTACTTATTTTCTGTTTTCTGTTTTCTGTTTTTTAGAAAATTTAATT
Source organism: Triticum timopheevii (assembly GCA_963921465.1). NCBI lineage: Eukaryota > Viridiplantae > Streptophyta > Magnoliopsida > Poales > Poaceae > Triticum > Triticum timopheevii. Next base: position 18,538,837 of record OY997274.1, read on the forward strand.
AGATATTAATTAGCTAGGTATGTGAGATTTGAACTAGTTGAATAATTAATATAACTAGTTTATTTTTAGTAAGAAAATTGTCGAACTAGTTTATTTAAGTATATGAGATTTGAACTAGTTGAATAATTAATATAACTAGTTTATTTTTAGTAAGAAAATTGTCGAATCTGAGATTTGATTATCTAATTAAAATATTATTTGTTAATGAGTTTTTCTGTTTATTTAATGTTTTTATATATTTTGAGTTTATATAAATGTTAGATTAATGTCGAATGTTAGATGAATTAGATAGAAAAGTTAAATATATATAGTAATGTCAATTGTTAGAGATGAATATAGTTAGATATATATTTGAATTGGCTAGATATTAATTAATGTTAGATAGTAATAAGTGTTTAATGTTTCACCTAAGTGGGATAAGTCTGAGATAGAGATGGAGGATTAGAACTAGTTTATTTTTAGTAAATGCTTAGTTGAACTTGTTGAATTAATATATAGAACTAGTTTATTTTTAGTAAATGCTTAGTTGAACTAGTTGAATTAATATATAGAACTAGTTTATTTTTAGTAAATGCTTAGTTGAACTAATTGAATTAATATAACTAGTTTATTTTTAGTAAATGCTTAGTTGAACTAATTGAATTAAGATAACTAGTTTATTTTTAGTAAATGCTTAGTTAAATTAATATAAGTAGTTGAATTAATTGAATTAGTAAGTGTTTAATGTTTCGCCTAATATGAACATAGGAAATGTCGTCTGACGACGGAAAAAAATTTGGTATTTGCACATACTGTGAAGACGAGCAAGGCCAGTGCGACAGAAATTTCCTTGTTGATGGTAGGCGATTCAGCATCAAGCTGGATGAGACTTTTGAATTCGATACAGTAAGTCACAACGACAAGTCTATTTTCGTAATTAAGCATGACTTATATATGCTTCATTTGCCTGACTTATAATTTTTAATTTTCACTATTCTACTAGCGCATCCCATGCCATGCAAGAATTTTTGTCTTGGATAAGATAGGTTTCAAAGATATGGAAACTATGGAGGTAAAGAGAGCTTACCTGAAAACTGAGTATGATGGTTATACTTTCAACGTCAAAGTATACAATGCACACACATACACCTATTTTGAATGCAAAACTTGGCAAGCACTATGCAAGGCTTATGCATTTGAGCCTGGTATGGTTATCACCTTTGATATTCGTCCGGAAGATGATATTGAAGGTAATAGAGACATATGGGTCGATGTACAGACGCCTCCAGTTCTACCATTATGTGAGTTCTTCTCAAATATATTTTTTTCTTTGATATTGCTTATTTCAAAAATAACTGACAACTAATTTCTATTGACAGCTTATCTCCATTCAACCAAACATGTCCGGTGCTTGGTAGACAGGACCTTTTACTGTCCCGGAGCTGAACTAAACTGCGAGGAGATAAGTCATTATGTTTCATGGCTTGAGGATCTTCATACTGTCAAGACAAAAAAATTTCCTGCACTTGGAAATATTAGTACTCAAAACGTGCGACCAATAGTGATGGTATTGAAGTACGGTCACATCTATTTAGGAATGATGGTAACATATTTACTATTTGTCCTCAGTGTATATTTTGCATACATATTTTTTTGCTAAACTTTCATTGCTAAGTATATTAATTAAGTACTATACGATGTTCTTCAACAGGGACTCCCGATGACAGTTGTGCCTCAGGGGATCAAGACTAAAGGTCAGATGTCAATTGTTAGCTTAAGGCCAAGATATCCTGCATTGCACATGAATGCATTCAGGATTTCTAGAAGCGATGAATGCTTAATAGTGAAAGATTGGAGGAAAATTGTTAATGATCGCAGAGAAGTACTAGGGAGCACTTTGCAAGATGTATGGTTTTGATGAGGGTATGCTTGTCACCATGGATCTTGGTGATCCTGAAATCGAGCTTGGTGATCCTGAAATCGAGCAAGAAAATATTGACATTAGGGTCCTTGTTGATACGCCTCCAATTCTACCGCTATGTGAGTTTCTCAAACATAGTTATTAGCTAATTTATATTGTTTGTTTCAAAATAGTTGACAACTTATTTCCATTGACAGCTTCTTTTCATTCTTCAAAGAATGTGCGGAAGATGGTAGACAAAGCCTACTACACCGAAGGCTCCGAATTAACTTATCAGGAGAAAAAAAACATCTGATCGCATTTTGTACTGATCTTGAGAATTACAATATCTACAATCAAACTCCACAACATTATGGTCAATACGTGCCACTAGTGCATGTGTTGAACTATGGTAACTACCATGGAGATACCTTGGTAAGATTTTTTACTATTATGACATCCGTGCATCTTTTGCATACTTCTAAAATTAGTACATCATTGCTAACTATGATGTTATTACTATGTTTTTCAACAGATAATCCCGAATGATTTTGTGCCTCATCTGATGTATCAGCATGGTCGCCTTGATGTTTTGATCATACAGCCAGGTCATTCTACGAATCTCAACTGTCCATACCGGATTTCTAAAAGAAGTGGAGACATGACAATCAAAGAATGGGAAAAACGTATGGACAGTCGTGAGGAGGTTCTTGGAAGCTAAAGGAAGCAAAGCGCAAGAATTGGAGACATGATGATCTCCATTCTCCATAATGGAGAGTCAGGGTCTATATTGTTTTATGTTATTTTACCTTAAAGAGGGTATTTAGGTCCTACCTAATACTGATGATCATGTGCTAAGAACAATTAAGTAGGGTTGGTTCGATGACTATGAGGATGATGATCGTATGACTTGTTATTAATAACGAGTAGAAGTTGTATGATGATGATTAGTAGGACTTGTTATTATGATGATGCATGATGCGAGCATGAAGAGTTATTATATATCAATGGGGAAATGAACATGGATTGGATTGAAGTGAAGGAAACATGCATGTGGTGCATGTCGAAAGTAGTACAATCCAAACTTGATCAAGTTAGGATTAGTATTACTTTCGACATGCACCACATGTTGCCTTCACTTCAATCAAGCCATGTTTAGGCATATCAGTAGCGTTGGTAAACCAAGCACGGAGATAAGTGAGAACACTTCTCTATATTAGCTAGGTAACAACCTAAATTAACCCCCCAAACCCCTAAACCACCCCCTTTCAAAAAAACAAAAACCTCAGCTCTTGCCAGCTGCTGACGCCTGGATGCCTTTTGGTCCCAGTTGGTGCCACCAACCGGGACTAAAGGCCCTCCTGCCTAGGCTCGCCGCAGCGGCCACGTGGAGGCCCATATGTCCCGGTTCATGTAAGAACTGGGGCTAAAGGCCTAGGGCTTTAATGACGACCCTTGAGTCCCGGATCCACAACTGGGACAGATGGGCCTTACAAACCGGAACAAATGACCCTTTTTCTACTAGTGGTAGCAGTAGCGCTGGCTAGGGATACGCGCTACTGCTAAGTGGGGCTAGCAATCTGTGCCCAGTACAAATGTAGCAGCAGCGTGTTTTTCTGGCAAGCGCTATTGCTAAAGTAGTAGCAGTAGCGCGGTTTATTTAAACACGCTGCTACTAAGTAGCATAACGCCCGTTTTTGTCCAGCGCTACTGCTAAGATGATGTGTATAAGGTTTTCCCTAGTAGTGTGTGTATCTTTTCATTCTCTAAACTCCTAGAAAAGGAGAGACCTGGTTTCCCGGGGTTGGGGTGATCATGGGAGACCAACTTTGTCATGAGATGCGAGGGGGTTGTTTAATGCACCGGGTCATGTTCTGTTCATGAGTCTCATCTGTGTAAGCCCTAATTGGTTATATGTTGCCGCCGCCATTTGTAGATTTCCTTTTATATCTCATATTTGAAGAGGGGGGCGGGGGGGGGGGGGGGGGGTGTTACTGCAGCGGGAGGTGCGTCTGCAAACGAGGGATGGTTTTATGTTTGTGGTGGCGATGCGGTTGCAGTCGACATTGTCTCCATGTGTTGGGGTTGATGTGAGGGTGCATTTCTTCCATTGTTAGGATTTTGGTGCTCCCATCAGAAATAGAATGGCAAAACATAACATGTAAAATAAAAGAGGAAATTCTGATCAGTACCTTCACAAAGAAGAGGCGAGACATGGCATGCAAGCACATTTAGTACATTATATCTTTGACATTTTATGAATTTTTTTACCATGTTTCCTTCATGCTTTCGTTTAATATAAGCATATATTCTATAAACTATGGGTTGTGGTGAGGTACCAGCCTGTAAAAAGAATAGCAGATGACCTCACGAGTGGTACACTAATCTAAGTTCCTTTTTTTCAAAAACTAAAGTAGGTGCCTATTTGCATCCTAAAAAATACAGGACAGTGGCATTCAGTTTTGAGGTGCACGACAAGTCACTCTATTCTTATAAATTATGTACTACTAGTTGGTGACATGTAATTCGTACGTACTGGCGCAGATCCATAAACGACCTTATAACTAATTAGTGCTGCATCCATATATATCGCTGCATCACCATTGAAGCCGCAACATGCCAGACAACCTAACCGTAGACACGCACACGTTCAAGCTATGGTAGATCATAGATGAAGAAAACAAAGAATTGCTAGTCTAGAGCCATGAAGCATGGAAGAGGAACATGATAAAGATTGTGAATTGCATTAGGGAATACGAGGCGTTGGGAAAGAGATGGCCACTGCAGATCCCGTGTCAACTACTACACTGTCTCACATCACTTCTGGGAATGACCAGTCATTTTTCCTCAGAAGTTCCCTGACCTATCGCAGCACACTGAACTTACAGACCCCGCGGTTTCTATCCTTGGAATAGCCTTTTCATCTCCCCATAAGGACGCGCCACATACTTCAGACCCCGGTTGTGCGTGTAATATGCTGCCCTCCCATCTTCATCGGCATGACTTGGAGCTTGTTCAGGAAACTCACAAAGAAAGGACTTTGAAAGGTACCTTTTTTCTGTAATAGTATATCTGCAATAATGTAAAGCTGGATGTTAGCTAGAGATGCGAGATACAACAGATCCTTGTCCTAACAGACTGTATGCACATTATCGAAACCATGCAAAATGGAAGGAGCTTATTTGGTCCAGCTGCAGCTCCATACCAAGAAATCGGATTAATGATACATGGGCACTATAAACCGTAGGATTCTCCAAGGAAACATAGGTAGGAAAATCCCAAAAATACTGGTTGAGTTAGATGCGTTGCGTGCTCTCAAGAAAATCTTGACTGTTCTGTTGCATGTTGCCATCGTGCTGTTCCAGTAAGGACAGGTAAAAAAGGTCTGATCTGATTGTTTTGGCACGTTGATATCTCTGCCACGTGGTAGAAGATGTATGGCATCAGCATGGTAGTGAAATGACGAGGTCATTTATTTCTTGTGCTCGACAAGTTCAATTCAGTCTTGGCTTGGGTTTTCTTGTAAGTTAGTGCAGGGTTTTGATGATAGATTATTCCCATTGACAGTCGTTAATAGGTGGGATTGATGGATGAGGATGCTTGGTGAGAGAGAGAGAGAGAGATTCACACTTTGGGTGTACTTTTTTTCCTGCAGTATACTCTGTACGAACTTTTGTGGAGTATGTTCGTTGTAGATGCTGGATGCAATAGATCCTTGTCGGATGTACTATGCCTACTTGAATTCTAGAGACGCAAAATCCTAATATTCATATGTGACATGTGGGTCAAAGATCACAGCAATCCTTGTGAACTACTCCCTCCGCCCGGCTTTATTGGGTCGGACAGCAATACAAGCGTGCCCATTTATCCGAGGCCGGTCCCTCGACCGCCAATAAAAACAGTCCCTTTTCTTTGCGTTCAGCACTCGATGCAATTAATATTACCAAGCAGCTAATGTACGTGGAGATGATCCTTGACATTATTTGGGGCCACTTTCTCTTGCATTGGCCATGTGTGGCCTTTGCATGCACATGCGGAAAAAAGATGACCTTGTGGTAGGGGAGCCGACGAGTAGCAATTATGACGGGATCAACTAACTATAATTTGTTGTGTTCAGAAAAAATTAACTATAATTTGTTGTAGCGAACCAACAGCTTGATGGTTAGGAGGACAGTTGTATCTCCAGCCCCACTAGGGTTCATGTTCTGGTGCTCGCATTTTTCTGGATTTATTTCATGATTTTTGGCAATGTGCATTCAGTGAGGAGATGTTCCCGTTGACAAGGCGCCTTTGGTGACTTTGTCCACCTCAAAATGATCTGCCAGCTGATGAGTCTCTCAGAGGTGTTCATAGGGGTGAGTGCATACACATATATATCAGTGCTTTCGTCCGTACTGTGTTAAAAAAACTATAATTAGCAGTACTTAAGGACAGGGAAACGGAACTAATGCCCCTCTCGCTTAAATCATGTTAATCCTGTCCTCTGACCAATAAACCATTGTTACTTCTAGAAATTACTGAAACGAAATTTGGTAGGTAAGGACACAAAGTGATAAACCACCTTACACCATCCTAACATCCGCTCAATATATATTGCTCCATCTCCAACAAAGTAGCAGCACACTGGAGCTGCATTCCATCACACAGCTTTTGCTGCTACCGATAGGACACATAAGAAAAGAAACATGTACCATTGTGGATGTATTAGGGAATAGGAAGCTTCAGGGAATATACAATCATTGCTGTGCTGAGTTATCAGCAAGGCTGAAGGGCAGTTAAATATGCAATAACAGTCCAATGGTGTAGCTAAAGTCCCCCTACCCCTACAAATCTCCTGGATACGGAAGAACTTTGCCACTAATGCTCGGTCCCAGAGACAATCGGCTCTTCCTGCAATGATCAGTATTAAAGGCCTCCACGCTGGATGTTGCAGTCATGGGCGCCAAGGGGTGGCCACACGCTTAACTAGGTTTGGTTAACCCTGATTTGCTATTTAGGTCTGTTTTGCTCAAGTTCAATTCTGCAGAGCGATGAAATCCACGCCAAATGTTAGTTAGTTAATTATCTTTTATCTTACACCGCCAAAAAAAAGTTTCTGTTATACTCAACCTGGTCGTTCTTATACAATATTGACGTGCGTAACGTTCCAGTTTCCACATGTGGTGGTAGATGGGCAACAGCTAAGATTATTCTAGTAATTAATCATTTAAACTGGAGTAGCCGTCAATTTGCATATCATGCAGAGGCAAGCTAATTATTTTTCTCACTTTTCTCCTTTCTGAATGGTCCCGGCACAAGCCATTTATCAATTAAACGATCACATGTAGAGGCAAGCTATATGTTTCTCAGTATTATATTGCATCTTATAAAGTGTTCAAAAAATTCAAAAATTGCTACAAAACCTTCAAAAAATGTTCAACACTTTTTTGACATATTTTGAAATTTCAAAAATTGTTCACATTTTTAAGTAAACATAGCCTTTTAAATAAACTAGCAAAGTGGCCCACACAATGTGCAGCATTATGTAGTTCCAGTACCGTTCTTGTTCTCATGGAGACAGAGTTCTTGTTCTATAAAATAAGACCAATAAAAATCATACACACACAATGATGAATTATCGTACATAGGCACAAGGTTCTTCACGGTTTTGAATTCCTTTAGAATCGAAGACATTTAATCAGCTAAAGGAGACATATAGTTTCCTGACAGTAGGCATAGTCCTACACATTAGGTGAACGGAAAATTGTTGACAATAGGTGGGAATGTAAGAACGTAATATTTAGAACGATGGATACCATTAAATTTTGCTGCCAATGAGTGGATGCCAATCTTGACCAGAAGATGTTCCTAGTTCTAAAGTAGGAGAAGCTCAACTTTATATTCATCTTAGGGTGTGTTTGGTTTGAGTCATCAAGTGTAATGGAACGGGTCCGACCCATCCCTCGGCCTCATTCCTGTGTTTGGTGGCCAACTAGCACTAGAACCCACTCATTCCCAAAAAACGAATATTCGGCCCAGATCCGGAACACACCCATACCTCCGATTCGGTGGAATCACGCGGAACCGCTCGCTCTCCCGTCTCAGACGCGAAATGCTATCGTCTCTCCCTCTCTCGAACTATGTCGCCTCTCCCTCGTCTCTCCCTCTGACGATCTGCGCCGCATGAACACCGGAAGAGACGGGATGGTAGTCCGAAGAGGTGGAGGTGCGGAGGGAGAGCGAGTGTGGGGCAGCGAGCTTGCAGCGCGGAAGCGCCAAACCACATTATTTATAGCGGCAGTGGCTCCCGAAACAAGACGCCACGGTGGTGCGCCTCACATGGCGGCGGAAGAAACCAATCTCGCCTCAAGCGGGAGGGGAAGCACGCGGTCGTGGCTAGTTCTTGTCGGCAGCGGCCTGACTTGCTGGGCGGTGTCCAATTTGGCAGGCAGTTCGACCTGTTCCAAATTGTTTGTGCTGCTATGTTGTGCGCTACAATACTATCCTAGACACCCAAACGTTAGATCCATACATTCAGTTTATTCATGGTGTTTATGTGCTCAAGCATGAACTAGAGGGGAAGGATACAGTTATCATGCTTCACACCATCAAATTATTTGTCTTTCAAAATTTACCGAGTCCATTTCTTCAGTTCATGCTTGTGGCATTGTCAAAATTTTGTCATTCAGTTCATGCTAGTGACACTGTCCAATTTAGAGGGGAAGACTTTATTTGTCTTTCGTTTCTTGCTTGTGCCACTGTCAGATTTAGTTGTCATTTAGTTTATGCATAGTGTCATAGTGTTTATGTGCTGAAGCATTGACAAATTTACTCAATCCATCTCTTCAAACAAACGCAAGAACAAAACCATTCTGTTCCAGTTTTTGACTCCAACCAAACACATGACCGGAATCGACCCATTCCACAGGAATAGAATGGAATGGTTCCGTTCCATTCCAAATGGTTCTTCAACCAAACACACCCTTATGTTTTCATGTTAATTGATGTAAGCATCCATTAATTATCAGATAGATCACATAACATTATGACAAGGAATCAACTTCTAAATTTGATCTCGGGTAATTCTGGTTGGTCCAACAGTGCATGATTAAGTAGCATGTAAAGACCGTGAACAATAAAAACAATAGCAAGCTCATGCAATAATAGAATAATAAACGAAAGCAATATTATTTAAACCTAAATAATAAAACAAATGTGATATTCTACCAAGAAACAATTCCAAATATTTGGCAATTGTTACCGCATAGATTCCTCCCAGGATGCATACATGTGTGGCAACGGAGACTACCTATTTTAAAGTGTTTGAAGAAGTAGAAGTAGATGGTTTTATATAAGTAACGTACTAAGATAGTGGAGTAGCACAAAAAAACCAGCTACTTGGTATACATGTACCGAAAATGGGATAACATGCATATAAAACTTTAATTATAGACAATAAAGGTCATTACTCTACTAATTAGCAGCAATACAAGAGCATTGCCAATCTTAGAATGTCGTTGCTATTAATTCCAAAAAGCGTTTAGAAAGAAGCTTTGTTAGCTAGAAATAACTAATTGTATTTTCCATGGGACAGGGTTCCTAAATCAAGATACGGGACCTATGTAAAAAAATGCTAAGCATGCTATGATGATCCTGCTTAAGTCCATAGAGCGCCTTAACAAGACGACACAAATTATGCGGATGAGTAGGATCAACAAACCCTAGAGGTTGCCTCATATAAACCTCTTCGTCCAAGACCCCATGAAGAAAAGCATTCTGAGGTGGTGCTACGATACCGGAAGATGCAAATATTGGAAATTAATGAGGTGATGGTGGTGCGTTTGGGCATTGATCGAAGCACAGTACCATGGTCTCGTGTGTATGTAGTGGTTGGAGGTGTCATGGTCTGATGCCATATAAATATACAGTTCAATAGCACATCTTCACTGTAATGCCATATCAACATACAGTTTAATAGCATTCTCTTTGTACTCGGACTTGCCCTTGTACTAAGCATGCACCTCCTGACATCTCCTATTTCTAAAGTTAACCGCCCACCCCCCTTCAACAGCTTTCCTAACAAATGTTTCTACCAAATACATATTGTACGAAAGAAAGGAGTTAAGGGTAATTGACTCTGGCAAAGAAATGAACTCCCTCAATCTTTCTTCATATAAAAATTATTTTTCCTTGCATTGTTTCTACTGATAGTATCCATATTAGGGAAAGATGCTGAGATGACCTCTTATATACAGTGAGAACACTTACAAATTCTATGGCATGCAAGGCGTGGCTGCTGAATAAACTTAATAAAAATTAATTATATGACATACTTTTTCATGAACATGTCTTGATAAATAATAGCCAACCCACGGGAGAGAGAGAGAGAGAGAGAGAGAGAGAGAGAGAGAGAGCACCGATGACAAACACTTAAAGAACAAGTCGACGGCTTTCTATGCACTCTGCCATTTGTGTGGAAATGGTACAGGAAAATAAACAGCAGACAAAGTGGACAGCAGCTGGCCCATATATGTAGAAAAGTGTTATTTTTTGTTTCTCGTTTACATAAGCCATGCATGTTTAAATACTTTTTAAAAATAAGGAAAAGAGATTACATGTGGTTCTGTTTGGACAACATTGCAGACAACTTGAGAAGTTTTAGGAAGTTATTCCGAGTTCCACAATCTCTTGTATTACGATACATAGACGTGCTGCGTCGTCTTCAATGGGCATAGAAATAAAGATTGCCATTTTGTCATGATTATATTGTTGCATGTTGTTATCGGTCTGTATATATGGTGAAAAGGCCCTTATTGTTTTGTCCGGACGTTTGTTGTAGTACTTGGCCAATTTAGTTTAGGCTCGGATTTCTTTTAAGATTGTGCTGGCTTTGGCAGTTCTTTCATTGACGATCATTGACATAGACATATTGATGAAGGCACATGGAGAGAGATGGCATAACACGCCCAGGTGACAACAAGAAAACATATGCTTATATAACAAGTCAACGACTTCCTATGCGCTCTGCCCTTAGGGTTGATTAGTTAGGCACACAGTAAAAGATTAAGTGTACTGACCGTTAGCTAATCCACATTTTCAGACTTCTGCTCTTTTCTGTTTCACTTTTTCATAAATCATGTTTCAATTCAAAAATTTATGACATGACAGATACCTCGTGCGATCGTACTGCATCAAGAAGATAGATGCACCCATGTTACTTGAACATTTAATCCTCGTTTGCTTAGGTCTGCATGCTCTAAAATCGAAAGTCCTAACACGGTTTGGCTTGCTATTAGGTGTGTCCTGGTCTGTGTGACCCATATGGCTTCGTAAGCGCGTGTACAGTGGTTGAGAGTGCAACTTTTTATTAGTTTCCGCTTCATAAATATTGACCTTGTTCTTGTGTAGGTCCACAGTAAAGGTGTAGGTTGTACATCTAGTCGTTGGACATCTCTATCTATATATACCGGTCCGTCTTTAGCCAAGTAGTATAGCATCAATCTCAACACACTTATTTTCTACATAATCGAATAGTTGGCAAATGAGAGGCAAAAGTAGGAGCAATGTGAGAAGGCATTATGGAATAGAAGACATCAGGAATCATCATATCAGGGTGGTTAGCCAGCTGAACCACCTCGCAACCGATGATGCTAGTTTATCTGTGACATCGGGTGAGGTGTAGGTAGTGCTGATGTCCAACTGTGATCCGAATTCTACTGACAGGTCATGTGGTGCGAGCCGCGTAATGGGTGTCGAGGGGTAAGGCTCTTTTACAATCCTCCATCACAGTGAAACTACTACTTCATGCGTTGGTGATTTTTTTTCCGTGGGGGTTTCCACACACAAATATGTGTGTCGTCTCCCGTTTAATCTCAATCTAATAAGAGGTATGTAGAGAAAAGTTTCTGAGAATATATTGTGAATGATTATTTCTTCGGCAGCAGACTTTGGCAATTGGCCGAGTCATACGTCTTCAACTGCTATGCCTCCGCGTTAATTCAAATGAAATTGATTTTGCCTGCAGCCTTCACACACTGACTGATTGAAATGCATGGAGATCAACTTGAATTCTCCATTGCACCACTCGATCATTCCGCTGAGACGCTACTGATGTAGTGTCGATCGAAGATCGGAAACACATGCATACGTGAATCACTGTTGGCCCTCCTACTACTCCAAGCATCCATCGGAGCCAGACTAAATCCAGGGAGAGCATATGTGAGGCTGAAGGTAGTTGCCATAGGGAATCAGCACAAGGCCTCAAATCTTGAGAAAATATAAGCTTCTATGATCAGGAATTGCACTGGTTCAACAACACAAGTTATAGAAAAGTTGCTTTGGAAGAAAAATTACCAATTGTAAACCACCTATTATCATTCAACCTATCATTAGGCTTAGGCATGGATTTCCGCATAAAGATGTTGGTCAATCGGACAATCATTCGGCTGTAGATGCACCGAGCAATGTTTGGTCCTAAAACAAAAAAAAAAGGGAGATACTCTCACTTTTATTTTTCATTATTCTCAATTACCATAATGGATTTTTGTATGAATTATTCGAGCTTCCTACAAATTGTTAAGTAGAAAATTAACATGTATTAAAAATGTAAAGGTTGGTCTACATATGGAATTTTCTGTTCATGTTGATTTCTATTTCACTATTTTGATGTAGTGTCTCATCAGCCTTAGTTTTGGGATATTCGATTATGTCTTGATGAACTAAAGAAGTTTCATAGTCATATTGATGCTTACAAGTAATTATGGCATAATATCAATAAAGCTCCAACAACCTCCAACCACTGAGTACCAGTTGTTTGTCATGTTGCATATATAACGCTCCATCTTCACCATAGTAGCATGAAGCTCTACTAGTTAAATAGTTGCCTGCCATACATTTCGAAACATTCCTACCAGACACTCAAATGGGTGCTTGGTGCGCAAAAAGTAAGAACTAATCTTGTGAACCAACAAGAAAAGAACATCTGAAGATGTGACAGACCATTAGGGAATAGTGGCACCAGGAACAAGAATACCATGGCACTATGGACGCAACCGCCTCCAATACTCTCGTTAGGTGTTTTGTTATCTGAAGAAAACCCATTATATCTTCATATGGCCCTTGCACCTTGGTGTACGATCCATTTGAAAGTGGGAATGATGCTCCAACTGGCCACACGGACATACTTGATTGTAGACCGACCAAAGAGAAAAAACAACTAACTGAGGTTGGCCAAATGTGACAATCTTACAATTGAGTTGGCTTAGTTAGATCCACCTAACAAGGTACACGCCCATCATTAAACTCGTGAAGAAGTGCTACATCCTTATCATGGCATTTTCAGTGCGATAGATTTTAAGAGAAAACAGTTCCATTCCTGGAAGTGTGCAGAACTTGGTTCTGCTATCGGATGTGCTGGTTCTGCTATCGGATGTGCAATTGATCTCAGATGGGTTGTACCGTTTGATAATATGCTTCCCAACCGGATTAATTTGGCCTTCTGTGGGTTTATCCCACACTTGTCCAACAACATCGAAGGAGATGCATGTCTGCAACCAAAGATTGAGATGTGCCATATGATGGACATGTATCCCAACATGAAGGTTTGAACGTGCATTACCTAAAACCGGAAACAATTGGCTGATGCACCAAGGTACTTTTCTCGCGTGAAAATGATTATCTGGAAGACAAGGCCAAATGGGATGACCTATTAATCGACGTGTGATCTTACATCTATACTACAATCAATATCATTGAGCATGCTTTCCACCATCAACCTGGAAAGTGGCTGGCATCATTCTCTCGCAGGTTTTGTTTTTACTCACATGCAAGTCATTATTCAAAACTCTTTCCTATTTTGGATTTAAATTCTTAGGAAATAAAGGAAAATCCCATTGCATTTAAATCATAATCCTCTAACAACTTTAATATATTGTCAAGTATATGATCAGTGTTTGTCTATGTCTAACAACATGTTACCGTTGATGGGTTGAATATAACTATGAAGCATAGGTATATTTCTTCAAAATATTTATCAGCCATATTGTCGGTGTCAAAACCGGCGGATCTCGGGTAGGGGGTCCCGAACTGTGCGTCTAGGCGGATGGTAACAGGAGACAAGGGACACGATGTTTTACCCAGGTTTGGGCCCTCTTGATGGAGGTAAAACCCTACGTCCTGCTTGATTAATATTGATGATGTGTGTTACAAGAGTGGATCTACCACGAGATCAAGGAGGCTAAACCCTAGAAGCTAGCCTATGGTATGATTGTTGTTCGTCTCTATCGACTAGCCTGGCCTCGGTTTATATAATGCACCAGAGGCCTAGGATAACAAGAGTCCTAGCCGGATACGCCGGGGGGGGGGGAGGAGTCCTTGTCTTGATCGCCAAGTCTTGTGGAATCTTCCTTGTATGCGGCAACTGTACAGACTGGCCCGTGAGTATACGGCCATGGGGATCCTCGGCCCAATCCACCTGATCGGGAGACGACGTGGTGAGTACCCCCTAGTCCAGGACACCGTCAGTAGCCCCCTGAACCGGTCTTCAAGTTGGGGACGCTCCTCGATTCTTCCGAACTGTTCTTCATCTTCGGTCATCGGTCTTGAAAACTGGTTCAACAAATCTTCTCATCTTCGATCTTGAGGATCGCCGAAATGCATTCGACAAGTTTATACGTCGGGTATCGGAGGAGCCCCTTTAAGTTTCCGGCCTTTATCAATGCCTTGTTATTTTTACGCCACACCTCAGGTTTGAAGTTGTTCCTGGGCGGCAACGTCCTCTTGCGTTCGAGCTCCAACGCCGGACTGCATTCGAGGTATCTTTCGCAGCCGAGCACCAATGTCGGACTGCTTCCCAGCTCTAACGCCGGACTATGTATCCCTCCAACGCCGGACTGTATCCGAGCTCCAACGCCGGACTATCTATCCGAGCTCAAACGCCGGACTATATCCGAGGTGTCGTAAATCACCTTGGTTCAAAGAGGTTTGAAGGAGTTTAGCTGAGCTTAATGCTGAAAATGCCCTCTATGGAGCCAGCCACTAGCGCCCAAGCTTTATGCCGGATTACTTCCGAGGTGGTGCACCACCCCAAATGTGGGCCGATTTTTGTCAATATTTTTGATTGGTGCCAGTAGCCGTCAAGGTGGGTATCGGTCTAAAACTCGAGATGCACATGAAGGATGACATAAGACCGCTGACCCCCGTAGCCGCTGAGACTCAGGTTGATTTGCAAAATCGGTCTGAGGATCAAGTACTAGCTCGGCAGAATACTTTGGGACACAAAAAGCGGCGTGCTCAGTCCTTGAGACTCGGGTTGGGTGCGGCCGACCAACCTAAGGATCAAAATCTCCTCGGAAACTGTATTGCACTTAAAATTTTCTGCATAGAACAGGCAATGCAGTAGCCCCCGAGACACTGGTCGGGTGGCAACACTAGATCAGGGGATCGATGTGCCCCTTTAATATTTGTAAATAATAAGCCCAAAGCCCAGTAGCCCCCGAGCCTTAATGCGGGCACGGGAGGCCGAATTAAGGATCGATATCCATAGTAAAATCACAAATTATGTGTAATGACTCTATGTATCCAAGTACTTTACGTCATTAATGCTCGGATCCGCATTGTACAAAACTTTGTTGACCGACCATCGGCTTCCACCTCCTCGGCCAATAGCCGAGGAGTGTTTGTCCTACTTTATAAAGCCTTTATGAGGGCAAAGATTTAAAACAAATAAGGTAATCTGTCCATATGGTTTTATAAACAAAGGTACGCGGAGAGACATGTTATATTACTGTTTAACAGAAGAAATGTCTTCCAAAGAAAATAGTCCCGCTATCGGTTCCTTTTCTTTGGGTTGTCATGCTAAGCACGATCATGAAACCTCAGCATTAATGGAAGAGCCAAATATTGAGGATTTAGTTTGGGAGGCCAGTTACTAGCCCCCGGTAGTGTTCGGCGACAGTCGAGGTCAAACCATAAACACTTCGGCCCATGTTATGAACGGCCCGTCATTTAATATAGTTATCAAATCGCTGACCAGTTTATGCCTATTGTGATAGTCAGTTTTCGGCTTTCTCCACTGAGGTGCTTGACCATGCGAGCTGGAAGCACAATCGCAGTGGTTCTCCCTTGGCACACCTACCCGAACAAAGCGGAACGTAGGCAGCAAACACAGGAGCTGGGCAACCCAACTATTGACCGAAGACACAATTCGAAACCGATGCATATATAGCAGTATCCGAGAATGTTTTTGCCGAATCTCTAAAGGTGTCCGGCGATGCACTGCGAGACTTGTGCTGAAAACAGACAAATAGTTTAAAAGTGCCATGGGCTCGAAAAGCCAAAAAACTTATTCAAAAGGTTAATGTCCGAACTATATCAAGTGTTCGGTGCCAATCCGAAAATTGGACTTTAGAAAAAAAGGTGCTTCTGCCATGCTTTAACATGACACATCCTATCTCAAAACTTCAAGCGGGTCAGCCTGCGGCTTCAACCTCCTATCCCGAAGGTGGAGTACTTCTTACTAGGCCAGTTTAGCAAACTAAACTCTAGCGGCTTTGAGAGAGGAATTAGGCTCCCCGGCTAGTGACCGCACACTTGTGTCGAAAAAAGCAGTGATAAATAATAATAAAAACTTTGCAACAACTAAGAAGAAAAACACTTATAATAAAACGGCTCATATAAATTTAAGAGCCCCCAAGTGACTTGGGTAAAAGAATAATTGCATGTACCGAAGTACTTATATCATATCTATGTTCAACCGAACTTTAAACGCGTCTTAACCGACCGTCGGCTTCTCCCTCTTCGGTCAAGGACCGAAAAGTGTTATGTACTCCATCTGTCGAGAATATCGACGGTGTTTCCAATAACCAGGCAATCAGGCCATAAGGCTGTAACAGACAAAGCGCGCTCAGGAAACTTATGCTATATTACTGCGAAGAGTAAGAAGCATCTTCGAAGAAAATAGTACCCCCACCGATACCTTTCTTCGGTGCTCATTGTTATTATGAGACTTGTGCAATAGATTTTTTGTACTCATGAGTTCCGTTGTGTGCCGACCATGATTGAAAACAATAAGAGCGCTTGCTTTCGGCTTCACCCAGTCTGAGGTCCGGCTCGGTTGACCCGATCGTGACAACCGCAGAGGTGCTCCCTTTACTCCCTAGCCGAACAATCGGAAACATATGTGTAAGCATAGGAGCCAGGCAACCTAACTTGCAAATCGCTTAGTTCAATATGGTGCATATTATGGCGTAATACACGAACAAGGAACGAAGCCGTACAAGTATAATCATATGCAAGAGGAAAAAGCTTCATGAAGGAAGCCCCCAAGTAAACGGGGTATTTCAATTTGCGCGTCACAAACAAAGTTTGGACAAAGAAATTTTTACAAGCAACTTTTTTCCAAAAAAGTATAATGCTTGGTCGAGCCGAACACAAGTTAAAAATTTAAAACTTTGAGCATGAAGACAACTTAGCTGGTTAATGTGTTCGGTATTGATGACGTGGTCCGAGCCTGATGAGGGACAAGGTTCCATCCCAGAGCCGGTCCCGAGGTAGCGGAGCAAAGAGCTCGGCACTCCGAAGTGGTGACATAGCACGGTCAATGCGGGACGGCAGGGTGATGCCGAAGTCCCCGGCATGGGGTAATGAAGTGTTGACGAAACCCCCCGTCCAGCCGAGGTGACGCCAAAGGATATAGTCCGGCTGGATCATTTTCCCGTGCACAAAAAATAGTGCAAACCGGAGATAATAGTATTAATAATAAAAAAATTGTTGCATAACAAATAATATATGCAAAGTGAGTAAAAAGAAATATGGCCTGGCGCTGAAGTCAATGTCGATGCAGGGCGGCGGCGTGATGCGGTAATAGCATGGCAAGGCCTGAATTCACAGGTCGGTTTGAGTTCCGGATGCGGCGTTCGCCGGACTATGTACGGAAACTGACCGAACCACCATGCGACCGTCTTTAATGCGGCCACCATTTGATAGACCTGCGTACATATGACGGACAAACCAGAGTAAATAATTCATTGGGAAAAATGAACCCTAACAAGCAAAAAATACTAGGATTAATAGCACCCGGCTTATTTGTTGTAGAAATCCAAAGAAAGGTGATTCCCAAAATTGGGACTCGATCCGCACACCTATCGCCTGATGGGCGATAAAGCAACGACATGGCGATGCTGGCAAAGGTTGGCTCCCCAAGGCAAAGCCCTCGGTCCAGCTAACGTGACGGAGCTGGTCGGCTGGCGACGCCGAAGTCTCCGGAGTAGGTTGATGAAGAGATGATGAAGCCCCAGGTCCAGCGATGCAGGTCGTGACGTGGTCGATGCCGGCTTGATGAAGTGACCGTGTGGCGATGCAGGTGTGCCCGCTCCGTGTAATCCGTGGGGCGGCGATGTTGGTGACGATTTATCCTTCGCGATGCCGAACTATTGTTCGGCTGGCCGAGATGATGATCCAAAGAAATTGAGCTCGGCTCAACAAAGCGACGACGTGTCTAACGCAGGTCGGCCGCCGTGGAGTGATGTTGTCGGGCTTGTTTGACACCGGCGCGACGGTGAAGTTCGTATTGCAAGAATACTTTTAATACTACTTGGATGTATTTGAGAATAAAACACAACACCCCATATGAAAACTTCCTTCAAAAAGGATGTCCGAGATCCCGTTCATAAAGAAGATGAATTCGGGTCGGATTCGTTCTCGCGCAGAAAACAGATCCAAAAAGTGATGCACTAATCGGAAGTTTCCTGGAGTTTGGACGGTCGGATCGAGCTGAATTTTTGGCATGTGGTAGATATGGTAATTCCACAGCAAATCAACGGTTGGATCCTCCAAAGGACATCCGAGCTAGATGCTGGATACCACGCCCTAAACTCGTCCGGATTCTCATCCAGATTCAACAGGGCTCCGGTATATCGGAGTTCCTCCATCGAAACTCGACGAAATTTTTGCAGGGTTGTTGTAGACTTAATTCCGCATAATTTCACCGAAGTAATCGTTTAAGCGACACTCGAGAAGGCGGTGGCGGCGGATACAAGTTTGCTGTCCAGAAAAACAGCACGGTCGCCTGAGGGCAATGTTGACGTTGAGCCCCCGAGCTCCATGGATGACTCCTCCATGATCTTGATAGAGATCGGAGTTGGTGTTGATGAAGGCCCTTATCCGAACATGACCATCGGAGGTTGGGCGCAGTCCTTGGTCGAACCAAGGTGACCAGTCGAGCTGGTGACGAAGACGCCGAAGTCGTAGTTGATCTGCAGGCGAGCCATCGACCTTTTACCGAACACACAGCGGAACTCTCAATGAAAGCACCAATGTCGGTGTCAAAACCGGCGAATCTCGGGTAGGGGGTCCCGAACTGTGCGTCTAGGCGGATGGTAACAGGAGACAAGGGACACGATGTTTTACCCAGGTTCGGGCCCTCTTGATGGAGGTAAAATCCTACGTCCTGCTTGATTAATATTGATGATGTGTGTTACAAGAGTGGATCTACCACGAGATCAAGGAGGCTAAACCCTAGAAGCTAGCCTATGGTATGATTGTTGTTCGTCTCTATCGACTAGCCTAGCCTCGGTTTATATAATGCACCAGAGGCCTAGGATAACAAGAGTCCTAGCCGGATACGCCGGTGGAGGAAGAGTCCTTGTCTTGATCGCCAAGTCTTGTGGAATCTTCCTTGTATGCGGCAACTGTCCGGACTGGCCCATGAGTATACCGCCATGGGGATCCTCGGCCCAATCCACCTGATCGGGAGACGACGTGGTGAGTACCCCCTAGTCCAGGACACCGTCACATATAGTCACATTTACAAGACTATATATAAAGTATTGTTCTACGAAAATGGTTCAAGAAAAAGACATGTTTACTATTTATGTAATCTATTATTGTACAACTGCTTTATGCGCAAGTATTAATTCCATCACATATTATGTCTTGCCAAATCTATTATAGCATGGCTGCTTTGTGGACAAGGACCAATCGTAAACACATATTATGATCTATGCAATCTATTGTATACACATGCTTTGTGTACAAGTATCAACCATAAACACCATATTGTGATATATGTATTTAGGTATGGCACAACAGCTTGGTCAATGAGGATCGGTGATAGGCATTAGTGACGGAAGGGTATCTGATCTTCGTGGCAACCGAAGGACAAATATTGGGGAACTCCTGGCAGTGTAACATAATGTGCATGGAAATACAAAGGCAGTGTTACTGCCTATTTACCAACTAGCAAAGTGGCCCGCTCGATGCGCGGGCTAGATTTTTATAAAGTTAATGATGAGAACATATTATTTTATTTGTCTAATAATAATTTTATAGGAAATGGGATGACATTTCAAATATAATACTTTTACAAAATGTATGTTTCATTCATTTATTGTTATATAAATATATGTGTTATCAATTTAGCATTTACCTGCCAATTATGCATGTTGTACTAACTTTTTTTTATGACATTCGCATCCCGTAGATTATATTTCCGTCATTTTTCCTGCATTTTATTAGGTTGATTATTTTTCTTATTTAGAGGTTTATTTATTGTTTTCGTGTAGGCATAGGTAAATTTGCAAACAACGTGGCTGATTACCATATTAATTTTTATTTAATGATTTCTTACCATAAGTTTTTTTAGTTTGGTACATAAAGTTAGAATATATTTAAATATTATACATATTCATTTAAACTGTGGTTTTAGTCCGTAAGAAAACTATCATGTCAGAATATTTCCCTTGGCGTGTAGTAAGCAGTAAGCAGGACCAATGTTAGCTCATATTTTGAGGTAGGATAGTTTGGTCCCATTTCGTCCACACTTTCTAGAAAGAAACATCATGGACACTACTTCTTTAAAAAATGTCAGGTTGATCCTTCACTTCCCCATTTCTGGCTTCTTCTTGTCTTCTCAGTAGACCCTAGGCATGGAATTAGCCCATCCATCTTGGATCCACGGCATGGAAGGATCACACTGAAAGTCGCCCCCCAGTTTTCCTTCTTGATGGCCCTCACTTGCCCACACTCCGTGGCTTGGGTTAGGTGTACCGGTATGGGCTGGCATTCTATGGTGACCTGATTGGCCTCTGGCGCACCTCGTCGACCACCCTATCCGGTCAGTGACCATTGAGGGGTATCAGTGCCTAAGTAGCAGTTCTGCGAGGGAGAACACAAGCTTGTCAAAATCCAAATTATTGCTTTTACCGTGTGCATCCATGGAGGCGATGATCTATCTTATATCATGTGCGAGTGTGAGGTTCCCGGGGCGTTGTCATGCCCAAGTTCTGAACCGGACACATTCCGTGCAGAACACCTCATGTATTTATTTATAATTATAAATACATTTTTGATCTATATAAAAATAATAGGTTTAGTTTTGAATCATCGTGAATTATCTACCTAATAACTATATTAATATGAGCAGAATAACCTTTTAGCATACTTTGTTCGTGGGTTCGTGGAGCTGCACCTGCTCTAGTTGGATTGGTGGGGCTGCACCTGCCGCCGGGGGGTGGCACTGCCTCACAACCCACGAACAAAGGATCAGGCCAAAGGGGAGGCTTTGGGGTGTACAGGGTAAGGCCTCACTGTACTTCTTCTATTCCTCCTATCAATGAAATGAAACGCAAGCTTTGTGTATTCGTGAAAAAAAAAAAACCTTTCAGCATACTGAGCCATTCATATTCATTTTTTGCAATATGGACAATGCATGAACTTTTTTAGTTCAGCATAATGCTTGAATAAGTAGCAATGGATTGTGTTTCCTTAGTAAAGGTGCATGAATACATTTTCATTGAGACAAAAATACAAACTATGTAAAATATACATTATAAGTCTTTTAGCATATCAAATAGTCTATGCATTTGGATCAAATTAAAATAAAGCTAAAAGAAAAATTACACCTGATTATTTTATAATAAACCCTACCGGTATCACATGCTTATAGTTGCGGTGCCATGGAACATCAGATTTTATGATCTCAAAACATCACGAAGAAACTTCAACACCTTATTTCCAATTTGTTATGATGGGCTCAATAGTGATGCATAATGTAAAATTATGTCATGCATTTGACCTCTAGATCTCTTGAAATACTTTTTTCCCTCCATCTTTAAAGGTACTACAACACAAAGCTGGCGAAATATAGTACTAATCAAGATGTCGTATAACTGGTTGGTAAGTGGATGAGAAAAATATTAAGAGTGGATAGTGCTTTGTAAGTTTGTCAATGTAATATTGAAGGACCAATTTTTGTAGAAGTTGCCTAGCTAGAACTATTGTATAACAAGTCATCCAATCTTGTGAAGCTATGAGCCTGTCACCAAGGCCTGATTCCCGTGTATAAGTACAGAGGCCGGCAACACCACATGGGATGCCACAGGGCAGAGTATGGTGGTCTGACCTTGAAGACACATGGTCAGCCATATGAGAGGTTCGATCAATCTCGTTTGTGGCACCATTGCCCAGCTGAGCTGCCACAAGAGCATAGTGACGATGGATAGCCGCCGTAGGGGAGGCGGCGATGATCCGAGTTTAATGACGCATATTTCTCTAGAGGTGACATTCGATCGATCTCTCTGTCGACTCCATCGCTCGGCCTGTGTCGCGAAAGCATGGAGGCTATGGATAGCTTGTCAAGTAGGAATATGGAAGAGAGGTCAGCGTGCTGTTTGGACCTTAGGTGCTAGGTCTTATTTTGGGGCATTTTTATCGCCTGGGTATGGTCTTGTGTGCGTGCACCGGTGGATAGGATTAGTGAAATTGGTTGGTCCAAAATTATTAATGAAATTATTGTTAAAATCAACAGTTATATTTTTCTAGAGTATGTTTCCTTTTCTGGTCAGCCCTAATGTATTTTCAATATGTAATAGTATCTATAAAGTTACTTAGTCCCCACCTTTTAGTTTTTATATACTTTCCTATTTTTCTTTGTCTAGTTTTTTGTAGTTCTTTCTTATAGTTATGTAATTTTTGGAATATAAAAAACGTTGTACTTTGAGAATTTTATTTCTTATTTACATTTTATTTTCGTCCTTCTCTTTTTGATCATTTCCATTCGCAGTGTATCTCGTGTAGAGTATCAATGCAGGCATGTCCTTAACAACTGTTAGATTTTGCAGGAGTATTTTTATTTTTTTGGTTAGCTCTAAATCTACTTATAATATATAAATGATAATAGCTATCAAGTTACTTAGTCCCCACCTTTTAGTATCTTGTGTCAGCGGCAATGCATGTATTTCTTTTTTCACACGTCCATATAAGCATATTGTATGCCTGCAAATAGAAAGGAATAAGCCGACATCATGCATGTAACTTTGTTTTTTTGAAGGGAAGTCCTATGCACTCACGTAAGGCATGAATGTTATTTCTTTACAAAAGCTCTATCTCCTACGCCTGAAAGTCAGGTCACTCTAATTCTTTTAAGTCGCACATCACGCTTATATCTCAATAATACGGCAACATGTGAACGAATAGTATTTCCTCACAAGAACAATGATGGAAAAAAAATCACATTAAACGCATCTAATGGCTACAAATAATTAATCTATTAAAAAAATCATGCATGCAGAAATATATGGAAGAGGTACACATGGTCAAGTCGGTTGTCTTTTTCCCCCAAAAAAGTTAAAAATATATGCATGCTTGCACAAATTTATGGAAGAGGCAGTAAACGTGGCCAAGTTACCTTTTCTGAGGTGATTTTTTTTCTTTCACGTCAATGCATGCGAGGTATCTAATTTATGTGCGTTGGTTGCCTTTTTCTAGGCGAGCTTTTTTTCTTTGATCTGCCTGCATGTGACAGATTTGAATGCATCACGTACGTGTCAAGTTGATTTGGACCAACAATATTACGGTACGCAGATCTAACGGTTACAAATTAGTAAAGATAGATGATCAATCAAAACGACGGTCAATATTTTCTAATTAAGAATGTTCTAGCCTATTTCTCTTTTTTCTGGTTAACCCGTCAAGCACTTTTTATATATAAATAGATTATATGGTAGATTAATTGGTCTAGCATGTTTTTCCTAGTTTTTAGTCATAGTAATCAACATCTATTTGTAAGGGCATGCATTTATACTGGTTGAGAATACAACTTAATCCTAGACTTTTATATGAATATTCAAGCTTTGAACACATTGTTAAATGGAAAACCAATCTGCATCTGAAAGGTAAAAGGGCAAGCTGCATATAGGATTTGCTATTCATGTTGATTTCTATTTCATATTTTGATTTACCTCTTTATCATAGGCTCAGTTTTCGGATATCTATCTATGTCATGTTGAACCAAAGAAGAAATGGTAACGGGAGAGGAGCCTCATCTTAGTCCGTACAAGAAGTTATTGCATGAAATCAATAAGGCTGGAACCACCCGTGGAGGCACTACCGGCGGATGCTATGCACGACATCTTATTCGGAGACGCCAAGTCATGCCTGCTACCGGCTCGTGATGCACGGTGGCTCTGGCGGAGGTGTTATGTGTAGCATGCTGTTGTTGGCTCGAAGGTGGTCCGACTGTAGCGGAAGGCATGCAGTATGGGACATTTGTCTTCCGTTGTTGTCTTCTCCAGTGATATTCGGCTATCGAGGTGTCGGTAGATGCATAAGGGCGGATGGCACAGACGGCTTCAACGACGAGTTTATACAGTCTTGGTGGAAACATGTGATCTCTGATCGGGCTATGTCACACGTGCCTACGTTGCATCCTTGCTGAAGGTGGTGGATTAAGCTTGGCTTTGGAATGAGAATCCGGAGTTCAACCTGGTGGTGGACTTGCCTTCATCAGCGTACGTGCAGTGATTTCCTCTAGAAGGCTTAGCCTAGGACTTGTGTATTTTTCCTTTCTGAGGTGTCTTGTAAAATAGGTTTAGTGGCTATCATGGAAGTTACTGTCGCGAGGTGTACGGCCTCAGGGTTCGCTTTCCTATTTATTTTTGTGTCGAGGTTGTTGGGCTGTTGAAATTTGCATTACTATGGCTGCATGCATTGTTCTGATATAGAGGCCGGGGGTTATCCTGCATCTTAAAAAAACACTACTAGGGAAAACCCTATATGTAGCGTCTTAATAGCAGCGAGGGGTAGAGAGATGATGCTACTGGTATGTAGTTGCAGCGCAGGTCGCGAACCTACGCTACAGGTACCTTAAATAGCAGTAACGCGGGATTTCTTTCAGGCACTGCTCCTTGATGGGCCACACCATGTCCCCCACTCTAGGGTACAGTAGCAGCGCCGGCCCACTAATTCGCGCTACGACTAGAGACGTAGCAGTAGCATTGTCTTTTTTATAGACGCTACTACTATACATGCACGGGCCCGGCTCCCAGGCACCGCCTAGCAGTAGCGTTGGACCCCGCCCTGCGCTATATATAGTATGCGTAGTAGCACCACTATTTCCTTACCCATGTTACTACTATGGCGCCTTATCCACCTCATTGTTTCCTCTCCCCCTCAAACTCTCGCTCGCTCTCTCTGCCGCCGCCGCCCGCAGCAGTCGTCGCCACCGAGGTATCTACCTCCCTCCCTCCTCCTCCTCCCAAGGTCGCCATCCTCCCTCCTCCATCCTCCTCCTCTCTCCTTCCTCCTCCCTCCTCCCACTGCCCTCCTCCTCTCACCTCCCTCCTCCCACCGCCCTCCTCACTCCTCCCTCCTTGTCCGACCGCCCCTCCTCCCTTCTCCCACTGCTCTCCTCCTCTCTCCTCTCTACTCCCTCCTCCCACTGCCCTCCTCACTCCTTCCTCCTACCACCTCTCTCTGTATATAATTTTTTAGTAAAAAAATTAGGAATAGATTTTTTAATAAAAATTAGGTAGAATTTGATTTTAGAATGTAGGTTTTTTAAATATAATACAACATATAGCTTATATCAATAGAATGTAGGTATTTTGAATAGAATAAAATACAAAGTATAGGTACAATGGAGGTTTTTCAATAGAATAGATAGGTATAATTTTGTTTTAGAATGTAGATAGATATTTTTAGTAATAGCAATTTTTAGGTATAGCAATTTTTAAATTATAGGAAGTATTGGAATGCTATATGACAAACATTTAGGAATCCAATTTAGTAACAGGAATTTTTAGTAAGAAAATTTATGTATAGAATTTTTTTGTAATTTTCTTTTTCATTGTATAAATGTATTGGAAAATTTAATATTTTTATGTCATTATCACTTTTTCATCAAAGAATTCTATACAAGATTTGGTGATATAAAATTTTCACTCGGTGGAATATATATGCAGGCTTTGTTCATCGGCAGAGCTTCCTCTACTTCCTCTACACCTAAGTCGGTGAGCTAAAAGTCCACCTCCTCCCTCTCTTGCCCTCGGACACGTGTATCATGATATTTGGACATGTTTCGGTTGTCTCTTTGAAAATTTGGCCTATGTTTGTAGGCAACACATCTGAATGGCCTATGTTTTGCCGGAATGTTGATTCATTTCCGTCTCAGAAAATTTCAGGCCCTCGACGTGTCCTGTTTTTAGCAAAGGTCATGCCAAAAAAAATTCGTGAATTTTAACATGACTTATGCTAGAATATAGGAAATATCGACTGCACTGGATTTGTCGGAATGTTATGTAAACGACATTTCAGGTTGACTTTCAGTTTGTCGGACTCCATAGATGACTGTCTGAAAATCAGTATGGGAGAGTGTCCACCAGATATGAGAGAAGAATGTCCAGCTCTCATGGGGGTCGTTTCCTTTCCTTCTTCTCGTGATATACCTGGTAATGCACGAGAGAAGGAGGGGAAGCGCCATTACCGGCGGTCAAAATATCAGTAAAGGAATGTCGACCATATACTGTGGAAATATGACAGAGGAACAATCCCGACTGTTGTTGTGGGGGTCGCTTCTTGTTCATTAGAAGGTCCTAGACATTTTGATGTAATGCACTTTCGAATGAAAGTAGGAGCGACCATCACCGACTTCAATGCATACATTCTTCTTGACTAAACTACAGTGCTAACTATATATGTTACTATTATGTTGTCAACAGAAGCTCCTAAAGGAGATTGTGTCTGTCATTATGCTTACCAAAGGTCATATGTATATGGTTAGCTTACGACCATTTTCGTCGACGACTTACCAAAGTGCACACTCTATTTCTTTGAACGATGCAAGGCTCAATATCATAGAATGGAGCAAACTAATGAATGCGTTCACGCACCCAGTCGGAGACAACATGAATGTGCGCAAGCCACAAATTGCCGACAGATGGATCTTCATGCTCCATTTTGGAGATGGGCCGGTTTACTTGTTTTATGCTACTTTATCTAAGAGAGAGATATAGGTCCTAGGTAGTAAGAACAATTAGCTAGTCTTTATTATGACTCTGATGATGATGAGTTGTTATGATGATGATGATGAGTTATGTGCTAGAAATGTGTTAGAATGATGAGTTGTTATATGAATCATGGATGATGATGAGGAGGAGTTGTTATGATGATGAGGAGTTGTTATATGACTATGATGATGAGTAGTTGTTATGATGATGATGATGATGATGATGAGTTGTTATTATGATGATGATGAGTTATTATATCATTGGGTGAAAGAAACACCGATTAGATTCAAGTGAATGGATGCAAAGTGACCATGTTGGATTAGTAGGACGATCCACATAACAATCTCTAAATTACTACTATATGAAAACTTGTTTAATGGTGTATACATACAGTATAAAAGAAAAGAAAAACTAAATACGAAAGAATAGTAGTAGCGCGGGGTCAGGGCGCGCTGCCTTTAATTACCAGTAGCGCGTGCTAGAACACGCGCTACTGCTAACTGAGTTAGCAGTAGTGTGGGCCTAAACAATGCTAGTTATAGTGTCGTAGCAGTAGCGCTGGCACCCACGCTACTGCTAGGCCTTTATCCCCCACAACTACTAGGGTTTTCAATAGTAGTGTAAGGCTGACGATGGCCTTGCACCTTTCCCCGCGTCGTCTCCGCGGGCGACACGGGTGGCGGCACTAGCCAGCCAGCACTTTCTCCCCTCCGCTCCTCCTCTATCCCGCCGCCACCGACCGGATCCACCGGCGGAGGGGGGCCTTCTTCCTCCCTAACCATGACGGAGCATCATGGGATACAACCGCATGCGGGGGATACGGCGCTCGTGCGGGGCATTGTGGCTGCAAAACGCGTGGCTAGGCTGGTGGCGCAGCAGTGTAACGGTGGTTTCATAGGTGCTTCTGGTCGGTTGGTGGCGGCTCCTATATCCAGATGTTTCGTCGACAGGGCCCCGTCGTGCTTGCGTGATGCCATGCGGTGGCGGCCCTGGGCGCATCCATCAGGCGGTATTGTGTTGCACGTGCAGCGCTCGGATCTAAGGCGGCAGCCTCTATGGTGGTGTGTCTCCATCCCGAAGGCATTTGGCCGGCACGGGTGCTGCTTAGAACTTTCCCTCGGCCTCATGGGCGGCGAGGCGGTGGCCGTCGTGGATCTCAGCCGGTGGCGATGGCCTCCCCTCTCACTCCTCGGGCTGCATCACCGACCCATGATCCTGATCTTGCGGTTGGGGTGGTTTGGGTTGGGGCACAGATTGGGGGAAACCGTTCACATGCAGGTTGTGGTCACGATACTGGCAATGCTCCAGACGTCATTTTGCTTCCCTGTAGGCGGCATCGAGGGCTGACCCTTGTCTCCCTCCTCCACGTCCTGGGTGAACGCTCTAATTCCCTTGGATTTGGCGGCGGTGGCACTCCAGCAGTCCAGCGTGGGTGGTTGGCTGACAATATATCTTCGATGCTGGGCCCATTCGGCATCTTGCAGTGCACATGTTTGATCTTTGCTGGAGCCAGTGACGGTGTAAGAGTTTTGGTTGTCAAAGTGAGGTGGCCACGCTTGTGGCTTGCTCCGAGTTGACCGGCAGCTAATCCACATATTCAGTCAGCTGGGCTTTTCTGTTTCGTGTTTTATAAATCACGTTTCAATTCAAAATTTTATAACATGATAGATACCTCGTGCCAACGTACTGCATCAAGAAGACTAGATGCACCTCTTGTGCCTCGTCTACTGAGGTCCACATGCGCTAAAATCGGAAGTCCAGACGTAGTTTGGCTTTCCTTTAGGTGTGACCCATTTTGCTTTGTAAGAAGTGCCTCTACCGTGGTTGAGAATGCAACTTTTTATTAGCTGCGGCTTCATAAATACTGACCCTGCTCTTCTGTAGTTCTGCACTGAAGGTGTAGCTGGTGCATCTACTCGTTTGCCATCTTTGTTTATTATATATATGTCTCGTCTCTCGTTTAATCTCCCTCTAATAAGTGGTATGTAGAGCAACGTTCCTGAGATTAAACTGAGACCGAGTGTTTCTGCCGCCGCAGGCTTTGGCGATTCTCTGAGACATTCGTGGTCAACTCTACACGTCCGCGTCAATTCAAATGAGATTTATTTTGCCTGAAGCCATCGTACGCAGCCTTCTGCTCGAAAAACATAGAGTCTGACAAGAATTCTCCGCTGCGCCACTCGATCAACCTGCTGAGACGCTGCGGCCATAATCTTCATCTTTGAATCGAAAACACAGGCATACGTGAATCAATGCTGGTTCTGCTTAGTGCTTACTACTCCAAGCATCCACGGAAGCAAGAACAAATTGAGGGAGCATGCATATGAGACCCTAAGGTAGTAGCCCTAGGGAATCAGCATGAGGGCTCAAGTCTCGAGAAAAAAGAAGTTGATATGATCAGGAACAAAGTTGCTTTTTGAAGAAAAAAAGATCATTTTTTAGAACACCTCAAGAGGGGCAGAGGGTTCCTGCATTTCATTAAGAAGAAGGGAGTTGATCTGGTTTATAAGGAAAACAGGACCCGAAAACCTAACATTTTCGGTTAATCAGGGAAAACCGAATAAAAACCCAAAAAGGAAAGGAAAAAAACGAGAAAAAAAGAGCACTAGAATTTGGAGAAAGGGACAAGACAAAAGCAAATGCAGCATCAAGGGACATCGTCGGAGCCAGACGCTAGAGCGCCTAGACCCAAAGCAGTTAGGCGAGGCTCAAGTGCAGGCAACCTGACCGCCACTCGCCGAAGGGAAACCACCCATATCGAATGGCTCTTCTATCTCGGCCTCAAAGAATCATGTGCTAACATTATCTTGTGGAAAACATCAGGAGAGATCCAACTTTGACTTCCCTGTGATCCTCACCATAGAGCCCAACGCCTCGATAACTTGGGTGAGAGCGGTTTTTTGGTACATGTTCGGGTATGCTTGCATCTTTTGCTCTGGTCCCTCGGCTTTGTTGACCTCCGACAGCTCACCAAAAGCCTCCAACATCCTATACTCTGTGCGCTTGGATGTCGGGATGTTGCATGCCTTGTTCTTCTTATCAAGATGCCCGCTCCACCGCCCGTCATTTTTCCTCCGCCGCGAAGGCACCGGGGTCCCAAGCAGAGGTTGTAGGAGCGGAGAGTAACCTTGTTGAGAAAATCCTCAAGAGATAATGGTGTTGCTTCAGTTTGCGCCACCTTTGCAACAACATTGGACACCTCAACCATAGGCTCCACCAGAACGTTGGGAGCGTTGAGGGCAAGCGATACTCTGGACTCGGCATCAGACGTGCAAGGGACTGCACCATGGAAGACAAGGAGAATCTGATACGTCTGCAACGTATCTATAATTTTTGATTGTTCCATCCTATTATATTACCCGTTTTGGATGTTTATGGGCTTTACTTTACACTTTTATATCATTTTTGGGACTAACCTACTAACCGGAGGCCCAGCCCGAATTACTGTTTTTTTGCCTATTTCAGTGTTTCGAAGAAAAGGAATATCAAACGGGTTCCAAACGGAATGAAACCTTCGGGAGCGATCTTTTCGGAACAAACGCAATCCAGGAGACTTGGAGTGGACGTCAAGTTGTAAACGAGGCGGCCACGAGGGTGCCCGGCGTGCCATAAGGGGGTGGGCGCGCCTCCCACCCTCGTGGGCCCTTCGTTGCTCCGCCGACGTACTTCCTTCGCCTATATATACTCCCGTACCCTGAAAACATCCAGGAGCACCACGAAAACCTAATTCCACCGCCGCAACCTTCTGTATCCGTGAGATCCCATCTTGGACCCTTCGCCGGCGCTCCGCCGGAGCGGGAATCGACCACGGAGGGCCTCTACATCATCTCCAAGGCCTCTTCGATAAGTTGTGAGTAGTTTACCGCAGACCTTCGGGTCCATAGTTATTAGCTAGATGGCTTCTTCTCTCTCTTTGAATCTCAATACAAAGTTCTCCTCGATCTTCTTGGAGATCTATTCGATGTAACTCTTTTTGCGGTGTGTTTGTCGATATCCGATGAATTGTGGGTTTATGATCAAGTTTATCTATGAGAAATATTTGAATCTCCTCTGAATTCTTTTATGTATGATTTGTTATCTTTGCATGTCTCTTCAAATTATCATTTTGGTTTGGCCTACTAGATTGATCTTTCTTGCAATGGGAGAAGTGCTTAGCTTTGGGTTCAATCTTGCGGTGTCCTTTCCCAGTGACACCAGGGGCAGCAAGGCACGTATTGTATTGTTTCCATCGAGGATAAAAAGATGGGGTTTACATCATATTGCATGAGTTTATCCCTCTAGATCATGTCATCTTTCTTAATGTGTTACTCTGTTATGCATGAACTTAATACTCTAGATGCAGGCAGGAGTCGGTCGATGTGTGGTGTAATAGTAGTAGATGCAGAATCGTTTCGATCTACTTGTTGTGGACGTGATGCCTATATACATGATCATGCCTAGATAATCTCATAACTATGCACTTTTCTATCAATTGCTCGATAGTAATTTGTTCACCCACCGTAATACTTATGCTATCTTGAGAGAAGCCACTAGTGAAACCTATGGCCCCCGGGTCTATCTTTTATCATATAAGTTTTCCATCTACTTTTATTTGCATCTTTTACTTTCCAATCTATATCATAAAAATACCAAAAATATTTATCTTATCATATTATCTCTATCAGATCTCACTTTCGCAAAGTTACCGTGAAGGGATTGACAACCCCTTTATCGCGTTGGTTGCGACGTTCTTGTTTGTTTGTGTAGGTGCGTGGGACTTTTGAGGAGCCTCCTACTGGATTGATACCTTGGTTCTCAAAAACTGAAGGAAATACTTACGCTATTTTGCAGCATCACCCTTTCCTCTTCAAGGGAAAAACCAACGCATGCTCAAGAGGTAGCAGAATCCTCCAGGGCATGGGGACCCGAGCGAAGCCTCTGAGCACATAGTGTCAACTTGCGAGTCCGCCACAACACTGGGCGTGTCGGAGGTCCCCATCATGTGTTCCATGCAGAGACCAAGTGGCTCTTCCGAGCAAGGAATCAGACGGGTCATGTGCTACGTGTTGAAACCAAGCGGCTCCATCGAGCAAGGAATCAGATGTGCCATAAAAAGCACATCGGTGGTCTGGGAGGAGTCAATAGGGTGGCACAAACAGATCATAGCCTCCGAAGACATTGGGTTAAGAAACTCCTCACTCCCCACTGTCGGAACAATAGGGTCCACCTCATAACACAAGCATAAGATGCTATTTGAGGAGGCGGCGCCAATGCTTCATCAAGCATATGATCATATCGCGAATCGATGTCCATCGACCCCGACGAGAGTGTTGCAGCAAGAAGATCCTCCCCAAGAGGGACGATTCAACAATCCACAGGACGAGTCGAGCGATCACCAGGGGACAACGCCAAGAGAGCCTCAAAGTGACCCAACACGGCTTTGATCCTCTCCATTAAGGAAAACGCGTGCAATATCCACTGATGGAGATTGGAGGCTTCCTCCTTCAACGGCACAACAACTGCATCAAGGTCGCCTTGTCGGTCCCCACGCAGGAGTCGTGCCTGTGAACGCTGTCATGAGGCTATCGTCATTGGCATAAATCACGTCGGTCGACGGGAGCATGGTTGGAGGGAGATCAGTGCCTACAACAATAGTAGCCCACGAACGAGCACCTTGCTCGTTAGGCGTGGAAATCTGCCTCATGGACGCAGACGCAGCTGGGCGCGGAGCATTCATGCTCCCGATGACCAGAGATGTTATAGGCGATGTAGCGAACGTCGTCACGATATGTCGAAGCACGGAGCTTCGGGGACAGCGGAGTGAGGCAATGGAAGCACAAGCCAAACGTCCGGTTCTTGAAGCGGAGGAAACTGGCACGAGACTGCCCCCCCATGTGGACGAGGCACGGGCATCGCCGAGGTTGCATCGCGTCGCTGATCGCCGTCATCCTGATGTGAGCAGTGCCACTCCACAGCGGGAGGAGACGTATGATGGGCGTCCGAAGCGCGGTGCGAGTTTGTAGCAGGCAACCAAGGGGCCTCGTCCCGGTGCGAAGGTGTGCATGAGGGGACATCGGTAGGGCGCCCGCAGCAACCTCGTAGCCCGGAAGGGCGGCTGCAATGACCTTGCAGGTTGCAGCCAAGGCTATAGTCGGGGGCGCTGTAATGGCGGACCACACGGCCACCCGTGCTTCGTCCCGCAACAGGGGAGGAGTGGCCGCCAGATGCTCCCTATGGGGAGTGGAGGCCGCAGAGTCCAGCACATCTTCTTCAGAAGTCGCGGAAGGCACGGAGGGGCATGGTGGGGAGATCGACGGCGGTGTGCGCACAGCGCACATGACTTGGATCCCAATATGAAACCAGCGAGGAAGAGCGTAGGAGGAGACGCTGCTCCTCCAGGAGAGCCCACGGGGCCTGCGGGGAGAGGCGCACTGGCCTGAACGGAAGAGGGGGTAAGGTCCCGGCGGCGGCAGCAGCAGCGGAGTTGTCGGGGTCGCTGGCGAGTTCGTCATCGAGCACCCCAACAGCTGCGGGAGGCGACGTAGGCGAGCTGGCGAGCGGAGGCGAGGGCAGCGCATCCTACCCTCCTGCCTCCTACCTTCCTACCCTCCTGCCTCCCATAAAAAAACACGACTGTGTAATCTAGCCTCCTACCCTCCTGCCTCCCACCGCTGCTTCTTCTCCACAAGTACGAAGGATTCCCTCGATGTGCTCACCTCGATCTGCTGATCTCCGATCTCCCTCATCTGATTTTCAAGGCTGCTCCGGCACCATCTATCTCTTTCCTCGAGTATCAGCACCCCTCCATGCTCGCCACGTACCTAAGTAGGTTGGACAAATTGGCCACGCGTACTGTGGAATTCAGAAGCATGTGTTGCATTCGAGATGCCTGAGGAGAATCGAGCTCCCTACTCCTTTTTGCTGCAGGTAGGAATATGTTTTCTATCTGAATTTTGTATCTATAGAACATGGGACACTAGCAACAAAGTAGCGTTAAATCCTATAACTTTTACCAATTCAACTACTATCCACACAGTTAGCCATCCTTAGATTTTAGTGGAACAAAAACTTAATACCAATCCCTCGATCTGTTGACCGGGCGCATAATAGAGTTTTTTGGTTCACCAAACACACTAATCTTAGATACATCGATATTTTTTTTCTATTTATAGAATACAAATGTTTAAAGTAGCTTTCTCCTCCATGCTTGATTTTGTGGATTTAGCAATACTTATTGATCCTCCAGCAAACCTTCGAATTCCGAGAAAGTACTGCTATAAAAATAACGTGCAACTTCTCTTTATTTTAAAAAATATTTCCCATTTTCTCAGTTATTATCATAGTGTGATTACTTGCATATTAAGTCATTGTTTGGCCTGAAAACATGGTAAACTTCAAACCCGTGAGATTTGTATCAAAAATAAATAAAGCTAATATTGTTGTGTGTTTTCTCTTTGTAGTTCCCTTATTTAGATTTTAGATCTGCCATTCTAGAAAACATAAGAGATTAATTAAGACATGATATATCATTTCCTAATATGATAGTACCAAAAATATTTCTTAATATATCAAAATATGTATCCATTTAAAAAATATTGAGGAATCACCCTTCACATAAGGTTAAAGTTATATGAGTGTCCACAAAGTATATATGCATGTGGTGTAGCAATGCCATAGATTTCAAAACGGCGGTAGAAAAATATAATACCCCTAGCCCGTGCAGGTGCACGGGTTCATGACTAGTGGCTTTAGTGTCAAAAAATATCAATTATAATCGACATATTATGATTCAACTAATTATTACGCCTAGGCATGGATTTCTACACAAAGACATTGGTCAATAAGACATCCATTCTTTTGTAAATACAACAAGCAATGTTCGGTCCTCAAAAACGGACAAGGAAGATACTCTGGTTTTACATTTCCTTGTTCTCAGCTCCCATAATGGATTTTTCTGTTAATTATTCAAGCTTTCAACACATCTTTAACTAGGAAGTCAATCTGCATCAGGAAAGTGAACCACGAGTTGCATATAGGATTTTATGTTCATGTTTATTTCTATTTCATTATTTTGATGTATTGTCTTATGCTAGCCTCAGTTTTTGGATATCCAACTATGACAAGCTAAACTAGAGAAGAAATTGTGAGGACAGATAAATCTCATCTTGATCCTTACAAGAAGTTATGGCGTGATATCAGTTAAGCTCCAACAACCTCTAACCATTGAGTACCAGTGTTTTGTCATATGTGTATATATAACGCCCTAAGTTCAGCAATGTAGTAGCATGAAGTTCTACTAGTCAATACAGCTTTCTGCCAGTCAAATAGTTGGCAGATGAAAGACAAAAATTAGAGCATTTTGACTGACTGGAGAAGAGCATAAGACGAATGTGAAGAAAGCATTGGGGAGTTGGAGGCACTGGGAACAAGAAAACCATCAGTCAGACTAAGTTAGTGAGCGACAACATCCCATCTGCAAGTGTCGGTTGTAGATTGCAAGAGTGCGATCTGAAAGAGTAGGCGAAGCAGCCTCTTGTCATGGAAACATCCAGAATTATTGAATGGTAACTGAGAAGCGTGGCAACCGAGGGCTTAATCTCATGGGACTAGTGGTGCCATTACCTATTGTGCTCAGAAGTGCAAGGTCAGTGTTGCTGGATTTTAGTGCTTTATAGAAAAGTTGAGTAGGCCTGCGGGGTGTTTCTACCTTTTAGTAACAGATATGATAAAAGCTCTTGAATGGCACGTAGATGCAACTTTTCTTGATGAACTCCTCAAAATAAATTAGCTTACACTAACTTGCTCAAATTTACTCTTCTCGCGCTACGAAAAAATGAATCTCTCATGAACATAGGCACTGACCTACACAAAAAGAACAATCAGTGGTTACGATACCACTGATGGGCAAGTCAAGAGAGCCGTTTGTTCCCACTTCAACATGTTTGTTGTTTGGATAAAAATACCACTTATGGGAGAAAGAATGGCACACAAGAACCTAAAAATCTCAAAGAAAAGTGCTCGGCCCGATCTTTCAGTTATGCTCGTAGCACATAAAAAAAAACAAAGGCCACACAGTCGGGGCTGGACACGTACAAAGACCAGACCCTGACGCACCCAAGAAACAAAAAGACCACGCGAAGAGAAAAAAAAACAACGGGCTGCACATGCGCGGAAATAGACAGTGGGCTGCACAACGGGCTGCAAGTACAAAATTGCAATGATCCAACAACCTCCAGCAATTAATAATATTCATTTGCCATGTGTGCATAAATACCGCTCAGTCATAACAAAAATAGAAAAGCGTCGAACATACTAGACCAACTCATTTCTACAACGCTCTCAAATAGGCGACTATAGAGCTCAAAATATGAGAAACTCTATGAAGACTTGGAAAAAAAATTAAGGATTAGGTGGCGTCGAGAAGATGAATATCATTGCTCTACTGGCAGAAACACCTCTGACATGCTCAATATGCGCTATTTTTAACCGAACGATGCCCAACTGCTTTGGGTTTGTGTACCGGCAGAGAGCTCAACGTACCATAGTTCTCGCAGCTTGAAAGACCTTACAAATGGCCACACGCAGTTATCGATGAAAGTAAACAGCTGATGATGGCCATATGTACTGTTCAGTGAGCATGATCGAATTGGCCTACTTACATTCACCTAGCAGATGTGTGACATGGTGGAGACGAGGTTGATTTTTGTGGTCTTCCGAGCGCCATGCAGATGACGCCTAGTTAATAAAATCAATCTTCCTTCTGCGCTGTTTCATCGTCTGTGGCTCTGGTTATGTCGCCCGACGGCAGTAGTGTTAGTTCTTCACCGAAAGCACATACTAACGGCAATTTGTGGCTACACTTGGGGTGTAGCACACCCGAATTATCAAAAGACCGCCCAAACACATATCGATCTAGATCAAAATATTCTGACTTTCGTGACAGCAAACATGAACAAATGTTTTAGAGACTAGCAAAATTTCAACAGTAATAAAATTCGAGGAGCTCTCACCAAAAATAACAAATCAGAGGTAACTATTTTTTGCATTTTTCAGTACACGATGTTTTCTTTTTACGTCTAGAGATTGTCGAATATCATTTGAGGCTGAAATTTTGCAACCAACTAAAACAATTGTTCAAGTTTCCTGTTGCAAAATTTCAGAATTATTTTACTCGTGGGTGAGGTTCGGGCTCGGCCCGGGATGTGCCCATGAGCGCTGTCCTTGTGGGTGCAGTGGGTTGTGGTGGTGCTCCTGGCACCGCCTACCGGTCACGCCGGGTGGCAGCGGTGATCTCGGAGTTGGCGCCGTGCAAGCTCGGCTTCATGGCGACCGTCGGCAGCCCTCGGGTCATGTCCCCAGGTCCACACGGACTGGTTGGGGATGCAAGCATTGGCGCCTCCTACAGTGGAGGTGCTGACCCAGATCTGGGGACCGATGCTGGGCTAGGTGTGGAAGGATGGCCTTTTACACTACCTCCCGGGGTTGGTGTGCCGTGTGGCGGATGGGTGGAAAAGTCTTGGGACAGGCATGTTGGGGCGGCGGCCTCGAGTGGCA
Organism: Triticum timopheevii; assembly: GCA_963921465.1. Taxonomy (NCBI): domain Eukaryota; kingdom Viridiplantae; phylum Streptophyta; class Magnoliopsida; order Poales; family Poaceae; genus Triticum; species Triticum timopheevii. Next base: position 18,576,508 of record OY997274.1, read on the forward strand.
GTCCCCATGATTGGCTCTCTGACCAGCCTCCTAACGACGGTGGTGGCTTCTCCTCTTGGTCGTATGGATGGCCAGAGGTCTAGCAGCAGATGGCTCGGGCACGCCCTTGTCGGCGGTGCTCAGATCTGGATCTAAGAGTCAGAGCTCGTCGCGTCTGCTCTGGACCTACCGTGTGACTTGGGTGAGCTGCTGAGCGAAGGCTCCACGTTTTGGCACCGATGACGACGACGCCCGCAGGCACCGCTATCTTCCTTAAGACGTCGTTCTGGTTCTCCTCTCCGTGTCCGGGTTTCGGGTGAAAATCCTTGTCCATTCCGAACTCCGCACTGGCGATGCTCTGCGCCGTTCTCCCTCATAAGGGCGTTGTTGTGGAGTCTAGGTGTGCTAGGGTTTGGCGTGACGTTGTACTCTTATCTCCCCTTGTTCTTGTTTGGTAGCGTAGGTTCTGCGTGGTACTGAGTTCTCAGGATCCGCTATGTAAGAGGGCTACCTCTCCACTATGTATCATTCGGCCTTGTACTTTGGTCGATGCTTTATCTAAAAAGCGGGGCATGAGCCTGTTTCGAGAATCTTGAATCATCAAACGACTGCCAAAACACATACTCCCTCCGTCCCAAAATAAGTGTCTTATGCTTAGGGAGTATCAAATTAGATCAAAACATTCTGACTTTCATGATAGCAAACATGAAACAAATGTTTTAGAGACTTGCAAAATTTCAACATTAATAAAATTCGTGGAGCTCTCACCAAAAATAACAAATCAGAGGTTACTATTTTTTGCATTTTTCAGTAGACGGTGTTTTCTTTTTATGTCCAGTGCTTGTCGAATATCATTTGAGGGCTGAAATTTCGCAACCTACTAAAACAATTGTTCAAGTTTCCTGTTGCAAAATTTCAGAATTTTTGTACTCGTGGGTGAGGTTCGGGCTCGGCCTGGGATGTGCCCGTGAGCGCTGTCCTCGTGGGTGCAGTGGGTTGTGGTGGTGCTCCTGGCACCGCCTACCGGTCACGCCGGGCAGCAGCCGTGATCTCAGAGTTGGCGTCGTGCAAGATCGGCTTCATGGCGACCGTCAGCAGCCCTCAGGACGTGTCCCCAGGTCCACGTGGACTGGTTGGGGATGCAAGCATCGGCGCCTCCTACAGTGGAGGTGCTGACCCAGATCCGGGGACTGATGTCGGGCTAGGTGTGGAAGGACGGCCTTTTACACTATGTCCCGGGGTTGGTGTGCCGTGTGGCGGATGGGTGGCGAAGTCTTGGGACTGGGATGTTAGGGCGGCAGCCTGAGGTGGCGGTCCCCATGATTGGCTCTCTGACCGGCCTCATGATGGCAGTGGTGGCTTCTTCTCTTGGTCGTATGGATGGCCAGACGTCTAGCGGCAGGTGGCTCGGGCACGCCCTTGTCGGCGGTGCTCGGATCTGGATCTAAGAGTCAGAGCTCGTCGCGTCTGCTCTGGACCTACCGTGTGACTTGGGTGAGCTGCCGAGCGAAAGCTCCACGTTTTGGCACCGATGACGACGACGCCCGCAGGCACCGCTATCTTCCTTAAGACGTCGTTCTGGTTCTCCTCTCCGTGTCCGGGTTTCGGGTGAAAATCCTTGTCCATTCCGAACTCCGCACTGGCGATGCTCTGCGTCGTTCTCCCTCATAAGGGCGTTGTTGTGGAGTCTAGGTGTGATAGGGTTTGGCGTGACGTTGTACTCTTATCTCCCCTTGTTCTTGTTTGGTAGCGTAGGTTCTGCGTGGTACTGAGTTCTCAGGATCCGCTATGTAAGAGGGCTACCTCTCCACTATGTACCATTCGGCCTTGTACTTTGGTCGATGCTTTATCTATAAAGCGGGGCATGAGCCTGTTTCGAGAATCTTGAATACTGAAGCTGTCGTCCGTCTTTGCTAGTAAGCATCGTTATGTAGATTACGCAGGTATATCTTTGAGCTGAATGCATATGACCACGTGACAAGATCAATCCTAAAATCATGTGCTAATATTTTAGGTGATTGTTAATTAAATAACCAAGGTAAGTTGTCATGTTAAATTCATTTAGAACCATATTCTAGATTCATGAATTTTGAGTATCTGGTCTCTTAGAAATCCCGTTGGATTGACTACAGAATGTCCCTTCAGTAGATCCAGGAAAACATAATTCTTTTGTGTAATGACGGACATAGTTTATATGGTGTCCGAAGATGGTCCGTCTATGTAACGCACCTAGCAAGAGTGAGTGGTGTGTGTCGCCTGGAGCGCGTGGGTATTTGTCCAGGCCCAGCAATACCACTTGGGCGAGCAACACTAGTGTGTATAGGAAAAGATCAACGTGTGTGTATTTTTTCGATAAAGGGTGGATTTTATTGACTCATAATGGAGCATCAAGTGAATACAAACATAATGAGTACACACCCGGCCTCTGCATAGCTTGGATGCACACAGCCAACACCAACGCACACACACAAAAACCCGCCGGCCAATAGCAAAGTCATATAAGACCAAAGCTAGGTCTAAGCGGAGAAAGGTAAAAAAAAAACCTCCAAAGCAAGGACAAACTACAATTGTGACCATATCCGCACCAACCATGTCATGACCCCACGAAGACAACGAGGTTCTTCAACAGCAACGCCTTCATGAAGGGAGCGGCGCTCAAGCGTCGTCGTCACCGGATCCAACCACAAAAGGTCAGACACTAGGTTTTCACCCTGAATAACCATACGAGCATAACCGAACAATGCCTTCAACAAGGTAACGACGTAAAAACTTCGCCATTGCCAGGTATAACTAACTCGGGTCATACGTAGGTTTTCACCCCGGAACTCGTCGAAGTCAGTATCGTGTAGTCGCCACCACTTTTCCGCGATTCCAGCAGCTACATGCGTTGGAGTAGAAACCAAGCGCCGCTGCCGCACAGCCACCCTCTGCGTCAAGCCGTCATATGTAGATTGCATCTCATTGCCGAAAGCAGCCATCAGATCTGAAGACTTCGATGGTCTCCTGAATCCGCAATGAGACAGTCGTCTCATGTTGTAGCCCGCCTGACTGCACCTCCGAAGGCCCTGGGCCCAACCATCCGCCGCCGTCGTTGGAAGGGGACTGCAGCCACCTGTCGGAGCTGCTAATCCTTGCCGAGCAGGGCTACCTAGCTGGTTGTAGACACTGCCACATCCCGAGCTTGGCAAGGCCGTCGACCGGGGTAGGATCCCATGGCCTTTCTGGCCATGGATCCGGTCCTAGGAGGCCACCACTCCATCGTTGGAAAGAGGTGCCACAGCCAGGACGCAGCCAGCGAGCCCGGAGCATGAGGTCAGTGCACGGGGAACACACGACGCCGAAGCCGCATATTCTCGCCTCACACAACCATGATCCATGCCAGGAGGTGCGCGAGTGCGCCCAGGAGGAGCATAAGCGCCCCGCCGCCACCATCCTTAGGTCCAGCACGTCTTCGCCGGCGAACCCTCCGGCGGCGGCGCGGCAGGGAGACAAAGGGGAAGGCGCTCCGGGCGGCTAGGGTTTCCCCCCGTTGAATAGGAAGCTAGTAATGCTAGTGTACCGGGATGCGACAAACTAGGCTCTTCGGTAAAAAAAACAACAACCAGAAACATGCATAAGCAAACATTCAATTAGTATTATTACTATTTTTCTCTTCCTTTTATTTACATTTACATTTGTTTCCGTTTATGTTTATTGTTTGGGTTCAAAAATCTGCGTGTTTAGACGAATGTTCACGGTTATCAAACCGGTTCTTATACCTGTATTCAAAAAATGTTTGCCATGATTTATAATAAATGTTAACCTGTTTTCAACAAAATATTTTTACCATTCACCGAAACTATGTTGATGACATTTTTAAAAACGTTTACACTTTTTAAATAATAATTCATGCCATTTCAAAGTAATGTACATCAATTGTATGAATTTGCTCATCCAATTTTTGAAATGTTCATGAGATATAAAAATGTTCATACCATTATTTTTTTCACACATTGACAAATGGTAATAAAAATACAGAACTTTGTTTCCACAATTTAATACAGTGTTCATGACATATACAAAAGGTTCAATGTGTATCCTAAAAATGTATGCAGTGTATTTACAAAAATGATCAAAAAATGTTCACCGCATACTAAGAAAAATATTTGGCATGCATTTGAATAATGCTTACAATATGTTTAAAAAGTTTCAGTATGTATTAAAAATGTTTACCATGTATTTAAAAATATATTCAAACATGGTTATTTTGAAATGTGACTTGGACAAATGTTCAACATGTATCTGAAAATGCTGAACGGTTATTTTAAAATGGTTCAACATGTGTTTATAAAAAGGGTCAACGAATATTTTAAAAATAGAAAAGAAAATTAAACAGAAAAGGGAAAAAAACCAAAAAATAAGCTGAAAAAAGAAAAAACTGTAAATAACAAACCGGTATAACAAGACGAGAAAAGAACCCGGTCGGAACCTTCCCAAAAGCAGGCAGAGGGTTCCTAAAACTGTTACCCATAATTGCAGAAACAACAAATACAAAAAAATGGCGATCAAATGTCAGACGCATGTACATGCTTCTAAGGGGGTGTTTGTTTCAAGGGACTTTTTGGTGTAGGGACTAGAAAAAGTCCCTCCTAGACTTTTTAACCAAACAGTATGGACTACTAGGGACTAAAAGTTGCTACTTGGGACTAAATGAAGAAGACTCTCAAGGAGAGCTTTTTTTGGGACTTTTCCAACAATGCCCCTCCCTGCACTGCCCCGCCGCCCTATGGTGTTGTTTGGTTGTTACTTTTCTGTATACTAGGGATAACATGGTCATTTAATAACCTCCAGGTTGGGACTAGGGACTTTTTAGTCCCTGGAAACAAACAAGAAGGGACTTTTTAGGGACTAGAGATTTTTTAGTTGGGACTAGAAAAAGTCCTAGGACATATGAACCAAACAGGGCCTAAATCTGCAGGGAAGTTCACGGAACATCATCCTAATGGTTCAACTAGGACAACATGACTCTCTGGAGATGGATATGCTTTGTGGCCCATGCTTCGCGTAAGATCCAGATAGCTCCAGTTGAGCTGGAGAGTCTTCTTCGAAACAGGATCTCGTCCCGATTTATAGATAAAGCACAACACAAAGTACAAGCCCGAACCATACAAGGTAATGGGGAGCCCCCTTACAAGCAAATCCCGGGATTATGGGCCGACATAGACGCCCCCTTACAAGCTAACAAAGAAGGAGTGAATAACTACGCCACGACATGGACTACGGCACCTAAGTTCCACAACAACGTCCCTTAGGAGGGTGAACGGTGCGAAGCGTCGCCACTGCCGAGTCCGAGCTGGAGAGTCTTGATGGCCTCCACGCAAGATGTTCCACTTAAGCTAGAGTCTCTAGCTAGGTCTCCACCCAAAAGATCCAGTTAGTGGCGCCAATGCATTATCAGTCATCACATCAGAAGTGTCAATCGAGTCACATACTCACATCTTAACTAACAAGAAAATTGCATATGAAGATGTGAAAGAACATCAGGAAATAGGGGAAATCATGGCCTTATTGATCCAACTGCTTCCATGCTTGGCATGCATTCTACTATCGAAAGGAAGCCCATATTCTCTGCGTATACATCTAACTTGATAACAGATCTCGTCACACATATATCAAGGATACTGAATTTCTTAATTTTTCTGTGTACCCTCGCCACCTAGCAAGCTAGCCAGCTAATTTCTCGTGCATGACATTATGATAATAGACTTGTGAGTAGAAATTAGTTAGCAACAAACCATATTTGCATCTCCATCTCCCAAAGTCGTATACATATGTAAGTGACACATTTTGGAAGCCATAATTTGATGGAATACCTTATAGGATGGGGTCACTCCATAATTATGGAACACTCCAACCACCAAAGAAAATCAAAGAGAAAACAATAATCGTCCAACAACAACGAACCATGAGATTTTCATGTATGGATATATACCATTCCCTCATCATCCAACAAGTAGCCCCAATCTCTACTGGTTATAACATCTTTCTGGCACAATCTAATAAAGGTTAGATGGAGGGAATAAAGATGCATGGGCTACTAGTATGGAGAGTCTGAAAAAAAAATTGAAAACCACTAAAGAACATGAGGTGTGTATGTGAGCATGTGCAAATATGTCTCTCTATCTTATGAGATGATAAGACTTGAAAATGGAAACAAATGTCTGATGCAACATGTTGCGTATTTATGCTCTCCAATGAACACTAGCGGTGTAAGATCTTAGCTGCATACTAGAATGAACACTATCCATCATGTTATCACCAATCGACCTACCAAAGTGACTCCTCTCTCTCTCTCTCTCTCTCTCTCTCTCTCTCTCTCTCAAACGAACAAAACAAAACAAAAATACTTGTGGTAGTCATATTTTAAGATGTCAATGAACTAGTATCCAGGTGTCTACACCTGAGGGTGCACACATCTGAGTAATTAAGAAGTATAACAAGTCTCAAAAACGAAAACAAAAAGAACAAGCTAGCAACAAAATGCAAACTTAGGTATTATAATTCATTGCTAAACCACAAATCATGTTCGGATATAAAAGCCATTGGTAGCTTGTTCCAAGCTGATGTCGCTAGCACAACATACTCATGATGCTCCTGGCATTGCAATGTAAACAAAGCTCACAGATGATTGATGGAGATGAGCATAGCCCGTAAACGAGTTGAAATCTTCATCGTCCGAAGCTTTAGGTAACCGAAGGCATTGGAAAAGAGACATCCATTTGTTTCTCTGTGCCCTAAGGTCATCCAATCATCTGCATCATGTGACACGCACAAATCTTGCCCTTGCTATCACGTGCATTCTTGTATGCACCTCGCTTGCATATTGTAGTGAATATTATGAAGAAGTGTGTTATATTAATCACCGGTCATTACATTTTGTAATGCAAATGAAAAACCTTTTGTCGCGTTTCCTATCAAGGACTCACTACTGGAATCAGCTTCTTGGCAAAGACATAGATCCCGGACGGCAAACTTCTTTGCCGTTCGCCAGCAGACGGAAAAATGTCCGTCTGAACAGGTGCCAGCAAAGGCATTCTTTGCCGTCCGCTTCCTAGAAACGCACGGCAAAGGATCGTGCCGTCCGCCATCCGCCAGCTGACGACACTGAGTCGAAGCTCTTTTCCGTCCGCTGATGGACGACAAAGAGCTCAGTTAGGCTAGCATTGAGTGTTGGGGAACGTAGTAATTTCAAAAAATTTCCTACGCACACGCAAGATCATGGTGATGGCATAGCAACGAGAGGGGAGAGTGTTGTCCACGTACCCTCGTAGACCATAAGCGGAAGCGTTATGAAAATGTGGTTGATGTAGTCGTACGTCTTCACGATCCGACCGATCCAAGCACCGAACGTACGGCACCTCCGAGTTCAGCACACGTTTAGCTCGATGACGATCCCCGGGCTCCGATCCAGCAAAGCTTCGGGGATGAGTTCCGTCAGCACGACGGCGTGGTGACGATGATGATGTTCTACCGGCGCAGGGCTTCGCCTAAACTCCGCGACGATATGACCGAGGTGGAATATGGTGGAGGGGGGGCACCGCACACGGCTAAGGAACGATCCGTAGATCAACTTGTGTTGTTGTGGGGTGCCCCCTTGCCCCCGTATATAAAGGAGCAAGGGGGGGTGCGGCCGGCCCTAGCAGGAGGTGCGCCGGAGGAGTCCTACTCCCACCGGGAGTAGGACTCCCCCCCTTTTCCTAGTTGGATTAGGACTTGGGGGGAGGGAAAGAGGAAAAGGGGGCGCCGCCCCCCCTCTCCTTGTCCTATTCGGACTAAGGGGGAGGGGGCGCGCGGCCTGCCCTGGACGGCCCTCCTCTTCTCCCTCATGGCCCACTAAGGCCCATTAACCCCCGGGAGGGTTCCGGTAACCCCCCGGTGTTCCGGTAAAATCCCGATTTCACCCGGAACCATTCCGAAGTCCAAACATAGGCTTCCAATATATCAATATTTATCTCTCGACCATGTCGAGACTCCTCGTCATGTCCGTGATCACATCCAGGACTCCGAACAAACTTCGGTACATCAAAACTTATAAACTCATAATAAACTGTCATCGTAACGTTAAGCGTGCGGACCCTACGGGTTCGAGAACTATGTAGACATGACCTAGAACTATTCTCGGTCAATAACCAATAGCGGGACCTGGATACCCGTATTGGCTCCTACATATTCTACGAAGATCTTTATCGGTCAAACCTCATAACAACATACGTTGTTCCCTTTGTCATCGGTATGTTACTTGTCCGAGATTCGATCGTCGGTATCCAATACCTAGTTCAATATCGTTACTGACAAGTCTCTTTACTCGTTACGTAATGCATCATTCCGTAACTAACTCTTTAGCTACATTGCTTGCAAGGCTTATAGTGATGTGCATTACCGAGAAGGCCCAGAGATACCTCTCCGACAATCGGAGTGACAAAACCTAATCTCGAAATACGCCAACCCAATATCTACGTTTGGCGACACCTGTAGTACTCCTTTATAATCACCCAGTTACGTTGTGACGTTTGGTAGTAGCCAAAGTGTTCCTCCGATAAACGGGAGTTGCATAATCTCATAGTTATAGGAACATGTATAAGTCATGAAGAAAGCAATAGCAATATACTAAACAATCAAGTGCTAGGCAAACGGAATGGGTCATGTCAATCACATCATTATCCTAATGATGTGATCCCATTAATCAAATGACAACACATGTCTATGGTTAGGAAACATAACCATCTTTGATTAATGAGCTAGTCAAGTAGAGGCATACTAGTGACTTTATGTTTGTCAATGTATTCACACATGTATCATGTTTCCGGTTAATACAATTCTAGCATGAATAATAAACATTTATCATGATATGAGGAAATAAATAATAACTTTATTTTTGCCTCTAGGGCATATTTCCTTCATTGAGAAGCTGCCACGTGGCCAGCTATGCCGTTCGCCAGCTGACAGCAAAGATTTGAAGGTTTTTGCTGTCCGCTGGCAGACGGCATAGTTGACCAAATAGGCAGCCAGTGTTCCCAGTGTCCACAGGTAGCTGCCATGTGTCCTCTTTGCCGTCTGCTAGCAGACAGTGAAGCTCATTGCTGTCTGCTAGCGGACGGCAAAGAAGCTATATATCCCCTGTTTTTCAATCCTTTTAATTTGGCAACGTATAACAGATATATATACATACATATAACTCCAACATATCCAACAATATAAGAGCATGTCCAACAACATATTGCATCAAATCCAACATATCCAACAACATAAAAGTCCAACATATCCAACAACATAAAAATCCAACATATCCATATATGTGCATACATATCCAGAAACAAATTTCCAACAACATATCCATATAGACATATGTACATATCCAAGAAGTTTTCATAAACAAAAAGGAAGCAAGAGAAGAATAGGACACTCCATCAATGCAAGCTTCCGCATCGACCTAAAGCAAATCTGCAAATTGGGAAACATGAAAGTTAGAACACAAGAAGAAAACGAAGAAGAAGACTAGCTAGAAGAAAAGGAATAGGAGGAAATATCTTCTTCTTCTTCTTCTTCTTATTCTTATTCTTATTCTTCTTCTTCTTCTTCTTTTCTTACTATTCCTTCTTTTCTTCCTCTTCCTTGATTTTCTTCATCTTATTATGTCATTTGTGGACTAAATAGGCTAAGGTAGGTAAAAATGCCATTTTTGGGCTACGGTGGGTAAAAATGCTAAGTGTGTAGGTCAATTTATAGCTAAGCTAGGTAAATAGGTCATTTTGGAGCCAACGTAGGTTAAATGGATCATTTCAGAGCTAACTTAGGTCAAATGGATCATATTGGAGCTAACCTAGGTAAACTTGGTCATTTTTTAGCTAACCTAATTATGCCATTTTTGACCTAACTAAGCTTATTGTGTATTTTAGAGGACAACAAGCTAAGTATATGACATTTATGAGGTTAGCAAGGTTATTATGCCATTTACGAATAAAAACAAGTAAGAGGAGGAAAAGAAGAAGAAGAAGAAGAACTTGTTGTTCTTCTTCTTCTTCTTCTGCTGCTTCTTCTTCTTCTTTTCTTCCTATTCCTTCTTTCCTTCCTCTTCCTTGATTTTCTTCATCTTATTATGTCATTTGTGGACTAAATAGGCTAAATTATGTCATAAATGGACTAAACATGCTAAATAAGAAGAAAAATACCGTTATCACGGAGGTGTAGGAATGGTCGGGGCTGTGCCAGTGGCAGATGGAGGTGAAGGACCGGTCGGGGTTCTGGCATTGGCAGACGCGGAAGGATGGGTCGATGCTTGTTGGGAGCGAAGCTGAACCAAAGATAATTTCCAATAATGTCTCGTTAGCATGATGCAAACTGAAAAGTGAATAGTAGTAACTAAGGACCATTAAAATCAAACTCACCGTGGCCGCCAGAGCAATCTGGGGCATCGGTGGAGGGGCCTGACCGTTTTTCTCGCACATGGTCTGCACATTTGGTTCTCACAAGTGAGTCATATTAGTTAGTAATGCGAACATTATGTGCATGGTTGGGCTAATATGCACGAGAAACGTACCATGATGAGCTCGTATAGGGCCCGGTGAGACGCATCGTTCCGGCTCCTCTCCTCCTCCAACAGCTTAGCCGTCCTCTCCTCCCTCTCCCTCTCCATCTCCGCCACCTCCCTTTTTGCCTCCTCCTAAAGTGCCTGGGTATTCATTCTCTCTTTCTCCACCGCTGCCTGTAACACAGCACTCATCATTAGCATTGTAATCATCGACGGACGCACACACAATGTAATGGAGGAAAGGTCAGAGAGTTCGTATAACTAAACGCCGCGGCGAGCTTCGCGGGCCGTGCACGAGGCAGGACAACATATCAGTCCATCACCAAAGGCTTGAGCGCCATGGGACCTCCCGCCACTAGATATCATCACCAGCTCTGTATCAAAAGGATCCTGGCTCGGGTTAAAGTCCTCCCCTTTCCTCGCTGGGGTGTCGTGTCGGGGTGTCAGGGTCGGGGTCGGGGTGTCGTGCCGGGGTGTCGGGGTGTTGGGGGTCGGGGGTCGGGGTCTCTTTTTTTCCTTTTCTTCTTCTCTTCTTCTTCTTCTCCTCCTCTCCTCTTTCTTCTTCTTCTTCTTCTTCTTCTTCTTCTTCTTCTTCTCCTCCTCCTCCTTCTCCTCCCCTATTTCTTATTCTTCTTCTTCTTCTTCTTCTTCTTCTTCTTCTTCTTCTTCTTCTTCTTCTTCTTCTTCTTCTTACTTCTCCTCCTCCTCCTCCTCCTCCTCCTCCTCCTCCTCCTCCTCCTCCTCCTCTTCTTCTTCTTCTTCTTCTTCTCCTTTTTCCTGTTCTTCTTTTCTTCTTTCTTCTTCTCCCTCCTCCTGTTCCTCCCTCCTCCTCCTCCTTTACTTCTTCTTCTAAACTAAAACTAAAACTAATCTAAAATAAACTAAACTAAAATAAAATAAACTAAAACTAAAACTAATCTAAAATAAACTAAACTAAAACTAAAACTAAACTAAAACTATAACTAAAATAGAAACTAAACTAAATAGAACAAAAAGAAATTAATTAAACAAAAAAGGGGGAGGAGATCACCTGCAGGAGGAGGTGGCGACCCGGTGGAGGGGGAGGCCAGACGGCCGCGGCGGCCGCTGGAGGACGCGGCAACCCGGTGCAAGGGGAGGACGGATGGCCGCGGCGGGACAGGGCAGGGACGGCCGCGGCGCGGCTGGCCGACGTGGAAGGGGCGGCGGGGCCGCGGTGGAGGTCGGGGAGGGGTGCGGGGTGGCGGGGCGGCCGGCTACGCCGGACGGGGTCGGCGGTGGTGGCGCGTGGCGGCGTGGGTGGGGGATGGCGACGGAGGGGAGGGGGCGAGGGGGGGCGACGTGGAAGGGGCGGCGGGGGTGAAGTGGAGGTCGAGGCGCCGCAGGGGAAGGGTGCGGGGCGGGTGTGGGTGGGGAGGGAACGAGAGAGTGGACAGAAGTGACAAAGGACGGGGGCGGGATGGCCGTGAGCATACCCGCCTCTTTGCCGTCTGCCAACGGTCGGTAAAGAGGTGGGGCCGGCGGGCTTGAGTTGGTTAAACAATAACTGGACCCACCAACCTCTTTGCCGTCCGCTAGCGGACAGCAAAGCTTCTTTGCCGTCAGCCAGCTAGCGGACGTCAAAGAGTTGGCAGACGGGAAATTAGCTAATTCCAGTAGTGCCTGGTTATTCTGATGAAACAATAGAATACACAGGACAACAAAATTACATACATCATATGGTATTGTGAAACCTTATGCAGAAAAGTTATATGTTGATGGTTTACACTACTCTGGTCAAAAAATGTATATGTTACTCAGTTACTATTATATATCATATCCGAGAATGTTTGATCCATGGCTTATTCATGCATTAATTTAAGATAAACATGCTTGTATAGTCTATGGGCTGTGATCAGGTAGCAGTCGTTACAAAGAATGACTCGATCGAGTGCATGAGAGATGCACAATAATTCTTTAGTAAAGTATCTACTTGCGTCCCAGTCAATACAAGATAGCGGCATTCATCCATGATTGGTACAATAAAACACACACCATCCTAGTAAATAACTACTAACTGATAACACAGAATTGCTACATAGATATTGGCATATATCCAACAACCAACTTAAACCATGCTAGGAATTAATGGTGTATGCATATATATTGCCCCATCACCAACAAAGCAACAACACAATCGAAAGCCTATCAGTTGATAAAATTCTTCCTGCTACCAATATGTTAGTGATGAAGAAATGATAATTTCTATTCTAGAGCCAAGAACCATGGCTGAGAAAAAGATAAAGATTGTGGATTCAATTAAGGAATATGAGGCTTCAGGAAAAATATTGCCACTGACAAGTTGGGTGCATCGCAAAATAGGAAGGGTGCTACATATCGATTATCACCTATCTGACGCAGCTAAATCCACCCTACCCCTGAAGTCCTTCAAGTTTCCAAGCCGATCAGAAATATATGATTAGCAACATCGGATGTATTCACCAAAGTTCTTGAAGATTGTACACAATGTCAGACTCCCCTCGGCCTTGATTCACTCTCTTTGGGCGATAGAACCATACGTACACGAGTCCCTTCTTTACAAACTATAAAACATCCCCGGAAAACCCGTACCAATCTTAGTTGTGCAGACCCCTCGGCAAAACCAGCACAGTCGGGCATCTAGTGTCATTGCGCCGTGGAAGTTGTCCGAGCTATCGCAACACACCGCGCTTGAGAACATATTTTTTAGGAACACACTTTTCTTTGAGGAATTTTCAGGAACACATTGTCACTGTTGAGGGCAGACAAAGAAGTAAAAACACTTCGATATCAATGGGCTCAAGTCGCAGGGCCAGTTGGGCCTGGAAATCGACCCCATCCACTTTCTTCGGCGCAATAAGAACTAGCAAAGAAATCCCAACGCTGCCCGGAGCTTGCAGTTCTTAGGTCTGAATCTGCGTGTCGGCGTCTTCTTCACACCGTAGGTCAATCTCCTCCTACCCTCTCCCTCGCACAGATCTCGCTCGCCCTCGCCCTAGGGCTTAAGCTCCTCTTGGTCCTCCCACGTCCTGCCCTGTACCTCGCGGCCCGCAGGCCTGGTCCAGATCTGGGAGCGCCGTATCTAATTCTTCGAATTCTGATTTACTAGCTTGAAGTGCGGTGAGGGTGGGAGCGAGCTCGCGGGGAAGCAAGGTTGCCGAAGGCCGCGGGGGGGTGCAATGCTCCGATCGATTCCCTCGCCAAGGCCTACGCCACCACGCCGACAAATCTCAAGGTAAATTTCACTTTCCTCCATGCTACTATTTTTTCTTTGCCACTAGCGACTGCCGGGTTACTGATGTGCTTCTCGTGCTCCGCGGATCATCAACTTGTACGTGGTTTTCGCCATGGCCACTGCCCTTGTTCATGTAATTTTCTAACCTACTAATTAATTAATTGAATTGGAATATTCATCACATGCAAAGGCACGGCATACGACGTGGTTTGCAAGCACCGCGTTGATGGGCAAATATACGAGTGTTTCTCACTTAATTTTTTCGATTACTTAGTCGGCCTGGTAAGTACTCCCTCCATTCGGAATTACTTGTTTCGGAAATGGATGTATCTAGAACTAAAATACGTCTAGATACATCCATTTCTGCGACAAGTAATTCCGAATGGAGGGAGTACTATGTATCCATTGACTCGTCATGCATATATGGGCGTGTTTGGAAACCGTAGGGACTGGGCCTGGCTATCTCAAGCCTGGCTCACATGAGACAGGTTGAGCTAATGCAACCTAGCTCTAATCCATCATTTTGCAACATGTTTGGTTGCCAGCATTTAGTTCTCACGCATTAGAGTATAGCTTAAGGCACGGTGTTTGGTTGCCCGCTTGTGGACGCGCAGACACAAGTCCTGTTGTTTGTTTGCATGCATCGCTTGTAGTCTCATAACCTCTTCGTTGCGGTGTGAGTTTACCAGCACACAGCGCCATCAGAACACACACAATAGAACATAGTAGTACTAAAAAGTTATAATTATTGTGAAACACATAAACGAATAAGTTCAAACGCAAACCCGTCTGATATTAAACTAAAGCAACTGGAGCATACGAGGGGCTGTCCTAGGTGTTCATGGCGAAGACGATGACCTTCAGCATGTCGGGAGTGAGCGTCTTGGAGGTCACCATGAAGCCTATCTTGATATGATGGACGGCAGCAAAGGTGGCCCAACCATGATCGAGGGTGACCCTGCCGTCCAACAGCTGGACAGTGACCCTCCAGGAGCAGCCGATGTTTGTCTTCGGCTTGAACTCCTAAGGCAAGGACGGGAACTGCTTCGTGAAGGCCAGAGGCATTGGTATGGCCTCGAGATGGGGGACCATGATCACGTTCCAAAAGGTGGTTGGCCCTCCAACCTCATGGTAGTGGCCGTAGTTGTGGCGCTTGCCGCTGGGGGCCTCCTCCGGCATGTCGTCGTCCTTGGGAGGGCTCTGGACGGGCGTCACCTCTGAGGCGGCACTGCGTTCTTGCCCTTGTCCTGCTCCTTTGATGCCACCACCTCCTTTGCCTTCTTCTCTTTCTCGATCCGCATCATGAAGACGTTCAGCGGCTGGGTCAGGAATTGTATTATGAACCTTGCAACATCGCCATTTGAACGTATGCTCGTGTGCCCCTTTATTTACCCACCCTGAAGGTCAGCACTTACCCACCACTTCCCTATCTCTCACTCTTCCTTCAACCCAAAGCCATGAACCCCATCAACAAGTCGAACCCCAACCCCTTCCCTTGGGGCATTGGGTGACCGCACCAAGTTTGACAACACCATGGAAGTGTGTTCAAACTTCAGCGGCATGGAAGATCTGCACAAAGAGGAAGAGGCTGTGGTGAAGAAGGCCATGCCGCAGGAGTTGAAGACACCGTCACACTGATTCCTAACCTTGTGAAGGGCGCTATGTCAGTCGACATACTTCATTGGGCCATGAATCAGGCTGTCTCTGGAGACGCTGGACAGAAGACAGAGAGCCAACTATAGGCAGTACCGGCGTCCTCATGACCATCGTGCCTCCGAGTACTTGAGCACAAAGACTGTGGTGGTGCCGCAAGAGGATGAAGCAGCAGTGCCTATGGAGGTGGAAGAACAAACGGTGATAATGATTGTGAAGGCGCCGGAGCCAAGACACCGAAGCATGCCAATCGAGCTGGACTCCGGCGACGAAGAAGAGATGGTGGTGCAGGTTGAGGAGAAGACGAAGACCAAGGTACCTATTGGGGATATGACTACTGAGTTAAACCGCCTAGGAGGGCCGGATTATACTCATAAATAGTCATCT
This sequence comes from Triticum timopheevii, assembly GCA_963921465.1. Classification (NCBI taxonomy): domain Eukaryota; kingdom Viridiplantae; phylum Streptophyta; class Magnoliopsida; order Poales; family Poaceae; genus Triticum; species Triticum timopheevii. The sequence continues at coordinate 18,592,326 of OY997274.1, forward strand.
ATATAGAAGCCCATGTAGACGAAGGTTGTGGTGCTTTAATTATGGAGGCTTAGAGGCCCAGAGCCCAATGGCGAATTAGGGCCCATAGTAGTAAACCGCCATAGATGTGTAACTTGTATTGTAACTCAGGGAAAGGAGATACCGAGCCGGACACTTGTATGAGCCGGCCTCAGGATTCTGTAGACCGGCTAGGCGTCAACATGTGTATATATAGGGACGACCCGGCAGCGGTTCAGGGACAAGAAACAACAACTCGAGAACTAGGCAAAGCATATTTGCTCCCTGGTAATCGAGACCACATCAAAAACACCACAACTGGATCGTAGGCTTTTACCTTCACTGCAAGGGGCCGAACTAGTATAAACTCCCTGTGTCCTTTGTCCGGTTTAACCCCTCTAAGCTAACCCGATCACGATGGCTCCATGACTAAGTCCTCACGCTAGGACATCTGACGTGATAATTCCACGACAGTACCCGTCGCTCCAACATTGCCTCCAGGGTACCCGAGGCTAAAATCTGTGCGTATGAACCCTAATCGCCATTTCTATTGTACTCAATCCAGATCGGGAAACTAATATCTACCGGTATTGATGATGATGTTATGATCACTCATATGGTGTTTAACCGATTCCCCGTTCCCCTAACGTGGATCGAATCTGAACTTGAATCGAATGCCAAGTAGTAGGCGAGGAAGGGAATAATTGCTTACCGCCATTTGCGGAAGTTCTGTTGTGGATGCCAGTGAAGGTGGCCTGAGGTCGACTTGCTGTTGTTCGATCTATGTAGCCGCCATCGTCGAGTGTGGTGAGAAGGCAGAGGGGAGAGAGAGCGGTGAGGGAAGGTGAGGATAATAAATGCTGGCGCTTCGGGAAGCAAGGCGGCTTCTCGAGGGTGGCTCCTCGCGTGCAGCAGCCGCCGCCAACATGCCTCGCATAGGCCTGGCTCGCAAGAAACTACCAATTCGACCATGCCTCCTGAGACAGGCCCAGAGGTGCTTTAACCTTCGTGCGATGCAGGCGCAATAGTGTATGTTGGCAACCAAACAACCCAGTTTCTTCCTGCGCTGGCCTGGTTAGACCGCATATGGGCAACCAAACGCGCCCTACACGAACGTTGCTCTCATTACAAACAGGATCGGTCGGCAAGATCTATAATCAAGGTGAGAACCAAACAATGGTTGGATGGTTAGAACGGCGGTGGTACTCCGGACCCACCAGGTAGGTTTGATGCTTTGATGGCTCATTTTATCTTTACCTAATAATAAAGCAAATTGGGTTTCTTTCGTCCGTCATGGCATTTTTTCAGAAAAGTCCCTCTATTTTAGAGAATTCAACCCGCAGTCCTGTTTTAAGTTAAAACGAAGCGTTATTTTCATATTTTACACAAAAGTCCCTGTCTTTTCTTGAAATCAACCCGCCGTCCGGATTTAAGTCACACCGGAACTGTTATTTTACATTTTTCGAAAACCCCCTTGATGTTTTAGGTAATTCATCGCGGATCATATTTAAGTAAAACAAATGCTTTTTAAAATCATCCATATCTTTTAAACCGTAACTCCGATTTGAACATGTTATATATGAAATTTGATTAGAAAAATATATAGAATATGAATATGAGATTATTTTTACATGTTAAGTATTTTTAAATATTATTTAGGAATATATTTGAGTCAAATCAAATGATTTTCTAAATTATCTGTATCTTTTAAACAGTAACTTCGATTTTAACATATTATATATGAAATTTTATTAAAAATGTGTGGAATCTAAATATGATGTTAATTTTACCTATTAAATATTTTCAAAATATTGTTATGGAAGCAAACTTATAATTTATAGCGCAAAATCCTTTTTTCATACCGGTGGCGATCCGGATTGCAAATAAATACCCCACTATAGGCATATATGGAAAAGAAAACATCAATAACTACACATGCATACCTCTGAAAAATGTCGCAAGAGAAAACAACAGATTTCTCATTGTGAGAGTGAGAGAGAGAGGGGGGGAGAGGAAGGAGAGAGGGAGAGAGAGACACCTTAGGATTAACCATATTCAACACACTTTTTTCTTGTTTTATGTGAACACCGAGGTCATCGCCGGCGAGGGTGAGAATGAGGATAAGCGGCAACACAGATATGATGCCTCGAAAAAAATAAAGGAGATGGACCTATTATGGTCTTGAGTGATGGTTGTCGTGTTAAGAGTGTGTGTTATGTTTTCTCTCCCGTTGCAACGCACGGGCTCTTTTGCTAGTTAATGTGAAATATTCTTTCAGTGAAAGACGACAGGAATCGCATCAATAGCGAGGCGGCAGTGGCGACTTAAGCAATCCTGAAGCTCCGCAACTCTGACCCGGTCATGTGAGCATGTGTGTGTGGTAGTGTAAGTGTGTGTATTTGTACGTCAATGTTGTAATCGGTGTTTCTCTCACATAAAAAAACTGTGTGGCCACATGTCCTTTTCATGCGCCGGAGTACAATGCATTTAGTATGACCACCTCACCAATCTTCCATGCATATGGGAAACCGCCGATTAATAACAATAAACAGGTGGTTGAGCCTTATGTTGATTATCATGTCATGGTCGAAGTACACGATGCATTGTATGGGATGAAAATGACAACATAAATATGACGTGCTTTGAGGGAGGATATTGTCAATAGGCAACCTAGGTGGTGAATTGTTGATACTCTTGAATCACAACAAAAGGCCATGCCCTCTTGTAGCTGCTCTTACCGTAGGTGGCGCCCGCTCGATCTTACTGCTCTAGCCGGCCCTACCACTGCCTCCATCGGATCGGGACTCCTCAGCGTCCGATCCCGTCTTCCCCCACAAATATAGTACTCCCTCCGTTCCTAAATATTTGTCTTTTTAGAGATTTCAAATAAAGTATCACATACGGATGTATATAGACATATTTTAGAGTGTAGATTCACTCATTTTGCTCCGTATATAGTCACTTGTTGAAATCTTTAGAAAGAAAAATATTTAGAAAGTGAGGGAGTACGTTGTGCCCTTGGCATTCCTCTGCTGTGGATCCTTGCCCAAGCTCTTGGCACGTATGCATGTTGCACGATGACTCTTCCTATGTTCTACTCGGGCGCTGGCCTTGTGCACGATTCCACACACCCATTGGCGGCACCCTCCGGCGCTGAACCCCTTTCATACCTTCGCCCTCTTCGGCCCTGTGTCCTCCGTTCCATGTCGTGTCCACTGCATCCTCACTGCCCAGCTCATGGGACTCCACGGCAAATGATGATGTGGAGGTGGTGTAGGAGTTGCTGCTGGAGGAGACAACTGCTACTTGTGAGCTGCGTCGGAATTTCCTCGAAGTGGGGAGGATGATGTAGTACAACAGTGATAAGTATTTCCCTACGTTAAGAATCAAGGTTATCATTCCTGTGGGAGAATCAGGCAAAGCCTCGTGAACAACACCTGCACACACAAAAGCAAATACTTGCACCCAACGCGAACAAGGGGGTTGTCAATCCCCTCGACGGTTATTTGCAAGCATTAAATCTCGTAGTGGTAGGTAATAAAGTAAATTGCAAAACAAAATAAAAGAAATAAAATTGGAGCAAGATACTTTTGTATTTTTATATATGATTAAAGTAGATCGGAGGGCCATATTTTTCACTAGAGGCTTCTCTCTCGAGCACATTGCATACGGTAGGTGAACAAATTATTGTTGGACAATTGATAGAAAAGCGCATAGTTATCATGATATTCAAGGCAATGATCATGTATATAGGCATCACGTCTGAGACAAGTAGACCAACTCCTGCCTGCATCTACTACTATTACTTCACCCATCGATGCATCCACGACTGTACGGCGATGGTCGAGTGAATGGAGTTGGTGGGGACCAGGGATTGGAAAATAGCCAAGCACTGATGATAAGGTGAGAGAAAGATGGACTGGCTGGTACGTGACGGTGACCGTGGAGAGGAGGACGCCATGACCAGTTTGATTGGTTGAAAACATAGAAATTGCAAATAAACAAGAATTGACTAAAATGCTCTATACTTCAACCATTGGATTGTTTAATAATACACAACATAGGCAGTAGTACGATGTACCGTAAAATTACCCGTACTACTCTGGTCGAAGTATGTACTCCCTCCTTCTCAAATTATAAGGCGCCAGTCGACTTTTTTGGTCTTTGTTAGATAACTTTGACTATGATTTTCACGCATTGTATGTCTTAAAATTAGTATACAAACATATGAAAGAAAATTGTCTCGTCAGGCAAATAGGACCATGCCATTTATACATGTTTAATCCGTATACTTTGATGTATATTAGTGGTCAAAGTCATGCATCAAATACCATGCAAACTCAAGTGTGTTTTATATTTTGGTAAGGACCGAGTGTATTTTATCTAATTAGGACGCTGCGTTCTGGCTCCCGGGCTCAGATGAGCCCAGGAGTAAACAGTAAATTTGTTAAAAATACAAGAAAATAATTTAAAAAATCCGGTTTGTTTGTGCTGAAAGATGCTTGAATGATGATGTTCATGCCAAATTTATGAGCATTTGGACATCAAATAGCTTTCAGCAAAAAGCACAAATTTGGGGTATATGAAAAAGTATTCTGTTTTGTACTGTCGGACCTGATTTGTTTTTGCCGAGAGCTACTCAGATGTCTGAATGCACAGAAACTTGGCACAGACATCACACACTCAATCATTTTTCACAAAAAAAAAGAGATTTTTTTAGTTTTTCTAGTATTTATTTCGATTTTACTGTTCGTGTGGTGTAGATGTGCTGTTTCTCAGAATTGGATATTCGATCTAATTAATTGTATATAACGTTTCAGACATGTTATAACCATTGATTAATCATGCTTAAATTCAAGATCAACGTGCATGCATATGATCTAGGTTGTGATCAGGCAGCGGTCTCTGCAAATAATCGCTCAATCGGGTGCACAAGTGGTACACAATAATTCTCTAGTAAAGTATCTATTTGCATTCTAGCCAATACAAGACAGTGGCATTCATCCACGATTCCTGTGCTCAACGTCACACCATCCATGTAAGTAAGTACTAGCAGAAAAGTGTACATATATAATGGCATATATACAACAACCACCTAATCACACCATCCTAGTAATCAAGGCAGTGTGCATATATATTGCTCCATCACCTCCCAGGCAACAACACATTCGAAAGCCAACTAGTTGATACAGTTCTGCCTGCTACTAATAAGGCCACAAACGAGGAAAATATATTTCCAATCTAGAGCCAAGAAGCATGGAAAAATAAAAGATAAAGATCGTGGATTCAATTAGGGAATATGAGGCTTTGGGAAGTTAAAAAGGATTGTTTTGCCGTACTATACCCCGAAGGGCAGGTCATGTATTTATATGGGCAATGACTTGATTGCCAAGATTACAAGTACAAGATAAGTACAACAACCGGTGGAGATATACGCTGGTTGTTTGAACAAGATATACATGACCTATGCTAACTAACTTATGTTAAGATCTTGTACGTTAACATTCCCCCTCAATGTCAACCTGTATGAAGGTGGAGATTGGAACGAAGACGTGCAAGCATCAACTTTGTCAAGGGTTTTGTGAAAGCATCAGCAATCTGATCAGCAGAGGAGATGTACCGCACTTCCAATGCTTTCATGGCAACCTTCTCTCTGACAAAATGGAAGTCTACCTCAATGTGCTTGGTGCGAGCGTGGAACACCGGATTAGCAGTGAGGTAAGTTGCGCCGAGGTTGTCACACCATAGAACAGGAGCTCGAGGCTGAGATACTCTGAGTTCTCTCAGCAGGGACTGCAACCATGTTGCCTCTGCTGTTCCATTTGCCAAGGCTTTGTACTTCGCTTCAGTCGATGATCGTGACACCGTTGGCTGTTTCCGAGCGCTCCATGAGATGAGGTTGGGTCCGAAGAAAACCGCGAAGCCACCTGTGGATCTACGATCATCCGCACAGCCGGCCCAATCCGCATCAGTGTAGATGCTTATTAAGGTTGATGGAGATCGCTGAAGTGTCAATCCTGTAGACACAGTGCCTTTCACAAATCGCAAAATTCTCTTCACAGATTCCCAATGCACATCAGTAGATCGTGATAGATACTGGCAGACCTTGTTAACGGCATAGGATAAATCAGGTCGTGTCAAGGTCAAATACTGAAGTGCCCCGACCGTGCTTCTGTACTGAAACGACTCTTCCTCATTCAGGCCATGTCCAGAATCTCTTGTGAGCTTGTCATGGGTACACATGGGTGTCGATACTGCTTTGCAATTCGCCATGTGGGTGCGCTGTAAGAGATCAAGTGCATACTTCTGTTGTGACAGAATCATTCCCCCTGAATTGCGAAGGACCTCGATACCCAAGAAGTACTGTAAAGTTCCAAGATCCTTCACCGGAAAGGTAGCAGACAGTTGACGGAGAAGACGATCTAATGCTGATGAAGAAGAGCTGGCAATGACAATGTCATCAACATACATAAGCATGTAGATGGTAAGATCACCCTGAGCAAAGATGAACAGGGAGGTGTCAGCTGCTGATGAGGTAAAACCCAGCAGCTGAAGACGATCACTTAGGCGAGCATACCTGGCCCGAGGTGACTGTTTTAACCCATATAATGCTTTGTGCAATTTGCAGACGTAATCAGGATGAACAGGGTCATGAAAGCCAGGAGGTTGCTGCATATAGGCCTCTTCGGTTAGAATACCGTTTAGGAACGCGTTGCTGATATCCACTTCCCGTAGGTGCCACCCACGAGACACAGCCATAGAAAGCACAAGACGCACCGTGGCTAGTTTGACGACAGGAGAAAACGTATCCATGTAGTCAATACCATGCTGTTGAGTGAAGCCGCAAGCGACGAGACGAGCCTTGAATTTGTCCAGAGAGCCATTAGACTTATGCTTGACCTTAAAAACCCACTTACAGCTGATGATGTTCTTGCTAGCAGGACGAGGCACGAGAGTCCAAGTGTTGTTCTGTTGAAGAGCAGAAAACTCGTCTTCGATGGCGGAGCACCACTTTGCCTCGTTGAGAGCAAGATGATAGGACCGAGGGGCCGCATGGAAGGCGCGGCATCTTGGGTCATAGCGCACGGTACCGTCGGATGGGACCAACGGCTGGACGATGTTGTTGCGGAGCCGTGTTGTCATTGGATGTGGCGTAGTCGAAGGCGGCGCAGCAACAGAAGGACAAGCCGGCGGTGCAGAGGTCGGCTCATGGGACGTGGATGACGAAGGAGTCGCCAAGGCCAGTGAAGCAGGCTCCGTAGGGGAAGCCGCGTTAGGCGATCGTGGGCCGGGGTAGGCACCCGAGGCCCAGAGCGGGGTGTCGACGGCGCAGGCCCATCTGCATGGCGCATGCAGGGAGACGTCGAGCCAGAGGGCGGCGTCAAGTCAGAGGGCGTGGTCGATCCAGAAGCGACGTTGGAGCAGTACCTGCGGGCAAAGGAGAGCTGCACGACGGGTCAGTGAGCAAGGAAATATCATATCGTCGCATGCGATCATCCACTATAGCTGGCTGGGTAACCGGAAAGATGGAAGGAGGTGTAGGAAGAAGGGGCTCGGTTGGTTTTGATGGTGGTGGAGAAGTGGCAAAAGGAAACACATGTTCATCAAAAACAACGTCCCGTGAGATGTAGATGCGACCACTAGTCCGATCCAGACACTTATAACCTTTATGCATGGAACTGTACCCGAGAAAAACACATTGACGAGAGCGAAATTCGAGTTTCCTGTTGTTGTAGGGCCGAAGATTCGGCCAGCAAGCACATCCGAAAGCACGAAGGAAAGTGTAGTCTGGTTTTTCATTCAAAAGACAAGAAATAGGTGTGGAATTTTTGAGCACATGTGTGGGCATACGATTAATGAGGTAGCATGCAGTGAGGAAGGCCTCATCCCAAAAACGAAGTGGAAGTGATGAATGAGCAAGAAGGGCGATGCCTGTTTCAACTATATGACGATGTTTTCGTTCGGCGATGACGTTTTGTTGTGACGTATGTGGGCAAGTGACGCAGTGTGTGATGCCTTCTCGAGCAAAGTAGCGATTGAGACGGTGATACTCACTGCCCCAGTCGGATTGAACAGTCTTGATCTTAGTATGAAGCATGCGTTCGACATGTTTCTGAAAATTGTAGAAAACTTGTTCCACATCAGATTTTCGTTTTAAAAGGTAAATCCATGTAAAACGGCTGAAATCATCCAGAAAGCTCACATAATACTTAAAACCACCAACAGATGTGATGGCCGGACCCCAAAGATCCGTGTGAACAAGGTCAAGAGGCGCATAAGTAATATGATTGGAATTATAAAAAGGTAACTGGTGTATCTTTGCTCGTTGGCAAGAATCACACACACTAGACTCGAGAGATGGTGCACAAGCGAATTTATTTGATCTAAGCACTAAATCAACGGCATTCTTTGCTGGATGACCTAATCTGCGATGCCAAAGGTCCGGGGAGAGCTTGACACCGGAAAAATCTCGACGATTATTTGACGGAAGGAACGAAGACTGAAGGCTTGGCACCGCGTAAAGACCATTGCGGCATCTACCGCAAATAAGAACCGTCCTCGTTGCTCGGTCCTTAAGATAAAAAACACGAGGATGAAATTCAGCAAAGGCATCATTGTCAGAGGCTAATCGATTAACAGAGAGCAGATTTTTGTCAACATCAGGAACATGCAGAATATTGCGGAGGTGAAGTGGTTTAGATGAGCCAGGTATAGATGAATGACCAACATGTGAGATAGACAAACCTGCTCCGTTCGCGACGTGCACCTTGTCCTTGCCGCTGTAGCGCTCGTGGATGGCGAGACGATCAAGGTCGTTCGTCAGGTGATCGGTCGCCCCTGTGTCGACGTACCAATCTGTGTCGACGGAGTAGGAGCCCGTGTTGGCGGTGTTGGCAGAGCGCTCGCGCTGATCTTCAGGCTGGAACGCATGGTTGAAGCGGTTGCGGCAGTGCAGCGCGTCATGGCCAAACTTGCCGCAGAATTGACACTTGAGGTTGCTGCGGCCGTTGCCGCGGCCGCGTCCGCCGCGGCCATGATTGCCGTTGTTGGTGCCGCCTTGTCCACCCTGATGGCTACCCGGGTTGCCACCCTGGTTGCCGCGGCCAGCACCTCCGGCCATCAGAGTTGCGAGCGGCGACGTTCGCCGAAGGGTGGATCGCGCCGACGGAGGCCTGCTGCTCGAGGCGAAATTCGGCGCTGAGGAGGAACGCGTAGAAGCTGCTGAGGCTGATGGGATCATCGTGCGCCATGACTGACGCGACCAACGGCTCAAACTCGGGACCTAGTCCGGCGAGTATGTAGCCAAGTACCTCCTCGTCGGTGAGAGGCTTGTCGATGGACGCCATGGCATCAGCAAAGCCCCGCATCATGCGGTAGAACTCAGAGGCGGTGAGGTCCTTCTTCTTCAGGTTGGAGAGCTGGTAGCGCAGCTGCATGACGCGGGCACGATTTTGTGAGGCAAACATGTCATGAAGAGTAGTCCAGACCTGTTCAGACGTGCGGAGCTGCGTCATCTGCCCTAGGATATCCTCGGTCATGGAGCCGAGGAGGGCGATCATCACCAGCTGATCCTGCTGGTACCATCAAAGGAACGCCGGATTGGCCACCTCCTTGGCCGCATCGCCGGTGCCTTCTGTGATGGTGTGTGGCGGCGCCGTTTCGGAGCCGGAGACATATCCGAACAAGCCGTTCGAGGCGAGGGCAGGCACAGCCTGGGTCTTCCACAGAAGGAAGTTGTCCCTCGTAAGACGTAGGGTGATGAGGTTTCCGATCGAGGTGATCGTGGGTGCGGCAGAGGAGCTTGAACTGGTGGCAAGGGTGCCGATGGGCTGGGTGATAAGAGCGCCGACGGTGTAGGCGAGGAGGCTGGGGGTGGTGCCAGCCATGGTGGAAGATGGGATCTTGGTGCTCTGTATACCAAGTTGAAGTGCATGCTCTAGCCAATATAACCAAAAGACCGATCTTATAGAAGATGGGATCTTAGTTAGCATAGGTCATGTATATCTTGTTCAAACAACCAGCGTATATCTCCACCGGTTGTTGTACTTATCTTGTACTTGTAATCTTGGCAATCAAGTCATTGCCCATATAAATACATGATCTGCCCTTCGGGGTATAGTACAGCAAAACAATCCTTTTTAACATGGTATCGGAGCCAAGAGGTCTTGAGTTCAAGACCTGGCTGGCGCAATTAAATTGCAGCCCACTTTCGGTCCATGTTTAGGCCTGAGAGAGCCACACATAAGGGGGAGTGTTGACGTATAAATGTATTGCCTAGTCTCTTCTATAAGATCGGTCTTTTGGTTGCATTGGCTAGAGCATGCACTTTTACATGGGAAAGACATGGTCATTGCTATGTAGAGTTACTTGTGAAACAAGAAGGGTAGTAGATATCCAACATAGCCTATTTGGCACTGCTAAAGTCACCCTACCACTACAGCCATTCTCGTTTCTGAGCCAATCAAAACTATTGGACTAGCAACCTATAATGTAACCACCGCAACCCCTGATGAGTGAACACGCTGTCGAACTGCCCTCGACCCTGATCGGATCTTCCTAGGTGATAGAACTATACTTACACAGGTTATCTCCATGCAGACTATGCTGTCTATGTGTGTTTGAGAGCAATGATACATTTCTAAAATAAAAAGAAAACAGAACCTTTACTAAGTCCTTTTCGAAGAAGAACCTTTACTAAGTCCTCACTATGAACGGGCTCAAATTGCAGGGCCATTTGTGCACGGAAATCAGCCCCATTTCCATTGGCTAAATAAACTGTAGGAAGGAAATTCCAGAAACTGGAGGAGCTCTTAATTCGCGTGTTTGAATAAGGGCGATGTCGCTGTGGTCTTCTTGCCCAGCAAAGCACACGCAGGGCTTGATCGCCCACGTCCCGCCCGGCCCCCTCCCGAACCGCGTGCCCGGTTGCCGGCTGGCTCCAGATCTGAGAGCCGTGCTATTTGTCCTCTTCCGTACGTGATCGGATTCCTCAAATTCTAATTTAGTAGCTCGATGTGCAGTGAGGGTGGGATTGAGCTCGTGAGGAAGGAAGGATGTCGATGGTCGTGTGTGATGCCAAGCTCATGATCCAGTCCCTCACCAAGGCCTACACCGCCACACCAACGAATCTCAAGGTACTTTTCATTTTCTTTCCCTGGGTTTTTCCCCTTCCACTCGTGACTGGGTCTTTCCCCTTCCACTCGTGACTGGGTTTCTCATGATCGACTTCTCATGTTCCGCGGATCATTGACATGTACCTGGTTTCTCCGTGGCGACTGCCCTAGTTCAGGTAACTATCTACCCTACTAATTAATCATTTGAATTGGAACAGTCGTTAGTATTCATCACATGCAAAGGCAAGGTGGTTTGCAAGCACCGCGTTGATGGGCATATATACGAGTGTTTTTTCCTCTACTTAGTTGGCCAGGTAAGCACTAATGCACTATGCATCGATTGACTCAATCATGCATATATATGGATGTTGCTCACATTACAAGCAAGATCGGGCAGTGAGATCTATAATCAAGGTGAGAACCAAATCGTGGTTGGATGGTTAGAAGGGTGGTGGTACTCTCAGTCCATCAGGTAGGGTTAATGTTTGGGCGGTACTGGGCGCCGGCGCACCGGCCCAAACGTTGGGCCGGTCGCACGCCAGCCACCCGATCTAACCCGATCTATTCATACTTCTCTGTCGTCTTCTACCTCGCGAGAAAAGAAAATTGGGGAATCAACACGCTCCCCCTGCGTACACACCACCACACCCCCCCCCCCCCCCGGCTTCCCATCGTCGTCGTTGTGGCCGTGCCTAACGAGCTCCGGCGAGGTCCTGCCCCCATGGCCGCCGGGATTGCATCACGGCCGCCATTGATTTCAGCGTGATTCACCATGGATGGAACTCTAAAAACAAATCAAAATCGACCAGTTCCAGCTCACGGGCGCCATGCTTGCAGCATCCCAGCGCAACCCCGCCTCGGGCTTGCCGCAGTCTTCGGTTTGCACCGTCGTGTCCAGCCAAAAAAGAGATCTAAAAAAGGCAACAAATTATCAGTAGTTCGGTTGAAGCAAAATTGTTATAAGGTTCCAGCAAAACATGACATCGGTTCCAGCAAAAATCAACCTCAGCAGGGAGGACTCCAGTGATTGCTTGTAGCAAAAAAAAATGCTAGTTCCAGCAAAAATATACACTATTTCCAGCAAAATAACTCAGGAAGGAGACTCTCACTTGTTCGATTGTAGCAAACAAAAGAAATAATTGTAGCAAAAAGAACAGCTAGTTCCAGCCATAACATACTATGGTTCCAGCAAAAAAGGTCGCCTCGCAGCCCGCCGTCCGTCTCCACGACGCGAAGACTTTCACCGGTTGAAGCAGCGGAGGACACCGGTTCCAGCTCTGGGATGCCCGGTTGTAGTAAAATGGGGCGCCCGTTCCAGCTCGACACCATCTGGTTCCAGCACAGGTGGCGCCCGCAGGTTGCAGCTCCGCCTGCTCGATGCAGCTCCGCCACCAGTGGTTGAAGCTCCGGTAGCAGCTGGTTGTAGCTTGCCCGTCGGCGCGGTGCCATCAGATGCGGGAAGGAGCAGCAGTGCAGCAGCTTGAAGGGGGAGGCCATGGAGCCAAGTCATGCGGCAAGGTGGAAGAAAGCACAGAACGTGGGCGCACCTGAGTTGTGTGGCCAGGAAATGAGCGGTGAAGTGATAAGGATGGGAAAAAGAAAAAGGAAAGAAGCAACGCGTGGGTCTCGTAAGTGCGCGTGCGCGACGGCGGTGTCCGGCCGGACTGTAGACGCGAAGCGCTTTCCTTGTTGAATCGCACTCGATCGAACGCGCCCCGTGTGACCGGCCGAAGCTTTGGCCGGTGCGCCGGTTGGAAACGTTTACCTTAATGTTTTGATGGCTTATTAATGTGAAATATTTTTTTAGTGGAAGACGACTGGAATCCTATCGATAGCGAGGCCCCCGTGGCGACTTCGTAAATCTTGAAGCTCCGCAACTCTGACCCGGTCTTGTGAGCATCTGTGTGCGATAATGTGAGTGTGTGTATGTTTACGTCAAAAGTTGTAACCGGTGTTTCTCTCAAATAAGAAAAACTAAAATGAAGCTAATTAGGTATTTTGAGGTTGTAAATATGTGTCCCCTGCGCGTTCCGATGCTAGCTATGAAGTAGTACTACTGTGTGGCCACATGTCTTTTGCATGTGCGGAGTACAATGCATATATGACCACCTCTCGCAAATCTTCCTTACATATGGGAAACTGCGGATTAATGACAATAAACAGGTGGTCGAGCCTTATGTTGATTATCATGTCAATGGTTGAAGTACGCGATTCAATGTACTGGATGAAAAAAAGTCAACACAAAGATGACGTGCCACGAGGGAGGATGTAGTCTATAGGCAACCTAGGTGGTGGACTGTTGATACTCTTGAATCGCAAGAAAAAGGCCAATGCCCTCTCGTGGCTGCTCTTAAGGCAGGTGGCGCCCGCTCGATCTCGCGCTTTAGCACCTCCGCCTCCACCGGATCGGGACTCCCTCCGCATCCTATCACGTCTTCCCCCACAAACCTCCTCTCTTGTGCCCCCCGTCACTCCTGTGCTATGGATCCTTGCCAAAGATCCTCGCACAGATCCCTTTTGCATGATGACTCTTCTTCTGTCCCCGTCGGGCGCTGGCCATGTGCACAATTCTGCATCCCCAGCCCCTCGGCGGCACCGCCGGCACTACAACCCCTTTCATAGCTTCGCCCTCGCAAGTCCTGTCTCCCCCCTTCGATGACGTGTCCACCGCATCCTCACCGCCCACCTTATGGGTTTCTGCGGTGGAGGATGATGTGGAGGTGGTGCCAGAGTAGCTAACAGGGGAGACGGCCTCTGCTCCCCTCATACTACATCTGGTGCCACCAAGCCTGCATGTCCCCAGATCCGGTACAGTGGGTGTTGTGGAGCATTGTAGCAGGCTCCCATGGCTGGGATCCTGTACTAGTTTAGGTTCTGTGGTGTGCAGCGGGGAGGAGATGTTGTTCATTCTTATTCTCCTGCACGAGAGTTTGTCTCATGTTGGTGGTGCTCATGGACCAAGAGTTGGTGCCGGGAGGAGGGGGGTGATGCTTGCACAAACGTCGTTCGAGGAGGTTAGACTTGGGTGCATGAGCATTGAGGACACGCGGCCATGGTTGGAGGTAGCCACGTTGCGTCCCTTGGCGCGTCCATTATGTGGCCAGCCGGAGCGAACCGCATACCTCAAGTGAATGGATGGGTGATGCTTTAGATGCCTTAGGCGCAAGCAATTTGCCTCTTCATGCTGACAGCCAATCAAGTGTTGACGTCCTTTCAACAATTTCCACATTTCAAGCAAATGGCCACTGAAATCCTCCTCAGCATGGCAGCCATTTAAACCTCATTCGGCTTTTGAGGTTGCTCATGTCGCACAAAACAGCATTGCTTCAAGGGTGCACTCCTACGATGAGGTGGTCTTGGCACCATCCCCTCAAGATCGGATCGCCCATCCTTTTGATCGCTTCAGCCTTACCCGAGCCATGGCGCAGGAGTTGCTTGCCACGATGCTCTTGACTGGGCCGGTGATAATCGTTTTGAGCCATGATGACCCTATGCATGATGAAGCATTGGCGCCACCTCCTCTGATATCGTTTGATGTCATTTGTACTTGAGGTATACTTTTGCTTGGTGTTATGAGGTTCTGGAGGCTACAATCTTATTGTGCCACCTTCATGGCTACTCCCATATAGCGAGGGGTGTTCCCCCGCACGCCTAATTCTCAGTCTGGACGTGCCTCTTGGTTTCAACTCACAATGCATGATTGTGGTGGTAGGCACGCGTATTGTTGATGGTGAGGCTCAGGTTGATTTTTTTTAAAAGAAAGGGGTTGCCCCCAGCCCCAACTTTTATTAAAGCCAAGGCAACCACGACAGAACTAGACTGTTAAACATCTCTCAGCGACAACCAAAAGTAGCTGCCACAGAACACACATTAGGGTTTTAATACTACATCCCTATTACATCTCTCACAGAGAGTTTTCCACGCGATAGGTAGATAGTCCACTTGCGCATCTAGCTAACCCAAGCAATTCTAAGCAGTTCCCCTCTTCGAAAATCCAAAATCCTTAAGCACCAGAGAAGTAGAGCACCCTGGGCCTCTAAAGATAAGATTTTCCACTGCCTGATTGTCGCCCCCACCTGATCCAGCACACAACACATATCTCGCTAGCTTCTCCCCTGGAAAACAAAACCATTGCGCAAACGCCATAAGCACCACAAGGTAGCAGATGTGGCAGTATTAATAGCTTCACATTGTCTTTTCTTCTTCCAGAAAGAAGCTAAAGATTCAAAAGATACAGGAGGGGTAATGCTAAACGCTTTGGCAATCACAACCCAGATCTCAGACGCAACAATGCAATCAAACTAAAGGTGTTGAATGGATTCTGGTTTAGCACAAAACACACAAGTTTTATCTTCTACATGTCTTCTTTTGGACAGATGATCTCTAGTCAAACTTTTGTTATTATACATTAGCCACAAGAAAACATGGATATTTGGGGGGACTTTAATCTTCCATATGAAATCTCTAATATCATAGGCCACCCCACCAAAGTTAATCCACTTATAAAATGATTTAAAGAGTATTGACCATTTGAGTCCAAGCCCCAAAAGGAGCTATCTGGTTGGACGAATAGAGTAGTTTGTTTAACCAAGTCAACTAACATATCCCACCTATGTAACATGAACTCATCCATACATCTCCTGAAGGTGAGACACAGTTGCACCCCATCCCAAACTTGGGACAGAGTGGCATCCTGCTGTTGACATATATCATACAAATCCCAAAATGCAGTTTTCAGGGAACATCCCCCAACCCAATTATCATGCCAGAAAGCAATATGTTCCCCATTCCCAGGGTTCTATGTCCAAAAGTTTCTTGCAGCAGCAAAAGCCTAGAATATGCTTTCCCAAAATGGGGATCCCAAGGCAGGCTTAGCAGAAAAAATATTTGGCTTGTCAGTAGCATATTTAAAACAGAGAAGTTTTTTCCAATCTCCCTCTCTCCCATCATAGAATCTTTTTCCCATGAAGCCAGGAGAGCCATATTGAACTCCCTGAGATTAGGGACAGCAGAGCCACCAAACTCTTTCCTTCTAGCCACAAGGCCCCAGTTAGCTAGATGATATTTATGAACATCACCTACATTACCCCAAAAAAGAGAGACATTTGGGAGGTAATCATGTCAATAGCCCATTTGGGAAATTTCATCATAGCCATGAGATAAGAGGGAATGCTAGCAATACAAGTGGTTAGTAAGATCAGCTTGCCTCTATAGGATAAGAGCTTGCCTAGCCAGCCAGCAATATTTCTAATAATCCTATCAATGATAGGCTGCAAATCTTCCCTTCTAAGTTTTTTGAAGTGCAGAGGCACACTAAGATACTTGAAGGGAAAATCACCAAATTGACAGCAAAAGACCTGGGCAAATTCTCCAGACATTGCCTCAGAAACATGAATGGTGTGCATATCACTCTTATGAAAATTGATTTTGAGGCCAGAAAGCTTCTCAAAATAGGTCAGAATCCATTGCAAATTTTTGGCATACTCCACAGAATCCTGGATGAACAAAATGGTATCATCAGCATATTGCAAGCTAACCACCCCACCAGGGATGGCATGTGGGAGGAGCCCACCAATTAACCCATTATTGACAGCATTCACTAGCATCTTGGAAAAGACATCAGCCACCAAGTTAAATAACAGGGGGAGTGGGGGTCACCTTGTTTCAAGCCTTTTTTCCCACAAAATGTGGTCCATTAGTGTCATTAATCCTAACCTGGAAGGTCCCATGTTTCAAGGTGTTGAGTACCCAAGCTACCCATTTAACCCCAAAGCCTCTAGAAAGAAGCATCTCCTCCAGGAAATCCCAGCTGACCCTATCATAAGCTTTCTCATAATCAAGTTTAAGAATAAACCCACTAGAATTAGTTCTGTGAATCTCATGAATAACCTCATGGGCCATCACCACACTCTCTAAAATAAATCTCCCTTTAATAAAAGCAGTTTGGTGGTGTGAAATAATTTTATCACAAATAGGGGAAACCCTAGTATTCATGGCTTTAGAAAAGATTTTCACAGCACAATTACTAAGACTAATAGGTCTGAAGTTTTACATTTCTCTGGCTTGGGGAATCTTATGTATAAGGGTAATGATGGCATAATTAAGCTTGTAAATGTCCAGATCCCCATTTTCATAATCCCTGACGATCCACATAAAGTCATCTTTAATAAGATCCTAGAAGCAATGATAAAAAGAAAAGACAGTCCATCAGGGCCAGGAGCCTCACTGGCATAAGAGCTCATAATTGCTTCTTTGATCTCATCCTCAGAAAAGGATATTTTCATGTCCCTCCGTACTTGCTCACTGATCATTTCTATCCCAGGCCAAAAACTAGTCCCTAAATGTAAATCTGGTTTAGGTTCATAAGGAAAGAAGTCTTTGTAAAAATCAGTAGCCACTGCCAGCATGTTTTCAGTGGATGTCACAAGCCCAGAAGGGCCCACTAGTTCAGAAAGATGGTTCTTCGTATGCTTGTGATTTGCTAGGGCTTGGAAATAAGCATTATTGCGATCCCCTTGAAGAATTTTCCTGTATCTGGATTTCTGCTAGAAGGCAGTTTTCTCTTTTTTCCAAATCTCCTCCAATTCTGTTTTCATAGCTTTCATTCTATCATGGTTAGCAACAGATAGTTGTTGGGATTCAGATAGAACATCAACTAGGACAAACTCCATAAGGAGGGCTTTTTTTCTTTTTTCTCAAAGCAGCCTCAATATTAATGGCCCAGCCTTTTTTCTTCTTTCTAAGTAGTCTGGTTTAGGAAGCCAGTTATCTACAGAGGAGGTAGAGGAAGAAGTAGCCGACCATGCCTCACGAACCATCTGGTGGAAGCCAGGTTGTGACAGCCACCATTTCTCAAACCTAAACATCTTTGGGCTGAATGATTTCCTCCCTCCAGTATCTAGCACTAAGGGAGTATGGTCACTCCCCACTCTAGGAAGGGCAATTAGGGAAGACATCGGGAAGTGGGAGTCCCAGTCCACAGAGGTAAAAACTCTATCCAACACAGCAAAAATAGGGTTGTCTTAATTATTATACCAAGTAAAAACCCCATTAGAGATAGAAATCTCCAGCAATCCCCATCTATTAATCCAATCATTAAATAGAAAGGTGGTATGATGGTTAACTAGCCCACTACTCTTCTCACTCTCATTCCTAACCAGGTAGAAATCACCACATATTAAAATAGGATAGGATGCAGACTCTAGGATATTATGCAGTTCAGCCACAAAATCCATTTTAAACTCTAGATATGCAGAGCCATATACTATCACCAAGTGCCAAACGAAACCATCCTTCTTGTTTTTAACCGTGGCCTTAATAGAGAAGAGGCTCGGGTTGATGTGAGCAGTGTTGTTCTTTGGTTACACAAGTTGATGCTCCACCACCATTTGTCGAGGAATTTCTTATCAAGGCAACTAGAATGTCCCCGCACACTCTACTTGCAACCTCAATACGTTTGAACGGGGAGAAGATGGCACCTATCACTTTGAGCGATGTAGCGGGCTTCGGAAAAACAAGAATATTGCATGCAAAATCCGGACAGCCAAGTGCACTGATCATATGTTTTCGTGAGTTTCTAGAGGTGAGCAAAGTGTAAGGCCGTGGGAAAAAGATGAAAGCCTACCTGAACATGTACAAGAATCGCCTTTGCCGCAATTGCTCGCGGCTTAGAAAACTTTAGCGGGCAACACAAGGAAGTCTTTTTTTACGGAGGACATCACTATGAAGTCGAAGCTAGAACTTACATGATTTGGTCCACATTGCAATGATAAGGATGCCTTTTGCCCCAATTCTGTAAAATATAGTAGAATACACCCACTTGCATGCCTTGGTCGATTTGGTGCACATGCCCGATTAAATACCAGTTTCACCTAGAGTCTGAACATGTCATGGCACGTTCACCGTATTAGTGGAGAATATTAGTTAGTGTGACTCAAATGGCTTCGTGTGCTCATGCTTACGATGGTTGAAACTGTACTTTTTTCCTACTAAGCTCTAAGATCAATTTAAGCTTAGACTACTAGCCATCAACCCGTGCACCTGCACGGTCTAGAAATTTAAGTTAGACACAACATCATTAAGAAGTGGTTTTCTTTCATCCATGTATCAATGAGAGAAGCTATATAGAAGACGGAAATTTGCATAAGTTCTTTCTCTGAAAATCCTCCTTGTATTGAAGACCAAGTAGCATGGCACGTTAACATAAGAAACACATAGAAAAAAATGATATACCATTTACTATTATATGTTGGATTCATGTGCAAATTCTTTCCATGAAACTCCTTGAAAAGTACAAACCTATGTCATATTATGCTCATTATAGTTCGACAAAATGTCTGACATGAGAAAAAGGTAACCATGTTTGACCTATGGAAGATGTAAGTCCACTACAAAATTCCTGACACTACTTGAGAGTAAGATTCAAAGTTTTATATCAAATATTAGTAATTCAATATGATGATACATAGGCATTAAGAGAACACAAATGGATGTGCTCATAGTATGGTTGGTATAGACATCGATAGTAATAAATCTACATGAATTTTAAGTGCAATTGTATCATGACGGTTTAGTAATCCAGATCCTAACATCCCTACTGCTAGAGGCGAGCTAACCTTGGCTGAGAGACATGAACACAACTTACGCTTTATTCAAGAATGACGTGTAAAAACAGCCCGCGTCACTATACTATATCTGTAGAGAGGAAGTTCCTTGGTAGCACCGAACATGCCTTCGAATAACTTCATATACGATTTCTTGCTGCATCCATCAACTAACCAAATATTTCTGTCAGTAAAAAAAATATTAATTCTGCTATTATAACAAATAATTAGCTGTTCACAATTAACTTGAGTATTTATCTTATCTTGTCTTAGATTTTTAAGGTATATCTGTTGTATTTTTTCAAATTACTTAGAAGACTAATAGCAGATCCGAAAGATCATAGTGAATAAAGTGTTGGAAATATGCCCTAGAGGCAATAATAAATTGGTTATTATTGTATTTCCTTGGTCATGATAATTGTTTATTATCCATGCTAGAATTGTATTGATAGGAAACTCAGATACATGTGTGGATACATAGACAACACCATGTCCCTAGTAAGCCTCTAGTTCACTAGCTCGTTGATCAATAGATGGTTACAGTTTCCTGACCATGGACATTGGATGTCGTTGATAACGGGATCACATCATTAGGAGAATGATGTGATGGACAAGACCCAATCCTAAGCCTAGCACAAGATCATGTAGTTCGTATGCTAAAGCTTTTCTAATGTCAAGTATCTTTTCCTTAGACCATGAGATTGTGCAACTCCCGGATACTGTAGGAAAGCTTTGGGTGTACCAAACGTCACAACGTAACTGGGTGGCTATAAAGGTGCACTACAGGTATCTCCGAAAGTGTCTATTGGGTTGGCACGAATCGAGACTGGGATTTGTCACTCCGTGTGACGGAGAGGTATCTCTAGGCCCACTCGGTAGGACATCATCATAATGTGCACGATGTGACCAAGGGGTTGATCACGGGATGATGTTTTACGGAACGAGTAAAGAGACTTGCCGGTAACGAGATTGAACAAGGTATCGGCATACCGACGATCGAATCTCGGGTAATTACAATACCGCTAGACAAAGGGAATTGTATACGGGATCGATTGAGTCCTTGACATCGTGGTTCATCGGATGAGATCATCGTGGAACATGTGGGAGCCAACATGGGTATCCAGATCCTGTTGTTGGTTATTGGCCAGAGAGCTGTCTCGGTCATGTCTGCTTGATTCCCGAACCCGTAGGGTCTACACACTTAAGGTTCGATGATGTTAGGGTTATAGGGAATAGATATACGTGGTTACCGAATGTTGTTGGGAGTCCCGGATGAGATCCTGGACGTCACGGGGAGTTCCGGAATGGTCCGGAGGTAAAGATTTATATATGGTAAGTCCTATTTTGGCCACCGGAAAATGTATTCGGGATTTTTCGGTATTTTACCGGGAAGGTTCTAGGAGGTTCCGGAGTGGGGCCCACCTGCATGGGAGGACCCACATGAACGTGGGTAGTGGGGGCAAGACCCCACACCCCTGGTCAAGGCGCACCAAGATCCCCCCTTAGAAGGAATAAGATCATATCCCGAAGGGATAAGATCAAGATCCCTAAAAAGGGGGGATAACAATCGGTTGGGAAGGAAATGATGGGATTTCTTTCCTCCCACCTTTGCCAACGCCCCAATGGACTTGCAGGGCAAGAAACCAGCCCCCTCCGCCCCTATATATAGTGGGGAGGCGCATGGGAGCTTCACCCAAGTTCTGGCGCAGCCCTCCCCCTCTCCCAAGTCCTCCTCCTCTCCCGCGGTGCTTGGCGAAGCCCTGCAGGATTGCCACGCTCCTCCACCACCACCACGCAGTCGTGCTGCTGCTGGACGGAGTCTTCCCCAACCTCTCCCTCTCTCCTTGCTGGATCAAGGCATGGGAGACGTCACCGGGCTGCATGTGTGTTGAACACGGAGGTGCCGTCCGTTCGGCACTAGGATCTCCGGTGATTTGGATCGCGACGAGTATGACTCCTTCAACCCCGTTCACTTGAACGCTTCCGCTTAGCGATCTACAAGGGTATGTAGATGCACTCTCCTTCCCCTCGTTGCTAGTCTCTCCATAGATAGATCTTGATGACTCGTAGGAAAATTTTGAATTTCTGCTACGTTCCCCAACATAAAGTAATTTGAGGAAAGCCATATAACCTGCAAAAGAACATTTGCATTGCATATGAGGCTTCCAACAATACACATCTCCCCTTTTATCAAGTAAAGCTTACAGCCAAAAGATGAAATGATAGATGGAAAAAACAACCATTAAATGCAGAACATGAATAATTAATTAAGTTGTTCAAGGCATATTTTTGGCTGAACCAAGTACGTAGGCTTTCTTGAAGAATGTACTTCCTATTTTTTTGCACTTAACGATAGCAAATAGTTTATATGGACAATAGTTTGTTTCTTTTTTTTTTTGAGGGACAATAGTTTGTTTCTTCGTTGGAGGACAACTGACTTTGGATTAGAAAAATACCATTCAGAATATAAAATCATACATGACTTATCTTAACAGGGAAAAAAATCACATGAGGAGAACTGGCAATTGCGTAGTTGTCTAGGGAGATGGATATGCACGCCTCATATAATTGGGATAAAAATTCAAATAAAAATTAATCACATGCATTACTCAACGTGAAGTGTGACTTATCCCCATACTCTGAACTTGTAGCAATACTGTACACAGGTCTACTTCATGTAGTAATAGATTGAAGCGACAGGAACACTAACCCAAGCAAACATACAGTGCCCAAATTGATTAACAAATGAGCAATTTTGATAAGAGACAAACCAATCAGTTGGTTCTAATCAAGGAGTTCACTCACCGGAAGTATATTAATTTCAATGGAATCAGTATGAAGAAACTATACCCACTTTACGTGATAAGAAAAGGAAATACATATCTACATGCAATCTGTTGGGTAACAAATCAAGTTTCTCAGGTATCCACATTGGCCATGCCTCAACCTCTAATAATATTTCACCTGCAGGGTAATGACATCCAAAGCCATCATATTTCATCTGTCCACCCAACGCAGCATACTATGCTTCAAATAAAAAAATATAAAAGTAATCATGCGAACGACCTATAGAACACATCAGCGTATTAATCTAATAGTGAATTGCTTATTGCACATGCACTTAGAGACGTGTGATGCGGCCGGGGGGCGTCGATGAGAAGCTCATAGGGCCTGTGTGCCCTCAGGTGTGTTATTGTGCAGCCGTGGTACAAATCGATCAGGGTGTTGGGTGTAAATACGTCAGGGTACATTTTCTTGCTGGAATAGAATTGCTAGCTACCCTTGGGAACGATCAATCCAGCAGCCTGCTTCCTCGTGTACCTTTGCTTCTCAGGGCAACCAATCTACATGTACCTATATGGGTGTCATACACTCCTAAAGTACAGGCCCAAAGAATCGCATCGTATATCTCGCCGGAAATACTTGGCGTTCGCCGGACAGATACCGAAGTGACTGAGATGGCTGCACAGTCGAATTCGTTGTAGCAGTCTTGTCTCCGTTGCACGCATCCCACTGTCTTTGCCGAGCGCCTGCAAGCCGATGCATGCTGCCAGCTCCGGCCGTCCGGCGTCAAAGACCAGCACGAATATGGATATTGGCTAGCTCGCATCCCTCATCAATCTCCAACTCCGAGCACTATACATGTCAATTTGCAGCCCTTAACTCTTTCATCGAAGCTTAGGTCTGGTGCAACATCTTTTGAAATTCAATAATTAGGGCAGCAGGTGGCATGCTTGAAGAGGATGGTGTGAGGCGGAGGTAATTAAGGGGTTTCCAAGAGATTTCTTTTTTTTCACGGAACTCAAAAGCCTATGGTATGTAATAAGCTTGCACGTGGGACAGTCTCCAAGGATTCCTGGCGTACGAAATCTGACGGATGCCCACAACAAACAGTTAGATCCAACGGAGACGTCTACTTAATTCTCAAGGTTAATGTGGTAGTCTTTTTTCATAGAAACTCAAAAGATTTTGTATGGAATTGGCTCGTAGGTGGGATAGTCTGCAAGGACTCCTCACGTCCTTCATCTGATGGATGCTGGTAACTAATAGACAGATCCAACGGACAGTTTTACTTAATTCTTAGGATTAACGTGGAAGCTCGTATGGTGCCTCCAATTATATATATATAATATAATATAATAATAAAGCAAATAGGGTTTCGGCCGTCCATCACGCACTTTTACAGAAAACCCCCTGCATTTTTCATGAGTTAACCCGCAGTACACACTTAAGTCATAAACGAACCGTTATTTTATATTTTTACGGAAACCCCCTGGCGTATTAGATAATTCGCCCGCCGATCATATACAAGTCAAACAAATGTTTTTCTAAATTATCCATATCTTTTAAACCGTAACTCCGATTTTAACATGTTATATATGAAAATTAATTAGAAAAATGTGTAGAATCTGAATATGATGTTATTTTGTTTGTTAAATATTTTTTAAATATTATTTTGGAAGATATTTAAGTCAAACAAATATTTTTCTTAATTATCCATATCTATTAAACCGTAACTCCGATTTTAACATGTTATATATGAATTTTGAATAGAAAAATATGTAGAATTTGAATATGATGTTATTTTTACCTAGTAACTATTTTAAAATATTATTTTAAAAGCAAACTTGTAACCTATAGGGCACGTCCGTTTTCTTTCGTACCGCGACGATCTGGATTGCAAATAAACAACCACTAAAATCATAAATAGACGAAAGAAAACATCGATAACCACACATGAGCACCTCTGGAAAAAACTGGCAGGGAAAAAACAACATTCAAACACACTTTGGTTTGTGTGAACATTGACGCCACTTAGGGTGAGAAAGAAGGATAAGCGGCAACATAAAAATGACGCCTCACTAAAATAAATGGCATGAACATATTATGGTTATTGGGTTAAGAGTGTGTGTTATTTTTTTCTCCCGTTGCAACGCACGGGCTCTTTTGCTAGTGTGTGTATATATATATATATATATATATATATAGTCGTAAACTCGTGCTTCGCACGGGCTAGCCTATTAACAGTCCTAACTTTTTAAAAAATTAAACAAAAATATAAGTAACTATTATTAGTTGACAAATGCTTGCAATTAATTAATCATTTTATTCATGTGGCAAACTTAAATTTTCATGTAAGATGTGGCACACTTTTTCGTATTCCCATTTTTTCAGCACATATGTTTGATTTAGAGCTTTCTTACACATTGTTGGCCTATTTAGAAATTGGTGTCTTAACTTATTTCACATTAGGGAAATTGCATTAAACAATAAGATTTAGTGTATAATTTAAAATTTGTCTGAACTCTATGACGGACAGGGTGCCAATTTTCTACATATGAAAAACGTTATTACTATTTTTGTTGAAAGATTACTTGCTACTATATTCGAGGAGTTAAAATCAGCTAAATAACCCTTACTTTGTTTTCTCTTTATTTCTGGTTGTTGTGTCCATCCATCTTGATCGGTCCTTAACTTTGCCTCTTTAGATCCACTTCTTGCTAGGTTAACAGTGGCTAATTCTAAAACTCTTACGACGAATGTGCCACTGGTTTCCAAATCCCATCACCTCTAACTATGAACATACAATATAATTGGCTAGTACCATCTGAATTATCACCCCAATCCGCATTCATTCCTGAGGTGTCCCCACACCCGAGCGAAATCCTCTTGCAACTCTATGATGGGTTCTTTGTATCCATATCCCATTTCACAGGATATGGATCAAAGGTGTATGGAGAGGTGACGGCGCGCGGCGCAGACGGAGGAGGGGCGACGGGGGTGGACCGGCGCGCGGCGCAGACGGAGAGGATTGATTGGCTGTGTGAGTGGATCGGAATAGAGAGGAGATGGGGAGATGAATGGCTTAGCAGTAGCGCGATCTAGGAAAAGACGCTACTGCTAAGCTATCTAGCAGCAGCGCCTTTCATAATAAAGCGCTACTGCTACGTGTCAGCATGTAAAAATAGACTTTGTTCAATATATCAAAAATACATTGATCATCAACGATCTTTTTATGTACAATCTGATTTGTCAATATGAGTCCTCACCGGTTTAGGAACATGTGAAGACTCATATTGCAGCCACAAATTCTACACATAGAGTTCAATGAAGATCAAGTGCTTGTCAAAGTTTGAGAAGTAACATATTTAAGGTGGTAGAAACTCTCTTCACGGAGCGAGGTGGGACTAAATTTTTATAGGAAACTTAGCAGTAGCGCTTATCTGAGAAATGCGCTGCTACTATGCTACGAAGCAGTAGCGCGCTTCGCTATAACGCGTTGCAGCTATAACTAGCCTCGCGGCGGCCTCGTGGGAATTATAGCAGTAGCGCATCTTTGAGAGGACGCGCTGCTGCTATATTTGTTTCAGCAGCGAGTTTCGTCTGGGCGCGCTACTGCTAGTTAGCAGCAGCGAGTTATTTTGAACCGCGCTGCTGATAAGATGCTGTGTATAGGCTTTTCCCTAGTAGTGTATGGCCATGCATGAAATCATGCATGAGCAGGTGCGCCTTGAATTTACCACCATTAAAGGGGTTGAGCCTGACTCTTCCTTTGCATTTTCGGCACAGACATAAAACATCCCTCAGTCTTTTTTCATACATGTCATCCACAGCTGATTGCCAGTATCTTTCCACCATCCTTCCATTGACCTTCGTGATCACCTGCGGGCGGAGAAAATATTATAACCATGTATATATGCATGCATGGATCAAATTCATACAAAAATTCGGCATGACCTTCCCTAAACACAGGACATATTGAGTTTGCATGCCCGAAATTCACCGAAACGGAATTGAATCGACAATTCGGCAAAACATAGGCAACTCATGTCACCCACATATTATTTCATCAAATACACAATCTAGGCAACTCAAATTATGCCACACACAATTCGATATATATATATTCTCATATCGCCCATATATATATATATATATATATATATATATATATATATAGTTTCGGTCCTATCCACACAAACACCTTTTTTTGCTCACCTATGTGTCGAGAGGGATATCGAGCACATTTCTTCTTAATTACCTAGTAGCTCTAGATATATAGCTCTAACTAGCTAGCTAGCTAGGGAGAGAGTGGGAGGAGAGGGAGAGGAGAAGAGGGAAGGCATTAATGGAAGGGGGTGGTGGAGGGCAAAGAAGAGGGGGGGGGACGACATTAATGGAGGGGGTGGTGGTGGAGGGCAAAGAAGAGGGGGGTGGTGGAGGGCAAAGAAGAGGGGGAGGGAGGACTCTAATGGAGGGGTGTGGTGGAGGGGCAAAGAAGAGGGGTGTGATGGAAGGGCAAAGAAGAGGGGAAGGGAGGGCTCTAATGGAGGGGTGGTGGAGGGGCAAAGAAAAGGGGGGGTGTGATGGAAGGGCAAAGAAGAGGGGAAGGGAGGGCTCTAATGGAGGGGTGGTGGAGGGGGAGCATTGGAACAAGCAAGGTGCAAGAAAAGGGGGAGAAAGGAAGGGGGAGGAAGGAGGGGAAAGGTGGTAGGTGGCTGGCGGGCATAGCAGTAGCGTGGGTCTCCTATGCGCAACTGCTATGGCAGCTTGCAAAATATTTACAGCTGGTGGTGCACTATCTATAACGCGGGCTAAAATAACACGCTACTAGTAAAATTTTATAGATAGAAAAAATAGCAGTAGCGCGTTTATATCAACGGGCGCTATAGATCCATAACTAAAAGTAGCGCTGGTTAGGAGACAAGCGCTGCTAATATTTAGTGATTAGATATTGTGGTGTGTTACTCTTAGCAATAGCGTGGGTTTAGATAACCAGCGCTGCTGCTAACTTATACTAGTAGCGCTCTTTCTAGCCAGCGCTACCACTAACTACTAGTAGCGTGTGGTCACAAACAAACGCTACCGGTAAACTTCTATCTATAAGCGTTTTTCTAGTAGTGCATGGTCATTGCCATGTAGAATTACTAGCGAAACAAGAAGGGTGCCAGATATAAAACATCACCTACTAGGTGCAGCTAAAGCCAATCTACGCCTAAAGTCTTTATTGTTTCTGAGCCCATTGAAACTAGTTGATTAGCAACATATCATGTATCCACCGCAAGCGTGGTTTGTCGAGCTCCCCTCGACCTTGATTAGATCTCTTAGGTGATAAAACCGTACTCACACAAGTTCCCTTCGTGCACACTATGTCCTGCATGTATGTGTTCGTGAGCATTTGCACGAGTGATACATTTCCAAAATAGAAAGGAAACAGAACCTTAACTTTTTCTCAAGAGATAATAGCAGAGTTTTATTGATCAAATTCGGCGGTTTGTGGGATAAAAAATATGGTAGGAACGAATAAGCTGCGAACCAACCTGTGGTTGGATGGTTAGAGGGACTGTGGTATCCCCAGCCCACCAGGGTTCAAATTCTGGTGCTCGCATTTAGACGACGAGGCGTCTACGGTGACTTCGTAAATCTCAAGATGATATGCCGGCTCAGTCTTTCAGAGGTGCTCATAGGGGTAAGATGTGCATGTATACATTCATAGGGATGAGTATATGCGCGTGTATGAGCGCTTGTGTCTGTACTGATGTTCAAAAAAAAAGAATAAGACAGATTTTTTTAGACAATCGAATAAGGCAGATGTGACGCCCTGATCAAGAGAAGGAGTATACTCGGCTAATCTATGAGCATCACCATTATCACCATTAAGTACAAACAGTCGAAAGAAAAAAAATTAATACCAACGTGCTAAAATCCCAGAGCCATTTGGGCCCGGCGATCAGCCCCCCGTCCCATCGGCTCAATAAACCACAGAATAAAGGAAATCCCGGAATCTGCCGGAGCTCGCAATTCGTCGTCGTCTTCCCCAACACAGCACAACACAAGTCAGTCTCCTCCTCCCCTCCCTCGCGCAGATCTCTCCCGCCTCCGCCCTGGGGCTAGATCCTTCTCGGTCCTCCTGCCTCCCGTCCGCCCCCTCCAGAACCCCGCGCCCCGTTCCCGGCCGGGTTTCTAGATCTGGAAGTCGTGATGTCCGTCCTTCGCCTCGATCTGATTCCTCGAACTCTTGATGTACTAGCTCGAAGCGGGGGAAGCAAGGAAGCCGAAGGACGCGGGGGATGCCAAGCTCCTGGTCCTGTCCCTCACAAAGGCCTACGCCGCCACGCCCACGAATCTCAAGGTAATTTTCATTTTTTTTTCCTAGTTGCTTTTTCCTCTGCTGCTTGCGGCTGCCGGGTTACTGATGCGCTTCGCGTGCTCCGCAGATCATTGACCTGTACGTGGTTTTCCCCATCGCCACTGCCCTGGTTCAAGTAATTTTCGACGCTCTTGGAAGCCCTGTTCAAGAATTCGTCCGATTAAGCAGTTAACTTGTCAATTAATCCCTACTCGAAGGGTCACCGAGTAGCCGATAAACCGATAAATCATCGGATTAATTGATTAATTGGCCGATTAACTTGCCGATTAGCCTATTAATCCCCTACTCGCCAGCCAACTGAGCAGCTACCAGTTAACGATTTCCTCAACAATGCTTGAAAGATACATAGGCCTTTGATTAGGGATGGAGAAGTGTAGCGGTAGTGAGTTTGGGAAATCAATTATGTGGCATGGCACCATACCTGTTGATCTGCTAGAGCTATGTACTGATAACGTAGATGGCTTGTGTCTTGTATATCTTGTATGTTTGTTGCACGAACGGGCTCGAGTCTTGTGGGAAAAGGTGCTCAAACCTCTGCTAAGTGTATAAAGTAATCATGATTAGCCGTGTCTCTGGTTATAGACAAATTTGAGTATCTAGAAGTGAATTATTGGTTGATTTCATCATTCTATTTAAGTAATGAATTGGGTTATTCATTATTTGGGAATTTTGGGATTGAGTTGGAGGAGCCTTCTCAATAATGGCATAACTTGGTAGTAAAATAAAAATTCGTTCCTTTTTTAGGGGAAAATTAGCTTTATGCAAAATTAACCTTAGACCCTCCACCATCCAAATTTGCATTAAGAGATAGTCATTTTTCATTATTATTCTATAGTGTGACATTGCCAGCATATTCCATGTGCAGACCTACACGGCCGCAACGTCGCATGTTGCAGGGTTTTCCGACGAAGATTAAGGTGCGATAGGTTGTTGTTCCGCACTCAGTTTTGCCGTGGAGTTGGATGGCTCATTTACCTTTGAAGCTTCCGCGGTTATTTTATTTAGAAGGCCGGCAGCCATACTTATGGAATAAATACTCTTTATGAGGACCTTGATTAATTAAGCGTGTGATTGAACTCTGTTATAATTCCTCGAGTACTGTGTGTGTCAGCATATCGATCCAGGGATGACACTCAAGCATAGAGACTTTGATCCATTGGGATCGGGTCGCAATAAGAATATATAGGACAACAAAATTAATTATATACATCATATTGTCTTGTGCACTAGTAGAAAAACATGTATTAGACCCGGTTCGTAAGGGTCTTTAGTCTCGGTTCATGAACCGGGACTAATGGGTCGTTACTAATACCTGCACCCATTAGTCCCGGTTCAAACACGAACAGAGACAGATGTGCCTCCACGTGGCCGGTCAGCCAAGCCTAGTCAGGGGGGCCTTTGGTGCCGGTTGGTGGCACCAACCGGGACCAAAAGTCCATGTTTTTTTTTAGAAAAGTGACTGCTTTAGGGGTTTTGGGGGTTATTTCTAGGTTGTTATTATAGCTAGCTAATAGAGAGAAGTGTCCTCTCTTATATCTTCGTCCTTAGTTTACCCACTGATATAATAAGTCATGCATGCTCGCATCATACATCATCATATATAATAACAAGTCCTACTAATCATGCATCATCATATAACTTCTACTCGTTATTAATAATAAGTCATACGATCATCATCCTCATAGTCATCGAACCCAACCCTACATAATTGTTCTTAGCACATAATCATCAGTATCAGGTAGGACCTAAACACCCTTAAGGTAAAATAGCATAAAACAATATCGACCCTGACTCTCCATTATGAAGAATAGCGATCATCCTGTCTCCAATTCTTGCCCTTCGCTGCTTTTTGCTTCCAAGAAGCTCCTTATGACTGTCCATACATTTTTTTCATTTTTTGATTGTCATGTCTCCACTTCTTTTAGAAACCCGGTATGGACAGTTGATATTCGTAGGAAGACCTGGTTGTATGTTCAAAACATGAAGGGTACTGTGCGTATACATCAGACGAGGCACACAATCATTCGGGATTATCTGTTGAAAAACATAGTAATAACTTCATAGTTAGCAATGATGTACTAGTTTTAGAAGTGTGCAAAAAAATGCACGGATGTCGTAATAGTAAAAAATCTTACCAGGGTATCTCCATGGTAGTTACTGTAGTTCAACACGTGCACTAGTGACACGTATTGACTATAATATTGAGGAATTTGATTGTAGATATTGTAATTCTCAAGATTAGTACAAAATGCGACCAGATGATTTTTCTCCTGATAAGTTAATTCGGAGCCTTCGGTGTAGTAGGTTCTGTCTACCATATTCCGCACATTCTTTGAAGAATGAAAATAAGCTGTCAATGGAAATAAGTTGTCAACTATTTTAAAATAAACAATATAAATTACTTAATAACTATGTTAAGCTCATATGGGGGAAGAATTGGAGGTGTATCCACAAGGACCCAAATAGAAGGTCTCTTTTGCTCGATTGTAGGATCACCAAGATCCATGGTGACAAGCATACCCTCATCAAAACCATACATCTTGCAAACTGCTTCCCGATTTTTGCAACCAAAATGGGTTACACTCTGAGCATTGTACAACTTTACTTGAAAATCCACACCATGATGGGTACTTAGGATAATTTTTTTGGTTTCCATACTTTCATGGTCTTCAAAACCCATCCTCTCCAAGACATAGCGTCTTACAAAGCATGGGATAAGCTAGTCGAATTGGAAAAGATGAAAAATACACGTTAAAATAGTTGAAGTCGTGCTTAATTACGAAAAAAACTATTGTCGTCGTTGCGTACCGTATGAACATCGCGGGTCTCCTCGAGCTTAATGCTGAAGCGCCAATCTTCGTCCAGCTCAATGAACCTGTCGCAGATACCTCGGTCGTCATGGCACCAGTCGCACTCCCCCGGGCGGTTTTCGTCGTCTGATGAGTACGACATTTCCGGCCTATGTTCATAATTCAAATATTAAACTAGATCATTATTATTAATCACGGGTTGACTATCGGTGATGTACGTAGCTCCTCCTTTCATTCCCGAGTGGATTATTATACCAAATTGTCTAGCACACGGGAATGAAGGAGAACTTATCCAATATGAGCATTCAATAAGAAAAACCAAATCATAAAATAAGCAAAACCAAATCATAAAATAAAGTAGTATTCAAATTAGCATGCATTCAATAATTATAAGCAAAAGTACATTATCTCTTGGTGTCCGTACATCATCGAATATTATCACTAATACAACTAGAACTGTAGCGCCCGACGGGTATCGACGCGGGCGGTGGACACCCAAAGATAAGGAACCATCACAGGATCATAGCTCCAGTGAGATCCCTAAAGAACCTGCCAGCTATTGTCGAACCTGCCCTCCAATGCAACCATGTAGCGACGGATGTGCTCGTCCTCCTCGCTGACACGGTACGTACCACCTCCGCGGTGTCCGGAAGCCTCAGCACCGTCACTGGCCCACGCGACCACCACCAAACAAGGATTGGGTCAACAACGGGCTGCCTCCTCACCAACCTACGTCCCCCCGGAAGGTAGCACCTCCCAATACCAGCCCGGCGAAGCCCAGTCCCGAACATGGCCCTGATCAAGCAGGCCTCCACCGTCGAGTCGACGACGACGAGGATGCGGGATAGGCATCGCCGAAGTCGATGCGGGAACTACTTCTATATATAGTTAAATAAATTAGTTTTATTAATTAAATCAACTATCTAGTTCAACTACTAAGCACTTACTATAAATAAATAAAGTAGTACTTACTAAAAACAAACTACTTCTCTATATAGTAAAATAAATTAGTTTATTAAATCAACTAGCTAGTTCAACTATATATAAACTACTTCTTATTTTTTCCCTTTTTCTAAATACTATGAACAAAAAAATCATTAAAATTCTATGAACAAAATTAATTACACAATCTAAATATAACCAAAAAAATCTATTAACAATAATATCACCAAACATGCATATTCAACAATAATATCACCAAAAAAATCTATTAACAGAAAAAAATCTAACATAATATGAACAAATTAATTACACAATCTAAATTACACAATATGAACTACATATCTAAATTACTACACATCTAATCTAACAAAAAGATCTATTAACAATAATATCACCAAACATGCATATTCAACAATAATATCACCAAAAAAATCTATTAACAGAAAAAAAATCTAACATAATATGAACAAATTAATTACACAATATGAACTACATATTTAAATTACTACACATCTAATCTAACAAAAAAAATCTATGAACTACAAAAAAATCTAACAAAAATAAAAAAAAGTCGCTCACGGCCGGCGCCGGCGACGGCGAGGTGCACCGCGGGGCGGCGATGGCGTCGAGGCGGCGCGGGCCGGGGCGGCGACGTCGGGGCGGCAGGGCGAGCGGCGACGTCGCGCGGGACGGGGCACGGCGGGGCGGCGCGCGGGACGGGGCGGGGCGGCGACGGCGTCGGGGCGGGGCGGCGACGGTGAGGTGGCGGCAGGGGACGGCACGCGGTGACGGGATAGGAGGAGGAGAGATCGAAGTCGGGAGAGGAGGACGGCGCGCTAAGTGCTGTATATACAGCAAATGATTTGGTCCCGGTTCGTGAAACAAACCGGGACTAATGCCCCTCTTTAGTCCCGGTTGGAGCCGCCAACCGGGACCAAAGGCCTCTTTTCAGCAGCCCAAAGGGTGGGAAACGAAGACCTTTGGTCCCGCTTGGTGCCGCCAACCGGGACTAAAGAGGGCATTGGTCCCGGTTGGGGCCACCAACCGAGACTAAAGAGGGAATTGGTCCCGGTTGGAGCCACCAACCGGTACCAATGGACCCGTCTAATTACTTATTTATTTTTTGCAGCTGTTTTTTAGTTGATTCTTTCTGCAGCTGTTTTTTTAGTCCTACCTCGCCAAGCGAGACGCACTCGCAGCTGTTTATAAGCCCTGAGTGCAGTGACGATGAAGAAGAGGCTCAATGCTCACCTACACGTTGGTTAGCTTCAAGCCTTGAGGAATAGGGTAGATTACACACAGCTATGTGCAGTGCAGTTGACACTATTCCGAAAGGCTTGAAGCAAATTAACGAGCATTGCGCCTCTTTTTTATTTTTAATGTCTTTTTAAACTCAGAAATAAAAAGGAAAAAATAAATGTAGCAGAAAAGAAAAAAAAACTATATAAAAAATCACTCAGAAATAAATAGAAGAAAAAATAGTTTTGATTAACTTGACTAAAAAAATGAGCATAGATGCTTATTTTTAATGACTTATTACAACTCAGAAATAAAAAGAAAAAAAATAAATGTAGCAGAAAAGAGAAAAAACTATATAAAAAACTACTCAGAAATAAATAGAAGAAAAAATAGTTGTGATTAACTTTACTAAAAAATTGAGCATAGATGCTTATTTTTAATGACTTATTACAACTCAGAAATAAAAAGAAAGAAAAAATATAGCAGAAAAGAATAAAAACTATATATAAAGCTACTCAGAAATAAAGAGAAGAAAAAATAGTTGTGATTAAGTTTACTAAAAAAATGAGCATAGATGCGCTTATAGAGAAAATTCAACCTAAATTCATAATAAATTTCTACTAACTTCAGAGAAATTCAGTATGAATTTAGGTCAAATTCCCTGTATAAGGGCATCTATTTTCATTTTGAGAGGAGCTCAACACGGCAGAGAGGGAGGGGCTTATAAAAACCGGTGTGAACCCCCTTCGGTTGGCGAGGTGGGACTAAACTCTGGCCGCAACGAGGACCAACCCTTTAGTCCGGGTTGGTGGCCTGAACCGGGACTAAAGGGCAGCCTTTGGTTCCGGTTCAAGCCTCCAACCGGGACCAATAGTGGTGGGACAGGAGCGAGGACCATTTGTTCCTGTTCGTCCCACCAACCGGGACCAAAAGGTCCAGACAAACCGGGACCAATGGCCCACGTGGCCCGGCCGGCCACCGGGGCTCAGGAACCGGGTCCAGTGCCCCCATTGGTCCCGGTTCTGGACTGAACCGGGACTAATGGGCTGGCCCTGCCTGGACCATTGCCCCCTTTTCTACTAGTGGTGAAACCTTATGCACAAAAAATATTTGTTGATTGTTTATACTACATTGGTTGAAATATGTATATGTTACTCAATTATTTCTATATATCATCTCCTAGATATTTGAACCATGGCTTATTCAGGCTTTAATTTAAGATAAATATGCGTGTATAGTCTATGGCTTGTGACGGTCTTTACAAAGAATGACTTGATTGAGTGTGTGAGAGATGCACA
This sequence comes from Triticum timopheevii, assembly GCA_963921465.1. NCBI lineage: Eukaryota > Viridiplantae > Streptophyta > Magnoliopsida > Poales > Poaceae > Triticum > Triticum timopheevii. Next base: position 18,627,480 of record OY997274.1, read on the forward strand.
AAAATTCTCTAGTAAAGTATCTACTTGCATTCTAGTCAATACAAGATAGCGCACTACTAGGGAAAACGTCAGAATCTTAGGAGCAGCGTGGTTCAGGAGGAGGTGCTACTGCTAATTAGCAGCAGCGCGGGAAAAAAACAGGCGCTACTGCTACTAACTTAGCAGTAGCGCGGCTTGGCGGAACCACACTGCTACTAAAGTCGACCGACAGTTCCTGCCAACCTAGATTTAGCAGTAGCGCGGTCCTTATAAGCGCGTTGTTGATAAAGTCATAGCAATAGCGAGCTTTTTTTGGGAAGCACTACTGCTAATTGTCGCTTTTTTAAAAAAACTGGCCACATGGCGGGACCCACTTAGCAGTAGCACTTGAGTCATAAGCGCAATCCTGCTACATTAATAGCAGTAGCGCGGTTTATGACCAGCGCTACTGCTAAGCCGCAGCATATGCCACCTTCCCCCCCCCCCCCCCCTCCCCCATCCTCTCTTCCTCACTTTCCCCTACCTCCCACCTCCCTCTCCCTCACTTTGCTTATTCCTCACTACTTCTCCCCCCATTACTCTCCTTCTACCTACCTTTCTCTCTCTTTATTACTACCAGCTAACTTACACCACCTCCATTAATGCATCTCCTTTCTCTTTTTCCTCTCCCTCGACTAGATAGTCATCTCCTTCCCCAACTAACTTGGTAGATCTACCAATTTAAAGAAGTGAGCTATGTACCTCCCTAACTAGATCTAGCCATCTCAAGAAGTAAACTTTTTCCACTTTTGATCATTCCATAGGTGTGTGGTGACACCGATCGACATCATCATCACCGTGCTCGATCTTGAGATAGGTGATTAAAAATTTATGCTTTTGCAAGAATGGAAATATGTGTATGTGTGCGATATGACAGTGATATGATGGAAATTGTGTGTGTGGCTTGAGTCGCCGCCGAATTGTGCTTAAGTTGCCTATGTTTTGCCGAAATGTCGATTTATTTCCGTTTCGGCGAATTTCGGACAAACTCTATATGTCCTATTTTTAGGGAAGGTCATGCCGAATTTTTTGTATGACTTTGATGCATGCACGCATTTTTATAATCAATTTGTTCATTATTACAGTGCAGGCATCCATGATGGTCAGTGGAATGATGGTGGACAGGTGGTTGCGGTCGGCGGTGCAGGACATGAAAGAAAATAACTTGGCAGAGGTTTTATGTCCGTGTCGAAGATGCAAAGGAATAGTTTGGCTCGACCCCTATGACGATGGTCATGTCGAAGCGCACCTGCTCATGACTGGTTTCATGGATGGCTATACTCAGTGGATAATTGAAGATGAGGATGATGATGTTGAGGACGCCGACGGGGCAGGCAATGATGACACGGGGCAAGACGAAGAGATGATCGACAATGATGGCGGGGAAGAGGCCGGACATGGCGGCGGAGAAGGGGTCGGACGTGGTGGAGGAGAAGGGGCCGGACATGGCGGCCGAGAAGGGGCTGAACATGGCGGTGGAGAGAACATGGACACCATGCCGCAGAGTTCGTCGGTACTAAGTTCAATCATGCGGGACCCTCATGTTCAAGCACTGCTTCGTAAGGAGACGAGTACTGAGAGAGCTGCTTCTAGAGAGGAGGCTAAGCTGCAACAACTGGTGGTAGACTCGAACACTCCATTGTATGATGGTTGCAATCCTGAGCTGACCCGATTGAGTTTGACGCTCCAACTCCTGAAGACGAAGGCTAAAAACAAATGGAACGACACTAGCGTCGATGAGCATCTCAAGTACCTAAAGGATGTTCTTCCTGCGGGGAATCTATGTCCTACTAGTGTGGATGAGGCCAAGAAGATCGTGTGCCCTCTAGATCTGCCGCACGATAGACACCATGCATGCATCAACGATTGCATAATTTATCGGAAGGAGAACACGGAAAAAACAAGTTGTCTGGTGTGCAATGCTTCTCGATACAAGAAGGCCGGGAATAAATCTTCCAAGAAAGTTGTATGGTATTTACCGATCACTCCCTGTCTCCAGCAGTATTTTGTAGATCCCAAGGAAGCAAAGCTCATGCGCTGGCACACGGAGAGGAAGAAGCCCAACGATGGAGATGATCCGAAGCTGAGACACGTCAAGGATGGAAGCCAGTGGAGAGCGTTGAACGGCTTCTATCGGTATTTCGAAAGTGATGCAAGGAACATCATTCTCGGCGCGTGTACCGATGGCATGAATTCATTTGGCAACCGGAACACCAACAATAGCACATGGCCCGTGTTTGTATTGTTGTACAACCTCGCCCCTGGTTGTGCATGAAATCGAAGTACATCCACATGAGCATGTTGATTCAAGGGCCAAAACAACCGGGAAATAATATTAATCTATATTTGGGGCTACTTCAAGAGGAGTTAGACACGTTATGGAAAACACCGGCCAAGACATGCGATGCCAGCAAAGGCGAGTATTTCTACATGACAGCCATGCTGATCACGACGGTGCACGACTATCTCGGTTACGGATATGTCGCAGACCAGCTGTGCCATGGATATTGCGGATGCACGCGGTGCATGGATGATACGATGTCTCAGCAGCTAACGTCAAGGAAAGAGGGCGGGTCCGAGAAAATCGTGTACATGGGGCATCGAAGATGGCTCGAGAAGGATGACCCATGGAGGAACCGTGGAGATCTATTCAATGATCACGCTGAGTATGGAGGACCTCCACGTAAGTGGAGCGGTGCCAAAATCGATGAGCTGTTAAAAAACTGGGAACAGTGCCCCACACCAAGAAAGACGATGTAAAAGGCGCCGGAGCCGCTGTTGAAGGTATGAAAGACGAGGTCTGTGTTCTGGGACTTGAAGTACTGGCACAAACTCGACACACCTAATTTCCTTGATCAAATGCATATTTGTAAGAATGTCCTTGAGAGCTTGCTCGTGACAGTGATGAACATGCTGGATAAGACCAATGATGGGCTGAAGGCAAGAACAGACTTGCAAGATTTGTAAATCAGGGAAGATCTGCACATGCCGCCCCATAAAAAGTCAGACGAGACAGAGATGGAGACAGAGGCGCGGGAGAAGAAGAGCAAAAAAGTAAAGGAAGAGGATTATTGCCCCCCTTCATGCTTCACCTTAAGTCCAGCTAAGATTGATCAATTCTTTAAGTGCCTTGTCGGATTCAAAGTTAGTTCCGGTTACTGTGGCAAGACAAGCAGATATCTAGACATGAAAAAGAAAAGGTTCAGCGGGATGAAGTCCCATGACTGTCATGTGATGATGACGCAAATACTACTTGTTGCCCTTAGAGGGATAATGGACAAGCACGTCAGTGACACACTTGTTGGTCTCTACAACTTTTTTGACGTCATCTCTCGAAAGTTGATCAGTGTGAAGGCTACAGGAAGAGATCGTTGTGATACTGAATGAGCTTGAGATGTACTTCCCGCCCGCGTTCTTTGACATCATGGTGCATCTACGTGTCCATATTGTGGACGACATAAGAGACCTGGGGTTGTCATTCCTGCACAACATGATGCCGTTTGAGAGGATGAATGGGATCATCAAAGGAATCATTTGTAACATATCTCGTCCGGATGGAAGCATCGTCCAGGGCTATCTTACACAAGAGTGCATCTTTTTCTGCGAGAATTTTTTATATGGCGCGGACCAGCCGCCTGGTGTTGGTGTTGGTTTGCCCGTTAACAAGCACGATGGGAGGCTTGAAGGAGAAGGTCACTCCAATGGTCGCAGGGAACTGTACATGGCATACTCAGATCGACGCAACAACTTTGACAGAGCAAACTTGGTAGTTCTACAACACCTAGACGTTGTAGATCCTTTCATGGCACTGCACAGAAAAATTATCGCAAAGAAGTATGCAGGACGAACACAAAAGTTACTAGAGAGCACAACTCCACTTTCCTGCATTGGTTCAAAGAGCATATTATTGCTAATCCCTCGGAAGAGGGCTCTAAGGACGGATTGCTCATATATGCCTTAGCACATGGCCCCTCCCCCAACCTCACCACCTATCAGGCATACGATATCAACGGATATACGTTCTACACGGAGGCCAAAGATATGGACAGTGATGATCAGAACTCAGGGGTGATGATGGAATGCATGACCGGCAGCGACAACGGCATAACTGAGAGATTTTACAGAAGGGTCGAGGAGATCTGGGAGCTTGGCTACTCTGGACTGCACAACGCGACGATGTTCCGTGTCAGATGATTTAAGAATGTCGAAAGAGAAAACCGGTATTTCACTACCATGACTATGCCCGACGCCAAGAGTGCTACCGTGAACGCTGTCGCAAAAAACGATCCGCTAAGCACGTGGCACAATGCTTCTTTATAACCGACCCATTCAATCCCAGCCGTGTTGTCGTGAGGAGGGGCAAAAGGAACATCATTGGAATGGATGGAGTCGCAAATGAGGAAGACTACGACCAGTACGGCAACCCAATGTGGGAAGATGGCGATGACGATGATGTATATGTCAAAAGAAGAATCAATACTACATTACCTTAGACAGATCGTACTCCATGGAATAGGAAAAGTCACAATAAGGGGCTCAATTATTCTTCAACGAACAAGAAGGGAAAGAGTTCACTCAAAAACAAAAACGTCAATGCTGAGGAACCGTATGTTATCGGTCAAATGATGTAATATATATGTTCCCATTTTGTGTACACACTTGGCCATTATGCATTGATCGAATGATGTAATATATATGTTCCCATTTTGTATACATACTTAACCGTCAAATGATGCAATATATATCACCTTGGTTATATACATTGTATCACCTTCCCTTCGTTGACTGCTCTCGGAAAAAAGGAAAAGAAAATAAAAGAAAAGGGAGAGAAAATAAAGGAAAACAGAATAGAAGAAACAAACAAGAAGACTTCTACAGGCAATAGCAATAGCGCTTTCTTCAGGAAAACGCTATCGCTATATGTAATAGCAGTAGCGTTTTCTGAAATAAACACTATAGTTATCTAAAATAGCTGTAGCGCGTTCTTTGCAAAAGCGTTATATCTAACTTAGCTATAGCGGGTCTGTCCAGAACGCGCTACTGCTATCGACTTAACCCCCAAAATCCTCACCCTCTCTGCTTCTTCCTGCCTCTGCTCTTCCCCCAAATCCCACTCTCTCTTCCCTCGTGTCGTCACCGCCGTCGCCCCCGACCCCGGCGCTCGGCCCCGTCTTGGCGCTCGCCCCCGACCACGGCGCTCGCCCCCGTCCCCGCGCTCGCCCCCGACCCTGGTGCTCGCCCCGTCTCCCCGAACCCCGGTGACACCCGACCCCGGCGGTCGCCCCCGCCTCACCTCGCTGCCGCGGTGTCTCCCCCGACCCCATCTCTCTCTCTCTGCCCTCTGTAAGCCCTCCCCCTCCCCTCTTCTCTGCTATTTAGTGCTAATTAGTATGAAATAGTATGAACCCTAGGCTATTTTTTAGTGTAAGAAAAAACAGAATTGATTATATAGGTTTCTTGCATTTTTTAGTTAAAGCAATTGTTGTTGTTTAAATTTTATAGTGCTAGTTAGTTAATTAGAATTACAATGAAACCTAGGACAGATTAGTTAAAACAATTGTAGCTATTGAAATTTTTTAGTTAAAGCAATTGTTGCTATTTAAAAAACAAAATTTAATGTGGATAGATTAGTTCTATATTTAAAAAAAACATGACTTCTTGCATTTTGCTTCAAGTTCTATATTTTTCTTCCTTTTATATGCGAATTCGAAGTGGACATGTGATATGTGGACATGTGATATGTGGACATGTGATATGTGGACATGTGATATGTGGACATGTGATTTGGAAATGTCATATTTGGAATTTGGACATGTGATGTGCAGGGCAAATGATCCGAGTGGCCTATGTTTCGCCGGAATGTTGATTCATTTCCGTTCCAGTGAATTTCAAGTGCTCAATATGTCCACTTTTTAGCAAAGGTCATGCCGAAATATGCCATGAATTTTGGCATGGCTTCTGCTAGAAAGTAGGCATATCGAGTGTCGGGAGTTGTTGGAACGGCATTCCGGCAAACAAGCCAGAGCACATAGCAGCCAGACTATGGATTCTGAAGAGGTTCCCGTCAAAGGTGCGGCCATGTTCCATGTCACAGGTGAGCCAATGCTACCGCCGAAACCGCTGGAGGCACTATGAGGGCATCTCAGGAGACTGCACAACCATGTGTTGTCGAATGAGAAAAGCCTACTAGCCTTGAAGGATCCAGGATATCTGACATACGCAACTCGTGTGCCTGAGGGGAAATGCTACATCAACACACGGCCGCAGAGGTGTTCTTCCTGCAGTTTGACCATATCTTCGAGATGTTTCTGACAAGGCGGCTCGATTTTACAATCGTCCGCCTTTTTGTGCTACATATGAGCTCCGTCATGAAGAGAGAATAAGTCTCGCAAATCTGTGTGGAGGATCCATACTACATGCACGAGTCCTTCTTGAGTCTCGGTGACTCTGAGCGTGAAACTGCTAAGGAGTACCTCCAAAACTTCATGGTACAGAATAAGGATCAGGAAATTGTCCTTCTGCCTTATCATCCAAAGTAAGTCAGTTTTGGACAACCCTTTCATACATTTCAATCATTCCTTCTCGCTCATATGGAGAATAATTTGAGGTGTCTTTTTCCCCGCAGTAACGGGCGCACCGTCCTTATCGTTCTTTACCTGCGAGTCTCCCACACCGTGTATTTGGACCCTACCAGAAACTACGAGAAGAAGGACTACACCCACATAATTAATATTCGAGATGATGCTCTCCAAGGCTTCAGCATTAGGGTTGGACACGTGCAGATCAAGAAACAAAGGAATAAGAAGATGGGTTTCACACATAAAACTAACTTATGCTGCATCCATGTCCCAAAACCAAGCAAGAAAGATGGATTCTACATCCTCCATCTCATGATTGAGTTCAGCACGGATCACCAAAACCTTCGCATCACAAACAGAAACGATGATCATATCCACAAGTGGGTAGAATCTCTTGGAGAAGCGGATTATAAACTTAGAGATGACTTCTTTCGCATCCAAAGGGACACTTCGACGATCATCATGAAAGAAGTCGTCGATGAGAAGGGGATGTTCCACCATGGCCCTATATCACGAGCTGACATTCAAGAAGCTAGGGTCCATCCTCGTTGATATGGAAGGATGGAACTTCGAGTGATTTACGATGCCGATGATGATGATATGTGTCGGTTGAACTTGTATACTTTCTGTAACGATGAAACTTTGTGATGTCTGTCGGTGTCAAAACCGGCGGATCTCGGGTAGGGGGTCCCGATATGTGCATCTTAGGCTGATGGTAACAGGAAGCAAGGGACACAATGTTTACCAGGTTCGGGCCCTCTCGATGGAGGTAAAACCCTACTTCCTGCTTGATTAATATTGAAGATATGAGTAGTACAAGAGTAGATCTACCACGAGATTGTAGAGGCTAAACCCTAGAAGCTAGCCTATGATGATTATGATTGTAATTGTGATCAACCTTCTAAGGACCATCCTCTATGGTTTATATAGACACCGGAGAGGGCTAGGGTTTACACGGAGTCGGTTACAAGGAAGGAAACACAATATCCGGATCACCAAGCTTGTCTTCCACGCAAAGGAGAGTCCCTTCCGGACACGGGACGGAGTCTTGAGTCTTGTATCTTCACGCTCCAATAGTCCGGATGAAGTATATAGTCCGGTTGTCCGGATACCCCCTAATCCAGGACTCCCTCGGTAGCCCCTGAACCAGGCTTCAATGACGATGAGTCTGGCGCACAGTCTTGTCTTCGGCATTGCAAGGCGGGTTCCATCTCCGAATACTCCACAGTAATTATCGAACACTTAGATTGTGTCCGGATCTGTGAGACAATCCTCACATTCTATCGTAGGGAACGCAACATAAATCTGATCTTCTGGTAATCTTCATACGTAGTGCCCCTGCGTCGTGGCCCGGCCCACCTCGACTCGCGTTGGGAGGCGGTTTTATTGGCACGCCCTGCCAAAGCAGAGATCGTGTTCCTCTTATTACGGGATCTTCCATCAATATGGGCGTGTGCAACCCCACGACAACCATTGGTATGACTCCGTGTGCTTTTAGATAAGTCTCAAGTGGTCACGCTGAGGAGTCTTGATATTCTCCCCCTTTATAAAGGGGCCAAGGCCTATACCTCTTCTCTACTCCCCCTGCGCCCTTTCGCATCTCGAGTTCTAACACCCGAAACCCAAACTCAAACAACCCAGATCCTCCAATATGTCCGGATCCAATTCTCACGGCCGGTGGGTGGCCTCCTCGATCCAGGAGTAGGACATTGCGAGGCTTAGGGAGGTCGGATATCTGACCGCCGATATCCAGCACAGGCTTCTCGCTCCAGGGCAGGTTATCCCTACGCCGGAGCCCAATGAGAGCGTCGTGTTTGTTCCTCACTTCCTCCGCGGCTTGGGCCTCACCCTTGATGCCTTTGTGAGGGGGCTCATGTTCTATTATGGGTTAGGTTTTCATGATCTAGCTCCGGACGCTATCGTCCATATCTCGTCGTTCATCATTGTGTGCGAGGATTTTCTCCACATCACTCCACACTTTGGCTTATGGATCAAGACCTTCACTGTGAAGCCAAAGATGATCGAGGGGTGACATGCAGAGTGCGGAGGTGCTATAATAAGCAAGAATGCCGATGCCCCATGGCCAGAGGGTTCTTTCGCAGAAGTATCTGATGTATGGCAGCGGAGGTGGTTTTATGTCACGGCTCTCAAAGGCACAAAGTGGGTGGCCGCCCCCGATCGAGTTCCGCTCAGGCCCTCCATCAGAATTGGCATCATGGACCGACGTAGGACGGAATTGGGGGCCCGCTAGTGATGTACCAATATTGTAGAGCCGTATCCGGGAGCTTCTTGAGAGGGACATTAACCTTGTCACCATAATTCAAGTAATGCTAATCCGATGGATGTTGTCGTGCAAACGCCGGCCTCTCCGGATGTGGGAGTTCAATCCAGAGGGTCCGCGGACTATTAAGAACTTCTTCGGCCTAAAGCTCGAAGGGATGTGTAAATTATTCTTTGGACCACAAGTAAAGTGTCCGGACACCACTGAGGATGCGGGCCTAAGCTGCAATCGCCTAGATACCCAAGTAAGTAACCTTGAAACCGGACACTTTGTATTATATTTGTCATACTCATTATTCTGAAAACCCTCTGTGGCCAGGAATGGCTCTGCAAGGCGGAGAGAATCAGGTGTCAGGCGCCACTTCCCAAAGGCTCGCCTGGTCCTACCATAGCCAAGATGCTTGGCCGGGTGCTTAGCAAAGTGCCCTCAGGGAAAGACAAAGGAAAGGACAGTGAAGTCGAACCTTACACACTGCGCATTCGAACCGGGGGAATTGTTTGCTCCCCAAAGAAGGATAGTCGGGAAGGGGAACCCAAGGCCTCCTCCCCGCGGAGGAAGAAAAGGGCCGCCTCCGAAGAATTGGAGACGGAGATGCATAAACAGGGGAACAAAACGTCGCCAGGGGGCTCTGCCCCAACGGGCATCCTCACCACATCATGCCAGCCAACCAGCCAGCCCTCAACCAAGCCGTGAATTAATCGTTTAATTAGAATATACTGCAATTCTCCGAGATCAATAACTAGGATTCATTTTTTGCAGTCCGGCTAGCAGCTCTTCTCAACAGAGTTTGTCTTCGGGGGATCTTCCTCCGGAGATGATGGAGAGCGATACCCCACCCACCTCTCGGCCTCGTGAGGCGGGCGACACCGAGGTGTCGTCATGGAGGAGTCCGGACCTGCCGAAGGAGAAAGCTAATGCATCAGCCGCCCTTAGCCCGAAGAGTTCGGCTCCTACGAGGGGCGATGAAAAGGGTCCAGCACAGTTCGGTGTCCGGCCGGACATACTGATGGGCCTTCTGGAGCGACCTGCGCTCTCGGAGGAGCACCGCTCATTAATGAGCACGGTGCTTAAGAAGATTTCATCCGCCACAAGCGGTTTGAATGAAGCATTTACAAGCCTGCTCAGAGGTTTTGAGGTATGTAGTGAAAAATACACTATTTTTAGCTGTGAGGCATGCGCTAGGTGTGCTCCATATGGATAGTAGCCCCTGAGACTCTAGTTGCCCGCCCTAGGTGGCAAACGGGGGATCATATTGTGTAGGTAATGATTGCGCTGTACATATGCGCAGATATCTAAGGGTCTGGTCGCCGACCAGTCTGTTGAAGTTGCCGAACTAAGGAGGCAGATCAGATCTATTGATGCTGATATTGCACTGGTGAACGAGCGGTTGAACGAATCACAAGGTATGTGATCTACTTTTCCTTATTATGTTGTATAGGAAAATATGCGAGGGGCATAATATTAATGCGACATGTTTGGACTGCAGACGGAGCAGCTGCCGTGGAAGCCCTGAGGGAGGAACTTGCCCAAGCCAAAGAACATGCTCGGGCTAGCAATGCGGCTGACCTAAAGGCGGCCAAAGAGTTGAGAGCCGAACAGGCTGCTCATCGCCGAAGCGAGGAAAAGATAGCCGAAATGGCTGTGGAGTTGAAGAATGCCGCCGACTGGTATGAGCTCCTTGAAAAGGAGAATCGGGTTAATTCGGCTGACCTGAACAAGGCACTTAACACCACCAAGGAGATGCGGACCGAAGTTACGGGTGTGCGGGAGGAGCTTCGTCAGGCCGGTAAAATAGCGGCTGGGGGCTCCTACCCACTGCAGACGAAGTTTTTGGATCCGAAGTATGCTCCCGTGGATGGACGCTGGAGTCCTGCAGACGCGTATGCGGACTTGGCGAAGAGCACAACCAATGCAGCCATGTTTTTCGAAAATCAAGGTGATAAAAAAGTGGAGAAGCTTTTCTGGTCGCAATTCAATGCTCCCATGCGCCCGCTGCCATTGAGTGAGAAGATGGCTGCCGTGGCGGAACTTCAAAGGTTGTGCGGGCTTGCCATGCGGTCTATAATAGACCATCTTTGGCCGAAGGAGCCGAAGTCGGACAGTTACTTTGGTTTGGTGCAACAATTCCTCGGGGCCGTGTCTCAGATCGACGCCATGAGAAGGTCGGCGTGCATAGAGGGTGCACGAATGGCTCTTGCCCGCGTTAAAGCATATTGGACAGATATGGAGGCCACCATTGTAGCGACCCAGAATCCAGCGGGAGGCCAGGATCCGGCCGAGCACTACTTGGAGCAGGCAACCGAAGGTGCCTGCTTAATAGAGGCGCAGTGCTCGAAGAATGTCTTGTTCGAGTGACAAATCGAATCATTATAAAAACAATGTTATTTTGATTACAAGGCTATATTTATACTTTTTGCCTGAAAGTATTATTGTGTCTCCTGCGCGGCCATTTTTATGTATATGTGTAATCTGAAAGTTAGCAGTCATTGGCTTCAGCCCCCACGCATACAATCCGGGGGTGTTCGTGAAAAATATGCATAATCACACCTGATCCAATGTCTTGCTCCATTAAGTAGGTGATCGCACGTTGAACTACGCAACCGGACTATATAGCTGTAACACTTTCGCTTAGCCATGGGATTTTAACGGTGGGGCTACTATGTAGCCCCTGGTACCTTCGCATACATCCGAATACGGGCGCGTGTGTACATGACCGGGAAATGGTCCTTCGTTAATGCGGAGGAATCCTAAAGATTCCGATAAGTCTTCGAGTGGTTGAACAGTCTCTCGTTGTATCATGACAGTCAGTTTTCGGCTTTCTCTACTGAGGTGCTCGTCCGAAATAACCAGGGCACAATCGCAGTAGTTCTCCTTTCACCGCCTAAGCCGATATGAACGGAATGTAAGGCGGCAAACCCAGGAGCCGGGAAAACCCAACATTTGACCAAAGACATGATTCAGAGCTGATGCATATAAGGCCAAACTCGTGACGCCGAACACTCCCGAGGGTATTCAGACTTTATAGCAAAAAAATGGGCTGAAGAGCGCCCTTTCATTATAAACCTTGTGTTTCTAGGTACGTGCATCGGTCTGCCGTGGAGAAATGCCAATAAACGCAGTATCCTCTGTGGGTATAGTACCCATGGGATGTGTGAACAACAAGAGGCAATATAAAAGGTTTACACAGGGGCTTAATCTAAAGAGAAACCTTTGAGCGGGGCCCTGCTGCACGTCTGCGCCTTTGTCTCCATTGTGCCGTTTCCTAGAAGGGTAATGCATGTATTGTGTCTGTAAAAAAGAAAAACTCGTGTAAAAAGAGTACGACGTAAGCGTGCTTATGGAGGATAGAAGTGTAAGGTATTGGCCTTTAAATAAGGTCAGGCCAACGATTGGGTTTTATTAAATATTTATAGCCCCTAGTGTCCTCTATGGGATTAAATATACGGCGCCCTGGCTCACTTTTATCCGGGCTGCCGGACTCGTCTAACCGTGTCCGTGGTCTTAACGACCATTCATGTTTTTGGGTATGGGAGGCCGCTTAGAGTCCAGCCGCTAGAGCCGTCGCGGATACCTCTGCGCGTGAAGAGCGCTCTATGTTTCCGTTAACGGTGATGACGCCACGTGGACCGGGCATCTTGAGTATAAGGTAGGCATAGTGTGGCACTGCGTTGAAGCGGGTGAAGGCCGCTCTTCCAAGCAATGCATGATAGCCGCTTTGGAAAGGTGCGATGGTGAAGAGTAGTTCTTCGCTTCTGGAGTTGCCTGGGGAGCCGAATGTTACCTCCAGTACGACGGATCCCCTGCCGTAGGTTTCAACGCCTGGTATCACCCCTTCAAAGGTGGTGTTGCTTTGGATAATTCTGGATGGGTCTATCCCCATCCTACGGACAGTGTCCTGGTATATTAAATTGAGACTGTTGCCGCCGTCCATGAGGATGTTGGTGAGATGGTATCCGTCGATTATAGGGTCAAGCACCAAGGCCTCTGATCCTCCGCGCCGAATACTAGCCAGGCAGTCTGTGTGATTGAAGGTGATCGGACAAGCCAACCAGTAGTTAGGTGTGAGTACGATGGGCTCTATAGCGTACGCGTCTCTGAGCGCACGTTTGTGCCTTCTCGTGGATGCGTGAGTCGCGTGGATCATGTTTACTGTTTTAACCTCTTGTGGGAATTTTTTCTATCCCCCAGTGTTCAGCTGGCATGGTTCATCCTCGTCTTCACTTGGTGTTTCCCTTCCCTTGTGTTCGGCATTTAATTTGCCAACCTGCTTGAAGACCCAGCACTCTCTGTGCGTGTGGTTCGCAAGTTTGTCAGGGGTGCCATGGATTTTGCACAGTTTGTCCAGGACTCTGTTCAGACTGGACGGTCCCTCTTTACTGCCTTTAAATGGCTTCTTTTGCTGATCGGGTCGAGAGCCCCTGAATCTGGCGTTGACCGTTGTGTTGTCCGGGCTCTCTTCCTTGTTTTGACATTTGTTTTTATTATGCAATGGCTTCCCGTTGCCATCCTTATTTCGGATGTGCTTGGGTCGCTGGTGCCTTTATGGGCCTACCAGCTATCTTCACCCATGCAAAAGCGGGTCATAAGGCTTGTTAGGGCTGCCATTGTCCTTGGCTTTTCTTGGCCAAGGTGTCTGGCGAGCCACTCGTCGCGGATGCTATGTTTGAATGCCGCTAAGGCTTTGGCATCCGAACAGTCAACAATTTGATTCTTATTAGTGAGGAATCTGTTCCGAAGCTTGCGGACGAACTCTCCGAGCTGTTGGATTATGTGACTTAAATCGTCCGCATCCGGAGGCCGGACATAAGTCCTTGAAAATTGGCCCTGAAAGCCTCCTCAAGTTCCTCCCAACTCCCAATTGAATTTTCGGGGAGGCTATTCAACCAGTGTTGATGCCGGTGTCAAAACTGGCGGATCTCGGGTAGGGGGTCCCGAACTATGCGTCTAGGCGGATGGTAACAGGAGACAAGGGACACGATGTTTTACCTAGATTCGGGCCCTCTTGATGGAGGTAAAACCCTACGTCCTTCTTGATTGATATTGATATTGTGGATGTTACAAGAGTGGATCTACCACGAGATCAAGGAGGCTAAACCCTAGAAGCTAGCCTATGGTATGACTGTAATGGTTGTTGTTGCGTCCTACGGACTAAAGCCATCCGGTTTATATAGACACCGGAGAGGGCTAGGGTTACATAGAGTCAGTTACAATGGTAGGAGATCTACATATCCGTATCGCCAAGCTTGCCTTCCACGCCAAGGAAAGTCCCCTCGGGACACGGCACGAGGTCTTCAATCTTGTATCTTCATAGTCTTGGAGTCCGGCCGATGATTATAATCCGGCCGATGATAGTTCAGCCGATGATGGTGATCCGGCTATCCGGACACCCCCTAGTCCAGGACTCCCTCAGTAGCCCCTGAACCAGGCTTCAATGACGATGAGTCCGGCGCGCATATTGTTCGGCATTGCAAGGCGGGTTCCTCCTCCAAATAATTCGTAGAAGATTGTGATCACCAGGATAGTGTCCAGCTCTGCAAAATAAATTCCACATTCCACCGTAGAGAGAATAATATATACACAAGTTCAATCTGCTGACGTTTTTTGCGGCATGACGTCACACCACTACCAAGCCATTACTTGAATCGTTTTTTACTTTACCACCTCAGCGCATTTAGCGAAGCGGTTTCCTTGGCACGTCTTTTCGAAGCAGAGATCGTGTTCCCCCTTATTCCGGGATTCTCATCAATACGGACGTGGGTAACCCAACCGCGCCATTGATGGTGGCGCTTGGGAGAATAGCGAGTTTTACCAGGCTGATGGGGGACGCATAGACTTCGCCCGCCCATATATAAGGGGATTAGGATCCACCCTTTCACCTACACCTTCTTCCTCCTTTGCTTATCCATCTCCGTGCACTCGAGCTCCAGCGCCCAAGCCCGCACATCTCGTCTCAACCTTCCCCAGCCATGTCTGGAGTGGGAGGCAAGTGGATGACCTCCTCTGTTACGGAGGGGCACATCGAAAGACTGCGCAGCGCCGGATATCTATCCGGCGACGTCGCGCACTGGCTGCCCGACGAGGGGCAGCTCATCCCCACCCCCAGGCCCCATGAGAGGGTCGTATTTCTTCCCCACTTCCTCCACGGACTGGGCTTCCCATTGCATCCCTTTGTCCGGGTCCTCATGTACTATTACAGCCTGGATTTCCATGATCTGGCGCCAAACTTCATCCTCAACATCTCGACGTTTATCGTCGTGTGCGAGGCCTTCCTCTGCATCCAGCCTCACTTCGGCTTGTGGCTCAAGACCTTCAACGTCAAGCCGAAGGTGGTGAAGGGCACTCAGGCGGAGTACGGAGGCGCCATGTTGGGTAAGATACCCAACGTCGTCTGGCTCGAGGGTGCCTTCGTGGAAACCATCAAGGGATGGCAATCGGGGTGGTTCTACATCACTGAGCCGCGTGACCATAGATGGGCAGCAGCCCCCGAATTTAGATCTGGGATCCCCATGCGGCTCTCCTCTTGGAAGGAGAGCGGCCTGACCTGGGGTGATTCGGAGGAGCTGACCGGACTCCAAGCCTGTATCCAGAGGCTGGTGAACAAGAAGCTCAAGCTTGTCAACATGGTCCAGGTCATGCTCATCCGCCGGATCCTCCCGTGCCAAGAACGGGCATTCAAATTGTGGGAGTTCAATCCGGCACAGCACCAGACCTTGAGCAGGCTCTTCGACACTAGGTACGAAGATGCCTGGAAAGTGCTCTTTAAGGGCGCCGAAGCCCCCGCATCCGCCACCGAAGATTGCAGATTTCGCTCGCAGCGCCAAGCTGACGATGTGAGTGATTTTGCCCCTTTACGGGATGCTTGCTATTCATAGTTTGACTCTATGCGGGTTTCAATTTCCCCTTCTCCTTTGACAGGACTGGATGAGGAAGGCGGAACAGATCATCTGCCCGGCTCCTATGCCAGAAAACCCAATAGACGCCCGTCTAGCGGGGCTGCTGGCTCCGGCACCGCACGTGGTGCCGGAGAAGAAGGCCAAGAAGGAGGCTACGGGTACTCGAAAGAGTTCCTGTTTTCAGGTGTCCGATGACTCCGAGGCAGACTCCTCCCCTGAAAACGAGGAGAAAGAGGACTCTCTCCCAGAGGAGGGAGAGAGAGGAAGAGGAAGGCTTCCCCAACAGGGGAGGCCGAAGGGTCCAAGAGGGGAAGGACTATTCCCCCGGACAGCTCCGCCAACGTCAACGTTGGCGACGAAGAATGGCCTTCAAGGGCTAGGCCTCCGGCGAGATCGTAAGTATCCGGATTCCTGAATGATTTATAATTTCTCTTTTGTGTCACATAGTGTCATTCTAATGCCGCATGCTGCCTGTAGTCCGGCCAATGATGATCTCCCCACTTCATCGAGCGGGTCGTTGGCTCCGTCGGATGTAGACTCCATCCCGACCGCCTCCACCCCTCGCGACGCCGAGGACGCCGAGGTGGGATCCCAAGAAGGGACCCATCAGGGGGAGGCTCCGGAGGCGCCACAAGGCGGCCTCCCGGACTTTGCGCCGGACTCCACGTCGGAAGCCGCAGTGGTTCCGGAGTCCGGCCGGCGGCCCCTTCGCAAGAAGGGCAAGACCGTGACGCCGGAGGCTTCCTTCCAATCGGAGGCGCCGGACAATTTGTTGGAGGCGCTCCAGAGCACTTCCATCGAGGAAGAACACCGCACTATTATGAGTGCGGTGATTTAGAAGGTACAGCTCGCCAAGAGCGGGCTGACCGAAGCCTGCAGTAGCCTTCTATCAGGCTTTGAGGTAAGAAGTTAAAAATATGCAATGTAATACCGCATAGACTGTAGCCCCTGATGCTCGGTTCGGTGTTCGGAAAGAAAAGCCGGACTGAGGATCTAAAAAAGATATACGCAGGGTTGCTAAAAAATTATGTCAATATGGGTTGCAGGCTGCGCTGCTGACCTCTGCCGCACTGACTGCGGAGGTCGGTGCTTTGAAGCAGGAGCTCGAGCGGTCCGAGCAAGAGCTCGGCCGTGCCAAAAAGCAGCTCCAGGACAAAGAAGGTGAGTAACACCACTTTGAATTTGTACCTTACAGAAAAGGATTTAGGTTGCGACAAAAAATAACAAGGATGACGTGGGTGCTGCAGGGGCCACGAATGAGGTGGCAACCCTGAAGGAGGCCGTGTCCGCGGCCGAACGCAATGCGGCCGCGGAACGGGCAGAGCGAGAAAAGCAGGAGGCGCGGGTGGCGGCGGTTCGGCAAGAGCTCCAGGCTCTCATGGAAAAGCATGAGAGTTTGGAGCGTGACTCAAAGACTCGAGAGTCCGAGCTTGCCTCGGCTCTTGAAAGTGCCAAAGCCGCCAAGGCCGAGGCCCATAAGTCCCTTCAGGAGATTGAGTCGGTGAAGAAGATAGCGGCGGGTAAGGCATTTTTCATGCAAAGCAAGCATGTGAATGTAAATTACGTGTTACTTACCCGAATTCGGAGCTCTCCAGGGGCGTTTGTAGATCTGCCTCGCAGCGTGTCTGATGCCGCCGCATTCTACCGAGCCGAGGAGGGGAGCTCAATGGAGAAGGTCTTCTGGTCTCAGTACGCTGAGGCCGGCCATCCGGTGCCCCCTAGCGACCAGCTGAAGCAGCTGGTAGAGCTCCACAAGGTAGCCGAGCAGGCCATGAAGGGCCTCATAGTCCGGCTGTGGCCTGGAGAGGCCATGCCTGGGAGCTACTTCGGCCTCGTGCGGCGGTTGGTGGATGCGTGCCCCTGGGTGGAGGTTATCAAGCGCTCCGCCTATATTGAAGGTGCTCGTCGGGCCCTTGCCGGCGCAAAGGTGCATTGGGGCAAGCTGGATGCGGAGAAGCTTATCACTGACGCGCCGCCAACGGGCAAGGAGTATCGTACGCCCGAGATGTACTATAAGACTGTCCTGAAGGGTGCCGCAAGATTGCAGATGAGTGCCCCGGGGATGTAATTATTGAGTAAATTCGCAATGTGTTATCCTGTGCGCTGAAAACTTTGTTCATATACACTAAGCAACGCTTATTAATTTAAAATATTACCTTCTGTGCGGCCGTTTATTAAATCTGAGAGATGGCAAGTCATCGGCTTCAGCCCCCATGCCGCGAGTGCTGGGTTGTTCGGGATAAACTTGAGCACTCTTGTTCCCAGTTTTGGGTCCATCTAGGGTGGCGCTCAACACAACGAACAAGGCAACCAGACTTATAGTGCTTGAACACTCTCACTTAGCCATAGAATTCTATAATTTTAAATTTCGGCGAAGCCCCTAGTATTCGGAAGACCGAGTTCGGGGCGCTATCCACGCCTTGGCCGGACATCATCCGGTTCTTCGCTCGAAGCGGCATAAGTCTTTAGGGACTCGAAGGGACCTCTCGAACAGCGACTAGTCTCTCGCGTTATCATGACAGTCAGTTTTAGCTTTCTCCACTGAGGCGTTAACCCGGCTCAACCGGGGCGCAATCGCAGTGGTTCTCCCAGTGCTACCTTAGCCGATAGAACGGAACGTAAGGTGCCAAACATGGGAGCCGGGCAAACCCAACTATTGACCCAAGACATGAATCGAAGCCGATTCATATAATGCTATAAGTTCGGGGTGCCGCACTTGTGAAAGTGTTCGGACTTATCACACCATAATGCGGGGAACATAAGCCCCTGGTGTATTTGGCCGTACCAAAATATACGGATGCAACATGTCGTAAATGAGCATATATATATAAAGTAATGCAATTATGGGCAAAAAGTGCTGCATTATTTATTCAAGAAGATCTGCTATGAGTGCGGAATGATACAAATAGTGCAGAAACTAAGGGATTGGACGAATTAAAGGCGTCTCCTTCCAGGGGTAGGCCGCGGAATTGTGTAATTAACAAATTTAATGCTCGTAATGGAGACCACCTGAGTGTTCATCGCAGCCTTTGTCCCTCCCTGGCTGTTGCATCATGAGTTCGGCAGGTTTGCCGTCGGACAGAGTCCTGTATATAAAAAAAGAGAAAAATAAAAGATAAAAAGAGCGACACACTTGGGAGCCCCTGGTGTGGTCGAACCGCACTCTGGGTCTGTTGTGGTCGTGCCTCTCCCCCTATGCCCATGGTATCTCCAGGGCGTAATTATGTACGCGGAGAGTTTGTCTTGCAATTGTGTGAGGGCTGGGGTTGGGGCCGCATTGCTACGCGTGCTCGGAACGTGCCAGGTGGTCTTGGTTGATGTTGCTCCGGGCGCGTTTGGCCGTGTCCGGTCGTTTAACGGCCGGACTCAAAAATTGCCTTAAAAGGCTGCTCTGTACTTCTGCCGCGAGATCCGCTGTATGTTCCTCCGTTCGGAGGGAGCGTTCCGTGTTTCCATTGACCGTGATGACTCCGCGAGGGCCTGTCATCTTGAGCTTAAGGTATGCATAATGCGGCACCGCGTTGAATTTTGCAAACGCGGTTTGTCCGAGCAGAGCGTGATAGCCACATCGGAATGGGACTATGTCGAAGATTAACTCCTCACTTCGGAAATTATCCGGGGATCCGAAGACCACTTCCAGTGTGACTGAGCCTGTACAATTGGCCTCAACACCTGGTATGACGCCTTTGAAGGTCGTCTTTGTAGGTTTAATCCTTGAAGGGTCTATGCCCATCTTGCGCACTGTATCCTGATAAAGCAGGTTCAGGCTACTGCCGCCGTCCATTAGGACTCTCGTGAGGTGAAATCCATCGACGATTGGGTCTAAAACCAATGGGGCGAATCCGCCATGGTGGATACTGGTCAGATGGTCTCTTCGATCGAAAGTGATCGGGCAAGAGGACCATGGGTTGAATTTTGGGGCGACTGGCTCCGTCGCGTATACGTCCCTTAGTGCACGCTTCCGCTCCCTCTTGGGTATATGCGTTGCATATATCATGTTTACCGTCCGAACTTGAGGGGGGAATCCCTTTTGTCCTCTGTTGTTCGGCGGCCGGGTCTCTTCCTCGTCATCGCTGTGTAGCCCCTTGTCATTGTTTTCGGCAATTAATTTGCCTCCCTGCTTGAATACCCAACAATCTCTGTTGGTGTGGTTAGCTGGCTTTTCGGGGATTCCATGTATTTGAAAAGAGCGGTCGAGTATTCGGTCCAAATTGGACGGGCCCGGAGTGGTTCTTTTAAATGGCTTCTTCCGTTGACCGGGTTTGGAGCCTCGGAATCCGGCGTTGACTACCATATCCTCATTGCTGTCGCCGTTAATGCGGCGTTTGTTTTTGTTTCGACGCGACCTGCCATTGCGGTCCTTGGTATCCGGACTGCCAGCATTTTTGCTGAGGTTGTTGCTGCGAGCTAGCCAGCTATCCTCTCCCGCACAGAAGCGGGTCATGAGTGATGTGAGGGCTGCAATCGATTTCGGCTTTTCCTATCCTAGGTGCCGGGCCAGCCACTCGTCGCGGATGTTATGTTTGAAGGCAGCGAGGGCCTCTACATCCGGACAGTCGACGATTTGATTTTTCTTTGTTAAGAACCGTGTTCAGAATTTCCTGGCCGATTCGTCTGGCTGCTGGATTATGTGGCTTAGGTCATCTGCGTCCGGTGGTCGCACATACGTGCCCTGGAAGTTGTCGAGGAATGCGGCTTCCAGGTCTTCCCAGCACCCAATTGACTCTGCGGGCAGGCTGTTAAGCCAATGCCGAGCTGGTCCTTTAAGCTTGAGCGGGAGATATTTGATGGCGTGAAGATCGTCGCCGCGGGCCATATGTATATGAAGGAGATAATCCTCAATCCAAACCGCGGGGTCTGTTGTGCCATCGTAGGATTCGATGTTAACGGGTTTAAACCCTTCAGGGATTTGATGATCCATTACTTCGTCAGTGAAGCATAGTGGGTGTGCGGCGCCTCTGTATTGAGCAATATCGCGACGTAGCTCAAGAGAGCGTTGTCTGCTGTGTTCGGCCCGGCCGAAGTAGTTGTATCCGGCGCGACGATATTCGTCGTGGGTCTTGGGGCGCCCACGTGATCCATAGATAGATCTGGATTGTCTTGCCATGTCCTCCAATATATCCCGCAAGTCCGGCGCGTTCCCCCGTGGCTTCGTTCTTTTTGAGCGGTGCCGGGGTACGGTTTTGGTGGAGAGCTTACATGCCTCTCTGTCGCGGCCACGAGGTGGTCGGTCTGCCGTATTGTGCGCTGGTGATGCAGGTATGTATGCTTCCTCCTCTAGTCGGGGGAGCAACTTGCATTTTGGGTAGCTTTTGGAGGGGCGTTCGAGTTCATACTCTTCGGCCGCGAGGACCTCGGTCCATCTGTCGGCCAGCAGGTCTTGATCAGCTTGAAGCTGTTGCTGCTTTTTCTTTACACTATTTGCTGTGGCCATTAGCCTGCGTCTGAAACGCTCTTGTTCGACGGGATCCTCAGGCACGACGAATTCATCGTCGTCGAGGCTTGCCTCGTCTCCGGAGGGAGGTATGTAATTATCATGCTCGACCTCTTCGTCTGTCGCCCTCTCGTGAGGGCTTGCTTCTACCTCCTCCTGCGTTGAATCTTGCTGGAGGGGGTTATCTTCGGCACTTTCTGGGGTGTTATTACCTCCTGTGCCGGAATCTCCATTCTTGCTGTGGCGGGATTTAGAGCGGTGCCGCTGATGTCGGCGCTTGGGCTGTTTCTTTAAGGAATCTGCCTCCGTTGCTTCTTCGCCGTCCCCATCTTTTGGGGTGTCCACCATGTATATGTCGTATGACGAGGTGGTCTTCCAGTGTCCTGTAGGCGCTGGTTCTTGATAGTCTCCGGCATCGTCGTCCATACCGTCGATGTCTTCGGAGTCATAGTCGAGTATGTCGGTTAGATCGTCGACGGTGGCTACGAAGTGGGTGGTGGGTGGGGTTTGAATTTCTTCGTCGTCCGCGTCCCAACCATCCTGGCCGTAGTCCGGCCAGGGTTCTCCAGATAGCGAGAGGTGCTTCAGAGAATTTAAGATGTCACCAAAGGGTGAGTACTGAAAGATGTCCGCAGCGGTGAACTCCATGATCGGCGCCCAATCGGATTCGATTGGCAGGGGCGCAGGAGGTTTGGAGTCCGGCAGGGAGTCTGGCACCTTGGAGTCATAAGCTTTATGAGGGACAAGGTCAGTGTTCGGCTCCATCGCCGTGGAAGTTGCAGCTCCCGTGGCGGTGTCCAGCCACCCGTCCTCGATCTGCGCGATCGGCTCCGGACTATGGATCGGAGCGGATTCGTGTGCGGCCTCCAAGGTGCTGTCCGGCGGCAGAGTTAGGTCGTGCCCATCGTGACAGTGCGGCACGCTCGACTGTGGCTCTGATCCATCGAAGATCAAGTCCCCGTGGATATCGGCCGTGAAGTTTAGGCTTCCAAACCTGACCTAACGGCCAGGGGCATAGCTTTCGATCTGCTCCAGATGGCCAGACGAATTGGCCTGCAGTGCGAAGCCGCCGAATACGAAAATCTGTCCGGGAAGAAAAGTCTCGCCCAGGACTGCGTCGTTGTCGATTGAAGAGGCCATCAAGCCTATCGGTGACGACACAGAGGAACTCTCAATGAAAGCACCAATGTCGGTGTCAAAACCGGCGGATCTCGGGTAGGGGGTCCCGAACTGTGCGTCTAGGCGGATGGTAACAGGAGACAAGGGACACGATGTTTTACCCAGGTTCGGGCCCTCTTGATGGAGGTAAAACCATACGTCCTGCTTGATTGATATTGATATTGTGGATGTTACAAGAGTGGATCTACCACGAGATCAAGGAGGCTAAACCCTAGAAGCTAGCCTATGGTATGATTGTAATGGTTGTTGTTGCGTCCTACGGACTAAAGCCATCCGGTTTATATAGACACCGGAGAGGGCTAGGGTTACATAGAGTCGGTTACAATGGTAGGAGATCTACATATCCGTATTGCCAAGCTTGCCTTCCACGCCAAGGAAAGTCCCCTCCGGACACGGGACGAAGTCTTCAATCTTGTATCTTCATAGTCTTGGAGTCCGGCCGATGATGATAGTCCGGCCGATGATAGTTCGGCCGATGATAGTTCGGCTATCCGGACACCCCCTAGTCCAGGACTCCCTCAGTCGAGCTGGTCCCTTCAACTTGAGGGGAAGGTATTTGATGGCATGGAGGTCATCCCCATGAGACATATGAATATGGAGGATAAAATCCTCGATCCAGACCCCTGGGTCTATCGTTCCGTCGTATGCCTCTATGTTCACAGGTTTAAAACCCTGTGGAAATTCATGGTCCAGTACTTCTTCTGTGAAGCACAGTGGGTGAGTAGCCCCTCTGTATCTGGGCGCGCTGTGGCATGCCGTCGGCTGTTGTTGTGTCCGGTGCTTATTCCGAACTGGTATTCGATTGGTATAATCGTTTTGGTGACCGTAATCCTGCGCCGGGGTGTGTCCTTTAGATCCGTAGATGGACCTAGCCGCGCCGGCTTTCTTATGCAGGTGCTCACGGAAATCGTGCGAGGTGTCGATAGCTGCTCTGTTGCGGTTATGAAGTGGCACGTCCGGCCTCCTGGTCATGTTACTCTTCGGTGGAACGGCCTCGCCGTCAAATTTGGGCGGTAGCTTGCGTTTTGGATAGCTCTTTGTATAGCGATTCTCGCCGTATCTTTCTTCCGTGTCTAGCACTTTATTCCATCTGCGATTGAGCGTTTCCTGTGCGGCTTTTAGCTGTTGCTTCTGCTTCTTTAGACTTCTTGCGATGGCCATAAGCTTTCTGTGGAGGTTATCTCGCTCCACGCGTTTTTCTGGGATGATGAATTCATCGTCATCTGTACTGTGTTCTTGTCCTGGGGAGGCTTGATGAGCTCGTCCCTCGGGATCATTCTGATCGGGTGTCTGCTACGAACTGTGTTCGGCGTGTCCTGGCTCGTCCTGCTCCATCGTTGGGTCCGTATGGTCTATGTTACCTTCGGAGTAGACTGGGGTGTCGATCTTTCTGGCGCTCTTGTCGCTATTTTTACTGTTGCTAGACTTGGAGCGGCGTCTGCGCCATCGCTTTGGTTTTTGCCCGGGGGTTTTGTCTTCCGGATTGTCTCTGTCGTCCATAGGTGTGTCCACCATGTATATATCGTGCGACGGGGTGGCTCTCCACCGCCCTGAGAGTGGTGGTTCCTGTTCTTCTCCTGCGTCGTCGTCCATACCATCAATGTCTTCGGAGTCGAAGTCGAGCACGTCGGATAGATCATCGACCATGGCAATGAAGTGGGTGGTGAGTGGGCAGCGAATTCCTTCGTCGCCTGCTTCTCACTCGAGCCGGACGTAGTTCGTCCAAGAGCCTCCTGACAAAGAGAGAGACTTTAGTGAGTTCAGCTTGTCGCCAAAGGGCGAGTGCTGGAAGATATCCACAACGGTAAACTCCATTACCGGAGCCCAACCATGCTCGGCAGGCTCGGGAGCGTGCGGACTGGAACCTACGACCGGATACGAGTCCGGGGGTCCGGAATCACAGGCGTCCCTAGATGTGAGGCCTGGGTTCGGCTCTACCACCGATGAGTGTGCAGCCTGCGGGGCGGGGTCCATCCACCCGTCCTCGGGCCACGCAGTCTGCTCCGGATTTAGGTTCGGGGCTACTGCGGGGGTGATATCCCGAGCACTGTCCGACAACAGGCCTAGGCTGTGCTCATCATGACTGTCGAGCGCTCCTGGCACAGGCCCGATTCCGTCGAAGATCAAGTCTCCGCGGATATCGGTCGTGTAGTTCAAATTTCCGAACTTGACCAGGTGGCCAGGGGCGTAGCTGTCGATCTGCTCTAGATGGCCAAGCGAACTGGCCAGCAGTGCGAAGCCGCCGAACAAAAAGATCTGTCCAGGAGAAAAGTATCGACCTGGACCGCGTTGTTGACGATTGAAGGAGCCATCAAGCCTTGCTGTGGCGACACAGAGGAACTCTCAATGAAAGCACCAATGTCGTTGTCAAAACCGGCGGATCTCGGGTAGGGGGTCCCGATATGTGCGTCTTAGGCTGATGGTAAGAGGAAGCAAGGGACACAATGTTTACCCAGGTTCGGGCCCTCTCGATGGAGGTAAAACCCTACTTCCTGCTTGATTAATATTGAAGATATGAGTAGAACAAGAGTAGATCTACCACGAGATCGTATAGGCTAAACGCTAGAAGCTAGCCTATGATGATTATGATTGTAATTGTGATCGGCCACCATCCTCTCCGGTTTATATAGACACCAGAGAGGGCTAGGGTTTACACGGAGTCGGTTACAAGGAAGGAAACACAATATCCGGATCGCCAAGCTTGTCTTCCTCGCAAAGGAGAGTCCCTTCCGGACACGGGACGGAGTCTTGAGTCTTGTATCTTCACGCTCCAATAGTCCGGACGAAGTATATAGTCTGGTTGTCCGGATACCCCCTAATCCAGGACTCCCTCAATGTCTACGGTCCCTGCCGAACTTGCGTAATGCTACTTTGTTAGTTTTTTTCTCGAATACGCACAAGTGTGTGTATCATTCATTAAAGAAGAGAGGGGGAAGAGCCCCAAATCCATGGTTACAACCTTATTTACATGCGGAATTAATCTGGCACCACCCTAGTTTCTACAAAGGACTACTTGTTTGTGCCCCACACTACTTGCTCCACTTCGAATCCTTTCGTGTCACCTTTGAACAATCCCTCCTTTGCCCGAAGTCTACCATCGTCATGTATGCATTGGATGGTGCGGGAGATCAAAGGCATCTCACCATTGAAGACCACATCATTCCTCTTCTTCCATATCATCCACATCCCTAGAATGCATTTGGCTTTGTGTGCACGGTAGATGTTTGTGTTCCCGTCCTGTCTTATAGACCATTGTTCTAGCAATTCATTTTGCCTCGGTTCGAGGTCCACCCCCTTTGTTAATCGACCGATGGCAAAACAAATCTGCCTCGCGAAGACACAATCCATCATCAGGTGTTGCATGGTCTCATCGTGTTGGTTGCACAACGGGCATGAGTCCTAGGGAGGTAATCCATGTCGAGCAAGTCTATCTGACGTCCAGCATCGGTTCCTTAGCGCTAGCTAAGAAAAGAAACGGCATCGCCGTGGCACCTTAGACTGCCAAGTAAACGCATCCGTTGCAGACACTTCTTTTCCCATAAACCGAGCCGCGTAGGCCGAACAAGCCAAGAACTCGCCGTTCTGTTCCCACATCCACCTCACCGTGTCCTCCACCTCGTCAGCTAGTTGCACATCCACGATCCTTGGCCAAAAGATTTAGAAACTCGTTGAAAGCCTTCGGTGTTAGGTCGGTGCCAATGTCATTGGTCCAATTGTTGTTACTTAATGCATCCGCTACCAGCTTAGATTGTCGCACTCTCTTCGAGACTCAGCTGTAGATCCGCGGGGCCAACTCACAAATCCGAAAACCATTGATAAGTACATTTTGCATCATGCTTTTATATTAATATTTATTGCATTATGGGCTGTTATTACACATTATGTCACAATACTTATGGCTATTCTCTCTTATTTTACAAGGTTTATCATGAAGGGGGAGAATGCCGGCAGCTGGGATTCTGGCTGGAAAAGGAGCAAATATTGGAGACTGCTAACTCTTGAGCACTGCGTTGGTTTTCCCCGAAGAGGAGAGGATGATGCAGTAAAGTAACGTAAGTATCTCCCTCAGTTTTTGAGAACCAAGGTATCAATCCAGTAGGAGCCAATGCACAAGTCCCTCGTACCTACACAAAACGATAGCTACTCGCAACCAATGCGATTAGGGGTTTTCAATCCCTTCACGGTCACTTACGCGGGTGAGATCTAATAGAGATGATAAATAATATTTTTGGTATTTTTGATAGATAGATGCAAAGTGAAAAGTAAAAGGCAAAGTAAAAACAAAGAAAATAATAAAGTGATAGAGATTGATATGATGAGAATAGACCCGGGGGCCATAGGTTTCACTAGTGGCTTCACTCTAGAGCATAAGTATTCTACGATGGGTGAACAAATTACTATTGAGCAATTGACAGAACTGAGCATAGTTATGAGTATATCTAGGTAATGATCATGTATATAGGCATCACGTCCGAGACAAGTAGATCGAAACGATTCTGCATCTACTACTATTACTCCACTCATCGACCGCTATCCAGCATGCATCTAGAGTATTAAGTGAAAAACGGAGTAACGCCTTAAGCAAGATGACATGATGTAGAGGGATAAATTCATGCAATATGATAAAAAAACATCTTGTTATCCTCGATGGCAACAATACAATACGTGCCTTGCAACCCTTTCTGTCACTGGGTAAGGACACCGCAATATTGAACCCAAAGCTAAGCACTTCTTCCATTGCAAGAACTACCAATCTAGTTGGCCAAACCAAATGGATAATTCGAAGAGACTTGCAAAGATAACTAAATCATACATAAAAGAATTCAGAGAAGATTCAAATATTTTCCATAGATAATACTGGATCATAAACCCACAATTCATCGATCTCAACAAACACACCGCAAAAAGAAGATTACATCGAATAGATCTCCACAAGAGAGGGGGAGAATATTGTATTGAGATCCAAAAAGAGAGAAGAAGCCATCTAGCTACTAGCTATGGACCCGAAGGTCTGAAGTAAACTACTCACACTGCATCGGAGAGGCTATGGTGTTGATGTAGAAGCCCTCCGTGGTAGATGCCCCCTCCGGCGGAGCTCCAGAATAGGCCCCAAGATGGGATCTCGTGGATACAGAAATTTGCGGCGGTGGAATTAGGTTTTTGGCTCCGTATCTGATCTGTCGGGGGTACGTAGGTATATATAGGAGGAAGGAGTACGTCTGTGGAGCAACAGGGGGACCACGAGGTAGGGGCGCGCCTAGGGGGGCGCGCCCTCCACTCTCATGACCGCCTCTAGCACTTCTTGGAGTAGGGTCCAAGTCTCCTGGATGACGTTCGCTGAGAAAATCACGTTCCCGAAGGTTTCATTCTGTTTGGACTCCGTTTGATATTCCGTTTCTTCGAAACACTGAAATAGGCAAAAACAACAATTCTGGGCTGGGCCTCCAGTTAATAGGTTAGTCCCAAAAATAATATAAAAGTGGAAAATAAAGCCCAATATAGTCCAAAACAGTAGATAAAGTAGCATGGAGCAATCAAAAATTATATATACGTTGGAGACGTATCAGAGACCTATTCTGCATAGCTCCAAAAGTCCTGAAACTCCACGAAAGTCATTTTTGGAATTAATAATAATTATTGAGCAGAAGAATTACACGAGTGGGCCCACACCCTGGCCACGAGGGTGGGGGCGCGCCCACCCCTACTGGGCACGCCCCCTGCCTCGTGGGCCCCTTGGTGGCCCTCCTGTGCCCATCTTCTGGTATATGAAGTCTTCTACCCTGGAAAAGAACATAAGCAAGATTACGGGACAAAACTCCGCCGCCACGAGGCGGAACCTTGGCGGAACCAATCTAGGGCTGCGGCGGAGCTGTTCTGCCGGGGAACTTCCTTCTGGGAGGGGGAAATCATCACCATCGTCATCACCAATGATCCTCTCATCGGGAGGGGGTCAATCTCCATCAACATCTTCACCAACACCATCTACTCTCAAACCCTAGTTCAACTCTTGTATCCAAAACCACAGATTGGTACCTGTGGGTTGCTAGTAGTGTTGATTACTCGTTGTAGTTGATGCTAATTGGTTTACTTGGTGGAAGATCATATGTTCAGATACTTAATGCATATTAATACTCCTCTAATTATGAACATGAATATGCTTTGTGAGTAGTTACGTTTGTTCCTGAGGACATGGGTGAAGTCTTGCTATTAGTAGTCATGTGAATTTGGTATTCGTTCGATATTTTGATGAGATGTATGTTGTCTCTCCTCTAGTGGTGTTATGTGAACGTCGACTACATGACACTTCACCGTTGTTTGTGCCTAGAGGAAGGCGTTTGGAAGTAATAAGTAGATGATAGGTTGCTAGATTGACAGAAGCTTAAACCCTCGTTTATGCGTTGCTTCATAAGGGGCTGATTTGGACCCACTAGTTTCATGCTATGGTTAGGTTTACCTTAATACTTCTTTTGTAGTTGTGGATGCTTGCAATAGGGGTTAATCATAAGTGGGATACTTGTCCAAGAAAGGGAAGTACCCAAGCACCGGTCCACCCACATATCAAATTATCAAAGTAACGAACGCGGATCATATGAGCGTGATGAAACTAGCTTGACGATAATTCCCATGTGTCCTCGGGACCGCCTTTCTCATTATAAGAAATTTTCCAGGCTTGTCCATTGCTACAACAAGGATTGGGCCACCTTGCTGCACCTTATTTACTTTCATTGCTTGTTACCTGTTACAAATTATCTTATCACAAAACTATCTGTTACCTACAATTTCAGTGCTTGCAGAGAATACCTTACTGAAAATCGCTTGTCATTTCCTTCCGCTCCTCGTTTGTTCGACACTCTTACTTATCAAAAGGACTATGATAGATCCCCTATACTTGTGGGTCATCAAGACTCTTTTCTGGCGCCGTTGCCGGGGAGTGAAGCGCCTTTGGTGAGTGGAACAAGGTAAGGAAACATTTATATAATGTGCTGAAATTTTCTGTCACTTGTTACTATGCAAACTAATCCTTTGAGGGGCTTGTTCGGGGCATCTTCTCCTCGACCAGTAGAGCAAAGAGTTGCTCCTCAACCTACTGAACCAACTGAAAATGTTTACTTTGAGATTCCTTGGGGTATGAGAAACTACTATCTAATCCTTTTGCAGGAGATGGAACATTGCATCCCGATTTACAACTTATCTATGTGGATGAAGTTTGTGGGTTATTTAAGCTTGAAGGTATGCCCGATGATGTTATTAAGAGGAAGGTCTTTCCTTTATCTTTGAAGGGATACGCATTGACATGGTATAGGCTATGTGATGATACGGGATCTTGGAATTATAAACGATTGAAGTTGGAATTTCACTAGAAGTTCTATCCTATGCATCTTGTTCACCGTGATCATAATTACATATATAATTTCTGGCCTCGCGAAGGAGAAAGCATCGCTCAAGCTTGGGGGAGGCTTAAGTCAATGTTATATTCATGCCCCAATCATGAACTCTCAAGAGATATGATTATTCAAAAAAATTATGCTCGGCTTTCTCTCAATGCTCGCACCATGCTCGATACTTCCTGTGCTGGTTCTTATATGTTCAAGACTATTGAATTCAAGTGGGTTTATTGGAAAGAATTAAACGCAACTCCAAAGATTGGGCTTCCAACGATGGTAAGGAGTCAGGTATGACACCTAAGTTTGATTGTGTTAAATCTTTTATGGATACCGATGCTCTTCGTGGATTTAGCGCTCAATATGGACTTGACTCTAAGATAGTAGCTTCTTTTGTGAATCTTTTTCTACTCACGTTGATCTCCCTAAGGAGAAGTGGTTTAAATATAATCCTCCCATTGAAGTAAAAGTAGTTGGACCTGTTACAGTTGAAGAAAAGACTATCACTTATAATGATCCTATTGTTCCTACTACTTATGTTGAGAAACCACCTTTCCCTGTTAGGATAAAGGATCATTGTCGGTGTCAAAACCGACGGATCTCAGGTAGGGGGTCCCGAACTGTGTGTCTAGGCGGATGGTAACAGGAGACAAGGGACACGATGTTTTTACCCAGGTTTGGGCCCTCTCGATGGAGGTAAAACCCTACTCCTGCTTGATTAATATTGATGATATGGGTAGTACAAGAGTAGATCAACCACGAGATCAAAGAGGCTAAACCCTAGAAGCTAGCCTATGGTATGATTATTGTTCGTCCTACGGACTAAAACCCTCTGGTTTATATTCACACCGGAGAGGGTTAGGGTTACATAGAGTCGGTTACAATGGTAGGAGATCTACATATACGTATCGCCAAGCTTGCCCTCCACACCAAAGAAAGTCCCATCCAGACACGGGACGAAGTCTTCAATATTGTATCTTCACAGTCCGGGAGTCCGGCCAACGGTTGTAGTTCGGCTATCTGGACACCCCCTAATCCAGGACTCCCTTAGTAGCCCCTGAACCAGGCTTCAATGACGACGAGTCCGGCGCGCATATTGTCTTCGGCATTGCAAGGCGGGTTCCTCCTCCGAATACTTCATAGAAGATTTTGAACACAAGGATAGTGTCCGACTCTGCAAAATAAGTTCCACATACCACCGTAGAGAGAATAATCTTTACACACATTCAATCTGCTGATGTATTCTGTGGCGTGACGTCACACCACAGCCAAGCCTTTATTGGAATCGTTTTTACTGTCCCACCTCAGCGTGTTTAGCGAGGCGGTTTCCTTGGCACGTATTATCAAAGCGGAGATCGTGCCCCCCTTATTCCGGGATTCTCATCAATACGGGCGTGGGTATCCCAATCCGCGCCATTGATTACGGCGCTTGGGAGATAAGCGAGTTTTACAAGGCTGGTGGGGGACGCATAGCTTCGTCCGTCCATATAAGGGGATAAGGATCACCTTTTCACCTACGCCTTCTTCCTCCTTTGCTCATCCATTTCCGCGCACTCGAGCTCCAGCGCCCAAGTCCGCACATCCCTCCTCAACCTTCTCCAGCCATGTCCAGAGCGGGAGGCAAGTGGATGGTCTCCTCCATAACGGAGGAACAAGTCAAAAAGTTGCGGAAGGCCGGATACTTGTCCAGCGACATCGCGCATCGGCTCCCCGACAAGGGGCAACTCCTCCCCACCCCCAGGCCCCATGAGAGGGTGGTGTTCCTCACCCACTTCCTCCGCGGACTAGGTTTTCCACTTCACCCATTTGTCCGGGGGCTCATGTTCTACTATGGCCTAGATTTCCACGATCTGGCCCCGAACTTCATCCTCAACATCTCGGCGTTCATCGTCGTGTGCGAGGCCTTCCTCTG
This sequence comes from Triticum timopheevii, assembly GCA_963921465.1. Taxonomy (NCBI): domain Eukaryota; kingdom Viridiplantae; phylum Streptophyta; class Magnoliopsida; order Poales; family Poaceae; genus Triticum; species Triticum timopheevii. Next base: position 18,659,157 of record OY997274.1, read on the forward strand.
CATCCAGCCCCACTTCGGCTTATGGCTGAAGACTTTTAATGTCAAGCCGAAGGTAGTGGGCGGCCGCCAACGGGAGTGCGGAGGCGCCATGGTGGGCCGGATGGCCAACGTCCTATGGCTCGAGCACTCCTTCGTGGAGACAATAAAGGGGTGGAAATCGGGGTGGTTCTACATCACCGAGCCGTGCGACTCCAAATGGGCGGCGGCTCCCGAATTCCGATCTAGTTTCCCCACACGACTCACCTCCTGGAAAGAGACGGGCCTAACATGGGGAGATTCGGAAGAGCTGACCGGACTTCAAACCTCCGTAAAAATCTGGTGAACAAGAATCACAAGCTTTTCAACGTAGTCCAGGTCATGCTCATCCGCCGGATCCTCCCATGCCAACAACGGGCCTTCAAATTGTGGGAGTTTGATCTGGCACAGCACCAAACCTTGCGCAAGCTCTTCGACACTATGTACGAAGATGCCTAGAAGGTGCTGTTTAAGGGCGCCGAGGCCCCCGCATCCGCTACTGAAGATCGCGGATTCAGCTCGCGGCGTCAGGCCATCGAGGTAAGCTATTCTACCCCTTACGGGACTCTTGTTTTTCATAGTCGGACTCTATGTGGGATCTAAACTCCCTTACCTTTGACAGGACTGGCTGAAGACGTCCGGGCAGGTTAACTGTCCGGCTCGTTTGCCAGAAGACCCAGCGGACGCCCGCTTGACGGGGCTGCTAGTTCCGGCACCTCATGTGGTGCCGGAGAAGAAGGCCAAGAAGAAGGTCACGGGAACTCGAAGGAGTGCCCAGCGCCAGGTGTTGTCGGACTCATCATCGACGATTCCGAGGCAGACTCCTCCCGTGAAGACAAGGAGGAGGAAAAAGAGGCCTCTCCCCCAGCGGGGGGAGAGAAGAAAAGGAAGGCCGCCCCAGCTGGGGGGGCCGGAGGGTCCAAGAAAGGAAGGACCCTTCCTCCGGACTTTTCCACGAACGCCGACGACGGCGAAGAGGAGTGGCCCTCGAGGGCCAAGCCCCTGGCGAGATCGTAAGTGTCCGGATTCCAGAATAACTCATGATTTTTCATTTGTTGCATAGTGTCATCTAATGCCGAATACAACCATGTAGCCCACCCAAGGACGAGCTCCCCACTTCGTCGAGCGGCTCCCTGGATTTGTCGGATGTGAATAGCACTTCACTTCCGACCGCCTCCTCCCCTTGTGACGCAGACGATGCTGCGGTGGAGTCCCAAAAGGAGCCCGGCCAGGAGGAGGTGGTCCTGGAGGCGCCGCAAGGCGACCTCCCGGACTCCGGGCGCAAAGGGGGCAAAACCCCAGAGGGCTCTAAGTCCGGCCCTGTGCCAGACTCCGTACCGGAACCTACAGTGGTTCCGAAGTCCAATAGGCGGCCCCTTCGTAAGAAGGGTAAGACTGCGACGCCGGTGGCCTCCGTCCAACCGGAGGCACCGGACAGCTTGCTGGAGGCGCTTAACGGCGCCTCCATCAACGAGGAGCACCGCACTATCATGAGTGCGGTGATCCAGAAAGTTCAGTCCGCCAAGAGCGGGCTGACTGAAGCCTGTACCAGCCTTCTAATAGGCTTTGAGGTAAGTTTTTAAGATATGTAAGAATATTACCACATAGACAGTAGCCTCTAATGCTTAGTTTGGTGTTCGGAAAGAAAAGCCGAGCTGAGGATCTAAAAAGATATATGCAGGAGTCTAACATAAGTATGTCAATATGGGAATGCAGGCTGTGATACTGACCTCTGCCGCACTGACTGCGGCGGTCGATGCATTGAAGGAGAGCCTCGAGCGGTCCGAGAACGAGCTCGGCCTTGCCAAGAAGTAGCTCGAGGACAAGGAAGGTAATTAATACCTTATTAAAGTAATACCTTATAGAAAGGATTTGGTTGCAAAAAATGACAGGAATAACGTGAGTATTGCAAGGGCCACGAATGAGGTGGCGACCCTGAAGGAAGCGGTGTCCAAGGCTGAAAACAGTGCGGCCGTGGAGCGCACCGAGCGAGAGAAGCAGGAGGCGCGGGTGGCGGAGGTGCGGCAAGAGCTCCAGGCTCTCGTGGAAAAACACGAGAGTTTGGAGCGTGACTCGAAGACTCGAGTGTCCGAGCTCGCCTTGGCTCTTGAGAGTGCCAAAGCCGCTAAGGCCGAAGCCCAGAAGGCCCTCCAAGAGATTGAGGCGATAAAAAAGATAGCGGCGGGTAAGGCATTCTTCATGCAAAGCAAGCATGTAAAAGTGAATTATTTGTTACTTACCCAAATTCGGAGCTCTCCAGGAGCATTCGCAGATCTGCCCTGTAGTGTGTCCGATGCTGCCGCGTTCTACTGAGCCGAGGAGGGGAGCTCAACGGAAAAGGTGTTCTGGTCTCAATATGCTGAGGCCGGACATCCGGTGCCCCTGAGCGACCAGCTGAAGCAGCTGGTCGAGCTCCACAAGGTGGCCGAACAGGCCATGAAGGGCCTCATAGTTCGGCTGTGGCCTAAAGAATCCATGCCTGGGAGCTACTTCGGTCTGGTGCGGCGACTGGTGGACGCCTGTCCATGGATTGAAGTCATCAAGCGTTCCTTCTGCATTGAAGGTGCCCGTCGGGCCCTTGCCCTTGCTAGAGTGCACTGAGGCAAGATGGACGCCTAGAAGCTTGTGACAGACGCGCCACCGCCGGGCAAGGAGCATCGCAAGCCCGAGATGTACTATGAGGGCGTCCTGAAGGGTGCCCGCCTTATAGCGGGTGAATGTTCCAAAGATGTAATTTTTGAGTAGACTCGCATTTGTTATCCTGTACGCTGAAAACTTTGTTCATCTGCGCTAAGCAACGCCTGTTTAATTTAAAATATTACGTTCTGTGCGGCCGTTTATCAAATTTGAGAGATGGCGAGTCGTTGGCTTCAGCCCCCATGCGACGAGTGCTGGGGTGTTCGGGATAAACTTGAGCACTTTTGTTCCCATTCTTGGGTCCTTCGAGGGATGCGTTCAACACGACGAACGAGGCAACCAGACTATCATGCTTGAACACTCTCACTTAGCCATAGAATTCTATAATTTTAAATTTTGGTGAAGCCCCTGGTATTCGGAAGACCGAGTTCGGGGCGCTATCCACGCCTTGGCCGGACAATGCCGACTCTTCGCTCTAAGCGGCATGAGTCTTTAGGGACCAGAAAAACCTATCGAACAGCGGCCGGCTCTCGCCCTATCATGACGGTCAGTTTTAGCTTTCTCCACTGAGGTGCACAACTCAGCTCAACCGGGGCACAACCGCAGTGGTTCTCCCAGCGCTACCTTAGCCGATATAACGGAACGTAAGGTACCAAAACATGGGAGCCGGGCAAACCCAACTATTGACCCAAGACATGATTCGGAGCCGATGCATATAATGCTATAAGTTCGGGGTGCCGCACTTGTGAAAGTGTTCGTACTTATCACACCATGTTTTGGGGTACTTAAGCCCCTGGTGTATTGACCGTACCAAGTTGTACGGGTGCAACATGTCATAGATGAGCATTTTATGGAAAAAAAAGGAATGCAATAATAAGCAGAAGCTATGTATTGTTTATTCAAAAGATACTGCAATGAAAGCAGAACGATACAAATAGTGCGATAAGCAAGGGATGGGACTATTTAACATGTCCCCCTCTAGGGGTAGGCTGCGGGATGGTATGTAAAACAAGTATACTGCTTGTAATAGAGACCACCAGGACATTCGACGTAGCTTTTCTGCTTCCCTGGCTGTTGCATCGTGAGTTCGGCAATTCTACTGCCGGAAAGGGCTTCTGGAAAATGGAGTCCTAAGAATAAGAAAAAAGAATGACACAATTGGGAGCCCCTGGTGCGGTTGAGCCGCACTCTGGGCATGCCGTGGTCGTGCCCCTCCCCCTATGCCCATGGTATCTCCAGAGCGTAGTTATGTACGCGTGGTACTGGTTTCGCGATTTTGCGAGGGCTGGGGTTGGGGCCGCATTGCTACGTGTGCTCGGAATGTGCCAGGCGGTCTTGTTGTAGGTTACTCTGGGCGCGCTTGACGGTGTCCGGACGTTTAGTAGTCGGACTCGAGAATTGCCTTAAGAGGCTGCTTTGTACTTCCGCCGCGAGGGCCACCGTATGCTCCTCCGTTCGGAGAGAGCGTTCGGTGTTTCCATTGACCGTGATTATTCCTCGAGGGCCTGGAATCTTGAGCTTGAGATATGCGTAGTGCGGCACCGCATTGAACTTTGCAAATGCGGTTCGTCCGAGCAGTGCGTGATAGCCGCTGCGGAACGGGACTATGTCGAAGATTAATTCCTTGCTTCGGAAGTTATCCGGGGATCCAAAGACCACTTCGAGTGTAACTGAGCCTGTACAGTTGGCCTCTACACCTGGTATGATGCCTTTAAAGGTCGTTTTTGTGGGTTTAATCCTTGAGGGGTCTATGCCCATTTTGCGCATAGTATCCTGGTAAAGCAGGTTCAGGCTGCTGCCGCCGTCCATCAGGACTCTAGTGAGGTGAAATCCGTCAATGATTGGGTCAAGAACCAATGCGGCGAATCCGCCGTGGCGGGTGCTAGTGGGGTGGTCCCTTCGATCAAAAGTGATCGGGCAGGAGGACCACGGGTTGAACTTTGGGGCGACTGGCTCCATTGCGTATACGTCCCTTAGTGCATGTTTCCGCTCCCTTTTGGGTATGTGGGTTGCGTATATCATGTTCACCGTCCGCACTTGTGGGAGAAAGCCCTTCTGTCCTCTATTGTTCGGCGGCCGGGGCTCCTCCTCGTCATCGCCATGCAGCCCCTTGTCGTTGTTTTCGGCATTTAACTTGCCTGCCTGCTTGAACACCCAACAATCCCTGTTGGTGTGGTTGGTTGGTTTTTTGGGGGTGCCATGTATCTGGCACGAGCGATCGAGTATTCGGTCCAAATTGGACGGGCCCTGAGTATTTCCTTTGAACGGCTTTTTCCGCTGACCGGGTTTAGAGCCTCTAAAGCCGGCATTGACTGCCGTATCTTTGACATTATCGTCGTTAATGCGGCGCTTGTGCTTGTTGCGACGCGACCTACAATTTTTGTCCTTGGTATCCGAACTACCAGGGTTTTTGGTCAGGTTGTTGCAGCGAGCTAGCCAGCTGTCCTCTCCCGCGCAGAAGCGTGTCATGAGTGATGTGAGGGCTGCCATGGATTTTGGCTTTTCCTGTCCTAGGTGCCGGGCAAGCCACTCGTCGCGGATGTTATGTTTGAAGGCTGCAAGGGCCTCTGCATCCGGACAGTCAATGATTTGATTTTTCTTGGTTAAGAACCGTGTCCAGAATTGTCTGGCCGATTCATCTGGCTGCTGAATTATGTGGCTTAGGTCATCGGTGTCTGGTGGTCGCACATATGTGCCATGGAAGTTGTCAAGGAATGCGGCTTCCAGGTCTTCCCAACAACCAATTGATTCTGCTGGCAAGCTGTTGAGCCAATGCCGAGCTGGTCCTTTAAGCTTGAGTGGGAGGTATTTGATGGCGTGTAGATCATCGCCGCGTGCCATGTGGATGTGAAGGAGATAGTCCTCGATCCAAACCGCAGGATCTATTGTGCCGTTGTATGATTCAAGGTTTACGGGTTTGAAACCCTCGGGGAGTTGATGATCCATTACTTCGTCTGTGAAGCATAGTGGGTGTGCGGCGCCTCTGTATTGGGCTATATCACGACGCAGCTCAAATGAGCTTTGTCTACTGTGTTCGGCCCGGCCGGAATTGCTGTATCCAGCGTGACGGTTGTCATCATGTGTTGTGGGGCGCCCACGCAATCCGTAGAACGATCTTATTTTCCTTGCCTTGTCCTCCAATATGTCTTGCAAGTCTGGCGCATTTCCGCGTGGCTTTGTACTTTTCGAGCGACGTCGGGGTGCGGCTTTAGTGGAGGGCCTAGAGGCCTCTCTGTCGCGGCCACGAGGTGGCCGGTCGTCCGCGTCATGCACTGGTGATGTAGGTTTGGGTGCTTCCTCCTCTAATTGGGGTAGCGGCCTGCGTTTTGGGTAGCTCTTGGAGGGGCGATCGAGTTTGTACTCTTCGGCTGCAAGGACTTCGGTCCATCTGTCAGCTAGCACGTCTAGGTCAGCTCTAAGCTGCTGCTGCTTTTTCTTGAGGCTGCTTGCCGTGGCCATAAGCCTATGCTTGAAACGCTCTTGTTCGACGGGATCCTCGGGCACGACAAATTCGTCGTCGTTGAGGCTTGCTTCATCTTCGGAGGGAGGCATATAATTATCGTCCTCTACCTCTCTGTCTGCCGCTCGGTCATGAGGGCTGGCTTCTCCCTCCTCCTGTGCTGAATCCTGCTGGAGGGGGCTGTCTTCGGCACTGTCCGGGGTGTTATTATCTCCCGTGCCGGAATCACCGTTTTTGCTGTGGCAGGATTTAGAGTGGCGCCGCTGACGCCGGCGCTTGGGCTGTTTCTTGGAGAGGTCATCCTCCATTGTTCCATTGCCATTCCCATCTTTTGGGATGTCCACCATGTATATGTCGTATGACGAGGTGGCCTTCCAGTGCCCTATAGACGCTGGTTCTTGGTTGTCTCCTGCATCATCGTCCATACCGTCGATGTCTTCGGAGTCGAAGTCGAGCATGTCGGTTAAATCATCGACAGTGGCTACAAAGTGGGTGGTGGGTGGGCGTTGAATTTCTTCGTCGTCCGCATCCCAACCTTCCTGACCATAGTCCGGCCAGGGCTCTCCTGATAAAGAGAGAGACTTTAGTGAATTCAGGATGTCGCCAAAGGGCGAGTGCTGAAAGATGTCCGCGGCAGTGAACTCTTTAACCGGCGCCCAATCGGATTTGATTGGCAGGGGCGCGGGAGGTTCGGAGTCCGGAGAGGAGTCCGGCACCTCGGAGTCACGGGCTTTGCAAAGGACAGGGATGGTGTTCGGCTCAATCGCCGTAGAGATCGTAGCCCTCGAGGCGGTGTCCAGCCACTCGTCCTCGATCGGCAAAGTCGGCTCCGAGGTAAGGGTCGGAGCGGATGCTGGTGCGGCCTCCAGGGCACTGTTCGGCGTCAGAGCTAGATCATACCCATCGAGATAGTGCGGTGCGCTTGGCTGTGGCTCGAATCCATCGGAGATCAATTCTCCGCGGATGTCAGCCGTATAGTTCAAACTCCCAAATCTGACCTGATGGCCAAGGGCATAGCTTTCGATCTGCTCCAGATGGCCAAGTGAATTGGCCCGCAGTGCAAAGCCGCCGAATACGAAGATCTGTCTGGGGAGAAAAATCTCACCCTGGACTGCGTTGTTGTTGATGATCGAAGGAGCCATCGGGCCTAAAGGTGACTACACAGAGGAACTCTCAATGAAAGCACCAATGTCGGTGTCAAAACCGGCGGATCTCGGGTAGGGGGTCCCGAACTGTGCGTCTAGGCGGATGGTAACAGGAGACAAGGGACACGATGTTTTTACCCAGGTTCGGGCCCTCTCGATGGAGGTAAAACCCTACTCCTGCTTGATTAATATTGATGATATGGGTAGTACAAGAGTAGATCTACCATGAGATCAAAGAGGCTAAACCCTAGAAGCTAGCCTATGGTATGATTGTTGTTCGTCCTACGGACTAAAACCCTCTGGTTTATATAGACACCGGAGAGGGTTAGGATTACACAGAGTCGGTTACACTGGTAGGAGATCTACATATCCGTATCGCCAAGCTTGCCCTCCACGCCAAGGAAAGTCCCATCCAGACACGGGACGAAGTCTTCAATCTTGTATCTTCACAGTCCGGGAGTCCGGCCAACAGTGATAGTTCAGCTATCTGGACACCCCCTAATCCTGGACTCCCTCAATCATGCTAAAACTTCAACTGTTGTTCGTAAGAGTAATACTAGAACATATACGCCTCCTGAGCAAATTAAAGTTGAACCTAGTATTGCTATGGTTAAAGATATCTTGGATGATAATATAGATGGGCATGTTATTTACTTTCGTGAACAGGCTGCTAATATTGCTAGACCTGATGCTAAGATACATAAACCTGTTGTAGGCATGCCTGTTATTTTTGTTAAAATAGGAAATCATTGTTATCATGGCTTATGTGATATGGGTGCTAGTGCTAGTGCAATACCTTTTTCCTTATATGAAGAAATTATGCATGGTATTGCACCCGCTGAGTTAGAAGATATTGATGTTACAATTAAGCTTGCCAATAGAGATACTATTTCACTATTTGGGATTGTTAGAGATGTTGAAGTTTTTTGTGGGAAAGTTAAATATTCCGCTGATTTTCTTGTTCTTGGTTCTCCACAAGATAGCTTTTGTCCCATTATATTTGTTAAACCCTTCTTGAATACTGTTAATGCTAAGATCGATTGCGAAAAAGGATGTTGTTACAATTGGCTTGGGGGATATGAAACATGAGTTTAATTTTGCTAAATTTCGTAGACAACCCCATGATAAAGAATTGCCTAGTAAGGATGAAATTATTGGTCTTGATTCTATTGCCGTGCCTCCTACTGCTCCTTTAGAATAATATTTGATAGACCATGAAAATGATATGTTTATGAATGAAAGGAGGGAAATAGATGAAGTATTCCTTAAAAAGGGTCCTATTCTGAACACAACTTGCCTGTTGAAATCCTAGGAGATCCCCCTCCACCCAAGGGAGATCTTGTGTTTGAGCTTAAACCTTTACCTGATAATCTTAAATATGCTTATCTTGATGAAAAGAAGATATATCCTGTTATTATTAGTGCTAACCTTTGAGAGCAATAAGAGGAAAGATTATTGAAAACTCTAAAGAAGCACCGTGCTGCTATTGGATATACTCTGGACGATCTTAAGGGCATTAGTCCCACTCTATGCCAACACAAAATTAAATTGGACGAAGGCTCCAAACCAGTTAGAGGTCATCAACGACGGTTAAATCCTAAGATGAAAGACGTGGTAAGAAAGGAGATATTAAAACTCCTTGAGGCAGGTATAATTTATCCTGTTGCTGATAGTGATTGGGTAAGTCCTATCCATTGCGTCCCTATGAAGGGAGGTATTACTGTTGTTTCGAATGATAAAGATGAATTGATTCCGCAAAGAATTATAACAGGTCATAGGATGGTAATTGATTTCCGTAAATTAAATAAAGCTACTAAGAAAGATCATTACCCGTTACCTTTTATTGATCAAATGCTAGAAAGACTATCCAAACATACACATTTCTGCTTTCTAGATGGTTATTCTGGTTTCTCTCAAGTACCTGTGTCAGCGGACGATCAATCAAAAACCACTTTTACTTGCCCTTTCGGTACTTTTTCTTATAGACGTATGCCTTTCGGTTTATGTAATGCACCTTCTACCATTCAAAGATACATGATGGCTATATTCTCTGACTTTTGTGAAAAGATTTGTGAGGTATTCATGGATGACTTCTCAGTTTATGGATCCTCTTTTAATGATTGCTTGAGCAACCTTGATCGAGTTTTGTAGAGATGTGAAGACACCAGTCTCGTCTTGAGTTGGGAAAAGTGTCACTTTATGGTTAATGAAGGCATTGTCCTAGGGCATAAAATTTCTAAAAAGGGTATTGAAGTTGATAAAGCTAAAGTTGATGCTATCAAAAACTTGCCATGTCCCAAGGTCATTAAAGATATAAGAAGTTTCCTTGGTCATTCCGGTTTTTATATGAGGTTCGTTAAGGACTTCTCTAAAATATCTAGGCCTCTGACTAATTTATTGCAAAAATATATTCCTTTTGTCTTTGATGACGATTGTGTAGAAGAATTTGAAATACTTAAGAAAGCTTTGATCACCGCACCAATTGTTCAGCCACCTGATTGGAATTTACCCTTTCAAATTATGTGTGATGCTACCGATTATGCTGGAGGTGTTGTTCTAGGGCAAAGAGTTGATAAGAAACTAAATGTTATCCAGTATGCTAGTAAAACTCTTGATACTACCCAGAGAAATTATGCTACTACTGAAAAAAGAATTCTTAGCTGTTGTATTTGCATGTGATAATTTCAGACCTTATATTGTTGATTCTAAAATAACTATTCACATTGATCATGCTGCTATTAAATATCTTATGGAAAAGAAATATGCTAAACCTAGACTTATTAGATGGGTCCTCTTGCTCCAAGAATTTGATTTGCATCTTATTGATAGAAAGGGAGCTGAGAACCCCATTGCAGACAACTTGTCTAGGTTAGAGAATGTTCTTGATGACCCACTACCCATTGATGATAGCTTCCCTGATGAACAATTAGCGGTCATAAATGCTTCTCGTACTACTCCATGGTATGCTGATTATGCTAATTATATTGTTGCTAAATTTATACCACCTAGTTTCACATACCAACAAAAGAAAAAGTCCCTCTATGATTTAAAACATTACTTCTGGGATGACCCCCACCTTTATAAAGGAGTAGATGGTGTTATTAGACGTTGTGTACCTGAGCATGAACAGGAACAGATCCTACGCAAGTGTCACTCTGAACCATATGGGGGACACCACGCTGGAGATAGAACTGCACACAAGGTATTGCAACCCAGTTTTTATTGGCCTACTCTCTTCAAAGATGCTCCTAAGTTTGTCTTGTCTTGTGATGAATGTCAAATAATTGGTAATATTAGTAGACGTCAAGAAATGCCTATGAATTACTCTCTTGTTATTGAACCATTTGATGTTAGGGGCTTTGATTATATGGGACCTTTTCCTGCCTCCAATGGATATACACATATTTTAGTTGTTGTTGATTACGTTACTAAGTGGGTAGAAGCTATTCCAACTAGTAGTGCTGATCATAACACCTCTATTAAGATGCTTAAAAAAGTTATTTTTCCGAGGTTTGGAGTCCCTAGATATCTCATGGCTGATGGTGTGGTTCACATTTTATTCATGTTGCTTTCAGTAAAATGCTTGCTAAGTATAATGTTAATCATAGAATTGCATCTCCTTATCACCCGCAGTCTAGTGGTCAAGTAGAATAGAGTAATAGAGAGATCAAATTAATTTTGCAAAAGACTGTTAATAGATATAGAAAGAATTGGTCCAAGAAACTTGATGATGCATTGTGGGCCTATAGAACTGCATATAAAAATCCTATGGGTATGTCTCCGTATAAGATGGTTTATGGAAAAGAGTGTCACTTACCTCTTGAACTTGAACATAAGGCATATTGGGCCATTAAAGAGCTCAACTATGATTTCAAACTTGCCGGTGAGAAGAGGTTATTTGACATTAGCTCACTTGATGAATGGAGAACCCAAGCCTATGAGAATGCCAAGTTGTTTAAAGAAAAAGTTAAAAGATGGCATGACAAAAGGATACAAAAGCGTGAGTTTAACGTAGGTGATTATGTGTTGCTATTCAACTCTCGTTTAAGATTTTTTGCAGGAAAATTTCTCTCCAAATGGGAAGGTCCTTACATTATCAAGGAGGTCTATCGTTCCGGTGCCATAAAAATCAACAACTTCGAAGGCACAAATCCGAAGGTGGTGAACGGTCAAAGAATCGAACATTATATCTCACGTAATCCTATAAATGTTGAAACTAATATTATTGAAACCGTAACCCCAGAGGAATACATAAGGGACACTTTCCAGAATGTTTCAGCCTCCAAAAAGGAATGGGTACGTGGTACGGTAAACCGCCTCCAAAACAGTTCTAATGGCAATTCTTATCTGTTTAGGAATATTTAAGAATTTAGGGAAGCAAGAAGTAATCCGGGAAGGACACGAGGCCTCCATGAGGGTGGAGGGTGAACCCACCCTTACTGTGCGCGCCCCCTGCCTCGTGGGCACCCGTGTGCCTCCCAGAGTCCGTTTTCTTGCACGTTACTTCTTTTGGTCGGTAAAAATTCATTATATAATCTCCCGAAGTTTTTGACCTCCGTATCACGCAAAAATCTTCTGTATTTGTTTCGAGCTATTTCTGTTATGGATTTAGAGCAAGATGTCTTCTCAAGAGTCAGTCGGGGAGAGTCGGGTGTCCCACCCGACACCTGGTCCAGGAGCAAACAGCGATGCTTATCACTTTGGACCATCAATGGATGATGAGATGGAGGCCGACTTGAAAAGGATATATGCCATGGAGGAGGATCAAGAAGTTACCTCTCACTTCCGAGCAGGATTCATGATGGGGGAACTACAGAGCTCAGCTAGTCCAAATTCGGTCATCCCTTCCAATGTTAAATTTCTTTCTTATGAAAATATGAAAAAGAGTGTCACTTGTTCTCCAGAAGCTATGCGGCATCCTTGGGTAAAAGGAGCTTTAGGTGTCACGAGCAAGCTTCGCAAGGAAAATATGGACCTCAAGCAACAAGTCAATAAGCTCGAGGAGGAGAATCGTATCCTGAGGGGAATCATCGCTAAGAAGATCACATCACCAACTCTTGAGAAGGAGACATAAGCACATGGGTATGGGCACTCGCCTTGGCAACTGCCATGCTTGGGGGAGGTGCCGTATCGTGTCACCATCACACTCCTATCTTTACTGTTTTACTTAGTTCGATCCTTTTGGTAATATCTAGATCTAGTAGAATAAAGTTTTGGTATGAATTAGTTTTGAGTTTTGCTTTGTAATCCTTCTATGTAATCGAGTCCGTGAGCTATATAATAAAGATTAGTGTTGAGTCAAGGGCTTTGCTATCTTGCCATGATCATAAGTGCATAAAAGAATAAAAGAGTTCATATTGATCTTGTGGATAGTAATTACTTCACATATAAAAAGTATGAGGCTTAAAAGTTGTTGAGAGTTGGCAAACGTAGCTTTGGTCATCATTGAAATTAATAGGAAATAATAAAGAAAGAGACGTTTTCACATATAAATATACTATCTTGGACATCTTTTATAATTGTGAGCACTCATTAAAGTATGACATGCTAAAGAGTTGATGTTGGACAAGGAAGACAACGTAATGGGTTATGTTTTCTAACATCTTATTTAAAGTATGTTGTCATGGATCGTCCATCATGTTGAGCTTGCCTTTCCCCCTCATGCTAGCCAAATTCCTTGCACCAAGTAGAGATGCTACTTGTGCTTCCAAATATCCTTGAACCCAGCTTTTGTCATGAGAGTCCACCATACCTACCTATGGATTGAATAAGATCCTTCAAGTAAGTTGTCATGTTTCAAGCAATAAAAATTGCTCTCTAAATATGTATGACTTATTAGTGCGGAGAAAATAAGCTTTATACGATCATGTGATATGGAAGTAATAAAAGCGATGGACTGCATAATAAAGATTCATATCACAAGTGGCAATATAAAGTGACGTTCTTTTGCATTAAGATTTTGTGCATCCAACCCTAAAAGCACATGACAACCTCTGCTTCCCTCTGCGAAGGAGCTATCTTTTACTTTATGTATTTTACTTTATACAAGAGTCAAGGTGATCGTCACTTTTCCCTTTTTCATTTTATCCTTTGGCAATAACCTCGTGTTGGAAAGATCCTGATACATATATCCAATCTATTATATATAAAAAGTGTTTGATGGGCTCACCAGAAAAAAGAGAAATAGGTAGAAAATCCCACGAAAATCACATATTAGATTTTTCTAAATAAATCTATTAAAAGATCCTGATACATATGCCTAGTCTATTAAATAAATGGTTAGATGTTTCTAATTTTTGTGGGATTTTCTACCTATTTCTCTTTTTTCTGGTGAGCCCATCAAACACTTTTTATATATAATAGATGATCATGACGCCCTCATGTCTATATTTTATTTTTTATCGACACCTCTATCTCTAAACATGTGAGCATATTTCTCGATATCCGCTTCCGCTTGAGGACAAGCGAGGTCTAAGCTTGGGGGAGTTGATACGTCCATTTTGCATCATGCTTTTATATCAATATTTATTGCATTATGGGCTATTATTGCACATTATGTCACAATAATTATGGATATTCTCTCTTATTTTACAAGGTTTATCATGAAGGGGGAGAATGTCGGCAGCAGGGATTCTGGCTGGAAAAGGAGCAAATATTGGAGACCTATTCTGCACAGATCCAAAAGTCCTGAAACTCCTTGAAAGTCATTTGTACCTCCTGATACTGCGACCGTACAGTCCACCCGATCCTGTTGACTGACCACGTGGTTTCGAATCCCACCCTGCTGCGGCTGCGGCTGCGGCGGCGAGGGGGCCGAGGCCGCCGATGATGATTCTGGCGAGACCCGAGAAGGCGGCGCCAGCGGGCCCCCGTTTGCATCCCCACGATCACCACTCCGATCATCGTCATCCAAAGGCGGGGAGGGGAGGTGGAGGCAGTGGTGGAGGCGTCGCACCGGCCAAGTCGTCCACCCGAATCGCATCATCAACCTGGCTGATAGACACCAGGTACCAAAGAGCATCATCCTGCCTCCCAGCGGCCATGGTGCGCTCGTCGCGCCTGCCTTGCTCTACCACCACAAGAATGCGCTTGGAAGGGATCCTTGCCGGGTCGTCCATCAGCAGCCAGACCTTGAACTCTGCCATGTCATTGCGGGACGCCGTGGATGCCGCAACCTTAACAACAAATCTGAGCCCGGGCAGCAACACCTTCGCCGTTCTCCGCGTCCAGGCATTCGCCGGCACTCCACGCAACGCCAAGGGGACGAAGAAGGGCATGGAAATTCCACTAGCTCGCGCGCGGCGAGACCACACCGAGAACACCAGGTCAAAGAGTGGCGTCCTAGCGTGGCCATGCCTGAGCACTCTGTGTCTCAGCTCTACTGATCTGCACAAGATGAGGAAATCCTCTGGGTAGTACTCCCTAATTGACATGTCACCCGACAACAGCTCGAGATCCTCCACCATAGCAACAACAGCCGAGGCCAGATCAGCGGCTTGACGCGAACCCACCACGGTCACCACCATCGTCCTGGACAGCTCCCCTTCCAGAGCCCACAAGTCTGGACCTGACTCCAGGAAGACGCAGTCCACCAGATCTTCCACCTGCGTGTCTGAGAGCACCGGCGACACCACTGGCTCAAAAGGAACTGAAAAGCTAGGGCGTTGAAGCTGCCTGCCGATTCCACCCAAATGATCTGGCTCCACGAGACACCGAGGCAGACCGCCCCAACTGGCGGAGGCCCAGGTGGCGGCGGAGGTGGCGACTGCCGGGATAGGCGAGCCACTACGGGGGGCGGCATCGGGTAGGGGGGCGTGGGCGCAGCGCCAGGGGGGCGCGAGGAGGATCCGCCAGCGATGGCTCCGAGGGAGCCGACGCGGGTTGGTGCAGACCCTGGAGATGTCGTCGTGCTCGCCGCATCGCACGCACACCGACAGATTCGTGCACATGGAGGAGATGTGACAGTCGCTCCCACAGTTGTAACAGCAACCGACCAGCTCTGCCGGGATGCGGCTCCTCGGGGTCCTAGAGGAGGGGAGGATGTTCGGCCATCTGCCCGGCGGAAAGCGCCTGGCCGGGGCCGGAGGCGGACGCACCTCAGTAGCAGCCAGCCGGCAACCAGGCCGGGACTGCCACGCCCCACCCGCAGCAGCAACCACCGGCGCAGGAGGACGAGATGGCTCGCCGTGCACGATGGGACCCTGCGTTATGCCGACGACATCCGGGACAAGGACAAGCGAGCACAGCGTCGGCCTGGCCGGAGAAGGAGGTGAAGGAAATAAGCCCTAGAGGCAATAATAAAAGTTATTATTTATTTCCCTATTTCATGATAAATATTTATTATTCATGCTAGAATTGTATTAACCGGAAACATGAGACATGTCTGAATACATAGACAAACAGAGTGTAACTAGTATGCCTCTACTTGACTAGCTCGTTGATCAAAGATGGTTATGTTTCCTAGCCATGGACAAAGAGTTGTCATTTGATTAACGGGATCACATCATTAGGAGAATGATGTGATTGACTTGACCCAATCCGTTAGCTTAGCACTTGATCGTTTAGTATATGTTGCTATTGCTTTCTTCATGACTTATACATGTTCCTATGACTATGAGATTACGCAACTCCCGTTTATCGGAGGAACACTTTGTGTGCTACCAAATGTCAATACGTAACTGGGTGATTATAAAGGTGCTCTACAGGTGTCCGAAGGTACTTGTTGGGTTGGCTTATTTCGAGATTAGGATTTTTCACTCCGATTGTCGGAGAGGTATCTCTGGGCCCACTCAGTAATGCACATCACTATAAGCCTTGCAAGCATTACAGCTAATGAGTTAGTTGTGGGATGATGTATTATGGAACGAGTAAAGAGACTTGCCAGTAATAAGATTGAACTAGGTATTGAGATACCGACGATCGAATCTCAGGCAAGTAACATACCGATGGAAAAGGGAACAACGTATGTTGTTATGCGGTTTGACCGATAAAGATCTTCATAGAATATATGGGAGCCAATATGAGCATCCAGGTTCCGCTATTGGTTATTCACCAGAGATGTGTCTCGGTCATGTCTACATAATTCTCGAACCCGTAGGGTCCACACGCTTAAAGTTCGATGACGGTTATATTATGAGTTTATGTGTTTTGATGTACCGAAGGTAGTTCGGAGTCCCGGATAAGATCGGGGACAGGACGAGGAGTCTCGAAATGGTTGAGACGTAAAGATCGATATATTGGACGACTATATTCGGACTTCGGAAAGGTTCCGAGTGATTCGGATATTTTTCGGAGTACCGGAGAGTTACGGGAATTCGCCGGGGAGTATATGTGCCTTATTGGGCCATACGGGAATAGAGGAGAGAGGCCAAAAGGAAGGAGGCGCCCCCCCTGGTCCGAATTGGACAAGGGGTGCAGCCCCCTTCTCCTTCTCCCTCTCCCCCTCTTTCCTTCTCTCCTACTCCGGAAAGGAAAGGGGAATCCTACTAGGACTTGGGAGTCCTAGTAGGACTCCCCACACTTGGCGTGCCCTCCTCTAGGGCCGGCCTCTCCCTTCCTCCTTTATATACGGGGGCAGGGGGGCACCTGTAGACACAACAATTGATCCCTTGGATCTCTTAGCCGTGTGCGGTGCCCCCCTCCACCATAGTTCACCTCGATAATATCGTAGCGGTGCTTAGACGAAGCCTTGGGTCGGTAGAACATCATCATCATTACCATGCCGTCGTGCTGGAGGAACTCTCCCTCAAAAGCTCGGCTGGATCAGAGTTTGAGGGACGTCATTGAGTTGAACGTGTGCTAAACTCGGAGGTGCTGTGTATTCGGTACTTGATCGGTTGGATCGTGAAGACGTACAACTACATCAACAGCGTTGTGCTAACGCTTTCGCTTACGGTTTACGAGGGTACGTGGACACACTCTCCCCTCTCGTTGCTATGCATCACCATGATCTTGCTTGTGCGTAGGAATTTTTTTGAAATTACTACGTTACCCAACAGTGGCATTAGTGCCTGGTTTTATGCGTAGATGTTATATGCACGAGTAGAACACAAGTGAGTTGTGGGCGATACAAGTCATACTGCTTAACAACATGTCATACTTTGGTTTGGCGGTATTGTTGGATGAAGCGTCCCAGACCGACATTACGCGTACGCTTACGCGAGGCTGGTTTTACCGTCATGCTTTACACACAGGTGACTAGCGGGTGTCAATTTCTCCAACTTTAGTTGAACCGAGTGTGGGTACGCCCGGTCCTTGAGAAGGTTAAAACAACACTAACTTGATGAACTATCGTTGTGGTTTTGATGCGTAGGTAAGAACGGTTCTTGCTAAGCCCGTAGCAGCCACGTAAAACTTGCAACAACAAATTAGAGGACGTCTAACTTGTTTTTGTAGGGCATGTTGTGATGTGATATGGTCAAGACGTGATACTATATTTTATTGTATGAGATGATCATGTTTTGTAACCGAGTTATCGGCAACTGGCAGGAGCCATATGGTTGTCGCTTTATTGTATGCAATGCAATCGCCCAGTAATTGCTTTACTTTATCACTAAGCGGTAGCAATAGTCGTAGAAGCAATAGTTGGCGAGACGACAATGATGCTATGATGGAGATCAAGGTGTTGCACCGGTGACGATGGTGATCATGACGGTGCTTCGGAGATGGAAATCACAAGCACAAGATGATGATGGCCATATCATATCACTTATATTGATTACATGTGATGTTTATCTTTTATGCATCTTATCCTGCTTTGATTGACGGTAGCATTATAAGATGATCTCTCACTAAATTTCAAGATAAAAGTGTTCTCCCTGAGTATGCACCGTTGCCAAAGTTTGTCGTGCCCAGACAACACGTGATGATCGGGTGTGATAAGCTCTACGTCCATCTACAACGGGTGCAAGCAAGTTTTGCACATGCAGAATACTCAGGTTAAACTTGACGAGCCTAGCATATTCAGATATGGCCTCGGAACACTGAGACCGAAAGGTCGAGCGTGAATTATATAGTAGATATGATCAACATAGTGATGTTCACCATTGAAAACTACTCCATTTCACGTGATGATCGGTTATGGTTTAGTTGATTTGGATCACGTGATCACTTAGATGATTAGAGGGATGTCTATCTAAGTGGGAGTTTTTAAGTAATATGATTAATTGAACTTAAATTTATCATGAACTTAGTCCTGGTAGTATTTTGCAAATTATGTTGTAGATCAATAGCTCACGTTGTTGCTTTCATATGTTTATTTTCATATGTTCCTAGAGAAAACTGTGTTGAAAGATGTTAGTAGCAATGATACGGATTGGATCCATGATCCGAGGATTGTCCTCATTGTTGCACAAAAGAATTATGTCCTTGATGCACCGCTAGGTGACGGACCTATTGCAGGAGCAGATGCAGACGTTATGAATGTTTGGCTAGCTCAATATGATGACTACTTGATAGTTTAGTGCACCATGCTTAACGGCTTAGAATCGGGACTTCAAAGACATTTTGAACGTCATGAGCCATATGAGATGTTCCAGGAGTTGAATTTAATATTTCAAGCAAATACCCGAGTTGAGGGATATGAAATCTCCAACAAGTTCTATAGCTAAAAGATGCAGGAGAATTGCTCAACTAGTGAGCATGTGCTCATATTGTCTGGGTACTACAATCGCTTGAATCAAGTGGGAGTTAATCTTCCAGATAAGATAGTGATTGACAGAGTTCTCTAGTCACAATCACCAAGTTAGTAGAACTACTGATCAACTATAGTATGCAAAGGATGATGAAAATGATTCCCAAGCTCTTCGCGATGTTGAAATCAATGAAGGTAGAAATCAAGAAAGAGCACCAAGTGTTGTTGATTGACAAGACAACTAGTTTCAAGAAAAGGGCAAAGGGAAAGAAAGGGAACTTCAAGTAGAATGACAAGAAAGTTGTCACTCCCGCGAAGAAGCCCAAAGATGGACCAAAGCCTGAAACTGAGTGCTTACACTGCAAAGGAAATGGTCACTGGAAACGGAAATGCCCTGAATATTTGGTGGATAAGAAGGATGGCAAAGTAAACAAGGGTATATTTGATATACAGGTTATTTATGTGTGCCTTACTAGTGTTTATAGTAGCCCCTGAGTATTTGGTACTTGTTCGGTTGCTAAGATTAGTAACTCGAAACAGGAGTTACATATTAAACAGAGACTAGTTGAGGGGAAGTGACGATGAGTGTTGGAAGTAGTTCCAAGATAGATATATCATCATCACACACTCCCTATACTTTCGGGATTAGTGTTAAACCTAAATAAATGTTATTTGGCGTTTGCGTTGAGCATGAATATGATTTGATCATGTTTATGCAATACGGTTATTCATTTAAAGTCAGAGAATAATTGTTGTTCTGTTTACATGAATAAAACCTTGAATGGTCATACACCCAATGAAAATAGTTTGTTGGATCTCGATCGTAGTGATACACATATTCATAATATTGATGCCAAAAGATGCAAAGTTAATAATGATAGTGCAACTTATTTGTGGCACTGCCGTTTGGGTCATATCAATGTAAAGCGCATGAAGAAACTCCATAAAGATGGATTTTCGGAATCACTTGGTTATGAATCACTTGATGCTTGTGAACTGTGCCTTTTGGGCAAGATGACTAAAACTCCGTTCTCCATAACAATGGAACAAGCTACTGACTTGTTGGAAATAATACATACTGATGTATGCAGACCAATGAGTATTAAGGCTCGTGGCGGGTATCATTATTTTCTGACCTTCACAGATGATTTGAGCATATATGGGTATATCTACTTAGTGAAGCACAAGTCTGAAACATTTGGAAAGTTCAAACAATTTCAGAGTAAAGTGGAGAATCATCATAACAAGAAAATAAAGTTTCTACAATATGATCGTAGAGGAGAATATTTGAGTTATGATTTTGGCCTTCATATAAAACAATGTGGAATAGTTTCACAGCTCACGCCACCTAGAACACCACAATGTAATGGTGTGTCCGAACGTCATAACCGCACTTTATTGGGTATGGTGCGATCTATGATGTATCTTACCGATTTAGCACTATCGTTTTGGGGTTATGCATTATAGACAACTGCATTCACTTTAAATAGGGCACCATCAAAATCCGTTGAGACGATGCCTAATGAACTGTGGTTTGGCAAGAAACCAAAGTTGTTGTTTCTTAAAGTTTGGGGCTGCGATGCTTATATGAAAAAGTTTCAACCTGATAAGCTCGAATCCAAATCGGAGAAGTGCGTCTTCATAGAATACCTAAAGGAAACTATTGGGTACACCTTCTATCACAGTTCTGAAGGCAAAATATTCGTTGCTAAGATGGATCCTTTCTAGAGAAGAAGTTTCTCTCGAAAGAAGTGAGTGGGAGGAAAGTAGAACTTGATGAGGTAACTGTACCTACTCCCTTATTGGAAAGTAGTTCATCACATAAATCTGTTCTTGTGATTCCTACACCAATTAGTGAGGAAGCTCATGATGATGATCATGTAACTTCAGATCAAGTTACTACTGAACCTCGTAGGTCAACCAGAGTAAGATCCGCACCAAAGTGGTATGGTAATCCTGTTCTAGAAGTCATGTTACTAGACCATGATAAACCTACGAACTATGAGGAAGCGATGATGAGCCCAGATTCTGTGAAATGTCTGGAGGCCATGAAATCTGAGATAGGATCCATGTATGAGAACAAAGTGTAGACATTGGTGGACTTTCCCGATGATCGGCAAGCCATAGAAAATAAATGGATCTTCAAGAGGAAGACGGACATTGATAGTAATGTTACTATCTACAAAGCTCGACTTGTCACAAAAAGGTTTTCTACAAGTTCAAGGTGTTGACTACAATGAGATTTTCTCAACTGTAGCGATGCTTAAGTCTGTCCGAATCATATTAGGAATTGCCACATTTTATGAAATCTGGCAAATGGATGTCAAAATTGCATTCATTAATGGTTTTCTTAAAGAAGAGTTGTATATGATGCAACCAGAAGGTTTTGTCAATCCTAAAGGTGCTAACAAAATGTGCAAGCTCCAAGGATCCATCTATGGACTGGTGCAAGCATCTCAGAGTTGGAATATACGCTTTGGTAAGTTGATCAAAGCATATAGTTTTATATGGACTTGCAGTGAAGCCTGTATTTACAATAAAGTGAGTGGGAGCACTACAGCCTTTCTGATAAGTATATGTGAGTGACATATTGTTGATCAGAAATGATGTAGAATTTTTCTGGAAAGCATAAAGAAGTGTTTGAAAGGAGTTCTTTAAAAGAAAGACCTCAGTAAAGCAACTTACATATTGAGCATCAAGATCTATTGAGATAGATCAAGACGCTTGATAAGATTTTCAATGAGTACATACCTTGATAAGATTTTGAAGTAGTTCAAAATGGAACAGTCAAAGAAAGAGTTCTTGCCTGTGTTGCAAAGGTGTGAAATTGAGTAAGACTCAAATCCCGACCACGGCAGAAAATAGAAAGAGAATTAAAGTCATTCCCTATGCCTCAGTCATAGGTTCTATAAATGTATGCCATGCTATGGACCAGACCTATTGTATCTCTGCCCTGGTTTGGCAAGGGAGTACAATAGTGATCTAGGAGTAGATCACTGGATATTGGTCAAAATTGTCCTTAGTGGAATAAGGATATGTTTCTCGATTATGGAGGTGACAAGAGGTTCGTCGTAAAGGGTTACGCCGATGCAAGTTTTGACACTGATCCAAATGACTCTAAGTCTCAATCTGGATACATATTGAAAGTGAGAGCAATTAACCAGAGTAGCTCCGTACAGAGCATTGTAGACATATAATATTTTGCAAAATACATAAGGCTCTGAATGTGACAGACCCATTGACTAAACTTCTCTCATGAGCAAAACATGATCACAGCTTAGTACTCTTTGGGTGTTAATCACATAGCGATGCGAACTAGATTATTGACTCTAGTAAACCCTTTGGGTGTTGGTCACATGACGATGTGAACTATGGGTGTTAATCATAGACAGATATGAAATTTGGTGTTAAATCACATGGCGATGTGAACTAGATTATTGACTCTAGTGCAAGTGGGACTCTGAAGGAAATATGCACCAGAGGCAATAATAAAAGTTATTATTTATTTCCTTATTTAATGATAAATGTTTATTATTCATGCTAGAATTGTATTAATCGGAAACATGATACATGTGTGAATACATAGACAAATAGAGTGTCACTAGTATGCCTCTACTTGACTAGCTCGTTGATCAAAGATGGTTATGTTTCCTAGCCATGGACAAAGAGTTGTCATTTGATTAACGGGATCACATCATTAGGAGAATGATGTGATTGACTTGACCCATTCCGTTAGCTTAGCACTTGATCGTTTAGTATGTTGCTATTGCTTTCTTCATGACTTATACATGTTCCTATGACTATGAGATTATGCAACTCCCGTTTACCGGAGGAACACTTTGTGTGATACCAAACGTCACAACATAACTGGGCGATTATAAAGGTGCTCTACAGGTGTCTCCGAAGGTACTTGTTGGGTTGGCGTATTTCGAGATTAGGATTTGTCACTCCGATTGTCGGAGAGGTATCTCTGGGCCCACTCGGTAATGCACATCACTATAAGCCTTGCAAGCATTACAACTAATGAGTTAGTTGCGGGATGATGTATTACGGAACTTGTAAAGAGACTTGCCGGTAACTAGATTGAACAAGGTATTGAGATACCGACAATCGATCTTGGGCAAGTAACATACCGATGTCAAAGGGAACAGCATATGTTGTTATGCGGTTTGACCGATAAAGATCTTCGTAGAATATGTGGGAGCCAATATGAGCATCCAGGTTTCGCTATTGGTTATTGACCGGAGATGTGTCTCGGTCATGTCTACATAGTTCTCGAACCCGTGGGGTCCGCACGCTTAAAGTTCGATGACGGTTATATTATGAGTTTATGTGTTTTGATGTACCGAAGGTAGTTTGGAGTCCCGGATGAGATCGGGGACATGACGAGGAGTCTCGAAATGGTCGAGACGTAAAGATCGATATATTGGACGACTATATTCGGACTTCGGAAAGGTTCCGAGTGATTCGCGTATTTTTCGGAGTACTGGAGAGTTACGGAAATTCGCCGGGGAGTATATGGGCCTTATTGGGCCATACGGGGATAGAGGAGAGAGGCCAAAAGGAAGGAGGCACGCGCCCCCCCCTCTGGTCCGAATTGGACAAGGGGTGCAGCACCCTTTTCCTTCTCCCTCTCCCACTCTTTCCTTCTCTCCTACTCCGGAAAGGAAAGGGGAATCCTACTAGGACTTGGGAGTCCTAGTAGGACTCCCCACACTTGGCGCACCCTCCTCTAGGGTCGGCCTCTCCCTCCCTCCTTTATATACGGGGGCAGGGGGGCACCTTTAGACACAACAATTGATCCCTTGGATCTCTTAGCCGTGTGCGGTGCCCCCTCCATCATAGTTCACCTCGATAATATCATAACGGTGCTTAGGCGAAGCCCTGCATCGGTAGAACATCATCATTGTCACCACGTCGTCGTGCTGACGGAACTCTCCCTCAAAAGCTCGGCTGGATAGGATCCAGAGGGACGTCATTGAGTTGAACGTGTGCTGAACTCCGAGGAGCCGTGCGTTCGGTACTTGATCGGTCGGATCGTGAAGATGTACTACTACATCAACCGCATGGTGCTAATGCTTCCGCTTACGGTCTACGAGGGTACATGGACACACTCTCCCCTCTCGTTGCTATGCATCACCATGATCTTGCGTGTGAGTAGGAATTTTTTTGAAATTACTACGTTACCCAACAGGAGGTGGGGAAGGGGGCGGAGGAGCCCGATGACGCTGTCGAGAGCGACACCCGCGAAGCCATGATGGCCACCGGATCCGGAGCGGCGGCCAGAGTGGCCGCCGGCGCAAGGCAGAGGCGTGGGGAGTGGGGGAGCGGGGGAGCGGGGGATGTATTTCCTTCTGGGGCCCTCTCTTTGTGTTGCTCACCCTACTTTGTTTGTTTGGGTACGATGACCTGCGTACCTCTAGTTAATTAGTTTGCGTACTGTATGTTGCATCCAGTTGCTAACCCTTTATTTTTAGTGTTGCTCTAGTATATTTTGTTGCATATGATTGTACATTCTCTTGATGAAGATGCATCTCTAACAAGTACCTAGCTTCTTGATGGCGAGGTGGCAGTGCTCTGTTGTGTACAAAGGGAAGGTTCTGGGGGTATACAATGAGTGGCCTGAGTGTCAAGCGCATGTGAATGGGATCTCGGGTGCCAGCCATAAAGGCTTCAAAAGCAGACAAGAAGCAGAAGCTAGTTAATTGAGTTTCACACTATCGCGAGAGAGGACTCGTAACCACCGCCTCATGTACTGCATAGTTCCGCTCTCACTCATAGTGATAGATCTTCTCACATATATCATTGTTTAGATAGATGACGATGTAGTTGCAAGTATTCGAGACTTGTATTGCTATTTTCAAAATGATGACAAGAGACCACTTCCTGTTGGATGATGATTATGATGATGACCATCTTGTGTCTCTATGTATATGTTATGATTATATTTGTATGTGTATGATATGCTAGAGATTATTGTATAAAGCCCAAAAAAAATTCAGCAGCACAAAATGTGGAGCAGATTTAAAAAAAACTAATAACAGTAGCGCGGGGTATGACATTAGCAACAGCGAGCTCTTACCAGTAGTGCTCTTTGCATAAGGGCGTTGCAGCTATTATCAGCAACGCGTGTTCGAGACAAACGCTGCTGCTATCCCTAGTTAGCAGTAGCGCTGGTTAGGACACGCTACTGATAAGCATTAGATGTAGCGTCGTATCAGTAGCATGACGACCTGCGCTACTGATATCCCTAGTTACCAGTAGCGCTGGTCAGGACGCGCTACTGCTAAGCATTAGCTGTAACACCGTATCAGTAGCGTGGCGACCCGCGCTACTGATATCCCTATTTAGCAGAAGCGCTGGTCAGGCCGCACTACTACTAAGCATTAGCTGTAGCGCCGTATCAGTAGCGTGGCTACCCACGCTACAGATAAGCATATAACCCGCGCTACTGCTAGGCTTTTCCCTAGTAATGGCGGCATGCATACATGATTTGTACACTAAAAGTCACGCCATCCTAGTAAATAACTACGAACTGATAACACAAAATTGGTACATATATAATGGCATATATATCCAACAACCAACTTAAACCATGCTAGGAATTAATGTCGTATGCATATATAATGCTCCATCACCACCGAAGCAACAACACACTCGAAAGCCCACCAGTTGATACAATTCTTCCTGCTACCAATATGTTAATGATGAGGAAATGATAATTTCTAGTCTAGAGCCAAGAACCATGGAACAGAAAAACATAAAGATTGTTGATTCGATCAGGGAATATGAGGCATCAGGAAAAACACGGGTACTGACTTGTTGTATGCTTCAGAAAATAGGAAGGGTGCTACACATCGACTATCACCTACCTGGCGCAGCTATATTCACCCTACCCCTGAAGTCCTTCAAGTTCGTGAGCCGACCAGAAATATCTGATTAGCCACATCTGATGCATTCACCAAAGTTCTTGAAGATCGTACGTAGCGTCGAACTCCCCCGACCTTGACTGACTCTCCTGGGGTGATAGAACCATAGGAACACGATTCCCTTCTTACAAACTACTCCCTCCGTTCAGAAAAGGTTGTCCCAATTTCTCTAGTGAAGTTTCTACTTGCATTCTAGTCAATACAACATAGTGGCATTCATCCATGATTCACACATTAAAAGTCACACCATATTAGTAAATAACTACTAACTGATAGCACATAATTGGTACATATATAATGGCATATATACAACAACCAACATAAACCATGCTAGGAATTAATGTCGTATGCATATATATTGCTCCATCACCACCGAAGCAACACAACACAATCAAAAGCCTACCAGTTGATACAATTCCTACTTCTACCAATATGTTAGTGATAAGAAAATGATAATTTATACTCTAGAGCCAAGAACCATGGCAGAGAGAAAGATAAAGATTGTGGATTCAATTAGGGAATATGAGGCTTCAGGAAAAACACGACCACTGATTTGTTGAATTCATGGCAAAATAGGAAAGGTGCTACATATCGACTATCACCTACCCGAAGTAGTAAATTCACCCTACCCCTGAAGTCCTTCAAGTTCCCGAGCCAATCAGAAACATCTGATTAGCCACATCTGATATATTCACTAAAGTTCTTGAAGATAGTACACAACGCCAAACTCCCTCAGACCTTGATTCACTTTCTTGGGGCGATAGAACCACAGGTACACGGAGTCCCTTCTTACAAACTACTCCCTCCGTTTGAAAATACTTGTCCGAGGAATGGATGTATCTGGATGCATTTTAGTTCTAAATACATCCATTTGTATCCATTTCTACGACAAGTATTTTCGGACGGAGGTAGTACAAAACATGCCCGGAGAACCCGTGCCAATCTTTGCAGTGCAGACCCCTCGGCAACACCAGCACGGCCGTGCATCTAGTGTCGTTGGGCCCTCGAATTTGCCCGAGCTGTGGCGACACACCGCACTTGAGCATAGTTTTTGAGGAATTTTTTTTTTGAGGATTTTGTAGGAACACATTGTCACTGTTGAGAGCAGTCAAAGGAAGAAAAAAACACTTTAGTATCAATGGGATCAAGGTTGCAGGGCCATTGGGGCCCGGAAACCGGCCCTGTCCGCTCTCATCGGCGCAATAAACCAACCCAAGGAAACAAATCCCAAAGCTGCCATAGCTCGCAATTCTCTCACCTCTGAATCTGCGCATCGTCGTTTTCACAGCATAGGTCAGTCTCCCGCAGATCTCTCTCGTTCTTGCCCCAGGGTTCAAGATCCTCCCGTGTCCCACCCTGCACACTCCCCCTCCCCCTCCTGGGTCGCCGGCTAGGTCCGGATCTGGGAGCCATGCTGCCTATCCTCCCTTCGCCGTGATCTGGTTCCTCGAATTCCGATGTACCAGCTCGGCGGAGTTGGGGCGGGGAAGCAATGATGTCGAAGCCCGCAGGGGACACCAAGCTCTTGGTCCAGTCCCTCACCAAGGCCTACGCCACCACGTCCACGAATCTCAAGGTAAATTTCAATTTCTTTCCCTAGTAGTAGTATTTTTTTCCTCTGCCACTGGCGACTGTTTGGTTACTGATGTGCTTCTTGTGATCCACAGATCATTGACATGTATGTGGTTTTCTCCGTGGCCACTGCCCTCGTTAAGGTAAATTTCGATGCTATGCCCATGAACACAGAAGCTAGCACTGATTTGGGATGGACAAGTGCTGGCGTAGTGTGTCATGATGGTTTTAGGGAGATTAATCACACTGCGTGGCACCATGTCTGGTCAATAGTGATCTACTGGAGCTATGTACTGATTTAGTTGATGGCAATATATCTTTTGTGTTTGTTGTACCACATTTCTCAGTTTTTTGTTAGTAGAAGTAGGCTATCAGCTTGAAAATATCTCATGCACCTGCTACCTGGCACTACTAGTACCTAAGAAGGCATCATACGTGTTCTCAGATATTTTTACTAGCAGATCATTAGTCAGATTCTATAGCAAACAATTTCCGTATCATCACATATTTTTACTCATTAGCCTTGTGTTCAACTCAAAAGTCATATGTCCTCTTTTTTAGACTTTATGCAAGACAACAGTGAACTGCAGGATGATAAGTAAGAACTATATAGCCTTCCTTTTACTGCCCATAATGAGTTGTGTTAGATGACAATGTCTAAATATTTTTCCCTTGTAGTGGTTCCCGAAGCACTTAACTCAAAGATTACCTCTCAAACTATATGATTGGTGGCCGGCTATCACAAGGGGTTGGACAAGAGTCATGCGTGCCTTCCGCAAGGAGGAGAGCTCAATAGGGGCATTCCACGTCACCTTATTCAGCAACCAGAATATCTCTCGCCTCTTTCTTTACCGTTTTTAATAGTACAAGTATACAACCCTGGTTCATCATTCTTTATTTGGTGTTTATGTAATTCTTGAACATATGTACCTGGGAATCGAATAATGCATTGGTTGTTGAACCTGATGGATGTGAATGAATTTATAGTCTAGTTTCAAATTGAAATTCGGTATAATTTTAGATAGCAGCATTTAAATTAGGGTAAAAATACGCTATGCAGGTCATTATAGCGCACACGGTCTATAAAGCACAACGTGTGTGATATACATCATAATCCGACATGGTTCACGAAGAGAAACCGTGTGTAACCATGCACACAGTTGTTGATTGCAAAGCATGCGTGATGTCAGACAATATCGCAAACAGTGTGAGAAATCTAAATGTGTGTGATTGTCGCCTTATCATACACGCTATACAATCATGAATTGTTTGTGGTGGGGTGCGCATTGTAAATGTAGAGCCAGTTTTTTATGTGCCTGGACTGCGCTGGTATAAGGTAAAACCAGAACACTCCAACTGCGATGGTAACACGAGCGCAACCGAGTAGCAAGGATGAAGCGTTTGGGATATTGGAGATATCAGAGACAGTTTTCTGAAGACTCGCGTTTGGGATAGATGTCGCCATCGCATATGCTTAGTTATTCAGAACGTATGCATTCCCACACCCTATCCCGATGGTTTCTAGGCCATGTGGGAAGGACCCCCCCCCCTATCGCCCACACTCACTTGGGGACAGTTTAAAATGCCGTCGCGGAAAGGGGTTAAAAACCGTCTGTATAGCAGCACGCTGTACCAGTGGAATACCAAACAAACAACGCATCAAAGCCTAACAACTAAAGCCAGAGACCCCAACCAAGCCACATACTAGGTTTGGGGCACAAGCACACACTTATCTATATGAAGAGATAATGTATCTTGTGGATGTGCTTCTATATACGGGATCATCTTCCTCGATGTAGCAACGTAGAAACTGTAAGAACGGACACACACTTTTGTAACCAAACCAAGGAACTAGTGAACCATGAGGATCTCAATACAAATGAACAAAAAAACAAAAATAGTTGTGGTAGTCATTTTTTAAGATGTCAAAGAACTAGTATCCATGTATCTACACCTGATGGAGCACATACATGAGTAATTAGGAAGTATAACTAGTCTCAAAAACGAAACAAAAAGAACAAGCTACCAACACAATGAAAACTTAGGTATTATAATTCATTGCTAAACCATAGACAATGTTCAGATATAAAAGCCATTGATAGCTTGCTCCGAGCTGATGTCGTTAGCAGAACGTACTCATGATGCTCCTATAACTGTAATGTAAACAAAGCTCATAGATGATTGACGGAGATGAACATAGCCCGTAAATGAGTGGAAATCTTCAATTTGTCAAACACAACATCATTACGACATAGCCTAAAGCTTTAGGTAACCCAAGGCATCAAAAACAAATCCATTTGTTTTTCTGTGCCCTTAGGTCATCCAACCATCTGCATGGTGCCACATGCACAATTCTTTCACATGCTATCACGTATATTCTTGTATGCACCTCACTTGCATATTGTAGTGAATATCACGAAGAAGTGTGTTATATACATCACCGAAAATTACATTTTGTAACACAAATGAAAAACCTTCTAGCTTGTTTCCTATCCAGGATTGATTGTTTTAAAGAAGCATAATAATATACAAGAAAAGAAAATTACATACATCATATGGTATTGTGAAACCTTGTGCACAAAAATTATATGTTGATTGTCTATACCGCTCTGGTCGAAATATGTATATGTTACTCAATTATTTCTATATATCATTTCCTAGATGTTTGAACCATGACTTATTCATGCTTTATTTTAAGATAACCATGCGTTTATAGTCTATGCGTTGTGATCAGGTTGCGGTCTTTACAAAGAATGACTCGAACGAGTGCATGAGAAATGCACAATATGTCTCTAGTAAAGTATCTACTTGCATTCCACTCAATACAATATAGCGGCATTCATCCATGATTCGTACACTAAAACTCACACCATCTTAGTAAATAACTACTAACTCGTAACACATAATTGGTACATATATAATGGCATGTATACAACAACCAACTTAACCATGCTAGGAATTAATGTGGTATGCATATGTATTGCTCCATCAGCACCGAAGCAACAACACACTCGAAAGCTCACCAGTTGATACAATTCTTCCTGCTACCACGTTAGTGATGAGGAAATGATAATTTCTACTCTAGTGCCAAGAACCATGGCAGAGAAAAAGATAAAGATTGTGGATACAATTAGGGAATATGAGGCTTCAGGAAAAACATGACCACTGAGTTGTCGATTTCATCGCAAGATAGGAAGGGTGCTACATATCGACTATCACCTACCTGACACTAGTGCAGAACCGGGCAATACCACCGGTTCGTAAGGCCCTTTAGTGCCGGTTCCATAACCGACACTAAAGTATGGTCACTAAAGCCCCCCCCCCCCTTTAGTACCGGTTCAGCACGAACCGGTGCTAAAGGGCAACCACGTGGCACGAGCCAGCTCCGAGGGCCTGGAGCCCTTTAGTACCGGTTGGTAAGACCAACCGGTACTATAAGGTTTGGGGGTTTTTAGTTTTATGATTTCTTTTTCATTTAATTTTGTGTTTCCATTTTAATTCTTTTTCGTTTGATGGTATTTTACGATACTACACATTGTAAACGTTATGCATATATATATATATATATATATATATATATATATATATATATATATATATATATATAATTTCTAGTAGAACCAATCATCGAGTTCAACATGATTGTCATGATATTATAAGCGTTCATATATAACACCACAAAAGAAAATCACTTAAGTTCAGAACGAAGAACACGGACATGAAAGGACAAGTACTAACTAAGAGCAGCATGAAGAACTAGCTAAATCACTCCTGCTAGCTACTCTCTCTCTGGTAAAATAGCATAGAACATGTATAGCTCTCCTGATTGATCATACTGGAGCATGCCGATGAACCTGTCTCCTAATCGTGGGCTGCGCTTCTCATTGCTGCCCCCTAGTACTTCTCTGCGATCATTAACAATTTTCCTCCAATCTTTCACTATTAAGCATTCATCGCTTCTAGAAATCCTGAATGCATTCATGTGCAATGCAGGATATCTTGGCCTTAAGCTAACAATTGACATCTGACCTTTAGTATCGATCCCCTGAGGCACAACTGTCATCGGGAATCCCTGTTGAAGAACATCGTATAGTACTTAATTAATATACTTAGCAATGAAAGTTTAGGAAAAAAATATGTATGCAAAATATGCACTGAGGACAAATAGTAAATATCTTACCATCATTCCTAAATAGATGTGACCGTAGTTCAATACCATCACTATTGGTCGCACGTTTTGAGTACTAACATTTCCAAGTGCAGGAAAAAAATTTGTCTTGACAGTATGAAGATCCTCAAGCCATGAAACATAATGACTTATCTCCTCGCAGTTTAGTTCAGCTCCGGGACAGTAGAAAGTCCTGTCTACCAAGCGCCGGACATGTTTGGTTGAATGGAGATAAGTTGTCAATAGAAATTAGTTGTCAGTTATTTTTGAAATAAGCAATATCAAAGACAAAATATATTTCAGAAGAATTCACATAATGGTAGAACTGGAGGCGTCTGCACATCGACCCATATGTCTCTATTACCTTCAATATCATCTTCCGGACGAATATCAAAGGTGATAACCATACCAGACTCAAATGCATAAGCCTTGCATAGTGCTTGCCAAGTTTTGGTTTCAAAATAGGTGTACGTGTGTGCATTGTATACTTTGACGTTGAAAGTATAACCATCATGCTCAGTTTTCAGGTAAGCTCTCTTTACCTCCACAGTTTCCATATCTTTGAAACCTATCTTATTCAAGACAAAAATTCTTGCATGGCATGGGATGCGCTAGTAGAATAGTGAAAATTAAAAATTATAAGTCAGGCAAATGAAGCATATATAAGTCATGCTTAATTAGGAAAACAGACTTGTCGTTATGACTTACTGTATCGAATTCGAAAGTCTCATCCAGCTTGATGCTGAATCGCCTACCATCAACAAGGAAATTTCTGTCGCACTGGCCGCGCTCGTCTTCACAGTATGTGCACATACCGAAATTTTTTCCGTCGTCAGACGGCATTTCCTATGTTCATATTAGGCGAAACATTAAACACTTACTAATTCAATTAATTCAACTACTTCTATTAATTCAACTAAGCATTTACTAAAAATAAACTAGTTATATTAATTCAATTAGTTGAACTAAGCATTTACTAAAAATAAACTAGTTATATTAATTCAATTAGTTCAACTAAACATTTACTAAAAATAAACTAGTTCTATATATTAATTCAACTAGTTCAACTAAGGATTTACTAAAAATAAACTAGTTCTATATATTAATTCAACAAGTTCAACTAAGCATTTACTAAAAATAAATATATATCTAACTATATTCATCTCTAACAATTGACATTACTATATATTTAACTTTTCTATCTAATTCATCAAACATTCGACATTAATCTAACATTTATATAAACTCAAAATATATAAAAACATTAGATAAACAGAAAAACTCAATAACAAATAATATTTTAATTAGATAAGCAAATCTCAGATACGACAATTTTCTTATTAAAAATAAACTAGTTATATTAATTATTCAACTAGTTCAAACCTCATATACCTAAATAAACTAGTTCGACAATTTTCTTACTAAAAATAAACTAGTTATATTAATTATTCAACTAGTTCAAATCTCACATACCTAGCTAATTAATATCTATTCTCAAAAAAAAAAAAAGCTAATTAATATCTAATTAAATTTTCTAAAAAACAGAAAACAGAAAACAGAAAATAAGTAAAAAATATGTGTGTGTGTATGTGTGTAGTGTGTGTATATGTGTGTATGTGTGTGTGCGCCGCCCCGTACGCCGCCACCCCGTACGTACGAGCGGGTGCGCCGGCGTATGGGGCGGGAGCGGCGGCGTACGGGGCGGGGTCGCCGGCGCGCGGGTGTGTGAGAGACGTACGGGACCGCGGCGGCGCGAGACGACGACGACGACGGGCGGCGGCGGGGACAGCGACGACGACGATGGGCGACGGGCGGCGACGACGGGATCGAGCGGCGCGCGGCGATGTCGAGAGGTTGGAGACGAAAGTGGGGAGATGTAACTGAAATTTTCGTAAGTGCTATATATATAGGATGGGCCTTTAGTACCGGTTGGAGCCACCAACCGGTACTAAAGGCCAACTTTGGCCAGGCCAAGAGGCGGGAATAGCAGGCCTTTAGTACCGGTTGGTGGCTCCAACCGGTACTAAAGGGTGATCTTTAGTACCGGTTGGAGCCACCAACCAGTACTAAAGGCCTCACGCTGCCACCCCAAAGTTTAGTCCCACCTCGCCGGGCGAAGGGCAGCCGCACTGGTTTATAAACCCAGCCGCGGCTACCTCTTTGAACTCCTCTATATAGCAGGCTTGTGGGCCTAAATTCTGCGCGCTGCCCTGTGAGTCTGATGGGCCTTTAAGGCCTGTAATTGCACGCCCGTGGCCTAGCAGGCCCATAGGGCAGCGCCCCAATTTTTTTATAGTTTTTTTCTTTTCTGCTTTATTTTCTTCTATTTATTTCTGCTTAGTTTTTTGTATAGTTTTTTCTTTTCTGTTATATTTATTTTCTTCTATTTATTTCTGAGTAGTTTTTCATCTAGTTTGCCAAAATTCAACATTTTCAGAGTTCATTTTGTAGTGATTTTCAATTTCACAGTCATTTTATATAGTTTTTTTCTTTTCAGCTATAGGTTTTTTCTGCTATTTTTTCTTTTCTGCAAAACTTGATGGTCAAAGTCTGGAGTTATAACCAAAGTTTAAAAAAAAGAAATGCCGACGTGCAATTAAGCAACGTGAGCATTGAGCCTCTTCTTCATCGTCTCTGCACTCAGTGCTTATAAACCACTCCTAGTCCCTCTCTCTTCGCGAGGTGGGACTAAAAAACAGCTTACTAAGAAACTGTAGTACTGGTTCATCCATGAACCGGTACTAAAGGTGCTCGTGGGGCCCCAGCCTTACCTGACACAACCTCATTAGTACCAGTTCGTGGCACGAACCGGTGCTAAAGGTTCGCCACGAACCGGTACTAAACAGCTCCTCCCACCTAGCAGTTGGTGCATACTGAACGCAAAAAATATAAGAGCATTTAGATCATGATCTTATATTTCTTTACAGTCTAAATTGTCAATATGATCTTATAACATCAAAAATACTTTGATCATCAATGATCTTTGTGTGTACAATCTGAATTGTCAATATGAGTCATCAACGATTTATAAACCGATGAAGACTCATATTGCGGCCACAAATTCTACACATAGAGTTCAATGAAGACCAAGTTCTTGTGATAGTTTGAGAAATAACATATTTAAGGTGGTAAAAGGCTTGTTAGGGGAGCGAGGTGGGACTAAAAACAGCTTGCCATAACCTCATTAGTACCGGTTCGTGGTACGAACCAGCACTAAATGGTGATGGTGGGGCCATAGCCTGACCGCAGGCTAACACAGCCTCTTTAGTACCGTTTCGTGGCAAGAACCGGTACTAAAGGTTCGCCACGAACCGGTGCTATTGATCGCCGCCACGAACCAGCACTAATGTACACATTAGTGCCGGCTGAAATTCAAACCGGCACTATTGTGCTTCACATTTGACCCTTTTTCTACTAGTGTGACACAGCTAAATTCACCCTACCCCTGAAGTCCTTCAAGTTCATGAGCCGATCAGAATCATCTGATTATCCACATGTGATGTATTCACCGAAGACCTTGAAGATTGTACACAGCACTGAACTCCCTCGACCTTGACTGACTCTCTTGGGGTGACAGAACCATAGAAACACGAGTCCCTTCTTACAAACTACTCCCTCCGTCCGGAAACGGTTGTCCCAAACTTGTCCATCGAATAGATGTACCTAGCAATTACTATCTAATGCCGTTGGGCCCTGGAAGTCGCTCGAGCTATCACGACACACCGCGCTTGAGCACGTTTTTTTAGGGACACATTGTCACTGTTGAGGGTAACAATGGGCTAAAGTTACAAGGCCGTTTGAGCCCAGAAATCGGCCCCATCCACCACTCTCGTCGGTGCAATAAACCAACCCCTCCCAAAGCTATCAGAGCTCGCTATTCTCGCCTCTGAATCTGCGCGTCGTCATCTTCACAGCACAGGTCAGTCTCCCCCCTCCCTCCTGCAGATCTCTCTTGCCCTCGCCCTAGGGTTCAAGATCCTCCTACATCCCACCCTGCACTCTCCCCCTCCCCCTCCCGGACCGGCGGCCGGGTCCGGATCTGGGAGCCGTGCTGTCCATCCTCCCTCCGCCGTGATCTGAGAACCATGTGGATCTCGGTACAAATGAAGAAAAGAAAACAAAAATAGCTGTGGTAGTCATTTTTTAAGATGTCAAAGAACTAGTATCCATCTATCTACCGTTGATGGTGCACACACGTGAGTAATGAAGAAGTATAACTAGTCTAAAAAACGAAACAAAAATAACAAGCTACCAACACAATGAAAACTTAGGTATTATAATTCATTGCTAAACCATAAACGATGTTCGGATATAAAAGCCATTGATAGATAGCTCCGAGCTGATGTCGTTAGCAGAACGTACTCATGATGCTCCTATAACTGCAATGTAAACAAAGCTCATAGATGATTAACAGAGATGAACATAGCCCGTAAATGAGTGGAAATCTTCAATTTGTCTAAAACAACATCATTACGACATAGCCTAATGCTTTAGGTAACCAAAGGCATCAGAAACGAGACATCCATTTGTTTTTCTGTGCCCTTAGGTCATCCAATCATCTGCATGGTGTGACATGCACAATTCTTGCACATGCTATCATGTGTATTCTTGTATGCACCTCGCTTGCATATTGTAGTGAATATCACGAAGAAGTGTTTTTATATTCATCACCGATCATTACATTTGTAACGCAAATGAAAAACTTACTGTCTTATTTCCTATCCAGGATTGATTGTTTTCACGAAACATAAGAATATACAAGACAAAAAAATTACATACATCATATGGTATTGTGAAACCTTGTGCACAAAAATTATATGTTGATTGTCTATACTACGCTGGTTGAAATATGTATATGTTACTGAATTATTTGTATATATCATTTCCTAGATGTTTGAACCATGACTTATTCATGCTTTAATTTAAGATAACCATGCATGTATAGTCTATGAGTTGTAATCAGGTTGCGGTCATTACAAAGAATGACTCGCTCGAGTGTGTGAGAGATGCACAATAAGTCTCTAGTAAAGTATCTACTTGCATTATAGTCAATACAACATAGCGGCATTCATCCATGATTCGTACACTAATAGTCACACTATCCTACTAAATAACTACTAACTGGAACCACATAATTGGTACATATATAATGGCATATATATATACAACAACCAACTTAAACCATTCTAGGAATTAATGTCGTATGCATATATATTGCTCCATCACCACCGAAGCAACAACACACTCGGAAGCCTCCCGGTTGAAACAATTCCTCCTTCGACCAATATGGTAGTGATGAGGAAATGATAATAGCTAGTCTAGAGCCAAGAACCATGGCAGAGAAAAAGATAAAGATTGTGGATTCAATTAGGGAATATGAGGCTTCAGGAAAACACGACCACTGAGTTGTCGATTCATCACAAAATAGAGGAAGGGTGCTACATATCGACTATCACCTACCCGGCATAGCTAAATCCACCCTACCCCTGAAGTCCTTCAAGTTTCCGAGCCGGTCAGAAATATCTAATTAGCCACATCTGATGTATTCACTACGGTTCTTGAAGATCGTACACAGTGTCGAACTCCCTTGACCTTGATTCACTTTCTTGGTGATAGAACCATAGGAACACGAGGCCCTTCTTACAAGCTACTCCCTCCATCCGGAAAATGTTATCCCAAACTTGTCCTATGAATAGATGTACCTAGCACTAACTATCTAGTGTCGTTGGGCCGTGGAAGTTGCCCGAGCTATCACGACACACCGCCCTTGAGCACTTTTTTTGAGGATTTTCTAGCGACACATTGTCATCGTTGAGGGTATCAATGGGATCAAGTTGCAGGGCCATTTGGGCCTGGAAATCGGCCCCATCCATTCTCATCGGCGCAATAAACCAACCCCACGAAAGAAATCCCAAAGCTGTTAGAGCTCGCAATTCTCACCTCTGAATTTGAGCATCATCGTCTTCACAACACAGGTCAGTCTCCACCTCCCTCCCGCAGATCTCTCTTGCCCTCGCCCCAGGGTTCAAGATCCTCTCCCTTCCCCTCCCGGACCGCCGGCCGGGTCCGGATCTAGGATCTGTGTTGTCTGTCCTCCCTTCGCCGTGATCTGATTCCTCGAATTATGATCTGCCAGCTCGAAGCGGAGTTGGGGCGGGAGCTGGCTTGCGGGGAAGCAAGGATGCCGAAGCTCGCGGAGGATGCCAAGCTCGTGATCCAGTCCCTCGCCAAGGCCTACGCCACCACGCCCACGAATCTCAAGGTAAATTTCAATTTTATTCCCTTGTAGTAGTATTTTCTTTCGCTGCCACTGGCGACTGCCAGGTTACTGATGTACCTCTCGTGCTCCGCAAATCATTGACCAGTACGTGGTCTTCGCCGTGGCCACTGCCCTCGTTCAGGTAAAATTTGACACTTTGCCCAGGAACACATAAGCTAGCACTGATTTGGGATGGACAAGTGCTGGCGTAGTGTAGCATGATGGTTTTAGGAAGATTAATCACATTGCGTGTCATCGTGCCTAGTCAATGGTGATCTACTGGAGCTATGTGCACATTTAATTGATGGCAATATATCTTTTGTGTTTGTTGTACCACATTTCTCTATTTTTTGTTAGTAGAAGTAGGCTATTAGCTTGAAAATATCTGATGCACCTGCTACCTAGCACTACTAGTACCTAAGAAAGCATCATGCATGTTCTCTGATATTTTTACTAGCAGATCGTTAGTTAGATTCTATAGCAAACAATTTCCGTATCATCACATATTTTTACTCATTAGCCTTGTATTCAACTCAAAAGTCATATGTCCTCTTTTTTACAATTTATGCAAGACAACAGTGAACTGCAGGATGATAAGTAAGAACTATGTAGCCTTCTTTTTACTGCTCATAATGAGTTGTGTTACATGACAATGTCTAAATCTTTTTCCCTTGTAGTGGTTCCCGAAGCACTTAACTCAAAGATTACCTCTCAAACTACATGATTGGCGGCCGACTATCACAAGGGGTCTGACTAGAGTCGTGTGTGCCTTCTGCAAGGAGGAGAGCTCAATTGGGGCATTCCGCTTCACCTTATTCAGCAACCAGAATGTCTCTCGCCTCTTCTTTACCGTTTTTAATAGTACAAGTATACAACCCTGGTTCATCATTCTTTATTTGGTGTTTATGTAATTCTTGAACATATGTACCTGGGAATCGAATAATGCATTGGTTGTTGAACCTGATGGATATGAATGAAGTTATAGTCTACTTTCGAATTGAAATTCGGTATAATTTTAAATAGCAACATTAAAATTAGGGTGAAAATACGCTATGCAGGTCATTACAGCGCACACGGTCTATAAAGCACAGCGTGTGTGATATACATCATAATCCGACATGGTTCACGAAGAGGAACCGTGTGTAACCATGCACACAGCTGTCGTTTGCAAAGCATGTGTGATGTCAGACAATATCGCAAACAGTGTGAGAAATCTAAATGTGTGTGATTGTCGCCTTATGGTACACGCTTTACAATCATGAATTGTTTGTGGTGTGGCGCGCATTGTAAACGTAGAGCCAGTTTTTTATGTGCCTGGACTGCGCCTGGTATAAGGTAAAACTAGAACAGTCGGACTGCGATGGTAACACGAGCGCAAACGGGTAGCAAGGATGAAGCGGTTGGCATATTGGAGATATCAGAAATAGTTGTCTGAAGACTCGCGTTTGGGATAGATGCCGGCATCGCATATGCTTAGTTATTCAGAACGTATGCATTCCCACACCCTATCCCGATAGTTTCTGGGTCATGTGGGAAGGACCTCCCCCCCCCCCTATCGCCCACACTCACTTGGGAACGGTTTAAAATGCCATCGCGGAAAGGGGTTAAAAACCGTTTGTATAGCAGCACGCTGTACCAGTAGAATACCAAAGAGACAACGCATCAAAGCCTAACAACTAAAGCCAGAGTCCCCAACCGAGCCACATACTAGGTTTGGGGCACAGGCACACACTTATATATATGAAGAGACAATGTATCTTATGGATGTGCTTATATATGCGGGATCATCTTTCTCGATGTAGCAACGTAGAAGCTGTAAGAACGGACACACACTTTTGTAACCAAACCAAGGAACTAGTGAACCACGAGAATCTCAGTACAAATGAACAAAAGAAAACAAAAATAGCTGTGGTAGTCATTTTTTAAGATGTCAAAGAACTAGTATCATGGTATCTACACCTGATGGTGCACATACATGAGTAATTAGGAAGTATAACTAGACTCAAAAATGAAACAAAAATAACAAGCTACCAAAACAATGAAAAATTAGGTATTATAATTCATTTCTAAACCATAAACCATGTTCGGATATAAAAGCCATTGATAGCTTGCTCCGAGCTGATGTCATTAGCAGAACGTACTAATGATGCTCCTATAACTGCAATGTAAACAAAGCTCGTAGATGATTGACGGAGATGAACATAGCTCGTAAATGAGTGGAAATCTTCAATTTGTCAAACACAACATCATTACGACATAGCCTAAAGCTTTAGGTAACCAAAGGCATCGGAAACAAATCCATTTGTTTTTCTGTGCCCTTAGGTCATCCAATCATCTGATGGTGCGACATGCACAATTCTTTCACATGCTATCACATATATTCTTGTATGCACCTCACTTGCATATTGTAGTGAATATCACGAAGAAGTGTGTTATATACATCACCGATCATTACATTTTGTAACGCAAATGAAAAACCTTCTAGCTTGTTTCCTATCCAGGATTGATTGTTTTAAAGAAGCATAATAATATACAAGACAACAAAATTACATACATCATATGGTATTGTGAAACGTTGTGTACAAAAATTATATGTTGATTGTCTATACTGCTCTGGTCAAAATATGTATATGTTACTCAATTATTTCTATATATCATTTCCTAGATGTTTGAACCATGACTTATTCATGCTTTATTTTAAGATAACCATGCGTGTATAGTCTATGGGTTGTGATCACGTTGCGGTCTTTACAAAGAATGACTCGATTGAGTGCGTGAGAGATGCACAATATGTCTCTAGTAAAGTATCTACTTGCATTCCAGTCAATACAATATAGCGGCATTCATCCATGATTCGTACATTAAAACTCACAACATCTTAGTAAATAACTACTAACTGATAACACATAATTGGTACATATATAATGGCATGTATACAACAACCAACTTAAACCATGCTAGGAATTAATGCGGTATGCATATATATTACTCCATCACCACCGAAGCAACAACACACTCGAAATCCAACCAGTTGATACAATTCTTCCTGCTACCAATACCTTAGTGATGAGGAAACGATAATTTCTACTCTAGTGCCAAGAACCATGGCAGAGAAAAAGATAAAGATTGTGGATTCAATTAGGGAATATGAGGCTTCAGGAAAAACATGACCACTGAGTTGTCGATTTCATCGCAAGATAGGAAGGGTGCTACATATGGACTATCACCTACCCGGCACAGCTAAATTCACCCTACCCCTGAAGTCCTTCAAGTTCATGAGCCGATCAGAAACATCTGATTAGCCACATCTGATGTATTCACCGAAGACCTTGAAGATTGTACACAGCGCGGAACTCCCTCGACCTTGACTGACTTTCTTGGGGTGACAGAACCATAGAAAAACGAGTCCCTTCTTACAAAGTACTCCCTCCGTCCGGAAACGGTTTCCCAAACTTGTCCATCGAATAGATGTACCTAGCACTCACTATCTAGTGTCGTTGGGCCTTGGAAGTCGCCCGAGCTATCACGACACACCGCGCTTGAGCATGTTTTTTTAGGGACACATTGTCACTGTTGAGGGTAACAATGGGCTAAAGTTACATGGCCGTTTGGGCCCGGAAATCGGCCCCATCCACCACTCTCATCGGCGCAATAAACCAACCCCTCCCAAAGCTACTGGAGCTGGCAATTCTCGCCTCTGAATCTGTGCTTCGTCGTCTTCACAGCACAGGTCAGTCTCCCCCTCCCTCCCGCAGATCTCTCTCGCCCTCGCCCCAGGGTTCAAGATCCTCCCACGTCCCACCCTGCACTCTCCCCCTCCCCCTCCCGGACCGCCGGTCAGGTCCGGATCTGGGAGTCGTGTTGTCCATCCTCCCTCCGCCGTGGTCTGAGAACAATGAGGGTCTCAGTACAAATGAACAAAAGAAAACAAACTGTTGGTAGTCATTTTTTAAGATGTTAAAGAACTAGTATCCATGTATCTACAACTGATGGTGCACACACGTGAGTAATTAGGAAGTATAACTAGTCTAAAAAATGAAACAAAAATAACAAGCTACCCACACAATGAAAACTTAGGTATTATAATTCGTTGCTAAACCATAAACCATGTTCGGATATAAAAGCCATTGATAGCTTGCTCCGAGCTGATGTCGTTAGCAGAACGTACTCATGATGCTCCTATAACTGCAATGTAAACAAAGCTCCTAGATTATTGACGGAGATGAACATAGCCCGTAAATGAGTGGAAATCTTCAATTTGTCAAAAATAACATCATTACGACATAGCCTAAAGCTTTAGGTAACCAAAGGCATCAGAAACGAGACATCCATTTGTTTTTCTGTGCCCTTAGGTCATCCAATCATCTGCATGTGTATTCTTGTATGCACCTCGCTTGCATATTGTAGTGAATATCACGAAGAAGTGTGTTATATTCATCACCGATCATTACATTTTGTAACGCAAATGAAAAACCTTCTGTCTTGTTTCCTATCCAGGATTGATTGTTTTGAGGGAACATAAGAATATACAAGACAACAAAATTACATACATCATATGGTATTGTGAAACCTTGTGCACAAAAATTATATGTTGATTGTCTATACTACGGTGGTTGAAATATGTATATGTTACTTAATTATTTGTATACATTTCCTATATGTTTGAACCATGACTTATTCATGCTTTAATTTAAGATAACCATGCGTGTATAGTCTATGGGTTGTGATCAGGTTGCGGTCTTTACAAAGAATGACTCAATCGAGTGCGTGAGAGATGCACAATAGGTCTCTAGTAAAGTATCTACTTGCATTCTAGTCAATACAACATAGTGGCATGCATCCATGATTCGTACACTAAAAGTCACACCATCCTAGTAAATA
Source organism: Triticum timopheevii (assembly GCA_963921465.1). Taxonomy (NCBI): domain Eukaryota; kingdom Viridiplantae; phylum Streptophyta; class Magnoliopsida; order Poales; family Poaceae; genus Triticum; species Triticum timopheevii. Next base: position 18,701,855 of record OY997274.1, read on the forward strand.
ACTACTAACTGGTAACACATAATTGGTACAAATATAATGGCATATATACAACAACCAACTTAAACCATGCTAGGAATTAATGTCGTATGCATATATAATGCTCCATCACCACCGAAGCAACAACACACTCGAAAGTCCACCAGTTGATACAATTCTTCCTGCTACCAATATCTTAGTGATGAGGAAATGATAATTTCTAGTCTAGAGCCAAGAACCATGGAAGAGAAAACATAAAGATTGTGGATTCGATCAGGGAATATGAGGCATCAGGAAAAACACAGGTACTGACTTGTTGTATGCTTCAGAAAATAGGAAGGGTGCTACACATCGACTATCACCTACCTGGTGCAGCTAAATTCACCCTACCCCTGAAGTCCTTCAAGTTTGTGAGCCGACCAGAAATATCTGATTAGCCACATCTGATGCATTCACCAAAGTTCTTGAAGATCGTACATAGCGTCGAACTCCCCCGACCTTGACTGACTCTTCTGGGGTGATAGAACCATAGGAACACGATTCCCTTCTTACAAACTACTCCCTCCGTTCGGAAAAGGTTGTCCCAATTTCTCTAGTGAAGTTTGTACTTGCATTCCAGTCAATACAACATAGCGGCATTCATCCATGATTCGTACATTAAAAGTCACACCATCCTAGTAAATAACTACTAACTGATAACACAGAATTGGTACATATATAATGGCATATATACAACAACCAACTTAAACCATGCTAATGTCGTATGCATATATATTGCTCCATCACCACCGAAGCAACAACACAATTGAAAGCCTACCAGTTGATACAATTCCTACTTCTACCAATATGTTAGTGATGAGGAAATGATAATTTCTACTCTAGAGCCAGGAACCATGGCACAGAAAAAGGTAAACATTATGGATTCAATGAGGGAATATGAGGCTTCGGGAAAAACACGACTATTGAGTTATTGAATTCATCGCAAAATAGGAAGGGTGCTACATATCGACTATCACCTACCCGACGCAGCTAAATTCACCCTACCCGTGAGGTCCTTCAAGCTCCTGATCCGATCAGAAACATCTGATTAGCCACATCTGATGTATTCACTAAAGTTCTTGAAGATAGTACACAGCGTCGAACTCCCTCGACCTTGATTCACTTTCTTGGGGCGATAGAACCAGAGGCACACGGAGTCCCTTCTTACAAACTACTCCCTCCGTCCGAAAATACTTGTCCGAGGAATGGATGTATCTAGATGCATTTTAGTTCTAGATACATCCATTTGTATCCATTTCTACGACAAGTATTTCCGAGTACAAAACGTCCCCGAAAAACCCGTGCCAATCTTTGCGGTGCAGACCCCTCGGCAACACCAGCACAGCTGGGCATCTAGTGTCGTTGGGCCTTGGAAGTTGCCTGAGCTATCACGACACACCGCGCTTGAGCACAGTTTTTGGGGAATATTTTTTTTTTGAGGATTTTCTAGGAACACATTGTCACTGTTGAGGGCAGTCGAAGGAAAAAAACACTTCATTATCAATGGGCTCAATTCGCAGGGCCGTTTGGGCCCGGAAATCGGCCCCATCCACTCTCATCGGCGCAATAAACCCACCCCAGGAAAGAAATCCCAAAGCTGCCGGAGCTCGCAGTACTCACCTCTGAATCTGCGCGTCGTCGGTCTTCACAGCGCAGGTCAGTCTCCCCTCTCCCTCCCGCAGATCTCTCTCGCCCTCGCCCCAGGGTTCAAGATCCTCCTCCCCCTTCCCCTCCCGGACCGCGCCGGCCGCCGGCCGGGTCCGGATCTGGGAGCCGTGCGGTCTACCCTCCCTCCGCCGTGATCTGATTCGTCAAAACTCTGATTTACTAGCTCGAAGCGGGGTGAGGGAGCGGGCTCGCCGGGAAGCAAGGATGCCGAAGCCCGCGGGGGACGCCAAGCTCCTGGTCCAGTCCCTCACCAAGGCCTACGCCGCCACGCCCACGAATCTCAAGGTAAATTTCAGTTTCTTTCCCCAGTACATAGTAATTTTGTTCTCCTCTGCCACTGGCGACTGCCGGGTTACTGATGCGCTTCTCGTGTTCTGCAGATCATTGACCTGTACGTGGTTTTCGCCGTCGCCACTGCCCTGGTTCAGGTAATTTTTGATGCTTTTGGAAGAAACATAGGCCTTGATTTGGGATGGAGAAGTGTAGCGTACTGAGTTTGGTAAATCAATTATGCTGCATGGCACCATACCTGGTGATCTGCTAGAGCTATTTACTGATAACATGGATGGCTTGTGTCTTGTATGTTTATTCTACCACAGTTCTCAGCTTCATCAAAATTAACAGTAGGCTATCGGCTTGCAATAATCTGATGCACCTGGTAGTGCATCAAAATGTCTGATATGTGTTCTCTAGCAAGATTCTTGGTTTGGCACTTAATTGTACTCACTGACTGTTAGCCAGATTCTTTCAGCCATTTCCATCTGAGCGAGTGTTTTTACTCACTAGCCTTGTGTTCAACTCAAAAGTTACAAGTCCTCTGTCTATCCCTAGTTGCAATCTAATAAACCTTGACTTGGTAGCGCAGAGCCATTTACAAATTTGTACTGAATTGCTCTTTTATGTGACAAAACAGGTTGTCTACATGGGAATAGTTGGGTCATTCCCCTTCAACTCTTTCCTCTCTGGTGTCCTGTCGTGCATCGGAACTGCAGTGCTTGGTGGTAGGAATTTCTTTCTTTTTTACCCCTCCCGATTCTGTTCCCGCTTCCTTGTCTCCAGGATTTGGCATACATAACTGTCGATGTTTTTGCAGTTTGCCTCCGTATTCAAGTCAACAAGGACAACAAAGAATTCAAGGTAACTATACTCTTGTACTGTTACTATGTGCAAATTATTCTTTGGATTCAGGCATAACATTCTGTATCTAAACATCATCTGCAGGATCTTCCCCCGGAAAGGGCCTTTGCTGATTTCGTCCTGTGCAATCTGGTGCTCCACCTGGTGATCATGAACTTCCTTGGATGAGCAACTGTCATACAAGCTGTCGAGATTTTGTAGTGTCCTAATGTCTAAGACTGTCAGCATGTTAGATATTCATGTGGCATCATACACACCTATGTAATCCGAGAGTTTCTCTATGAACTAAAAGAATTCAGTGGATTTAGCGTTAACTTTGTGGAACATGATAACTTATTTGAGGGCATGAAGGCTGGGAAAAGTGATCACTTAAATATTATCATTGTTCACACCTGATGCTGTGCACAAAAAAATGAAGTGGCCTGCTTAAATGCATATCTGATCTGCAATGCACATGGATCAGAAACCTGAATTCAGATATAGCATAAGGCTTGTAGCCAACAGCAAAATATGAGATACAGCTTGTGTTTCATGGAACATTGCAACTCTCTTCAGGCCGATTGAGAGAGAAAATCTCAATCCACTGAGCATATATTGTACCAATACTCCTCGCCATCCAATACGAAGTTTGATCTCAAAAACAAAAGGCATCCAATCTGAAGTTGCAAGACCAGCTATACATTAGCATTCCGTCATCTCATATTTTGATCACCATTTGCTTCTTGCGTCTTCAGGCTTATTGTTTGTTTGGGAGACAATTCAGAACAACTTACTTGACAACATACTCTGATTGAACATATTAGTTCAAAATAATTTCTGAAAAAGTCATTCATTGTTATTAATAGAGTAGTTAAGTGTTCGATTAAACAGTACATAAAAGTATCACCCATTTCACACTGCAATTTTGTGTGTAACAGATCTCAACGCTCGATACTCAGGAGAACACCTACACATTAGCATTCTCTCATCAAAACTAGCAACAGCGTACACATTACCAGGCTCTCATCACAAGTAGCAACACTTTGCTACTTCTTACTTCCTGTGTCTTCAGGCATTATTTTTTGTTTGAAAGACCACTTTAGACAAATGAACACATGCTGCTCTGACAAACATGTTAGATCAAATAATTTCCTAAAATTCATTCATCCATATTATGAGTGTAGTTACTGTTTGCAATCCATCAATATATGAAGATAATCCATTTCACACACTGCAATGTTGTGGGGTAGCAGAACTCAACAGTCTGAAACAGCCACAAGTATCCATGATATCTAAGTCTCTACTTGAAGAAGGCCAATATCCATCTAGAATTTGCAAACAGAAGCATCACCACATCATCTGACACCAAACCAAACGGCCTTCCCCTACTTCTACACTACTCGGAATCTTAACAATCCTAACGGCCCTGTCAACATTATCACCCCGAAGCCACTTCTGCTGTTAGGCGTGCAGCAGTTCAGCAGGCAAGGATGCAGGGTCAAGCTCCCAGCAATCCCCAGGGGGCAGAGTCGATGCCTCACCCTTGGAGACTTTCCTCGCCGGAGTCTGATGCGAAAGCATCCCCAGATCGCCCTCCCGGAGGTACTGGACTGCACGAACACCAATGTCGCTGCGGGTGAAGATGCTCCTGAAACCCTCAATCTTCTCCAGGTAGCCGAAGCTGATGCCGTGGACTTCACTGTACCCGCTGAGGAACACCACAAAGTCATACCTGGGCCTCCCGGTGTCGGCGTACTCTCCGGCATGGAGCGCCCAGACTGACCCCTTTTTGGGGTAAACACGGTACGCCTCCCTCGCCACCCTCTCGCAGGCGACAAGATGCGAGAAGACGTTCACCGAGTGCACGGTCACTTCTCTCCCAACCTTAAACGCCCCACATGGCTTCCCCTCCTTCCCGTCAGGCTGGTGCTCCAGCCACCGTATCTGGGTACGGAACTGCCTGCCCGGCGATGCCGTCTCCACCAGCGCATAGTGCCGCGGCATGCCATCGTCGTCCCCATACAATGCCCACACCTGGCCTCTCTTGAAGCACTTCTCCATGCGGTCAGCGTCAAAGTTGTAGAAGTCCGAGTCCTCCACAGCCATCTGCCCCGAGTGATAGCTATCCGGCTCCTCCTCGGGCACCTCGGGTTCCGACGGCTCGTCATATTCGTCACTGGATGAGCTCTGTGCGGCCGTCTGGTCTTTCCCTCTTCTCTTGGCGAGCTGGAGCTGCATCTCGGCGAGCGTCTTCTCCGGCTTGTGCTTCTTGGGCGGCGGAGGAGGGGGCACCTCGGCGGCGAGGAACGACCGGCGGCAGGAGGGGCAGGTGAGGCGGAAGCCCACGTACTGCCGGTCGAACTCGTGGAGGAGGCGGCAGCCGGCGCAGGCCGTCCAGAAGGTGGGCGGCGGGGGCGGCGCCTCCCGCTCCTCCTTGAGCGCGGCGTAGGCGTCGGCCGCGCGGCGGAGCGCCTCCTGCGCCGCGGCGGCAGCGGCGGGGTACGGGGAGGCGCCATCGCCGGGGCGGAGGGATCTGGCGAGGGACTTGTAGTGGCGCCGGATGGCGTCCGGGTCGCAGGCGAGGGAGGACTTGGGGTCCTCGGGGAGGAGGAGCGTGGCGCGGGGGGAGTCGGCGTCGGCGAGGAGGACGGAGGTGGCGGCGAGGAGGACGGAGGCGGCTGCGGAGTCCGGGTCGAGGCGGGCGGCGCGGCGGGCGTTCCTCTGCGCGGCGCGGAGGCGGCCCGCGGAGAGGTCGGACTCGGCCTGCGCCAGCTCCGCGGCCGCCGTGGAGGCCGGCGAGGAGGCGTCGCCGGGCATCGTCGTCGGTCGGGGGCGGCGGCCGCCGGCGTGAGGGTTTGCTCGCGGCTTTGGTTGGGTGGGTTCGGTGAGGGCTTTGGGCTTCGGTTTGGGAGTGACAGTTGAGTGAGGGGTGGGCTGGGTCGTGTTTGTTTGGGCCTGAGCGAGCTATTATATATCAGAAAACAACCTGTGTAACACTACTCGTCATTTGTCAAGCGGTACAAAGAACACTGAAATTAAAATTACATTCACGTCCGTAAATCATGTAGCGATGACTATAGACACTGGATTCACCGAAGATAAATGCCGCCCGGATCCAATGAGATCCGCCGGAGACAAACATCTATACCCCTGGTGCTAGACGCATCACCAAAATGAAAGAACTTTATTAGGCGTTCTTTTGAGTCTCTTTTAGGGTGTGTCTTGTTCAGAGGAAGAGGAGTGACTTAAAAAAACACCTAAAACTAAACACTACTAGGGAAATGTCTGTACACAGGAGCTTAGTAGTAGCGTTTTTTACAATAAACCACTGTTACTATTTATCAGTAGCGGCTGCTCATGGTAGGCGCTGCTACTATGCACTTACCAGTAGCGTTGTGTTCATAAAATACGCTACTACTACAATTGTCAGACTGTTGCCGGTAGGCTAGGCATAGCATAGTAGTTGCGCTTGTATGTAGAAAGCGCTACTGCTATTGTACGTAGCATTAGCGCTTTCTGCATACAGGCGCTACTACTGCAGGCACCTTATCCACGCTCCAGCCCGCACTCGACCTCACTCTTCCCCTCGCACACTCTCACTCGCGCGCCATCGCTGCCGCCGTCCCCCCGCCGGTCTTCTCCCGCCGGCCGCCCTCGCCCCCGCCGGCTCTCCTCCCCCGCCGGCCTCCTCCCCCGCCGGCCGCCCTCGCCCGTGCCGGCTCTCCTCCACCGCCGCCCCCCACCCCCCCCCCCCCCCCCGCGCCGGTCGAACTCCATCGAGAGGTACTCCTCGTCCCTCGTCCCTCCTCCTCCCTAGTTAATTTTGAACCCTAGCTAGTTGAAAATTTTAGGTTAAATCTTAGAATAATGTAGTGGATTATGATCTTAGGTGTTTAATTTTCAAATAATGTAGTATGAACCCTAGCTAGTTATGATCGAACCATGTTCAAAATGTAGGTTTTTAATTAGGTGTACTTTATATAATTTAGGTATTTTAGGTGTTTAATCTTAGTATAATGTAGTATGAACCCTAGTTATTATGATCGAACCATGTTCAACATGTCAAATTTGTTGTTATTTTTTAGTTAAAGCATTTATTCCCGCATCGACGTCGATGATGCCTATCCCGCAGCCTTGTCGTCGACTCGGTGGAGGACACCTGCTTGATCAGAGGGGCCATGTCCGGGACTGGTCTCCGCCGGGCTGGTACTCGGAGGTGCAACCTTCCGGGCGGCGCAGCTTGGTCAGGAGCCAGCCCGTCGTTGACCCGAACCTTCTTTGGTGGCGGTCGCGTGGGCCAGTTATGGTGCGGAGGCTTGAGGACCCCGTGGAGGTGGTACGTCACCGTGTTGGCAAGGAGGACGAGCACATCTGTCGCCACATGGTTACGTTGGAGGGCAGGTTCTCCAATACCTGGTAGGTTCTTCAGGGATCTCACTGGAGTTATGATCATGTGATGGTTCCTTCTCTTTGGTTGTCCACCTCCCGCACCGATACCCGTCGTTCGCTAGGGTTTAGCTATATTAGTGATGTTATATGTATGATACTATTCGAGATGTATTAGTGATAATATTCGACGATGTACTGATGAAAGAGATGATTTAGTTTTACTTATTGGATGCATGCTAATTTGAATACTTATTTATTTTACGATTTGGTTTTGCTTATTGAATGCTCAGATTGGAAAACTACTCCTACTTTGAATGCCCAAGTGGCCGGCCATGTTTGCAGGTTACACCTCCGAGCGGCCTATGTTTTGCCGGACTGTTGATTAATTTCCGTTCCGCCAAATTTCAGGCGCTCAATATGTCCTTTTTTAGAAAAGGTCATGCCGGATTTTTTCATGAATTCCGGGATGACTTGTGCTAGAATATGTAGGAAATATCGAGTGGCCTGAATTTTCTAGAAAGATAATTAAATGACATATTGGGTTGACTTTAAGTCTGTCGAGGCCCCGTACGACAATCAAAAAATGAGTGAGGGAGTGTGTCCACCATATGTGAGAGAAGAATAATGCCGACTGTTGTCGTGGGTGTCGCTTCTCCTTCATTCCTGTGTGCTAGACATTTTGGTTGAATGCACTCGGGGATGAAGGAAGGAGCGACCATCACCAACGTTCAAATATATACACCACGTGAGCTGAGTGTTTTCAAAAAAAGATTCGATGGACCGATATTCAACCCGTGCTGAATAATAATGATCTAATTTAGTTTTTGTACTAAACATATTGAATTGTACAAGTTTAATATTTGAATTATGAACCTCTACTTCCTCTACACCCGAGTAGTTTCCTTCCACTGATTTTCAATGTTTCAAATATGAACATATATAGGAAATGTCTGACGATGAAAGGAAATTTGGTATGTGCGAATACTGTGAAGACGAGCACGGCATGTGCGACAGGCCTCACCTAGTTGATGGTAGGCGCTTCAACATCGTGCCGGATGAGAACTTTGAAGTGGATACAGTAAGTCTTTTTTCCTAATTAAGCATGACTTTTGCTACTTCTGCTTTTTTGCTTCAACTTATAATTTTAAATTTTTACAATTCTACTAGCGTATCGCCTGTCATGCAAGAATCTATGTCTTGGATAAGATTGGTTTTAGTACTATGGAAAGTATGGAGGTAAAGAAAGTTCACTTGAGGACCGAGCATGGTTATACTTTTTCCGCAAAATTATATAATGCAGACACCTACTTCTATTTTCAATGCAAAAATTGGAGAGCACTTTGCAAGGCTTATGCGTTTGAGCCTAGTATGGTTATCACCTTTGATATTCGTCCGGAAGATGAAATTGAAGGTAATATAAGATCTGGGTCGATGTGCAGATGCCTCCAGTTCTCCCATTATGTGAATTTCTCAACCATATTTATGTCTTGGATATTGTTTATTCAAAAATAGTTAGACAACTTATTTCTATTGACAGCTTATTTTCATTCAAGTAAACCTGTCCGGCGCTTGGTAGACATGACCTACTACTGTCCCGGTGCTGAACTAAACCGCGAGGAGATAAGTCATTATGTTTCATGGCTTGAGAATCTTCATACTGTGAAGACAAATTATTTTCCTAGATTTGAAAATTTTAGTACTGAAAACGTGCGGCCAATAGTGTCCGTACTGAACTACGGTCACATCTATTTAGGGAAGATGGTAAGATTTTACTATTTTTCCTCTGTGCATCTTTTACATACATTATTTTTTAAGCTAAACTTCATTGCTAAGCATGTTACTACGATGTTCTTCAACAGGGACTCCCGATGATAGTTGTGCCTCAGTGGATCGAGGCTAAAGGTCTCATCTCCATGATTAGCATACGGCCAAGACATCGTACAATGCACATCGGCGCATTCAGGATTTCTAAAAAAGAGCAAGTATTAATAGTCAACGACTGGAACACAGTTGTGAATGATCCCAGAGAAGTACTAGGGGGCAGCAATCAAAAGCGCATCCCACAATTAGGAGACAGATTCATCTGCATTCTCCAATATGATGAAGCAGGAATGTTATACATGTTCTATGCTATTTTACCTAAGAGAGAGCAGCATGAGTGATTAGCTAGCTAGAATGAGTTTGAAGATGATGATGTGCTACACTTTGACTACGATGATTAAATAGCTAGTGTTGGTGATAATGACTATAATGATTATTATTAGCTAGTGTTGGTGGTGATTACATAGCTATCGTACCTAGTGTTGGTGGTGAATAGCTAGCTAGAATGAGTTTGAAGATAATGATGTGCTACACTATGACTATAACCGGTGGTAATGACATACTTTCGACATGCACCACATGTTACCTCCACTTGAACCTAATCAACATTCATTTCACCCACTGTTGTATATACTAACTAATCATGGTGATAAAATCATATGATGAAAATACAGTATATAAAACCTATACAAATACAGCGAAAACAAGCTGTAATTTAAAAAATACAGGAAAAATAAGCAGTAGCGCTTTTCGAAAGAAACGCTACTGCTACTTACTACTATCAGCAACACTTTTCAAGCACCCGCGCTACTGCTAACTAGGTATAGCAGTAGCGCTGGACAGACAACGCTACTGCTACATGTTAGCTATAGCGCGATAGCAGTAGCGGTGGCACCAACGCTACTGCTATGCATATTACAAGCGCTACTATTATGGTTTTCCCTAATAGTGAAAGCAGGAGCCCTTCCATGGGCAAGGGCCAGGATCCACCACGCTTCCATGGCGACACAAGAGACAAGGCAGACTAACGATGGCACCGGCGTGAGGCAGGGAAATGCTAGATGAGTCGCTCGCGTGTGTGGAGGAGCTCAAAGACCGCTTGTTCAAGAGTGGTTGGTTTCAATGTCATTCTTTTTTTTGTTCCTCCTCTGGAAGGTTATCTTTGGCATTGTGATGGATATATTGGAAAGAGATTTTTTCTTGCTAACCAGTTTTTGCATATCTTTTTCCATAATGTATAAGTTTAGATTCTTCAGTGTCTCGCAATTACTTTTGACCTTTCTACTTACCCACGGATCAAGCATGGAGTCAACGACTATGCGAGAGTATAACCTACAATGAAGATGAAATTGTCAACTTATCAAAGATCATATTGTTTCTGCATGGCCATGTTGATATAGACCTTTGATTTGTATTAGAGGCTAACACGCGCTTGTGCATGCCATGATTTCTCTAGCACATTATTGTGGTCGGCTCTTTCGTTTTGGTTTTCTCTACACTGGTAGAAAAAGAGGCTTCCATACGCCCCCATTAGTCCCCAAAACAACCGAACCGCGACCAAAGGGGTCTTTAGTCGCGGTTCGGGAGAAGACCCGCGACCAACTATCTGGGCCCAGCGCGCTCGGTCGACAGCTGGCGGACGGGAGGGGCTTTAGTCCCGGTTGGCCTGGCCAACCGGGACTAAAGGTACCCGAAGGCCTTTAGTCACGGTTGGCCAGGCCAACCGGGTCTAAAGGCCCATCCCTATATATAGGACTCAGCTCACTTCACTTCACTCAGCTCACTTCACAATTTTCAGAAGGTGGTGGTGGGTTTGCTTTTGGTTTCTCCTATGCACACAAGGTGTTTGATGAAATGCCTGAGAGCCTGAAACAAACATGATATGAAGTGTCCGAGCCACACTTGAGCTTTCTCATTTATTTTTCCTCCGCGATCGCGGTTAGCAACTTGAACCTTTCATGTGTCATTGATAAAATACGCATGTGTGTAGTTCATTGTTTAATTTGTATTATTTCTAGCTAGTTAGTTTAACAAATGCATCATGGTTAATTATATACTTTATATAATAATAATGCAGATGAATCGGCAATGGATGTACGGTCCCCGACTCTCCGGCGAGTTCACTACGGGTTTGAAAGATTTCCTCGTAGTGGCAAATGCGAACAAGCAGCAAGGTTTTATTATCTGTCCATGTGCTGTCTGTAAGAATCAGAAGGGTTACTCCTCCTCAAGAGACGTTCACATGCACCTGCTTCGGCATGGTTTCATGCCAAGCTATAATTGTTGGACCAAGCATGGAGAAAGAGGGGTTAGAATGGAAGAAGATGAAGAAGGGGATGATATCGATGACAACTATCATGATCATTTCGGTGATACTTTCATGGAGGATGATGCTGAAGGTGGGGAAGGGTTAGGTGAAGGTGAAGAAGAGGCACATGATGAGCTCGCTGATGATCTTGGTCGGACCATTGCTGATGCACGGAGACGCTGCGAAACTGACAAGGAGAGGGAGAATTTGGATCGCATGTTAGAGGATCACAAAAAGTCGTTGTATCCAGGATGCGATAATAGTCTGAAAAAGCTGGGCTGCACACTGGATTTGCTAAAATGGAAGGCACAGGAAGGTGTAGGTGACTCATCATTTGAAAATTTGCTGAAAATGTTGAAGAATATGTTCCCGAAGAATAACGAGTTGCCCGCCAGTATGTACGAAGCAAAGAAGGTTGTCTGCCCTCTAGGTTTAGAGGTTCTGAAGATACATGCATGCATTAATGACTGCATCCTCTACCGCGGTGAATACGAGAATTTGAATGAATGCCCTGTATGCACTGCATTGCGTTATAAGATCAGAGGCGATGACCCTGGTGACGATGTTGAGGGCGAGAAACCCAGGAAGAGGGTTCCCGCCAAGGTGATGTGGTATGCTCCTATAATACCACGGTTGAAACGTCTGTTCATGAACAAAAAGCATGCCAAGTCGTTGCGATGGCACAAAGAGGACCGTAAGTCCGACGGGGAGTTGAGACACACCGCTGATGGACCGCAATGGAGAAAGATCGACAGAGTTTTCAAAGATTTTGCAGCTGACGCAAGGAACATAAGATTTGGTCTAAATACTGATGGCATTAATCCTTTTGGCGAGCAGAGCTCCAGCCATAGCACCTGGCCCGTGACTCTATGCATCTACAACCTTCCTCCTTGGTTGTGCATGAAGCGGAAGTTCATTATGATGCCAATTCTCATCCAAGGCCCTAAGCAACCCAGCAACGACATCGATGTGTACCTAAGGCCATTAGTTGAAGAACTTTTACAGTTGTGGGCCAGACCTGGTGTACGTGTCTGGGATGAGCACAAAGGAGAGGAATTTGACCTACGAGCGTTGCTTTTTGTAACCATCAACGATTGGCCTGCTCTCAGTAACCTTTCGGGACAGACAAATAAGGGATACAATGCATGCACGCACTGCTTACATGAGACTGAAAGTGTACGTTTGGTTAATTGTAAGAAGAACGTGTACCTGGGTCATCGTCGATTTCTTCCCCGAAATCATAACGTAAGAAAGAAAGGCAAGCATTTCAACGGGAAGGCAGATCACCGGCCGAAGCCTACGGAACGTACTGGTGCTGAGATATTTGATATGGTCAAGGATTTGAAAGTCATCTTTGGAAAGGGTCCTGGCGGACAATCAGTTCCGCGGGGAGTTGACGGGCACGCACCCATGTGGAAGAAGAAATCTATATTTTGGGAGCTAGAATATTGGAAAGTCCTAGATGTCCGCTCGGCAATCGACGTGATGCATGTTACAAAGAATATTTGCGTTAACCTGCTAAGCTTCTTGGGCGTGTATGGGAAGACAAATGATACAAAGGAAGCACGGCAGGACCAGCAACTTTTGAAAGACCCAGATGACCGGCATCCGGAATGGTTTCAATGTCGTGCCAGCTACGCTCTTACCAAAGAAGAGAAGGTCATTTTTTTTGAATGCCTGAGCAGTATGAAGGTCCCGTCTGGCTTCTCGTCGAATATAAAGGGAATAATAAACATGTCGGAGAAAAAGTTCCAAAACCTGAAGTCTCACGACTGCCACGTGATTATGACGCAATTGCTTCCGATTGCTTTGAGGGGGCTCCTACCAGAAAATGTTCGAGTAGCCATTGTGAAGCTATGTGCATTCCTCAATGCAATCTCTCAGAAGGTAATCAATCCAGAAGATCTACCACGGTTACAGAACGATGTGGTCCAATGCCTTGTCAGTTTCGAGTTGGTGTTCCCACCATCCTTCTTCGATATTATGACGCACCTCCTGGTCCACCTAGTCGAAGAGATTTCCATTCTCGGTCCTGTATTTCTACACAATATGTTCCCCTTTGAGAGGTTCATGGGAGTATTAAAGAAATATGTTCGTAACCGTGCTAGGCCAGAAGGAAGCATCGTCAAGGGCTATGGAAATGAGGAGGTAATTGAGTTCTGTATTGACTATGTTCCTGACCTTAAGCCGATTGGTATTCCTCAATCGCGGCACGAGGGGAGACTAAGTGGAAAAGGCAAGATCGGAAGGGAATCCACGATATGTATGGACGGTCATTCTATGACTGAAGCACACCACACAGTTCTGCAAAATTCCAGCTTGGTGGCTCCGTACTTCGAGCAACACAAGAATATTTTACGCTCGGACAACCCGGGGAAGCCTGAATCCTGGATTAGAAAGGCCCACATGGAGACTTTCGGCAGTTGGTTGCGAAAATATTTAATGAATGACAATGATGTTGGAGATCAGCTGTACATGTTGGCCAAGAAACCATCTTTGACTATAACGACTTTCCAAGGGTACGAGATAAATGGGAATACATTTTACACCATCGCCCAAGATAAAAAGAGCACCAACCAAAACAGTGGTGTCCGCTTTGATGCAGCAACCGAGAATGGGCAAAAGATCACATATTATGGTTACATAGAGGAGATATGGGAACTTGACTATGGACCCTCCTTTAAGGTCCCTTTGTTCCGGTGCAAATGGTTCAAGCTAACAGGAGGTGGGGTAAAGGTGGACGAGCAATACGGAATGACAATGGTGGATTTCAACAATCTTGGTTACCTTGACGAACCATTCGTCCTTGCCAAAGATGTCGCTCAGGTTTTTTATTTGAAGGACATGAGTAGCAAACCGAGGAAACGGAAAGATAGAAAACGATCAATACATCATGCGATGATCCAAAGCGCCACATTGTTCTTTCAGGGAAAAGAAACATCATGGGAGTGAAGGACAAGACAGACATGTCAGAAGATTATAATATGTTTGGTGAAATTCCGCCCTTCAAAGTGAACACTGACCCAAGCATTAAGTTAAATGATGAGGATGCTCCATGGATACGGCACAATCGTAAGCAAGCAGGGACACAAGGGAAGAATTGATGTGTAATAATTTATTGTACCAAACTTTGTATTTGGTCGATGAACTGAATGATGTATCAAACCTTTTGTCAAACCTTCAAGGGGTTTTAAAATGAATTAGTTTTATTTTTCTGATTTTTTTGATATATAATTGTTTTTTTAAGATTTTAAAATGAATTAGTTTTATTTTTCTGATTTTTTTGATATATAATTGTTTTTTTAAGATTTTAAAATGAATTAGTTTTATTTTTTTGATTTTAAAAGGAAAAAGGAAGAAGAAGAAAGAAGAAAAAAACAGAAGAAAAAAACAGAAGAAAAAAGGAAAAACAGAAGAAAAAAACAAACAGAAGAAAAACATAAGAAAAAAACAGAAGAAAAAAGGAAAAAGGAAAAAAGGAAGAAAAAAGGAAAAAGGAAGAAAGGAAGAAAAAAAGAAGAAAAACAAAACAAAATAAATAAAGCAAAAAAGAAAACAAAAAAAAGAAAAAATGCCACCTACTGGGCCACCACGACCTGAATACGACTAGAAACCCATTAAAGGGCCAGGATTCAGGCCCGCAGAAGGCCAGTAGGCCCACAGGCAGATAGTGACAGAATAGGCCCGTAAGGCTGCAATTGAGAGGAGCTCGAAGTGGTGAGCGCAGCCGCGCTTATAAACCACTGTCGAAGCCTCTCGGCTAGCGAGGTGGGACTAAACATCCCACCGCACCGCGCCAGTTCTAGCACAGACCTTTAGTCCCGGTTGGGGAGGCGGACCGCGACTAAAGGGTACCCTTTAGTCACGGTTGTTGTCCCCAACCGCGACTAAAGGGTCTTTCTGCGCGGGAACGGAGGCGGCGCCAAAACCCTTTAGTCCCGGTTGGGGAGGCGGACCGCGACTAAAGGGTACCTTTAGTCGCGGTCCGCCTGCCCAACCGCGACTAAAGGTGCGTCTATAAATAGCATCTCCTCTCTCTCGACGCCGAAGCGCTGCCCCGACGCCGATCGACGCCGAAGCCCTGCCCCGACGCCGACGCCGAAGCCCTGCCCCGACGCCGACGCCGACGCCGAAGCCCTGCGCGCCGCCGCCCCCGTCCCCAGTGAGCGCCGCCTCCGCCCATGCCCTGCCCTTGCCCGCCGCCCGTGCCTTGCGCCCTTGCCCGCCGCCCGTGCCTTGCGCCCTTGCCCGCCGCCAGCCGCCCGCCGCCCGCCGCCCGCCGCCCGCTGGCCCTGCCTGCCGTCCTCCGCATGCCGGCAGAAGAAGAAGAAGGAAGAAGAAGAAGAAAGAAAAAGGAAAAAGGAAGAAGAAGAAAGAAGGAAGAAGAAAACAAAAGAAAAACAGAAGAAAAACAAGAAAAAGGAAGAAAAAAGGAAAAAGGAAGAAAAAAAAGAAAAAGGAAGAAAACAACAGAAGAAAAAAAGAAAGAAGAAAAAAAAGGAAGAAGAAAAAAAGAAAGAAGAAAGAAAGAAGAAAGAAAAAGGAAGAATAAAAAACAAGAAAGAAAAAGGAAGAAGAAGAAAGAAAGAAGAAGAAAACAAAAGAAAAACAGAAGAAAAACAATAAGAAGGAAGAAAAAAGGAAAAAGGAAGAAAAAAAAGAAAAAGGAAGAAAACAACAGAAGAAAAAAAGAAAGAAGAAAAAAAAGGAAGAAGAAAAAAAGAAAGAAGAAAGAAAGAAGAAAGAAAAAGGAAGAAGAAAAAACAAGAAAGAAAAAGGAAGAAGAAGAAAGAAAGAAGAAGAAAACAAAAGAAAAACAGAAGAAAAACAAGAAAAAGGGAGAAAAAAAGGAAAAAGGAAGAAAAAAAAGAAAAAGGAAGAAAACAACAGAAGAAAAAAAGAAAGAAGAAAAAAAAGGAAGAAGAAAAAAAGAAAGAAGAAAGAAAGAAGAAAGAAAAAGGAAGAAGAAAAAACAAGAAAGAAAAAGGAAGAAGAAGAAAGAAAGAAGAAAGGAAGAAGAAGAAAAAAAGAATTTTTACTTAAAGAATCTTATTTTTTAATTCCTCCTCCTCTATGTCCCCTTAATCTTATTTTTTAATTCCTTTATACTTAAAGAATTTTTACTACATGCAGGAGTGACATATGGCGGACGATAGAACCGAGCCGCTTAGGGATCCGGAGGCTGAACGTTATTTAATGGGCATCATCAACAACGAGATTCCTTATGTGCCGGGCTTAAAATATGAGCAACAAGAGGATGTAGTCTCTTCTTATCTAAACCTTGACGGTGGAACAGAGATTGTCGATGATCAAGAAGGTGAAGGAACGGACATTGTCGACGGAGGTCAACCGTCAACAACCGACGATCTCGAATTGCAAGTAGCAACCACCTCCGGCGAGGTATATATATACATTGAGCCTCTCGTGATACAAACTTACTGAAATGTGAATACATATGTATTAACGCGCGCGACTCTCTTTCTTTTTTTAGCCCTCCGGATCGAGTACGACAAAGCGTGGCAAATCCAAGGCGATGAAAACAGGAGAAACATATGCTATTGAGTTTGTCAGTGAAACCGGCAAGCCCCTACAGCACACCTCAAAGTTTATCAACCAATGCGGAGTCGTTGTTAGAGACAATGTCCCGATCACCGTCCAGGAATGGAAGGAGCCAAAGAAGGCACGTCTTGGTTTCAGTTTTGTCGACAAGAGAATGAAAAAGGATTGCTGGAGAAAGCTTATGGAACATTTCATTCTACCTCCGGAATACAACAAAGTCGATGAATTCGGTAACGAGGTTTCGGGTGGACGTCAGAGGAGGAGGCTAGTTAAATAGTTCGCTCTTCAGAAGATGAGCGAAGCATTCCGGAACTTCAAGAAAAATTTAACCCGTGACTATGTCAACAAGGGCAAGACTCCGGATTTCAATGGACAACATGAGAAACTGAAAGATGATTGGCCAGAATTTGTGAGGCAAAAGCAATCGGAGCATTTCAAGGAAATATCAAAAAATAATAAGGATAATGCGAGTAAGAAAAAGTACCATCATATTATGGGGCCAGGATGATACCTCCTTTCGGAGCCTAGGTGGCAGAAGATGGAGGAGGACCTGAGGGTGCGAGGAATCCCTCTAGGTACAGAGGGATGGGACCCAAGGGCCAAAAGCTGGTGGTACGGGCATGGGGGATCGCTAGACCCGGAGACAGGGGTGTGTGTTCACCAGCAGAGACAGTTTGCTCCCACCCAAGCCCTTATTGACGCAATGACCCAAGCTCAAGAGGGCTTGATCAAGTTCAACAGAGAGAAAGACGCACTGACAATAGCCCTCGGGAATGATGAACACGGAGGACGTGTACGAGGCAAAGGCAAAGTTCCGTGGAAAGTAGGGTTTTCCCAGGACAATGACCCGTACTGTTACAGAAGCCGTAAGAGAAAGACGGACCGGGATGCAGATCTTATGACGAAGTTAGCATCGGAACTCCATGAGTTGAAGCAGACCGTGCATGAACTAGTGAGAGAAAAATCGGCTGCAGGGCCGCATGAAGATCATGAAGCGGATCGCGGAAGCCAGCAGCGGAGAAGCAGTGTGGCTTCCACGGATGCCCCGCCTGGTGCTAGTGCACCGATGATCGAGATTCATGCACCGGAGCCTCACTACCCCGTGGATGATGTAAAGGAGATGAAAGAATGTGATCTGCATTATCCCGTGGGGAACGTTTCCACGAAGGTAGCTAGCGGCAGTGCTTTACCCTGTACACCTGGAGCACTCCACCACAACAACCCCATTGCATATGGCTATGCTCGTGTCATGGTGGAAGACATAGTCCAAGGGTTTGAGGACCTGGAGATTGACAAACCTACACCCGAAGGGGAGAGAAGACTTGGAGATGTCAAGCGCCAGTTCATTCTATGGAAAAAGAAGTACATAGTGTTTCCAGGCGAGGCGCCAAGGCTAGCAAGTCCACCCCCCTCCGATGGTGGTGGTGGTGGTGGCGGTGGTGGCGGTGGTGGTGGTCGTGGTGGTTCACCTACACCTCCTTCACGCCATTCGACGCCGTCCCCCGATCCACAACCTCCGGCGGGTACGACGCCCCCCAATCCTCCTCCGGCGGGTACGACGCCCCCCAATCCACCTCCGGCGAAGAAGCAGAAGCAAGCGGACAGCAAGGAAACCCGCTCCTGGACTATTAACCCGGACCCTTATGTACCTAAGACCACAAGGGTACCGGAGCCATCACTGAAGCCTCTCCTCCCAAGGCCTGGGGAACTTAGTGAAGCTGAAATCAAATTGGCCGCGTCTGCTGATTATGAGAAATGGAAGGCGGATATGAAGGCGAAAAAAGAGCCTGAGCCCAAGCAAGTATTCACTGAGAAGCAAAAGAAGTGGGCTAAGGATTTTTTGACGACACCGTCCCAAGCCGAGCTGAATATGCCTGACGACTATGGACATGAACTTCGTAGGCAAGCAAAAATATTGAAGGAGGAGAAAGAAGAAAGTAAAAAAAGCGGGAAACAAGTTGACCAGCTCGGGATGCAGAAGAAACAATCGATCCCCCTGCTCATAGTGAAAGCTGGTCCGGAAGAGGACCCCAAGATCATAGCAGCTGCGGCAGCACTTGGATTGACTGTAGCGGGTGCCATGAAACAAGCGTCCGAGATGGGTTTGACTCTTCGTGCCTTCTTAGACCTTGAGGATGCGCCAGTATGTGAGATAGCATTACAATATGTGCGGAATGGGCCTCTCGTCGAGCCTGCGCAGGAAAAGAGTCTACCACCACAAATGCGAAATCTGCTACATTGTTACAAGCAATTCATAACATGGGCCGACAAAGAATATGTTTATGCGGATGTTACAGATGAGCATCACACCAAACGGTACTCTGTAGAAGTTCATATGAGTGAATTGTTCCAGCTGTTCAATCTGCGCGACCTCGACAAATCTATGCTGAGTTGCTACGTTCTGTAAGTGATTTATTTCTACCTCATCTCGTTCTTCATTGCCTGCACTATATATATATATATTGTCCTAACTATATTGTTGCGTACGCTATTATGCAGATTGAAGATTTGGGAATGCAAAATAAGAAACATCCATGATGTTGGGTTCATTGACCCACATATCGTTAATGGACATGTGTTACAACATCACCCCGAAGATGTGGAGAAAGACCTGTACAAGTTTCTTAGAAAGCATCAACTCAAAAGTCATATTCTATTTCCTTACCATTTTGGGTGAGTGTTTCTCTCTTGTGCCCATTCTCTTTGTTTACTCCATGCATGGTATGTCTAATCGATGAGTTATGCATGACTGTGCATGTAACGTGTCTGCAGGTTCCACTGGATTCTGCTAAATATTGAACTTCACACCTCCAGAGTTCTAATCATGGACTCTATGGATTCGGATCCAAAGCGTTGGGCCGACATGAGAAAAATGCTGCAAAAGTAATTATTTTCAATCATTTGAGCTCTATATCGATCGGTCTCTTTCGTTCATTTCCTAATATCAAGTAACTAATAACTCCCTTATTCATTTAATTTTCTTTGCCCTGTAGGGTTTGGAGACAGTTCTCAGAAGAAATTGTCGGTGAATTCAAACATGAACTAGATTTCAGAAGGTTAGTTAATGTGGATAAGCAGCCACCGGGGACCAATCTATGTGGATACTATGTTTGTGAGAACATCCGGAGACACACCACTGAGCGAAAGGCATCAGATAGCGTGCGGAACGCGACGGATAACTTGCGGAGGAGGCTTAGTCCAGAAGCTCGCTTCCGACCAATTCAAGAAGAATTAGCAGGATTTTTCATGAGGGAAGTCATCAATCCTAAAGGAGAACACTATACCGAGGACGAAGAAATTTATATGCATACCCGAGATTGAAACTTGTTCGAAGTTGTATATGGTCATCCATCCTAATTGTGTATGGAAACTTGTTCGAAGTTGTATATGGTCACCCGAGATTGAATATATATTATATATTCCTCTTGAATTCTTCTTGTTTGAAATTTCATATGCATGTATATAGTAGCGTAGAATATGTGTACTGAAACTTCATCAAAAATAAAATAAAACACAAAATAAAATATAAAACAAATAAAACACTACAAATTAAAAAGAAACCAGGTTTAGGGGGGCTGAAACCCTAAACCTGCGGAGGAGGCCTTTAGTCCCGATTGGCCACGAGAACCGGGACTAAAGGTCCTCCGCCCCGACGTACCACGGGCGCCCACGTGGACGGGCCTTTAGTCGCGGTCCGTAAGGGGCGCGACTGGGTCTTTAGTCGCGCATATTTAGTTCCGGTTGCACAGCCGGGACTAAAGGCTGTTGCGAACCGGGACTAAAGGGCTTTTTTCTACCAGTGCTATGTTGTGTTGGGTTATATTTATATTTTCAAGGTACTTTTTCCATTCATATATCCTATTGAGTGGTTGTTGCCAATGATATATATTCTCATAGGAGAGCGAAGTTGTAAGGTGCGGCTTGTGGTGTAGCTACACGTTTCGTCCCTGGTGTCAACCGGTGCTGGTTGTGTTAGTCCGTTCAAAGCTCCCATTCCACGTTTTTTTGAGACAATCCACGAAGCTTTTTATTCAACCGTCACAACGTTTACAGGGACGAGCTGAAGTTCACCAGGGTTGCCCAACCAGACATGGCGGCCAATCCTCAGCCTCAAAACATGCTTCGCTAGATTGTGAGCCTCGACATTCGAGCTCCTAAACTCATGCACAAAATTACATGACTGAAAACTACGAGAATAATCAACTATCTCACGTAGCCCCATATTTCGGACTGTTCTTTTGCTTGATATCTTCCACCACACCTTTGCAATCTGTTGCAACGTGTATTGCCTGTATATGGAGATCTTCTGCAAGTGCCATTGCTTCCCGGACTGCCAAAGCCTCGAGGGTGGCTGGGTCACAAATCCCATTAAAAACTATGGCCGAAGCACCAAGATACAAGCCCTTGTCATTCCTGCACACCGCAACAATTGCCCCAAATCTCGATCTTCTCATAGTGGCCACATCAACATTCACTTTCATCAAGCCTGGGGGAGGTTTGGCCTCACCTGCACTGGATGCACTACTGTTCTCTCTGGTTGCTTGACAAGTTGGATATCATTCAGGAAGGAATTGACAGAGCAATGAGTGGAGTATGGGCTCTGAAATATATCTTCGTAAATCGCCTTTCTTCTTGCCACCCATATAGCGCATAAAGTGGTCGTCAAATGGACAAAGAGATTATTTGGCAAAGCTCCCTTCATGGCAAACAGCCAATCCTTAGCGTTATCAGTTTCAAAGCGGCTCATCTGGTCCAGGATTGCCTCATCCGCGAGTGCACATACGCTGCCAGTCATCGGGCAAGTCAACAAGGCATGTCTCCATGAGTCCCTCGCGCCACACAAAGAACATGCAGCTGGCGTTGACATATTTCGATGCTCCAAGAGATCGGCTGTCGGGATTGAGCTCCAAGATAGTCGCCATAGAAAGAGCTTGATTTTTGCAGGTACTTCAGTCTTCCAAAGCCGAGTCCACTCCGTCTGCAAACTGTCAGCCGTCGAAGAACTATCTCGTTCTTCGATCCAATTCTCTCTTGTGATCTTGGTTTGCACAATGATTCTGTAAGCCGATTTGACAGAAAAAGAACCTCTTTGCTCTCTACTCCAGGCCCAGAAATCTTCTACGTTTCTAGTAAATAAAGGAATGGATAAAATTGCTTCTGCATCAATGGGCAAGAAAACCGAACGGACAAGCTGCTCATTCCAACTCGCAGTCGCTGTATGTAACAAATCTGAAACCATTTGTGGAGGGTTTGGAACAGTGGGTGCGATCGGCCTCATCATCCCGGGACGTGGTAGCCATTTCTGTGTCCATATGTGTGTAGTTTGCTCATTACTAATCCTCCTAATAAGGCCTAGCCTTAGCATATCTCTCCCGACCAAGATTGCTCACCA
The DNA here is from genome assembly GCA_963921465.1 of Triticum timopheevii. NCBI lineage: Eukaryota > Viridiplantae > Streptophyta > Magnoliopsida > Poales > Poaceae > Triticum > Triticum timopheevii. The sequence continues at coordinate 18,724,123 of OY997274.1, forward strand.
AATTTGTGATGGTTTATTGCTAAGTTCTGCCTCCATAAGAGAAGAGTTCGAAAAATAAACTGCCTTTAGAATCCGGGAACTTCGTGAATCAGGATCACAAAGTACTCTCTAGTCTTGTCTAGCCAATAAAGCAAGATTAAAAATCTCCATGTCCTGAAAACCAAGGCCTCCAAGATGTTTCGACCGTGTCATAATGTCCCAAGCCACCCATGCTAGTTTACGTTTCCCCGCTTTGCTTCCCCACCAGAACTGCCGAATGATGGAGGTGATATTCTCATAGAGGCCTCAAGGCAATCTAAAGCAGGCCATGGAGTAGACCGGCAAGGCATGTGCCACTGCTTTAATTAGGATCTCTTTCCCTCCCACTGATAAGAGCTTCTCCATCCAAGCCTTCACCTTTTCCCACACTCTATCTCGGAGATATCTGAAAGTGCTCATCTTGGACTGCCCCACATCCGTAGGCATGCCAAGATAGCGCTCATTAAGTGATTCATTTTGTACATGCGGAATTGCTTTAATACTGTCCCTCAACTGTTGCGGGCATCCCTTGCTAAAAAATGGACGATTTGTCATGGTTGATACGTTGTCCTGATGCGTTGCAGTATAACTCCAGAAGGTTTGAAGCCTCAACTGCCCCCTCTGAACTCGCCTTGAATAACAGCAGGCTGTCATCCGCAAAGAGGAGGTGGTTGACAGCCGGAGCTGAATTTGCCACCTTGATCCCCTCGAGCACGGACGACTGTGAACTGGTTTTGAGTAGGCACGAAAGGCCCTTTGCTGCAATGAAGAAAAGGTAGGGGGAGATCAGATCTCCCTGTCTGATGCCTCGTGAAGGTTTAAAAGATTCTAGTTTCTTACCATTGAGCATAACTGAAAATGATACGGAGCTGATCATGCTCATAATAATATTCACCCATTGTTGTGCAAAGCCCAACTTCATCATTATAGCCTGAAGGTAGGACCATTCCAAGCGGTCATATGCTTTCATCATGTCCAGCTTCAGTGCACAGTGGCTATTTCTCTTTGCTTTACTTCTCTTCATAAAGTGCAAGCACTCATAAGCGCAAATAATAGCTCCCATTCCACGTAGAAACCGTGAAATTGCTGCTAACACTCACATGGGCCTACCCATTAATCTCTCACTCGCTTAGTTTTATTCACTCACTCCATTGCCAGTAAAAAAAGGACTGCCATATTTTATATTTATAGTAGTTTATTAAATCAAGATAATTTCATGAATTTAAAAACATCTTGGATTTAAAAAAATGTTGGAATTTTATAAAACACAATATTAAACCAATATTTTTGAATTTTTAAAATATTTGTGAATTTCCAACAATATGAACGGATTTCAAACAATATCACAAATTAGAAAATTATAACTTTATTTATTTATTTTTTGAAGTTTAATTATTTACGAACTCAAAAGAATGTTCGTGAGTTCTAAAAATGTCATAGTTTTACTAAATGTTCACGAGTATTAATAAATTTAATAAATTAAAATGTGAGAAAATAAAATAAAAAGGGAAAGAAAAAACCAAAATAAAAATTCGAAACACAGGGAAAAAACCTGCCAATACCTTCTCAAAACAAAACCAAAAAATTGCCAGCCCAGCGAGACACACCCTACAGTCAAGGCCTATTGCATCCCCCACACAGCTCTCGACACACCGAGATTAGAAATCTAGGGAGCTTAGTATCTTAGTTGATGGGTCATGGAGTTGCGGCAGCATGTGGACAAGGTGGCATGGGGCGTGTTGACCTAACATGGCTCACTAGTACATAAATGCCTTTCGAAGACTGGGCTTGGGCTAGGGTCGAGGATCAGGACAGTTCTAGTTATCAAGTTAGGCAGTTAGCCTTGAGGGTAGGGTCATGGATCAGATTAGTTCTGACTAGCCACCTTGGCACTTAAACTACCCATTACGGTAAAAAAAGGCCCGCCTCAACTATTTTACAAAAATGGCCGACATGTTAAAACCTCGTTCAAAAGCACGGACTCCCAATATAGTTGCATCATACATGTCGTCTTCTCAATATTATCTCCTTTTGTATCCCAGATATTACTTTCCTTGATGCAAGTCCTAGTTATATCCTCCCTCCCGTTCCGCATGTGCATCGTGAACAAAATATTCTTTAATTAGATATGTACCATGACATTGATTCACTTGCAAGTTGCTCCTTTAATTCAAACGAATGCAAACATTAATAACCTCATAGACATTTACAAGTAAGAAATTAAGAGGTACTCTTGACCTTGGCCACCTAGCATCTGAAACTTTGTCCAGATACTAGGCACCCCTAGCAGGGGCATCAGTTAAAGAGGCCATGGTTTTATGCTAAGAACATTCTCAAGATAAACGAAACCCTCCAATTTCCAATCTCTAGTGCTCCATCAACTAGTCAGGCAACCACATTACATAATATCCGATATAAATTGGTCATTTTTCATTTTGTGGTTGACATTTTGTTTGAGTTTCTTCTATTGATGGGAATATACATGGGCTGGCCAGTATAGCCTCAACATCGGCCCTAAATCCCAAATATCTACAACTGAAACATATGTATAATAATGTACTTTTGTATTTCAAAAATGATTTGATTAATACATTTAAGTATGAGTAATGCTACCATTTACATGTTCCAAGCAGAGCTGGGCTCCTGTTTGCAAAGGAAGCAATATAGCCCCAAACACGGCCTGACCATCGTATCAAATCCAATGAGGTGGATGACGAATGTCCATGATGTACATTCTCTTCTTCAAACAGTGGCAAGACCTTCATTTTTCATGCACAAAACTCTAGCTGATAGGCTAAATAACTTTAATGTTGCACCACATTTTCAAGGACAGACGTAGATCTTTTGAAAAGAATAAATCTATGTTTTTTCAACAAGTTTGTAAGCTTGTAGCTATTGGTAGATTTGTCTTCATAAGAATTAGAAGGATAGTGCGCGCTTCGCAGTGATGCTTATGTTCCTAGGTTGCACATGTTCTATTTTTATGTTAGAGAGAGAGAGAGAGAGAGAGAGAGAGAGAGAGAGAGAGAGAGAGGGAGAGAGAGAGAGTTACATGTGCTGCTGGCCACGTGTGTTACGCTGGTGCTAAATATGCAGTAAAGGGCACTTCCTTCTTACTAACCAAGGCCATTCCACCCAAGGTACTTAGTAAAGGGACCCACCCATCAAGAGATCCCACCACAAAGCTCAAGGCAAGGACCCGTTTAAAATCATGTACTCAATCTCAAATTGAAGACCTCAGTTTAATGATGGCTCCAAAAATAGGGGGCTTAGTGACGTTAGAGATAACATAACGGAACACCTCAATTAAATAAGAGAGCCAATTGAGAAATTCTTGAATAGGTCAAGATTCTCCCGATCCAAAATTGAACACCTCAATTGAATGGGAGAGCTTCAAAATTAGCATGAACTATATAAAAAAATCGATCACATCGTTCAAATAGGAGATTTCCAAAACTGGGGAGCAAAATTTGGGTGAACCTCAGTTGAATTGGAGAGGTTCAAAATTAGGGAGCATAGTGAATTATCATAATGGAGAATCACATTTTTTAAGGAAAATCTTTTTACTTGGCACATGATATAGATCATATGGTATCTTTCCACACGTCATCCAATGATATATCCAAACTCACTTGTGAACCAACACACATCTCTTGCATAATACAACTTGTTGGGCAATATGTAACAAATAACAAATATTTTCATCGAATAATGTCTTTCCCACATATAACAAACGGAGAGAATACTTGGTTTTACATAATTTGGGACTTTAAAATAAGTGTGGGGTATCAGATCCAATATTTTCATCCATCAATTTTTGTTAATTACATACATTGGCAAGACTAATGTGGTATATACAACGGAGCCATATAATCACACTTAGCAAAAGACCTACTTTTAGCAGAATAATATACTTATAAGGAGCTGAGCAAAACCTCGCTAGAACTATATAAGCATAACAAATATTAACTTTTTAGTTAGATCATTGGTAGTTCTCATATGTCGTTAGTTGCAAGTTGTGGATTGCCCATTTGTATACACTACAATGTTACCAAAATTTTCCACTGTATGTAATGTCATAAGATCAATGATGGGTCGGGTGCCAAAATAATACCAACCAATCGATGGAGCTCGATAAAAGACAACAGAGTGCATTTATCCTTGTACATGCCCATGGATAAGGTCTCACAAATATATATGATTTTCACATAATTTGGCTACAACAGTCTATCATACACGATCACACAAAAGAGTCCACCAAAAGCTTGTTAAATTTATAGGATTAGGAGGTGTCGGAAATAAATCTTCCTAGAGTGCCTCACATAAATAGCATAGTTACTTGGTCCTCAAAGCTGAAACATGGGCACCCATTGAAGAACTTCATTAGTACCTTCGCATTAGAATACCTAAAAGGTTCTCAGAATGCTATGTTTGTTCTATTATCAGTGATCTTCTTTTGCTTCCTTAGCTAGAAACGCCATAATGAATAAAGTCACTTCTTAGTAAGTTATATGGAAACCTTATCTTAGCATTGCAGTATCAAGAAAATTGTTTTTATTCAAACAATATTTTTTAGTTATGGTGCAATAAGTGGAAGAACATGGATATTGATCACAAAGAAATCACATGCGGATTGTTGAATTGTCACCTAGTCATTACACGACTCTAGCCCCTTCATAAATTGAGGGCAAGATGAGAATTGTGTCCAAGAAGAATGCATATATGCATACTAGGAACAAACTATCTAACTTCCTCCTACTCACCATTAGCTCTAAATCTAAGGATATGGGCCTTTCAAGAACAATTACCAAGAATATCAATTAATTTTTATAACTTACCACATGGAAAGATTCATCAATTTTAAGTTGGTTGCGTGCATTTGCAATCTTTTCATAAGTGGAAAGTTTCCGCTAATCTCGAAGGTACCTTCGCCTCCTATCCCTGCATCCACCCTTTTAGGGATTTCTATGCAGAACATGCACGAGTGTAGCATCTACCAATAGAAGTAATACCATTTTCACCGAGTATCATCGAAAATAGAAGGATGATCATAGATTTGAGGGTACCCACTTTCTACAACTTAAAATAACATGTTTCTAAGTTTGAAATTTCCCAACAGAATCATGCACATGTATATTGAGTTGAAAATTACGCATGCAATTTATCTTAAAATAATAGGAATGGCACTACTATCAATTTCAAGGGTCTGCACTGGAGGCTTTCAAGAGATCATAAAAAAGTGATGAAGAGGCCCTATGTACGTTCCTACTGAAAATGGTGTCTCACATGGCTATACTGGTTATAAAGCTTCTCACACGCAATTGAGGTGTTCTAGTGCCACCAAGCCGAAGAACTTATTTGGTCCCCAGAAAGTAGTAGTAGGACACGCATCGGGGTGCACATGTTTCTAAATATGCATGTCAGAAAATTCGCTCTCATATGGCCATCATATATAAGACATGCACCACAACATCAGTAGTCCTAGCATAAGTTTAGTAGAACATTTTATTTCAAGCACTTTTATAACCGTGTCTCTCTTCCTCACAAACCACTACATATATTTTGGGGATTATGTGGCATCAAGAACAAAAAAATATGGGTCGTACATTCATAAAGATCGACTGAATTCCAACCCAGCACCAGCGCAAGATCATACTAAGCGCATCGTCGTGAACCCTTGCTCTCTGACCACCAATGCTCCAGCTTGGCGGCTGGAAGCCGTGGTCAGCACAACATAGGGCGGTGGCACAAATGTGGGGCATTCGGGCATCACGACATGTTAGAATGGCGATGATGTCAGGGAGGACATACAAACTCTTAACGGGGTGCACTGGACACGGTGTAAATCCTGGTGTTACATAAACCAGTTGTACACCTCATGTATATAAATATATATTTTATGTGTAAGGTGCAATAGAATTTTTTTTTGAGATAAATATAGAACATTTAGTTTTTTTTAGAATCAAATATAGAATATTTAGTGTACATGGGCAACCTGCACCTAAAAATTCGCTGTACAAAGCCCACTACTCATTGATCCCTTTCAGCAATGCCACTTAGCATTTAGGCCCACAAGCGCATGCATAGGTGTCTCACATGCTATCGACCTGCCGATCGTTGTTAGCTTATGCTCCAGTTTTCCCTAATGCTTTCTTTCTTCATCTATTCCTTCCACTCTTGCTTTTATTTAGCAAAATCCTTTAACAAAGGTAGTTCAAATTCGCCTCCCCAACTTTGATTTGTGCCAAAGATCAGCATTGTTTCTTTTCTTCATCTATTCCTTCCACTCTTGCTTTTATTTAGCGAAATCCTTTAACAAAGGTAGTTCAAATTCGCCTCCCCAACTATGATTTGTGTCAAAGATCGGCACTGTTTCATGTGTTTTGTTGGTTTAACTTATTAATAGTTGATTATGGTAGCAGAGTTCAATTGCAATTTAGCAGCCAAGCTTGGCTTTGGTAAGTTTAGATTTCCTGCACATCATCAAAAAGGGCTAATGGCTCGTGCCCTCAAATTTATGATAATAGCATATTGTTATGTCTACTAACACAGTAGCACGCGCACAGTAAGGTCGATAATGCAATATAGCTAAGTTACATATGCATAATTTTACCCTTTTTATCATAAAAACACTAGCTTACATGCATAGAGAAGTTTTTCAGCAGTAGAACAAACGCCCGTGCGGCGTACAACTTGACACTGTCAACAAGTATCGCAAATTTGTTTGGGAACTAGGTTTGGTATTCAACACAATCTTCGGGGACATATCTGTGTGGGAGTTTGGGCCCTACAACGGGCAATTTCTATTTCTACCCGGAGTTCACTGTAAAACTTTTTCACTTTAATAAATTATGGCTCTGCATCATGATGATGCAGAGGCCGAGACTACCCCCTTTTAGAAAAATTCCTGTGTCATCCACATGGTAGATAAAACCCATGTGATTCCAATTTTTGGTCTCTAATGCTCCACGAACTAGTGGGTATGTTGACATCATGAAATAAATAAGAGATTAGTCGTTTATTTGTTTTGGATTTCACATTTTCTTTGAACTTCATTATCAAGTTGGTGAGCACTTTACACAATGTCAAGACATAAAGTGAAACAAATGGTTCTTCAATACTGCTTGTTCAAACAAAATCTAGAAAGTATCAAAGTTTTGGTAGCATATCACAACAATTACTATTTACCAGGCCGAAATTGGTTATAAAGCTTAAGAAACACACATGAGGTATGCTAGTGTGCCACCAGCCTGCAGAACATATTTGGGCCACGGAAAGTACTAGGACGCACATGTATACATGTGCTTCTAGATATGTATCCATCTCACATGGCCATCATATGTAAGACATCCACCACAACAAAAGCAGTCCTAGCATATGTTTTGTGTCCATGCTTCTCTTTTTCACAAACCACTATATATATTTTGGGGATCAGGAGGCATCAAGAAAAAAAATATGAATTGTCCATTGGCGAAGATCCACAAAATGCTGAATCTGCACCATACGCGAGACCATGCTCAGCATGGCTAGGAACTGGTGCTCCCTGGTCAGCACCACTCCCGACTCATAACCACCAGCCAGAAGTCGTCGCTGCATGCATGATGTAGAGAAGCAACCACACCTCGTTGCAGCGGATGTGCTTGAAGCCTAGGAAGCAAGTTTCATGGAAGAGTACAGTGAGGCAGACCCTAAGGGGCGGCAGCAGTACACGTTGTATGGGGTACCAGAGCATATTGAAGTAGTCCTATGAAGTTTGCTAGCAGTGGATGGTGCCAGATATGCTGGAGGAACCTGGCCATCTCTGGATAGCGATCGAGCGGCTCCATTTGAACAGAGGGTAGGCGCGGGTGATGAGCGCACGCTGGTGGGCATGGGTGATCGCGGAGGGGGACAGAGTCCGCCGGCGAGAAGTGGCGAGAAGGGAGGTGGACAGGGCGGCGCGGCGGAGATGGGTGAAGGGATGGCAAACAGGAAGTTGTGCTCATCAAACCGCACATGCCGCGAGGTGAGAACACGCCCCGAGGTGCGATCAAAACAACGATAGACGCGGTGATCCGACGAGTAGCCAAGGAAGACGCAGGCGATCGAGCGATGATCAAGCTTGTGACGGGAGGTGGCGGAGGTGTTTGGGTAGCACAAGCACCCAAAAACGCGGAGAGGAGCATAATCAGGCGCAACTCCGAGAAGGAGCTCGTGCGGCGTCGTGGGCGAACTGGCGCGGCAGGGCCGGCGATTCAGGAGGAAAGTGGACGTGCTAAGGGCCTCGACCCAGAATCGTGGCGGCATGGATGAGTGGAACAGGAGAGCGCGGACACCATCATTGAGTGTGCGCAAGATCCGTTCTGCTTTGCCGTTCTGTTGGCTCGTATAAGGGGAGGAGAGGGGTAGGACAGTGCCATGAGTAGCGAGGAGAGAGCGAGTAGCAGCGTTGTCGAACTCACGGCCATTGTCAGTTTGCAATGCAAGGAGAGGGCGCTCAAATTGAGTCTGCACATACACATAAAACTTAACAATGACAGACAAGGCTGCTAGAGACACTCGCGATAGGAGAAGCCCAGACATCTAGATGCAACAATTAAAAGGGAAAGAAACTATGACTATGTGTTTGCTGGAAGGGGAGGCGCGTGTGTTTGCCCAGAAGACACGCGCGGCATGAGTGTGGCGAGGACGGGGAGCAGACGAACTCGAAGACGGCGATCGGAGCGCGCCCCGGGTGCCCCAACCGTTGATGCCAGAGGTCAGTGGTGACTGCACCGGCGAACGGGTGAGCAGGGCAAGGCGGGGAGGCACCGGTCACGCGATAAGATCGCCCTCAGAATCACTAAGGAGAATCACCATCCTGGTGCGAAGGTCCTTCACAGAAAAACCAAACTCATCAAATTCTACTGAAACTGAATTTTCACGATAGAGTTGGCGGACAGACAACAGGTTTTTAATGAGGGAGGGGGTGAGAAGAACACTATGGAGGATGAGGGGGAGCAGTGGTCGTGGGGTGGGAACCAGTGCCGACGTGGGTGATGGGAAGATGAGTGCCATCGCCGACAATGACGGCTGTGTGATAGGAGGAGGGACGTAGAGAGGAGAGTGTACCCGGGTTGGATGCCATATGGGCTGCAGTGCCTGAATCAATGTACCAGTCAGAGGTTCTGCCTGACGAAGATGGCCCGGATGTGGCGCTGTGCAGGGCCGCTTGAAGCAACGCCATGTTACACGCAAGTTGCGGTTGCGGAGGAGGAGGCGGGGCAGGGGCGTAGGCATAGGATGCCCCCCCCCCTAACCGGAGGCGGGGTAGATGGATGGGGCGGTCGGCACGGCCATCATCACCTGTTGATGCGGAGTGCCAGGACGTGGCCCGAGAACGCCGGCGCCAGGGGCATGCCAGGCGACGGGCCAGGCCTGGACGAGGCCGGTCCAGGAGTTCGCGCCCGGTGGAGGATGGGGCGGCTGCGGCCCAGCGGAGCTAGAGGCCCCCCGTGCCCACGGCCATGTTTGCGCCCCCGGCCACGCCCACGGCGAGCGGCGGAAGAGCCGGGGTCGGTGTTCGGAGCGGGCGGTGCAGGCGCAGCCGGACGAGCGGCGACGAGAGCGTGGACGTGAAGGAAATATGCCCTAGAGGCAATAATAAATTTATTATTTATTTCCTTATTTCATGATAAATTTTTATTATTCATGCTAGAATTGTATTAACCGGAAACATAATACATGTGTGAATACATAGACAAAAATAGTGTCACTAGTATGCCTCTACTTGACTAGCTCATTGATCAAAGATGGTTGAGTTTCCTAACCATGGATATATGTTATCATTTGATCAGTGGGATCACATCATTAGAAGAATGATGTGATTGACTTGACCCATTCCGTTCACTACTAGGAAAAGGCCTACTAGTGGCACACCAGTTTTTCCTACTAATGGCGCACTACTGGTGCGCCACTAGTACCATGCCACTAGTATTTTTTACTAATGGCGCACCACTGGTGCGCCATTAGTATACCAGATACTAATGGCGCACCTGTAGTGCGCCATTAGTATGCCTAGAGGTGCGCCATTACTATCTCACTTAGTAATGGCGCACCACATAGGAGTGCTCCATTAGTAATAATGTTTTTTCAAAAAAAAATTCAATTTTTTATTATTATTTATTTTTCATTTTTTCTTAATCTCGGGTCACTATGGCTTAATCTCAGGTCAATATGCTTAATATCAGGTCAAATCACACTCCATGGTCAAACTTTCCAAAAGGTCACCCATCCTCACACTACTCCAGCCCAAGCATGCTTAACTTCACATTTCTATCCAACCCCAGCACCAGCTCACTTCACATGCACTTGTTGATATATCTAGCATATCAATCCTATTAAACCTTGTTGATGTTTAGGACTTTGTTAATGTTCATGAGTGTGATGAAATTTTGAAAAATTATTTCAAACTTCCATTCATATTATGTATCATATTTTGAAAAAAAATTCCCGAAAAAAAATTCGAAACTATTTTTTTTCTGTTATTAGTGGCGCACCTAGCAAACGGTGCACCACTAGTAAGTTTGAATTTTTTTTGAATTTTTTTGCATCTAGATCTTGAAAGCCCCGTAACTTTTCGAGTAGATGATTTTTCATATAAAAAACTTTTTAATCCGAGTTCGTATGTAAAAGTTATGCCCATTTTACAAATTTCAGAGAGATTTTGCAAATAAAATCAAAATTCATATTTGTAAATTTTCCCAACAACTAGACCACATATCACATGGGAAACTTATTTTCTTTTATTTTTTGACATTTTCATCATTTTTTTTATTCTTTTTAAAACTGAAAAGGCAGTCCACGGGGGGAGGGGTGTGAATTTTTGGGCCAAGGTAGTAATGGCGCACTGTGGGAGTGGTGCGCCATTACCAGTTCAACTTGATTTTTTTTAAAAAAATTACTAGTGGCGCACCGTGGATGTGGTCCGCCATTACTAGTTTAACTAGTAATTATGCACTATCCCCTGGTGCGCCATTATTAGTTTTTAAAAAAAATCGAAAAAAAATTTGATTTTTCTTTTTACTAATGGCGCACTGTGGATGTGGTGCGCCATTTTTGAAAAATAAATAATTTTTCTTTTACTAATGGCGCACCATGGATGTGGTGCACCATTAGTATTTGGACACTAATGGAGCACCAACACAGGGTGCGCCATTAGTATATAGTAGTGGCGCATCACATGTCTGGTGCGTCATTAGTGTCCATTTAATCTATAGCCCTTTTCCTAGTCGTGGTTAGCTTAGCACTTGATTGTTTAGTATGTTGCTATTGCTTTCTTCATGACTTATACATGTTCCTATGACTATAAATTATGCAACTCTCGTTTACCGGAGGAACACTTTGTGTGCTACCAAACGTCACAACGTAACTGGGTGATTATAAAGGAGCTCTATAGGTGTCTCCGAAGGTACATGTTGAGTTGGCGTATTTCGAGATTAGGATTTGTCACTCCGATTGTCGGAGAGGTATCTCTGGGCCCTCTCGGTAATGCACATCACTATAAGCCTTGCAAGCAATGTAGCTAATGAGTTAGTTGCGGATGATGCATTACATAACGAGTAAAGAGACTTGTCGGTAACGAGATTGAACTAGGTATTGAGATACCGACGATCGAATCTCGGGCAAGTAACATAGCGATGACAAAGGAAACAACGTATGTCATTATGCGGTTTGACCGATAAAGATCTTCGTAGAATATGTGGGAGCCAATATGAGCATGCAGGTTCCGCTATTGGTTATTGACCGGAAATGTGTCTCGGTCATGTCTACATAGTTCTCGAACCCGTAGGGTCCGCACGCTTAAAGTTCGATGACAGTTATATTATGAGTTTATGTGTTTTGATGTACTGAAGGTGTTCGGAGTCCCGGATGAGATCGGGGACATGCCGAGGAGTCTCGAAATGGCCGAGACGTAAAGATCGATATATTGGACGACTATATTCGGACATCGGAAAGGTTTCGAGTGATTCGGGTTTTTTCGGACTACCGGAGAGTGACAGGAATTCGCCGGGGAGTATATGGGACTTATTAGGTCATACGGGAATAGAGGAGAGAGCACAAAAGGAAGGAGGCCTGCGCCCCCCCCCCCTGGACAAGGGGTGCAGCCCCCTTTTCCTTCTCCCTCTCCTCCTCTTTCCTTCTCTCCTACTCCAACAAGGAAAGGAGGAGTCCTACTCCCAGTGGATGCAGGACTCCCCCCTTGGCGCGCCCTCCTCCTTAGGCCGCCTCCCCCCTTGCTCCTTTATATACGGGTACAAGGGGGCACCGGATAGACACACCAATTGATCCTTGAGATCTATTAGCCGTGTGCGGTGCCCCCCTCCAGCATATTCCACCTCGATAATATCGTAGCGGTGCTTAGGCGAAGCCCTGCGTCGGTAGAGCATCATCATCGTCACCACGCCGTCGTGCTGACGGAACTCTCCCTCGAAGCTCGGCTGGATCGGAGTTCGAGGGACGTCATCAAGTTGAACGTGTGCTGAACTCGGAGATGCCGTACGTTCGGTACTTGGATCGGTCGGATCGTGAAGACGTACGACTACATCAACCGCGTTGTGCTAACGCTTTCGCTTTCGGTCTACGAGGGTACATGGACACACTCTCCCCTCTCGTTGCTATGCATCACCATGATCTTGCGTGTGTGAAGGAAAATTTTGAAATTACTACGTTCCCCAATAGTGGTATCAGAGACAGGTTTTATGCGTAGATGTTATATGCACGAGTAGAACACACGTGATTTGTGGGCGATACAAGTCATACTGCTTACCAACATGTCATACTTTGGTTCGGCGGTATTGTTGGATGAAGCGGCCCGGACCGACATTACGCGTACGCTTACGCGAGACTGGTTCTACCGACTTGCTTTGCACACAGGTGGCTAGCGGGTGTCAATTTCTCAAACTTTAGTGGAACCGAGTGTGACTACTCCCAGTCCCTAAGAAGGATAAAACATCACTAACTTGACGAACTATCGTTGTGGTTTTGATGCGTAGGTAAGAACGGTTCTTGCTCAGCCTGTAGCAGCCACGTAAAACTTGCAACAACAAAGTAGAGGACGTCTAACTTGTTTTTGCAGGGCATGTTGTGATGTGATATGGTCAAGACGTGATGCTATATTCTATTGTATGAGATGATCATGTTTTGTAACCGAGTTATCGGCAACTAGCAGGAGCCATATGGTTGTCGCTTTATTGTATGCAATGCAATCGCCCTGTAGTTGCTTTACTTTATCACTAAGCGGTAGCGATAGTCGTAGAAGCAATAGGTGGCGAAACGACAACGATGCTACGATGAAGATCAAGGTGTCGCACCGGTGACGATGGTGATCATGACGGTACTTCGGAGATGGTGATCACAAGCACAAGATGATGATGGCCATATCATATCACTTATATTGATTGCATGTGATGTTTATCCTTTATGCATCTTATTTAGCTTTGATTGACGGTAGCATTATAAGATTATCTGTCACTAAATTTCAAGGTATAAGTGTTCTCCCTGAGTATGCACCGTTACGAAAGTTCTTCGTGCTGAGACACCACGTGATGATCGGGTGTGATAGGCTCTACGTTCAAATACAACGGGTGCAAAACAGCTGCACACGTGGAATACTCAGGTTAAACTTGACGAGCCTAGCATATACAAATATGGCCTCAGAACACTGGACTGAAAGGTTGAGCGTGAATCATATAGTAGATATGATCAACATAGTGATGTTTACCATTGAAAACTACTCCATCTCACGTGATGACCGGACATGGTTTAGTTAATTTGGATCACGTGATCACTTAGATGATTAGAGGGATGTCTATCTAAGTTGGAGTTTTTAAGTAATATGATTAATTGAACTTAAATTTATCATGAACTTAGTCCTGGTAGTATTTTTCAAATTATGTTGTAGATCAATAGCTCGCGTTGTTGCTTTCATATGTTTATTTTGATATGTTCCTAGAGAAAACTGTGTTGAAAGATGTTAGTAGCAATGATGCGGAATAGACCCGTGATCTGAGGATTGTCCTCATTGCTGCACAGAAGAATTATGTCATTGATGCACCGCTAGGTGACGGACCTATTGCAGGAGCAGATGCAGACGTTATGAACATTTGGCTAGCTCACTATGATGACTACTTGATAGTTTGTGCACCATGCTTAACGACTTAGAATTGGGACTACAAAGACGTTTTGAACGTCATGGGACATATGAGATGTTCCAAGAGTTGAAGTTAATATTTCAAGCAAATACCCGAGTTGAGAGATATGAAGTCCCAACAAGTTCTATAGCTAAAAGATGGAGGAGAATAGCTCAAGCAGTGAGCATGTGCTCAGATTGTCTGGGTACTACAATCGCTTGAATCAAGTGGGAGTTAATCTTCCAGATAAGATAGTGATTGACAGAGTTCTCTAGTCACCATCACCAAGTTGCTAGAATTTCGTGATGAACTATAGTATGCAAGGGATGATGAAAATGATTCCCGAGCTCTTCGTGATGTTGAAATCGACGAAGGTAGAAATCAAGAAAGAGCATCAAGTGTTGATGATTGACAAGAACACTAGTTTCAAGAAAAGGGCAAAGGGAAAGAAAGGGAACTTCAAGTAGAATGACAAGCAAGTTGTCACTCCCATGAAGAAGCCCAAAGCTGGACCAAAGCCTGAAACTAAGTGCTTCTACTGCAAAGGAAATGATCAGTGGAAGCGAAAATGCCCTGAATATTTGGTGGATAAGAAGGATGGCAAAGTGAACAAAGGGTATATTTGATATACAGGTTATTGATGTGTGCCTTACTAGTGTTTATAGTAGCCCCTAAGTATTTGATACTTGTTCGGTTGATAAGATTAGTAACTCGAAACAGGAGTTACATAATAAACATAGACTAGTTGAGGGGAAGTGACGATGAGTGTTGGAAGTAGTTCCAAGATTGATATGATCATCATCACACACTCCCTATACTTTCGGGATTAGTGTTAAACCTAAATAAACGTTATTTAGCGTTTGCATTGAGCATGAATATGATTTGATCATGTTTATTGCAATACAATTATTCATTTAAATTCAGAGAATAATTGTTGTTCTGTTTACATGAATAAAACCTTCAATGGTCAAACACCCAATGAAAATAGTTTGTGGGATCTCGATCGTGGTGATACACATATTCATAATATTGATGCCAAAAGATGCAAAGTTAATAATGATAGTGCAACTTATTTGTGGCACTGCCGTTTGGGTCATATTGGTGTAAAGTGCATGAAGAAACTCCATAAAGATGGATTTTCGGAATCACTTGGTTATGAATCATTTGATGCTTGCGAACCGTGCCTTTTGGGCAAGATGACTAAAACTCCGTTCTTCGGAACAATGGAACGAGCTACTGACTTGCTGGAAATAATACATACCGATGTATATGGTCCAATGAGTGTTGATGCTCATGGAAGGTATCGTTATTTTCTAACCTTCACAGATAATTTGAGAGGATATGAGTATATCTACTTGATGAAACATAAGTCTGAAACAATTGAAATGTTCAAAGAATTTCAGAGTGAAGTGGAAAATCATCGTAACAAGAAAATAAAGTTTTCTGCGATCTGATCATGGAGATGAATATTTGAGTTACGAGTTTGGCCTTCAGTTAAAACAATGTGGAATAGTTTTACAGCTCACGCCACATGGAACACCACAGGGTAACGGTGTGTCAGAACGTCATAACCGCACTTTGTTTGATATGGTGCCATCAATGATGTCTCTTACCGATTTACCAATATCGTTTTGGGGTTATGCATTAGAGATAGCTGCATTCACTTTAAATAGGGCACCATCAAAATCCGTTGAGACGACGCCTTATGAACTGTGGTTTGGCAAGAAACCAAAGTTGTCGTTTTTAAAGTTTGGGGATGCGATGCTTATGTGAAAAAGTTTCAACCTGATAAGCTTGAGACCCAAATCGGAGAAGTGCGTCTTCATAGAATACCCAAAGGAAACTGTTGGGTACACCTTCTATCACAGATCCGAAGGCAAGACATCCATTGCCAAGAATGGATCCTTTCTAGAGAAGAAGTTTCTCTTGAAAGAAGTGAGTGGGAGAAAAGTAGAACTTGATGAGGTAATAGTACCTTCTCCCGAATTGGAAAATAGTTCATCACTGAAATCAATTCCAGTGATTCCTACACCAATTAGTGAGGAAGCTAATGATGATGATCATGAAACTTCAGATCAAGTTACTACAGAACCTCGTAGGTCTTCCAGAGTACGGTCCGCACCAGAGTAGTATGGTAATCCTGTTCTAGAAGTCATGTTACTAGACCATGATAAACCTACGAACTATGAGGAAGAGATGATGAGCCTAGATTCCGCGAAATGGATGGAGGCCATGAAATCTGAGATACGATCCATGTATGAGAACAAAGTGTGGACTTTGGTGGACTTGCCCGATGATCGACAAGCCATAGAAAATAAATGGATCTTCAATAGGAAGACGGACATTGATAGTAGTGTTACTATCTACAAAGCTGGACTTGTTCCAAAAAGGTTTTCAACAAGTTCAAGGTGTTGACTACAATGAGATTTTCCCAACTGTACTGATGCTTAAGTCTGTCCGAATCATGTTAGTAATTGCCACATTTTATGAGATCTGACAAATGAATGTCAAAACTGCATTCCTTAATGGTTTTCTTAAAGAAGAGTTGTATATGATGCAACCAGAAGGTTTTGTCAATACTAAAGGTGGTAACAAAATGTGCAAGCTCCAGTGATCCATCTATGGACTGGTGCAAGCATCTCGGAGTTGGAATATACGCTTTGATAAGTTGATCAAAGCATATAGTTTTATACGGACTTGTAGTGAAGCCTGTATTTACAATAAAGTAAGTGGGAGCACTACAACCTTTCTAATACTATATGTAGATGACATATTGTTGATTGGAAATGATATAGAAATTCTGGATAGCATAAAAGGATACTTGAATAAGAGTTTTTTTAAAGAAAGACCTCAGTAAAGTTACCTACATATTGAGCACCAAGATCTATTGAGATAGATCAAGACGCTTGATAAGATTTTCAATGAGTACATACCTTGACAAGATTTTGAAGTAGTTCAAAATGGAACAGTCAAAGAAAGAGTTCTTGCCTGTGTTGCAAATATATGAAATTGAGTAAGACTCAAATCCCGACCACGGCGGAAAATAGAAAGAGAATGAAAGCCATTCCCTATGCATCAGTCATAGGTTCTATAAAAGTATGCCATGCTATGAACCAGACTTATTATATACTCTGCCCTGGTTTGGCATGGGAGTACAATAGCGATCTAGGAGTAGATCACTGGACATTGGTCAAAATTATCCTTAGTGGAATAAGGATATGTTTCTCGATTATGGAGGTGATAAAAGAGCCCGTCGTAAAGAGTTACATCGGTGCAAGCTTTTACACCGATCCAGATGACTCTAAGTCTCAATCTGGATACATATTGAAAGTGGAAGCAATTAGCTACACTAGCTCCGTGCAGAGCATTGTAGACATAGAATTTTTGCAAAATACATACGGCTCTAAATGTGACAGACCCGTTGACTAAACTTCTCTCACGAGCAAAACATGATCAAACCTTTGTACTCTTTGGGTGTTAATCACATAGCAATGTGAACTAGATTATTGACCCTACTAAACCCTTTGGGCGCTGGTCACATGACGATGTGAACTATGGGTGTTAATCACATACATATGTGAATGTTAGTGTTAAATCACATGGTGATGTGAACTAGACTATTGACTCTAGTGCAAGTGGGAGACTGAAGGAAATACGCCCAAGAGGCAATAATAAAGTTATTATTTATTTCCTCATTTCATGATAAATGTTTATTATTCATGCTAGAATTGTATTAACCGGAAACATAATACATGTGTGAATACATAGACAAACATAGTGTCACTAGTATGCCTCTACTTGACTAGCTCATTGATCAAAGATGGTTGAGTTTCCTAACCAAGGATATATGTTATCATTTGATCAGTGGGATCACATCATTAGAAGAATGATGTGATTGACTTGACCCATTCCGTTAGCTTAGCACTTGATCGTTTAGTATGTTGCTATTGCTTTCTTCATGACTTATACATGTTCCTATGACTATGAGATTATGCAACTCCCGTTTATCGGAGGAACACTTTGTGTGCTACCAAACGTCACAACGTAACTGGGTGATTATAAAGGAGCTCTACAGGTGTCTCCGAAGGTACATGTTGAGTTGGCGTATTTCGAGATTAGGATTTGTCACTCCGATTGTCGAAGAGGTATGTCTGGGCCCTCTCGGTAATGCACATCACTATAAGCCTGGCAAGCAATGTAGCTAATGAGTTAGTTGCGGATGATGCATTACATAACGAGTAAAGAGACTTGCCGGTAACAAGATTGAACTAGGTATTGAGATACCAACGATCGAATCTCGGGCAAGTAACATACCGATGACAACGGGAACAACATATTTTGTTATGCAGTTTGATCGATAAAGATCCTCGTAGAATATGTGGGAGCCAATATGAGCATTCAGGTTCCGCTATTGGTTATTGACCGGAAATGTGTCTCGGTCATGTCTACATAGTTCTCAAACCCGTAGGGTCCGCACGCTTAAAGTTTCATGACGGTTATATTATGAGTTTATGTGTTTTGATGTACCGAAGGAGTTCGGAGTCCCGGATGAGATCGGAGACATGACGAGGAGTCTCGAAATGGTCGATACGTAAAGATCGATATATTAGACGACTATATTCGGACATCGGAAAGGTTCCGAGTGATTCAGGTATTTTTCGGAGTACCGGAGAGTTACGGGAATTCGCCGGGGAGTATATGGGCCTTATTGGGCCATACAGGAATAGAGGAGAGAGGCCAAAAGGAAGGAGGCTTGCGCCCCCCCTTTAGTCCGAATAGGACAAGGGGTGCGACCCCCTTTTCCTTCTCCCTCTCCTTCTCTTTCCTTCTCTCCTACTCCAACAAGGAAAGGAGGAGTCCTACTCTTGGTGGGAGTAGGACTCCCCCCTTGGTGCGCCCTCCTCCTTGGCCGGCCGCCTCCCCCCTTGCTACTTTATATATGGGGGCAAGGGGGCACCCCATAGACACAAAAATTGATCCTTGAGATCTATTAGTCGTGTGCGGTGCCCCCCTCCACCATATTCCACCTCTGTAATATCGTAGCGGTGCTTAGGCGAAGCCCTGTGTCGGTAGAGCATGATCATCGTCACCGTGCCGTCGTGCTGACAAAACTCTCCCTCGAAGCTCGGCTGGATCGGAGTTCGAGGGACGTCATCGAGCTGAACGTGTGCTGAACTCGGAGGTGTCGTACGTTCCGTACTTGGATCGGTCGGATAATGAAGACGTACGACTACATCAACCGCGTTGTGCTAACACTTCCGCTTTCGGTCTATGAGGGTACGTGGACACACTCTCCCTTCTCGTTGCTATGCATCACCATGATCTTGCGTGTGCGTAGTAAAATTTTGAAATTACTACGTTCCCCAATAGGACGTTCTGGTGGCGGGCAGCCTGATCAACGCGGAGCTCCTCCAAGAGCAGAAAAGAGCGCGTTGATACGTCTCCCACGTATCTACTTTTACAAACACTTTTGCCCTTGTTTTGGACTCTAGCTTGCATCATTTGAATGAAACTAACCCAGACTGACGCTGTTTTCAGAAGAACTGCCAAGATGTTGTTTTATGTGTAGAAAAGAAAAGTTCTCCGAATGTCCTGGAAATCCACGGAGGCACTTTTCGGAATTAATAAGAATTTTTAGCGAAAGAATCAATGTCAGGGGGCCCACAGGCTGTCCACGAGACAGGGGGCGCGCCCCCCCAGGGCGCGCCCTCCTATCTCGTGGGCCCCCTGGAACTCCTCCGACCTCAACTCCAACTCCATATATACCATCTCGGGGAGAAAAAAATCAAGGAGAAAGTTTATCGCGTTTCACGACACGGTGCCGCCACCAAGCCCTAATCTCTCTCGGGAGGGCTGATCTGGAGTCCGCTCGGGGCTCCGAAGACGGGGATTCGTCGCTGTCGTCATCACCAACCATCCTCCATCACCAATTTCATGATGCTCACCGCTGTGCATGAGTAATTCCATCGTAGGCTTGCTGGACGGTGATGGGTTGGATGAGATTTACCATGTAATCAAGTTAGTTTTGTTAGGGTTTGATCCCTAGTATCCACTATATTCTGAGATTGATGTTGCTATGACTTTGCCATACTTAATGCATGTCACTAGGGCCCGAGTGCCATGATTTCGGAAATGAACCTATTATTTTTTCATGAATATATGTGTGTTCTTTATCCTATGTTGCAAGTCTATAGTCACCTATTATGTGTTAGATCCGACAAGCCCGAAGTGACAATAATCAGGATACTTCTCGTTGATGACCGTAGTTTGAGGAGTTCATGTATTCACTATGTGTTAATGCTTTGGTCCGGTTCTCTATTAAAAGGAGGCCTTAATATCCCTTAGTTTCCGTAAGGACCCTGCTGAACATGGGAGGGTAGGACAAAAGATGTCATGCAAGTTCTTTGCCATAAGCACGTATGACTATTTACAGAATACATGCCTACATTACATTGATGAATTGGAGCTAGTTCTATATCACCCTATGTTATAACTATTGCATGAGGAATCGCATCCGGCATAATTATCCATCACTGATCCATTTCCTACGAACTTATCACATATTGTTCTTCGCTTAGTTACTTTTCCGTTGTTACCGTTACAACTACTACAAAAACCCAAAAACATTTACCTTTACTGTTACTACCGTCACCATTATTATAATACCACTTTTGCAAATCAAAGAAGAGTCTCCCACAAGCTTGGGGGAGGCTTCTCCGGTTACTTAATGCTTTGCCTGATCATCCTCTTAAGAAAAATGAAATACTTGATATATTTTATAATGGACTAACCGATGCTTCTCAAGGACTACTTGGATAGTTGTGCTGGTTGTGTTTTCAGGGAAAGAACAGTCGACGAAGCTGAAATACTATTGAATAATATGTTGACTAATGAAAATAATTGGACTCTTCCCGAGCCAGTTCCTGAAGTAATTCCTGAACCAATTGAGCCAACTCCTGAGCCTATTTCTAAACCCACTCCAAAGAAGAGAGGTGTTCTATTTCTCAGTCCTGAAGATATGCAAGAGGCAAAGAAATCAATGAAAGAAAAGGTATTAAAGCTGAAGATGTTAAGAATTTACCTCCTATTGAAGAAATACATGGTCTTAATTTACCGCCTGAAGAACCACATTGTCTTGATAACCCGACACAGGTAGTAAAGGTAAATTCTCTCTATAGATATGATAAATTGGAAATACCCTCTACTAAATTCCATAGCCCATGCTTAGATGAATTTGATGACTTTATGGCTAGACAAGAAAGTTTTAATGCTTATGTTGGCAGAGAGTTAAAGAATAATGCTTTCGAGATAGGACGCGTAGGTGATAATTTGGCTAGAGTTAAAGATGAACTTCACCGTATTAGCAAATATGCTTCTATGGTTGCTACTCAAGCTGAGCAATTACTCAAAGATCAAAATGATTTGCTTGATGAATTAAATAATAAAAATGACTTTGCTGTTAGAGTGGCTACTAGAACTGGTAGAATGACTCAGGAACCTTTGTATCTTGAAGGCCACCCTAAGAGAATCGAGCAAGATTCTCAGAGAAATATTTTAGAGGCACCTAGTTCTTCTAAGAAGAAGAAAAAGAAAGACGATAGGACTTTGCATGCTTCTAATGAACCTACTGTAGATGCACCTGATAATCCCAATGATATTTCTATCTCTGATGCTGAAACACAATCAGGTGATGAACATGAACCTAGTGATAATGTTAATGATAATGTTCATGTTGATGCTCAACCTAGCAAAAACAATGATGTAGAGATTGAACCTGCTGTCGATCTTGATAACCCACCATCAAGGAATCAACGTTATGACAAGAGAGATTTTGTTGCTAGGAAGCACGATAAAGAAAGAGAACCATGGGTTCAGAAACCCATGCCCTTTCCTCCTAAACCATCTAAGTCAAAGGATGATGAGGATTTTGAGCGCCTTGCTGAAATGATTAGACCTATTTTCTTACGTATGCACTTAACTGATATGCTTAAAGTAAATCCTTACGCTAAATATATGAAGGATATCATCACAAATAAAATAAAGATACCGGAAGCTGAAATTTCCACCATGCTTGCTAATTACACTTTTAAGGGTGGAATACCAAAGAAACTTGGAGATCCGGGTGTACGAACTATACCATGCTCTATTAAAAGAAATTATGTTAGAACTGCTTTATGTGATCTTGGAGCCGGTGTTAGTGTTATGCCTCTCTCTTTATATCATAGACTTTAATTGAATAAGTTGGCACCTACTGAAATATCTTTGTAAATGGCTGATAAATCAACTGCTATACCTGTCGGTATTTGTGAGGATGTGCCTATTGTGGTTGCCAATGTCACTATCTTAACGGACTTTGTTATTCTTGATATTCCCGAGGACGATAGTATGTCTATTATCCTTGGTAGACCTTTTCTTAATACTGCAGGGGCTGTTATTGATTGCAACAAAGGCAATGTCACTTTTCATGTTAATGGTAATGAGCATACGGTACACTTTCCGAGGAAACAATCTCAAGTTCATAGCATCAATTCTATTGAAAAAGTTCCAACTATCATTTTTGGAGGTTTTGAATTTCCTCTCCCTACTGTCAAGAAAGAGTATGATATTCTTATTGTTGGGGATTTCCATATCCCCGTTGAAGTAACTTAGTGTTATTCAAAATTTCTCCGGTTCCGTGTTATTCGGAATGAGTTTGGTAACAAGACTTGATCAACCTTGTTAGTGGATTCATTTTGATGATCACGAGATGGATGAAACTAGAAGGCACAACATTTTACCCTCTTTTTACTTTCTGTTATTTAGAATAAATAAAGCAAAAATAGTATTATCTGTCTGTTTTTTGAATTATCCGTGCATTAAAAAATAGTTCGAAAATAAAAGTGCTCCAAATGGCCTGCAAATTTAGTATGATTTTTTCTGGAATATTTGAGGATTTTAGGCACTGAAAACACTGCAGGAGGGCCAAGCACCTGGCCACAAGAGAGGAGGGCGCGCCCCCCTGTAGGGCGCGCCCCCTGTCTCGTGGGCCCCTGGTGGCTCCCCTCCTCTTATGCCAGCACCCACACACTTCATCTTCTACCCAAAAAGATCCCCATCCAGCTCAAGCCCGAGTTCTAGCTCGTTTTGCTGCGAGTTTTGATCTCTTAGCTCAAAGCTCCATTTGCAAAACTGCTTTGGGAGATTGTTGCTTGGTATGTGACTCCTCCATTGGTCCAATTAGTTTTTGTTCTAGTGCTTTATTCATTGCAATTTTTTGCTGCATAGGTGACCATGTTCTTGAGCGTGCATGTTAAATTTTTGAGGTCCCAAGCAATTCCAATGCATGATATAGGCTCTAGGCACTTGTAGGAGTAGTTGCTATCAATCTTGTTTAGTTTTATCCACTTTTACTTTGAAGTTACTAAAATTTCAGAAATTTACAGAAAAAGAAATATGCTTAGAAGAATGTACCAAGGTGGTTCCTCGGCAAAGAAAGGGCCAGGATTGCTATACGTGAACAAGATGTTAATTTTCCCAGGGACGCAAATATACGGGCTTGCGAGTGGCTATACAATGATTTTATGGTCGAAGCAGGCTTCAAGGAGGAATTTGACGCGTATGTGCGTAATGCCGAGCTGGAGGACTTCTTACAAGATAAGTGTCCTCAATATTATCAATTGGCTGATTCCTTTGTGCGGAGGTTCGAATATATTTCTTCGCGTAATTCTCCTAGTGTTATGTTTGATATTTATGATACATCTTATACCATGGATTTAGAGGATTTTACAACTACTTGCAAACTCCCGCAGTGGGGTAATATTAATGATCCTCCCAAATCTGAAGTTAGAAATTTTCTTGCTAGTATTAATGTTGGAGAATCTAGGGACGTAACACAAGCTACCATAGGGAGCATTCATTTTCCTGCTATACATTACTTTGCTCTCTTTATTGGTAGACGCATTAACGGTAAGGACGAAGTATGTCACATGTGTGCCCCTGATCTTTGTGTCCTCAAAAGTGCTGTGTCAGGTTATAGAGGTTATAACTTGGGGGCAATAGTTGCACGTAGGTTACAGAATAATAGTAGAAGGGGTAATTTCTTTGGAGGAATTTATGCAACCCGTGTGGCTAATTTTCTTAATATAGTGCCACGAGAGGGGGATATGATTGTACCTCCTGTTTATTTGGATAAAGAAGCTATGTTTGATCATAATTTTCTTGAGAGGAATGAACAATTCCTCCATTATCGACTAATCTATGATAGACGCAACGTCGTCCCTATTACTCTTCCTGCTCCCTACCTTTTTGATTATCAGACAAAAGGAATATATGTTGTCACCAGGGAAGAAGCCACTGAATACGAGAGGGGAATGGAGGAAGCTTGCCAACATGCTGCTGCTCAGGAGGCTGTTGCCTCTGCATCTCAGTACAACCCCAGTTTCACTTATGGACATCAGCCAGGCAGTCCTTGGTACTAGACCAACTTAGACCAAAAGCCTAAGCTTGGGGGAGTACGTATTTCTCACCGACTTTGCATTCATGTTCACACACTAGTCGTCGGTGCTCATAATCTTTCATTGTATTATCCATGTTAGTTTAAATGTCTTCTTCTAGCTTTCTTCTTGTGTGTTTGTTAAACCTTAAGAAAAACCAAAAAAATAGTTAGTTTAATTTCCTGCTTGTAAAAGAATTAAAATGAAAACCCAAAAAGATTTCTCGTTCTTCTTTTACTTGTTGGGAGCTTTTCCGTGTAAATCGTTTATTTTCTTTTCTTTCTTTTGGGGGTCGAGAAGACCATACTGAAAATGCTTAGTGGCTCTTATATGCATGATTGATTATTTATATTTAGAGCCCATATTACTTGTCTTCTCTCTTGAGTTGAATGCTTGCAGATTCCAGCTTAGTCCAATGCACATGCACTCTTATTATTATACACATCGTTCGATCATGCAAGTGAAAGGCAATAATGATGATTTATGATGGACTTATTGGGATGAGAAAAGCTGGTATGAACTCGACCTCTTTTGTTTTTGTAAATATGATGATTCATCGTTCCTGAGTCAGCTATTATGAAGTAAACATATTTGCAATGACATTTAGAGATTATAGTTGCTTGTGCCATGCTTGATTAGCTATGAGTTATAATGGTTTACCTTGCGTGCCAACATGCTATTAGAATGATTATGATGTGGTATGATGGGATGGTATCCTCCTTTGAATGTATTAAGTGACTCGACTTGGCACATGTTCACGCATGTAGTTGAATCAAATCAACATAGCCTTCATGATATTTATGTTCATGGTGGATTATATCCTACTCATGCTTGTATTCGGTGTGAATTAATTTTAATGCATGCTTACGACTGTTGTCGCTCTCTCAGTTGGTCGCTTCCCAGTCTTTTTCTAGCCTTCACCTGTACTAAGCGGGAATACTGCTTGTGCATCCAAACTCCTTAAACCCTAAAGTTGTTCCATATGAGTCCATTATACCTACCTATATGCAGTATTTACCTGCCGTTCCAAGTAAATGTGCCAAACTCCAAAACCTTCAAATGAAATTCTGTTTTGTATGCTCGAGCAGCTCATGTTTCAACTAGGGCTACCTATATCTTCCATGCTAGGTGGGTTATTCTCAAGGGGAGTGGACTCCGCTCCTCATTCACGAGAAAGGGCCAGTAACCGGGATGCCCAGTCCCATGATCCAAAAAGATCAAAACAAATCAAAATAATTAAACAAAACTCCCCCAGGTCTATTGTATGTTGGAGGCACTCGTTGTTTCGAGCAAGCCATGGATTGATGCTTGTTGGTGGTTGGGGGAGTATAAACCTTTACCATTCTATTTGGGAACTACCTATAATGCATGTAGTATGGAAGATACATCCATCTCATAGTTGTTTCATTGACAGCGAAAGTATGCCGCTCAAAATGTTATTCAATCTCTATTTTAAAAGCGAGCTCCGGCACCTCTAC
This sequence comes from Triticum timopheevii, assembly GCA_963921465.1. NCBI lineage: Eukaryota > Viridiplantae > Streptophyta > Magnoliopsida > Poales > Poaceae > Triticum > Triticum timopheevii. The sequence continues at coordinate 18,750,241 of OY997274.1, forward strand.
AATTCCCTGCTTCCCTCTGCGAAGGGCTTATCTATTTACTTTTATGTTGAGTCATCACCCTTCTTATTAAAAAGCACCCGCTGGAGAGCACACTGTCATTTGCATTCATTATTATTGGTTTATATTGGGTATGACTTGACTGGATCCCTTTTACCATGAATTACAATGTTTGGTCAGTCCTTGATCTTTAAAGGTGCTCTGCATTTATGTTTTGCGTTCTCAGGAAGGGCTAGCGAGATACCATTTTGTTATATCATGTTATGATTATTTTGAGAAAGTGTTGTCATCCGAGTTTTATTATTATGACTCGCTAGCTGATTATGCTATTGATATGAGTAATTGTGAGACCTATGTGTTATTGTGAGTATGGTTAGTTCATAATATTTGCTGAAACTTGAATGCTGGTTTTTCATGTTTACAACAACAAGAGCAAACAAAGTTTGTAAATGTTTTTCTTTATCACTATCAGTTTATCAACTGAATTGCTTGAGGACAAGCAAAGGTTTAAGCTTGGGGGAGTTGATACGTCTCCAACGTATCTACTTTTCCAAACACTTTTGCCCTTGTTTTGGACTCTAACTTGCATAATTTGAATGAAACTAACCCAGACTGATGCTGTTTTTAGCAGAATTGCCATGATGTTGTTTTATGTGTACAAAAGAAAAGTTCTCGGAATGTCCTAAAAATCCACGAAGGCACTTTTTAGAATTAATAAGATTTTTTGGCGAAAGAATCAAGGTCAGGGGGCCCACGGGCTGTCCACGAGACAGGGGGCGCCCACCCTAGGGCGCGCCCTCCTATCTCGTGGGCCCCCTGGACCTCCTCCGACCTCAACTCCAACTCCATATATACCGTCTCGGGGAGAAAAAAATCAAGGAGAAAGTTTCATCGCGTTTCAGGACACGGAGCCGCCACCAAGCCCTGATCTCTCTCGGGAGGGCTGATCTGGAGTCCGCTCGGGGCTCCGGAGACGGGGATTCGTCGCCGTCGTCATCACCAACCATCCTCCATCACCAATTTCATGATGCTCACCGCTGTGCGTGAGTAATTCCATCGTAGGCTTGCTGGACGGTGATGGGTTGGATGAGATTTACCATGTAATCAAGTTAGTTTTGTTAGGGTTTGATCCCTAGTATCCACTATATTCTGAGATTGAAGTTGCTATGACTTTGATATGCTTAATGCTTGTCACTAGGGCCCGAGTGCCATGATTTCGGATCTGAACCTATTATGTTTTCATGAATATATGTGTGTTCTTGGTCCTATGTTGCAAGTCTATAGTCACCTATTATGTGTTAGATCCGACAACCCCGAAGTGACAATAATCAGGATACTTCTCGGTGATGACCGTAGTTTGAGGAGTTCATGTATTCACTATGTGTTAATGCTTTGGTCCGGTTCTCTATTAAAAGTAGGCCTTAATATCCCTTAGTTTTCGTAAGGACCCTGCTGAACACGGGAGGGTAGGACAAAAGATGTCATGCAAGTTCTTTTCCAACGTATGACTATTCACAGAATACATGCCTACATTACATTGATGAATTAGAGCTAGTTCTATATCACCCTATGTTATAACTATTGCATGAGGAATCGCATCCGGCATAATTATCCATCACCGATCCATTTCCTACGAGCTTTTCACATATTGTTCTTCGCTTATTTACTTTTCCGTTGTTACCATTGCAACTACTACAAAAACCCCAAAACATTTACCTTTACTGTTACTACCATCACTATTATTATAATACCACTTTTGCTACTAAACACTTTGCTGCAGATACTAAGTTATCTAGGTGTGGTTGAATTGACAACTCAACTGCTAATACTCAAGAATATTCTTTGGCTCCCCTTGTGTCGAATCAATAAATTTGGGTTGTACTTCACACTCGAAAGCTGTTGCGATCCCCTACACTTGCGGGTTATCAAGACTAATTTCTGGCGCCGTTGCCGGGGAGCATAGCTGTATTCTCTGTATCACTTGGGATTTATATCTGTTGATCACTATGAAGAACTTGAAAGACGCTAAAACCAAAATCTAGCCCTCAACAACGAGGGGAGGTAAGGAATCGCCATCTAGCTCTGCACTAGATTCTCCTTCTATTATGAGTAAGTTTGCGACACCTGAACCTGCTACTGCTATGAATTCTGATATGTCGCATGTTATTGATGATGCCACTTCTGCTATGCATGATGAATCTACTTCTGTGCGTGATACTACTTGGCCATTAGGTGAATTTCTTGATGAACAACTTGCTAGAGTTAGGGGGAATGATATTACTGAAGATCCTATTACTGATGATAGTGATGATGAACGTTCCCCCAATGATTATGTATTACCTGTTGTTCCTAAGGGTTATGTCATGAATGAAAAAGCTGCTATGGAAATTCTTGCTTGCAATGATAGAAATGATCTTAAGAAATTATTAGCTAAATGGAAGAAGCAGTCTCTTAATGCTAGAATGAAACCCGATCCTGCTTTTGCTACTTCACCTATCTTTGTTACTGATAAGGATTATGAATTCTCTATTGATCCTGATATTATTTCTTTAGTTGAATCTGATCCTTTTTATGGCCTTGAATCTGAAACTGTTGTGGCACATCTTACCAACTTGAATGATATAGCCACCCTATTTACTAACGATGAGAAGTCTCGCTATTTATATATCCTTAAGATATTTCCGTTCTCATTAAAGGGTGATGCTAAGACTTGGTATAATTCTCGTTCTCCTAGATGTGTGCGTAGTCCCCAGGATATGATTTATTACTTCTCTGCTAAATATTTCCCCGCTAATAAGAAACAAGCTGCCTTGCGGGAAATATATAATTTTGTGCAAATCAAAGAAAGAGTCTCCCACAAGCTTGGGGGAGCCTTCTCCGGTTACTTAATGCTTTGCCTGATCATCCTCTTAAGAAAAATGAAATACTTGATATATTTTATAATGGACTAACCGATGCTTCTCAAGGACTACTTGGATAGTTGTGCTGGTTGTGTTTTCAGGGAAAGAACAGTCGACGAAGCTGAAATACTATTGAATAATATGTTGACTAATGAAAATAATTGGACTCTTCCCGAGCCAGTTCCTGAAGTAATTCCTGAACCAATTGAGCCAACTCCTGAGCCTATTTCTAAACCCACTCCAAAGAAGAGAGGTGTTCTATTTCTCAGTCCTGAAGATATGCAAGAGGCAAAGAAATCAATGAAAGAAAAAGGTATTAAAGCTGAAGATGTTAAGAATTTACCTCCTATTGAAGAAATACATGGTCTTAATTTACCGCCTGAAGAACCACATTGTCTTGATAACCCGACACAGGTAGTAAAGGTAAATTCTCTCTAAAGATATGATAAAGTGGAAATACCCTCTACTAAATTCCATGGCCCATGCTTGGATGAATTTGATGACTTTATGGCTAGACAAGAAAGTTTTAATGCTTATGTTGGCAGAGAGTTAAAGAATAATGCTTTCGAGATAGGACGCGTAGGTGATAATCTGGCTAGAGTTAAAGATGAACTTCACCGCGTTAGCAAATATGCTTCTATGGTTGCTACTCAAGCTGAGCAATTACTCAAAGATCAAAATGATTTGCTTGATGAATTAAATAATAAAAATGACTTTGCTGTTAGAGTGGCTACTAGAACTGGTAGAATGACTCAGGAACCTTTGTATCCTGAAGGCCACCCTAAGAGATTCGAGCAAGATTCTCAGAGAAATATTTTAGAGGCACCTAGTTCTTCTAAGAAGAAGAAAAAGAAAGACGATAGGACTTTGCATGTTTCTAATGAACCTACTGTAGATGCACCTAATAATCCCAATGATATTTCTATCTCTGATGCTGAAACACAATCAGGTGATGAATATGAACCTAGTGATAATGTTAATGATAATGTTCATGTTGATGCTCAACCTAGCAAAAACAATGATGTAGAGATTGAACCTGCTGTTGATCTTGATAACCCACCATCAAGGAATCAACGTTATGACAAGAGAGATTTTGTTGCTAGGAAGCACGATAAAGAAAGAGAACCATGGGTTCAGAAACCCATGCCCTTTCCTCCTAAACCATCTAAGTCAAAGGATGATGAGGATTTTGAGCGCCTTGCTGAAATGATTAGACCTATTTTCTTACGTATGCACTTAACTGATATGCTTAAAGTAAATCCTTACGCTAAATATATGAAGGATATCATCACAAATAAAATAAAGATACCAGAAGCTGAAATTTCCACCATGCTTGCTAATTACACTTTTAAGGGTGGAATACCAAAGAAACTTGGAGATCCGGGTGTACCAACTATACCATGCTCTATTAAAAGAAATTATGTTAGAACTGCTTTATGTGATCTTGGAGCCGGTGTTAGTGTTATGCCTCTCTCTTTATATCATAGACTTGAATTGAATAAGTTGACACCTACTGAAATATCTTTGTAAATGGCTGATAAATCAACTGCTATACCTGTCGGTATTTGTGAGGATGTGCCTGTTGTGGTTGCCAATGTCACTATCTTAACGGACTTTGTTATTCTTGATATTCCCGAGGACGATAGTATGTCTATTATCCTTGGTAGACCTTTTCTTAATACTGCAGGGGCTGTTATTGATTGCAACAAAGGCAATGTCACTTTTCATGTTAATGGTAATGAGCATACGGTACACTTTCCGAGGAAACAATCTCAAGTTCATTGCATCAATTCTATTGAAAAAGTTCCAACTATCATTTTTGGAGGTTTTGAATTTCCTCTCCCTACTGTCAAGAAAGAGTATGATATTCTTATTGTTGGGGATTTCCATATCCCCGTTGAAGTAACTTAGTGTTATTCAAAATTTCTCCGGTTCCGTGTTATTCGGAATGAGTTTGTTAACAAGACTTGATCAACCTTGTTAGTGGATTCATTTTGATGATCACGAGATGGATGAAACTAGAAGGCACAACATTTTACCCTCTTTTTACTTTCTGTTATTTAGAATAAATAAAGCAAAAATAGTATTATCTGTCTGTTTTTTGAATTATCCGTGCATTAAAAAATAGTTCGAAAATAAAAGTGCTCCAAATGGCCTGCAAATTTAGTATGATTTTTTCTGGAATATTTGAGGATTTTAGGCACTGAAAACACTGCAGGAGGGCCAAGCACCAGGCCACGAGAGAGGAGGGCGCGCCCCCTGTCTCGTGGGCCCCTGGTGGCTCCCCTCCTCTTATGCCAGCACCCACACACTTCATCTTCTACCCAAAAAGATCCCCATCCAGCTCAAGCCCGAGTTCTAGCTCGTTTTGCTGCGAGTTTTGATCTCTTAGCTCAAAGCTCCATTTGCAAAACTACTTTGGGAGATTGTTGCTTGGTATGTGACTCCTCCATTGGTCCAATTAGTTTTTGTTCTAGTGCTTTATTCATTGCAATTTTTTGCTGCATAGGTGACCATGTTCTTGAGCTTGCATGTTAAATTTTTGAGGTCCCAAGCAAATCCAATGCATGATATAGGCTCTAGGCACTTGTAGGAGTAGTTGCTATCAATCTTGTTTAGTTTTATCCACTTTTACTTTGAAGTTACTAAAATTTCAGAAATTTACAGAAAAAGAAATATGCTTAGAAGAATGTACCAAGGTGGTTCCTCGGCAAAGAAAGGGCCAGGATTGCTATACGTGAACAAGATGTTAATTTGCCCAGGGACGCAAATATACGGGCTTGCGAGTGGCTATCCGATGATTTTATGGTCGAAGCAGGCTTCAAGGAGGAATTTGACGCGTATGTACGTAATGCCGAGCTGGAGGACTTCTTACAAGATAAGTGTCCTCAATATTATCAATTGACTGATTCCTTTGTGCAAGGTTCGAATATATTTCTTCGCGTAATTCTCCTAGTGTTATGTTTGATATTTATGATACATCTTATACCATAGATTTAGAGGATTTTACAACTACTTGCAAACTCCCGCAGTGGGGTAATATTAATGATCCTCCCAAATCTGAAGTTAGAAATTTTCTTGCTAGTATTAATGTTGGAGAATCTAGGGATGTAACACAAGCTACCATAGGGAGCATTCATTTTCCTGCTATACATTACTTTGCTCTCTTTATTGGTAGATGCATTAACGGTAAGGACGAAGTATGTCACATGTGTGCCCCTGATCTTTGTGTCCTCAAAAGTGCTGTGTCAGGTTATAGAGGTTATAACTTGGGGGCAATAGTTGCACGTAGGTTGCAGAATAATAGTAGAAGGGGTAATTTCTTTGGAGGAATTTATGCAACCCGTGTGGCTAATTTTCTTAATATAGTGCCACGAGAGGGGGATATGATTGTACCTCCTGTTTATTTGGATAAAGAAGCTATGTTTGATTATCAGACAAAAGGAAGATATGTTGTCACCAGGGAAGAAGCCAATGAATACGAGAGGGGAATGGAGGAAGCTTGCCAACATGCTGCTGCTCAGGAGGCTGTTGCCTCTGCATCTCAGTACAACCCCAGTTTCATTTATGGATATCAGCCAGGCGGTCCTTGGTACTAGACTAACTTAGACCAAAAGCCTAAGCTTGGGGGAGTACGTATTTCTCACCGACTTTGCATTCATGTTCACACACTAGTCGTCGGTGCTCATACTCTTTCATTGTATTATCCATGTTAGTTTAAATGTCTTCTTCTAGCTTTCTTCTTGTGTGTTTGTTAAACCTTAAGAAAAACCAAAAAAATAGTTAGTTTAATTTCCTGCTTGTAAAAGAATTAAAATGAAAACCCAAAAAGATTTCTCATTCTTCTTTTACTTGTTGGGAGCTTTTCCATGTAAATCGTTTATTTTCTTTTCTTTCTTTTGGGGGTTGAGAAGACCATACTGAAAATGCTTAGTGGCTCTTATATGCATGATTGATTATTTATATTTAGAGCCCACATTACTTGTCTTCTCTCTTGAGTTGAATGCTTGCAGATTCCAGCTTAGTCCAATGCACATGCACTCTTATTATTATACACATCGTTCGGTCGTGCAAGTGAAAGGCAATAATGATGATTTATGATGGACTTATTGGGATGAGAAAAGCTGGTATGAACTCGACCTCTTTTGTTTTTGTAAATATGATGATTCATCGTTCCTGAGTCAGCTATTATGAAGTAAACATATTTGCAATGACATTTAGAGATTATAGTTGCTTGTTCCATGCTTGATTAGCTATGAGTTATAATGGTTTACCTTGCGTGCCAACATGCTATTAGAATGATTATGATGTGGTATGATGGGATGGTATCCTCCTTTGAATGTATTAAGTGACTCGACTTGGCACATGTTCACACATGTAGTTGAATCAAATCAACATAGCCTTCATGATATTTATGTTCATGGTGGATTATATCCTACTCATGCTTGTATTCGGTGTGAATTAATTTTAATGCATGCTTACGACTGTTGTCGCTCTCTCAGTTGGTCGCTTCCCAGTCTTTTTCTAGCCTTCACCTGTACTAAGCGGGAATACTGCTTGTGCATCCAAACTCCTTAAACCCTAAAGTTGTTCCATATGAGTCCATTATACCTACCTATATGCGGTATTTACCTGCCGTTCCAAGTAAATGTGCCAAACTCCAAAACCTTCAAATGAAATTCTGTTTTGTATGCTCGAGCAGCTCATGTTTCAACTAGGGCTACCTATATCTTCCATGCTAGGTGGGTTATTCTCAAGGGGAGTGGACTCCGCTACTCATTCACGAGAAAGGGCCGGTAACCGGGATGCCCAGTCCCATGATCCAAAAAGATCAAAACAAATCAAAATAATTAAACAAAACTCCTCCAGGTCTATTGTATGTTGGAGGCACTCATTATTTTGAGCAAGCAATGGATTGATGCTTGTTGGTGGTTGGGGGAGTATAAACCTTTACCATTCTATTTGGGAACTGCCTATAATGCATGTAGTATGGAAGATACATCCATCTCATAGTTGTTGCGTTGACAGCGAAAGTATGCCGCTCAAAATGTTATTCAATCTCTATTTTAAAAGCGAGCTCTGGCACCTCTACAATTCCCTGCTTCCCTCTGCGAAGGGCTTATCTATTTACTTTTATGTTGAGTCATCACCCTTCTTATTAAAAAGCACCCGCTGGAGAGCACACTATCATTTGCATTCATTATTATTGGTTTATATTGGGTATGACTTGACTGGATCCCTTTTACCATGAATTACAATGTTTAGTCAGTCCTTGATCTTTAAAGGTGCTCTGCATTTATGTTTTGCGTTCTCAGGAAGGGCTAGCGAGATACCATTTTGTTATATCATGTTATGATTATTTTGAGAAAGTGTTGTCATCTGAGTTTTATTATTATGACTCGCTAGCTGATTATGCTATTGATATGAGTAATTGTGAGACCTATGTGTTATGGTGAGTATGGTTAGTTCATAATATTTGCTGAAACTTGAATGCTGGTTTTTCATGTTTACAACAACAAGAGCAAACAAAGTTTGTAAAAGTTTTTCTTTATCACTATCAGTTTATCAACTGAATTGCTTGAGGACAAGCAAAGGTTTAAGCTTGGGGGAGTTGATACGTCTCTAACGTATCTACTTTTCCAAACACTTTTGCCCGTGTTTTGGACTCTAACTTGCATAATTTGAATGAAACTAACCTGGACTGATGCTGTTTTTAGCAGAACTGCCATGATGTTGTTTGATGTGTACAAAAGAAAAGTTCTCGGAATGTCCTGAAAATCCACGGAGGCACTTTTCAGAATTAATACGAATTTTTGGCGAAAGAATCAAGGTCAGGGGGCCCATGGGCTGTCCACGAGACAGGGGGGCGCGCCCACCCTAGGGCGCGCCCTCTTATCTCGTGGGCCCCCTGGACCTCCTCCGACCTCAACTCCAACTCCATATATACCGTCTCGGGGAGAAAAAAATCAAGGAGAAAGTTTCATCGCGTTTCACGACACGGAGCCGCCGCCAAGCCCTAATCTCTCTCGGGAGGGCTGATCTGGAGTCTGTTCGGGGCTCCGAAGAGGGGGATTCTTCACCGTCATGATCACCAACCATCCTCCATCACCAATTTCATGATGCTCACCGCCGTGCGTGAGTAATTTCATCGTAGGCTTGCTGGACGGTGATGGGTTGGATGAGATTTACCATGTAATCAAGTTAGTTTTGTTAGGGTTTGATGCCTAGTATCCACTATGTTATGAGATTGATGTTGCTATGACTTTGCTATGCTTAATGCTTGTCACTAGGGCCCAAGTGCCATGATTTCAGATCTGAACCTATTATGTTTTCATGAATATATGTGTGTTCTTGATCCTATCTTGCAAGTCTATAGTCACCTATTATGTGTTATGATCCGACAACCACAAAGTGACAATAATCGGGATACTTCTCGGTGATGACCGTAGTTTGAGGAGTTCATGTATTCACTATGTGTTAATGCTTTGGTCCGGTTCTCTATTAAAAGGAGGCCTTAATATCCCTTAGTTTCCGTAAGGACCCCGCTGAACACGGGAGGGTAGGACAAAAGATGTCATCCAAGTTCTTTTCCATAAGCACGTATGACTATTTACGGAATACATGCCTACATTACATTGATGAATTGGAGCTAGTTCTATATCACCCTATGTTATAACTATTGCATGAGGAATCGCATCCGGCATAATTATTCATCACTGATCCATTGCCTACGAGCTTTTCACATATTGTTCTTCGCTTATTTAATTTTCCGTTGTTACCATTACAACTACTACAAGAACCCCAAAACATTTACCTTTACTGTTGCTACCGTCACTGTTATTATCATACCACTTTTGCTACTAAACACTTTGCTTCAGATACTAAGTTATCCAGGTGTGGTTGAATTGACAACTCAACTGCAAATACTCAAGAATATTCTTTGGCTCCCCTTGTGTCGAACCAATAAATTTGGGTTGTACTTCACCCTCGAAAGCTGTTGCGATCCCCTACACTTGTGGGTTATCACGCGTCTTCAGAAAGGAGGGAAGAAGATCGCGCGACGTGATGTGCGGGATGTCCACGTGGTACTGGCGGTTCAGGCCGCGGAGCAGATGAAAGACCTGTCGCGGCTCGGAGACCGGCTGGCCCAGATCACCTGGTCGGTGAAGACCTTGAGCTTGGTGCATTATTGCATGACGGACAGATCCCCTTGCACGAGGGCGTGGTACTTCACATCGGTGTAGATGGCACGCGAGAGTTTATTCGCGCGGAAGATGACATGGACGGCGGCCCAGACAGCGACAGCCGTGTCCTCGTGCTGCATGACCGCATCGAGAAGATCCAGCGAGATGGTGGAGGAGAGCCAATGGACGACGGAGTGATCGGCCATCACCCACTTGGGGTCATCGGAGCGAGGCAGGGTGTCGGCGTCGACGTGGTTGTGGAGCCCGAGCATGCCCAGCGCGGTGTCGAAGTGGCGGCACCACTGGGCGTAGTTGCCGGCGGCAAGATCGAGCAACACCGGGACGAGATGGAGGATGTCAACCGTCTGGAGGATCGAGGGAGGTGCGGATGGGCCATGCGCGCGAGGGCGGCCGGGGCAGCACGAGCGGGTGCGATGCGGAGAGGCTGCGGGGGCGCAGACGCGGGAGCACTGGGTGGGAAGGCCGCGGGTGCACCATCAGTGTGCCAGGCGGCGTTATCCGGAGCGGCATCGGAGCCAGCATCCACTACTAGGAAAAGGCCTACTAATGGCGCACCGGTTTTGCCTACTAATGGCGCACTACCTGTGCGCCATTACTAGCACGCCACTAACCCCAGCAACAGCTCACTTCACAGGCACTTGTTGATATAGCTAGCATATCAATCCTATTATACCTTGTTGATGTCTAGGACTTTGTTCATGTTCATGACTATGATGAAATTTTGAAAAATCTTTCAAACTTCCCGGTCATATTACGTATCATTTTTTGAAAAACAATTCAAAAAAAATTTCAAAACCAATTTTTTTTATTACTAGTGGCGCACCACATCCACGGTGCGCCACTAGTAAGTTTGAATTTTTTTTGATTATTTTTGCCTCTAGATCTTGAAAGCCCCGTACCTTTTTTCTGTTAGGTTTTTGGGGATTTTGAAAATGTTTAACGGGGCTCCCCGTAAATTCGGATGTAACTTTTCGAGTAGATGATTTTTCATATATAAAACTTTTTAATCCGAGTTCGTATGCATAAGTTATGCCCATTTTACAAATTTCCAGAGAGATTTTGCAAATAAAGTCGAAATTCATATTTGTAAATTTTCCCAACAACTAGATCACATATCACATGGGAAACTTATTTTCTTTTATTTTTTTGACATTTTTATAATTTTCTTTTTTTTAACTGAAAAGGCTGTCCAGGGGGGGTGCATTCTAGAACTTTTGGGCCAAGTTAGTAATGGCGCACCGTGGGGTGGTGCGCCATTACTAGTTAAACTAGTAATGACGCACTACACCCACGGTGCGCCATTACTAGTTTTGAAAAGAAAAAAAGAAAAAAATGAATTTTTTTTTGAAAAAAACTTAGTAATGGCGCAGCTGTGGACAAAGCGCCATTACTAGTTAAAACTAGTAATGGCGCACTGTCCACATGTGCGCCATTACTAACAATTTTTTTTATTTTTTTTCAAAACTACTAATGGCGCACGGTGGATGTGGTGCGCCATTACTATGTCAAATACTAATGGCGCACCACACCCACAGTGCGCCATTAGTAGTTTTGAATTTTTCTTTTTTTTTTACTAATGGCGCACCGTGGGATGTGGTGCGCCATTAGTATTTGCACACTAATGGCGCACCATGTTGGTGCGCCATTAGTATTTAGTAATGGCGCACCACATGTACAGTGCACCATTAGTGTCCATCTCATCTATAGCCCTTTTCCTAGTAGTGATCGAAGGGAGGAGGGGTGTGAACTGGGTTGGAGTTCATGGCAGCGGAAGAAGGATCGTGCGCGAGAGGGGCATCCTATGCGTCTGATACCATGTTAGAGGAGGAAGAGATTCAACACACTTGCATTAGCTCAGAGGCTGGGTTTATATACAGTTACATGACCGCAGCCACGGCTAGATCGTGTGCCACTACTCTTGCCACTACGCCCACTACGGGCACTACCACGGTCTGGCCGTGAACACAACTGCACGCGCACACGCGCTGGCAACACACTCACACACACACTGACTATGTCTACTGACACTCTTATCTAAAAAAGATATCAATTAATTTTTATAACTTACCACATGGAAAGATTCATCAATTTTAAGTTGGTTGCGTGCATTTGCAAGCTTTTTATAAATGGAAATTTTCCGCAAACCTCCAAGGTACCTTCGCCTCCTATCCCTGCATCCACCCTTTTAGAGATTTATATGCAGAACATGCCAGAGCGTAGCAACTAGCAATAGAAGTAATACCATTTGCACCGAGTATCATCGAAAATAGAAGGATGATCATAGATTTGAGGGTACCCACTTTCTACAACTTAAAATGACATGTTTCAAAGTTTTGAAATTTCCCAACAGAATCATGCACATGTATATTGAGTTGAAAATTATCCGTGCAATTTATCCTAAAATGATAGGGATGGTACCACTATCAATTTCAAGGGTCTGCACTGGAGGCTTTCAAGAGATCATAAAAAAGTGATGAAGAGGCCCTATGTACGTTCCTACTGAAAATGGTGTCTCACATGGCTACACTGGTTATAAAGCTTCTCACACGCAATTGAGGTGTTCTAGTGCCACCAAGCCGAAGAACTTATTTGGGCCCCAGAAAGTAGTAGTAGGACACGCATCGGGGTGCACATGTTTCTAAATATGCATGTCAGAAAATTCACTCTCATATGGCCATCATATATAAGACATGCACCACAACATCAGTAGTCCTAGCATAAGTTTAGTAAAACATTTTATTTCAAGCACTTTTATAATCATGTCTCTCTTCCTCACAAACCACTACATATATTTTGGGGATTATGTGGCATCAAGAACAAAAAAATATTTGTCGTACATTCATAAAGATCGACTGAATTCCAACCCAGCACGAGCGCAAGATCATGCTAAGCGCATCGTCGTGAACCCTTGCTCTCTGACCACCAATGCTACAGCTTAGCGGCTGGAAGCCGTGGTCGGCACAACATACGGCGGTGGCACAAATGTGGGGCATTCGGGCATCACGACATGTTAGAATGGCGATGAGGTCAGGGAGGACATACAAACTCTTAACGGGGTGCACTGGACACGGTGTAAATCCTGGTGTTACATAAACCAGTTGTATACCTCATGTATATAAATATATATTTTATGTGTAAGGTGCAATAGAATTTTAGTTTTTTTTTTAGATAAATATAGAACATTTAGTTTTTCTAGAATCAAATATAGAATATTTAGTGTACATGGGCACCCTGTACCTAAAAATTTGCTGTACAAAGCCCACTACTCATTGATCCCTTTCAGCAATGCCACTTAGCATTTAGACCCACAAGCGCATGCATAGGTGTCTCACATGCTATCGACCTGCCGATCGTTGTTAGCTTATCACTAGTGCAGAATCGGGCATTAGCACCGGTTTGTAAGGCCCTGTAGTGCCGGTTATGTAACCGGCACTAATTTGTGGTCACTAAAGCCCCCCCCCCCCCCCCCCTAGTACCGGTTCAGCACGAACCGGTGCTAAAGGGCAACCACGTGGCACGAGCCAGCTTCGGGGGCCTGGAGACCTTTAGTACCGGTTGGTAATACCAATCGGTACTATAAGGTTTGGGGTTTTTTTAGTTTTATGATTTCTTTTTCATTTAATTTTGTGTTTCCATTTTAATTCTTTTTCGTTTGTTGGTATTTTACGATACTACACATTGTACACGTTATGCATATATATATATATATATATATATATATATATATATATATATATATAAATAGAATTTCTAGTAGAACCAATCATGCATATATATATCATCAATGTCTCACAAACCACCATATTAATTAATTCACACATACACACATGTATAGCTATATACAATTTCTCCTACATATGAATGTTGCCTTCGGAGCCAGTGGCATTAGCCTAATTGGTGCCTTTGGTGCCTTTGGGCGGTAGCGGGTAATAGAATTCTCCCTTCGGATTTATGACCTGGTCTAGCAAAAATCCCGCTATTTCCTCTTGAAGTGCTTCTACGTGCTCCGTTTCTATGAGCTTCTCCCGCACCTCTTTGAACTGTTAAGAAGGAGATCAATATGCATGTGTATTAGTTGTGTGACTAGATATCGATAATGGTGTAAAAATTATGAGTAGTGTTCTGACAAGCGTACCCATTCCTGTCTTTGAGATCTGCTCCTTTCGGACGCCATCATGCGAATGTTCTCGCAAAAGCAGAATGCACACAGATCAGTCCCCTGCGACTGCTTCAGGGCCTTTACGAGAATGGAATTTAATTAGATAAAAATTAATCAAGCATGATAATTAAAGAGATGGCAGCTAGCTAGCTAGAGCTATAGTACTACTTAATTGCTTACCTTGGGTCGAAACCATTTAAGCTTTTTTTTCCATTCGCCGGGCGTGACGGCGATGAACCTTGTCCAAGCCCTGCCCGCCGACAAAGAAAATGAATAAAGGGGTTATTAAATAGTTTATATCATGAAATGACGAACGAAATAGGCCGAGATATATAGTTAATAATGATTGAAATTACCTGTTGACTGTCCCATACAAGATGTTATAGTCAGTTTTTTCTGAGATTAGTGAGTCCAGTACTTCAATTGTTCCGGCGTCAACTTTAATGATACACAAGACCCAGTGAAATCTGCATGCACACACGTTTGCATTTCTTAATTAAGCGGGCATATGTAAGCAAAAACATGTAGCTAGCTAGTAGGCAAAAACAGAGAATTTGTAGTACAAGACAGTGTGACTCACTGGAAGTTGTAAGGAAGTAGTATATCTTCATTGTATTTGAGGCGCTTCAAGAACTCTAGCATGCTGTCCTCTACTTCCTTTGCATAACGTTGATTCATCTTCCATAAGTATTCGTTAACGGTGTTTGGGTCAATGAACCCAATGCCAAAGCGTCCACCTTTTCTCATTTCATATATCTTCATCCTGCATAATACCACAGAAAAGAATATAGTGAGGATAATTACAGGTAATGATTGATCAAAAGGATCACTACAGCTAGCTTGAGACTTAAATTATAGAAAGAAATCACTTACAGACAATAGCAACTGACGATAGATTTGTCGAGTGCATCTTGATTGTATAACTGAAACAGTTCTGAATACTCAACGGACAAAGCTTTCTCATGGTAGTAATGGTCCTGCTTGACATTCACCATGAGGGACAATCGATCTGAAATCTTGGTAATGTTCATGTACCATTGATGCAATTCATACATTCTCGTTGGGAGGTTCTTGACCTTGTCTGGCGCGACCAAAGGTTGGCCCCGGACATATTTCCGTTTTACTTCATCCTCTCTAAGCAAAGGCATGGGCTCGATCTCGAGGAGTTGTCCAACAGTGATGTTGAGAACTTCAGCCTGCATTATATGCTCCTCCGTTATTACCACATTGCCCACCTCGGGAACATGCACTGTTTGCCCACAATAATATTGGGCGCGCGTACTATCACCTGTTGTTGGCACAACAAGCGATGGGATCGATTGCGCCGCCTGTTCTCCCAGCTGGTGAATGGTTTTCCCGCATTTTTTGGCAGCTGCTTCTTGTTTGCTCGATCCCGATGTAGACGTGCTCGCCTCCCTTTGTAGACGTGCTCGATTTAACTTCCTGATGTGGCGCTCATAGTCTGTGTCAACAGGGTTGGGAGCTGGTGGTTGAGCCATACGAATGAAGTGGTCAATCGTTTCCTCAGGCACTTTCTGCCTTGGCGGCGGTGGCGGTTTCGGTGCAAAATGGGCTTCCACCTCGGCCTTCGATATGGCTGTGATTTCCTCCTCGGACCTGTCATAAGACCTCTGCGGAAGAGGCTTGAGGCTTGGACCATATTTATATCGCTTGCCTCCGCCTGTACTTCCTGTACTACCTCGACTCGTACCGCTACGCACCATAGCTGCGGGGTGTCTCTTCTGCGATTGCTGAGGCGGCGGAGACGGCTGATGGGACTGAGTTGGACGAGGAGGAGTGGCCTGAGGTTGTGCCGGACTTGGAGGAGGAGTGGACGTCTGACGCTGTGGCGGACTTGGAGGAGGAGGATTGTCCTGACACTTTGCCGGACTTGGAGGAGGAGGGGTGGACTGACACTTTGCCGGACTTGGTGGACTTGCAGGAGCGGGAGACTGCTGACTCGGTGGCGGACTTCGACGAGGAGTCGGCTGACGCGGTGTCGGTGGCCTTCAAAAGATGATGCAATCCTTTTTCCATAGGATGATACGATGTTTGGCCTCTCCGAGAAAGCGCTCGCCGTCACCTCCAGCAATGTCAAGCTGTAGCCCCGAATATGGTGGGTCCACCACCTCATCAACCAAGACACGAGCATAGCCCGCTGGAATCGGGTTGCAATGGAAGGTTGCCTCGGGGGGATTTGTGAAAGCACAGCCGTCCGCCACCTTCATGGATATGTTCTTCATTTTGACGTGTAGCTCGCAGTTAGTGTTCTCCGTGATGTCATCCACGGGGTATCTACCCGCCAGCATTGCGTCGTCCGGGGCGGCCGAACCCACGCTGATTCTCGGCATGGATGGGCCAGCGCTATCCAATGCTGGATCATCCGCTAGCTGCTGCAGCTGCTGAGACCCCCTTTGATGGGTAAGTGAGTCGATCTGCTCCTGCTGCCGCTGGGATTTGACTGCAAATTCTGCTTGACTTGCATCTAGGCCTTGAAGGCGTTCATAGTCCCGCTTCCTCTGCTCCTCCTCCATCTTCCTCCTCTTCTCCTCCGCAATCTTCTTTCTCGCACGGGTTCTGTAGTCGGTGTTCCAGTCTGAAAACCCCTCATACCACGGAATAGCACCCATGCCTCGTGTTCTTCCCGGGTGTTCAGGATTTCCCAGGGCACGCGTAAGCTCGTCGTTCTCTCCGTTGGGCTGGAACACCCCCGTTCGTGCCTCTTCTATTGCAACAAGTATTGCATCATCGGCTCCCTTCAGACTTGCCCTCGTCGAAACATTGCCTGTCTCCAGGTCCAACTCCCCCCCATGCGCATAGAACCAAGTCCTGACCCTGGGGGGCCAGCTCTTAGTAGCCGGAGTGACACCTGCATCCTCCATCTCTTTCTCAGACTTATCCCACTTAGGCATTGCCACCGCATAGCCACCTGGCCCCAGCTTATGGAACTTATCCTTTTTTTCGGCATTCTTCTTGTTTATTCTCGACCGTTCCTTAGCTAATTCCGAATCCTTGAATTTCACGAAATCGTCCCAATGATCACGTTGGTTCTCTAGTGTTCCCTTGAATACTGGAGTCTTCCTTCCTCCCTTGACGTACTTCTTCCATTCACGATTCTTGTGGTTCTTGAATGCAATCGCCATCATCCTAAGAGCAGCCTCCTTGACTTTCTGCACATCTGCTTCTGTGAAATGATCTGGTAGGGTGAAATGTTCCATGAGAGTATCCCAAAGCAGATCTTTTTGATTCTTGTCGACAAAAGTAACATCTGGACGTGGCTTTGCTGGCTCTCTCCATTCTTGAAGTTTGATCGGGAGTTGGTCCTTCACAAGAACTCCGCACTGACGAACGAACTTGTTCACAATCTTCTTAGACGCTAATGGTTTGCCAGTAGGGCTGCATGCCTCGATATTGTACTTTACGCCCGCCTTCAACTTTTTGTTCGGGCCTCGTTTCGTCATTTTGCCTGAAGATTTGCTCGATCCGGATGGCTGAAAGAACAAAGATCGATTCGTTAATATATCTTCAAGTCATTTAAAACATGGGATGATCACCAGATGCCTGCTTATATAAATATATATACATCGCCGGTCTTTGTTGTTTTAGGATCAACATGTTCTTCGTCATCGTCATAATCGTAGTTCAGGACTTCATCAATTTCGTCGTCGCGATCGAATATCATATCACCCTCTCCGGTGTTGTTTGGAAATTCGGAGCCGTCATAATCTTCTTCATTCTGATTATCATCTGGCCCGCGTATCATATCGAACATGGTCTGTTCTCCCTCTCTGTCGGTATTGTCTGCCATAGCTTTTGTTTAACTAATCCAAAAGAAATATAAAACAATTTAGTATTCAAATTACATCGTCTCGAATAATAGATATAATCTCGAATACATCGTCTAGAATAATAGATATAATCTCGAATACATCGTCTCGAATAATATATAATATTGAATAGTACACCACTGGCTATTAGCTAATAAAGATCGAATACTACAGAAGAATCTAGGACACTCGCGGTTCCTCCGGCGCGGGCGGTGGACACCCAAAGAGAAGGAACCCTCACAGGATCATAGCTGAAGTGAGATCCCCGAAGATACTGCCACGTATTGGAGAACCTGCCGCCCTCTAACGTAACCATGTAGCGATGGACGTGCTCATCCTCCTCCCTGACACGGCGACGTAGCACCTCCGGCGGGGCCGGGTCCCTCCGCACCGAAACTGGCCCACGCGAACGCCACCAAATGAGATCAGGGTCGACGACGAGACCCGCGGCCGGGTTCCTCATCAAGCTGCGCACCCCTCCAAGCAGCACCTCCCAGTGCCAGCCCGGCGAAGCCCAGTCCCGGACATGGGTCGGCTGGACATCGTCGCGGACGGGTCGACGGCGAGGATGCGGGCCGGGCATATCGTCGACAACAAATACTATATGCCCGCAAAAAGTAACATTTCTTAAATGATTGGATTGTGATAACTAAAATTCTATATATATGCAAATTCTAACAATTTGACATTAATCTAATTCATCTAACTAAAACTAATTCTAAAATTTCCTGATTATATAACTAACATTTCCATAACAATTCTAATATTTATATAACTAAAAAACAGAAATATTGCTAACATTTCTATAAATATTTCTATAACTAAAAATAGAAAACATTTATAACATTTCTATAAAACTAACATTTCTAATATTTATATAACTAAAAAACAGAATAATTTCTAACATTTCTATAACTAAAAAAAGAAAACATTTATAACAAACAAACTAATGTGTGTACTGTGTGTGTACTATGTGTGTGTGTGTGTGTGTAGTACTGTGTGTGTGTGTGGACATGGCGGCCGGGGCGAGCTCACCGGCGAGGCGACGACGGGGCGGCGACGAAGGGGCGGCGACGACGGGGCGGCGACGACGGGGCGACGGGACGGGGCGGCGACGACGGTGCGGGGCGGCCGGGGTGACGGGACGGGGCGGCGACGACGGGGCGGGGCGGGGCGCGGCGACGGGGACGACGGGGACGACGGGGACGGGGACGGCTGGGGCGGCGACGTCGACAGGGGCGATGACGAGGGGCGGGGACGGACCGGGTCGGCGACGAGGGGCGGGGGCGGCGACGATCGGGGCAGGGCGGCGCGACGGAGGGAGGAAACAGAGGGAAGAACAGAGGGAAACTGAATTTTTTCAAGTGTTGTATATATAGGATGGACCTTTAGTACCGGTTGGAGCCACCAACCGGTACTAAAGGTCTGTTTTGGCCAGGCCAAGCGTTGGGAAGCGACCCCCTTTAGTACCGGGTGGTGGCACAAACCGGTACTAAAGGCCCCCCCTTTAGTGCCGGTTTGTGCCACGACCCGGTACTAAAGGGGGTGCGCTGGCGCAGGTGCGGTGCGGAAGTTTAGTCCCACCTCGCTAGTCGAGGGGCTACCGCACTGGTTTATAAGCCCCAGTGCGGTAGCTCTCTCGAGCTCCTCTCCTATTTAGGCCTACTGGGTCTACCTGTCCTCCTCGCCTTGTGGGCCTACTGGGCCTTCGCGGGCCTGCATCCTGGCCCAACGAAAGGTTGTGTCGCTAGTCGTATGCAGGCCGCTTTGGCCCAGTAGGCGGGCTTTTTTTTCGTTTTTTTTGCTTTATTTTTTTTGTTTTATTTATTTTTGAGTTGTTTTTTGCTGTATTTAGAGTTTCTTTGTGAATATTTTTGCTTTAGGTACAAAAAATTACAAACTTTCTGTTAGTGCCGGTAGATTTCAAATTTGAATAGTTTAAATTTTGAATTATTTGAAATTTGTGTGAATCACTAGTTTGTGAATAACTTAACTTTGAAAAAAGTTTTTTCAGTGATTCTTTTTTCTTATGTTTAATATTAGTGTGTTTATCATTATATTCAATTTAGTAATGCTTAGGTTATTTAAAAAATGAAATGCCTTTGTAACAGTTCAGTTTTCGTCAGAAACCCTGATACTTCGAAAGAGATTATCCATTTTGTACACGAAGTGCATCCAGTTTTTGTCGTAACCCTCTCTACTTTCTTGCACATGCTATTTGTATGAAATTATGATACCATGCCAACTTTCAACCTTTTTTGAGTTCATTTGAATTGCTTTTCAATTTCAGGGTCATTTAGCTGGAAAAAAAATCAGTAAATGCATGAAAAGAATTTGTTTGCACATAAAATTTCTTCGCGTTTCAAATGCCAAAACACATAACTACCCTAATTATTACAGACATTCCCTCCTAGGTGTGAAACACAGAAGAAAGTGATGATAGTGAAGCCGATCACATCCCAGATCTTTGGGTGTGAAACTTTTTCTTCGCGTGTGTCCCTTTGCGCCGTAACCATGGAAAATCTCCATCATTTAACGGGATGCTCGGGTCAATATTCACTGTGAATGGAGCAATTTCATCAAACTTTTCATAATCTTCTGACTTGTCTGTCTTGTCATCCACTCCCACGATGTTTCTCTTCCCAGAAAGAACTATGTGCCGCTTTGGCTCATCGTACGATGCATTCGCTTCCTTATATTTTCTTTTTCTTGACTTGGTAGACATGTCCTTCACATAGAAAACCTGTGCCACATCATTGGCTAGGACGAATGGTTCGTCTGCATACGCAAGATTGTTGAGATCCACTGTTGTCATTCCGTACTGCGGGTCTTCCGTTACCCCGCCTCGTGTCATATTGACCCATTTGCACCGAAACAAAGGGACCTTTAAACCACGTCGATAGTCAAGTTCCCATATGTCCTGTATATAACCATAATATGTTTCCTTTCCCGTCCTGGTTTCTGCATCAAAGCAGACACCGCTGTTTTGGTTGGTGCTCTTCTTATTTTGGGCGATCGTGTAAAATGTATTACCATTTATCTCGTACCCTTTGAAAGTCATTATATTCGAAGATGGTAACTGGGACAACAAGTACAGGTCATCTTTAATAGAGGTGCCATGCATGGTACGTGTCTGCAACCAGTTGGCGAAACTCCTGGTTTGTTCACGTGTAATCCAGTCATTAGACCGCTTCGGGTGTTTGGAGCGTAGCAAAATCTTGTGTTCATCCATATACGTAGCCACCAAGGTGGAATTCTATAGAACTGTGTAGTGTGCTTCAGTGAGAGAATGTCCGTCCATACATATTATTTGTTCCCCTCCTAGCGTGCCTTTTCCATCCAGTCTGCCCTTATGCCGCGATTCAGGAACACCAATCGGCTTAAGGTCAGGAATAAAGTCAATACAAAACTCAATGACCTCCTCATTTTGATGGCCCTTGGAGATGCTTCCTTCTGGCCTAGCACGGTTATGAACATATTTCTTTAAGACTCCCATGAACCTCTCAAAGGGGAACATATTGTGTAGAAATAGAGGACCCAAAACGTTAATCTCTTCGCATAGGTGAACTAGAACGTGCGTCATGATGTTGAAGAAGGATGGTGGGAACACCAACTCGAAACTGACAAGACATTGCACCAAATCATTCTGTAACCTTGGTATGATTTCTGGATCGATTACCTTCTGAGAGATTGCATTGAGAAATGCACATAGCTTCACAATGGCTAATTGAACGTTTTCCGGTAGAAGCCCCCTCAATGCAACCGGAAGCAGTTGCGTCATAATCACGTGGCAGTCATGAGACTTTAGGTTCTGGAACTTTTTCTCTGCCATGTTTATTATTCCCTTTATAGATGAGAAGCCAGACGGTACCTTAATACTGAGCAGGCATTCAAAGAAGATTTCCTTCTCTTTTTGGTAAGAGTGTAGCTTGCATGACCCTGATGTATGCCGTCTTCTCCGTGCGTACGTTGCTGGTCCTCCCGTGCCTCAGGTGTATCTTTTGTCTTCCCATACACGCCCAAGAAGCCAAGCAGGGTCACGCAAAGATTCTTCGTCACGTGCATCACGTCGATTGCGGAGCGGACCTCTAGGTCTTTCCAATATGGCAGGTCCCAAAATATAGATTTCTTCTTCCACATGGGTGCGCGTCCGTCCGCGTCCTTCGGAACAGGTTGTCCGCCAAGACCCTTTCCAAATATCACCTTCAAATCCTTGACCATATCATGTACATCAGCACCAGTACGGTGGCGAGGCTTCGTCCGGTGATCCGCCTCACCTTTGAAATGCTTGCCTTTCTTTCTTACGGGATGCCTGCTCGGAAGAAATTGATGATGTCCCAGGTACACATTCTTCTTACAACTATTCAAATATATACTGTCGGTATCATCCAAACAATGTGTGCATCCGCGGTATCCCTTGTTTGTCTGTCCTGAAAGGTTACTGAGAGCAGGCCAATCATTGATGGTCACGAACAGCAACGCCTTTAGGTCAAATTCTTCCCCCATGTGCTCATCCCACGCATGTACACCTATTCCATTCCACAGTTGTAAGAGTTCTTCAACTAATGGCCTTAGGTACACATCAATGTCGTTGCCGGGTTGCTTAGGGCCTTGGATGAGCACTGGCATCATAATGAACTTCCACTTCATGCACAACCAAGGAGGAAGGTTATACAAACATAGAGTCACAGGCCAGGTGCTATGGTTGCTGCTCTGCTCCCCAAAAGGATTAATGCCATCTGCGCTTAGACCAAACCATACGCTCCTTGCGTCATCTACAAACTCCTTCCCGTACTTTCTTTCA
Source organism: Triticum timopheevii (assembly GCA_963921465.1). Lineage (NCBI taxonomy): Eukaryota > Viridiplantae > Streptophyta > Magnoliopsida > Poales > Poaceae > Triticum > Triticum timopheevii. Next base: position 18,773,133 of record OY997274.1, read on the forward strand.
ATTTTTCTCCACTGCGACCCGTCAGCGGGTACTCTCAACTTTCCGTCTTTCTTACGGTCTTCTCTGTGCCATCGCATCACCTTGGCATGCTCTTTGTTTTGGAACAAACGTTTCAACCGTGGTATTATAGGAGAATACCACATCACCTTGGCAGGAATCTTCTTCCTGTGGCGCTCGCCCTCGACATCACCAGGCTCATCGCGGCTGATCTTATAGCGCAATGCACCACATACCGGGCAAGCGTTCAAATCCTCGTACTCACCGCGGTAGAGGATGCAATCATTAGGGCATGCATGTATCTTCTGCACCTCTAACCCTAGAGGGCAGACAGCCTTCTTTGCTTCGTACGTTCTCTCGGGCAATTCGTTGTCCTTTGGAAGCATATCCTTTATCATTACCAGCAACTTTCCAAATCCCTTGTCAGATACACCATTCTCTGCCTTCCATTGCAGCAATTCTAGTGTGGTGCCCAGCTTTTTCTTGTCACCTACGCAATTCGGGTACAACAATTTTTTGTGATCCTCTAACATGCGCTGCAACTTCTTCTTCTCCAAATCACTTGCGCAGTTTCTCTTTGCATCGGCAATGGCCCGACCTAGATCATCAACGGGCTCATATGATGCCTCTTCTTCAGCTTCTTCCCGCATTGCCGGCTCAGCTTCTTCCTGCATTACCGGCTAAACTTCTTCCCCCATTGTTGTATCATCGTATTCAGGGAACCCATGGCCAGGATAGCTGTCGTCGTCCTCTTCTTCTTCATTGTCTTCCATCATAACCCCTCTTTCTCCGTGCTTGGTCCAAACATTATAGTGGGGCATGAAACCGGACTCAAACAGGTGGACGTGAATGGTTCTTGACGTCGAGTAATTGTGACCATTCTTACAGCCAGCACATGGACAAGGCATAAAACCATCCGCCCGTTTGTTTGCCTCAGCCGCAAGCAGAAAAGTATGCACGCCCTCAACGAACTGGGGAGAGCATCGGTCATCGTACATCCATTGCCGGCTCATCTTCATTACACAACACCAAATAGACCAAATTAATACAAGTTCATACATAAAGTTCATACAACACTTAAATGCAACAAACAAATAACTCTCTAGCTAAAGCATTTAAATGCAACAACAAATGCGATCAAGATCGCAACTAAGGTAACAATTGATCCAACAGCATAATGATACCAAGCCTCACTATCGATGGCATATTTTCTAATCTTTCTATTCTTCAAGCGCATTTTCTCCATCTTGATCTTGTGATCATCGACGACATCGGCAACATGCAACTCCAATTCCATCTTCTCCCCCTCAATTCTTTTCAATTTTTCTTTCAAGTGCTCGTTTTCTCTTTCAACTAAATTTAACCTCTCGACAATAGGGTCGATTGGAATTTCCGGTTCACATACCTCCTAGATAAAAATATCTATGTCAACTTGATGGGCATAATTTGTCATAAACACGAAATGCAACAAATAGTTTTAAAAGAGAATATACCACATCCGAATCATAACAAGGACGAGGGCCAACGGGGACGGATATCAAAACCATGGAACTATGTATAACAAACAACGTACGGGTAAGATAATTATTACATGATTAACTATATATCCAAATCACACAAACATCAATTTTTTATATAAAATTTCATGAACAAGAGGCTCACCACAAGGTGGTGCCGGCGACGGGACGGTGCGGGCGATCGACGGTGGTTACGACGGAGATTTAGAAGGCACTAAGTAAACCACACCTACATATGCAAAATAAGTGTTATTTTTGACCTCAAATTGCATATAAATCAAATACTAGCACATATATATATTTCCTCCCAAATTACTAAACTCACAAATTAGTAACTATATAAAGCATTGCAAGATCTAATCTAGTAATGAGAGATGAAAGGACAAAGTTGCTAACCTTTGTGATCACTTGAATGGATGGGGGCCTTCAAATCTTGACAAATTTTGGGCAAAATGTGTGATGAGCTCGAGGGGAGAAGAGGAAGAACAGAGAGGAGAGGAGAGGGGAAAGGGGGAAGAACAGAGCGAGCTGGACGAAGGGTTTATATGCAGGAGGACCTTTAGTACCGGTTCGTGCCACGAACCGGTACTAAAGGTGCTGGAGGGGGCCCAGACTGACAACATCCTGCCACCACCCTCATTAGTACCGGTTCGTGGCACGAACCGGTGCTAAAGGTTAGCCACGAACCGGTACTAATGAGAGCGGCCCGGCTAGCCGTTGGAACCGGCACTAATGTATACATTAGTGCCGGCTCTAATACAAACCGACACTAATGTGCTGCACGTTTGACCCTTTTTCTACTAGTGTATGCTCCAGTTTTCCCAGATGCTTTCTTTCTTCATCTATTCATTCCACTCTTGCTTTTATTTAGCGAAATCCTTTAACAAAGGTAGTTCAAATTCGCCTCCCCAACTATGATTTGTGTCAAAGATCGGCACTGTTTCATGTGTTTTGTTGGTTTAACTTTTTAATAGTTGATTATGGTAGCAGAGTTCAATTGCAATTTAGCAGCCAAGCTTGGGTTTGGTAATTTTAGATTTCCTGCACATCATCAAAAAGGGCTAATGGCACATGCCCTCAAATTTATGATAATAGCATATTGTTATGTCTACTAACACAGTAGAACGCGCACAGCAAGGTCGACAATGCAATATAGCTAAGTTACATATGCATAATTTCACCCTTTTTATCATAAAAACACTAGCTTACATGCATAGAGAAGTTTTTCAGCAGTAGAACAAACGCCCGTGCGGCGTACAACTTGACACCGTCAACAAGTATCGCAAATTTGTTTGGGAACTAGGTTTGGTATTCACCACAATCTTCGGGGACATATCTGTGTGGGAGTTTGGGCTCTACAACGGGCAATTTCTATTTCTACCGGGAGTTCACTATAAAACTTTTGCACTTCAATAAATTATGGCTCTGCATCATGATGATGCAGAGGCCGAGACTACCCCCTTTTAGAAAAATTCCTGTGTCATCCACATGGTAGATAAAACCCATGTGATTCCAATTTTTGGTCTCCAATGCTCCACGAACTAGTGGGTATGTTGACATCATGAAATAAATAAGAGATTAGTGGTTTATTTGTTCTGGATTTCACATTTTGCTTTGAACTTCATTATCAAGTTGGTGAGCACTTTACACAATGTCAAGACATAAAGTGAAACAAAATGGTTCTTCAATACTTCTTGTTCAAACAAAATCTAGAAAGTACCGAAGTTTTGGTAGCATATCACAAGAATTACTATCTACCAGGCCGAAATTGGTTATAAAGCTTAAGAAACACACATGAGGTATGCTAGTGTGCCACCAGCCTGCAGAACATATTTGGGCCACGGAAAGTACTAGGACGCACATGAATACATGTGCTTCTAGATATGTATCCATCTCACATGGCCATCATATATAAGACATCCACCACAACATAAGCAGTCCTAGGATATGTTTTGTGTCCATGCCTCTCTTTTTCACAAACCACTATATATATTTTGGGGATTAGGAGGCATCAAGAAAAGAAAATATGAATTGTCCATTGGCGAAGATCCACAAAATGTTGAACCTGCACCATGCGCGAGACCATGCTCAACATCGCTAGGAACTGGTGCTCCCTGGTCAACACCACTCCCGACTCACAACCACCAGCCAGAAGTCGTCGCTGCACGCATGATGTAGAGAAGCAACCACACCTCGTCGCAGCGGACGTGCTTGAAGCCTAGGAAGCAAGTATCATGGAAGAGTACAGTGAGGCAGACCCTACAGGGGCGGCAGCAGTACACGTTGTATGGGGTACCGGAGCATATCGAAGTAGTCCTATGAAGTGTGCTAGCAGTGGATGGTGCCGTATATGCTGGAGGAACCTGGCCGTCTCTGGCGACAAAACGATCATGACCTGTGCACAGATGGACAAGGTGACATGGTAGTAGTGGTGCCAGAACACCAATCATGTGTATTCATTCAAGGCTACATAGTCAAATATATGTGTGTATACATTCACACACTAAAAAAACTTGTGTATATAAAATTTTATTGTTATTCTTTGTGGTTTGTATTTTTTTTTTGCCAAAAAAATGTGTAGTCAATTTACAACATAGTACCTAGTCTACAAGTGGCTTCACCACTATGGCATGTGAGGTGTTTCCCTAACATCGCTCACTCGTGCAGATAGGCTTTCCCAAGACCGGCCATTCGAGCCATTTAGCATTGCCCCCGCATTACGGCCGTGTTGTTGTACCCATGTTGGGCCCTCGCTACCGCACCACATGCCCCCTTTGTTGTTTAGCCCGCTCACCTCCATGCTGCCCTACATGCCTAGCGCCAAAAGTCCATATTGTGTTATCAAGCCTTGTATACTGCTTGTAATTGAATAATGTTCTCACTCGCTCCCTTGAAAACTTATTTCAATTCATGAACATGATCTAGTTGATCCAATTGTTTTGTCTGTCATGCTAACTTATCTACTGCTGTATTATAAAGTCAAACTAGTAATAAAGAAATTACTACTAGATTAAGGTATTTAAACCTGATTGTAGTATCCTACTTATAGTGAGATGCAGAATTATCTTACTAGTCTTTAATGGCCTACTAGTGGCCTTCTCATAATATGTACAGTGGAACATAGGGCACTACTTATATAATGGAATATTTGAATAAGTAGTGACTGTCCTAGTCTGAGATCATTAGCAAAACCCGTTTCCCTATTATTGATTAAGAAGATACTAATCTTGCAGCAGCCTAACTACATCACACCAGCCCTAACAATTAGCATGGTTCGACTTTATGTTTTTACTTTTTTTGGTTTATACTTCATTCTTTTAATAAATGGCTGTGCGCATCGCTTAATGCATAGCTCGTGACTAATCCTCTTAGCACTCTTTCAGAAAGCAATCAGATCCATTCTCGGTGATCATAAGAGCTTAAGTAAAATTTTCAATTCAGATATGTTCATGTGATCATATTCAGTCCACAATCAAAAGCCTAGGACAGAAGTTGGCATTCTCGGTGAATTAATTCCTTGCATGTATGTATGTTCTAGTGTAACTAACATGCACAAGTACAGAGGATTTACAGAAAATGATTTTGCATTTGTTATAGGCTTATATGGTGCCTATAGGCCTGCACATGGAACGATGGTACTACAGTGCACCCAGTTATTTGATCAATGTTAATCTGTATATTACACGATTTGTTGATGAACAAGTGAAAGACCTTGAATTTTGATGCATAAAAAAACATGAATGTTCTCAATTCTATATAAGCAATTGTTTTCTGTGTTCATGAACACCATCTACTGCTAGTTCAAAAAAGGATCTAGTTCAAAAAGGATCTAGAAAGGTACTGAAGTTGTTGTGGTATTTTACGACAAGACATTTAAGAGGGACCAAGCCAAAACTGGTTATAAAGCTTCGGAGACACATTAGAGGTATGCTGGTGTGCCATCAGGCCGAAGACCATACTTGGGCCACAGAAATTAGTAGGACGCACCAGAGTGCGTGTGTTTCTGACCATGTATGCATTTCCATACGGCCATCATTATATAAGACATACCTACACCATAAGCATTCCTAGCATTAGTTTAGAATAACATATAACAGTTTCTGTCAATCAGTATCCTTGCCTCTTTTTCTCATACACCACTATATATTATGTGGATTAGGAGGCATCAAGGAAGAAACAATATGGATTGTCCATTCGCGAAGTTCTACCAAATTTTGAGCCGGCATCAGGCGTGAGGCCATGCCCAGCTGCGTTGTGACGAGATGCTCCCTGACCAGCACCACACCAGACTGGTGCCCGTCCAGCTTCTCAAGATTCCCCACTGATGGTACCAAGTGCAGCCCCTCTATAGGTGAAGAACAATTATGTGATATTGTCGTGTTTGCTAGGCAAGTGTCGCATCAAAGAGTTGTATTGGGTATGTAGACATCACACCACCATTTCATACATATATTTGGGCCACATGCTAGGTGTGCTCTTTTGACCCTCCCACACATGGTTTTTGGAGATGAGCCGATCCATAAGGCCCGCACGATCTACACCTTTGACCGGAGTCTTGAGGGGCTTGACCGGGATGGACTCCTCTTGGTTTGTGTTACGGCAGGCCATGGTGACATGACAGAATAATTTTGAGCACACGACTTCACAAGATTCCCTCGCGACAGTGCCAAGTGCGGCATCAACCCTGTAGGTGCATAACCTTCATGTAGGACTGTCGTGTTTGTGTGTCAAGTGTTGCACCAAAGTTGTGTATTGGATATTTAAACATCGCACCACCCTTTAATTAATACATATATTTGGACCACATGTAGGTGGGTGTGCGTTTCCAACCCTCTCTCACACGGTTTTCGGAGATGAACCAATATGCAAGTCCTGCGCGATCTACGCCTTTGACCGGACTCGAATGGGGTTTGACCGGTGTGAACTCCTCGTGGTTTGTATTACAGTATACCATGGTGACATGCCGAAATAAGTTTGAGCACATGCCCTCACAAGATTCCCTCTCGGCGGCATTAAGTGCGACACCAACACTGTAGGCACATATCCTTACCACAAGATTTATAGTGTTTGTGTGGCAAATGCCACACCAAAGTTGAGTATTGGATGTTTAAGCATCACAGCACCGTTTCATGCATATATTTGGACCACCTGCAAGTGGGTGTGCTCTTCCAACCTTCCCTCACATGGTTTTCGGAGATGAGTCGATTCGCAAGGGCCGCACGATCTACGCCTTTGACCGGACTCAAGAGGGGTTTGACGAGGGTGAACTCTACTTCGTTTGTGTTACTGTAGGCCATGGTGACATGCTAGATCAAGTTTTCACACATACCTTCTTAAGATTCCCCACTGGCAGTACTAAGTGCAGTACCTCTATAGGCGTAGAACCTTTATGCGGTACTGCCATGTTTGTGAGGCAAGTGTCACATCAAAGTGTTGTATTGGGTATGTATACATCATACCACACTTGCATACATATATTTGTGCCACATGCTGGTGGGTGTGCTCTTCAGAACCTCCCTCGCACGATTTTCGGAGATCAACTGATCTGCAAGGCCGCCGCGATCTACACCTTTGACTGGACTCAAGAAGGGTCTGACCGGGGTGAACTCCTCCTGGTCTGTGTTACGGTAGACCATGGTGACATGCCGAAATAATATTCAAGGGTAAATGGAGAGAGATAAGAAATTGGGGGGCATGGAAAATAAGGGTCATGTAAACTGTCGGGACAAAATGGGCGAGAAGGAGAAGAAAGAAATAATATTTAATAGTAAATATATATGCAATGAAAATCATTTCAAAAATTGCATGAAAAAATATTCTTGGATTTTTTTGCAATAGATAACCCGAGTACGTGCAGAAAGCACTAGGCTTATAAGATATGTAAGCCGTGTGCCTGTAGAAAGCACTGGGCTTATAGGTACTATAAGCTGAGTGCTTTCCACAGGCACACGGTTTATAGGATGCCCCCGTGACGACGCCGTCAACAACCCCTGTTGTAGACACGTGGCAAATATCTTTGCCGAGTGTGTGCTATAAGCCGAGTGCTTTTTTGTGTAAACACCGTGTGCATTGTGTAAACCGAGGGCTTTTGGGGGCACTCGGCATACAGTATGTTATAAGGCGAGTGCATTCTGTTTGCCGTGTGTTATTTCTGCCCCACTTGGTTTAGAGTGAGCGTAAGCCTTGTACCCGATAAAAAGCTCACGGCTTATAGGCTAACACACGGGAAAACGGGATTTTCCTGTAGTGATAAGTTTAGAATAACATATAACAGTTTCTGTAAATCAGTGTCCGTGTCTCTTTTTCTCATACACCACTATATATATTATGTGGATTAGGAGGCATCAAGGAAGAAACAATATGGATTGTCCATTCGTGAAGATCTACCAAATTTTGAGCCGGCATCAGGCGTGAGGCCATGCCCAGCTGCGTTGTGACGAGATGCTCCCTGACCACCATCACACCCGACTGGTGGCCCTCCGCTAGAAGTCACGCTGCATGCAAGCTGCGGAGGATTCATTCAAACTCTGTACAACTATGTATGCCTCACAACTTCAAACCACGTAGCAATACTGTGTATGCCTTACAAGTAAAATGTTAAATAGCTTTTAGTGTTGACTCTTAAACCATGTACGTAGAACCAACTTAAAAATGAAGCTACGAGGTGCTTGTGGAGACTATGTCAATCTCAAGATGTTGTGCCAGCTCAGTATCTCGAAGGTGCTCATACGAGTAGGGTGTGTGGGTGTGCGTTCACGAGGATGACTGTATGCGTGTGTATGTGAACATCTGCAATGGTACCGTGTTCAAAAGAAAGAAAAGAAACAACAAATACTGATGATCTCTTGCTGCTGTTCCAATGATTGGTTAAATGTTAATCCGGAAATTAGCTAGTTGTTTCACAATGAAATATGACTTTTAGTTATGTCTCTAGCTATAATTTTCTCCCAAACAAAATTCCTAATGAGTTGTTTCTACTGTTTGGTTCAGAAGCCGGAACATGGAAGAGCAATATAATTCTTCACTGAAAATGATTCTATTGTAGGTTAACATGTTTTTTTTTAAAGTTTGAAAGGTCAAAGCAGTTTTTTACAAGGTGCTTTGTTTCATTTGTTGTTGGTGACAGTAAGTTTGGTAGTACGCACAAAGGGTGTGTTACATTGTTAGTGAAATTGCGGCAAGACTAACAAATGGAGGTGCCATATTTTAGGAATTGTTAAAAACGAGGCACATATATTTTAGGAATTGTTAAAAAAGCTTATGTTGCCATTTCTCTTGATGTAGGCAGCCATCTTTGATTTGTTGTGCGGCATGATTCTGTAGTAATTCCTATCCCGAATTTCCTATTAACATCACTGTTAATCAATAAAGTCCGTTAAAGTTCCCTGAAAATGTAGTTGTTTGTACTATTATCGTGTTGGCATCTCTATCGAGGAGTGGGAATGCATTTTTCTGTCATCTTTCATGAGAACCCAATAACAAGAATCTGAATTATTTATTTCTTCTTTAATTTTGACAGGAAGGTTGGTCAAAGTAAGTGCTTATGAGAGTACAGAAATAAGACCATGTAGTGTTATTCCAACTATAAAGATTTTGCCTTTGTGGATGTGCCATATCTTTTTGTTTTCATGTTTTTTTTCTTCCAGCACACTACATAATTTATTTATTTTATCATTGATACGGAACCAAGCCCACATTTATGGATATACTACTTCCATTCAACAATTCTTGTCGTGGTTGTAGCTTGAATTCGAACTAAAAACATGACACGAAATATGGAACCGCAGGAGTATATATGAAGGGCTTGATTTGGCGTGGATAAACAGTTAGTGATGATCGGCTAAGATTGTTGAAAAATACGAACTGGAAGTAGTAAGAGTAGGAGCAAACAACACGATACGAGATAATACAATTGAGGAGTACTAGAAGAGTAGGGATAACAAATAGAGCTCGACACAAACAAAGGGAAGGAGAGCGAGCTCTACCTACCTTGGGACTAAATATCAAATCCGCAGATTGCTAAAACAAGCTATTTTGTAAATTATTCCAGCTAGATTGACTGCAAACAGAGCTAGCTAGCTAGCAGTACCTAGCTAGCTGCAGGTGAACGGAAGACACTGATCATGAGCATGAGATATTGGGGCAGAGGCCATTTTTCGTCGGGATCAGCGCACTGATCGCACACAGGCATTTGATGTAGCCTGGGGATAAATATGCGCAGCACGGCTTCATAAAATTTGCATCTCCGGAACGACCAGCGATGACCCCTTCCCGACAGTAAACTCCCATCGGAAAGGGGTCGCAGGGCCCTGCCTCCTCTGTAACCGGTGCCAGCGCCAGCACAAGGGCCGCTACTAGTACGAGGGCAAGCGCCGCTGCACGGGATGGCTTCATGGTTAGCTAGCTAGCTAGAGTTTTAATGTCGATAGATGCTCAAGGTGGCGAGTTCTTTGGTTGTGTGTGGTATGGTACTGGTAGTATGTGGAGGATGTTTTCAGCCCTTCCAAGGATCTGGCCTTTTTATAGACTCTACTATATTTATAGGAACCTCCACCGCCCCATATGGGATGACCTTTTGGGGATCTGGCCTTTTTATAGTCTATCTAGTATCTAGCAAAATCCACCGACCAAGCACAGCACTACCAAGCACGTACGTACGTCATTAATGGTGTATTGTTAACACCAAGCTTTAACCATTGACTTGCAGAGATGGCAACACACTGACTAGATCGTATCGTCGATCACCTAGCTTGTCGGCACTCAGGTCTTCCTCCAATCGCATCTAATCCCTGTGAACTTACCCGCGGTACCTCTTGTTATTTTTTGTTGTCCATGAAACCCGTAGCCCATGTTAGGGACCCAGACAGTGACTAACCCGTAGCCCATTGTTGTGGCTGGCTTGCTTAGGTCCCGCAAGTCATCATCGTCTATGTTTGATGTTACAACCCTATCAAAGGAAGTCTTGGTGTTGGTTGGGCCTGCACTGACTCGGCATTACTCTCGGCTGCTATTGTGGCGTTGCAACCAATTCTGGCCCAGAAAGTGCTCTGGTCACTACTAGAAAATTGTTGCAAGCCTAGTGTGAGGCAGTTGGCTACGTATATTATGCCGAGCACTCGACAAACAGCTACCTAAACTGAGTATCAACAGCAAACACTCAGCAGTTCTGGAGTGGAATAAAAAATGTATTGGAAAGGTGCTAGCCACCATCTCCCTCCTCTTTAATTAATGAACCCCCAATGAGTTAAGTATATGTAGAAATTAAGGAGACTATGTGTAGAATATTATAGCTCTTTATTACCGTGTGATGAGAGAGAAGCATTTTTTTTTGTACTTTAAAGTGCATTGGAAAAATAGAAATACACTGTTTGTAGACAAATTTTAAACCCAAACGTACACCTTTCACCCGATGGAGGGAGTACTAAGCAGAGCCAGCCTAAGCTGAGTGTGAAAACGGAAACACAGGACGAAGAAACCTTATGTTGTCTTTTGACATGCACTCGGCAAGATAGTGTTTTGGTAGCTCGGGTCCATGGCACCCTTTATCCCTACCCTCCAATATTACTTTGGAGATATATCCCAGTCAACTAACTTACTATATGAAGCTTTTCCTTTTTTGTTTCTCTCAAATAAAAGAACATATGGACTTCAAACTTTGTAGGTCAATCAAACTTTCGAATTTCAATGTGTGAAAAAACCTTTTGATTTTTTGGTCCGGCATAAATTTACAAAATGAGATTTTTTTGATTAAAAAAGTTATATTAAGTATTTATGATGCACGAAAAAATCCATAAGTTTTTCCTACATTGTAGTTAGACTTTTTTTTGTCCTGCAAAGTTTGAAGTTCATTTGTTGTTTTATTTGGGATAAAGAAAATTAAATAAATAAAGAGCCTGCATGGACAGTGATGCAGAAAATGGTGACTAGATAAGAGCTGTCGGGGAGCTCCACCACAATTTTTCGACTCGACAAACAATGTGACATGTGTGTGCCGTCATTGGGGATGGACAGAATGAAAGTGCAGTCACCTTTGCCGAGTACCATCTCATAGGCACTCAACAAATAAGCTTTCCTTTTATTCATTTATGTTCTTTGCTTTCTTCTCTTTTATTTTATTTCTCATTTTCTTTCTTATCTCACCTTTTTCTTAATTTCTATGAGGTTCCTTAATTCTTTCGTTTTATTGATTTTGTTTTTTCTTCTTTACTTTCTTTCATTCTTCCTAGGTCTGGTTTCCATTCGAATGGACTACTCCGTCCCCTATTGACCATCAATTATTTATATATTCAACACACAACACATGTATCATGTCAGCATTAAATTATTGATATAATTCAATGATGAATTGATATAAGATTTTTCATGTCAACACATGTATCATGTCAACATATGATTGAAGTCTGCTTGATAAATGTATCATGTCAACATAAGATGAATTGATGAATTATTGGTACGCTTCATGTCAATACATGTATCATGTCAACACACAACACAAATATCATGTCAACATAAGATTTTTCAACCCACTTCTTACCATAATTTAATGTATCTACCTTCTTTGGAGTCTGCTTGCTATATATATTGATATAATTCAAAGATGAATTGTAGATACATTAAATTATTGTAAGAAGTGGGTTGAAAAATCTTATTGATGGTACTTTGTATATGTTTAGGCCATATGAAATGAAAGAAGAGGAGTCCTAGACACTAGGTGCCTGAGACTTCGGCACCAACATGATTGTTATTGGCATTTTAATTCTCCAAAATTCAAATGATGCCCGAAAATCATGGAATTTGGAATGTGTCATGATATGCCACCCCAGAAGTTGCGGTAAAACATTCAACATGTTTCACAAAACTTAACACATAGACTGCTAAAAAATTGGACCGTCTCCGAGGAAGAATCTATGTTTTGAGAAGGAATATGTCGGGTTTCCATACGAAGCGACCAATGCTTCCTTTGTTGGCCTAAAATTGTTTTCCACACTCAACACACACCACTACATATATCACGTAAAAAGTCGATGTGGCATCCTTAGCACCAGTACATCATGGAGCACCGGGAAGTCTATCTATGTATTTGCGATCCTATATTGATGGCTATCCACGTAACCATGGGCGGAGCTGGGCCCCAGGCAGCCCAGGCCACTGCCTGGGGCATGCGAAATTTTCTAGGCCCATATATACAAACTAAATTGGCCTGGGGCACAGTCACTTCAAATCTCAGGCCAACGACCCAGCTGCACAGGGAGCCTTTGCCCATGATGCCACAACCAAAATTTGCACGAACAAAACACCGCCCCTACCCGAACTTCTCGAACCCTAGCATCGCCGCCGCATGGCCGCACCCCTTCCCGCTAGCGCCGCCTGCCGCCGCTACCACTTCCGGCCGTCGTGCTGCCTATCCAGCCCCCCCCCCTTCAGTCCCCTTCTCCACCTCTACCGAGACACACCTATCTAGCCGCCCGCCCCCTTCAAGTCAATCACCTCCGTTGTGGGCTATTGTCCTGTGTGGCGAGGGGGCGACCGTAGCGAACTCCCGACGAGGTGGCCCTTTCCCGGTGGCACCTTTCTTCTCAGCAGCTGTAACATAGAGCAGACATCAACAAGAGCAAAGGTATACTGGTTCAGTAGTTCTTCCAAACCCCAATATCTGTTTGTAGATACTTCTATTTGATGATGGGTTTTGTCAATTTCTAGATGGCATTGTTGTTTCTTGATGCCACTGTTTGTTAGATACTTAGATGGGAAAATAATTTTTGACATTTAGTAATTTTGTTTTCATATAATGTTACAAGAAGGCAAGATGAGTAAAAGAATCAGGACATTGAATTCATTTTTTGAAGTTCGAACCACTGGAACCGCAGAAACGGCTCCGTCAATTCAAACAACTGATAATACCCCTCGTATTATAGTTCAACTAAAGCCCGGTGATATTGAAGAAGACCTTGGTAAGAGAGTACCAATTGAGGATTTGGATGCAGACATTAGAGATCTTGCTAGAAGGGACTACATCAGTATGGGTCCATGCCAACCAACTAATCATACATATGAATGGTTAATTGGTAGAAGCTTTCATGGTTATTGGTTCAATGATCATCGCGGCTGGCTGTGGAACCTTTTGCTTTTATTGTTTCCTATTTAAGTAACCAATTGCTAAAAACTAGGGTATTGAAGCATTCACGGGAAATGAATTTAAATCTTGGAAGGATGGGCCTAAAGTTTTTAGTCAGCATGTTGGCAAGCATGATAGTGCTCAAAATAAATCCAGGCAACATTATGAAGATTTCAAAAATCAAAGACAAAATTTGCCACATGTGTTTCATAGGGGTTCTAATAAGAAAGAAGAAGAGTACAATGCTTGTCTCTTGATTATAATGGGTATTGTAAATTTTTTGCTACTACAAGCTCTTGCCTTTCGTGGTCATGATGAGTCTACTAGCTCAATAAATAAGGGTAACTTTAGAGAGTTTTTGGACATGTTCATAAAGAAAGACCAAAGGTGGAAATTTTGTTTGGGGATGCAGGAGATAACCATAAACCGACTTCACATGAGATACAATTGGATTTATGCACAACTTGTTAACAAGAGACATCCAAAGTCATTCTTGAGGATATTGGACATAGTAAATTTGCATTACTTGTTGATGAGCCCAGAGATGCATCTATGAAGGAAAAAATGGCTATGTGTTTGAGATCAGTACGTTTGCTCGTATTTTCTTAAATGTTTTTCTGGGTTTATTTTCTTAAAGGTTTTTATATATTAATCATGCTCCTTTGTGTGATGTAGGTATCTCAGCAAATGAGGGGAGGTAATTGAGAGATTCATGGCAATTGAGCATGTTCCTGACATGAAAGCAACTTCACTAAAGATAGCTTTGGACGGTATGTTTGCTTCTCTTGGCTTGTCTATGTCTAACTTTAGAGGGAAGGGTTATGATGGGGCTTCAAACATGAGAGGGGAATTCTGTGGATTGCAAATATTGATGTTGGAGTAAAATCCTTATGCTCACTATATACATTGTATTGCCCATCAGTTACAATTAGTGGTTGTTGCTGCTGCCAAGTGTTGTTCATCAATAAGTGCTTTTTTTGAATACACAAGCATGGATGTTAACCATGTTAATGCTTCTTGTAAAAGACATGATCAGTTAGCCCAAGAGCAACATGATGAAATAGTGCGCCAAATAGAGGCTGGGGAACTTCTTGAGGGAAGAGGGAAAAACCAATTAACTAACCTTGCTAGACCTAGTGATACACGGTGGGGGTCACATCACAAAACCTTGTGTCGTCTTGTTGAGATGTGGAAACCAGTTCTGAAGGTATTAGAAAATTTAGACAATGAGGCAGACAATGTTGCCCAAAGAACCACAACTGTTGGGTTGATAAAGCACATGGAGTACGTTGAATTTGTTCTCATATTGCATCTTATGATTAGATTATTAGGCAAAACTAACAATCTGTCACAATGCTTGTAGTTGAAAAATTAGCATATTGTACGTGTTGTGGGATTGATTAAATCCACGTTGGAGGATATTCAAGAGATAAGGCTGAATGGTTGGGATGATCTCTTTAAAAAGGTAACCGACGTTTGTGTCAAATACAACATTGTAGTGTCAAATATGGAAGATGGAAGAACTGCTAATGGGCGTTCAAGGACTTGGGGTGGGCAATTGGCAACTTACAACCAATTAGACACATTAGTAGATCTTGCTAATTTGTATGTTGCTGACTTTTCTACATATGAAGTTGCTTTTGTCCTTAGATACCAATTAGACTCATTCGGGAAGCAAGAGAAGATCCACATTTCATGAATTGCAATGACCTTGGTCATCTTGCATGAATATGGTTATAGTTGAGATGCACATAACTTTTCCCTTGGTTTACCGTCTTGCTGAGTTAGCATTGATTTTACCTGTTGCAACCGCAACGGCGGAAAGGGCATTCTCAGCAATGAGTATTGTCAAGACTGGATGGTATGTTACATTGAGCAAGATGTATTTGTTAGTATTGAAGAATCAATCATCATCGATCGTTTTCAAGGTTATCGCAAACGCAAAGGAATTTTGCCTCATCCTAGATGTAAGTTTTCAGATTTTGCATCTGTTATTAATTAGTCTTACATGCTATATTATGCATTGATTTGCATTTCAAAATTTATCATTGAAGATTTAGCTTCTTCTACTACTCAAGATGTAGTCATGGGAGGCTCGGATCAATCTTTTGTATCATCTATATATGCGACATATTGTCTTTTGATTTTCCTTGCTTTATTAGTTGACCCATCATGGAACAAATGTTGACATTGAATATCATGTTTGGTTTCTTGTTAGTTATGCAACATAGATTGACTTTTGTATGCCTTGAAACAACAGATTTTTGTGGGTAGTTTTTATCCCTTAGTTCCTCATCTGGGGCTTCAGCCAATCATGGCTCCGCAACTGTGCGTAACCACAACATGCTTGTACGTATCGAATATTGATTGCTGTTTATTGGGCATCGCTAGCGATGGATGCTTGCATGCACACTCTAACGATAGATTATTATTTTTGCTAATTATCTGTTACACGAGGAATGCTACCAAAGATTAAGCTTGCAATATTTAGGCTGGTTAGGCTGCATGCCTCGTGGTTGGATGGATGGAGCACCGCTGGTGTGGCCAACTGATGATGTGGACAGGCTGCATGTGAAGATAAATATAGTAGTGGGGATGAACTTCTTATGCATATTGGATTGGATAGGATGCAAAGAAAATGAGTTGTTTATTTATTTCAGATTTCACATTTTGTTAGAATTTCATTGTATAGTTGGTGAGCACTTACTGCTATTTCACAATTTAATGCCATCGCGTCTGCATTACTGCTATTTAAAAAAGAAACTAGAAAGTCGGAGAAGTTGTTGTGGTATTTTGTGACAGTTAATACGGACCAAGCCAAAACTAGTTATATAGCTTTGGAAACACATAAGATGTATGCTAGTTTGTCACCAGGACAAATACCGTACTTGGGCCACTGGAATTAGTAGGACGCACCTGCAGCGTGCATGTGTTTCTAAACATGTGTCCTTTCCATATGGCCATCGTATATAACATATATCTACAATATAAGCAGTCCTAGCATAAGTTTATTACAACATAACATTTTCCGTGAATCAGTTTTCATTATCATAAAGCCCTATAAATATTTTGTGGATTAGGAGGGATCAAGGAAAATAGAATATGGATTGTCCACTTGCGAAGATCCAGATATTTCAAGCCAGTACCATGCGTCAGATCATGTCAAACTTCGCTAGGACCAAATGCTCACTGACCACCACCACACGAGACTGGTGGCCGTCGGCAGGAAATCATGCTGCGTGCAAGCTGTAGTGGAGTGCATACTGTTGAGTATATGTGTTGTGCGTATCTGTGTATTGGGTCCACCTTCTAGTTCCTTGTATAGTTAAGGTCGTGGCCCACCTCTCGTACATCGTATATACGTGCCTTTCCACATGAGCAATACATTGTGCAATTCCAACAACACACATGGTAGCGAACCAACCTGTGGTTGGATGGTTAGAGGGACTGCGGTATCCCCATCCCACCAGGGTTCAAATCCTGGTGCTCGCATTTATTCCTGGATTTATTTTAGGATTTCCGGCGATGCGCATTCAGTGTGAGGAGACGTTCCCGTCGACGACGAGGTAAATCTTGATGATGGGGGTTACTTTGTTGGTGGCTTTAGCCATGAGGCACTTGGCGGTGATGTTCTCATCACTACTAGGAAAAGGGCTATAGATAGGATTGATACTAATGGCGCACCAGGTAAGCAGTGCGTCACTACTATTTTCTAATGGCGCACCGGTTGGTGGTGCGCCATTAGTGTGGAAGACACTAATGGCGCACCAGGTACACGATGCGCCACTAGTATTGAATTTTTTTTTCCATTTTTCCATACACTCTAATGGCGCATGATGCCAAAGTGCGCCATTACTAGTTAGAACTAGTAATGGCGCACCACCCAGACAGTGCGCCATTAGTATATTTTTTTTTACTTTTTTGCAAACCTACTAATGGCGCACCGTGTCAAAGTGCATCATTACTAGTTTAAATTACTAATGGCGCACTTTCCCATAGTGCGCCATTAGCATACATATGTTTTTTTTTACTTTTCTGCAAAAAGTACTAATGGCGCACCACCTGCAGGTGCGTCATTAGTAACCAGGGTTACTAATGGCGCATTTTGTGGTGGTGCGCCATTAGTAACCTGGGACCAACATGATATTTTGGACAGCCCACCTACCCACTCACTTTCCCCACTTCATTCTCTCCACCTCCTCCTCCAAGCTTGTCTCGGCTACCTCCTCCTCCTCACCTCATTTCCACCATAGATTCATCAAAATTTAGTGGTGAAATTACCTTTTTTTGATAGGTAAGTAAGGGGAAAGCTATCTTCATGATGTAGATCTACTTTTTTTCTCCCTAGCTCGCTCCAACAACGTGCACATGCACTTTTTGTGGCCTAGCTAGATCTATGTATGTTTGTGGTGTTGCTTGTGTTTGTGGTGTTGCATATATGTTTGTGTTTGCAGGTACCGGTATTTGAAATGTGATAGTTGCCAATATTTTGCCGGAATGTTGATTCATTTCCGTTTCGGCAAGAATTTTGGCACTATGCATTCTTTTTGGTCCTATTTTTAGGGAAGGTCATGCCAAATTTTTTCTTTGTTCTAAAATATCGTTTTTCTCTACCCCGCAGGCGACCATGGTCCGCACGATGACCGAAGGCATCATGAATAGGGTTTTGAGCTCCGCGAAGGCCGAGATGCTTCAAAAGAATGAGACGGAGATAAGATGTCCGTGTCGAAGATGCAAGCTGAAGAGCCTTATTGCGGACCCGGATTCTGGGCAGGTGCGGGACCACCTTCTCTTGCATGGTTTCATGGATGGCAATCGGTGGCAAGGTGATGAAGATGACTATGAAGTCGTCCATGGGGGCCGGGCAAGAAATGAGGAAGGGCAACAAGACAACCACCGCGGCGAGGGCGGGCGAGAAGAGGAAGAATCTCCAGGACATGATCACGACGGTGATGATGTACACAATCATCATGTAGAAGATGTCGTACATGATGATGAGGAAGATCAAGACGAAGGGCATGATCATGAACATGAAGATGCCGGAGCAGACGACGATGGAGGCTGGGTGCAGGACCCTCATATTCAAGAGCTGCTTCGCAAGCAGACGGATAACGCAAGAGCTGCCGCCCGAGAGAAAGCCAAGCTGGATCAACTGGAGATAGACGCGGTTACTCCATTGTATGAAGGATGCAGGCCCGAGGATACCCGCCTGAAAGTAACGCTCATGGCTCTGGAGATGAACGTAAAACACAAAATGACCGATGCATGCTTCGACGAGAACATGTCATTCTGGCACGAACGTCTTCCCAAGGGGAACAAGTGCCCGACCAGTTTCGAGGAGGCGAAGAAAATCGTGTGTCCTCTGGATTTACCGCACGTGAAATACCATGTGTGCATGAACAATTGCATCATTTATCGGGACGAGCACGTGGAGTCTACCATATGTCCGGTGTGCGGCGTCACTCGATACAAGAAGAGGAAGAAAGCTCCTCAAAAATCGGTGTGGTACTTTCCGATCACTCCTCGTCTGCAGCGGTATTTCGCGGACCCTAAGGTAGCAAAGCTCCTGCGTTGGCACGCGGATAGGGAGGAGAAGAAGCGGGAAGATGACGGAAATGATCCGGAGATAAATAAAAAAGACAAGATGCTGAGTCACCCTAAGGATGCGAGCCAGTGGCAAGCGTTGAACTTTGAATACCCAGAATTTGGGAAGGATCCAAGGAACATCGTGCTGGGCGCGAGCACCGATGGAGTCAATCCGTTTGGCAGCCAGAGAAGCACACATAGCACCTGGCCTGTGTTTGTGTGGACGTACAACCTTCCCCCTGGTTGTGCATGAAGAGGAAGTGCATTCACATGAGTATGCTAATTGAAGGGCCGAAACAACCAGGGAACGACATCAATCTGTATCTGGGGCTGCTAAAGGAGGAGCTAGACACGCTGTGGAAAACGTCAGCCAATACGTGGGACGCTGCAGTGAAAGAATATTTCCCTATGAGAGCCGCACTGCTCACGACGGTGCACGACTATCTCGGTTACGGATATCTCGCGGGGCAGGTAGTCCACAGATTTTCTGGATGCATAAGGTGCATGGATGACACAACGTATCGCCAGCTAGATAGAGATCCCGGGTCTTCAAAAACCGTGTTCATGGGACATCGAAGGTGGCTTCGCGACGATGACCCATGGAGGAAACGCAAGGATCTGTTCGATGGTGAAACCGAACCCTGAAAACGCCCGTGTACGAGGAGCGGCGAGGAAATAGACGAGCTGTTGAAAAATTGGAAAGACTGCCCACTGCCGGGAAAGAAGCAAAAGGTGCCAGAGCCGGGAAAGAAGCGAAAGGCGCTAGAGCCGCTGCTGAAGGTATGGAAAACGAGGTCTGTTTTCTAGGACTTGCCGTACTGGAAGATCCATCGTGTGCCTCACAGCCTTGATGTCATGCATATCACGAAGAACGTGTGCGAGAGTCTGCTTGGTACCCTGCTCAACATGCCAGAGAGGACCAAAGATGGGCCGAAAGCAAGGGCAGACTTGAAATCAATGGGCATCAGGCAGGAGCTTCACGCTAATGATGATGATGATGATGATGATGATGATGAGGCGAAACAGGACACAGAAAGTCGTCGCAAAGGCAAAAAGGCCAAGAAGACCGGAAATGACTACCCTACCGCGTGCTTCACTCTAAGTCAGGAGGAGATCGAGCAGTTTTTCACCTGTCTCCTAGGAGTAAAACTTCCTTACGGTTATGCGGGGAAGATAAGCAGATACCTAGACCCAGCAAAGCAGAAGTTCAGCGGGATGAAGTCTCACGACTGTCACGTGCTGATGACGCAGATACTTCCAGTTGCAATCCGTGGGATCATGGACACGCACGTCCGTGAAACGCTATTTGGCCTATGCAACTTTTTCGATGTCATCTCTCGAAAGTCCATTGGCGTGAGGCAACTCAGAAGGCTACAGGAAGAGATCGTGGTGATACTATGCGAGCTTGAGATGTACTTCCCGCCTGCATTCTTCGATGTTATGGTGCATCTGCTGGTCCATATCATGGAGGATATCATCAAACTCGGGACGACGTTCCTGAACAGCATGATGCCATTCGAAAGGATGAATGGTGTCATCAAAGGATACGTTCGAAACATGTCACGTCCAGAGGGAAGTATAGCCAGGGGCTTTCTGACCGAAGAGTGCATCTCCTACTGCACGAATTATCTAGGCATCAAGAACCCCGTTGGTCTGCCCGTCAACAGGCACCTCGGCAGGCTCGCTGGATGGGGTCACCGTGAGGGTCGCCGCGAAATGCATGTCGACTTCGAGGGTCGACTCGCCGACTTTGAAAGAGCAAACCTAGTCGCGCTACAACACATAGACATGGTCGATCCTTGGGTGGTAGAGCACAAAACCTTTATTGAGAAGACGTACAATGACCGAGGCCAACAGAGGACGGACGGAGATATAATCAAATAGCACAACTCATGTTTCACGCGTTGGTTCAAGTAGAAGTTTCTGTCGTACCCTTTACATGAGGATTCTTCCGCGGAAGAACAACTCATATTCGCCTTGTCACAGGGCGCCGAGCACAACCTGATGACCTATGATGTGTACGATATCAACGGCTACACATTCTACACCGAGGACAAGGACATGAAGAGCGATGGTTATCAGAACTCCGGGGTAACGATGGAATCCTACACCGGCAACGACAAGGACAGATACTACGGAAGGATCGAGGAGGTCTGGGAGCTGAGCTATGCTGGAGAGAAGCTCCCGATGTTCCGTGTCAGATGGGCCAAGAGCGTCCTAAAAGAAGACCGGTATTTCACCACCATGGTTATACCCGAAGCCAAATCCAAGACCGCGGGCGCAAATGTTACCGCGAAAAATGAGCCATGGGTACTGGCTTCCCAAGTGGACCAATGCTTCTTCATTACCGACCCGCCAAAGCCCAGTCGTGTTGTCATGAGGAGAGGCAAAAGGAAGATCATCGGAATGGATGGAGTAGCCAATGAGCAAGACTTTGACAAGTACGGCGACCCGAAGATCGAACATGACGACAACGATGAAGTAGCAGCACACACCACAAAAAGAAGCAGGACCACCCTACCTAAAGGACGTCCGTTCCATAGAAGAACTCCATTTGCGAAAAAGAAGGGCAAGAAGATTGTGAATAGATAGCTAGCTAAGATCGATTGTATTTAAATTGTAGTCTTCATTTCTCGATTGTATTTCATGGGCACTTTTTGATATCATGAATATTTTTAAATTTCATGGGCACTTTTTGAATTCATGAGGACACTTGATCTCGATCCCCCTCCATCCCGATCTCGATTCCCCCTCCATCTCGGTCTCGATCCCCCTCCATCTCGATCCCACCCGCACCCTCCCCCGCTAGCTCCACCGACGCCGAGGACCCACCGCAACCCTCCCCCGCTCCACCGCCGCCGACGAGCACCCGGCCCCCCGCACCCTCCCCCGCTCCACCGCCGCCAACGGGCACCCCCCGCACCCTCCCCCGCTCCACCGCCGCCGTCGATGATATTTTCAAGTAACAAATTTGAACATATTTTTTGAAAAATTATTACTGTTTTCATAAAAAATATTATTGTTATGATTTAAACAAGTTTGAACATATTTAAACACAAATAAATATAAAAAACAGCATTTAAAATGCATAAAAAAAATATTGGGGAGCCTGGGAATCGAACCCAGGACCTCCTGGTCTGCGTGCTGCGTGCTGATCAGTCGGGCTAGTGGGTGGGTTTTGTTGTAGATAGGGTTACGTTGTAGATAGGGCTAGTGGGCTAGATTAAAACAAAATTCTAATGGCGCACCGAGCGCTGGTGCGCCATTAGAATAGTCGTACTTATGGCGCACGAGATGGTGGTGCGCCATTAGAATAGTCGGACACTAATTAAATCCCCAGTCTCTCTAATCTCTCCCCTGCCTCATCGATCTCACCCGCTGCCCCCCCCCCCCCCCCGTGTTCGCCGTCCCCCTCGCCTCCTTCGCCATCCCCGAGCCGAGCGGCGCCTCCCTCGCCGCCTCCCTCGCCGTCGCGCCGCCTCCCTCTCCGTCCCCGAGCCGAGTGCCCTCGACGTCCTCCCGCCCAAGCGCCCCCTCGACAGCTAGGGTTCCTAGCCGCCGCCACCGCTGCCTGCCCGCCGCCGCGGCACGCCCAGCCGGTCGAACCCTCCGCTGCCCTGCCTCAGGTACAGTACCCCAACAGCGCCTCCCCCCATCAAGCAGCCGCTCCCACCAGCGGCGCCCCCCTCCCTGGAGCAGGCGCTCCTGCCCAGCAACGCTGCCGCCCGGAGCTACGCCGGCGACCAGTCCGTAGGCAGGTAGCCACCACTCCCCCCTCCCTCTTCCCTCATCCCCCTCCCTCCTTCCTCTTGCATCCTCTGTTAGATTTTTTTTCCTGATTTTTTAGTGGATGAGTACTTGATGTAGATTCGATACTGTGGGAATATAATGATAGTTATTTCTTGCTATGATGATTGCAGCCAATATTAGTAAGTAACTATTGCGTTGTGAGGTTTTTGGATTAACTAACAGGTTTAAGTTCAGAGCCAAACAGTAGAGGTCAGTAATCATAATTATTTTATTCCAAACTGCAACCAAGCTAAGGTAGTATCTTAGCAAGCATTTGATGCCTTTGATTATTTAAAGGAATCAAACTGTCATTTTTGCCCATTTCTGTGGTTATTGGAGTAGCATCCTCTGCTTTCTCTTACCAGCAGAGCATGACTGTTACTGCATGTTTCTCAAGATATACATGCTGAAGTTTCTGTAACAATCAAGGAGTACATCTGGAAACAAAATATGATTTAAGATACACTACAAGTAGCAGGTAACATCACAAATTAGGATTTTTCTACTAGCTAGTATGCTGAAGCAGGTTGCAAGGGCCAGATTTCTACTGCCACAAAGTTAAAGTAAATGCCATTTTTAGTTCTGATGATGGGTGGCCGGAAGCTGCACTTTGAGATGCACGGCTGTACATTTGAGAGTAAATTAGTATTATTTTGGACAATGAGCAGAGCTTAGGTAAGGAAATGTTCTTTATTAGTTAAGTATATGTGCTGCTGCTCATGTTGCTGCTGGTGCTTTGGGTGATTCGAAAGGCTGAAGCTATATTAGTTAAGTATATAGAGCACCACCCAAGATGTATGTACATACCTAGCTATCATCAGTAACTTAAACAAAACAGTTGGATGTTCTTGGAGTTTCTTTGTTGAATCTCAAACTGCAACAAACAAATCGGGACAAATTCCTTTTTTTACAAAAGATCGATCGGTCGAAGTTTTGGTTGCCGCTCTATCTAGTGTGAACAGTTTACGGCATGCTTCAGACTTACTTTGATGGTTGCAATATAACTTTGGATCCATCTTTGGTACTAATATCAAAGAGGTATACAGGTGGTGAGTACAGGAGCTAAGAGTCTCAGGATCAGATCAATTTTCCTATGTTGCTTCCAAGGAGTTGTTCTCTGTCTGGTCCAATTCTGAAGAAATAAAAAGTGAATAGTTTGTTTGTTCCCTGTGTGGTCACTATATTTTTTGAGTACTGACATTAGTTAGGTTTGTTAGCAGCAAGATATTTAAATGAAGCTTGTTCTTTTTCAACTGTTCAACTGATGCCATGAAACTGAATATAGTAGTTGGAAACCCTGTTTTTCTTCCTGATCGTGAAAATTTGAAGTCATGTTTGTGTTTTGGTTTTGTTGGTTGACAATTATGTTTAGTTTTTCATTTCATGGGTGCTGTAAAATGTGCAGGTGGTGAGTTGTGGCTCAACATACAGCTTATTTGGACTAACCAAGAGGACGAGGTATGTTGCTTGCCCAAGCTAAGTGACACGTACGCGCCAAATTTTCTGTTATATAATTACCTGTTAGTGCTTAGTTAAACCTTGCTGCTATTAGATCTGGAATGGAAGCTCACATAAGTTGAGCTGATTTTTGTCCATATGGAAGCAGAGGACCATATGGTGTGTGGCCTTTTCATCCATATGAAAGTAGAGGCACATTGTGGTGCTAGTTTGCTGGGTTTTGTCTCCGACCATCGCGTCGTGATGAATTTGCAGGTACCCAGAGAGGCGCATGAGTTTGCCGGAATGTTGATTAACTTCCGTTCCGGCAATTCGGGTACTCCATATGTCCTATTTTCAGCAAAGGTCATGCTGAAATTTTCCGTGAATTTTAGCATGACTTTGCTAAAAATAGGACATATGGGGTACTTGCGACTAATGCATGGGCCGGGGTATCTTAGTACTTAATTAAGTAGGATCAACTGCCCCTTTATTCTTGCTGCATTAAACCATAGGTGGCAATAGAGCCAGGTGATTAGGCCCAACTTAGAATTCTCCTTAGTATCGATAAACCCTAGATGATAAACCCAACATAGGTGGCAATAGAGCCAAGTGATTAGTGCCAAGTGATTAGGCCCAACCTAGGGTGCCTCGGCATCGATAAACCCTAAATGATGAAAACTTAACTTGGCTGCCCCGGATGCCTCGGTGTCGATGAGAACCTAAATGATGTATGCTTAGGCTTTTAGGGTGCCTCGGCGTCGACAAACCCTAAATGATGAAAGCTTAGGCTTTTAGGGTGCCTCAGTGTCGACAAACCCTAAGTGATGAGACCATGATCTTGTTCCTTGACCAAACTTTTTTCCTATTTAGAGCGAAACATGGCCCACAACGATGAGGCCGGTGGTTCGGGCGGCAAGCAATTTTGGGAGCTGTCCCAGGAGATGGAGGAACAACCTCACCGCTATGAGGACACCGCGGAAGACACTGATCCTGATTACACAACCCCTAGTGGCGTCGGGGATGACACCACTGATGGTGCCGCCGAGGATGCCACCACTGATGATGGTGGCGCACACACAGATGGCAGCCAACCGAAGAAGCAAAGGAAGGACCGGCGTCCGAATGCGCTCCGCACCCTCAAGGAGGAATTCACTCAAGTGGACTCCGACGGGAATCCAACGGAGCCCAAACATATAGTCAAGGGGTACTCGGTTCAGCTCGGGTGCATTCTCCGGAGCACCGTCTCGATCAACACCGAGAACCTTAGGCATAAGGACCGAGGGAATTTGCGCAACCTCCTCTTCACGAAGCTGCACGAACGATACAAGTTCCCCGCCGAATTTGAAAACACACGCCTCTCAGGGAATAAAGTGAACAGTGCCACCCTCACGAAGATGAGCACGGCCCTGTCTACTTGGAGAAGCGCGGTGAAGAGAATGATTGATAAAGGTGATACTTATGAGAAGATCAAGGCGAAATTCAAGATCAAGTGCGAGAGCAGCGCAACCTCCGAATCAAGTCAGTGGGGGAAAGAAATGCGGGAGTTGAACTTAGGGGAACACAAACTCGGTCCCGGCGGTTACAGAGAGGCGGAGCCTATATGGGACAAGGAGGACGCGGAGCGTGCCGGGCAAGGCCTACCGCCCCGCTTCGAGAAATACAACGGTAACAAGCAGACCAGGAACTATGTCAGGGCCCGGTACAAGGAGGACCCGATAACAAAGGAGCTTACCACGGATCCGAAGACCAGGGCGCTTGAGCTTGTTCTGGTAAGGAATACACCCCCACGTAATTAGCTCCATATGGTTGCACTCTAATTAATCCCCAATATTTCTAAATGGTTCACGTTCCTTTTGCAGGACACTGAAAGAAGTAGTGCGGGGTCGTCTCAGAGCTCCCCTTTCGACACCCCTTTAAATAGGGCGTTGAACATAATGAAAAGCAAGGATAAGCTCACTAAGCCGACGTCAGCTGGTCGTGTGGCCGGCAAAGGCTTGTCCACAAAATGGGGTCCATACTATACCGCTGGTTTGCGGAAGGAGAAAAAGGCCAGCTCGGAAAGCCAGACGCGCGAGGTTGAAGCACTCAAGGCACAAGTGGCGCGGATTCCGGAGCTTGTCCAAGAGCTGTGGAACAACAACTGGGAGCGAAGCTCAACACCATGGTGCCTACGTTGATTCATGGGCTGACGATGTGGATTGCGGGCGGCCAACAGGGGCCTCCCCCGGTTCCTAGCTTCACGGCCAGCAACTCGCACAGCGCGCAGGCGGCGCCATTGGTGTCTCCGGCGGCAGCGCCATTGGTGTCTCCGGCGGAGGCGGTAGTCGTGTCTTCGGCGCCGGCACGGGCATTGGAGCTTAATGCACCCGGGTGTATGCCGGCCGGCACCTCGCCAGCAAGCGCCCCCTCCGTCAGTTTCACGCCCGCCGTTGGCGGTGCCTCGACATTAGCCGAGCTCGACGGCATCACGGTAACTAAGCCTCTCGGCTGATGACTTCATCTCCTTGCCTTTGACTGGGCATCCCTGATGCCCTGTACATGTTTTCGTAGGGCGCCGCCGACGTTCCTTGCACTCTTCTGCACTTCGTGGGCGCCGAGTTGGTCGATGTCGCCAAGGGCATAATTGTTCAACCGGGCAACCACATGTTCCACGGTAATCCGATGGCACCCACAATGTATAGGGTTGAAGTGGTTCGGGTGCTACCAGGCTGCAACGAGCTGTTACCTCCGATTCGACCCGCTGGGGGCAATGAAGAAGATGAGATGACCCTCAGCGCCTGCGTAAACTGGCCCCTGCTTTGGCTGAAGAGCCAGATTCGTTTGGGGGTGGGGGACACCACCCCACAGACAAGACCGCCAGTCGTGCCGACGCCAAGCCATGGCAAGAACGCCGCAACGCTACCGGACCTGTCGGACATCCCTTTGCGGGACATCCCTATGGCACAGGATACGGACATCCCTATGGCACAGGATCCGGATGACGATGACAACGACGATGGTACATTTACCAAAGTCGATAAGTACTTTGCCGAACATGGGTACGCTGACGAGTTCTGCGGGCCTCTTTCTCAAGAACCCAACCAAGACGACCGGAATCTAGCTGGTACAGTGGAGAAATCCAATTGCAATAGGCGTCGGCTAGCGTTCAGTTCTCAGGACACGCCTCCAGCTCCCGCCTTCACCGAGCCTCAGATAGCTGAGGTGCGAAATATTATCAGCCCCAACACGCTCAAGAAGGCGGTCTGTGAGCAGAACTCGGTCCCATTACAGGAGATCAAGAAGAAGGGACGGAAGCAAACGACTAACAAGGGTGCCGGTGCGAGCCAGCCAGCACCGAGTTTGATCCGTGCTCAGGACGGGCCACCTTCACCTAAGGATATCTCGAGGAGGGTGCATGTGGCGGGTAGGGCGATGCTACCGCCAAATATGCTGAATGCTGCAACCGGTGCTATGCGGAGTCTGCACGACAGTGTTCTTTCTTTGGAGAAGTGGCGTCTCAGAGAGAATGATGTGGCATACCTGGTTTTCATGGCCAAGGTGCCAGAGGGCAAGGGCTTTGTGGATGGCGACATCGGGGGTACGATCGTCCTGCGGTTTGATGACATCTTTGCTATGTTTAACCTTCATCCGCTGCACTACACCTTCGTTCCGCTGTTTTCGCTGAGTATGGAGATGCGGATCATTAGAGACAAGACCCCGGATATCGTGATAGTCGACCCCTTCTACATGTGTGCCAAGCACTTGAGCAGTGCTGGGGACCGCCAAGTTGCGAGTTCACACCTCGAAGGCGTCATTCTGGCAAACCCAGATAAGGATAACTTCCTTGTGGCTTACTTTCCCGAGTAAGTCATCCCTTAACCACCCCGTAACATATGATTTCTTAGATTTCGATCGTTCTTTTTTTTCTAACATTCCGTGCTCTGTGCAGTGACACACATTGCACACTCATCCTCTTAAGCCTGAAATACTCCAAGATAGACTACACAAATATCAAGAAAGTTCTTGATGATGTTCTCCCCGGCTACGCAAAATCTGGAGGCACCTTCACCAGGGAAGTTCGTAAGTACGGCAAGCACACCTTCTCACACAATACGAATTTCTGCTGCGTCAAGCAGCCGCCTGGCGGTCAGAAGGATGCCTACTACGCCCTCCATCACATGCGGGCGATCGTAAGGGACCATCATCAACTTCTGCTACCAGATAGTCTGAAAGATTGGGCCGCGAGGTTGTCGGCAACCCAGGACGCGGACCTCAGACAAGAATTCTTTCGCATCCAGTCGGAGTTTGCGGACATCATCCATCAAGATGTCCTTCATACCTTGGGGCAGTTCTACCTCAGATATCAACCGTCCAACAATGAGATAGATGGAACGCTACAAATGCAGGGTGACAACAACCGCGATTTCATGACCATCACGACAGACAGCGGCTTCATCCACGCTCCTGTCCGATGAGTCGAGTCGAAAGTAGAGATGTGTTGTTCTGAAACATTGATTGGCTCATGTTGTAATTAAACTTTAATGAATTCGTATGTCTCTTTGGTTTGGACAGTCATTCAACTTAGATGTAATCGATGCTATTTATTAGTAGGATCATTAATCGTGCTATTAATGTCTTGCTTTTCTCTTCCGATCCTTTTGTTGCATACTTACATATTGCTTATGTATTGTCTGTTGTTTGGCTTGTGCATAGAGATGCTGTCGTATGTCGTGTACAAGGGTAAGGTTCCCGGAGTCTACGACGACTGGAAGGAGTGTCGGAGACAGGTTCACCGTTTCAGCAGTAACAGTTACAAAGGGTACACCACTAGGGCGGAGGCCAAATCTAGATACGCCCGCTATCTAGCGGGAGAGAGGAGGGAGCATTGGAGGAACCGGATGAAGACCAATTTGATTGCGATGATGCTCATCATGATGGCCGCAGCTCTCTTTTATGTGATGGTAGTTTAGATGATCGATATCGACTTGTAATGTGAAGACAAACTCGATACTGGCGGTCTTGAGACTTGTAATGTTTTATCTTTGTTTGGTCTTTTAAATTCGGAGACTAATATGATGAATTGTATTCGGAGACTAATCTTCTATTGTATTCGATGAATCTGCTGTTGCTGTGTGCTGCTGTCTATATTTTGTCCAACAATATATTTTGTAACCTGTGCAAAAATCAGAAAAGCAAAAAAAAACCCAAAAATTCGTACCAATGGCGCATCAAGGCAGAGTGCGCCATTAGTATGCCAAAGGATACTAATGGTGCATCAAGGCAGAGTGCACAATTAGTATGACAAAGCACATGATTACATATGCCCCCCCAGGAGGCATAATAATGGCGCATGGAGTAACATACTAATGGCGCACTGCTTGGTGCGCCATTAGCATACCAGATACTAATGGCGCACCAGTGGTGCGCCATTAGTAAAAAATTCTAGTGGCATGCTACTAATGGCGCACCGGTAGTGCGCCATTAGTAGGCAAAACCGGTGCGCCATTACTACGCCTTTTCCTAGTAGTGCATTGGGTGAATGGAAGAGGGACACCCGTGGAGTTATTGCAATGGCAACGGAGGCCATGGCAACCGGCTCACCATCTTCGTCATCATCATCATCCTCATTTTACTCTTCTTGTGCTACCAACCCATTGGGAGGAGTCTTCTTGGTAAAGTTGTTCTTGTTGGGGAAAGACTATACCTTGTCTTTTCGGACGACCTTGCCACCATTGTCTTCCCTCTTCTCGTTCGGGCAATCCACAACAAAGTGACTCACATTTCCACAATTATAGCATGTCCTCACACGTTGCTTGCCCTTGGTGCCACTTGAGTTGTTCTTGTTGAAGTTAGGCCTAGTGTTCTTCTTGTTGTCCAAAAATTTCCGTGAAGCAAGAGCCATGTGCTCATGATAGGCATATTTGGTGTCTTCTGGGCAACTCTCTTCTTCTTCCTCCTCATCCGCTTCTTCCGCACTAGCCTTGGCCTTCAAAGAAAGGTTGGGCTTCTTTGACTGTTGAGCACACAATACCGCATTGTCGGCGGTCTTGTCCAAGATCCTCATTGCAACAAACACATCCAACACTTCACTTGAGGGCAAGGCATGGAAGTACGGCCTTTGATGGATGACGAAGGACATGGACTTGTGGTGAGACATCATGGCCTTGAGAAACTTCCGCTTTATCCAATTGTCATCTGTATCCTTGCTCCCATGGTCTCGGAGTCATCCCGCCGGCTGCCTCGACCCACGCACCGCTCCCACCAACGCCCCTTCTAGCTGTCGCGCTCCAACACATGGTTCACGCCGCTGCCCTGCAATCCTCCTCATGGCTACCTTTGTCGTCGACCGTTGGGCTTCCTCCACATGCCAGTAGTACTCCCTGCGGCTACCCCGACCCGCGAGCCATCACTACACCGCCCCTTCGGGCTGTAAGGCCGTGGCACACAGTCTCCGCCACCGCGGGAGGCTGTTTTGCTGGCTGCATCGAGCAGCGCTTTCTCGCTCCACCTCCCGTTCGGGCCATAGCACCGCGATTGGCGGTCCACGCCGCCGCCTAGAGGTCTTCCACCATCGCTGCAACCAGCCTGATGTCGTAGCATTTCCCCTTCGGTCCATAGTGCCGCGGCCTGTGGTCCACTCCGCCGTCCCCTCATGTCGACTTCCCGTGGTATGAGCCGCGCCGCCTCCCTTGGCGTGCGAACGCCACCGTCCACCCCGGTCTTTGTCACGCTGTTGGGTACCTTGCCTACTTCGAGCATCATTCCCACACTCCTAAGCTAGCCGCAGCCGCCGCTCTGCTTTAGCCGGTGCCGCTGCTACCTCTGTAGCCGACGTCGCAGCATGTCCACTCCCTTCGTCTTCGTCCAACACCAGCTCATCGCCAGCGTCGCCATCATCTTCCTGAACCACTTCGTTTACTCCGACCACCATTGGGTACATCGGCCCCGCACCGATTGGTGCTGCAACCATCGTCGAGTCCTTCTCTTCTTACCCCTACAACTTCTCCGACATTGCGTACAACTTGTGTAGGACATCTACTACCGATGTGTGCCTTCTTCCACGACATGTCCCTGGGCCAGGCAAGCCTGGAGCGACGCTTCGTCAACTTCATCTTTATTCGTCTACGCATGTCCGGTGCTAACAACACCGGTGTGTGCCTTTGTCTATGACATGTCCCCGGTTTTGGCAAACCTGGTGCGATGCCTCGTCAAAACCGTCTTCTTCCTGGTGCACCACTACTTTGACAGCACTGCGCCTATGACTAACTCTCCGCCTCCTTGCACCCGCGGCTCCACAACGACTTCCTCAACACCGGCTACCCCGATCCGAAATTGACCACGGCATTCTTCGCATGGCTACCTCAACTACGGCTACACCACCCTACACTCATGGCTATCTCAAAAACGGCACAAAGGGCTACCACCTTCCTTGGGCAACCTCGTCGGTTGCCACTCTAGCCATGATTTGCACGATGCATCGTCCGTTATGACTGTGTGGGGATATCTGTAGGCCTGCCTTCGGATTCTTCTCTAGTCTAACCCTCTACGTCGCTACCGTTGCAACTGCGGGGGGATGTTGGGTATTATGTTTAGTTAGGAAATATGAGATAGACTAGAATATATTTTGGCTTGTCTTGTACTTAAAGTTGATCATTGTACTCCTATATATATATATATATATGTATATATATATGTATATATATACATATATATGTATATATATATACAGACACACACACACACACACTAGTAGAAAACATGCCTTTGGTCATAGCTCAATGTACACATTAGTCCCGGTTCATCATGAACTGGGACTAATGTGAGCATTAGTCCTGGTTCGAGCGGCTAAGGCGTCGGTAAGACATTAGTCCCGGTTCAAATGGGACCTTTAGGCCCAGTTTGAGACACGAATCGGGACTAGAGGGTACTCAAACCAGGACTAAAGGTTCAAACTCTACCCCCTCCCATCTCCCCCCCCCCCCCCCCCGCAAATCGTCTTTTCAGTTTTGTAAAAGAAAAAAATGATAAAAACTTCAAAAATTAAAATCCTTCGAGATGTAGTTATGTTACGACATCTACTAGTTAGGAAAATTAAAAAACATAAATTTGGACATGTTTTGCAAAAAAGTGTTATGAAAAAGTAAAAAGGCCATATCTTTCAGATACGATGTCGAAAAAAAAACACATAATATATCAAAAAAATCAGCACGAAAATCTGAAAGAAATTTTTAGAATCCTCATATTCTGAAAGGAAAAAAAATATATGTTTGAATTTAAGTTTTTTTGAATTCTCGTTAAATCTTGTCAAACTGTGGTCAAACTACGGTCAAACTACCTATTCAAGAAATATTAGTGTTAGTAAATAATTATTTTTATTTTTTTGACTTTTGCTCAAAGTATGGTCAAACTACTTATTCAAGAAATATTAGTGTTAATAAGTAATATTTTTTATTTTTTTGACTTTTGGTCAAACTCTGGTCAAATCTGGTCAAACTGTGGTCAAACCATGACCAAACTACTTACTCAAGAAATATTAGTGTTACTAAATAACTATTGTTTTTTAGAATAATACTTTCAAACTTAAACGGTGCTTAATGCTCAAGTTCAACTGCTAAGGGTTGATAGGATTGACAGCTTAATATTGTTACGAAAACAACAAGTGCAGAGTTGGAAAGACTTGGAAACTAGGGGAATATAACTCGAAAGTTAAGTGTGCTTAGGCTGGAGTAGTGAGAGGATGGATGACCTGCTGGGAAGTTAGACGATTT
This sequence comes from Triticum timopheevii, assembly GCA_963921465.1. Taxonomy (NCBI): domain Eukaryota; kingdom Viridiplantae; phylum Streptophyta; class Magnoliopsida; order Poales; family Poaceae; genus Triticum; species Triticum timopheevii. The sequence continues at coordinate 18,806,324 of OY997274.1, forward strand.
GGAATAAGTGGTTCATAATTGAGCAGTGAGCAGTGAGCAGTGATGAGGGATGATTAGAGTGGGTGATTAAAGAGTAAATTGTCAAGTCTGTAGTCGTCATCCTGGTTCACGAGAACGAGCACGACCGCGCACTCGTCCCTGCTCACGTTGACCCCCCGCGTGGGCTGACTGATCTCGAGGCCCAGCTGCCTCCCCACCAGCGTCTGGGCTTGGCCCATGGTGAGGCCACCCCCAGCGCCCCCCTTTTTTTCCCATTCTGTTGACCTCTGCCCAGTTTCGGTCCGGTATGTTTTTTTCAGATCCGTGAATTTAGCTATTATCCAGTGATTTACTGTTTTACAGAAAAGTCCCTCTAGATCATGCATTTAATAACTCACAGACCGTGCATCATATGTAAATAATTTATATATGTCAAATGCTTAGGATTTCATCTAGTTTCACATTATGCCACTTTCATCCATGTTTAAAATGTTTGAAATGTTGTTTGTTTAAATTTGCTTAAATGCCATGCTAAAATGATTTATTTCATTACTGAATAACCGTAGCTCCAATTTTAATAAACTTTATATGTAAATGGGGTGAAAAAATGCATAGATTAACTTGGTGCATTTTGTTTTACTGCTTAACAACATTAAAATATTGTTTTGGGAAGAACAGTACCAAATTCGAAATATGGACATGAAGATTTCACAGAATTGTTGTTTGTTGTTTCCGGCCTCATTTAAACTTGCCTAGATAGTTAGTTTACTTTTATTTCACCTCCTGCCATGTTTAACAACATTTAATGTTGTTGGGTACATAAACGAGAGTGAACTAAATAACTTGAATGTGGTGTTTCATCAATATGCAACTCATTGCATATTGAACTCCACCTAACTTGTAGTTTTGTTTGTTGCACTTTGCCATGCCATGCCTTATTACACCGGGCATGCATCATACTTGTTTGTGCATCATGCCATGCTTATGCTTGCTAGTTTACCATGTTGTTTGCTTCTTTCCGGTTTGCTTCTCTCGGTAGCTTCGGTTTCGTTCCGGAGTTGTGAGGATTCGTTCGACTATGTCCGTTTGTCTCCTTCTTGGACTCATTCTGCTTCCTTGCGGGAGCTCAGGCAAGATGACCATTACCCTCGATATCACTTCTATATTTGATTGCTAGTTGCTTAATTCTATTGCTATGCTCCGCTACCTATCACTTGTTTTTTCAAGCCTCCCAGATTGCCATGTCAGCCTTTAACCATTTCACCCTTCCTAGCAAACCGTTGTTTGGCTATGTTACCGCTTTTGCTCAGCCCCTCTTATAGTGTTGTTAGTTGCAGGTGAAGTTGAAGATTGCTCCATGTTGGAATAGGATTATGTTGGGATATCACAATATCTCTTATTTAATTAATGCATCTATATACTTGGTAAAGGGTGGAAGGCTCGGCCTTATGCCTGGTGTTTTGTTCCACTATTGCCGCCTTAGTTTTTGTCATACTGGTGTTATGTTCCTTGATTTTCTGTTTTTATGTAGTCGGGTTTATGGGAACACCTTGACAGTTCGCTTTGAATAAAACTCCTCCAGCAAGGCCCAACCTTGGTTTTAGATTTGCCTAGCAACCAACTAACTTTCTCTTGGGAGTTATAAACCTGAGGGTCATCTTTTAACCCCTCGGGCTAGTGCTTCTCTAAGTGTTGGTCCGAACCGAGCAGCCTGCGGGGCCACCTCGGGGAAACTTGAGGGCCGGTTTTACTCGTAGCTTGTCTCATCCGTTGTGCCCTGAGAATGAGAGATGTGCACTCCTATCGGGATTTGTCGGCAGATTCGAGTGGTCTTGCTGGTCTTGTTTTACCATTGCCAAAATGTCTTGTAACTGGAATTCCGAGTCTGATCGGGTCTTTTCGGGAGAAGGAATATCCTTCGTTGATCGTGACAGTTTATGATGGGCTAAGTTCGGACACCCCTGCAGGGTATAAACTTTTGAGAGCTGTGCCCGTGGTTATGTGGCAGATGGGAATTTGTTAATATCCGGTTGTAGAGAACTTGACACTTGACTTAATTAAAACACATCAACTGTCTGTGAAGCCGCGATGGTCTCTTCTCGGCGGAGTTCGGGAAGTGAACACGGTTTGGGGTATGTTTGGACGTAAGTAGTTCAGGATCACTTCTTGATCATTACTAGTTTGCGATCGTTTGTGTAACTTCTCATCTTATTCTGGTATTCGTAAGTGACCAACAATATCATGCTTAGTCGCTGTTGCAACCTCACCACTATCCATTCCTTACCCTTTAAGCTTTGCTAGTCTTGATACCCATCGTAATGGGATTATTGAGTCCTCATGGCTCACAGATTACTACCAAAACAGTTGCAGGTGATGATGATACCAGTGCAGGTATTGCTACCGAACTCAAATGGGAGTTCGACGAGGACCTTGGTCGTTACTATGTTTTGTTTCCTGATGATCAGTAGTGGAACCCAGTTGGGACGATCGGGGATCTAGCATTTGGGGTTATCTTTTTTTCATTTGTATTTGTCCGTAGTCGGACTATGTGTGTACTCTGAATGATGTATGAATTATTTGTTCGTTGTGTGAAGTGGTGGTTGTCAGCCAACTCTATTTATCCCTTATGGGATTTTCTGAAGATGACTGATACGTCCATTTTGCATCATGCTTTTATATCATTATTTATTGCATTATGGGCTGTTATTACACATTATATCTCAATACTTATGACCATTCTCTCTTATTTTACAAGGTTTACCATGAAGAGGGGGAATGCCGGCAGCTGGAATTCTGGCTGGAAAAGGAGCAAACGTTGGAAACCTATTCTGCACAGCCCAAAGTCCTGAAACTCCACAAAACAACTTTTTGGAATTAATAAGAATTTCTGAGCGAAATAAATACACCAGGGGGCCCACACCCTGTCCAGGAGATAGGGGGCACCCCCCTACAGGGCGCGCCCCCTATCTCCTGGGCCCCCTGGTGGGCCTCCGGTGTCCATCTTCTACTATATCATCGCTTTTACCCTGGAAAAAATCGTGGGCAAGCTTACGGGACGAAACTCCGCCGCCACGAGGCGGAACCTTGGTGGAACCAATCTAGGGCTCTGGCGGAGTTGTTCTGCCGGGGACACTTCCCTCCGGGAGGGTGAAATCATCACCAACATCATCACCAACGATCCTCTTATCGGGAGGGGGTCAATCTCCATCAACATCTTCACCAGCACCATCTCCTCTCAAAACCCTAGTTCATCTCTTCTATCCAATCTTGTATCAAAACCACAAATTGGTACCTGTGGGTTGCTAGTAGTGTTGATGACTCCTTGTTGTTGATGCTGATTGGTTTACTTGGTGGAAGATCATATGTTCAGATCCTTTATGCATATTATTACTCCTCTGATCATGAACATGAATATGCTTTGTGAGTAGTTACGTTTGTTCCTGAGTACATGGGTGAAGTCTTGCTATTAGTAGTCATGTGAATTTGGTATTCGTTCGATATTTTCATGAGATGTATGTTGTCTTTTCTTCTAGTGGTGTTATGTGAACATCGACTACATGACACTTCACCATTATTTGGGCCTAGATGAAGGCATTGGGATGTAATAAGTAGATGATGGGTTGCTAGAGTGACAGAAGCTTAATCCCTAGTTTATGTGTTGCTTCGTTAGGGGTTGATATGGATCCATATGTTTAATGCTGTGGTTAGGTTTACCTTAATACTTCTTTTGTAGTTGCGGACGCTTGCAATATGGGTTAATCATAAGTGGGATGCTTGTCCAAGTAAGTACAGTACCCAAGTACCGGTCCACCCACATATCAAATTATCAAAGTACCGAACGCGAATCATATGAATGTGATGAAAACTAGCTTGACGATAATTCCCATGTGTCCTCGGGAGCTCCTTTCTCATTATTAGAAATTGTACAGGCTTATCCTTTGCTACATAAAGGATTGGGCCACCTTGCTGCACTTTACTTATTTTATTTACTAATTACTCGTTACTATTTATCTTATCACGGAACTATCTATCACCTACAATTTCAGTGGTTGCAGAGAAAACCTTACTGAAAACCGCTTATCATTTCCTTCTGCTCCTCGTTGGGTTTGACACTCTTACTTATCGGAAGGACTATGATTGATCCCCTACACTTGTGGGTCATCGATGACCCTTCTTGCAACAAAACCACAATGCGATTATGCCTCTAAGTCGTGCCTCGACACATGGGAGATATAGCCGCATCGTTGGCGTCACAAGTTGGTATCAGAGCCATTCCCGACTTAGGAGCCCCCTGCTTGATCGAATCATTGACGTTGTTGTGTGTAGAAAAAAAGGTTTTGAGTCTTAGGATTATATATATTGGAGAGTATGATTCTTTTTACTCCTCAGCCCCTTTGTCGCTCTGTTGAGGCCTTCTAACGTAGATGTTTTGTCTTTCCTCTCCTCAAATTTCACTAAAAAAATTTAGGATCATGCGAGTATCTTGGGACCGTTCCGATATTCTTGTGACGAGAACATTGTTCTTGGTGCCTCCTGACATTTACGGGTTGTGGCAGTGTCCCGGGGAGTTAAGCTCCGAGGTGTTGTCGTCACAATTTTATCGTTGCTGTTCTGAAATACCTGAGTTTCGCCAACATCGAAAATCTCTTTTATGCAGCTATTGGTGAGATAACCTCGACGCCAGCCAGTACTGGGGCTGGAGTTCGAGAGTATTGCCATAGCCTGTATAACGGATGCTTTTCGAAGGTTGAGGTACGTGATTTCCGAAGGTTTCTTGGATATGTGTTGACGGATGGATACAGCTTGGACGTAGGTATTGTTAGTTTGGGTGAGATATTTATTGCTTCCCCTGTATCCCCATCACCAGATTGCATAACCAGAAAGTTTTGAGAGTTTTATAGGTGGGAACTCCAGTAGCTTTAGTTTTTTTCTTTCCAACAGATGCATGATATGAGATTGGGGTTCGACGTCTAGTGGTCCGCCTATCCACGATCATTTTTACAGTGGTCTCACTGTGTCTTAATGAGTCCTTTGCTATGCTGACTCGGGGACGCTTCATATGTCATGCGCACTGCCTTGTACATGATGGTGTTGTACGATAGACTTCGGACGAAATCTCTATCATATGTTTGTTTCCGGCTTATTCTGCCAGTCAAATCCTTTTTTTGTATTATTTGTGGTATTCTAGTTGCTTCGAAGTCAAATGTTGAATCCATACCTTTCCTAAACGGTGTTCTCATATTTCTATGTGAATACTAATCCCTATTGATCATCGAGGTCATCATGTTAATTCTTTTCCAGCCGGTGTGCTTCTCTTCAAGTGGATCCGATCATTTCAACATCCGCAAGTTCAATTCTAAGTTTTTTCTCAACAGTATCCATTCCATCTGCCTAAGTTTCCCTTGTTTTCCCGCCCTCCCACCCTTTTCTTCAAGACTTAGATTTCTTAATCGGGTATCCATTTTATTGATGGGAAGTCTCTCCATTCTTTTCCATCAATGTTCTTATCCGGTGATTCTCAGGAAGATACTAACGGAGCTTCAAGTTACTATTCTTTGTTCTTTTTTCTTCTCTGGTGGATTCAATTCAAGCTTTTGGTGTTGATCATATCCCTTTCCTCGTTTCAAATATGATCCCATGCCGGTGCATCTCATAATCGCTCACCTCTCTCTATTCGCATCCGGAGTGCTAAAGACATCTTAGAAGAATCATGTTTCCATTCTTAATCCGTTCGAGTTATTTCGAAGTTTTCTCTCTCATTCAAGCTATTTAATTCTACCGTTGCAATCTCTATTTCAAGCAATCCTTCAACGATGTTTCTTTCGAGTGGGCCCTAACCCATAGGTATTTTCCCAGGATCTTACCTGGCACTTCTAATTTTGCCGGAGCCATTCCCAAATTCTTTTCGAAGTGTGATGTAAGAATGAATTTCATTTGTCAGATATTTTCCAAGATCGATTTCAAAATATTTTTCATTATTGGCTCAACCTCTTTGGTTTTCATTCTCCCGGAGTACCTCAACATTCATTTAGGTGGTTCTCGTTGTTATTCTCACCATGTGAAGACCGAAGAAATGTTTCCTCTAAATCTTGTCCCTTGTCTCGAAGATTCATGGTTCTAGCATTATGCCATCCTCTCATAATTGCTCTCGATTGTGGGAATTCTTTTCACCCATCCAGAGCAATTCAGGAGTCTTTTCAGTTTGACTCTCCAGAGCCAATCGTCTCAGAATTATTCAATGCAGCTTTTTGTTCTCGTTCTCCAAATCTTACCGGTGCATCATTCAAATATCCTCTAATCAGTTCATGATCTCTTCATTCTCATGTATATAAATCCCCTCAAGTATCATCATTCGTTTTACAATTCTTCCCAGTGAATTGTGCCTTTGCTACTCTCATTTCCAATTCTTACGGTGGTTCGTTCAAGGTTTCTCTTCCTTCGTTATCGTATCAATTTATTCGTTGTTTACAAATCCCACCGGTGGTTCCAGCAATACCTTCTCAAGTTCGCGCTATATCCCTCTTTAATCATTTTCAACGCGAATAAGTAGTATGCAAATCCGTTGCTTGTCATCAATTTAAATTGGTGAAGGATACGCATAACGTAATTATTATTATTGTTTCATCCAAGCGATCTAGTTTATTCTTTCCAGAGTTGTTGATCATGTCACATTTCTCGGTCCGAGATGCTTCATTTTTTCTTTCCTCGAGTTCCAAGTTTTCCGCATTATCTCGTCGTGAAGCTCCATCTAAATCATCGCAAGGCTTCACCTTGTGTTTTCAACTTCTCTTTCTTTTATCATCCTTTTATTACCAGAGTTTTTCATGCAGGCTCTACATATGATGGTTTGTCAAGGATTCTTTTCATTCTTCAATTGTTCTTCAAGATTTCTCTTGAAGTTATGATCTGCCAAGCTATACCCAAAAATAAACATGGTGCCCAACACATGTTTTTTTCTGAGGATTTCAAGTATTCTTCTTCTTGCATTTCAAAGTGAAATTCTTTCTACCTTATCTTTTGAGGTGGTGTTATATCATTCTTGACAATTTCCATTCATGTTTCGCAATTCACATGTTGTCAAGAATGAGGTATTTTAAATCCATATCCCTTCGTTGGAGTTATCTTGTGTCATATTTCACATAAAGCCTTCCCTAAGGAATGTCACTATTGTGGTGATTATCAATGGTCCGAGTTATCTCACTAGTAGAAAAAGGGTCAAACGTGAAGCACATTAGTGCCGGTTTGATTTTGGCCCGGTACTAATGGTACCATTAGTGCCAGTTCGAACGGATTTGCATTAATGCCGGTTCGTGTTGAACCTTTAGTACCGGTTCGTGGCACGAACCGGTACTAAAGGGGTGGTGGCAGGCTGGCGTCAGGCCGGGGCCCCACGATCACCTTTAGTACCGGTTCGTGGCATGAACCGGTACTAAAGGTCTAACCTTTAGTACCGGTTCGTGCCATGAACCGGTACTAAAGGGGTCTGACCTATAGTACCGGTTTGTGACACAAACCGGCACTATAGGGCAATTTTCAAACTCTACCCCCCCCCCCCCCCCCCCCGTGTGTCGCCATTTCAGTTCTGAAAAATCAAAAGAAAATGATAAAAACTTCAAAAAATAAAATCCTTCGAGAGGTAGTTATATTACTACATCTACTAGTTAGGAAAATTTGAAAACTACAATTTGGACATGTTTTGCAAAAAGTGTAGGGAAAATGTAAAATGGCTATAACTTTTGCATACGATGTCGGAAAAAAAATGTATAATATATCAAAAAATTCAGCACGAAAATCCGCATCCGATGGAGACTGCCTACGGCCTGTTTGGAATTTTTTAGAATCCTCAAATTCCAAAAGGAAAAAAAGATATGGTCAAATTTCAGTTTTTTTTAAAAAAATTGGTTAAATCTGGTCAAACTACTTATTCAAGAAGTATTAATGTTACTACATAATTATTCAAGAATATTAGTGTTACTAAATAATTATTTCAATTTTTTGAATTTTTGTCAAATATGGTCAAACTATGGTCAAACTATGATCAAACTATGGTCAAACTTATTCAAGAAATATTAGCGTTACTAAATAATTACTGTTTTTTAGAATAATAGTTTCAAACTCAAACAGTGAAATGTGTGACTTCATGCTCAAGCTAAACTCCTGAGGGTTAATACGATTGACATCCTACTATTGTCAGGAAAACAACAAGTGCAGACTCGGAAACGAAGGAGAATAGAACCCAAAAGTTAAGTGTGCTCGGGCTAGAGTAGTGAGAGGGATGGGTGACCGGTCGGGAAGTTAGATGATTTGGAATGAGTGATCCACACTTGAGAAGTTAAGAGAGGTGATTAGAGAATAAATCATCAAATAATTCAGAAAAATTAAAAATAAAAAAAATCATTTTTTTTCCAAAATTTACAAAAAAAAAATTCAAAAAAAAACCTTTAGTACCGGTTGGTAAGACCAACCGGTACTAAAGGTCCCCCATACCAGGGCGCGAGCTCACGCCACGTGGTGGCACTTTAGCGCCGGTTCGTGCCGAACTGGTACTAAAGGGGGGGGGGGCTTTAGTGATCACACTTTAGTGCCGGTTATGGAACCGGCAGTAAAGGCCCTTACAAACCGGCGCTAAAGCTCCGTTTTCTACTAGTGTCTCTCTATCATCTTGGTGGAAGAAGTTTTTTATCTTGTTGGTGTTATCAATTATATTATTTGTTTTCGTAGTGGCAGAATTTCGCCTCAATCTTGAGATGTTTTCCATAAGCCCGCTACAAGCCTATTCGTTTCGTTGTGGGTTTTCCAACAACTCTGTTATAACCTTCTTGGAAGGGTGCTTTCCAAGTTCATTTGTGGTAGAAGATGTCATTTGCTTCTCCATCCCTTTATCCCAACAATCTAGCTTCTATTCTTTCATTCTGGAGGCATTGTGATGTTGCCCTCTTCACCCAGAACCGGGACTAAAGGCCGTCTGGAACCGGAACAAATGGCCCATTTTCTACTAGTGATAGTGATACTATTCATCACTCAGGGTGCAGAATAAGTTATTCTTCACCCGAGGTAATCTTACAATCACTTCATAATTAAATTGCATTTGGAATTCAAATAGTTACATTCCTATTGATTCACTATGTAAAATTTGACATAAGAAAATAAAAATATAGGTCATAAGACAAGAAAATTTGCAGTTTATGTATATTTTACACTATGTTTCTACGTTTGTAATTTTACGTAACATAAAATATTTTTTACGGTGATTATATATTTTCTTATGGTCTCTTTTTACGTCAGAAATAAGATAAAACTTATAGAGCTTAAAATTACGGTGCATTGATGGTAAAATAGAGGGGGTGAAGAATAACTATTCCGCACCCAGGGTGACGAATAGTCAATCCCTATATATATAATGATTCCACCAATCCCTCTCTATCCCTTCTAACAGAGACTTCACTGTAAAACTTTTACACTTAAATAAATTATTGATGTATAAATCATGATGATGCAGAGACCGAGGCTATCCCCTTTTAGAAAAATGCCTGTGTTATCCACAGGGTAGATGAAACACATTTGATTCAAATTTTTGGTCTGCAATGAACCACCAAATAGTGGGTATGTGCCGTAATGAAATACATAAGAGATGAGTTGTTTATTTGTTAGGGGGTTCACATTTTGTTTGAGTTCCATTATATAGTTGGTGAGCACATTACACAATGTCCATACATAACATGAAACAAATGGCACTGCACTACTGTAGTTCAAAACGAATCTAGAAAGGTACTGAAGTTGTTGTCACATATCACAGCAATTACCATGGACAGGGCCGAAACTGGTTATATTACTTCAGAAACACACATGAGGTATGCTAGTGTGCCACCAGGCTGCAGGGCATATTTGGGCCAGCGAAACTAATAGGACACACATGTGTGCATGTGCTTCTAAATATGCATCCATCTAACATGGCCATCATAAATAAGACATGAACCACAACAAAAGCGGTCCTAGCATAGGTTTAGTAACATTTCACATCCATCACTTTTATGCCCATGCCTCACAAAGCACTATATATGTTAGCTCCAATCTTGATTTGTATCAGCATACGTAGTTTGTTTTTGTCATGCATGTGACTTAGATGGCCTAGGGAGTGATAGGTAGGTGAAGGTTCACTTTGAGTCGTAGAAAGGCGAGATGCCGAACTGGTCGTGCGACGCGGCCGGTGTGCAAGGTGTGATGCCATGGGGCTGTGCGATGCAGCAACGTCGTGTGAAGCGACATGGTACGAGGGAAGTGCAGCGTGACAACCTGTGTGAAAGAGCCCTGGAGCCAACGTCTACACATGCATGAGCCGAGTGAACAGGTTGAGTCAGTTTGCATGCATGTGAGTTTGTTAGCTGCATGTAGTGTGCATTTCAGGCCAAGTCATGGCTCCTGGAGAGATTCCAGGATTAAGAGAAGGTCAGTCAGTACATGGTTAGTGCATGGAGAGTTTAGTGGAGTAGTGGGTCTAGGTGGTGGCGTGAGTTTTGCACGGCAAGAGTGCCAGCCCCTGCTGTATAAATGTGTTGCTTTGAGTAATCAAAAGGGGAGGCCGAGAGGGCTGAGGAAAATATGTAGCATGTGTGTTCGCCAAGGAGAAGAGCCTATGGCAAAGCATTTGTGCTCCTTCTTGGTCCATGTGTGTGTGTGTGTGTGTGTGTGTGTGTGTGTGTGTGTGTGTGTGTGTGTGTGTGTGTGTGTTTGTGTGTGTGTGTGTGTGTGTGTGTGTGTGTGTTTGAGTGCCCATTTGTGTGTGTTCTTGTGTTCTTGAGAGAAGAAGATAGAGAGAAACTACAAGAGTGTTGTGTGAAACAACCAAGAGAGAAGGTTGAGCTGTGAGAGGCAGCAAGTGGTAGAAGAAGAAGCGGCGCTGCGAGAGGCCGCGCCAACAATATATATACATACATACATACATACATACATACATACATATATATATACATATATATATATATATATATATATATATATATATATATATATATATATATATATAGGCGGCATATCTCGTGAATCCGAGCTATTTGTGTGTCCGTGTATCCCTGTGATCTCAGCCATTAACACTAAATCATGCGCCTCCCGTGCAGCAACAGGAACATTTACAATTAGCCGCCCGCTTTTGGACCTAACAACCATTTATTTTGCAGCAAACCCCCGAAAGTCTGTCCTTCACGATCCTCAACCGAGGTCCCCAAGTCGTTTCGTGCTGCCCCAAATCCTCTGATCCTCCGCTGCCAAATCCCGCACGCCGTCGCTCCAAAACCTAAATCCCAACCCAAAGCCCTCGTGCGATAGCAACCTTGGGCTGGACGGCTCCCATGAAGTCCGTTGGCGACGGCAACCAAGAAGCGACGACAACGGCGACCAGTGACAGCAACCGAGATCCGGCGGCCATCTCAACGACGAAGCCATGGCGAATCGATGGTTCCGTGACGGTGACGACTCGTCTCAAATGCGGCGCCAACACCCCCTGGATAGCCTCCTACAACCACGACAGTCCCGATGTTGTAGCATGACGTCTGTAGGAAGCTGTTTCTTGACTGTAGCAGATGTATTAGTGCAATGCTTAATGGCATGTCATGCTTAATTGCTTTCCTTATAGCCTGTAGCCTGTAGAGATGTAGGCATGCCGAAGATGTACTAGTGCAGTGCTTGTATCCTATATGAAGTCAGTTTGCTTATATCCTGAAGCTGTAGGCTGTAGTAACAGATTGTACTAGTGCAATTCTTGCTCACATAGTCATATTAGTGAAATTCCTGTCAGTTTGCTTGGCATTTGATGATTTAAAAAAAAGCCTTCGCTGCTACTGTGAAAAAATTCTGTGACTAGTTCAGTTATGCATTAAAAAAAAGTGACTTCATGTGGTCAAAACATGTAGTGATCAGTACCCTTTTTTGACTTAAAGGAAGTGGTCTGCAACAGCATTGTCCGGTTTTGAGATCAATCCCATAAGCAAAAAGTCAGTATGAAAGGTTCCCATGAAGTGACTAGATCCATTATGTGTTGAAACTTTCTGAGTTATCGTGGTTGAAGCAAATACTGTTCAATAAAGCTTCTGAACTACAAGAAGTGGCTTGCGATGTGTTTGTTCAGTTTTGAGATCAAACATATAAGCGACGCGACACTATGAAAAGTTTATTGAACATTTTCCCTAGGTCTTGGTTGATCAAATATATTGACAAAACTGCATTGTTTGTCCTTGTACGATGCTAGTCCGAGGAAAAATATTGGTGCAACAGCAAGCATGGTCAACATTTGAAATCCTGAACTTCAGCTTCATATTTAACCACCTAACAGATATGAAGGTTCACTAAAAATGCATGTACTGCCACTATACAGCCTCTCAAGTTACATAGAAACCAGAAATGTCATCATGCTTCCATACTTGGTAGAAAAACATTAAGTGGATACATATGTTCAATATTCTGTAACAATTTGACAAGCATCAAAACTTGTCAGAAATCAACTAAAATTTATTGGATATAACACAAATTCTGATCCATTATATGACTTCTGTATATCAAATTGCAAATAATATAACATAGATTAAATAATTATTTTCTTGGACAATTTTTCATATCAGGAAGCACCATTTGGTTGCACATCTTCCGCAATCAAGCTCCTTTTCACTTGAATAGTTTTGCTTGGACAATTGCGACTATCATGAAACACCATTTGCTTGCATGTCTTGCACAAGCGTGCAACCTTTAACTTCGCTTCTTTGTCCTTTCTTTTCCTATCACCCTCCTTGATCTCCTTTCCACTCTTTATTCTTTTGCATCTCCCCACGGTACGAACATCAGTTGGTGGATGTATATGAACTTCTGTAGGAATATTACAACCAATAAAAGCCTCATATTCCTCTTGCCTAGTGTTCTGTGTGGCTGCAGGGACCATTTGGTCTAAAGGCACCTGAATGCTCAACACACTTGATGTTAAGATGTCCATGCCTTCATTTAAGTGCTTTGCCTTTTGAATCAGCTCTTCCATCTTATCACGTACAGTCGAAATCTTCTTTCTCGTGGCTGCATCTAGTGAATCTGTGGGCTTTTCTTCTAGTAGGTTCCCCTGTTCATCATAAACATTCTCCCTGCAAAGGAAAAAAGATATTGTTAGTCCTATGATTTTGAAATTACAATAAGAAATTGATTGACGTGCATTTTTTTACCTCTTGCACCGTTTCTGCCATCTTTTCATAATGTAGTAGCTGGGAAGCTCGTTTTGGTTCTCAATCCTCAACACTTGGATAATATGTCAACATAGAATACCGATTGACTCAAATAACTTGCACGGACAATTTTCTATCATGGTTGTAGTGTCATAGGAGACCTCCCTAACCTTACCAGATCGACCTCTCAGGGTCACCATTTTTAACCCCACACCTTGTGTAATACCCTGAACACAACAATGATCTCTAGCAGCAATAACTTGTAGCTGAAATTTCTCGAATACCTCATATGTGAATACCTCACTACCTTGTTTCTCCATTGTCCATGGCGTAAATAGTTGTGGGGTGGTATGCATGCTTCTATTGTCTGCCATTAATTCTTCCTCACGTTGGCATTCTAAAGCTGTGTCGAACCTAAGCCAGAACTCAACAAAAGCAAGCCTATGATGAATGAAACGGTTGAAAAACGAATTTGCACTTTCTGACCTTGAAGTGGTTCGGAGCAAGCCCGCAAGAGATATATCCATAAAGTAGGCTGGTATCCATGTATCTCTAATGGCAAACCTCTTAGCCAACCACTCGTTATCCTCCAACCCAAAATCTGTAATGATGGAATTCCATTGTGATTCAAACTCACTTGCAGTTTCTGAACCCCAAACACATGAGTTCAACCTCGGCCAAAATTCAGAATCTTCTCTAATCAAAGGTCCAACTTTTTCAGGCACCTTTTCCATTATATGCCACATGCATAACCTATGCATAGTGGCTGGAAGAACTTTGTCAATACCATTCTTGATGCTACCAGCTTCATCAGTTATGATGAGTCTAGGTGCTACCCCTCCCATTGCTTTTAGGAAGGTCTGAAATAACCAAATGTATGACTCATCCTTCTCATTTGATAAGAATCCAGCACCAAAAAAGACACTTTGTAAGTGATGGTTAACCCCTGTAAATGGTGTAAATATCATGTTGTACTGATTAGTGGTGTATGTAGAATCGAAGGATATCACATCACCAAAGTGACTATAGTTCTTCCTACTTGTGGCATCCGCCCAGAACACATGCACCAGGTTCCCCTCATCATTCACCTCAAAATCATAGAAAAATGCTGAATTCACTTCCTGTTTTCTAGCTAATTGGGCCACAAACATTTGAGCATCTGCGTCTCTGATTTTATACCTGAGTCCGCGATAGTAATTTTGCAAGTCCCTCTTTGTGCACCCAGCATTCGGAATTCCACCCTCGCTAACTTGCAGGAGCCTGTATGCCTGGGAGGTTCCAATGCTTGCCTTATGACATGTGTATAAAGTATTCTTTGCCCTCTCACTAACTCTACGATTGGATCTGATCAAATGATGCTTATCAGGTGATACAAGACCATGAACATGATGCTCAATCCATGAGTCTATCTTGTAGGTGTTCTCCCCACAAAGTCTAACAAATATATGGGCATCACAACCGCATCGCGTGTCTGTCTGCTTACGTCTTTTCCTGAAGGGGTCATTAATCTCCTTAATATCTTTTGACTTGAATCCTTCTCTATTACACATGAAATGCTTAGTCCGGACCACCTCATTCTCAATCTTTTTCTGCTGTCCGATACGAACGCCAAAACCTGATTGATGTGCATATGCCTTGTAGAACTTCTCCACGGCCTCGAGTCCTTCAAATGTCATACCCACTTTAGGCTTCAAATGCTCATCACATTCAGGTGTAAAAGAAGAAGACTGCAATGTCAAGAATAAACGGAAATAAGTAACTTCATGCGTTCAATATTTTTTGGCAAATGCATGCATCGTTTCAGTTGTTAGTGCAAACTGAACTTACAAAGAGAGGTATGGCTGTGTTCTTTTTGGGCGTACTAGATCCCCCCGGGCTCATATGCATTTGAATGTTATTGATTGGATCCATACGTCTGCACATGTAACTACGCAATTAGCCTTTCAAAATACACTATGTATACACAGGGACTGAATTTGTTGGTTGTTTTACCTCAAAGTGATGCCCACGTCTCTCTGATTGCAAGGGGTACTTGCTACTTGTCCGTCTCTAGTCGCCGCTGCAGCAGAATATTTCAGTTATACATGAGATGGATCAGATCGGGGAAGTACAAGCATGGGGCACTTGTTGGTGCTTGTCTGGTTCGTGTTAAGTGTTAACATGGGAGTAGAGGAGCACGTAAAGGATTGGGATGCTACCTGCATGGGGGCGCCCGGGTGGGTGCCGGCGCACGTCAGGATCAAGTCGATTGAGATTAGAGGTACGTGCAGTTCGGCGGCAGCGGCGGCGGCGGCGCACGACGCATACAGAAGTTGGGGTGTTGTTGCAAAATTAAGTTGCTGCTTTTAGTCGGAGGGCGGGCGTGTAAGTGTAAAATTACCACAAACTCTGATAATTCGTACGATTAAGATCGTGGGGGTGAAAAGAAAAGGGATACACGGACACACAATCTCGGATTCACGAGATATGCTGCCATATATATATATATATATATATATATATATATGTATATATATATATATATATATATATATATATATATGTATAGGATTAGGAGGCATCAAGAAAAAAACAATATGAATTGTCCATTGGCGAAGATCCATCAGATGCTGAGCAAGCACCATGCGCGAGACCATGCTCAGCATCGTCATGAACAGGTGATCCATGGTCAGCACCACGCTTGACTCGCAGCCACCAGCCAGAAGTTGTTGTTGTTGTCTAGCCTACTCATTGAACCACGGCGATCACCGGAGACAAGGAAGAAACAAGAGAGAGAGGACACGAGATTTCCCGGCGCACAAACACCTCCGGCCGCACGAACAGCCCCTAGTATTTCTGGCGAGCTCGAACTCTGCCACACACACCACCCCACCGTGAGCACACATACACTCCCAGAGGCTACATCATCTCTCTCCGGCTCCTCTCCTCTCTACACAACACCACCAGCCACTTAAATATGCAAGGCCACGCACAGCCTAGCCGCCTCCATCGGCCACTAACAGCACTTACTAACTACCACGACGCCACACCTTCATGCACTAACCAACTAAGCTGGCATGCATACTAGAATCGGTCACGCCCAGCCTTGTAGATAGCCCACTAACTAACCAGCCATGCATGTAGATGGAATCCCGGCCGCTACTCACGCACGAACGTGACTCGGCCAGGCCGCTGCATGAGGCCGTGATCAAGATTACTGCTGACAGTTGTCGCTGCACACATGCTGTAGACAAGCAACCAAACCTCGATGCAGCGGACGTGCTTGTAGCTGAGGTGAAAACTTTCACGGAAGAGTACGGTGAGGCAGACACTACAGGGGTGGCAGCGGTACACGTTGTACGGGGCTCGGAGCATATCGAAGTAGTCCTATGAAGTGTACCGACAGTTGATGGTGCGGGGGCGGACGGGAAGCACAGTGTTATTGGTCTGCTGGGGGAACCTGGCCGTCTACGGCGAGAAAACGACCACGACTTGTGGCAGCACCGTGTGCACAGATGGACAGGGTAGCATGTTAGCGGTGGTGCGAGAACACAAATCATATTTATTCATTCAAAGCTATGTAGTCAAATATATGTGTGTGTATATTTATTATTATTATTATTATTATTATTATTATTATTATTATTATTATTATTCTGCGTGGTTTGTATTTTTTGGAAGAAATGTGTAGTCAATCTACAACATAGTACATAGTCTACAAGTGGCTTCGCCACTATAGCATGGGAGGTTTTTACCTACCATGGCTCACTCGTGCAGAAATGCTTTTCCAAGACTGGCCATTCGAGCCATTTAGCATTGCCCCTCCGAAAGATTAAGCTATCTGTTAACTGAAGCAAATAGGTTATGGTAGGTCACATGTCAAATTGGTTGAAACAAGCAACCTCGGAATCTGAATATCCAGGACAGCCAAAATTCCGTGGCTTGCCACCACTATTTCAAAAACGGTCGTAAGTTTACATTCTCCTCCTAAAACTGAAATATCTTTATATAGCTACATCTTATGTACCCCATTCTGAATGTTATCCTTTTTCTTTTGTTTCTTTCGGTTTGATGCCAACCCTGGTTAAACACTCTCTCTCTCTCTCTCTCTCTCTCTCTCTCTCTCTCTCTCTCGCACACAGACTCCTCTCTCTCTCTGACACACACACAGTGGCGGAGCTATGTGCAAGTCTGGGGGCTGTGGCCCCCCCAACTTTGTACCAAACTATGAAGAATTTTTTTTGGGAGAGGACTTAGAAGAGACTTTTTTAGCATTTTACACCCTCAAACACTCATGTTTTAGCCTTGGCCCCCCAACGGTTTCTACCTAGCTCCGCCACTGCACACACACACTCTCTCTCTCACTCTCTCTCCCTCCCTCCCTCTCTCTCTCTCTCTCTCTAGATCACCGTGTTGCTGTA
Organism: Triticum timopheevii; assembly: GCA_963921465.1. Lineage (NCBI taxonomy): Eukaryota > Viridiplantae > Streptophyta > Magnoliopsida > Poales > Poaceae > Triticum > Triticum timopheevii. The sequence goes on from OY997274.1 coordinate 18,823,899, forward strand.
GCCATTGTGGGACCTCTCCATGCTGCCCTACAAGCCTAGCGCCAAAAGGCAATATTTGTGTTGCCAAGCCTTGAATACCGAAGATGCTAAACTCACTGGCATTTTACTTGCTTTTACGGGGCCTTTCCTTAATTCTCTACAGCCCCCTTGTTTCAGGTGGGTGGGGCCTGTTCCTCTGCCTTTTAATCCAGTGACAACTCGCCACGTAATTTAGCACTACAGCTTGTATTAGAATAGTTTTCTCAGTTACTCCCTTGAAAGTTTATTTCAATTCAGGAACTTGATCTAGTTGATCCAATTGTTTTGCCTCTCATCCCAACTAATCTACTGCTGGATTAGAGCATCTCCAACGCCGACCCTCAAATCGCCGGCATACGTCCGGACCACACGGTTTGCACGTGTTGTGCCATCCAACACGGGCCTGTATCGGGCCGCCGAGCAATCCAGACGTATTTTCTCCCGCAAATCAGAGACAAACTAGGGTGTTTGTGTGTGTGTGAGTGGGGGGGGGGGGGGGATTGCGGGGCTTCCGGACTGCTGTCACATCTGCCCCTGACTACCCTGGCGCACAAAACCTCCCTCCCTCGCCCGCACGCTCTTGGCATCCGAAACAGTTAGCGCCACTCTAGAGAATGGCTGCCGCATTCATGCCAGCCAGAACAGACGCGACCTCTCACTGGTGCCGACATTGAAGTGGTGCGCCGGCCGAGAGAGCGCCGCCTGCGCCGCTTCCCGGTGCACGCAAATGCTCCGCGCTCAAATGACACCACGACCGTCCATTCATCCGTCTGCCGCCTACATTAATGACATGCGATGTCGAGGAACCTACTCCGGCACCACCCATCCGACCGTCTGCCGCCCACCATTGCCATTCACTCGCTATATAAACTGCATCCCTGTCCATAGCCGTAGTCATCTGCCTCCGGTCCCTTTCTTCTCTCGGCACCACTCCCAGCATGGCTTCCTCGTGCTTCCAAAGCTCTATGTGACGGGCCAACGCCGGAGCAGAAGAAGGAGATGTCTGCCATTGATGCCGGCTGGTAGGCCGGCAGGCAACTGGAGGCCGATGACATCACAATGGATGATGTGACTGACGCTGAGCCGGTGCCACCCTTGTCGATGCATTGCACCCTGATCATCGGCGAGGCCCGTCCAATTACATGGACAAGGTGTAGGCGAAGCAGTTCCGGAAGCCACAAGCCGACGAAGCATACAACCTCTCAATCTCCTCTAGGAGCACTGGTGGGCGAAGGAGAAGCTCTCCGCCTGCACGGGGATCGCCCCAAACACGGATTGGTGGAAATGCCAATCCACTGTGTTTGCGTAAATCTCTTCCAAATTTTAACGAAATCCTCCCGGTTTGCATGAATTTCGTCCGTTTAGTTCCAATAGTTGTTGAAATGTATGTGGGCAACGTTGGATGGTGGCCTCGAGCATCAGTGTCTGCGGACTGGTTCCTCTTGTCTGCAGACAGATGCTGGAGCAAATTTGAGGGTCAGCGTTGGAGATTCCCTTATAAGGTCAAATTAGTAATAAAAAAACTACTACTAGATTAAGGAATTTAAACTTGATTGTGGTAACCTACTTATACTCACATGCACAAGTATCTTAAGTGTCTTTAATGGCCTACTAGTGGCCTGCTTATAATATGTAAAATGGAAAACAGGGCACTACTTGGTATCCTATTTATGTGACGGAATATTTAATTAAGTAGTAGTAAGAGTATATGTTAGATCTGAGCCGTTGATCTCATTAGTTAGTGGTCTGATTAACTCATAACTTTTTACCCCATATGTAAAAAGAAGGGGTACGAGGGACCATGTTAAAATTTGCCCCTAGTCTTAGAGCATTGGTACAACCCGTTTCCCAGTTATCGATTAAGAAGATACTAATCTTGCTTCAGCCTAAGTACATCGCACCATCCTTGACAATTAGCATGGTTCAACTTTTCTGTTTTTCTTTTTTGGTGTATGCTTTTTTCTTGTTAATAAATGTTTGTGTGCATCGCTTCATGCAGGGGCAGAGGGTAATCCTCCTTTTCAGAAAAAAGAAAAAAAAAGCAAATCACTCATTCAAAAAGCAATCAGATATGTTCTACAGTCTAAGTAATAGGAGCTTAAGTACATTTTTGAGTTCACATATGTTGATGTGATCCTGCTTCTTACCCAACTAAAACATAGGATATATGTTGGCATCGTCAGTGAATTAATATTCCTTGCATGTATGTATGTGCTAGTGTAACTAACATACACAAGTCCAGAGGATTTGTTGAACAGGATTTTGCATTTGTTATAGCCTGATATGGTGCAAAGACCTGCACATGAAATGATGCAATGCAATACATCCAATTATTTGATTAATGTTCATGCGTATGCTAGACGTGATCAATTGTGGAACAAGTGAAAGACCTTGAATCCTGATGCAAAACACACACACACACACACACACACACACACACACACACACACACACACACACACACACACACACACACACACACACACACGCGCGCGCGCGCGCGTCACCTAGCATCTGATACGTTATCCGATATACTAAGTACTCCTTGTAGTGGCATCAGTTCAAGAGGGCATGACTTTATGATGACAACATTGTCAAGGTGCAAAATTCTCTAGCAACTAATCGGGCAGTCATATTACATAATATCCAGTACAAATTGGTCATTTTTCCACTTTTTGGTTGACACTTTGTATTGAGTTTCTTCTGTTGATGGGAATATAACAAAGCATAGACAATATGGTTTGAAGGCCTAAGCCTGAAAGCCCAATGACTAGGTTGTCGTTCTGGGGTTCCACCTTTCCGCTCGAACCTCATCCCAAAATCCCAAATACCCCAAATACCAACGACTGAAACATAATGTACTTTTGTATTTTGAAAATGATTCAATTAATACATTTAAGTCGAACAATGCTACTCTTTACATGTTCTTGGCGGAGCTGGGCTCGTGCTTCGCATTTTAAGGTCATGCTCCCCCCTGTGTTTTTTACTCAGCATATAAGATTTGTCTGAAGTTAAACTTCGTAACGTTTCACCAACTTTATTGAAAAAATATCAACATTCCACTTACGAAATTAATTTCATTAGGTGTCTCATGAATACATTTTTCACATTATGTAACTTTAGTATTGTAGATGTTGCTATCTTTTCATATAAATGTGGTGAAACTTTACAGAGTATGACTTCAGACCAAATTTATATTCCGAGTAAAAAGGACCGGAGGGAGTACTTTGAAAAGCATTATCCCTAAACTCACTCGAGATTTGTTTTGGAAATCTTAGATTCACTGCACAACATCAAACAAGGCTAATTGTACATGCGCTCCAATTTAGGATAATTTACATATTGTTATGTTACCTACCACGGTAGCCTACGCATGGCAAGGGCAATGATTTAACGAAGTTATGTTCGGCAGCATTTAGGCTTCTATGATAAAAACAGTAGTTTATATGCGTATATATGAATTTTAGAAGATCAACAAATGCCATGTCATCGACATGGTAGTTGTAAACCATGTGATTCCAATTTTGGCTCTAATGCAACACCAACTAGTGGGTATGATGCTTTTATGAAATACCAAGAAAATACATTTTTATTTATATCGGAGTTCACATTTTGTTTGAATATCATTGTATAGTTGGTGAGCACTTTATACATTGTAAAGCCGCAACGTCTGCACTACTGCTCGTTCAAAAAGAATCTAGAAGTATTCAAGTTGATGTGGTATTTTATGACAATTAATATGGACCAAGCCAAAACTGGTTATAAAGCTTCGGAAACACATAAGAGGTATGCTAGTGCGTCACTGGCCGAAGACCATACTTGGGCTGTAGAAATTAGTAGGACGCACCGGAGTGCGTTCGTTTCGAAACATGTATCCATTCCCATATGGCCTTACAGCATAAGCAGTCCTAGCATAAGTTTAGTATAGCATAACATTTTCTGTCAACTAGTGTTCGTGACTGCCTTTCTTAGAAACAATTGTATATATGTTGTGGATTTGGAGGCAACAAGGAAAAAATAATATGGATTGTCCATTCGTGAACATCCACCAGACTTCGTGCTAGCACCAGGAACCATGTAGTAACGATGGTGCAGGTATGGTGGCTAAGATGTAAAGAGTTGATTAAACATTAATAAAGTTTGTAGCCGCACAATTCACGTTAGACAAAGAATCAACACCCATAATCATAGTTCATTCAAACACTATACGACTTTAACACCAGTGAATGATTGTAAAGAGTTTGAATGAGCAGATATGGAACCAATACTGTCTATGCCTTATTAGTAATTTTTTTGAATAGCATTTATTGTTGACTCTTCAACCATGTATAGAGAAACAACTTCAAAAAATGAAACTACGAGCCGCCCCTGATTAATTTGTCAAACTCAAAATGTTGTGCTGGCTCATTTTCTCGGAGGTGCTCGTAGGGGTAGGGTGTGCGTGCAGACGTTTATAAGGTTGAGTGTATGGGAGCATGTGCAATTGTATCGTGTTCAAAAGAAGAAGAAGAAGAAAACAACAAGTGATGATCCTGTCGGTAGTAGAGAGTTTCTGATTTCGGTGAGCGTCTCTTGTTGTTGTTCAAATTATTGGTTGAATGTTAATTCAGAACTTAGTTACACATGGTTTTACAGTGCAACATGTCTTTTAGTTATGCCTTTATAATTTGCTCCAAACAAAATAGCCGGAACTTGTAAGGGCAATATAATTCTTCGCTAAAAATGATTCTTTTATATACTAAGATGATTTATTTATTTTCAATGTTTGAAAAGTTCAAATCAGTTTATTACAAAAGTGCTTTGTTTCACTGGCTGCTGGTTATTTAAGTTTGGACGCACTAACAAAGGGAGTATTACATTGTTGGAGTGGCCTTGTAGTAGAACTGAACACTGAACACTGAACACTGAAACAGCCACAAGTATACATGATATCTAAGTCTCTAACTGAAGCAGGCAAATATCCATCTATAATTTGCAAACAGAAGCATCATCACATCATCTGACACCAAACCAAGTAATATTAATAAGTTTCAAAAATAATGTTCTTCAACTATTAAAATTTCCTGGATTTTTGTAACATTCTATTTAATTTCAAAAATATGTACGAATTTGACAAGTTTCATTATTTTATGAAAATATATAAATTTTAAAAGCGTTCATAAAAGATACTCTTGTATTAAAAAGAAGAGGAAGAAGAAAACACAAAAAGGAGAAAAGAAAAGAAATCATAACTGAAATGTTGGAGGGAATTTGTCAAGATTTTTCTAAACTAACAAGCGTGCACGTGCAACGCACGTATAATCATAGAAAAAAAAATTGTCAGTCATCGTAGTTAGAAAAATTGTTTTAAATAGTCAGCTATAGCCGATTTGGACTACTGCTCCTATTTGGCATAGCCCGCAATTTAAAACACTGGTTAGGACACAATTATTTCAAATCTTAACTTGTACTAAATATAACTTTTGCAGAAATAGTTTTTCCACATGAGCACCATATCTCAATGGACTTGTCGACCGTACAGACTTAAGAAAAACACATTATATACCATAGTCAGTTTCATCCCACAGATTGACTCTTACGTACATAGACAACATCTGGTCATCAGCTTTGGATTGATATATACAACAAAAATTAGACATTTGAGCAAGCATATTTCACCAATTATAGACACTCGAGCATAGGAAATGACTCGCATGACTTTGCAGGATAAAATCGATGAGATAGTCTGGAAGATCTATTAAATATAGACAAAAAGAATCCATTTGACTTGCAGCCAAAATGTTTGTGAACATATTTATCATCTTGAGCGCACATGTAGGTATCATTTTCTAGCTAGAAAAAAAAATCAAAACGTGCCAACAGAGCAGTGTCCATGTCGTTCTAGTTAGATATAATTCAAACTTGTCAATCAACTGTTATTTTCAAGCACATCATGTACGTTCAATGCACACCTGAAGGAATGAACAAATATTTACAATTAAATCTTGTTGAACAGAATGCGCATCATAATACAATTCATGAAAGCATCAACACAAACACTTTTTGTGTTCTCCGATCCCATTTTTATGTACCTCGATATCACGACATCTTCATCTACATATTCACCTCGATCGACTATAGTCAACAAGATTTTGTTCAATGACCATGAGCCAATGTATTTTTACAACAAAAAACATAGAAGCAACTATTTAATGAAACTGTATATATTGTATATACAACATGAGCAAGACACTATTAACAAAAAATATATCTGCCTAGACAACAAGATTGGAGGATTTTGCATTAACTAACCATAGTACTACCACAAGTAGCTCCTGAAACAAAACACTACAGAATCAAACAATAATGTTTAGTTTGCAAAGCTGTGTCCATTGAATAGTCATGAAGAGTAGATTGCATCAACAATGCATAACATGAAATGCGGAATTACTAACATAATTAAACTCGGCAAGCAAGGCAAGGGTACAAGTTAACTCACCATATGGGCATAGATCATATTGACTTCACCAATGTCTTATACACATTACGCTGACTAACATGGTCAATACAATGGCCATCTACCAAATATTTTGGGAATGGAAGTTAAACAGTACAGAAGCATATCCGAACTGCTACACAGACGATGAGTTGTGCCAAATTTCTACATGACAAGATGTAGCAGCCATAGATCACCTCGGTTCACGCTGCCCACGGCCATCCATCATCTGATGTTCTGTAATTCTGGACGAGATGCAAAATTGCTGCTTAGCTTCCTCATCCATGTCATGAGCATCCTTTTATCCATTCTACACATGCTGCACCGTCTAACAAAAACCAACATGGTCAAAAAAGTTTTGTTGAGATGTTTTATATTCTTTCATCTCTTTTTGGTCAAACCAAGTATGGTGAGATGTCTAACATTGCGTGCTTTCTATTTTCCCTTAATGATGGGGAGTTTAGAAGTTACCTTTGAAGAAGTTTTACGGAATGGACATCCAAGCCGTCGGCACCGCTGGAGTAATCTATGGACCAAGAGGGCCTGTCACGAACGTCAAATACAAGACGGAATCCGATGGTCGCATATCATTCCATGAGTCCAGCTAGCCGGAGTTCCTCAAGGGAAAGAAAGAACTAAGGGTGGACACCCTTGTGGTAATCGGTAATCACTATAAGGAAGATCAACTGCAACGACTATTAGATGATGGTTGATGTTGACCATGTTTACAACTAAGTCGTGAATATATCAGCCGGAGAACTGTTAGTTAATTAATTATTATGTTAAGATGAATGTGATACATTGATGCTTGTTTCTTAAGTCCAAAACTTTCAATTATTACTGAATTATTTGAGGTTTTTTTTCTAAATGAATCCATTCTACTTCAGTTATATTCAGAATCATCCATGCCCATCCCTTTTGCAGGAAGAACGTCTGAACAACAACAACTATGGTGGCAACTGTGGGGGTCAACGGAAGCAAGCTGTGGCGGGTAGGAGAGAAAGCCCACCACTGGAAGCTATGTACTAGTGGCGGGCGAGCGCGCGCCATTGATGGGCATATAGTAGTGGCGGGACGTCAGTGGCGGACGACCCTGAGAGCCTGACCCACCACTACTAGGCTTTTTGCACCCTCCACTACTGGGCATTCCTGCAGTATTGTAGGGTCACGGATCAAGTTAGTTCTAACAAGCTAGGAGGTTGGGCTTGGGGTAGGGTCATGATTCATGTTAGTTCTAGCAATCCACCTTGGCACCTAAGCTATCCATGACAGTCACAATTTCAAGGTCCGTCTCCACTAGTTAAAAAATGGTCGAAATGTTACAACCACTGACAAAAAGCTCGGAGCCCCGATACAGTTGGATCCTATATGCCCTCTTCTGACTGTTATCTACTTTTGTAACCTTGATACTAGTTTCCTTGATGTAAGCCCTAATTAAACCTTAATAGCCCACACCTCCCTTACTCTCCCATCTCTCTCTCTCTCTCTCTCTCTCTCTCTCTCTCTCTCTCTCTCTCTCTGCGTGTGTGTGTGCGCGCGTGCACGCGCTCGCACAACATACCATTTTTAGTCCCCCCCCCCAATCTATGAAAACCAGCCAATATCATGAACAAAAATTTCTTTAATTAGACATGTTCCTGAATATTGATTTACTTGCAAGTTGGTCGTTCTTTAATTAAAATTTTCGAAACATTAATTACCTGCATAAAATTTTAGAAGTAAGAAATTCAATGGATACTCTTGACCTTGTCCACCAAAAATCTAATAATTTGTCTGAAAGGTAGCCCTATCAGTGCGTAGGTTCAAGAGGCCATGGCTTTATGGTGAGAACATTATCAAGGTAGACAAAACCCTCCAATTTCCTGTCTCCAATGCTCCACAAAGTAGTTTGACGACCCCATTACATAATATCCAATGTAAACTTCTCATTTATTCATTTTTCAGTTGACATTTCGTTTGAGTTTCTTCTGTCGATGGGAACTACGGCCTCAAGGCCTAAGGCCGAAAGCCCTATGACCAGGTTGTCGTTCTTGTGCTCCACCTTTCTGGTCGAACCATGGCCCCAAATCCCAAATGCCTATGATTGAAACATATGTGTAATAATTTAATTTTGTAGTCCCTCCGTCCAGAAATACTTGTTGCACAAATGGATAAAATTCGATGTATCTGGAATTAAAATACGTCTAGACACATCCATTTCCCAGACAAGTATTTCTAGACGGAGGGAGTATTAAAAAATTATTAGATTAATACATTTGTCTGAATAAAGATACTCTTTAAATTTTCCAGGCGGAGTTGGCTTGTGCTTGGAATTTTAAGGTCATACTTTCTAAATCAATAGCCCCAAACCCTGCGTGCCCATGATATCACATACCATGAGGTCTCATCAATGGCTCCAATTTGCATACCCTTCTCCAAAAAGTGGCAAGACCTTCCCTTTTCATGCACATAACTATTAATTACTAAATAGTTTACTTTAGCAGCATGTGTCTTCACGGACAAATCTGGATCTTTTGAAAAGAATAAAACTATTTTTTCAACAAGTTTGTAAACATGTACTCCATCCGTCCGGAAATACTTTACCTACAAATAGTTGTATCTAGACTTAATTTAGTTATAGATACATCGATTTTATCCATTTCTAAGACAAGTATTTCCGGACGGGGGGAGTAACTATTGATCGATTTGCCTTCATAATAATGAAGGATCACATTTTTTAGGGGAATCTTATTCCTTGGCACATGGCATACATCATATGGTATCTTTTCCAGGTGTCACCCAGTGACATATCCACATTTTGCTGTCAACCAACACACATGTCTTGCATAACACAACTTTTTACACAATATCTAAAACATAATAAATATCTTTCTTCGAATTATGACCTTCTCACATGCAATCAGACGCGAGAATACTTGGTTTTACAGAATTTGGGACTTCAAAATAAATAAATATGTGGTAGCAGATCCAATATTTACACAAGAATATGTCACTCAATTTTCAGTTCATTGCACACATTGGCAAGACTTATGGGGTACATGTAACAGACCCCATCAAATCAAACTTAGCAAGAGACATACTTCTTTCTGAATAGTATATTTATAAAGAGTTCAAGAAAACCTCGTTAGAACTATATTAGCATCACATATATTACCTTTTTTGTTAGCTCGTTACCATTTTCATATACTCTTAGTTGTATGTCGCGGTTGCGCCTTTGTATGCACTACCAACTTTAGCAAATTTTCTAATTTAAGTAGTGTCAGAAGATCGATGTAAGGTTGGGTACCAAAATAATACCAACCACTTGAGGGAGCCCCAGAAAAGACAACAAAGTGCATGTATCCATGTTCATGCCTAGAGATAAGGTCTCAAAAGTTATATGATTTTTGCATATTTTAGCTACAATCATTTATCATATACGATAGGACAAAAGAGTCCGCCGAAATCTAGTTCTATCTAGGGATTAGGAGGTGTCGAAAATAAATCTTCCTAGAGGAACTCACACAAATATCGTAGTTACTTGGTCCTCGGCACTAAAGCACTGGGACCATCGAAGAACATTTTTAGTAGATGCCAACAAAAATCTAATACTTTGTCCGGAAAGGTAGCCATATCGGTGGCGTCAGTTCAAGAGGCAATGGCTTTATGCCGAGAACATTGTCAAGGTAGACAAAACCCTCCAATTTCCTGTCTCCAATGCTTCATAAAGTAGACTGACGGCCCCATTACATGATATGTATTTGCAAATATTATTTAAAATTGTGAACATATTTTTAATTTTTTCTTGAATCCGCAAACATTTCTAGAAAGGACAAACATTGTTTTGAAAATTGGTGGAACTTTTTTAAAAATTCACGAATATTTTTTTTGATTTAACGAACATTTTTTGAAATGCATGATCACTTTTAGAATCAGCGCACATCTATGAGTAAACTATTTTGTAAGTCACGAACAGTTTTTGAATTTTTTGGATATTTTCCCATTCATGAATATCTCCCCCTTTTTGCTATTGTACTTCCTTTCCAATTTATGTTGGCGTAGAAATAATTAACATGCAAGAGAATAGCATATTTGAAATATACACATGTGTTTGAGGGATTTCCATATATTGCATGTTTATTTTAAAGTTATGGTTTGGAAGATATATTTTTAAAGTGTTTGATTCTGTTAAAAAAAGAAATTTTAAAATAGAGTAGCTGGGCCCAAATTGCAATAAACATAGCTTTTGAAAATATAATGTTAGGAATATGCCTGATTTAATGGTAGATTCTTGATAAATCACTTGTCAGACGATACACAGTGAAGATAAGGCATAATCTTATCGGTCACGCCATGAGTATCGATAAATTGGACGATAATTCGCTGAATCGGAAGATTTCTTGAACAGTGATATCCAATGTAACTTTGTCATTTATTCATTTTACAGTTGACATTTGTTTGAGATTCTTCTGTTGATGGGAGTATAACGGGGCATGCGCTGATGCGCACTATGGCCTCAAGGCCTAAGCCCGAAAGCCAAATGATCAGGTTTTCGTTCTTGTGCTCCAGCTTTCCGCTCGAATCGTGGACCAAAATCCTAAATTCCTACGATTGAAACATATGTGTTATGATGTAATCTTGTGTTTACAAATGATTAATTTAATACATTATGTCCGAATAAAGACACTCTTTAAATGTTCCAGTCGGAGCTGGGCTCGTGCTTGTCATTTTAAGGTCATACTTCCCAAATCGATAGCCCCAACGCTGCCTGCCCATGGTATCAAATACAATGAGGTCTGATCAATGGCTGCAGTTTAAAGTCTCTTCTTTAAAAAGTGGCAAGAGCTTGCTTTTTCATGCAGATAACTCTATGTAATATTAGTTACTAAGAACTTTACTCTAGCACGACGTGTCTTCGCGGAAAATCTGTTTCTTTTAAAAAGAATAAAACAAAAAAATTCAACAAGTTTGCAAACACGCAACCATTGACCGATTTGCCTTCATAAGAATGAACGAATGATCATTTTTTAGGGAAATCTTATTCCTTGGCACATGGCATACATCATATGGTATCTTTCCACGTGTCACCCAGTGATATATCCACATTTTGCTATCAACCAACACACATCTCTTGCGTAACACATTTTTTTTACAAAATATCTAATAAATAATAAATATTTTTGCTTCGATTTATGACCTTCTCACGTGCAATCAAATGCGAGAATACTTTGTTTTGCATAATTTGGAACTGCAGAATAAATAAATAAGTGGTAGCAGATCTAATATTTACACATGAATATGTCCCTTAATTTTCAGTTCATTGCACACATTGGCAAGACTTATGTGGTACATGTAACGAACTCTATCTAGTCACACTTAGCAAGAGACATACTTTTAATTGAATAGTAACTACAGTAATCATGTTCATGCCTATGGATAAGGTCTCAAAAGTTATATGATTTTTGCATATTTTAGCTACAGTAATTTATCATACATGATCGGAAAACATAGTCCACCGAAATCTAGGTCTGTGTATAGGATTAGGAGGTGTCGGAAATAAATCTTTCTAAAGTAACTCACGCAAATGTCATAGTTACTTGGTCCTAGGCACTAAGGCACTCAAACCATTGAAGAACATTTTTAGTACGTCTGCGCTAGAATACCTAGAAGGTGCTTAAAAGGCTATGCAAGTGCTATTATGAATTAGCGTCACTTTGCTTCCTTATGTTGACTACCATCAAGACTAATGTCACATCTTAGTAACACATATCTTACCATTGTAAGGTTTGGAGGAAGCAATATTTTTCAGTCAATTGTTTTAGCACAACAAGTGGTGGGACATGAATACTGATCACAAAGAAATCACACATAGGATTTTCAAATTGTCTCTCAGTCATTACACGACTCCAATCCCTTCAATAATTGAGGGCGACAACAATTATGTTGAAGAAGAATCCATATCTGCAAACTAGGCACAAACTAGCCAACTTCCTCCTACTTAGCACCTGCCCTAAACCTAAGGATATGAACATTTCAAGAATAATTACTAATAATATCAATTAATTTTTATAACTTACACATGGAAAGATTCATCAATTTTTAGTTGGGTCCATGCACTAGCAAGGTTTTTTAGGGATAATTAATTTTACCCCCTAGTTGTGCCCACTTAGTTATTTTGCCCCCTAGTTCCCAAAAATTCTCGGTCCTGGCAAGCCAGTTCGCTCCTCTTATGCATATGTCCTTTGACCTCCCTTTCATCAGTTGATCGTCGCTTTGCAAACTTCATGAAAAATTCATATTACCTCAGAAAAATTCAAAAAAGTTATCAAAATGTTCAGAAAAACATCACCTATATGTGCATTATGGGTGATGTTTAGGAGTTTATGGCCTTTGGGGGTAACCATCTCAAGATGGTTGCACGGGCTTTATTCATGGTGGTTTTGATTGCGTGTGACTAACAGATTGTGTGCTCGAGTCATGTATACTTTTGCTGACCAGTTGTGGTTCTATTTTGTTTTATTTGTATTGAGAATTCACTGTAAAACTTTTGCACGTCAATAAATTATGGCTATTTACATCAGGATGCGAAGATCAGAGCTACCCCTCTTAGAAAATCATGCCCACGTCATCCACATGGTAGATGAAACCCATGTGATTCCAATTTCTGGTCTCCAATGCTCCACCAACAAGTGGGTATGCTGCCACTACGAAATACTCCCTCTGTCCCATCATATAAGAGCGTTTTTGATACTACACTAGTGTAAAATATGCTCTTATATTATGGGACGGATGGAGTACATAAAACATGAGCCATTTATTTGTTTTGGAGTTCACATTTGATTTGAGTTTCATTATATAGTTGGTGAGCACTTTACACACTGTAGAGACATAATGTGAACCAAATGGTACTGCACTAGTGCTAGTTCAAGAAGAATCTAGAAAGGTACTGAAGTTGTTGTAGCCTTTTACAACAATTACTATGGACCAGGTTGGAACTTGTTACAAAGCTTCAGAAACACACATGAGGTGTGCTAGTGTGCCATGACGATGTACAACATATTTCGGCTACGGAAAGTACCAGGACACATTGGAGTGAATGTGCTTCTAAATATTCATCTATTCTAATATGCCATCATATACAAGACATGCACCAAAACAGAAACGATCCTAGCATAGGTCTAGTATCACTTCGTATGCATCACTTTTGTGTCTATGCCTCTCTTTCTCACAAACCACTACACATATTTTTGGGATTAGGAGGCATAAAGAAAATATATATATGAATTGTCCATTCGGGAAGATGAACCAAATTATGAACAAGCACCATGCGCGAGACCATGCCCCGCATCATGGTGAACAGGTGCTCCCTCGTCAGCACCATGCCTGACTCACAGCCGCCAGACAACACTCGCCCTCTCAGCAACCCTGTAGAGAAGCAACCACACCTCGTCGCGGCGGACACCCTGTAGAAGCTGCTGCTGTACGCGTTGTAGGGGGGCGGGGCATATCGGAGTAGTCCTATGCAATGTGCTAGAAGTTGATCGTGCCGGGGTGGTCAGGAAGTGCGGCATTATATGCAAGAGGAACCTAGCCGTCGCTGGCAACAAACTGACCACGACTTGTGGCAGAAGTGAGTGCATAGATGGTACGGTAGCATGGCAGTGGTGGTGCCAGAACTCCAATCCATGTAGATATTCAGAGTTATGTAGTCAAATATATGTGTCTAGATAAAATTTTGTTATTATTCTGTGTGGTTTCTGTTTTTTGCAAGGAAAATTGTGTAGTCAGTTGGCACCATAATCTACAGGTGGTTCTTTTATTTTCCTAAAAGATCGGATCTATTATAAAGATTCATTGAAAGTACAAATTACCTCAAACATAATAAAAATTACATCAAGGTCCATGGACCAGCGAACAACCATTGCCGCCACCAGAACGAGCCGCCGACGCGCCGCTGTCACCGCTCCTATACCAGAGATGGCTTGACCTTGTCGTTGATAGCTGGGAAGTCTTCGTGCACGTGCCCCCAAGGAACAGTGTCCCAAAGCCGCATTCGCCATTGTGTTGAATCCTTGAATTGATCTGAAGAACTTGACACCAAATATCACTATTATGTACGGACGGCGATAAACCCTAACCTTGCCGCCCTGAAGAGCTGACATGAATCTATGTCGGAGCTCGGTCTAATCTGTTAGGACGAACAAACTTCAGGAGTATTGGAGCCCAGAAGACTGACTCAAAGAAGAGACGCCTCCAATCGTCGAAAGGTTGCCCCTGCAAGGGAGTAAATCCCTACCTATCTAATAACCGAAGCCGAGGCACCAGAAATCCCGTCCCCGCCACCGGCAACCAGAGCAGCAGGCGGAGGGGAGGCAAATCCACGGGCTCGCAAGCGGAGGTCGAGGTGAGGAAGGCTTTCCCTAGTCGCCTTGCCGGAGGGGAAAGAAAAAACACAATGTTGCACTATGGCATGAGGTGTCTACCTAAAATGGCTTAGTTGTGTAGAAAGCCTTCTCCAGGACTGGCCATTCGAGCCGTTTAGCATATGCTCCCCCTGAGGGAGTCCTAGATTAAGGGGTCCTCGGACAGCCGGACTATATGCATATGCCGGACTATTGGGCTATGAAGATACAAGATATAAGACTTCGTCCCGTGTCCGGATGGGACTCTCCTTTGCATGGAAGGCTAGTTTGGCGATTCAGATATGAAGATTCCTTTCTCTGTAACCAACTCTGTGTAACCCTAGCCCCCTCCGATGTCTATATAAACCGGAGGGTTTAGTCCGTAGGACAAGAACAATCATAATCATAGGCTAGCTTCTAGAGTTTAGCCTCTACGATCTCATGGTAGATCAACTCTTGTAATACTCATATCATCAAGATCAAACAAGCAGGAAGTAGGGTATTACCTCCATCAAGAGGGCCCAAACCTGGGTAAACATTGTGTCCCCCGCCTCCTGTTACCATTAGCCTTAGATGCACAGTTCGGGACCCCCTACCAGAGATCCGCCGGTTTTGACACCGACATTGGTGCTTTCATTGAGAGTTCCACTGTGTCGTCACCATAAGGCTTGATGGCTCCTTCAGTCATCATCTATAACAACACAGCCCAGGGTGGGGTCTTCCTCCCCGGACAGATCTTCGTATTCGGCGGCTTCCCACTACAGGCCATCTCGTTTGGCCATCTGGAGCAGATCGAAAGCTACACCCCTGGCCATCAGGTCTGGTTTGGAAGCTTGAAGTACACCGCCGACGCCCGTGGAGATTTGATCTTCGACGAATTCGAACCCACGACAGCCGCACCCTGCTGCCACAATGAACATGACCTCTCAGGAGATAGCGCATGTAACCGCTCTGGCCCTAGATCTAGAGCAGAGCGCGCCATCCAAGGACGGGAAGCTCAACCTCGCCATGGAAGCCGCAGACTCAGCGGCGCTAGAGCCGAACACAGATCTGACCTCCAATGAAGCCTGTGTCATCGTAACCTCGGACTCGTCTCCGGCAATAGGCTCCGAACCGCGTGTATCCGCACCCATCGAATCTGACCAGGCATCGATCTTAGAGTTCAGCTCCACGGACATCTTCCAACACTCACCCCTAGCCGATGTGTTAAACTCATTGAATTCTCTCTCCTTGTCAGGAGACTCTTGGCCGAACTATGTCCGGCTTGAGTGGGAAGCGGACGATGAAGAACTTCGTTACCAACTGATACGTCTCCAACGTATATTTATTTTTGATTGTTCCATGCTATTATATTACCCCTTTTGGATATTTATGGGCTTTATTTTACACATTTATATCATTTTTGGTACTAACCTACTAACCGGAGGCCCAACCCATATTGCTATTTTTTTGCCTATTTCTGTATTTCGAAGAAAAGGAATATCAAACGGAGTCCAAACAGAATGAAACCTTCGGGAGCGTGATTTTTTGAACGAACGTGATCCGGAGATCTTGGAGTGCAAGTCAAGAAGCTCCCGAGGACCCCACGAGATAGCCCCCCCCCCCTTAGGGCGCGCCCCCTTGTCTCATGGGCCCCTCAGGCGGCCACTGACGTACTTCTTCCTCCTATATATACCTACGTACCCCGAAAACATCCAGGGGCACCACGAAACACAATTTCCATCGCCGTAACCTTCTGTATCTGCGAGATCCCATCTTGGAGCCTTCGCCGGCACTCTGCCGGAGGGGGAATCGACCATGGAGGGCTTCTACATCAACATCCTTGCCCTTCCGATGAGTTGTGAGTAGTTTACCACAGACCTACGGGTCCATAGTTATTAGCTAGATGGCTTCTTCTCTCTTTTTGGATCTCAATACAATGTTCTCCCCCTCTCTTGTGGAGATCTATTCGATGTAAACTCTTTTTGTGGTGTGTTTCTCGAGATCCAATGAATTGTGGGTTTATGGTCAAGTTTATCTATGAATAATATTTGAATCTTCTCTGAATTCTTTTATGTATGATTGAGTTATCTTTGCAAGTCTCTTCGAATTATCAGTTTGGATTGGCCTACTAGATTGGTCTTTCTTGCCATGGGAGAAGTGCTTAGCTTTGGGTTCAATCTTGCGGTGTTCTTACCCAGTGACAGAAAGGGTTGCAAGACACGTATTGTATTGTTGCCATCGAGGATAACAAGATGGGTTTTATATCATATTGCATGAGTTTATCCCTGTACATCATGTTATCTTGCTTAATGCGTTACTCTGTTCTTATGAACTTAATACTCTAGATGCAGGCAGGAGTAGGTCGATGTGTGGAGTAATAGTAGTAGATGCAGGCAGGAGTCGGTCTACTTGTTATGGACGTGATGCCTATATACATGATAATGCCTAGATAATCTCATAACTATGCGCTTTTCTATCAATTGCTCGACAGTAATTTGTTCACCCACCGTAATACTTATGCTATCTCGAGAGAAGCCTCTAGTGAAACCTATGGCCCCCGGGTCTATCTCTTATCATATTTGCTTTCAATCTACTTTTATTTGCATCTTTACTTTTTGCATCTATATTATAAAATACCAAAAATATATTTATCTTATCATACTATCTTTATTAGATCTCACTTTCGCAAGTGGCCGTGAAGGGATTGACAACCCCTTTGTTGCATTGGTTGCGAGTTCTCAGTTTGTTTGTGTAGGTGCGTGGGACTTTTGAGGAGCCTCCTACTGGATTGATACCTTGGTTCTCAAAACTGAGGGAAATACTTACGCTACACTTGCTGCATCACCCTCTCCTATTCAGGGAAAACAACCGCTAGCTCAAGACGTAGCAAGAAGGATTCCTGGCGCTGTTGCCGGGGAGGCTTCCACCAAGTCAAGTCAAGATTCGACCTGCCGCCAACGTGCGATTTCTGGCGCCGTTGCTGGGGTGGTCTTCGCTCAAGTCAAGACATACCAAGTACCCATCACAAACCCATCTCCCTTGCATTTACATTATTTCCCATTTGCCTCTCATTTTCCTTTCCCCCACTTCACCCTTGCCGTTTTATTCGCCCTCTCTTTCCCAATCTCCTCCTCTATTTTTTGCTCGCTTTCTTCCGCCTTGCTTTTGTTTGTCGCTATGTATGAAATTGGGGAGATTATCGTCGATATGGACAATAATGATCACATGGAAAATCCCGAGGCTCCATCCGATGAACCCCCTATTTTTCATACTAAAAAGTTTCGAATCGGTAGTGGTAACATCATTAGCAAAGGTGTTATTCAAGATTTATTTACTTGTGCCGGTGCTTTACCTTCCATGGGTTGTTCTATTCTTCATAGAACTAGTAGTCTTGCAGATGATATCGCTATGCTTGTAGTTGAACTTGAAAGACAATTTATGCATATGCATCCTTGCATACAAAGAATTTTCCTAGAATTCTCTAATATTGAGCATTCTTCTGTTAAGCGCACTGTTACTATCTTTTTGGCTCATGAGTTTAGATTTATCATAAGAGAGGCCAAAGAAATCTTTGTGCACTATAGGGTGGACGTCGGTCGTCCTCCCATAGAGGCGATCCTCTATGATCAATAGGAATTTAGACATTTTCAATCTTCTGACTATGTCGCTTTTAATGAAAACCTTAGAAAAAAGGTTCCTACCAATGTCTTGGTTGATTGCATTAACGAACTTAATAATGATTTTGCTCTTCGAAACAATGAGCTAGGATACTCTCTTGAGTATAGGCTCACAAGATTTTGCCAAAAGAATGCTTTTAGCGATGAAATAGTTGTGCACTATGAAGGGCCAAAGGAGGAACTCGTTCCTCCTGTGATTGATCTTGGGGACCTTTGTCCCACTAAATTTAGCCCTTTTGATTACTTTTGCTTGCCTCAAATAAAACTTGCTGCCGAACGTAGAGAATATGAGATGAGCTTTCAAGATCTATCTTATTATTATGGCACTACTTAGATCTATCTTCGCTTTTATGCCTAGCTAGGGGCGTTAAATGATAGCGCTAGTTGGGAGGCAACCCAATTTTCTTTATGTTTTTTGTTTTTGCTCCTGTTTAGGAATAAATATTGCATCTACTCTCTGTTTATATGTGTTTTTATCTTTTAGTTAGTGTTTGTGCCAAGTAGAACCTATAGGATAAATTACGATGATAGTTGATTTGATTCTGCTGAAAAACAGAAACTTTGCACTCACGAGAAAAAAATCAATAAATCACAGAATCGTGTGTTTCCATTTATTCTTTTTGCTGCTGATCAATAAACAAATTTTCCAATACTTCCTATTTTGGTAGGATTTTTAGCGTTCCAGAAGTTTGCGTTAGTTACAGATTGCTACAGACTGTTCTATTTTTGACAGATTCTGTTTTTCGTGTGTTGTTTGCTTATTTTGATGCATCTATGGCTAGTAAAATAGTTTATAAACCATAGAGAAGTTGGAATACAGTAGGTTTGACACCATAATAAATAAAGAATGAGTTCATTGCAGTACCTTATGTGGTGGTTTTGTTTTCTTTCACTAACGGAGCTTATAAGATTTCCTGTTGAGTTTTGTGTTCTGAAGTTTTCATGTTTTGGGTAAAGCTTTTATGGACTATGGAATAAAGGGTGGCAAGAGCCTAAGCTTGGGGATGCCCATGGAACCCCATGATATTCAAGGATAGCCAAAAGCCTAAGCTTGGGGGTGCCCCGGGAAGGCATCCCCTCTTTCGTCTTCGTTCATTGGTAACTTTACTTGGAGCTATATTTTTATTCGCTACATGATATGTGTTTTGCTTGGAGCGTCGTGTATTATGTTAGTCTTTGCTTTTTAGTTTACCACAATCATCCTTGTTGTACACACCTTTTTGGGAGAAGCCTATTTGATTAGAATTTGCTAGAATACTCTATGTGCTTCACTTATATCTTTTGAGCTTGATAGTTTTTGTTCTAGTGCTTAATTTTGAAGAAATTGCTAGTATCTCATGCTTCACTTATATTATTTTGAGAGTATTTTAGAACAGCATGCTATTTGCTATTATCATAAAGTTGGCCCTAGAATGATGAGCATCCAAGTTGGGTATAATAAAAACTATCATAGGAAGTGAATTGGATGCTATGATCAATTTGATGCTTGATAATTGTTTTGAGATATGGAGGTAGTGATACTAAAGTCATGATAGTTGGGTGATTATGAATTTAAAGAATGCTTGTGTTGAAGTTAGCAAGTCCCATAGCATCCACATATGGTTAAAGTTGTGTAACAAATTTGAAACATGAAGTGTACCTGGCTTGTGCATCCTAATGAGTGGCGGTCGGGGACGAGCGATGGTCTTTTCCTACCAATCTACCCCCCTAGGAGCATGCACGTAGTACTTGATTTTTGATGACTTCTAAATTTTTGCAATAAGTATATGAGTTCTTTTGACTAATGTTGAGTCCATGGATTATACGCACTTTTACCTTGCTAGCCTCTTCGGTACCGTGCATTGCTAGCCTCTTCGGTACCGTGCATTGCCCTTTCTCACCTTGAGAGTTGGTGCAAACTCGCTGGTGCATGCAAACCCCGTGATACGATATGCTCTATCACACATAAACCTCCTTTTATCTTCCTCAAAACAGCCACCATACCTACCTATTATGGCATTTCCATAGCCATTACGAGATATATTGCCATGCAACTTTCCACCGTTCTGTTCATCATGACACACTTTACTTTTGTCATATTGCCATTGCATGATCATGTAGTTGACATCGTATTTGTGCCAAAGCCACCATGCATTATTTTTCATACATGTCACTCTTGATTCATTGCACCATCCCGGTACACCGCCGGAGGCATTCATATAGAGTCATATCTAGTTCTAGTTTCGAGTTGTAATTCATATGTTGTAATCAATGAAAGTGTGATGATCATCATTATTAGAACATTGCCCAAAAGAAAAAAAGAAAAAAAAGAAGAAAGGCCAAAAGAAAAAAAAAGAAAGGCCCCAAAGAAGGGGGAAAAAGAAAAAAAAAGAAGAAAATAAATAAAAAGGGCAATGTTACTATCTCTTTCAAAGTAGCAGCTTGTTCTTCATGTAGTGAGTCTCATATATTGTGCTTCAAAGTAGCACCATGTTTTTCATATAGCGAGTCTCATAAGTTGTCTTTTTCATACTAGTGGGAATTTTTCATTATAGAACTTGGCTTGTATATTCCTACGATGGTCTTCCTCAAATGCCCTAGGTCTTCGTGAGCATGCAAGTTGGATGCACACCCACTAGTTTTCTTTTGTTGAGCATTCATTTATAGCTCTAGTACATCCGTTGCATGGCAATCCCTACTCCTCATGTTGACATCAATTGATGGGCATCTCCATAGCCCATTGATTATCCTCGTCAATATGAGACTTTCTCCTTTTTAGTCTTCTCCACACAATCCCCATCATCATATTCTATTCCACCGATAGTTCCATATCCATGGCTCACGCTCATGTATTGCGTGAAGGTTGAAAAAGTTTGAGATTATTTAAGTTTGAAACAATTGCTTGGCTTGTCATCGGTGGTATAGAAATTGGGAACATCTTTGTGTGATGAAAATGAAGCATAGCCTAACTATATGATTTTGTAGGGATGAACTTTCTTTTGCCATGTTATTTTGAGAAGACATGATTACTTTGATTAGTATGCTTGAAGTGTTACTATTCTTTTATCAATATGAACTTTTATTTTGTATTCATTTGGACCTGAACATTCATGCCACTATAAAGAAAATTACATTATGAATTATGCTATGTAGCATTCCACATAAAAACTTTTTTTTTCATTTACCTACTCGAGGACGAGCAGGAATTAAGCTTGGGGATGCTTGATACGTCTCCTACATATCTATAATTTTTTATTGTTCCATGCTATTATATTACCCCTTTTGGATGTTTATGGGTTTTATTTTACACATTTATATCATTTTTGGGACTAACCTACTAACCGGAGGCCCAGCCCATATTGTTGTTTTTTTTGCCTATTTCAGTATTTCGAAGAAAAGGAATATCAAACGGAGTCCAAACGGAATGAAACCTTCGGCAGCGTTATTTTTGAAACGAACGTGATCCAGAGAGCTTGGAGTGCAAGTCAAGAAGCTCCTGAGGACCCCACGAGATAGGCCCCCCTCCCCTGTAGGGCGCGCCCCCCTGTCTCATGGGCCCCTCGGGCGGCCACCGACATACTTCTTCCTCCTATATATTGTTGGGGAACATAGCATAAATTCAAAAAAATTCTACACATCACCAAGATCAATCTATGGAGATTATAGCAGCAAGAGAGGGAGTGGATGAGCATCTTCATACCCTTGAAGATCGCTAAGCGGAAGCGTTACAAGAACGCGGTTGATGGAGTCGTACTCGTGGTGATTCAAATCGCGGAAGATCCGATCTAGCGCCGAACGGACGGCGCCTCCGCGTTCAACATAGGTACAGCCGGGGGACATCTCCTCCTTCTTGATCCAGCAAGGGGAGAGGAGAAGTTGAGGGAGAACTCCGACAGCACGACGGCATGGTGGTGGTGGAGCTCGTGGTTCTCCAGCAGGGCTTCGCCAAGCACTACGGAGGAGGAGGAGGTGTTGGAGGAGGGAGAGGGCTTTGCCAGGGAAGAGGTGCGGCTGCCCTCCCACCCCTCCACTATATATATATAGGATCAAGGGGAGAGGTGGAGGCGTCCTAGGTTTTCCCCTAGGGGGCGGCGGCCAAGCAGATTGGATCTCCCTATGGAAAATCCTAGGAGGCTTGCCCCCCAAGCCAAGCAGGTGGAGGATTGCCTCCCAAGACAGGTGGAGGCACCCCACCTCACCAAATAACGTGGGAAAGGGTGTGGGGGCGCAAGACCCCTTAGTGGGCTGGTTTGCCCCTTCCCCTTTGGCCCTTGAGGCCCTCCAACACTTGTCGGGGCTCCCGAAACACCTTTCGGTCATGCTGGCCATAGCCTGGTACCCCCGGAACACTTCCGGACTCCAATACCCTTCGTCCAATATATCGATAACCACATACTATTTCCCATAACAACTCTAGCGTCACCGAACCTTAAGTGTGTAGACCCTACGGGTTCGGTAACCATGCAGACATGACCGAGACATTCTCCGGCCAATAACCAACAGCAGGATCCGGATACCCATGTTGGCTCCCACATGTTCCACGATGATCTCATCGGATGAACCACGATGTCGAGGATTCAATCAATCCCGTATACAATTCCCTTTTTCCATTGGTATGTTACTTGCCCGAGATTCGATCGGCGGTATCCCTATACCATGTTCAATCTCGTTACCGGCAAGTCTCTTTACTCGTTCCATAATGCATGATCCCGTGACTAACTACCTAGTCACATTGAGCTCATTACGATGATGCATTACCGAGTGGGCCCAGAGATACCTCTCCGTCATACGGAGTGACAAATCCCAGTCTCGATTCGTGCCAACCCAACAGAAGCTTTCGGAGATACCTGTAGTGCACCTTTATAGCCACCCAGTTACGTTGTGACGTTTGGTACACCCAGACCATTCCTACGGTATCCAGGAGTTGCACAATCTAATGGTCTAAGGAAATGATACTTGACATTAGAAAAGCTCTTAGCAAATGAACTACACGATCTTGTGCTTTGCTTAGGATTGGGTCTTGTCCATCACATCATTCTCCTAATGATGTGATCCCGTTATCAATGACATCCAATGTCCATGGTCAGGAAACCATAACCATCTATTGATCAACGAGCTAGTCAACTAGAGGCTCACTAGGGACATGTTGTGGTCTATGTATCCACACATGTATTACGGTTTCCAATTAATACAATTATAGCATAAACAATAGACAATTATCATGAACAAGGAAATATAGTAATAACCATTTTATTATTGCCTCTAGGGAATATTTCCAACAGTCTCCCACTTGCACTAGAGCCAATAATCTTGTTCACATCACTATGTGATTATAATGAATCCAACACCCATGGGGTTTGATCATATCTTGCTTGTGAGAGAGGTTATTAGTCAATGGGTCTGAACCTTTCAGATCCGTGTGTGCTTTACAAATCTCTATGTCATCTTCTAGATGCACTTACCACATGCTATTTCGAACTATTCCAAATAACTGCTCTACTATACGAATCCGGTTTACTACACAGAATCATCCAGATTAGTGTCAAAGTTTGCATCAATGTAACCCTTTACGACGAACTCTTTTACAACCTCCATAATCGAGAAAATTCCTTAGTCAACTAGTTACTAAGGATAAGTTTTACCGCTGTCATGTGATCCATTCCTGGATCACTCTTGTACCCCTTGATTAACTCATGGCAAGGCACACTTCACGTGCGGTACACAACATAGCATACTGTAGAGCCTACATCTAAAGCATAGGGGACGACCTTCGTCCTTTCTCTCTCTTCTGCCGTCGTCAGGTCTTGAGTCTTACTCAATACTCACACCTCACAACACAGCCAAGAACTCCTTTGCTGATCTATTTTGAACTCCTTCAAAATCTTGTCACAGTGTGTATTCATTTGAAAGTACTATCAAGCGATCTTGATCCATCTTTATAGATCATGATGCTTAATGCACTAGTAGAAAAGGGGGCAATGGTCCAGGCCAGCTAAGCCCATTAGTCCCGGTTCAACCCAGAACTGGGACCAATGGGGGCATTGGACCCGGTTCGTGAGCCCTAGGGGCCGGCCGGGCCACGTGGGCCATTGGTCCCGGTTCGTCTGGACCTATTGGTCCCGGTTGGTGGGACAAACCGGGACCAATGGCCCTCGCTCTTGGCCCAACACCATTGGTCCCGGTTGGTGGGACGAACCGGGACCAAAGGGTTGGTCCTCGTTGTGGCCAGAGTTTAGTCCCACCTCGCCAACCAAAGGGGAATCGGACCGGTTTATAAGCCCCTCCCTCTCTGCCTTATTGAGCTACTCTGAAAATGTAAATAGATGCCCTTATATAGGTAAATTAGCCTAAATTCATACGGATTTCGATTGAAATTCGTTATGAATTTAAGTTGATTTTCCTCTATAAGCGCATCTATGCTCATTTCTGAGTAGTTTTTTATATTTTTTTCTTTTCTGCTATATTTAATTTTTTCTTTTTATTTCTGAGTTGTAATAAGCCATTAAAAATAAGGATATATGCTCCTTTTTTAGTACAGTTAATCACAACTATTTTTTGCTTCTATTCATTTCTGAGTAGTTTTCTATATAGTTTTTTTTTCTTTTCTGTAATATTTATTCTTTTGTTTTTATTTCTGAGTTGTAATAAGTCATTAGAAATAAGCATCTATGCTATTTTTTTAGTAAAGTTAATCAAAATTATTTTTTCTTCTATTTATTTCTGAGTGGTTTTTTATATTTTTTTTCTTTTCTGCTACATTTATTTTTTTCTTTTTATTTCTGAGTTGTAATAAGTCATAAAAAATAAAAAAGTGGCGCAATGCTCGTTAAGACGAAGCCGCTCCACCTCCTTCCTCTGACTTCCAGCGCTGCTCCACAAAACAATGCTCCCAAGAGAGAAACAACAGCGCAGTGCCGCCATCGTCCGGTCTGGAACACCAGATCCTAGGGTTTCCCCCGGAGCAATACGAGTGGGTCAACGGTAGTCACACGATGATGCCTTCATCATGGTAACGACATGGAACGCCGCCATCGCCCGCCGTCAGCTCGGTTTTCACCGGCAACTACGTCTCCCCGACTCGCAGCTGGTGCCAGATGACGGATCCCGAGATCCGAACACCCAGCCTCAGGCCGACCACCTCTGACTGAAGAGATGACCACCATCGCCGGCTGCAACGGTCAGAATTATTTTTTAGTAAAGTTAATCAAAACTATTTTTTCTTATATGTATTTCTGAGTGGTTTTTTATATTTTTTTTTTCTTTTCTGCTACATTTATTTTTTTCTTTTTATTTGTGAGTTGTAATAAGTCATTAAAAATAAAAAAGAGGCACAATGCTCGTTAATTTGCTTCAAGCCTTTCGGAATAGTGTCAACTGCACTGCACATAGCTCTGTGCAGTGTACCGTATTCCTCAAGGCTTGAAGCTAACCAACGTGCAGGAGCATTGAGCCTCTTCGTCATCGTCTCTGCACTCAGGGCTTATAAACAGCTGTGACTGCCTCTCGCTTGGCGAGGCGGGTCTAAAAAAATAGCTGCAGGAAGAATCAACAAAAAAATAGCTGCAGAAAATAAAAAAGTAGTTACACGGGTCCATTGGTACCGGTTCATGGAACCAACCGGTACAAATGCCAGTCTTTGGTCCCGGTTCGTTGGACCAACCGGGACGACTGCTCATCTTTAGTCTCGGTTGGAACCACCAACCGGGACCAAAGGTCTTCGTTTCCCGCCCTTTGCGCTGCTGAAATGAGGCCTTTGGTCCCGGTTGGTGCTACCAACCGGGACTAAAGGGTGCATTGGTCCCGGTTGGTGCCACGAACCGGGACCAATGCTCTTGCTATATATACAGAACTTAGCAATTTTCGCCAAAACCCATCTCTTTCTCGCCCCGAGCCCGCCGTCCCCGTCGCCACCCCCGACCCCGCCGTCCCCGTCGCCGCCCCGAGCCCGCCGTCGTCGCCCGCGCACGTCGTCGCCGCCCCCATCCCCGCCCGCGTCCCACGCCGCCCCGTCGTCGCCACCCCAGCGTCGTCGCCCCTGCCCCGTGCCGCCCCGAGCCCGCGTGCCGTCCCCGTCGCCGCCCCGAGCCCGCTGTCCTCGTCGCCCCTCTGCCCCGCGCCGCCCCGAGCCCGTCGTCGCCCCTGCCCCGCGCCGCCTCGACACCGACGTGAGCATTTTTTTTGTTAGATTTTTTTTAGATTCCTTTTGTAGTTCATAGATTTTTTTTGTTAGGTTAGATGTGTAGTAATTTAGATATGTAGTTCATAGATTTTTTTGTTAGATTTTTCTGTTAATAGATTTTTTTAGGTGATATTATTATTGAATATGCATGTTTGGTGATATTATTGTTAATAGATTTTTTTGGGTGATATTTAGATTGTGTAATTAATTTTGTTCATAGAATTTTAATGATTTTTTTGTTCATAGTATTTAGAAAAAGGAAAAAAGTAAGAAGTAGTTTATATATAGTTGAACTAGCTAGTTGATTTAATTAGATTTTTTTGTTAGGTTAGATTTTTTTTGTTAGATTACATGTGTAGTAATTAATTTGTTCATATTATGTTAGATTTTTTGTTAGATTAATTAGATTTTTTTTGTTAGATTAGATATGTGTAGTAATTATTTTGTTCATATTATGTTAGATTTTTTTCTGTTAATAGATTTTTTTGGTGATATTATTATTGAATATGCATGTTTGATGATATTATTGTTGATAGATTTTTTTTGGTGATATTTAGATTGTGTAATTAATTTTGTTCATAGAATTTTAATGATTTTTTGTTCATAGTATTTGGAAAAAGGAAAAAACTAAGAAGTAGTTTATATATAGTTGAACTAGCTAGTTGATTTAATTAGATTTTTTGTTAGGTTAGATTTATTTTTGTTAGATTACATGTGTAGTAATTAATTTGTTCAGATTATGTTAGATATTTTTGTTAGATTAATTAGATTTTTTTGTTAGATTAGATATGTGTAGTAATTATTTTGTTCATATTATGTTAGATTTTTTTTCTATTAATAGATTTTTTTGGTGATATTATTATTGAATATGCACGTTTGATGATATTATTGTTAATAGATTTTTTTGGTGATATTTAGATTGTGTAATTAATTTTGTTCATAGAATTTTAATGATTTTTTTGTTCATAGTATTTAGAAAAAGGAAAAAAGTAAGAAGTAGTTTATATATAGTTGAACTAGCTAGCTAGTTGATTTAATAAACTAATTTATTTTACTATATATAGAAGTAGTTTGTTTTTAGTAAGTACTACTTATTTATTTATAGTAAGTGCTTAGTAGTTGAACTACATAGTTGATTTAATTAATAAAACTACTTTTATTTAACTATATATAGAAGTAGTTCCCGCGTCGATGTCGGCGATGCCTATCCCGCATCCTCGTCGACGTCGACTCGCCGGTGGAGGCCTGCTTGATCAGGGCCATGTTCGGGACTGGGCTCCGCCGGGTTGGAATTGAGAGGTGCTACCTTCCGGGGGACGTAGGTTGGTGAGGAGGCAGCCCATTGTTGACCCGATCCTTGTTTGGTGGCGGTCGCATGGGCCAGTGACGGTGGTGAGGCATCCGGACACCGCGGAGGTGGTACGTCACCGTGTCAGTGAGGAGGACGAGCACGTCCGTCGCTACATGGTTGCATTGGAGGGGAGGTTCGACAATACCTGGCAGGTTCTTCAGGGATCTCACTGGAGCTATGACCCTGTGATGGTTCCTTATCTTTGGGTGTCCACCACCCGCGTCGATACCCGTCGGGAGCTACGGTTCTAGTTGTATTAGTGATAATATTCGACGATGTACGGACACCAAGAGATGATGTACTTTTTCTTATAATTATTGAATGCATGCTAATTTGAATACTATACTTTATTTTATGATTTGGTTTGCTTATTTTATGATTTCGTTTTGCTTATTTTATAATTTCTCCTTCATTCCCGTGTGCTAGACAAATTGATATAATTAATAATGCATTCGGGAATGAAAGGAGGAGCTACGTACATCGATCATCGATAGTCAACCCGTGATTAATAATAATGATCTAGTTTAATATTTGAATTATGAACGTATAGGCCGGAAATGTCGTACTCATCGGACGACGAAAACCGCCCGGGGGAGTGCGACTGGTGCCACGACGACCGAGGTATCTGCGACAGGTTTATTGTGCTGGACGAAGATCGGCGCTTCAGCATTAAGCTCGAGGAGACCTTCGATGTTCATACGGTACGCAACCGACGATAATAGGTTTTTTTCATATATAATTACTCATGACTTCAACTATTTTAATCATGACAATATTTTTCATCTTTTCCAATTCAACTAGCTTATCCCATGCTTTGCAAGACGCTATGTCTTGGAGAGGATGGGTTTTGAAGACCATGAAAGGTTCGAAACCAAAAAAATTATCCTAAGTACCCATCATGGTGTGGATTTTCAAGTAAAGCTGTACAATGCTCAGAGTGTAACCCATTTTGGTTTCAAAAATTGGGAAGCACTTTGCAAGATGTATGGTTTTGATGAGGGTATGCTTGTTACCATGGATCTTGGTGATCCTACAATCGAGCAAGAGAGACCTACGATTTTCGTCCTTGTGGATACACCTCCAATTCTTCCCCCATGTGAGCTTAACATAGTTATTAAGTAATTTATATTGTTTATTTGAAAATAGTTGACAACTTATTCTCCATTGACAGCTTATTTTCATTCTTCAAAGAATGTGCGGAAGATGGTAGATAGAACCTACTACACCGAAGGCTCCGAACTAACTTATCAGGAGAAAAATCATCTGGTCGGATTTTGTACTGATCTTGAGAATTACAATGTCTACAATCGAACTCCTCAACATTATGGTCAATACGTGCCACTAGTGCACGTGTTGAACTACGATAACTACCATGGAGATACCCTGGTATGATTTTTTACTATTACAACATTCGTGCATCTTTTTGCACACTTCTAAAACTAGTACATCATATCATTGCTAACTACGAAGTTATTACTATGTTTTTCAAAAGATAATCCCAAATGATTGTGTGCCTCATCTGATGTATACACGGGGTAGCCTTCATGTTTTGAACATACAACCAGGTCGTCCTACGAATCTCAACTAGCCTTACCGGGTTTCTAAAAGAAGTGGAGACATGATAATCAAAGAATGGAAAAAGTGTATGGACAGTCGTAAGGAGCTTCTTGGAAGCAACATTCAGCGAAGGGAAAAAATTGGAGACAGGATGATCACCATTCTTCATAATGGAGAGTCAGAATCTATATTGTTTTATGCTATTTTACCTTAAGGGTGTTTAGGTCCTACCTGATACTGATGATCATGTGCTAAGAACAATTATGTAGGGTTGGGTTCGATGACTATGAGGATGATGATCGTATGACTTATTATTAATAACGAGTAGAAGTTGTATATGATGATGCATGATTAGTACGACTTATTATTAATAACGAGTAGAAGTTATATATGATGATGTATGATGCAAGCATGCATGAGCATTTTATATCTGCGAGTGCAATGAACATAGTAGCAGCGTTGATAAACCAAGGACGAAGATATAAGAGAGGACACTTCTCTCTATTAGCTAGCTATAATAACAACCTAAAAATAAACCCTAAAGCAGCCACTTTTGAAAAAAAAATTGACTTTTGGTCCCGGTTGGAGCCACCAACCGGGACCAAAGGCCCCCTGACTGGGGTGGGCGCACAGGGCCACGTGGAGGCACATTGGTCCCGGTTCTGGTTTGAACCGGGACTAATGCGTGGAGGTATTAGTAACGACCCATTAGTCCCGGTTCATGAACCGGGACTAAAGGCCCTAACGAACCGGGACTAATGGGTGGTTTTCTACTAGTGATGTTCAAGCAGCTTAATCTAGGTTTTCCATTGGAAAACACTTTTCAAATAACCCTATATGCTTTCCAGAAATTCTACATCATTTTTGATCAACAATATGTCAACAACATATACTCATTAGAAATTCTATAGTGCTCCCACTCACTTCTTTGGAAATACAGGTTTCTCATAAACATTGTATAAACCCAAAATCTTTGATCATCTCATCAAAGCGTATATTCCAACTCCGAGATGCTTACTCCAGTCCTTAGAACGATTGCTGGAGATCTGCATACTTTTTAGCATCTTTCAGGATTGTCAAAACCTTCTGGTTGTATCACATACAACCTTTCCTCAAGAAAATCATCGAGGAAACAATGTTTTGACATCCTATATGCAAGATTTCATAAATAATGCAGTAATTGCTAATATAATTCCAACAGACTCTTATCATCGCTACGAGTGAGAAAGTCTTATCGTAGTCAACTCCTTGAACTTGTCGGAAAATATCTTAACGACAAGTCGAGCTTTCTTAGTGGTGATACTTACCATCATTGTCCGTCCTCCTTTTAAAATCCATCTACACCCAATAGCCTTATGACCATCAAGTGGTTCTTCCAAAGTCCATACTTTGTTTTCATACATGGATCCCCTCTCGGTTTTTATGGCCTCGAACCATTCGTCAGAATCCGGGCCCACCATCGCTTCTCCATAGCTCATAGGTTCATTGTTGTCTAGCAACATGACCTCCAAGACATTATTACATACCACTCTGAAGTAGTACGTATCCTTGTCAACCTACAAGTTTTGATAGTGACTTGATCCGAAGTTTCATGATCGATATCATCAGCTTCCACTCCAATTGGTGTAGGCGCCACAGGAACAACTTCCTGTGCCCTACTAGTTGAAGTGACGGTTCAATAACCTCATCAAGTCTCCACCATCCTCCCGCTCAATTATTTCAAGAGAAACTTTTCCTCGAGAAAGGACCCGTTTCTGGAAGCAATCACTTTTGCTTCCAGATCTGAATTAGGAGGTATACCCAAGTGTTTTGGGGTGTCCTATGAAGATGCATTTTATTCGCTTTGGGTTCGAGCTTATCAGGAAAAACCTTTTACATAAGCGTCACAACCCAAACCTTTTAAGAAATGACAGCTTAGGCTTCTCTAAACCATAGTTCATACGGTGTCATCTCAACGGAATTACGTGGTGCTCTATTTAAAGTGAATGCAGTTGTCTTTAATGCCTAAACCATAAACAATAGTGGTAATTCGACAAGAGACATCATGGTATGCACCATATCCAATAGGGGGCATTTATGATGTTCGGACACGCCATCACACTATGGTGTTCCAGGCGGTATTAGTTATGAAAACAATTTCCACAAGGTCTTAATTGTGTACCAAACTCGTAACTCAGATATTCATCTCTATGATCATATCATAGACATTTTATCCACTTGCCACAATGATCTTCAACTTCACTCTGAAATTGCTTGAACCTTTCAATAATTCAGACTCGTGTTTCATCAAGTAAATATACTCAAAATCTACTCAAATCATCTACGAAGTAAGAGCGTAACGATATTCATTGCGTGCCTCAGCACTCATTGGATTGCACACATCAAATGTATTACTTCCAACAAGTTGCTCTCTTGATTCATCTTACTGAAAAACAAGGCCTTTCAGTCATCTTGCCCATGTGTTATGATTTGCATGTCTCAAGTGATTCAAAATCAAGTGAGTCCAAACGATCCATCTATATGGAGTTTCATCATGCATATATACCAATAGACATGGTTCGCATGTCTCAATCTTTTCAAAAACGAGTGAGTCCAAATATCCATCAACATGGAGCTTCTTCATGCGTTTTATACCAATATGACTGAAATGGCAGTGCCACAAGTTGGTGGTACTATCATTACTATCTTATATCTTTTGGCATGAACATGTGTATCACTATGATCGAGATTCAATAAACAATTCATTTTAGGTGCAAGACAATTGAAGGTATTATTCAAATAAACTGAGTAACCATTATTCTCCTTAAATGAATAACCGTATTGCGATAAACATAATCCAATCATGTCTATGCTCAACGTAAACACCAAATAACAATTATTTAAGTTTAACACCAATCTCGATGGTAGAGGGAGCATGCGATGCTTGATCACATCAACCTTGTAAACACTTCCAACACATATCGTCATCTCGCCTTTAGCTAGTCTCCATTTATCTGTAGCCTTTTATTTCGAGTTTACACTTAGCAACCGAACCGGTATCTATTACCCTGGTGCAACTAGGAGTACTAGTAAAGTACACATTAATATAATGTATATCCAATATACTTATGTCGACCTTGCCAGCCTTCTCATCTACCAAGTATCTAGGGTAATTCTGCTTCAGTGACCGTTCCCCTTATTACAGAAGCACTTAGTCTCAGGTTTGGGTTTAACCTTGGGTTTTTTCACTAGAGCAGCAACTGTTTTGCCATTTCATGAAGTATCCCTTCTTGAAACTAGTGGTTTCACTAACCATCAACAATTGATGCTCCTTCTTGATTTCTACTTTCGTGGTGTCAAAACTCATGAACAGCTCCAGGATCATCATATCTATCCCTGACATGTTATAGTTCATCACGAAGCTCTAGTAGCTTGGTGGCAGTAACTTTGGAGAAACGTCACTATCTCATCTGGAAGATTAACTCCCACTCGATTCATGTGATCATAGTATTCAGACAATCTGAGCACATGCTCAATGATTGAGCTTTTCTCCCTTAGTTTGCAGGTTAAGAAACTTGTTGGAGGTCTCATACCTCTTGACGTTGGCACGAGCCTGGAATCCTAATTTCACCTCTTGGAGCATCTCATATGTTCTGCGATGTTTCAAAAAATGTCTTTGGTGCCTCAATTCTGAAGCGTTTAACATTACGCACTGAACTATCATGTAGTCATCAAAACGTGTATGTCAGATGTTCGCAACATCCACAAACAACGCTCGAGGTTCAGCACACCGAGCGGTGCATTAAGGACATAAGCCTTCTACGTAGCAATGAGGCTAATCCTCAGTTTACGGACCCAGTCCACATAATTGCTACTGTCAACTTTCAACTAAATTTTCTCTAGGAATATATCTTAAAAAGTAGAACTAAAGCGTAAGCTACGACATAATTTGCAAAGTCCTTTTGACTATGTTCATGATAATTAAGTTCATCTAATGAACTCCCACTTAGATAGACATCCGTCTAGTCATCTAAGTGATACATGATCTGAGTCAACTAGGCCGTGTCCGATCATCGCGTGAGACGGACTATTCATCATCGGTGAACATCTTCATGTTGATCGTATCTACTATACGACTCATGTCCGACCTTTCGGTCTCTTGTGTTCCGAGGCCATGTCTGTACATGCTAGGCTCGTCAAGTCAACCTAAGTGTTTCGCGTGTGTAAATCTAGCTTACACCCGTTGTATGTGAACGTTAGAATCTATCACACCCGATCATCACGTGGTGCTTCGAAACAACAAACTTTCGCAACGGTGCCCAGTTAGGGGGAACACTTTCTTGAAATTTTAGTGAGGGATCATCTTATTTATGCTACCGTCGTTCTAAGCAAATAAGATGTAAACATGACAAACATCACATGCCAATCATAAAGTGACATGATATGGCCAATATCATCTTGCGCCTTTGATCTCCATCTTGAGACACGGCATGATCACCTTCGTCACCGGCATGACACCATGATCTCCATCATCATGATCTCCATCATCGTGTCTTCATGAAGTTGTCTCGCCAACTATTACTTCTACTACTATGGCTAATGGTTTAGCAATAAAGTAAAGTAATTACATGGCGTTATTCAATGACACGCAGGTCATACAATAAATTAAGACAACTCCTATGGCTCCTGCAGGTTGTCATACTCATCGACATGCAAGTCGTGATTCCAATTACAAGAACATGATCAATCTCATACATCACATATCATTCATCACATTCTTTTTGGCCATATCACATCACATATCATACCCTGCAAAAACAAGTTAGACGTCCTCTAATTGTTGTTGCATGTTTTACGTGGCTGCTACGGGTTTCTAGCAAGAACGTTTCTTACCTACGCAAACCCACAACGGTGATATGCCAATTGCTATTTACCCTTCATAAGGACCCTTTTCATCGAATCCAATCCGACTAAAGTGGGAGAGACTGGCACCCGCTAGCCACCTTATGCAACAAGTGCATGTTAGTCGGTGGAACCTGTCTCACGTACGTGTACGTGTAAGGTCGGTCCGGGCCGCTTCATCCCACAATACCGCCGAAACAAGATAAGACTAGTAACGGTAAGCAAATTGAACAAACCAACGCCCACCACTACTTGTGTTCTACTCGTGCATAGAATCTATGCAATAGACCTAGCTCATGATGCCACTATTGGGGAACATAGCAGAAATTAAAAAAAAATCTGCACATCACCATGATCAATCTATGGAGATTCTAGCAACAAGAGAGGGAGAGGATGAGCATCTTCATACCCTTGAAGATCGCTAAGCGGAAGCGTTACAAGAACGCGATTGATGGAGTCGTACTCGCGGTGATTCAAATCGCGGATGATCTGATCTAGCGCCGAATGGATGACGCCTCCGCGTTAAACACACGTACAGTCCGGGAAAGTCTCCTCCTTCTTGATCCAACAAGGGGAGAGGAGAAGTTGAGGGAGAACTCCGACAGCACGACGGCGTGGTGGTGGTGGAGCTCGTGGTTCTCCAGCAGGGCTTTGCCAAGCACTACGGAGGAGGAGGAGGTGTTGGAGGAGGGAGAGGGCTACGCCAGGGAAGTGGTGCGGTTGCCCTCCCACCCCTCCACTATATATAGGGGCAAGGGGAGAGGGGGAGGCGCCCTAGGGTTTCCCCTAGGGGGCGGCGGCCAAGCAGATTGGATCTCCCTAGGGAAAACCCTAGGGAGACTTGCCCCCCAAGCCAAGCAGGTGGAGGATTGCCTCCCAAGACAGGTGGAGGCGCCCCACCTCCCCAAATAACGTGGGAAAGGGTGTGGGGGGTGCACCACCCCTTAGTGGGCTGGATTGCCCCTTCCCCTTTGGCCCATGAGGCCGGGGCTCCCGAAACACCTTTCGATCATGCTGGCCATAGCCTGGTACCCTCGGAACACTTCCGAACTCCAATACCCTTCGTCCAATATATCGATCTTCACCGTCGGACCATTTTGGAACTCCTTGTGACATCCGGGATCACATCCGGGACTCCAAACTACCTTCGATAACCACATACTATTTCCCATAACAACTCTAGCGTCACCTAACCTTAAGTGTGTAGGCCGTACTGGTTCGGGAACCATGCAGACATGACCGAGACGTTCTCCGGCCAATAACCAACAGCGGGATCTGGATACCCATGTTGGCTCCCACATGTTCCATGATGATCTCATCGGATGAACCACGATTTCGAGGATTCAATCCATCCCATATACAATTCCCTTTGTCCATTGGTATGTTACTTGCCCGAGATTCGATCGGCGGTATCCCTGTACCTTGTTCAATCTCATTACCGGCAAGTCTCTTTACTCCTTCCATAATGCATGATCCCATGACTAACTACTTAGTCACATTGAGCTCATTATGATGATGCATTACCGAGTGGTCCCAGAGATACCTCTCCGTCATACGGAGTGACAAATCCCAGTCTCGATTCGTGCCAACCCAACAGAAACTTTCGGAGATACCTGTAGTGCACCTTTATAGCCACCCAGTTACATTGTGACATTTGGTACACCCAAACCATTCCTACGGTATCCGGGAGTTGCACAATCTCATGGTCTAAGGAAATGATACTTGACATTAGAAAAGCTCTTCGCAAACGAACTACATGATCTTGTGCTATGCTTAGGATTGGGTCTTGTCCATCACATAATTCTCCTAATGATGTGATCCCTTTATCAATGACATCTAATGTCCATGGTCAGGAAACCATAACCATCTATTAATCAACGAGCTAGTCAACTAGAGGCTCTCTAGGGACATGTTGTGGTCTATGTATCCACACATGTATTACGGTTTCCAATTAATACAATTATAGCATGAACAAGAAAATATAGTAGTAACCATTTTATTATTGCCTCTAGGGCATATTTCCAACATATATACCTACGTACCACGAAAACTTCCAGGGGCACCACGAAACACAATTTCCACCGTTGTAACCTTCTGTATCCGCGAGATCCCATCTTCGAGCCTTCGCCAGCACTCTGCCGAAGGGGGAATCGACGATGGAGGGATTCTACATCAACATCCTTGCCCCTCCGATGAGTTGTGAGTAGTTTCCCATAGACCTAAGGGTCCATAGTTATTAGCTAGATGGCTTCTTCTCTCTTTTTGGATCTCAATACAATGTTCTCCCCCCTCTCTTGTGGAGATCTATTCGATGTACCACAAACCGTACGAAACAAAAGGTTTGTGAGGTAATATTATAGTAGCATGGAAGCAAGAAACTGTCCGGGCACCCAAACCAAAAAGAGTGCAAGGTAATCTTATTGTTTGCATGGCAGTCAATTACCTCATGTAGCCTCAAAACCAATATGGCGCATCCTCCTGTAATTTTACGGCTACTCAGGTAATCTTACAGGATCGAGGCGTTCATGATTTATTTTTTTATAAGCAAGGTTGTGTTCCTATATTTCAGGCATTTTACGTTAGATCTAGTACTACATCAATTGGACTGAGTACATCGATCTGTTGCAAAAATGAAATATGAGATTTAAGTAACATAGGCCACTATGACAATTCTGTAGGAGGCATTTGTGATCGCAAGAAACATAGGCCACTAACAATTATGTAGGAGGCATTTTTGGTGATAGTAAGAAACATAGGCCACTAATTAACTCTTGCACGAGGAATTTTCGGTAACCACAGAACAACAAATCGGTCTAATAAATAGATTCCATGTAGTTGTTCAGGGAAATACTCCATCTAACGAAAACCATCCTTGCAATTAGAAAAAGAAATGTTTGAAAACAACTGAATGCCACTTAGCACCAAATAACTAGTAGCATGACATATTCAGAAATCACTATTACAAAACTGAATAGTACCAAACTTGAAAGCTGACTACAATACTTCTGAACTTGATCTTCAAGCAGCTTAATTTTTAGGTGACCATAGAATTTTCCATCAACTTCAGCTGTTCAGCAATCTCTCCAGGACTGAAACGGTGAATGCAACATAGTATTGTGCTATTAATAGTATTGGAGCCCTTAGGTTCACTTTTCTTCTCACCAAATCCTGAATTTTGCTACTAGTTACTACTCCCTCCGTCCCACAATATAGGACGTTTTTGCAAGCTACGTTTAGTTTGCAAAAACGTCTTATACTATGGGAAGGAGATATTAGTTAAAGGTCTGAAATTTCAATTTAATGTTACTCGTACCCACCATAAATAAGAAGACATTACTCTCTACCCTCATACATTTACTGTTTGGAATCACATGAGCCCATAACACACTGAATCAAAAGAAACAATATAAACAGGCAAACTCTGTAACTAATGTTTCAATGCACACTAAACCATGTATTTTATCAAAGTGTGCCAGATACAATTGCGGGAGTCATCATATTTAACTAGTTTGTGTCTTGTAACTGAATGTTATACAAGATTACTAATAGATTGAGGGCGGGTTAAACCAATAAATCTGCAAAGATTGGCAAGCAATCTACTGAAAACCAATTGACAATTATTCCAAAATTTCAGCCTGTAAAATTTGACAATTGTATGCATGCCTAATGTGCTTTACACCCCGTGTGGATTAGCCAGAAAAATATGACGAAAAATGAGAACTATTTCATTCAAATTTCAGAGCCAATGAGAAGCTCGCAAGTGCAAGTACAACATAGATGTGAATAGGGTTGTATGAGAGTAACAATCCCAGGTCAGATCTCTCACTACATCCTCCAGATTCTTCAGGAGTTGAGGACAAGAATTTTTTTGTCCCATAGATCGCTTTTCGACGAGAAGTATAGTTACGGCCATTACATCATTAATCCTTCTGCTTTGCCAGATGCTAAAAAGAGCTAAAAAGACAACCATAAAAATCAGTAAGGCCTAATTGAGTACTGTTGCACTCTACCACATCCACTGAAGTAGGAAGTTAAAATACTAGAGGTGAAAACTGTAGCATATGCATACGCAAACAGTAATTCATATACAATCCAAAGTATAAATCATGTGTCATGCAAATGTGGGATCAAAGATATGCTAACCTAGGTAATGCTAGTGAACTGTGCACCTCAAAAACTCACATACATCCGAAATTACAGATCAACGAGGCAAAAATTACATGGAACTGACGAAGAAAGCATCCACGTCTATTTTCTGTAAGACAGATTCATGCCACCATGGAAGAAGGTAACCTAGAACAAGACGAACAAAAGTATGTGGTTTCAAGGGACTTGAAGCAGACATAACACTCTTACCTTATTTTCATGTATAAAACAAACCAAAATTCACAAATTAGTGCACCAGTATCACATTGATTACCCAACGGGGGTAAGCACACGCATATGTATGGTGTGAAAATGCAGTACCAGCAAATTAGTGGCCATTATTTGTCATAATGGTCCTTGGAATAAAATGTGTGAGAAGTAAACACACCATCATCAGTACAACTAAGCTGATTTAGAAGCTAGTTAGATCATCTTCCCCAAATTCAGATTCAGGATAACCAATCAAGAATATATACTCTGCTCGCCAACATTTAACAAAGAGAAAATTTAAACAACAAAGCATGAACCACATACAGATAAGTATATTATGTATTTCATGTTAAGAATTTCTGAAGCTATTCAGATAAGGCATTAGAAAAAAAAGTTCATTGCCACTACTTCTCTAGCAAATAGACAATTAACAAAATGCAGGCCTCCTAGAAGGAGCAAATAAACCACTATTAGGGGGAAAAGGGAAATGTTTTGTCCTCGATAGTTAAGCCACAGCAAATCAATAGCAATCATCTATTAAGGGAACATTGAGATTGATTACTTGATGACTAGCATGGCTTACTGCACAAATTGGGCGGAAACACGTCAATATTAAAAGTTAGGTTTATGCTAGTTCAACCAAATAAACACCAAAGATAAGACAGCAAGGAAGAGGTCCAGTCTTGTACCTCATTGCAATTGAAATTAATCTAATTTGAAACTGGTAGAAATCACGAATTGCTCCAAACTGCATGAAACAAGAAAATTAAATTACTCATATACTGAATAAGTAATATTGGTCATGTAGTCAGCTAAATAGAGAATAGCATATTGTACACACAAGATAACAAAATTAACACTTAAGTAATTGTAATGATCAGAAGAAAGAACTGCACACTTAATTTAAACGAAAACCCTCAAAATCCTAGCATTGCCAGAAGATTTCATACACATTCATAGGAGAGCTCTAGCTCACCTCCTTTTCTTTTGCGGGATGAGAGCTATCTATTCTCTTAACAACCAAATTCAAGATTCAACAAATTCATCAGCATAAAAAACAAACAGAAGTTTGTACCCAAACATGTACATCTTCTGTTCTGTATTGCCCAAACAATTTATGGACTAGAATGCACGTGAGCAAATGTACAACTATCTTTGAGTTCCTTGCAGATTGCAAAAGAAAACAGAGACATAACATTGAGAGGGTCGCTAATTTGCATTGCTAATTGAAAAACAACATGTATGTGCAATGGAAACATATCGGATTGGACATGTGCTGCCAACCTCAAGGATTTGCCTTATGAACAAATTCAGAAGATTATTCACATGCCTTAATCATATTACCAGCAGTTCTTTATGGCATGTGTGATACCTGAATACATCAAGGTGAACTTGGAGTCATGGAACTTCAGCTGGTGAGGACATCGGGCATGTTTGAGAGGTCAAAACTAATTAACGGGATGCATTCGTACACCATACTTACCATTTTTCTCGCCTGCACAACATTTGCCTAGTCGGCAAGTCCCTTGCATGCATCTTCTTCCACCCCTAGATTTCTTGGCAGAATTCCAATTCCTTGTTTGCCTAATAAATTCACTAAATATAAAACAAATTCCTCATAAAATGAATCATCTTTAATTGACGAAAATTTTGATAGTAGGTTTGTGCAAATTTTGATAATACAAATTTACAGAGAATAGGCATTGTCAGCTAGGTACAAACAGAGACATAGCTTTGTCAGCTAGGTACAGCGGTATAGATTGATTCTTTATGTACGTCATTACTAAAATCCAATTAAGTCGGAACCATCATTTATAGCTACAAGGAAGAAAATTCGTGAATTCTATACAAAAGCAAAAAAACGCAGAGATGATTCACATGTCTTGCGAAAAAAGAAAAATGTCTCAGCTGAATCAAAGTCGGATACTCTATTGTTGTTCCTTTCTATCCGCAGCATTGAGCTCTCCTCTTCTTCTATGTCATGGGCTTGGGCTTCTTCTCTACCTCCATCATCTCACTGTCAGGCGCCCATCTCCAGCATCACCTCCATCACCCCCTTAGTTCCTCTTTTTTCCTTTCCTTCCCTACTTTCTTCCCCTTCCCCTGCACCGCTCCCAAAAATCAATAACGCTAAACCTAGAAATTCAGAAATTAATGGAGGGGAGGTTAAGAAGAGGGGGGGGGGGGGGGGGGGGAGGTCTTACAGGCGATAAGACCGCCGAGGGAGGAGATGGATGCCGTAGAAGGCTGTTGGCGCCGCCGAGCTTGCCCCGATCGTTGCACTGCCCATGTCGCCTCTGGTTCGCCACTGCATGGGAGAGGGAAGTAAATCATGGTCGAGAGAAGTAGCCATGGCAGTCGGGTCGTCCCTCCGGTGCTGTCCCTGCCGCCGCCGCCGCCGCAATCGCGAAATAGAAGGGCCGGGGGGAAGAGGAACATCATCGTGTGAAAACTGCTCATAGCGAATGGGGAATGGGCTAGGTGTTTTTTTTTACATCGGGGTGAGGTGGGCTAGCTCCCGGCTATCTTTTTCCATCAATGTAAAATTACATCG
This sequence comes from Triticum timopheevii, assembly GCA_963921465.1. Classification (NCBI taxonomy): domain Eukaryota; kingdom Viridiplantae; phylum Streptophyta; class Magnoliopsida; order Poales; family Poaceae; genus Triticum; species Triticum timopheevii. The sequence continues at coordinate 18,865,289 of OY997274.1, forward strand.
GTGGACCGTAATTTTATATCGCTCGATGTTTAGACCAGACTACCGCTCTGTCGATCGACCCGGGTGAAGAATTACTTATTCTTCACCCTGGGTTATTAATAGAATTTCTATATATATATATATATATATATATATATATATATATATATATATATATATATATATATATATGACTTCATATCTGCATGTGTTTTTATCCTTTGTATTGCATGTAGTTCATTAGGTGAGTCGTGGGTAGGAGTCTTGGAGCAGCAAGTGTGGAAGGCGAGATGCCAGATTGTGTAAAGCGATGTAGATGGAGAGATGCCTGGTGTCGTGTGAATCGGCTTGCCACTGAGAAACGGCAAGCTGAAGGAGTAGACGGGTGAGTTTGTTAGTATTGCATGCCAGGTCTTTAGGACCCTGGAGGGAATACAGGAAGAAGATTAGCCGATTGGTTAGTTGGTTAGTGGTGCATTGGTGCGTGGATTAGTGCCACAAAATCAGGGCGGGTTTGCCTCGGCTGTGTGCGTGCGTGTGTGTTTTATTTAAGAGTCGTATGCAGGTTTGCTTGGAGAAGGAGAAATACAGAGAGAAAATGGCAGGCTGTGTGATACAGCGGCCACCAAAAACCAGTGTTCTTCTGTTCCTTGAGAGTTCTATGTGAGGTAGAAGAGAGGAAGAAGAAGGGGCAGAGCGATTCAGCTCCAACAAAATTAACTATGGTAAGAAGTGGGTTGAAAATTTTTATTGGTGGTACTTAGTAGAAGTTTAGGCCATATGAAAGGAAAGAGGAGGAGTGCTAGACACTAGGTGCCTGAGATGTCGGCACCAACATGATTGTTATTGGCATTTTAAATCTCAAAAATTCAAACAATGCCACAAAATCATGGAATTTATACCCCCCCCCCCCCCCCCCCAGAAATTGCGTTAAAACATTCAAATTGTTTCGCAAACTTTGCACGTACACTGCTAAAAAACCGGACCGTCGCCAAGAAAGGGGTAGGGTGTGCGTCTGTTTGCTCAAAGCGGTGAGTGTATGCGTCTGTATATGAGCATCTGCGATTGCACCGTGTCAAAAAAACGAGAAGAAACATCAACCAATGATGATCATGTCAGCAACAGAGAGTTTCTGACTCTGGTGAGCATCTCTTGTTGTTGTTCCGACGATTGGTTGAATCTTAATCAGGTAATTAAATACACATGGTTTTACAGACAAATATGCCTTTTAGTTATGTCCTTATAATTTGCTCCCAAACAAAATTCCTAATGAGATGTTTCTACTGTTTTCGTTCAGAAGACAGAACCTGTAAGAGCGATATAATTCTTCACTAAAAATGATTCTTTTATAGGTTAACATGATTTATTTATTTCAAGTTTTGAAAGTTCAAACCAGTTTATTACATGGTGCTTTGTTTCATTTGTTTTTCGTGACAGTAGTAAGTTTGGTACGCGCAAAGAGAATACTACATTGTTAGAGAATTCACGGCAAGACTTGCAAAGGGGGGTGACATATTTTAGGAAGGAACTGTTAACAACGAAGCAGATATATCAGTGAAATTTGCTACTCCATCCGATCTAAAATAACTGTAGTAGTTTTGAACTGTGGTTAGCTCGAAACTGTGAGACTTATTATGTACCCTTGATTTAGGCCACCTTGTTTGGTTCGGAGTGATGCATGATTGCGTAATACTAATCCCTTTCCCGGTCAACATCACTGTTAATCAATAAATTACGGTGAAGTTCCATGAAATAAATAGCTGTTTGTACTATTCTAGTGTTGGCATCTCTATCGTGAAGCGGGAATGCATTTGTCTGTCATCTTTCACGTGAACTCAAGAACGAGAATCTGAATCATTTTCTTCTTCTTTAATTTTGATAGGAAGGTTGGTCAAATTAGATGCTTTTGGAATACAAAAATATGAACGTTTAGGTTATTTTGCCACACAAACTAATTAATGATTATTTGTCACCATCTAGTGGTATTCCAACTATAAAGATTTTGCCTTCATGGATGTGATGTATCTTTTTTGTTTTCCTATGTATATTTTTCTTCCCGCAAACTTGTTAATTGAAAAAACATATCATTGTAAATACGGAACCAGCCCCATATGAACGGCTTGATTTGGATCGGATAAACAGCCCGTAATGCCGAGCTAACATGGCGGTTCTCCCGTGTTAAATAAGTTTCTTAAATTATGAACGTGCATACATGGACAAACTACCAGAAGATGTTGCATGCAAATTTACTTGGCAGGTCCATCTAGTCGAGAAGAGATGAACAAATTTACGAAGGAACACACACGTATAGAAGATTGTTGAAAAATAGAAACTGGCAGTAGCAGGACTAGGATCAAATAACACGATAGAAGATAATACGATTTAAGTACTAGAAGAGTATAGACATTAAGTAGAGCTCGACACAAACAAACAAAAAAAACCCTAGGGACAAAATTCCAAATCCATGGATCGCTCGAACGATGCTATAAATTATCCCAGCAAGACTCACTACAAACCGAGCTAGCTAGCTACCAGTACCTAGCTAGCTGCAGGGGAACGAAGAGACTGATCACGGCGGCGACGGGCATGAAATATCGGGGCAGAGGACATGGCCCGTCGGGATCCGCTCACTGATCGCACACAAGCAGTCAATGTAGCCTGGGGATATAAATGCGCAGCACGGCTTCATATCCTCTCCATAAAGACCAGCATCGACCCCTTGCTCACAGTAAACTCCCATCGGAAAGGGGTCGCAGGGCGATGCCTCCTCTGTCACCGGCGCCAGCGCCAGCACGAGCGCCGCTACCAGCACCAGCACAAGCGCCGCCGCACGGGATGGCTTCATGGTTATAGATAGCTAGGGGTTTGATGTGTGGATAGACGCTGAAGGTGGTGGGCGCTTTGCTTTGAAACTGTGGGTTTGGTACTGGTATGTGGAGGATGGTTTCACCCCTTCCAGGGATCTCGCCTTTTTTATAGTCTATGTATACGAACCTCCACCGCCCCATACCAAGATGAATGGATCGCTCTTGCGGGGATCTGGCCTTTTTATAGTCTATCTATCTTAGCAGTTAGCAGTCTCCACCGTCCAAGACACCACCACCAAGCACGTACGTCATTAATGGTGTATAGTTAACACCAAGCTGTAACCATTGACTTCCGGATGTCAACACACTGACTGGATCGCATCGTATCTTGTCGGCACTCAAGCCGCCCTCCTCGTGTCACCAAATCGAATCTAACCTTTTGGAAGCTTACCCGCAGCAACTTTTGTTGTTTTTTTTTTCTTGTCCTCTCTATGGAAGCAGAAGCCAGTGTTGGGTTAATCTTGTTGATATAGTATTTAGTCATGCATTAGGTGAGTCATGCACGTAAGAGTTTTGTTTGTTCATTTCACGTAGTGGAGTCAGCGAGCGGAAGGTGCGGCAATGCATGTGTGCACACGTAGAGATGTGATGACGGCTGATGGTTGGTTTAGCTAGGAATAATTGCACGTGGTTAGCTAATTGTGAGGATCATGATGTTTGTGCCCAGCGTGAAACTAGCTCAAGCAGTGATCAGCTTAGTTAAGATCAGGTGCATGCGTCCTCACATGTAGCTGCATGTAAAATGGGCGTCCGATACGTGTGGCCGTCGAGTGAGGCTTGTTAGTGTTAGGTGGCCGTGCTGTTAGTGGAGTAATTAGCGGCCTCACCGAGTATGTTGCATGCAGAAATGTGTGCGTGCGCATGCAAGGAAAGAGGTTAGTGGGTGCGTTTGGATGGGTAGGTTCGGCTACTTAATCCCATGTAATCTTAATTGTTGAGCGAGATGTGGAATACAAAAACGCAAAGTTCGTGTCCACCGTGTGCACAAGTGCGTGTGCTGGAAAAGCTCTTCGTGGTTGTGTTCTTTCTCTCCGTTGTGCACAACGTGGGAAATGTAGGCGTGCCCGTCGTGTACTCGCGTGTGTGTCTCAATTATCTCCTGGGCATCTCCAACATTTGAGAGAAAGAAGACGAGAAGTTTTTTTTACAAGAATGACGCGGGGCATTGGTCCCACCTGGAGAAGACGTGGAGTTCGGGATTCAGCTCCAATAGGCAGAGCTGCTTCTAAGAGTGGACGCAGTTCGGTCCCTGACCGAGCCTCGCTTCGGACCGGACCGGACCGAGCTTTCCAGCGTGCCGATTTCTCCATGTTTCGACGGGATGGATGAATGTTCCTGTATCGAGTTTTTGGCTGCGTTTAGCTCCTTTTTAGCTAATGTTTAGGCATCTTTTGATTGTGTACAACAAATGGAGCAAAAGTTCAACATATATATGATATAATTTGAATAATTAGAACTCTTTGTGAAAAAGATGATGGACGAATGATAAACAAGAAAGTTTTGCTACATGTTATCAGTGGCAGGCTTATGAATGGATATAATATTATATAAATGAAAGTTTCGAAAACATTTGTTTTGAATTAATGGACATCAAAACTTGCAAATTATGGTGAAAACAACAACATCACAATTTTCACATGCACAAAGACGAGTTCTTATCTATCATCCATCAATGACACGGTTACAACTTGCAATGCCAAGTTTCATCTAAAAAACATAACACAAATGAGTCATTCTAACATATCACAAATGAGTTCAAGAGTAACTTCCACATGAGAACTAGCAATAGCTCTCTGCCAAACTCTTGGGTAACTTGGCCATCATTGGGTACGTAGGAGCGTGCACCTTCCACCAACCAAAAAGACTAAGAACAACGGGATGAGGCTCACAAGTGTGACATCCCGGCTTAATAGGAACGACAGACTACTCATATCAACAAGGTACACTTTATTTTCCGGGAGCCTATCTGAAAGGAGTCTCAAAGTTAAGCGTGTTTGGAGCAATTGAGGATTGGTGGCCGAATGGGAACACTACTAGGGAAATGCCTAGTAGTGTCACGAGGGCCCGTGCTACTAATACCGCGCTACAACTAACTGGGTAGTAGTAGCGCAGGTGCCACCCGGCGCTACTACTACTTTTGTTAGTAGTAACACGGTGGCGCCCGCATTACTATTATCTCTGTGTAGTAGTAGCGTGTGCCTGCGCTATACTACTACCATAAAAAAAGTGTGATACTAAGTAGTTTCAATATTAATTTTCTTCTGCATATTTACACAATATTTATACAACAATTATACAAGTTTTACACGGTCCAAATATACATACAACATCGAAACTATATGATACAACAATGTGTCATCATCATAGTGATATAACAATCTCTCATCATCGTCATCATCATCATAGTGATATAACAATGTCTCATCATCGTCATCATCATCACACATTAACCAATAGCTAATAGTTATCAAGGATAACAAAAAGTGCACCAACTAATTGTTATCATCTTAGCTAGTAGCTACCCAACACATAGTAGTCGAAACACGGAGGGTACAAACTTCCAGTAGTTAGTTAGTAACGATCATGACAAGTACTTGGTCCTACTCCTCTCTTTTATAGAAAATTGAAAACAACAGGAAAGCCCCCCATCTCCATGATGGGGCACCCAGATCCATCGGTCTCTAGTTTCTGGTCTGCACTCATTCACTATTTGCCTCCATCCTTCAATTGTGAGGCGTCCATCTGGTACACGTTCAGTCGAGTATCTATATTTGAGATTGGTCTTCTCATAGCAAATAATGGTCATCTCAGCTTGCACATCCATCAGCGTAGGCACAACAACTCTTGGGAGCTTCCGTTGAAGAACATAATAGTAACATAGTAAGCAGTGCAGTTTATTTAAGAAAAATGTAAGCAAAATATGAACTTGTGACACAATAGTAAACGATCTTACCATGCATTTTCTCTAAATGTTAGTATCGCTCAACTTGTGGACTAGTGGGACGTATCGTTTGGACTAATGCACTTAAAGGACTGGAAAACATTAACAATGGAGATAAGATAATTCTTCTCCACTCAAGTAAGCTCTGAGCCAACAATATAATAGGTCTCATCTACTATATTTTGTGTTTTTCTAGGAGATAGACAATAAACTGTCAATTTTAAATAAACAAGTTAAGTTAGGGGTGAATAACAACTATTTTTAAATAATCAATATCAATTATTTAACAAATTTGTTTAAGAAACTCACACGGAGATAAAGTTGGAATCATGTCCAGATCTGCCAAAATGTCTTGATCATATTCAGGAAAGGTGATTGGATCATATTGATGAACGATGCCAATATCGAACGTTACGCTTGTAAGCCTTGGATAGTCCTCTCCAATTTGCACAAGCAAAATATGTGTGACCGACATGATTGTAGAACGTAGCCTAGAAAATGAAACTACCTTATCCAAGTCATCAAAATAGAGCTTCTCTAGGACATAATGTCTTGCATAATAGGGGATGCACTAGTCGAATTATAAGAAAACGAAATTACACATTAAAGCAAAATTCTTTAGACATGTTTAATTAAAATTGAAATATGTGCATATTTTTCGTATAATATCAATGTATTGAAGAACCATGTCCATTGTTTTTTGAGCTATTGCTCCATATACCCATAATTCAAAGAATGAAACTACACCCTATAACTATTGCTTCATATTCAGTGTACATATTCAAATAAAGAATAATTAACTTCTCCATATGAAGGCAGTTGGCTACTGGACTGTTGTGCTAGCCACACGTGTGACTCCTAACTGTAGGGTAACGCAGCAGAAAACAAAAATTTCTGACCCACGCACCAGCCCAGGACCACTTTGGAGACTGCATACAAGGTTTGATTTTTTTCCTTACCGACTCGTAGTGCAGCGGAAGAAGAGTCGATGACGATCAGCGGTGCACATCCCCGTAGCTAGAATTTACGACCTCCCAACTACGAGGATGTACTCCCTCATCCGCCCCACGGACAAACCTCTGGGAGGCGGTCGGACAGTCCCTCGGACGGTGTCGTGGACAGCCCTTCGAGAGGCACTCTCAAAACTAGGACGGTAACTCGGACATCCCTTAGGGAGGACTCAAAGAACTCGGACCGTTCCTTGGACAGTCCTTCAGGAGGACTCACAGAACTCGGACTGTCACTTGGACAGCCCGTCGGGAGGCACTCTCAAAGCAGCCCCTCGGGCAAAAAGATCGAAACTACGACCTCTCTACGGGGATGCACACATACGGTGTCATCTATTCGGCAGGGCTTCGCCGTTCAGAACTAGTACGCAACTATTTCGCGGGGAGGGAGAGAGAAGTCAGATCATTGCAATGGCACTTGTATGTGAGAAAGACTCTGTGTGGAGAGTGCTTCTCCACCACTATTTATAGGAAAACTGAAGGGGAAGGGTGGGACATGGAAAACCCAAAATACCCATGTTTTATGCCACACATAAAGGGCATTATGGGGAAGCAAGTGGGGCTCCATGGAGCAGCCCCTCTTGGATGTCCAAAACCCTTCTGGGACCCCCCAAAAAGGGTTCCCATCCTTCCATGTCATCCCTAGATCTTTTGGGGCAAAGCCCAAAAGGGTGGCTTTCCATAAAGTAACCATAAAGCTGATTTCACTATTCATGACGATATTTTTCAGCGTCTGTTCAAACTGAAAATATTTATGTGGGCTTAGAACATTTCCAGTACCCACTAAAATAATTTTTAATGTGTTCCGGAACAATTTCGGATTAGTGATTTTCATCTACGAAAAGCATGTGAAGTGGTTCCAGCAGCTCCGTAATATTTTCGGTTTTTTTCCTTCCCAGAAGTTTCCAGAATAATTCTTGCACCCTCCAAGAATTATCAGGCATGTCAAGGAACGAATTTGACTTAATGGAATACCCTGAAACAACTTTTTGGTTTTACCAAAACTATTTCGGTGTTCTCTTTACGGAACTCTTCCGCTGTCTCTGAAATTTTCCGATGACTTTCTCTTAGACTCCTTGTCTAGTATTCAACAGATAGATGACCCTTAAGCATGTGACCCTATAGGTTCGGTGACGTATAGACATGGCTGGAACTCTTTCCGATCAGTGATCAACATCGGAGCCGTAGACACGCATATTGACCCCTATACCCACACGAATGAATATTCAAGTCAACCTCCAGTTGTTGTGTGCTAATCCTGTTGCTTCGGGATATGTTACAAATACCCGAGGCGAGATTTACTTGCATCCTCGTCGATCAACAACTTGTCCACTATGCTAGTTACCTCGTTATTGGTTTTGTTCTCTTTTCGTGTTTCCGTGTTCCGGCATCCCTGTGATCAAATAACACTGTGTCTGGCCAGAAGATGATGAATACCGTAACACAGAGAGGGTCCGAGAATATCTTTCCATCGTCGGAGGAGCAATCCCAATCTTGAGCTATCAAGTTACTTGACACACTTTTCCATGAACCCATAAACTGCCGTAATAGCCACCCATTTACGGATGACGTTGAACAAACCCCAAAGTTCATGAAGCAAGTATGAAGAAACGCAATACTCTAATGGTCTAATGAATTGTACAAACATTAACCATCTCTATGTTATTAACCATAAACTTGTGACGAATGTATCTCATAGCATACCATCAATTCGAAAACAGAACCATCATGCAACACTTGAGCTAGTCCTAGAGGCCTGACTAGGAATACATTTTACCATTTATTATTCCACACGTGCATATGAGTCTTCCTTCGAGCCTCGTGGTTATTGTAGACTCGAGAACCACAACAGTTATAGCATGGAACATAAACATAATTATGAACAGGGAGATAATCAATAACATTTATTATTGCCTCTAGGGCATATCTGCTACACTAACCAGAGCGGGGGTGGTGGCATATGGGCGGGCTAGCAATAGTGGCGAGACGAGCTCGCTGAGATTTGGGTGACATCCCCGAATCTACGAGCTACCTGTTTCATACGCGGTAGCCATGGCATCGAGCACGTCGTGTGCAGCAGCGGTGTCCTGTCGACGAGCTAGCACCAACACTAGGATGAGTTGACTCTGGGATTGGGGCGACCTTCGCCGGATCCATGAGCTGGGCATCGTCATATGTGGCGACTAGGGAAACGATTACCTCACGTCAAGAGACTACGGTGGCTTGTGGAGGAATCTTGGAGCGGCGGCAGCCTGTGGATGAGGTCAGGGCGTCGTCAGTGGATTAGTTGACCATGGGTTTTGGGCGACCTTCCTTGGATATGCATGCGCAACCATGATAGGTATTTGTATGTGAACTCAAGAGGGCAGCGATAGGCTTTGGAGGGGCAATGCCGGTCCAAAAATATTTAGGACCTGCGGCAACTTAAAATAAAGTCTTTTATACTAAATTTTTATAATGAATAAATAAATTGTACCATACTATAGTCTTGTAGACAAAAGTATTATAATATAGTTTCAATGAGCATAATTGTTTCTACTACTTACTTATCATGGTTAACCAAATAATAATGTTACTAATAATAGTTATAATGTGAGTTCTTATAAAAATACAATTTATGTTAATGGAAATTTGCTTCCACAATATTCAAATTGTACATTGTAAGAATTCTTTTTTTCATATTGAATAAATCATATATTGTGAGAAATATATATTTTCATGTATGTCGGTGTGTTCATATATATTTTACTATTATTAGATATTATGGTAGAGAACTCTAAATCATACACTCTAACAAATATCTTAATAATAGTTTATAGCGCAAAACTAGGTAAGCATATCTATAGAAACTTCTTGGGTATGTGATTCTTTTTGCAAATTGGGTCCATTGGATAACATGTCGATGTTTTCTCTATATTTACAATATCATTCATATTGTAATCGTGAAATGACATAAATATTGTTGATTTTATTTCTTGTATATAAGATAAGGTTATTTGATATAATCATCTAGAATGCACTTGGTTTTACTCGGTGTACACGAGAGCTCAAGTTAGCTTCTCAAACAAAGAGTTGCACATTAATTTATCATGTATTCCAAATTATTGGGACATTTTTTTTGCAGGAGAAATTACTGTGACATATAGGATGCACTCATGCACATGAATGAAAGACTAGCACCCTAACAAACTTCAACTTGGTCAATCAATTTTTTTTGTTCCCACATGGTAGACACTGTTAGTGTGTGATATAAACGTGTGTTTCTCCGGATATAGAATATGTTTTTACGAATTCAATAATATTTTCTGCATAATATAAAATAGTATAGTTATGACTAATACATACAATTTAACATTCGGGGCCCAAATCCTCTTTGGGCCGAGGGGGGTGGCCCCTTTTGCCGGACCTATGGGTTGGCCCTGTGGAGGTGGCGAGCTAGGGGCAAAGGTGTTGGAAAACAGGGGCAATGGAAGGTGTTATAGGCGGCACTAAGATGTGACGATGAGGAGACGGCGGTTGGAGTGGGCATGCTGGGACGAGGGTGGTTGCACGGTGATTCGCGACAAAAGCCAAAACCTCCATACTATCCGTGTTTTTGCGGCCGGCTTTGCAGAACGCGTCTAAGCCTTAATCTCTACCTCATATTTCAGATTGGACGGTACATATAGCCCAAATGCAGGCACACCATCATCACCAACACGCTTTTTATAGCAGTAGAGATTCTAGTCATCGAGTGAACTTAGCATAGCTCTAGGTTCCTTCTAGTGGAACCATTTCACTAGAGTTAAAGTTCTAGATTTGTTATTGGTAGTCATATTTTCTGGATTTCTTTCGGGCCTTTCAATGATGCGTGTTCAATGGAAAAAGACATTCCCGTCGACTACGAGGATGTCTATCGCAACTTCATCAATCTCAAGATAGTGGGCCGACTCAGTTTTTTGGAGGTGGTCATAGTGCATACGTACATCCATAGACATGTCTGTGTATGCATACGTATAAGCTTCCATGTATATATCGTACTTACAAAAAAAAGTACGGCTTAGCTATGCGAGGGCCATTTTCAAAGGTTCAAGCAACAACAAGAACATCGTTGGTTTTCTTTCTTCCAGCGAAAGAAAGAAATGTAATGTCACGGCTGACGCTGCCGACCTCGGTCTTTGGTGGTGAGGGGGACCGTCATATCCACGCGTGTGGATTGTTTTAGTCATTAGTATCTTACTTTTTCGGCCGTTTGTTGTCTTGGCTTTAGCGATGGCGATGGCCGCGTTAAATAAAGAATCTTCGGATCCTTTCCGGCGAGGCGATCTAGCTTTTGTTCGGGGATGAATTTGGAAACCAGACTGTCCAAGTAAAGATGACATGGTGGTGGCGACATCGGCGCGGTGGAGCTTGGGAGGTAGTCCAGGAGTGAATGCGAATTGTGGTATGCATCAGCGACATCTAGAAAATGGTGAATTTGTGTGCTGGGCTCGTGGTTCGTGGCAGACAGGTATGGTTTCCTCTTCCGACGTCTTAGTCATGTGGGATGCCAGATTTGGAGTTCGATGGCGTGTTCGGGGTGTTCCCCGGTCCAATTCATTCAAAGGCAATGGCTTTCCCTTGTGAGCCACCTTGGAGGTCCGCAAAACTGCATATTCTCGATGGAATCGCATTGAGCTCAGGTGAGAAGGTGATCCATCATGGTGGTGTCGAAGGTGGATGACAAAACGTTGGTGTCATGCGCAAGGGTTTCTTTATTCTTGATTGTAATTTTCCTTTTTGGCAGGTGTTCTTTTCTAAAAAGGCTAACGTTCTGCTATATTTTCAGTTTTGCCAGGTCAATGTGTATGTCGCTTGGACTATGTTTTTTTATGATATAAAAGAGCCATGCAAAAGGAGACATCTTTATTCAAGTGGGGTACGAATTCTTCCCCACGCCCACAAGCTCATATCCAAGATATGTCAGTGGCCCTGCCCATATAGGCTCTTTACACCGGTTTTGGAAAGCATTTGGAATCTTCCAATAGTTTTTTCTTTTCTGATTTTTATACCTTTTTAGTTTTTAGTTTTTTCATTTGTAATTTTTGAATATTTTCAACTTCATGAACAAATTTTATTTTATTTAATACTTTTCAAATTCTTCAACATTTAAAAATATCGCATATTTTTTCACATTCATGATTTGTTGTTCAACTTCATGATTGTTTTAAAAATTCCGGAACAATACGAAAATATTTTCTATTCATATATATTTTAATTTTTTTAACAGTTTTCACATTTGCGCATATTTTCTGAATTTTTCAAACATTTTATAAAATCATGAAAATTTCTTAAATACTCAAACATTATTTTATATTTGGGAGAAGTTTTACTGAAAAATTTTAAGACGATAAATTATTTTTCTTGAGCAATTTTTCAATTCATGAACATTTTTAAAATTCCTGGAAATTTAATATATATTTTTAAAAAATTGAATACAATATGAAATCCACAATATTTTGGGGGGAATTTAAAAAGTGTTCACGAATAAAATAAAAAATATTTAAGAAAAGCTAAAAAATGAGAGAATAGAGACAACTAGTAAAAAGCTTCTAAAAGCCTGACAAAATAAGAGGGTGAAAGCTTCCCCAAACCCAAATGCATCTCCTATATGGCCCGGCCTACCTACGAACATGCTTCCTAGTTTGTGCGCGCTCTACTGGTAAGCCTGCAAGTGCATTCCCTATATGGGCCGACCTACCTACGAATGTGCATCCTAGTTTGTGCGTGTTACAAGCCATTTTGCTAGCGGGTGCCTGCAGCAAACACCCCCTCCCGCGACTAGGCTGGCCCATCTAATTTGTTCCTCTGATTTGGTAAATCGCAAAAAATTGTTACCTCTAGCTGGGATTCTAACCATCGACCTGCTGGTTCCAACAAAGCCGTGATGGCCACCTTCCCTGGACGTGAATCATTAACGGTTTTGTTCGGTTTTTCCAAATTTGTTAACTTCTTCCTAGTTTCTTCCCTCTTAGGTTTTTCTATTTTTTCTACAAATAGGAAATTACCCCTATGTTTTCTGCATTTTTTTCCTTTTCTTTGTTTTGTTTTCCCATTTTTTCTTAACTGTGTAAACTTTTTCCAACCGATGATGTTTTTTTAAGTTTGATGAACTTATTTTCAAAATCAAAGAACTTTTTTATTTTTAGTGAAATATATTTTCAAAATGATGAACTTTTTCAAATTCGATGAATTTATTTCAATTCAATGATCTTTTTATCAAATTCGATGAATTTCTTCAAATTTCATGAACTTTTTCCAAAACCGATGAACTTTTTTCGAATTCAATCAAGTTTTTCAAATCTGATGAACTTTGTTCTATTTGTGAACTTTTTCAAATTCGTCAACTTTTATTCTAGATATTAATGAACATTTATTATCATTTTTTTGAACTATTTTCTAAAATTGATGAACTTTTTCCCAAATCATTGAACTTTTCATGAATAGGGCAAAGTTTTTTTGTGCATGTTCATGAACTTTTTCTGAAATCTGTGAAGTTTCAATTTTTCTAAAAGAAAACATGTAAGAGTGGCCATAATATGTTTTAAAGATTTAGTGATGCATTTATTCAAAACACCTATAGGATGTGTTGGGTGCGATTTTGATTTGCTACAGGTGCACTTAGCTAAGTATACATTACCATATAGTGTAGGGCACCATTAATGGCTGGAAACACATTGCAATCGTATAGCAGTTCCTTTAAAATTTCTAATTTCATGAATAAAGCTTAGCTTGTTAATTACCTCAAAACCTTCTCTTTCCTCCTCCATAAGAGTCCCACGTTGTCCTCCTCCTCTTCCAGTTGGCACCGCCACCCCTCTACCCCATATTCGATGGCCTTTGGGCCATGGAGGTGCGGAGGATATCAGCACCATGTCGACAGGAGGGACATTGTTCTCATTCTTGTTCGACTTAGTGTCTTGGTTGGGGCTGTGTAGCAGCGGCGATGTCCCTTAATAGAAGTAATGTCTCCCGCATTTTATCACAGTCTTTGATGGTGCGTCTAGCATCATCGGAGGGGTGTGGTAATGTGTCTCCGACGGATCTCGCAGGATTCGGTCGGTGTTGCTCTTCGGTTGACTGTTTAGAGGTTTGATGATTTCGATCTACGACTTTCTTCATCGGCGATGGTTGCTCCTCTAGTGCGCTAGTCCAATGAGACATTAGCACGCCAACTTCCCGACGGTGTACTACAACAAGGTTTTCCTGACTCCAGCAAGTGAAGGGCGATGAAGGTGGCGCGCCTTCGGCTCACTCTAGTGCTTCTAGTCGTTGCTCGGTGGTCCATAGACCGTGTGGTAATTTTTATTACCTCTTGTTTCTTTATACTGTCATGATTGAAAATGAATAGATTGGAAATTCTTCGCTCAATAAAAAGGTTATTAATTCAAAAGAAAAAACATTGGGTAATAGACGATCAGATCGGGCATCTTGGCTTGGCTGACGGCAAAGGCAGTTGCATAGGTACATTTACCTGTTCTTCTTAGCGTGCAAGAATGGAGCAAAAGCTTGTAGCCCTAGAGTTTAAAGATCACACGGTAGCTTGGTTTTTTGAAACCATAGCTTGTTTCTTCACGTACGGAGCTAATAACTAGTTTACCATGTTAATTTTAAACCTAACAAGCTTAATGATCAAGCTAAATAGTTTCACGAATAACTCTTTAAGCTCATTAATGCATACACATATAGATTTAATAATTCTGCTCTAGCTCGTGTCATCCATTGTTTAGTATCGACTAATGCTGAACATATAAGGATAGCCCTACCAGTAGCATCCGCATGTTCAAGAGGCTGAAACATGCCGGGTGAGTCTGTCCAAGGAGCTATACATGATGCACTATTTGTATGAATTTTTCGGAGAAAGCCACAAGCGTTCATTGAAAAACATAGACATGTCTTAGAACAATATAACCAACATGTTCAGATTCAAAAATATAGTGTGTCGACAATAATAGAGAGAGAAACCTACTTGGTCCTGCAGGATGGCCGGGTAAATGAATATGCACATCTAGTATGCCATTGTCGCCACATAGCTCCTCAGTCAAGGTGCTTAGATTCCCACCGGTACTTTGGTCTGAAACAGACACATGATGGTGAAGTACGAGTATCTAGTCACCACAGTGTAAAACTGCTGGTGTACACACGAACGATCCTACATTAAGTAGATTCCCCATGAGCATACGTACAACATGTGGTACACAGATTGACATGTAGTTACATTATCGAGTTGTTAATACCACAATTATTGAAACTCTCTGATTCCAACCAGATAGAGCAAAAGCGGTCACCGTATCGGGTACTCCAGCTCCAGGCCCCAGGGCACTAAATCCTGACTAATAAGGGCAAAGTCCAAATTATAAATTCAGTAAACTTACATAGGGCTGTGGTGAAAGAAAAAGCAGACAATACACGACGCGTATTGGAAACGTTTCATACATTATTCTAGTGATCAAAAGGTTCAAAGGTCTTTCACTTATTGCAAGAAAAATATAAAACTATTGATGGGCAAATGTTCTCTCAACAATGTCAATATTGACGCAGGTACTTCCATGGCTGTGCTTATCACCAATAAATTCCGTAGCACGAGTTCCTGAAAGACTGGATTTAAGAGCGATATATGGAGTCAGTCTGCCTACAGTTTTCCTCGAGTTAATTAAAGATATGATTTTCTGGATGGACAGAGAGGGCCCACATCAGATGTAGGAAATCACGGTGCACATGCGGATGCAGGGGACGTTCATGGGGCAGCGCCTCATAGAACACATCAGCCGGTTGGAGCCGAGCTCGGAGCTCCATAAAAGGTGATGAAGAGAATATGTATCCATATACACGTCCAGTCTATGAGGTCTCACAAACTCACCTTACTTTCCCAGATTCATGCAACAATCATCTACTATCATGTATGCTCATGCATTAAGTCCACAAAAGCTGGTGAATCTAGGGTTAGGAGGTATCAGAAATAGAACTACATGATAGGTGAGGAACAAGATCAGTTGTCCGTCCTGGATGAGTTGCAGCAGCTGATAGGTCTTCTGAAGGTTGCCTCACGCTGGGGCGATCAATACACGCTGGGGGAGCCATACTTGAAGGTCGGTGGCCAGCACCTCCCTCCAGTTTCGCGTTTTAAAATTTCTAGTCTACACAACTCATGAGCAATGCTGCGTGACGGGTGAATAACGCTGTTGAATGTCGTAACTAGAAGTCTCCAGCCACATTTCATCTCTGCAAGTCTCCTGCGTGGTCCATTTCAGGCGCCTTCGTCTGTTACCTCGGAGATGCCCTTACTTCCCAAAAGACTTGATCATAAAAATTGCATTGACTGTGCCAAAATACTAATGCACCACAATCTATTTATCCACTTTAACGAAATTTCAAATTATCAACTTCATGCTAAAAAAATCAAATAGTTTATACAAAAATCTCCTAATAGGTTCACCAATAGCGTCAAATAATATTCGCAGCAAAGCATGATCCTTACACTTGTATTTACTAACAATGAAGAAAATAAGTGCTATTATATGATCCATGCATGTAAGGAAATGTTCACATATTATTCGATGGGTTCATATTTATAAGTGCCTGATCACTTCTAACATTAAAAACGTATTGAGAATATTGACAGGTAAAACTAGTTCTCCCAACTTTATGCGCCACTAAGGAAAAAAGGTCCGCACAACAGTTATCCTATATGAACCCAACATTATTTTGTAGCACAATGATGATAATGTTGTTTTCGGTTACACACTGATGCCCAAGTGCTGGGTTGGAAGCTACGACTCCGACGTCATCCACCAAATATGTTGGGTTTGTCTAATATTCACACTGAAAAGTTTTCAGTTTCAGTCGACTCATCTCTCCCGTGGCCTACCTTCGCCCCTCCATCGTGTTCTTCTTCCTCTATCTCTGTCAAACCGCCGGTGGCCAGCGACTCTAACACACACCGCCACACCACCTGTCTTTCCCGAGCTATCCTTGTGGGATCCTCCAGTCGACCAACCATGACATTTGACTAGAAATTTTCTTCTCCATAGGCAATGGATAGGAACCATCGGCTGGATCATTGGTTGTGTGGATCTCCGTTATGCACTGAGTTCTCGGACTTGTTTTCTATGTTCTCAGACCCGGTGTTGTTGAGGTCTGTGGCTACCCACAATGGGAATCGGGACATCTCGTTCCGACAAACATTTTGACCAAAGGAAAGCATTCGTTGAGCCCAACCTTATAACGGACCTTTCACCGATGTGTCAATATTAACTAGACGCCATAAAATACCATATACTATTGACCACACGTTTGAAGAAGGTACCCTTACATCTAAAAAGCAAGATCTTCGTGTAGCAGCTTCCACGGGATCGCCTCCCATCAGGTAATAGAGATGGTCAAGTAGAATGGTCCTAGCGATGATTTATTTCTCATTTGAGGTGTCCTATAGACTAGGACCCACATCTTTTTCGCTTGCCCACTAACGTTTTTCTTTGGTACTTTGTTTGTGAGGCTATAAGGCCTAATTGGAACACTAGAAATTTTTGGTTGTCAAAACACGGGCCAACCAGACCGAAAGGAGAAGACGTCTCTTACGACGACAATGACCTTCCTTCTTTGGACGAGGCAAAACAAAATGGTTATTGTGTGAGTTTTTCTAAGGCGGGCCATTGATGCTATATCCAAATTTCTAGACGTTTGGCAACATTGGAACCCACTGTCTAGGTAGCGGGGTCTGGGCTTGCTTAGTAGCTTGATGGACGCGATGATTGTGGGAGCATGTTGACTTGGCCATCCTTAGACCCATTGAACTATCATCCACTTGGTGGCCTCTTTTCTTCTTTTTTCAAAGCGCTAGTCAATGTGTACGTGCAATGCATGTTAATTTGAAAGTATATTAAGTACACTAGTCGTCAACCCGTGCACTTGCACGGGCTAGCACTTTTAATATTAGATGCAATGAAGTTGTTACAAAATAGAAATGTCAGTCAATAATATGAATAAGTTTATATGGGTTAATATTGCTTCGGACTATTTTGTGATTTGATTTTTTGCGTCCAATGGTGTGACAGTCTTATCAATATTGTCATTGTGTGATGGAAACCAATATTTTGTAGTATATTCTCATTACTATAAGCACCATAGATTATTTCAATTCTAAGTTCTTGTCTCAACCAACAAATTCTTAAATAATCTCTTATATTTGTAATATGGATGTCATTTTTTAATATTTTCTATCCACACTGTATACATACCCATATCACATAGATAATCTTGTGTTTATATGTGAAATTTTACTTCTTGGCTGATGTTGCTTTGTGCAAAGGTCAGCGTTCTGCTATTTGTTCAGTTTTGCCAGGTATGTACGTGGTTTGTAGTATGATCCTTATGTTATAAATGACACATGTATTACCATGCAGAAAAAAAAATGACATCTTCGTGGCGCATGATACATCCAGATTTTCTTGTTACTTAAGTAATTTATATGTATTTAAAGTTGCTTTAATAGCTAATTTTCTCTTTTTCCTAAGACCAAAATAAAGACATGCATGCGTACTATATATGCAGATATGTGTTACGAATCTGCGCCTTAAAACATTATTATGATGGTTGCATCGTAGTCTTCTGGGATTCCATGTAGAGGAACTGTGCCAGATGTTTTTTCCTTTTAAAATCGATCGACAATAGATTTTATTTATGGAGTTTCACGGGTCATCAACTGGATTCCGTCTATTTTTTCCTTTTATCGGTAGTGGTTTTTCAAGGACGCTATCTTTTCTGTTTAATAAGGAACGGAAGGATATTTTTTTGACAATGTTGGACGTGTCACTTGACATTTTTTGGACGGTACCATCTATTTTTGGCAAGTTTTGTTTTTATGGATATAAATTTGGAATTCAGTGGTCTGATTAGTAAGAAGGCATGAAAGATCCGGCCATATAAAGGAGCCATGGTTGCCTAAAAAAATGTACAGGAGCCCGTGGATATGTTTTCTCTTTTTTGGGCGGAGAGATGATTTTCCTTTTTCTTAGTTGGCAAGAAGAGCTGTTTGTTATGGAAAGAGGCATTTTTTTTTTGAGACGGAGACTATCTCCTTTTTAAAGGAACGGATGGATACATCTTGGAAGTCGAGCTTGTCTAAATAACGTACAGGAGCTGAGGGAGATATTTTCTATTTTTCTAAGGAGCGATGTAGTTCCTTTTTTTTGAACTTGCAACTCTTTTAAATTGCAGAAGGGTTTCACGGATCCTGCATGTCAAAAAAAAGTCTCATAGATCCTATAGAGTTATATTATGGAAGGAGTCTATATCATTTTTTTTTTGAGCATCAATAGAGACTGAGCCGGCATATCATCTTGAGATTTACGAAATCACCGTAGGCGCCTCGTCGTCGACGGGAACGTCTCGGTGGGTTGGGGATACTACTGTCCATCTAACCAACTCAACCATAGGTTGATTTGCTATATCATTTGTTTTAAAGGAACATATTGATTTTTTTGTTTCCAAACATTGGTCGTGTCATATGTCTTTTTTTGGACCGCCGGAACCGTCTGTATTACGCAAGTTTTCTTCTTATCTCGGACGTTAATTTTACAATCCAACGGCGTAATTAATTATGATGATGTGGATTAATTAGAAGGCTTGAAAGGTGCCTCCAATTAGTAAATATAAGATGCGGATATTAAGTAGGATATTATTTGTGTGTTATTTTGTGATTAGCCCTATATTTATCATGACATTAACTGCATGCTAAACGTGTTGAGCACTCGACATTGAAGCAGTCTAGGTCGTTGGATTAACATGATTTGATGGCCGAGATTAATTGGATCTGCCCCTTTGGGTCTTTTTATATTGTTATAGATTATAGATTATAGATATAGATATAGATGTTTGTGTGGTTGCCCAGATATTTTTTACTTCCCTAGCACTTGAACCTTCTGTATGGACATGGTGATTCCTTTACTTATAATGTCGGGAGAAATCCCGTTTCCAGAGGTAAATTTCAAAGTTATGTATTTAATCTGAGATAGTCAATTAAACTAGTAAAACATAGTGAATTTTAAAAAAGAATCTTGCAAGGGATATAAAAATAATTGGTCATTATGAGAGGTGATTAGTAAGGGATAGTAAATTTAAGGGTCACTAGGAGAGGGTGGTTCCAATTTTTTTGCAAAAACACATATTGTTTACTTGTTCCATGCAACAATTGCTTGCACCCCCTGAGGTTGTAGATTACCTGTAGCCCATGTTTATTCATAAGTTTGTGTACCATTTTTCTTCATTTCCAGTTAACTATATTTTTAAGACCATTATTTTTGTTAGTTGCACTAGTCCTACAACTATAAGTAATTGAGATCCAATTATATTTCCTAAAAAGAAGATCCTATTGTAGGTTGTACTAGCTAGATGGTGAGAAAAACGCCAACCCTTCAGCCTCAAGGTGTGCTATTTTCCATTCGCCAGAAAAAAAGTGCAATCTTCCCTACCTCTACTTGAGAACATAATTTTCATATAAAAAAATTATACTGATTTTATGTTCTTAATTTGGCAAACACCATCTCTCAAACCTTCAACCATGTATACAATACATATTCTTCTTCGGTGACTTGCCCTTATTAACTTGCTATTTTATTCCCACAAAAAGCATTGTTCAATTGAGTGCATTCATTATTGAATTGTTCTGTCCTGCTGAGGGACTTTTCGTATCACTTGATTTAATATCCATACATGCAGGTTGGTTCCCTACATTGTTTTCTCAGATGAAAGACACGTACATTTGGGTGAATTGTGAAGGCCTACACCAGCTGCCATAAAAGCAATGGACATGCAGGGGCAGCAGAAGCTGATGCGGCAGTGCTCCATCGAAGACACATACCTAACGCAAGGGAGCTCATAAAACGCAAGCAAGAGCCTCTATGTTCATGCATGTCAACTGGATGAAGTCACACAAAGTTATTGATTGTCATATATTTGTGCCACAATGATCTATAGTTTGCGATGGTACCAAGAGTCCAGCAAAGCTGGTCCACTCTAGGGTTAGGAGGTACCAGAAATAAAACTGCATGTGTTGGTTGGCCTATAGGTCATACTCACTTGGAGGTCGACCCTCAAACCAGGGTGCGTAGTTGGCAATAGTTTCGACAGACAAGTGCAAAAACATATCATGGTGTCGGGAAAAGCACTGGAAGTTTCAGATTCATCATCAGCAGAATGATTCTAGACGCCTCCTTTTTGGACAGGCTGCACGTCCTCTCGTTGAGGATAGTAGCAACTCCGCCCAAGATGTGCATCCTCGCCCAACTACCATCATGGCCGGCCAAGAGCTACTGCTCCAACTGGTACAACCATCTACTATTTTGGGACTAACAACGATGCGGCGACATTGGAAAAAATCACCGAGTTACGGTTGATGTTGACCCTTAGTAATCCAGCGGTTGGATCAGAAGAAATAGAACACCACGCTCATCACGGGCCTGCTGCAATCGAGCAGTGTCCCGTGTCTTTTGGATAAACCTGTCCCGCCTGCATATCCAGCCGTCAAGATCAATCAGTATGGCTAATAAGCTCTAATTAGAAAGCTAGCTTATCACGTGAGTTGTCCAGCGTCCGGGCAACCAAAGCCAGCTTCACACCACTTGTTAACAGCCAAAAGCATAGGAAATGCCAACACCATCTCAAAACAACTAATTTTACAAGACTTCGATACATGTATTTCATTTCTCTAACAAACATTATCAAACTCAAAATTTTATGAAACTTCAGAGCATATACAGCCACAGACAGCAAATCTGGCCCCTCAAACGCCTGGGCACGTCCGCGGGCATGCCTCGTATTTTTGCTCCCACGGCCACATCCCTCAAACCCATGCAACTCTACCTAAAGTAAACAAGATCAACACACAGTTCATCCTATACAACTGGATCACAGCTCAACGCCAGACAAAAATATCATACTTCTTCGGCGGACACTGCAAATTCATACTACAAATTACCAAAAATATAAATAAGACAGATAAAACAGGGAACGGCGGAGGAAATCACCGTTTCCTCGCTAGCCCCTTCCCCTTGCGGTTGGTGGCACGGCAGTGTCCCTCCTCCATGTACGCATTGGCCTACCGCGGTGTGTCGTCGTCAGAGTTGGAGGTGAAGCCTTTCGTTAGGTCAGAGTCATGAGAGCATGTTTGGCCAGTCAGCCTCTCGAGCAGGTGGTCCGCCTTCGCCTTGGCCACCGCCTCCTTGTTCGTATCGATAGGGAGCTGGAGCGCCTTGACATTCTTGCAGTGGAGGCGCCGCACATCCGTCTCTGCCATCGCGAACATCCGTCTCTGCCATTGTGAGAGAGCGGCGGAGGACCGGTGCGAGGATTGCCGCTTCAGGATCCACCGGCAAGCTCGCATGTGCCTGGCACACGGCAAGCACCTCGCCCGCCGCTGCCCTCTCCCTTGCCCACTGCCGCTCGCAGTGGGCTGCCCGTGCCTCCGATTAGGAAGATGAAACCGAAGCGCATATCCGATTAGGAAGATGAAACCGAAGCGCATTGCAGTTTTTGGTCTCCAGTGTGCGCCCAACTAGTTGGTCTGATGCCACTATGAGATATTCATTAAAATAGGTTTTATAATTTTTTAGTTGGCATTTCGGTTGAATCTCACTGTATATATACTTTTGTAGTTGGCAAAGCCACACCGTGAAACAATTGTACTACTAAATCAACAAGAATCTAGAAAGGTACTGAAGTTGTCGTAGTATATTGCAACTAAGATGGACGAAGCAAAACATGGTTATAAAGGTTCAGAAATAGATAGGAGGTATGCTAGTGTGCCACCAAGTTGAAGAGCATATTTGTGCCACCGAAAGTAGTAGGATGCACCGGGGCACATACACGGTTCTAAACATGTAAAGACGTCATAAATATAAGACATGCATGCACCATCACTTATGTAGTCATGCCATAAGCTTATATTTTACGTCCATGGAATTCAGTGGTCATGCTTCTCATTATGTGAAAAAACACTACATATGTTTTGGGGATTAGGAGGCATCATGGAAAACCAATATCGGTTGTACTACATCCCCTAAGTACCGGTAACTTCTTGCCCAACACCATGTGTGAGATCATGCCGAGCATCCCCTAGAAGTTATGCTCTCTGACCACCACCATGCCGACATGGTATCCCGGACATACATTCAACACACTCAATGGAGGTGGCACCAGCTCAATCGCTCCAAGGTTAGAGCGTGTCGGAGTAGTTGTAGACGGTGTTCCTTCTGGAGGTAGTTCAGAGGAGGTTGGCAACGGTGTTGTGGTGGCTCTGGACTCTGGAGAAAGAGCCTGGCCATCTCTGACGTTGAGACAACCACGAATGGAAGTATCCAAACTAAAGCCGCATCACTCGGTCGTGCCTGCATATTCCATTGATGGGCTTGTTGCTTCGTTGTTTATTTTTTCCTATTTATGCGGCTCCAAATGTGCAGCTACACAATGGGTAGGTAACTATATGCTGCAATAGAAATATGTGGAAATGCTGCATAGTACCGACGAGCCCATAAACTAGCTAGCTCAACCTACCCTCCTCCGCTAAATTATGTGCTCTTAATACTCCACCAGTAATCGAATCTCTTGTATTCCGGCCGAATGGATTACAAATGAAATCAACAGGATTCCGAATGAGTCGAAAACCTTGACCATGACTGACGCGCTGCACCACCAAGGTAGGGGAGTTTCATCATTGCATTTAAGAGCCATACATGCATGGAGGTTGCCTGCACTTTTCCTCCCATTAAAGGAAAGAGCATCTCGATTTTGGTTAGGGCCTACTCGAGTTCTCTGAAATTGTAGTGCACATGTGGAAGCAGTGACCCATCGAAGACATATCCATGTTCCATAAAAGGCAACGAGGACCCTCCATATCAATATACACGTCCACAGAATGAGGTTTTGCAAATTTATCAAATTTTGGAATACATTTTTCTGTCACTATCATATATAGTCCACGCTCATTCATAAAAAGACCACCGAAGACGGTTCAATCTAGGGGGTAGGAGGTATCGGAAATGAGACAACATGTCTTCCTTGACCTACAAGTCGCACTGCGTTGAAGGGCAGCGCACAGTCAGTGGCATTCAGTGGGCAACATCATTGATATCGTTATGCTAAAAGATATCGTTGTACCTATCACTGCAGACAAAGTTCTTGACTAGGCTATTACATATGGAATTAAGCATGGCGTAGCAACTCCAGCCAAGCTGTGTATGGCCGCTATCTCCCGTCATGGCCGACCAACGGCTACTACTGCAACTCGTGCAATGAACTACCCCGCCTTGAGCCTACGTCCAAAGGACCATGCACGGCAATGCTGGTACGGATCACGTATGATGTGGTGGCCTTTCCCAGAGTACTTAGTTCGAAAGAAACACTGAGTATTATTAGTGCTGGCTCGTTTAATTAGCTGCTAGATATACTCAGCTAACCCCTTTCAATCGGAATAAATAAAACACTAGCCACGTTACGAGCGTGAGCATGTTGCAATACTAGATCGTATCCCGTGTCTTGTGCTCGTACGTGTTTTGTGTGCGTTTGCAGCCGGGGAGATCAGTCGATCTGGCTGAGCTTTCGTTAGCTTGCTAGGTTGCTTGTAACATGACCTTTGTAGGGTCCAAGCAACAACCACTACTAGGGAAAACCTTATACACAGAACTTTAGCAGTAGCCTGGGTCAAAAAAGCTCGCTGGTGCTAATTAGCAGTAGCGCGCCTAAGGAAAGCGTGCTGCAGATAAAGATCTAGCAGTAGCGCGTCTTGCTTCAAACTCGTTACTACTAAAATTACCACGGCTTAGCCGATAGGCTACACATAGTAGTAGCGATCTATAACGAACCGCGCTACCGCTACTTTATTTGTAGCAGCGCATTTTAATATAAACTCGCTATTGCTAAAGGTTATAAAATTAAATGGAAAAAATGGAAAGGTAATTAAAAATGAAAGAAATAGAATAAGGTGAAAGGAAAAAAATAAAATGTGAAGAAAACTAAACGAAAAAGGGGAAAAAAGAGAAAGGAGTAGCAGTAGCGTGTATCACAGAACGCGTAGTAGCTAAGATAGCAACATCACATTTCCTGGAACGCGCTACTGCTACTTCTGACTTAACCACGGGGTTCGTCCTTCCCCACGCCACTTCCCCCAAATCCAACTCTCTCGTGTCGCCGCCGCCGTCGCCCGTCGGCCGCCGCCCGCTCTCCGCACCCTCTACGCCGCCCCGACCCCAGATTCAACGCCGCCCCCGTCCCCGACCTCAATGCCGCCCCGGACGCCGCCCCGACCCCGACCTCGACGCCGGCCGGCATCCGCCGCGCGCCCGAGCCTCGACCCCGACCTCGACGCCGCCCTGCCCCTCCCTCGTCGCAGGCACCCGAGGTGAGCACACCCGCTCCTCCCTCTCCCCTACCTCTGCCTAGGGTTTCTTTATATTTTAGTTGTATCAGATTAGTTAGGGTTCATGTAAGAGTGGAAACAAATGGGATGCGGATGCGGCTCAAATGAGTTAGGGTTCATGTAATTAAGGATGAAAACGAATCAAATTTCTAAGATGAATCATAAAACGAGTAAAATTTGACCACTTATTTCACTTTATAGTTGGATAATTGAAATATCCGCTACCACTTTCCACCCCTATAGGTTCATCAAATTAGATGGTAATTAGGGCAGTAGTTCCTAGGTACTAATTAGGTACTAGAATATTTTTATTTATAGTAAGTTTATTTTTAGTAAGAACTAGTTGAATTAATAGAACTAGTTAGTAAGAACTTGTTTCTAACTTTTAGTTAAAGCAATTTTTCCCGCCTTGACGTGGACGATGCCTATCCCGCATCCTCGTCGTCGAGTCGGCGGAGGACGACACCGTGTCCGGGACTGGGCTCCGCCGGGCTGGTACTGGGAGGCGCTACCTACCGGGGGGCGCAGGTTGGTGAGGAGCCACCCTGTCGTTGACCCGAACCTTCTTTGGTGGCGACCGCATGGGCCAGTGAAGATCCAGAGGCTCGAGGACTCCGCGGAGGTGGTGCGTCACCGTGTCAGTGAGGAGGACGCGCATGTCCATCGCTACTTGTTTGCGTTGGAGCACAGGCCGTTCTCCAATACCTGGCAGGTTCTTCGGGGATCTCACTGGAGCTATGATCCCGTGATGGTTCCTTCTCTGTGGGTGTCCACCGCCTGCGCCGATACCCGTCGTGTGCTAGGGTTTTAGTTGTATTAGTGATGTTATATGGATGACACTATTCGTGATGTATTAGTGATAATATTCGATGATGTACGGACGCATGAGATGATATACTTTTGCTTATTGAATGCATGCTAATTTGAGTCCTATAAAATATTTTGAAATGTTTATCTTGTGTTGCTCAATATCCAAGTGGCCGGTCATGTTTGCAGGTTACACCTCCGAGTGGCCTATGTTTTGCCGGAGTGTTGATTCATTTCCGTTCCGGCAAATTTCAGGCGCTCGATATATCCTATTTTAGCAAAGGTCATGCCGGATTTTTCCGTGAATTTTGGCATGACTTGTGCCAGAATATGTAGGAAATATCGAGTGCCCCGGATTTGTGTGTTGAGTATCTTGGCAGTTGTCCTCGATCGATTTTCAATTAATGTTTTAACTATGAACATTGGAAATGTCTGACGACGAAAAGGATTTCGGTATTTCCAAATACTGCAAAGACGAGCGCGGCCTGTGCGACGGAATCTTCCTAGATGATGATAGGCGCTTCAACATCAAGCTGGACGAGAACTTCGAAGTGGATATAGTAAGTCACAACAACAAGTCTTTTTTCGTAATTAAGCATGACATCTGCTTCATTTGCTTCAACTTATATTTTTTTACTATTCTACTAGCGTATCCCCTGCCATGCAAGAGTTTTTGTATTGGATAAGATAGGATTCAGTCATAGTACAGAGGAAAAGAAAGTTTACTTGAAGACCGAGCATGGTTATATTTTCCATGCAAAATTATATAATTCAGACGACTACACCTATTTTGGATGCAAAACATGGCGAGCACTATGCAAGACTTATGCATTTGAGCCCGATATGGTTATCACCTTTGATATTCATTCGGAAGATGATATTGAAGGTAATACCGACATCTGGGTAGATGTGCACACGCCTCCAGTTATACCATTATGTAAGTTTCTCAACCATCACTAGTAGAAAAACACCTATTAGTCCTGGTTCGTAAGGGCCTTTAGTCCCGGTTCATGAACCAGGACTAATGGGTCGTTACTAATACCTCCACCCATTAGTCCCGGTTCAAACACGAACCGGGACCAATGTGCCTCCACGTGGCCCTGTGCGCCGAGCCCAGTCAGGGGGCCTTTGGTCCCGGTTGGTGGCTCCAACCGGGACCAAAAGGCATCCACGTGTCTGCATTCCAGTGGCTGGGGTTTTTGTTTTTTTTTTTGAAAGGAGGGGGGTTGGGGGTTTTGGGGGGTTAATTTAGGTGTTTCATATATTGTGTTAGCTAGCTAATTAATAGAGAGAAGTGTCCTCTCTTATGTCTGTGCTTGGTCGACGCTACATACTATATATACATAAGTGATCGAGAGAACCATTCAGTACAGAAGTTCGTCATGCATACCGAGAGAAGTGATCGATCGACCTCTCCTTCTCCGAGAGATTGGTCGAACAACAAGTTTTCGTATCATGTATCCGATGCTACTGGCTACATACATGTACAATATGTATAAGATCTCTTAATTACACAAACCCCTAGCATTTGAAATCAATTTTCACATGGTATTCTCCGGCTTCACTGATGACGTGTTCAAGAAAGAATCCCGCCAATTCCTCTTGAATTGCTTTCATGTGATCTGGTTCTAGGAGTTCATCCCGCATCTGCCACGTCTAATTTGAAGAAGGGGGTTAATTAATACATATATATGAATGAAACTCAACAGAAATGATGGTGTAATAAAATGAAATTGTGAATATTATTGCTTACGCACTTCATATTGTCTTCTAGAGTAGCCCCGCTTGTTTTTCAAAGTCGCGGTGTGGATGAACTCGCACACGTAGTATCCACAGAAATCATTCCCTTGCTCCTGCCACAAGCACTTTACGAGAAATAGAGGTCAATCAAACTGATAATGAAACATTATAAATGGCATTGACGAAAGTATAGCTATAGAATCAACGGGAGATGCGCGCAACTAGCCAGCCAGTAGCACTTACTTTCGGGTATTTATATCGCAGCTCCTTCGGCAGTCCCAAAGCTTCTGCGGTGAACTATTTCCAAACCCTGCAAGACAAAGAAAATAATTATTATTACTTGAGATATCAGGAAATGAACAAAAAGTTGCCGATATGGTGCGATAATGATCGATTGAACTTACTTGCTGAGCATTTCAGTGATGTCCGCATAGGTTTTGGGATCTTTCCGTCTTGAGTCTAAGACGATTACTAGTCCACGCTCAAGCTCAATCTCCAGAAGAATATAGTGGTACCTGCGCACGCATGCATAACTCATCAATTACATTACTATAACCTCGCTTGAGTAATAAGGGAAACCGAATATGCACACGACAGTAACACTCACGGGCCGTTGTAAGGAAAGAGTATGGTATCTTTGTTTTGATTTTTGATCAACGATTGTAGCAAGTTGTCCTCAGCCTCTTTGACGTTCTTTTCAACCAGAAATACATCTATGATATTTGTGTTAATGAACCCAATATCATAAATTTCTTGTTTTTTGCACTCGACGATCTTCAATCTGCATAATATATTGAGGATAATTAATTATAAATACATGCAATGAAAGAGCCGAGCTATATATAGAGACTTAATGACAAAAATAGTACTTATAGGCAGTAGCAAAAGACCATTAATTTATCGAGGGCCTTTTGATTGAAGAACTCGAAGAACTCCTCAAATGGAACACACAACAGATCATTTGAAACAAGGTCGTGCTCCTCTTTAATGTTCAGATACAAACTGTTCGTCCCCTCAGACTCTCTGCAGGTTTTCATGTACCAACTATGGAATCTTCGCGTCATTGTTGTCAGTGATTTTTCATCTTTGACGAGAGGCTTCCCGTACTCGTATCTGTGTTCGTCCACCGCCATGAAATCAGGAAGTGCATCGTCAGGCAGGTAACCTTCAAGATTGCCATAACCGGGCACCGTCCCCGGAGCATTAGACACATTGAGCGGGGGGCACGATTGCTGTGCTTGTTCGCCGAGCTGGGCAATTTTTTTCCCCTTTGCTCATTCTTTTAACCTTTTATCACTGACAGTAGTTCCCGACCACTTGTCTTGGAGATATATCTGTTCAGTAATGCGCTCATAGTTGGTTCTCGGCGGAGACTTTGGTGGTTTCCTCAGGGCATCGATAGTGCGCTTTGCTTTCACCGGATCTACCTTCTCCTCCGGAGGTGGATGTCTCTTTGCTTTCACCCCTTCAAAGAAGTCCTTCATGTGGGTCCGCACAATCGTATTGTTTTCCTCCTCGGACCTCTCGTACGGTAACTTCTCTAGAGGCTTGAGAGATGATGGACCGTATTTGTATTGCCTCCCGCCTTTGGTTGTGCTGCTAGACGCCGGACCAGACGGAGCGGCTGCGGTGTGTATCTTCTTTCGTGCTTGCTTACGAGGCGGAGGAGAAGGAGTACGACGCGCCGGAGCAGCCGGGGCGGCGGCGGGTCTCTTCCGCCCTTGCTGGCGAGGCGGAGAAGGAGGAGGCTGCTGGCTGCTCGGGAGCGCCGGCGCAGGCGGAGAAGGAGGCGGAGTGCCGCCACGCGCCGGAGAAGGAGGCGGAGTGCTGCCACGCGTGTCCTGATCGTCACTCGCCGGAGGAGGAGGCGGTGGAGGAGGCGGAGTGCCCTGACTCGCCGGAGGAGGAGGTGGAGGCGGAGGCGTCCAGTTCGGAAGGTTGATGAGCTCCTTCCGCCATAGGCATGGAGTCTTCAGAGCAGAACCCAGCCTAGTCTCCCCTTCACCGGTAGGGTTGTCAAGCGGGATGTCCTCAAATCCCTCTGTTATTTCATCCACCATCACCTTAGCATATCCTTCTGGAATCGGCTGGCAGTGATAAGTTGTGCCGGGTGCACTAGGATAAACTTGGCCAACAACCACCTTGACCTTCAAAGTCATCCATCGCGCCATAATGTGTCAACTTTGAGACTCCGTGATACCATCCACAGGATAGCTGGCAGGAGCCGTCAAGACATGCTCCGACTGAAGCAGCTCGGTGGAAGCCATGCTACTTCTCCGCTGAGATGGCGGGGTAGCTTCAGGAGAAGATTCGGCAGGTCGTTTGTTGCGATCTGCTAATTCTCGTTCCTCTTCTTGATCCTCTAGCCCCATTACCATTCCAAGCAGCGCCTGCAGTTGGTCCTGCTCCAGTTTCTTCCTCCTCTCGTGGGTTTTGTAACCCCCTGCGTCCGGAAAACCAACCTTCCACGGAACGGAGCCTGGCGTGCCTCGTGTCCGTCCAGGGTGCTCAGGATTCCCAAGGGCCATTTTGAGCTCGTCCTTCTCCCTGTTTGGAAGGAATGTCCCTCGCTGCGCTACCGCGATATAGTGTTGAAGTTTCTTGACTGGTATTTCCAGTTGCTCGTCCGTCCACTGGCACTTCCCTGTTACAGGGTCCAAGGTTCCGCCAGCCCCGAAGAACCAAGTCCGGCAACGGTCTGGCCAGTACATTGTCTCTGGTTCGATCCCTTTTTCAAGCAGATCATGCTCAGCCTTGGTCCACTTAGGTCGGGCTTTGAGGTAGCCACCTGACCCCGTGTGATGGTGAAGCTTCTTCTTCGCAGCATTTTGCTTGTTTGTCGCCGACATCTTCTTACTCTTTTCCGATGTCTTGTGGGCCACAAATGCGGGCCAGTGATCTTTGATCTTCTCATATTTGCCGATGAATTCTGGTGTCTTTTTTTTGACAAACTGGTTCAACTCTTTCCTCCACCTCCTCATTAGGGTTGCCATCTTCTTAAGAGCACAAGACTTGATTAATTGCTCTTTAACTGGATTCTCCGGATCCTCCTCTGGCGGTAGGGTGAAATTTGCCTTCAGCTCAGTCCAAAGATCTTCTTTCTGCATATCATTGACATAAGACACCTCAGGGTCTTCCTCCTTAGGCTTATACCATTGCTGGATGCTGATCGGGATCTTGTCCCTAACAAGAACCCCGCACTGAGCAGAAAACGCCTTCCTTGTCTGGATGGGTTCAATCGGTTCACCGTCGGGCGCGATTTCTATGATCTCAAACTTTTCATCCAAGCTCAACTTTTTCTTCGGGCCTCGTCTCCTTACCGAAGTTGTGCTCAATCCGGAGGGCTAAAAATTATAAGGAAGAAAGATGAGAGTAATTAATATGTGTACATATACCAAAACAATGGAAGCATCAATTAACTAGTCAGCACGGGCTTAACTAATATATATATACCTGGCCGGACTCGGTTCGGTCACCGGAGCAGTCAGCACGGTCTCCTTCTTGTACCTCCATTGTGTCACCGGGGCCATCATGAACATAGTCCTCTTCTTGTACCGGCATTAATGGGCCCAAGCCATCATGAACATAGCCCTCTTCTTCATCCAGCTGACCATCGGTGTCAAGGAGAAATGACGCAACATCATCACTTCCATTTGCGATTATCTCCCCCAACATCGCTTCTGTTTCTTCATCTCGGGAGTGCTCCATAGTTTCTGCAAATATTTACAACATGTCAATTATTATTCAAACATCGTACAGATGGATATATATATACATAAACACTATTCTGATCACGGACTCAGAATAATATTCTGATCACAACCTGAACTGCCTGAGTAACGCGCCTGACCTTCTCTGTGAACTAGGTTGAACTTCCCGCAATATTGCCCAAATAGGGCTTGCTATATATCGTTGGAAAGCTATGGACACCAATATCATGACCCAACTTAAATTTTTGGCAAAATATAAGCGGTTTAAGAGCAGTTTTAAAAACCGTTTTTTATTCGCACAAAAAAACGTGAATCGTATTTTCGATCGCATTTCTAAACTGTTTATCGGAATGAGGCATATAATATGGCGTTGGAAAGCTGCTGCAAAACCGCTCCTTCCACATGTTGAAAGTTTTTTCTAATTCCCTATGGTTAAAGAGTAATTTGGAAAAACGTAAAATTTCATAAACCGAACAGCCGAGTTCATTTTTTTGATGTCATTTCTAAACGGCTAATCCAATGGAGGCATATGCTATGGCGTTGGAAAGCTTATGAAAATGCGCTACTTTTTCATCTTGAAAGTTTTTTTCTAATTTTGAATGGTTTAAGAGTAATTTAGAAAATGGTCCAAGTCCTATCGAGTTCATATTTTCGAGCTAATTGTTTAACCGTGCGTCCGAATGCAGCAAATGATATGGCATTGGAAAGCCTGAACAAATGCGAAACTATTTGGTATGTATTGTTTCTCCCAATTCTTTACGGCTTTAAGTCAGTTTTGAAAATGGCGAAAAACGTATTTTCGTCATAATTTCTACGAACTTTATCGGAATTGGGCAAACAATATACCGTTGAAAAGCTACGGAAAATGCGAAACTTTTTTATGTTGGTGGTTTTCTCTGATTCCTAGCCATTTTCAAGTAATTCCGAAAATGGCGAGTTCATTCGTTCTGCCTGTACCGCAAAACAGATTCTTCGAAAATGCACCGCGTGAAGAACCTGAACTTCTCAGTGCGTGTACCTGAACTTCACTATGTTTTTCACGTGATTTTTTTGCTCATAGATCTTCATTCACTGTTCATAGCGCTCCATCCCACTCACGGGAATTGAGCAGGTGATATACCGATGGAAAGCTGCTGTAAACACGCAACTTTCTCGTGTTGATCATTTTTTCATACTCACGACGATTTTTTAAGTTTTTCATCTGAAATTCATTCAGCGTAGTAGTTCAACTTCATGCTATTTTCACGTTGAACTTCTGTGACGTATTTTTGTTTATACACGCGCCTGAACTTCCCTCTGTACGAACCCGACCTTTATCGGAATTTTGAAAACCGTTTTTTCTTCATACAAAAAACATGGATCATATTTTTGATCGCATTTTTAAACCGTTTAGCAACTAAATACTCGTTTTAGATAGGAATCTCGCTCATAGGCGGATTTTGCACTCGGGTCGTGAAGAACTCGCGTTTTTTTGCGATTTTACTGCCTGAATTATTCGACCTGAACTTCCCCCTGTGCTAGGTTGAACTTCCCGCAACATTGCCCAAATAGGGTCTGCTATATACCGTTGGAAAACTATGGACACGAGTATCATGACCCAAGTTAAATTTTTCGCAAAAGGAAAGCGGTTTAAGAGCAGTTTTGAAAAGCGTTTTTTCTTCATACAAAAAACGTGAATCGTAATTTCGATTGCATTTATAAACCGTTTATCGAAATGAGGCAAGTAATATGGCGTTGGAACGCTGCTGCAAAACCGCTCCTTCCACTTGTTGAAAGTTTTCTCTAATTCCCTATGGTTAAAGAGTAATTTAGAAAATCATAAAATTTCACAAACCGAACAGCCGAGTTCGTATTTTCGATGTCATTTCAAAACGGCTAAACGAATTGAGGCATATGATATGGCGTTGGAAAGCTTATGAAAATGCGCTACTTTTACATGTAGAAAGTTTTTCTAATTTTGAACGATTTAAAAGTGATTTACAAAACGGTACAAGTTTCATCGAGTTCGTATTTTCGATGTATTTTTTAACCCTATGTCCGAATGCAACAAATCATATGGCGTTGGAAAGCTTGAGGAAATGAAAAACTTTTTGGTATATATTATTTCTCCCAATTCCTTACTGTTTTATGGTACTTTTCAAAATGGCTAAAAACATATTTTCGCTGTAATTTCCACAAACTTTATCGGAATGGGGCAAATAATATATCGTTGAAAAGCTAAGGAAAATGCGAAACTTTTTCATGTTGATGGTTTTCTGTGATTCCCTGCCGTTTTCAAGTAATCTGGAAAATGCCGAGATCATTCGTTCTGCCTTTATCGCGAAACAGATTCGTGAAAAATGCATCGCGTGAAGTAGCTGAACTTCTCGGTATGAAACCTTGAACTTCACTCTGTTTTTCACGTGCTTTTTTTTGCCTGTGGCTCTCCATCCACGCACCAGAACACTCACCGGAATTGAGCAAGTGATATACCGATGGAAAGCTGCTGTAGACACGCA
Source organism: Triticum timopheevii (assembly GCA_963921465.1). NCBI lineage: Eukaryota > Viridiplantae > Streptophyta > Magnoliopsida > Poales > Poaceae > Triticum > Triticum timopheevii. The sequence continues at coordinate 18,899,265 of OY997274.1, forward strand.
ACTTTCCCATGTTGATCACTTTTTCATACTCGCAACGGTTTTAAAAGTTTTTCATGTGAAATTCTGCTGTTTTCCGTGTTGATCACTTTCCCGTGTTGATCACCTTCCCGTGTCGAACTTCCAGTTGTTTTCACGTTGAACTTTTGTGACGTATTTTCGTTTAGTAATTTTCTCATACATTCGTCAATGTCACACAAATGATATTCCTTTTGTACAAATCTCTCTCACAATAATTTTTTGAACTTTCTCCGACGAAGGACTTGAACTTATAACAACAAAACTTTCAGCCTTTACTTTTTTATTCTTTTTAATCCAAATGCACACCATGTAGTACATGAACTTCTGACAGTACCTGAACTTCTCTCGGTTACGTGAATTTTTTTAAGTTTTTTATAAATTTTTAATCTGGTTTTCTGAATCCTTTTTTTATGAATTTATGAAGCGCTATATTTTTAATAGTTGCACTTCTTTTTATTTTATTGTTGAACTTCTTGTTTCCATTCTTTAATAACGAGGAAATTTTGAGTTTTTTATAATCATCGAACTTCTTCATCTTTTAATATGGACTTCCTGGTTTTCTTTCTTAATCTTTTATTATGAATTTTGAAGTGCTCTATTTTTAATAGTTGAACTTCTTGTTATTTTATTTTTAAACTTCTTGCTTGCATTCTTTAATGACTAGGAAAATATGAATTTTCTATAATTATCGAACTTCTCCATCTTTTTAATATGGACTTCCTGTTTTATTTGCTTACTCTTTTATGAAATTTTAAAGTGCTCTAATTTTTAAAAGTAGAACTTCTCGTTTCCATTCTTTAATAACGAGGAAAATCTGAATTTTCCATAATCATCGAACTTCTCCATCTTTTTAATATGGACTTCCTGGCTACTTTTTCTTAATCTTTTTTATGAAATTTTGAAGCGCTCTATTTTTAAAGTTGAACTTCTTGTGATCTTATTTTTGAACTTCTCCATCTTTTTAATTCGGACTTCTTGGTTTTATTTATTTTATAACGGGAAAAATTCTTGTTTTTTTTAATAAACATTGAGCTGCTTCATTTTTTAAGTTGAACTTCTATAAATAAAACCTCTAGTGTTCCGTTTTTATAAAGATGCTTTAGTGTTCTCTTTTTTTCCGAGCTTCCCTACCCTCGACTACAAACTTTTTGCAACATATTTGTTTCTCCTCTCTTTTTTTGTCTTAGTTCGCAACACATTTTCTCCATTTCTTTTTCTTGAGCAAATTTTAAACATGGTCTCTTTATTGTTTTTCGGATGTGGCTTCATTTCGTCTACACTCACTTATCTGGCATATTTTCTTGAACTTACCCACTTCCAAAACCTGAACTTCACACGTTCATCTGAACCTTTTTTCCATGTACTCATGAAAATTTTCTCCATGTGTTTTACTTTTTTTGTTTCTCTAATTTCCCATGGTTTTTTTCATACTAACTTCTCGGGTTGCAGTCTGAATATTTCCCAAAATTTTACAAGTGTTACAGTCTGAATATTTCCCAAAATTTTACAAGTGTTGCAGTCTGAATGTTTTCCATAATTTTTACAGGTGTTCTAGTACAGACTGATCATACAAAAAGGAGACATTATAACGCTATACGTCAGTGCTATATCATTGTTGACCAAGAAGTATCACCCTGTAACAAATAGAATGCTCACATGAGCATTTGCACTAACACGTTCCATGCAACCAAATGGGAGAAGGAGCATATGAGTTGTACATCTCTACGGCCTCGACGTGGGCAGGTCCCATCCTACTAGAGTGCAGGTCATCTCCATCAGCATGCCAAGTCCAAGTCGCCGCAAAAAGCTGAAGCTGCACTGCGCAAGCAGAGCGAGAGAAGAAGTGCAAGCCATGGCATTTCGTGCTGAACGCGTGCGGCCGTGGGAGGTGCAAGCTTGGCCGCCGGCCGGAGCTGAACGGGGTCAGGTGAGGAAGTAGGCATGTAGAGGAGGGAGGTGCACGTCGCCACAAACCTGCCCGAACCTACGCTGCCGCCCAGCTCCGCGTACTCCAGCTCCTCCTGTTCGCATTCAGATAAAAAGCATAGACGTTTCAGATTTAGTACATGGGGGCGAGGATGTGGTAGTAGGGTGAGATGCATAGCAGCAGTGGATTCAGGGGGCGTTGCGGCTGTGAACTCCCGGGGGCCATGTAGTTGAACGGCCAGAGTGTGGAGGCGACGAGCATCGTCCGTGCTGCGACGGTGGAGCACCACCGAGAGGAGGCCGAAGGCGCGAGCAGAAGGGGATAGCCAGGAGGAGGCGGAAGGTGGGAGCCCCGTCGTAGGTTGGTGGCGCTCGGGGATGCAGGCACTTGGCGGCACAGCGAAGTGGGCTCCGGTGGCGGCGTGAAGTGGGGATCCGACGCTCTATTGCTGCCATCGTCGATTTCTTGGGTGGATCCCCGGCCGGCGGCAACACACGGGGATCTACATGGAGGAGGGACGCCGTCCGCGCGAGAGGAGGGGCGTCGGCCATGCGGGAGGAGGTGCACCGCCGTCAGGGAGGGGCGCCGGCCGCGCGGGAGGAGGCGCTCCGCCGTTGATGAGTGGCGCCGGCCGCGCGGGAGGAGGGGCGTCGGCCGTGCGCGAGGAGGTGCGCCGCCGTCGGGGAGGGGCGCCGGCCGCGCGGGAGGAGGCGCGCCGCCGTCGATGAGGGGAGCCGGCCGCGCGGGAGGAGGCGCGCCACCGACGGGGAGTGGCGCCGGCCGCGCGGGAGGAGGCGCGCCGCCATGGGATCGGTCGTCGGCTGGGAGGAGGCGTACGCCATGGGGTTCAGTTTCTTTGTTTTTTTTATTTTTGAATCTCGGGAATAAGTCAGTCGGGCCTATATAGGGGTGCTCCGTGATCCAAATAACTATTTTGATCCCAGGATCAGAATAGTGTCACTCTCTCTCTCTCTCTCTCTCTCTCTCTCTATATATATATATATATATATATATATATATATATATATATATATATATATATATATATATTAGTGGCAAACGTAGAACTAGCTAGCTAATCACAATAAGGAATCATGTTAGTGGCCTCGACGCTGCTTCTCTAGGGTTTGGGGTCGCCTCGACACAACACTTCAAGGGTTTGGGGTGGCCTCGGCGACAACGCTCTTTTAACCTGGTAAATTTGGGTGGCCTCGAGAGAGTTAATTTGTCGGGTAGGGGCGCGGCGGGAGGGGGTAGGAGACCAACAGCGTTTTCTCTCTAGGGTTTGGGTGTCCTCGAGAGTTTTGGTCGAGCGAGAGGGCCGAGGGCCGGGGGGTGCTGCCGTCGTATAAGTTATCACAGTCGAGAGGGGGTATATATATCGACCGCCCCTCATGTCGAAGTTATCTAGAGGGGGTTATATCGACAACGACGCGACATACATATACATGGGAAAATAATGTTCTCGGGGAGGGGGTATCGGTACCACCCCCTCGTTTTGAAGTTTCTTCTTTCTTCTCTATTTCTTTCTTTCTTCTTCTACTCTTCTTTTTCTTCTTCTCCCTCGAGAAAGGAAAATAATTAAGGAAAAGGAAGAAAAGAGGAAGAAGGAAGAAGGAAGAAGAAGAAGAAAAAAACGAGGAGAAGAAGAAAGGAATAGAGGAGAAGAAAAAATAGAATTTTTTTTCTTCTATTTTTTCTTCTTCTCCTCTATTCCTTTATTCTTCTCCTCTTCTTTTTCTTCTTTTTTCCTCTTCTTATTTATTTGTCCTCTTCTTCCTCTCTTCTTTTTCTCCTTTCTTCCTCTTCTTATTTTCCTTTTTCCTCTCATTCTTTTTCTTCTTCTTCTTCCTTCTTCCTTCTTCCTTCCTTCTTCCTCTTTTCTTCCTTTTCCTTATTTTACTTTCTCCTCTACACTAACCTAAAATGCGCTAACCTAAAATTGATATCTACTAACAACATAAATATAAAATTAATACATATATGAAAAAAACATATATAAACAAAAAAATGCTATGAACATTATATTCATACATACATATATAGCCACATCCAATCATCATATATATAGCTACCACATACATATATAAATTATATATATGAACAAAATGCAATGAACAAAAAAATACACTTATAAAAAAAATACTATGAACATGTACACACATATACACATAAAAACACATATACACAAAAAATGCCAAAAAATACATATATACTTGCATATATATATATATATATATAAATTTTTGCATATATAAATTTTTGCATATATAAACTTCTGCATATATAAAAAAAGGAGGAAAGGGCGCCGGGGGCCGGACCGAAGGCGGCGGCGTGTGGTCGGGGCGACGGCGACGGGGTTGGGAAAGGGGCGGCGCGCGCGGCGACGGCGACGGGGTCGAGGAACGGCCGGTGGCGCGCGCGGCGACGACGATGGTGTCGGGGCCGGCAGGGGCGGCGGGCGCGGCGACGGTGTCGGGGCAGTGGCTCGGCGGCGGCGACGGCGAGCTGGACCAGCCTGACGGCGTCGGGGCAGGGCTCGGCGGCGACGGCGATGAGGAGCAGAGGCGTCGGGGCGAGAAGAAAGAGATTGGTTTTGGCGAAAACTGCTAAGTCCTGTATATATAGCAAGAGCATTGGGCCCGGTTGGTGGCTCCAACCGGGACTAATGCCACCTTTAGTCCAGGTTGGTGCCACCAACCGGTACCAAAGGCCTCTTTTCAGCAGCCCAAAGGGCGGGAAGCGGCGGCCTTTGGTCCCGGTTGGAGGCACCAACCGGGACTAAAGGGTGGGCATTGGTACCGGTTGGTGCCACGAACCGGTACCAATGCACCCCCTTTAGTCCCGGTTGGAGCCACCAACCGGGACCAAAGGCCCCTATGCTGCCCGCGTCGCGGCCAAAGTTTAGTCCCACCTCGCTAGTTGAGAGGGGCGCGCAGTGGTTTATAAGCCCCACTGCAGCACCCCTCTCGAGCTCCTCTCCACTTCAGCTTACGGGCCTACTTGCTACTGCATTGCCTGATGGGCCTTCTGGACCTACTGCGGGCCTGAATCCTGGCCCATAGTAGGGTTTCAAGTCGTATTCAGGCCGTGGGGGCCCAGTAGGAGGCATTTTTTTTGTTTTTTTGTTTTCCTTACTTATTGTTGCTATTTTTATTTTTTTGTTTTGTTTTCTGCATTATTTATTTTCTTTTGTTTTTTGCTTTATTTTTTAATTCTTTTTGCTTTTAGTTTTAGGAAAATTATAAACTTTCTGTTAGTGCCATTACTTTTCAAATTTCAAAACACTTTTTTTGTTTTTTTGTTTTCTTTCTTGCTTTATTTATTTTATTTTCTTTCTACTTACAACAAAATACTTATTGTTGTTTTTTTGTTTTGTTTTCTGGATTATTTATTTTCTTTTGTTTTTTGCTTTATTTTTTAATTCTTGTTTCTTTTAGTTTTAGGAAAATTATAAACTCTCTGTTACTGCCATTACTTTTCAAATTTGAAAACACTTTTTTTGTTTTTTTGTTTTCTTTCTTGCTTTATTTATTTCATTTTGTTTCTACTTACAACAAAATACTTATTGTTGTTTTTTTGTTTTGTTTTCTGCATTATTTATTTTCTTTTGTTTTTCGCTTTATTTTTTAATTCTTTTTGCTTTTAGTTTTAGGAAAATTATAAACTTTCTGTTACTGCCATTACTTTTCAAATTTGAAAACACTTTTTTTGTTTTTTTGTTTTCTTTCTAGCTTTATTTATTTTATTTTGTTTCTACTTACAACAAAATACTTATTGTTGCTATTTTTAATTATTACGAGGGCCGAACCATAAGACATTAAAGCATTTCAAATGAACTCTGAAAAAGTTGAAAGTTGGCATGGTATCATAAATTGACCCACACATAGCATGTGCATATACAAAACGGACAATGGTATCATACTCGTCAGTTACAAAGTTGGCATGGTATCATCATAATAGTTGCAGGAGAAAGTCTTCACTTTTTCTTCGCTTGTGTCATTTTTTTATTGCGCCGTAACCATGGATAATCTTCATCGTTTATCAGGATGCTGGGGTCAGCCTTGACTTTGAAGGGAGGAATTTCATGAAACTTTTCATAATCTTCAGACATGTCTGTCTTGTCCTCCACTCCCACGATGTCCCTTTTTCCTGAAAGAACTATGTGGCGCTTTGGCTCATTGTATGATGTATTCGCTTCCTTATCTTTTCTCTTTCTCAGTCTGGTAGACATGTCCTTCACATAGATAACCTGTGCCACATCATTGGCTAGGACGAACGGTTCGTTAGTGTATCCAAGATTTTCAGATCCACTGTTGTCATTCCGTACTGTGGGTCTACCTGTACCCCGCCTCCTGACAGATTGACCCATTTGCACTTAAACAAAGGGACCTTAAAATCATGTCCGTAGTCAAGTTCCCATATGTCCACTATGTAACCATAATATGTGTCCTTTCCCCTCTCGGTTGTTGCATCAAAGCGGACACCGCTGTTTTGGTTGGTGCTCTTTGATCTTGGTCAATCGTGTAAAATGTATTCCCATTTATCTCGTATCCTTTCCAAATCGTAACAGTCGAAGATGGTCCCCTGGACAACAAGTACAGCTCATCACAAACAGTGTTGTCACCTCTGAGACGTGCTTCCAACCAACTGCTGAAAGTCCTGATGTGTTCACATGTAATCGAGTCGTCGCATTGCTCCGGGTGTTTGGAGTGCAGATTGTTCTTGTGTTCATCGACATACTGGGTCACCAAGGTAGAGTTCTGTAGAACTGTGTAGTGTGCTTGATACCAAGAATATCCGTCCCTGCATATTATTGAGTCCCTTCCAAGCGTGCCTTTTCCAGTCAGTCTCCCCTCATACCGCGATTGAGGGAGACCTATCTTCTTAAGGCCAGGAATGAAGTCAACACAAAACCCGATGACATCCTCTGTTTGATGGCCCATGGAGATGCTTCCTTCTGGCCTAGCGCGGTTACAGACATATTTCTTTAGGACTCCCATGAACCTATCAAAGGGGTACATATTGTGTAGAAATACGGGGCCCAGAATGACAATCTCGTCAACTAGATGAACTAGGACGTGCGTCATGATATTGAAGAAGGATGGTGGGAACACTAGCTCAAAACTGACAAGACATTGCACCACATTACTCCTTAGCCTTGGTATGATTTCTGGATCGATCACCTTCTGAGAGATTGCATAGAGGAATGCACATAGCTTCACAATGGCTAATCGGACGTTTTCCGGTAGAAGCCCCCTCAATGCAACCGGAAGCAGTTGCGTCATAATCACGTGGCAGTCATGAGACTTTAGGTTCTGAAACTTTTTCTCTGCCATATTTATTATTCCTTTTATATTCGACGAGAAGCCAGTCGGGACCTTCATACTAAGCAGGCATTCAAAGAAGATTTCCTTCTCTTCTTTGGTAAGAGCATAGCTGGCAGGACCTTCATACTGCTTTGGAGGCATGCCGTCTTTTTCGTGCAAACATTGCAGGTCCTCCCGTGCCTCAGCTGTATCTCTTGTCTTCTCATACACGTGCAAGAAGCCTAGCAGGTTCACGCAAAGGTTCTTCGTCACGTGCATCACGTGGATCGAAGAGCGGACCTCTAGGTCTTTCCAGTAGGGTAGGTCCCAAAATATAGATTTCTTCTTCCACATGGGTGCGTGTCCCCCAGCGTCACTCGGAACAGCTAGTCCGCCGGGACCCTTTCCAAAGATTACGTGTAAATCATTGACCATAGCAAGTACGTGATCACCGGTACGCATGGCGGGCTTCTTCTGGTGATCTTCCTCGCCTTTGAAATGATTGCCTTTCTTTCGACATTGATGGTTGGTCGGAAGAAATCGATGATGGCTGAGGTACACATTCTTCCTGCAGCTTGCCAAGTATATACTATCGGTGTCAAGTAAACAGTGTGTGCATGCGTGGTATCCCTTGTTTGTCTGTCCTGAAAGGTTACTAAGAGCGGGCCAATCGTTGATGGTCATGAACAACAACGCCTTTAGGTAAAATTCCTCCTGTTTGTGCTCATCCCACGTACGTACACCGTTTCCATTCCACAACTGGAAAAGTTCTTCAACTAATGGCCTTAGGTACACATCAATGTCGTTGCCGGGTTGCTTAGGTCCTTGGATGAGAACTGGCATCATAATGAACTTCCGCTTCATGCACATCCAAGGAGGAAGGTTATACATACATAGAGTCACAGGCCAGGTGCTGTGATTGCTGCTCTGCTCCCCGAAAGGATTAATGCCATCCACGCTTAAAGCAAACCATACGTTCCTTGGATCACTTGCAAACTCATCCCAGTACTTTCTCTCAATTTTTCTCCACTGCGACCCGTCAGCGGATGCTCTCAACTTCCCGTCTTTCTTATGGTCCTCACTGTGCCATCGCATCAACCTGGCATGCTCTCCGTTTCTGAACAGACGTTTCAACCGTGGTATTATAGGAGCATACCACATCACCTTCGCAGGAACCCTCGTCCTGGGGGGCTCGCTGTCAACATCACCAAGGTCATCTCGTCTGATCTTATACCGTAATGCACCGCATACCGGGCATGCGTTCAGATCCTTGTACGCACCGCGGTAGAGGATGCAGTCATTAGGGCATGCATGTATCTTCTGCACCTCCAATCCTAGAGGGCATACGACCTTCTTTGCTGCGTATGTACTGTCGGGCAATTCGTTATCCTTTGGAAACTTCTTCAATATTTTCAGTAGCTTCTCAAATCCTTTGTCAGGCACAACATTCTCTGCCTTCCACTGCAGCAATTCCAGTACGGTACCGAGCTTTGTGTTGCCATCTTCGCAATTGGGGTACAACCCTTTTTTGTGGTCCTCTAACATGCGATCGAACTTCAGCTTCTCCTTTTGACTTTCGCATTGCGTCCTTGCATCGACAATGACCCGGCGGAGATCATCATCATCGGGCACATCGTCTGGATCCTCTTGATCTTCAGCAGCTTCGCCCATTGCAGCATCATCGTGCACATCGTCTGGTTCCTCTTGATGTTCAGTAGCATCACCGTATTCAGGGGGCACATAGTTGTCATCGTACTCTTCTTCTTCGGCGTCTTCCATCATAACCCCTATTTATCCGTGCCTTGTCCAAACATTATAGTATGGCATGAAACCCTTGTAAAGCACGTGGGTGTGGAGGATTTTCCGGTCAGAGTAAGACTTCGTATTCCCACATATAGGGCATGGAAAACACATAAAACCATTCTGCTTGTTTGCCTCAGCCACTTCGAGAAAATCATGCACGCCCTTAATGTACTCGGAGGTGTGTCTTGAACTGTACATCCATTGCCGGTTCATCTGCGTGCATTATATATAATTAAGTGTGTCCAAAATCATTACAGAACACTAAAAACAAATTAATAGAAGTTCATCATCACACTAAAACCAAAGTACATACATAGTTCTCATCTAACAACATAAAGCTCTGCAGAGCATCTAAATTAATTAAACCATACACTGAAACTATGTAAAACATTTCAATGCGAAAATAAATGCGATCATAATCGCAACCAATGTAACAACTGATCCAACGGCATAATGATACCAAGCCTCCGTATGAATGGCATATTTTCTAATCTTTCTAATCTTCAAGCGCATTGCATCCATCTTGATCTTGTGATCATCGACGACATCCGCAACATGCAACTCCAATATCATCTTCTCCTCCTCAATTTTTCTAATTTTTTCCTTCAACAAATTGTTTTCTTCTTCAACTAAATTTAACATCTCGACAATAGGGTCGGTTGGAATTTCTGGTTCAACAACCTCCTAGATAAATAAAATCTATGTCACGTTGGTCGGCATAATTGTCATAAACAATAAATGAACCAATAGTTATGAAAAGATAATATATACCACATCCGAATCATAGACAAGACGAGGGCCGACGGGGGCGGATACCAAAACCATCGCACTATATAAGATGCAATAATAAAAGTAAGAAAATTATACAAGTATCTATATAAACATACAAGTAAGAGGCTCACCACGGTGGTGCCGGCGACGAGATCGGCGCGGGCGATCGACGGCGGTGAAGACGGGGACGGGACGTGACGGACCGCTAAACCTAGACAAATATTGAGGAAAATGGAGCTTGGAGGTGGAGCTTGGAGAGGAGAAAGCTTAAGTAGTGTGGCTCGGGCATTCCATCGAACACCTAGCGTGCATAGGAGGTGAGCTAGAGCACCACAAAGCTCCCTCCTTGCATGCCACGAAAAACAGAGCAGTGAGAGTGCTCTGCTCGCGGGATATATATAGGCAACTAATTGGTCCCGGTTCGTGGCTTGAACCGGGACTAAAGGGAAGCCTTTGGTCCCGGTTCAGGCGACCCACCGGGTCCAATGGTGGTGGGCCAGGAGCAAGGCACATTGGTCCCGGTTCGTCCAACCAACCGGGACCAAAAGGTCCATACGAACCAGGACCAATGGCCCACGTGGCCTGGCCGGCCCCCGGGGCTCACGAGCCGGGTCCAATGCCCCCATTGGTCCCGGTTCTGGATTGAACCGGGGCTAATGGGCTGACCCGGCCTGGACCATTGCCCCCTTTTCTACTAGTGCATATTTATGTCTTTGATATTGTTTATTCAAAAATAGTTGACAACTAATTTGTATTGTCAACTTATTTCGGTGCAAGCAAACATGTCCAGTGCTTGGTAGACAGGACCGTATACTGTCCTGGGGCTGAACTCAACTGCGAGGAGCTCAGTCATTATGTTTCATGGCTTGAGGATCTTGATACTGTCAAGACAAATTTTCTTCCTGCATTTAGAAATGTTAGTACTGAAAATGTGCGACCAATAGTGTTTGTAGTGAACTACGGTCACATCTATTTAGGAAGGATGGTAAGATTTTTACTATTTGTCATCAGTGCATCTTTTCCATACATTATTTTTGAAGCTAAACTTCATTGCTAAGTATGTTACTATACGATGTTCTTCAACAGGGACTCCCGATGAATTTTGTGCCTTATGGGATCGAGACTAAAGGTACCATGAGTATTATCAGCTTACGGCCAAGATATCCTACAGATTACTTTAGTGCATTCAAGATTAGCGACGGATGCTTAATAGTGCAAGCCTGGACCAAATATGTGATGGGGGAGCGCAGAGAAGTACTACGGGGCAGCAAACAGATGCGCTACCCACGATTAGGAGACAGGTTCATCTGCATGCTCCAGTTTGATCAAGGAGGAGAGCTATACATGTTTTATATTATTTTATCTAAGAGAGAGCAGCAGGAGTAATTAGCTAGCGAGAAATGAGTTTGAGGATGATGATGTGCTACACTATTACTATGATGATAAAATAGCTAGTGTTGGTGGTAATGACTATGATGATTATTATTAGCTAGTGTTAGTGGTGATTAAATAAATACTGTTGGTGGTAATGACTATGATGATGATTAAATAGCTTGTGCTAGCGGATTAGATTCAAGTGGAGGCAACATGTGGTGCACATCGAAAGTACTACTAGTCCAAACTAGATCAAGTTCGGATGAGTAGCATACTTTTGACATGCACCACATATTGCCTCCACTTGAACCTAATCCACCTTCATTTGACACACTGTTATGGACATAATGATGTAAACCTCATAACTGATATTGTACCAATATTTGTACGATGGCGCATAAATACACTAAAAATAAAAAAATTAAAAAAAGTAGTAGTAGTGACGGACAGAAAACACGCTGCAAGTAGTTACCTTAGCAGTAGCGTGGTACTGAACAAACGCTGCAGCTATTTGTCCTAGCAGTAGCGCGTGCGGGCATGCGCTACTGCTAAGCAATAGCTGTAGCGCCTTATTAGTAGCGCGCCTACCCGCGCTACTAATGGGCACAAAACCAGCGTTACTGCTAGGGTTTTCCCTAGTAGTGCAAAGCCATCTACACACTACATTGTCCTCGGCTAAATGCATCGGCTGTGGCAGCTTCATCGTGCTCGCCGAAAAGAACTCGGCGAGTTGGGGACAGCGCCAACAACCAATGGCAAGACTTTTGTACAGGGATTTACTTGCTCAACCCGACTGGTAGAACTTCAAAATTGGGAATGGTGTAGCTAAATTTGGGTTCGGTATACTCGTTTATCTTTGATTGTAACCGCTTGGTAGTATACAGTGGCAGAGCCAGCGTATAGCCGTTGGGTTCAAGTGAGCCCAACGAATTATGGCCGCTACGTACTGTATATGTCCTGATCAAACGGATGAACCCAACAGAAAATTATGGTTGAATCCAACGCAAGTTACAAAAGCAGAAACAGGCGCCTTTTGGTCCCATTAATTTTTAACGTGATGCCCAGGATCCGGACTGACACGTGCATGTACGCAGGTAAGGCAACTGGCTTCTCTCTCTTAAGAAGAAGGTAACACGGGAGGCCGCACACCTCCAGAATTGACTCGATCTCTTACCTCTCCACTGGAGAGACTCTCATATCTCTCCTCTCTGATGTTCCGCCGTTCCGTTCTAGTATCTCTTGATCCCCAGCGCGAAGAGCAGAATGACAGTCCAAATTCAAGGAATCGTATCCCTACATCTTCTCCCTCAATCCTACTAGTAGCCTAATACGGTCATGTCATTTTCCCTAATTATTTTCCTAATTGATTGTTCCCTGAACTTTGACCTATCTAGGCTATAGAATTGTGATTCTCAAAATTAAACTAATCAACGAATTGAGATTAACGGGGCTGGCAGTTTCGCAAAACGACCCGTTAGGCAAAGTGCACGTAGTTTCCCAAAGCCTTCTATACAAAGAGAATTAATTTAGATGACCCGCTTTTAATACAGATCTGAAGGGAATTTTGGAGTACACAAAAATCCTAAGAAGTAACATTAAATTAGGCGAAGATATTTCACCAGGGACATCATATGCCGCCGCCTTATTTTGGTTATCCATGCAGGGTTTGGAGATGCTCCACAAAGATTTAACTGTTTTGCTAAAGCAGATCTAGATGTACACTAAGTATTGCACATCTAAATCCTACGCCATTGAATTTACATGAAGATTCGTACAAGAATTTTCATTAGTTTGTTTTCTTATTCTTTCCAGTTTGATTGGGACACTTAGATGTGCCTTAGGCTGACCCAAGATTTAATCTAGAACAATCTCTCCTTTGGTCTACCAACTTCAAAAAGCTAGCGAGTTACCACATCATTCGTGCCGAGATGATTTTTTCGGCTATGAATGTTGTCAACAAAAAGTTGTGCAATAAATTAGGTGACCTATTCATGTTTGGTTGCTTAATTCGCCATTTGGAGAAAGATATGTTTTAGGTCATCGGTAATGATCATGCATTCGTTATATGGAGAAAGCTATGGTTTATGTCATCGGTAATGATCATGTATTCGCTATGTGAGTTACTTTATATGCTTCTTTCATTTGATGCTACTTATTTTAAATTTGCCAAATAATTGCCATTCTTTCTGGTGCTTTTTTTTGTGAGTATTTTTTCTGGTGCTTTTAGGAGGATGACAACCTGCACTTGAAGCTATGAAGTTTATTTTGACATTACTCTACTTACAATTAGTAAAGTGGTTTCATAATTTCGTCCAACCAGTATGTCTTGCACTCTTCAATTTTTACTGTAATAGCTATATGTTATAATTGATATTATGTTTCTATTCGCTATACTATTTTTGAGTGATATATTATTGTTGTACAATAATATGGAAGTGGACATTACAGTTAACCCATTCATCCCAAATCCTCACATTGAGTCAATGAGTGAACCCAATGGCCAACTTTTCTGGCTCTGCCCCTGGTAGTATACTTGTTTATATAGCAATTCATTTCTACGCTGAGATCCATGCATGGATTTTTCTCATTTTTTCGAAAATAGAATAACACATGGACTTGACCCTTCTTATGTAAAAAAAATACATTACAGCTATAATGTGCGAATAAATAGATTGGATTTTTTACATCTAGCATAAGTATATAAAATGAGATTATTTTTTGATTAAACTGTATTATTCTAAGTACTTATGGTGCACCAAAAATCCTAATGTTTTTTCACACATTGGAATAGTATAATGTATTGTTGACCTGAGAAGCTTCATGTCCAAGTGATATCTCTTTTGAGAGGAACAAAAAGAAGACTTATACTTTTTGGGGGGCAACGGCAGCAGCACAGGCTATTCATATAGATAGAAAGAAGTGAAGACAAAATGTATATATGTGTGCGTATTTGAAGGGATCTCGACAGAAACCCAAAACAAGCGGAAAATAAAAGAACTAGCCTAGGCCCTCGGCTGGCATGGCTGCACCCAAAGCCATCTGGCATTGTCTAATGTCGTCCAAGCCAAGCGAAGCCACTTCCAGGTGGGTTAGGAGAGACACACTGAAAATGCATGTGTGGTGCTCCTTCCAGATGTTCCACAAGGTATAAACCAATTGACCACGGCACTGTCTTTAGACTTGCTTAAAAAACTACTATTTGGTATATAGTTGGTTAGCTAGCATAGATCACTTGAGGTAACCAACAAAACATTGCGGAAGGGGCTTCTTTTTCGGCCGCCATATAAAGAGGACGCAATAGCTTCCTTGCCTCATCGATACCTTTTAGCAATATGTTGCCATCAGGAAGAACATCATGCAAATACTTCAAGTTCATAGCGAGGGACGTGTCTATGCTATTGCTTTTCACCTTAATGTCCAAAAGATTTGTCATGACACTTCGCCAGGTGTGTTCTGTCTTGCATCTAGCGTACAATGGAGTTGTTGAGTCATTCACGAGAGTCGCAAATTTGGTAGCCTTTGTGCGAGCAGTAGTCTCGGTGCTAGTCTCTTTCATGATCAGCTCTTGCATGTTTTCATCATGCACCATTCCGGCCAATTTGCCCTCGATGACTGGCTTGTTAGCTTTGGCCTCCTCAGTTTCATCGAAGTCTTCACCCGACTCGTCCTCTTCATCACTGTCGGACTATTCAACATGTCCATCCATCAGCCATTCTTGTTCTTCGTCATGTTCCGCTTCTTCACATGACATCCCATCCTCCCCATGACTTGTCCATGTCATATAACAGGACATGAAACAAGTAGCCAACAAATGCGTATGCAACTCTCCTGGTTCAAATGTATACATAACATCATTTTTACAAGTAACACACGGACAACAAATGTTCTTTGCACCCCGTTTTCTCTCATCTTCCTCCGCAAACTCTAATAACTCCATCAAACCATTAACAAAAGCATTCGATGACCTTGGTATGAAGTACATCCAACTACGATCCGTCATTCGGCGCCAAGCTGCAACATACATACATAACTAATCGATTACTATTGGATCTAAGAATATGTAGAAATAAAAAATTAGGCATGAACTTTGCTAAGAAAGGGACATATTGAGTGACACCAACTCGACGAAACAGAAATTAATCAACATTTCGACGAGATTTGACATTCATTTTATTTTCCCTCAAAAAATGCAACAAAGCATGCGATCAACCGAATGTTGCATCGCCCTCACGTCCACCACGCCATCTGAACAATCAACTATGCATGCATGATCGGTCATACAATGATACTACTCGTATTAGAGCCTATAGATAGAAATCAGAAGAAGAATTCGCAGCTAAATGTGTCTCATTCGTCTCTCCAATGTCGTGTGCGATTGGTCAGATGAAATAAAGAGGAAAGATATGTTGTGGCTGGAAGCGTTTAATTAGGTGGGCCTACCTCTAGAAGGATAAAGAGGGTGGTAGGGTGGACATATGCTAATTAATTAGAGTGGAGGTGGGCCCGAGGAGTAACTATGCCTTGGAAAAGTGGGTCTCATAAGGCTAAATAGGTGAGAGAGTGGCTTGGTTTACGGAAGACAGGCGCTCACTGCGGCATGTTTTGTGTGGAACTCGAAGACGTCTCTCAACTATAGATTCTTCACCTAGCTGGACTCCAAGGACTGACTTCGGATCAGCTGGTGCGCTGGGTGCTCCAGCATCAACTGGCTTGCCTAAAGTGTGACCAGCTACCGGATTGCATTGGTCACCAGCTCCGGGGTTGCGTTTTTGCATGCATGGTGTGCCACCGTGTGTTGACGGCATGTGGGCACGTTGAGTGGATACCGCATGCCAACAACACTCTGGTCGGATGGGATTTGCTTCTCGTGGAGGTGGGCTCCATGGATTTCATGACAATTCTTATGCTCATAGTCTTGGAAAATTGAAAGCACAGAAACATGGTCGTCTTTGATCATGCTACACCTGCGGTAGAGCAAGTCTTGTTGGCAGCGTTGCAGGAAGGTAGAGCTTGTGTGGCTGCAGGCTGTCTGCATACTGATGCAGATGCTTTTTATGGGTAGCTTCAGAGGTGGAGAGATTTTGGGAAGAGTCCATTATGGATTAGTCAGGTAGATGAGGTGTTGGTGTATCGCATCCAATTGTACGAATATTTCGTTGTCGCTGAGCTATCTCGCTCTTTGTCCTTCAATATATGAACCGCATGTTTGTGCATATTTGATTTTTATAAAATTTGAAGAACATTGTGGCCACAATCTTTTTTTTTTTTGCTCCTCTCGGCTGGCCTTTATGTGTAGGACATTTAGATGTGTACGTACGAATACGATTTTGCTCGTTTTTCCAAGAATTGATTTTTTTTTAAGATTACTTCTAGATTTAGGTGTTTTTCTAGTGAGTCCTGGTAAAGCTCCCAGACGGCATATTTTTTTAAGCATGGTCCTCGATAATCCGTAGTTTTAGCAATTTTGCTCTAGAACTAAGACGGGTTGGCAAGTCTTGGAATCAGTAGATTCAAGAGCCATACTTATAGATTGTCTACCTGCATTTTCCATCCAAATAATTATGAGAGCATCTGAATGGGCATGGATTGCCTACGGCAGGCAATAGAAGAAAGTGACATGGACTGCCTAGGGCTGGTGATAGAAGAAGTGGTGCGGATGTGAAGGCCGTGCCCCATTGAAGAATATCAGCTTGCTGGAGGCAGCTCAATAAAAGGCAACAAAGAGCATACACATCCATATAAACATTCATTTGATCCGTTTTCATAGTATGATCTGATTTTACTATATTGCAGGTACAATAATCTATTATTTATGCTCGTGCAAAGAGTCCACCAAAGCTAGTTTAATATAGGGTTAGGTGGTATCATAAATGAAACTGCAAGTATTGTTTGAACTAGAATTCATAGTCACTTGGAGTTCAACTCAAACTATGGTGCGTGGGTGTCTCCCGCCAGAACGAGCTGACCACAACAGTGAAGGACACAAATGGGAGCTTCATCAATGGCCCGCAGAGTGCACAGTAATTGATGATAAAACAGTGCGACATGGCGCCTGACGCTAGACTAAGAGAAGCTGAAATCAAAAATCTTGTGAAAGAAGGACGCTGCAGTAGGATGGGGAGAAATAGTCGTGTCTGACTAAGAACAAGCATAACAAAACATATCTTGGGTGGAGGAAACTAAAGCCAACTTCGGACTAGGTTGTTCCTCGCCAAAAGAATTGGTCGTGGGCCATCGCAGCTTTGTCATGGGCATCAGGAAGAACTCAATGCCAGGGCCAGCACCAGCCCCCAACGACCCTGACAAAGTTAAAGAGTAAATTGCATTGTCGATACATGAGGTTGTCCAGAAAGTTCACTTTCATACATCAAGTATCAAATTTCTCACTTTCATACATGATGTTGCATTTGTGGGATAAAACAGTACAACACAACTGCGTGAGGCCGACGTGGCACGCCGCACGTGATGTGTACCTCTTCACCTGTAGTTGGTAGGGTGTTATTTGAAAAGTTACAGTTGCCACTTTTCATTTTGGTCCTTGTTGGTCATTTAGCGAACAAAAGAGGCACTGCTGCTGAATTCCCAAATCGATGTGGTACTGTGCATATGTGGAACAGTGTATTCAGAAACATGTGTCAACATTATTTGACATGATTCAGTAGTTGGCATATATTCAGAAATTGAGATGCCAGCTAAGAGAAAACATATATTTGACATTACTCATTCAGATACTGCAAGAACAACCATATAGTTGACATGATCCAAGTAAATTTGATAGCAAGCAAAGGATATGAAACATAATTCAGAAATGAATGACATAGTATGCATCACCATGTCATGTTCACTACAGAGTTCAGAACATCATCTGCAAAATACATGTCTACACATGACGAAAATAAATACTAGCTTTCCAAGCTCTAGTTGAGGACTGTTGGTTCCTGAGTTGAAACGTTGGCTAGGCTGTGCCCTTTTTGTCCCACCAATGTAACATCATGTATGAAACTGTGAAATTTGATACTTGATGTATGAAACTGAACTTTCTGGCGAAATTCATGTTTTGACAGTGCAATTTACTCAGGCATAAATACATGGATTTGACTGCACCACCCTACTGCTAGAATTACAAAATTGGGATTGATGAGGCTGGACCCTGGTTTAGTACACCCCTTATTTAACCATGAGATTCTATGCTGAGATGCGTGCGTGAATTTTCTTATTCTTTCCTTCTCAATTGTATTAGCATGTCGAGTTCAAACTATTAGGTAAACAACACACAAGAGCAACAATTTCAGTGAAACAAAGGAGATATTTTGTACAACTATCCATCCATCTATCTATCTATCTATATATCTATATATCTATAAATCAATTCTATTATTTACTAAAAGAAAATTGAGTTTTTTCTAGGATTTAACTAGTGAATATAGAAAAAAAAGGACATGGACAGCAATTAGCATCCAGGAAGTGTTGCGGCATTTTTTAATACATATAGGCTAGAACATCCCACGTTAATGAGAAACTACAGCCATTGTTCTGCTGAATCGATTAAAACTATAAATCTATGACAATTCAATCTACGTAACATATCTAACCAAATGGGACACATCATCTAAATTGTTTTGATAGTTGGACGGGGATGAAAGAATTACATTTCTAGCTCCCATTTTGTATTGCTGAAACTGTGCATAGGAATGTTTTTACCATCAATCTGGTATCATATTGTCGCAATAGGCTTCTTCCCTTGAAATAGACGTTCATGGCTCTCTGCCCAGATCGCCCACGGCGGCACTTCATCTCCTCCACTGTCATGCTTGCCAAACCAGTCACTGAAGAAACCGGCCTTGGTTGACCTCCATGCCTTCTTGTTCAGTGAGATTTTGTAGAGAGGCCAGTCAAAGTACTCCATGGGCTCGAAAGAAAAGAAGGATGATCTAATATGTACTCCATGGCCTCGAAAGAAAACAAAAGTATCTAAAAAGGATGGGGAGAGAAAAGAAGTGCAAGCTCAGACTCAAAACTGTACTAGCTAGTGTTGTTCGACTAATTCTGCATTTGCTTCACATACCAAGCAAGATGGATTCACTTCGACACCAACGACACCTAACCTGATCGACCATCCAGGAGAAGCAACACATGTACTCTGAATAGAAGATACACCAGGGAAGAAGCATCCCACAGCATCACCTGATAGGGGAGGCTGGCCACATGGAGATCAACTGTTTGTCATTGTAGCAGATCATCCCACGCACTGTTACTAATGTCCAATGATGAAGCTACAAGATCCAAAATGCAACTAAGCTGCCTAAAGCGCGTTCTTGTTGCGCCCAGTTATGGGCCATTAAAAAGTGTGTCAACAAGGTCGTCAGCAACCTGGAGATACACATTGCGAGGTTGGGCGGTTGGCCCTCCACCCTAGACAGTGATACACCCGTGCTATCAGATACCCATAGCCAATCGGGAGACATAGTGACAACCTTGACGTGTGTTTATCATGATTAGGTAAATGACCTTGTGTTGGTTTTGGTCAACAAAAATTTATAAAGACATTGGCTAAAGAATTATTTCCGTCGCATCGGGACAAACACGGACTTGTACCCATCAAGTCATTAAGTTAGGGATACTCATTGATCACTTGTAGCAAATATGTGAACCTATACCGCAATTGAAGTGATCCATAGGAATTGTGTTTTCCAGTAACATGTGTTACTCCTGCTCCCGCCTTCCTATGGTAATCAACCCTATCTAACGACCACGAAGAAGACATTCAATTTGCTTCCTTGCCAGTGGGTATTTTCTTTTATCTCATACTCTCACGACCGGCTGTCGATTTATACCAGATTCAGTGACTCCCTTCTCTCCCATGTCCCTTCTATACCCCTCTCCCTCTCGACCTAGGAACATCGTGAGCTAGTAGATGATGCCGCACCCGCTACCCACTTGTTATTGCAGCACCCACTCAACCTCATGCTGTTTTTTCCACTCGCCTGTCTGCATTATCTCCTTATTGCCATCTGTCCCTTCTCTACCCATCCATTCCTCCCTTATAACCCACTATCCATCAATGTCAGAGGGATGGACACCAACCGGTGAGCTTGATACCTCCTGTCACTGCGACTGCTAGAGCCGGAGCAAGGTGGAGGTGGGCACTCCACAAACTAAATGGAAGTCTCATTTTTTGTGTGGTTCAAAGCCTTTGCCAAGTGTAACGAAATGGGCAATCCACAAACTAAATGGACACATGTAAGGTGCATTTATGTCTGTTGTCTGCAATTATCTTAATTTTACCTGGTACACATACGTATAAGACACTCGATAGAGGCTTTGGTGGGTCCACGAAAGAAGGAACTTGGCAAAGCTCACATTGCATACAAAGTAAGCTGGCACTCATAAATCATTTACTAAGTTCATATGTCCCTTCGCCAAGTACAATGTGTACTTCCGAAATGAAATTCTAGCACCACCAGTTACTACCGACACTACAAAAAAATACACTTCCGTGATGATACGTGTTTGTCACAGTAGGTCGCGTTTTGTGTTATGCATTTACATCCATAACGATTTTATGACAGAATCAAGATAGTCATACCTTTGCTGTCGTAGAAGTGTTCCATGACATTATCAAAATTATCATTACAGAAGTGTCCACTTCCATGACGATAAATCGCGCGTCACAGAAGTGATTTCGTCAAGGGTGACCGACACGTGGCATCCACCGTAAGGGAACGCCGTTAAGCTATCGGGTCGGGTTTTGGATCCGATAACCCGTTAACAGCCCGGACCAATGGGGATTTTCCACGTGTAAAATCATCATTGGCTGGAGGAGATACGTGTCGGCTCGTTGTCGGGATAGATGTCATCCACTCATTGGACAGAAGGCGTCTATGATACGTCGACACGTGGCACGGCCCAACAGAGGCCCATTCCTGTGAAAAGGTCGGCCCGTTTGACTTTGTCAAAAGGTGACGGGCCGGCCCATGGAAAGCCTGTTAACGACCTGTTCGCATATAGCCCATTTACAGCTCGCTAACCCAAGGCCCGTTACGCCCTATCCGAATTAGGCCCAGTAGCGTCATCTGGGCCATCCAATATGATTCCAGCCCGTTTTCACTTCTGGCCCATGAATGGCCCATGACGTCTTTCGGCCCATATGAGGCCCTATGTAACTCTTGGCCTATTAACGGCCCGTCGTGAAACTGGCCCACAATGAATAGTGTATCACTTTAGACCAATTAACGACCCGTGGTGAAACTGGCCCATAATGAACAGTGTATCACTTTACGTCCATTAAGGGCCCGTTATTCAGTTGGGTCGTTTCCAGCCCATGTTATCTTTCGGCCTTCTAAGATCCCATTTATTCTTGGGCTCATTTCCAGCATTCGTTTACTTACGGTCCGTTACTGTCATTTTCTGCTTGTGGGCCAAATTCAGCCCGTGGTTACAATCGGCCCGTTTGTGATCCGTTAATACATTGGGCCGTTTTCATAGCGTCATCAAATACAGACTATTAACGATGGCCCGTTATGGCCGGCCCATGAACGAACGATTCCAACTCTAGCCCGTTTACGGCCATAATGCGGCCTGTTATTGGCCCATGTTTGGCCAATCGATCATACGGCCCGTATAAGGTCCATTGATGATACGGCCCATAGAAGGCCCATTGTTTCTACGGCCCGTAGAAGGGCCAATGTTTCTACAGCCCGTAGAAGGTCTACTATTTCTACGGCCCGTAGAAGGCCCACTGTTTCTACGGCCCATAGGAGGCCCAATGTCACTATAGTAAATATTAACCCATGGTTATTGTGGCCTAGTTTTAAAAAATAGGTTATTGCAGCCACTAGCAAACCGCAGAAAAAGAACTACTCTGGCTACAAGCAAACAAATAAACAAGACAACAAGGAAATAAAAAAGCAAGCAACTTATGCTAGGCTATCACGGCTATTACACATATTACATCCGCTGGGCATCAAAGTTCACCACCACTGCAAATATAGGGAACACAACAGCATATAAACGCCGCAGCAAAACAAGTCCAGAACTGAAACCACTTCAGAAGAGTTCAAGAAACAATATCCTGGGTACCCATAATGCTAGCAAGATGCTTAGCAAGCTTATTAACTTTCTCTTGTTTGGCGCTTAAATCCTCCAGCGCTTGCTGTTGCATAAGAAAGTACGCATCTGAATTCTGCAGGGACTTCCTCAGTCCTTCGGCTTCTTGCCGCAGCACAGCTGACTGATGCCTTTCAGCTTGTAGCTGAGACTGAAGAAGCCGAAGTGATTCAGGCAGCGAGTTTGAAGAGCTTGTGCCAGCGGTACTGGCCAGTAACACTACAAGAAATCTGTTAATCCATGACAGCTTCGGTCCGTCACAGACTAGTGAAAAACTATCATGGATGGTTGTCCATGACGGATTTGAAATCCGTCACGTATATCGCGTCATAATTTGACACCATGCCCTCCATGACGGATGTTTGACCGTCATCAATCTACCCTAGGCCCGTCCGGCCCTAAACAGGCCCAAACCTTTATGACAGACCTATCCGTCATGGATGTACATGACGTGGCAGCTGATGTGGCATCATGGTGGATCTGACGTGGCAGCCCAACAATAGCCCATTTATATTTGTACAATCATTAATTTAGGCCCATATAGTCCATTTGTTTATTGGGCCTTCACCCATTTTTTAATATTTTAATATTCTTTATAGTATGCCTTATGTCCACATTAATTTTACTGGATTATTATTGGCCTTGGCCTGCTCCATCCCTTCTTCGGCCCAGGATGCAAAATACTTATCCACACAAAATAAGTAAAGAATCTCTATTAAACTAGAAACAATACTGTAGTGCACAATTACAAATTCACAACTACAAAATAATGATCACAATAACATTAAAATTACAAATCAGTCACACTGGACATTTAGATAAACATAATATGTAATCGTGTTCGCAGTAGTATCAATGTTCCTATCCAAGTGGAGTAACCCATCTAAACCAAACCCAACTGTCTTCTGTTCTATCTTAGTTACCTGCAAAAGAATAGCTAAAAAAATGTGAGAACTATCCACATGAGGAATAAATTATGGGAAAGATTCATACAAACCCTTATTTAAAATGACACTAATTAGCTCACCCGCAATAAATGAAAAGTACAAGGAACAATATACAGCAACATTGCATTTATCAGTCAACATGGACATTTTATCGTCAGGCAGAAAAGGATTTGGCATGCAGAAAGAACACATAGGCACATCTTAGTATCACAAAGAAATAAATCAAATATAAATATTAATAGTGAGATGGTTGGTGGAATATCTATCTTGGAAAATTAGAGCATCATTCAGTTACTATATGTGGCTAGAACAAATCTTTACTAAGATCGTTGAAATAAATGTCCTATTAAAATAAAGAAAAATGAAATATTATTAAACATGTATACTTCGGAAAGAGAAATATATACTTTGGTGCTCTAAGTTTATTAGTTCTATGGTAATTGTTGAATTACAGAACAAGGGCAGAAATGTACACGGATGAGTGCAAGATTTAGGATCTGTTTGGTTTGTGCCGGAGTCAGCCTCGCCAAAGGAGGACACGCCAAATAATTGGCGAGCGATTTGGCCGCCGGCGCCTCGCCAAATAGTTGGTGCAAATATAGACTAGAAGAGCTGTGGTGGGCAGGGCGAGCCAAAACATCAGCGCTCATCCAAACGAACTCGCCAGCCTGGTCAACTACCAATATTTTGGTCAACTACCAATATTTTGGACAGGCAGCTGCGAGCAGCGATCCAAACAGCCCTTTAAAGCTTTCACATGCTTAGCTCCATTCACATGGATAATAGAAAAGGTTTGCAGAGAAATGCACTTCTAAAGGGCAGGCAAAAAAATTTATTGCAAAATACATGAAGATAAGTAACTGAATATATACTTCTTGCATATATAAGAGAAACTGAATGCCATGGTAACACAGGCTAAACCTCAGGACATGCAAGAATGTTAATGCATTGTAAACCTCAGGAGATGCTAGGGTGTTAACCTCAACCCACAATTGTAGTGGATGATTGTAGGAGTTTCATCTGTTCAATACTGATTTGAAAGCTGAGATCAAGTTACACAGAACAAAACTCTACGAAAATAAGGCAAGAAAAGGAAAGAAAATTGAGACTTAATTAAGTACACTCATATTAAACTAAATAAACATACACTGCTATAACCAATTATCAGTTACATAAGTAGACGGTTGGCATTAAATATGTAACAAATATTATTCGTTGCAATATATTATAGTAATTAAAAAGTTGATGTGCATACTTGTGAAAGAGACATGTGAAAACATTCAGATTTGTTGTAGTGCTCAAACCATAAGGTCCAGTATAGCATTTATCCATTCAATTCACATTACCCAGTGGTGACAGCATGATCAAGTCTCACAACCCTATGTGTACTTTAATTTAGGCAGGAAATCACACAGTGGCGAAGCCACGCTATAGCTGGGTAGTCAAGCGACTACACAGCAATTTGACATGCCAGAGACTAGCACGTCTGCCTCCCCCACCGGTAAAAAACAAGTTCTATGAACTGACTACAACAGACCCATTTTTTATTTGCTTTGCCTATGATTTGGCTGGCCCAATATAGCAAAGGAAATTACGCAGCCGTCCTAATTATATAGCTTCCCTAATCAGCCAATCCTCAAATCTTGTGATTACTCTTACTACTACTACTTCTCTCCTTTTCACCTTCCCATGTAATCCCTAAAGGCCAACGGGGGCACAATACCGGCAGGTTGGAGCACATCATGCATGGATGCGCATGTTGCACACCAAGCAGCGTTGATGCTGCCGGCCGCCAACCGCCCGCTGTCCGGAAACACCTCCGTGAGCATGGCCACATCCTCAGCCAGTCTCCGACTCTCTACAGTACTGTACTTCTGGTGATCGGCGAGTGCACAAGGAGTCTAGCACAAGGTCCTTTTTCTTCTATTTGTACGCTACATCTTCTTCCTCTTCCAATTTTTTCTCTTATTAAGAAATCAAGATCTTGTTTTTCATAGTAAAACGCTTGTTTTTGACTTGTTAGGTCTTGTATTTGGTAATGACACCAATGATAAATGGATAAATTTGGCAAAAAGCTGCAACCAAAAATATGTGTGGTCTTTTCTGTTCCTGTTTATTTTGTCTATAATTTTTTCATTTAAAAAACTTGACAAAGCAATGTTCGGATCCTGCCACCGCCACTGAAATCACATACGTCAGAGCAGACATACATTGCCAACAAGAACAACCATCGAAAAAAGAAGAGCAGGAGCAGAGCTGGTTACCTATGGTGGCTGGTGTTTGGTGGAGTTCGAGGTAGATGCACGGCCGCCGTTCCTGCTGTGCTGCTCTATGTTGGCTGCTTGCCACCGACAGCCAAAGGGACGCGCGCGTCCGTACATCAGAGAGAGGGACGCGAGCAACCTTTCCTCTATAGGGATCCACGACCACATCATTAGTCGGAGCCGGCAAAAGAACCTGGACAGGGGTCGCGGAGGAGTACGAGGCCACGACGTCGAGGAAGCCAGCAGGACAGGTGGGAGCCGCGCTGGTAACCAGTGGCAACTAGGGTTTGCTGCTGCTTCCAGCCGTCGCAGTAGATCGTCGACCACCGCACGGCCGCTCCGGTTCGACAAGGACGACGTCGGGGTTCTGTTCTGTGCCAGATCTGCGCGCGCCCAGGATGTCGTTGCTACTGCACCTAGTACGAGGGATGGGGGATGTGTGCCATTGGAGTGGGGGAAGCTTAGGAGATTCCGGGGGAGAGAGAAGGTCCATGTGGGGAGGTGGAGGAAGGAGGCATCATAGGGATGGTGAGGGTGCGGAGGAGGGATAGTGGAGGGGATCGAGGATGAGGGATAAGATGAGGGGGCGGCGGTGGGGAGGAGAAAGAGATTGGGGAAGGGAGTGTTAGCCTGTTAGGGTTAGGTTTTATACAGGAATGGTTTGGGCGGGCTCAAGTGGGCTTTAGGCGGGCTCGGGTGGGTTTGCGCGGCTGAATTAGAACATCGATGACGGTTTCCGAAAACGTCATGAGAAATCTGTCATGGATTAACAGGTTTCTTGTAGAGTAACTCGAACACTACATAAACGCAGGACTGTGGGGTTTTCTCACTGTCTACAAGATTATTTTTATCACCTTTCTTAGACACCAACAGGGTTGTCTCACTATCTTGAACCTTATCTGCATTACTTTCTCTACCATTGCATAGTGGGGTGCTCTTCTCCAATATTCTGTTTGCATACTACAAGAGAAACAAGCAGACACATCACATGTTTAGCTTGTAGTATACCAAACTCATTTTGGTAAACCAGTTCAGTAGTAAGGTGGACAGGATAACAACATGAAACAAACATATATCTATGTACTATGGTCACTTTATTGTCCATATCATTCTAGTTTATGTTCCCTAATCAAGATAAAGACATAGTTCAACTCATATATTTTTAAGACACATCAGCATAGACAGAATATAAGTGTGAGAAACTACACAACATTGGCAGCACTTGTAATGTGCATCACATGAGAACATAACAGTTTATACAACTTAAACTGAAATCAACATAGAACAAGAAGTTAGAACAGCAATCCAGTTAAAGAAATAGGTTTAAAACATACCTGTTGCGCCATTGGAGTTTCAATTTGATCCTTCAAATTCGAAAGTAGTTGGTATGAGTAAATACAGTGATGCAACAGCAAAGGAGTATGGACCATAGCTACGGAATCTGACCTGAGAATAGTTGCTATTATGCTTTAAACGTGGAGTTTAGGTTAGCTGTGGTGGTCTTCGTGCTTTGGGCCCTGCAGTAGCTTTACAAACTGCTCATGTGGGGGTACTCTGTGGTGGACATGGTGCTTTGTCAACTATAAGTGGGTTACTATCCGCTGGGGTTGCGGTTAGATGGGTTGTAGCTGGTTCTCTGCCCAACGGTGTAAGTGTGCAATCTGGAAGAGTCTCCATTATGTGTGGTGGGGCTATATTGTGGGCCAGTACAACTATGGTTCTATCTGCATTGACGGGTAACACTGTCTTTTGTGAAGAACGGGTTTTTGCTCCCTTAGATACTGCCATCACCCCCTCCAATTCAAATGGCTGATAAACAAGAAAATAAATTGAACGTACAGACATTGTATGATAGACAGATGTGGTAATTCACATATATGTTGTCTAACCAAATAGGACAGCATGACACAATTTCACATATATGATGCCTAACTAAACAGGATAGCATGACACAGTTTCAGATATATGATGGATAACTTAACAGGATATAATGGCATAATTCAACATATGATGAGTACCTAAACAGGATGACATGACAAAACTATATGATGTATTTCTAAAATAGGTTGGGATGAAATAATTCACATACATGTTGTCTAAGTATACAGGATGGCATCATATAATTGACATAATTGATTCATATACTAAGCAGCTGGCACTTGCATGTATGATCTCTAAACTAAGCAGATAGAATTCAGTATTGTGCATATGATGTCTAAACTAAGCAATGCAAGACACCATATGCATCATATGAGAAATATAAACATTGTAACTTAGAGCATACACCTCAGGTGGGATATAGGACTGGTCATCTGTCTCTGAATCCTCCTCTGAGGAGCTCCATGTAACCATCGAGATATATGCTTCAACAGGTACCATTGCCTGCTCTGAAGACCTTGTTTTCACTCCAGATTTTTCCATAACTGCCTCAAATGGCTGATACACATGAAGAGTATTTCAATATACACAGATTGTCGACAAATGGAATACGTAATGAAAAAAAAGATGGCATGAGATAATTCACATATATGATGCCTGGTTCCATGGCGGTGCATAATTCACATATATGATAACTGGCTGAAAAACATGGCATTGCATAATTCACATATCTGATATAGAAAGCAAACATGAGACATTCACACAAAGCATGTCTAATCTAAGCAGATGGCATGGCAATGCAAGACACCATATGCATGATATGAGCAATATAACCCAGCCAAGTTAGAGCATGCACCTCGGGGGGGGGGGGGGGTGATACGACTGGTCATCTCTCTCTGAATCCTCCTCTGAGGAGCTATCTGTAACCAGCAAGAAATCTGCATCGACAGGTAGCACTGACTGCTCAGAAGACCTTGTTTTCACTCCAGATTTTCCCATGACCGACTCGAATGGCTGATGCACAGGAAGAGTAGATGAATGTATAAACATTGTTGACTAATGGAATACATTATGGAAAAAAATATGGCACGATACAATTCACATATACGATGACTGGCTAAACAGGATGGCATTGCATGATTCACATATGTGATGCCTGGCTAAAGAAGATGGCATTGCATAATTCCCATATACTCCCTCCATTCCGAAATATTTGTCTTTTTAGAGATTTCAAATGGACTACCACATACGGATGTATATAGACATATTTTAGAGTGTAGATTCACTCATTTTATTCTGTATGTAGTCACTTGTTGAAATATCTAAAAAGACAAATATTTAGGAATGGTGGGAGTATGATATAGAAACCAAACAGGTGGCATTCACACAAAGCAAATCTAAACCAAGCTGATGACATATAAGATGTATAATGTAAGCAATGCAAGGCGCCATATGCATGATATGACCAACATTAGCATGCCAAGTTAGACCAAACACCTCAGGTGGTAAACAGGCATGGTCGGCTCCTTCTGAATCTCCATCTGAACAGTTAACTTCCTCTGGAATACAATCAGGAAATGCAGGAGAGGGGGGGGGGCACTTCGCCCACCATGGAGCAGCGTCTGCATGACATTATATTCGCACGCAATGGTCTTCTCTTTTTCTCTACATGTTCAGTACGATTGTGTATAATATCTGACATGCATAATAAAAAAAATAGTTAGATTTTGTAAGGCCTAAGGGGTGCATGCAAAAATCAAGACTGATGGTAGCAAATGAGTGGATGGATCCAAAACTAATGATAGCATGTAGATTATAGTTTCAGTTTAAAAAGATAGACAATGGATCATCTATTGTTTGTTGCCCACCCAACATGAACCACATAGAAGACCCCAGATGAACCAGATAGTAGAAAGATACTATTCATTGCTGGCTCGTTATGAGACCCATGGGCAATTCAAAACTCAAGATTGAACGATAAAGTAGCAGGTAATAATAACCGATGTATAACGTAAGCAAACACGAAAGACAACGACCTCTCTTACGGAACTGTGTAGTCCTCAGGTTCATCTGCTCAGTCGATGATGGTAATGTAGTTGGCGTGGCTGCCGGCAACGGGGAAGATGATCTGAGGCGGCGAAAAAAAGTCTGCAGGGGGGATCTCTGCTGCAGTGAACGCTTCTGTCGATGGTGCACCTCAGGTGGGGTGGATGATGGCACGACAGGAGCAGGACATAACACACAGAGTTTTGTTTGACGCCAATCTAAAAATGAAGTAAATCTGTAAGGGCTCCTTAGAATTGGAGGATTCTATAAACGCAGGGACAGGAAAAACAAAGTAATATGATAGGAATGCACGTGCAAAACAGAGCATTTGGAAACATATTATTTCAGTCAACCTGGGTGTTTGGCTCACATGAATTGGAAGAACAGAGGAATGGAGAAACAAAGTGATGCGACGATTGTACAACCTCTTTGGCATAGCCTTGTGGACCTCAGCATCATTGGGTTGGACGTGGAGGATGGTGATGATGCTGATGTGACTGTCGGAGGTGGGGAAGAAGATCTGAGGCCTCTGGAAACGGCGCCGAGGGTATTGCTCCACTGTGATGGACGGTTCCGTCGTTGGAGCAGCTCCGCTAAGGTGTACGACGACGAGGCTGAAGCATGACAAGACAGACAACTTTAATCTGAAGTGGGACCCTAATATCATCTGCAATAGATGATGTAAAATACATCACCAAAAAGTGCTAGATGTAAAACCCGCGCCACGGCCGCTCCGACAAATGCTATAAGTACTGTTCACTCTGAACTTTACTGAATAAAATGAACTTCACAGTCGAAACTGAATTTTACTATCGAAACTGGTTGAACTAGTAACAGAGCATTGCAATAGATGTTTAGGGCGTTCGAGCACTAGTAGCAGAGAAGCAGTGATCTAAATCAGCAGACGCTCGAGCAGGGAACGCACTAGCAGAGAGCAAGTCGTGCAGTAGCACCGCGAGCGAGTGCTAAAGCAGCAACTCCTATAGCTGCCGGAGGTCGTGCAGCAGCAGCAGCATCGCAAGCGAGAGCAAGAGCAGAGCAGCAGCACGAACGAAAGCACGAGCAGTGCAGCAGCACGACTGACAGCAAGAACAGAGCCGCAGCATGAGCGAGAGCCAGAGCAGCTGCAGCTCCGTTGTGGAAGTCGCCGCCGAGGAAGCAACGACATGGGGGAGAGACATCGTGGATGATGTGGCCGGCGACGGCGCCGTCGATGGAGACGCCATGTCTGCTCGGTATCGAGCAGCGGCAGCCCCGTGAGATTGAATAGAAGATAAAATGTAGCGGTGAGTACAGAACCTCCTTGGTGGCGCCGAGTTGGCCTCGGCTTCATCGGAGGAATTGGTGAGGGTGCTGCGGTTCCGGTGGGGCAGGTCAAGACGGCGCTGTGGGGATTGAGGTGGCGCGATAGACGAGGTGAATGTCGGGGTAGCTCCTTGGAGGTGGAGGACGGGGCGGCTGATCCGGCGGGACGACGAGATCGACAAAGAATCCTCATCGGGCGCGGTGGATGAGGGACGGCGAGCTGTTGCAGTGGACGACATAGTCGGGGAAGAGTCTCGGGCTGGGCGGCGATCGGGAGGCCGACGGAGGAGTGTGGGGTTTCGTGCGTTTTGGCGGCCTCGGTGTACGAATGGGGGGGGAGGGGGGAGCCATGCTTAGGGACGCGCTTGTCCTAAATGTAGGGTAAGTTACCAGCGTACCCCCACCGGTTTTGACACCGCGACGTGGAACTTCATTTCCGGCTGAGGGGTAGAAGGGGGATTTCGCATGTCTAGGCTGCGGGAGCAATTTCGGATGAGGAGGGTGTTCTCGCGCGCGTCCAAATTTCGGGATAACAAGGCGCGGCGCGGGTTGAAGAAGCGGGAGTTTCAAAGCAGGTGAGACAAAAGATACTCAAGCTTGAAAATTTCGGGATAACAAGGTGCGGATTCCTTGTTCGGCAGAACAAACTTAACGTGTAAAAAAAATCATACAAGACACAATAGAGTCATGTCCCCTTTTACTATATTGTTATAGATGCCATTGAAAAAACTACAAGAAAAATGTAAAAAAAATCGGGAGAACAAGATTACCCTGCACAGTACCAAATCGATTCGCACTTCCCTCAACAACAACAAAAAACAAATCAATTCCCACCAAAGAAAGAGTAATATCCCTTTTTATATGATTACAGATGCCATGATCTCGAAATTCAATTTTTGAATCCATGTTATGTTGAATTCGAATATATCATTAGGTGACCTTGCGGTTTATAATTGATGTAGTCGTACATTTTGATCTTCCATCATACATGAACATTTTACTCAACCATGTGAACATATATATTGTCGTCTACCGTTTGGACTAAATTTGAATCAATTTTCCTTATTTGAATACGATCGTTGTCAAGTTATACAATAATTTAAATATTATCCTGATAACAAAAATACATGCATATAGCAGTAATCATATTTCACTCTCCAATTCAAATTTCTGTATCCATTTTATGTTGAATTCAAATCATAGTACATTATTGGTCTAGGTAGCGAGATGTTCGGGATAATCTAAACCCTGTTTTCATATGTATAATTTTTGGCTGAATTGGGACAAGTTTTGGTATAAGCCTCTTGCAAAACCGGAGATTCTCTCAACAAGCCTCGTGGTTCCGAGAGGGGACGTGTCACCTTTGTGTGCGAAACGTATACGCTGCCTCCCCCCTAATTTTATTTACAGAGCCAACATAGAACTATATGAGTGTCCTGTTAAATTTTGGAATTATTTCGGGTTCATTTGTCCTTTTTATACTTTAATTGAGTTTCTGGACTTTTAATGTGCATAATCTAAATATGAATTGCGTGCACATGCTTCGGTGCACCAAAGTGGGTTGAAAAATCACATGTGTGTCCTTGGTTGAATTTCTAGGTCACATGGAAGAAATGAGAATGAAATTCAAACGTCAGTGATTTATAATCATGCTTTATTCAACCTGTTTCTGCATACAACAAGTTTAAAGTGTCCTGGCGGTTTATCCTCGGACGGGTCATAATGCCCAACATATAACCCGGGTTTATAACCAAGGCTGCACTTAAGAATAATCAAATATGAAATACATCATACCTGTGACATTGAATCACATCGTAGGTTTACCAACCTTTTGTAGTAAGGGTGATAACCCCAATCTTGAGTAATGATGATTCCTTTCATACTGTGACGGTTGATGATAAACCGTACCGGGTTGTGATAAACACCGGTTTAACCGTATATAATACTGGCGACTCGTAGTCAATCCAGACCGGGCTGATAGTCTCCGGATTATAACTTGGTCCTGTATTGACAACTTGTAATTGAAAGTCAAGCCGGGTTAATGAACACCGGTTTACTCCATAATAAGATGGTAACATAAAATCAAACAATCAAACCGGGCAAATAGTCTCCGGATTAAGAATTGACCGTGTTCCGTCAATTGACAGTCGAACCGGTCTGCGAATTCTGTCGGTTTAAGAACGCAAGAAAGAAGAAATATTTATTAAAGAAAATTTCAAGAAAAGGCAATGATAAAACCATTTGCAAAAAAGGAGGCTTTACTGAGCTGATCAGATGGTGTTACCATGGTCGGACACGACCAAGCTCCCAATAGGTGTAGCTATGGTTCAAGTCAGCCAGGTCCCCAACTGAAACCGTAGCATTATGCCGATCAAGTGGCGTGGCAATGGTTCGGGTTCGACCAAGCCCCCAAGTGACTCTGTGGCCTTAGGCCGATCAAGAGGCGTGACTGGTTCAGACTTGACCATGTCCCCAAGTGATCTGGTGGCTTTCGCCTATCAAGAGGTGTTGCATTGGTTCGGACATGACCAAGCCCCCAAGTGACATAACATGGTGCTTTGAAAAGCTAACCCAAGAGGTAAACCTGAGGCCGCTTTAAGACAAAACCTGCGTGTAACCACGCATGATGTAAAAAAGAACAGAGACCCCGCTTTATGAAGCAGAAGCCCCCATGTGATCAATAATATGTTAGGCCAATAATGCAGGATACCCATGTTTGAACCGCGCATCATGGCGGCAGGTCCTCTTCGGTAATTTTTAACTTTTTTTGCAAGAGATAAATTCTTCTTGAACCGGGATCTTGAACCGGATATTGAGAGCTTCAAAGCTTTGTGGGAGACATCTTTCCTTTGACCCGGATTTTAAACCGGAATCTTAATTTTCAGCCGGAAATTTTCTGACGGTCTTTAAACTCGAACTTACGAGAAGCTAATTCCTTTTTGAACCGGACATTGTTAAACCGGATTTGGGCGCTTCAGAGCTTTGTGGGAGAACAGATTTCCCTTGAACCGGATTGTAAACCAGATATTTGAGAGTTTCAATGAGACTGACTTCCCTTGAGCCGGATTTTAAACCGGAATCCTTTCTGATGACCCGGATCTTCTTCATTGAGCCGGGATTTTGTAACTGTCATATACTTTCTAAGCCGGAAATTTTCTGATGGCCCTCAAATAACAGTAGCCTCCGGGACCGGGTTATCTTTCCCTCCATCGTCCCGGGGTTCTTAAATTTGCTGAAACTGGCAAGATTTGCTGAGTCGTGTCATCGTAGCCCCCGAGTCTCAAGGTGACTCGAGGAGTTGGCATGAAACTCTCCATATTTGACCGTGATAGCACGACATAACTTGTATATCATTGGTGTTGATAGCACGATGTGAATCCACAGAAGGTTGAGGTGACTGCGGCGGGTTATAAACGATCTCGTATGAGCCGTGTCAGTAACTCGGCCAATGGTTCCTTCCAACTGGCGATTTGAAGTTAACCAAACTGTAGTGGCGGCGACTTGTGCGCCTGCCCATTGAGCCATCCAATACAGAGGGCGGTTGATAGTATATGATAATTTGCCTCCATTTTTGTTGGAAGATAAAACCGGGCTTCCCAAGCAGTGACTTGCTCATACTCAATAAACCACTTATGCAGACAGGTGCGGCCGGTGTGTTGATGTAGACCAGGCCGCGAGAGACGGACGGTAAAGACGACTGCCGCATCAGAGTCGGCTCAGACGGATGAATCGGCCGCGGTGCTGTAAACCGGCGCAGGCGAGTCAACCACGTCGTTTTGATCTAGTCAACAGTTGTCCTACATCAACAATATTGCAGACCAAGGCAAAGATAAACTGCTCTTTGACAAAAATAATATGTGCCAATAAAATATATTTAAAATGGATATCACCTGATGTGTCAGGCCAGAAATAATCCGCCATGAAGTTGATGATCACTAGGTTAAGTTGAAATCACTCATGGGTGAGTCGGCCGCGGGAGCAGACAGATGAATCAGCCGCAACGTTTGTAAGCCGGTGCGGACGGGTGAGTCGTCCTCCTTGTTGTAAGCTGGCGTGGTTGCGAGAGACGGCCACGGCGTTGTAAGCCGGCGCAGTCGCGAGAGACGGCCACGACGTTGTAAGCCGGCGCGGTCGCGAGAGACGGCCATGACGTTTGTAAGCCGGCGCGGACGAGAGAGTCGGCCGCAGTGTTGGAAACAACATGGACGCGGGCGAGTAGGCTTTTGTAATGAATAATGGTCCTGCGAAAGAATACCACAGACCAGAATAATTGTTCTCAAACAATTTAATATATACTGATCAAATGGACTGGATGAATATAACCTGATGTATTTTGACGGGAGATGTCCGTATAGACAGGTCAAATGACTCCGTAGTCAAAATATAGGCTAGCGTACTAGTACTTCCTCCGTTTTTTCTTTTTTCAACCATCTGGTGATTTTTGTCCATCTTCATATGGGTATCTGGTGCCGTTTTCCTCTCCTTCATCACATACCCAGACACACGGAGGCAACCAACGGCGCGGCAGGCAGCTGGTAAAAGGTACTTCGGCGACGGCGGGTACCTTTAAATAATGACTGGATTTGAACCTGCGTCCTTATGAGGTTTTCCTCTCCGTGTAGCAGACGGATTAAAAAAGTGCAACTTGATTTGCAGGCCTTGGTCTTTACGCCAGGGAGTAGTACTCCATCTAGTCGGATTCCTCTGAAATTACGCGTGTACACAACCACACGCAGGTGAACAAGCCTAGCAGATGATCCGTGACCCAGTGACTTGACAGATAATGTACTCCTTTGTAGGGCAACGCAACAGCAGAGATTGATTGTCGGTCTCGGCGGGTTACGGCTGCAGATAAAACAATCTGAAGCAGCAGGTTGCGAGACTGCGGTGGTGGTCTGACCGCATTGTTTCACCAATTCTCTTCTTTTTCTTCTTCGAAGTAGCGTCAGATTAGCAATGATGGTAGTGGCTTGTCTTGTTGTGCACATACTCTTGAGTAAAAAAGGCAAATCCCTTGAGAATCCGTGATGTACACATAAAGCTTGTTTTTGGGAACCAAGATCGGATCTGTGTGGGTCCTTGCTGGTTCTGTCTCGTGGAGTTGACCCAGCGCGGTTTACGCGCAGCGGATGCCGCTGCTGGCCCTTCACATGAATCGTCTTTAGCGACGATCCGATGATGGTTTCTTTTTTGTATCATCCGTCCATCTAGTAAATAAATCCAGCGTACCAAGAATTAACCCAGTGCTTGTACTATACAAGGGATTTGACCAATGCAGAGGTTCCACGTGACCTTCTCCGGGTGACTGAGCAATAGAACTACAGGCTGCTTCCGGACGCGTGGCCGTCCGCGGCAATTAGGGTTGAGCCCTGTTTTTTTTCGACTGATGAACACGGAGTCGGTATAGATCTGACCTTGGCTCCTCCTGATCCAGCTGATTTGCGAGCTTCTTGGTCCTTGGGATAAATCCCTCCAAGAACCCAACACCACCGTGTGCGAGCCCCACGGTGGGCGCCAACTGTCGTGGAATTAAGACGTCAGATTTCCTAGTGTAAGGACTTAGTCGCGAGGCCAACGCATCTATGTGGTAGCTTGAGAGGGGTTGAGCGGAATCGAGAGACGCAACACAAGACAAGGGTTTAGACAGCTTCGGGCCCCGGGAAACATCATCTGGTAACAACCCTACATGCTGTTTGAGGCTAGATCTCATTATCATCACGAGGGAGTCGCCGTAAACCGGCTCTCCTCTTTGTGTCTAGCCCTAAGATTGTTTCTTCTTGCTTGTAGCCTGTCCCTCTTTGGGGATCCCTGCCCCTCCTTATATATGTTGAAGAGGCGGTTTACATGTGGAGTCCTATTAGGATTAGGACTAGTCTATCTCTAATACAAACCGGATACAAGTCCTGGTCTTAACTCTTTGTAAGGTAAATATTCCTTCCCTCTTAAACTGGCCCACAATAGTTGAACCGGCCTTCTAGGCCATGGGCCTCATCATCCTTCTGATCCGCCGGCCGGGTTACTAATGAACCGCCAAGACCGGGCGGGTAGCCCGTGAACCGCCAAGCTCCGGGCGGGTTACCAGTCAGTCGTCCAGACCGGCCGGGTTAACTTCCGGCCGGTTTACACCGCGGGGTATATCCCCGACAATGACTCTGCCGAGAACATCGAGAAAATTAGATTTTAAATTCATGTAAATCCAAAACTCGGCTAGAAATCATGAAACTTGGCATGGTGTCATGTCATGGCACTAACATGTTGTGGTAAAAAATTGGGCCGATTTGTAAGCTCGTGGTTTTAAGAGGGAACGTGCATAAGTCAAATTTGAACTACAAGCACATGCTCGCGTGCACCAAAGTTGGTTGAAAAATCACATTTGTGTCCTCGGGTGAATTTCCAGGTCCCATGCAAGAAATGAGAATAAAATTAAAACATCTCGGCATCGTGGCTCGGCCGAGAACATTGAGAAACTTGGTTTCAAAGTTCTTGTAAATCCAAAACATGTCTGAAAATCATGAAACTTGGCATGGATGTCATGTCATGGTACTACCATGTTGTGGTAAAAAAAATGGCCGAATAGGAACAGATTTTGGTATAAGCTTCTTGCAAACCGAAGCTTCTCTCAAGAAGGCTCGTGGTTCTGAGAGGGAACGTGTGACGTTTGAGTGCGAAACGATATACGTTGTCCTCCTTGAGTTTACTTACGAAGGCAACATAGAACTACATGAATGCCCTGTTAAATTTTGGAATTATTCCGGCTTCATTTGGCCTTATTTACACATTAATTGAGTTTTTGGTCATCTAATGTGCATAATTCAATTTTGAACCAAAGTTGGTTGAAAAATCACATTTGTGTCCTTGGGTGAATTTCTACTCCCAGGCAAAAAATGAGAATAAGATTCAAACATCTGGGCATCGTGGCTCGGTCGAGAACATTGAGAAACTTGGTTTTAAAATCATGAAACTTGGCATGGTGTCAGGTCATGGTGGTACCATGCCATGGTAAAAAAATTGGCCGAATAGGAACAAATTTTGGTATAAGCTTCTTGCAAATTGGAGCTTCTCTCAAGAAGGTTCGTGGTTTTGGGAGGGAACGTGTCACCTTTGTGTGCATAATTCAAATTTGAAATACAAGCACATGTTCCAGTGCACCAAAGTTGGTTGAAAAATCACATGTGTGTCCTCGGGTAAATTTCTAGGTTCCATGCAAGAAATGGGAATGAAATTCAAAATTCTGGGCGTCGTGGCTGGGTTGGAAACATTGAGGAACTTAGTTTTTTAATTCCTGTAAATCCAAAACACGCATGAAAATAATGAAACTTGGCTTGGTGCCATGACATGGCACCAACATGTTGTGGTAAATTTGCAGTCCGATTTGCGAAGGCGCACACACTAACAATCAACAAAGTCATTTTGGAACAAGTGTTGTCACGTTACAATCGGAAACAGAAGTATTATTGAGACCATGGGCGTTCTACCACTCATAGAAAAGGGGGCATTGGTCCAGGCCGGGTCAGCCCATTAGTCCCAGTTCAATCCAGAACCGGGACCAATGGTGGCATTGGACCCGTTTCATGAGCCCCGGGGGCCGGCCGGGCCACGTGGGCCATTGTGTTGGAAATATGCCCTAGAGGCAATAACAAAATGGTTATTATTATATTTCTTTGTTCATGATAATTGTCTATTATTCATGCTATAATTGTATTATCCGGAAATCGTAATACACATGTGAATACATAGACCACAACATGTCCCTAGTAAGTCTCTAGTTGACTAGCTCGTTGATCGACAAATAGTCATGGTTTCCTGACTATGGACATTGGATGTCATTGATAACGGGATCACATCATTAGGAGAATGATGTGATGGACAAGACCCAATCCTAAGCATAGCTCAAAGACCGTGTAGTTCGTTTAGCTAGAGCTTTTCCAAATGTCAAGTATCACTTCCTTAGACCATGAGATTGTGCAACTCCCGGATACCGTAGGAGTGCTTTGGGTGTGCCAAACGTTAGAACGTAACTAGGTGACTATAAAGGTACACTACGGGTATCTCCGAAAGTGTGTTGGGTTGGCACGAATCGAGACTGGGATTTGTCACTACGTATGACGGAGAGGTATCTCTGGGCCCACTCGGTAATGCATCATCATAATGAGCTCAATGTGACCAAGTGTCTGGTCACGGGATCATGCATTAAGGTACGAGTAAAGTGACTTGCCGGTAACGAGATTAAACGCGGTATTGGAATACCGACGATCGAGTCTCGGGCATGTAACATACCGATTGACAAAGGGAATTGTATATGGGGTTGTTTGAATCCTGGACATCGTGGTTCATCCGATGAGATCATCGAGGAGCATGTGGGAGCCAACATGGGTATCCATATCCCGCTGTTGGGTATCCATGTCTCCCGAACCCGTAGGGTCTACAAACTTAAGGTTCGGTGATGCTAGGGTTGTAGAGATATGAGTAAGCAGTAAACCAAAAGTTGTTCGGAGTCCCGGATGAGATCCCGGACGTCACGAGGAGTCCGGAATGGTCCGTAGGTAAAGAATTACATATATGAAGTCGAGTTTCGGCCATCGGGAAAGTTTCGGGGGTCACCGGTATTGTACCGGGACCACCGGAAGGGTCCCGGGGGTCCACCGGGTGGGGCCACATATCCCGGAGGGCCCCATGGGCTGAAGTGGGACGGGAACCAGCCCCTGGTGGGCTGGTGCGCCCCCCCTTGGGCCCCCCTTGCGCCTTGGGTTGGAAACCCTAGGGTGGGGGGCGCCTCCACTTGCCTTGGGGGGCAAGGCACAGATACGTCTCCAACGTATATATAATTTATGAAGCATTCATGCTATATTACTATGTGTTTTGAATGATTATGAGCTTTATTTTCCACTTTTATATTATTTTTGGGACTAACATATTAACCGGAGGCCCAGCCCAGATTTGCTGTTTTATGTCTATTTCAGTGTTTCGAGGAAAAGGAATATCAGACGGAGTCAAAACGGAACAAAATCAACTCGAGAAGTTATTTTGGAAGGAAAGCCACCCGATGGACTTGGAGTGCACGTTAGGAGATACGGGAGGTGCTCACGAGGGTGGGGGGCGCGCCCTCCCCCCTGGGAGCGCCCCCCTGCCTCGTGGGGCCCCGTAGCTCCACCGACGTACCCCCCTGCACCCATATATACCCAAGTACCCTAAAACTTCCAGAAAAGAACCTAGATCGGGAGTTCCGCCGCCGCAAGCCTCCAAAGCCACGAAAAACCAATCGGGACCCTGTTCCGGCACCCTACCGGAGGGGGATCCCATCACCGGAGGCCATCTTCATCATCTCGGCGCTATACATGACGAGGAGGGAGTAGTTCACCCTCGGGGCTGAGGGAATGTAACAGTAGCTATGTGCTTGATCTCTCTCTCTCGTGTTCTCTCTCGTGTTCCTCTATGGCATGATCTTGATGTATCCCGAGCTTTGCTATTGTAGTTGGATCTTGTGATGTTTCTCCCCCTCTACTCTCTTGTGATGAATTGAGTTTCCCCTTTGAAGTTATCTTATCGGATTGAGTCTTTTATGAGAACACTTGATGTATGTCTTGCGATCCACTCGATGTATGTTTTGGTGATCAACTTGCGGGTTTCGTGACATTGGGAACATATGCATAGGGGTTGGCACACGTTCTTGACTCTCCGGTAGTAGCTTTCGGGCACTCTTTGAAGTACTTTTATGTCGGTTGGATGAATCTAAGATTGTGTGACGCATATCGTATAATCATGCCCACGGATACTTGAGGTGACGATGGAGTATCTAGGTGACATTAGGGTTTTGGTTAATTTGTGTCTTAAGGTGTTATTCTAGTATGAACCCTATGATGGATTGAGCGGAAAGAATAGCTTTATGTTATTTTACTACGAACTCTTGAATAGATAGAACAGAAAGGATAACTTTGAGGTGGTTTCGTACCCTACCATAAGCTCTACGTTTGTTCTCCGCTATTAGTGGCTTTGGAGTGACTCTTTGTTGCATGTTGAGGGCTTGTTATATGATCTATCTATGTTATTATTGTTGAGAGAACTTGCACTAGTGAAAGTAGGAATCCTAGGCCTTGTTTCCTATCATTGCAATACCGTTTACGCTCACTTTCATCGCTCGTTACCTTGCTGTTTTTATTATTTCAGATTACAAAAACCTATATCTACTATCTATTTTGCACTTGTATCACCATCTCTTCGCCGAACTAGTGCACCTATACAATTTATCATTGTATTGGGTGTGTTGGGGACACAAGAGACTCTTTGTTATATGGTTGCTGGGTTGTTTGAGAGAGACCATCTTCATCCTACGCCTCCTACGGATTGATAAACCTTAGGTCATCCACTTGAGGGAAATTTGCTACTATCCTACAAACCTGTGCACTTGCAGGCCCAACAATGTCTACAAGAAGAAGGTTGTGTAGTAGACATCAAGCTCTTTTCTGGCGCCGTTGCCGGGGAGGCTAGGTAAAGGGTAGTCACACTCCGTCACTAAGCTCTTTTCTGGCGAGGTGAGTGCTTGAAGGTATATCTTTAGATCTTGCAATTGAATCTTTTGTTTCTTGTTTTATCACTAGTTTAGTTTATAAAAGAAAACTACAAAAAAATGGAGTTAAGTTTGTCTCATACGCTTCGTCTTTTTAATATCTTTCGTGAGTATGATGGAAAGGAAAATTGTGCTCAAGTGCTAGAAGAAGAAATCTACAGAATGTTTGGTACTAAATCTTTGAATGATGAGCATGATTGCAATGTTGTTAGTATGA
This sequence comes from Triticum timopheevii, assembly GCA_963921465.1. NCBI lineage: Eukaryota > Viridiplantae > Streptophyta > Magnoliopsida > Poales > Poaceae > Triticum > Triticum timopheevii. Next base: position 18,940,794 of record OY997274.1, read on the forward strand.
ATTCCTTGAATATCCATGATGCTAATGATATGCAAAGCCACAAGCTTGGGGAAGCTATGTTTGATGAAGATGATATTTTTTGTCCCCCAAGCTTTGATGAGCAAATTGACTATGATGAAAGCATGCCTCCTATCTATGATGATTATTTTGATGACACGTATGCTTTAAAGAATAATGATAACCATGAAACGTGTCATCTTGACCTTAACTTTCAATCACATGATAGTTATTTTGTTGAGTTTGCTCCCACTACTATTCATGAGAAGAATTTTGCTCATGTTGAGAGTAGTAAATTTTCTATCCTTGTAGATCATGAAAAGAATGTTTTAGGTGCTGGTTATATTGTTGAATTCATTAATGATGCTACTGAAAAATTATTATCAGAGAGGAACATATGCTTGTAGGAATTGCAATAATGTCAAGTTTCCTCTCTATGTGCTTCAAATTTTGAAGCTATGCTTGTTTTACCTTCCTATGCAAGTTGATTATTGTTCCCATAAGTTGTTTTCTCACAAAACCCCTATGCATAGGAAGTGGGTTAGACTTAAATGTGCTAGTCATATGCTTCATGATGCTCTCATTATATTTCAATTCTTATCTTTTATATGAGCATCATTGTCATCATCATGCCTAGCTAGAAAGGCATTAAAGAAAAGCGCTTGTTGGGAGACAACCCAATATTTACCATTACTGTTTTTGTGTGTCCACATAATTATGCTACTGTAGTAATCATGTTTTATAGCTTTTGTTTCAATAAAGTTCCAAGGAGAACCTTTGGGAAGACTTGGGTGAAGTTTATATGATCTTGCTGTAGAAAACAGAAACTTTTGCACTCACGAGAATGGCTGCCATTTATTAATGGAGAATGATTTTTGGTTGATTCTTTTTTCAGATGATTAATAGACAAATTTCTAAGGTCCAGCAATTTATTTCATAATTTTTGAGGTTCCATAAGTATACGTTTGACACTGATTACTACAGACTGTTCTGTTTCTGACAGATTCTGTTTTCATTGTGTTGTTTGCTTATTTTGATGCATCTATGGCTAGTATTAAGTGGTATGAACCATATAGATGTTAGAATACAGTGGATATTACACCAATATGAATTTATAATGAGTTCATTACAGTACCTAAGTTGACAATGAGACCATACCTCTCAAAATTATTTATCTCTATTTCCAAATCGAGCTCTGGCACCTCTGCAGATCCCTGCTTCCCTCTGCGAAGGGCCTATCTTTTACTTTTATGCAAGAGTCAAGGTGATCTTCACCTTTCCCTTTTTTCACTTTATCCTTTGGCAAGCACTTTGTGTTAGGGTGATCCTAATATATATATCCAATTGGATGTACGTTAGCATGAACTATTATTGTTGACATCACCCAAAGGTGAATACGTTTGGAGGCAACCTTATAAGCCCCAATCTTTCTCTGATTAAAACTTCATAACCACAAGTATTGCGTGAGTGTTAGCAATTATAGAAGACTATATGATAGTTGAGTATGTGGAGTTTGCTATTCTTGAAAATAAGATGAATTGCAATTGTTCTGATGACTAAGAATGAAGTTTGCTAGTTTTCAAGAATGTTTATGGTCTATGCTTTAACATGTGAATTGCTTGTTACTAGTTCGTGAAAAGTTTTATGAGATGAACTACTGTTATGACATATAATGATGCTAGAAAAGGTGATTGAAATTATCATTGATCAAACTTGTGCACCTCTAGCATTCACACTTCATAAATTCTTTCTTTTATCATTTACCTACTCGAGGACGAGTAGGAATTAAGCTTGGGGATGCTGATACGTCTCCAATGTATCTATAATTTATGAAGCATTCATGCTATATTACTATGTGTTTTGAATGATTATGGGCTTTATTTTCAACTTTTATATTATTTTTGGGACTAACCAATTAACCGGAGGCCCAACCCGGATTTGCTGTTTTATGCCTATTTCAGTGTTTCGAGGAAAAGGAATATCAGACGGAGTCAAAACGGAATGAAATCAACTGGAGAAGTTATTTTTGGAAGGAAAGCCACCCGATGGACTTGGAGTCCACGTCAGGAGATATGGGAGGTGCTCACGAGGGTGGGGGCGCGCCCTCCCCCCCGGGCGCGCCCCCCTGCCTCGTGGGGCCCCCATAGCTCCACCGACGTACCCTCTGCACCCATATATACCCACGTACCCTAAAACTTCTAGAACAGAACCTAGATCGGGAGTTCCGCCGCCGCAAGCCTCCAGAGCCATGAAAAACCAATCGGGACCCTGTTCCGGCACCCTGCCGGAGGGGGATCCCATCACCGGAGGCCATCTTCATCATCTCGGCGCTATACATGACGAGGAGGGAGTAGTTCACCCTCGGGGCTGAGGGAATGTAACAGTAGCTATGTGCTTGATCTCTCTCTCTCTCTCGTGTTCTCTCTTGCAGTATCTAGGTGACATTAGGGTTTTGGTTGATTTGTGTCTTAAGGTGTTATTCTAGTATGACCTCTATGATGGATTGAGCGGAAAGAATAGCTTTATGTTATTTTACAACGAACTCTTGAATAGATAGAACAGAAAGGATAACTTTGAGGTGGTTTCGTACCCTACCATAAGCTCTACGTTTGTTCTCCGCTAGTAGTGTCTTTGGAGTGACTCTTTGTTGCATGTTGAGGCTTGTTATATGATCTATCTATGTTATTATTGTTGAGAGAACTTGCACTAGTGAAAGTATGAACCCTAGGCCTTGTTTCCTATCATTGCAATACCGTTTACGCCCACTTTTATCGCTCGTTACCTTGCTGTTTTATTATTTCAGATTACAAAAACGTATATCTACTATCTATTTTGCACTTGTATCACCATCTCTTCACTGAACTAGTGCACCTATACAATTTATCATTGTATTGGGTGTGTTGGGGACACAAGAGACTCTTTGTTATTTGGTTGCAGGGTTGTTTGAGAGAGACCATCTTCATCCTACGCCTCCTACGGATTGATAAACCTTAGGTCATCCACTTGAGGGAAATTTGCTACTGTCCTACAAACCTGTGCACTTGCAGGCCCAACAACGTCTACAAGAAGAAGGTTTTGTAGTAGACATCAGGCACCCCCCTTGGCCACCGCCCCCCTTGGAGATTCAATCTCCTAGGGACGGCACCCCCCCCCTAGGGTCCTATATATAGAGGGGGGAGGGAGGGCAGCCGCACCCTTGCACTTAGTGCCTCCCTTCCCCCTTGCTACACCTCTCTCTCTCTCGCAGACGCTTGGCGAAGCCCTGCCGGGATCCCTGCTGCATTCACCACCACACCTTCGTGCTGCTTGATCTTCATCAACCTCTCCTTCCCCCTTGTTGGATCAAGAAGGAGGAGACGTCTCCCTGACCGTACGTGTGTTGAACGCGGAGGTGCCGTCCATTCGGCGCTAGGATCTCTGGTGATTTGGATCACGACGAGTACGACTCCCTCAACCCCGTTCTCTTGAACACTTCCGCTCGATATACAAGGGTATGTAGATGCACTCCTCTCTCTTGTTGCTAGATGAACTCATAGATTGATCTTGGTGAAACCGTAGGAAAATTTTTATTTTCTGCAACGTTCCCCAACAGTGGCATCATGAGCCAGGTCTATGCGTAGTTCTCTTTGCACGAGTAGAACACAATTTTGTTATGGGCGTAAATGTTGTCAACTTTCTTGCCACTACTAGTCTTATTTTGCTTCAGCGGTATTGTGGGATGAAGCGGCCCGGACCGACCTTACACGTATGCTTATGTGAGACTGGTTCCACCGACTGACATGCACTAGTTGCATAAGGTGGCTAGCGGGTGTCTGTCTCTCCCACTTTAGTTGGAGTGGATTCGATGAAAAGGGTCCTTATGAAGAGTAAATAGAAGTTGACAAATCACGTTGTGGCTTTCACGTAGGTAAGAAAATGTTCTTGCTAGAACCCTATTGCAGCCACGTAAAAGATGCAACAGCAATTAGAGGATGTCTAACTTGTTTTTGCAGCAATTGCCTTGTGATGTGATATGGCCAAAAGTTGTGATGAATGAGGAATGATATATGTGATGTATGAGATCATGTTCTTCTAATAGGAATCACGACTTGCATGTCGATGAGTATGACAACCGGCAGGAGCCATAGGAGTTGTCTTAATTATTATATGGCATGTGTGTCAATGATTCAACGCCATGTAATTACTTTACTTTATTGCTAAACCGTTAGCCATAGTAGTAGAAGTAATAGTTGGCGAACAACTTCATGGAGACACGATGATGGAGATCATGGTGTCATGCCGGTGACAAAGATGATCATGGAGCCCCGAAGATGGAGATCAAAGGAGCTATATGATATTGGCCATATCATGTCACTGTTTAATTGCATGTGATGTTTATTATGTTGTTGCATCTTGTTTACTTAGAACAACGGTAGTAAATAAGATGATCCCTCATAATAATTTCAAGAAAGTGTTCACCCTAACTATGCACCATTGCGAAAGTTCGTCATTTCGAAGCACCACGTGATGATCGCGTGTGATAGATTCTAACGTTCACATATAACGGGTGTAAGACAGATTTACACATGCAAAACACTTAGGTTAACTTGACGAGCCTAGCATGTACAGACATGGCCTCGAAACACAAGAGACCGAAAGGTCGAACATGAGTCGTATGGAAGATACGATCAACATGGAGATGTTCACCGATGATGACTAGTCCGTCTCACGTGATGATAGGACACGGCCTAGTCGACTCGGATCATGTATCACTTAGATGACTAGAGAGATGTCTAATCTGAGTGGGAGTTCATTAAATAATTTGATTAGATGAACTTAATTATCATGAACTTAGTCTAAAAACCTTTGCAAATATGTCTTGTAGATCAAATGGCCAACGCTCATGTCCACCTAAACTTCAACGCGTTCCTAGAGAAAACCAAGCTGAAAGATGATGGCAGCAACTATACGGACTGGGTCTGGAACCTATGGATCATCCTCATAGCTGCAAAGGAAGATTATGTCTTAGAAGCACAGCTAGGGGAAGCTCCCATCATAGAGAACCAAGACATCATGAACACTTGGCAGTCTCGTGCTGATGATTACTCCCTCGTTCAGTGCGGCATGCTTTACAGCTTAGAACCGGGGCTCCAAAAGCATTTTGAGCAACACGGAGCATATGAGATGTTCGAAGAGCTGAAAATGGTTTTCCAAGCTCATGCCCGGGTCGAGAGATATGAAGTCTCCGACAAGTTCTTCAGGTGTAAGATGGAGGAAAATAATTCTGTCAGTGAGCACATACTCAAAATGTCTGGCTTGCACAACCGCTTGACTCAGCTCGGAGTTAATCTCCCAGATGACGCGGTTATTGACAGAATCCTTCAGTCGCTTCCACTGAGCTACAAGAGCTTTGTGATGAACTTCAATATGCAGGGGATGGAAAAGACCATTCCTGAAGTATATTCAATGCTGAAATCAGCAGAGGTTGAGATAAAAAAGGAACATCAAGTGTTGATGGTGAATAAAAATACTAAGTTCAAGAAAGGCAAGGGTAAGAAGAACTTCAAGAAGGACGGCAAGGAAGTTGCCGCGCCGGTAAGCCAGCTGCCGGCAAGAAGTCAAAGAATGGACCCAATCCTGAGACTGAGTGGTTTTATTGCAAAGGGAAGGGTCACTGGAAGCGGAACTGCCCCAAATACTTAGCGGACAAGAAGGTCGACAACACTAAAGGTATATGTGATATACATGTAATTGATGTGTACCTTACCAGTGCTCGTAGTAGCTCCTGGGTATTTGATACCAGTGTCGTTGCTCATATTTGTAACTCAAAGCAGGAGCTGTGGAATAAGCGGAGACTAGCGAAGGACGAGGTGACGATGCGCGTCGGGAATGGTTCCAGAGTCGATGTGATCGCCATCGGCACGCTACCTCTACATTTACCTATGGGATTAGTTTTAAACCTCAATAATTGTTATTTAGTGCCAGCTTTGAGCAAGAACATTGTATCTGGATCTCATTTAATACGAGATGGCTACTCATTTAAATCCGAGAATAATGGTTGTTCTATTTATATGAGAGATATGTTTTATGGTCATGCCCCGATGGTCAATGGTTTATTCTTAATGAATCTCGAACGTGATGTTACACATATTCATAGTGTGAAAACCAAAAGATGTAAAGTTGATAACGATAGTCCCACATACTTGTGGCACTGTCGCCTTGGTCACATTGGTGTCAAGCACATGAAGAAGCTCCATGCTGATGGACTTTTAGAGTCTCTCGATTATGAATCATTTGACACATGCGAGCCATGCATCATGGGCAAAATGACCAAGACTCCGTTCTTTGGAACAATGGAGCGAGCAACCAACTTATTGGAAATCATACATACTGATGTATGTGGTCCAATGAGCGTTGAGGCCCGCGGAGGGTATCGTTATGTTCTCACTCTCCCTGATGACTTGAGTAGATATGGGTATGTCTACTTATTGAAACACAAGTCTGAGACCTTTGAAAAGTTCCAGGAATTTCAGAATGAGGTAGAGAATCAATGTGACCGAAAAATAAAGTTCTTATGATCAGATCGTGGAGGAGAATATTTAAGTCACGAATTTGGTACGTACTTAAGGAAATGTGGAATCGTTTCACAGCTCACGCTGCCTGGAACACCTCAGTGTAACGGTGTGTCCGAACATCGTAATCGCACTTTATTGGATATGGTGCGAACTATGATGTCTCTTACCGATTTACCGCTATCTTTTTGGGGATATGCTCTAGAGACAGCTACATTCACTTTAAATAGGGCACCATCTAAATCCGTTGAGACGACACCGTATGAATTATGGTCTGGGAAGAAACCTAAGCTGTCGTTTCTAAAAGTTTGGGGATGTGATGCGTATGTCAAGAAACTTCAACATGAAAAGCTCGAACCCAAGTCGGAAAAATGCGTCTTCATAGGATACCCTAAGGAAACCATTGGGTATACCTTCTACCTTAGATCCGAATGCAAGATCTTTGTTGCCAAGAACGGGTCCTTTCTGGAGAAAGAGTTTCTCTCGAGAGAAGTAAGTGGTAGGAAAGTGGAACTTGATGAAGTACTACCTCTTGAACCGGTAAGTAGCACAGCTCAGGAAGATGTTCCTGTGGTGCCTACACCGACTGGAGAGGAAATTAATGATGATGATCAAGGTACTTCGGATCAAGTTGCCACTGAACTTCGTAGGTCCACAAGGACACGTTCCACACCAGAGTGGTATGGCAACCCTGTCCTGGAAATCATGTTGTTAGACAACGGTGAACCTTCGAACTATGAAGAAGCGATGGCGGGCCCAGATTCCAACAAATGGATTGAAGCCATGCAATCCGAGATATCCATGTATGAAAACAAAGTATGGACTTTGATAGACTTGCTCGATGATCGGCGAGCGATAGAAAACAAATGGATCTTTAAGAAGAAGAGGTACGCGGATGGTAATGTTACCATCTATAAAGATCGACTTGTCGCTAACGGTTATTGGCAAGTTCAAGGGGTTGACTACGATGAGACTTTCTCTCCCGTAGCGAAGTTGAAGTCCATCTGAATCATGTTAGCAATTGCCGTCAAAACAGCAATCATGATTATGAGATATGGCAGATGGACGTCAAAACAGCATTCCTTAATGGTTATCTTAAGGAAGAACTATATATGATGCAGCCGGAAGGTTTTGTCGATCCTAAGAATGCTAACAAGGTATGCAAGCTCCAACGATCCATTTATGGGCTGGTGCAAGCATCTCGGAGTTGGAACATTCGCTTTAATGAGATGATCAAAGGGTTTGGGTTTATGCATACTTATGGAGAAGCCTACGTTTACAAGAAAGTGAGTGGGAGCCCTATAGCATTTCTCATATTCTATGTAGATTACATACTTTTGATGGGAAATGATATAGAACTTTTGGACAGCATTAAGGCCTACTTGAATAAGTGTTTTTCAATGAAGGACCTTGGAGAAGCTTCTTACATATTGGGCATCAAGATCTATAGGGATAGATCAAGACGCCTCATAGGTCTTTCACAAAGCACATACCTTGATAAGATATTGAAGAAGTTCAATATGGATCAGTTCAAGAAAGGGTTCTTGCCTGTATTGCAAGGTGTGAGATTGAGCTCGGCTTAATGCCCGACCACGGCAGAAGATAAAGAAGAGATGAGTGTCATCCCCTATGCCTCAGCCATAGGATCTATTATGTATGCCATGCTGTGTACCAGACCTGATGTAAACCTTGCCATAAGTTTGGTAGGAAGGTACCAAAGTAATCCCAGCAAGGAACACTGGACAGCGGTCACGAATATCCTGAAGTACTTGAAAAGGACAAAGGACATGTTTCTCGTCTATGGAGGTGACGAAGAGCTCGTCGTAATGGGTTACGTCGACGCTAGCTTCGACATAGATCTGGATGACTCGAAGTCACAAACCGGATACGTGTATATTCTGAATGGTGGGGCAGTAAGCTGGTGCAGTTGCAAGCAAAGCATCGTGGCGGGATCTACATGTGAAGCGGAGTACATGGCAGCCTTGGAGGCAGCGCATGAAGCAATCTGGGTGAAGGAGTTCATCACCGACCTAGGAGTCATACCCAATGCTCGGGGCCGATCAAACTCTTCTGTGACAACACTGGAGCTATTGCACTTGCCAAGGAGCCCAGGTTTCACAAGAAGACCAGGCACATCAAGCGTCGCTTCAACTCCATTCGTGAAAATGTTCAAGATGGAGACATAGATATTTGTAAAGTACATACGGACCTGAATGTGGCAGATCCGTTGACTAAACCTCTCCCTAGGGCAAAACATGATCAACACCAGAATTCCATGGGTGTTCGATTCATCACAATGTAACTAGATTATTGAACTCTAGTGCGAGTGGGAGACTGTTGGAAATATGCCCTAGAGGCAATAATAAAATGGTTATTATTATATTTCTTTGTTCATGATAATTGTCTGTTATTCATGCTATAATTGTATTATCCGGAAATTGTAATACACGTGTGAATACATAGACCACAACATGTCCCTAGTAAGCCTCTAGTTGACTAGCCCGTTGATTGACAGATAGTCATGGTTTCCTGACTATGGACATTGGATGTCATTGATAACGGGATCACATCATTAGGAGAATGATGTGATGAACAAGACCCAATCCTAAGCATAGCTCAAAGATCATGTAGTTCGTTTAGCTAGAACTTTTCAAAATGTCAAGTATCATTTCCTTAGACCATGAGATTGTGCAACTCCCGGATACCGTAGGAGTGCTTTGGGTGTGCCAAACATCACAACATAACTGGGTGACGATAAGGGTACACTACGGGTATCTCCGAAAGTGTCTGTTGGGTTGGCATGAATCGAGACTGGGATTTGTCACTCCGTATGACGGAGAGGTATCTCTGGGCCCACTCGGCAATGCATCATGATAATGAGCTCAATGTGACCAAGTGTCTGGTCACGCGATCATGCATTACGGTACGAGTAAAGTGACTTGCCGGTAACGAGATTGAACGAGGTACTGGGATACCGACGATCGAGTCTCGGGCATTTAACGTACCGATTGACCAAGGGAATTGTATACGGGATTGTTTGAATCCTCGACATCGTGGTTCATCCGATGAGATCATCGAGGAGCATGTGGGAGCCAACATGGGTATCCAGATCCCGCTATTGTTTATTGACCGGAGAGGCGTCTCGGTCATGTCTGCATGTCTCCCGAACCCGTAGAGTCTACACACTTAAGGTTAGGTGACGCTAGGGTTGTAGAGATATGAGTATGTAGTAAACCGAAAGTTGTTCGGAGTCTCGGATGAGATCCCGGACGTCACGAGGAGTTTCGGAATGGTCCGGAGGTAAAGAATTATATATAGGAAGTCGAGTTTCGGCCATCGGGAAAGTTCCGGTGGTCACCGGTATTGTACCGGGACCACTGGAAAGGTCCCGGGGGTCCACCGGGTGGGGCCACCTATCTCGGAGGGCCCCATGGGCTGAAGTGGGAGGGGAACCAGCCCTTGGTGGGCTGGTGCGCCCCCCTTGCCCCCCCCCTGCGCCTAGGGTTGGAAACCCTAGGGGTGGGGGGCGCCTCCACTTGCCTTGGGGGGCAAGGCACCCCCCTTGGCCGCCGCCCCCCTTGGAGATTCAATCTCCTAGGGCCGGCGCCTCCCCCTAGGGGCCCTATATAAAGAGGGGGGAGGGAGGGAAGCCACACCCTTGACTTGGTGCCTCCCTTCCCCCTTGCTACACCTCTCCCTCTCGCAGACGCTTGGCGAAGCCCTGCCGGGATCCCTGCTGCATCCACCACCACGCCGTCGTGCTGCTGGATCTTCATCAACCTCTCCTTCCCCCTTGCTGGATGAAGAAGGAGGAGACGTCTCCCTGACCGTACGTGTGTTGAACGTGGAGGTGCCATCCGTTTGGCGCTAGGATCTCCGGTGATTTCGATCACGACGAGTACGACTCCCTCAACCCCGTTCTCTTGAACACATCCGCTTGATCTACAAGGGTATGTAGAAGCACTCCTCTCTCTCGTTGCTAGATGAACTCATAGATTGATCTTGGTGAAACCGTAGGAAATTTTTTATTTTCTGCAACGTTCCCCAACACATTGGTCCCGGTTCGTCTGGACCTTTTGGTCCCGGTTAGTGGGACGAACCGGGACCAATGGGCCTCGCTCCTGGCCCACCACCATTGGTCCCGGTTGGTGCCATGAACTGGTACCAAAGGCTGCCCTTTAGTCCCGGTTCAGGCCACCAACTGGGACCAATGAGGTGCTTATATATACCCCCTCGCGTAAGAGCAGAGCACACTGCTCTATTTTTTCTGGCAGCCGAGGGGGAGAGGGCTTGGTGGTGCTCTAGCTCACCTCCTATGCACACAAGGTGTTCGATGGAATGCCCGAGCCACACTACTTAAGCTTTCTCCTCTCCAAGCTCGACCTCCAAGCTCCATTTTCCTCAATATTTGTCTAGGTTTAGCGGTCCGTCACGCCCCGTACCCGTCTTCACCACCGTCGATCACCCGCGCCAATCTCATCGCCGACACCACCGTGCTGAGCCTCTTGTTCTTATGTTCTTTCTGAAAGGAAAAATATTCTTACTTGTAGGTTTAGATAGATACTTGTATTATTTTCTTACTTTTATTATTGCATCTTATATAGTGTGATGGTTTTGGTATCCGCCCCCGTCGGCCCTCGTCCTGTCTATGATTCAGATGTGGTATATATTATCCTTTCATAACTATTGGTTCATTTATTGTTTATGAAAATTATGCCGACCAATGTGACATAGATTTTATTTATCTAGGAGGTTGTTGAACCAGAAATTACAACCGACCCTATTGTCAAGAGGTTAAATTTAGTTGAAGAAGAAAACAATTTCTTGAAGGAAAAAATAAGAAAAATTGAGGAGGAGAAGATGATAATGGAGTTGCATGTTGCGGATGTCGTCGATGATCACAAGATCAAGATGGATGCAATGCGCTTGAAGATTAGAAAGATTAGAAGATATGCCATTCATACCGAGGCTTGGTATCATTATGCCGTTGGATCAGTTGTTACCTTGGTTGCGATTATGATCGCATTTGTTTTCGCATTGAAATGTTTTACATAGTTTCAATGTATGGTTTAATTAATTTAGATGCTCTGTAGAGCTTTATGTTGTTCTGTAATGATTTTCGCTTGAAGATGAGAACTATGTATGTACTTTGGTTTTAATGTGATGATGATTTTCTATTAATTTTGTCACTTAGTTATCTATTCATGATGTTCTGTAATGATTTTTGACACACTTAATTATATATAATGCACGCAGATGAACCAGCAATGGATGTACGGTAACAGACATACCTCCGAGTACATTAAGGGCGTGCATGATTTTCTCGAAGTGGCTGAGGCAAACAAGCAGAATTGTTTTATGTATTGTCCATGCCCTATATGTGGGAATACAAAGTCTTATTCTGACCGGAAAATCCTTCACACCCACCTACTATACACGAGTTTCATGCCACACTATAATGTTTGGACGAGGCACGGAGGAATAGGGGTTATGATGGAAGACGGCGAAGAAGAAGAGTACGATGACAACTATGTGCCCCCTGAATACGGTGATGCTACTAAACATCAAGAGGAACCAGACGATGTGCATGATGATGCTACAACGGGCGAAGCTACTGAAGATCAAGAGGAACCAGATGATGTGCCCGATGATGATGATCTCCGCCGGGTCATTGTCGATGCAAGGACACAATGAGAAAGTAAAAAGGAGAAGCTGAAGTTGGATCGCATGTTAGAGGATCACAAAAAAGGGTTGTACCCCAATTGTGAAGATGGCAACACACAGCTCGGTACCATACTGGAATTGCTGCAGTGGAAGGCAGAGAATGCTGTGCCAGACAAAGGATTTGAGAAGCTACTGAAAATATTGAAGAAGAAGCTTCCAAAGGATAACGAATTGCCCGACAGTACATACGCAGCAAAGAAGGTCGTATGCCCTCTAGGATTGGAGGTGCAGAAGATACATGCATGCCCTAATGACTGCATCCTCTACCGCAGTGCGTACAAGGATCTGAACGCATGCCCGGTATGCAGTGCATTACGGTATAAGATCAGACGAGATGACCCTGGTGATGTTGACGGCGACCCCCCTAGGAAGGGGGTTCCTACGAAGGTGATGTGGTATGCTCCTATAATACCACGGTTGAAACGTCTGTTCAGAAACGGAGAGCATGCCAAGTTGATGCGATGGCACAGTGAGGAACGTAAGAAAGACGGGAAGTTGAGAGCACCCACTGACGGGTCGCGGTGGAGAAAAATCGAGAGAAAGTACTGGGCTGAGTTTGCACGTGACCCAAGGAACATATGGTTTGCTTTAAGCGCGGATGGCATTAATCCTGTCGGGGAGCAGAGCAGCAATCACAACACCTGGCCCATGACTCTATGTATGTATAACGTTCCTCCTTGGATGTGCATGAAGCGGAAGTTCATTATGATGTCATTTCTCATCCAAGGCCCTAAGCAACCCGACAACGACATTGATGTGTACCTAAGGCCATTAGTTGAAGAAATTTTACAGCTGTGGAATGGAAACGGTGTACGTACGTGGGATGAGCACAAACAGGAGGAATTTGACCTAAAGGCATTGCTATTCGTGACCATCAACGATTGACCCGCTCTCAGTAACCTTTCAGGACAGACAAACAAGGGATACCACGCATCCACGCACTATTTACTTGACACCGAAAGTATATACCTGGGAAGCTGCAGGAAGAATGTGTACCTGGGCCATCGTCAATTTCTTCCGACCAACCATCAATGTCGAAAGAAAGCCAAGCATTTCAAAGGCGAGGCAGATCACCAAAAGAAGCCCGCCATGCGTACCTGTGATCACATACTTGCTATGGTCAATGATTTACACGTAATCTTTGGAAAGGGTCCCGACGCACTAGCTGTTATGAATGACACTGGGGGACACGCACCCATGTGGAAGAAGAAATCTATATATTGGGACCTACCCTACTGGAAAGACCTAGAGGTCCGCTCTTCAATTGACGTGATGCACGTGACGAAGAACCTTTGCGTGAACCTGCTAGGCTTCTTGGGCGTGTATGGAAAGACAAAATATACAGCTGAGGCATGGGAGGACCTGCAACGTTTGCACGAAAAAGACGGCATGCCTCCAAAGCAGTATGAAGGTCCTGCCAGCTATGCTCTTACCAAAGAAGAGAAGGAAATCTTCTTTGAATGCCTTCTTAGTATGAAGGTCCCGACTGGCTTCTCATCGAATATAAAGGGAATAATAAATATGGCATAGAAAAAGTTCCAGAACCTAAAGTCTCATGACTGCCACGTGATTATGACGCAACTGCTTCCGGTTGCATTGAGGGGGCTTCTATCGGAAAACGTCTGATTAGCCATTGTGAAGCTATGTGCATTCCTCAATGCAATCTCTCAAAAGGTGATCGATCCAGAAATCATACCAAGGCTAAGGAGTGATGTAGTGCAATGTCTTGTCAGTTTCGAGCTGGTGTTCCCACCATCCTTCTTCAATATCATGACGCACGTCCTAGTTCATCTAGTCGACGAGATTGTCATTCTGCGCCCCGTATTTCTACACAATATGTACCCCTTTGAGAGGTTCATGGGAGTCCTAAAGAAATAAGTCCGTAACCGCACTAGGCCAAAAGGAAGCATCTATATGGGCCATCAAATAGAGGATGTCATTGGGTTTTGTGGTGACTTCATTCATGGCCTTAAGAAGATAGGTCTCCCTGAATCGCGGTATGAGGGGAGACTGACTGGAAAAGGCATGCTTGGAAGGGACTCAATAATATGCAGGGACGGATATTCTTGGTCTCAAGCATGCTACACAGTTCTACAAAACTCTACCTTGGTGACCCCGTGTGTCGATGAACACAAGAACAGTCTGCGCTCCAAACACCCGGAGCAGTGCGATGACTGGATTACATGTGAACACATCAGGACTTTCAGCAGTTGGTTGGAAACACGTCTCAGAGGTGACAACACTGTTTGTGATGAGCTGTACTTGTTGTCCATGGGACCATCTTCGACTGTTACGATTTGGAAAGGATACGAGATAAACGGGAATACATTTTACACGATTGACCAAGATAAAAAGAGCACCAACCAAAACAGTGGTGTCCGCTTTGACTACGGACACGTATTATGGTTACATAGTGGACATATGGGAACTTGACTATGGACATGATTTTAAGGTTCCTTTGTTTAAGAGCAAATGGGTCAATCTGTCAGGAGGCGGGGTACAGGTAGACCCACAGTATGGAATGACAACAGTGGATCTGAAAAATCTTGGGTACACTAACGAACCGTTCGTCCTAGCCAATGATGTGGCATAGGTTATCTATGTGAAGGACATGTCTACCAGACCGAGAAAAAGAAAAGATAAGGAAGCGAATACATTAGACGATGAGCCAAAGCACCACATAGTACTTTCAGGAAAAAGGGACATCGTGGGAGTGGAGGGCAAGAAAGACATGTCTGAAGATTATGAAAAGTTTCATGAAATTCCTCCCTTCAAAGTCAAGGCTGACCTCAGCATCCTGATAAAAGATGAAGATTATCCATGGTTACGACGCAATAAGCAAATGATACAGGGGAAGAAAAAGTGAAGACTTTCTACCGCAACTATTATGATGATAACATGCCAACTTTGTAACAGACGAGTATGATACCATTATCCATTTTGTACACGCACATGCTATATGCGTGAAATTATGATACCATGCCAAATTTCAACTTTTTCAGAGTTTATTTGAAATGCTTTAAGGTCTTATGGTTCGGCCCTCGTAATACCATTAATCCCGGTTCGCTCCGCGTCAACTATGTTCTCACCAAGAACACTCTCAAGAGGGCATCCACGTGGGCCATTGGTCCCGGTTCGTGGCACCAACCGGTAGCAATGCCCACCCTTCAGTCCCGGTTGGTGGCACCAACCGGGACCAAAGGCCGCCGCTTCCCTCCCTTTGGGCTGCTGAAAAGAGGCCTTTGGTCCCGGTTGGTGGCACGAACCGGGACTAAAGGGTGTATTAGTCCCGGTTGGTGCCGCGAACCGGGACCAGTGCTCTTGATATATATACAACACTTAGCAGTTTTCGACCAAATCCCCCACTTCTCCCCCGACGCCCCCTGCTCCTCCTCGTCGCCGTCGCCGCCCGACGCCCCTACTCCACCTTGCTGTCGCCGCCACCATCGACGCCGTCAGGCTGCTCGCCTTCACCGTCGCCGCCGCCACCGCCGCCGCCAGGCTGCTCGCCTTCGCCGTCACCGCCGCCACCGACGCAGTCAGGCTGCTCGCCTTCGCCGTCGCCGCCGCCCCCTGGGAGCAGTCCCGCGCCCCTCCCGTCCCGCGCACCTGCGCAGCTGCCGCGCCGCCGCCCCTGCCCTGCGCGGCCGCCGCGCCGCCGCCCCTGCCCTGCATTTTTTTGTGTATATGTGTATATATGCATTTTTTGTGTGTATATGTGTATATATGTGTATATATTTGTTTGTATGTGTATATATGTGTATTTTTTTTGTGTATATGTGTATATATGCATTTTTTCATATATATAATGTATATATGTATGTGGTAGCTATATGATGAATGGATGTGGCTATCTATGTATGAATATAATGTTCATAGCATTTTTTTGTTTCTATATGTTTTTTAATATATGTATTAATTTTTTATTTAGGTTGTTACTATTAAGTTTTAGGTTAGTGCATTTTAGGTTAGCGTAGAGGAAAAATTAATAAGAAGAGGAAAAAAGAAGAAAAAGAAGAGGAGAAGAAGAAAGGAATAGAGGAGAAGAAGAAAAAAATAGAATATAATGCTCGACCAAAACTCTCGAGGACACCCAAACCCTAGAGAAAAACCGATGTTGGTCTCCTAACCCCTCCCGCTGCGCCCCTACCCGACAAACTCTCTTGAGGCCACCCAAATTTACCAAGTTGTAAATATTTGCAGAAACTATGGAGCACAACCGAGACGAAGCAACAGAAGCGATGTTGGGGGAGATAATCGCAGAAGGAACTGATGTCGTTGCGTCATTTTTCAACGACATCGTTGGTCAGGAAGGACTGGGTGAAGAACAGGGCTATGTTCATGATGGCTCCGGCCCATTAATGCTGGTACAAGAAGAGGGCTATGTTCATGATGGCTCCGGCCCATTAATGCTGGTACAAGAAGAGGGCTATGTTCATGATGGCTCCGGTGATGACCCAATGGAGGTACAAGAAGCAGACCGTGCTGACTGCTCCGATGACCGAACCGAGTCCAGCCAGGTATATATATATATTAGTTAAGCCCGTGCTGACTAGTTAATTGATGCAGTCATTATTTTGGTATATGTACACATATTAATTAACTCTCGTATTTCTTCCTTTTTCTAGACCTCCGGATCGAGCACAACTTCGGTAAGGAGACGAGGCCCGAAGAAAAAGTTGAGCTCAGATGAAAAGTTTGAGATCACAGCAATTGCGCGCGACGGCAAACCAATTGAACCCATCCGGACAAAGAACACATTTGTTGCTCAGTGTGGGGTTCTTGTTAGGGACAGATCCCGATCAGCATCCACCAATGGTATAAGCCTAAGGAGGAAGACCCTCAGGTGTCTTATGTCAATGATATGCAGAAAGATGATCTTTGGACTGAGCTGAAGGCAAATTTCATCCTACCGCCAGAGGAAGATCCGGAGAAGCCAGTTAAAGAGCAATTAATAAAGTCTTGTGCTCTTAAGAAGATGGCAGGCCTATTCAGGAGGTGGAGGAAAGAGCTGAAAAAGTTTGTCGCCAAAGAAGAGACACCAGAATTCATCGGCAAATATGAGAAGATCAGAGATCACTAGACCGCATTTGTGGCCTACATGACATCGGAAAAGATTAAGAAGATGTCGGTGACAAACAAGCAAAATGTTGCGAAGAAGAAGTTTCACCATCACACGGGGTCAGGTGGCTACCTGCAAACCCGGACTAAGTGGTCCAAGGCTGAGAATGATCTGCTTGATAAAGGGAACGAACCGGAGACAATGAGATGGCCAAACCGTTGCCGGACTTGGTTCTTCGGGGCTAGCGGAACCTTGGACCCTGTAACAGGGAAGTGCCGTTGGACGGACGAGCAACTAAAAACACCAGTCACAAGGCTTCGGCAGTATATCCATGCAGCACAACAAGGGAAGTTCGTTCCAGACATGGAGAAGGACGAGCTCACAATGGCCCTCGGGAATCCTGAGCACCCTAGATGGACACGAGGCACGACAAGCTCCATTCCATGGAAGGTTGGTTTCCTGGACGCAGGGGGTTACAAAACCCACGAGAGGAGGAAGAAACTGGACCTAGAGGAACGAGAAGCAGATCGCAACAAACGACCTACCGAAGCTTCCCCCGAAGCTACCCCGCCATCTCAGCGCAGAAGCAGCGTGGCTTCCACCAAGCTGCTTTAGCCGGAGCATGTCTTGATGGTTCCTGCCAGCTATCCCGTGGATGCTATCACGGGGGCTCAAAATTGCCACCTTATGAAGCAATGGATAAATTTGATGGTCAAGGCGGCTGTTGGCTCTGTTTATCCTACTGAAAAAGGTGCAACTTTTCACTGCCGGCCGATTCCAGAAGGATATGCTAGGGTGATGGTGGATGAAATAACGGAGGGATTTGAGGACCTCCAGCTTGACTACCCTACCGGTAAAGGGGAGACTAGGCTGGGTTCTGCTTTGAAGACTCCATGCCTATGGCGGAAGGAGCTCATCAACCTTCTGAACTGGACGCCTCCGCCTCCTGCTCCTCCTCCGGCGAGTCAGGGCACTCCGTCTCCTCCACCGCCTCCTCCTCCGATGAGTGTCGATCAGGGCACTGGGCCTCCTTCTTCGGCGCGTGGCGGCACTCCGCCTCCTTCTCCGACTGCGCCGGCGCGCCTGAGCAGCCAGCAGCCTCCTCCTTCTTCGGCGCGTGGTGGCACTCCGCCTCCTTCTCCGCCTGCGCCGGCGTGCCCGAGCAACCAGCAGCCTCCTCCTTCTCCAGCGCGTGACGGCACTCCGCCTCCTTCTCCGCTTGCGTCGGTGCGCCCGAGCAGCCAGCACCTTCATCCTTCTCCGCCTTGCCAGCAAGGGCAGAAGAGACCCGCCGCCACCCCCGGCTGCTCCGGCGCATCATAGTACTTCTCCTCCACCTCGTAAGCAAGCATGAAAGAAGACATGCGCCACAGCCGCTCTGTCTGCTCCGGCGTCTAGCAGTACAGCCAGCAGAGGCGGGAGGCAATACAGATACGGTCCACCTCTCAAGCCTCTAGAGAAGTTACCGTACGAGAGGACCAAGGAGGAAACCACGACGATTGTGCGGGCCCACGTGAAGGACTTCTTTGAAGGGGTGAAAGCAAAGAGACATCCTCCTCCAGAGGAGAAGGTAGATCCGGTGAAAGCAAAGCGCACTATCGATGCCCTGAGAAAACCACCAAAGTCTCCGCCGAGAACCAACTATGAGCGCATTATTGAACAGACATATCTCGAAGCGGAGCAGTCAGGAAGTACTGTCAGTGATAAAAGGTTAAAAGAACGAGCAGCTGGGAAAAAAATTGCCCAGCTCGGCGAACAAGCAAAGCAAACGTGCCCCCCCCCCCCCCCCGCTCAATGTGTCTAGCGGCGACATCGTCGCTAATGCTCCGGGGACGGTGGCCGGTTATGGCAACCTTGGAGATTACCTGCCTGACGTTCAACTTCCTGATTTCTTGGAGGTGGACGAACACAAATACGAGTATGGGAAGCCTCTCGTCAAAGATGAAAAATCTCTGACAACTATGATGCGAATATTCCATAATTGGTAGATGAAAACCTGCAGAGAGTGTGGGGGGACTAATATTTTGTATCTGAATATTAAAGAGCAGCACGACCTCATTGCAACTGATCTGTTCACTGTTCCATTTGATGAGTTCTTCACGATCTTCAATCAAAAGGCCCTCGATAAACTAACGGTCTTTTGCTACTGTCTATAAGTACTATTTCTGTCGTTAGGTCTCTATATATAGCTCGGCTCTTTCATTGCATGTATTTATTATTAATTATCCTCACTATATTATGCAGATTGAAGATGTCGAGTGCAAAAAACAAGAAATGTATGATATTGGGTTCATTAACACAAATATCATAGATGAATTTCTGGTTAAAAAGCACCCCGCAGAGGCCGAGGCGAACTTGTTACAATCGTTGATCAAAAATCAAAACAAAGATTTAATACTCTTTCCTTACAACTTCTAGTGAGTGTTACTGTCGTGTGCATATTCGGTTTCCCTTATTACTCGAGCGAGGTTATAGTAATGTAATTGATGAGTTATGCATGCGTGCGCAGATTCCACTATGTTCTTCTGGAGATTAAGCTTGAGGCGGGAGTAGTAAACGTCTTAGACTCGACATGAAAAGATCCCCAAACCTATGCGGGCATGACTAAAATACTCAACAAGTAAGTTCAATCGATCATTTATCGCCCCATATCGGCAACTTTTTGTTCATTTCCTGATATCTCAAGTAATAATAATTATTTTCTTTGTCTTGCAGGGTTTGGAAACAGTTCACCGCAGAAGTTTCGGGACTGCCGAAGGAGCTGCGATATACATACCCGAAAGTAAGTACTACTAGCTAGCTAGTTGCGCGCATCTCCCGTTGATTCTATAGCTGTACTTTCATCAATGCCATTTATAATGCTTCATTATCAGTTTGATTGACCTCTATTTCTCGTAAAGTGCTTGTGGCAGGAACAAGGGAATGATTTCCATGGATACTACGTGTGCGAGTTCATCTACAATGCGACTTTGAAAAATAAGCGAGGCTACTCTAAAAGACAATATGAAGTGCGTAAGCAATAATATTCACAATTTCATTTTATTACACCATAATTTCTGTTGAGTTTCATTCATATATGTGTTAACCCCCTTCAAATTAGACGTGGCATATGTGGGATGAACTCCTAGAACAAGATCACATGAAAGCAATTCAAGAGGAATTGGCGGGATTCTTTCTTGACCATGTCATCAATAAAGCCGGAGAATATCATGTGGAAATTGATTTCAATTGCTAGGGGGATTGTAAGAGATTTTACATATTGTATATATATGTAGCCAGTAGCGTCGGATAGATAATACGAAAATTTGTTGTTCAACCAATCTCTCAGAGAAGGAGAGGTCGATCGATCACTTATCTCGGTATGCATGACGAACTTCTGTACTTAATGGTTCCCTTCATTTTCTTACTAGCTAGCGTGTCGAGGGCCTCTCTATGTATAGTACCAGTGTAGAACAAGCACGGACATAAGAGAGGACACTTCTCTCTATTAATTAGCTAGCTAACACAATATATTAAACACCTAAATTAACCCCCCAAAACCCTCAAACCCCCACCCCCTTTCAAAAAAAAACCACGACCACTGAAATGCTGACGCGTGGATGCCTTTTGGTCCCGTTTGGTGCCACCAACCGGGACCAAAGGCCCTCCTGCCTGGGCTCGGCGTACCAGCCACATGGAGGCACATATGTCCCGGTTCTTGTTAGAACCGGGACTAAAGGGGGGAGGTATTCATAATGACCCTTTAGTCCCGGTTCAAGAACCTGGACTAAAGGCCCTTACGAACCAGGATTGATGCCCCCTTTTCTACTAGTGTACTTACTAGTACCATTTACGTGCCGCCACGTGTCCCCATTTTTTATTAGCTAGGAGGTGCCGTGCAGGGTAGCTATTTGAGTGTGAGAGGCGTGCGATCAGACCCCTGCGCGTGCTTTTCGGGAGGAGAGCCCTTTGACCTCCATCTGCCGTCCACCTCTCTCCCAAGGTCTCCATTAATGGCGCCCAAGCCTCTGTTTAATGGCGTGGCTATGTCTCACTTGACTGAGATGAGAAAAAAGAAAATCTGAAAGCACGGATCTTGACGTAAGATCCGACGGACCTATATAGCATCTACTGTGACTTATAGCAAGACTGATGAATATATAAGGATGATTTTTTTTATCAAAGAAGGGCTTGCCCCTTCCGATTTTCATTACTGAAAACCACCACAATTCACAAGAAGTTCAGCACAACTCTAGCCTAACACGAAGGACTCAAAGCTAGTACCAGATTGAAATCGCTACATCCCAAGAGGCCAACAAAGGCCAAACATCCGGGTTAGAATCCAACATTGCACAACCGACGACACAATCCACATCCTAAAAAGATTATTACATCAAAAGAAACCAGGAAACTGAAGGAAGCCAAGCAGCAACTAGAAGAACAGGAACGCCAGGGTTGCCACAGCAAGAGTTATCTTCATTCTAGCCTCGCAGCATTGATCTTCCATAGAAAGATAAGGACGATTAGTTGTCTTACATAATTAGAAAGATAATTTAAAAAGCCACATGTGGCTACGCCTGAAATACACAAGCGCAAAAGAAGAAGGAAGAAAAGGATCTGGCTCGCTGATCTCTACTTTCTTGATGCGTTGCTGCAGACCGCGGGAACTAGTCTCCGTGGCAAGCGGCGATAAGCAATTTCGTGTCCTCAAGACGCTGCTTGAGAACATCCACAGATTCCTCCACCAGCTTTTGGCGCTCGTTGCGGAGCATGTCATTCTCATCCATAAGTTTCTTGACGATGACGCCGGTCCTCTTCAACAAGGCACTGGTCTCCTCCTGCTGGTCTGCACTTAGGACGATCTTCTCCCTCAGCAAGTCGCACTCGGCCCGGAGCCTCTCATTGCCCTCCCTTAGTTGTTGGATGATGCCGGTAGCCTATTCATACGAGGCTTTCAGGTCGTCCTATGACCTCGCCAAGCCAGAGATCTGATCCATCTGGCTATGGACAATCGCATGCATGCGCCTGTAACAGTCGTCGTCTGCCCGCAAGAAATTTTCCCAGGCCGCCGCGGCGCGGCGGGACATCTCTGCTGCATTCGTGGCGCGGCGGGACATCTCTGCTACTTCTGCAGTGCGGCCGGACCAGTCGGCTGCATCAACGGCGTGGAGGGACCTCTGTGCTCCTTCAGCGGCGCGGCGGGACCTTTGTGCTGCTACTTCTGCGCGGCGGGACATGTCGGCTGCTCTCGCAGCGAGGTGGGACATCTCTCGTGCTTCCGCTTCCATGCTCGCCTCTCCCTGGTGGCAATCTCTTGACCCAGAACTCATGCTAGCCATGTCAGACGCAAGGGAAGGATGCTGAATGACTTGTTTGTTGTTGTGGATGAGGAGTTGAGGAGGAATGTGCAGTCATCTTGGCATACTAGTATTTATTACCGAGAAGTAATACGCTCCTAAGTGGGAAACCGTTTAGGTTGTGATCGGTGTGAACAGGTTTGGAATTCAATATAGCGTGGTACTAATACGCTCCTAAGTGGGAAACCGTTTAGGTTGTCATCGGTGTGAATAGGTCTGCAATATAGCGTGGAGTAATTTGGAATGTGGCGAGACGCAAGCTCAAAATTTATAAATACCCGTGTGGCGAGCTCTAGGATAGTCCTTTTTTCAGACGCATTAAACCTATCTCTCGGGACTTCTCGCCCGCACCATCGTGCCACCCACAAAAACTTGTACTCTGAGTTTAGTAGTACGTTATACAGGAAGAGAAGAGGTGCACGCACACACTCGTCCTCTCACAAACGCATCTGTTTTTTCTCGAAAAGGAGGATGATGACCCCCGACCTCTGCATCTGGGAGTCACACACGCATCTGTAGCTACGAATTGTAGTGTTCTCAACCATCCGATTGGCTCTATCATGGATGTACCTATATACTAAAACATGTCTAGATACATCTGTATTTTGACAAATGGAAGGCATGTATTGTGGAACGGAGGGAGTGCTTGTCATCAAAATGGATAAAAAGGGACGTATCTAGAACTAAAATACGTCTATATACATCTCCTTTTATCCATTTTGATGACAAGTACTCCCACCGTCCAAAAATACTTGTCATCAAAAAGAATAAAAAGGGATGTATCTAGAAATATTTTAGTTCTAGATTCATCCATTTTGATCACAAGTATTTTTGGATGGAGGGAGTAGTACTTCTTACCCAAAGGAACTTTATATCCAACAGACACAAAATATTCGTTCGACCGTTGGAAATTACTGATCTGATGTCGAAGTAATTGCTGCATCACCACCAAAACCCACCATTTCTTAAGCTAAAGTAGACCAAGGTAATCCCTATATTAGCATATTACTAAGATAAACAGAAGGCACTGTTGAAACATTTAGGACTTGAGCTTGTCAATCTGAATGTGGAGGGACACAAGCTTAGCCCCGGCCAGCAGCTTGGGCGGAACTGTCAAGAAGGTCAACTCGTGCACGTCGACGTCGGCGGGATTCTTGCTGCTTGTCACCTCCATTTCCACCTCGACGGCGTCGGTCGTGCCTTTGGGCTCCCCCGGCGGGCCGTTCGCCCACAGCTTGGCCCAGTAGTGCGGCAGTGGGGACGCCCCCGCTCTGATGCAGACGACCGACACGGTGATAGGCGCGCCGATGTCGAGCACGCCGCCGACCAAGAAAAACGCGCGATGGTCCTCCTCCGCGAACAGCAAGAGTCGTGGCTCTGACAGTGGCACTTGCAGCTGGAGCACCTTGCCGTACTGGATCTTGTGCACGGGCATGGGATGCGCGTTGCCGTACTGGATCTTGTGCACGGGCATGGGATGCGCGTTGCTGATGCGAGCGGACACACACTCTGGTGATCGGCGATATTGTGGTTAGTGACATAGAGCCCACAGCCTTCGTGCGGGCACTCCACCCTCGGCGACGAAACGACAGCGTCCACCGCCGTGTTCCGCACATCGAAGCCACCGCCGCGCTCGCACTTCTGGCACTGCCGCTGGTTCCCGGTGCACTCGACACGGCAGTCTGCGCAGGCCAGGTGCCCACCCTTGCACTGCAGAAATCAGTCGAACAACGCATCAATCAAGAAACCTGCACCTTGCTCAACCAGCCGAATGGACAAGGTGTATTCGAACCTCATACAATGGAGGCACAAGGGGCAGTGGAGCACGGTGAGGTCCATCGAGACCTTAGTGAGCTCCCTCGTCGGTTCCTGTTCCGTCTGCATGATCTCGCCCTCCTCGTGCAAAACCATCTCTCGCTTGGGCCGGAGCATTACAAAGCTTTACCGTCACATATTTTATACTCTGTGCATAGTTGTCCTCCCGCATACCAAGGAAGGCAGTAGTTTGAGTTTTCTCGACAAATTTGCCCCTGCACATGAGTAAGCTGCATAAATATCGACAGTAAATGCGCATGCAATGGTTGGCTGGTCCTCCTGCCTTTTCGCTTGAGTTGGCCTCCCCAGGCGGTCAAGCCGCATCCTGCGCTGCACGCGTTTGCCTGTAGCCATTTTCTGCTTTGGAAACTGGCGCGATTAATGGGGGCAGAACTAATCGAGCAGGGGCACAGATGGAAACCAACGCGGACGCGCAGACTAATTTGAGAAAAATAAGAAAAAGTTATACTCAAAGTAAAAGGAATCAGAGGGAGTACTACTTCAAGGTGCATTAAATCAACACATGCAAGTATCAAAAGGAGAGTCACGGCATGCATGCATGCGTTGTAATTAATGCATCGGTAACCCTAAATTATTGAAATATATCGAGTGCAGTGCTTTGATGTGTCGTGTCAACTCGTACATCAACGAGAAGTTTGATTATCCTCTCCCTCGCGGACTTAACTGCACCTGCCTTTGGCTGTATGACAGGTTGGCCACACACCTGTCGGGCCCACCTGTTATACACGCAGAGACAGGAGCGTCCCTCCCTCGCCCATGAGCGTGGTGGCTGGCAAGACTAGGAGAAGCTTTCGCTACACGCTCTCCCTCCTGCACGCGGTGGACATGCAGCAGTTCAATCAGTGTCAGATGGCCAGAAGCGTACTGTAGCACTCCTCCAGTGCAGTAGTACACCATCATTGTTCGACTTCCCAAAGAGGCGAAGAGCCAAGCGCAGCCCGGACGCTCATGTGGCAGTTTCATGTGTAGAGTAGTCTAGATAGCGTGTACCGTGCCTGTAAGCTTAAAATCGTTGGGGTCGGCTCCATGCTATGTGGCCGTCTCGAAGTTTTTTTTTAAATTAAAATAGTCTTCTGGCCCCACCTGTCACCCTGGTGATTGTAGTTTGCACGCTCATCTGGTCAAGACAGGAATATATATTTTATTTTATTTTCAAAAAGGGGGGACTCCTTGGCCTCTGCATCAGAACGATGCATACGGCCACATATATTTTAATTTGTGGTGGGTAGAGGTTGCAGCAAATATATTGTACACTGCGGGTCTCTCAGCCAAGTTTAGAGGCAAGCATGTGGGGCCAGTGCTATGATGTGTCGCGTCAACTTGTAGAACGAGGAGAAGCTTGATTTTACTACACGCCTTCTCCCTCGCCCATGGGCCGGCTGTCTACAACAAGCTATCCGTCCCGCTCGCGGTGGACGGACATGCAACAGTGGATTCGACACTGTAGAAGCAGTAGTAGTAACATCATTGTTCGTCTTCTCTAAGAGGCGAAGAGCCAAGCGCAAACCGAACGTTGCAGTTGCGAACATTGGAGCACGCATATAGTCAGGCTCTTGCATGAGACAAAATTGCTATGTGAGGCCACTATTTTACTAGTACGTACAACTACTTGCTAGTATAGCCCTGTAAACCAGGAAGGAGTATTTGCCCTTCTAGAGATTTCAACAAGTGACTAGACTACACCGAGACGGAGTACATATGGAGCCAAATGAGTGAATCTGCACCGTAATTAAATACGTACTAGATCTATCGTTTTCCTCTCCGAGGTGCACAATATTGAGTATACTGACTAGTCTCTTTTTGACACGCATTTACATATTTTTTCACACAATACAGACGCAAGCGGTCATATACACGTGCATACACTCACCCCTATCAACGCACAAACGCACGACACTATCATCTTGAAATTTACGAAGTCACCATAGGCACCTTGTTGTCGACCGGTCCATAGGTGCTTGAATGCCAAGGAGGAAGAGGGTAGCGGTTCCCGAGACGTTGAACAGTCAAAGATGCATCCTCAATTACATGCAGAGGGAATTAATTGGAGAAGCAGACTAGAGCCAGCACGATGTGAATGCAACATAGTTTGGACTCTCATATAATAAAGGCGCACCACCACTCCAATCCATCTACTCCCAAGTCTTTGCGCAACACTGCTCACTCCAATCCAAGACCAAGTGACCAGAAGCCACAATCACCTATGGAGGCGATGGACGCGAGCGGCAGTCGGCTATGCCAAATCATCCAAGGCGCCGGCCTGCGGCCCCACACCGCACGTCGTTTCCAGATGGTACTGGCGATCGCAGGCATCGTACCCCTCGCCGACGCCGGCTTCGCCTCTCGCATGGACGACATGATGGTCAACTCCATCCGCAAGTTCACCGCCGTCAAGAAGCACGCGGACGACCTTGCCGTACTACTCCAGCCCGCACGACCAGGCTCATCATTGCCTGCCATCCTCATCGGCCTACATGGTGACAAACTCTTTCAAGACCTGGTGGCCCTGCAGGTGCCGGAGGTTGCAAAGAAGAATGTGCACCTCGAGGCCGCGCTCGCTGCGCAGCGCCTCACCATGCAAGAAACCGTCGACCTGCACATCCACGTCTACGAGGAAATCGTCTACATAGGCCACTACAAGGCAAGAGAGGACAGAAAGACGTTGGCCTTCTTCCAGCGGCTGGATTCTTTGGACGCCATTGTTCAGAAGCACGTTAACCTGGCCACGGAAGCCGCTGCTACTTAGGCGCCGTTCGGTGGGCCGGCGCCCTGAGTCGAGGAGGTGGACGTTGTCGATGTATGCATCTCTTCTTCTTGCCTCCTGTAACCAGCACTGCATCGCCTCGCGGCCTTAATGTTTTATTAGTATAGTACTCCCTCCGTTCCCAAATATAAGTCTTTCTAAGGATTCCAGCAAGTGACTACTACATACGGAGCAAAATGAGTGAATCTACACTCTAAACTATGTCTTCATACATCTGTATGCTGTATTCCATTTGAACTAGTATCTAAAAAGGCTTATATTTATGAATAGAGGGAGAATATGGCATTTTTTATTCCAGTCGTAACGTTTTCACTATGAGTTGGGGCCGCAGTTGAGCAAACCCACCACACCCACTAGGCGTCGGCCGAGTTTAGAATTAGAAGAGAGCGAGGGAGGAGAGCTAGCTGTAGCACGGACGCTGTTGTCAGATGGGACTCGTGTTTATAGAATAGGAGTATTGTGCACTCGTGCCTCTTTTTTTTGAGGGAAAAATTAGTCATATTTCTAGTACCACTAGTTGGGTGCGTGCGACCTATAGCTGTCATCACTTTAGGTCTCCTTTTCGAACCGCGGCTACACTTCACAGTACGTATTTTTTCACGAATTTATCCTCCTATATGTACTCCTAAGCTATTTCCACGTGCTCCCATTCGCCGACATGTGGGACATAGAGCATATGGGTCGTAGTGCATGCACGACTCGGAGCATATGCCGGGTACTTTACATTTCAGACCTCACGAATTACATGCAAACCCCCCGCGGAAGAATAAATAAATCAATGAATTACTACATGAAACCGGATTATTTTCGTGGAAACCGGAGCACGTTCATTAAATTTTGGACATAACACTTTTATAAAAAATGACCGGACCTAAACCAGTCTAAGGGCCTCTTTGTTTTTTTCCCGAAAAAAAGGGCCTCTTTGATTCGCAGGATACTGAAAACACAGGAATGGAGAAAGTATGATGGCGATGAACCGAGACGAGGAGAACTCTAACTTAGATAGAGGTTAGAGTTAGATTCTAACCCTGAACTAACTCTAAGCCAAAGAGGTGTATGGATGGAAGGGTTAGATTGACAATAAATGCTCTATCTCAATCATTTGACTACTTTGGACCCTACTTTTAGTCAGACTAAAATAAGTCCCTTGGATCCAAGCACCCTCTTGGTGTGGCTGGCTCTTCTGTGGCCTCCTCCCGCTCACAATTGACATAAACAAACCATCTATACAAATCAAGAATGCAAAACATGATAATTTTTACTTTGTCCATACAAATGAGATATCCCACTTAAACATACAAGTCGTCAATCAAGCTTCACAAAATAAAAAAACACTTCATGAAACAAAGAATGAGCTAACTCATCACGGAAGTCGTTCACGATAGGGAGGGAGCCCGGAGCCCCTCACGCACCAAGGGAGGAGCTCGCCATCGTCGCTCTGGAGGAAGGCTCTGTAGAGCCCAAGCCCTGGGAACCCCTCCAACGCCGGCCCTTGCGAGTTGAGGTCGACACCGGTATGGGTAGCAGGGCCACTTGCTGCCGACTTGGAACTTAATCTTTGGGCCTCTAGAAATAATGCAAGCCTGTAACTAAAATACCCAGAAAGGTGACCTGAATCTTTGGGCCTCTAGAAATAATGCAAGCCTAAAACTAAAATACCTAGACAGGTGAACTGAATCTTTGGGCCTCTAGAAATAATGCAAGCCTGAAACTTAAATACCTAGAAAGGTGAACTGAATCTTTGGGCCTCTAGAAATAATGCAAGCCTGAAACTGAAATACCTAGAAAGGTGAACTGGATCTTTGGGCCACTAGAAATAATGCAAGCCTGCAACTGAAATACCTAGAAAGGTGAACTGAATCTTTGGGCCTCTAGAAATAATGCAAGCCTAAAAATCAAATACCTAGAAAGGTGAACTGAATCTTTGGGCCTCTAGAAACAATGCGAGCCTGAAATTGAAATACCTAGAAAGGTGACCTGAATCTTTGGGCCTCTACAAATAATGCAAGCCTGAAATTGAAATACCTAGAAAGGTGACCTGAATCTTTGGGCCTCTAGAAAGATTTATTACCTCCTTAGGCAGCATCAAACAATTCCATGCGTGCACCGCAAATCTATAGCAAGTTATCTACTTTTCCAAATCAGAATTAGCGCTAGAGCAAGCAAGATCAATGATATGGCCGTGAGACAGAGAAGGAACGAACAAACTCATCCCTCTCGCGACCTCCCTGGTAGATGCTCCGCCGCCGCGCACGACAGAGGGAGAAAAACGACGGGTGAAGGGGGAGCGGGGCGACCTTCGAAGGTCGGAGGGAGAGGGCGGCCGGAGTAAGGCGGCAGAGGCCGGGAGGAGAGGGTGGCCGGAGGAGAGAGAGGGCGAGCGGTTCTTGGGCGGGTGGCCCTATGGGGAACAGAGAGGAGTCATGCGAGAGGGGGGAGAGCGATCTGGTGCGGGCAGGTGAGATTTTTTTAGGGGAGCGATCTGGTACGGGCAGGTGAGATTTTTTTAGTTCTCTTTTAGTGGGCCCGAGGATAACTAACCCAATTAGAACCTCTCTACCGGGCTAGTTTTTTTAGCTGGGTTAGAGCAAACTACCTCAAACTAACCTCTCTTGTTTCGATAATTTGAGGCTATTTCAACCCAAACTAGCTCTAACTCAGGGATCCAAACAAAGAGGAGTGTTACTGTACATGCTACAGTGTGGACCGTAGCACATTGTTTTTTATGGCCATATCACCACATTGTTTTCTACTGCTAGTTCACTAGGCTACCGTGGTTTGCATGGCTGGTTCACTGGGCTGCCGTGCTTCGCACTCCTCCGACCTGAGTAGTACTCCCTCCGTTCCTAAATATAAGTCTTCGTAGATTTTTCACTGTGGACCACATACAGACGTATATAGATGCATTTTATGTGTAGATTCACTCATTTTTCTCCGTATGTGGTCCATAGTGAAATCTCTGCAAAGGCTTATATTTAGGAACGGAAGGAGTAGTATAGTACTAGTATATACCGCATCATTCTTTGCTGCTTCTTACTACTTCGACATGTGGGAGAGCCAGCATCCGGGTCGACGTGTCATGCACCAGATTAGAGCGTGGAACGGAAGGGGGGCATCACCCCGGTCGGAGCGCCAATAATTCATGACTATAGTGAGTGGTCATATCACAAGTCTTTCCAGTAGTAACGCGTCGTCAAATCACACAACCCCAATCGCTCACCCTCCTCGCCTCTCTATCAAACCGCCTACCCGAAAACTGCTGCGCATACAGCAACCATAACAAACAGTTCAAACTTGGTAGTATTATCTTTGTGAGAGTGCGACAAATGTGCTGATCATGTGCGTCGTGAGAATAATAATTCTAATTGTTCACTACTAGGGAAAAGCCTATACACAGAATCTTATCAGGAGCGCGCTTTAAAATAAGGCGCTGCTGCTAATTAGCAGTAGCGTGCTCTGCCGAAACTCGCTGCTGAAACAAATATAGCAGTAGCGCGCCCGCTCATAGTAGTAGCGCATTTCTCAGATAAGCGCTACTGATAAGTTTCCGACAAAAATTTAGTCCCACCTTGCTCCGTGAAGAGAGTTTCTACCACGTTAAATATGTTACTTCTCAAACTTTGACAAGCACTTGGTCTTCATTGAACTCTATGTGTGGAATTTGTGGCTGCAATATGAGTCTTCACCTGTTCCTAAACCGGTGAGGACTCATATTCACAAATCAGATTGTACACAAAAAGATCGTTGATGATCAATGTATTTTTGATATATTGAACAAAGTCTATTTTTACATGCTGGCACATAGCAGTAGCGCTTTATTGTAAAAGGCGCTGCTGCTAGATAGCTTAGCAGTAGCGTATTTTCCTACAGCGCGCTACTGCTAAGCCATTCATCTCCCACCCCCATCACCTCTATCCAATCCACTCACACACTCACACACTCAATCCTCCGTCTGCACCGCGCGCCGGTCCACCCCTGTCGCCCCTCCTCCATCTGTGTCGCGCGCCGTCACCTTCTCCTCCATGCTGGACTCGGTACCGGCCTCCTCCTCCGTCCTCTCTCTCCACTCGCCGCTGGCCGGCCCCTCCTCGCTCCTCCTTCCTCCTCCGTCCTCCCTCAACTGGTCGCGCCGGCCGGCCCCTCTTTGCTCCGCCATCCTCCTCCGTCCTCCCTCAACTGGCCGGCCGGCCCCTCCTCGCTCCGCCTTCCTCCTCCATCCTACTCTCTTCTCCCTCCTCGAGTCGCCCCTCCTTCTCCCTCCGGTCTGCTACATTTTGATTTAGTAGGCTAGTTCATATGCAACATTTTGATTTAGTTGATATAATTTAGTTGATTTAGTCGGCTAGTTCATTTAGTTGATTTAGTTGACTTAGAACATTTTGATTTAGTTGATTTAGTAGGCTAGTTGATTTAGTTGACTTAGAACATTTTGATTTAGTTGATTTAGTAGGCTAGTTCATATGCAACATTTTGATTTAGTTGATATGATTTAGTTGATTTAGTAGGCTAGTTGATTTAGTTGACTTAGAACATTTTGATTTAGTTGATTTAGTAGGCTAGTTGATTTAGTTGATTTAGAACATTTTGATTTAGTTAATTTAGTAGGCTAGTTGATTTATTTCACTTAGAACATTTTGATTTAGTTGATCATTAATCCTTTGCTCATATTGCTTTAGGAAAAATAGCGCCACCACCACCACCACTATGTCGACTGTGCAAGTCAAGATGCGCCAGCAGCCTTGCAACTGGCAAGCTGCTCGACATCTACTTCCAGCCGAGTTTTCGTCATGCGGCGGTAAGAAATTAGATGAAATGTAACAACTATTTTATTTTTAGTGTTGGCATTACTGCATTGTGTCATTTTGCTTATTTTACACAAATCGTCCCATGCAATGTGAGGTTGAAATTCAATAAGCTGATAGGAGACACTATGACATTTGAGGCTCCTAGGGGGGCGTACACTATGGAGGTCGAGAAAGGACGCAATATGTCGCAGATTGGAGGAGATGGATGGGCCCGTTTCGTCACTCGCATGCGTCTTACTGGTGCTGAGTTGATCAGCTTCTCCGTTTCGTCGCTCGCATGCGTCTTACTGGTGGTGAGTCTTACTGGTGGTGTCATTCCCTTCATAGGCCTCGCCGTCGTCCACCGCCCTGGTGCTCTCGGCGCGGCCTGGTCAACATGGTCAACGACCGACATGCATCTGAAGTGGACTGTACGTGGAGAGACCGACAGCTGGGTCCACGGCCGTACGCAAGGAAATGCCTCCTTATTACGCGCAAAATAATGATTCCTCCACCTGACATCATGGACCCACCGAAAGGGCCTCTGTATTTCGCGAAAAAAACGTTACCGCCACTGACAGCTCGGACCCACCAGCTATATCTTCACACGCAAAGAAGTGCCTCCTTATTACGCACAAAAAAAATGAATATTCCCCGTGTTAGCTGGGACCCAGTATAGTGGCAGGCTGACTTGTGTGCCTACTAAGTTGACGGGGACGGAGGGCTTTGTCAACTTAGTCAATATGCATGATTCTAGCTCCAGTGACCGTACGACATCCATCCAACGTCCGTGATGCTTCTTCAACCTCTGGTCTTCTTGCTCCAGCCACCCAAACCAGCGCCGGTCGTGCCTCGTGCTCCTGCCTCCCGTGGCCAGCTGTGATGCGGCGGAGGCCTCACCGCCCCCTACTAGTCCTACCGCTGGCCAGTCAATCCCTCTACTCACCCACACACCCTGTTATTCTACGGCGAAGGCAGCCTCACACCGCAGCGAACCAGTGAACCCTCATACTCCTCTACGCGTGGGCATCCACTGCTGCGTCTTCCCCGGCTCCGCGTCGTCGCCTTCCTAGGCCTCACCATCGTCCATCGCCCTGGTGCTCTCGGCGCGGCGTGGTCAACATGGTCAAGGAATGACTTCCATCGGACGTGGACAGCTGGGTCCACGGCCGTAGCAAGGAATTTCCTCCTTATTACGCGGAAAATAATGATTCCTCCACCTGACAGCAGGGACCCATCGGATGAAACACCGTATTTCATGAAAAAAACGTTTCCCTCCGGACTGCTGGGACCAACCAGCTCCACCTTTGCACGCAAGGAAGTGCGTCCGGGCAAAAAAAAAACCAAAATGATTCGCCCCCTGACTGCTGAGACCCACCAGCTGCATCTTCGCAGGCAAGGAAGTGCCTAACAGTCGGGACCCACATGGTCGAAGCGTACGTAGCGTTGTCATTATGGTCACGAACGTGTACGTACATATATACTGGTGGATGTAGAGGCGCGCACGTGTCGTAGTAGAGGCGCGCACGTAGCATGTACACGTACTTACCGCGGGGAGGGTGCAAGAAAGAAAATACGACCACATATGTACATACGGGCAGGGTCTCGAACCCCTACTCGCGCATACGTACATGGCTGGGTCAGAATGGAGAAACAGCGTTTGTCGTCGTGTTCATTGGGAGCCAACCGGCTGGGTCGGAACGGAATGTGTGGTCGTCTTTATCGGGAGCGCTTGGACGGAAAAAGCGATGAAAACGAGGCTTGACGTACCGCACAATGGAGGAAACGGACCTCCTACGTTCGGAACGGGGTCCTGTTGATTGGGAGGGGTGTGGCGTAACGCAAAACGGAGGAAACGGACCTCCTACGGTTGAAACGGGGGTCCTGTTGATCGGGAGGGGTGTGGCGTACCGCAAAACGGACGAAACGGACCTCCTACGGTCGAAACGGGGGTCCTGTTGATCGGGAGGGGTGTCGCGTACCGCAAAACGGAGGGAACGGACCTCCTACGGTCGAAACGGGGGTCCTGTTCACCGGGAGGGGTGTGGTGTACCGCAAAACGAGACTCCACAGGATACTGTTCATCTCCACCGTCGACCTCCTCCAGCCTCCACGGGCTACCGTCGACCTCCTCCAGCCTCCACGGGCTCCTGTTCATCCAGCCTCTACCGCGCACTACTCCGCCGGCTACTGTTCAACCACCCCTTCACCGTCTACTGTTCATCCAGCCCTCCGCCGTCTACTTTTCATCCAGCCCTCCACACCACGGGGTCCTGTTCAACCACCCCTCCACGGCCACCCCTCCATCTCTCACTGTTCATCCAAACCCCCCGCAACATCACTGTTCATCCAATCGATCGGCTTCAGTTAGCAGCAATAGCGAAGGAATCGCTCCATCGGGTTCAGTTAATAGCCATCGATTGATCGCTCGGGTTCAGTAACGCGTAGCTCGCAGTGTAATCGCTCGGGTTCTGTTAGAGCCCAACGCCTCGCTCGGGTTCAGTTAGAGCCAACGCCTCGTGCACATGCGCGTACGTGTACGAGAGAAACGCGCATCGCTCGGCCCCGACCTCCCACCGTAACCGGCAACTCCCCAAAATTTTCCTCCCCCTTGCTTCTACCATGGTTTTTTCCGTCATGGACGGCCCATAGAATGTCATGCAACTGCGTCTCCGGCCCGCCCAGGACGAAAAGCCCATTTTCTGTCAAGATTTTTTGTCATAGAAGTAGGAGCCCACCACATCTATGATGATACCGGGTTTTGTCACAATTATCGTCATAGAAGTGTCATATGTATGACAGAAAAAAAATTGTTCGGCTCAAAATGTCACGGATGTGTCTTTTTTTTTTGTAGTACGAGGTCTTGCACGCACACCATGTGTGAATGTATGCACAATGCATACGACTTCTCTACTAATTCAACTATTTTGTAATGTTTTCGTGGGACTACCCACTCTATAGGAACAGGACATTTACAGCAAGGTCAAACTTCAACATGTTCTGGACAAGTTCAACGCCATCCCTTGTACAAAAGGATGTTCTTCCGTCATAGTATGTGTGTCCTCGAGCTCGCATGAGTACAAAATATGTACAAGTGCTTTGCAGCGAGAACACACCACGATATCTTTCTTCTCTGCATCCTTCACCATCTCCTTACAAGAAGAAAACCACCCATCCTAGAGATTTCGTCACAGAGGAGTTCACACAACCAGTGCATGTCACCCGCCGCCTAATGGCCATCTTCCGCGCAGAAGAGCCCGTCAACGTCAAAGCAGGGGAGGTATAGTGGCCTGAGGCCAAAGTAGGCTGCGGAAGCCGCGACAGCACGAGATAGAGAAGCTGTGTGAGGGTGTCATGGACATGGAGAGGAACGACTCGAGCCTCGAGGTAGGGGCTAGCAACACAAGAGGAAGGCAGGGGGTGGCGGAGGTGGGGAACCCTAGAAGAGAGGTGCACGAGCGACACAAGGATCAAAGAGAGCGAGAGAGGGAAGGAGTTAGGTCGATCTTACATCCGAGGAGAGAAAATACGATAGAAACCCGGGTGGAGGGGTTGTGGGAGGAGGTGAAGTGAAAAAAACTAGATGAAAATAAACTGTGTAGGGGAGGCTATCAAGTCCCGCTTTAGGAGTAGAGATAGGCATATATTTGTATTACATATAATATGATTTTAATCATTTCCTACATTGTCTCTAGGATATGCTTGTTTGCCCTGCATGCCTGATACTTTATATAAACTGCAAGAGAGACTCAATATAATATGCGCCACATTATGTCAATTATGTCTTCTCTAATCCTCTTCCATGGTATCCGAGCCAATATGTCTCAATTTGAGACCCTTCCAACACATTTTTTTTCGAGAATGACGGGGGGGCAAAGCCCCACCATTTGTTATATTACCCGAAACGACGCGGCCGTCATATAGTGTTTTCCATCGAGGAGATAAAAAACATCAAAGTAAAAAGGAGAAAAAGAAAAGTACATAAAGGGGGAAGCGAAGAGAGGCTAACTAGGCAGTCGATAGCAGGAAGGAGCGGAACAGCCAGAGCCGCTCGCGAGGACCACTGTCGTAGCGCTGTGCCCAGAGCATAGTGTCGTCAGCCGCACGACGGATAACTTCGGCAGCCCCACAGGAGACGGAGCTGAACACCACATCGTTTCGCGCCTTCCACACATGCCAAATGAGGATAAAGAGGCCATCCCTCCAGGCATCAGCCTCCAGAGGCGCCTGAGGCTGCGAGGAAGTGATGTCCTCCACAGAGAGGAAAGGCCCTAGGCCAAGCCGAGACCAGACCTGGGTAGCACGGCAGTAGGCGGCGAACAAGTGGTCGGCCGTCTCGAGGCCTGGACAGGAGGCGCAAGTCAGAGAAGGAGCATAGTTCTTCGCGAACAAATTGGCCCGAGTGCTCAACCGGTTGCCGACAAGCAGGCGGGCAAAGATCTTGATCTTGCTGGGGAGGCGGGACCCCCAAATGTCAACGGAAACCTGATCCACGACGCCATTGGGAGACAGGACCCGGAAGGCAGCCCGCGAGCTGAAGGCAGCATCATCCCCCCAGGCCATGAAGCGATGATCATGCCCGCTCACGAGCTGAACCCCAGAGAGGAGGTCGTGGACAGCGCGGAGCTGGGCGGCAGCGACCGTGGAGAGCCGCGGTTGAAGCGCAAGGCCGTCCACCACGACAGCAGCCACCGAGGCGTTCGGCCGCGACGAGTGAGAGAACAACGCCTCGAAGGTGAAGCAGAGAGAGCCGCCCGGAAGCCAGCGATCCTACTAGAAAGAAGTGGAGCACCCATCACGGAGCTGCACACGTGTGATGGCCCTGTAGGTGGGATGGGCAACCTGCACAATCGTCTGGAGGAACGATGGGGTCGAGCAGGGGTCCCCCACGTCCCCTTTGAGAGTGCAAAGGAACCACCGCTTCCATGGCGGGCATGCCGGTCGGTGAAGAATGTCGACGAAGTGGAGGAGAAGGCACATGTTCTGCCGTCGAAGGTCGCGGATGCCGAAGCCACCCTCCTGCACATCAACACACACCTTGTCCCAAGCAATTAGACAATGAGCCCCGGAGCAGGTATCTTTGCCGGTCCAAAAGAAGGAACGGCGCCTACGATCAATCTGCTCAATCACTCCAGGGGGTAAAAAATAAGAGCACATAAAGTAAGTAGCAAGATTATTAAGAACCGCATTGCAGAGAACTAGCCTCCCGCCAGATGAGAGGAGAAGAGCTCGCCACCCAGAAAGGTAGCGATCGAAGGAGCGGATAAGAGGATCATAGGCAGAGATGGGAAGCTTAGTCGGAGAAAGGGGGAGCCCAAGATAAGGCTGGGGGAAGGACGAGATGGGACACCCCAGAATCGAGGCCATCTCGGAGGCCAGATCGGCATCACAATGCATGGGGACATATCCCGATTTATGGAAGTTAATAGCAAGGCCCGTCGCTTGAGCAAAGTCGTCGAGGATGCGTTTAAGGTGAGTGACAGAGGGGATGTCGGCATGACAGAGAATCAGGGTGTCATCAGCATACTGAAGCACCGGGCAGGGGAGGGAAGAGTCAATGGGGTGGCAGAGCTGCCCCTCCTCATAAGCCAAACGGGCCATGCGCTGGAGAACATCTGCGACGATAATAAAGAGGTAGGGGGAGAGGGCGTCACCCTGGCGTAGGCCGTTACGGCAAAGGATCCAATCCCCGGGGACGTTATTAAGGAGGACCGAGGTGTGACCAGTCGAAAGGATGGAGAGGATCCACCCACACCACCGATCATCGAACCCCCGCACAGACAGAATGTTCAACAGGCTCGACCAGTTAACTGAGTCAAAGGCTTTACGAAAGTCGATTTTGAACACCAAGTAGGGACCTTGCGCAAGTGGCATGCGCGAAGAAGATCCGCGGCATAGACGATGTTTTCGGATATGCGCCTGTCGGGGAGGAATCCGGTCTGATCCGGGTCCACAAGAGAGTGGATATGCATCTGGAGACGGGTGCAGAGGGCCCTGGTGATAGCTTTCATGATACAGTTTTGGAGAGAGATAGGTCTGAAATAATTAGGGGAGCGAGCCGCTTCGGTTTTAGGGAGGAGAACCAGGAACGCGCGGTTGATCCTGGAGAGATCAATGGAGCCTTCGTAGAAGTCATGGAAAACCTCTAGGACGTCCCCCGAGACGACATCCCAGAAAGTGGTGTAAAACGATGGCCCGAACCCGTCGGACCCAGGATTTGAGAGGCAGTTCATGTCAAAAAAGGCATTCCGCACCTCGAGGGCGGTGAAAGGCGCCGAGAGAGAGTCAGGCAACAGGACTGAGTCGGGATAGAGCTCGCAGAGAGAGAAGGCCCAAATGCAGGGAGTCGCCGTACCGAGGAGCCCTTTGTAGTATTCACGAAGCGCCAAAGCTTTGTCTGTATGCGAAGAGATCTCCCGACCATCGACGGAGAGGACCGGAATGCAGTTACGACGGAAGCGAGCAGAAGCGGAGGCATGAAAAAACCCGGTGTTTTCATCGCCGTCGATGGCATACCGGAACTTAGCATGGATTTTCCAGTAGAGAACTCTTTCCGAGATCGAGGCATTCAGAGCATCGACCGTGAGAGTACGGAGGAGGTTTTCTAACTCGGAGAGGGCACGGAGCTCTTCGAGGCGATCGAGGATGTCGATGAGGATGCGACAGTCTTGTTCACGCTGCGCGACCGGCGCAACCCGCTTGGTCCAGCGTTTGCAACCGATGCGGCACTGACGAAGCCTAGCCACAAGGCGGGCCGTGGTGTCGGACCTAAAGGTGGACAGCCAAGATGAGCGCATGGCAGAGCAGAAAGACGGGTGAACCGTCCAAGACATCTCGAACCGGAAAACCCGAGTTTTCGGGGCTGTCGAGGCGATGGACGCAATCAGGGGGACGTGGTCAGAGGTCGAGCGGGTAAAGGAAGCAAGCGTAGAAGTGGGAAAGGTGGAGTCCCAAGCAACATTGACGAGCACCCGATCCAACCGGGCGAGAACCGGGGAATTTTGTCTGTTCGACCACGTGAATTGACGATCTCGGAGCGGAAGGTCGATGAGAGCTAGATCATTGATGAACTCGTTGAACCACATAGCCTCGGAGCGAGCGAAATTATTGTTGTTCCGCTCTTCGGGGGAGCGGATGAGGTTGAAATCCCCAAGGATCGCCCAGGCGGAGGAGTCGGAGGGGGGGCATGGCCGGTCAATTCCGCGAGGAAAGCTTCTTTATCGGCACGCGCGCAAGGGGCATAAACGTTCGTGATCCAAATGACCGAGTTGTCATGGCAAAGGGTGAGGTCAGTCGAAAGGGCACAGGGTGTGCTGAAGTGTTGGGCGAGCGAGAAAAGATTAGCATTCCAAGCGGAGCAGAGCCCCCCGGAGGCGCCTATAGAATCGATGAGGTGGAAGTTACGAAGGGGGGGGAGGCAAGAACGTGTGGGTTTTGGCAAGGGAGGGTTGATCAAGCTTAGTTTCCTGAAGCGCCAGGAAGGAGGGTTGCATGGCCTCGAGATTTGCACGGACGTCCCGGCACTTGCGCTCTTCACCGAGACCACGCACGTTCCACGTGCAGAGGGAGAAAAGAGAGTTCATGGGGGCTCAGGAAGACTCCAAACACACCAGAACAAGAGATAAATCTCAGGAACGCTAAGCAACACAAGCAGGCCTAAGGCCATAACATACCCCACGGGGGAAAAGAGAAAAAGAAAAAGGATAAAGTGCTCTGACAGCCATGCAAGGCCCACGGACGGGAGCACCGAAACATTCTTGGCAAACTACAGAGGGGAGGAAGAGAAACGAGGGGAAAAAACCCGGACCGAGCGAAACCGAGCACACACGCCCGAGCCGCAACCCTGCACATGCAAGTCAGTCCGCACCGTAGGCCACCTCCGCACGGGCACCAGCGGCCAGCGCGTCCAAGTCAACGCCACACGCAGCACCCAGAGCCTGGAGCTGACGAAGGGAGAGAGGGCCCGGCGCGCCGTCATCAACGCCGATGCCGGCAGCTCGCACCGCCGCTCGGAGACGCGGAGATCCCTTGGAGTAGTCGAAGCGAGCCGCCTTGACCGCCTTGGCACGGTCAATCATCTGGACGTACTTGGCGGGCTCCTTCCCGGCGAGGCGGGCGCTACGCCGGCTGGTGTGGCCCGAGTCGACTGCACGCTTGCGCTGCCCACGCCGCTTCAGAGCAGCGTGTTCATGCTCGTCGTCGGCCAGCTCGGACGGCAGCATCACCGGGGAGTGGAGAAGCAGGGCGGTGGAGTCGGACGAGAGGTCGGAGAGGCCAGAGGCGTCCTCCTCCGTCTCCAGGGGGGTCGCCGGGGGGAAGATGGCGCACCACTTGGGGGGAAAGGCTCAGAGAGCAGCGAGGACATGCGGCGGCCGATCTCCCAACGGAGAGCGGCCATGGCGGAGCTCTCTGGAGCACCGGGGAAGTACCCGATGGGAGCCGAAGCCGTGAAGGCTCTCCGTATCGATATCGTCCATGGCGGAGGAGCGGGGGGCCCCGCGGCGAGCGCGGAGGCGAGCGCCCGTTGTCCCCGAAGTAGACAGAGGAGACGGAAGAGCCATCCTCATCGACGGACCAGCAGCGGACACGATGGATGCCCACCTCCGTCAAGAGGTCGTTGTCGTAGTTGCGGACGAGGAGGGCGTGGGGGACGTCATCCTCATGCTCCAGGCGGATGACGAGCCGGACCGCTGAGAAGTCGAGGTCGTTGAGGCAAAGAGGGTCGATGCAGCAGACGTTGCCGACGGAGCAGAAGGCGGTGCGAATCCCCCCTCATGCCAATGCTCAAGGGGGAAACCCGTGGCGGACAGCACGGCGAGAGGGCGCCATATCGTGCACCAGCGGCATGAAGACCTTGGCGTACTCAGGGCGGCGCCCGCCCTCGGCCCGAGCCGAGCTAAGCTCAGGCCCCCCCCCCCCCCCCCCAGGGACCGTAGCCGATGGAGCCGACGGAGGGCCCGATGAGCACGAGCCGCAGGAGGGCGGCTGGCCACGGGGGAATGGCGTGGGAGGGCGAGCCCGGAAGCCACGGGTCCGCTCCGCCTCCACCTCCCGGTAGTTGCGGTCGAGCCAGTGCTCTCGAGGAGGGGTACGCTTGGGGGAGGCGTGGACTGGCGAGGTCGAGCGGGAGCGCGAACAAGAGCGGTGGAGCGCGCTGGAAAACATGACGAACTGAAGTGCCCGGAGCGCCCGCAGTCCCGGCAGCGAACGGGGTCGCGGCAGTCGTGGACGAGGTGCTCCGACGAGTAGCACTTGTGGCAGAGCTGCTTGACAGGGGAGGGGAGGAAAACACGAAGCCGGCGACGGGAGAGTTGAGGAGGAGAAGGAGTGAGCACCGCATCTTTATAGGACTTGGGCGGGATGGGGGCGCCGCTCGCAACAGAGCAAGATGGGAGGGGACGGAGAGGCGTAGCGGCGCAAGGGGACGCTTCCATGGGCGGCAGGATTCGCACGGCCGGAGCAGAGGCAGGGAACCCGGCGTGCAGCACGGGGCTGAGAGGGGAGGCGGAGAGAGAGAGGGAGAGGCCGTGGGTAGGAGAAGACTGGGCGGGGGGGAGGGGGATGGGCGCGCCGCTCGCGTCGCGTCGTTGGTCAGGGGGGCTGGGTCCCACGAGGGGAGGCGCGGGGGGCATGCACGCGTGCGGGGGAGCAGGCGTGGATTGGGGCACGCGCGGGGGAGCAGCCGGAGGAAGGGGCACGCGCGGTGGAGGGAAATCCGGGAGGATCAGGCAGGATCACATCCGAGGGATCCGCGGCGGCAAACGTGCCACGCGCAGGGTCAACGGGTGAAGGTGCGCTCGGATGGGTGCATGCCGCATGCAGCGCCCGGCTCGCAAGGAGCTCACGGGCACGCTCCGCAGCGGCGATGGCATCGACCTGACTACGGTGGAGGGCGAGCTCGGTCCG
This sequence comes from Triticum timopheevii, assembly GCA_963921465.1. Lineage (NCBI taxonomy): Eukaryota > Viridiplantae > Streptophyta > Magnoliopsida > Poales > Poaceae > Triticum > Triticum timopheevii. The sequence continues at coordinate 18,982,754 of OY997274.1, forward strand.
CCCCAAGGGAGGCGGATGCAACGATGAAGGTCGCTACGTCCGGCGACGCAGCAAGGGCGCAAAAGACATCGGAGGAAACTTGCGCGACAGAGAACTCGTCGGGGGAGTCCGTGAGCAGGAAATTAAGAGCATTCTTAACGAAAAACACGTTGATCCGAGCGGCGGGGACAACCGGAATAATCCAGAAGCGTCTAGCAGCAGCGGGGAGCGAACGGACAAAGGACGAGGCTACCATGGAGTGAAAATTGAGCAAGACTGAGTCGAGGAACGCCGCACCTGGCTTTCGGAAGACGACGCGGCCGGGCTTGCCCAGCCAAAGCCCCCGCAGCAGAGCATCGCCGCCTACGAGGCCGGAGACAGGCGGAGCGGATGGGCAGGCGGCGTTTCGGGAGACGACGGAGACCGGCGCAGGCGGAACTCGCCAGGGGAGAGAGAGCGGCGAGGCCTCCCGCTCCGGCAGCGAGGAGAGGCTGCCGAGGAGCGTCAGAAGGGGCGGGGCAGCCGGCCGCAGGAGGTGCAGCGGGGCGTCACGACCGCAGGAGCTCCCCATCCCTGCCGCAGGGAGGGTCTGCGACGAGGCTAGCTATGTGGGTGCCGCGGCCGGAGTGGCCAACGGCGGGGGAAGCGTGGCCGCCGTGGCCGGAGCGACCGACGGCGCGGGGTAGGCGAGGGGAGGGAGCCACCGTCTCTCTCTCTGTGTGTGTCGACCCAATGCTTCCCATATCCCCTTCCAACACATGATAGGGGAGGGGTTGTGGGAGGAGGTGAAGTGAAAAAAACTAGATGAAAATAAACCGTGTAGGGGAGGCTATCAAGTCCCGCTTTAGGAGTAGAGATAGGCATATATTTGTATTACATATAATATGATTTTAATCATTTCCTACATTGTCTCTAGGATATGCTTGTTGCCTTGCATGCCTGATACTTTATATAAACTTAAAGAGAGACTCAATATAATATGCGCCACGTTATGTCAATTCTGTCTTCTCTAATCCTCTTCCATGGTATCCGAGCCAATATGTCTCAAGTTGAGACCCTTCCAACACATGATAGCCTAGACTTGATGGAAGTGTCAAAATACATTTACAGCATCTCTCTTCTGTTCGGACTAACGGTTCAACTACTTGGAATATGAATCCAATTTCATATGTGCCGCTAGCTTGTGACCTAGGTCTGCCACAGCTTTACTGCCGACCCACCATCGGGAAGGTCGCTCAGGATCTCCATCGGGGCTGCAGAGCCCAAAGCTAGGGGTCATCCATCGATCATATCGATCGGTTGTCTAGTCTTTTTTCTGATACGTTGATTGGGATTCTTTTCTGTCTCGCCGATGGATTGATCGGTGTTCCCTTTATAATTTTTCGATCTAATATCGGTTTGCATCGCTTTCTGCCCCGTAGACCTTTGACATGCATATGCTACTACGGAAGCTTAACGCAACGCGCCAGATGCCCTGCTGCGGAGGCCGCTTGTGCGGTTGTACGTCGGCCAGTCATCCAGTGCCGTATGGACCGAGCCCACAGAAGTGGGCGTTGTTGGTTGCTCACGTGCATGCCACTGGTGCCCCTATAAGAACTTGCATCCGCTGGTGCGGTCGGCCGCTCACGCTTGCTCAACAATCCATGCCGCATGACCCGGACCATAGGCGTGTCGGTGCAGGTCTTGCTTGATCGCATCACCAACGTCTCATGACTTCAACCTGCAAAGCGCACGTGATCAGATGCTCCATCAACCATCAGCATCCAGGCTAAACTCCCCATTCAAATCATACGTGCATGCACATGTCACCTTCTACCTACGTGCTCCATCAACCTACGTGCACGGATGCAACGTCCTGATGACTTAGTCTACTCCAACAACCATTAACAACATCATCACCTTCTACCCCCATGCCGTTTTGCACCGCAATCCTCCTGGATGCCTCCTTTGTTGGTCTGTCCGACCTGACGTACATTTTGTGCTGGTCCCATCTACGCAAGCCCGTTGCTCGTAATACCGCCGCATGCTTTCATCCCCGATTTGTACCTAGGCTGGGCAAACCTTGTACAACACATCATCTACAATTGTTTCGACAACATCGTCTTCGGCATTGACACCCTCCTCGACGACTGCATCGATTGCGTAGTCGTTTTCTTCCAGGTGTAGCACTGGGTACCCCGGCTCCTCAGCGCTTCCTTACGCCCCAGACTCCATGTGCGGCAACTTCGATACTGGTTACACCGATCTCGACATCAACAACGGCGTCCCTGGCATGGCTACCTCGACCACGGCTACATCGCCCCATGCTCTCAGCTTCTGCCATTGCTGTTGGTAGTTTTTTTTGGCGGGATTGTTGGTAGTTTGTTAATCTACGTATGTACTATTTTTACATTGCATGAGTTGAATGGATATGAGGATTCAGATTGGAGGTATCCGGTGGCAGACGCATCAAAATAAAGGGTGCCCGGTCACGGTCTACGGACGGGTCAGAGCGCGTCTGCGGACAATTAAGGGGCCGGATTTGGTATATCCGGCATTAGATGCTCTATGTGCATCTGAATGTTCGAATGAGGACCTACACATGGAGAGTCAGCAAATGTCATAAGGCAGTGAGCAATAAAGAAATAACAACAGGCTGGAGGGAGCTCCATAAAAGGCAATGAACAGATTTTGTATACATCTACACCTACACGTCCATTGTGTGAGGTCTCACAAAGTCATCTCAGTCTTACGTATTTGTGCCGAAATTATCTATCTATGTCTATGCTCGTGAGATAGGTCCACAAAAACCAGTTCAACCTAAGGTTAGGAGGTATCAGGAATAAAATTACATGGTGGGGAAAGCATCTTAGTAGTAGGAGACAGATACCCACCCACAACGGTGAGGGCTACCTCAGGCCGCTCATCGCGCGCTGGTACAATACGGGACCTGGTAGGTCTTGATTCATAGGAACTAGGAGCCCTCCATGCAAACCCCATCCAAGCCGTCTACTTCCATATTTGCCTCAAGTGTCTGCTTGAAAAGGGGCTAGTCTACCGAGTCCGTTAGCGACGATGCCATGACGGGGTTAAGTGGGCCGTTGGATGTCGTAACTGCAGCCACCATTTACCAATGCGAGTCTCCTGGGCCATACATTTTGAGCTGCTTCATTCCTCACGGCAATGTTGGTCTGGGTGCGTCAATGACCATTAGGCCTGCGTGTGGGTGGAGTTGTGTGGGCTAAATACTGGTGGAGTGAGTAGTATAACTCCATCTCTCCTCTCGTTTTATGGCCCCTGCTTTTCGTTCTGTGCCCTGTCTAGTCAGCGATAACATATCCCCACTTCCCTAGGTGCCTCTGCCCCTACTCTCGACTACCCACGCTTATGTCGCACATGCCACATCTCCCGTACCTATTCGTTGGGCATCTCTTCCTACGACCGTCTCTTCCCTCCGGCCTTGTTCGCCAACTTCTCTGTTCTGCCATCAAGCTAGGGTTGCAGCCATTGGTCGTCGATGAACAGGAGGATCACGTGCTCAAGGGGGCGTCATGGTCTAAGAGAACAAGTCAAAAGTGTCAATCCGTATGCAGCATGCATCCAAATAATAATCGGAAAAATGATGTAACTAGCACATTGCGCAAAGAAGAAAATGACAGTAACTTATATGTTGAGATTACCCAAATATAGTGTGGGCACCACCATGGAGAGAACAGCACTTGCTCCTATCATCTGGCTTACATGTGTAGAGCATGAACATTTAGAACGCCATCATGGCCACCTAGCTTGGCCAAGATGGTTAATTAGTTTGATAGGTTGGACAACATTCAAGCTATTAATTCCCTAATTATCAAATCTTGGATGCCGAAACAAACACAGTGTTATGGGTGCTGCAGGCCATCCACACCACCCGGGCACTAAATACTAGTCCCTTCATTCAACAATTCTTGTGGTGGTTTCAGTTCAAATTTTACTAAAACAACAACAAGCATTGCGGAACAAACTAATAGTAAACTAAAATAACAGGTGCTCCCTCCATCCGAAAAAGCTTGTCCCTCAAATGCATGTATTTAGCACCAAGTTAGTGCTAGATATATCCATTTGAGGAACAAGTTTGGGACAAGTTTTTTAAGATGGAGGGAATAATATATAACGCATATAAGAAAACTTTCGTATATTATTCTAGTGGTCAAGATTTATAGGTCCTTAAACACTTCTTGCATTGAAAAAGTAATAAAATTGTTGACAAGCAAAACTAGTTATCTCAACTATTAGGGCAATCGAGTGGGATTACTGCTCCCCTCAACCGTAGAAGCATAGGGTACCATAAAAATGGTCTTCCTATTTGACACTCCACATCAATGAACCATTGCATAATAAGTTGGAGGAAAATTAAAAAAAATCAGTATGCATTTGTAAAATCGGAATTACCATCACATTTAATTAAATTAAAATTTAAGGAATCATTAAAAACAGCATGAGAGCATACATACGCACTAGACCGAGGATTTAACATTCAAAGTAATAAAAAATAAAAGAAACAATGAGTAAGAACTAGCAAACAAAACTCACATGCAACCATCAATGCAGAGAAATAGATGTTAGACATCATCGCATTGCGAGATAAGTCTATATTACAACCTCGAACTATCACCGAAGTCTAAAACACAACTCTCTACTGTGAAGCTCTCTAATTTACAACCGTGAACTTTGAAAACTGGACAAAAGACAACCCTGGGGTGGTTTTTGATAGATGTTGACTGGTTTTTGACTGTTGACCATCCTGTCAGCATCTAATCAACTCCATCTCATACGCCAAGTCACCATGCTTCTGAATTTTCGCTGTAATATCTATTCTACTTGGAGATTTGTATGAAACTTTCTTAGATTTAACATATAGCTTGTGTGGATCTTTCAGAATTTGTTCGAATTCTTCTGGAATTTTTTCTTTCCCAAAATTTGACGAAAAATGGATATGAATTTGAATTTTGCTCTAATTTGATTTCTACTTGGTAAAATTTGTTGAAACTTTCCCAGATTGAATATAAATGTTGTTTGGATTTTTGAGATTTTTTTCTGGAAACTTTTGTTTTTGACCAAACTTTGACGAAAAATGAATCTGAACTGAATTTTAGCTTTATTTTTTCTACTTGAATTAGAAAGTTTGACTTTACTTTGATTTTGAATAGCATGCTTACTTAATTTTTCAAAATAATTTGAGGGGCCAAAAGATGACCAACCATGGCTAGTTTGTATGACATGGCGCTGACTGGATGGTCAACAGTCAAAAAGCGGTCTACATCAGGCCTGACTTTTGTCTGGTTTTCAATGTTCAGGGTTGTAAATTAGACGGTTTTGTAGTTCAGGGTTGTGTTTTAGACTTCAGTGATAGTTCGAGGTTGTAATATGGACTTCTCTTTCCCATTGTTCATGGCAAGCAAACCTGCAAAGGTGAGGCATCAACACATGTATCCAAAGGGAAGTTGCAAAGTTCCTGAAGATAACTTCGTTTGTTGCATGAAACATGCGGGCAACAATTTTCAAGTTCCAGCTTCCATTGATAGTCATGCATAAATCTGTTGCAACGCCCAATAAACCACTTTTTTGTGAACAAAAGTTCAGGATCCGCCGACTCCCCATGGAACTGTTTCGGTCCTTCAAGCTAGTATAAAAGTTGGCCCGTTTGCCTAGTATCTATCATTAAAAGAGAGTGGATATTTGTTAAGCTGGCACTATGTGATTTCCATTTATCGGTGCTTTGCCGCCATAATAACTATCATTCCCTTAATGCTTGCATATAAATTCAGGCCTTTCTTAGGCCGAGGCTCGTGAGTAGGATAAACCGAATTACTATGCTTCACAACTATATGTAAGCAGTTTTAACAGTGTGTAGTGTATGCCTATGTGGTACTGTTTGCTGCTCGAAACACAGATAATCACCAGATAGGATATGTAGTTTGGTAGTTTAGCTAGCATATGTATGCCTAATGTTGAAAAAAAATGTATACCTATATAAGTCTCTGTAAACAATTCCTGATCATCAAGGTGCATGCATGTGTTTTACTTCCGTGCACATCGAGATCCATCCTGGGTGTTTTCTCAGGTAGCCCCCAGTAGGTGTGTCTCACCGTATACTATCATCCTCTTGCAGCACAGATCGGCTTGGCAAGTAATTGAGCCAGCTGAGTACATAGGTACCTCATTGGAAAGTACTCCCACAGTCCTAAATTACTTGTCGCTGAAATGGATGTATCTAGATGTATTTTAGTTCTAGATGCATCCATTTTTGCGACAAGTAATTTGGGATGGAGGGAGTACTCGACAGGCTTCGGGTCGTTAAGGTCAATCCTACACGACCAACCGTTTGGTAGCATCCCATGTATAACCGACACCTATGGTGTTACTAGCTCTGTAAACAAATATAAGAGCGTTCAAATCACTACTTTCGTTATCTAAATACTCTGATATTTCTTTCCGGAGGGAGTACAATAATATCAACTACTCGAGGGAGAGCTCCATAAATGGAAACAAACAGCCTCCATATCCTTGTATACGCCCGTGGATGAGTAATTTTTTGTAGTTGTGCCAGTCTTTTATCTTGTGCGCTGATGCATGGTTACCACCAAAACAAGTTCAAACTAGGGCTGGGAGGTGTCGGAAATGAAACTGCATGCCACACAGAGTCTCTTTGTCTCGACTACATGAATATACAAAGCCGGAAACTCAAGGAAAGTTAAAGAGAGTTTGGCACATATATGGAGGCACCTTAAGTCGTTGGAGAATACTTGTGGCAGGGTACCGCCTCGTGCAGGTGCAGCCATGGAAGACCTCCATGGACGCATGGAAATCAACCAACGAAGATACACCAAGCTTTGGCTAGTTACCTTCACATATCTGATAGGCTGGTGTGAACTTTGCCGAAAGCTCATACAGTGTTCACCTAGGGTATGATGGTTTTGGAGCCATAGATGGCTAGAGCAAGAACCAGATACGGGGGTTCGTCTCGGAACGTTTGGTGACTAAGTAGAAACAAATTATTGGAGCTTGAGAAAAGCAGTGGTTTTGGCGCGCTCCTCCTCGGCCGACTACATACCCATGCTTTGTTATCCAGCCGAGTTCAAACCTATGTCATGCATGCGCTTAATTTTTTCCTGTCAAGAAGGGTTAATTAATTGGCTGCTAATTACGAGTCATTAAAGGATTTGTCACAAATCTGAGATGTCACATCGTGGACTTTTGCCGACTCAGACATGTGTCCAGCCCACGTCTCCCTACTGTAGGCATTGACAATCCCAACCGTCCAGGACTTGCAGCACGTCCTCGCGTAAAGTGATACAACCACTGCCATCAAACTGCGTACCTCCTCCATCTTCTGTCCTGCAACAAGCACAACTACGTACCTTACCTCGATCATGTTCGTTGGAAGGACAACACCATTGCTTCAGTAACTACAATCGGCTAGGTACTTGCCAAGAGAGAAAAAGAATTATTTTTAGCAGAGAGGAAGGAGAATCGGGCGCAATGATGGCCAGGCACAATGATGTCTGCTTGTCTACGGCCTGGCCCAGAATGGCCAATATGTCTACCCTTGCCGATTGATACACGGAGGTTGTCACAGCGAAGCCCGAGCCAGAGGTCGCCGCCACATCATTGCGGTCGTCAATTCTCCTTCAGGTCCATCCGAATCCTTCTTCTCCCCGCCGCCGTCGCCGCCGCTGTCCCCGACCTTAGCTACGGTACATAACTACGGTTACCCTCCAACCTACAAGAATCCTAGGCTAGCTATAGGAGGAGGGTTAGGATTTAGGAAGGGCAGACGCAGGCATATACCCTATGTACTCATCGGCTCCTTGCTGATCTGAAAGCCAAGAGATTACCAATACCCTGGTCCCACTTAACTATGTAAATATATTCTCATGTACTAGAGGACTATGTTATTCTATTTTTTCTGACCTTCTAATTGAAGTCTACTTATTTCTTTTCTGATAGCAAACATTGCACGATCTTGAGCAGCTTAATTCGCGAAGACCTTGCAACTCTCATTTGAAAGATTTATTAGGCTGTTGGGGCTTTCTACGTCCGTTATTGACTATGAGTAACGTGTTGGTTCATTAGATTTAAGAACAATTCAGGCAGGCCACTGGCTTCACGTTTCCCCTAATTAAAGGTAAGGGCGTCTCCAACGCCAATTAACAAACCGCTGCATGGTCCGGACTTGTTTTGCCAACCAACGTGGTCCTTTATCGGTCCACCGATCTATCCTAACGCATTTTTTCCTGCAAATTAAAAGCAAAGTGGGTGGGAGGACTTTGCTGGAGTCCAGACATCAGCCACGGTGGACTCTGACACACTCAGCCCACTGAATCCCCTTTCCAGGTCTCATTTTCTTCTAATCCGCCCCCCCCTGCTTTGCATCCTCAGCCTCCTCCTCGAACGTTGCCGATGTAGCTCTTCGCCGTCACACATCCATTGTCGGACCACCGTAACAAGCAGCGACGCGCCCGATCACCTTTTACGACTGCATCGACCAACCAGGACCCTTCCGTAGCCAAGTACACTCCTCCTCCCCTATCGAAGACGTCCATGGCAAACACCATGGTCGGCAGGTGTTTGGTCAAATGCCATTGAGCTAATTTTTTAATGTCGTGTCGATGTTTTAGAGTACAAACGATAACGTGGTACTCGAGCATGGGAGATGAGTTGTTGTACGATGCATGGTTGGCAATAGCGGATTTCATAGGCAGGCATAGAAGGGGGCTCTTCTAGCAGCGCGTGCATGGTTTGTTTCACACGCGAAAGCACATTGGCCACTACAACATGCACATCATTCAACAAAGCAATATGATGTCCTTATAGTATCGATGGTACGCCATCCGGACCACTCTCATCAAGTTTTGTGACCCTGTTGCTTGGCTGGAGACAAGGTGACCATTGCGGGCAGCAGCAAAGGAGATTGTAAGGTTTGTTCTTCTTGATTAACTTATCGATTGAATTATTCATTCATTCAATGTTGTTCTACACATTGTATAGCCCGTAAGCACTGCCATGGTGTACCATAGGATAGATGGATGACCAGTTAGGTAGATACACTGTTGGATGAAGCTGAAGGGGCATTATGTGTCAGGCGAAATGATCTGTTCACGAAAAACTTGTTGATCATCCGGTTAATCTCGTTGAATTTGAACTATTGTTATACTAGACTTATTTGCGTGTTATGTATGGATGATTTGTGCTATTTTATATCAGAACTTTGATGAATTCCATCGGGGCTGCATTAATTTCATATGGTCTGTTGAAATACGGTTTCTATTGTGTGCGGGCAGCGTTAGGTGCCGGCTCCCACATCCTTGCCTGTGGACTGGTCTCCCCGTCTGCGGACGACCTAAGTGCAGCTAGATTTTTATGAGGGCCTACATCTTTTTTTTTTCGAATGGAGGACCTACCTCAGCTGGTGGAAATTGCAGTGCACATGCGGAGGCAGTGGACACCAATAAGGCAGCGACCCATTGATGATATTTCTGTGCTCCATAAAAGGCAACGAAGAGCCACTTTATCAATATACACGTTCATGAGATGACCTTTTCCACAACAATGACATTTCTGAATACATTTCTGCGCCAATCATCTACTGTATTGTCTACGCTCATAAAAAAGAGACCACCATAGCCAGTTAAACCTAGGAATTAGGAGGTATCAGAGCTAAAACAACATGTCTTGTTTGACATGCAAGTCATACTCATTTGAAGGACACCACTCCAAAAATGATATTCGGTTGGCAGCAACTTTGATATCGTCATGCTCAAAGAAATCATTATGCCTAGAACATTCATGGAAGTTCTACCCTCAGCTATAGGACTAAGATTTTAGACGCCTCCACCCAGCACTGGCAGCACATCCTCACGTTAAGTGATACAGCCACCGCCACCAAACTGTGTATCGCCCCTATCTGCTGCTGTGTAACGAGCAGAGCTACGTACCTTAAATCCATCGTGTTTGTTGGAAGGACCATGTGGGGGCCATGGACGATACTTGCCCTGAGAGAAAATAATTATTGTTGGCGGAGATGAAAGATAATCGGGCGCAGTGATGGCCCGGCCCATCAAATGATGTCTGCTTGTAAATGGCCCGGCCAATAGGTTTGCCCTTGTCGATTGGTTCACAGAGGCTATCACAACGAAGTCTGAACTGGAGGTCGCCACCGCAACGTTGCGCTCGTGGATTCTCCTTCATCTCCGCGTCCATGTCCATCTAGTTACAGTACATAACTATGGTTACCCTCCAAGAACCCTAGGCTAGGTATAGGAGGAGGGTTAGGATTTAGGAAGGGCAGATGCAGGCATAACCCCAAGTACTCGTCGGCTCCTCGCTGATGTGAAAGGAGACAAATTACCAATAACCTAATCCCACTTAACTGTGTCGATATATTCTCATGTACTAGAACACTTTGTTATTTTAATTACTTTTTCTGGACTTGTATTTAATTGCACTTCTTTTCTGATTGCAAACATGTTGCACGGTCTTGAGCGGCTTAGTTCGAGGAGACCTCGTGACGCTCATTTTAATGGTGTAGTCTGTTGGCACTCTCTGCGTCCGGTTATTTTTATCTTGCATGTGGTAAAACAAGGTTTTGGTTACCGAATAAGGCATTTTTACCGAGGGGGACTGGTAAACGCGGTTACCACGGTTACCGAGAAATACCGATAAATACCGAGAATATTTTGAACGAATTTTATAGTTGAATTTTGAATTCAAATAAGTTAATAAACGAATATTTGAACCAGAGACCTCTTAAAACAGGAACTAAGTTGCTACCAACACGCCAGAACCAACTCTCATGACATTAATTAGATCCTACGTACTTTACTACAAATCGAGTGTTTAAATTCAAAAAATTCAAAAAACTGGTATTTTTTTGCTTGGTACGTGGATTTACCGAGGGGCACGGAAATACGCGGTAACCATGGGAAATCTCGAAATTTCGACCAGTAACCAAAACCTTGGGTAAAACTTTCTGGTGTTATCGATATCTTGCTGTACTAATCCAACACATCTCTCTGTGCTTACAACTTGCTCATCAGGATCCCTGTATGCACTAGACGTTGATTGCTGCAGCTCAGCTACATCTTCCACTTCATTCTTCTAATGCATGTTTCTTTTATTTTATTGTGTTGCAGAGGAGGTGCAGTTATTTTGAAGGGAAAGGGCTGCAATATCGGTGTCTCTGCCATGTCCAACAGATTCCAAGGCTGGGCAAACCTTCCTGACCTGCTGGAATCTATCATTCATCGACTGGTCTCTTTCCTTGATCTTCTTGCCTTGGAACCCACATTTTCTTCATATCCAGCCTTGCAGCACTCTTACCGCCTCTCCTTCTCCAACCTAATATCCGATCAGGGTCTAATTATCCTCGCCACTTTAGAAAGAGCATCGAGCCCACAAGCTCATGTCATGTCACTGATATAGCCAACCTACTAGTGCTATGAGACTCCTGCATTTTTGGATTGCACCTGTAAAGAAGTCCCCGCCAAGTCATATGGAGAAGTTTTGTTTGAGTGGTTATTCCTCTGGTGTGGTCATTGTTAGAAGGGAGAGAGCGATTTGGTGGAATAGTTGTTCATTGTATTGCTTGAGCCTCATAGGCATATATATAGGAGTTCATGCTCATCTTGCAGTACAAGGCATGCCAGAATATTTCCTAGTCTATCATATGTTTCTAATCTAATCAATATACCTAATATCTTCCTGCAGTCATAATGGTAGCAACGCAGACGGTGAGATTGGAGAAGAATCCGAAGGCAAGCCGACGGACACCCCCCACAGTCATAACGGTCGATGCATCGCGGAAGTCGCGGCTGGAGTGAAAACCCGACGAGGATGCTCAAGCAAGGCGGTATCCGTTTGTGCCGTTTGTCGATGTAGCCGAGAGCGTAGGGTGGTGTAGCCGTGATCGAGGTAGCGATGAGAAGAATGTCGTGTTCGATGACGAGTCGGGGTGGCCGGTGTCGAGGAAGTCGCCGTAGAGCTGCAGGCGCAAAGGGGCGCGGAGTTAGCATCGGCGCAGTGGTGTCAAAGTATTGCAACGACTATTGTATTGCAAACTCTTCGTCTACATGGTATCATCCTTTTCGTTCCTACCCTAGGGTCACCGCCGCGCCCCTTCCTCCACACGCCACCGCCGCCCGTGCACGCCGCTTCCGCCTGTCCCGTGCGCCACCTGTAGCCGCCGCCGCGCCTCCTCCATCGCGCCGCTGCCCGCTGCCAGCCGCTGCCCCTTCCTCCCCGCAGCCGCTGGCCTCCTCCGCCTCTCCCCACAAAAACAAAAAAAAAACTAACCCTAGCCGCACCGCCATGTCTTCCTCGGGCTCCTCCTTGACATGCACGTCAAGACCCTTTGCCGGCCCGAGCCCTCCGCCTCCGCCATCCGTGACCTCAACATTGAGGCCCTGGTCCCTAACCATCTCGACAACTCCAGCACATCGTACTGCGCATGGAAGACCTACTTCAACCTCATCTTCCGCGTGTACTATCTCACCGAGCACATCGACAGTTCCGTGGAGAGCGAGTACATGTGGGACGATCCGGAGTTGTCCGCCATTGAGGCCACGATTATCCGATGGTTTTACCAGACCGTCTCGAAGCAGATCTTCCACACGGTTGTCGCCGAGGACGACGACGCTTGTGACATGTGGGCCAAGATCAACGCCCTCTTCACCGACGACAAACTTCAGCGCCTTGTTTTCTTGCAACAGGAGTTTTTCGGCTGTCACCAGGACAACTCCACCCATTAATGAGTACTGCATGAGGCTCAAGATGCTCGCCGACGAGCTTCGCGACATCGGCGCTAAGGTCTCTGATGAGCTCATGCTGAGCATGCTCCACACAACTGTCATATCAGTGCAAGTATTTTCACAGCGGCGCTTAGCACCACTAAATTTTGTAGCAAGACGATAATAAGGTTGTTCTCGGTTGCACGTATGTACCTAAGCGCTGGGTTAGAAGCGAGTAGGAAATCAAGGTCGTGTGGTGCAAACATTTATATTTCCCGCCGAGCCAATCCCAGCTCCCTGCCTCCCGATCGTAGCAAAGTCGTAAATGCCTCGTGTACACCAAAACGGGTTGCCTGGATTTTTCCTTCAATTAGAGCTAAGAGTGCACACCAACACGGACTGTCTGAATTGCTGATGAAAAATGTGGTGCACATGCACAGGCAGGGCCTCAGAAGATATATACTAGTTGGAGCTAGCTGCATAAAAGGCAACTAAGAGCATCTGCGTCCATATACACGTTTATCCAATGAGGTCTCACCAAGTTACCTGAATCTTGCCAGTTCTTGCGGCGACTGTCCATAACCCCGCTCATGCAAAGATCGGTCTAGGTTTAGGAGTGGAAAGTGCCAATGAATGGTGTGGTTTCATCTAGGGTTAGGAGGTATCAGAAATAAAACTACGTGGTAGTTGTGTCATCGAAGTTAGAACAGATGTGTGCCTAATGGCGGCTTCTCGGGCTCCCCTTGATTGCCCAATGCTGGATCAATACGGCATCGGCGATTTTTTAAATCATTGTAAGCCATAGTTAAGAGCCAATTGCCTACATTTTCCACTTTATCCTGAAGGGCATCTGGATGAGGCGACGGATTACATCAAGCAGTGGTAAAGCAGATGGGAATCAGGTAAAACCATAGAAGATATTAACCTGCTGGAGCATGCTCCATATGAAGAGCCTCTGTAACCATATATGTGTTCACTAGATAAGGTCTCACAAACGTCGGTTCAACCTCCCTTTAGTAGGTATCAGAATAAATCTGCTATCACGCATTAATGAAAATGTGTTGAACTGGTTTATCATCGTTGTGCTTTGTAATGTTGCTGGCGCTCAGGACAGTGGTGGAAAAAAACTCTAGCATTGACAACAACACGCAAATTTGAATAAGTTGTCGCCTCCTGAATGGGCTGCTGCCCAAGGATGACGACTTTAGGATGCTAATGGTAGTGACAAAAGATGCAAGAGGCATTCCTATTACCGCCATCGGCGTCAACCTCTGCAATAACATTGTGTGTCATTGGAGCATGACTATGCCATTAAACTTGCTCATGTGTTCTTCCACAAATTTGTTCGCTGAAGATCTGGGTCATGACATCGATATGAGCAAACTGTACCTGGTTTGTGTACATTTGGACAATTTGGAAGTTATGTAAACTTCAGAATGTTCAAACAATTTGGTACCTTAGTATATATCTCTACACGGCCTTGATACGTCAGTCTATGTACACACACCACATGTTGCTATCAGCCAAGAATTCATTTCCGATCTTCTAGAATCACAATAATTATGATGCATAAAAAGAGATCTATCAGTATGTTTGACCAAGCTAAAAAGAGATCTTAAGTGCATCCTCAAGATTAACACAAGCAGCCAGCAAACTCTTATCATCCAAAGATCGCAGCCTATGTCAAGTAAATAAGAAACCAAAAGTTTTTTCATACCCCTGGTATTGCTCAAACCTCCTGGTAAGTGAAACTATAGCTTGATCAACCACTTGCAGAAAATAATTGACCCTAAATGACTCCTCTGCAGATTGTGAAACAATAGATGCATCATCTGCATCCTCATTGTATTGTCTTCTTCTTTTGATTTTCCGTTTGGTGCGGAACTCTGGATGAATATCCATCTCAAGTGCAATTTCTTTTGCATCTTCCAATGCTTTTGAAAAGCCAGTTTCTCTATAGTTCTTGAAAAAGGAAAGCAGACCCTGTATAGACTCAATTGCAATATCAATAAGCATGTCCTTTGATTGTAGCTGCTTGCTGACCAAATTAACGGCGGATAATATATCATACCAGATAATTATTGACACTAAAAATTCAAAACCACCAAGTTCATTTTCTGCCAATGATTGTGCTTCACTACTTGTCAATGGATCCTTATCAGTTTCAGCCACTTGTAGTAAAGCCTCCCTTATTTCTGGCATTTGAATCCGTATAGCCTTAACACTCTCAACATGACTCTCCCAATGAGTAGATGGCAATGACTTGACAGTCAACTTCTTTAAGTTATCTTTGAGAATTTGCCATCGTTTAGTCGAATTAGCAAATATCGTATAGATGCGTTGTATAATTCCAAAGAAGTCTGTTGCTTTACGACAAGACTTCGCCATATCACATAGTGCGAGATTTAGACTATGATAACCACAAGCTGAATAAAATGCCCTTGGATTCTTTTCCAGAAATTTCTTTTATACCCCTTTATTGTTTCCTTTCATATTTGATCCATTATCATAACCCTGTTCTCTCACATTGTCCACATCAGGGCTAAGATTATTCAACTCCTCTTCTAGAACATTAAACAAACCTTGCCCAGTGGTATCATTCACCTCCAAAAAGCCTAAGAAAGATTCTTCGATGCAAACAGAAGCAGAAGATGTATCTACATACCTAATTCTCAATGTGATTTGTTCTTGGTGGCTTGCATCAGGAGTACAATCAAGAATAACTGAGAAATATTTTGCCAAATCTGCCCTAAGAGGCTGTCAAATGGGGTCGGGGGAATTGATCATTGAAACAACCCTGAGGCAAATAATCAAACCACTTTTAAAGTGGGGCAAATCATTCAATCTCCCGGGGGATGGGGATGGTGTAGTGCTAGGAGAAATCCAGGCCGAGCACTGCAGGCCAGGATGGCAGCGATAGGGTTGGGTACGTGCCGGGCTGAGCCGGGTTCGGTCCGAGTTTGGTTTTGGCTCGCCATGAGCGAGCCAAGCTCGGCTCGGCTCGCTGGTCGAACAAGCCTGCTTCTAGAGGCTCGGATCGTCTTGCCGTTGGCTCGGTCCAGCCCGAGCAACTCATGTGTGCATGCTAGCTCCCCGCGTGTGTGCTTGTGTGCGTCAGTAAGTGCTAGTGCATTCGTCCCATGACGACGGCGCGTGGCCATGGCGGAGTAGTGGGTGCCAAGGCACGCGTGAATCATGGCCTAGGCACCGGCTGTTGGGGTGTGTGGCCGTAGACGTCGTATCAGGCTAGGCTGGAGCATGACGGCGTTGAGGGGAGCACGATGGACACGTGCCGGTGCGGCGAGGTCGGGGGTCGGGTCGTCGAACGCATGTGGCTAGTGTTGGAGCCGCTCTCTCTCTCTCACGGATGGATAGTGGTAGAAAAAGGAGCACCTTTTCTGGCGACAAACACCCCAGCGCCCAAACGCCTCCTTTACATCCAGCACACACTGCCTCCCGGCTACATGCACAAGCACAGCACCTTAAGTAGTAGATGCACGCGCACAGCTCATCAGCCACACCGGCCACTAACCTATCCACTACCCACGACCCGGCCTCACAACCGGCCACTAACCGCATGCACTCATACACTCTTAGAAGAACTCCCCTAGCTAACTAACTCAGCCATGCATGCAAGTAGTTAGCCTTTAACTAATTGACCAGCCGCAACTCACAGCCACTTAGACTGAAGCACAGGTGCACACATGCAACGCTTCCGCTGCGTTCCGCGCGCATCCGACGCGTTCGATGAGCCCGATCGCATCAGTGCGTTCCGCACGTCCCGCGCGCATTCGGCGCGCCCGACAAGCCTGATCGCAACAGTGCGTCCCGCACACCCCGCGTGCACCTGACGCGTCCGACACACCCAACGCACGCCCATACACGCGCCGGACGCGTTCGACCCATCGCCACTGCTTATTAGCCCAACAGCTAGCCCCCGTAGCAATTGATCTTGCTTCCTCTCGTACGTGTGCATCCAGCCAACTCCAGGATTCAATCAACGTGCTTCAAGTTTTGTACTTTTGTGTGGTCTCTCGGCCAACTACAGGAATCAATCAACCGGCTGGTGATGCGTGCATGCGCTGCGGCCGCTGGATGTGTTCATGCGATCCGACGCCAGCGGCAGGATGCGTCATCGTGGCGTGCGGGAAATAGTGTGGTGGGAATCGTGGGGGCGGCGGCGGCGAACGCTAGCGGGAGGAGACAGTGGTGACGATACGTGGCAGTTTTTAGTGGGTTATTAGTGGGGAAGCGGGGCCCACCTCTGAAAATCAGGGGGCAGAGGGTTAGTATTATGGGATAGGTCCGTACTATTTTCTCCGTAATCATCAGTTGATGTAGCATTTTTGCTGCTGGGCTGCGTGATTGCGTCGCGTCATGGGCTTTGGCTTTGGATCAGCCATCGAGCTGGACCGGGCCAAAACAGGCTCGGCTCGGTCGGATAACGGGCCCATTTCACGCGGTGCACAACTTTTTGGGAAGCACAGTTGTGCTTCCATTTGTGCTTCACGTGAAAACACAATGATGCTTTTCGGTTTTCAGGAAGCAGAATTTATATGCTACATCATGCTTTCACATGGTGTGATTCATGCCGGAAAAAAAATCCTAAAATTATATTGGTGAGAAAACTAGGAAGATCTAGCAAAATCCAAAAACCCGGAAGAAAAACACGTGCAGAAAATAAAAACTATACTCCTGTAGGTGTGCCTAGTGCGCGACACATGATGGTGGTTTGCGCGCACCACGTGGCTGATTCTCAGGTACCCGGCGCTCTCGCCTAGAGGTTGAGGCGAGGAGTGGAGGGCTAACTGCTAACTAGTTAATCGCTCTAAGGAACCCCACAGGTCGTTCCAACTTGTAGCAAACATGACAGTACCATGCTATATCTAAATAGTTAGCCACCACCAACATATACACCATCCATTCCTTTATATAAGGTGTATTATTTTCGGCACGGTGACCAAGGTGCATGATTATAGAGGCGTTAGGAAAATAGTGTCCTTGGCAAATCTGTTGGTTAGTGGCAAGTAAACAAGTGAGTCCAAGAAAGTAAAAGATACATGCAATCAAGAGACAGTTTCCTTCTTTTGAAATAAGGAGAGATACAGGAAATCAGAAGAGAGATACTTTCCTCTTTTTGGAGGGATAGTAAGGTAATTATGAGGATTTAGAAAAAATGCACGTTACATTGTGAAATTTTATCAAAAAACAAATGCACCTTATATAAAGGAACGGAGGAAGTATATTTCTCTCGACATGCAAAAATGCCACCTCATCATTTAACATGTATGGGAAAAGGCCCACCTCAACATACAACTATGCATAATAAAGATCCACCTCAACATGCTAACATGCATTCGTTGAAAATTCCATCCTATTATTATAATTATATTTAATTCTTATACTATTTAAAAAAATATTGTTTTAAATACTCATGTTCCATGTAACCAAAACTTCGTTGAAATATTACAAAACATTCCCGCAACAACGTGCAGGGCACCATCTAGTTAGAAGAATAGTATGCCCATGTCCAATGAACATGATAGTTATGAGGGAAGTGAGTCTGACCACCTACCACGCCATTTGTTGAGCTTTGCCGAGCTTTGCGAGACTTAGATCAAGCTTGAGTTTTGCTCGTTTGGACCTGGAGCTAAAATTGCAGTAAAGCTAGCTGTGACAGGTTGTTGAGTGCGTTGGTCTTGCATGTACCCGGAAACCATATTTAGTTCGTCACCTGTCACACGGCACGAGCCAACACAGCTAGTACCAACGAGCTCATCAACTAGCCCAACCTACCTTCCTCCGCTAAATTATCTGCTATTAATACTCCACTAATTATCGAATCTCATGTATTCCGGCCGAATGGATGACAAACGAAATCAACATGATTGCCAACGAATCGAGAACCTTGACCATGATTGATGTGCTACACCACCATAAATTGAGGCAGTGACCTATCAAAGACATCCCCATGTTCCATAAAAGCAAAGAAGACCATTCGTATCAATATACACCTCCATAGAATGAAGTTTTGCAAAATTATCAAATTTCTGAATACATTTTTGTGTCACAATCATATATCGTCTACGCTCATACCTCAAAGACCACCAAAGACGGTGCAATTTAGGGTTAGGAGGTATCGGTAATAAGACGACATGTCTTGTGTGACCTACAAGTCACACTCGTTCGAAGGGCCGTGCTAGGTCACTGTCATTCGGTGGGCAACATCATTGATGTCGTCATGCTAAAAGATGTCGTTGTACGTAAAACTCCAGTGGAAATTCTTGACTAAGCTATTGCAGAAAGATTTAAGCATGCCGTAGCAACTCCAACCAAGCTCTATATCGCCGCTATCTCCCGTCATGGCCGGCCAACGGCTGCTACTGCAACTCGTGCAATGAACTACCCCGCCTTGAGCGTACGTCCAAAGGACCATGCACGGCACGGCAATGCTGGGACGAACCACGTATGATGTGGTGGCCTTTCCCAGAGTACTTCGTTTGAAAGAAACACCGAGTATTATTAGTGCTGGCTCATTTAATTAGCTTCTAGATATACTCAGCTAACCCCTTTCAATCCGAATAAGTAAAACACTGGCCACGTTACTAGCGTGTGCATGTTGCAATACTAGATCGTATCCTGTGTCTTGTGCGCGTACGTGTTTTGTGTGCGTTTCCAGCCCGCGAGATCAGTCGATCTGGCTGAGCTTTCGTTAGATTGCTAGGTTGCTTCTAACATGAGCTTTATAGGGTCCAAGCAACCAAAGCCATCTTCACACTAGATTTTCCTCGGCCAAATGCGTCGGCTGTGGCAGCTTCGTCGTGCTCGCCGGAAAGAACTCGACGAGTTGGGGACAGCGCCAACAACCAATGGCAAGACTTTGGTACAGGGATTTACTTGCTCAACCCGACTGGTAGAACTTCAAAAATTGGAATGGTGTACCTAAATTCTGGTTCAGTATACTCATTTATCTTTGATTGTAATCTTTGTTGGTAGTTTACCAAGCAGACTGCTTGGTAGTATACACGTTTATGTAGCAATTCATTTCTACGCTGAGATCCATGCGTGGATTTTTCTCCTTTTTTTGAAAATAGAATAACACATGGACTAGACCCTTATGCAAAAAGGACATTACAGCCATAATGTGCGAAAAATACATTGGATTCTTTTACATCCAGCATAAGTATATAAAATTAGATTATTTTTTGATGAACTATATTATTAATTCTAAGTACTTGTAGTGCACGAAAAATATAAAGCTTTTCCACACATTGTAATTAAGGACAGTATAACCGCCAAGGTTTTGGTTACCGAATGAGGCAATTTTACCGAGGGGGGCGGATAAACGTGGTTACCACGCTTACCGGGAAATACCGAGAAATACCGAGAATATTTCGAACAAATTTTATAGTTGAATTTTGAATTCAAATAAACGAACGAACGAACATTCAAACCAGAGACCTGTCAAAACAGGAACTAGGTTGCTACGAACACGTCAGAATCAACTCTCATGGCATTAATTAAAGGGTCTTTTACATTTGTGTCCCTAACTCGAACCCACTACTCACATTTGCCCCTAATTCAAAAGCCTGCTCAAAAAATGTCCCTCCGCCGTTAGGTGCCCTTACAGAAATGCCCTTCCGTTCCGTTTCCGTCCGGTCAAAGGGGTTTGACCGTCTACGGGGCGTTTGTTGGACATTTTGCCCTTGCTTCCATGTGCCACTTACATGTGGGACCCAATCAGAAAAAAATAAAAAGGAAAAACTCTCCCTCTCACCCTCTCTCTCACACACTTACATGTGGGCCCCAAACAAAATAGATAAATAAAAAATCCCTCCCACCTCTCTCCCCTACCTCACGACCTCTCTGCCTCACCTCCGGCGAGCGCCGACAGGCCGGATTGTGCGCCGTTGGCACCAGCTCCCCATGCGCGGCAGCACTCCCTCCATTCCATTCTCCCTCTCCCTCCCTCCCTTCCTCTCCCTCCCTCTCTCGCGACCACAGCGACGAGCTATGCGGCGGCCGACGGCCGTGCTCGACGGACTCGAGAAGGCAGCCATGGATCCAGTGGTTTAGGGGGCTGGGCGACATCTTAGGGGCACCACGAACACGACCGAGACATTGATTTGTGGTTTAGCACGACATGGGCGGCGAATTTACGACGGTGCTCCGGCGGCCGCGGACGAGGAAGACGGTCGATCCGGTCATGTTTGCGAGGTCCTGCTCGAGCTGCTCCTAGGAGTAGACAAAGTCGAGGCGTGCGTGTCTCCTGGATAGCTTTTCAGCTGTCTGTGAGGACAATGGCCGCGGCAATGGCGACGGTCACGACGACGGCCGTCTTGGGATGCGGCTGAGGGGAGGAGAGCAAGCGGGGGAAGGGAGGGAAAGTTAGCTAGGGTTGTCCAAGGGCTTGCCGGCGTCGCTAAGTAGCCCTACTCGAGCTACTACGGCGGCAGCTGTCGAACAGCGGGTGCCGGTGGCGCGCGCCGGCGCGTGCAGTCGATGAGCTGACGAAGACGACGACTGGGGGAGATGGGTGGGCCTGGCGGTATGCACATGGGCCGAAAGTGCACATTGCACTTGGGCCAAAAGGTAAGCAGTTTCTTTCTTCTCTTTAATTTTTTTTCAGGGGTAAAAATGTCCAACAAACGCCCCATAGACGGTCAAACCCCTTTGACTGGACGGAAACGGAACGGAAGGGCATTTTTGTAAGGGCACCTAACGGCGGAGGGACATTTTTGAGCAGGCTTTTGAATTAGGGGCATATCTGAGTAGGTGGTTCGACTTAGGGACAGAAATGCAAATGGCCCTTAATTAAATCCTACGCACTTTACTACAAATGGAGCATTTAAATTCAAAATTTTCAAAAAAATGGTATTTTTTGCTCGGTATAAGGATTTATCGAGGGGCACGGAAATATGCGGTAACCATGGGAAGTCTTGAAATTTCGACTGGTAACCAAAACCTTGATAACCGCACCTAATCTCTGACCTCACATCAATTTGGGTTTTCTGCCGTCCATTTTATTGATTTGCGAGTTCCTGGCCGTTAGATTTCGTGTCTATTCCGCAATCTGTTTAAACTTGCCCAGCTGTCCTTTGGGCTGCTGCTCCACACGTCGAAACGGATGCCTCTGGTGTATTGGGCCACCCGCGAGCGGCCAGCCCATTACAACGCTAAAAGGAGGTCCAGTGCTGAGCTGGGCTTGCGAGGTGTAGGAGCGACCGCCTGAAATCCATCCAGTCCCGATTCGTTTGCGTTAAAAAGGAAAAATCCAATCCCTCGAGGCGCAGCGGAGAGACAGCATCGAATCCATCCAGTCGAGAGAGTTACCCTAGGGGATCCAGGGAACGAGCATGATGCGGGTGAATCAAGCGCCGTTTGATCTAGCCGAGGCGGTCGATCCACCTGTGAGGTAGAATGGGGGAGTGATAATGGCCGACGACTCATCTACTGGTAACTGCTCGGACTTCAAACATGCAATCACACTGTCGCATCTAAGCACACATTCATGGCGGGGCTAACGGCTCATATGCTGGAAACTTCAGTTTCTAAATTCTAAGTGGTGCATGTATGTATGCTTCCTTCCTGCCACTCTTTGATCTGATCCGAATCGATCTGTTTGGGAGAGGGGATAAAAGCCAGCGAGTCTAGCCCAACGTTTTGGCTACCGAATCCCAAGAAAATTCCGAGGGTGGGCGAGAAACGCGGATACGGCGGTTAACATAAAATCCGAGCAAAAACCGCTCGAATTTTTTAAATGTAATTTGAATTCAAATTTTTTTGAGCTCGAAATATGTTAGAACTGAGCTCAAGTATTAAACAAACAGGGTGTTGGTGCAGTGGCATATTACGGGCTGCGCAGGCAAGGGACGACCATATTAGCCACCAGATAACAGCTAGTTCATTGTTTTAGAAGAGTTTCTGTCCTACTTGACTATACTGTAGCCATTCAAAATCAAAAATTTCAAATTAATTTGAATTTTTCTGCTCGGTACACAACTTTCTCGTGGGGTAGCGAGAAACGCGGATGCCAGGCGGTATCCGAATTTTCCGCCCGATACCCAAAACCATGGTCTAGCCTATGCGGACGAGGTCATGCTGTTGTGTGCAGGCCATTGAAGGCTATCCGCCGGCGTGGAGGCAGTTCCTATTCTTGTTAGTTAAGTACACCACTTACCGTCTTCGATTAATCCAGGTACGTTACAAACAACCTACACACGCTTGAATTCATGCTCTTGTGCACAATTTACCTCATCCACCCAGTGATTCTGATGTGCTAATGTGTTTTTCATCTTAATTTTGTACAGGCAGTGCTCATCGTTGTTCTGGTTAATTGATTTTGGTAAATCTTGGAAGTTCATTCTCAAATATTGGCAATCTGCAGTGACTGTTTCCAGCTAATTAGTTCATGTAGACTGGCAGATCTAGGACGGTATGAATGTTATGTATGTGTTATATTCATGACATGGTACTGTTTGTTGATGTATGTAGCAGATTTCGATAATCATGTAATAGAATAAGGGAAAAAACATAGTCTATCTATTCTGGAAAGCCGTGATGCCAAGCAAACACCAATAATTTATTTCCTTAATACTACATGATAAAACTTGGCAAAGAAGGCACACGTACATGGTACAGCATGTTGACTTTCCTGCTTATGAATCTATGTGTTGTGTTCTTGCTGCTACCAATGTACTCCCATATTCTGAAGCATGAAGTGCCTGGGTTCTTTTAATCTATTCCCTCCGTCCAAAAAAAACCTGTCCCTTGAATGGATTTATGTAGCATCATGTTAGTGCTAGATACATCCATTTGAGGGACAAGCTTGGGACAAGTTTTTTCGGACGGAGGGAGTACTATATAAGGAACCGGCAAATGCTCATTTAATCTACTTAATTTAAGCTGCATGCGTGTATCATTCAAAAATATCATATCAAGCTGCTCCATCTGATTGATAACATCGGATATCTGATCATGTCAGTAGAAATTGTTTGATACACAGTTGACAGGAAAGTTGAATAGTTATATTAGTATTTCAGAGTTAGCTGGTGTTGGTATAATACTGGGCTAATGCATTAGATGGATTTTGTTAATCTGTTGTGCACCTGTCAGGAAACCTCTTGATGCTCTAACTAGAAGTTAGGCTATTTCAAGTGCAAAAAAGAAACATCCGCAATGCTATTGCATCTTGCATAGTTCCATACAAGATGAAATCATCACTACTGGTGTTTTATTTACATGAAGACATCTTCATAGATGCTCCCAAAACTTTAGGCTAAGCAACAAAATTTCCAATTGGCCAAAACGAACCATTCATACTGTTATTTGATTTATAATGTGTATATTCCATTTATCTTGAGTGAGCTACATGATCTTTCTTATTAATAGTATTCACATGGAAAAATTCATACTTCTATTGATCATGCGTTACTTGATTACTTTCCGCATGTTAGAGCTGAAGTCAAGGACCCTCCCATGAGTGCCTCAGTTTTAACTTTATTTGCTAATTATGCCGATTACCTGTGTGGTGCGCCACTCACACTTACAATTCTGATTTTCAGGTAAAGAGGAAGAAATAATCGGATGTGAAGTGGTCCAAGACATATGATGCCTAGAGGAAGGTGGCCCTGGTGAAACAAAATACAGATTGGGAATAGAGAGCACAAGGGCAAGGGAAGAATGCCAAGCCCGCTGAGCCACCCAAGGACTAGGTCCATGTTCGGTAGATAAGAGGGAAGACTATGGAAACTAAGAACTACAACATTCCAAAGAGGGAGCAATATTATGTTACTGGACGCTTCTTCACTTATATTCAGATTTGTTCCAATTTCTTGATAGAAGAGATTATAAAGAGGGTAGTAAATATTGCCTTTGCACAGCCCAGATAAGTATTAGTGGAAAAATTCTATCATTTTTAACACTAGAGGAGACTAGAGGGAAGTGTCAGAAAAGGGATATTAGGGAGCTCTTTTCCAACAAATCCACCAAAAATAGTGGAATGTGAAATAAAGCATCACAGATACAATATACGGTGCATGCCGATATTAAAACAATATTCTCTCTATATATTTTTGTCACCCCTAACATTAGAGTGCAAAAATAGAACAAAAAGTATTGTTGACCAGGGAAGCTTGATGTCCAAGTGTTATCTCGTTTGAGAGGAACAAAAATAAGACTTATTTTTTTGGGGGGGGGGGGGGGGGGGGGGGGGGGGGGGCGGCAGTACAGGCGATTCATATAGATAGAAAGAAGTGAAGACAAACTGTACATATGTGCACGTATTTGAAGGGATCTCTACTTGAAACCCAAAACAAGCAGGAAAAAAAGAACAAGCCGACGCCCACGTCTGGCATGGCTACGGCAGCAGTACAGGCGATTCATATAGATAGAAAGAAGTGAAGACAAACTCTACATATGTGCACGTATTTGAAGAGATCTCTACTTGAAACCCAAAACAAGCAGGAAAAAAAGAACAAGCCGACGCCCACGTCTGGCATGGCTACACCAAGAGCCATCTGGCAATGTCTAATGTCATACATGGAAAGAGAAGCCACCTCAGGGTGGGTTAGGCGAGACACACTGAAAAAGCATGTGTTGCGCTCCTTCCAGATGTTTCAAAGGTATAAACCAATTGACCATGACGCTGTCTTTAGACTTGCTTAAAATCTTATATTTGGTATAGTTAGTTAGCTGGCATAGATCACTTGAGTTAACCAACCAAGCATTGCGAAGGGGCTGCTTTTTTCGGCCGCCATATCAAGAGGACACAATACCTTCCTTGCCTCCTCGATACTTTTCGGTAACACGTTGCCATCAGCAAGAACATCATGCAAATACTTCAAGTTCAAATCGAGGGACGTGTCTGTGCTATTGCTTTTCACCTTAGTGTCCAGAGATTCGTCATGACACTTCGTCGGGTGTGTTTTGTCTCGCAACTAGCGTACAATGGAGTTGTTGAGTCATTCACGAGAGTCGCAAATTTGGTAGCCTCTCTACGAGCAGCAGTCCAGGTGCTAGCTAGTCAGTTTCTCGATCAACTCTTGCATTTATTCATCATGCACCATTCTAGCCAATTGGCCCCCGATAACTGTCTTGCTAGCTTTGGCCTCCTCAGTTTTATCAGGGCGATCTTCACCCGACTCATCCTCTTAATCACCGTCGGACTGTTCAACATGTCCATCCATTAGCCATTCTTGTTCTTCGTCATGTTCCGCTTCTTCACATGACATCCCATCCTCATCATGACTTGTCCATGTCACATAACCAGACATGAAACCAATAGCCAATAAGTGCTGATGCAACTCTCCTGGTTCAAATGTGTACATAACATCATTCTCACAAAAAACACAAGGACAACATATGTTCTTTGCACCCTCTTTGCCCACATGCTGCAAACTCTAAGAATTCCATCAAAGCATTAACAAAATCATTGGACACCCGTGGTATGAAGTACATCCAACTACAATCCATCATTCGACGCCAAGCTACAACATACTGAAGGAAATATGCCGTAGAGGCAATAATAAAGTTATTATTTATTTCCTTAATTCATGATAAATGTTTATTATTCATGCTATAATTGTGTTAACCGGAAACTTAGTACATGTGTGAATACATAGACAAACATATAGTCCCTAGTATGCCTCTACTTGACTAGCTCGTTAATCAAAGATGGTTATGTTTTCTAACCATAGACATGTGTTGTCATTTGATGAACGGGATCACATCATTAGGACAATGATGTGATGGACATGACCCATCCGTTAGCTTAGCATTATGATCGTTTCAGTTTCATTGCTAGTGCTTTTTCATGACTTATACATGTTCCTCAGACTATGAGATTATGCAACTCCCGAATACCGGAGGAACACTTTATGTGCTACCAAACATCACAATGTAAAAGGTGTATTATAAAGGTGTTGTACAGGTGTCTCTGAAGGTCTTTGTTCGGTTGGCATAGATCGAGATTAGGATTGTCACTCCGTGTTTCGGAGAGGTATCTCTGGGCCCTCTCGGTAATACTCATTACTATAAGCCTTGCAAGCATTGTGACTAATAAGTTAGTTGCGCGATGAAGTATTACGGAACTAGTAAAGAGACTTGCTGGTAACGAGATTGAACTAGGTATGATGATACCGATGATCGAATCTCGGGCAAGTAACGTACCGATGACAAAGGGAACAACATATATTGTTATGTGGTTCGACCGATAAAGATCTTCGTAGAATATGTAGGAGCCAATATGGGCATCCATGTTGCGCTATTGTTTATTGACCAGAGAGGTGTCTCGGTCATGTCTACATAGTTCTCGAACCCATAGGGTCCGCACTCTTAACGTTCGTTGACAATATGGTATTATATGAGTTATGTATCACTATTAGAGAAAGGGCCTTTTCTCCCGGTTCGTAAGGGCCTCCTGTCCCGGTTTTGGAACCGAGACTAAAAGGTCATTACTAATGCCCTTGGCCTTTAGTTCTGGTTCTTACACGAACCGGGACCGATGGGCCTCCACGTGGCCACTGCGGCCAGCCCAGGCAGGGGAGCCTTTGGTCCCGGTTGGTGGCACCAATCGGGACCAATAGTAATCCACGCGTCAGCATTTCAGGGGCTGGGGTTTCTATTTTTTTAAGGGGGGGGGGGGGGGGGGTAAGGGGGTTTTGGGCGGTTAATTTAGGTTGTTATTAGCTAGCTAATAGAGAGAAGTGTCCTCTCTTATATATCTCCGTGCTTGGTTTACCAACGCTACTGCTATGCCTAATGTTAACATAGCTTAGATTGAAGTGAAGGCAACATATGGTGCATGTCGAAAGTAATACTAATCCTAACTTGATCAAGTTTAGATTGTACTACTTTCGACATGCACCACATGCATGTTGCCTTCACTTCAATCCAATCCGTGTTCATTTCACCCGCTTGCATCATGCATCATCATATATAATAATAGGTCCTACTAATTAATCATCATCATACAACTTCTACTCGTTATTAATAACAAGTCATACGATCATCATCCTCATAGTCATCGAACCAACCCTACTTAATTGTTATTAGCACACGATCATCATTATGAGGTATAAATATACCCT
The DNA here is from genome assembly GCA_963921465.1 of Triticum timopheevii. Taxonomy (NCBI): domain Eukaryota; kingdom Viridiplantae; phylum Streptophyta; class Magnoliopsida; order Poales; family Poaceae; genus Triticum; species Triticum timopheevii. The sequence continues at coordinate 19,010,568 of OY997274.1, forward strand.
CTTTAAGGTAAAATAGCATAAAACAATATAGAACCTGACTCTCCATTATGGAGAATGGAGATCATCCTGTCTCCAATTCTTGCGATTCGCTTCCTTTTGCTTCCAAGAAGCTCCCTACGACTGTCCATACATTTTTCCATTCTTTGATTGTCATGTCTCCACTTCTTTGAGAAATCCGGTATGGACAGTAGAGATTCGTAGGATGACCTGGTTGTATGTTCAAAACATCAAGGCAACCGTGCGTATACATCAGATGAGGCACACAATCATTCGGGATTATCTGTTGAAAAACATAGTAATAACTTCGTATTTAGCAATGATGTACTAGTTTTAGAAGTATGCAAAAGATACACGGATGTCGTAATAGTAAAAAATCTTACCAGGGTATCTCCATGGTAGTTACCGTAGTTCAACACGTGCACTAGTGGCACGTATTTACCATAATGTTGAGGAGTTCGATTGTAGATATTGTAATTCTCAAGATCATTACAAAATGCGATCAGATGATTTTTCTCCTTATAAGTCAAATCGGAGCCATCGGTGTAGTGGGTTTTGTCTACCATCTTCCGCACATTCTTTGAAGAATGAAAATAAGTTGTCAATGGAAATAAGCTGTCAACTATTTTGAAATAAACAATATAAATTACTTAATAACTATGTTTGAGAAGCTCACATAGGGGAAGAATTGGAAGCATATCAACAAGGACCTAAATGTCTATATTGTCTTGCTCGATTTCAGGATCACCAAGATCCATGGTCACAAGCATACCCTCATCAAAACCATACATATTGCAAAGTGCTTCCCAATTTTTGCAACCAAAATGGGTTACACTCTCAGAATTGTACAACTTTACTTCAAAATCCACACCATGATGGGTCCTTAGATGAATTTTCTTTGTTTCCATACTTTCATGGTCTTCAAAACCCATCCTCTCCAAGACATAGCGTCTTGCATAGCATGAGATAAGCTAGTCAAATTGGAATAGATAAAAAGTACACGTTAAAATAGTTGAAGTCGTGCTTAATTACGAAAAAACTATTGTCGTCGTTGCGTACTGTTTCAACATCGAAGGTCTCCTCGAGCTTAATGCTGAAGCGCCGATCTTCGTCCGGCTCAAGGAAACTATCGCGCATACCTCGGTCGTCGTGGCACCAGTCGCACTCCCCCGGGTGGTTTTCGTCGTCCGAGCACGACATTTACTATGTTCATAATTCAAATATTAAACTTGTACAATTAAATATATGTACTAAAAAACTCTCAGCTCATGTACATATTCGACCGTCGGTGATGGTAGCTCCTCCTTTCGTTCCCGAGTGCATTACACATTGTGTCTAGCACACGGGAACGAAGGAGAAGCTACCCCCACGACAACAGTCAGGATTCTTCGTCCTCTCATATAAGGTGAGACTCGACAGACTTAAAGTCAACCCGAGGACTCATATTATAGGACTCATATTGACATGGACATTTGGCTGGTCTCACCTCGAGGTCGGAGGGGGATCAGTGACGGGGACGACGACGCAGATGCTGGAGGGGGCTCCTACATTTCTGCATAGTGCTCTCCAATTTTAGCATTCAAAGTAGGAGTACTTTTCCAATTTGAGCATTCAATAAGAAAAACCAAATCGTAAAATAAAGTAGTATTCAAATTAGCATGCATTCAATTATAAGCAAAAGTACATCATCTCTTGTGTCCGTACATCGTCGAATATTATCACTAGTAATACTCCTCAAATACTATCATACACATAACATCGCTAATACAGCTAGAACCGTAGCGCCCGACGGGTATCGTTGCGGGCGGTGGACACCCAACCATCACAGGATCATAGCTCCAGTGAGATCCCTGAAGAACCTGCCAGGTATTGTTGAACCTGCCCTCCAACGCAACCATGTAGCGACGGACGTGCTCGTCCTCCTCGCTGACACGGTGACATACCACTTCCGTGGTGTCCGGAAGCCTCGGCAACGTCACTGGCCCACACGACCGCCACCAAATAAGGATCGGGTCAACAACGGGCTGGCTCCTCATCAACCAACGCCCCCCGGAAGGTAGCACCTCCCAATACCAGCCCGGCGGAGCCAAGTCCCGGACATGGCCCCTCTGATCAAGCCGGCCTCCTCCGCCGAGTCGACGACGAGGATGCGGGATAGGCATCGCCGACGTCGATGCGGGATTAATCACTTGAAATAAAAAAAATAAGCTAGTTCTATTAATTTTCTGGCTAAAAATAAACTACTGCTATATATAGTAAAATAAAGTAGTTATAAATCAACTAGTTCAACTACTAAGCACTTACTATAAATAAATAAAGTAGTACTTACTAAAAATAAACTACTTCTATAGTAAAATAAAGTAGTTTTATTAAATCAACTAGTTCAACTATATACTAAGCACTTACTACAAATAAAATAAAGTAGTAGTTAATAAAAATAAACTAGTTTAACTAGTTCTATTATTTTTCTAACTAATTATATTAAACACTTTCTCTTCTTATTTTCCTTTTTCCTCTCCTGTTTTTTTTCTAAATATGAACATATACATAAATGACTTTGATAATACACAATTTTCCTATACATACACAATATTCAATTAACTACACATCTAAATCAAAAAAAATTGACATATTCTTTGCATCATATATATGAACATACAAACATGCATATTCAACAATAATATCGCCAAAAAAATCTATGAACAGAAAAAAAATCTAACACAATGTTCAATTAACTACACATCTAAACTACACATCTAAATTAACTACAGATCTAATTAAATTAGCAAAATTCATATATATGAGCTCACGGGGATGGCGACGATGAGGGTGAGGGGCGGCGCGACGACGGGCGACGACGACGGTGAGGGGCGGCGCGGCGACGGTGACGGTGACGGCGACGGTGAGGGGCGGCGCGGCGATGGGAGACAAGGAGGCAGGGGCCGGCGGCGTCGGGGAACGGGGGCGCGGGGCGGCGTGGGACGGCGTCGGAGGCAGGGGCGACGACGAGGCACAGAGGGGCAGCCTGGCGGCGTCGTCGGGGCGGGGAAGACGAACTAAATGAAAATTTTGACAAGTGGTAGTTATATAGGTGAAGCATTGGTCCCGATTCGTGGCACCAACCGGGACCAATTGCCCCCTTTAGTCCCGGTTGGTGGCACCAACCGGGACTAAAGGGGGGCATTGGTTCCGGTTGGTGCCACCAACCGGGACCAAAGGGGAGCATTGGTTCCGGTTGGTGCCACCAACTAGGACTAAAGGCCTTGTGGTGGCGCCGTGCGGTGGGAAGTTTAGTCCCACCTCGCTAGTTGAGAGAGCTCAACACCTGTTTATAAGCTGCGTTGCAGCTCAGGTGCTGAGCTCCTCTCTAGTATGCAGGCATTACGTGCCTACCCTTGTCACTGCCATGTTGGGCCTATTGGGCCTGCGGGCCTGCATCCTGGCCCATATACAGATGGGTTTCTAGTCGTATGCAGGCCGTGTGGCCCATTAGGCGGCATTTTTTTATTTTTTTTCCAGTATTTTATTTGTTTTTTCAATTATTTATTTTCTTTTGATTTTTGCTTTTTTTATTCTTTTTGCTTTTAGATCAGAATAATTATAAACTTTCCGTTACTCCATTAGTTTCCAAATTTGAATAGTTTAAATTTTAATTCTTTCAAATTTGTGTGAATCACTAGTTTGTGAATAACTTCACTATAACAATATATTTCGAGTGATTCTTTTTCCTGCTATTTAATATTTACTGCGTTTTATCATTATATTCAAAAACAGATTTTGTTATTTTAGTTTCTATCAAAAAAAATTCTTTTTGCTACTAAAGTTTCTAACAAAAAATTCTTTACGATAATTCTTTCTGCTTTTCATCTTTTGAATAGAAAATACTTTGATAATTTTAGTTGCATAAATTTTATATAATTTTAGTTTAAAAATTACTAGATTTTTATAAAAGCTTTTTAGTTGATTCCTTTTGCTATTAGAGTTTTATAAAAGTTTATTAGTTGATTTTCTTTTTGCTATTAAAGAGTATCATAGTTTTGTTTTAGTTGGCATGGTATCATCATTTCATCCACATAGCATGTGCAAGAAAGTTGAGAGGGTTACGGCAAAAACTGGATGCACTTCATGTACAAAACGGACAATCTCTTTCGAAGTATCAGGATTTCATACGGAAATTTGTCTATTACAATAGGCATTTCAAATGAACTACGAAAAGGTTGAAAGTTGGCATGGTATCATCATAATAGTTGTGGAGAAAGTCTTTACTTTTCTTCGCTTGTGTCCTTTCCTTATTGCGTCGTAACCATGGATAATCTTCATCATTTATTAGGATGCTTGGGTCAGCCTTGACTTTGAAGGGAGGAATTTCATGAAACTTTTCATAATCTTCGGACATGTCTGTCTTGGCCTCCACTCCCAAGATGACCCTTTTTCCTGATAGAACTATGTGGCGCTTTGGCTCATCGTATGATGTATTCGCTTCCTTATCTTTTCTTTTTCTCGGTTTGGTAGACATGTCCTTCACATAGATAACCTGTGCCACATCATTGGCTACGAGGAACGGTTCGTCAGTGTACCCAAGACTGTTCGGATCCACTGTTGTCATTTTGTACTGTGGGTCTACCTGTACCCCGCCTCCTGACAGATTGACCCATTTGCACTTAAACAAAGGGACCTTAAAATCATGTCTGTAGTCAAGTTCCCATATGTCCACTATGTAACCATAATATGTGTCCTTTCCCCTCTCGGTTGCTGCATCAAAGCGGACACCGCTATTTGGTTGGTGCTCTTTTGATCTTGGGCGATCGTGTAAAATGTATTCCCATTTATCTCGTATCCTTTATAAATCAATACAGTCGATGATGGTCCCCTGGACAACGAGTACATCTCATCACAAAAAGTGTTGTCACCTCTGAGACGTGTTTCCAACCAACTGCTGAAAGTCCTGATGTGTTCATATGTAATCCAGTCATCGCACTGCTCCGGGTGCTTAGAGCGCAGACTGTTCTTGTGTTCATCGACATATGGTGTCACCAAGGTAGAGTTCTGTAGAACTGTGTAGTGTGCTTGAGACCAAGAATATCGGTCCATGCATATTATTGAGTCCCTTCCAAGCGTGCCTTTTCTAGTTAGTCTTCCCTCATACCGCGATTCAGGGAGACCTATCTTCTTAAGGTCAGGAATGAAGTCAACACAAAACCCAATGACATCCTCTGTTTGATGGCCCATGGAGCTGCTTCCTTCTGGCCTAGCGCGGTTACGGACATATTTCTTAAGGACTCCCATGAACCTCTCAAAGGGGTACATATTGTGTAGAAATAGGGGGCCCAGAATGACAATCTCGTCAACTAGATGAACTAGGACATGCGTCATGATATTCAAGAAGGATGGTGGGAACACCAGCTCAAAACTGACAAGACATTGCACCACGTCACTCCTTAGCCTTGGTATGATTTCTGGATTGATCACCTTCTGAGAGATTGCATTGAGGAATGCACATAGCTTCACAATGGCTAATCGAACGTTATCCGGTAGAAGCCCCCTCAATGCAACCGGAAGCAGTTGCGTCATAATCACGTGGTAGTCATGAGACTTTAGGTTCTAGAACTTTTTCTCCGCCATATTTATTATTCCCTTTATATTCGACGACAAGCCAGTCGGGACCTTCATACTAAGCACGCATTCAAAGAAGATTTCCTTCTCTTCTTTGTTAAGAGCGTAGCTGGCAGGACCTTCATACTGCTTTGGAGGCATGCCGTCTTTTTCATGCAAACGTTGCAGGTCCTCCCGTGCCTCAGTTGTATCTTTTGTTTTTCCATACACGCCCAAGAAGCCTAGCAGGTTCACGCAAAGGTTCTTCGTCACGTGCATCACGTCGATCGAAGAGCGGACCTCTAGGCCTTTCTAGTAGGGTAGGTCCTAAAAAATAGATTTTTTCTTCTAGATGGGTGCGTGTCCCCCAACGTCACTCGGAACAGCTAGTCCGCCGGGACCCTTTCCAAAGATTACGTGTAAATCATTGACCATAGCAAGTACGTGATCACCGGTACGCATGGCGGGCTTCTTCCGGTGATCTGCCTCGCCATTGAAATGCTTGCCTTTCTTTTGACATTGATGGTTGGTTGGAAGAAATTGATGATGGCCCAGGTACACATTCTTCCTGCATTTGTCCAGGTATATACTTTGTGTGTCAGCTAAACAGTGCGTGCATGCGTGGCATCCCTTGTTTGTCTGTCCAAAAAGGTTACTGAGAGCGGGCCAATTGTTGATGGTTACAAACAGCAACGCGTGCAGGTTAATTTCCTCCTGTCTGTGCTCATCCCACGCACGTACACCGTTTCCATTGCACAACTGTAAAATTCTTCAACTAATGGCCTTAGGTACACATCAATGGCGTTGCCGGGTTGCTTAGGGCCTTGGATGAGAACTGGCATCATAATGAACTTCCGCTTCATGCACATCCAAGGAGGAAGGTTATACATACATAGAGTCACGCGCCAAGTACTGTGATTGCTGCTCTGCTCCAAAAAAGGATTAGTTTCATCCGCGCTTAAACCAAACCATACGTTTCTTGGGTCACGTGCAAACTCAGCCCAGTACTCTCTCTCGATTTTTCTCCACTGCGACCTGTCAGCGGGTCCTCTCAACTTCCCATATTTCTTACGGTCCTCACGGTGCCATCGCATCAACTTGGCATGCTCTTTGTTTCTGAACAGTCGTTTCAACCGTGGTATTATAGGAGCATACCACATCACCTTCGCAGGAACTCTCTTCCTGCGGGGCTCGCCGTGAACATCACCAGGGTCATCTCGTCTGTTCTTATACCGCAATGCACCGCATACCGGGCATGCATTCAATCCTAGAGGGCATACGACCTTCTTGGCTGTGTACGTACTGTCGGGCAATTCATTTTCCTTTGGAAGTTTCTTGTTCAATATTTTCAGTAGCTTCTCAAATCCTTTGTCAGGCACAGCATTCTCTGTCTTCCGCTGCAGTAATTCCAGTATAGTACCCAGCTTTGTGTTGCCATCTTCACAATTGGGGTACAACCCTTTTTTGTGATCGTCTAACATGCGATCGAACTTCAGCTTCTCCTTTTGACTTTCGCATTGCGTCTTTGCATCGACAATGACCCGGTGGATATCATCATCATCGGGCACAACCACCGTTGCAGCATCATCGGGCACATCGTCTGGTTCCTCTTGATCTTCAGCAGCTCCCCCCGTTGCAGCATCACCGTATTCAAGGGGCACATAGTTGTCATCGTCCTCTTCTTCTTCGTCGTCTTCCATCATAACCCCTATTTCTCCGCGCCTCGTCCAAACATTATAGTGTGGCATGAAACCCTTGTAAAGCAGGTGGGTCTGAAGGATTTTCCGGTCAGAGTAAGACTTCGTATTCCCACAGGGCATGGACAACACATAAAACCATTCTGCTTGTTTGCCTCAGCCACTTCGAGAATATTATGAACGCCCTTAATGTACTCGGAGGTGTGTCTGTCACCATACATCCATTGCCGGTTCATCTGCGTGCATTATATATAATTATGTGTGTCAAAAGTAAGAAAATCAGACAAGTATCTACCTAAAGTAAGAAAATCAGAAAGAAGATAAGAACAAGAGGCTCACCACGGTGGTGCCGGCGACGAGATCGGCGCGAGGGATCAACGGCGGTGAAAACGGGGATGGGGCGTGACGGACCACTAAATCTAGACAAATCTCGGGGAAAATGGAGCTCCAAGGTCGAGCTTCGAGAGGAGAAAGCTTAACTAATGTGGCTCGGGTATTTCATCGAACACCTCATGTGCATAGGAGGTGAGCTAGAGCACCCAAATGCCCTCCCCTCGCCGGACAGAAAAACAGAGTGCTCTGCCGCAGCGATGGGTATATATAGGCCAATTATTTGTCCTGGTTCATGGCATAAACAGGGACTAAAGCCACCCCTTCTATACCGGTTTAAGACACGAACCGGTACCAATGGATGTGGGCCAGGAGATCGGCGCATTGATCCCGGTTCGTGCCTAGAACCGGGACAAATGGGTCCAGACGAACAGGGACCAATGCCCACGAGGCCCCGGCCGCCCCCCTGGGCTCATGAACCGGGTCTAATACCCCCCATGGGTCCCAGTTCGTGAAGAACCGGGACTAATGGGTTGGCCAGGCCCGAACCAAAGCCCTGTTTTCTACTAGTGTATGTTGGTGACAATGTTGTTCGGAGTCCCGGATGTGATCACAGACATGATGAGAAACTCCGGAATGGTCCGAAGACAAAGATTGATATATGGGATAATAGTGTTTAGTCTCCGGAAGGGTTCCGGAATTCCTCGGAAGGGGTTCCGGATGTTTCCCGAAATGTTTGGGTACGAGAACACTTTATTTGGGCCAAAAGGGAAAGCCCACAAGGTTTTTGAAAAGCGCAAAAGGAAGTATTGCGGAGTCCATGGGCAAGATGACAGGGTCCCTGGCGTCTGTCTCCAGACGCCGGGAACCGTAGAGTCTGGCCCTGGAGTCCGAGAAGGACTCTTGCCTTTCGGGTCAAACCGACTTTGTGGAGGCTTTTACTCCATGTTTCGACCCCAAGGCTCAGCATATAAATAGAGGGACAGGGCTAGCGCCAAAGACACATCAAGTAACACCGAGCCGTGTGCCGGCAACCCCATCCCCTCTAGTTTATCCTTCGTCATAGTTTCCGTAGTGCTTAGGCGAAGCCCTGCGAAGATTGTTCTTCACCAACACTGTCACCACGCCGTCGTGTTGCCGGAACTCATCTACTACTTCGCTCGTCTTTCTGGATCAAGAAGGCGAGCACGTCATCGAGCTGACCATGTGCTGAACAGGAAGGTGTCGTACGTTCGGTACTTGATCGGGACGGATCGTGAAGGTGTATGACTACATCAACCGCGTTGATAAACGCTTCCGCTTTGCGATCTTCAAGGGTATGAAGATACACTCCCCCTCTCATTGCTATGCATCTCCTAGATAGATCTTGGGTGATCGTAGGTAAATTTTGAAATTACTACGTTCCCCAACACATACATACATGACTAATCGATTACTATTGGATCTAAGAATATGTAGAATTCAAAAATTCGGCATGACCTTTGCTAAAAAGGGGACATATTGAGTGACACCAACTCGATGAAACAGAAATTATTCAACATTTTGACAAGATATGACACTCATTTTATTTTTCTTGAAAAAATGCAGGAAAGCATGCCATCAACCGAATGTTACATCGCCCTCACGTCTACCGCACCACATGATCAATCAACTATGCATGCATGCTCATACAATGATACTACTCAAATTAAAGCCTATAGAATGAATTCAGAAGAATTCTCACCTAAACGATGTCATGTGCGATTGATCGGATGAAATCAAGAAGAGAGAAATGTGGTGGTTGGAAGAGTTTAATTAGGTGGGCCTACCTCTAGAGGGATAGAGTGGGTGGTAGGGTCGACTAATGGTAATTAATTAGGATGGAGGTGGGCCCGAGGAGTAAGTATGCCTTGTAAGGCTAAATAGGTGAGAGAGTGGCCTGGTTTACGGGAAGACAAGTGATCACTGCGGCATGTTTTGTGTAGAACTCAAAGATGTCACTCAACTGTAGATTCTTCACCTAGCTAGACTCCAAGATCTAACTTCGGATCGGCAGGCGCGCTGGGTGCTCTGGCATCAACTGGCTTGCCTGCTGTGTGACCAGCTACCGGATTGCATCAATCACCAGCTCCTGGGTTGCGTTTTTGCAAGCATGGTGCGGCACCGTCTGTTTACGGCATGTGGTCACGCCGACTGGATACCTCATGCCAATGACACTCTGGTCGGATGGGGTTCGCTACTCGTGGAGGTGGGCTCCAAGGATTTTATGACCATTCTTATGCTCACAATCTGGGAAAATTGAAAGCACAGAAACATGGTCATCTTTGATCATGTTACACTGTAGGTAGAGCAAGTCTTGTTGGCAGCGTTGCAGGAAGGTGGAGCTTGTGTGGCTGCAGGCTGTTTACCTACTGATGCAGATGCTTATTGCGGGCAGCTAGAGAGGTGGAGAGATTTGAGGTAGAGTCCATTATGGATTAATCAGGTAGATGAGGGGTGGGAGGATCGCATGCGATTGTACGAATATTTCATTGTCGCAGATCTGTCTCGCTCTTTCTCCTTCGATATATGATACACATGTTTGTGCATAGTCGATTTTTTATAAAATTTGAACAACATGGTGGCTACCATCTACTTGCTCCTCTCGGCTGGCCTGTATGTGTAGGACATTTAGATGTGTACGTACATCCGTTGTTTCAGCAATTTTGCTCTAGAACTAAGACCGGTCGGCAAGTTTTTTTTTTCGAAACAGAGGCAAAAGATTTGCCTCATTGATTAATTAAGCAGAAGAGAATTGCCCAGTTAATTAACGGAAAACCGGGCAAAAATCGATACAGATCAACCACATGTGGACTACTCACTCGACAACCATATCCAACACGTAAAGACCATCAACCCCACACTGCTACATCGCAAAGACACCCCAAACAAGGCTAACTTGGCTAGCGACCACGGGCACCACCAAATCCACAAAGACAATGCATGCCATAAGGACAACGCAAGAGGCTGGAGATCATCCATTAAGCAGCCGCAGACGCCTTTTCTGTGGCGTCACTCTTCTTTCCTTTGCTCCTAAGAGCCTCCACCACAATCGCCTTGCCAGATCCAGGGCTAGCCGCCTCCAAACGTTTAAGCAAGCTATGAAGCTCTATCTAAAACAGAATGTCATCGACCTTCTCACGCACAGAGACCTGCCTGACAGTCACGTGCGAGTGGGTTACCGCAACATCAGAACCTTCATCCCGCACAAAGGCGAGCGGTTGGCTAGGCTCCAAAGGATCAGAAGCCAACATATTAATCGTCTGAACATCATCAACCACAGAAACAACCGACACGATGGACTCAGACATCACTAGTAGAAAAAGGGTCAAACGGGAAGCACATTAGTGCCGGTTTGATTTTGGCCCGGTACTAATGGTACCATTAGTGCCGGTTCGAACGGATTTGCATTAATGCCGGTTCGTGTTGAACCTTTAGTACCGGTTCGTCGCACGAACCGGTACTAAAGGGGTGGTGGCAGGCTGGCGTCAGGCCGGGGCCCCACGATCACCTTTAGTACCGGTTCATGGCACGGACCGGTACTAAAGGTTAGTACCGGTCCGTGCCATGAACCGGTACTAAAGGGGTCTGACCTATAGTGCCGGTTTGTGTCACAAATCGGCACTATAGGGCAATTTTCAAACTCTACCCCCCCCCCCCCCCCCCCCCGTGTGTCGCCATTTCAGTTTTGAAAAAATCAAAAGAAAATGATAAAAACTTCGAAAAATAAAATCCTTCGAGAGGTAGTTATATTACTACATCTACTAGTTAGGAAAATTTGAAAACTACAATTTGGACATGTTTTGCAAAAAGTGTAGGGAAAATGTAAAACGGCTATAACTTTTGCATACGATGTCGGAAAAAAACATATAATATATCAAAAAATATGGTCAAATTCCAAAAGGAAAAAAGATATGGTCAAATTTCAGTTTTTTAAAAAAAAATTGGTTAAATCTGGTCAAACTACTTATTCAAGAAGTATTAATGTTACTACATAATTATTCAAGAATATTAGTGTTACTAAATAATTATTTCAATTTTTTGAATTTTTGTCAAATCTGGTCAAACTATGGTCAAACTGTGGTCAAACTATGGTCAAACTTATTCAAGAAGTATTAGCGTTACTAAATAATTACTGTTTTTTAGAATAATAGTTTCAAACTCAAACGGTGAAATGTGTGACTTCATGCTCAAGCTAAACTCCTGAGGGTTAATAGGATTGACATCCTACTATTGTCAGGAAAACAAAAGTGCAGACTCGGAAACGAAGGAGAATAGAACCCGAAAGTTAAGCGTGCTCGGGCTAGAGTAGTGAGAGGGATGGGTGACCGGTCAGGAAGTTAGATGATTTGGAATGAGTGATCCACACTTGAGCAGTTAAGAGAGGTGATTAGAGAATAAATCATCAAATAATTCAGAAAAAATAAAAAAAATCAAAATTTTTCCCAAAATTTTCAAGAAAAATAAAATCCTTTAGTACCGGTACTAAAGGTCCCCCATACCAGGGCGCGAGCTCACGCCACGTGGTGGCACTTTAGCGCCGGTTCGTGCCGAACCGGTACTAAAGGGGGGGGGGCCTTTAGTGACCACACTTTAGTGCCGGTTATGGAACCGGCACTAAAGGCCCTTACAAACCGGCGCTAAAGCTCCGTTTTCTACTAGTGCATCTCCAGTTGCTCACATGATAGAGCCTCAGAGTTAGACGCCAACACACCTGTCTCATCAACCTCGCCACTCAAGGACACCTCATGCCCAATGGGCATAGATGAGAGAGTGACAGAACCATCCAAGCATCCAATATCCACAAAGGTGAGCGGCTGGCAGGACTGTGACGGTCATGGTGAGGCCAAGGACTCCAATGAGCCCGGCTTCATCGGCTGCACCATAGCTGATTCCCCACAAAGCTCGTGCAGCTCAGGCATAATCTGTAGAACAGGAGCCACGACCTCGGTGATGCCCACACCGCCACGGACAGACGATGTCCCATCCATAGCACGAGGAGAAAATTCTCCAAAGAAGCATTCATCAAAGGAACCAGACCAGAGCTCAGGCACGAAAGGCACAACCGAAGCAACCTGAAACTTGGCAAGAGCGTCGCGAAGCTCAGTGCGGAGGAGCTCAACCACCTGAAGGAGCTCCGTGCGTAGCAAAGCAAACTGGGACTCCAAAGCAGAGACCAAAGAGGCACTGACATTGGAATCCTGGCGACACCCAGATTGGGACCTTGGCGACACCGACACATGCAGCGACGAGTTGCCCACGACCTCTGCCCAACTCCTGGTCAGCGAAGAACAAGGCTGGACAAATGGGGAGCGGCTCCGCTGGTGATGAGCATGAGAGACCGGAGAGCTCACGCGGGCGACCGGAGAGCGATCCCGAGCAACCGGAGAGTGAGCACGACAAAACCTCTCACGATGACCAGGGCGACGACAGCGTATGCATCTGAATGGCTCATGGCATGCACGGACTTGGTGGCCACGCTCGAGGCAACGAAAGCACCTTCCTCGAGCCCAACGCTTGAAGGCGAGGCTACGCTCAAGACCTTCTCTCGACGGCTCAGGGGGAGCACCCCGGCCGGAATGGCGTCCCCGTTCCACATGCTCCCAGCCACCCTCCGCTTCAAGAGCAGCAGTGGCAACAGAGATGCCGATGCAAGCCGACTCGGAAGATGGACCAAGCAGCTTCTGTGGTGTCTTCTCGTCATCACATCCTTCAGTGAGGCCCTCAATATCTTCCACATCCTTCACAATAGAGCAACCAAGCTGGAGATGTGCATCGCCGGCAGACCCGTCGGGCAACGGCAACTGTAGGACCAACTCCTCAATCTCGACCTCATCATCATTGACAGCGCACCAGGAAGCAGGCCTGGAGTCGAGCACCACCACCAAGCCAACGCCAGGTGCAGGGACTCGGCCCGCCTGGGGCGACGAAGGTAGAGTTGGGGCCGCCGCCAGCTCCGGTAGAACAAGGATAGCCTCGGGGATCAACGCCTGGGACTCCAGCAGCTGATCGGAAGTGCCGCCGGAGACGGAGAGCAGCCGGGTGGCCACCGACCCGTGCAGGGGAGGAGATTCGCGGGGAACCCGCGCACGCCCCCCATTCTCCGCTCTGAACCTGCTCGCGGGTGGAGGCTGCCGCGAGCTACGGGGGACGCTCGGATCCGAGAGGGAGGCCGACGGGGCCGGAGCGGCCGCCGCCGTAGGGGGCTGGTGGGGCGGAGGGCCGTTGTCGCCAGAGCGTTCCAGTGCAGGCATGGCTGCTCCCACGGGCTGGGAGAGAGGAGCCATGGCGCCCAACGGAGCTTCGCAGGGGAGAAGAGAGAGGGCGCTGAGGAGATTCCAGATCCGGTGCCGACGGCCGCAGGAAAGGCTGCGGGGAGAAGATCAAGGCAGCGCAGCCGGCGCGCTCACCCGACGCAGCCGCGGTCGCGAGAGCATTGGTCAATCCGTATGAGAATTCGTGACCCTGATGTTACCGGTTGGGTTCCGTCGGCAAGTTTTGGAATCACTAGATTCAAGAGCCATACATATAGGTGGCCTACCTGCATTTTCCATCTTATTAATTATGAGAGCATCTGAATGGACATGGACTGCCTACGGCAAGCGATAGAAGAAAGTGACATGGACTGCCTAGTGCCTACGGCAGGCGATAGAAGAAGTGGTGCACATGTGAAGGCTGTGACGCATTGAAGAATACCAGCTTTCTGGAGGCAGCTCTATAAAAGGCAACAAAGAGCATGCGGTTCAATATAAACATTCATTTGATCCGTTTTCACAGTATGATCTGATTTTACTATATTGCAGGTACATAAATCTAAGGCTTATTGCAGATCCATATAATCTATTGTTTGTGCTCGTGCAAAGAGTCCACAAAAGATAGTTTAATATAAGGTTAGGAGGTATCATAAATGAAACTGCAAATGTTGTTTGAACTAGAAGCCATGGTCACTTGAAGGTCAACTCAAACTATGGTGCGTGGGTGTCTCCAGCCAGAACGAGCTGACCACCACAGTGAAGGACCCAAATGAGAGCTTCATCAACGGCCCGTAGAGTGCACCGTAATTTGTGATAAAGCAGTGCGACAGTGTGCCCGACGGTGGGCTAAGAGAAGCGGAAACCAAAGATCTTATGAAAGATGGGATCTTGCTGTAGTAGGATTGAGAGCAATAGTGGTGTCCAGCGTGGAACCAGTGTAACAAAACCTCTCTTGGGTCCAGGAAACTAAAGCCAGCTTCGGCCGTGTGCCGTGGCAGCTTTGTCAAGGGCATCAGGAAGAACTCAATGGCGGGGCCAGCACCAAGCCCCCAACGACCCTGACAAAGCTTCAATACAGGGGATTTGACTGCACGACCCTGCTGCTAGAATTATAAAAAAAAATTTGAGATCTGCTAGAATTATAAAATTTGGGATTGATGAGGCTGGACACTGGTTTATTACACGTGATTATATGCTGAGATGCGTGCGTGAATTTTCTTTTTATTTCCTTCTCAATTCGACTAGCATGTGGAGTTCAAACTATTAGGTAAGCAACACACTAGAGCAACAGTATGTGAGAAACAAAGGAGATATTTTGTCCAACTATCTATGTATCTATCTATAAATAAATTCTATTATTTATTAAAAGAAAAATAAGTGTTTTCTAGGATTTAACTAGTGAATATAGAAAAAAAAAGGACATGGAGAGCAATTGGCATCGAGGATGTGTTGCGGCATTTTTTTTAATACGTATAAGCTAGAACATCCCACGTTAATTAGAAAATACAAGCCTTTGTTCTGCTGAATCGATTAAAACTATAAATCTATGACACATTCAATCTACGTAACATATATAACCAAATGGGACACATCATCTAAATTGTTTTGATAGTTGGACGGTGTTGAAACAATTACATTTCTAGCTCCCATTTTATTTTGCTGAAATTATGCATAGCAGTGTGTTTACCTTCAATCCAGTATCATATTGTGGCAATAGGCTTCTTCCCTTGAAATAGACGTTCATGGCTCTCTGCCGAGATCCCCCACAGCGGCACTTCATCTCCTCCACTGTCAAGCTTGCCAAACATGTCGCTGAAGAAACCCGCCTTGGTTGACCTCCATTTCTTGTTGTTCAGTGAGATTTTGTAGAGAGGCCAGTCAAAGTACTCCATGGCTTCCAAAGAAAAGAAGGACGATCTAATATGTAATCCATGGCCTCGAAAGAAAAGAAATAGTATCTAAAAAGGATGAAAAGAGAAAAGAAGTGCAAGCTCACCCACACAACTGTATTAGCTAGTGTTGTTCGACTAATTCTGCATTTGCTTCACATACCAAGCAAGATGGGTTCACTTCGACACCAGCGACACCTATCCTGATGGATCGTCCAGGAGAAGCAACACATTTGCTTTGGATAGAAGATGTATAGAGTCGTCCACCTGACTGGCAAATGGCAAGTCTATCCCTAATGCAAACTTGTCTACTCACCAACTCGACCACGACAAGTCTAACTGGCTCTTCCCAATATTGGGTTGGCGAATTTAAAGATCACCTCAAATATGCCTTGGACAACACAGCCTCGCTAGCAATCTTGTGGAATACACCACCCAGTGCACAGAACCATCCACCCTAGCGAGATACATGTGAACCTCGTTAACAAATCATGGTGTCGTGCCTCATGTGATTGTTTGTTCCTCGGATGATCGATGGTGGCTTCGAATTAAGTCTGACACACTTAGTGAACACAAAACTAATGTTGTAATGTGATTGTGATACTGGATATCAAGCACTTAAGTGGGGCTCTTCAAGTTCCTTGTGGGTGTGGAAAATCTAACCTTTGGAACCCGATCATCAGTAGGTTCTGCACTCTATGTTGATCGTTCAAAATATCAAGCTACGCAAGATGTCACCAGTAATTATACTATTAGCCACTAAGCAAAAAGGATTTGAGTCGACATCTAAGTATTGTGTATCTTACAAAAAGAATAAGTCTCTTGCTATGGAACCATGGCAGGATGAAGATACAATGCTCTGCAGTTTGGTGTAGCAATGGGGAAATTTACATGACATTCACTTGATAGAGACACAATATAGCCAAACATCTCTACATCCAACAAAGATGTGCCCACTCACTATCAATGGTGACAAGAAGATGTCCCAAGGAAGATCCATGGCTACAGACTCTTGCACATAGTAACCATCTTTCTCCTGCTCGGTACCAGCTATAATCCCAAGGATATAGACCTTCCCACAACTTGTGCAGATGTAAGGAAATCTGCCAAAAAAACTGCTATAACATTTCTCTTGATAACTATTTGCTACTAGACTTTGCTATCAATATGCCAAGTACCTCTCTGATGCTCCAGATGGCATTGATGCTAACTCTTCATCAACAAAACCATATGCCAGGTCCTGAGCTACCCACGCCCGCGCAATGTACTTGGACACAAACTTTGTGTAACTGTTGAAGCTTGTGCTAGCTGCAAAAGCACATATCGATGAAACCATAATGCGCTTGGCCCGTGTGGCTTGGAAAAGATTTTGTCTGATACATGACATCTCCACTTTTCCTAGATTAAACAAATGCCTCAAGTCCAAGTACTCAACATGGTTTTACCTTCTCTAGAATACCGATAGAAGTGAAATCCAACAGGCACCAGGACCAGGAAGATTCCTCGATACCCCTTTAGGTAACTGTAGTGAATCATGTGTACGCTTCATATAGAGTTAGTACCTCCTTCTCAATGGTTCGAAGGGGCTCCATGTCAAGCATCGACTCACCTCCATTGTACTTCGTAAGACACCCTGACTTCATTGTTAAAGACATACCAACCTTCAATGCCAACAACGTTATTTCTGTTAAACAGAATGTTGTTATAGATTAGGAGGCTGCTAATATTTGTAGTTATCTCCTTATTTCTTGTAACAACCTATGTAATTTCGGCTATGCCGTGCCGTAGAGGCTGCATATATAAACACTCCCCCGGCCGCCCTATGGGCTGTGCCGAATCCCAATCTCCTTCTTCTGTTTCACATGGTATCAGGCCATCATGCGTAATCGCACGATGGATTCCCCGACGGCCTCCGCTTCCTCCTCTGCTGCTCTCTCAACCCTATCCCTGCCAGTTGCCTTCAACGGGCCGCCGGCGTCCGCCGTCCCCTTGCCATCTGCTAGCCTTATCACCGCCAAGCTCACCACCTCCAACTTCCTCCTATGGCGAGCTCAGGTTCTTCCTCCTCTGCGCATCACCGGAGCTACGGGCTACGTCGATGGCACCCTCCCAGCCCCTGCCAACCACCTGGAACCCGATGACAATCGTGAGCGCGCTCCAAACCCTGCGTATGCCAACTAGTACCGTCAGGACCAGATTGTTCTCAGCTACCTCCTCGCCTCTCTCTCCGATGAAGTGGTGCAGCAGGTGCATCGGTTTGAAACTTCTCGTGCCATCTGGGCGCATGTCGAGGAGATGTACAACATCCACTGCCGTGCCAACATCGTCCAGATCAAGATGGACATGGCGGTCTTCCGGAAGGGCAACCTCTCCATGGCGGAATACTTCGCCAAGATCCGCGCCAACGCCGACCAGCTTGTTGCCATCAGTTGTGCCATGCATGATGAGGACATCATCACCGCCGTCATCACCGGCCTCGACAGTAGGGATGAAAATGGAGTGGAAACTTTTCATTTTTCCGGAAGAAGAATGGAAACGGAGAGGAAATATGAAAATGGAAGCGGAAATTTACAAAACGGAAGTGGAAATGGAATATTTTATACGAAAAGGGAAACAAAAATGGAACGGTGTTTTTCGGTGGAACAGACATGGAAACGGAACTTTCCGTTTCCGTGAATATGATTTCTGTTTTACTATAGACCTATGTCTCCTGGCCCAACCACCAAACAATACACAATTACACAATTGGTAGAATGAATCTGAGGCACAACTTCTACTACCACACATGTACTCAGATTGACTCTATACATAATTGTTCAGTACTACTACAATACTACACTAAGTTGCTAAGATAGTGATATTATTTTGTAGCCATGTTAACAACTCATTATATTTGTTTGTTTTTGTTTGTATTTATCTATGATTAAAGGGGGTTTTAAGTTCCGATCAACACCCACTTCTGTTTTCGTGTTCGCTTTGTATTCGCTCCATGTCTGTTTCCGGCGGTATCCGTTTCCGTATTCATTTCCGGGGTTTCTGTATTCGTTTCCGCTCCTGCAAAAAAAATTAATACAAATGTGGTAGCACTCAGCTCCGTCCGTTTTCGCTCCGTTTTCATCCCTACTCGACAGCGACTACATGCCACTCATCACTGCTGCCACGACTCGCCTTGATGGCATGTCCCTTGGGGAGTTTTACTCCCACGCCATCGCCTTCGAACACCGTCGTGAGTACAACGCCGCTCGTCTTCATCCCAGCGGCACCTCCGTCAACTTCGTCGCTCGGAACTCAAACGGCAACACCAACAACAACCCTCCCAACCGGGGCAAGGGCAACTTCCGCGTCAAGGATCGCGGCAACGGCGGTGAGCGTGGCGGCTACAACAACTCTCGCGGAGGTGACCGCGGGAACAGTGGCGGTGGTGGTGCGCGCCAGTAAGGCGATTTCGGCAGCAACCGATGCGGTGACCACGGCGACTACGGCGATCACGGTGACAACCGCATCCAGTGCTAGCTCGGCCGCGGTCCTGGGCACTATGCCCGGGAGTGCGGCCAGCGCTACAACCGCGCCTTCGAACCCCAACAATCCAAGATGGCTGGTCTCGCTACTGCATCTCCTCCTTCCATCTTAGGACATCCTGCCTGGTTCACTAACACCGGCGCCACCGACCACATCACTGGCGACCTCGATCGCCACACGATCCGGGAGAAGTATCCAGGGAGGGATCGCATCCACACAGCCGACGGTTCAGATTTGCACATAGCTCATCGTGGTCATGCAATTCTTCCTATTCCCTCTGCAAATCTGAAACTTCGCAATATCTGGCATGTCCCACGGCGCAGAAAATCCCAGGCGAAACCACCACAGGATCCCAGGAGGATCCTGGTGACCGATCTAAGGCTGATCCGGTCATGGATCCCACGCTGTTGGCGGACAGCAACGCGTCTTCCCCCGCGCCAGGCAGCGGAGGTGCAGTGGCCTCCGCAGTGGGCCGCGTGGCTCCCATTGACGGGCCAGCTTCCCTCCAGCCCGACATGCCTCTAGCCGAGCCACAAGTGGCTTCATGGCGGGCCACCGCTGCAGTTCCTGCTGCCCCGCCAACTACCGTCTCGGGATCCGAGGCGGATCTCAGTCCCGCTCGCCCTGCCGCTTGTACGGGATCCCAGGAGGATCTCCCGCCTGGATCTTCTGCTCCACGCGGATCTGATGCTCCGCTCGGCCACACCATGGTGACTCGCCTACGTGACAACACACGCAAGGCGATGCAACGCATCGATGGCACGGTCACGTATGACCCGTCTCGATGTGCGTTTCTCGCTTCGCGGGAACCTACTGATCATCGTGAAGCTCTCCATTCTCCCGCATGGCGTGCAGCCATGCAACTCGAGCTTGTGGATCTTCATCACAATGGCACCTGGTCTATAGTTCTGCCACCATCTAATGTCAACGTGATCGACTGCAAATGGGTTTTCAAACTCAAGCACAAGGAGGATGGAGCAGTTGATCATCATAAGGCACGATGCGTTGCCAAGGGGTTCAAACAACAATATGGCTAGGACTATGATGATACGCTCAGTCCCGTCGTCAAACCGGTCATTGTTCGCTTGGTTCTCTCCATTGCAGTCTCTCGTGGGTGGTGCTTGTGTCAGCTGGATGTCCAAAACGACTTTCTTCATGGTGTTCTTCAAGAAGAGGTGTACATGCGACAGCCCCCTGGTTTTGTGGATCCTAGGGCTCCACGACATCTCTAAAAGTTGAGGAAAGCAATCAAAGGTCTTAAACAATCTCCTCGAGCGTGGTATTCCAGGCTCAGTTCTCGGCTTCTCCAACTTGGTTTTGTGGCATCTAAGGCTGACACCTCCTTGTTTGTCTTTCCTCATGCTCGTATCACCATGTTTATGCTTGTATATGTGGATGATGTCATTGTGGCCAGCTCGTCTCCTACTGCTACCACCAAGTTGCTTGCTGATCTTCAGGATTCTTTTGCTATCAAAGATCTCGATTCTTTGCATTATTTCCTTGGAGTTGAGGTGAGATCATTGCCGGGGGGGATTGTACTTTCTCAACAGAAGTATATTGGTGACATTCTTCATCGAGCAAATATGGTGAAGTGCAATATCTCCACCACACCCATGTCTTCAGCCGAGAAGCTCACCAAGGAAAGTAGGTCGCCATTGTCTCAAGATGATAGCACCAAGTATCGTAGCCTGGTTGGTGCTCTTCAATATCTAACACTTACCAGGCCAGATATATCCTTTGTAGTAAACCGTGTTTGCCAGTTTCTTCATGCACCCAGAACTATACATCTCTCAGCAGCTAAACGGATTTTGAGATACTTAAAGTATACTCGGAGCATGGGCCTCGCTATAAGGAAATCCCCTTCAATGCTGTTGAGCTATTTTTCTGATGCGGATTGGGCAGGGTGCAGTGATGATCGGAGGTCTAATAGTGGTTTTGTTGTATTTCTTGGCCCTAATCTTGTGTCCTGGAGTTGGAGGAAACAAGCCACGGTTTCTCGCTCAAGCACAGAGTCTGAGTATAAAGCACATGCAAATGGAACAGCTGAGATATTCTGGATCCAATCAGTCCTTGGTGAACTTGGTGTTTTCATGGCAAGACCACATGTGTTGTGGTGTCATAACTTGGGAGCTACTTATCTATCTGCTAATCCACTATTTCATGCCAGGACTAAGCACATAGAAGTAGACTTCACTTTATTCGAGAGAGAGAGAGTTGCAGCCAAGGCATTGGATGTTCGGTTCATCTCTTCTAAAGAGCAGTTGCTGATATATTCACAAAGCCATTGGCTGATACGATGTTTGTCTCAAATAGATACAATCTGAATCTTCTTGAGGGAAGTTTAGATTGAGGGGGGATGTTAAACAGAATGTTGTTATAGATTAGGAGGCTGTTAATATTTGTAGTTATCTCCGTATCTCTTGTAACAACCTATGCAATCTCGGCTATGCCGTGCCCTAGAGGCTGCATATGTAAACACTCCCCCGGCCGACCTATGGGCTGTGCCGAATCCCAATCTCCTTCTTCTGTTTCACAATTTATTTCTTGTGATGTCCCGTTGGCATCTCCTGCTTTCCTTTCGTAGAGGAAAATCAACAATGGTAAGGGGATGGACCATTCAAGGCAGTGTGTTCTGTAAGCACAAATATGGACCATAGAGGGTTGAATGGGAGATTTTCAAATTTAGTTCACTTGAAAGGAACTAACCAAAGTAAAACATACATAAATAGCAATGACAAAAGCTGTCGAGAAGCCAAACTACTTAGACACTAGGAACTTAGCAGTAAAATAGGCTAGCATGGCACTTACGAAAGCATAAGCATGGTCGCACATGGAAGAGCGAAGACTATGCTACACATTGCAAGTTCAATAGAAAGAAAAGCAACACATCATAGACCATGCAGATGAAATAGTAAACAAGTAATTTGACAGCGAGGAAATAGACCCCGAAGGCTTGGCGAAATAAATGATTTTCCAACTAGTTCAAGTTGTTGCCACAACTGTATTTCTTTTGATCTGACCATAACTGCATTTCTAATTGGAGAGTGAGGGAGTCCTGGATTAGGGGGTGTCCGAATGGCCGGACTATAACCTTTGGCCGGACTCCCGGACTATGAAGATACAAGATTGAAGACGTCATTCCGTGTCCGGATGGTACTTTCCTTGGCGTAGAAGGCAAGCTTGGCGATACGATATGAAGATCTCCTCCCATTGTAACCGACTCTGTGTAACCCTAGCCCTCTTCGGTGTCTATATAAACCGGAGAGTTTTAGTCCGTAGGACGAACAACAACCATACCATAGGCTAGATTCTAGGGTTTAGCCTCTCTGATCTCGTGGTAGATCAACTCTTGTACTACCCATATCATCAATATTAATCAAGCAGGAGTAGGGTTTTACCTCCACCGAGAGGGCCCGAACCTGGGTAAAAACATATTGTCCCTTGTCTCCTGTTACCATCCGCATAGACGCACAGTTCGGGACCCCCTACCCGAGATCCGCCGGTTTTGACACCGACATTGGTGCTTTCATTGAGAGTTCCTCTGTGTCGTCACCTTTAGGCCCAATGGCTTGTTCGATCATCAACCACGACGCGGTCTAGGGTGAGACTTTTCTCCCCGGACAGATCTTCATAGTCGGCGGCTTCGCACGGCGGGCCAATTTGCTTGGCCATCTGGAGCAGATCGAAAGCTACGCCCCTGGCCATCAGGTCAAATTTGGAAGCTTAAACTACACGGCCGACATCCGCGGGGACTTGATCTTCGACGGATTCGAGCCACGGCCGAGCGCGCCGCACTGTCATGATGGGCATGATCTAGGTCTGCCACCGAACAGCACCCAGAATGCCGCTTAGGTGTCCGCTCCGACCATTAGCTCAGAGCCGACTGCGCTAATCGGGGACGAACGGTTGGACGCCGCCCCAGGAGCCGCAATCTCTACGGCGATAGAGCCGAACACCGGTTTAGTCCTTTGCGAGGCCAGTGACTCCGAGGTGCCAGACTCCTGTCCGGACTCCGAACCTTCTGCACCCCTTCCGATCGAACCCAATTGGGCTCCGATCATGGAGTTCACGGCCGCAGACGTCTTTCAGCACTCGCCTTTCGGCGATATCCTGAATTCACTAAAGTCTCTCTCTTTCTCAGGAGAGCCCTGGCCGGACTATGGTCAGCAGGGTTGGGATGCGGACGACGAAGAAATTCGAAACCCACCCACCACCCACTTTGTAGCCACTTTTGATGATATAACCGACATGCTTGACTTCAACTCCGAAGACATCGACGGTATGGACGCCGACGAAGGAGACAACCAAGAACTAGCACCTATAGGGCACTGGAAGGCCACCTCGTCATACGACATATACATGGTGGACACCCCCAAAGCAGGGGATGGCGATGAAAAAACGGAGGACGACCCCTCCAAGAAGCAACCCAAGCGCCGACGTCAGCGGCGCCGCTCTAAATCCCGCCAAAGTAAAAACGGCGAGTCCGGCACCGGAGACGTCAACACCCCGGACAGTGCCGAAGACAACCCCCGGCCTTCCAGCAGAATTCAGCGTAGGAGGACGAAGGAGCCAGCCCACATGAGAGAGCGGCAGACAGGGAGGTCGAGGACGACAATTATATGCCTCCTTCCGAAGACGAGGCAAGCCTCAACGACGACGAATTCGTCGTGCCAGAGGATCCCGTCGAACAAGAGCGTTTCAAGCGCAGGCTTATGGCCACGGCGAACACCCTCAAGAAAAAACAGCAGCAGCTTAGAGCTGACCAAGATCTGCTAGCCGACAGATGGACTGAAGTCCTGGCAGCCGAAGAGTATATACTCGAGCGCCCCTCCAAGAGTTACCCAAAGCGCAGGCTGCTACCCCAACTAGAGGAGGAAGCAACTAAACCTACATCACCAGCCTACGATGCGCCCGATCGGCCACCCCGTAGCCGCGACAGAGAGGCCTTTCGGCCCTCAACCCAAGCCGCACCCCGGCGCCGCTCGAAGAACACCAGAGCATGGAGAAATGCAACAGACCTGTGAGACATATTGGAGGATAAGGCAAGGCAAACAAGATCGATCTATGGATCGCGTGGGCGCCCTACGTCACGTGACGATAACCGTCACGCCGTATATGATAAATACGGCCAGACCGAATACAACAGACAAAGCTCATCCGAGCTACGTCACGATATAGCCCAGTACAGGGGCGCCGCACACCCACTATGCTTCACAGACAACGTAATGGATCATCAAATGCCAGAGGGTTTTAAACCCGTAAACATCGAATCATACGATGGCACAACAGATCCCGCGGTATGGATCGAGGATTATCTCCTTCATATCCACATGGCCCCTGGTGATGATCTACACGCCATCAAATACCTCCCGCTCAAGCATAAAGGACCAGCTCGGCATTGGCTTAACAGCCTGCCAGCAGAGTCAATAAGTTGCTGGGAGGACCTGGAATCCGCATTCCTCGACAACTTCCAGGGCACTTATGTGCGACCACCAGACGCTGATGACCTAAGCCACATAATCCAGCAGCCAGAGGAATCAGCCCGACAATTCTGGACACGGTTCCTAACCAAGAAAAATCAAATAGTCGACTGTCCGGATGACGAGGCCCTTGCGGCCTTCAGGCACAACATCCGAGACGAATGGCTTGCCCGGCACCTAGGACAGGAAAAGCCGAAATCTATGGCAGCCCTCATGACACTCATGACCCGCTTTTGCGCGGGAGAAGACAGCTGGCTAGCTCATAGCAATAACATAAGCAAGAGCCCTGGCAATTCGGATACCAAGGATAACAATGGCAGGTCACGCCACAACAAGCATAAGCGCCGCATTAACGGCGACAATACCGAGGATACGGCAGTTAATGCCGGATTCAGAGGCTCTAAACCCGGTCAGCGGAAGAAGCCATTCAAAAGAAATCCTCTGGGCCCATCCAGTTTAGACCGGATACTCGATCGCCCGTGCCAGATACACGGCACCCCCGAACAACCAGCCAACCACACCAACAGGGATTGTTGGGTGTTCAAGCAGGCAGGCAAATTAAGTGCCGAAACCAGAGACAAGGGGCTGCGTAGCGATGATGAGGAGGAGCCTCGGCCGCCGAACAACAGAGGACAGAAGGGCTTTCCCCCGCAAGTGCGGACGGTGAACATGATATACGCAACCCACATCCCCAAAAGGGAGCGGAAGCATGCCCTCAAGGACGTCTATGCATTGGAGGCAGTCGCCCCAAAGTTCAACCCATGGTCCTTCTGCCCGATCACCTTTGATCAAAGGGACCACCCCACTAGCATCCGTCACGGCGGATTCGCCGCATTGGTCCTAGACCCAATCATTGACGGATTTCACCTCACTAGAGTCCTCATGGACGGCGGCAGCAGCCTGAACCTGCTTTATCAGGATACAGTGCGAAAAATGGGTATAGATCCCTCAAGGATTAAACCCACAAAGACAACCTTTAAAGGCGTCATACCAGGTGTAGAAGCCAGCTGTACAGGCTCGGTTACACTCGAAGTGGTCTTCGGATCCCCGGATAATTTCTGAAGCGAGGAGTTAATCTTTGACATAGCCCCATTCCGCAGTGGCTATCACGCCCTGCTCGGACGAACTGCATTTGCAAAATTCAATGCGGTGCCACACTACGCATATCTCAAGCTCAAAATGCCAGGCCCTCGCGGAGTCATCACGGTAAATGGAAACACCGAATGCTCTCTCCGAACGGAGGAGCACACAGCGGCCCTGGCGGCGGAAGTACAGAGCAGCCTCTCAAGGCAACTCTCCAATCCGGGTGTTAAACATCCGGACAACGTCAAGCGCGCCCAAAGCAACTTACAACAGAGCCGGCTGGCATGATCCGAGCAAGCATAGCAGTGCGGCCCCAACCCCAGCCCTCGCCAGATGGTGCTATCGGTACCACGCGTACATAATTACGCTTTAAAAATACCATGGGTATAAGGGGAGGGGCACAACTACGACACGCCCAGAATGCGTCTCAACCGCACTTAGGGGCTCCCTATTCCGCCGTATTTTTTATATACTTTCAGGACCCAGCTATCTGGAAGGCCTGTCTGGCAATACACTCACCGAACACACGATGCAACAGCCAGGACGCGAACAAGCTGCGTCGAATGTCCAGGTGGTCTCTATAACGAGTTAAATACCTGTTTTTACTTAAATACCCACAGCTTGCCCCTGGAGGGGGACATGTCAAATAATCTCATCTCTTGCTTATCACGCTATTTGTATCGTCCTGCTTTTATAGCAGCCCTTTTAATACAACAAGACATAGCTCTTATCTTTTATTTGTATTCATCTATTTTTTATACATATATGTTCAGTCATGACATTACGCGACCGTACACTTTGGTCCGGCCAATACACCAGGGGCTTAGGTACCCCATAACATGGTGTGAGAAGACCGAACACTCTCCTGAGTGCGTCACCCCAAACTTATAGCATTATATGCATCGGCTTCGAATCATGTCTTGGGTCAATAGTTGGGTTTGCCTGGCTCCTATGTTTTGGTACCTTACGTTCCGCAATGTTGGCTAAGGTAGCGCTGGGAGAACTACTGCGATTGTGCCCCAGTTGAGCTGGGTTAACACCTCAGTAGAGAAAGTCAAAACTGACCGTCATGATAGTGCGAGAGACCGGTCGCTGTTCGCGAGGTTTTTCGAGTCCTTAAAGACTTATGCCGCTTAGAGAGAGGAGCCGGATTTATCTGGCCAAGGCGTGGATAGCGCCCGAACTCGGTCTTCCGAATACTATGGGCTTCGCCGAAATTTAAAATTATAGAATTCTATGGCTAAGTGAGAGTGATAAAGCATTATAAGTCCGATGGCCTGGTTCATTGTGCTGAGCGCCTCCCTAGATGGACCAGAGAATGGGAACAAGAGCGCTCAGGTTTATCCCAAACACCCCAGTACTCGTGGCATGGGGGTAGAAGCCGACGACTTGCATCTCTCAGATTTGATAAACGTCCGCACAGAAGGCAATATTTTAAATTAGCAAGCATTGCTTAACGCACATGAACAAAGTTTTCAGCGTACAGGATAACAAATGCGAGTCTACTAAAAAATTACATCTTTGGAGCACTCATCCGCTATAAGGCGGGCACCCTTCAGGACGCCCTTATAATATATCTCGGGCGTGCGATACTCCTTGCCCGGCGGTGGCGCATCCGTCAAAAGCTTCTCCGCGTCCAGCTTGCCCCAGTGCACTTTAGCACGGGCAAGGGCCCGACGGGCACCTTCAATACAGACGGAGCACTTGATGACTTCAATCCACAGACACGCGTCCACCACCCGCCGCACCAGACCGAAGTAGCTCCCAGGCATGGCCTCTCTAGGCCACAGCCGAACTATGAGTCCCTTCATGGCCTGTTCGGCCACCTTGTGGAGCTCGACCAGCTGCTTCAGCTGGTCGCTCAGGGGCACCGGATGTTCGGCCTCAGCATATTGAGACCAGAACACCTTTTCCGTCGAGCTCCCCTCCTCGGCTCGGTAGAGCGCGGCAGCATCAGACACACTACGGGGCAGATCGGCGAACGCTCCTGGAGAGCTCCGGATCCGGGTAAGTAACAGATAATTTACTTTTATATTCTTGCTTTGCATAAAGAATGCCTTACCCGCCGCTATCTTCTTCATCGCTTCGATCTCCTGGAGGGCCTTCTGGGCTTTGGCCTTAGCGATTTTGGCACTCTCAAGAGCCAAGGCAAGCTCGGACTCTCGAGTCTTCGAGTCACGCTCCAAACTCTCGTGTTTTTCCACGAGAGCCTGGAGCTCTTGCTTCACCTCCGCCACCCGCGCCTCCTACTTCTCTTGCTCGGTACGCTCCAAGGCCGCACTATTTTCGGCCTTGGAGACTGCTTCCTTCAGGGTCGCCACCTCGGTCGTGGCCCCTGCAACATTTACCTTGGTCCTGTCATTATTTGCAACCAAGTATTTCTATATACATTTACATGCGGTACTACATACCCTCCTTGTCCTCGAGCTGCTTCTTGGCACGGTCGAGCTCATTCTCGGACCGATCGAGGCTCTCCTTCAATGCATTGACCTCCGCAGTCAGTGCGGTAGAGGTCACCAGCGCAGCCTGCATTCCCATATTGACACATTTATGTTAGACTCCTGCGTATATCTTTTTAGATCCTCAGCTCGGTTTTCTTTCCGAACGCCAAACCGAGCATCAGGGGCTACTGTCTATGCGGTAAACATTTTTATATGTTTCGAACACATACCTCAAAGCCTGTTAACAGACTTGTACAGGCTTCTGTCAGCCCGCTCTTTGCAGACTGAACCTTTTGAATCACCGCACTCATAACAATGCGGTGTTCCTCGTCGATGAAGGCGCCGTTAATCACCTCCTGCAAATTGTCCGGCGCCTCCGGGTGGACGGAGGTCGCCGGCGTCATAGGCTTGCCCTTCTTATGAAGGCGCCGCCTGTCGGACTCTGAAACCGTTGATGGTTCCGGAGCAGTGTCCGGCCCGGGGCCGGACTTAGATCCCTCTGGGGCTTTACCCCCTTTGGGCCTGGAGTCCGGGAGGTCTCCTTGAGGCACCTCCAGGACCACCTCCTCCTGGTTCGGTCCCCTTCGGGACCCCACCTCGGCGTCGTCCGCAGGGAGATGGGAGGAGGTCGTCGGAAGTGAAGCGCTGTTCACATCCGACGAATTCAAGGAGCCTCTCGACGAATCGCCGAGCTGAGCTCTGGGCGGACTGCATAATTAAATTCGGTGTTAGAAATTACCGAATACTAGAGGAGCGCCGTAAGTCATTCGGGTAACCAGACACTTACAATTTTGCCAGGGGCTTGACCCTGGATGGTCATTCCTCCCCGTCGTCTTCGGCATCGGAGGCGTAGTCCGGCAGAAGGGTTTTCCTCTTCTTGGAACCTCCGGCCTCCCCAGTTGGGGAGGCCTTCCTTTTCTTTCCTCCCTCCGTTGGGGGGGAGAGGCTTCTTCTTCTTCCTCCTCCTCGTCTTCAGAGGCGGAGGGGGCTTCGGGGCTGTCTGGCGATGAATCTGACACCACCATGCGTCGGGAGCTATTTCTAGTCCCCGTGGTCTTCTTCTTGGCCTTCTTCTCCGGCACCACGTGAGGTGCCGGAACCAGCAGCTTAGTTAGACGAGCATCCGCTGGGTCTTCAGGCAAAGGAGCTGGACAATTGACCTGCCCGGACTTCTTCAGCCAGTCCTGTCAAAGGTAAGGGGGTTTAGATCCCGCATAGAGTCAAACTATGTGAAACAAAATACCCCGAAATGGGAAAATTAAGCTCACCGCGCTGGCTTAGTGCTTGGCGCAGAATCTGCGATCCTCGGTGACGGGAGGGGAGACCTCGGAGCTCTTGAATAGCACCTTCCAGGCATCCTCGTGCTTTGTGTCGAAGAGCCGGGACAGAGTCTGGTGCTGGGCCAGGTCGAACTCCCACAAATTGAAAGCCCGTCGTTGACACGGGAGAATCCGGCGGAAGAGAATGACCTGGACCACGGTGACAAGTTTAACCTTCCCTCCGATCAGGTCCTTGATGCAGGTTTGAAGTCCGGACACTTCTGCCGAATTACCCCATGACAGGCTCGTCTCTTTCCAAGATGTGACCCGCGTGGGGATGCCAGATCAGAATTCGGGGGGCCGCTGCCCATTCAGGGTCACGCGGCTCGGTTATATAGAACCACCCCGATTGCCACCCTTTGATGGTCTCTACGAAGGCGCCCCCGAGCCATGTAACGTTGGCTATCTTGCCCACCATGGCGCCTCCGCACTCCGCTTGGCGTCTGCCCACGACCTTCGGCTTGATGCTGAAAATCTTCAGCCATAGGCCAAAGTCGGGCTGGATGCGGAGGAAGGCCTCGCACACGACGATAAACGCTGAGATGTTGAGGATGAAGTTCGAGGCCAGATCGTGGAAGTCCAGGCCGTAGTAGAACATGAGCCCCCGGACGAACGGGTAAAGAGGAAAGCCCAGTCCGCGGAGGAAATGGAGAAGAAATACAACCCTCTCATGGGGCCTAGGGGTGGAGATGAGTTGCCCCTTATCTGGAAGCCCATGGTTCACTCTGTCGTCCCCGCGCGTCGATTTCCCATGGTATGCGCCGCACCGCCTCCCTCGGCGGGAGCATGCCACCGTCTGTGCCGGTCTTCGTCGCGCTGTTGGGTTCCTCGCCCACTACGAGCACCGCCGCCGCGCTCCTAACCAAGCCGCTGCCGCCGCCATCAGGCCGCCACCGCTGCTCTTCTGCAGTCGCCGCAGCCGCTACCCCCGTGGGCGGCGCCGCCGCCCGTCCACCTCCCTCGTCTCCGTCCAGCACCATCCCGTCGCCAGCGTCTCCATCATCTTCCCCGACCACTTCATCTACTCCGACAACCGCAAGCGACATTAGCCCCGCACCGATTGGTGCCGCAACCGTCGTCAGGTTCTTCTCTGCTGGCCTCTTCGACTTCTGCAACATGGCGTATAGCTCATGCAGGTCCCAGTCTACGCATGTCCGGTGCTGGCAACATCGATGCGTGCCTTCTTCCACGACGTGTTCCTGGGCTCGGCAAGCCTGGTGCGGCGCTTCGTCAACTTCGTCTTCGTCCGTCTACGCATGCCTGGTGCTGGCAACACCGACGCATGCCTTCGTCTATGACATGTCCCCGGGTTTGGCAAACCCGGCGCGACGCTTCGTCAACACCGTCTTCTTTCCGGAGCACCACTACTTTGGTACCACTGTTCCTATGACTAACATGGCACATCCTTGTGCCCGCGGCTCCACGACGACTACGTCGACACCGGCTACCCCAACTCGACATCGACTATGGCGTTCTTCGCATGGCTAGCTCAACCACGGCTGCTAATATTTGTAGTTATCTCCTTATTTCTTGTAACAACCTATGTAATTTCGGCTATGCCGTGCCGTAGAGGCTGCATATATAAACACTCCCCCGGCCACCCTATGGGCTGTGCCGAATCCCAATCTCCTTCTTCTGTTTCACATGGTATCAGGCCATCATGCGTAATCGCACGATGGATTCCCCGACGGCCTCCGCTTCCTCCTCTGCTGCTCTCTCAACCCTATCCCTGCCAGTTGCCTTCAACGGGCCGCCGGCGTCCGCCGTCCCCTTGCCATCTGCTAGCCTTATCACCGCCAAGCTCACCACCTCCAACTTCCTCCTATGGCGAGCTCAGGTTCTTCCTCCTCTGCGCATCGCCGGAGCTATGGGCTACGTCGATGGCACCCTCCCAGCCCCTGCCAACCACCTGGAACCCGATGACAATCGTGAGCGCGCTCCAAACCCTGCGTATGCCAACTAGTACCGTCAGGACCAGATTGTTCTCAGCTACCTCCTCGCCTCTCTCTCCGATGAAGTGGTGCAGCAGGTGCATCGGTTTGAAACTTCTCGTGCCATCTGGGCGCATGTCGAGGAGATGTACAACATCCACTGCCGTGCCAACATCGTCCAGATCAAGATGGACATGGCGGTCTTCCGGAAGGGCAACCTCTCCATGGCGGAGTACTTCGCCAAGATCCGCGCCAACGCCGACCAGCTTGTTGCCATCAGTTGTGCCATGCATGATGAGGACATCATCACCGCCGTCATCACCGGCCTCGACAGTAGGGATGAAAATGGAGTGGAAACTTTCCATTTTTCCGGAAGAAGAATGGAAACGGAGAGGAAATATGAAAATGGAAGCGAAAATTTACAAATCGGAAGTGGAAATGGAATATTTTATACGAAAAGGGAAACAAAAATGGAACGGTGTTTTTCGGTGGAACAGACATGGAAACGGAACTTTCCGTTTCCGTGAATATGATTTCTGTTTTACTATAGACCTGTGTCTCCTGGCCCAACCACCAAACAATACACAATTACACAATTGGTAGAATGAATCTGAGGCACAACTTCTACTACCACACATGTACTCAGATTGACTCTATACATAATTGTTCAGTACTACTACAATACTACACTAAGTTGCTAAGATAGTGATATTATTTTGTAGCCATGTTAACAACTCATTATATTTGTTTGTTTTTGTTTGTATTTATCTATGATTAAAGGGGGTTTTAAGTTCCGATCAACACCCACTTCTGTTTTCGTGTTCGCTTTGTATTCGCTCCATGTCTGTTTCCGGCGGTATCCGTTTCCGTATTCATTTCCGGGGTTTCTGTATTCGTTTCCGCTCCTGCAAAAAAAATTAAAACAAATGTGGTAGCACTCAGTTCCGTCCATTTTCGCTCCGTTTTCATCCCTACTCGACAGCGACTACATGCCACTCATCACTGCTGCCACGACTCGCCTTGATGGCATGTCCCTTGGGGAGTTTTACTCCCACGCCATCGCCTTCGAACACCGTCGTGAGTACAACGCCGCTCGTCTTCATCCCAGCGGCACCTCCGTCAACTTCGTCGCTCGGAACTCAAACGGCAACACCAACAACAACCCTCCCAACCGGGGCAAGGGCAACTTCCGCATCAAGGATCGCGGCAACGGCGGTGAGCGTGGCGGCTACAACAACTCTCGCGGAGGTGACCGCGGGAACAGTGGCGGTGGTGGTGCGCGCCAGTAAGGCGATTTCGGCAGCAACCGATGCGGTGACCACGGCGACTACGGCGATCACGGTGACAACCGCATCCAGTGCTAGCTCGGCCGCGGTCCTGGGCACTATGCCCGGGAGTGCGGCCAGCGCTACAACCGCGCCTTCGAACCCCAACAATCCAAGATGGCTGGTCTCGCTACTGCATCTCCTCCTTCCATCTTAGGACATCCTGCCTGGTTCACTAACACCGGCGCCACCGACCACATCACTGGCGACCTCGATCGCCACACGATCCGGGAGAAGTATCCAGGGAGGGATCGCATCCACACAGCCGACGGTTCAGATTTGCACATAGCTCATCGTGGTCATGCAATTCTTCCTATTCCCTCTGCAAATCTGAAACTTCGCAATATCTGGCATGTCCCACGGCGCAGAAAATCCCAGGCGAAACCACCACAGGATCCCAGGAGGATCCTGGTGACCGATCTAAGGCTGATCCGGTCATGGATCCCACGCTGTTGGCGGACAGCAACGCGTCTTCCCCCGCGCCAGGCAGCGGAGGTGCAGTGGCCTCCGCAGTGGGCCGCGTGGCTCCCATTGACGGGCCAGCTTCCCTCCAGCCCGACATGCCTCTAGCCGAGCCACAAGTGGCTTCATGGCGGGCCACCGCTGCAGTTCCTGCTGCCCCGCCAACTACCGTCTCGGGATCCGAGGCGGATCTCAGTCCCGCTCGCCCTGCCGCTTGTACGGGATCCCAGGAGGATCTCCCGCCTGGATCTTCTGCTCCACGCGGATCTGATGCTCCGCTCGGCCACACCATGGTGACTCGCCTACGTGACAACACACGCAAGGCGATGCAACGCATCGATGGCACGGTCACGTATGACCCGTCTCGACGTGCGTTTCTCGCTTCGCGGGAACCTACTGATCATCGTGAAGCTCTCCATTCTCCCGCATGGCGTGCAGCCATGCAACTCGAGCTTGTGGATCTTCATCACAATGGCACCTGGTCTATAGTTCTGCCACCATCTAATGTCAACGTGATCGACTGCAAATGGGTTTTCAAACTCAAGCACAAGGAGGATGGAGCAGTTGATCATCATAAGGCACGATGCGTTGCCAAGGGGTTCAAACAACAATATGGCTAGGACTATGATGATACGCTCAGTCCCGTCGTCAAACCGGTCATTGTTCGCTTGGTTCTCTCCATTGCAGTCTCTCGTGGGTGGTGCTTGTGTCAGCTGGATGTCCAAAACGACTTTCTTCATGGTGTTCTTCAAGAAGAGGTGTACATGCGACAGCCCCCTGGTTTTGTGGATCCTAGGGCTCCACGACATCTCTAAAAGTTGAGGAAAGCAATCAAAGGTCTTAAACAATCTCCTCGAGCGTGGTATTCCAGGCTCAGTTCTCGGCTTCTCCAACTTGGTTTTGTGGCATCTAAGGCTGACACCTCCTTGTTTGTCTTTCCTCATGCTCGTATCACCATGTTTATGCTTGTATATGTGGATGATGTCATTGTGGCCAGCTCGTCTCCTACTGCTACCACCAAGTTGCTTGCTGATCTTCAGGATTCTTTTGCTATCAAAGATCTCGATTCTTTGCATTATTTCCTTGGAGTTGAGGTGAGATCATTGCCGGGGGGGATTGTACTTTCTCAACAGAAGTATATTGGTGACATTCTTCATCGAGCAAATATGGTGAAGTGCAATATCTCCACCACACCCATGTCTTCAGCCGAGAAGCTCACCAAGGAAAGTAGGTCGCCATTGTCTCAAGATGATAGCACCAAGTATCGTAGCCTGGTTGGTGCTCTTCAATATCTAACACTTACCAGGCCAGATATATCCTTTGTAGTAAACCGTGTTTGCCAGTTTCTTCATGCACCCAGAACTATACATCTCTCAGCAGCTAAACGGATTTTGAGATACTTAAAGTATACTCGGAGCATGGGCCTCGCTATAAGGAAATCCCCTTCAATGCTGTTGAGCTATTTTTCTGATGCGGATTGGGCAGGGTGCAGTGATGATCGGAGGTCTAATAGTGGTTTTGTTGTATTTCTTGGCCCTAATCTTGTGTCCTGGAGTTGGAGGAAACAAGCCACGGTTTCTCGCTCAAGCACAGAGTCTGAGTATAAAGCACATGCAAATGGAACAGCTGAGATATTCTGGATCCAATCAGTCCTTGGTGAACTTGGTGTTTTCATGGCAAGACCACATGTGTTGTGGTGTCATAACTTGGGAGCTACTTATCTATCTGCTAATCCACTATTTCATGCCAGGACTAAGCACATAGAAGTAGACTTCACTTTATTCGAGAGAGAGAGAGTTTCAGCCAAGGCATTGGATGTTCGGTTCATCTCTTCTAAAGAGCAGTTGCTGATATATTCACAAAGCCATTGGCTGATACGATGTTTGTCTCAAATAGATACAATCTGAATCTTCTTGAGGGAAGTTTAGATTGAGGGGGGATGTTAAACAGAATGTTGTTATAGATTAGGAGGCTGTTAATATTTGTAGTTATCCCCGTATCTCTTGTAACAACCTATGCAATCTTGGCTATGCCGTGCCCTAGAGGCTGCATATGTAAACACTCCCCCGGCCGACCTATGGGCTGTGTCGAATCCCAATCTCCTTCTTCTATTTCACAATTTATTTCTTGTGATGTCCCGTTGGCATCTCCTGCTTTCCTTTCGTAGAGGAAAATCAACAATGGTAAGGGGATGGACCATTCAAGGCAGTGTGTTCTGTAAGCACAAATATGGACCATAGAGGGTTGAATGGGAGATTTTCAAATTTAGTTCACTTGAAAGGAACTAACCAAAGTAAAACATACATAAATAGCAATGACAAAAGCTGTCGAGAAGCCAAACTACTTAGACACTAGGAACTTAGCAGTAAAATAGGGTAGCATGGCACTTACGAAAGCATAAGCATGGTCGCACATGGAAGAGCGAAGACTATGCTACACATTGCAAGTTCAATAGAAAGAAAAGCAACACATCATAGACCATGCAGATGAAATAGTAAACAAGTAATTTGACAGCGAGGAAATAGACCCCGAAGGCTTGGCGAAATAAATGATTTTCCAACTAGTTCAAGTTGTTGCCACAACTGTATTTCTTTTGATCTGACCATAACTGCATTTCTAATTGGAGAGTGAGGGAGTCCTGGATTAGGGGGTGTCCGAATGGCCGGACTATAACCTTTGGCCGGACTCCCGGACTATGAAGATACAAGATTGAAGACGTCATTCCGTGTCCGGATGGTACTTTCCTTGGCGTAGAAGGCAAGCTTGGCGATACGATATGAAGATCTCCTCCCATTGTAACCGACTCTGTGTAACCCTAGCCCTCTTCGGTGTCTATATAAACCGGAGAGTTTTAGTCCGTAGGACGAACAACAACCATACCATAGGCTAGATTCTAGGGTTTAGCCTCTCTGATCTCGTGGTAGATCAACTCTTGTACTACCCATATCATCAATATTAATCAAGCAGGAGTAGGGTTTTACCTCCACCGAGAGGGCCCGAACCTGGGTAAAAACATATTGTCCCTTGTCTCCTGTTAC
This sequence comes from Triticum timopheevii, assembly GCA_963921465.1. Taxonomy (NCBI): domain Eukaryota; kingdom Viridiplantae; phylum Streptophyta; class Magnoliopsida; order Poales; family Poaceae; genus Triticum; species Triticum timopheevii. Next base: position 19,046,943 of record OY997274.1, read on the forward strand.
CATCCGCATAGACGCACAGTTCGGGACCCCCTACCCGAGATCCGCCGGTTTTGACACCGACATTGGTGCTTTCATTGAGAGTTCCTCTGTGTCGTCACCTTTAGGCCCAATGGCTTGTTCGATCATCAACCACGACGCGGTCCAGGGTGAGACTTTTCTCCCCGGACAGATCTTCATATTCGGCGGCTTCGCACGGCGGGCCAATTTGCTTGGCCATCTGGAGCAGATCGAAAGCTACGCCCCTGGCCATCAGGTCAAATTTGGAAGCTTAAACTACACGGCCGACATCCGCGGGGACATGATCTTCGACGGATTCGAGCCACGGCCGAGCGCGCCGCACTGTCATGATGGGCATGATCTAGGTCTGCCACCGAACAGCACCCAGAGTGCCGCTTAGGTGTCCGCTCCGACCATTAGCTCAGAGCCGACTGCGCTAATCGGGGACGAACGGTTGGACGCCGCCCCAGGAGCCGCAATCTCTACGGCGATAGAGCCGAACACCGGTTTAGTCCTTTGCGAGGCCAGTGACTCCGAGGTGCCAGACTCCTGTCCGGACTCCGAACCTTCTGCACCCCTTCCGATCGAACCCAATTGGGCTCCGATCATGGAGTTCACGGCCGCAGACGTCTTTCAGCACTCGCCTTTCGGCGATATCCTGAATTCACTAAAGTCTCTCTCTTTCTCAGGAGAGCCCTGGCCGGACTATGGTCAGCAGGGTTGGGATGCGGACGACGAAGAAATTCGAAACCCACCCACCACCCACTTTGTAGCCACTTTTGATGATATAACCGACATGCTTGACTTCAACTCCGAAGACATCGACGGTATGGACGCCGACGAAGGAGACAACCAAGAACTAGCACCTATAGGGCACTGGAAGGCCACCTCGTCATACGACATATACATGGTGGACACCCCCAAAGCAGGGGATGGCGATGAAAAAACGGAGGACGACCCCTCCAAGAAGCAACCCAAGCGCCGACGTCAGCGGCGCCGCTCTAAATCCCGCCAAAGCAAAAACGGCGAGTCCGGCACCGGAGACGTCAACACCCCGGACAGTGCCGAAGACAACCCCCGGCCTTCCAGCAGAATTCAGCGTAGGAGGACGAAGGAGCCAGCCCACATGAGAGAGCGGCAGATAGGGAGGTCGAGGACGACAATTATATGCCTCCTTCCGAAGACGAGGCAAGCCTCAACGACGACGAATTCGTCGTGCCAGAGGATCCCGTCGAACAAGAGCGTTTCAAGCGCAGGCTTATGGCCACGGCGAACACCCTCAAGAAAAAACAGCAGCAGCTTAGAGCTGACCAAGATCTGCTAGCCGACAGATGGACTGAAGTCCTGGCAGCCGAAGAGTATATACTCGAGCGCCCCTCCAAGAGTTACCCAAAGCGCAGGCTGCTACCCCAACTAGAGGAGGAAGCAACTAAACCTACATCACCATCCTACGATGCGCCCGATCGGCCACCCCGTGGCCGCGACAGAGAGGCCTTTCGGCCCTCAACCCAAGCCGCACCCCGGCGCCGCTCGAAGAACACCAGAGCATGGAGAAATGCAACAGACCTGTGAGACATATTGGAGGATAAGGCAAGGCAAACAAGATCGATCTATGGATCGCGTGGGCGCCCTACGTCACGTGACGATAACCGTCACGCCGGATATGATAAATACGGCCAGACCGAATACAACAGACAAAGCTCATCCGAGCTACGTCACGATATAGCCCAGTACAGGGGCGCCGCACACCCACTATGCTTCACAGACAACGTAATGGATCATCAAATGCTAGAGGGTTTTAAACCCGTAAACATCGAATCATACGATGGCACAACAGATCCCGCGGTATGGATCGAGGATTATCTCCTTCATATCCACATGGCCCCTGGTGATGATCTACACGCCATCAAATACCTCCCGCTCAAGCATAAAGGACCAGCTCGGCATTGGCTTAACAGCCTGCCAGCAGAGTCAATAAGTTGGTGGGAGGACCTGGAATCCGCATTCCTCGACAACTTCCAGGGCACTTATGTGCGACCACCAGACGTTGATGACCTAAGCCACATAATCCAGCAGCCAGAGGAATCAGCCCGACAATTCTGGACACGGTTCCTAACCAAGAAAAATCAAATAGTCGACTGTCCGGATGACGAGGCCCTTGCGGCCTTCAGGCACAACATCCGAGATGAATGGCTTGCCCGGCACATAGGACAGGAAAAGCCGAAATCTATGGCAGCCCTCATGACACTCATGACCCGCTTTTGCGCGGGAGAAGACAGCTGGCTAGCTCATAGCAATAACATAAGCAAGAGCCCTGGCAATTCAGATACCAAGGATAACAATGGCAGGTCACGCCACAACAAGCATAAGCGCCGCATTAACGGCGACAATACCGAGGATACGGCAGTTAATGCCGGATTCAGAGGCTCTAAACCCGGTCAGCGGAAGAAGCCATTCAAAAGAAATCCTCTGGGCCCATCCAGTTTAGACCGGATACTCGATCGCCCGTGCCAGATACACGGCACCCCCGAACAACCAGCCAACCACACCAACAGGGATTGTTGGGTGTTCAAGCAGGCAGGCAAATTAAGTGCCGAAACCAGAGACAAGGGGCTGCGTAGCGATGACGAGGAGGAGCCTCGGCCGCCGAACAACAGAGGACAGAAGGGCTTTCCCCCGCAAGTGCGGACGGTGAACATGATATACGCAACCCACATCCCCAAAAGGGAGCGGAAGCATGCCCTCAAGGACGTCTATGCATTGGAGGCAGTCGCCCCAAAGTTCAACCCATGGTCCTTCTGCCCGATCACCTTTGATCAAAGGGACCACCCCACTAGCATCCGTCACGGCGGATTCGCCGCATTGGTCCTAGACCCAATCATTGACGGATTTCACCTCACTAGAGTCCTCATGGACGGCGGCAGCAGCCTGAACCTGCTTTATCAGGATACAGTGCGAAAAATGGGTATAGATCCCTCAAGGATTAAACCCACAAAGACAACCTTTAAAGGCGTCATACCAGGTGTAGAAGCCAGCTGTACAGGCTCGGTTACACTCGGAGTGGTCTTCGGATCCCCGGATAATTTCTGAAGTGAGGAGTTAATCTTTGACATAGCCCCATTCCGCAGTGGCTATCACGCCCTGCTCGGACGAACTGCATTTGCAAAATTCAATGCGGTGCCACACTACGCATATCTCAAGCTCAAAATGCCAGGCCCTCGCGGAGTCATCACGGTAAATGGAAACACCGAATGCTCTCTCCGAACGGAGGAGCACACAGCGGCCCTGGCGGCGGAAGTACAGAGCAGCCTCTCAAGGCAACTCTCCAATCCGGGTGTTAAACATCCGGACAACGTCAAGCGCGCCCAAAGCAACTTACAACAGAGCCGGCTGGCATGATCCGAGCAAGCATAGCAGTGCGGCCCCAACCCCAGCCCTCGCCAGATGGTGCTATCGGTACCACGCGTACATAATTACGCTTTAAAAATACCATGGGTATAAGGGGAGGGGCACAACTACGACACGCCCAGAATGCGTCTCAACCGCACTTAGGGGCTCCCTATTCCGCCGTTTTTTTTATATACTTTCAGGACCCAACTATCCGGAAGGCCTGTCTGGCAATACACTCACCGAACACACGATGCAACAGCCAGGACGCGAACAAGCTGCGTCGAATGTCCAGGTGGTCTCTATAACGAGTTAAATACCTGTTTTTACTTAAATACCCACAGCTTGCCCCTGGAGGGGGACATGTCAAATAATCTCATCTCTTGCTTATCACGCTATTTGTATCGTCCTGCTTTTATAGCAACCCTTTTAATACAACAAGACATAGCTCTTATCTTTTATTTGTATTCATCTATTTTTTATACATATATGTTCAGTCATGACATTACGCGACCGTACACTTTGGTCCGGCCAATACACCAGGGGCTTAGGTACCCCATAACATGGTGTGAGAAGACCGAACACTCTCCTGAGTGCGTCACCCCAAACTTATAGCATTATATGCATCGGCTTCGAATCATGTCTTGGGTCAATAGTTGGGTTTGCCTGGCTCCTATGTTTTGGTACCTTACGTTCCGCAATGTTGGCTAAGGTAGCGCTGGGAGAACTACTGCGATTGTGCCCCAGTTGAGCTGGGTTAACACCTCAGTAGAGAAAGTTAAAACTGACCGTCATGATAGTGCGAGAGACCGGTCGCTGTTCGCGAGGTTTTTCGAGTCCTTAAAGACTTATGCCGCTTAGAGAGAGGAGCCGGATTTATCTGGCCAAGGCGTGGATAGCGCCCGAACTCGGTCTTCCGAATACTATGGGCTTCGCCGAAATTTAAAATTATAGAATTCTATGGCTAAGTGAGAGTGATAAAGCATTATAAGTCCGATGCCCTGGTTCGTTGTGCTGAGCGCCTCCCTAGATGGACCAGAGAATGGGAACAAGAGCGCTCAGGTTTATCCCAAACACCCCAGTACTCGTGGCATGGGGGTAGAAGCCGACGACTTGCATCTCTCAGATTTGATAAACGTCCGCACAGAAGGCAATATTTTAAATTAGCAAGCATTGCTTAACGCACATGAACAAAGTTTTCAGCGTACAGGATAACAAATGCGAGTCTACTAAAAAATTACATCTTTGGAGCACTCATCCGCTATAAGGCGGGCACCCTTCAGGACGCCCTTATAATATATCTCGGGCGTGCGATACTCCTTGCCCGGCGGTGGCGCATCCGTCAAAAGCTTCTCCGCGTCCAGCTTGCCCCAGTGCACTTTAGCACGGGCAAGGGCCCGACGGGCACCTTCAATACAGACGGAGCACTTGATGACTTCAATCCACAGACACGCGTCCACCACCCGCCGCACCAGACCGAAGTAGCTCCCAGGCATGGCCTCTCTAGGCCACAGCCGAACTATGAGTCCCTTCATGGCCTGTTCGGCCACCTTGTGGAGCTCGACCAGCTGCTTCAGCTGGTCGCTCAAGGGCACCGGATGTTCGGCCTCAGCATACTGAGACCAGAACACCTTTTCCGTCGAGCTCCCCTCCTCGGCTCGGTAGAGCGCGGCAGCATCAGACACACTACGGGGCAGATCGGTGAACGCTCCTGGAGAGCTCCGGATCCGGGTAAGTAACAGATAATTTACTTTTATATTCTTGCTTTGCATAAAGAATGCCTTACCCGCCGCTATCTTCTTCATCGCTTCGATCTCCTGGAGGGCCTTCTGGGCTTTGGCCTTAGCGATTTTGGCACTCTCAAGAGCCAAGGCAAGCTCGGACTCTCGAGTCTTCGAGTCACGCTCCAAACTCTCGTGTTTTTCCACGAGAGCCTGGAGCTCTTGCTTCACCTCCGCCACCCGCGCCTCCTACTTCTCTTGCTCGGTACGCTCCAAGGCCGCACTATTTTCGGCCTTGGAGACTGCTTCCTTCAGGGTCGCCACCTCGGTCGTGGCCCCTGCAACATTTACCTTGGTCCTGTCATTATTTGCAACCAAGTATTTCTATATACATTTACATGCGGTACTACATACCCTCTTTGTCCTCGAGCTGCTTCTTGGCACGGTCGAGCTCATTCTCGGACCGATCGAGGCTCTCCTTCAATGCATTGACCTCCGCAGTCAGTGCAGTAGAGGTCACCAGCGCAGCCTGCATTCCCATATTGACACATTTATGTTAGACTCCTGCGTATATCTTTTTAGATCCTCAGCTCGGTTTTCTTTCCGAACGCCAAACCGAGCATCAGGGGCTACTGTCTATGCGGTAAACATTTTTATATGTTTCGAACACATACCTCAAAGCCTGTTAACAGACTTGTACAGGCTTCTGTCAGCCCGCTCTTTGCAGACTGAACCTTTTGAATCACCGCACTCATAACAATGCGGTGTTCCTCGTCGATGAAGGCGCCGTTAATCACCTCCTGCAAATTGTCCGGCGCCTCCGGGTGGACGGAGGTCGCCGGCGTCATAGGCTTGCCCTTCTTATGAAGGCGCCGCCTGTCGGACTCTGAAACCGTTGATGGTTCCGGAGCAGTGTCCGGCCCGGGGCCGGACTTAGATCCCTCTGGGGCTTTACCCCCTTTGGGCCTGGAGTCCGGGAGGTCTCCTTGAGGCACCTCCAGGACCACCTCCTCCTGGTTCGATCCCCTTCGGGACCCCACCTCGGCGTCGTCCGCAGGGAGATGGGAGGAGGTCGTCGGAAGTGAAGCGCTGTTCACATCCGACGAATTCAGGGAGCCTCTCGACGAATCGCCGAGCTGAGCTCTGGGCGGACTGCATAATTAAATTCGGTGTTAGAAATTACCGAATACTAGAGGAGCGCCGTAAGTCATTCGGGTAACCAGACACTTACAATTTTGCCAGGGGCTTGACCCTGGATGGTCATTCCTCCCCGTCGTCTTCGGCATCGGAGGCGTAGTCCGGCAGAAGGGTTTTCCTCTTCTTGGAACCTCCGGCCTCCCCAGTTGGGGAGGCCTTCCTTTTCTTTCCTCCCTCCGTTGGGGGGGAGAGGCTTCTTCTTCTTCCTCCTCCTCGTCTTCAGAGGCGGAGGGGGCTTCGGGGCTGTCTGGCGATGAATCCGACACCACCATGCGTCGGGAGCTATTTCTAGTCCCCGTGGTCTTCTTCTTGGCCTTCTTCTCCGGCACCACGTGAGGTGCCGGAACCAGCAGCTTAGTTAGACGAGCATCCGCTGGGTCTTCAGGCAAAGGAGCTGGACAATTGACCTGCCCGGACTTCTTCAGCCAGTCCTGTCAAAGGTAACGGGGTTTAGATCCCGCATAGAGTCAAACTATGTGAAACAAAATACCCCAAAATGGGAAAATTAAGCTCACCGCGCTGGCTTAGTGCTTGGCGCAGAATCTGCGATCCTCGGTGACGGGAGGGGAGACCTCGGAGCTCTTGAATAGCACCTTCCAGGCATCCTCGTGCTTTGTGTCGAAGAGCCGGGACAGAGTCTGGTGCTGGGCCAGGTCGAACTCCCACAAATTGAAAGCCCGTCGTTGACACGGGAGAATCCGGCGGAAGAGAATGACCTGGAGCACGGTGACAAGTTTAACCTTCCCTCCGATCAGGTCCTTGATGCAGGTTTGAAGTCCGGACACTTCTGCCGAATTACCCCATGACAGGCTCGTCTCTTTCCAAGATGTGACCCGCGTGGGGATGCCAGATCAGAATTCGGGGGGCCGCTGCCCATTCAGGGTCACGCGGCTCAGTTATATAGAACCACCCCGATTGCCACCCTTTGATGGTCTCTACGAAGGCGCCCCCGAGCCATGTAACGTTGGCAATCTTGCCCACCATGGCGCCTCCGCACTCCGCTTGGCGTCTGCCCACGACCTTCGGCTTGATGCTGAAAATCTTCAGCCATAGGCCAAAGTCGGGCTGGATGCGGAGGAAGGCCTCGCACACGACGATAAACGCCGAGATGTTGAGGATGAAGTTCGAGGCCAGATCGTGGAAGTCCAGGCCGTAGTAGAACATGAGCCCCCGGACGAACGGGTAAAGAGGAAAGCCCAGTCCGCGGAGGAAATGGAGAATAAATACAACCCTCTCATGGGGCCTAGGGGTGGAGATGAGTTGCCCCTTATCTGGAAGCCCATGGTTCACTCCGTCGTCCCCGCGCGTCGATTTCCCATGGTATGCACCGCACCGCCTCCCTCGGCGGGAGCATGCCACCGTCTGTGCCGGTCTTCGTCGCGCTGTTGGGTTCCTCGCCCACTACGAGCACCGCCGCCGCGCTCCTAACCAAGCCGCTGCCGCCGCCATCAGGCCGCCACCGCTGCTCTTCTGCAGTCGCCGCAGCCGCTATCCCCGTGGGCGGCGCCGCCGCCCGTCCACCTCCCTCGTCTCCGTCCAGCACCATCCCGTCGCCAGCGTCTCCATCATCTTCCCCGACCACTTCATCTACTCCGACAACCGCAAGCGACATTGGCCCCGCACCGATTGGCGCCGCAACCGTCGTCAGGTTCTTCTCTGCTGGCCTCTTCGACTTCTGCAACATGGCGTATAGCTCATGCAGGTCCCAGTCTATGCATGTCCGGTGCTGGCAACATCGATGCGTGCCTTCTTCCACGACGTGTTCCTGGGCTCGGCAAGCCTGGTGCGGCGCTTCGTCAACTTCGTCTTCGTCCGTCTACGCATGCCTGGTGCTGGCAACACCGACGCATGCCTTCGTCTATGACATGTCCCCGGGTTTGGCAAACCCGGCGCGACGCTTCGTCAACACCGTCTTCTTTCCGGAGCACCACTACTTTGGTACCACTGTTCCTATGACTAACATGGCACATCCTTGTGCCCGCGGCTCCACGGCGACTACGTCGACACCGGCTACCCCGACTCGACATCGACTATGGCGTTCTTCGCATGGCTAGCTCAACCACGGCTACACCATCCTACGCTCTCGGCTACCTCGACATCGGCATAAAGGGCTATCATCCGCTTGACCAACTCGTCGGGTTCCACTACAGTCAACGCGTCCGCAACGCGACACAGTCAACGACTCTCTCGCTACGACTGCGGGGGGGATATCAGCCCGTCCGCTGCTATTCTCTCCAGTCTGACCGTCCGCGATGCTCCTGTTTCTGCAATGCTACCGCTACGACTGCTGGGGAATGTTAGAGATATATTTGGGCTACTTGTATTTGGTAGTTTAGGATTTGGAATCCGTATCCTACCTTATCTCCAGGAGAGGCTTCTTGCCCTCCAAGTCTTGTACTCAATATATACTCGCCCTCGAGGCTCAATAATATATCCATCATATTCCACCAATCCTCTCCCTCCCTTCTAACACAGACAACCAAAGCCAAAAGCATTGGATGTAGAAGTTTTTTTTATGATTGTTGGATAGAACAGATTGCTCGGCCAGGGCCAACAACGAGTACTAAGACTTGGATACATGGATTTGATAGCTCGAACAATGTGGTAAAAATCCAAATTACGAATGAAGAGGTTGAACCCTACTTCAGTAATTCCGCTTACTTTCAGGGTCCTCAACGTCTCATATTTTTGGCTATCCATCCGATGATCTAATGGGGGAAGAGAGAAAGGGAGGGAGAAAGACTCGGTACGAACTGCCAAACAAAAAGGTGTGGTAGCTCCCGGGTGTATCCCCGGTTATGCTATACGTATGGCCATTGAGATTCGTGTGGTGTTCTACGGCTGCAGCTTATTTAGGCCATTTGACTATTCTAATTGCGATCCTCATAGGAGACTATTAGGCTCTGGGGTTCAAGCAGCAGGTGTCTCGTGAGGCAGCATGTTGAAGGCCTCAGGCAGACTACTGCTAACAAGACTTGTCAAAATTGATGCAGGCCAGGTTGATAGGTGAGTCAGACCATGTGTGCCTCCACCGATTCATGCATCACCAGTTCACCATTTCCGCGGCGGGGAGAGATTTGATGCCTCGTTGATTACGCTACAACAAAATAATAAAGAAGGAAAACGTAAAAGCAATACTTGCTCGGCATTTCAATTTAACGACACAACCATTGAGCAATACAAGGCCTGCTGCAGCAGAAAGATTCCACAAGAGGGTATTATTTTGACTAAATGACCCCTGATGGAACTTATGTCGCCCAATGACTCATGGTCTATGGTCGTCGGCCATGCCACCAGCGTGGTGCCGGTGTGAACGCGCCGGATGAAACAACGCTATATATGCTATAATAGCTTCCTTTGTTATAATCCCTAGCATGAGCAATACAGATAGCCGGGAGAAACGGGTGCATGACCCCGACCGCGCCCGACGCCGCGTGAGCACGCGGCCGCAGCCGCCCGGATCGGCCGCTCCGTCCACCTCCGCGACCGCCGCGCCCGGATCCGGCCTCCCACGAGGCCGCAGCTCCTGGATCCGGCCTCCTCCAGCTCTTCCCTGCTCTCCTGCACCCGGGGTGTGCTGAGATCCCAGCCGTGCTCGGCGCCTTCCCCGGCGCCGGCGACCCCTGCCCCGCCGCTTGCCGCATCCTCGGCCACCTGCGAGCTCCGGACGCCCCTCCCCGCACCGCCGCTCGTCTTCTCTGAGCTGGAGCCGCCGCCACCACCACCTCCTCTGCTCCTGGTGGCGCCCTCCGTCCTGGATCTTTATATGCAGCGGACTCCTCCACCGCACGCCTTCAAGGTCTCTGTGGCCCCTCCGGAGCTCCTGCTGGAAGGGGCGCCGCTGCCTGTGGCGAGCCCCTACTCGGTCGTCACGGCCATTGCTGTCGGGGAGGAGCCCTCTCTGCCTTCAGCGCTTGCTCCGGTGCGGCCGGGATCTCAGAGCTCCAAGGAGGTGCTCGCTCCCGACGCCGTTGTGCGGGCCTCGCAGCCGCCGCTGGCCGTGTCGTGGGCTTCCCACGCTGATGAAGTCTGCAGCATTGACGACGACGAGGAGCTCGCCCCGCTGACGCCATTGGCTGCTAGATGCTCCGACGGGGTGAGCGATAAGGCTGCTGCTGTTGTTGCTACTGTCCCTGAGGTATCTTCGGAGCTAGGATGGGTGAAAGTGGAGGGCCGGCGTCGGTCGGCGTCGCCGGCCTTGGCTCTAGCTCCCCGGCCAATCCCCACCTGGCTTCACGGTCGCTGCTGCAGATGCCTCATCCGTGGCCACCGTGCTGCGGTTTGCAGAGATCCCTTCCGATGCTCTCATTGCTTGGAGAACGGTCATCGTGCGCGCAACTGCCGCAACCCATGGCGTCCTCTCAGTTCATTGGCATGTCATGTCGTCCCGCCCGTCTCTCGCCTTGGCACCCAACGTCGTCCACCTCCTCCTTCAAGAGAGGGCCAAATGAAATCCACGCTCCCCTTCACTGCGATTCGCCGTGGGTCTTGGGCATCTGTGGTTTCTGCTTCTGCTAGCCCGACAACCCCATCTTCTATGGTGCTCCAGACCACCCTTGCTGATCAGACTGAGTTGCTTCAAGGCTGGCAGGCACAAATTGAGAGCTTCCTGGAGCGGGCAGAGGCTGCTTTGAGTAGGCTCTCCCTTGTGCCGGCTATGTTGCAGGCCACGCTACAACCTCTTGGTGTGGCAGTTGTTGACTCCACGGAGGACCGGGGGACAGAGCCCTATGGTTGTTTCTCTCCTCGTGTTCGGGACAATTCACCATCGGTGTCTGATTCTTCCGTTGTGTTGCTTCCCGCTGTGGGCGAGTCCATCGTCGGGCTTGCGGCTCCGCTGTTGCAACTCATGCCCGAGCTTCGGGATATATGTTCGAACCTTGCTTTGCCTTTGTCCTTGGAGCAATTGGAGGTGGACTCGTCGATGACGTTGTGTAAGGAACATGTTTCATCTCTATCATGTGAGCAACTAAAGATGTCGAAGTCGATTGTGTCGCTGGTTCCTGCGGTGGAGGATGTTCTGTCGGTGGTTCCTCGGGTCGATGATGTTGATGTTGCCGGTTGGTTGGTGCCTGCTCCTACGAGCCCCTTGGTTGATGACAACGACACGAAGAAATTCAATGAGTTTTACGATTTTCTTGACAAATGGGTGGCTTAACAGCCGACATCTGGCAAGACAAGTGACCTTGCAAAGAAGATGCCAAGTAAGGAGAAACCAAAGAAGAAGAAAAACAAGAAGTGTGGCGCCATCCGAAAGGCGTATGTGGTTTCATGATGAAGGGTGGTCAGTTTTCGTTAGTGTGCTTGTTAGGAGTTTCATTGTGTTCTTCAAGTGTTGAGGGTTGCGGTTGTTGTTTGTTTAGAGGGCCGCTTAAGCGGTTTTGGTGTTTCCTACTTTGCGAGTAGTCCGCATTTGGGAGTCTGTATCGGTTTTCGCCCGGTTTTCTGTAAATTAACTGGGCAATTCTCTTCTTCTTAATTAATCGATGAGGCAAATATTTTTGCCTCCGTTTCGAAAAAATAATCCCTAGCATCCTTGCATCAGTACATCTGTTGTCCTAATTGGATGTTCCGATTTACACCTGATACGCCTATCTGATAGGCCTCGATAATTGAAACTGAACACGACCATCTGTTTTGCGTGTCTTCAGATGATTCGCCTTACCAGTGGCTTGCATACACATTAGTTAGTAAGCCCGGCTGTTTGGTGTGGTAAGTCATATCGTTAGTGTCGCCTAGCAATTAGGTGTGGTAGTTCGTCTGCCTGCCAATTTGGTGTGGCAGGGCGTCAACAGTGCTGCCTTCCAATTAGACGAGGCTGGCCTTCTTCAGTGCCGCATGCCAATTAGGCGTGGCAGGTCGCAGGTCGCTAACGCCTTATGTGCGCCTAAGTGACATGTTTATTTTCTTCCCCTTTGTTATTTCTTCGCGCGCATGTACTAGGCGTGTCTGTTTCTAACTCTTTTTTTTCCGGTTTACCAGTATTTGTATTGGCGCGGTGGAATTTGTCCATTTGACCGCCGATTACCCCCGCTGCCACCATCCACCCTCCCCCGAAACAAGTCATCCCCTCCCCCTCTGGGTGTTACTCTCCGAATCCATATAGCCACTCGCAAGTCACCCACCTCGTCGTCCCCTCTTCGTGTTCCCACAGACCGTGCGGCCCACTTCCATGGACACTAAGTTTGCTCTAAAGTCCAAGTTGCTGCTAACTGCTGCCCCAAAACTTAACTTCATTATTACGAATGAAGCATACATTGTGAGAAAGATACAATGTCAGCATTGCAGCCATACCATACGATAATTTCCCTTTCACTCAAATTTTAGAATTGTCAACCTCAACGGCTATATCACCATATTGGAGACAGAGTGGATGTTCACACAAAAACCAATTGAGATGGACATGAGCTCAAAACCATTTCTATCCGTTACTACAGACAAAAAAAGACTGTACGAAGGGATGAGACCATTCCAAAACAAGTAAAGGTGATATAAGTGGAGAAACTCTAGAAAATGATGAACTAAGGAGTTATGGGGGCTGTGCTATATATTAATAGCCTTGAAGGTAGAGCCCTACAAAAGACAAACACTATTTCCACTTAATTCCAAAACATGTTAACTTCATTGAGTGATACCTTTTCTGAACCTACTGAGTTACAAAGGGGTTGTGGCCATACCATTCTCCTCACGCAGAGTGAAAAATAGTTAATATCAGACCTTACAGATTGCCGCGCTACCGAAAGAATACTATGGAAGAAATTGTTGGCAACTCCATGGATAATTGGACCATAAGACCCAACAGGAACCATTTCTCCTCTTCATCTACACTTGTGAGGAAGAAAGATGGTACCTAGAGGTTGTGCGCTGACTACAGACAACTCAATGCTCTAATATCAAGAACAAATACACCATCCCTGTCATTGAGGATCTAATAGATGAATTACATAATGATTTGATGTTTCCTAATATTAATCTGAGAACTCGGAATATTGGAAAAGATGCTTTTGGCACTCATGTGGCATACTCTGCGTGTTTAGTCATACCTTTGGGCTGACTAATGCCCTACAACATTCCAATCTCTTATGAACAGATTTCTAGCCCCATTCCTAAGGAGATTTGTGCTAGTATTCTTTGGTGACATCCACATCTATAGAAAGTCACCAGAGGAGCACAAGGAACATGCCGAGGAAGTGGGTGCTTAGAAACAACAGCTTTTTGCAAAACTCAGCGAGTGTGAATTCTACAAGACAAAAGTAGAAATTTTTGGGGCTTGTTATCTTTATAGAATGGGTTCCCACTGATCCTAACAAGGTGATAGGAATGGCCAAGTGGACTCAGCCAGTAAATGTTACTCTGCTGAGAGGATTTCTAAGGATAGCAGGCTAGTAGAGGTTTATACAAAACTATGCGCTTATATGAAAGCCATTGTTCCCAGCTTTAAAGAAAATGGCTTCTATTGGAGTGAAGAGAAACAATAGGCCTTTGACACATGGAACTCCATAATGACTAAAGCACCTATACCTGCATTTGCATCCATATCCACCCCATGATGTCTCGCAAAGCTACCTAAATTCTACATAAGCCGCAACAAGCTATAGTGAATGCTCGCGCAAAGATTCCACAAATAACAGTTTGATCTAGGGGTAGGACTGCAAAGAGTCCATCACACAAGAAAAAGACATATCCATGATATTTTGGCCGAAACAAAAATATTTTCTGCCATATTAGGTACACTATCAGAACAAAAGATGTTGGAGAAACACGTATTGTCATGTATGTGTTGACCAAATATTTCCATGACAAATTATGTGGATGGAAAATCAAAATTTTGTCCTGGGCAGACCGAACATGTACCTGGATGACATTCTTTGCGCCTTCCGTGAAAAAGGTTGTGGTAGAAGTGAGGGCGAGCATTTTCCGGTGATTCGTCGTGTGAGTTTTGCATTGCTTGATATACATTGGTTAATGTAAGCCAAGGATGATATTGGGTACTCGCATGATCGTCGGAGATTCCGCATTACAAAACGAGCTCACTCTCAATCGATGGATCACTTATCCGCTAAGTGGTGATTTTCACTAAAGAAAACCTTGCAAAACAAAATTAGATGGGAGGTAGCCGATGTTATTTTTTACATGAAGATGAAGCAACTAGGCATTAATTTTGTCCAACGCAAGTCCGCTCACGACATGGTAAAAAATACAAGTGTAACCTAGCTTGTATCCACCCGTAGTGTCCCAAATATGTTTGACAATTGGTTATGTGGATTTGGTAAAAAATTAGAGCGCCTAGCCTGATGGGGGCAGGGCACTAGTTTGGTCGTTGTTACTATGTAGAAATGGTTTGGTGTTTAACAAAAGGAAGGGCTCCTCTCCATAGCAAGTTATTTACCAGTTTATGCACTGGCTTTGCTCTTGGTCTACAACATCTGGAACACTAGCATATGGTTTGTGCGAGTTATGCTTGTATGCAACAAGTGAGTGTACACATCTGTATTGCATCGGCTATGTGCATCCTAAATATGCAGAAGCCAGGTGTGAACTCGGTTATGCTTGTCACACCTTGATGTGGATTTATAAGTCAATAAAGCGCCTTAATCAAAACAAGGAACATCCATATATAGCTGCAAACTTTTTCACAAAGTATCAAACTTTCTCCTACTCAACATCATCTCTAGTTATAAGGGGACATGGACATTTATGTACAAAGTGCATGAATTTATTTCCAACATTTAATTATCCAATAATTCCAACAATTTGAGTAACCATCCAAAAAATAAAAAAGTGTAATGTATCGGAAGCTTGCAGAAGCTCCCTAAAAGTGACCCAGGAAGCTTTTGGGAGCTTCCCAAAAACCACAACTATGTTGTCGTTAAAAAATGCTCAACGGGGCGGCCGAAAAAGAATCGAACGAAGGAGAGGTTGTGCACCAAATTGCGAAAACGCCTGTAATTGATACTACAGCACCAAATATGGTTTGGGCACCGAACCAGGCTTGCTGCTTCTTGGCTCACGAGTATGCCGAGGCCAAGTTCATGTCATGTTGCCTCCACTCCAGTTGACCGCACACGCACCAAGCAGGGTGACACCTACATGATGCGCGGATAGATTTGTTTTCATACATGTTGTTATATTTGTCACTTTAGAGTTGGCATATCCACAACTTACAAATTATTTTTCATATGTATGAGACTGTTGGCAAACACCCTGTTTCCTGTAGTGTATGTAGAAAAACTTATTAATTTCATGATTCTACGATGTCACCAATTTCGGAGCTACCGGAATCATAGGTATTATTTCCTCCATCAATGATTTGCTTTTGCGCCAAATTATTATTTGATTTCGTCGGTGCAGTGTAATGTTTCCTACCTCATCAAGAATATAAAATAATGTTGTAACAAAATAAGATTTTGGCTATTTGTTTTTTAATTAGTGTATGTTAACGATCTTGATGTGTGATATTCAGATAATAATGTTATTTAAGGGTCTGGATTATGATTGCCTCAGGTGGATCATATATGTACTGTAGTAGAGAAAAATATATTTTGAATTATTTTAAGAGTAAGAGGTTTTACAGTGAGTAATTTATGTCGATGTGGTGCCGTGAGTGGCTCCAACACTGACAAGCACCGAATAGGATATGTAGTTTGCTAACAAATGTATAGCAATGTTATCCCCGTAAACAATTCCAAACTATCAAGAAAAGACGCGCTCCTGTGGTTATTTGATCTCGTTTCCGTGTGCATGTCTTTTGCTTGTGTGCGCATCGAGCCTGGGTGTGTTTTCTTAGGCTAGCCCGCATAAGTGCATCTCGCGGTATATTATCATCTCCTTGCAACATTGATCAGCTCGGAAAGTAATTGAGCCATACCTCGGTGGCTCAGAGTCGGGCCTATACCAGCAGTGTAGTTGTATCCCGCCGTAGGATTGGCACCTGTGGTGTTACGATGATATCAACCGCTCCAGGGAGCTCCATAAAAGGGAATAAACGACGTCTGCAATCCTTGTAAAAGACTAATGGATGGGTTCTCAGAAAGTTTGTGTAATTTTTGCGGAGTTGTGCCAGTCATCTTTCTTCTGCGCATCAAGAAAATCCTTGTAAAAGACTAAATGATCTGTAGTGTTGCTAATTTTGCTAACAAATGTATACCAATGTAATCCCTGCAAAAAATAACAAATCATCAAGAAAAGGCACGCTCCGGTGGTCATCTAATCTCATTTCGCGTGCTTGTGTTTTGCTTGTGTGCATTGTGTGCGCATCTAGCCAGGATCTCTTTTCTTAGGCTAGCCTGCATAAGTGCATCTCGCGGTATATTGTCGTCTCGTTGCAACACTGAGCGGCTTGGAAACAAATTGAGCCTGCTCTGTACGTGCGTACCTCGTTGGAAAGTAGTACTACATTGATTACGGTGGCTCCGAAGGTCCTACACCAACATTGATTACGGTGGCTCAGTAGGATTGGCACCTATGGTATAGTGTTACAATACTATCAACTGCGTGAGGGAGCCCCATAATAAAAGGTAAGAAGCAGCATTCGCATGCTTGTGAACATCTCATGGATGAGCTCGCACAAAGTTAGTGTAATTTTTGTGTAGTTGTGCCACAGTCATCTGTCATCTGTGCTTTTTGCAAAGATTCCATCAATAACAGTTGAAAGTGGGGTTGGGAGATGTCGGAAATAAAACAGCATGCTTGGCATGTCATGCTTGTCTAGTCACCTGAAGATTGGCGGCTAGCATTGCATACAACCGAGAAAAGCTTTACCATAATCATGCGGAAAAAATTAATGAGGTGCTTGGATAAGCTTCACAAGTAGATTTTTGTGTGGGGCAGTCCAATCTTGAAGGGAAATTCGAGCACCAGGACTGCATCAGTCTGACGCTACCTCTGCTAATCCATCTATCTCATAGAAGCAGCTACGAGAGAAGGACCCAGAAGATGGTGATTGCTAACCGAAAATAAATTATTCATGTGAAAACCAAAAAATGGTTTCCAATATGCATCATAGATATGCTATCATTTTGTACATGTGCTGTATTGTTTTCTATACATATGAGAAGCACCCATACGTGATCAGATTTTCCTGTTTCCATACTTTATCCAGCATTTACGACTGTTGGTCTTTCCATATGAGCTGAATATTCTCAGTTAACATACCAACTGGGGAACTAAGGATTTTGATCCCGAGTGCACGTTTATTGTCGCGGGGCACCAAAATTCTCGGTTACCGCAGTAACTGTGAAATACCAGAAAAATTTCGGACCAAATTTTAATCTGAATTTTGAATTCAAATATTTCAGTGCTCTATAGATTGGGGCTGGACTCTCATTTGTCAGCAACCACCTTGTGATGTAGTGTCTCGGTACATGTGTTTCTCGTGGGGTGGCGAGAAACGCGGATACTGGGCGGTATCCGAATATTACGAACTACTTCTCTATAGAGGCGACCCGGAAAGTCCTGGAGGGGAAGACTTGGAGTATGATCGTATACACTTCAAGAGACCCGATAGAAGACCAAGGATGCAAAGCTACACCTCTGGCAGGAATTCCATTGTTAGTAGCGAAACACAACCCTATCGCCCCGGCGTTGCGTCTCTGGCGGCTCGGGCGGAAACCTACGAAGCCGCCGCCGGGACGCCTCCTTGCCCACCTTCCCTCGTGGATGGAGGCGGCGGGGCCGTCCTCTCTCTGGGCGGGAGGCACGCACGGTGGGGGAGGCTCATCCCCATCTGCTGTGCGTCCTGGCAGCTACTGTGCTGTCACTTGATCCAATAGCTCCAGCCATTGGCTCCTCTCCGACGTCCATGGCGGGATGGCAGCTCCCCTTCTGCCAGTCGTGGCTTCCCCATGTCTGCATCGACTGGCTATAGGTGGCAGCTGCAGCGGCGCTTGCCAGATCCGCGCAGCTCCGGTCAGATCGGGCCCTCCCGCGTTGGCTATGGTGGTTGGGGTCTCCGGTGGTGGTGCTAGTGTTGCGGCAGCTATGGATTTGGTTTGGTGGATCGGGATGGGGCGCAAGACCTCCCTCCCAGCTCTAGTGGTTTTCGTCTGATGCCGCATGGGTGTGTAGCGGTGGTGGGACTCTAATGATGGCTTGGCTTGGCAGTCGGCAAGGTTTGAGGTGGCTCATGTGCAGAGACAACGTGGTTGCTGCACGAGAGGTGTACGGATCAGCGGAGTCCGGCGCGTGGGGGTGGTGTCCGTGAAGTTCTGCGTGAAAGCCTGCATGGTTGTTGCCAGCTGGTGGCGGCGGCGCCCGTGGGCGCCATTGCCCTCCCTAGAGGCATTGTTGTCGAGATCTCTGACCTCGCCTACCCTTGGTTGAAGATCTTTGGGTGAAAGCCTAGACCCAGATCGGTCGGGCAATGATGTCGTCCATGCGACATTTCCCCCTTTGGGGCGTTTCTTTGAAGATGTGGATCCTTGATGACCCAGAAATATCGAGGATCATGTTGATTTAGCCGTGTAGCAAACCAAATAGTTGGATCATGTGACAAAAATATAATTGGATCATGCTTGTCGACAAACAACGTGGGAAGCATAAAAAAACTAATCTGACCTAAAACTTTGATTGAGGCATCTAGTAGATTTAGAGGGACCTGAAAAGATAATTATTCGACCATGCTATCAAAGAACAAAACATATAGTTCATCTATGCCATCTGGTCAGAACGCATCTTGTCTTGTTGATCTAATTTTAACACATCTGCTAATTCTATGTCATCCCTGCACGAGAGAGTAAATCAAGAATGTACTGACGTTGAGATAGAAAGAGTGTAGATGAAGTGCGGGAAATAGTGATCCCAAGAAAGTGATGAAGAGGACCGAGATCAGTCATGGAAAATTCACGATTAAGAGAAGATATAATATGTTGTAAAAAGGAATCAGAAGAGGCAGTGAGAATTATGTCATCAACATATAAGAGAAGATAGGCAGTATGGGAGGAGGAATGAAAAATGAAGAGAGATGAATCAGATTTAGACGCGGTAAAACCTATTGTGTGAACAAAGGTGGTGAAGCGATGAAACCAAGCACGAGGTGCTTGTTTAAGACCGTATAGAGATTTGTGAAGAAGACAAACAAAATCAGGAGAAGAGGAATTCTCAAAACCCGAAGGTTGTTGACAATAGACAGTTTCATTGAGAGTGCCATGGAGAAAAGCATTTTTAACATCAAGTTGATGAATAGGCCAAGAAGAGGAAACAGCAAGACTAAGAACAACACGAATAGTGCTTGGTTTAACAACAGGAGAAAAAGTCTCATCAAAGTCAATACCATGCTGCTGGGAGAAACCACGACACACCCAACGAGCTTTGTAACGAGCGAGAGTGCCATCGGAATGAAATTTATGACGAAAAACCCATTTGCCAGAATATTACGAACTACTTCTCTATAGAGGCGACCCGGAAAGTCCTGGAGGGGAAGACTTGGAGTATGATCGTATACACTTCAAGAGACCCGATAGAAGACCAAGGATGCAAAGCTACACCTCTGGCAGGAATTCCATTGTTAGTAGCGAAACACAACCCTATCGCCCCGGCGTTGCGTCTCTGGCGGCTCGGGCGGAAACCTACGAAGCCGCCGCCGGGACGCCTCCTTGCCCACCTTCCCTCGTGGATGGAGGCGGCGGGGCCGTCCTCTCTCTGGGCGGGAGGCACGCACGGTGGGGGAGGCTCATCCCCATCTGCTGTGCGTCCTGGCAGCTACTGTGCTGTCACTTGATCCAATAGCTCCAGCCATTGGCTCCTCTCCGACGTCCATGGCGGGATGGCAGCTCCCCTTCTGCCAGTCGTGGCTTCCCCATGTCTGCATCGACTGGCTATAGGTGGCAGCTGCAGCGGCGCTTGCCAGATCCGCGCAGCTCCAGTCAGATCGGGCCCTCCCGCGTTGGCTATGGCGGTTGGGGTCTCCGGTGGTGGTGCTAGTGTTGCGGCAGCTATGGATTTGGTTTGGTGGATCGGGATGGGGCGCAAGACCTCCCTCCCAGCTCTAGTGGTTTTCGTCTGATGCCGCATGGGTGTGTAGCGGTGGTGGGACTCTAATGATGGCTTGGCTTGGCAGTCGGCAAGGTTTGAGGTGGCTCATGTGCAGAGACAACGTGGTTGCTGCACGAGAGGTGTACGGATCAGCGGAGTCCGGCGCGTGGGGGTGGTGTCCGTGAAGTTCTGCGTGAAAGCCTGCATGGTTGTTGCCAGCTGGTGGCGGCGGCGCCCGTGGGCGCCATTGCCCTCCCTAGAGGCATTGTTGTCGAGATCTCTGACCTCGCCTACCCTTGGTTGAAGATCTTTGGGTGAAAGCCTAGACCCAGATCGGTCGGGCAATGATGTCGTCCATGCGACATTTCCCCCTTTGGGGCGTTTCTTTGAAGATGTGGATCCTTGATGACCCAGAAATATCGAGGATCATGTTGATTTAGCCGTGTAGCAAACCAAATAGTTGGATCATGTGACAAAAATATAATTGGATCATGCTTGTCGACAAACAACGTGGGAAGCATAAAAAAACTAATCTGACCTAAAACTTTGATTGAGGCATCTAGTAGATTTAGAGGGACCTGAAAAGATAATTATTCGACCATGCTATCAAAGAACAAAACATATAGTTCATCTATGCCATCTGGTCAGAACGCATCTTGTCTTGTTGATCTAATTTTAACACATCTGCTAATTCTATGTCAATGAAAGCTAGGACACAGAAAAACTTATTTGCTATGAAGGCGGTATGGAGGACAACCAACTTGATCTGTCGATGAAGATGGAAGTAGTTGGCAATGCGGTATCGACGTAGTTCGTCCACGGCGGCCACCACGTGCGGACGACCTTGATGTGAAACCCCTTAAGAACATCGTCTTCATGTGAAACCCCTGCCGATACGACTAGTGCTGCATTAGAGGCAGAGACGGCTGGCCACACCCTCTGATCTGGCCACGAGGGGTCCAGTGGCAGGAACGCCTCCCCGCACCTGAGCACAGTGAGGACGGCGGCGACATAGTCCACTGACGGCGAGGCGCCTAAAAACCCACGAACCTAGGCGCACGGGTGCTTCCCCTGTGTCCATCCGAGCAGCCTA
Organism: Triticum timopheevii; assembly: GCA_963921465.1. Taxonomy (NCBI): domain Eukaryota; kingdom Viridiplantae; phylum Streptophyta; class Magnoliopsida; order Poales; family Poaceae; genus Triticum; species Triticum timopheevii. The sequence goes on from OY997274.1 coordinate 19,068,309, forward strand.
GGGTTCCAAATTCAGACTCAGAGAGGCGGAAGGAAGGGGGTGGGAGCAAAATTACAGCAGACAACAAATGTCAGCCGGGCGCATCGCAGCTCACGCACGCACCTGGCCTTCGAGTTGGGTTTGCATACCACGCAGAACCGTTTTTCCCAGTGCAGCAGCGCAGAGAGACGCGCAAACCTTCGTTTGCATGCTCTATATCTCTGAGTGATGCCATCTATTCTCAGCTAGTATACTTAGTAAAAGAAGATGGTCCTAGTTCACGATTCTACATTAAGGTATGAACCATGTAACACGATGTAATCCTAAATGGTAGGAGCAACCACATATAGCACCACACCATGTTGTGCTATCCCTTTTCCGGCTCCTTCGCCTCTATCTCATCCAAGTCTGAGGCCCAATACCCTCACACGTTGCTTCCATGGGCCACGACGAGGGCGCTCCCGCCGTCGCCGCCAGCACCCTCCTCTCCCTCCCTCCTCCCTTGCCGCCGTCAAAAGACACGACCGAGCAAAGCGTGGCTTGCGTCAACGGCGGCGGGGCGCCATTTCGCCTTCTCGTGTAGGGCCTCCGCCACGCGGCAGCGCTGCAAGGCTGGGACACCGCAACGGCGAGGATCACGGTGTTCCAGCAGTGGATCCCCATGGCGGCGGCGCACGACAGGCTTCGAGGTGGCGGATCGTGCATGCGAGGGTTGGCAGCGTATTGGGATCCTTCTTGATCTGGCATCCGTCTTCAGCCAGCGGTGCGGGCTGTGGGTAGTGCGGGCCGGTGTTCTCTGTTGTGGCGGTCATAGCGTCAGCATGGTGGAGCCAGCGCTCTGGTGGCAGTCCAAGTGCTCTTATCACATCATGGCAATGATCTGCATGATCGCTCCTCCTTGATCTGGCCGTCAATGTGTTCCAAAACTGCTGCAGAGATCTTGCCCAACGATATCAGGCTCAGATAGAATCCGATCATGCTCGTCCATATCAGCCTATGAGGCTACATGAGGGCGCGGCACGAAGTTTTGTTGTTTGTTCATGCCAAGGGACATGTCGGTATTTCGATTTTCATGGCATACACAACAGTGAAGAAAGTCACGGTGGTTGAGATCGGAGGATCCGTAAGGCTGAGGGGGCCTTGGAGGCGATGGAGTTAGCTAGGTGTTTCAGAAGCAGCGGTGACAAATGGGGCAACAACACTGGAGGATTTCCTTTTTGGTGGTGCACCTCGGGTGCCGAGTCATGAATTTTAGCATGAAAACTTAAGGTCTGGCCTTCATTTGATCTGCCTAGCAATTGCCTCGCTGAAGGTAATGTTTTCAGAGTTCGGACTTTCTCCAGGGTGAAAATCTAAGATCTTGGACCGAACGACGACGGCGCTTGTGCATTGTTTCCTTCTTGAAGGCGTCACTTTTGGAGACCTTTTATGTTTTGTGAGTATTGTCTTTGGTGGTGGTTGGTTTACTGCTGCTGAGAGGATTTGATCTCTATGGCGAGGCCTTTGTTAATTTTTCGGATTGTGTGCATCCTGGATGTTTTTGAGACATCTTGTTGATGCAGAAGCTGGATGTAATTGATATCTTCGCGATATTAATATATTGCGTCTTCCAAAAGAAAAATCTCGTCCAAGTCCTCCTTGCTCAAGGAGCCATCAATCCTGGTCGATGCCAAATATGCGGGAGTGGTTTCGACTAATAAATTGAGGAGGTCACTGTTGTTCCACCCGGAGAAGCGCTCCAGCAGCTGCCCGTATGCGAGCTTACGGACAAACTTGACAATGTGGTATACCACATCAATCAGTTGCATGTCGCTATACATCGCACCTTTCTTGACCATCTTGACAAAAAAATTAGGCTCGCCTTTCTGTAACTAACACAATGAATGTTTTACATAGAAACACTCCTTCTTTTCCTGGTGTCTCTTATTCCCTGGTATGTTTTCACATTCTATTTATGTTCATCTCCTATCACTCGAGATTAGCTCCTTTTTTTTCAGTTTCCTCACATCTGAACATGATGCATGAGTGCTACAACTAGGAGAAGTGGATGTTAGTGCTTGAGTCATGATGGAGAAGTATATATGCACACATATACAAACCAAACATCATGCATGGCGTTCATGGTTGGAAGTTGTTGGCACAGTACAATATTGCATTGATACGATGTAAAGGTCTGGTCGATTGTTTCGTCACCATCCTTCTACTTTCAAGATCGACATGATATCGTGCAGTAGGTATTAAGCGAAGCCAAAGTAATGATAGTTGTGCACGCATTGTTGTTGTCGTGTCACTTTTTTAAGATAATTGATCTGCATGTTAAGACTAGTTTTTTCTTTGAGAGCTCATATCAAGAATGTGGCATTGCGTTGCTCGGAAATTGGAGGTACTGTATGGAGATTGTATCCTCTCTTTTTGCATAAGACCGTGCAATTCTTATTCAATACTATTAAGATTAGGCATTAATTTCATAATTTTGTGAGACTATGATGTATTACTCTTCATCATTCATAGATCAGACACGTACCGGAATATCAAGCTAAACAGTGACCGGTATATGTGATGATAGGTCTGAAACACGATTTAAGAATTATATAATTGGTTACTATCCGCGGATTGCCTATATTTATGACCTTGGTATAATTTCTTCCTTAAAATATCAATACTTGTTTTTCTATTTTCTATTTCTCTCTCTTCATTTTAGATAAGGACCACGTGCATTCACGATGAGGATGATGCATCCTTGAACGGGTTTCCTTGTACATATTTTCTTCACCCAACTATGCAACATAAAAGAAGCACTCCATCCAAATAAAAATTGTTATTATTATTTTTCTTTTGTTTGATTTTTGTGGCACTCATCTTCTTTTCCATGTGGAAGAGTATTTCATTATGGTCAACTCTCCTTCTCGTGAACTTTGACGAATAGATCATAGCGAGCCCATAAACGATATCAAGGAGGCGTAAGACATCAACAACTTTGTTGAGTTTGATGATGATTACTTCGACCAAGAAACCTTTGTAGTCCAGCCCTGGGATATTGCCCTTTCTTTATGCTGGTTGCACCTCTAGATCCTCAGTTATCTCTAGTTACTAGATTGCTCTGTTCAAGCCATTATACTTCACTTTGATACATGGTGTTTCCATGGTTCAGGGCGTTACCTACCCTTGGATTAGCTTGCTAACGATGTTACGAATTTATTGGTAATACCGTTTGTAATCTTTACTCAATGTGGATGATTTACTTCCTTATGCTTCTTCATCATGTTTATCTACAATGAGTCAGAGACATATTGATATTGGGTATAGTATTTGGATGATTGTTGTATTTCTTATACCATAAATTGGATGTTGATGCATGAAAAAAATACGCTACATGACTGTTGTATAAACAACCGATTGTGTATAAATGTATGCAACTCCGGTAGCATAATGATTGTTGGATGAACAATGTTTATACAAATCTTGTAGAAGAACATGGTTAATGATGGTTGTTATATGATAAATGATGTATCTCATCATGGACATATGAATACCAGGGACAAAGCTAAAAAAGTAATCCCATGGTGTCACACTAGTAGAAAACGGCCCTTTAGTCCCGGTTCCAGAGGGCCTTTAGTCCTGGTTCTAGAGGGCCTTTACTCCCGGTTCTGGAACCGCGACTAAAGGGTTGAGACTAAAGCCCCCCACCCCCCTAGTCCCGGTTCTGTTACGAACCGGGACTAAAGGCCCTCCACGTGGTCGCTGTCTGGAGCTCCACCTTTTAGTCCTGGTTGGTAACACCAACCGGGACTAAAGGAAGTTTTTTGAAAAAAATATTGTTTTTTTTTTGAAACACCAACCGGGGCTAAAGGAAGTTATCTGGAAAAAAATTGATTTTTTTCTCAATTTTCAAATTTCTGAATTATTTTACAATTTAATCTCTATTCACCCCGCATCACTGCTCAATTTAATCTATAATCTCTATTCTCTAATCACTCCTCGTCATTCCAAATCGTCTAACTTCCCTGCCGGTCATCCATCCTGTCACTACTCCAGCATGAGCATGCTTAACTTCCGAGTCCTATTCCCCCTAGTTTTCAAGTCTGCACTTGTTGTTTTCCTGACAATAGTAAGATGTCAATCCTATTAACCCTCGGGAGTTTAGCTTGAGCATGAAGTCACATGTTTTACTGTTTGAGTTTGAAACTATTATTCTAAAAACAATAATTATTTAGTAACACTAATATTTTTTGAATAAATAGTTTGACCATAGTTTGACAAAAAATTTAAAAAATTGAAATAATTATTTAGTAACACTAATATTCTTGAATAATTATTTAGTAACACTAATATTCTTGAATAATTATTTAGTAACACTAGCACTTCTTGAATAAGTAGTTTGACCAGATTTAACCAAAATTCAAAAAAACTAAAACTTGAGCATAACTTTTTTCCTTTTAGAATTTGAGGATTCTAAAAATTTGCAAAATGGCCTATGGCGGTCAAAATTGAATGTGGATTTTTGTGCTGAACATTTTGATATATTATACGTTTTTCTCCGATATCGTCTGCAAAAGTTATAGCCGTTTTACTTTTTCATAACACTTTTTTTAAAACATGTCCAAATTTAAGTTTTATAATTTTCCTAACTAGTAGATGTAGTAATATAACTACATCTCAAAGGATTTTATTTTTTTGAAGTTTTTATCATTTTCTTTTGTTTTTTTCTAAACTCAAATGGCGATACACGGGGGAGGGGGGGTAGAGTTTGACACACGAACCCCTTTAGTCCCGGTTTGAGACACGAACCGGGACTAAAGGGCATCGCACCCTTTAGTCCTGGTTCATGTCTCAAACGGGACTAAAGGTCTAATCTTTAGTCCCGGTTTGAGATACGAACCGGGAGTAAAGGGCATCGCACCCTTTAGTCCTGGTTCGTGTCTCAAACCGAGACTAAAGGTCCCATTTGAACCGGGACTAATGCCTTCCCGACGCCCTAGCCGCTCGAACCGGGACTAATGCTCACATTAGTCCCGGTTCGTAATGCAACTAGGACTAATGTGTACATTGAGCTGTGACCAAAGCACTGTTTTCTACTAGTGTTATCACAACACTAATAATGCCATATATACTAATAAACGGTGATTTGTACAAAATTAATGAAGAAATTTCAAAAATTCATAGGTCTCAGCTGACAGCATCTATGGGAGCTCCGTCCTAGATGAATAAATTAGATGTTCATTCAGGTACAAGCAAGAGAATAGTTACACTGCCACAACAACATTATCATGATTTAGGCTGCTCCGATTTCTATCTGGCTTGAGTTCATCGAACACATAGTTCATTTGTAGAAGTTATGGCAGTGTTCGTCTTACTTGTTTCCATCTTTTGTGCATTGGCCTTTTGTCAGAGGCCAAGCAGTAGTACTGCTTAGACGGTACATCCGCTGGTTGGTATCGCTGCTACTTCTGCTTGTGACTGACTATTCTGTATGCCCTCTGGCTATTCGTGGTAGTAACGCTTTGCGCGGTACTTCTGCTCTGGTGCCGTGCAAACTATCGCTAGTTTCTCTGTTAGCCCCTCGACAATGCGCGGTACTACCGCTCGTTGTAGGCCGCAGTGCTCCTTCAACAGAACTACCGCTCTAGTACCTCGCTAGTACTCTATGGGCTGCTGAGGAACTACCGTGGTAAGCAGTAGTACCACTCTCCCGAGCAGTAGTACTGCCTAAGGCACAACCAGTGCATAAAGGTTGGATTTTTTTCCCAAACTATATAAGGGGTTCTTCTTCCCATTGCCCCCAATGACTTTGGGCAAGCTATTCTCCTCCATTTTTGACGTCCAAAAGCTTTTCCTTCTCTCTATTCCGCCCATGAATCTTGCATCTTTTGGAGGAAAGAGAGAGAGAGAGGAGATCTAGATCTATATTCCACACAATCCATCTCTCCTCTTATAGTGGGTAACCTTGTGGATCTAGATCTTGGAATTCTTTTGTGTTTTCCTTGTTCTTCGTCTCATATTCCTCCATAACTTTTGTTGCTTTCATGGGATTTGAGAGTGAAGGGACTTGGGCACTTTGTGTGTTCTTTCCATTGCATTAGTTGCATCGGTTTGAGTTATCAACGATGATACGTGGAAGTGAAAGTTGAGAAGCTTATTACTCTTAGGTTTTTGGGCACCATAGAGCTTGTGCCTCTTGGGTGTTTTTTTCAATCAAGGGCATATTTATTAACTCAATATATAGCATCAAGAGGATACAAAGCATGATGAGAAACACCCGGACTCTGCCTGACAACCAAATACTAACAACATGACAAAAGAAAGAAAACGGACATATCGGCAACAGTAGTCATATAAGATCTACACTATGCCTATGTCGAAGTAAGTGGTCGACCGATCAGAAAATTATGCTGCCATTCATGTATGGTAAAACCTCCTTGGCCTCTTGGGTGCTTGGGCTCCCTAGACGGTTCGTGGTGTCGCGGAGTTAAATAATGTTGGTGTAAAGCTCCGAGTAAGCTTTGGGGTCTGCAATTAAGTTGTGGAGATTGCCCCGAGCAATTCGTATGGGTTTGCAGACCGCCCCCAATGTTGCCATTTGTACAAGTTCGGTGACCGCCCATAAGGGTCACCCATTTTTATGGGTTCGATGACCGCCTCAAGGATCCCTTAATATATTACAGTGGCCCTTGCGGGGCTAAATAACCACATTTTGCATTGTGCGAGGGCGTGAGGAGAGTACAGTGGCCCTAGTGGCGTTTTGGGGAGCATTATGCCTCCACACTACTCTAACAAAGATTGGCATCCGCAAGGGTGTGAACTTCGGGATACATCATTGTCTTCACGTGACTCAGTTATCTCATATCTGAGCCCTTTACTTATGCACTTACTTTATGGTAACCATAGAGATTCAAGTTATATATCTTCCTATCATATAGTTGTTGTTTATCTTGCATAGCATAAGTAGTTGGAGCAGTTAGTTGTCCCTAGTTAAGAGTGAAATGAATCATTAGTTCATTAACTCAAACTAATTACACGCTTTAGGCCAACAACTCTAAAATTGATCAATTTAGGCCATAAACTTGTTTATTTGATCAAATAAGGCCAAAACCAATTTTGGATGAAAAAACCAGCCACGTGGCTACCACATCAGCGTACCTTTGATCACTCGCAAATTAACTAATATTTACAAGGGTCCTTTTACGATGGTAGAATCTAAAACATTTAAAAAGGTACGCATTGACTGTGACTTGAATATACGACCTGAAGACGCAACAAGAGCTCCCTGACCATTAGACTATGGAAAACACTCTTTTTAGACCGACTGATCATTTGTCATCGTCAGCCTATGCATCGAGCGACGCGTGTCCCACATGGACCCATCCACCGTCGTGGCTTTCTTAGGCTGGTCATAATGAAAGTATTATAAACGGTATCATGCATGCCATCTATACTTTTTTAATGATATGACAGACAAACGAGGAAAGAGAGGATGTGATAGCATATCATATTAAATGTTGTATTACTTTACGTCATGCATGACAATTAATAAAATAATTTAAGATACTAACTTATCAAAGTAGTATAATACACTAGTATCATATGCATGATACTAATATATAATATTCCTCATTACAACCGGCTTTATCTCTTTGCGCTGAAGCCTGGCCACACATTTCTCACACAACGGCACAAGCCTTTTATTCTTCCTCCGTGCTCCTCTCCTCTGCTCTTCTACCGCTGGCCGCGGTGAGTCATGCTGCCACGCCGCCGCCGCCATTCACACTGGTCTCGGACGGTTGCTTCAAAGCAACATCAGAGGGAGTAGGTGCTGCGAGGTTGCGGTGCTGCAATCGCCGGGAGCACGGCAGCGATGAGATCACGGCGACAAGATCTCTGCACCGACACTGCTGCTGCATCCACTCACCGCAACCACCATCATCACTGTGAGCGGTGGTGCAGTTAGAGATAATCACGATTAGGCACCTGAGTCCGGCACGGACTCGTAGCCCAGGCCGAGTCGGCTTTGTATAGGTAGATAGGTAGTGCTATATATACCTGTACGTGGTTCCCCCTGTTATCATCAGATCAAAGCAATAAAATTCCCAGGAGCGACACGCTCCTGTTGTTGCAATCCATCAGCGTCCAAGTGTTTTCGCGTGCGTGTAGTTTCGCCGAGTTGTGTTAATCCCGTCTGTTAAGCTAGCTAACTAGGCTCTGCCAAATCCTTTTTTTTTTTTGCGGGGAAAACTAGAGAGCTTTATTCATATGAAGGCATTTTTGGGACAATCAGCCAAAAGGCTGGTCACCAAAAAATTTGGAGTCTCCTCAAGCCAGCTATCAGTCACATTCAGAGTGCAAGCGCGCTTCGCACAAAGATGCGCCGGGACATTAGCTGACCTGTTTACATGCTGAATATTGATAGATTGAGATATTGGAGAAGTAACTGTTGTATTGATCGGTGCCTCAAGGGCTGTTTATATAGATTACAAAGCTTGGGCTCCAAGACTAGACTAATAGAGATAGAGTACAATTTGAACTACCAAATATACAAACCGAAGATATACTCTAATACCCCCCCGCAGTGTCAACATCCGGTGTAACAATGTTGAGACTGGATCGAATGCCAGTGAATGCTGCAGTAGGGAGCCCCTTGGTGAAAATATCAGCAAATTGCGCAGTGGTAGGAACATGAAGCACACGGACCTCGCCAAGAGCCACTTTTTCACGAACAAAATGAATATCAATCTCGATGTGCTTGGTGCGTCGATGCTGAGCAGGATTGGACGCCATGTAGACTGCAGAAATATTGTCGCAATACACAATAGTTGCACGCTCGATTGGTCGATGAAGCTCAACCAAAAGCTGATGGAGCCACACCGCCTCGGCCACAGAATGAGCAACAGACCTGTATTCAGCTTCTGCAGACGATCTGGAAACTGTAACCTGCCTTTTGGAAGACCAAGAAACAAGATTGTCACCCAAATAAACACAAAAGCCGGATGTAGATCGTCGAGTATCTAGGCAACCCGCCCAGTCTGCATCAGAATAAACTGTCAAGCTTGTTGGAGAGGAAGAATTAAGGAGAAGACCATGATCAATGGTGCCTTTGAGATACCGAAGTATTCTCTTGACATGAGAATAATGAGGAACACGAGGATCATGCATATATAAGCAGGCTTGTTGAACAGAATAAGATATATCAGGGCGAGTGAGGGTGGCATACTGGAGAGCACCAGTGATACTGCGATATAGAGTAGGATCAGAAAAGGGTTCACCGTCGGCCGACAGCTTAGTACCAACGTCGACCGGCGTATGACAAGGTTGACAGTCAGTCATCCCTGCACGAGAGAGTAAATCAAGAATGTACTGACGTTGAGATAGAAAGAGTGTAGATGAAGTGCGGGAAACAGTGATCCCAAGAAAGTGATGAAGAGGACCGAGATCAGTCATGGAAAATTCACGATTAAGAGAAGATATAATATGTTGTAAAAAGGAATCAGAAGAGGCAGTGAGAATTATGTCATCAACATATAAGAGAAGATAGGCAGTATGGGAGGAGGAATGAAAAATGAAGAGAGATGAATCAGATTTAGACGCGGTAAAACCTATTGTGTGAACAAAGGTGGTGAAGCGATGAAACCAAGCACGAGGTGCTTGTTTAAGACCGTATAGAGATTTGTGAAGAAGACAAACAAAATCAGGAGAAGAGGAATTCTCAAAACCCGAAGGTTGTTGACAATAGACAGTTTCATTGAGAGTGCCATGGAGAAAAGCATTTTTAACATCAAGTTGATGAATAGGCCAAGAAGAGGAAACAGCAAGACTAAGAACAACACGAATAGTGCTTGGTTTAACAACAGGAGAAAAAGTCTCATCAAAGTCAATACCATGCTGCTGGGAGAAACCACGACACACCCAACGAGCTTTGTAACGAGCGAGAGTGCCATCGGAATGAAATTTATGACGAAAAACCCATTTGCCAGAAACAATGTTAACACCAGAAGGTTTGGGAACAAGAGTCCATGTATTATTTTGCTGAAGAGCTTCAAATTCATCACGCATAGCGGAAAGCCAGAGAGGGTCAAGAAGAGCTCGCTTATAACTGGTTGGAATAGGAGAGATGGTTGGGGTGGCGGTAAGATTGAGACGTTTGGTGGGGAGAAGAAATCCTCGTTTTCCACGGGTGCACATGACATGATCATTGGTGAGCGGTGGTATAAGAACGGCATTGGGTGGCAGTGGGTTTTTGGTTAAAGAAGACGGTGAGGAAGAAGAATCAGAGGTGGTGGGTGTTGAGGTGGTTGCCGTGGTAGGATGTGGTGAGGGAAAGACGGATGGGGTAGAGGATGCAGTTGCGGGAGAGGTGGGGGACGGGGCAGGAGGGTGGCTGACGGTGGGCGATTCCGGCGGAGAGACGGAACAAGATTCCATGGCAGCAGAGATGACTGAAGGACGAACTAGGGAAGGGGTTTTGGTGGTGGCGGATTGTGGTGGAATTGGTTTTGTGGTTGTAGTGACAGAAAAAGGAAAAGTATTTTCATCGAATGTGACATGACGAGAGAGAATGATACGACCAGAAGATGGATCGAAACAACGATATCCTTTGTGATCATCAGAAAGACCAAGGTGAATGCAAGGTAGTGAGCGTGGTTCTAGTTTGTTGGAGGCGGTAGAGGCAATGTTGGGAAAGCATAGATAGCCAAAAACACGCAGAAAAGAATAGTCAGGGTGGGAGTGAAAAAGAGATTGGAAAGGCAAATAAAGAGGGCAAGTTTTAGTTGGTCGAATATTAAGAAGTAGTGTGGCGGTGCGAAGGGCTTCAACCCAAAAACGGGAAGGAAGAGAAGCTTGTAAAAGCAATGTGCGAAGAACATCATTAATAGAGCGAAGACAGCGTTCAGCTTTACCATTTTGAGAAGATGTATAAGGGCATGAAAAACGAAGAAGGATGCCTTGAGAGAGAAAGAAGGTGCGGTTTTGGGTGTTATCAAATTCACGACCGTTATCACATTGAATAAATCGAATTGGCAAGCCAAAGTGTGTGATTACATATTGTCGAAAGTTGAGAAAGATTGCAGGTACTTCAGATTTAGCGCGAAGAGGAAAGGTCCAAGTATAGTGAGAATAATCATCCAGGATCACAAGATAATATTTATAACCAGAAACACTAGGGACTGGAGAGGTCCATAAATCACAGTGAAGTAACTCAAAAGGAAAAATACTAATGGTAGTAGAGGTTCCAAAAGGTAATCTAACATGTTTGCCACATTGACATGCATTACAGAGAGAGGGATTATGAGGACTGCTAGAACTAGGGATACAAAATTCTTGGAGTAAAGACGTCAAAGTGTTTTTGCTGGGGTGACCGAGACGACGATGCCATAGATCAACAGAGGCGAGCATGGCACGAGAGGTGGATGTGGGCGCGCCATGAAGAGGATAAAGATCGCCCATGCTATTGTACCGAGCGAGGACCGCCCCCGTTGTCAGATCTTTCACAGACAAACCAAAAGGGTCAAAGGCCAGGATAACTTTGTTGTCAATGCAAAATTGTCTAACAGAGATAAGATTTTTGATGATGGAAGGAACCACAAGAATATTGCGTAGAAGAAAATTGGCATGAGAGGAAGGGATGTAAGAGTGACCAGTGCATGAAACAGGGATGGTGGAGCCATCGCCAATGGTGATAGTGGAAAAAGCAGAAGGAAAACAAGCTGACAATAAATTCATATTTGAAGACATATGCATTGATGCACCAGAATCGAAAATCCAATCCGTACCTGCGTCGTTGAGGACAAAATTGTTCATGGCGTTGATGAAGGCGGCTTGGTCCCAAGCCGGCTGTTGGGGAGGAGCAGAGGGGCCAGGAGCTTGCATGTTGACGTAGGGGATAGCGGATGGGTAGTATGCGATTGGGGCCTGCATGTTGCCGTAGAAGGCCGGCATGATGTTGTAGGGCGACGGTGGTCCTGGCGTGCTGGTAGGCGGAGTAGGAGTGGCGGTGTAGACGTGCGCCGGCAGCCTGGGTCCAAGGAGTCCCGGAGAGCCTGTGGCTGGACGAAGACCGGGGCTCCACGTGCCCGTGTACGCAGGAGGAGCACCATACGGCGAGGGGGCCGACCATGGCATCAACCAAGCCTGGACGAGGCCAGTCCAAGGATCATGCTGAGGAGGCCATGGCGACGGAGCTGGTGGCGCGGGAGCAGTGGATGACGAGGCTGGTGCAGGTCCGGTAGGAGGAGATGCAGGAGGCCGGTAGACGGGATTCTTGCCCTTGTAGTTGTGGATGCCGAGGTCTAATGAGATTGGTATGAAGGGAGAGACGTCGACAATGGTGTCGGCTAGGGAGAACATAGGGTTTGGAGGGGGAGGTGTTTGAGTAGTTGTAGAGGAGGAGGTAGGGGGTGGGGCACCGGCGGCGCGGAAGTCGGCCATGTAGAAGAGGGGCTGAATCGGCCGGGGCGGCGGCGCAGGTGGCGGAGCCATACCAGGTGCGGAAAACCTAGGCGTCGGATACCATGATAGATTGAGATATTGGAGAAGTAATTGTTGTATTGATCGGTGCCTAAAGGGCTGTTTATATATATTACAAAGCTTGGGCTCCAAGACTAGACTAATAGAGATAGAGTACAATTTGAACTACCAAATATACAAACCGAAGATATACTCTAATAAATATCAAAAAGAGTAAAATGTTTACATAGCTCTCCTATCTCTGACAATAAAGGAGCCACAATTGACCGAGAATTGTGGCGAGTGTTCCAGAGCGTCACCATCTCCAAGCAGTCAGTCTCCATTACCACATGCGAGTATCCTCGAAGTGATGCAAAGCGAACTCCATCTCGCAGTGATAAACCCTCCATAATCAAGGGATCAGAAATACCCAAATATGGTCGCACCATGCTCCCAGGAGCGCCGAAGAGGATCTGGCCACCCCTCCTGCACCGCCCCTGCCATCCGCTAGGTTTAAGGCACCGTCCGTAGTGATCTTGACAAGTCCCTCATCAGGCGGTCTCCAACCGAAGCCAGGCAAAATCAAAGCATCTCGGCGTGGAAGATGAAGGAGGGAAATCGCCTCCTTGGTGGCCCTGAGTGTTGCCGTTGGATTCTTTCCCTCTTCGCCGTGCTTGATTCTGTTTCGGGAGTGCCATATAGACCACATAATTGTTGTGATCTTTGCGCGATCATCATTAGTGAACCGGGGATCACATGTGATATCCCGCGCCCATGAGTCTGGATGAAAAAGAGGCAGTCTGAGGCCAAACCAAGCATACGCTTCTTCCCAGAACTGTTTTGCGTGCGAACAATGAATGAGCGCATGCTCCAGATTCTCGTCCATAGCCAAACAAACATTGCATCGACGGATCTCTGCAATATGTCGATAGTTAAGAGTGGCCTCATCTGGGAGAATTCCACGAAGAACCCTCCAACAGAACCACTCTAACCTTGGGGATGACATTCAATTTCCATAGAGATTTCGACAACTGTGTATCTTCCTCTGAGGTTCCGGTAGCCGTCCCTTCCTCTAGAGCAGCATGCTCTTTCTGAGTCATGAGAGCATGGTATGCCGACTTTACAGTGTAGTTCCCCGATCTTTCGAATGCCCATGCAAGAAAATCATCTCCTCCTCCTTGCCGAATAGGGATATTCAAAATTGCTTCAGCATCAGGAGCAATGAAAGTATGACGAACAAGTTCTTGTCTCCACGACCAATTAGATGGGTCAATAAGCTCGGACACACGCTCGACGGTCGTATGTTGTGGCCGAAAGATAGGAGACATGGATATTGTACCTGGAATCCACTTGTCGTTCCAAACCGAGATGGAAGAGCCATCGCCTACGCGGGAAATCAGTCCGGACCGTAGGGCCTCCCTCCCCGCGATGATCGCCCTCCAAGTGGCCGACGCCGACTTGGGTACAGTAGCCCGCATGAAGTCAGTGTCGGGAAAGTAACGGCCTTTCAAGACTCTTGCACAAAGAGAATTGGGATTGGTGATGAGCCGCCACCCATGTTCGGGGCTCTGCCAAATCCATCCAGCAGCTAGCTAGGCTGCTTCGTTTGGTACGTGTACCTCTTGCTGTTTGCGTCCACCTACGGCGAGTCTCTGCTCAAACCGGCCGGAAAGTAATCGGTCGCGGTAGCTTGTACGCGCACATTGTCGGAAAGTACTCGACGGTTGCGTCGTCAAGGTTGGGACTATGCCAACAATTGGTATCTAGAGCTTTGGTGTATTGGCGTGATTTTCGGAAAGCAATCGAAGTATCATGTCGAACACATCCAAGGAGGCCGTGACGGCGGCAGCGGGAGCACCGATGCCGATGGTGGGGGGATCACAATTCACCCGTCTGGATCGAGAGGACTACGCACTATGGGCGATGAACATGGAGGTCTTGATGGAGGAAGCTGAGTATTGGGAAGCCGTCGACCCCGGGCGGCGCCGAGTACGCGAAGGGCGCGGCGAAGTACCGGAAGGATCGTCAGGCGTTAATGGCGATCTACTCCGCCATGCCGAAGGATGTGCTGCAACACCTCGTCGGAAAGAACTCGGCGAAGGAACATCACGGGGGTCACCGGTGCTGCCATGGAGCATCAGCGCGCTGGTGCTGCAATGGGATATCGTCGGCGTCATCGGTGCTGCAATGGGACATTGTCAGGTCGCCGGTGTTGTGATCTAGCATCGCTGGGGTTCCGTCAAGGTTGGGACTATGCCAACAGGGGCAACGTCACCGGCGGTGCCTGCTGTAATTGCAACTCGGGGGAGGGGGCATGCTACGAACTACGTGGCGCTGCAACTCGGCGATGCTGAAGGCGGCACAAAGATCTCCGGTGCTCTGACTCGACAACATCACTGGTGCTGCATACGGCGGTTGACAACGTCAACGACTGCTGCATATGGTGGCAATCGTGGAGCAGAGTCAGTGCTGCGATGGAACATCACGGAGGTCACCGGTGCTGCCATGGAGCATCAGCGCGCCGGTGCTGCAATGGGATATCGTCGGCGCCATCGGTGCTGCAATGGGACATTGTCAGGTCGCCGGTGTTGTGATCTAGCATCGCTGGGGTTGTGGAGGTGTTGCGATGGAGCATATGCTGCGCCACGGGGTGCTGCGATGGAACATCGTCCTCGACGCCGGAGCTGCTGCAGCCAAGGACGGGCACTCCGACGAACGGACGATGTTGTCGGTGGGAGAGGGGCTGCTTCTGCGGGAAACGAGCGGCCGGCAATGGCTGTCGCGAGCAGGCGGAGAGACAAGGTCCATCCTCATGGATGTCGGGCAAGAGGAGGAAAACGGGTTGTGAGCCTATGATCGAACGCCCTGTGCGCCTAGTCGGACGGCTACCGAGGCGACTCATTTTTTGTAAGGGAAACGCTTATATCCGGTCGGCCGGCGGAACTTTGCGCCGGTCGCCTCGCGCTGTTGCTCAGCTGGCTTCTCATGCATGCCATGTGCGCATAGAGCCCACCCACCTTTTTATCCGGGATTTTTACCCCCAATCGGTATCCAGACGTTTCTTATCCACACATTGCCTTATCTCTTCTCCAAGCGGCCGAGCTCATCCCCATCCTCGGTTTCTTCTCTTTAGCCATGGCCACCCGCTCACTCAATCCTGCCACAAGCCATGGCATGACCACCATGATGCGAGACGAAGGTGCACCACGTGCTGCAACCGTGAGACTGGGGTGCTACCACGGCGGCGACCACGCACTGCAATTCGTGGAGGCCGGGTGTGCGTGAAGACGGTGACCACCAACACCGCGGGCGACAGCGACCCGGGGATGCTCCGTGTGCTGCAACCGCGGTGACGGGGCGCACCCCGGGGAGACGGCGATGCTGGAACTAGCTGCCGTTTTTGCTGCAACCAGCCGGTGAAGGCGCTGGAACCAGTGCGGCGGTGGCTGTGCGGCGATGCTGAATCACGGCGACAAGTGCGGGGAGATCCGGCGACATTTTTTTTGTTGGAACCATGATTTGATTTTGCTCCAGCATCTTCCTTTTTGTTTGAAACCAACCAAATTTTTTGCTACCACGTTTTGTATTTGCTGGAACCAGTGTATCAATTTGCTACCACCGTCTTTGATATTTGCTGGAACTAACCAAAATTTTGCTGCCATGTTTTTTTGCCGGAACCATTTGTATCACCTTTGCTACAACCGTATTGGATTTTTGCTACTACTGGCGCTGTCGATTGTTACATCTGTCTTTTGATGAATCATGAGGTTGCCTAGACCCGGGACTATGTATTCTTTGCTGCAACCATTATCATTTTTTGCTACTACCGGTGTTCATTGTTATCTTCATGCCCATACAAAGAAGAACTTGAGCAACAGCGACCATCGAGGGTGGCGACAAGTTTTTCGACGGGCGTGGGATGCTGCAAGGAGCATCGACCTAGGGGCGCCACGGCGCCTTGCCGGAGCGCACGGGCGCGTCAACTACGTGCAAGTTGCGCGTCGGTTGGTGCAGGAGGGGATTTTTTTTTTGTTCATATATGCGTGACTGAACGGGTACGGAAAGGCATCTCCACGGGATCAGACGGCCCTGGTGCGGCCAATCAGACGGCTGACGTGGGACCGGCCGAAATTTCGGCCGGCGGACCGGCGTCTAGTACTGGCCTTTTTGTAAACATCATCCGCTTTACGCGTAGAAGCGGCCATCGTAATATTTTACAAACTTTGAAAGCTGGATCAGCCGAGCACTCATAGTTAATTTTTTTTATGAAGATAGGCAGTTGCGTCGGGTTTTTTCTTTCACGTGAAAGAGCCTAGTGCATCATTATGTTGATGGACCCAATGTAAGTAGCAATCTATTCATAATATGTCATGCATGTATATGGACACTACGTATGTGCTGAGTGTGGGCCAATTAGCTGTGGTTCATGTATTCACTACGTGCATGCATGCATGCATACTTTTCTTTTAATTAAAACATATATACAACTAGCTGGTTTGTATACATATTATGAACTGACTAACAGACTATTGCTCCTTCCGTTTCTAAATATAAGTCTTTTAAGAGATTTTACTACGTAGTACATATGGATGTATATATATGGACATATTCTAGAGTGTAGATTCACTCATTTTGCTTCTTATATAGTCCTTATCGAAATCTTTAAAAAGACTAATATTTAGAAATGGAGGAAGTAGCGAATATATGCCATGCATGCATACTTGCTTGAATTAAACTAAGAATTTTTTTTGCATGGTAATACGTGTCTCATTCATATTATAAAAAGCAAAGTACAAGTCAGGTAAGGACCGACATGACAAAACTGAAAAGATAGTAGAATATCTCTAAGCTTAACACCAACGCCCGTCACCGTCACCTGCCTTCGGCACCACCATACCAACCACCGAAGAAAAGAATGATGGATCACCTCCTCATCCGAGATCGACGCGGCTCCATCGCTGATATGCAGCTTTGTGGACCTTCAAGGTGGCTCACCAAAAGTGAAGCCCTTACCGTTGAATGAATCAGACTGGGGCAACACCCTGGACACGCCATCGAACTCCAGATCTGGCACCCCACCACGACTAAGACGCCGAAGGAGGAAACCATACCTGCCATCCACGAACCCAGCAGACATTCCATCTTCCATATGTCGTCGATGCAGAGCACAATCTGCATCCGCTCCTGGACTACCTCCCAAGCTCCACGCCGACGCTAGAGGAAACATCGTCGCAACGGCGGAGCCCGAGGACACAGGTCTGCCGCGAGGATGCCGCCGCCGCCACACCATCCTTACTTGAACAGACTGGTTTTCAAATTCATCCCCAACCATAGGACCAATGGCCTCGCCAGGGACAGATCTGAAGAATCTTTATTCAGGGCTGTCATCGTTGCCGCCGAAGCCAAGATGATGAACAACCTAAAAACCTAGACTACGAGAGAGTAAAAACGATCCACGATCGTGGATCCGGCGACCCCCTTCACCACCGACGACCGAGGTCGCCGGCGGAGGGGAGCCGCCTGAGGACGGCGCTAGAAGACTGGCCTCATGGCGGCGGCTAGGGTTCCAGCCGCCAAGACGCGAGAGGAAAAACAATTAAATTAAGAAATTGACCAAGGGAGTCGTCAATCCAATGGAGCAGTACGTATGTACGTCACCGTTATTTCGTGGGTCCATGGAATTAATCTTTTATTTTCTGATTAAATACATGGACTTTATCAAATCAAAGCACATTAAGCCGATGAGATTAACTAGGTGAAGCACTTGTGATTGTATACATAACCTCAAAAAAACTTGAAATTGTATACACGGTGAAATCTACTATATCTAAATAGCTACCCCCGCTACTAGGAATTCTCTTGCTTCTCCTTGAATCACATCACCCAAATTAATTTAGCCGTTGGATATATTAGATTAGTCTACGGTAGCCATGGGATCTACACATTAAAAGCCACCGAGGCTTGCATGCAAATGCATGTAGTAAATGACGCCTAAAGAGAGGTTTAATCAAGAAGAAGAAAACTGAAGCATGCATGCAGCTCATATACTCCAATGCTCACATGAAAGAAAGTGACGCATGCATCTATATTTTTGTTTCGTTTCTGTCCAGTTTTGCACTTATACATAGAGATGTACATTTATTTATTTATAAATATTGATAAACAAATTATCTTGCTACAAGAGAATTTGTAAAAACACTATATAGGTTGATTAGTTCAACGCAGTTTTAATTTCATACAAACTCTAATGGCGCATTTCACTCTTTTAGCTTTGGTGCTTGACAAATTAAACATTAGTTTTTTTTCACATTTGTTCAAGCCTAGACCGTAATTATTTTTAAAACGCCTATTCATCACTCCTTCCTCTTGGCGACATCCAAGACCTTTCAAAATATCTCTTAGACTCTTGATTACAATGGCAACAAACTATAAATACAATGGCAACAATAAAATCAGGAAAAACATTCTAGAGGCTATAGTTTTGTCAAGCATCTTTTAGACTCTTGATTACAATGGCAACAAACTATCTCTTGATTACAATGGCAACAAACTATAAATACTGATTGCTATCATAATATCTTTGCCACTCATAATCAACGAAATCTTGTGATACCATACATTAGGAGCTACCCACACTGAGGCATACATGAACAGATGACTTGAGTTAGGAAGTCGGAAACTCTGACTGTCCAAATTATGCATGTTTCCTGGAAAGATAATGCTAGTCAGCAAGCATGCCAACAAAACGTGTATCCTCACTTTTGTCCTACTTTCTCAGTGTTATATGGTAATTCCACAACATGAAAACTGAATACTCCAACAGGTAGTTTTATTTCTGAGATTCCTAAGCACTATTATTCAAGTAATAAGCTTTGGGGCTTTATCATATATTTCTTTTAAAAACAAACTGGATAAGCAGCCTTGATCAAGTTGGCCAATTGTGTTGGATTAGTTCTCCAATCAATGGTGGAAATGACCAGTGTTCTGCTAGTCAACACAGCAGAAAGGAACTCCTGAAGATGGCCAACAAAATTGACAGATGTCATAAAGAACAACAAATCGTCTGAACACAAGGGATTCCTTCTTTGCATCCACGTAATGTGCAAGCCAATTATAAAATTGAGAAACCAAAAATTCAGAATTATATGAGTTTTCTATGCTCATCAATATTATTTGCTACCAATACAAAAACATTGAAAATGCTGAAATACAGTAATCTAGATGTATAAAACAAGAGATTAGCATCTAGAATCATGTCAATCGATTCCTCTAACTCACTACACCACAACACTTGATTGTGGGTAGTGAATTGCCGGGAGAAATAGCTGAACAAGGGCAAATGAACTGTCGGGACATTTGTTACTGCCGGCACAAGTACATGAGGTCATATAAACTGCCGTTAGAACTTCAGCAAAGAGGGCATACTATTTGCCGGTACATTGAAGGACACACTATCTGCCAGGAGACCTAAATCATGGCACACTTCCTCTCGGGACAGGGAATATATTAATATCGCGAAGATACCAATTACACCCGGCCTCTGTACCAACAAGATGTCCAAAGGCATCAAGGATACACAAAACCAAAAAATAAAATAAAAAGAAGAAGGAAAAAAGCCCCACCATTGTGATCAATCACTAGGAATAGCGGAACTATAACCACCACCGAAGACAACACCCTGATTTCAAAGTTCTCCAAAAGCAACATCTCCAAGAAGAAAACAATGCACAATCGTTGTCGTTGCCCGACAGAAGATCTTGGGTTTTCAACCTAGAGAAAGTTTGAGTTCGCCAAAAACATTGCCTTCAACAAGGCCATTGCCAGGTACAACCAATAAATGCCAGACCGTGGGTTTTCACCCTGGGACTCAAGAATCTGTACTCGTGAAGCACCACCAAAATTGCAGTCCTCCAGTGTTGCCGTCCCCGCTTGAGAAGGCCACTGTTGCAAGTCACCAAACACCCATCACACAGTCTTAATCGCATCTAATGCACCTTTCCGTCAATGCTTCAAGACCTCCAATCGCAGCCGTCATGACTTTCTCCACCTCTATCAATGCCTTGGAATCTTGACTTAACATGTCCCATGACTCCGATAAAAAAGTGAAGCTTCGTGCCGCGCCCTCTTGGAGACATGTTGGCTGATAATATGAGCGCGCGTGACCTGAGTCTTTTCGATCTAAATAACCAGGGGCAGCATACGCCAATCCGTATAGATCTCTGTCGGGGAAGACCGGAACTCGTCAGCGGACAGATCGAAGAGGTCGACATCCGGAGATCCATTCATGCCAGACCGGCGCAACCAGGCCACCAGATCCAGCGCGCCAGGAGATCCATTCACGCATACCTACAGCATGGGTGATGCGTGCGCGGCCACAGTAGTTGCGCAGGGTGACTTGATTTAGCGCCTGGAACTACAGCAGGAACCAGTCCGCAGCCTACTCCACAGTCCACACCGGGACGTGCGCCGCGATCCGCAATCCACAGCAGTCATCTTGATGTGCCACGGTCAACGCCAGGATTTGGCCTCTCGACCATTTCGACGCTCGCCCATTCACATGGCGATGGTAGAAGAACTACTAGGGCCAAGAGAAAGAGACGGGGAACACCTCGCCGCTGCCGTCCGCCATCTGATGGCCTCCTCCAGCGGCGGCTGGGTGGCTTGGTGTTGTGGAAGGAGTCAGTTGGTGGTGGTGGCTGCACCTCCACGGGGCGACCCGGGATGCTAGGGCGTCCTCTGAAACCTTCCTGAGGACCTAAGTAATCTCACAACAATTTGAATGTTGATTTTTTTTAAACTATGATGATTTTTATAGCAAATTCGGAAACTATGCACCCTAATGCAGAAAAAATCAAAAGTATCACCCTGTCGGCCTCATGTTGGCCGAAGAGAGACTTTTCGGCCAACCGTTGGCCAAAAAGGACTTTTCGGCCAACAGTTGGCCAAAGAGTCCCTCTTCGGGCAACACTTGCTCTATTTATACTAAAAATCCTAATTGATATGAATTTTCTAAAACAGTAGAGCCGGTGTTGGCCGAAGAGCGACTCTTTGGCCAACTGTTGGCCGAAAAGTCCTTTTTGGCCAACGGTTGGCCGAAAAGTCTCTCTTCGGCCAACATGAGGCCGACAGGGTGATACTTTTGATTTTTTCTGCATTAGGGTGCATAGTTTCCGAATTTGCTATAAAAATCATCATAGTTTCAAAAAAAACCTTGAATGTTTTGTAAAATAGGGTCTAGCATATTATACATGTACATGTATTTGTATATGTATGTAATTGTATTATGATCATCTATATAAAGAGACGTGAGGTTGGATGTTAGCCACCCACGCAAAACCCTAAACCTACCTCTTCAACTTGGTATCAGCAAGGTCGGGCCGCCGCCGCACGTCCCTCGCGTCGCCGCCCGATCCCATCTTCCGCGTCGCCACCATTGCCACAGGGCCGCCGCGCTAACACTACGCGCCGCCCGATCCATCCGCCGCCACCGCGCGCCGTCCTTCCGCGCCGCCGCTGCCGCGAGTTTCTTCTCCGCCGTCGCGCGCTGTCCTCCTCCGCGCTGCCGCGTCAGGGGGCATGACATTGACGCAGAAGAAGTATGCACTTGATCTCGTTCATCGCGTCAACATGGATAACTGCAAGTCCACTTCCACTCCACTTGCTACATCCGAGAGCCTTTCGCGTCAAAGTGGTGCATTGCTGAGTACTGACGACTCTTTCAGGTATCGCAGTGTAGTTGGAGCACTTCAGTATCTGATGCTCACTCGTCCAGATATCTCCTTTGCCATGAACAAAGTGTGCCAGTTCCTGTCTCAGCCTTTAGAGGTTCATTGGGAAGCAGTTAAGCGTATTCTGAGGTATGTCAAAGGTACGCTAGACACGGGACTACGGATTCGTAAGTCCAAATTTACTGGAGTCAGTATATTCACCGATGCAGACTGGGCAGGCTGTGTTGATGACAGGCGTTCTACTGGTGGCTTTGCTATATTTGTTGGACCCAATCTTATATCTTGGAGTTTCAAGAAGCAGCCTACAGTCTCGAGGTCTAGCACTGAGGCAGAGTATAAGTCATTGGCCAATGGCACGGCAGCGCACACCCATATTGTGGTGTGATAACTTTGGGGCAACTTACCTGACGGCGAATCCAGTGTTTCATGCTCGGGACAAACACATTGAGATTGATTTCCACTTTGTGAGGGAACGAGTAGCTGTTGGTAAACTGGAAGTCAGGTTTATCTTAACTGTGATCAGCTAGCGGATGTATTTACTAAACCCGCTACCCGACAGATGCTAGACCGTTTTAGAACCAATCTGAATCTTGTATATACGTAGTTCAGACTGAGGGGGCATGTAAAATAGGGTCTAGCATATTGTACATGTACACGTATTTGTATACGTATGTAATTGTATTATGATCATCTATATAAAGAGACGTGAGGCTGGATGTTAGCCACCCACGCAAAACCCTAAACCTACCTCTTCAACTTGTTTACCTTTCTGCATTCCCCAAGCACCTTTAGGCCTTCCAGTAGAACCATACCTGAACAACACGTAGCAGAACTCCCGCGGCCTCTCGTGCTCACACAGCCCTTGCCGGTTTGTCGCCATAGTCTAACCCCTGCTGAATCACAAAATGGGGCAAGAGCTGTCTTCATGTGAAACCCCTGCTGATACGACTGGCGCCGCATTAGAGGCAGAGACAGCTGACCAGACCCTCTCCTCCGGACAGGATGGGTCCAGCGGCATGAACGCATCCCCACACCTGAGCACGGTGAGGACAGCGGCGACGTACTCCACCGACGGTGAGGCGTACACCCCCACGACCCTAGGGTTGTGCCGCGCCTCCCCTGTGTCGATCCTAGTAGCACCCGGGGAACCGTCGTCTCCATCCATGGAGGCCGGTGGTAGGTCAAGGAGGCGCTGTGGCGATGGCGCGATGCAGTGGATAGGAGGTCGCCACAGGTGAACCGGCGCTCTCGGCCGCCCGCGTGGACGACTGCTAGTAGTGCGGGCCTCCGGGGCGCTTCTCCAGCGCAAGGAATACACCTTCGAGCTAATGCTTGTGTACTACACACAGAGTACCGTTTTACCCGGCACCAGGAGACGCGCATATCTATTGTATCACATGGTCTGCTCTACTATAGGCATCATCTCGACTCTGACTGAACCAGGTATTATAGATTCACGTTTGAACCATGTAAGATGTAACTGGATGCTACCGTAACATCAGTCGATGTTGGAAGCCTCAACATACTAATCCGCCATGCCTCTAAAAACCTACAGTCCGAGGACCTAAATGGTACTACCTCAAATCCATAATAAATGTCGCAGTTTTGAACTAACGCAAGTTCAAAACTACGGCACTTATTTTTGATTGGAATTGGATGGAGTAGGAGTAACCATGAACAACTCCGCAGCAGGATATGCAGTCCATTTTCCTCCTACATTCATCTCTGTTTCGTCTAAGATCTTGTTCAACAAGTAGTCTTCACCCTCGTTGATGCCAAATATATTGACAGTGATCTCCACCAAGAAACTGAGTATCTCACGCTTGTTCCACCCGAAGAATGTGATATGCCTGGCAGGTCAGTTACATCTTACATGTCACCATACGTGGTGATGGCACAGACCACAAAGATTTCAGATTCCCCCACTCTGAACCAACTTGATGCATGGTCCAGGTAGACACACCACTTCTTTTCCCGGTGTCCCCTATTCCCCGATTTGTTTCCGCAACATACTTGCGTTCACCTCCTATCATTCAAGACTAGCTCCTCTTTTTTCTTCGGTTTCTTCAAATTCTAACGCGATGCAAGAGTGTTCAACTAGTAGAAGTGGATTCTGCAACTTGAGTGGTGATGGGGTGCTATATATGCACATGTAGCAAACATCATTATGTTCATGGTTGAATGTTGTTGGCTCGGTACATTTACGCACTGGTATTAACTAGTAAATGTGCCTGTGTGTTGCAACGGGAGAAATAAATCATAACATGCCTTTGACAACCCATTTGTGTTGCCACACCTTGCCACGCCCCTCTTCACCGCCATCGCCAAATGGTGGTGACGTGCCCACCTGTTCGCGATGAACGTGATCAATCCCAAGGTGCCATGTGGCCAAGTGCTGGGTTGGAAGCTATCACTCCGATGTCATGCACCAAAGAATGTTGGGTTTGTCTAATATTCATACTCAAAAGTTGTCAGGTTCAGTCAACACATTTCCCCCATGACCTCTCTTCGCCCTGCCAGCGTGTTCTTCTTCCTCCAACCCGGTCAATCTGCCGGCAGCCAACGACTCTAACACACACCGCCTGACCTCATGTCTTTCATGAGCTATCCTTGTGGGGTCCCAATTCTGGAGGTTAATCGTGTTGATCGAGCATGAAATTTTATTAGAACTTTTCATCTCGATGCACTAGTGCAGAACCGGGCAATAGCATCGGTTTGTAAGGCCCTTTAGTGCCGGTTCCATAACCGGCACTAAAGTGTGGGCACTAAAGCCCCCCCCCCCACCTTAGTACCGGTTCAGCACGAACCGGTGCTAAAGGGCAACCACGTGGCACGAGCCAGCTCCGGGGGCCTGGAGCCCTTTAGTACCGGTTGGTAAGACCAACCGGTACTATAAGGTTTGGGGGGTTTAGTTTTATGATTTTTTTTCATTTAATTTTGTGTTTCCATTTTAATTCTTTTTTGTTTGCTGGTATTTTACGATACTACACATTGTACACGTTTATATATATATATATATATAGAGAGAGAGAGAGAGAATTTCTAGTAGAACCAATCATGCATATATATATCATCAATGTCTCACAAACCACCATATTAATTAGTTCACACATACACACATGTATAGCTATATACAATTTCTCCTACATATGCATGTTGCCTTCGGAGCCAGTGGCATTAGCCTAATTTGTGCCTTCGGAGCACGATGACAATTGGAAGTGGTTTTCATGGGGGCGGTAGCGGGTAATAGTATTCTCCCTTCGGATTTATGACCTGGTCGAGCAAAAATCCCGCTATTTCCTCTTGAAGTGCTTCTACGCGCTCCGTTTCTAGGAGCTTCTCCCGCATCTCTTTGAACTGTTAAGAAGAAGATCAATATGCATGTGTATTAGTTGTGTGACTAGATATCGATAATGGTGTAAAAATTGTGAATAGTGTTCTGACAAGCGTACCCATTCCTGTCTTTGAGATCTGCTCCTTTCGGACGCCATCATGCGAATGTTCTCGCAAACGCAGAATGCACACAGATCAGTCCCCTGCGCCTGCTTCAGGGCCTTTACGAGAATGGAATTTGATCAGATAATAATTAATCAAGCATGATAATTAAAGAGATGGCAGCTAGCTAGCTAGCTAGTACTACTTAATTACTTACCTTGGGTCAAAACCATTTAAGCTTTTTTTTCCATTCGCCTTCCGTGACGCTGATGAACCTTGCCCAAGCTCTGCCCGCCGACAAAGAAAATGAATAAAGGGGTTATTAAATAGTTCATATCATGAAATGACGAACTAAATAGGCCGAGATATATAGTTAATAATGATTGAAATTACCTGTTGACTATCCCAAACAAGATGTTATAGTCAGTATTTGCTTTGAGTAGTGAGTCCAGTATTTCAACTGTTCCGTCGTCAACTTTAATTATACACAAGACCCAGTGAAATCTGCATGCACACACGTTTGCATGTCTTAATTAATCGGGCATATGTAAGCAAAAACATGTAGCTAGCTAGTAGGCAAAAACAAAGAATTTGTAGTACAAGACAATGTGACTCACTGAAAGTTGTAAGGAAGTAGTATATCTTCATTGTATTTGAGGCGCTTCAAGAACTCTAGCATGTTGTCCTCTACGTCCTTTTGATGATGTGAATTTATTAGCCATGTGTATTCATTAACGGTGTTTGGGTCAATGAACCCAATGCCAAAGCGTCCACCTTTTCTCATTTCATACATCTTCATCCTGCATAATACCACAGAAAAGAATATAGTGAGGATAATTACAGGTAATGATTGATCAAAAGGATCACTACAGCTAGCTTGAGACTTAAATTACAGAAAGAAATCACTTACAGACAATAGCAACTGACGATAGATTTGCCGAATGCGTCTTGATTGTATAACTAAAACAGTTCAGAATACTCAACGGACAGAGCTTTCTCATGCAAGAATGCTCCTCCTTGACATTCACCATGAGGGACAATCGATCTAAAATCTTGGTAATGTTCATGTACCATTGATGCAATTCATACATTCTCGTTGGGAGGTTCTTGACCTTGTCTGGCTCGACCAAAGGTTGGCCCCGGACATATTTCCGTTTTATTTCATCCTCTCTAAGCACAGGCATGGGCTCGATCTCGAGGAGTTGTCCAACAGTGATGTTGAGAACTTCAGCCTGCATTATATGGTCCTTGGTTATTACCACATTGCCCACCTCGGGAACGTAAACTGTTTGCCCACAATAATATTGGGCGCGCGTACTGTCACGTGTTGTTGGCACAACAAGCGAGGGGATCGATTGCGCCGCCTGTTCTCCCAGTTGGGGAATGGTTTTCCCGCATTTTTTGACAGCTGCTTGTTGTTTGCTCGATCCCGAGCTTGCCTCCTTACGTAGACATGCTCGATTTAACTTCCTGATGTGGCACTCATAGTCTGTGTCAACAGGCTTGGGAGCTGGTGGTTGAGCCATACGAATGAAGTGGTCAATCGTTTCCTCAGGCACTTTCTCCCTTGGCGGCGGTGGCGGTTTCGGTGCAAAATGGGCTTCCACCTCGGCCTTTGATATGGCTGTGTTTTCCTCCTCGGACTTGTCATAAGGCCTTTGCGGAAGAGGCGTGAGGCTTGGACCATATTTATATCGCTTGCCTCCGTCTGTACTTCATGTACTACCTCGACTCGTACCGCTACGCACCATAGCTGCGGGGTGTCTCTTCTGCGATTGTTGAGGCGGTGGAGACGGCTGACGGGGCTGAGTTGGACGAGGAGGAGTGGCCTGAAGCTGTGCCGGACTTGGAGGAGGAGTGGCCTGAGGTTGTGCCGGACTTGGAGGAGGAGTGGACGTCTGACGCTGTGGCGGACTTGGAGGAGGAGGAGTGGCCTGACACTTTGCCGGACTTGGAGGAGGAGTGGCCTGACACTTTGCCAGACTTGGTGGACTTGCAGGAGCGGGAGTCTGCTGACTCGGTGGCGGACTTCGACGAGGAGTCGGCTGACGCGGTGTCGGTGGCCTTCGAAAGATGATGCAATCCTTTTTCCATAGGATGATACGATGTTTGGCCTCTCCGAGAAAGCGCTCGTCGTCACCTCCAAGAATGTCAAGCTGTAGCTCCGAATATGGTGGGTCCACCACCTCATCAACCAAGACACGAGCATAGCCCGCTGGAATTGGGTTGCAATGGAAGGTTGCCTCGGGGGGATTTGTAAAAGCAACGACGTCCGCCACCTTCATGGATATGTTCTTCATTTTGACGTGTAGCTCGCAGTTAGTGTTCTCCGTGATGTCATCCACGGGGTATCTACCCAGCATTGCGTCATCCGGGGCGGAACCCACGCTGCTTCTCGGCATGGATGGGGTGGTGCTATCCAATGCTGGATCATCCGCTAGCTGCTGCAGCTACTGAGACCCCATTTGCTGGGTAAGTGAGTCGATCTGCTCCTTCTGCCGCTGGAATTTGACTGCCAATTCCGCTTGACTTGCTTCTAGGCCTTGAAGGCATTCATAGTCCCGCTTCGTCTGCTCCTCCTCCATCTTTCTCTTCTTCTCCTCCGCAATCTTCTTTCTCGCACGGGTTCTGTAGTCGGTGTTCCAGTCTGAAAACCTCTCATACCACGGAATAGCGCCCTTGCCTCGTGTTCTTCCCGGGTGTTCAGGATTTCCCAGGGCACGCGTAAGCTCGTCGTTCTCTCTATTGGGCTGGAACACCCCCGATCGTGCCTCTTCTATTGCAATAACTATCGCATCGTCGGCTCCCTTTAGACTTGCCTTCGTCGAAACATTGCCTGTCTTCGGGTCCAACTCCCCACCATGCGCATAGAACCAAGTCCTGCACCTGGGGGGCCAGCTCTTAGTAACCGGAGTGACACCTGCATCCTCCATCTCTTTCTCAGACTTATCCCACTTAGGCATTGCCACCGCATAGCCACCTGGCCCCAGCTTATGGAACTTATCCTTTTTTCCGGCTTTCTTCTTGTTTATTCTCGACCGTTCCTTAGCTAATTCCGAATCCTTGAATTTCACGAAATCGTCCCAATGAGCACGTTGGTTCTCTAGTGTTCCCTCGAATACTGGAGTCTTCCTTCCTCCCTTGACGTACTTGTCCCATTCACGATTCTTGTGGTTCTTAAATGCAACCGCCATCTTCCTAAGAGCAGTGTCCTTGACTTTCTGCACATCTGCTTCTTCCCAGAACATTATTAGTAAACCGGGGATCACATGTGATATCCCGCGCCCATGAGTCTGGATGAAAAAGAGGCAGTCTGAGGCCAAACCAAGCATACGCTTCTTCCCAGAACTGTTTTGCGTGCGAACAATGAATGAGCGCATGCTCCAGATTCTCGTCCATAGCCAAACAAACATTGCATCGACGGATCTCTGCAATATGTCGATAGTTAAGAGTGGCCTCATCTGGGAGAATTCCACGAAGAACCCTCCAACAGAACCACTCTAACCTTGGGGATGACATTCAATTTCCATAGAGATTTCGACAACTGTGTATCTTCCTCTGAGGTTCCGGTAGCCGTCCCTTCCTCTAGAGCAGCATGCTCTTTCTGAGTCATGAGAGCATGGTATGCCGACTTTACAGTGTAGTTCCCCGATCTTTCGAATGCCCATGCAAGAAAATCATCTCCTCCTCCTTGCCGAATAGGGATATTCAAAATTGCTTCAGCATCAGGAGCAATGAAAGTATGACGAACAAGTTCTTGTCTCCACGACCAATTAGATGGGTCAATAAGCTCGGACACACGCTCGACGGTCGTATGTTGTGGCCGAAAGATAGGAGACATGGATATTGTACCTGGAATCCACTTGTCGTTCCAAACCGAGATGGAAGAGCCATCGCCTACGCGGGAAATCAGTCCGGACCGTAGGGCCTCCCTCCCCGCGATGATCGCCCTCCAAGTGGCCGACGCCGACTTGGGTACAGTAGCCCGCATGAAGTCAGTGTCGGGAAAGTAACGGCCTTTCAAGACTCTTGCACAAAGAGAATTGGGATTGGTGATGAGCCGCCACCCATGTTCGGGGCTCTGCCAAATCCATCCAGCAGCTAGCTAGGCTGCTTCGTTTGGTACGTGTACCTCTTGCTGTTTGCGTCCACCTACGGCGAGTCTCTGCTCAAACCGGCCGGAAAGTAATCGGTCGCGGTAGCTTGTACGCGCACATTGTCGGAAAGTACTCGACGGTTGCGTCGTCAAGGTTGGGACTATGCCAACAATTGGTATCTAGAGCTTTGGTGTATTGGCGTGATTTTCGGAAAGCAATCGAAGTATCATGTCGAACACATCCAAGGAGGCCGTGACGGCGGCAGCGGGAGCACCGATGCCGATGGTGGGGGGATCACAATTCACCCGTCTGGATCGAGAGGACTACGCACTATGGGCGATGAACATGGAGGTCTTGATGGAGGGAGCTGAGTATTGGGAAGCCGTCGACCCCGGGCGGCGCCGAGTACGCGAAGGGCGCGGCGAAGTACCGGAAGGATCGTCAGGCGTTAATGGCGATCTACTCCGCCATGCCGAAGGATGTGCTGCAACACCTCGTCGGAAAGAACTCGGCGAAGGAACATCACGGGGGTCACCGGTGCTGCCATGGAGCATCAGCGCGCTGGTGCTGCAATGGGATATCGTCGGCGTCATCGGTGCTGCAATGGGACATTGTCAGGTCGCCGGTGTTGTGATCTAGCATCGCTGGGGTTCCGTCAAGGTTGGGACTATGCCAACAGGGGCAACGTCACCGGCGGTGCCTGCTGTAATTGCAACTCGGGGGAGGGGGCATGCTACGAACTACGTGGCGCTGCAACTCGGCGATGCTGAAGGCGGCACAAAGATCTCCGGTGCTCTGACTCGACAACATCACTGGTGCTGCATACGGCGGTTGACAACGTCAACGACTGCTGCATATGGTGGCAATCGTGGAGCAGAGTCAGTGCTGCGATGGAACATCACGGAGGTCACCGGTGCTGCCATGGAGCATCAGCGCGCCGGTGCTGCAATGGGATATCGTCGGCGCCATCGGTGCTGCAATGGGACATTGTCAGGTCGCCGGTGTTGTGATCTAGCATCGCTGGGGTTGTGGAGGTGTTGCGATGGAGCATATGCTGCGCCACGGGGTGCTGCGATGGAACATCGTCCTCGACGCCGGAGCTGCTGCAGCCAAGGACGGGCACTCCGACGAACGGACGATGTTGTCGGTGGGAGAGGGGCTGCTTCTGCGGGAAACGAGCGGCCGGCAATGGCTGTCGCGAGCAGGCGGAGAGACAAGGTCCATCCTCATGGATGTCGGGCAAGAGGAGGAAAACGGGTTGTGAGCCTATGATCGAACGCCCTGTGCGCCTAGTCGGACGGCTACCGAGGCGACTCATTTTTTGTAAGGGAAACGCTTATATCCGGTCGGCCGGCGGAACTTTGCGCCGGTCGCCTCGCGCTGTTGCTCAGCTGGCTTCTCATGCATGCCATGTGCGCATAGAGCCCACCCACCTTTTTATCCGGGATTTTTACCCCCAATCGGTATCCAGACGTTTCTTATCCACACATTGCCTTATCTCTTCTCCAAGCGGCCGAGCTCATCCCCATCCTCGGTTTCTTCTCTTTAGCCATGGCCACCCGCTCACTCAATCCTGCCACAAGCCATGGCATGACCACCATGATGCGAGACGAAGGTGCACCACGTGCTGCAACCGTGAGACTGGGGTGCTACCACGGCGGCGACCACGCACTGCAATTCGTGGAGGCCGGGTGTGCGTGAAGACGGTGACCACCAACACCGCGGGCGACAGCGACCCGGGGATGCTCCGTGTGCTGCAACCGCGGTGACGGGGCGCACCCCGGGGAGACGGCGATGCTGGAACTAGCTGCCGTTTTTGCTGCAACCAGCCGGTGAAGGCGCTGGAACCAGTGCGGCGGTGGCTGTGCGGCGATGCTGAATCACGGCGACAAGTGCGGGGAGATCCGGCGACATTTTTTTTGTTGGAACCATGATTTGATTTTGCTCCAGCATCTTCCTTTTTGTTTGAAACCAACCAAATTTTTTGCTACCACGTTTTGTATTTGCTGGAACCAGTGTATCAATTTGCTACCACCGTCTTTGATATTTGCTGGAACTAACCAAAATTTTGCTGCCATGTTTTTTTGCCGGAACCATTTGTATCACCTTTGCTACAACCGTATTGGATTTTTGCTACTACTGGCGCTGTCGATTGTTACATCTGTCTTTTGATGAATCATGAGGTTGCCTAGACCCGGGAGTATGTATTCTTTGCTGCAACCATTATCATTTTTTGCTACTACCGGTGTTCATTGTTATCTTCATGCCCATACAAAGAAGAACTTGAGCAACAGCGACCATCGAGGGTGGCGACAAGTTTTTCGACGGGCGTGGGATGCTGCAAGGAGCATCGACCTAGGGGCGCCACGGCGCCTTGCCGGAGCGCACGGGCGCGTCAACTACGTGCAAGTTGCGCGTCGGTTGGTGCAGGAGGGGATTTTTTTTGTTCATATATGCGTGACTGAACGGGTACGGAAAGGCATCTCCACGGGATCAGACGGCCCTGGTGCGGCCAATCGGACGGCTGACGTGGGACCGGCCGAAATTTCGGCCGGCGGACCGGCGTCTAGTACTGGCCTTTTTGTAAACATCATCCGCTTTACGCGTAGAAGCGGCCATCGTAATATTTTACAAACTTTGAAAGCTGGATCAGCCGAGCACTCATAGTTAATTTTTTTTATGAAGATAGGCAGTTGCGTCGGGTTTTTTCTTTCACGTGAAAGAGCCTAGTGCATCATTATGTTGATGGACCCAATGTAAGTAGCAATCTATTCATAATATGTCATGCATGTATATGGACACTACGTATGTGCTGAGTGTGGGCCAATTAGCTGTGGTTCATGTATTCACTACGTGCATGCATGCATGCATACTTTTCTTTTAATTAAAACATATATACAACTAGCTGGTTTGTATACATATTATGAACTGACTAACAGACTATTGCTCCTTCCGTTTCTAAATATAAGTCTTTTAAGAGATTTTACTACGTAGTACATATGGATGTATATATATGGACATATTCTCGAGTGTAGATTCACTCATTTTGCTTTTTATATAGTCCTTATCAAAATCTTTAAAAAGACTAATATTTAGAAATGGAGGAAGTAGCGAATATATGCCATGCATGCATACTTGCTTGAATTAAACTAAGAATTTTTTTTGCATGGTAATACGTGTCTCATTCATATTATAAAAAGCAAAGTACAAGTCAGGTAAGGACCGACATGACAAAACTGAAAAGAGAGTAGAATATCTCTAAGCTTAACACCAACGCCCGTCACCGTCACCTGCCTTCGGCACCACCATACCAACCACCGAAGAAAAGAATGATGGATCACCTCCTCATCCGAGATCGACGCGGCTCCATCGCTGATATGCAGCTTTGTGGACCTTCAAGGTGGCTCACCAAAAGTGAAGCCCTTACCATTGAATGAATCAGACTGGGGCAACACCCTGGACACGCCATCGAACTCCAGATCTGGCACCCCACCACGACTAAGACGCCGAAGGAGGAAACCATACCTGCCATCCACGAACCCAGCAGACATTCCATCTTCCATATGTCGTCGATGCAGAGCACAATCTGCATCCGCTCCTGGACTACCTCCCAAGCTCCACGCCGACGCTAGAGGAAACATCGTCGCAACGGCGGAGCCCGAGGACACAGGTCTGCCGCGAGGATGCCGCCGCCGCCACACCATCCTTACTTGAACAGACTGGTTTTCAAATTCATCCCCAACCATAGGACCAATGGCCTCGCCAGGGACAGATCTGAAGAATCTTTATTCAGGGCTGTCATCGTTGCCGCCGAAGCCAAGATGATGAACAACCTAAAAACCTAGACTACGAGAGAGTAAAAACGATCCACGATCGTGGATCCGGCGACCCCCTTCACCACCGACGACCGAGGTCGCCGGCGGAGGGGAGCCGCCTGAGGACGGCGCTAGAAGACTGGCCTCATGGCGGCGGCTAGGGTTCCAGCCGCCAAGACGCGAGAGGAAAAACAATTAAATTAAGAAATTGACCAAGGGAGTCGTCAATCCAATGGAGCAGTACGTATGTACGTCACCGTTATTTCGTGGGTCCATGGAATTAATCTTTTATTTTCTGATTAAATACATGGACTTTATCAAATCAAAGCACATTAAGCCGATGAGATTAACTAGGTGAAGCACTTGTGATTGTATACATAACCTCAAAAAAACTTGAAATTGTATACACGGTGAAATCTACTATATCTAAATAGCTACCCCCGCTACTAGGAATTCTCTTGCTTCTCCTTGAATCACATCACCCAAATTAATTTAGCCGTTGGATATATTAGATTAGTCTACGGTAGCCATGGGATCTACACATTAAAAGCCACCGAGGCTTGCATGCAAATGCATGTAGTAAATGACGCCTAAAGAGAGGTTTAATCAAGAAGAAGAAAACTGAAGCATGCATGCAGCTCATATACTCCAATGCTCACATGAAAGAAAGTGACGCATGCATCTATATTTTTGTTTCGTTTCTGTCCAGTTTTGCACTTATACATAGAGATGTACATTTATTTATTTATAAATATTGATAAACAAATTATCTTGCTACAAGAGAATTTGTAAAAACACTATATAGGTTGATTAGTTCAACGCAGTTTTAATTTCATACAAACTCTAATGGCGCATTTCACTCTTTTAGCTTTGGTGCTTGACAAATTAAACATTAGTTTTTTTTTCACATTTGTTCAAGCCTAGACCGTAATTATTTTTAAAACGCCTATTCACCACTCCTTCCTCTTGGCGACATCCAAGACCTTTCAAAATATCTCTTAGACTCTTGATTACAATGGCAACAAACTATAAATACAATGGCAACAATAAAATCAGAAAAACATTCTAGAGGCTATAGTTTTGTCAAGCATCTTTTAGACTCTTGATTACAATGGCAACAAACTATCTCTTGATTACAATGGCAACAAACTATAAATACTGATTGCTATCATAATATCTTTGCCACTCATAATCAACGAAATCTTGTGATACCATACATTAGGAGCTACCCACACTGAGGCATACATGAACAGATGACTTGAGTTAGGAAGTCGGAAACTCTGACTGTCCAAATTATGCATGTTTCCTGGAAAGATAATGCTAGTCAGCAAGCATGCCAACAAAACGTGTATCCTCACTTTTGTCCTACTTTCTCAGTGTTATATGGTAATTCCACAACATGAAAACTGAATACTCCAACAGGTAGTTTTATTTCTGAGATTCCTAAGCACTATTATTCAAGTAATAAGCTTTGGGGCTTTATCATATATTTCTTTTAAAAACAAACTGGATAAGCAGCCTTAATCAAGTTGGCCAATTGTGTTGGATTAGTTCTCCAATCAATGGTGGAAATGACCAGTGTTCTGCTAGTCAACACAGCAGAAAGGAACTCCTGAAGATGGCCAACAAAATTGACAGATGTCATAAAGAACAACAAATCGTCTGAACACAAGGGATTCCTTCTTTGCATCCACGTAATGTGCAAGCCAATTATAAAATTGAGAAACCAAAAATTCAGAATTATATGAGTTTTCTATGCTCATCAATATTATTTGCTACCAATACAAAAACATTGAAAATGCTGAAATACAGTAATCTAGATGTATAAAACAAGAGATTAGCATCTAGAATCATGTCAATCGATTCCTCTAACTCACTACACCACAACACTTGATTGTGGGTAGTGAATTGCCGGGAGAAATAGCTGAACAAGGGCAAATGAACTGTCGGGACATTTGTTACTGCCGGCACAAGTACATGAGGTCATATAAACTGCCGTTAGAACTTCAGCAAAGAGGGCATACTATTTGCCGGTACATTGAAGGACACACTATCTGCCAGGAGACCTAAATCATGGCACACTTCCTCTCGGGACAGGGAATATATTAATATCGCGAAGATACCAATTACACCCGGCCTCTGTACCAACAAGATGTCCAAAGGCATCAAGGATACACAAAACCAAAAAATAAAATAAAAAGAAGAAGGAAAAAAGCCCCACCATTGTGATCAATCACTAGGAATAGCGGCACTATAACCACCACCGAAGACAACACCCTGATTTCAAAGTTCTCCAAAAGCAACATCTCCAAGAAGAAAACAATGAACAATCGTTGTCGTTGCCCGACAGAAGATCTTGGGTTTTCAACCTAGAGAAAGTTTGAGTTCGCCAAAAACATTGCCTTCAACAAGGCCATTGCCAGGTACAACCAATAAATGCCAGACCGTGGGTTTTCACCCTGGGACTCAAGAATCTGTACTCGTGAAGCACCACCAAAATTGCAGTCCTCCAGTGTTGCCGTCCCCGCTTGAGAAGGCCACTGTTGCAAGTCACCAAACACCCATCACACAGTCTTAATCGCATCTAATGCACCTTTCTGTCAATGCTTCAAGACCTCCAATCGCAGCCGTCATGACTTTCTCCACCTCTATCAATGCCTTGGAATCTTGACTTAACATGTCCCATGACTCTGATAAAAAAGTGAAGCTTCGTGCCACGCCCTCTTGGAGACATGTTGGCTGATAATATGAGCGCGCGTGACCTGAGTCTTTTCGATCTAGATAACCAGGGGCAGCATACGCCAATCCGTATAGATCTCTGTCGGGAAAGACCGGAACTCGTCAGCGGACAGATCGAAGAGGTCGACATCCGGAGATCCATTCATGCCAGACCGGCGCAACCAGGCCACCAGATCCAGCGCGCCAGGAGATCCATTCACGCATACCTACAGCATGGGTGATGCGTGCGCGGCCACAGTAGTTGCGCAGGGTGACTTGATTTAGCGCCTGGAACTACAGCAGGAACCAGTCCGCAGCCTACTCCACAGTCCACACCGGGACGTGCGCCGCGATCCGCAATCCACAGCAGTCATCTTGATGTGCCACGGTCAACGCCAGGATTTGGCCTCTCGACCATTTCGACGCTCGCCCATTCACATGGCGATGGTAGAAGAACTACTAGGGCCAAGAGAAAGAGACGGGGAACACCTCGCCGCTGCCGTCCGCCATCTGATGGCCTCCTCCAGCGGCGGCTGGGTGGCTTGGTGTTGTGGAAGGAGTCAGTTGGTGGTGGTGGCTGCACCTCCACGGGGCGACCCGGGATGCTAGGGCGTCCTCTGAAACCTTCCTGAGGACCTAAGTAATCTCACAACAATTTGAATGTTGATTTTTTTTAAACTATGATGATTTTTATAGCAAATTCGGAAACTATGCACCCTAATGCAGAAAAAATCAAAAGTATCACCCTGTCGGCCTCATGTTGGCCGAAGAGAGACTTTTCGGCCAACCGTTGGCCAAAAAGGACTTTTCGGCCAACAGTTGGCCAAAGAGTCCCTCTTCGGGCAACACTTGCTCTATTTATACTAAAAATCCTAATTGATATGAATTTTCTAAAACAGTAGAGCCGGTGTTGGCCGAAGAGCGACTCTTTGGCCAACTGTTGGCCGAAAAGTCCTTTTTGGCCAACGGTTGGCCGAAAAGTCTCTCTTCGGCCAACATGAGGCCGACAGGGTGATACTTTTGATTTTTTCTGCATTAGGGTGCATAGTTTCCGAATTTGCTATAAAAATCATCATAGTTTCAAAAAAAACCTTGAATGTTTTGTAAAATAGGGTCTAGCATATTATACATGTACATGTATTTGTATATGTATGTAATTGTATTATGATCATCTATATAAAGAGACGTGAGGTTGGATGTTAGCCACCCACGCAAAACCCTAAACCTACCTCTTCAACTTGGTATCAGCAAGGTCGGGCCGCCGCCGCACGTCCCTCGCGTCGCCGCCCGATCCCATCTTCCGCGTCGCCACCATTGCCACAGGGCCGCCGCGCTAACACTACGCGCCGCCCGATCCATCCGCCGCCACCGCGCGCCGTCCTTCCGCGCCGCCGCTGCCGCGAGTTTCTTCTCCGCCGTCGCGCGCTGTCCTCCTCCGCGCTGCCGCGTCAGGGGGCATGACATTGACGCAGAAGAAGTATGCACTTGATCTCGTTCATCGCGTCAACATGGATAACTGCAAGTCCACTTCCACTCCACTTGCTACATCCGAGAGCCTTTCGCGTCAAAGTGGTGCATTGCTGAGTACTGACGACTCTTTCAGGTATCGCAGTGTAGTTGGAGCACTTCAGTATCTGATGCTCACTCGTCCAGATATCTCCTTTGCCATGAACAAAGTGTGCCAGTTCCTGTCTCAGCCTTTAGAGGTTCATTGGGAAGCAGTTAAGCGTATTCTGAGGTATGTCAAAGGTACGCTAGACACGGGACTACGGATTCGTAAGTCCAAATTTACTGGAGTCAGTATATTCACCGATGCAGACTGGGCAGGCTGTGTTGATGACAGGCGTTCTACTGGTGGCTTTGCTATATTTGTTGGACCCAATCTTATATCTTAGAGTTTCAAGAAGCAGCCTACAGTCTCGAGGTCTAGCACTGAGGCAGAGTATAAGTCATTGGCCAATGGCACGGCAGCGCACACCCATATTGTGGTGTGATAACTTTGGGGCAACTTACCTGACGGCGAATCCAGTGTTTCATGCTCGGGACAAACACATTGAGATTGATTTCCACTTTGTGAGGGAACGAGTAGCTGTTGGTAAACTGGAAGTCAGGTTTATCTTAACTGTGATCAGCTAGCGGATGTATTTACTAAACCCGCTACCCGACAGATGCTAGACCGTTTTAGAACCAATCTGAATCTTGTATATACGTAGTTCAGACTGAGGGGGCATGTAAAATAGGGTCTAGCATATTGTACATGTACACGTATTTGTATACGTATGTAATTGTATTATGATCATCTATATAAAAAGACGTGAGGCTGGATGTTAGCCACCCACGCAAAACCCTAAACCTACCTCTTCAACTTGTTTACCTTTCTGCATTCCCCAAGCACCTTTAGGCCTTCCAGTAGAACCATACCTGAACAACACGTAGCAGAACTCCCGCGGCCTCTCGTGCTCACACAGCCCTTGCCGGTTTGTCGCCATAGTCTAACCCCTGCTGAATCACAAAATGGGGCAAGAGCTGTCTTCATGTGAAACCCCTGCTGATACGACTGGCGCCGCATTAGAGGCAGAGACAGCTGACCAGACCCTCTCCTCCGGACAGGATGGGTCCAGCGGCATGAACGCATCCCCACACCTGAGCACGGTGAGGACAGCGGCGACGTACTCCACCGACGGTGAGGCGTACACCCCCACGACCCTAGGGTTGTGCCGCGCCTCCCCTGTGTCGATCCTAGTAGCACCCGGGGAACCGTCGTCTCCATCCATGGAGGCCGGTGGTAGGTCAAGGAGGCGCTGTGGCGATGGCGCGATGCAGTGGATAGGAGGTCGCCACAGGTGAACCGGCGCTCTCGGCCGCCCGCGTGGACGACTGCTAGTAGTGCGGGCCTCCGGGGCGCTTCTCCAGCGCAAGGAATACACCTTCGAGCTAATGCTTGTGTACTACACACAGAGTACCGTTTTACCCGGCACCAGGAGACGCGCATATCTATTGTATCACATGGTCTGCTCTACTATAGGCCTCATCTCGACTCTGACTGAACCAGGTATTATAGATTCACGTTTGAACCATGTAAGATGTAACTGGATGCTACCGTAACATCAGTCGATGTTGGAAGCCTCAACATACTAATCCGCCATGCCTCTAAAAAGCCTACAGTCCGAGGACCTAAATGGTACTACCTCAAATCCATAATAAATGTCGCAGTTTTGAACTAACGCAAGTTCAAAACTACGGCACTTATTTTTGATTGGAATTGGATGGAGTA
Source organism: Triticum timopheevii (assembly GCA_963921465.1). Taxonomy (NCBI): domain Eukaryota; kingdom Viridiplantae; phylum Streptophyta; class Magnoliopsida; order Poales; family Poaceae; genus Triticum; species Triticum timopheevii. Next base: position 19,107,790 of record OY997274.1, read on the forward strand.
GGAGTAACCATGAACAACTCCGCAGCAGGATATGCAGTCCATTTTCCTCCTACATTCATCTCTGTTTCGTCTAAGATCTTGTTCAACAAGTAGTCTTCGCCCTCGTTGATGCCAAATATATTGACAGTGATCTCCACCAAGAAACTGAGTATCTCACGCTTGTTCCACCCGAAGAATGTGATATGCCTGGCAGGTCAGTTACATCTTACATGTCACCATACGTGGTGATGGCACAGACCACAAAGATTTCAGATTCCCCCACTCTGAACCAACTTGATGCATGGTCCAGGTAGACACACCACTTCTTTTCCCGGTGTCCCCTATTCCCCGATTTGTTTCCGCAACATACTTGCGTTCACCTCCTATCATTCAAGACTAGCTCCTCTTTTTTCTTCGGTTTCTTCAAATTCTAACGCGATGCAAGAGTGTTCAACTAGTAGAAGTGGATTCTGCAACTTGAGTGGTGATGGGGTGCTATATATGCACATGTAGCAAACATCATTATGTTCATGGTTGAATGTTGTTGGCTCGGTACATTTACGCACTGGTATTAACTAGTAAATGTGCCTGTGTGTTGCAACGGGAGAAATAAATCATAACATGCCTTTGACAACCCATTTGTGTTGCCACACCTTGCCACGCCCCTCTTCACCGCCATCGCCAAATGGTGGTGACGTGCCCACCTGTTCGCGATGAACGTGATCAATCCCAAGGTGCCATGTGGCCAAGTGCTGGGTTGGAAGCTATCACTCCGATGTCATGCACCAAAGAATGTTGGGTTTGTCTAATATTCATACTCAAAAGTTGTCAGGTTCAGTCAACACATTTCCCCCATGACCTCTCTTCGCCCTGCCAGCGTGTTCTTCTTCCTCCAACCCGGTCAATCTGCCGGCAGCCAACGACTCTAACACACACCGCCTGACCTCATGTCTTTCATGAGCTATCCTTGTGGGGTCCCAATTCTGGAGGTTAATCGTGTTGATCGAGCATGAAATTTTATCAGAACTTTTCATCTCGATGCACTAGTGCAGAACCGGGCAATAGCATCGGTTTGTAAGGCCCTTTAGTGCCGGTTCCATAACCGGCACTAAAGTGTGTGCACTAAAGCCCCCCCCCCCCCCCCCCCCACCTTAGTACCGGTTCAGCACGAACCGGTGCTAAAGGGCAACCACGTGGCACGAGCCAGCTCCGGGGGCCTGGAGCCCTTTAGTACCGGTTGGTAAGACCAACCGGTACTATAAGGTTTGGGGGGTTTAGTTTTATGATTTTTTTTCATTTAATTTTGTGTTTCCATTTTAATTCTTTTTTGTTTGCTGGTATTTTACGATACTACACATTGTACACGTTTATATATATATATATATATATAGAGAGAGAGAGAGAATTTCTAGTAGAACCAATCATGCATATATATATCATCAATGTCTCACAAACCACCATATTAATTAGTTCACACATACACACATGTATAGCTATATACAATTTCTCCTACATATGCATGTTGCCTTCGGAGCCAGTGGCATTAGCCTAATTTGTGCCTTCGGAGCACGATGACAATTGGAAGTGGTTTTCATGGGGGCGGTAGCGGGTAATAGTATTCTCCCTTCGGATTTATGACCTGGTCGAGCAAAAATCCCGCTATTTCCTCTTGAAGTGCTTCTACGCGCTCCGTTTCTAGGAGCTTCTCCCGCATCTCTTTGAACTGTTAAGAAGAAGATCAATATGCATGTGTATTAGTTGTGTGACTAGATATCGATAATGGTGTAAAAATTGTGAATAGTGTTCTGACAAGCGTACCCATTCCTGTCTTTGAGATCTGCTCCTTTCGGACGCCATCATGCGAATGTTCTCGCAAACGCAGAATGCACACAGATCAGTCCCCTGCGCCTGCTTCAGGGCCTTTACGAGAATGGAATTTGATCAGATAATAATTAATCAAGCATGATAATTAAAGAGATGGCAGCTAGCTAGCTAGCTAGTACTACTTAATTACTTACCTTGGGTCAAAACCATTTAAGCTTTTTTTTCCATTCGCCTTCCGTGACGCTGATGAACCTTGCCCAAGCTCTGCCCGCCGACAAAGAAAATGAATAAAGGGGTTATTAAATAGTTCATATCATGAAATGACGAACTAAATAGGCCGAGATATATAGTTAATAATGATTGAAATTACCTGTTGACTATCCCAAACAAGATGTTATAGTCAGTATTTGCTTTGAGTAGTGAGTCCAGTATTTCAACTGTTCCGTCGTCAACTTTAATTATACACAAGACCCAGTGAAATCTGCATGCACACACGTTTGCATGTCTTAATTAATCGGGCATATGTAAGCAAAAACATGTAGCTAGCTAGTAGGCAAAAACAAAGAATTTGTAGTACAAGACAATGTGACTCACTGAAAGTTGTAAGGAAGTAGTATATCTTCATTGTATTTGAGGCGCTTCAAGAACTCTAGCATGTTGTCCTCTACGTCCTTTTGATGATGTGAATTTATTAGCCATGTGTATTCATTAACGGTGTTTGGGTCAATGAACCCAATGCCAAAGCGTCCACCTTTTCTCATTTCATACATCTTCATCCTGCATAATACCACAGAAAAGAATATAGTGAGGATAATTACAGGTAATGATTGATCAAAAGGATCACTACAGCTAGCTTGAGACTTAAATTACAGAAAGAAATCACTTACAGACAATAGCAACTGACGATAGATTTGCCGAATGCGTCTTGATTGTATAACTAAAACAGTTCAGAATACTCAACGGACAGAGCTTTCTCATGCAAGAATGCTCCTCCTTGACATTCACCATGAGGGACAATCGATCTAAAATCTTGGTAATGTTCATGTACCATTGATGCAATTCATACATTCTCGTTGGGAGGTTCTTGACCTTGTCTGGCTCGACCAAAGGTTGGCCCCGGACATATTTCCGTTTTATTTCATCCTCTCTAAGCACAGGCATGGGCTCGATCTCGAGGAGTTGTCCAACAGTGATGTTGAGAACTTCAGCCTGCATTATATGGTCCTTGGTTATTACCACATTGCCCACCTCGGGAACGTAAACTGTTTGCCCACAATAATATTGGGCGCGCGTACTGTCACGTGTTGTTGGCACAACAAGCGAGGGGATCGATTGCGCCGCCTGTTCTCCCAGTTGGGGAATGGTTTTCCCGCATTTTTTGACAGCTGCTTGTTGTTTGCTCGATCCCGAGCTTGCCTCCTTACGTAGACATGCTCGATTTAACTTCCTGATGTGGCACTCATAGTCTGTGTCAACAGGCTTGGGAGCTGGTGGTTGAGCCATACGAATGAAGTGGTCAATCGTTTCCTCAGGCACTTTCTCCCTTGGCGGCGGTGGCGGTTTCGGTGCAAAATGGGCTTCCACCTCGGCCTTTGATATGGCTGTGTTTTCCTCCTCGGACTTGTCATAAGGCCTTTGCGGAAGAGGCGTGAGGCTTGGACCATATTTATATCGCTTGCCTCCGTCTGTACTTCATGTACTACCTCGACTCGTACCGCTACGCACCATAGCTGCGGGGTGTCTCTTCTGCGATTGTTGAGGCGGTGGAGACGGCTGACGGGGCTGAGTTGGACGAGGAGGAGTGGCCTGAAGCTGTGCCGGACTTGGAGGAGGAGTGGCCTGAGGTTGTGCCGGACTTGGAGGAGGAGTGGACGTCTGACGCTGTGGCGGACTTGGAGGAGGAGGAGTGGCCTGACACTTTGCCGGACTTGGAGGAGGAGTGGCCTGACACTTTGCCAGACTTGGTGGACTTGCAGGAGCGGGAGTCTGCTGACTCGGTGGCGGACTTCGACGAGGAGTCGGCTGACGCGGTGTCGGTGGCCTTCGAAAGATGATGCAATCCTTTTTCCATAGGATGATACGATGTTTGGCCTCTCCGAGAAAGCGCTCGTCGTCACCTCCAAGAATGTCAAGCTGTAGCTCCGAATATGGTGGGTCCACCACCTCATCAACCAAGACACGAGCATAGCCCGCTGGAATTGGGTTGCAATGGAAGGTTGCCTCGGGGGGATTTGTAAAAGCAACGACGTCCGCCACCTTCATGGATATGTTCTTCATTTTGACGTGTAGCTCGCAGTTAGTGTTCTCCGTGATGTCATCCACGGGGTATCTACCCAGCATTGCGTCATCCGGGGCGGAACCCACGCTGCTTCTCGGCATGGATGGGGTGGTGCTATCCAATGCTGGATCATCCGCTAGCTGCTGCAGCTACTGAGACCCCATTTGCTGGGTAAGTGAGTCGATCTGCTCCTTCTGCCGCTGGAATTTGACTGCCAATTCCGCTTGACTTGCTTCTAGGCCTTGAAGGCATTCATAGTCCCGCTTCGTCTGCTCCTCCTCCATCTTTCTCTTCTTCTCCTCCGCAATCTTCTTTCTCGCACGGGTTCTGTAGTCGGTGTTCCAGTCTGAAAACCTCTCATACCACGGAATAGCGCCCTTGCCTCGTGTTCTTCCCGGGTGTTCAGGATTTCCCAGGGCACGCGTAAGCTCGTCGTTCTCTCTATTGGGCTGGAACACCCCCGATCGTGCCTCTTCTATTGCAATAACTATCGCATCGTCGGCTCCCTTTAGACTTGCCTTCGTCGAAACATTGCCTGTCTTCGGGTCCAACTCCCCACCATGCGCATAGAACCAAGTCCTGCACCTGGGGGGCCAGCTCTTAGTAACCGGAGTGACACCTGCATCCTCCATCTCTTTCTCAGACTTATCCCACTTAGGCATTGCCACCGCATAGCCACCTGGCCCCAGCTTATGGAACTTATCCTTTTTTCCGGCTTTCTTCTTGTTTATTCTCGACCGTTCCTTAGCTAATTCCGAATCCTTGAATTTCACGAAATCGTCCCAATGAGCACGTTGGTTCTCTAGTGTTCCCTCGAATACTGGAGTCTTCCTTCCTCCCTTGACGTACTTGTCCCATTCACGATTCTTGTGGTTCTTAAATGCAACCGCCATCTTCCTAAGAGCAGTGTCCTTGACTTTCTGCACATCTGCTTCTTCCCAGAACATTATTAGTAAACCGGGGATCACATGTGATATCCCGCGCCCATGAGTCTGGATGAAAAAGAGGCAGTCTGAGGCCAAACCAAGCATACGCTTCTTCCCAGAACTGTTTTGCGTGCGAACAATGAATGAGCGCATGCTCCAGATTCTCGTCCATAGCCAAACAAACATTGCATCGACGGATCTCTGCAATATGTCGATAGTTAAGAGTGGCCTCATCTGGGAGAATTCCACGAAGAACCCTCCAACAGAACCACTCTAACCTTGGGGATGACATTCAATTTCCATAGAGATTTCGACAACTGTGTATCTTCCTCTGAGGTTCCGGTAGCCGTCCCTTCCTCTAGAGCAGCATGCTCTTTCTGAGTCATGAGAGCATGGTATGCCGACTTTACAGTGTAGTTCCCCGATCTTTCGAATGCCCATGCAAGAAAATCATCTCCTCCTCCTTGCCGAATAGGGATATTCAAAATTGCTTCAGCATCAGGAGCAATGAAAGTATGACGAACAAGTTCTTGTCTCCACGACCAATTAGATGGGTCAATAAGCTCGGACACACGCTCGACGGTCGTATGTTGTGGCCGAAAGATAGGAGACATGGATATTGTACCTGGAATCCACTTGTCGTTCCAAACCGAGATGGAAGAGCCATCGCCTACGCGGGAAATCAGTCCGGACCGTAGGGCCTCCCTCCCCGCGATGATCGCCCTCCAAGTGGCCGACGCCGACTTGGGTACAGTAGCCCGCATGAAGTCAGTGTCGGGAAAGTAACGGCCTTTCAAGACTCTTGCACAAAGAGAATTGGGATTGGTGATGAGCCGCCACCCATGTTCGGGGCTCTGCCAAATCCATCCAGCAGCTAGCTAGGCTGCTTCGTTTGGTACGTGTACCTCTTGCTGTTTGCGTCCACCTACGGCGAGTCTCTGCTCAAACCGGCCGGAAAGTAATCGGTCGCGGTAGCTTGTACGCGCACATTGTCGGAAAGTACTCGACGGTTGCGTCGTCAAGGTTGGGACTATGCCAACAATTGGTATCTAGAGCTTTGGTGTATTGGCGTGATTTTCGGAAAGCAATCGAAGTATCATGTCGAACACATCCAAGGAGGCCGTGACGGCGGCAGCGGGAGCACCGATGCCGATGGTGGGGGGATCACAATTCACCCGTCTGGATCGAGAGGACTACGCACTATGGGCGATGAACATGGAGGTCTTGATGGAGGGAGCTGAGTATTGGGAAGCCGTCGACCCCGGGCGGCGCCGAGTACGCGAAGGGCGCGGCGAAGTACCGGAAGGATCGTCAGGCGTTAATGGCGATCTACTCCGCCATGCCGAAGGATGTGCTGCAACACCTCGTCGGAAAGAACTCGGCGAAGGAACATCACGGGGGTCACCGGTGCTGCCATGGAGCATCAGCGCGCTGGTGCTGCAATGGGATATCGTCGGCGTCATCGGTGCTGCAATGGGACATTGTCAGGTCGCCGGTGTTGTGATCTAGCATCGCTGGGGTTCCGTCAAGGTTGGGACTATGCCAACAGGGGCAACGTCACCGGCGGTGCCTGCTGTAATTGCAACTCGGGGGAGGGGGCATGCTACGAACTACGTGGCGCTGCAACTCGGCGATGCTGAAGGCGGCACAAAGATCTCCGGTGCTCTGACTCGACAACATCACTGGTGCTGCATACGGCGGTTGACAACGTCAACGACTGCTGCATATGGTGGCAATCGTGGAGCAGAGTCAGTGCTGCGATGGAACATCACGGAGGTCACCGGTGCTGCCATGGAGCATCAGCGCGCCGGTGCTGCAATGGGATATCGTCGGCGCCATCGGTGCTGCAATGGGACATTGTCAGGTCGCCGGTGTTGTGATCTAGCATCGCTGGGGTTGTGGAGGTGTTGCGATGGAGCATATGCTGCGCCACGGGGTGCTGCGATGGAACATCGTCCTCGACGCCGGAGCTTCTGCAGCCAAGGACGGGCACTCCGACGAACGGACGATGTTGTCGGTGGGAGAGGGGCTGCTTCTGCGGGAAACGAGCGGCCGGCAATGGCTGTCGCGAGCAGGCGGAGAGACAAGGTCCATCCTCATGGATGTCGGGCAAGAGGAGGAAAACGGGTTGTGAGCCTATGATCGAACGCCCTGTGCGCCTAGTCGGACGGCTACCGAGGCGACTCATTTTTTGTAAGGGAAACGCTTATATCCGGTCGGCCGGCGGAACTTTGCGCCGGTCGCCTCGCGCTGTTGCTCAGCTGGCTTCTCATGCATGCCATGTGCGCATAGAGCCCACCCACCTTTTTATCCGGGATTTTTACCCCCAATCAGTATCCAGACGTTTCTTATCCACACATTGCCTTATCTCTTCTCCAAGCGGCCGAGCTCATCCCCATCCTCGGTTTCTTCTCTTTAGCCATGGCCACCCGCTCACTCAATCCTGCCACAAGCCATGGCATGACCACCATGATGCGAGACGAAGGTGCACCACGTGCTGCAACCGTGAGACTGGGGTGCTACCACGGCGGCGACCACGCACTGCAATTCGTGGAGGCCGGGTGTGCGTGAAGACGGTGACCACCAACACCGCGGGCGACAGCGACCCGGGGATGCTCCGTGTGCTGCAACCGCGGTGACGGGGCGCACCCCGGGGAGACGGCGATGCTGGAACTAGCTGCCGTTTTTGCTGCAACCAGCCGGTGAAGGCGCTGGAACCAGTGCGGCGGTGGCTGTGCGGCGATGCTGAATCACGGCGACAAGTGCGGGGAGATCCGGCGACATTTTTTTTGTTGGAACCATGATTTGATTTTGCTCCAGCATCTTCCTTTTTGTTTGAAACCAACCAAATTTTTTGCTACCACGTTTTGTATTTGCTGGAACCAGTGTATCAATTTGCTACCACCGTCTTTGATATTTGCTGGAACTAACCAAAATTTTGCTGCCATGTTTTTTTGCCGGAACCATTTGTATCACCTTTGCTACAACCGTATTGGATTTTTGCTACTACTGGCGCTGTCGATTGTTACATCTGTCTTTTGATGAATCATGAGGTTGCCTAGACCCGGGAGTATGTATTCTTTGCTGCAACCATTATCATTTTTTGCTACTACCGGTGTTCATTGTTATCTTCATGCCCATACAAAGAAGAACTTGAGCAACAGCGACCATCGAGGGTGGCGACAAGTTTTTCGACGGGCGTGGGATGCTGCAAGGAGCATCGACCTAGGGGCGCCACGGCGCCTTGCCGGAGCGCACGGGCGCGTCAACTACGTGCAAGTTGCGCGTCGGTTGGTGCAGGAGGGGATTTTTTTTTGTTCATATATGCGTGACTGAACGGGTACGGAAAGGCATCTCCACGGGATCAGACGGCCCTGGTGCGGCCAATCGGACGGCTGACGTGGGACCGGCCGAAATTTCGGCCGGCGGACCGGCGTCTAGTACTGGCCTTTTTGTAAACATCATCCGCTTTACGCGTAGAAGCGGCCATCGTAATATTTTACAAACTTTGAAAGCTGGATCAGCCGAGCACTCATAGTTAATTTTTTTTATGAAGATAGGCAGTTGCGTCGGGTTTTTTCTTTCACGTGAAAGAGCCTAGTGCATCATTATGTTGATGGACCCAATGTAAGTAGCAATCTATTCATAATATGTCATGCATGTATATGGACACTACGTATGTGCTGAGTGTGGGCCAATTAGCTGTGGTTCATGTATTCACTACGTGCATGCATGCATGCATACTTTTCTTTTAATTAAAACATATATACAACTAGCTGGTTTGTATACATATTATGAACTGACTAACAGACTATTGCTCCTTCCGTTTCTAAATATAAGTCTTTTAAGAGATTTTACTACGTAGTACATATGGATGTATATATATGGACATATTCTAGAGTGTAGATTCACTCATTTTGCTTCTTATATAGTCCTTATCAAAATCTTTAAAAAGACTAATATTTAGAAATGGAGGAAGTAGCGAATATATGCCATGCATGCATACTTGCTTGAATTAAACTAAGAATTTTTTTTGCATGGTAATACGTGTCTCATTCATATTATAAAAAGCAAAGTACAAGTCAGGTAAGGACCGACATGACAAAACTGAAAAGAGAGTAGAATATCTCTAAGCTTAACACCAACGCCCGTCACCGTCACCTGCCTTCGGCACCACCATACCAACCACCGAAGAAAAGAATGATGGATCACCTCCTCATCCGAGATCGACGCGGCTCCATCGCTGATATGCAGCTTTGTGGACCTTCAAGGTGGCTCACCAAAAGTGAAGCCCTTACCATTGAATGAATCAGACTGGGGCAACACCCTGGACACGCCATCGAACTCCAGATCTGGCACCCCACCACGACTAAGACGCCGAAGGAGGAAACCATACCTGCCATCCACGAACCCAGCAGACATTCCATCTTCCATATGTCGTCGATGCAGAGCACAATCTGCATCCGCTCCTGGACTACCTCCCAAGCTCCACGCCGACGCTAGAGGAAACATCGTCGCAACGGCGGAGCCCGAGGACACAGGTCTGCCGCGAGGATGCCGCCGCCGCCACACCATCCTTACTTGAACAGACTGGTTTTCAAATTCATCCCCAACCATAGGACCAATGGCCTCGCCAGGGACAGATCTGAAGAATCTTTATTCAGGGCTGTCATCGTTGCCGCCGAAGCCAAGATGATGAACAACCTAAAAACCTAGACTACGAGAGAGTAAAAACGATCCACGATCGTGGATCCGGCGACCCCCTTCACCACCGACGACCGAGGTCGCCGGCGGAGGGGAGCCGCCTGAGGACGGCGCTAGAAGACTGGCCTCATGGCGGCGGCTAGGGTTCCAGCCGCCAAGACGCGAGAGGAAAAACAATTAAATTAAGAAATTGACCAAGGGAGTCGTCAATCCAATGGAGCAGTACGTATGTACGTCACCGTTATTTCGTGGGTCCATGGAATTAATCTTTTATTTTCTGATTAAATACATGGACTTTATCAAATCAAAGCACATTAAGCCGATGAGATTAACTAGGTGAAGCACTTGTGATTGTATACATAACCTCAAAAAAACTTGAAATTGTATACACGGGGAAATCTACTATATCTAAATAGCTACCCCCGCTACTAGGAATTCTCTTGCTTCTCCTTGAATCACATCACCCAAATTAATTTAGCCGTTGGATATATTAGATTAGTCTACGGTAGCCATGGGATCTACACATTAAAAGCCACCGAGGCTTGCATGCAAATGCATGTAGTAAATGACGCCTAAAGAGAGGTTTAATCAAGAAGAAGAAAACTGAAGCATGCATGCAGCTCATATACTCCAATGCTCACATGAAAGAAAGTGACGCATGCATCTATATTTTTGTTTCGTTTCTGTCCAGTTTTGCACTTATACATAGAGATGTACATTTATTTATTTATAAATATTGATAAACAAATTATCTTGCTACAAGAGAATTTGTAAAAACACTATATAGGTTGATTAGTTCAACGCAGTTTTAATTTCATACAAACTCTAATGGCGCATTTCACTCTTTTAGCTTTGGTGCTTGACAAATTAAACATTAGTTTTTTTTTCACATTTGTTCAAGCCTAGACCGTAATTATTTTTAAAACGCCTATTCACCACTCCTTCCTCTTGGCGACATCCAAGACCTTTCAAAATATCTCTTAGACTCTTGATTACAATGGCAACAAACTATAAATACAATGGCAACAATAAAATCAGAAAAACATTCTAGAGGCTATAGTTTTGTCAAGCATCTTTTAGACTCTTGATTACAATGGCAACAAACTATCTCTTGATTACAATGGCAACAAACTATAAATACTGATTGCTATCATAATATCTTTGCCACTCATAATCAACGAAATCTTGTGATACCATACATTAGGAGCTACCCACACTGAGGCATACATGAACAGATGACTTGAGTTAGGAAGTCGGAAACTCTGACTGTCCAAATTATGCATGTTTCCTGGAAAGATAATGCTAGTCAGCAAGCATGCCAACAAAACGTGTATCCTCACTTTTGTCCTACTTTCTCAGTGTTATATGGTAATTCCACAACATGAAAACTGAATACTCCAACAGGTAGTTTTATTTCTGAGATTCCTAAGCACTATTATTCAAGTAATAAGCTTTGGGGCTTTATCATATATTTCTTTTAAAAACAAACTGGATAAGCAGCCTTAATCAAGTTGGCCAATTGTGTTGGATTAGTTCTCCAATCAATGGTGGAAATGACCAGTGTTCTGCTAGTCAACACAGCAGAAAGGAACTCCTGAAGATGGCCAACAAAATTGACAGATGTCATAAAGAACAACAAATCGTCTAAACACAAGGGATTCCTTCTTTGCATCCACGTAATGTGCAAGCCAATTATAAAATTGAGAAACCAAAAATTCAGAATTATATGAGTTTTCTATGCTCATCAATATTATTTGCTACCAATACAAAAACATTGAAAATGCTGAAATACAGTAATCTAGATGTATAAAACAAGAGATTAGCATCTAGAATCATGTCAATCGATTCCTCTAACTCACTACACCACAACACTTGATTGTGGGTAGTGAATTGCCGGGAGAAATAGCTGAACAAGGGCAAATGAACTGTCGGGACATTTGTTACTGCCGGCACAAGTACATGAGGTCATATAAACTGCCGTTAGAACTTCAGCAAAGAGGGCATACTATTTGCCGGTACATTGAAGGACACACTATCTGCCAGGAGACCTAAATCATGGCACACTTCCTCTCGGGACAGGGAATATATTAATATCGCGAAGATACCAATTACACCCGGCCTCTGTACCAACAAGATGTCCAAAGGCATCAAGGATACACAAAACCAAAAAATAAAATAAAAAGAAGAAGGAAAAAAGCCCCACCATTGTGATCAATCACTAGGAATAGCGGCACTATAACCACCACCGAAGACAACACCCTGATTTCAAAGTTCTCCAAAAGCAACATCTCCAAGAAGAAAACAATGAACAATCGTTGTCGTTGCCCGACAGAAGATCTTGGGTTTTCAACCTAGAGAAAGTTTGAGTTCGCCAAAAACATTGCCTTCAACAAGGCCATTGCCAGGTACAACCAATAAATGCCAGACCGTGGGTTTTCACCCTGGGACTCAAGAATCTGTACTCGTGAAGCACCACCAAAATTGCAGTCCTCCAGTGTTGCCGTCCCCGCTTGAGAAGGCCACTGTTGCAAGTCACCAAACACCCATCACACAGTCTTAATCGCATCTAATGCACCTTTCTGTCAATGCTTCAAGACCTCCAATCGCAGCCGTCATGACTTTCTCCACCTCTATCAATGCCTTGGAATCTTGACTTAACATGTCCCATGACTCTGATAAAAAAGTGAAGCTTCGTGCCGCGCCCTCTTGGAGACATGTTGGCTGATAATATGAGCGCGCGTGACCTGAGTCTTTTCGATCTAGATAACCAGGGGCAGCATACGCCAATCCGTATAGATCTCTGTCGGGAAAGACCGGAACTCGTCAGCGGACAGATCGAAGAGGTCGACATCCGGAGATCCATTCATGCCAGACCGGCGCAACCAGGCCACCAGATCCAGCGCGCCAGGAGATCCATTCACGCATACCTACAGCATGGGTGATGCGTGCGCGGCCACAGTAGTTGCGCAGGGTGACTTGATTTAGCGCCTGGAACTACAGCAGGAACCAGTCCGCAGCCTACTCCACAGTCCACACCGGGACGTGCGCCGCGATCCGCAATCCACAGCAGTCATCTTGATGTGCCACGGTCAACGCCAGGATTTGGCCTCTCGACCATTTCGACGCTCGCCCATTCACATGGCGATGGTAGAAGAACTACTAGGGCCAAGAGAAAGAGACGGGGAACACCTCGCCGCTGCCGTCCGCCATCTGATGGCCTCCTCCAGCGGCGGCTGGGTGGCTTGGTGTTGTGGAAGGAGTCAGTTGGTGGTGGTGGCTGCACCTCCACGGGGCGACCCGGGATGCTAGGGCGTCCTCTGAAACCTTCCTGAGGACCTAAGTAATCTCACAACAATTTGAATGTTGATTTTTTTTAAACTATGATGATTTTTATAGCAAATTCGGAAACTATGCACCCTAATGCAGAAAAAATCAAAAGTATCACCCTGTCGGCCTCATGTTGGCCGAAGAGAGACTTTTCGGCCAACCGTTGGCCAAAAAGGACTTTTCGGCCAACAGTTGGCCAAAGAGTCCCTCTTCGGGCAACACTTGCTCTATTTATACTAAAAATCCTAATTGATATGAATTTTCTAAAACAGTAGAGCCGGTGTTGGCCGAAGAGCGACTCTTTGGCCAACTGTTGGCCGAAAAGTCCTTTTTGGCCAACGGTTGGCCGAAAAGTCTCTCTTCGGCCAACATGAGGCCGACAGGGTGATACTTTTGATTTTTTCTGCATTAGGGTGCATAGTTTCCGAATTTGCTATAAAAATCATCATAGTTTCAAAAAAAACCTTGAATGTTTTGTAAAATAGGGTCTAGCATATTATACATGTACATGTATTTGTATATGTATGTAATTGTATTATGATCATCTATATAAAGAGACGTGAGGTTGGATGTTAGCCACCCACGCAAAACCCTAAACCTACCTCTTCAACTTGGTATCAGCAAGGTCGGGCCGCCGCCGCACGTCCCTCGCGTCGCCGCCCGATCCCATCTTCCGCGTCGCCACCATTGCCACAGGGCCGCCGCGCTAACACTACGCGCCGCCCGATCCATCCGCCGCCACCGCGCGCCGTCCTTCCGCGCCGCCGCTGCCGCGAGTTTCTTCTCCGCCGTCGCGCGCTGTCCTCCTCCGCGCTGCCGCGTCAGGGGGCATGACATTGACGCAGAAGAAGTATGCACTTGATCTCGTTCATCGCGTCAACATGGATAACTGCAAGTCCACTTCCACTCCACTTGCTACATCCGAGAGCCTTTCGCGTCAAAGTGGTGCATTGCTGAGTACTGACGACTCTTTCAGGTATCGCAGTGTAGTTGGAGCACTTCAGTATCTGATGCTCACTCGTCCAGATATCTCCTTTGCCATGAACAAAGTGTGCCAGTTCCTGTCTCAGCCTTTAGAGGTTCATTGGGAAGCAGTTAAGCGTATTCTGAGGTATGTCAAAGGTACGCTAGACACGGGACTACGGATTCGTAAGTCCAAATTTACTGGAGTCAGTATATTCACCGATGCAGACTGGGCAGGCTGTGTTGATGACAGGCGTTCTACTGGTGGCTTTGCTATATTTGTTGGACCCAATCTTATATCTTGGAGTTTCAAGAAGCAGCCTACAGTCTCGAGGTCTAGCACTGAGGCAGAGTATAAGTCATTGGCCAATGGCACGGCAGCGCACACCCATATTGTGGTGTGATAACTTTGGGGCAACTTACCTGACGGCGAATCCAGTGTTTCATGCTCGGGACAAACACATTGAGATTGATTTCCACTTTGTGAGGGAACGAGTAGCTGTTGGTAAACTGGAAGTCAGGTTTATCTTAACTGTGATCAGCTAGCGGATGTATTTACTAAACCCGCTACCCGACAGATGCTAGACCGTTTTAGAACCAATCTGAATCTTGTATATACGTAGTTCAGACTGAGGGGGCATGTAAAATAGGGTCTAGCATATTGTACATGTACACGTATTTGTATACGTATGTAATTGTATTATGATCATCTATATAAAGAGACGTGAGGCTGGATGTTAGCCACCCACGCAAAACCCTAAACCTACCTCTTCAACTTGTTTACCTTTCTGCATTCCCCAAGCACCTTTAGGCCTTCCAGTAGAACCATACCTGAACAACACGTAGCAGAACTCCCGCGGCCTCTCGTGCTCACACAGCCCTTGCCGGTTTGTCGCCATAGTCTAACCCCTGCTGAATCACAAAATGGGGCAAGAGCTGTCTTCATGTGAAACCCCTGCTGATACGACTGGCGCCGCATTAGAGGCAGAGACAGCTGACCAGACCCTCTCCTCCGGACAGGATGGGTCCAGCGGCATGAACGCATCCCCACACCTGAGCACGGTGAGGACAGCGGCGACGTACTCCACCGACGGTGAGGCGTACACCCCCACGACCCTAGGGTTGTGCCGCGCCTCCCCTGTGTCGATCCTAGTAGCACCCGGGGAACCGTCGTCTCCATCCATGGAGGCCGGTGGTAGGTCAAGGAGGCGCTGTGGCGATGGCGCGATGCAGTGGATAGGAGGTCGCCACAGGTGAACCGGCGCTCTCGGCCGCCCGCGTGGACGACTGCTAGTAGTGCGGGCCTCCGGGGCGCTTCTCCAGCGCAAGGAATACACCTTCGAGCTAATGCTTGTGTACTACACACAGAGTACCGTTTTACCCGGCACCAGGAGACGCGCATATCTATTGTATCACATGGTCTGCTCTACTATAGGCATCATCTCGACTCTGACTGAACCAGGTATTATAGATTCACGTTTGAACCATGTAAGATGTAACTGGATGCTACCGTAACATCAGTCGATGTTGGAAGCCTCAACATACTAATCCGCCATGCCTCTAAAAACCTACAGTCCGAGGACCTAAATGGTACTACCTCAAATCCATAATAAATGTCGCAGTTTTGAACTAACGCAAGTTCAAAACTACGGCACTTATTTTTGATTGGAATTGGATGGAGTAGGAGTAACCATGAACAACTCCGCAGCAGGATATGCAGTCCATTTTCCTCCTACATTCATCTCTGTTTCGTCTAAGATCTTGTTCAACAAGTAGTCTTCACCCTCGTTGATGCCAAATATATTGACAGTGATCTCCACCAAGAAACTGAGTATCTCACGCTTGTTCCACCCGAAGAATGTGATATGCCTGGCAGGTCAGTTACATCTTACATGTCACCATACGTGGTGATGGCACAGACCACAAAGATTTCAGATTCCCCCACTCTGAACCAACTTGATGCATGGTCCAGGTAGACACACCACTTCTTTTCCCGGTGTCCCCTATTCCCCGATTTGTTTCCGCAACATACTTGCGTTCACCTCCTATCATTCAAGACTAGCTCCTCTTTTTTCTTCGGTTTCTTCAAATTCTAACGCGATGCAAGAGTGTTCAACTAGTAGAAGTGGATTCTGCAACTTGAGTGGTGATGGGGTGCTATATATGCACATGTAGCAAACATCATTATGTTCATGGTTGAATGTTGTTGGCTCGGTACATTTACGCACTGGTATTAACTAGTAAATGTGCCTGTGTGTTGCAACGGGAGAAATAAATCATAACATGCCTTTGACAACCCATTTGTGTTGCCACACCTTGCCACGCCCCTCTTCACCGCCATCGCCAAATGGTGGTGACGTGCCCACCTGTTCGCGATGAACGTGATCAATCCCAAGGTGCGATGTGGCCAAGTGCTGGGTTGGAAGCTATCACTCCGATGTCATGCACCAAAGAATGTTGGGTTTGTCTAATATTCATACTCAAAAGTTGTCAGGTTCAGTCAACACATTTCCCCCATGACCTCTCTTTGCCCTGCCAGCGTGTTCTTCTTCCTCCAACCCGGTCAATCTGCCGGCAGCCAACGACTCTAACACACACCGCCTGACCTCATGTCTTTCATGAGCTATCCTTGTGGGGTCCCAATTCTGGAGGTTAATCGTGTTGATCGAGCATGAAATTTTATCAGAACTTTTCATCTCGATGCACTAGTGCAGAACCGGGCAATAGCATCGGTTTGTAAGGCCCTTTAGTGCCGGTTCCATAACCGGCACTAAAGTGTGGGCACTAAAGCCCCCCCCCCCCCCCCCCTTAGTACCGGTTCAGCACGAACCGGTGCTAAAGGGCAACCACGTGGCACGAGCCAGCTCCGGGGGGTACTATAAGGTTTGGGGGGGTTTAGTTTTATGATTTTTTTTCATTTAATTTTGTGTTTCCATTTTAATTCTTTTTTGTTTGTTGGTATTTTACGATACTACACATTGTACACGTTTATATATATATATATATATATATATATATATATAGAGAGAGAGAGAGAGAGAGAGAGAGAATTTCTAGTAGAACCAATCATGCATATATATATCATCAATGTCTCACAAACCACCATATTAATTAGTTCACACATACACACATGTATAGCTATATACAATTTCTCCTACATATGCATGTTGCCTTCGGAGCCAGTGGCATTAGCCTAATTTGTGCCTTCGGAGCACGATGACAATTGGAAGTGGTTTTCATGGGGGCGGTAGCGGGTAATAGTATTCTCCCTTCGGATTTATGACCTGGTCGAGCAAAAATCCCGCTATTTCCTCTTGAAGTGCTTCTACGCGCTCCGTTTCTAGGAGCTTCTCCCGCATCTCTTTGAACTGTTAAGAAGAAGATCAATATGCATGTGTATTAGTTGTGTGACTAGATATCGATAATGGTGTAAAAATTGTGAATAGTGTTCTGACAAGCGTACCCATTCCTGTCTTTGAGATCTGCTCCTTTCGGACGCCATCATGCGAATGTTCTCGCAAACGCAGAATGCACACAGATCAGTCCCCTGCGCCTGCTTCAGGGCCTTTACGAGAATGGAATTTGATCAGATAATAATTAATCAAGCATGATAATTAAAGAGATGGCAGCTAGCTAGCTAGTACTACTTAATTACTTACCTTGGGTCAAAACCATTTAAGCTTTTTTTTTCCATTCGCCTTCCGTGACGCTGATGAACCTTGCCCAAGCTCTGCCCGCCGACAAAGAAAATGAATAAAGGGGTTATTAAATAGTTCATATCATGAAATGACGAACTAAATAGGCCGAGATATATAGTTAATAATGATTGAAATTACCTGTTGACTATCCCAAACAAGATGTTATAGTCAGTATTTGCTTTGAGTAGTGAGTCCAGTATTTCAACTGTTCCGTCGTCAACTTTAATTATACACAAGACCCAGTGAAATCTGCATGCACACACGTTTGCATGTCTTAATTAATCGGGCATATGTAAGCAAAAACATGTAGCTAGCTAGTAGGCAAAAACAAAGAATTTGTAGTACAAGACAATGTGACTCACTGAAAGTTGTAAGGAAGTAGTATATCTTCATTGTATTTGAGGCGCTTCAAGAACTCTAGCATGTTGTCCTCTACGTCCTTTTGATGATGTGGATTTATTAGCCATGTGTATTCATTAACGGTGTTTGGGTCAATGAACCCAATGCCAAAGCGTCCACCTTTTCTCATTTCATACATCTTCATCCTGCATAATACCACAGAAAAGAATATAGTGAGGATAATTACAGGTAATGATTGATCAAAAGGATCACTACAGCTAGCTTGAGACTTAAATTACAGAAAGAAATCACTTACAGACAATAGCAACTGACGATAGATTTGCCGAGTGCGTCTTGATTGTATAACTAAAACAGTTCAGAATACTCAACGGACAGAGCTTTCTCATGCAAGAATGCTCCTCCTTGACATTCACCATGAGGGACAATCGATCTAAAATCTTGGTAATGTTCATGTACCATTGATGCAATTCATACATTCTCGTTGGGAGGTTCTTGACCTTGTCTGGCTCGACCAAAGGTTGGCCCCGGACATATTTCCGTTTTATTTCATCCTCTCTAAGCACAGGCATGGGCTCGATCTCGAGGAGTTGTCCAACAGTGATGTTGAGAACTTCAGCCTGCATTATATGGTCCTTGGTTATTACCACATTGCCCACCTCGGGAACGTAAACTGTTTGCCCACAATAATATTGGGCGCGCGTACTGTCACGTGTTGTTGGCACAACAAGCGAGGGGATCGATTGCGCCGCCTGTTCTCCTAGTTGGGGAATGGTTTTCCCGCATTTTTTGACAGCTGCTTGTTGTTTGCTCGATCCCGAGCTTGCCTCCTTACGTAGACATGCTCGATTTAACTTCCTGATGTGGCACTCATAGTCTGTGTCAACAGGCTTGGGAGCTGGTGGTTGAGCCATACGAATGAAGTGGTCAATCGTTTCCTCAGGCACTTTCTCCCTTGGCGGCGGTGGCGGTTTCGGTGCAAAATGGGCTTCCACCTCGGCCTTTGATATGGCTGTGTTTTCCTCCTCGGACTTGTCATAAGGCCTTTGCGGAAGAGGCGTGAGGCTTGGACCATATTTATATCGCTTGCCTCCGTCTGTACTTCATGTACTACCTCGACTCGTACCGCTACGCACCATAGCTGCGGGGTGTCTCTTCTGCGATTGTTGAGGCGGTGGAGACGGCTGACGGGGCTGAGTTGGACGAGGAGGAGTGGCCTGAAGCTGTGCCGGACTTGGAGGAGGAGTGGCCTGAGGTTGTGCCGGACTTGGAGGAGGAGTGGACGTCTGACGCTGTGGCGGACTTGGAGGAGGAGGAGTGGCCTGACACTTTGCCGGACTTGGAGGAGGAGTGGCCTGACACTTTGCCAGACTTGGTGGACTTGCAGGAGCGGGAGTCTGCTGACTCGGTGGCGGACTTCGACGAGGAGTCGGCTGACGCGGTGTCGGTGGCCTTCGAAAGATGATGCAATCCTTTTTCCATAGGATGATACGATGTTTGGCCTCTCCGAGAAAGCGCTCGTCGTCACCTCCAAGAATGTCAAGCTGTAGCTCCGAATATGGTGGGTCCACCACCTCATCAACCAAGACACGAGCATAGCCCGCTGGAATTGGGTTGCAATGGAAGGTTGCCTCGGGGGGATTTGTAAAAGCAACGACGTCCGCCACCTTCATGGATATGTTCTTCATTTTGACGTGTAGCTCGCAGTTAGTGTTCTCCGTGATGTCATCCACGGGGTATCTACCCAGCATTGCGTCGTCCGGGGCGGAACCCACGCTGCTTCTCGGCATGGATGGGGTGGTGCTATCCAATGCTGGATCATCCGCTAGCTGCTGCAGCTACTGAGACCCCATTTGCTGGGTAAGTGAGTCGATCTGCTCCTTCTGCCGCTGGAATTTGACTGCCAATTCCGCTTGACTTGCTTCTAGGCCTTGAAGGCATTCATAGTCCCGCTTCCTCTGCTCCTCCTCCATCTTTCTCTTCTTCTCCTCCGCAATCTTCTTTCTCGCACGGGTTCTGTAGTCGGTGTTCCAGTCTGAAAACCTCTCATACCACGGAATAGCGCCCTTGCCTCGTGTTCTTCCCGGGTGTTCAGGATTTCCCAGGGCACGCGTAAGCTCGTCGTTCTCTCTATTGGGCTGGAACACCCCCGATCGTGCCTCTTCTATTGCAATAACTATCGCATCGTCGGCTCCCTTTAGACTTGCCTTCGTCGAAACATTGCCTGTCTTCGGGTCCAACTCCCCACCATGCGCATAGAACCAAGTCCTGCACCTGGGGGGCCAGCTCTTAGTAACCGGAGTGACACCTGCATCCTCCATCTCTTTCTCAGACTTATCCCACTTAGGCATTGCCACCGCATAGCCACCTGGCCCCAGCTTATGGAACTTATCCTTTTTTCCGGCTTTCTTCTTGTTTATTCTCGACCGTTCCTTAGCTAATTCCGAATCCTTGAATTTCACGAAATCGTCCCAATGAGCACGTTGGTTCTCTAGTGTTCCCTCGAATACTGGAGTCTTCCTTCCTCCCTTGACGTACTTGTCCCATTCACGATTCTTGTGGTTCTTAAATGCAACCGCCATCTTCCTAAGAGCAGTGTCCTTGACTTTCTGCACATCTGCTTCTGTGAAATAATCTGGTAGGGTGAAATGTTCCATGAGAGTATCCCAAAGAAGATCTTTTTGATTCTTGTCGACAAAAGTAACATCTGGATGTGGCTTTGCTGGCTCTCTCCATTCTTGAAGTTTGATCGGGAGTTGGTCCTTCACAAGAACTCCGCACTGACGAACGAACTTGTCCGCAATCTTCTTAGGCGCTAAAGGTTCGCCATTAGGTCTGACTGCCTCATCCTTCAAATTTTTGTTCGGGCCTCGTTTCGTCCTTTTGCCTGAAGATTTGCTCAATCCGGATGGCTGAAAGAACAAAGATCGATTCGTTAATATATCTTCAAGTCATTTAAAACATGTGATGATCACCAGATGCCTGCTTATATAAATATATATACCTCATCGGTCTTTGTTGTTTCAGGATCAACATGTTCTTCGTCATCGTCATAATCGTAGTTCATGACTTCATCAATTCGTTCGTCGCGATCGAATATCATATCACCCTCTCCGGTGTTGTTTAGAAATTCGGAGCCGTCATAATCTTCTTCATTCTGATCATCATCTGGCCCGCGTATCATATCGAACATGGTCTGTTCTCCCTCTTTGTCGGTATTGTCTGCCATAGCTTTTATTTAACTAATCCAAAAGAAATATAAAACAATTTAGTATTCAAATTACATCGTCTTGAATAATAGATATAATCTCGAATACATCGTCTAGAATAATAGATATAATCTCGAATACATCGTCTTGAATAATATATAATATTGAATAGTACATCACTGGCTAGGTAGCTAATTAAAGATCGAATACTACAGAAGAATCTAGGACACTCGCGGTTCCTGCGGCGCGGGCGGTGGACACCCAAAGAGAAGGAACCCTCACAGGATCATAGCTGAAGTGAGATCCCCGAAGAAACTGCCAGGTATTGGAGAACCCGCCGCCCTCTAACGCAACCATGTAGCGATGGACGTGCTCGTCTCCTCCCTGACACGGCAACGTACCACCTCCGGCGGGGCCGGGTCCCTCCGCACCAAAACTGGCCCACGCGAACGCCACCAAACGAGATCAGGGTCGACGACGGGACCCGGGGCGTTCCTCATCAAGCGGCACGCCCCTCCAGGCAGCACCTCCCAGTGCCAGCCCGGCGGAGCCCAGTCCCAGACATGGGTCAGCCAGACGTCGTCGCGGACGGGTCGACGGCGAGGATGCGGGCCGGGCATCGTCGAGAACAAATACTAGCTATATGCCCGCAAAAAGTAACATTTTTTAATGATTGGATTTTGATAACTAAAATTTCTAACATTTCTATATAACACTAATTATGCTATCATTGCATATGTCAAAAATCTATATACTATTTCATACTAATTAAGCATCTAACACTAAAAACAGAAAGCACAACTTCTATACATCCATTAAAAAACTGAAAAACAACATTATATAAAAAATTTCCATACTAATTAAACACTAATTATATCCATCTAACATGCATTCATATATAATAGTGAAAAAATAATAATCTAAATAATCTAAACTAATTAAACATACAAAATACGTATATACTAATATATACATGCATTAATTCATATATATGTACGTGTGTGTGTGTTTATCATGCTTGTGTGTGTGTATGGGCTCGGGGAGGGGCGGCGCCCATGGTGGCCGCCGGGGGCGAGGGAGAGGGGTTAGAGGGGGAGAGCTCACAGCGGGGCGACGGCGACGGTGAGGCGACGGCCGGGGGCGGTGACGGGCCGGGGCGTGACGCGGGGGCGGCGCGACGGGGACGGGCCCGGGGCGGCGACGGGGACGGGGGCGGCGACGGCAACGGCGTCGGTCGATCGGGGCGCGCGGGCGGTGCTTCAATGGGGAAACAGAGGAAGAAACAGAGGGAGAATAAAATTTTTGTAAGTGTTGTATATATAGAAGGCACCTCTAGTACCGGTTGGAGCCACCAACCGGTACTAAAGGCCTGTTTTGGCCAGGCCAAGCGGTGGGAAGAGACCCCCTTTAGTACCGGGTGGTGGCACAAACCGGTACTAACGGCCCCCCCTTTAGTACCGGTTTGTGCCACGACCCGGTACTAAAGGGGGTGCGCTGGCGCAGGTGCGGTGCGGCAAGTTTAGTCCCACCTCGCTAGCCGAGGGGCGACCGCATTGGTTTATAAACCCCCGTGCGGTCGCTCTCTCGAGCTCCTCTCCAAAGCAGGCCTACTGGGCCTACGTGTTCTTTGCTGCCCTGTGGGCCCACTTGGCCTTTGCGGGCCTGCATCCTAGCCCAACAACAGGTTGGGTTTCTAGTCGTATGCAGGCTGCTCTGGCCTAGTAGGCGGGCTTTTTTTTATTTTTTTTGCTTTATTTATTTTTGTGTTGTTTTTTTGTGTATTTAGAGTTTCTTTGTGAATATTTTTGCTTTAGGTACAAAAAATTACAAACTTTCTGTTAGTGCCCGTAGTTTTCAAATTTGAATAGTTTAAATTTTGAATTATTTGAAATTAGTGTGAATCACTAGTTTGTGAATAACTTAACTTTAAAAATCAACAAAGGCATGAAAGAATTTGTTTGCACATAAAATTTCTTCACGTTTCAAATGCCAAAACACATAACTACCCTAACTATTACAGAGATTTCCCTCTGGGTGTGAAACACAAAAAAAAGTGATGATAGTGAAGCCGATCACATCCCAGATCTTTGGGTGTGAAACTTTTTCTTTGCGTGTGTCCCTTTGCGCCGTAACCATGGAAAATCTTCATCATTTAACGGGATGCGCGGGTCAATATTCACTGTGAATGGAGCAACTTCATCAAACTTTTCATAATATTCTGACTTGTCTGTCTTGTCATCCACTCCCACGATGTTTCTCTTCCCAGAAAGAACTATGTGCCGCTTTGGCTCATCGTATGATGCATTCGCTTCCTCATCTTTTCTTTTTCTTGGCTTGGTAGACATGTCCTTCACACAGAAAACCTGTGCCACATCATTGGCTAGGACGAATGGTTAGTCTGCATACGCAAGATTGTTGAGATCCACTGTTGTCATTCCGTACTGCGGGTCTTCTGTTACCCCGCCTCGTGTCATATTGACCCATTTGCACCGAAACAAAGGGACCTTTAAACCACGTTGATAGTCAAGTTCCCATATGTCCTGTATATAACCATAATATGTTTCCTTTCCCGTCTTGGTTTCTGCATCAAAGCGGACACCACTGTTTTGGTTGGTGCTCTTCTTATCTTGGGCGATCGTGTAAAATGTATTACCATTTATCTCGTACCCTTTGAAAGTCATTATATTCAAAGATGGTAACTGGGACAGCAAGTACAGGTCATCTTCAATAGAGGTGTCATGCATGGTACGTGTCTGCAACCAGCTGGCAAAACTCCTGGTTTGTTCACGTGTAATCCAATCATCAGACCGCTCCGGGTGTTTGGAGCGTAGCAAATTCTTGTGTTCATCCATATACGGAGCCACCAAGGCGGAATTCTGTAGAACTGTGTAGTGTGCTTCAGTGAGAGAATGTTCGTCCATACATATTATTTGTTCCCCTCCTAGCGTGCCTTTTCCATCCAGTCTGCCCTTATGCCGCGATTCAGGAACACCAATCGGCTTAAGGTCAGGAATAAAGTCAATATAAAACTCAATGACCTCCTCATTTTGATGGCCCTTGGAGATGCTTCCTTCTGGCCTAGCACGGTTATGAACATATTTCTTTAAGACTCCCATGAACCTCTCAAAGGGGAACATATTGTGTAGAAATACAGGACCCAAAACGTTAATCTCTTCGCATAGGTGAACTAGGACGTGCGTCATGATGTTGAAGAAGGATGGTGGGAACACCAACTCGAAACTGACAAGACATTGCACCAAATCATTCTATAACCTTGGTATGATTTCTGGATCGATTACCATCTGAGAGATTGCATTGAGAAATGCACATAGCTTCACAATGGCTAATCGAACGTTTTCCGGTAGAAGCCCCCTCAATGCAACCGGAAGCAGTTGCGTCATAATCACTTGGCAGTCATGAGACTTTAGGTTCTGGAACTTTTTCTCTGCCATATTTATTATTCCCTTTATATTCGACGAGAAGCCAGACGGTATCTTAATACTGAGCAGGCATTCAAAGAAGATTTCCTTCTCTTCTTTGGTAAGAGCGTAGCTTGCATGACCCTGATGTATGCCGTCTTCTCCGTGCATATGTTGCTGGTCCTCCCGTGCCTCAGGTGTATCTTTTGTCTTCCCATACACGCCCAAGAAGCCAAGCAGGGTCACGCAAAGATTCTTCGTCACGTGCATCACTTCGATTGCGGAGCGGACCTCTAGGTCTTTCCAATATGGCAGGTCCCAAAATATAGATTTCTTCTTCTACATGGGTGCGCGTCCGTCAGCGTCCTTCGGAACAGGTTGTCCGCCAGGACCCTTTCCAAATATCACCTTCAAATCCTTGACCATATCATGTACATCAGCACCAGTACGGTGGCGAGGCTTCGTCCGGTGATCCGCCTCACCTTTGAAATGCTTGCCTTTCTTTCTTACAGGATGCCTGCTCGGAAGAAATCGACGATGTCCCAGGTACACATTCTTCTTACAACTATTCAAATATATATTGTCGGTATCATCCAAACAGTGCGTGCATCCGCGGTATCCCTTGTTTGTCTGTCCTGAAAGGTTACTGAGAGCAGGCCAATCATTGATGGTCACGAACAGCAACACCTTTAGGTCAAATTCTTCCCCCATGTGCTCATCCCACGCACGTACACATGTTCCATTCCCAAGTTGTAAGAGTTCTTCAACTAATGGCCTTAGGTACACATCAATGTCGTTGCCGAGTTGCTTAGGGCCTTGGATGAGCACTGGCATCATAATGAACTTCCGCTTCATGAACAACCAAGGAGGAAGGTTATACAAACATAGAGTCACAGGCCAGGTGCTATGGTTGCTGCTCTGCTCCCCAAAAGGATTAATGCCATCTGCGCTTAGACCAAACCATACGCTCCTTGCGTCATCTGCAAACTCCTTCCCGTACTTTCTTTCGATTTTTCTCCACTGCGACCCGTCAGCGGGTACTCTCAACTTTCCGTCTTTCTTACGGTCTTCTCTGTGCCATCGCATCGCCTTGGCATGCTCTTTGTTTTGGAACAAACGTTTCAACCGTGGTATTATAGGAGAATACCACATCACCTTGGCAGGAATCTTCTTCTTGGGGCGCTCGCCCTCGACATCACCATGCTCATCGCGGCTGATCTTATAGCGCAATGCACCACATACCGGGCAAGCGTTCAAATCCTCGTACTCACCGCGGTAGAGGATGCAATCATTAGGGCATGCATGTATCTTCTGCACCTCTAACCCTAGAGGGCAGACAACCTTCTTTGCTTCGTACGTACTCTCGGGCAATTCGTTGTCCTTTGGAAGCATATCCTTTATCATTAGCAGCAACTTTCCAAATCCCTTGTCAGATACACAATTCTCTGCCTTCCATTGCAGCAATTCCAGTGTGGTGCCCAGCTTTTTCTTGTCACCTACGCAATTCGGATACAACAATTTTTTGTGATCCTCTAACATGCACCGCAACTTCTTCTTCTCCAAATCACTTGCGCAATTTCTCTTTGCATCGGCAATGGCCCGACCTAGATCATCAACGGGCTCATCTGATGCCTCTTCTTCAGCTTCTTCCCGCATTGCCGGCTCAGCTTCTTCCCGCATTACCGGCTCAGCTTCTTACCCCATTGTTGTATCATCGTATTTAGGGAACCCATGGCCAGGATAGCTGTCGTCGTACTCTTCTTCTTCATTGTCTTCCATCATAACCCCTCTTTCTCCGTGCTTGGTCCAAACATTATAGTGGGGCATGAAACCGGACTCAAACAGATGGACATGAATGGTTCTTGACGTAGAGTAATTGCGACCATTCTTACAGCCAGCACATGGACAAGCCATAAAACCACCCGCCCGCTTGTTTGCCTCAACCGCAAGCAGAAAAGTATGCACGCCCTCAATGAACTGGGGAGAGCATCGGTTATCGTACATCCATTGTCGGCTCATCTTCATTACACAACACCGAATAGACCAAATTAATACAAGTTCATACATAAAGTTCATACAACACTTAAATGCAACAAACAAATAACTCTCTAGCTAAAGCATTTAAATGCAACAACAAATGCGATCAAGATCGCAACTAAGGTAACAATTGATCCAACAGCATAATGATATCAAGCCTCACTATCGATGGCATATTTTCTAATCTTTCTAATCTTCAAGCGCATTTTCTCCATCTTGATCTTGTGATCATCGACAACATCGGCAACATGCAACTCCAATTCCATCTTCTCCCCCTCAATTCTTTTCAATTTTTCTTTCAAGTACTCGTATTCTCTTTCAACTAAATTTAACCTCTCGACAATAGGGTCGGTTGGAATTTCCGGTTCACATACCTCCTAGATAAAAATATCTATGTCAACTTGATGGGCATAATTTGTCATAAACACGAAATGCAACAAATAGTTTTAAAAGAGAATATACCACACCCGAATCATAACAAGGACGAGGGCCGACGGGGACGGATATCAAAACCATGGCACTATGTATAACAAACAACGTACGGGTAAGATAATTATTATACGAGTAACTATATATCCAAATCACACAAACATCAATTTTTTTATATAAAATTTCATGAACAAGAGGCTCACCACAAGGTGGTGCCAGCGACGGGACGGTGCGGGCGGTCGACGGTGGTTACGATGGAGATTTAGAAGGAACTAAGTAAACCACACCTACATATGCAAACTAAGTGTTATTTTGACCTCAAATTGCATATAAATCAAATACTACCACATATAATTCCTCCCAAATTACTAAAACCCACAATTAATCACTATATAAACCAATGCAAGAGCTAATCTAGCAATGAGAGATGAAAGGACAAAGTTGCTAACCTTGGTGATCATTTGAATGGATGAGGGCCTGCAAATCTTGACAAATTTGGGGCAAATTTTGTGATGAACTCGAGAGGAAGAAGGGAAGAACAGAGGAGAGGGAGAGGGGAAAGGGAGAAGAACAGAGTGCGGGTGGACGAAGGGTTTATATAGGACGACCTTTAGTACCGGTTCGTGCCACGAACCGGTACTAAAGGTGCTGGAAGGGCCCCACTCTGACAACATTCTGCCACCACTTTTTTTAGTACCGGTTCGTGGCACGAACCGGTGCTAAAGGTTCGTCATGAACCGGTACTAAAGAGCTTCTCCCGCCTAGCCGTTGGAACAGGCACTAATGGACACATTAGTGCCGGTTCTGTTACAAATCGGGACTAATGTGTCTCACATTTGACCCTTTTTCTACTAGTGATGGGTTATGGATAGGGACCTCTTTTGAATGGATCCTTGGTTACGAGGACCTACGTTATGCGCTGAGTTGTCGGACATGTTTTCTATCTCCTTGAACCCGATGTTGTTAAGGTCCTTGGCTAACCACAATGAGAATTGGAACATTTCGTTCCGACGAACATTTGGACCCGTGGAAATGACTGATTGACCCCAGCCTTTGAACAGACCTTCCACCGATGCCCCCACATTTCCTGGGCGCCATATCTTGGTGTCTGGCCACTTCAGGGCTCTTCTTTGTTGCCTCGACATACAACACCCTATGCTAGCGACCGACTCTTGCGTGGACCGCACCTTTGTGGAAGGCGCTCTTACATTTAAAGATCAAGATCTTAGTGTTGTAGCTTACACGGGATCGCCTCCCATCAAGAATAAAGTGGTCAAGAAGAATTGTCTTGGCGATGCCTCCTTTGTGTTGTTCTAGAGACTACGACCCACATATTTTTGGCTTACCCGGCTGCCCGTTCTTTGATACTTTGTCTGTGAGGCTCTAGGGCATCTCCAGCCGTTCGGCCCCCCAGGGCGCCGAAAAAGAGCCCCCTGGGGCGAGCCGGCGCTAGATTAGCGCGTGGGGGCGACCTAGCTCCCAGTCGTCGGCCCAACGGTTGCCCCGGGTGCGGCGATATTGTGTACAAAATGTATGCAAACTCGGCGACATTTGCACGAACTTGGCGAAACTTCATTCAAGGTTGTACATAGAACATGAAAACATGCAAACTACGACTGAACTATGCCTAAACTAAGCCTAGCCGCCACCGTCCGCCGCCGCAGCCGCCGTCTACATGCCGAGTAGCATGTAGAAGCGGGTGTAGTCGCCGTCGTCGTCGTCATCGTCGCACGGCTCGCTTGGGCCGGCGACGTCGCTGCTGCATCCCTGGCCAGGGTCGGCGAGGCGCGGTGGTGCGCTGGACGGCTGACCTCGTCCTCCTCATCGCTGTCGAGGACGATGACGCCGCGCTCCTCGCGCCCGCGGCGCCAGGCCTGGAGTTCCGTGTACGCCCGGCGCTGGCGGCGAACCTGCTCACGGACGTAGTCTTTCTTCGCCCACTTGAGAGCAGACTCGTCGTCAGGGGCAGCCATCTCGACGTGCTCCATCTTCACCGGGAGCACCCCCGGCTCGGGCTTTGGCCGGACCAGGCGGAGGGAGCGCCTCCCCGGAGCCGGACCAGGCGGGGGAGGGCCGGGCACCCTCGTTGATGACGAGGGCACCGCTGCGGGTGCGGCGCCCGAGCGGCGTCTCCTCTAGCTCGGGCTTGACGGGGCGGAGCGGCGCGGCCTGTGAGCCAGAGCCCGACGACGAGGACGACCCCGGCTCCATCCGCCGCAGTGTCCAAGAGCTACCTCGGCGGCGGGAGAAGGTCGACCGCTGCGGGTACTCGAGGGGCGACACGTTGCCGGTCTCGATATGGCCGAGGACGGCCTCGAGGGTGCGGCCTGGCACGCCTCACCACTCGCGTCGACCGTCAGCGTTGAAGCGGCCGCGGGGGATGACGTCGTTGGTGGCGGCAATCTGCCCGTCCCGGCGACGTTGGAAGTACATGGTCCAGAGGGTGTGGTTGTCGGCGGTGTAGCGCGGCTCATCCCTCTGCGCCTGCACCAGGGAAGAGCGGATGTGGGCGATCTCGGCACGCCGCGTCGCTCCTTCAGGCACCGATGGCACCGGTACGCCGCCGGCGCTTAGGCGCCACGTCCCCGGCACCCGCATGTCCGGGGGCGCCGGGTACTCGGCCTCGTAGAGCTGGCGCGCCTCCTGCTCTTGGAGGTGGTGGCGCCCGAAGCCGTTCGCCTCCGCGCCATCACCTGGGTACCTCTCGGCCATGTTTCTCGTCGGCGGGAAGAGAGGAGTGTTGCTATCTACGCCGGAGAGGGGGGTAATGAGAGTTGTGGTGTCCACCGACGGGGAGGTCGCCTTTTATAGCCGTAGCGGGGCGGTGACGGGCTGCATGCCGGGCAACACGTGGCTGGACGCGCGTCGCGGCGCATTCACTGCGCCGCCTGTGAGAGGCATCAATGGAGGCTGACCGGTGCGGCAGCGCGGTAGTCTTCGAATTGATTCCCGCGGGAACCGAGGCGATGAGGGCGACGAAGCGGCGTCTCGCTGACTCGACGGGCTCATCTGCTTTCGCGCCAAAACCAATCGCCCCGGCGCCCCCGGGCGCCCCCCAGCACGCCGGGTTCGGTTTGGGTCCGTCGGCGCTAGTTTCGGCCCAAACTGGTGAAAAACGGGCTCCTGGGGGCACGACTTGGCCGATTTTTCGGCGCCGGCGCGGCAAAAATGCATGGGGAGTGCCTGCTGGGGGCGCGGCTGAAGATGCTCTAATTGGAAGTCTGGACCTGTGTGGGTTTGTCAAAACTCAGCCCCAACCATACCGGGTGGAGAAGATGCCCCTTTGGACAACAATGACCTGCACACTTTGGACGATGCACAACAAAATGGGGTTGATATGCTGGGTTTTTAAGGCAGGCCACTGAAGCTATATCCAAATTTCTGACCTTTTTGCAGCAATGGAACCCACTCTTTGGGCAGCCGGATTCAGACTGGCTTAGTAGCTTTATGGACACGATAATTGTGGCAGCACGCTGCCTTGCCCAGCCTTAGACCCACTGATCCATCGACCGCTTGGTGGCTTTTTTCTTCTTTTTTCAGGGCATGTCTGTGTGGTTGCCCAGCAAAACTATTTTTACTTTCCTAGCACTTAAACATGCTATATGGACATGGTGATTCATCTTCTATATCTAAATAGGGACACCCCACTAGATGATTTTCCTAGATCCTCGTGAAGCCACGTCATCTGAATTGTTGCAGGCATTGATGTGGTATAGATCAGCAATCAGCAGCCGTTTGATTGGAAGTTGATGAAAATTACTGAGCTTCGTTCTATGGTGCAGTTCGCTGTCGCTGCCTGCCTCTGTAGCGCTCCGGCTCGATTTTATTTTTTCGAGACAATCGGCTTGATTTGTTTTGGCTGGGATGTGCGTTTAAGCCGACAACTGGGCTGGCATCCGATAAACTGTACGTGGCAACTGGCTTTGTCATTGGTGTGCCAGGCCATACAGGCCTGGCCAGCCTGCTTAGTACTAGCGTGAGCCCATGTAATTGCTCGATCAGGCTTCATCCTCCTTGCTCCAAGTTCGCTCGCAGCCATTGTCCGTTCGTCTCGCCGCCGCTGTCTCTTCCGCTCCCCGCCCCGACGGACGTGCATGCCGCTGTCTCTTCCGGTCCGTCATAAATTATCCTCCTCGCTCTCTGTCTACCTAAACCAGTTATCCTCCTTTCCCTTCCTCTACTTGGCACGAAAGGAACTGATACGGATCTTCATCTTCGTTGTGACACCGGCGAACGACCAGTTATCCTCCTTTCCCGTCCTCTACTTGGCACGAAAGAAACTGATACGGATCTTCATCTTCGCTGCGACACCGGCGAACGACCACTGCTGTTTGGCTCATAATGTTCGGTCACCAAACCTAAATCGTGGTGAGCTGTGGTTCCCTCACCATGCTTGCCACTGATGTCACCGTAGTCCATATTAACCCCTTCTTTCCATGTGGTCCATGATTGCAAGACTGAAGCAGACTTAATTTCTCTGATGAGGTTGTGTTTTGAATTCGGCTTGGGATTTTGGGCTAGCCCCGTAATCAGTTTTTCTTGCATCATTTGCTTATGTTATTTCACTGTAACAAGGAGCTCAGGATCATCTTTATCTACTATTATTGGTTCAGAAATAATCAATAGTGCCATCCTCGCATTGGTTTTTGCAGGCACCTAGAAATCATCCTAATATGTGAATTGTATGTACTACCATGTTCATATAGGTGACACACCGGCAATGCAAAAAGGTATATAATTCATCCGCGCCATGTTTCATCAGTTTTCAGCTATACTTTGTTTCTGCACCAGTCTTCGTTTCCCCATATTCAGGTGCTCAACTTCCATAAACTGCACATGTGGAGTACAGCTATTCATCAACTCTCCATTTTGGATTGAGCTGCAGCAAATGGTCAGTTACTAATTCCGTGTGATTGTTCTTCTAAACAAGTCCCTTAAAATAACTCTTTTTATTTCCTCTACCAGACAGAGTAATCGAGATCTCATTACTTTACCCATGTCCCTTCAATTATATTAGTCAGATCGAGCCATCACTCGCACCAATGAAAGCAAGCAGGAACTCATTGGATTTTGTGAGCTGCACTTCTATATCATTTGCATCGGTGTCCCGGCAAGGTAAATAGGATTCCATAATTCATGGTTTATCTTAATTCCCTAATTCATTCCTTTTACTTTCTCAAATCTGAAAGTATATGTTATTATTGATGGATGTTCACCTTTTTTGCGAAAAGATAAATATTCAGCTTGATCATGAATAAGCAACCAATTAGCCATCATAGTTCTATATTGCGTAATCTATGCTTCTACAAATCATTATCTATGTTGCGGATGTTGTTGATAGAAGTTTTGGTCTATACATCGAACACAGGTGTACTCGTTATTTGTGTACGCAGTCAATAACTTTTTTGTTTGGTCCAGTTAGTGAAATCAATATACATATATTTTAGTTCCACAAATACGTTTAATCTATTTCATCTTTATCTCATGGTTTTGTAAGCATAGTTATATTTATGATACTACATGTCTACATACAAGTCCATTGGAGGACTAATTACACGTGCATCTTCCATCTGAGGGCGTGTTCTGATCTCCTCCCGCTCCACGCTTCACAAATTTCTGGAGCGGATTCGTGCCGAACGAAATATCACCGAGAAGCTAGCTTCAGGAAGCTGCCATCGAGCGCAGTACAAAAACGCGAAGCAGGGTCGGCCCAGCTCCACCGATGCGAAAAGCTGAAGTTTGCCAATATTACATTGGAAGTGCCACCGCCAAGTGATGGTAATCGAACCGGTACGTTTCCCAAACATATCGCTAGTCATTCTCTCTCGATCGAATCGGTACATAGGCTCTCTGGGCTGCCTCCAACGGCCCGAACTGGCGCCCAATCAGGCCCAACAACCTCCCAGCTGGGCTTTAGCAATGCAAGAAGCTACCATCGACGCCGAACACTTTGGGAATCGCCAGGTGAAGCAAGAAGCTGGCTAGGGAAGCTGAATTTGTGAAGTTTTGCGAAGTTGGAGGAGATCAGAACACGCCCTGAGTAGGTACAAATTTAACTTCACTATTACTATTGCTCTTGCATTAGTTGAGCAGTTCCAAAACTTATATTTCTTATACAATACATTGCTCAGTAAAATTTTAAATATGCTTGGGGCAAATTTGGGATGAAGCTAAAGGCGTTGTTCTTTTCCAAAACCACTTTAGGCCAGCTAAGTATCAAATATTAGTATATGTACTAATTTGTTTTGATGGTTATTATACAAATCTTAATTTGTTTTTCTCGAGGAAGAAACCTAATATGAATATTAATTCTTTGTGAGGATGTAACAAACTGTACTTGCAGTCGATGTCACTTTTATTTTTTTCATGTCTTTTTCTCTTGGGAAGTGTTTGTTCAAAGCTTTTTATAAAATGCATGAAATGCTGCAGCAACGCGCAGGGAATCTTCTAGTTTATCTATAAAGTTAGGGAAATCCAGTTTCGAGTGGTAATTATCAACGTTATGCATTTCATGTGAGGTAGAAAAATAAACTAGTATTGTAAGTTAGAGTAGTGGTGCATGCACGTGGTTGCATGGATAACCTTGCTACGTGCGTGCTGTTTTGGCCGAGTCGTATGGCTGTTGCTGAGAGGTTGTGCAAGTGCCGAATCTTGTGCGTGTGTAGCTAGTCCTGCTTTAGCTAGTTCTTTGTGTGCCTTAACTGAGCACTAGAACTGAAGTGTTATTTCAGTGAGCCGCACAATGTTGCTTCTAGTGCCTCAACCGAGCACTAGAAATATTTTTGTTTTGATGCTGCAGCAGATTTGATTTTATATTCCTGTGGGTTTCCTTCTGCACTTTGGGTTTGCTGAAAAGTTGGTTTTACTGCTGAGCCATGACAGCCCAGTAGAAACTGTCAGAGTTCATGCGATTTTGCTATTTCAATGAGAATAAAAAATACATTGCTGTTGTATGAAAAATAGAACCGTGCAACCTATGTGTAATTAATAATCTCTCCAACCTTGGTACTACGTACCGGCCTAGTTGGTAGTTGTCGATCATCGAATATCATAACTTGAGATGTTTAACTTACGCATCATGATGGCTTTTAACTCGATTTCTCGCCTCCTGTTTCTGCATCCATCAGTGATGTTTCTCATCATGTGCTATATTCGATGATGCGCATGTATTGAGTCATTTTCTGTGATAAGTTGTTGCTTGACATGTTTTCACGCCCATTGTTTATGCCCGAGGCCAAGTGTATTTTGGCGGGTAACTAGTTGATTTTCAAACTCGTCTTCGCCCATTTCCTTTCGAGCTCCGCAAGACTCTTTTATGTTTCCGCTTCATATAGATAGATATGGGGATGCACGGTCGATCTGGTCCGAGCAAAAAAAAAAATATCGTGAATGAGAACAAATTTTATTTATCGTTGAGAAGGCTTGTTTACCTCAACCAAGTAGTAGATTATCCATGTAGTATATCCAGTTTTGCTCTACACTGGTACAAACATTTCTCATTTTAATAGTTGGAATCAATAGTCTTTTTGTATTAGGGAGTTATAAAATCAGTAACCGAGAGAAGTGGAGAGAGATTAGGGTGAAATCTTATTTCCCCGCCTATTAGTACATTGGGTACAAATCATTTTCTTTCTTCTCCTTTTCTTTATTACCTCTTTTTTAATTGCATGAACATTTTGCCAAATTCTTGAATATCTTTAAAAACATGATCTTTTAAAAAAACGAATATATTTTTAAATTTATGACCAGTTTCGAAATACATGAATAATTTTTAAATCTGTGGATAGTTCTAAAATTCAAGTATTTTTGTAAATTCTTGAACTTTTTTCAAATTTAGGAGTAGCATTTTTTTTATTTGTAATTTTTTTAATATTTTTTAATATGTGAGACCAATTTTCAAACTTATGAATATTTTTAAATTTTTTTATATTTTATAAAAGTAAAACATTTTTAAAATTGATAGAGATTTTTTATTTCTCCTTTTGTTTCAAAATTAAGAAGAAAAACTGGTAGGGGCTTTTTCTTCACTCAGCAAGCAGCAACAAAAGCGAGAATAAGAAACAAGCGAAGTTTTTCTTAGGGGTTAAAAACAAGCGAAGGTAGAGCGTTAGGCAATTGGGCCGCAACGCACATAGCCCCATAGTTGTTAACGTACACGGTTCAGCCCAGCCCACTACTCTCGGTTGTCGTTGCCGATAGGCACACAACGAATACGAAATCGACGGGCGGAGCTGGAGGACGCGGCTGCCGTCTCCGTCGCATCGTCGCCGTCGCCTATGTCTGCCGCATTGTAGCCATCGCCGTCACCTCCGTTTCCACTCGCCGTCCGTCAGGTCCCTCCCTAGCTCGCCCTACCGAATCCTGTCTTTTTTTCTTCTCCGTCACCGTCGCCTAACAACTGGGCGGCCTCACAATACCAAGAAGCACCAGAGATCATATTATCAATGAGCGTGTTGTCCTTGACGTTGATCCGAAAGGAAATAGATCAGATCACCAATGGCGATGGATAATTTCTAACTTTTTTCTTGGAGATGGAACGATTCAGAGACCATCCAATGTTACATATGCTGTCCAGCTAAATCGCTGGCTACAGCAACAGAGACAACGCAATCTGCTCGGATCTCTTCTGTCTGAAGCCATCTTGCATTGTTCCCGGAAAAAAAATCGATGCATCCCATAATTTGTGTCTCAATTATGTTTAAGGTTAGGCTGGAGGGAGGCAGTTTCACAAGCACTATTGGATTTGATTGATATTGTTATCCAAGTCACAGTAGCAGCAACGTATTAGATGCAACTCCAATGCTGTTGATATCTTGCCGCATTTTACCGTGTCACTTGGATTTTATATGTTCTAATTGAGCACGAGTCCGTGCTTTTTACAGCAAGCCTATTAGGAAGTTTGTGCTAGTCACTCCGTTATTTTTCTGTTATCCTGTTCATTCTTCTAATACACATGTCTTTAATTTCTTATATGTTGCAGGAAAACTGCAATTACTTGCAAGGAAAAGGCCTCTACTACATTTGTGTCACCGCCACCCCACCATGTAGAGATTGCAAGGTTGGGCGGACCTGCCAGAGGGTCTTCTGGGTTCCATCATTGATCGGCTAGGCCTAGTGTCGTTCTCTGATGTTGTTGCCTTTCCGTTCTGCCACCTGCCGCTCTTGGCGTTCCACCTTCATACCAGTCCTCCCGCCTCTCCTTCTCCGGCCTGATGTCCTTATGTTATGTGCTTTTCTCGTCGTCCTCCCATGATCAACAACCAACTGGTACCAAAACCAAGACACGTATCAGTGCTGTCAGATTCCCATATAAAGATTTTTTTTTTTTGTGAAAACAATACCCCACCAAGTCCTCTAGAAGGGTTTTGCTTCAATGGTGCTGCCTATGGTCATCTCATTTTCTCAAGAGATAAATCATGCCTCGTTGTTGATGTGTTCACAGGTGTTAGTATTGTTGGATATTTATGTGGCTTTCAACATTTATTCAACATGATTATTATTTAATTAAATCAACTTCGAGTTATTCATATTATTAATGTTTGTGACCGGGAATAACTTATGCGGAATTTCACTCGAGGAAGTAATACTTGAGGTGCCGAGGACGACTGTGATGGAATACAATAGAGGAATTAATAGGGATCGACTCTACTGGAATTTATATATGCGTACGTATTTTTCCCGGGACATCACAGGGTGGAAGAGCTGGGTTTGTTTTGCAGGATCGGCTCTGCAGGCTGTTAACCCACATAATTAAGATTGGAAGTTGATCTCATATATAAAATCTAATCATGGCACATGACTCACACATGTGTGCTAGGGACTGGTATACTTAGACTCGGAAAACTGGCATGTTTGATCGTGGTTGGTAACATTGCCCACGAGTCATACGGATTTTTCCGAAAATAGGTGGAATAATAAAACGCCTGGAAGTGGAGTCTATAAATAGGTCCCTACCCTCTAGCCTCGATCAATAGGCATTGTGAGCGGCACCACAAAAAAGGTAGAGGAATTAGAGGGTAGACCGTATAGCCCACGAATTTCTAACAAGTATCTCATCCCCACAACTTCCAGTCGTTAAAGACATCGAGCTCTTCTATGCTTCCCTCACTGCTCCTCTAGCAACACCTAACTCACATCTCGATGTCGATATCGGATCACATCAATGGCCAACTTCTGCTAGTCGAAGTCCATCTTTTCCCTTTGCACATCAATGAACATCTTATACCTCTCCTCCTTCTTCACCTTCTTGGCATAAAAAAATGCCTGTCCAAGTGGCGGATATTTTGTTTGCCGCACCTTCATGGGCCACTCTTTCCTTCTCCCACTTGTTCCCCATCACTTGTCGGTTTCTTTTTGGCACCATTAGTTGTAAGTAGGACGCAACATTTTATTCTTCCCCTTCCTCACCCACTCCAATTGATTGAGCCGAGCACCACCCATCGTTTTTCTTCATCTTCGTGTCCTTCTAAATTTCCTTGAGGACGGTCTGCCACTTGAGTCTCCCATTTAACTTCATCCAACAGTGGGAAAAAGTGAATTGCTTCTTCGCTACTTGATGGTACAAAGCCGCTGCCAAAGTAAAAGGCTTGGTGGACGATGTAACAGTGTTTCAATCCAATAAAATGACCGAAGTTTCAAAAAAAAAGTTGCATGGGTTTGAACAGCTAGCAGTCCGCGCTGGTGGCGGCTGTCATCCTCATCTGCTGTATCACCAGACATTGTCGCCATCGCTCTGTTTACTCTAATGCTGTACACGAGCTAGTCGCCAATGGCTGCTTGGAATTTGTCAGGCTTATCTCCTGCTACTGCTTAACACCATCGAAGGAATTTCTTTTTCTATATTGAACTCTGTGGATAGATGGCCTCCAATAGCGTTTTAACTGATTTGCTCAGGAACAACAAGTCAGATGGTTGAGAATACTTATACTATGTGATTTACTGCCGAGCCTGAAGCTCCTCGCTAATGATGCTAGTGATGTGGGATTAATTCTTTGAACACGTTATCTACCACTCAGATTGAGGAAGGAGACTGCAGCCACTGCGGAACAAGCAGGAAGCTTGATTATTGTTGTTGTTTGTACAGTACTACTTGGATGTTCAGGCGAATTGACGAACTGAGTCAGCTAGGTTCCTAGTAGTCGATCTTTGCCTGTGAATCTTCTTCAAATTTTCGCGGCAGAAGGAAGAAAGGTTTTAATCTCTGCGTACGAATCTGCATCTCAAAGTCTTCACGCGCTTTCTTTACCGATATCTACAGATTGGTAACATTACTCTCGCAATGGTATTTTTTTTTTTCTTTGAGTGGTTAGTCGCCACGGAAATTTTACGGTTTGGAAAAGATAAATCAATGTTCTTTGTTTTTGCAGAGAAAACAAACCGGAAGAGACAAAAATATAAGTGCCATTGTTGTGGAAAAGAAAATATAGCGTGGATACAAAATGGCTCTTTACGCCAGGATCATGCTATTATTATTATTATTATTATTATTATTATTATTATTATTATTATTATTATTATTATT
Organism: Triticum timopheevii; assembly: GCA_963921465.1. Classification (NCBI taxonomy): domain Eukaryota; kingdom Viridiplantae; phylum Streptophyta; class Magnoliopsida; order Poales; family Poaceae; genus Triticum; species Triticum timopheevii. The sequence goes on from OY997274.1 coordinate 19,146,461, forward strand.
ATTATTATTATTACTACTATTGGGGCTTTGAAATCATAGTGAACAAATTGCATAGAAAATTAGTGCAATCTGGATTCTTTTATGGTGTGATATCTCCTAGGAAATACTGGATATATATATTGGTTATTTCAAACACTCTGCCAAATTGAGCGGAATAATAAACATTTGTTTTTACACCCTAAGTGGTCATTTAATATGCAATACGGGATATTATTTGCTCTATGGAGGAGGACGTAAACTCTCCGAGGGAATGATTTGATCAAATATTATTGGTTGCACCTCGAAGAGGAAGATATAACATTTTATCAATGCAATTGGCAAAGAGGAAGGTATGTCTATAATTTTTATGCATGGAATTATTCATCTATCACTATTTTTTCAAAATAGTTGTGTTGCGCATTCTGGTTATCATTTACCATGATATAAGGTTTCACTTTCATGCTAACAATTCCAAGGAAACGCTAAAGTTAGTAAAGTTGGAATTGGAAATTATGACCTCAAACTCCGTTGTGGAGGAAAATTATAGTTGATGGACACACTATTATACTAACCTGGCATGAATGGAATTCAAAGAGGTGTAAATTATGAGCATCACTTATTTGTGGAGGAAGATGGGAACCACTCCATGGAAAAGGAATTTTTCTCTCACTTAACGCTGGAATACGATAGCAATTTTATTGGCATGCTAACAGTTCCAAAGGAAAAATATATTTGTTTATGTGCTTAGTCATTGCTGCTAAATCTTATGCACTTTGGAATTGGAAATGATGTCATCAAAACTCCCTTGTGGAGGAACACTATTATGTTTATAGGACAGTTCTTGAATGAGCAATGAGAAAGAGAATGAATTATTAGTTTATCTTGGAATCTATTGATGATGAAATACTATTTGGAATAGGAAGAGTGGAAATATTGCTATTGGGTGTGGTTGCACATAGTGTTTTTGCTCATGCTAAAGTTTCAAATTCTCTCCCAATATTTCTCGCTTTTTTGCTCGGTTCCACAAATCGGATCCATGCTAGTGTTGCACCAACTTTCACACAGTGAAACATCGTCAAGGGTTTAAAAAGTGACTGATAACTTTCGTCAAGGGGTTTGCATCCCACTGAACTATCGTCAAGGGGCTTCGAAATATCACCCACTCTTAAACGTTTTGATAAGTTTTGAAAACATTAGTTTCATCGGCTGAAACTTGATGTGACGAATGAAAAAAATCATAAGTTTTAGAAATGAAAACTTATAAATGGTGTGCCTTCGTGCGGAATCCAACAACTTTGCAGATTGCAAGGCAACCATGCGGCCGGGCACATTGGGCAGGTGCGTGTCGCTGCACCTGCGTGCCCTTGTGAATTTCCATGTGTTTTGCAGTGTTGTACTACGTCATATCGATCAAGGGTCCTGTGTATTTATTCGCTAGCTTCATGTCTTTTCATGCAACCGACATACTAATTGAACAAGTGATTAGGCTCTGTACTTGTGCATCTACCTTGGAAGAATGGATCAACGGCTAGGTAAGAAATATAGGAGCTTTAATCTGTACATTTTCGTAACATAGATGAAGCTCGATATGCATAATGCATACGAATGGATAGAGATGTTGTTCTTAGACAAAACACTAATGAAATTGGGCTTTGACAACCAATGGGTGAAAACGATCATGGCATGTAGATCCACTATGGATTATCAAGTTAGATTTTACTACTAGAAAAGGGAAAAATTCATACCTACCCATGGACCAAAGAAACGAGGTCCATTATGCCCGTACTTTTTTTGCTATGCATGGAGATTAAGAATTCTGATTGCGCATGCTGAACAGCAAGGAAAATGGCAGGGAGTAAAGATCTGGTGCCCATAAAGACACCAGAAACACGCACTGATGTCAGATTTAAGCCTGATGCATGACTTCGTGACAAAGATTAAAACCTTAAGACCCCATGGAACAGCTGTAGATATTTGCTTATATTTATGAGGATGTATGAAGTCGATGTGAGAAGATAGTACCGCACATGAGTGTGGAAATTTGGTGCCCACGTACACCTGCACCTGGGATTTCACTGTAAATTATAATAAAATAGAAAAATAATAATAACTGATTTTTTTGTTGTCATTCAAGATGCTAAAATGCACACGGTCAATTCTAGTAAAATTGAAAGAAAAAAACTGATTCTTTTTTTTTGTCATTCAAGATGCTAAAATGCGCGATGCACATGCAAAAAATCATGGTGTTTGCACATTTGAGGTGGTCAAGGCATAAAAAAAATGGTTGTGAAAGGAACTATGGAAAAGAAAACTGGTTGGTCCTAATTTTGTTTTCTAATAAATGTTCGAGAATATCTGAACCCCGTGAAAATTTGCACACTCCTTGCGCACCTGAGCATCTTCGATGCCAAAAAACCACTTCTTTTATTTTCACTTATTTTTAATTTAATGTTCATCGGGCATGGATGAGCCCGAGCTCAGATGGGAAGTACCGTACATGGATGGAACCAATCCGTGTGTGTGCAGTGCATGCATGTTTGTGTTCTCGCGTGTGTCAGTGTATGCATCAGTAGGTTATGTTTGCATCCATGACCATGTCTGTGCGTGTAACCAGAATGTGTGTGTTCATATATGTGCGCGAAATGATATGAGAAGAAATATATTAGATGTGGGAAAGTAGTTCATGCGATGGCCAGGTTTGAAGCGAGTACGAAATCGAGGTCATGCGATGGAAAAATTTATTTATCCAGCCGAGGCGAGCACACACTACCTCCCTCTCCATGATCGTAAAGCCCATTCATGCATCAACACCTACTGCATGCATTTTTCCTCCTATTGAAGATAACAACGTCTGGATGTACGACTGAGCCCTACATCAACCGACGAAAAATTGCAGTGCACGTGCAGAAGGAGGGCTTCATAGAAGATACATGAGAGGTACCTCCATAAAAGGCAACGAAGGGCATCTGCATACATATATATACATGCGCACTGGATGAGGTCAACAACGTGACCAGAATTTTTCATCTTTGTGACATGATCATCAATTATCTAAGCTCGTGCAATATATCAGTCCACAAAAGATGGTACAATCTAGGCTTAGGAGGTATCAGGAATAAAACAACATGGCATAAGCATCACCGAAGTAGTCGGTTACGAGAGGCTGGTCGCAGAGGCTAGGGGTCCCTCGGCTTGCCCAAGGCTAGGACAATATATGGGGTCTGTGATTTTTTCGAATCATTCGGTTTAGGAGCTGTACAAGCAGGTCGGCTGCCTGGATTTGCCTCCAGTCTCTGCTATAGAAGGGGTCGGTCCACCCAGCTCATGAACAATGTTTCTTCCACGGGATGCGCTGGGGCGCTGGGCCATTGGATGTGGTAACTACAACCATGTTTCAGCTCCCTAATTCTCCTGCGCCGTATATTCGGGCTCGTACATTGGTCACGGCCGCCGGACAGGTTGCCTATGTTCATCAAGGGCCATAGGCCTGTGTGTCAGTGGAATCGCGGGGTAAGACTGCTCTATTCCTTCTCTGTGTTCCTTACCTCCTTGTAACACAGGAACTGCACTGTACATGATCCAGTACCCGGAAAAAAAAAACATAGGCATGGTAGGCAAACATGGCTTATCTTTCAAACAAAAAGGACTTGTCACATAGATACAAGAGATAGCAACAGAATTTTTGAGGCACAACAAACAAGCAACAGGCAGTGGTTCTGCTCATAAAGCGGCCTTGAGAAAGTAGGAACTCTGGCTCTCAAACACAGGTAGGTAAAAACACATTTTATTCAAACTACTTCAGAATAATCGCAGGGGGAGGTCCAACGAATAACAATGTCTTCCCTCCATTCACTTTTATAGGATGTCTTAATTTATTTTTTCTATATCAGATGTATATAGACGTGTTTTACTGTCTTTGTTCCATTTCAGTCGGTATGTAGTCCATACTAAAATATCTTAAACATCTTATAATTTGAAACGGACTAGTACATATTATCTTCACCAAACCATGCAACACACGCGCACACACACACACACAAAAAAAATTTACATCCAATTAAATTAAAAGTTTGCTCTTTTGTTCGATTTTTTTGCACCCATTTTCTCCGCCACGCAGACCAGGGCGAGCTCTGATCAGACTGAGCAATGAATGGCAATCAACAAAGACAGTTGAGTCCAGCATCAATCTAAACTCCAGCAACGAGGGGTGGAAGTCCCCCGCAAAAAAAAGGGAGGGGTGGAAGTCAGTTGAGAGTATAAATGGATACATCTCTGATGAGACTTGATTGTGCCAAGTACGGTAATATTTTGTCAAAACGAGTCAGTTTGGAACAAATTTCGACAAAACTTGGACTCAGCTCCAGACAGATTTTCTCTACCACAGGCCTGATCTTTGAACTAAATAGGCTAGTATTACCACCACTTTCACCACTGCTGAACTATGTAACGCAAGAACTGTATGTAAATGATCCAGTAAAGCAATGATAAACAGGGAGACAACCGAGTACCTGACTACTAAGGACTGCCACGTGAGTAGAAAGTATTCGACTACTAAGGACTGCTACTTGCTGGCCGCCGCCCCAACGCTCGGCTCCCATTGCTAGGGTTCATGTTGACTCTGCTCTCGCTCCGGGCAAGGATCTGGAGCATGGCGTGTCGTGGACTGGGTCGAACGAGCCTGGTCCGCCGGGGGGGCTCCTATACGCCGCTTATTGTGGCAAAGAGTCGTCGATTCGCATAGGGGTTAGCTGACCTGAGCCGGCCCATTTGCGGTAGCGCGCACGCGCTGCTGCCCACCGCAACCAGCTCGGTCTAGTGAAATACCTGACGCTTAAAGAAACAAGCAACAGGGACAAAACTTTAAAAACAATAGAAAAAAGAAGTACCTGAAATGGACGACTCAAACACATGACCTCCAGCCAGTGAACAAGGTGCTAGCCACTGTAGTTTCTGTGATTCGCTCTCTAAATTAACAACCTGCTTTAAATAATTATAGGCCGTGATTTTCTTTTTGACAAAAGTAAATGATTTTTGAATAACAAACATTTTGCGGAAAATTAAACTCAAACATTTGGTGAAAACACGAACAGTTTATGGGAATCTCAGACATTTTTTGTAAAAGTAAGAACCAAATTGAAGACAAGAACATTTTTCCTAACTACGAATAATTTATTGAAAATGTTTTGAAAAACAAAAGAATAAAAAATCTTAATTATTATCTTATTTTCAAAACGGAAACATTTTGTAAAATACGCAAACATTTCTTAATTGTAAACAAATTTTGAAAATATGAACATATTTCGAATTTGCAAACAAATTTTGAAAACTAAACAATTTTTTAAATCACGAACAGTTTTTGAAAATATGATCATATTTTAAAAACATGAACATTTTATGTAATTCCCCGAACATCTTTTTGAATTTGCGAACAAATTTTTAAAAGATGAACACATTTTTAATTTGTGAACAAAGTATGCAAACAGGAACACTTTTTGAAATTCATTAACATTTTTCCGAAACACGACCATTTTACCAAATTACCTGAACATTTTTTTTGAATTTGTGAACAAATTTCCAAACCCGAAATATCCATGAATTTATACACACAAATTGAAAACAGGATTATATTCTGAAATTCACTAACATTAATTGAATTGTGGAAAACATATAAAAATATGAACATTCTTGAAAATTTTGAAAATATAAACATTTATGGATTTTCGAACATATTTTGAAAATATTCAAATTTTAAAATTCTTAACTTTTTTGGAATTTCTGAACCGTACTGGAAAACAGGAAAAAATATCAAAAAAAAAATTTGAAAAATGCAAGCTTTTTGAAAATATCTGAACACTTGTTGGAAAAGAAAAGGAAGCTTGAAAAAGAAAAAAGAAAAGTTAAATAAAATAAAAATGAAACAGTAAAAATAACATAGAAAACAAAAGAAGGAAAAAAAACATAAAAAGAAAAAAATGTTTAAGATAATTCTGTAAGTTTCGATCAGAAAAATCGGCTGGCTGGGAACCTCCAGAATGTTCCAAAAAGAAACATAAAGCTTCCCGTACAGCCCCGTACTGGTACAAAACGGGCCTGCCCAGTGTGCTCGATATGGGTCGCTGCCTGTGGGTTGCATCAACACTTTGCCGTAACGTGCAGCAAATAGTAAAAGTGGGAGTAACTAATCAAAGAGCGCTCATTTGGGAGCCTGGTCAAGGTTCACTTAGGATGGAGTGAGAGCACGCTCCCTCTGGTTTTTGTTACGCGTTTTCTGCTTTTTAGATGGTTTTTTCTTTCTTTTTTTGACTTTTCGATTTATCACTGGTCTTTCTATGCTTTGCGACAAAAAAATTGATTTTTTGCTACAAACAACATGTTTTTTTCCGTCCACAAAAGTTATGAATTTGTTTCCGTTAGAAGCACGGGTTTGCTTTCACAAGAGGCATGGTTGTGCCTCTCAAAAACGAAAAAAAGCATTTTCTTTTTTTCTCGCAAGAGGCACGGACTTGTTTCCGAGAGAGGCACGGGTTTGCTTCTGCGAGAGACAGTCATGCCTCTCGGAAATGAAAAACGAGTTTTCTTCTTCTTTTTTTACTTCCACGAGAGGTACGGATTTGCTTCCGCGGGATGTACGGTCGTGCCTCTCGGAAACGCAAAAAAATGCTTTTTATTTCTCTTTGCTTCCGTGAGAGCCATTGATTCGCTTCCGCGAAAGTCACGGCCGTGCCTCTTTCGAAAAGAAAAAAAATGTGTGCTCCTGGTTCGTTTTTTTGTCCGATTTTTTGTTGCAATTTTTTTTTGTCAAAACCTATCAGCATTGGATCTAGTTTTCAAGATCCCAACGCGAGGAATCCAATAGTGAAAACAGTCCGAATAGCAAGGTAGGGTAAGCGCCCACCTCGTTGTACCAGGAGCTTCGCCTGTGCATACAACAATACATGCACTGCTAAATGACTCACACGCATTTATCAAACGGTAGCGATCCCTTAGAAAACCCAATGGGGGAGATAAACAAGCTCATCCTTCAACCTGCCAAGGAACCTGCATCTAAGGACGACTCAATGGAAGAGTGCACCATCAATTTCCCATTTCCAGCCTTCATGTCAATTTTGTCCAAGACCTTGTCGAACAAGGAACATTCACTCTGGTTGATACCAACTATATTGGAAGTGATCTTGACCGAGAAACTGAGGAGCGAACCCTTGTTCCACCTGGAGAAGACTTTCTGCAGTTCAGCACTTGTGAGCATGCCAACAGAGTTGAGAACGATATATGCCTAGCGAATCAGTTGCATGTCACCATACGGGCAACCATTGTGAACCATCTTAATAAACTTCTGTTCCTCACCCTACAAGAATCTGCTTGATGCATGGTCCACATAAAAACACTCCCCATTTTCCTGGTGTCTCTTATTCCCCATTATCATTTTCCATTTTATTTATGTCCATATATTGTCTATCATGGCTATCTAGCTCCTCTTTTTTAGTCAATTTCGACAAATACGAATGTGATGGAAGAGTGTTCCAACTAGTAGGAATAGATGCTACTTCTCGACTGGTGATGGGGCGGTATATATGCACACACGCCAACCGTCATGATGCTCTTGGTTTGAAGTTGTTGGACCGGTACAATGTTGCATTGACTTCACAGCCTAGTATTCCATAAAGTTATAGATTATATGTTTGTTTCTTATCGTTTTGTTTTGAGTACAGCACGATGTTGTTCAATAAACCTTATGTGAAGCCCAATTAAAGATAGTAGTAGAAGCACTGTGGTTGCCGTGCAAAACAATTAGTATTATTGACAAACAAGTTTAGGCTAGTTTGTTTCTTGGAGACCTCATGTTTGGAGTGTGGCATTGTGTTGTTCACACAACCTACTCTCCCTCCGTTCCAAAATAGATGACTCAACTTTATACTAAAGTTAATACAAATTTGAGTCATCTATTTTGGAACGGAGGGAGTAGAATTTATGTTGGTGATCTTATTTTCTACTAATTTACATAGGACAATGCATTTCATGCCTTCCGGCGACGTGTGTTCAGTGGGAGGAGACGATTCCGTCGACTATGAAGACATATGTGACGACTTCATCAATCTCAATATGATGTGCCGGCTCAGTCTCTCGGAGGTGCTCTGCATGTGTGCATGCCTTCATAGGATGAGTATATGTCCGTAGGTATGAGTGTCAGCGTCTGTATTGTGTTAAAAAAAAATAGTGCTCCTATTCCTTGTGTGGTGTGGCGCAAACCATGCAATCGCGCACCCCTCCCTCCCCATGCGCGCGCTTTGGGGCAGCCCTAAGTGCGGGGATGCGCGCCCCTGTTTTGTTCATCTTTTGGTTCCTTTTTACTTTTTTGCTTTTTTCAACTTTGAAATATCTTCATGAATCCCAAATTTGTAAAATCAATTAGGGATTTAAAAAAAGAAATTCAAAAATTGTCTCCAATATCAGAAAATATTCTCGAAACATAGAAATTTTTCAGAAATTTGAAAAATGTCATTGTGTCTCAAAAATGTTCTCGGATTTTAAAAATTGTTCTTACATTTCAAAAAATGTTCAAAAACTTCAAAAATTGTTCTCGAATTTGATTATTTTTTGCAAAATTTCGAGAAATGTCCTCGCTATCCAGACAAAATGTTCACATTTTTTTTTACAAATTTAAAGTTTTTCAGAAAAAATGTCCATAGTTATTAAAAACTTTTATGAATTAGAAAACTATTCCTGTATTCCAGAAATATCAGAATTGTTAGAAAAAAAATTCAAGTTTTCAAAAAAATGGTCATGGATTCAAAAAGATATGCGATTTCAAAAGAAAGGATCACGATTTCAAAAAATGTTCAAGGATTTGTAAACAAGTTCGTGAATTTGCAAAAAAAAAAGTTATGACTTAAAAAATGTTCATGAGTATGGAAAAAAGTTCACGAATTTCATAAATTGGTCTACAATTCGTAAAATGTCAGCAAACTTGAAAATTTTGTGCGGTTTTTCTGAAAATGTAATGAATTCAAAATTTGTTTGTGATTTCAAAAAGGTTTATGGAATTTAATATAATATTTGTGAATTCAAATATAGGGAAAAGAAGTAGAAAATAGAAAATAAATAAAGAAACATAAGAGTAAAAACAAACAAAGCAAAAAGAAAAATCTAAAAACAAACAAAAGGAGAAAATGAAAATGAAAATGAAAGGCCCGGTTTGGGAAGGTTAACCTTCCCTTCCCAAAACCGGCAGATGGAGCCTGCGCTTGGGCGGGCCCAAATTTCAGTAGCAAGCCAGAGGGGGCAGGGTGTTTGGTCGATAGTTGTCGACCTACCCGATAAATGGGAATGTATCCGGTGCACCCGCACTTGTGGTGCTTACCGGTGCACCGGATGCCATAAAACATTTTTTAAAATCTGGAAAAAAAATCTAGCACACTAACACAACATCAATGTATGGTGTTACAAAATTTCGTATCAAAATTTGAAACAGTTTTTAAGATACAAAAATAACAAATTTGACATCAGTGTGATAATGGGCCAAATCTAAAGCCCAAGTTATTTTATGTACTATTCATTGTTGGATTTGTCATTTTTGTTTTTTGACTTATGTTCCGAGTTTTGACTTGAAATTTTGTGGCAACCAACATAGATGTTGTGTGAATGTGCTAAAAAGGATTCAAAAATTTTTGAACATTTTAAAAGCGCAACATGAGTTTGATGCACCGGTAGCACCGCAAGCTCCGGTGCACCAGATATTTTCCCCCAGTAAATAGGGACCCCCAGCAAAGACGGGTGTCGACGTACTCCATCGACGTCAAGGCATAGACACCCACGACCCTAGGCAGCAGCCTAGCGTTACAAATTCAGAGGGGTGTTGACAATACGATGGGAGAAAAATCGGAAGTCGAAAGCATGGCACCTCACGCACACACCTGGGGACCGGTCCTATCCGCGGAGGCCAGTGGAAGGGCGAGGGAGCACGGCCGTCATGCGGCAGGAGAGCGAGGAGACGGCAGAGAGGGAGTCGTCCTAGGTGAAGCGGCGTTCGCCATCGCCGGCGTGGAAGATGGCATGGACGGCGGCTTACCGGCGTGCAGCGCGGTCGAACTCTACGAGATGCAGCACGACTCCTTCTCCTCCCTAGCCGACGCTGCCATTACGCCGCCGCGAGCTTCTGGCCACAAATGTTGCATGTGAGAGGCGGCACGGTTCCTCCTCCGCCATATGGTGAGCCAGTGAACGAAGAAGGAAACAATCCAAAAGCGGAAGCAGAGTTCCGCAGCTTCTCCAGCGTGTTAAGTTAGCACGCTATTTCGCCGTTATAACGCGGTTATAGCATATTTGGAAGGGAGACGTTACGTTTTGGCAAAATCGAACGCTACGGCGCTAATCACGTAATTAGCGCGCTACACACGCTATAACGTTGTAACGTTACAACGTGCAGACCATGCAAAACTGAAATAAGCACAACCCAGCAGGCCCAGCGGGCCAAAACCAACCCACAACCACTAACTTTCTCACTCCTTTTATCAGATTCTCCCACGAGACCTAACTGGCTAACCCTAGTTCTCACTTCTCATCCCTTTGTCACTCCTTTTTATGTGCTGGATTTGGCCCTTATGCATATATTGCTTGCTCCTATGAAAAATTTAGTTGCTTAAATACTTTATTTCTAGATATATCTGATTTTTTTTCAAACGCTATTTTAAAATATAGCACGCTATAACTTGTGTAGCATTTAGAGAAGGGCCTCGCTATATTTTGTAGCGCGCTATTTAAAATATTGGTTAAGTACGCCTTTGAGCTCGGCTCGCGGACTTCTTAGAACCGTCTCTGTGTGACCTGCACCAGGAAACGCCCAATGAAAGACAGTTGACTCCAGCATCTACACACTCCAGCAATGATGGATGTTAGTTCAGTTCAGTGTGTAAATGGATCAATCTCGGATAAAAATTTATCGCGCCAAGTACAGTTAATATTCTGTTAAAATGAGTCGATTTTGAACAAAATTCGATAAGACTCAGTTCGGGTCAGTTGGTCTTTGAACTACATTGAACATAGAGAGGGTAATACCAAAAACAGTCTTGCAAAGACCGAGCTCCATGGAGCTCGTTTGTCAAAAAAAAATATTTAGAATTTTCAAAAAATCTCAACTTTTTTTGTACAAATACATATGCATATTCTTCAAGTATGTATATGATTTCATCAACTAAATTGATTGTTTGCATCCTACACAAAAAAGAAATATATCTGGCCCAAATACAACAAACAAAAGGCCTATTTAATATGTGTATTTGTCCTTTTTGTGCATGTCACATATTAATATATATGTTAACGAAAGTTTATACATGTATACTACAAATACATGTCTACATGTACACATTTTCTCAGATTTTTTTAGGTCTACAAATATATGTCCAAATGTATATGTGCATTTTTGCTGAAAAAAAATAAAGAGCTCAATGGAGCTCGGCCTCTACAGACACTTTTCGTGGTAATACCCCTCTTTTCATGATTATTTATGTTGACAGTTAATCTTGTTTTTTGACAGTGTTTTCACAACTGAACTATGTAACACAAGAACTGCACTGTACATGATCCAGTACAAAAAATACATAAACAGTGCCACACCAGTGAGGGGCGTGACTTACGAATCCGAGTTGACCTTGCAAAGGTGTTTGAGCTCATCGGAGATGATTTCCGCTGTTTCCACGCCATTGCCACGGACATTCACCACCGCAAGGAGTGGGGTATCCCATACTTCCACCTCCGGACCTCGATATGGAAGAACCCCATCCTCTCGATGCCGTGACCATACATCGTTAAGTTCCTCAGTCATAGGGCGATCTGGACATAGCAAAGCAGGGTGCCCCATCTCCTTGCACCTCTCTGGACATAGCAATTCAGTAGTTGTTTCTTTTTCTCGTTCATCTCTCTTCACAGTTAAGCACCGAGTCCTTGAACGAGTTTCCTTTTCCATATTTTCTCCACCCAACAAATTTATGACGACGATATAGTGTGGATAGTACTTGTATATAGAGGGTTTTCGGCGAATCTTTGACTTGGCATGTAATGAAAGTCATTCTCCGGCGAATCTTTCTATACGAGTACAATACTTGATAATGTTTGATTTTGAAAAGGTACTCGAATCTTTTGAACTTTTTTTGAATTACTAAATTATTTTTGCATATAGGGTGCCCGAGAGCACCGGAAATTGGTAAAGCTACCTGGATGCATGGCTGACGGGACGCATTGGCCTGGTCCCTGGTTTCTTCGCTTAGCTATTCTCAGCTACTTGTAGATCAGATCAGTGTTGAAGGCCGAGCAGAAGAGCGGCTGGCTCAGCTTATTCAGGTTCAGAGCAGGTGTTCAGTCCTGCAGTAAGCAGATCACAGGACAAACGGCTTGAGCAATAACAGAAGTAGGGTACTATTGTGGTTCTTGCATCTTCAACAATGAAGATAGTAGCACCAACATCCAGTCCAGTCCTGCGAACCCAAGGTACTCCCTCCCTTCCAAAACAGATGACCCAACTTTATGCTAACTTTAGTACAAAGTTGGGTCATCTATTTTGGAACGGAGGGAGTAAGTCCGAGCACGCAGCCAACGATGGCAATGCCATGGTGAGCATCTTCAGTTTCATGGCCACAAACCTTGCAAAATATTGGCGGCGGCGGCGGCGAGGCGGGTGAGGTGCGGTCAAATGCCTGCGAGATGCACCATGGCTCCTCTGCCCCATGATTGGCCTGAAGTAGGAAACAATATGAAAGCGGAAGCAGAGTAGCAAACCCGTCTCCGCACCGCAGCTTCTCCAGCATGCAAAGTACGCCTTCAAGCTCGGTTTGCGGACTCCACAGAAGAGCTGTCTTTGCACGACAGCACCAGGAGACGCCCTGATCAGACTGAGCTTTGATGATCGGCAATCAAGGACAGTTTAGCCCAGCCTATATACACTCCAGCAATTAGATGGAAGTTAGTCCGAAAGCATAAATGTGTCGATCTGATGAAACTTGGGTGCTATAACTACGGTAATATTTTGTCGAAATGAGCCAGTTTAGAACATTGTTCGACAAAACTTGGACTCAGTTCCAGTCAGTCAAACAGATTTTCTCTACCATAGCTCTGATCATGTATCACAGTTGGAACTTCCTTTTTTGACCGTGTGTTCACAATTGGGTAGGCAAACATGGCCTATCTTCCATAGACACAACTTGTGAGAATCATACTACACAACAAACAAACAACAAGCAATGGTTCTGCTCAGAAAGCAAACTTGAGAAAGCAGGACCATTGGCTATCAAACACAGGTAGGTAAAAACACATTTTATTCAAACTAATTCAGAATGGCAATGTCTTCCCTCCAGGGTTGATCAATCACATGGAAGTAGTGGAGACTGGAGAGAATATGTGATCTCCTTGTAGAAATTAAATACAGGACTCATTACTCGAATAATAAAAATTAAACGGCGGCTCCTCCCCTACAGGAAAAGGACTCATGACTGGCAGCAACCAAGGATACCAAGAAGACGAAACCTGATGGGCCGTCTCTTGGTAGAGCAGCAGCAGCAGCTTAGATCTTCGAGTTGGCAATCTTGTACCACTCGGTGTGGAAGGAGCCGGGCATGTCAACCCTCTCATAGGTGTGCGCCCCGAAATAGTCCCTCTGGGCCTGGACGAGGTTCGCGGGAAGCCTGTCCCTCCGGTAGGAGTCGAAGTATGCCAGACTGGCCGACATGCCGGGGGTGCTTACGCCGTTGTTGATGGCGAGGCAGACGACCCTCCTCCATGCAGCTTGCCTGTCCATGATCTCCTGGGCAAACTCGGGGTCGATGAGGAGGTTGGCGAGCTCACCGTTCCTGTCATAGGCCTTCTTGATGCGGTCGAGGAAGCTGGCACGGATGATGCACCCGCCCTTCCAGATCCTGGCCAGCTCGCCGAGGTTGAGGCCCCATCCCTTCTCCGTGCTCTTGGCCTTGATGATGTTCATGCCCTGGGCGTAGCTGCAGATCTTGGAGGCGTAGAGGGCCTTCCTCACATCCTCGATCAGCTGTGCCTTGTCAACAGTTTCGCCGCTGCTGTAGTCACCCTGGAAGATCTTGGAAGCAGCCACCCTCTCGTCCTTGAGCCCGCTGAGGAACCTGGAATCCAAGGACGCCTCAATGGTAGGAGCAGCCACAGAGAGCTCAGCAGCTTGCTGCACTGTCCACTTCCCGGTTCCCTTCATCCCGGTCTTGTCCAGGACCTTGTCGACCAAGTAGCCTTCACCCTGGTCATCCTTGATGCTGAATATATCAGCAGTGATCTCAACCAAGAAACTGAGGAGCTCACCCTTGTTCCACTCCGCAAAAACCTGCTGCAGCTCACCGTTTGTGAGCTTACCAACCGACTTGAGAACGTCATACGCCTCAGCGATCAGCTGCATGTCACCGTACTCAATACCATTGTGAACCATCTTAACAAAGTTTCCAGATCCACCCTTCCCGATGTATGTGACACACGGGCCACTGTCAGGGACCTGAGCAGACACCTTGAGAAGAATGTCTTCAATGTACTGGTATGCCTCCAATGAGCCTCCAGGCATCATGGAGGGGCCATGGCGGGCACCCTCCTCACCTCCGGAAACACCCATCCCGAGGTAGAGGAGCCCGCGCTCCTCCATCGCCTTCTCCCTCCTTTCCGTGTTCTCATACCACTCGTTTCCTCCATCAACGATGCAGTCTCCCTGCTCCAGGTGTGCTGCGAGCGTTGCGATGGTCTGGTCAACCGGAGCGCCGGCCTTGACAAGCATGATGACGACACGTGGCTTCTGAATGGAGTTGACGAAGGATGCAGGGTCATGGAAACCGTAGAGGGGAAGGTTTCCTTCTAACTTGGCGCGCTGAACGGTCTCATCGACCTTGGAGGTGGTCCTGTTGTAGACAGAGATGGGGAAGCCTTTCTCTGCAATGTTGAGGGCAAGGTTCTGCCCCATGACGGCGAGGCCAGCAAGACCAATTCTGGTGAGGGCCATCTTGTACCTGAAAAGGAGATGCACCAAACACGTCATGTACAGAACACAAGAGTGTCAAGTAATTTAATTTATGCATATCTGACTCGAAAGGTTAAAAGACTGCATTTACAGAACAAATGATCATGCATATGTAGACGAAAGAGTAAGCTTGACAGTTGAGCAATTGTTTGCAGTGAGCAAAAGTTTGAGAAATTTATCCCAAAGCAGCCAATGAATAACTGAGTATGAGGTTACAAATGTCAATTAGAGTAGATGCAATGCTCTGTCTGGTGGCAGATGCGGCACGGTATGAGGTTACAAATGTCAATTAGAGTAGACGCAATGCTCTGTCTGGTGGCAGATGCGGCAGGGTATGAGGTTACAAATGTGAATTAGAGTAGATGCAATGCTCTGTCTGGGGGCGGATGCGGCACGGTATGAGGTTACAAATGTCAATTAGAGTAGACGCAATGCTCTGTCTGGTGGCAGATGCGGCAGGGTATGAGGTTACAAATGTGAATTAGAGTAGATGCAATGCTCTGTCTAGGGGCGGATGCGGCACGGTATGAGGTTACAAATGTCAATTAGAGTAGACGCAATGCTCTGTCTGGTGGCAGATGCGGCAGGGTATGAGGTTACAAATGTGAATTAGAGTAGATGCAATGCTCTGTCTGGGGGCGGATGCGGCACGGTATGAGGTTACAAATGTCAATTAGAGTAGACGCAATGCTCTGTCTGGTGGCAGATGCGGCAGGGTATGAGGTTACAAATGTGAATTAGAGTAGATGCAATGCTCTGTCTGGGGGCGGATGCAGCAGGGGTATGCGGTTGAGATGACAAATTAAACCCATAAGCAAGTTTTGGCTAATTCAATCATGCTGTACAGCAGTAGAGGTGGGAAGGAAATCAGGATTGAACAGCACGCCATGTGGCAGAGCAAATCAAATCAAATCAGATCACAGTGATTGCCTAAGGCGGGCACAATGAATGAAGCGATCGTGTGCTGAAACGTAATTCAGATTATGGGTGCAATCAGCCATGTCCCATGAGGCCAAGACAGGCACAGATCCTAGTATGCTATGCTAGCTGCTCAGGAACATAGCAGTGCTTCGTTGTACCCAAAGTGCAGAAAACACAGTACAAATAGCTTCCAGCATCAGAGACGGCACGGCCTGAGCATAACTGGTGATGCAGAAAAAACAAACGGAAACCCATCCACCATGCATCATGGACTAGAGCTGCTGCTAGTACTAGTAGGAGTAGTAGTAGAAACAGAGGACGATGCAGTAGAAGGCCAGGGCAACGGGTGCTGGCAGCTGGCGGTCGGTCGGTCCGTCCGGCAATCCGGTCAGCGTGCTGCCGAGCAATTCAACTGCCGCCGTCCAGCCTAGCCTATCTGGACGGGACGAGATTCCTTGCCGTTATTCGGTCAACTATCGCGCCCTCCCGTCGCCATCACGCCGCCCCCATGGATCTGAGCAGCTTCAGTTCCCCGCCCGCCCCCTAGGACTAGGAACACACACCGCCGGAGAGCAGGAAGAAATCCGGCGACGCACCCGCCCGCCCACCTAGAATAGGTAGCTACTGCCTCGCCGACGGCGTCGCCTCGGTTCCTCCGCCCCGTCGGAAATCTCGACTGGGCCCGGGCCGGCGGAGATCGGGGCACAAGCAAGCGAACATACACAAGGGGGGGAGGGGAGAGACGATTTTACCTGCCAGGGATGAGATCAGCGTGCGTCGAGGAAGGAAGACAAGTGTTGGGTGTTGCGGTGCGGATGCGAGAGGAGAGCGACCACCTACCCCGCCTCAGCGCCCCTCGCGCCTGATTAAATAGCGTGGCGTTGCCTTCTCGCACCCAGCCCCCTTCGTCGTCGCCGTTGGCCGACGGGCGGGCCCGGGGCTGGCGGCTTCCAACCAGGCCGCCGCGGGTGGGTTGGTTGGTGACGCCTGGGCCCGGCCCACGCGGCGTCTGGTTAGTGGGAACCCAAGTTAGCGCCGACGGGGGGAGGCGGGTCCTACTTGGCCTCTGCTCTGCTTGCTACCCGTGCGGCTTCCTGCTGCTGCTGCTCTGCGACGATGGCGTCAGCGCGGCGTCACCCGTACAAAAGACGAAGACTCCCCCGCATCCAACATGATTCCAAAATCCAGGTTTCTCAATTCAAAAAACAGACCTGGCTGCGAATAGTGCAAAGTTATTTTTTCTTTTCTCCGAATAGATGAATCCCGAACGGTTAAGTTAAGTTAAGGCGATGTTGGCAATTTTCTGACAAAGAATCAAATTGGAACAAAGTTGCCGTGTGTTAACAACTACAGTTGCCATAAAAAAAAACGTTCGGGATGGCATATGCTTAAATTCCCAACGATCGGGACTTATTGAGGCACTATTTTTTATTTCTATTTTTTTATGAAAGAGACCCGATCTATTATTCCCTCGAACACGCATTACTCATCCCTCAAACTCAAACGGATGCTATTTCAGTGTCAGATCGTCCACTCAGGCGACAAGTAACATGAATCACACGAAGACTTAAAGTTCAATGTAAGTACAAAGCATTCCAAGCATAATAAAAACCGCATCGAGATACCGAGGCCACCGAACGACCGCTCGTGTCGCAGGAACGAGCCGTCGGCGCGCCGCTATCATCGCTCCCCCTACCAAAGCCGGCTTGACCTTGTCGATGACAAACCGGGCAGTATTCGTGCGCATTGCCCCTAAAGACCAGCGCCTTGAACTCGCAGACATCGTCGTTGAACCCTCTTGCATACATCTGAAGCAGCTGACACCAAATCTTGCCACATGACGAGAGACACAAAACCTCGCCGTCTCAACTCTCAAGGAGACGACATAAATCTACGTTGGAGGTCCATCAACCACGTACAGACGGTCGAACTCGGAATGGATCAGAGCCCAGAAGACAAGCTCGAATGAGAAGCGCTGTCATCCGCCTGAGGGTCGCACCTGCGAGGACTAAAAGTCCAGGATTTCCATCTCTGCCACCGGCTGCCGAAGCGGCATGTAGAGAGAGAGATGAATCCATGGGCTCACCAGTGAAGCCTGAAGCGGAGAGCTTGCTCTAGCCGTCTAGAGTTAAATGAGAAAAACATGAGAGACCAAACAACAACACAAAATTAAAGGCTCTGTATCTAGTCATGCCACAAGATTTGAAATCCAGGTTCAACTCAAAAACAAATCTGGCTACAAAGAGTGCAGAGTTCAAATATGCCAAGAATTATGTTTCTTGTCTTTCAAACCATGGATGAATCATTTTCGGGGGGTGTGGCAGGTGATTCATCTTATATCAATATTGTCAGGGGAAAATTAAATTTGTGCTCCCTTCGTTTTTTAGTTTGCTTATTATGTTTGTCTTAAGTCAATTTTTCTAAACTTAGACCAAATCTATAGAAAAAGATAGTATCAGCATTCACAATATACCAAATAAATAGTACTAGATTCCTCTCCAAAAAATATCAGCGTTCCTCTGCCTCCTGCCGGCGCCACCACCGGTCCGCCTTGTCTTCGGTGACCTTAGGGCCATGGGTGCGATTGACCCCGGCCCTTACCAGTGGGAGGGCTTTGTTCTTACATGTTTCCTTGAGGTTTGTTAAGCTTTGTGTCATGCTCAGTAGGATAAGACAGTGGCGGCTCTGTGAAGATGAAATAAGATTCTCCCCTGCATAACACCCGCTCAGATGATGTGTCTAACATCATCGGTGAGCGTGTGAAGATGTCTCTTGGACGGACCTATCTTTGGTGGATTTGCTCAACTTTGGTTGCCGTTCGTCTCTGGCTGCATTTTCTCGGACCGTACAAATTTCCGCTTGAAGAATATTTTTGTAGATCGCAGCTTTCCAAATGTGATGTGTACAGTGTACACATCACACATCTTTTTTTTTTGAAGCTAAAACGCCCTCCGGCTCTTTATTCATTAGGCGCTAGCATGTCTGAGTGCAAACAATCAGTCAGCCACCCAGGGATTGTATCATACAAGTTCATAACAACAGAAAGTTTTAACGAATGCCTAGCTAGAAGGTGTGCCGCCATGTTAGTCTGGCGACCCGCAAACCGTAGCCTAAATCCCTGTAAAAAAGTAGACAACTCCTTCATCTCCAGAATGAGATGAAAACACGTCGACCTCTAGGGTGCCTCCCAGAGTCGTTGGATCTCCTGACAATCCGTCTCCACCACTACTTGCTGCAAACCCATGTCACGTGCCATTTGGATCGCGTCCCTGCATGCAAGTATTTCAACAGATAAAGGATCGGCAATACCATCATATCTTGCTCCTCCTGCTCTGAGAAACACTCCCTGATGGTCTCGAGCAATGAAGCCCGTCCCTCCACATATGAGCCTCGCATCCGTCGCTCCGTCGGTGTTGAGCTTTACCCACCCATCCTCCGGTGGTAACCACCTTTGGGTATTAGTAGGCTGGGTCTTCTTCCTCTCACGGATCTCCAAAGCCCTGATAATCTCCTCTATAATCACCATTGATTTGACCGGCTGATATGGTAACTCACCATGGATATAACTGTTCCTGGAGTGCCACACAGCCCACATGACAGTGATCATAATAGCCGCCACCTCCTTCTTAAACAAACGTTGATCTAGCAGATCTCTGGACCATGACATTGGGCGTAACCTTGGTATATCAATACCAAAGAAGCGTTCAGCTGCTTCCCAAAAGCGTTTTGCATGATCACATTCCAGAACCGGGTGAAACAGCGACTCGTCGTCATGTCCACACATCGGACAGTTTGGTAATTGCTTGATATGCCTCCTCTTTAGTTCACCAAAAGACGGCAAAAAGTTCTTTAGCACGCGCCACCAGAACACCCGGATCTTTGGAAGCACATTAATCTTCCAAAGTGCCTTCCACATGGTCGATTCACCCGCTGATGAACCAATCATCTCAGTCATCTGTAGCTTTGAAAGCATTTCATGTCTGTATGCCGACCGGACCGTGAAGACACCAGACTTTTCCCGCGACCATGCCCACACATCTGCTCCTGCCACCCGCGGCCTTGCCATGGCAAGAATAGCAGCCGCATCAGGTGCATAGAAAATGCTCTGAATAAGATCCTTGTCCCACTGATTTGACACCGGATCAATCAAGTCCGCCACTAGCTGGACTGAGTTTGGCTTGAGGGCTCCCAACGGTTTCATAGATATGGTCCCATCTATCCATTTATCATGCCACACCTCGGTGGTTTCTCCATCTCCAATTCGCCTTATGAGTCCCTTCTGCAACATATTTCTCCCTATGATTATTGCTTTCCATGTCTTGGAAGCACTCGCGGGACAGCCCGCCGTTAGAAAATCCTCATTAGGGAAATAGCGTGCCTTAAGCACTCGTGCACACAAGCTGTTTGGATTCTCCAGAAGCCTCCATGCTTGCTTTGCCAACATCGCATCATTAAAAGTTTCCAAGTCTCGGAATCCCATTCCCCCTTGTGATTTTGCAAAGCACATCTTGTCCCAAGATTGCCAATGCATTCCTTTTCTATCAAGCGATCCAGCCCACCAGTATTTAGACATATTTGTCGTAACTTTCTTGCACAAGCCTTTTGTGAGTTTGAAACAACTCATAGAGTAGGCCGGAAGAGCTTGGACCACTGACTTCAAAAGAACTTCTCTAGCTGCACATGACATTTTCCTCTCGCACCACCCTTGTACTCTTGCCCTTGATCTTTCATTTATATGAATAAAACTTTGTTCTGTAATTCTACCTGCAGCTGTTGGGAGTCCAAGGTATTTTTCTGACATCGCTTCTCTCTGAATTTGAAGGACTGCCTTGACTCCCCTCTTTACCGACGCGCCACTGTTAGGGCTGAAAATCACATAACTTTTCTGCTTGTTTGCACTTTGTCCAGAACCAATGCTATACTGATGCAAAATTTCATTTAGCCTAGTGGCGCTTCTGGAATCAGCTCTCATGAAAATTAAACAGTCATCTGCAAATAATAGATGGGAAATCCATGGGGCATTATAGCTAACCCTGATTCCCCTATCTATCCACCCTCCATCATAGTTTTGCAACAGACATGAGAGGCCCTCACCGCATAGCAGAAAAAGATATGGTGAGATCGGGTCCCCCTGCCGAAAACCTCTCGACGGTGAGAACACCGGCAGCAATTCTCCATTGACTTTCACCTGGAAGCTCACTGTAGTCACGCACGACATAACAAGGGATATCCATCGCTCATGAAAACCAAGTTGGCGCATTATCCCTTCCAGATACTCCCACTCAACGCGATCATAAGCCTTAATCATATCGATCTTGACCGCACACCATCCTTGTTTTCCTCTCTTTCTTCGCATGGAGTGTATGCACTCATATGCCACTAGGACGTTGTCAGTGATTAAACGTCCCGGGACAAAAGCACTCTGCTCCTCTGCAATAATCTCATCTAGAATCTCCCTCAAGCGATTAGCAAGCACTTTAGAGAAGATTTTGTAAATAACATTGCACAATGAGATCGGCCTATATTGTGTGATATTTTGCGGGTTTTTTACCTTAGGTATAAGCACGATCACCGTGCTGTTCACCGTGGCAGGCATGTGTCCTCCGTTCAAGAATCCCAATACCGCCGCTGTAACATCCGGATCTATCAGCTCCCAGTGGCGCTGGTAGAACCCTGCATGGAAACCATCACATCCGGGCGCCTTCGTCGGCCCCATAGCAAAGAGCGCAACCTTCACTTCTTCTTCTCTGAACGGTCTCAAGAGCCGTTCATTCATTGGATCTGTTATTTTATGTGGCACATGGTGAAGCACTGCCTCCACGTCTGTAAACTCCTGCGCCGTGTACAGTCCAGTATAAAACTGCTGCACCTCGGCATGAATCTGTTCCTTTGTCTCGCATATTCCTCCATCCGCAGCTTGAAGACTTCGGATCCGATTAATGCTCTTGCGTGAAGCTGCACGAGCTTGAAAAAAGCCTGTATTGCGATCGCCTGCCTTCAGCCAGTCCGCCCTAGACCTCTATCGTGCCATGATTTCCTCCTTATGAAGGAGCTCCGAAAGCTGGCGGGACAGATCCTTTTCCTTCTTTGTTGGTCCCCAAAACAGAGAGTTCGATCTCTCGGTCTCATACTCCTTACGTACTTTCTTGATCTTCCTCTTCACATCCCCGAACTTTTTCAACTTCCAGTCTGTGAGCTGCACTTGCATGTCTAGCAGGGCCTGTTCTATGCCCTGTAGACCTTGCGTACCAACCCCCTTGCGCCACGCATGTACGACAGCTTCATCATATGTCTCCTCCCGCTGCCACGCCTCCTCATACATGAATCTGCGCTGGTATCTTTCTCCTGGCAATGTTACCCCCTTCATCTTTACCACTAGCATGCAGTGGTCTGATTTTGGCGTTGGGCAGTGTCTCACAAAAGAAGATGGGAACATTGACATCATCGCCGGATTCACCAAGAATCTATCAAGCCGAACTTTCACGTTTGCATTATCATGTTGCATGTTATCCCACGTGAAGGGCACACCCTGGTAGCCCAAATCAACTAGTTCACAATCATCCATGCATTGCCTAAAACCTTCCATCTGCCACTCCGGGCGATCATGGGCACCAAAGTACTCCGAACTATCAAGAATCTCATTAAAATCACCTCCACATAGCCACGGGGAATCACTTTGAGCCTTCAACCATCTCAACAAATTCCAACTTTCTGCACGTTCACTTCGTCTAGCTTTCGCATAGAAACCCGTAAACCGCCACTTTTTATTATCACCATTATTCTTAACCAACACATCAATATGCTGGTTTGAGAAAGTAATAAGAGTTACATCAACCTCTTTTGACCAGAACAACGCTAGTCCACCACTGAGGCCATCACTACTAACTGGGTAGCAACCCTCAAAACCAAGTCGGGCTGTAAGATCACTAACCCTCCTTCCCTCAATCTTCGTCTCCGCAACAAAGACTAGGGCGGGAACTTATCTCTTCACTATATCGTGAAGTTCACGAACTGTCTCCGGGTTCCCAAGCCCGCGACAGTTCCAAGATATACAATTCATTGCTCCCCGCGGGGCTGGTGCTCAGCCTCCGCGGGGTTCCTTGCTTCTTCTTCCACTGCCTTCTTTTTCTTCGAGTCTCTGCTATCTTCTCATGACCCAGACGATTCAGTCTCCTCGTTCTGCCTCTTCCTCATGACCGTTTCACTGTCTTGCAGTAACATCTGATCGCTGCCTCGGTCCCTCCCTTGAGAAGTATTCATGTCAACCCTTCAATAAACAGGATTTGGTCCTCGGCCCGTCCTACCTCCTCTGCCATTCACACCCCTCCCCCTTGCATTAAACTAATAGATCGTGTTCTTAACTCTACCGGAAGGTGGTTTCTCAGGCGAGTTAACTTCCAAGCCCGGCTCCACATCCTCCTATCTTTCTTCTGTCTCCTGTTGTCTCCCCATATCCCGCGTGGTTTCCTGCTTGTAAGTTGGATTTCTCCCCCAACCCTTGTTCTTGCTTGCAACCCATCTTAGAGCCTCCCGATACGGCGGCATCCCATTCTCATCTCTGCCCGTAGGCATAGGGCACATTAACTCAGCATGTCCCATCATCCCACATGAGAATCAAAAGTAAGGTAGATTTTCATATTGGATGTTAAAAAATTCCGATTCCTTCGTTTTTGATTTCTCCAACTGCACCCAACGCATCAGTGGTTCATCTACCTTGATCCAAGCCCTAAATCTCAGGCAATCACCGTAAGCAAAACCCTTTTCATCCGCATCCAGCGCTACCACATCACCTACCATGCTTGCAATTCGCTTCGGCCATGGCGGACATAAAAGGTTAAAAGGGAGGTTCATCACTCTTGCCCAGATTTTGATCTTATCGAACCTGAGCTCAGATGGGCGCGATCTGATGTTAAACCTCTCCAGAACCACACAGTGTTTCCCCACCATCCATGGACCTCCCTCGAAGATCCGATCGCAATCCCGCTTGATGGCGAAACTGGCCAGAAAAACATTCTCTCCCTTTGGTCGAAAACTCAGCCCCCTAGGGTTGCCCCATGCCGGGCGCAAGGCCTCCTCAATGGTGTTCACATGGAAAGCCTTTCGGTACAAAACCTTCCCGATGAGTGCGTAGGGTTCTTCAACACTCGCGTCCTCATCCTCATCAATTACCAGCTTCGTCTTCTTCTCTATTAGATCCAGTCTGTCCATCATCTGCTCCATCGTCTCCGCCTCCTTTGACTTCCCTCTCCTTCCTCCCATGGCGCTTGTCTCTGCCATCAAATCGCCCGGCCGTCCCCGATCCCCTTACTCGCAGCGCCGCCAAGGGTGGGAAAGGACGCCATGTCCCCCCTTGATCACCCCGAGCAGCTGGCTGATGAGATCCGGCGACCGGAGAGTAGATGAGTCGGCGGTCGTCAAACCCTAGTCTTGCGCCCCCGAGTTCGCCTTGTGCGCCGCCCCGCCACTCGAAACCCTAGAAAAAGTTTTGGGGCTTTTTCGCGAGAAGGTGAAATCCGCCTCTCCTTGTCCCGCGCACCGCACCACACACACCGTACACATCACACATCAAATTGTGCGTTTAAAATGTACCGCCGCCAGCCATGCGATCGCAACTTGGCACGACTAGGGTGAGAGGTGATACAAAATGCTGACGCAGCTTTTGTTATCAGCAGAGGCTAATCAATCAACGAGAGAGGAGTTAATACCACTATTGGTACATAAACTTGTAGGGGGGAACAGTTTCATACAAAAACTAAAAAACCCCACAAAACTAGTCCTCTAACTTGACTGCTGTAACAAATTCATACAAAACAGCTGTGGACGCGACATTTAGCATGCCACGCTGGATTTTGGCACACGCCTTAATTTTACAAAAGCCCCCTCGCACTCTCTGTATTTTACAAAAAGCCCCCTCGCCCTCTCTCTCTGCATCGATTCCCCATTCGCAAATCCCTAGATCCTCCCCTTTGTCGTCGCCCTCTCCGCCGCCAGCCTTCTCCGCCTTCCCCTCCGACGCCAGCCGTCTCCACCGCCCTTTCGGCCGCCCTCTCCGCCGGCAGCCGTCTCCGCCGCCCTATCGAGATGAAGGGGTGCACATCATTGAGCGGGAAGCAGCAGGCAGGACGGCGTGGAGCAGGGGCATCATCGTCCTCAAGCCACCCTCTCCCGCTCAATGGATGTGACCTTGCCGGTGCCGACATGACGAGGGACGGCGAGCCTTGGGCGAAAATCACCGGAGAGGTGCGCTACATGGATGTCGATTTCTGCAAGGTGCGTGTCCCCCTTCCCCTCACCGATTTGCTTCGGATGCCCATGAATTTGGGCTTTCCTGATGAGTGCGAGCTTCTTGATGCTAACATTTGATTTGATGGCCATGGTAGGGGACTGAAAACCTACCCGAACTTGACTAGGGTATACCTCTATCCTCTCCTGATGCTGCTTTCAATGGCACTGACAAAAGTGACCATTGTTGCCACTTACTGAACCCTGCGAGAAGAGTTTGCTCTGATGGATATGACTATGGTCGTAGATTTCTTTGTTTGTCCTCATGAGGTTAGTCAAGTGCCCAACTTTTGTTTAAAAAAGTGTGTTGTTTATCTGTAGTTGTTATAGGTTGATCTGACCAAATTGTTGTACTGAACAAATTGGTGTGTTTTGCAGGGTTATGATACATGTGCTTATCTGAAGTGGGTGGACAAAGAATGGCAGGGGAGACCTAGGCAGGTGATTGGCAAACTTGCTGAAGAGAATGTGGCTCTTCAGAAATTTGTGTTTGACAAGGATGCTGAAATTATGAGGCTGAAGGAAGAAAGGAAGGCCATGATCATGAAGCACAAGAAGGAGATCAGAACTAGGGATAGGAGGGAAATTTGGTTAGCCTGTTTGGTCTGCTGCTCTGCACTGTTGTATGGTGTTGTAGCACTAGTGATAAGAGGTTTTGTGTAGTAAGTTAGGTAATTTAGTATTTGGCATGATGTGAGAGGTGAAACTATTTGTTATCAGTTGCTACTTGTACTGATTATATGAAATCAGTGGGTACCTATTATCTATGTTCAATGTTGTAAACATTCCAAACTGGAATCAGTGGCTTGAAATGAAATCAGTGGCTATGTTCAGTATTCTGTTTACTTAACTGAAAATTCTCTTATTTGACATGAAATCAGTGGCTTGTTTACTTAACTGAACTTTTCTGTTGCAAAATTCTCTTATTTTACATGAAATCAGTGGCTTGTTTACTTAACTGAAATCAATGATTCTCTTATTTGACATGACAATTCAGTTAACTTAAGGAAAATTCAGTTAACTTAAGCAAAATTCAGTTAACTTAACAGTGCAAATTTCAGTTAAGTTAACCATTTGGAAGGGGCCTAGGGATCTTCAGGTAGTACAACTTGGCATATTTGGCACAAAGTGAGCACCTAGTACATTCTATTTTAGGATGTGTGCACATGGGCACAACATAAGCAGACAACCTACA
This sequence comes from Triticum timopheevii, assembly GCA_963921465.1. NCBI lineage: Eukaryota > Viridiplantae > Streptophyta > Magnoliopsida > Poales > Poaceae > Triticum > Triticum timopheevii. The sequence continues at coordinate 19,172,845 of OY997274.1, forward strand.
GTTCAACAGCAGATCAACATGGGCAGAGAAGAACATGCAGTTCAACAGCACTTCAACACCAGATTGCCATAGATACAACAGTTCAACATGAACTGCTCAAAATAGATAACTTATATGCCAACATATAGATCAGCATACCTAACTACTCTTCTGCATCTTCACCTCTTCTGCATCTTATTCAGTTCTTGAGCTGTTGCAGGCGGATGGAGCGGCGCACCTTCTTCACCTCTTTCTTCAGAGGCGCCTTCTTCTTGTTTGCTCTGGCTCCTTCAACTCTTCTTCTTGTTCAACCTTCACCTCTTCTGGCAGGAGCTCGACGTCCGGCAGGAGCGCGATGTCGATGGGCATGTTTCTGCCACGCCCAACGGCGACCGGCGCAACGAGCACAACCTCGTCCACATCCGTGTCGTCGTCACTGATGACAACAGTCTCTGTCAGGTCATCGTCAGAGGCGTAGTCCGCAGGGTCGACTGGAGCAGGCAGCGTGAGCACGACGTCGACGATGTTCGCAGGGTCGTCGTCGAGGGGGACCGGGGCCAGAGAGGTGGTGGAGCGGTACATCCACCACCTAGCTCGCTGGTACGCATCCACGCTAAGCGTGCCATCACGCACTGCCCAGACGAGGAACATCGGCGGCGGCACTGTGAGGCCTGTGGGGAAGGCACGGGCGTTCTCGCCGTCCGTCAGCTGCTTGGCCAACCCGCGCGCATGCATGAGCTGTTGGGGAACGCAGTAATTTCAAAAAAATTCCTACGCACACGCAAGATCATGTTGATGGCATAGCAACGAGAGGGGAGAGTGTATGTCCACGTACCCTCGTAGACCATTTAGCGGAAGCGTTATGACAACGCGGTTGATGTAGTCGTACGTCTAAACGATCCGACCGATCCAAGCTCCGAACGTACGGGGCCTCCGAGTTCAGCACACGTTCAGCTCGATGACGATCTCCGGCCTCCGATCCAGCAAAGCTCCGGAGATGAGTTCCGTCAGCACGACGGCGTGGTGACGATGTTGATGTTCTACCGGTGCAGGGCTTCGCCTAAGCTTCGCGACGATATGACCGAGGTGGAATATGGTGGAAGGGGGCACCGCACACGGCTAAGGAACTATCCGTAGATCAACTTGTGTGTCTATGGGGTGCCCCCCGCCCCCGTATATAAAGGAGCCAGGGGGGAGGAGGCGGCCGGCCAAGGAGGGCGTGCCAAGGGGGAGTCCTACTCCTGGAGTAGGAGAAGGGGGGAAGGGGGAGGAAGGGAGGAAGGAAAGGGGGGGCGCCGCCCCCCTTCCCTTGTCCTATTCGGACTAGGAAGGGGAGGGGCGCGCGGCCCCCTCTTGGTTCCTTCCCTCTTCTCCCTCGAGGCCCATGTAGGCCCATTAACCCCCCGGGGGGTTCCGGTAACCTCTCGGTACTCTGGTAAAATGCCGATTTCACCCGGAACGATTCCGTCCAAATATAGGCTTCCAATATATCAATCTTTATGTCTCGACCATTTCGAGACTCCTCGTTATGTCCGTGATCACATCCGGGACTCCGAACAAACTTCGGTACATCAAAACTTATAAACTCACAATAAAACTGTCATCGTAACGTTAAGCGTGCGGACCCTACGGGTTCGAGAACTATGTAGACATGACCTAGAACCATTCTTGGTCAATAACCAATAGCAGGACCTGGATGCCCATATTGGTTCCTACATATTCTACGAAGATCTTTATCGGTCAAACCGCACAACAACATACGTTGTTCCCTTTGTCATCGGTATGTTACTTGCCCGAGATTCGAAAGTCGGTATCCAATACCTAGTTCAATCTCGTTACCGGCAAGTCTCTTTACTCGTTCTGTAATGCATCATCTCATAACCAACTCATTGGTCACATTGCTTGCAAGGCTTATTGTGATGTGCATTACCGAGAGGGCCCAGAGATACCTCTCCGACAATCGGAGTGACAAAACCTAATCTCAAAATACGCCAACTCAACATGTACCTTCGGAGACACCTGTAGTACTCCTTTATAATCACCCAGTTACGTTGTGACGTTTGGTATCACCCAAAGTGTTCCTCCGGTAAACGGGAGTTGCATAATCTCATAGTTACAGGAACATGTATAAGTCATGAAGAAAGCAATAGCAATATACTAAACGATCAAGTGCTAGGCTAACGGAATGGGTCATGTCAATCACATCATTCTCCTAATGATGTGATCCCACTAATCAAATGACAACACATGTCTATGGTTAGGAAACATAACCATCTTTGATTAATGAGCTAGTCAAGTAGAGGCATACTAGTGACTATATGTTTGTCTATGTATTCACATATGTATCATGTTTCCGGTTAATACAATTCTAGCATGAATAATAAACATTTATCATGATATGAGGAAATAAATAATAACTTTATTATTGCCTCTAGGGCATATTTCCTTCAGTCTCCCACTTGCACTAGAGTCAATAATCTAGATTACATAGTAATGATTCTAACACCCATGGAGTCTTGGTGTTGATCATGTTTTGCTCGTGAGAGAGGCTTAGTCAACGGGTCTGCAACATTCAGATCCGTATGTATCTTGCAAATCTCTATGTCTCCCACTTGGACTTGGTCCCGAATGGAATTGAAGCGTCTCTTGATGTGCTTGGTCCTCTTGTGAAATCTGGATTCCTTTGCCAAGGCAATTGCACCAGTATTGTCACAGAAGATCTTCATTGGTCCCGATGCACTAGGTATGACACCTAGATCGGAAATGAACTCCTTCATCCAGACTCCTTCATTTGCTGCTTCAGAAGCAGCTATGTATTCCGCTTCACATGTAGATCCCGCCACGACGCTTTGTTTAGAACTGCACCAACTTACAGCTCCACCATTTAATAAAAACACGTATCCGGTTTGCGATTTAGAATCGTCCGGATCAGTGTCAAAGCTTGCATCGACGTAACCATTTACGACTAGCTCTTTGTCACCTCCATATACGAGAAACATATCCTTAGTCCTTTTCAGGTATTTCAGGATGTTCTTGACCGCTGTCTAGTGATCCACTCCTGGATTACTTTGGTACCTTCCTGCCAAGCTTATTGCTGAGCATACGTCAGGTCTGGTACACAGCATTGCATACATGATAGAGCCTATGGCTGAAGCATAGGGAACATCTTTCATTTTCTCTCTATCTTCTGCTGTGGTCGGGCATTGAGTTTGACTCAACTTCACACCTTGTAGCACGGGCAAGAACCCTTTCTTTGCCTGATCCATTTTGAACTTTTTCAAAAAAATTGTCAAGGTATGTGCTTTGTGAAAGTCCTATTAAGCGTCTTGATCTATCTCTATAGATCTTGATGCCCAATATGTAAGCAGCTTCACCGAGGTCTTTCATTGAAAAACTTTTATTCAAGTATCCCTTTATGCTATCCAGAAATTCTATATTATTTCCGATTAATAATATGTCATCTACATATAATATCAGAAATGCTACAGAGCTCCCACTCACTTTCTTGTAAATACAGGCTTCTCCAAAAGTCTGTATAAAACCATATGCTTTGATCACACTATCAAAACGTTTATTCCAACTCCGAGATGCTTGCACCAGTCCATAAATGGATCGCTGGAGCTTGCACACTTTATTAGCACCTTTTGGATCAACAAAACCTTCTGGCTGTATCATATACAACTCTTCTTCTAGAAATCCATTCAAGAATGCAGTCTTGACATCCATTTGCCAAATTTCATAATCATGAAATGCAGCAATAGCTAACATGATTCGGACAGACTTAAGCATCGCTACGGGTGAGAAAGTCTCATCGTAGTCAACTCCTTGAACTTGTCGAAAACCTTTCGCAACAAGTCGAGCTTTATAGACAGTTACATTACCATCAGCGTCAGTCTTCTTCTTAAAGATCCATTTATTCTCAATGGCTTGCCGATCATCGGGCAAGTCAACCAAAGTCCATACTTTGTTCTCATACATGGATCCCATCTCAGATTTCATGGCCTCTAGCCATTTTGTGGAATCTGGGCTCATCATCGCTTCCTCATAGTTCATAGGTTCATCATGGTCAAGTAACATGACTTCCAGAATAGGATTACCGTACCACTCTGGTGCGGATCTTACTATGGTAGACCTACGAGGTTCAGTAGATACTTGATCTGAAGTTTCATGATCAATATCATTAGCTTCCTCACTAATTGGTGTAGTCGTCACAGGAACCGGTTCTTGTGATGAACTACTTTCCAATAAGGGAGTAGATACAGTTATCTCATCAAGTTCTACTTTCCTCCCACTCACTTCTTTCGAGAGAAACTCCTTCTCTAGAAAGGATCCGATTTTAGCAATGAAAATCTTGCCCTCAGATCTGTGATAGAAGGTGTACCCAATAGTCTCTTTTGGGAATCCTATGAAGACACATTTCTCCGATTTGGGTTCGAGCTTATCTGGTTGAAGTTTCTTCACATAAGCATCGCAGCCCCAAACTTTAAGAAATGACAACTTTGGTTTCTTGCCAAACCACAGTTCATAAGGCGTCGTCTCAACGGATTTTGATGGTGCCCTATTTAACGTGAATGCGGCCGTCTCTAAAGCATAACCCCAAAACGATAGCGGTAAATCAGTAAGAGACATCATAGATCGCACCATATCTAGTAAAGTATGATTACGACGTTCGGACACACCATTTCGTTGTGGTGTTCCGGGTGGCGTGAGTTGCGAAACTATTCCGCATTGTTTCAAGTGTAGGCCAAACTCGTAACTCAAATATTCTCCTCCACGATCAGATCGTAGAAATTTTATTTTCTTGTTACGATGATTTTCCACTTCACTCTAAAATTCTTTGAACTTTTCAAATGTTTCAGACTTGTGTTTCATCAAGTAGATATACCCATATCTGCTCAAATCATCTGTGAAGGTGAGAAAATAACGATACCAGCCGCGAGCCTCAACATTCATTGGACCACAAACATCAGTATGTATGATTTCCAACAAATCAGTTGCTCGCTCCATAGTTCCGGAGAACGGCATTTTAGTCATCTTGCCCATGAGGCACGGTTCGCAAGTACCAAGTAATTCATAATCAAGTGATTCCAAAAGCCCATCAGTATGGAGTTTCTTCATGCGTTTTACACCGATATGACCTAAACGGCAGTGCCACAAATAAGTTGCACTATCGTTATCAACTCTGCATCTTTTGGTTTCAACACTATGAATATGTGTATCACTACTATCGAGATTCAATAAAAATAGACCACTCTTCAAGGGTGCATGACCATAAAAGATATTACTCATATAAATAGAACAACCATTATTCTCTGATTTAAATGAATAACCGTCTCGCATCAAACAAGATCCAGATATAATGTTCATGCTCAACGCTAGCACCAAATAACAATTATTTAGGTCTAAAACTAATCCCGATGGTAAATGTAGAGGTAGCGTGCCGACCGCGATCACATCGACTTTGGAACCATTTCCCACGTGCATCGTCACCTCGTCCTTAGCCAATCTTCGCTTAATCCGTAGTCCCTGTTTCGAGTTGCAAATATTAGCAACAGAACCAGTATCAAATACCCAGGTGCTACTGCGAGCATTAGTAAGGTACACATCAATAACATGTATATCACATATACCTTTGTTCACTTTGCCATCCTTCTTATCCGCCAAATACTTGGGGCAGTTCCGCTTCCAGTGTCCAGTCTGCTTGCAATAGAAGCACTCAGTTTCAGGCTTAGGTCCAGACTTGGGTTTCTTCTCTTGAGCAGCAACTTTCTTGCTGTTCTTTCTGAAGTTCCCCTTCTTCTTCCCTTTGCCCTTTTTCTTGAAACTGGTGGTCTTGTTAACCATCAACACTTGATGCTCCTTTTTGATTTCTACCTCCGTGGCTTTTAGCATTGCGAAGAGCTCGGGAATAGTCTTGTTCATCCCTTGCATATTATAGTTCATCACAAAGCTCTTGTAGCTTGGTGGCAGTGATTGAAGAATTCTGTCAATGACACTATCATCAGGAAGATTAACTCCCAGTTGAATCAAGTGATTATTATACCCAGACATTTTGAGTATGTGTTCACTGACAGAACTATTCTCCTCCATCTTGCAGCTATAGAACTTATTGGAGACTTCATATCTCTCAATCCGAGCATTTGCTTGAAATATTAACTTCAACTCCTGGAACATCTCATATGCTCCATGACGTTCAAAACATCGTTGAAGACCCGGTTCTAAGCCATAAAGCATGGCACACTGAACTATCGAGTAGTCATCAGCTTTGCTCTGCCAGACGTTCTTAACGTTGTCAGTTGCATCAGCAGCAGGCCTGGCACCCAGCGGTGCTTCCAGGGCGTAACTTTTCTGTGCAGCAATGAGGATAATCCTCAGGTTACGGACCCAGTCCGTGTAATTGCTACCATCATCTTTCAACTTTGCTTTCTCAAGGAACGCATTAAAATTCAACGGAACAATAGCACGAGCCATCTATCTACAAACAAACATAGGCAAGCAAAATACTATCAGGTACTAAGTTCATGATAAATTTAAGTTCAATTAATCATATTACTTAAGAACTCCCACTTAGACAGACATCTCTCTAGTCATCTAAGTGATCACGTGATCCAAATCAACTAAACCATGTCCGATCATCATGTGAGATGGAGTAGTTTCAATGGTGAACATCACTATGTTGATCATATCTACTATATGATTCACGTTCGACCTTTCGGTCTCCGTGTTCCGAGGCCATATCTGTATATGCTAGGCTCGTCAAGTATGACCTGAGTATTCCGCGTGTGCAACTGTTTTGCACCCGTTGTATTTGAACGTAGAGCCTATCGCACCCGATCATCACGTGGTGTCTCAGCACGAAGAACTTTCGCAACGGTGCATACTCAGGGAGAACACTTCTTGATTATTAGTGAGAGATCATCTTAAAATGCTACCGTCAATCAAAGCAAGATAAGATGCATAAAGGATAAACATCACATGCAATCAATATAAGTGATATGATATGGCCATCATCATCTTGTGCTTGTGATCTCCATCTTCGAAGCATCGTCGTGATCACCATCGTCACCGGCGCGACACCTTGATCTTCATCGTAGCATCGTTATCGTTACGCCATCTATTGCTTCTACGACTATCGCTACCACTTAGTGATAAAGTAAAGCAATTACAGGGCGTTTGCATTTCATACAATAAAGCGACAACCGTATGGCTCCTGCCAGTTGCCGATAACTTCGGTTACAAAACATGATCATCTCATACAATAAAATATAGCATCACGTCTTGACCATATCACATCACAACATACCCTGCAAAAACAAGTTAGACGTCCTCTACTTTGTTGTTGCAAATTTTACGTGGCTGCTACGGGCTTTAGCAAGAACTGTTCTTACCTACGCATAAAAACCACAACGATAGTTCGTCAAGTTGGTGCTGTTTTAACCTTCGCAAGGACCGGGCGTAGCCACACTCGATTCAGCTAAAGTGAGAGAGACAGACACCCGCCAGCCACCTTTAAGCACGAGTGCTCGTAACGGTGAAACCAGTCTCGCGTAAGCGTACGCGTAATGTCGGTCCGGGCCGCTTCATCTCACAATACCGCCGAACCAAAGTATGACATGCTGGTAAGCAGTATGACTTGTATCGCCCACAACTCACTTGTGTTCTACTCGTGCATATAACATCAACGCATAAAACCTAGGCTCTGATACCACTGTTGGGGAACGCAGTAATTTCAAAAAAATTCCTACGCACACGCAAGATCATGTTGATGGCATAGCAACGAGAGGGGAGAGTGTATGTCCACGTACCCTCGTAGACCGTTTAGCGGAAGCGTTATGACAACGCGGTTGATGTAGTCGTACGTCTTCACGATCCGACCGATCCAAGCTCCGAACGTACGGGGCCTCCGAGTTCAGCACATGTTCAGCTCGATGACGATCTCCGGCCTCCGATCCAGCAAAGCTCCGAAGATGAGTTCCGTCAGCACGACGGCGTGGTGACGATGTTGATGTTCTACCGGTGCAGGGCTTCGCCTAAGCTTCGCGACGATATGACCGAGGTGGAATATGGTGGAAGGGGGCACCGCACACGGCTAAGGAACGATCCGTAGATCAACTTGTGTGTCTATGGGGTGCCCCCCGCCCCCGTATATAAAGGAGCCAGGGGGGAGGAGGCGGCCGTCCAAGGAGGGCGCGCCAAGGGGGAGTCCTACTCCCTCCGGGAGTAGGACTCCCTTCTTTCCAAGTAGGAGTAGGAGAAGGGGGGAAGGAGGAGGAAGGGAGGAAGGAAAGGGGGGGCGCCGCCCCCCTTCCCCTGTCCTATTCGGACTAGGAAGGGGAGGGGCGCACGGCCCCCTCCTGGTTCCTTCCCTCTTCTCCCTCGAGGCCCATGTAGGCCCAATAACCCCCCGGGGGGTTCCGGTAACCTCCCGGTACTCCAGTAAAATGCTGATTTCACCCGGAACGATTCCGATGTCCAAATATAGGCTTCCAATATATCAATCTTTATGTATCGACCATTTCAAGACTCCTCGTTATGTCCGTGATCACATCCGGGACTCCGAAAAAACTTCGGTACATCAAAACTTATAAACTCATAATAAAACTGTCATCGTAACGTTAAGCGTGCGAACCCTACGGGTTCGAGAACTATGTAGACATGACCTAGAACCATTCTTGGTCAATAACCAATAGCGGGACCTGGATGCCCATATTGGTTCCTACATATTCTACGAAGATCTTTATCGGTCAAACCGCACAACAACATACGTTGTTCCCTTTGTCATCGATATGTTACTTGCCCGAGATTCGATCGTCGGTATCCAATACCTAGTTCAATCTCGTTACCGGCAAGTCTCTTTACTCGTTCTGTAATGCATCATCTCGTAACCAACTCATTGGTCACATTGCTTGCAAGGCTTATTGTGATGTGCATTACCGAGAGGGCCCAGAGATACCTCTCTGACAATCGGAGTGACAAAACCTAATCTCGAAATACGCCAACTCAATATGTACCTTCGGAGACACCTGTAGTACTCCTTTATAATCACCCAGTTACGTTGTGATGTTTGGTAGCACCCAAAGTGTTCCTCCGGTAAACGGGAGTTGCATAATCTCATAGTTACAGGTACATGTATAAGTCATGAAGAAGGCAATAACAATATACTAAACGATCAAGTGCTAGGCTAACGGAATGGGTCATGTCAATCACATCATTCTCCTAATGATGTGATCCCACTAATCAAATGACAACACATGTCTATGGTTAGGAAACATAACCATCTTTGATTAATGAGCTAGTCAAGTAGAGGCATACTAGTGACTATATGTTTGTCTATGTATTCACACATGTATCATGTTTCCGGTTAATACAATTCTAGCATGAATAATAAACATTTATCATGATATGAGGAAATAAATAATAACTTTATTATTGCCTCTAGGGCATATTTCCTTCATGAGCATCATCTTCAGGGTGGGGAACTAGGTGCAGACCTCTCGAATCTGCGCGCGGAAGGACTGGTCTTTGCCAGCCAGATCCTCCAGTGCGAGCTTCCAGCCCTCGATGTTCGCCATGGCAGCGGTGGCCGGCGGTGGTGAGTGGGGAGAGGAGGCAACGCGGTAGGTGTGTGGGGAGTGGTGGGCGGAGCGGTGGGTGGGCGTGGATTTATTGATGCGGCGAGTGGGAACGCGAACCGTCCAGAGTGGGAGTTGGCGACTGGAAGAGTAGAAGTAACTTTCTGCATCTACAACTAACAAGCTCCTACTCTTGTCGTACTGGCATTGCACCCTACTTCTCTACCCACAGGTCCTGGGTTCGAGACCCAAGCCAAACAATTTTTTGTTTATTTATTTTTAGTTGTGGGAGTTCACCAAATTCAGTTCAGCAAATGCACATTCAGTAAATTTAGTACATTCAGTAGATGCACAAATTTCAGTACATTCAGCAAATGCACATTCAGTACATTCAGACATTTTTTATGTAATGCACAAACAACTCAAATGTGCTGGTATTCAAAACTCAAATGTTTTTAATTCTTGAGTACATTGCCATGAAGTTCACTACATGTTTAACTGTCATTGCAACACAAAATTGGTATTACATGAAAAATGCTAGCATCAAGTTCAGATATGAACTTCTATAGTTTAGCATTAAGTTCATTGATGAACTAAACAGACATCTAACTGTCAACCCCAGGTGCATTCTGAGAAACTGGAATTTCTTCAGTTAAGTTGAGATCAGGTATTGGCTCCCTTGCTCCATCTTCACCAAACATGAGTTCACCAAATTGTGGGAGTTCACCAAATTCAGTTCAGCAAATGCACATTCAGTAAATTTAGTACATTCAGTAAATGCACAAATTTCAGTACATTCAGCAAATGCACATTCAGTACATTCAGACATTTTTCATATAATGCACAAACAACTCAAATGTGCTGGTATTCAAAACTCAAATGTTTTTAATTCTTGAGTACATTGCCATGAAGTTCACTACATGTCTAACTGTCATTGCAACACAAAATTGGTATTACATGAAAAATGCTAGCATCAAGTTTAGACATGAACTTCTACAGTTTAGCATGAAGTTCATTGATGAACTAAACAGACATCTAACTGTCAACCCCAGGTGCATTCTGAGAAACTGGAATTTCTTCAGTTAAGTTGAGATCAGGTATTGGCTCCCTTGCTCCATCTTCACCAAACATGAGCATGTATGCTGGATAAGAGCTAGCTTCCCTCCTTTAGATAATTTTCTATGCTATAGCACTTGTGAACCAATGTTTCACAGTCAATCCTATCAGCTCTACAACAGGCAATCACATGATTGCAAGGGATGCCATCCAATTGATTTTCAAACTCTAACTGAATCATAGTTTCAAATGACAAAGTACAGTGCTCAAACTCTAACTGAATCTGTACATGATTTTCAAACAGAAATATGTACTGAATATCAACTAAAAGACCACCCTTTCATCACAAAACAATAGTAAAAATGTTGACTTTCATCTCAAAAAAGCTTGTACTTTTGCCAAACAGAGAAAGTAAGCATTTTTTCACTGAAATATCGACTGAAAGACCACCCTTTCATCACACTTTACATTGCATTTACAGTTCAGTGCAACAATAGCATATAATCTCTGAATATGTGAACAATAAAATCACATCAACACATGACCCCTTTCCTCTCTGACCTAAAGGACCCCCCTTTCCCTGTATGCTGCCCAAAACCCTAGGTCAAATCCCCTCACATTGCCCTTGATTGACCCCCCTAAATTCCCCAAATCAGCATCAAGAAACCCTAGACAAGCTCATGGAAAGTACTTCCCCTACGAACCCTGGGGACGCACACAACCAACCATAGTGAGCAGATCGACCCAAAATTGACACTACATCGGCATGATCTGCGTAAAAAACCTAACCACTCCGCCGGCAGGAACATGGGAAGCAGAGGAGGAGGCAGAGGACTGCTTACCGTATTCAGGAGGCCACTCGCCGGGTTCCCTACGCCGCGGCTCCATGGCGCCGATGAGGCCGACGGCGGCGTCGCCTCACAGGAGCAGGAGCAGATGAGGAGGAACAGGGGATGGGCGAAAGAGAAGGGAAAGGTTTTGGAAGGGGTTTGCATCGGGCCCGACGACCAGGGGGTTTTCTGTCGGAGGTATGGTATGGACTGGTCTGCAAATTTGCTAAAGCGCGAGTTTTTTTTTGTAAAAACACGCATCGGGCCCGACAGAGCCTACCTGGCGCGCCACGTGTGCAGTTCGGGCTGGTTTTGTATGAATTTGTTACAGCAGTCAAGTTAGAGGACTAGTTTTGTGGGGTTTTTTAGTTTTTGTATGAAACTGTTCACGAGAGAGACGGATCACTGTTGGTGGAAAATGCTTGGGACGTGCAAGTGACAGCGACGCTTACGTCGTGAAAGATGCCGCCGGAGTGGTTTAGGTAGAATCCACAAGTTTAAGGTTTTCAGCGAGTGCAACTACGTGACGTGGTGATTAAACTAGGGAAAGGAGACTTGGACTTGTGGAAGCATTTTGTAAAGTACCACTACTGCTCCCTTCATTCTAAAATATAGTGCGCCCACGCTTCCCGATGTCTAATTTTAACCATAAATCTAACCAACGAGACCGACTGCGGTGGCAGAAAAAATATATATAATTGAACTCGTATAATTTTGCTCCCGCCGCAGTCGGTCTTGCTGGTTAAATTTCTGGTCAAAGTTGAAGCATGGGAATAAAGGAGGCACTACATTTTGGAACGGAAGGAGTACTTGACGATTTCACCTGAATGTGAAAAGACTTGCTTCTCTGGAGCATATTGGGATTCGCTTACAGACTCAGAGCATCTACAGCCGGATTGCCCAAATTGACTGGATGGATATAGGACCACTGACTGGACATGAGAGAGAAGGAAAAAGCTGACTCAGTCGGACCCCTCAAAGCCTTCTTATAGGCCCAGGCCGTCCAGCACTTTTCATATTGCCCTCATATACGGGACGGGTATGAAGAGCGCTCGGACGTGTCCGGTCAGTGGTCATGCGTCCTTCACATAGGATTTGGCTCACCACGGAGCATCTTTTCCTGTCTTTATTTATTTTTCTTTCTCTCACTCCTTCATCCATGTAATCAGACATATACAGAAAAAAAGTTGAGGAACAAGGCTGAATGGAGGGACAAATAGGAAGTCAAAACAGACACGTCCGAACACCGATCGGGCGCGTCCATGGTGTGAGGCATTAGATTTGTCAAGTCTGGCTGTAGATGCCCTAATCACATGAAAAAACGCAAACACATACGCACACCAAAATCCTTTGGTCAAAGGCATCGGTCGTGCCTTGTTGTCTCTTTATATCTTCGCTTTTTCTTGCGATACAAACTCCTAAGCTTGCACACAAACCAACTCTAACTATTCTATCCTGTTGGGTTTCTTTTGTCTTCCTTTAGCTTGGACAAGTGAAATTTACAGTTTTTTGCCACTGTCAATCTTTTGGTGCGCTGATTTTTACGACGAAGTATAAAGTGGTGGTTCTTTTTTGCTTCATTTCATTCAGATTGAACATCTGTATGTTATTCAATACAATTCCCTAATTTGCTCCGGAGTTGCTCGATTAGAATTGCACCTTTTAATAATCGTGTGTAGTGTGTACCTACCCAAAGTTTGGTTCGTCTGATGGATCAATTCTCCTGTAAAGTCAAGTCGTCGGTGGGGACGGACCAACACATCACCTCTACACGTTCAAACAATGATATATGTCGAGAGGTTCGCTGACGTATTGCTTCTCATTGTCTACCTGCTCCAGCCGGTCAATTTTGGGCGTCTCCTCATACGACCTGCCTCACATTCTCCCTGTCCCCAAAAGCCATCAGCTTCACACGGGGAAGTTTCCATTTATTTACATCACGAGAGTGAGGCTCCTTGGCAACTTTGCATACATAGTGCTACTAACAAATAATCATCCTTAGTAGTACTAAGATAAGCATGTCACCGCAGATCAAGATTGTCTAAACGAAGGCAAAAGCTTTGCTTCATCTCACTGATAAAATAAATCAAGTATTACAAGTCTCGTCGTCGAGAGTAAAAGCCTGTTCTCGCCGCATATTCAAATCGGTGTACTTTTTTCAAATCCATTAGCCTTTTCAAAATTTGCTTACTTTTTTCAAGCTCGGGTAGTTTCTTCAAGTTCGCTTACTTTTTTCTAAACACACACTTTTTTTCCAAACTCACGTACATTTTTCATATCCGCGTACTTTTTTTTGGAACCGCCTACTTTTCCAAGTTCGTGATTTTTTCAAATTCAGGATTGTTTTTCTTCCAAATAACATACGTGAAAACTAAAAATGTACAAGAATTTGAAAAAAAATATGCATACATGGGAAACGTACGTGAATTAGAAAAAATTACAGGAACTCGCAAATTGTACGCAGATTGAGAAAAGTACACGAGTTATAAAAAAACACAGATTTGGAAAATGTACATGAATTTTGAAAAGTTATGTGAACTTTAAAAATTAAATGGATTTGAAAATTTACGCGAACTTCAAGCATGTTCATGGATTTGAAATAAGTATGGGAATTTTTAGTTTACATGAACCTTGTCCGGTTTCAGTATTTCAGGGTGCAAGTTATCCATTTTTGGAGTTGAGGGACAAAAAAGTATACAAAACTAAGGAGGGGGGAGGGGACACTAATTTCCAGGCGGGGAGGCTTTGGGGGGAGGCTTTGGGGGGGGGGGGGGGGGGGGGGGGGGAGCACTAATTGTTGGTTGTTTTGCATGAATTTTTGAAGATTGGATACACAATTTTTTTCTCAATCTTGGAGAAGGCAATGGCTATCCTCCGCTCTGAAGAGTGTTTGGTGAGACTAAGGCACAATGTGGTGGTTCTTTCCTGTTTGGAAACTGCTTCGATAAGAGAGCCACAATTGCTCGTCACTAACCTCATTTCGGGGTTAACCCATAACGTCTCGTAATAAATTCCCTTGAAAGACGGAGCAAAGGGAGGGTGATCGAGGGAAAACTGAACACATTCATATGAGCCCCCCTCCCCCCCCCCCCCCCCCCCCCCTAACATTTACGGGTAATTTTTCGACATGAATACACAGATGTCCAAATTTGTTCATATAGTTTTTTATATTTACAAAAAAAAAATTGACGCTTAGGATGAAATACTCCCAGTGCCGAATTGGATATAAGGTTTCCTATTTCTAAGGCTTGTAGATTTTAAGTTTGGCCAAGTTTATATTTAAAAAAGGGCTAGTGCATAAGAGTGACTTTGAATATTCGCTTTTTCTTAATACATAGACATCATATGTTGTCCTAAGTTCATTCCAGCTTCAAAGTTCTTCATCTACTAGTTCCTCCATTTGGATATTGCTAGGCCAGGGGTTGTTTAAGCGAGACCAAAGCACAAAGCGACGATTTTTGTTGTTGTTTGGAAACTACTTCTATGAGAGCGCTATAATTGCTCGACATTACCCCCCAACCCCAAACGGATTCCGCCAACCCCGCGCGCAATCCTCCACCACTTGGGGTTAACCTCGAATAGAAGGAGTGAAAGGAGGGCGGTAGAGGGAAAACCGAACGCGTTTCTCTCCGCCCCCCTAGTAGAAACGGCCGAGCTCCCTTCGCCCACGGGCATGATGACCGCGGACGGAGGAAGTACTCCCCTTTCCCAAGCTTGTAAGGCCTATCAATTTTTGTGGCCGAGTCAAAGGTTTGTAGGGCACACATGAATTTTGTGTTTGAGTCAAAAGTTTGCAAGGCGTGTATGGACTTGGTCTTTGAGTCAAAAGTTTAAAGTGTGTCCCCATTTATAGTAAGGAAAGAAAAGAAAAGAAAAGAAACATTCATTTGTGCAATCACCAAATAGGCCCTTTTTCACATTTGGCGAAGTTTACGGAGGAACAAATCAAAGATGCCCAGTAAATTTCGTTCAAAACTTTTAGAAGTTTGGTTTCGAAGATGCCAAGTAAATTCTCAAGATTTTTTCATTTAGCCGTTAATTAACTTGTTACCACAGTCCAAACGCGGTGAAAAATCCACCCTCACTATCACACCGCAGCACGGCCCACGCCAGCGGCGAAATATCCCCAACGGCCGTCGTCTCCTCCCCAAGTCTGAACCCACTCCCTCTCGCCCACCATTTCCACCCCGGAGTTCGGCGGTAAATCTCGATTCCGCGGTTGGTGGCGCCCGTCCGTCCAACCGAGCCGTCCCTTTCCCGGCCCGGCGGCTTGACCCGTTCCACAAAGATTTGGTTTTTCCTCTTTCCTCCGTGCGTCTCCGGTTGACCGCCCTTGCCGATGTGCGGTGGTGGTTGGCGGGGCGGGGAGCGCAGCGCAGGGCCTTGACCGTCGCCCAGGCAAGCCAGGCCGGATAGGGCGGCGGCGGCGAAATTCCCCACCAAAGGTCAGAGCTTTTTTCGACTCCACCGAGCTCCTTGCCCGGCGGGTGTTCGGCGGATTGCGCCGGAGGAGGGGAGCGGAGGGGAGGGGGAGATGGCGGGGGCGACGGAGGCGGCGACCTGGGAGGAGATGCTGCGGCGGATGCTGCCGCCGGGGGCCGCCATCCCGGAGGGCGCGGCGGGGAACCTCGACTACTCCATCGCGCTCGAGTACGACGGCCCGCCCGTCGCCTACGAGGTCCCCAGGATCGCCCCCGTCGACATGGCCGACGTGCCCACGGCCGAGCCGGTCTCCGCCTCCTACGGGCTCCTCGGGAACGGCGGCGCCGCCGTGCCCGTCGCGCCCGTCTTCAGGCCGCCGGCGAGCCGGGCGCGCGCCGAGCCGCCGCAGGCCAGGAGAGGCACGGGGCCGGCCGACTCGGCGCCGCGCGACGAGGCCTCCAGGCCGGCAACCCGGGCGCGCCAGGAGCCGCCATTGCCCGTGCAGGTCAGGAGGAGCTCTGAGTTTGCCCATTCAGGTCCCCAGAACGAGGGGTACTCCGACTCTGACGATGACTCCCGGCGCTCCGTGTCGCGCGAGTCTGCGCCGAGCTACCGGGGGCAGAGCGATGGGGGCAGGCATGCCATGGCTGCGCCGGAGGGGAGGAGGTCTCATGTGGTGACCTTCGGGCTGGCTGATGATAGCAAGTATGACCAGAGCAGCGAGCTTGACGACACCAGGTCGGAGCAGTTCGTGGCGGTGACCAGGACGGAGAAGAGGGGCAAGACCTGCGACCGGTGCGGCAAGAGGAAGTGGGAGAGCAAGGAGTCGTGCATCGTCTGCGACAAGAGGTACTGCGGCTACTGCCTGCTCAGGGCTATGGGGTCGATGCCGGAAGGCCGCAAGTGTATCACTTGCATTGGCCGCCCGATCTACGAGGGAAAGCGGTCGAAGCTGGGTAAGAGCTCGAGGATATTATCACGGCTGCTCAGCTCGCTGGAGGTTAGGCAAATCTTGAAAGCCGAGAAGGAGTGCCAGGCAAACCAGCTCCGCCCCGAGCAGCTCATCGTCAATGGCTTCCCTCTTTGTCAAGAAGAGATGTCAGACTTGCTTAGCTGCCCACGGCCTCCTCAAAATCTGAAGCCCGGAAGGTATTGGTATGACAAGGAGTCGGGCCTATGGGGAAAGGTAAGCCTATTGGTACAAGAGGAAACATAGTCATATTTGAGACCTGTACTTGCTGCTAATAATCTTCCGTTTACGCTGTCAGGAAGGGGAGAAGCCAAACCGGGTTGTCAGCACTAACCTGAACTTCAATGGAAAGATTCAGCCCAATGCTAGTAATGGCAACACTCAGGTTTATATGAATGGAAGGGAAATCACCAGCATTGAACGGAAAATTCTGAAGGTATCGATGCGCACTCTAAGCTACACAGAATTGAGAATCCTTATCTTTTTGTGTATATCACAATTATGGAGTGCCTGTGTTTTGATTGGGCTTTTCACAATATCTGCATTATTATTCTTACAGTTTGCACAAGTTCAGTGTCCCCGCGATACTCACTTTTGGGTCTATCATGATGGTGGATATGAGGAAGAAGGCCAAAATAACATCAAAGGGAAGATATGGGAGTCAGTATGTATCTTGTTCAACGCAGTTTCAACTCTTTCTTCTTCCTTTCTTAAATTAATGCATCTCTTCCTTCTTCTTTTGCTTGTTTTAACATGATTTTCTGTATCCCCTGTTATGCAGCCTTTGACACGTTTTGTGTGCACCTTGGTTTCACTTCCGGTGCCTCCTGCAAACTCTGTTGAGCCCAGAGATGATGCTCCTTATTCAGCAAGAACAGTGCCCAAATACTTAGACCAGAAAAGAATACAAAAACTTCTTATTCTTGGATCACCTGGAGCTGGAACAAGCACCATATTTAAGCAGGTCAGACCGTGTTCTTGTAGAAAAATTTAATGCATTAGGTTCTGTTAGATGTTTATTTTGTTTGGACTTCAACATACCTATATGCTTCCAGCGAACTATGGCTGGAAGTTAATTGCTAAAGGTTTTCTCTACACGTAGTATGGTGTTTTGGTGTATAAACCTTTTTTTACTGTTCTGGAGTTTGGCTAGTTTTTTACATTTGTAATTGTTTCAGATGACATTTGTATGGGTGCCATGGTACATTCTTCTGCAAGCTAGGGGGTATTTATACATTAGTCTAGTCGCTGTAGCCTCATAGGTATCTTTGCTTCAAACAAATGTCTCAAAGTCTTTACGTAGTATCATACAAGTTGCTCATCATATCATGCAATCTTGAGCTGAATCCTGACAGTCCAATTCGTTTACTTTTGACTTTTTATTTATCTTGTATGTATTTTCATGGTGTTTGGTTTTACAACACAGGCTAAGTTACTATATGGAAGTAGATTTACCCCAGAAGAACTTGATAATATCAAACTAATGATCCAAAGCAACATGTTCAAGTACCTTGGGATTCTGCTAGAGGGCCGTGAGCGCTTCGAGGAAGAGGCTTTGGCTATATCAAATAACCCAAACTCAGAGGATGAAGATACCCAACAAGGTAGCAAGGAAACTACTATTTCTTTCACTAACGTTTTGAAGATCATATGCAGTATGCTGAAGTTGATTTTTTTATGCAGATGGAAACGAATCGAGTGGTTTAAATTCCTGCATATACTCAATAAATGCAAAGCTGAAGAAGTTCTCAGATTGGCTTTTGGACATCATTGCAATGGGAGACCTAGATGCATTCTTCCCTGCAGCTACACGTGAATACGCTCCAGTTGTTGATGAGCTGTGGAAGCATCCTGCCATACAAGCAACATATAAAAGGAAGGACGAATTGTATTTTCTCCCTGATGTTGCTGAATATTTCTTGAGCAGGGTATACATCAAACCATTTATATGTGATTTCAGTGCGGAAATCCCTTTGACCTGTTCACAGCTTGTATTTCATAGATTATGTCGTATCAGCACATCATATTATCCCTTTAACAATGAAACTAAGCAATACATGCCCAGTTTAATCTTTCGGAAATGCACTTAATCTCATAATGGCCTTTTCTGTCCCTGGACTTCACCCAACTGTCCTTTTGTCTAGAATGGTCCAGCATAGCATAGTGCGCTGTTCGCTACTTTTGTGTGTGTACACAGTAATTGTTATTTGAGTACCTAAATTGATTTGTCTCTTTTATGCCATCCTTGCAGGCTATTGAAGTATCAAGCAATGAGTATGAACCTTCAGAGAAAGATGTCTTATATGCTGAAGGAGTTTCACAAGGAAATGGATTGGCCTTTATTGACTTCACTCTGGACGAACGGAACCCTATGTCAGAACTCTATGGTGACAGTCATGACCCAAGCTCTCAGGCACAAAACAAGTAAGCTCTCTTCCTGGCTCATGTATAGACTGCATCTAAATCCTTCTATTTGCTGTCTACAGTTTACCTGAAAAAGTCTTGCAATCTTTTTAAAGATATTAACATTGATGTCGGTATTGTGGAAAATATCTGTTGATCGTGGTGAAAAGGCATAGCCACTGTAATTTTTCCCTACTTCATCAGTAGTGCAGTATGTAGGTTGCCTGCTTTTTGCGTTTGCATGGGTTGATGACTCTTTCCTCATGAGAAACAAGTTGCAAAAAAACTTAATTTTCCCATCTACTTTTATCCCTTATCAGATATCAGCTGATTAGGGTCAACGCCAAGGGCTTGAATGAGGGCTGCAAATGGGTTGAAATGTTTGAGGATGTCCGCGCGGTTATATTCTCCGTGGCACTCAGCGACTATGACCAGCTGGGAGCCCCTGCCAGTGGCAGCAGTAGGCGCCTCGAGAATAAGATGATTCAGAGCAGGGACTTGTTTGAGGCCACAATCAGGTAAAGTAACCTTGTCAGTTGCATTTGTTAAATGGTCCTGTAGGGGCTAACAATCTGGCATGCTGCACATTACCGATTCTGTCTTGCCTAATATAGAGAATGAGAACATTTTTACAGCTTGCCTAAGGGTTAGCTAAGCTCAATTCCTAGATGAAAACTTACTGAATCTATACATACTTTGCCCAGGCACCCATCTTTCCGTGACACACCATTCGTCCTGGTGCTCAACAAGTTCGACATCTTTGAGGAGAAGATCGGGCGGTCCCCGCTCACCGCCTGCGAGTGGTTCAGCGACTTCGACCCGCTCCGCACCCACAACAACCAGTCGATGGCGCAGCAGGCATTCTTCTACGTGGCGATGAAGTTCAAGAACCTGTACGCGGCGCACACGGGCGACCGGAAGCTCTTCGTGTGGCAGGCGCGCGCCCGCGACGGCCCCACCGTCGACGAGGCCTTCCGATACATCAGGGAGGTGCTCCGGTGGGAGGACGAGAAGGAGTACGGGGGCTTCTGCCCGGACGAGTCCTTCTACAGCACCACCGAGCTCAGCTCCTCCCGCCTCGTCGAACAAGACTGGCAGCAGCATCCTGCCGCCGACCAGAGGCAAGGGAGCGCATAGGCTGTTGCTGCTAGTTGTACAGTGCTGCTGCCGTTGCTGTGTTAGCTAAGCCAACGTTTATACATACAGCTTGTTTCAGAGTGCACCGTTGTTGTGTAGTGGTAAATTTGCTGATAGATATAGCTAAAGGGAAAACGCATGGCTGCTTTGTGATACCATTTGGTTCTGAACTGATGGTGATAGATCTGTTTGGGGTTCATGCAGCTGGAGAAATAAAAATGCTCTGCACCAGCTTAGGTTGATGTCAATTGTTGTCCATGTTTGCCTTGCCAAATTGTGGCAATTTTTTCTACTTTCTCTTTGGCCAACAGTAGAAGGTTTTGAACCGGGCTTCGGGAAGGTAAAGGTGCCTAGCGAAATTTCAGTAAAAATTCTAATGGACACTTGGCCTGTATCTCCTTGTTACTACTTACTAGATCTTCATTGCCAATATCTCAAGGGTTCCCCTGAAAGATATACTATTACACAGCATGAATCAGCCAAAGGAAAAATAGCAGATATTAAACATGTTTACAATAACAATGATATTAACTCATTTAAAAGCGATTTATTTCTTTATTTTTTTGCAGTTTCGGTTCTCTGCACATATGTTGTTCGATATTTTTCTGGACGACAAGAATATATTATCATGCCAGGTACGTTTTCGTAAATAAGTTGATATACTAAAGCGGGAAGCATTCCTTTTTTGACTTTTTTTAAACTTCTACTGTTCAATTACGTGGCGCCAGTAAGCAGTAGTGCTACAAATCAATCGTGTATGAACATCACCCCTCATGTGAACAGTGTTTTCGGAGAAAAAATACACCAGTTGTTAAAAACAAACTGGAGCTTTTTTGCACAAAATTTCTCTCTTCCTCCATCCTCGCGTCCTTATATAGTGGGTTAAGATTCAAGATTTTTGTACACATCATTTCTCTTCACCGGCGTACCAATGCAGAGCCGCCTCGATCGTCTCCCAATCCTTCCCGCCGATGGTGCTGCCTGGACATAAAATAGTAGACCGGAACAGTATATTTGCATGAACAGTATCCCATGGGAAAAATAAGTCCTTGACCGATGACTGTCCTTTTTTACATCGCGGCATCAGTGAACAGTGCACCAACAATTACCCGAACAATATCCAAATGAATCCAGAACTGCTAACCGAAACAATAGCCCAAATAAACTGAAACAGCAAACCCGAATAATCCGGAATAGTAAAACCAGTAAAGCAGAATAACACCTGAATAAATTGTAAACATTAACCCACTCGAACCATAAACCAATACAGTAGCCGAATTGTAACCAAGAGCAATACACCCAAATGAACCGGAACAACAAAAACAGTAAATCATCACTATGCATTCACGTGAACAATAATCCAAAAGAAATACAAAAAAACTGAGACTCCTTCTCCCTTGGTGCGTTCACCTACACAAGGAGAATTCCCGATGCTATTGCCGTCGTCTACCTCGCCTTCTCCTTCCCTGTAGCCAACCAGATCAAGGCTTCAACCACAATACGGTCACTGAAGCCACCTCGATGACGTGACTCCATCACGACAGTCTATAAGCAGCCGACGAGAAGGTTGAACATGAAAATGAAAACTATCACTCGACCAACCAGTTTGCTCCATTCTCTATTCTATTTCTTCAACCGATTCAAAGAGAAAGAGAAAACTACAAGACAGTGGATCATCCATGGAGGGTAGTGTTTATTGTAGAACCATTTATTCCTCAGCCGCCAAAATTTCCGAAGTTTGGATATACCACTTATCCTATATCATAGTTTCAAAAGCGGTTGGGTCGAACATCCTACTATCAATTCATAGATACCACATTTAAATAAGTAATTCACCAATTACTATTTATTTTTACACCACGACAAATTTAGAATTTATATTACTTACAAAATTTTAAATAATAATTTCATTTAATAAATCCATGTTTGAGAGGGAATGAAAGAATGCCCACTAGGAACTGAATATGAAATGTAGGTGAAAAAGATGCACAAACTGGACAAGAATTATTTCCCTACTATAGAGTGTATATACGTTGGTAACAATCTCATTCAATATCACTGTTGATCAAACCTGCCATATAAGAATGAATCCAAATACAATTGCTACCGCGCCCGTCACATTTTTTTAATACATGTTGTTTTCTTGCTTATTCTGACAAAATACAGACGAAATCAGTCCTGTGCATAGCGTGCCGCGCTTGTTCGACGCTAGTACCCAAGCCCCTATTTCCGGGGATGTTTTTGCTTCGACGTTTCACCACTTGCTGAAAATGACTTCCTGGTAAACCGTTGAGGGCACGTGTATTTAATTGGGAAATAATCATGTACAAATATGTGATGTCTCTAGGTTTTCGTTTGAATTTTTTTTAACGTGTGTACCTGTTCAATTGGTTCGCTTAGGCGCCAGAGAAGCTCCCTGGCGCCCACGAGCCAACGCTATTTGGCCAGCCCACGACGAGCAGTGCCAGCGAATGATATTATCACGGAAAGAAAACCCCAAAAAGCTGCTGACATGAGGATGGATTCGAACTCTGTACAGTTGCATTGTTTACACGTTAGGTTAACCGCTTGACCAGCCTGCAACTAGTGACAATGAGAAGCGTGAAAATACTTAAAAGCAACTTGTAGCCGCGCTGTAGCGAAGTTCGGGAGTTATTTCCAAAAATGTTCGCGAACATTCAAAAAATTTAAGATTTTTTTTTCAAAAGGAAAAAGTTCATCAAATTGAGAAAGTTCATGTATTAGGCCACGAATACAAAAGTAGTTCATGGATTTTCAAAAAAAAGTTCATCTATAAAATGAAAAAAATTCATCGGTTTGAAAAAAGGTTCATCGAATTTGAAAAAAGTTCATCCAATTTGAAAAAGGTTCTGAAAAAAGTTCATCCACTTTTTTTATAAAAGTGTATCAAATTAAAAAAATGTTCATTCAATTTGAAAAAAAATCATGAATTTTCAAATAAATCCATTTTTTTAAAGTTCATAGGATTTTAAAATAAGTTTATTGATTTTTAAAATAAGTTCATCAAAATGTTAAAAGTTCATTCATTTCAAAAAAAGATAATCAAGTTTGAAAAAAGTTCATCGATTTAAAGAAAAAGTTTATGAATTAGAAAAAAATATCGTCTATTTGTAAACATTTCATGCATTTAAGAAAAAAAGAAAAAACAGGAAACAAAAAAAGAACAGGGAAAAACACACAGAGAACATGAAGGGCATTTCCTGTATGTATAAAGAGACGGAAAAGAGGTTTCTATTCATGAGTGAGGTCGGTGCCCTAGTGGTTACTAGAGTTAGCAGAAGTGAGAGCATCTCCAACAGACACCCAACGCGCGGCGCGCTAAAATCTGCGTTGCGCCATCTCCAACAGGTGCCCAACGCGCGGCGCGCTAAAATATGGTTTGCGGCGCGCGCAACGCCAGGTTTGGCGCGTCGCGCAGCGCTTGCTCCAGTAGTAGTGCTAAAATGCAGCGCGCACGAGCAGCCGGCGCACACATTTGTTCTCATTTTGGGCACAAATTTCACACATCAACACAAAACACATGTCATATATTGAATCACAAACATCATTCCAACCAAGTTCGTGCCGACAATTTCAAATTCATGCCCACAACATAACTAAACCAAGTTCAACATGCAAACCAAGTTTATGATGACGCAAACGAAAGGCACAAGAATCAAGCCTCGTCCTCGTCTTCGTCTTCATCCTCTTCCTCCGATTCATCCGACTCCTCCGAAGACGATTCTTCCTTCTCCTCTTCATTGTTGCGCGTCGTATCCTCATCACGTGAAGCGCTAGGGTTTGCAGCGGCGGCGGCGCTGGAGGGTTCGCGGCTGTAGGATGGGGTGAGGGGAGTGCCGGCGCGTGCGTCCATCGGGTCAGCTCGCCAGCGCCGGCGCATGCGGGGCGAAGGTGGCGCGGGGGAAAGAGTGCGGCGTGAGCGCTCGTGTGTGCCGCACGCGAAAGCGGGCGCCCCAAATACGCGGCAGGCGATAGCGATTCGGATCACGCACCCAACTCTATATGCCGCGCGCGCGCCCGCTCGAGACACACTAACGATTGCGCGCGCGCTAAAATGGATAAATTTGCGGCGCAGCGCCTGTTTAGCGCGCCTGTTGGAGATGCTCTGAGGGATCCGTGGTTCGATTCCTGGCTTCTCAGCTCTCCTTTTTTGAGTTTTAAAACAGGGGAGGCAGGTGGGCGGCATGGTAGATGGGCCGAGCCCAAGTAGCGTCGCTGCAGGCGCCGGTTTGCGGAAACAACTATAACCGACACCTGCAGCGCCAAATAGGAAATGTCGTGCCGTCTTCCTCTCAGAAAACAGAGGCGTTTTCGGTGCCGCTTTTCAGTCAAAAAACGGTGCGGCTTGGATCGCCTGATTCTGGAGGTTACTAGTGTTTTTGATCGGTATCCTCTGATCTTTTCATAGGCATTCTCTCCTGTGATCTCCCAGTTGTTCTGTGGGCACCCTATAAATACCGTCCATGCACCATATCCTCTCGATTTCCTTCTCACATGGTACTGAATCAAAATAAATCGATGGACGTGAAATCCATCTGGTGTAGTCAGCTGCTGGAGGACCAGTGGAAGCTCCACGACAACGCCGGTGGATGCGTCCTCGAGGCGGCTGACCAGAGGCTCGCCGCCCGGCGAACTTGACGAGGGCCATGCAGAGACTGCTGTTGCTGAGCCTCGCGCGTAACAACGTCGGCAGGGGATGCTTACTAGCATTGGCGGACCTAGAGGGTGTGCCGGCATTTTACGGATTTTTTCACTATATGTCATCTTTTCCTGATTTTGTTGGTTTTACTGTACTAGAACTAAGAGCATCTCTAGCAGACCCCTTAAAAAATGCCAAAACTGTAAAATTCCGGCAAGTTTACAGTTCCGGACCGATTTTGTGTCTAGAACAGACCCTGTAAAAGTTTGCAGAACCGTAAATATTTTAAAGGCCACCGTAAACGCAAGCCTCCGACCCCTAGTTCTACAGATTCGAGGACAATATACAAGCCACGAACCTGTTGGTTGATCTCGGCTCTGACCGGGTAAAAAGTATCGTTAAGGGTATGGGCCACGAACCAACGTACGTGGCTGTTGACCCCAACAGAATCGCCCTGATCGGGGGCACCTCTAACCAACAAATGGTTTTGGTCCCCTATTGCGAGCACACATATAAAGGGTGGGGCCTGGATACTTATGGCACCTGAGTTCACGTACATGATATCTAGCCCCTTAATTCCCTCAAACCTACCGATCTAGGGGTGTGTTACGCAATGGGAAGGCCGTTTCCATCGCCAGCCGCCGCAAGGCTGTGCCGGCGGTTTCCTGCTGCCACCGTGAAGCTCCTGGGTGAGCCGCTGCCTCTCCACGACTACATCACCTTGGCACCACTGGTGCTGCTCATCCTCGCCACTGGAGATCATGGGCTCCGCTGTGCCTGCATCGAGCAAGCCTATAAGATCTCACAAACCTCTTTGTTAATCATATCTTAGGTGATCTAATGCTAGGCAAATAATCCGATTGCAATAAACCTAAAGATTTTTCCTAACAATGGTATCTTGGGCCGTGTAAGCCTAGATTAGATCCCTAATGATCATCTAATTATGTTAATATCAACAATTAAGTTCAGATGATCATTGTTTAAGGTTAATGATTAAGTTCAGACTGTTGGTGTTAGCCATCTAGCATTAGGGTTCGTGCTTTTCGGTCAAGATCTAATTCGCTAGGGGGTTTAGTCCTAATCAGAGAATAATGATGATTAACCCGTTCGGCTAGTCTAATTATTATTATTTTGCCATGCTTCCGCATAATGTTAATGTAATCATGATAACTAGCCCCTGTTAGCCATTAGAATATGATGAATTGGCGCAATTAAAGAAAGCCCCAATTCAGACGAACCCTAACTTTAGTCAATCCCCAAATTTTTGGGAACCCTACAAAGTCAATCCCATGCCTCAAATCGAAAGAAAAGAAACTAAAGAGGGGTTGGATCTTACGTTTATGAGCATGCCGGCCTTAGGGTCCGCACGGCCACGGCCACCGCCGTGCGTGTACGCCATGGCCGGAACGCCGCTGTCTCTCGTTACGGCGCGCGGAAAGAAGATGCAACCGCTGCTGGACTTCGTGCCTTGTTCCTCGCCGTCGCCGTCAAAGCGTGCGCCGGCAGCCGCCGGCGAAATGCCCGTAAACGCCACGGCTACGTGGTCGCGTCTCCGGAGCTACGCTCGACGGAGGAGCGCGCCGGACCAAGTCCTTGTGCAGGCTGCTTCGGCGAGCGAAGCTACCGCGTCGCCATGTCCGGCGTGCCTCGCGCCGCCGTGTCTTCTTGTGCGCGCGCGCCTCACCGTCGCCGCCGCAGTTGGACCACTCATCTGGAGAGAGCGAGAAAATCGGGATGGATGGAGAAAAATGAGGGCTAGGGTTTCGACTGGTGGCGGTTTTGTTCCACTAGAGATCGATCTGGTCCGTCCGATTCGATCGTACGGCCACGATCAAGGCGGTGGCCGCATGGGCCTTCGGGAGTCTTACAAGCCGCTTTTGCGGCTGGGCTTCGGCCCAGTTTGTCTAAGCCCGGGAGGATTTTTTCTTTCCTCTGAATCTTTTCTCCTAGGCCGAATCAATAAAAGTCTGACGTGGTTTTCATGGGCCAATTCTGATGTTCTGTGTATTTTCCCTTATTCAGTGCTATTTTGTATTATGATGATTCTCAAAATGTCTTGCACTTTTTTAAAATGAAAATAGCTAGAAAATTATGTTATTTTTACAGAATTAAAAGGAGCCAATAAGAAATATTTTTTGTTTTATTTTGACACATGAAATTTAATGTTGAGTATCATTTTAAATATCTATTGACATTGAAAATTAATGTTGTCAAATTTATATTTAATATGAGAATGATGAATTATTCAGGCATTTTCTTGTTTTCAGTACAGTTTATGGAGTCTGAATTTTTCAAATAATGTCTTATGTACTGTTTTAAATTGGAGAATGTCCGAAATTTAAGGGGTGAATAATGCTATGAGATTATGATGTTATTTATATGGTATTATTTTTTAGTGATAATCTCTCTTTAATAGCATTTTAATGTTGAATTATTAACGTGATGAGATGATTTTATTTGCATGATTACGTGTAACTCTCTAAAGTTTTTGGACATTTTGTTCGAAGATTTTATTTGAGCATGAAGTTTAAGTTGTGATCATCTCTCAAGTCTGGCCGAGGCCATCTTAAGGAAGTGTTAGTGGCCGCGTGGTTCGACTTTTCCGCACCGCACTACGCAGTCTAATGATGATGAGCCATAATGTTAAACCACTATGTGAGGTACATTTTGTGTCTTTTGGCATGCATTGACAGAAGGTGACGGAGGCTCGGCATAATGATTCACAGAAGAAGAATATGTAGAGAAATTTAATGTCATATCATGGTCATGAGCATTCATTTATTGACTGTTAAAAGTTTACCAAATGTTATTATTCGGTGAAAGCATGGTGTAATATCCAAATTTTGTTTGGAGAATGTTTATGATGTCATTACACAAAGGGTGTCAATCTAATGTTTACTCTGATGTGATTGAAGTTTTTTAATGATAAACCTTGACATATTTTATTGATATTATTGACATTATGATGTCAAAGTTTAATGTAAGATGATCAGTGATAAATTATGAATCCATGTTTGTGATAACACATAGGATTGCACCATATAATGGTGCTTTATGTTAATGTTGGCTATTAATTTAGTAATAATTTTGCTGACCATTATGTGATTCGAAGTTTCTAGAGCCAAAACGGGAAGTTTTTTGTTAGAGATGTCATTTATGAGCATATGTTTTATGGTATATGACAATATTCTGACCAACGTTGATTATTGTCATGTCCAAATTTTGGATCAAAAGTGATCTTCTCCGTTTTCAACCCAACGGTGATACGGATTAGAACATGAGTATCTTGTTTTGATTGAGGCCATTCAAGTGTTTTGTTTGATGTTTAATAATGATGCTCATAAAATCGTGCCCTTGTTTAGCAATGGACCACAAAGTTGAGTTCATTTATTTGAACAACGGAGCTGATCTTCACAAATGGAAGGAAAGGGCTCTTATAATGATAGAGGTTTTGGACCTTCATGAGTTTTCTATTGTGAACTCTGATGACAAGATGGAAAAGTATGACCTGGAAGCAATTGAGTGGGAGAAACCATATTTCACTCCTTATCATGAAGCATACCATCTCCTCTGAGATAAAGAATGTATTTTTTTTAGTATATGTCAATAAGTACTTGGGCTCTATTAAGGAACATTTTAAAGATATTTACCCATTGAAGATGGGCTTTAAGGGGTTTTGCTACGAGGACAATAAAGAATAAAGCAATAGAAGACATTTTGTTTATTCATATGAACCTTTTGTCCTTCATAATCAACCCTTTTATGATGGTCTTACCATGTGGTGAGAATATTTATGAACGAATTATTTTCAATAATGATATGTGCCATGCCACTCTTAAGGTGTATGTGAATAATGAGACCTCGTCGAAATTGTGGTCATGTTTACCGCATTTCGAGGGGGAGAATGGAATGTCTCATTGAATATTGGAAATGATGAACACATTAATTAATTCTCCGAGTAGGATGGAACCAACGAGAAGTCTTATTTTGGAGAATGAATGATTATAGTGAGTGAAAGATCACATGAAGAGAATGAATGATTATAGTGAGTGAAAGATCACATGAATGTCTTGACTCTTTTTTAATGAGAAATTACATGTACTTGCTCCCTTATGAGAATTATGAAGCACACATGAATGTTGAAGTGGCAAGCTTGCTAATCTAATGTTGATTATGATGTGACTGTGGTTATACTTCTGACCAATGTCATTTATAATCATGTGTCACACTTTATTGAAGTGGCAAGTCTGCCAGTATCATGTGGCTCATGTTTATATTTCTGACCAACATTGTTTTATAATCATGTGTTGCAACTCATGAAGTTCTTTGCCATCTTCTACCCAACGGTGTTGTGGTTTAGAGCTAAGATGATTGTCATCAAGTTTTTGGATTTATGTTCTCCATCTTTAAAGTGATTATCAAGGAACCTGGAGCATGTGAATATGAATCTTAAGGATAACTCCATTAGATCTTTGTTCATATGCATTAGGTAATTTGAGAAGAAATTCCTAATGCAACACTTAGTGTTGAGCCTTAATAATTTCCCTGCGTTTGATAATGTGTGTGAATGATCATCTTAGCGCGTTCTTGCCATATAGGATGAAAGTTATGAGCTATAATGATGTAACTCAATAGAGTTTTCTTGGTGAGTTGTTGTGACGCTTGTGTTATTATTATAACATGCTCTTGTGTTGGCTGAGTGAAAAATGTACGTATGACTCAACCGTAAGGTTCCGTCATGAAGATAAAGTTGACATAAGGCATATTATTCAAAGAAATACAATTATGAAACAAGACAAGCGTTGGGAGACTCATACCATAAGTCGAGGGGGAGTAAGCTCACTACCTTGTGAAGATGAAATATTTTTGTCGAGCCAAGAAATTTCTATCTTCTATTTATGAGTATGAGTCTTGGTGATGCCTCATATTACTTTGCTTGTATTGAGTTTTGCCAAGATATTGGTCCAAAAGGAGTATAAGTTTTATTATGATGGCATATGTCAATAGAGTACGAAAAAAAGGGGTTATGTACTAGTACTCTGTCTCACCTGCTATTAAAGTTAAGGGCAATAAAAGTGGACATCTTAGTGTTCAAGGAACCATTATGAACTGATCAGATAACGTTAGTTCCTTATGTTTTAGCTGTCAGAAGCAATATAAGTATTCAAGTATAAATGTGCCCTATTTATGATCGGGATAATTGGCAAATGTACAAGTTCAGAAATGGACAACTCGAAAGGCCGTTGAAAAGTTTCGCAGTAAATCAAGGCAATAAAGTTTAGATGCTCAATAATAGAGGTCTTAGTAACCTCAATATCGTAGGCTATTCAGACATTGTTTTCTGCGAGGTGTGTGGATATTGAGTGTCCACGTTATGTTACATCCCCACCCTCGCATATGGAGCTATATCGTGGAAAAGCTCCATAATGCCAATGATGGCATCAGTAATGATGCAGTTTATTATGTGGCATGTTAAGAGGCTACTGAGCAGGTTGTATGTCAAATAAGTTTTATTCCCGAAATTATGGTGGTAGACAACATTTCTAAACCACCTACTGCAATATGAATGTGCAATTTTCTTTGTTTTTTGTTTTAGAAAAGGAGGATGACCCCCGGCCTCTGCATCTGGAAGATGCATACGGCCACTTTATTAATTATTCTCGAGGACCTTACAAAGTATTACAAACAATATACCTGAATCCACCATCTTGGCAACATATGCCGCTACTCTTATCCATATGATGAAGGGATGCTAGCTGGGCCCCTACCCAAACCACTCACCTAAACCTAACATGAAAAGCCGGAAGCCCCAGCCGAGCCACATACCGGGTCTGGGGCACAATCTGGTCAGACGCACTCTTGCGTCGTCGCCGCCATCTTCCACAGGTCTGTCTTCAGATGATATTGAGTCTTCTACCTTGTGAAGGCCACATCAGCCATCGACGTCACCATGACGCCAGACAGCTACCTCCTCCTGCGCGAGTCCATCTCCGCGCATCGGACGCCGAACCTCCACGGCGCCATGCCGCCGATCTCCGCCGCCATCAATGAGTGAGATGAAGTACCGCTCCACCACGGCAAGTACAAGGTGAGGAAGGGCGAGGTCGCCATCGGAGACACGGCCGGAAGATAAGCACCGCAGCCACGGAGCTGCAACACGGTAGATCAGACGGGCCGCCACCAGGAACCAGACAAACTCGCCATGCACACCCAGCATCCCCAGGCCCAAGTCGGCGCCTTCAAGAAGGTGACGACGCTGTGGCGCCGCCGCCGCTTAGCCACCGGGGCTAGGGTTTTCACCCGGGCGTAGGGGAAGGGGGGAGGCAGGGGAGGTATAGCCTCGGCGCCGCCACCAAGGAGGGAATGGCGTCCGGGACGCCATCGACGCCGTGACCGCCACCGGCGGCCAAAGGTTTCCCCCGGCCAAGCACCTTGCCGCCACCTCCGAACCAGCCACAACATGAGCCAGGCCGGCCGGAGGTCATGCATCACGAGCGGACCAGATCGCCTCCGATTTGACGAGGGGAACCCGGGGCCTCCCCGTGCCATGACCAGCGCCCACCGGGACCTCGCTGCCCGCGCAGCCGAGGGGATCCGGCCTACCTCACCGACGAGCACTCTCTGCCGTCGGAGTAGTGCCGTCCGCACCAGTGAGGCCGCCGCCTCAGATCCCACCAGCGCGCGCCACCCGACGCGCCGGCCGCCGAGTTCCGCCGCCACGCCCGAGGAAGGAGCCCCCCGCGGCCCCTACTCCAGGCGAAGGCAGGCCGCCTCCTGACCCCCAGCCGCCAGATCCGACCGCGTCCAAGCCAGGGGCCGTCCCCCCGCTGCATCTCACGGCAGCGACGCACGCGGCCGTGCCGCCACGCTGCCACTAGCGCTCGCAAGCCGCACGGGCCGCGCCGCCCCTGCGCCCACAAGCCGCGCGGGCTATGCCCAGCAACTCCACCGCGCAGCCGTGCGCACACGAGCAGCCTGATGGGCGCCCGGCCAGCCGCCTCCATCTCCCCGTCGCGGATGCGCACCGACCAGATCTGGGCCGCGCAGAGCTCCCCGACGCGACACGCCGCCGTCCTCCTCGTCGTGCTGCACCGGCAAGGGCTAGCGCCCCGCCGCCGCCTTCCTTGGGGCCGGCCCGGACTTTGCCGGTGGGCGCCCTCTGGCGGCGGCGCGGCTAGAGGGAGGAATGGGGGAGAAGGTGGCGGCGCTAGGTTTTCTCCCCCCGTGTCGCCAGAGCGAGGCGACGCGGGGGTCAGATCACATCAAGCCCCCGTGCAATTTTCTTTGTGAGTAACAACAAGTCAAATGGCGTTGCCAAAACCATTGACAATATGTTTTTTGTTGTGAAAGATAGAATCCAGGATCAAGCTATTGAAGTTGAGTGTATGAGTACGTCTGAATGTTTTACGGATCCGTTTATCGAAGGCTTACCACCCAATTGTAGATTATGTTGCTAGCATGGGTTGTTGGAAAGCCTTTTTGATCCTGGAAGTAAGGACCTTCGAAACAAACCACTCCCATTAAGTAATATGTTTTCCATTTCGAAGTAGGCTGATGTATTATAAGTATTGAGGTTTAATGGCATTACATTCGCTGTTGTAACACCTTACTTTTATATATTATTCCTATGGAAAATGGGCGAATGAAGTTGAGCCTAACGATCAAGAGGGAGAATGTTGGTTGATCTCGGCTCTGACCGGGTAAAAAGTATCGTTAAGGGTATGGGCCACGAACCAACGTACGTGGCTGTTGACCCCAACAGAATCGCCCTGATCGGGGGCACCTCTAACCAACAGATAGTTTTGGTCCCCTATTGCGAGCACACATATAAAGGGTGGGGCCTGGATACTTATGGCACCTGAGTTCACGTACATGATATCTAGCCCCTTAATTCCCTCAAACCTACCGATCTAGGGGTGTGTTACGCAATGGGAAGACCGTTTCCATCGCCAGCCGCCGCAAGGCTGTGCCGGCGGTTTCCTGCTGCCACCGTGAAGCTCCTGGGTGAGCTGCTGCCTCTCCACAACTACATCTCCTTGGCGCCACTGGTGCTGCTCATCCTCGCCACCGGAAATCATGGGCTCCGCTGTGCCTGCATCGAGCAAGTCTGTAAGATCTCACAAACCTCTTTGTTAATCATATCTTAGGTGATCTAATGCTAGGCAAATAATCCGATTGCAATAAACCTAAAGATTTTTCCTAACAGAACCGGGTCCTTCCGCCGCCTCTTTACACGCGCCGCCGTCCGTACCACCCGTCTCCAGCCGTCGATTTCTCCCTGCTCCAACAAAATTCTGCACTGCAAAGGATCGAGCGCGTGCCTGCGGCCATGGCTGATCCCGTTTCGTGCTCGACGCGAGGAAGAGAAACAGGATGCGACGGCTCCGTGACACTGGTGGCTCCGTTTTGACAGCTACGACGAGGGGAGCTAGCTAGCTAGCTAGCTTCTGGATCGATTGACCACGACGATGGGTGCTAGCTCGCTAGCTCCTGGGTCGATGGATTATGCACGCCGTCGCTAGCTTGGACCAATTCAAGCAGCGACTGCGACGACGACGCTGGGGCGCTTCGTGTGAGCCATTATGGACGTTAGCGGCATATTTGGCCGCTTTGTGCGCTGCCCGCGGGCTTCGTAGGAGCGAGCTAGCTGGCTGTGGACACGAACGAGAGGAAGAAGAAGACGTCGGGAAGAATATACACGAATATTCGATTTTACAATCTAAATTTAAGGGGTCTGCTCGGCCGCAGCTCAAATCAACCCTTAAAATGTGTTTTCCGTGAACTGAAAACTGCGCCTTTTAGTTTCGCGATTTAAGAGGTCTGCTAGAGATGCTCTAATTCACTGAAGCTGTACACGTACATGCAAACCTAGCAAACCATAGAAGCAGCTCGACTGTTTTTTCTACTAGCAGCACTACGTGTGTGTCCAGCCAAAGACTCCTGTACACAGTGGCGGAGCTAGACAGGAAATGCTGCAGGGGCGAAAGGCAAATACAACATCTTGAGGGGGCCAAACACTATACCTTTTCTAATTAGGCACTTTTAAATATTTTTTCTTCAGAGATTTTGTCAAGGTTGGGGGGGCCATGGCCCCTGTAGAAGTACATGTAGCTCCGCCAGTGCCTGTACACATACATGAGCCCCATAGAAGCTAGTTAGATCAATTCCATAGATCAATGTTGCCAAAAAAAAAATGAATCCATCCATCAACTCGACGGAAACTCTAGCTGCGACTCGTGTAGATTGCAAACAGAAAAAACAAAAAAATTAGGACTCTTCGGTCTGCCACGTTATTTTTGAGACAACTTCTACCAGGTGATATTTTCAACGTTTTTCTTTTTGCGAAAAGGATCAGATCAACTATAAATATTCACTAGAAGTACAAAACAGCTCAAGCATAATGAAAATTACATCGAGGTCCATGGATCACCGAATGACCAGTGCCACCGACGCGCCACTGTTGTCGCTCCCCTATTGGAGCCGGCCTGACCTTGCCGATGACAGTCGGGAAGTCTTCATGCACGTGCCAGGAAGTCTCCCCTGAGGACCAGCGCCTCGGAGCCGCAGTCGTCACCGTTGAATCCTTAAATAGATCTAAAGAACCTGACACCAAATATCGCCATTCCGTGCACACGACGAGAAACCGTAACCTCGTCGCCCCGAGGAGCTGGCAGGAATCTACGTCGGAGCTCCGTCTAATCCATCTCAACGAACGAACTTGAGGAGAATCGGAGCCCGGAAGACTGACTCGAAGAGGAAGCGTCGTCATCCGTCTGAACGCCACCCTGCGAGGACTAAAATCCTACCTATCTACTAGCCGGATTAGACACACCAGAAATCCCCTCCCCGCCACCGGCCACCGGAGCGGCAGGTGGAGAGAAGGCGAATTCACGGACTCGCTGGTGAAGATCGAGGGAAGGAAGGCTTTCCCTAATTGCCTTGTGAGAGGGAAAAAAAGCTATTTTCAACGCTCGTCTGCATTTCGGACATCGCCTCTCCCCGTGCTTCCCTCCGCTCGGCCGCTCGCCTTGTCGCAGGATGGATTAATTTAAAACCATGGATTGATGCAGGATGGATTAATTTAAAGAATTACCACACGTAGATAGGGGGATAAACGGCAACACATGGTGCTTTATTGAAATAGAGTACATGGACGTGTTTGGGGAGATAGTCTTCAGCTATGCTTAATTACTAGGCTAGGACATGTGGTATTTTTTTCTTCCATTGCAATGCATAGACATGTTTGCTATAAAAAACAAAGAGACCAATACCCTAATTTCGATGGCTGCACTTGTAAATAAGAAATAAGAAACCTAATAAAAGAAAGACATACATTTCATTTATCGGCATTGGTTGGATCTAATTAAACGGGATTATTTGGCTCGTGGGACTATGGCTGGTCGTGGCTCCATGTTGTGCCAACAAAACCTTGCACATGCATGTAGAGCAGCCAGCCGCATGTAACCTTTATCAGTCAGCAATAGTTTTAGTGGTGCGTACACAAATATCTTTAACCTAGGCACATGTAACCTTTTTATTTCAGAATAGCCACATGCAATCTTTCATGGATCTAGTTTTAGTGGTACGTACCTAAATGTTCTTAAATACTGGAAATACATGCAGCTGGCCTCTAATGTGACACACGCGGCACTGCAATCCTGAGTTATATGCAGTGCTTTCATGCCGTGGCGTGCGCCTCCTTGCCATCCCCAAGTATCATATGGATGCTATGATGCCAGTTGGTGGATGCTTTGGTATATATATTAAATTCTTTTCCGTTGCAACGACATGGGCATTTTTGCTAGTTTGAACATAAAGTATCATTAGAGCTCTATATCATTTTATCATCGGCACACATCCAGCGGGCGCTTGAACAAGGATGCTATGAATGACTAAACAATTGAAAAGTTGTCATGCAATATTAATATGTATTCCCTTCATCTACATAATACTGATTATTTTCATTCAATAAAGTTTTCCCTAATGAAATATTTCTGCATCCGTACAAATATGATTTTTGAGCAGACGCCATAACATAAAAATAAAGTGAACACATGAAGATTGAATACTTAATCAAATAATTAACATATACAGTTTAATACCTAACACAAAATTTCTCACACAACGTATCAACACGCGTGGCATGCCGCCGCGCAGGCATAGCTAGTAATATATAAGATGTCAAGAAAATGTAGGCAACTGGTTGGCTAGGTTGTGCGTCAACTTAGCGCGAGCTCCCCAGTACGAATCTCTTGACCTACAAAGTTTTTTTTGTACGTCTATCTATTTATTTCTTACTACACCACACAGTTCTAATTTTGGCCACTAACAGGCTGATCCCACAGTTCCAATTAAAAACCACTCCATGTCAGCAAAAAAAATCATCTAAAGTTATATGAGCGACTAAACTTATCCAGTTTTAAAAGTTGAAGGACTGAAGTTTCCTGATTTTGAAATTGAGAGATCATTTCTATACATTTGAAAGAGTTGAGGGATGAAAAATATACTTTTCCCTCTTCAAAATAATCTCACATGAGGTTATCACCATTGACTTGTGTTCTTCAGAGAAAAGATCAAAGAATACTGGAGTTTTGTTTTGTACCAGGACTACTACCTAGAGTGGTATCAGTTTAATGTGCCAGTTGCTATACTCCCTTCATTTCATAATGTAGTGTGCCCGCGCTTTTCCGATTCAAGTTTAACAATAAATTTAACCAATGTGGGCGACTGCGGCTAGAGCAAAAATTATACCAATGAATTTGTATTCTTCTTTTGAATACAAATTCATTGGTATAATTTTTGCTCCCGTCGCAGTTCACCATGTTGATTAAATTTATGATCAAACTTGAATCTCAAAAGGCGCAGGCGCTCTACATTATGAAATGGAGAGAGTATTTAAATAGCCTTTCAGCATCATTGTACAAATCGAAGTGGTAGTAAACATACCACCATTGCCTGAACGTGACAACAACGGAATGCCTGGAGGCGCACTTCAAGGCACAGCTGCTCTACTGCTAGGAACAATGCCTCAAGTAACTGTTGAAGCCTCATATACTAATCTACAGTCCCAAATATGAAGCATACTTTCCTTCTACTCAGTGTGTTCCAAAATATAAGTCCTTTTAAAGATTTCAATATGGACTACACACGGAGCAAAACGGATGAATCTACACTCTAAAATACGTCTATATACATCCGTATGTAGTTTATATTGAAATCTCTAAAAAGACTTACATTCAGGAACAAAGGGATTATTTAGTTATCTACCCCATCACTTGTCGACTATCCTCGCATTAACAGAAGCCCATTAGACCGAAAAGAAACCATGATCTGCCATACTACCCCTATACTTCCTTGCAAATCAATTAAATTTCATCTCTCTTCTATTGATAACAAATATTTAGGTCATAGATGAAAATTTAATTAAGGTCCATGATTCATCTCTCTTCTATATTTAAGACAAATCCAAATAGACGGGCGCGGTGACACGAGCCATCAACGATCTACTCGGCTAAATGGGACAGCCTGATTAATTTTTGTCCTGTCCAACGGAAGCCCACTAAAGCAAAGCAATCTAAGTGGGATGGATTGATTAGTCCCGGTTAGTCCCACTATTTTCTTCAGTCATGTAGACTGAACTCTGAACAAAAGCAGCACCGTTGACAAAACGATCACTCTATGAAGCTTGACTGCACAGGAATTTGAATCCTACAGCTATCGGTGTTGATAATTTTGTCACGGAAAAGATCCCAATGCCTCACATGCCTAACGATGGCCAAAGGAGTTGCCTTCTTGCTAAATGACTGTGGTATGTCCATGAAAAATATCAACCCACATAGACTGTTTGCTCGGTCCATCCGTGTTTGCCATATATGTGGGCAGAAAAAGAGGATGGACCCTGCCGCACATTTATGACTTGATTATACAAAATTATTCATCGATTATTCAATGGTTCACCTACTGCTCTACTTCATCTTCATCTCTCCTTGAAATGTAGTTGAGATGAAAATTGGAAGCTTTTTAAAAAGAGATTTACCTCCTAGGAGTAAGGCAAGAATATTACCTTAACTATCGATTGATCAAGGTTTATGTTAGAAAATGTAAACATTACAAGTATACCAATGAGCATCTTATTTCACCTTTGATGCAAGTTCTGCTCTCGTCATGATATTTTATGTATTAGCTGGGCTCTTTCTATCTTCATCTTTCGTTGTGCAAAATTACATTAGGATCCTTAGCCATGTTTGGTTCATAAAACTAATTTGGTCCTTGTTGTAAGTTTGGATGTGATTGATTCTAGGCCTGTTTCTAGTAAGAGCTTATTACGTTGCACCCATTTTTATTTTAGCCCCCCCCCCCCCCCCCCCCCCCTCCCACACAAGAATAGCTCTAATTTCAACACTACTGCAACTACACATTATTCATTTTGTTCCGTACTATTTACAGTGTGATTGTTTCTAGACCTGTTTGGTATGTATTGCTTTCATTTTAAGTTGTGTTCTTGCTATCAGAAATTTGTTCAATTCAATACAATAAAAACATGCCATAACCTGATTAGGAACTCATATGTTTATTATCATTTCACACTGGAATTGGCCACATTAACTAAATTAACCGTACTCCATAGCAAAATTTTGGATGCTCACACCGCATACTACATCACCGGAGAACGGAACTAAAAGAAAAGGAGAAATATATTGATTGTTCAACGAGAGGCGGGAAAGGGAAGAAGGTTAGATTTGGGTGTTGTCAAGAAGTGGCAGTCGAGAGGGCTAAATAATTAGAAAATTGCTTCTATACCATCAACAAGTGAAGATGGTTATATAATGAGAAAATTGCTTCTATACCATTGACAACATCTGCAATTGGTCATTTGCCATCCAACAAACCTCTAGTTCTTATGGACCAAACACAAACAAATTATATTGCTTCTTGCCATGGCCGTTAGTCTGTCATTACCAAGTCTCTGTTTTCCTGTCAGTTTTCTCACAAAATCCAATTTTACCCTCACTTTAGATAGAAAAAAAAAGAAAATTCAACTCACGCACACATCCGACTCTCCCCATCTCCATGCACGCACGCGCAACGATGACCTCCAGCGAGCCGCAATGGCGGAACCGCCGCCGGCGCCACCACAACCCCTGTCACCGCTTCCCCAACTCCCACTAGTGTCGCATATTCTTGTCGCCGTTGCGCCTCAAGGATTCTCGCCCACCACATCTTTGGTGCTCCACAGACGACACCTCATGGGGAAATGCATATGTTAGATAGTCACTATATTTTTGCTGGAATGCTGATTTTTTTTCTGCACATGTTTTACAGTTGTTTGCTTATTTGCCATTGAGGGAAAGACAATCATTTTTGCCACTTACCGGACTAAGATAATGGTAGACTAACTTCTACTGTTAATAAGCAATACAAGTTCTTTGTGTTTGGTATATAAGAATTGGAGCTTTGTTGGATGGAAAATGTGACATTGCAAGGTTGTCAATGGTATAGAAGCCATTTTCTCTTAATAACAGTTCTTGTCAGAAGAAAAAACAATCTAACCATGCATTTGGTTATTAGCTACATATGCACACAAATATGCTTCAAGAGGTGAGTTATCAAACATCGACACAACACCTTATAGATTACTATGAGATCAATGATTGCATCGATGATACGATGGATATACATTGATTCGACAAGAAATTCACTAAAAGGAGAATGCTACTCTAACAAGGTAATGCAACTCATGTAATAATCTGCAACATGATAATGGTCTTTCAACCAATAATATATGGGGAGTGAGGCATATCATGTATACACATGATCTTGTCCCATAAATATCAAGATGCTTGAAACTAAAAAGTTACAACAAAGGAAAATGAGGTGATACATTGTTAAAAGTATTACACATCTACCGAGTGCAACATTAAATATAACAAATGAAAAAAAATTGCAGCCAAGGAAAATGAAGCGATAAATAGTTAAAAGCATTACATGTCTATCGAGTGAAACATTAAACATCACAAATGAAAAGTAACTATAGAAGGTTCACCCTAAGAAATAATACCACCACAATAAACACCCCCTAGTGCAAAATATTAAATTCCGAGTGCTAATGTAGTGATGAACATCTCCACTGT
The DNA here is from genome assembly GCA_963921465.1 of Triticum timopheevii. Classification (NCBI taxonomy): domain Eukaryota; kingdom Viridiplantae; phylum Streptophyta; class Magnoliopsida; order Poales; family Poaceae; genus Triticum; species Triticum timopheevii. The sequence continues at coordinate 19,213,005 of OY997274.1, forward strand.
CCTATCTGAGTTGGTGTTGCAAGCGGAAATCTCCGAAGAAGATCGAGCTTATAGATCAGCAAGTTGTACTTGCACATGATGATTACAGACTATTTGCATAGACCATGCTGGGGGTAAAGCCAAAGGGGTTGCATCATGTGACACCAGATCTTGTAGTGTTGATGGACATGATCAATAGATGGACCTAGCTCATTTCTTAGCCCATACATAAACCAATGTGGAGAGGAACGAGCAACATACCCCTCATATCACTCCCTATGAAGATGGCCCAATTGTCCAACTTTTCCATCTCCACCCATTTTGTAGGCTTGGTTGACATGTCGAGGCGATGGAGTGTGCGGATCATTGGAACCATGTCATTATACTGAATACTCGTGTAAGAATGGACAACCATGAGAAGGATGTCACCGCATACCACTAGCCATGATGTTTTAAATGGGTCTTGGCAACTGTCGGTCCAATCAGAGGGGCAATCAGTTGTTATCTCTTGCATGTCGAGCTAGTCATACATCTCCAATGTTTATATGTGTCGACGAAGATCCATGTCAACGAAGTGCCAATTGAAATCCACAATCTGGATTATTTGTACACCAGAAAACTGGAGTTTGGACCAACTATCACTTCCAACCAGCCAACTAAATAGGGAGAGACCGGTGTTGACAGGCAAATGCGATTTTGGTGATTCAAGCGGAGCTGTTAGAATGGCACTGCAGTAAGACTCTATAATTAGTTGTTGGAGATCCATCGTTTGGTGTTCAAATGGAATCATGAGACAACTGAGCTTCCTGTAGTAATCACAGAATGTGAGACGTGGAGGTGAACCTTGGTACGACTGAAAAGATCAACAAAAAGACAATACCCATGGTTGTAGAAGATGAGTTGACCATAGGAAGGGCCAGCGCAACACATTGTGTGCATAGCTTCTTCATCTATATGGCAATGAAGGGTGGTATTTGGTTGGCTAGATCAGTAACCTTATAAGTTCGTAAGTTGCGATGATATTTGTTAGATGGAGGATGAGGAACATGGACACAGATGTTGGGTTCAATGAGGAGAGTGGAAATAAGGTGCGTAAGGTAGATTTGGATGGGTATGAGGCGAATGCAGCACACCAAGAGAGGCAGGTTGCAAAAAGGCAACAAGGTCACGGAGAGAAAATAGACCACAATAGATCATTTGGGAGATCGGCCAAATTATGGAGTCTAGACACCGAGACACAAAGTTTTCTATGTCTTTGCATGATGGTGAATTCTCTGCAAAACATATCAAATTCAAGATAAGCAAATCAGAAAAATGCGTCGATGAAAAAATGACAGGGAAAGAAACAAATTAGCACGCTATAACAATGTATAAGCATAGGTTGATCTTGAGATCTATTATATGTCTATGTATTAGGAAACTTCTTATATCCTTTTATGTTTGATGTTTCATTCCATTTTGCATCATTTCGTCATAAATCTTACCCAGATAAATATATATTATGTAATGTTATCCTAGCCGCACAATGTTTATTTGGCGAATGTTTGTGGCTCACAAAACCCACCGTATCTATCTATTCTAGAGTTCAGACCCTTAAACTTTATAGAAAATGGTGAAAATGATTTCAAAATGTGTACCAAGACATTGCTCTCAGGATCTGAATGCGTTGACATTTTAAGTTTTTGACACTGAGCCGATATAACAAATTGTCAATACCTATCACCGAAAGACATCATTTTCATTAGTTACATATGTTTTCCAACATACATATACAAACCAGCAAGTAGCTTACTTACTAGGCTTGCATCTATAAATAGTTAAATACGTACAAATCATCCATACCTCCTTCATAAAAATATTATACATAGAAATCACTCGTTCTCGTTCAACTATAGCATTACTTCACTTGTTTTCATTACATACATACAAGTGCATCCATACATACAAATCATATCTAGAAATTTCTATCACCAAATTACAAATCATCCATAGATACACGTCTACCTGTGATCAACAAACCAAATGCCGACTATATTGCCATAAATCCATGGATTAAGATCCATAGGAGATGAACTAGGTTTTCAAACCAATGACCAAAATAGGTCAAATAAGAGGAAAGTACTGAGAGGATTTCAGAGGTGTGTGGGAGATTTACCTCCAGGAGTCAAAATCCCACCAGAAAATGCCTTCTTGAAGCTGAATTTGAGATAGATTGGGTAATGGGAAGGGGTGGGGGTGGGGTGGGGAGGAACCCTAGTTCTTCCCTCTGTCTCTTGAGCCCAGGTTACCAATTCGTTGATCCACAACTACCAAAGTTAGAGAGGTTCTGAGAAATCATTAGAGGACCTGCTGCATATAAAATCTAGCAGCTATGTATCAAGATCATCACAATCACCAGCACAGGGAGAGCATGCTAGGGACAACCCACATAGGTTGCACCATGTTGTCACGACCTGTAAATATGAAGACGTTTGGATTGAATGTCGAGGTGGAGCCATCTCCCTGCACTGGCTTGCCCAACTCAAGTGCAACCCAATGTTTAGAGTTATGATTATAGCAATATATGTAGTTGCTCCTCCCTTCCCATATCTCTGGGTTCATGCAAGACAATCCCTGACTTCTCTTATCGGTGCTAATGAATATTGCCCAATTCTCTAGCTTCTCCACCTTCAGCAATGATGCAGGTTTAGTCGACAAGTCAAGGCGGAAGACTTCGAAGGTTACCCCTGTTACTATAATGGGTCCTCGCAAGGCCACTAAGAGAAGCATATCGCCGCAAATCACCAGCCATCCATTGGAACGATGCCATTTTTTTAATCATGCTCGACTCCATAACCGGTATTTCTTGTATGTGAATCCGGGGTGTCAACTGCACTTTGAAGAGTTTGAGATCAGTATCGATGCCAAAGACACGCCCTTTGAAAACCACAGTTTGCTTGATTGGTCCATCATCAGGAGAACGTCCCATCCAATATTGACTACCAACACGCCAAAACAAACTGTGTGATCCGATATCGACAATGAGATGTGCGTTAGGTGATGCTAGAGGAGCAGTGAGGGCAGCATAGAAGAGCTCAGTGTCCTTAACGACCGGTAGTTGTGGGGATGAGACATAACACCTGTGAACACATCAACAATGAGGCATGATTTATCTCTTGAGAAAATGAGATGACCATAGGCAGCACCATTGAAGCAAAACCCTTCTAGAGGACTTGGTGGGGCATTGTTTTCACCAAAAATACCATGTAGGGGAATCTGGCAGCAAGGTGTCTTGGTTTGCTATATTAGTGGCATGACATGGTTGTGTTTGTACCAGATTGTTGATCACAGGAGGACGACGAGGAAAGCACATAGGAAGATCAGGCCGGAGAAGGAGAGGTGGGAGCAGCGGTATGAAGGCGGAGAAGGCGGCACGCCAAGAGCGACAGGTCGCAGAAAAGGCAACAAGATCAGAGAATGAGACCAGGCCCAGCCGAGCAATGATGGAGCCCAGAAGACCCTCCGGGAGGTAGGCCCAACCTTGCAATCTGCACATGGTGGCATGGCGGTGACACAAATGTAGAAGAGGCCAGCCTTTCCCTTGTAAGTAATTGCAGTTTCCCTGCAACGGATCACAAATTAAAGACATGTATTAGAAGAATGAACTGGATAACAGAAAAGTAATCGAGTATGGCCAGTAAAAAAATTCCTAATAGGCATAGCTGTAATAAGCACAGAGTCGTGTTCATTTAGAACATACAAAATCCTAGTGACACAATAAAAAGGCAAGATATCGACAACATTGGAATTGCATCTAACCCGTTGATGCTAATGTGACCTAGATAACAATAACTATCAAATGCAATAGTACTTGTGAAACTGCCTCCTCCAGCCTAACCATAAAAACACCAAGAACACAGACTAACTATGGAACAGTGTCAAAGGCATATGGATGCTGTAACAGAACCGGTGAAACGAGGCCCGGACAAATGTATACGGAGGGCTGCACGTTACTATAGCTGTGGTGGCATGAGGAAGAAATACGGAAGCTGCTACGAACTTAGCTGAGACACAAATTAGGGAATGCAGCGATTTTTTCAGGAAACTAATCGTAGCAGATAAATTCAGGCAGAAGAGATCGGAGCAGATGATTTCCGTAGCCAGCCAATTAGCTGGACAACATGTGTAACGTGATGGTCATTTAAGGTAAGAAATTGTGAATCGCCATTGGTGATCTGATGTATCTCCTTTCGGATCAACATCAAGGACAAGACGCCCTGGATAATATGATCTCTGCTGCTGCTTGGTGTTTCTCTTCCTAATCCGCCTAATGGTTCTTGCTGTGGTGAGATGAGAAAATCCATGGAGCGACGGGGAAGAGAAAAAAGACAGGATTCGGTAGGGCCTGGTAGGGAGGGTATATACCTGACGGACGGCGATGATTGCGGCGGAGAAGGCAGTGTGCCGTGCCGTGCCTATCGGCCACGACAGCCGAGAATAGTTATCATTTTTTTTTTGAAAAAAAGTTATCCAGGTGGGCTGGGCTGACCCGTCGACGTTATGAAGGTGCTATGTGCGTCGCGGCCCAATTGGCTAGCTTGATCGCCCCACGCTCTTCCGCCAAATCCTATTCGGCGCCTTAAGCGCCGAATACAGGCCAAACGGTACAGGGCGCACACCCCCGCCGTATACTTAGTTTTATAGCGGGCCGGCCCATCCTCCTATCCATTCTTATAAAAACACCAAAAAGAAATCGTACATTGCGACTCGAACCTTGCTCGTCAGTTCAGGAAGCGACCGCACAAATCAATTGGACTAGATGACCGCATGTGCTTTTATCGTTCTTTTCCTTCTCTTTATAAAATGCGAAGAAGGCAGCTGTTTTCCCTGTTTCCTTTCCTTTTCCATCTTTTTTTCTCTTTCTTAAACTGCGTGAACTTTTTTGAAAGGCGACCAATTTTTTGCAAAATCAGTGAACTTTTTTTCAAATTCGATAAACTTTTCTCAAAATTGATGAACTTTTTTAAAATTCGATGAACTTTTTAAAAAAATCAATGAACTGTTTTTCAATTCGATGAACTTGTTTTCAATTCGATGAACTTTTTTTCCAAAGTTGATGAACTTTTTTCAAACTCGATGAACTTTTTGTCAAACTCGATAATTTTTTTATCAAACTCGATGAACTTTTTCAAAATCGATGAACTTTTTTTCAAAATCGATGAACTCATTTCAGATCGATGATCTTTTCTTTCAAAATCAATGAACTTTTTCATTTTTAGGATTTTTCTTCAAAATTGATATACTTTTTACAGGGATTTCGTAAAAAAAAAGAATTTGAGGGAGTTCGATCGAGAGCGAAGGACCTGTGCAAGATCGAGAGCTGTCTTTTCTTTTCCAAGCGAGTTGCAAAGGATCGATGCTGCGGTTTTTTAATGGGCCGGCCCAATTGCTCGTGCGTGTAGGCGCCAGCAACGAGATCGGGCGCACAGAGCGCTGACGAGGAGGTCTCCGCTCTTCCATCGCTTGTTTTTGTTTTCTCGCTTCTGTTGCTGCTGGCTAAATGAAAAAAGCCCCTATCAGTTTTTCTTGTTAATTTTGAAAAAAGGGCCAAACAAAATATCTCCGTCAATTTTAAAACGTTTCATACCTTTAAAGATATTCACAAACTTACAAAATATTAATAAGTTTGGAAATTGGTCTCGCATATAATAAATATTCACAAACTAAAATATTATTATAAATTTGAAAAATTGTTTCTAAAATGCATTAATTTTAAAACTGTCCACAGATTTAAAATTTATTCATTTATTGTGAAACCGTTTACAAATTCAAAATTATATTCACTGATTTTTTTTAAAAGGTCATGTTTTAAATATACCCAATAATTTGGGAAATTGTGCATGAAACTAAAAAGGAAGTAATAATAAAAATGAGATGAAAAAAACGATTTGTACCCAATCTGCTAATAGGCCGGGAAATAGGATTTCACCCTAAATCTCTCTCCCTTTCTCTCGGTCACTAATTTCAATTTCCCATAAAATAAAAAAGATTATTGATTCCAACCATTAAGATGAGAACTGTTTGTATCAGTGTAGAACAAAATAGGATGTAATACATAGATGATCTGCTACTTGATTGACGTAAACAAGCCTTCTCAACGATAAACAAAATTTGCTCTCATTCACCACTTTTTTTTTGCTCGGACCAGATCGACCGTGCATGCCCATTTCCATCCATATGAAACGGAAAACATAACAGAGTCTTGCGGAGATAGAAAGGAAATGGGCAAAGACGAGTTCGAAAATCAACTGGTAATCCGATTCATATGAAAGAAAACACACTTGGCCTCAGGCATAAACAATGGGCGTCAAAACCTGTGAAGCAGCAACTTATGACAGAAAACGATTCAATACATGCGCATCATCGAATATGGCACAAAATGAAAAACATCACTTATGGATGCAGAACCAGGAGGCAAGAAATCGAGTTCAAAGCCATCATGATGCGTAATTTAAACATCTCTCGAGATCAACATAATTCGTTCCTACCCGAGTTATGTGATTCGATGATCGACAAATACCAAGGTTGGAGAGATTATTAATCACGCATAGCTTGGAGGGTTATGCTTTCCATACAACAACAATTTATTTTCTATTCTCGTTGAAATAGCAAAATCGCATGAACTCCAACAGTCACTACTGCCTGTCATGGCTCAGCGGTAAAACCATTTTTTCAGCAAACCTGAAGTGCAGAAGGAAACCCACAAGAAAGAAAAAGTCAAATCTCACTAGTAGAAAAAGGGTCAAACGTGAAGCACATTAGTGCCGGTTTGTATTAGAGCCGGCACTAATGTATACATTAGTGCCGGTTCCAACGGCTAGCCGGGCCGCTCTCATTAGTACCGGTTCGAGGCTAACCTTCAGCACCGGTTCGTGCCACGAACCGGTACTAATGAGGGTGGTGGCAGGATGTTGTCAGTCTGGGCCCCCTCCAGCACCTTTAGTACCGGTTCGTGCCACGAACCGGTACTATAGGTCCTCCTGCATATAAACCCTTCGTCCAGCTTGCTCTGTTCTTCCCCATTTCCCCTCTCCTCTCCTCTCTGTTCTTCCTCTTCCCCTCGAGCTCACCACAAATTTTGCCCAAAATTTGTCAAGATTTGAAGGCCCCCATCCATTCAAATGATCACAAAGGTTAGCAACTTTGTCCTTTCATCTCTCATTGCTAGATTAGCTCTTGCAATGCTTTATATAGTTACTAATTTGTGAGTTTAGTAATTTGGGAGGAAATATATATATGTGCTAGTATTTGATTTATATGCAATTTGAGGTCAAAAATAACACTTAGTTTGCATATGTAGGTGTGGTTTACTTAGTGCCTTCTAAATCTCCGTCGTAACCACCGTCGATCGCCCGCACCGTCCCGTCACCGGCACCACCTTGTGGTGAGCCTCTTGTTCATGTAATTTTATATAAAAAATTGATGTTTGTGTGATTTGGATATATAGTTAATCATGTAATAATTATCTTACCCGTACGTTGTTTGTTATACATAGTGCCATGGTTTTGATATCCATCCCCGTCGGCCCTCGTCCTTGTTATGATTCGGATGTGGTACATTCTCTTTTAAAACTATTAGTTGCATTTCGTGTTTATGACAAATTATGCCCATCAAGTTGACATAGATATTTTTATCTAGGAGGTATGTGAACCGGAAATTCCAACCGACCCTATTGTCGAGAGGTTAAATTTAGTTGAAAGAGAAAACGAGTACTTGAAAGAAAAATTGAAAAGAATTGAGGGGGAGAAGATGGAATTGGAGTTGCATGTTGCCGATGTCGTCGATGATCACAAGATCAAGATGGAGAAAATGCGCTTGAAGAATAGAAAGATTAGAAAATATGCCATCGATAGTGAGGCTTGGTATCATTATGCTGTTGGATCAATTGTTACCTTAGTTGCGATCTTGATCGCATTTGTTGTTGCATTTAAATGCTTTAGCTAGAGAGTTATTTGTTTGTTGCATTTAAGTGTTGTATGAACTTTATGTATGAACTTGTATTAATTTGGTCTATTCGGTGTTGTGTAATGAAGATGAGCTGGCAATGGATGTACGATGACCGATGCTCTCCCCAGTTCGTTGAGGGCGTGCATACTTTTCTGCTTGCGGCTGAGGCAAACAAGCGGGCGGATGGTTTTATGCCTTGTCCATGTGGTGTCTGTAAGAATGGTCACAATTACTCTACGTCAAGAACCATTCACGTCCACCTGTTTAAGTCCGGTTTCATGCCCCACTATAATGTTTGGACCAAGCACGGAGAAAGAGGGGTTATGATGGAAGACAATGAAGAAGAAGAGGACGACGACAGCTATCCTGGCCATGGGTTCCCTGAATACGATGATACAACAATGGGGGAAGAAGCTGAGCCGGTAATGCGGGAAGAAGCTGAGCCGGCAATGCGGGAAGAAGCTGAAGAAGAGGCATCAGATGAGCCCGTTGATGATCTAGGTCGGGCCATTGCCGATGCAAAGAGAAACTGCGCAAGTGATTTGGAGAAGAAGAAGTTGCAGCGCATGTTAGAGGATCACAAAAAATTGTTGTACCCGAATTGCGTAGGTGACAAGAAAAAGCTGGGCACCACACTGGAATTGCTGCAATGGAAGGCAGAGAATGGTGTATCTGACAAGGGATTTGGAAAGTTGCTGGTAATGATAAAGGATATGCTTCCAAAGGACAACGAATTGCCCGAGAGTACGTACGAAGCAAAGAAGGCTGTCTGCCCTCTAGGGTTAGAGATGCAAAAGATACATGCATGCCCTAATGATTGCATCCTGTACCGCGGTGAGTACGAGGATTTGAACGCTTGCCCGGTATGTGGTGCATTGCGCTATAAGATCAGCCGCGATGAGCCTGGTGATGTCGAGGGCGAGCGCCCCAGGAAGAAGATTCCTGCCAAGGTGATGTGGTATTCTCCTATAATACCACGGTTGAAACGTTTGTTCCAAAACAAAGAGCATGCCAAGGCGATGAGATGGCACAGAGAAGACCGTAAGAAAGACGGAAAGTTGAGAGTACCCGCTGACGGGTTGCAGTGGAGAAAAATCGAAAGAAAGTACGGGAAGGAGTTTGCAGATGACGCAAGGAGCGTATGGTTTGGTCTAAGCGCAGATGGCATTAATCCTTTTGGGGAGCAGAGCAGCAACCATAGCACCTGGCCTATGACTCTATGTTTGTATAACCTTCCTCCTTGGTTGTGCATGAAGCGGAAGTTCATTATGATGCCAGTGCTCATCCAAGGCCCTAAGCAACCCGGCAACGACATTGATGTGTACCTAAGGCCATTAGTTGAAGAACTCTTACAGCTGTGGAATGGAACAGGTGTACGTGCGTGGGATGAGCACATGGGGGAAGAATTTGACCTCAAGGCGTTGCTGTTCGTGACCATCAATGATTGTCCTGCTCTCAGTAACCTTTCAGGATAGACAAACAAGGGATACCGCGGATGCACGCACTGTTTGGATGATACCGACAGTATATATTTGAATAGTTGTAAGAAGAATGTGTACCTGGGACATCGTCGATTTCTTCCGAGCAGGCATCCCGCAAGAAAGAAAGGCAAGCATTTCAAAGGTGAGGGGGATCACCGGACGAAGCCTCGCCATCGTACTGGTGCTGATGTACATGATATGGTCAAGGATTTGAAGGTGATATTTGGAAAGGGTCCTGGCGGACAACCTGTTCCGAAGGACGCGGACGGACGCGCACCCATGTGGAAGAAGAAATCTATATTTTGGGACCTGCCATATTGAAAAGACCTAGAGGTCCGCTCCGCAATCGACGTGATGCACGTGACGAAGAATCTTTGCGTGACCCTGCTTGGCTTCTTGGGCGGGTATGGGAAGACAAAAGATACACCTGAGGCACGGGAGGACCAGCAACGTATGCACGGAGAAGACGGCATACATCAGGGTCATGCAAGCTACGCTCTTACCAAAGAAGAGAAGGAAATCTTCTTTGAATGCCTGCTCAGTATTAAGGTACCGTCTGGCTTCTCGTCGAATATAAAGGGAATAATAAACATGGCAGAGAAAAAGTTCCAGAACCTAAAGTCTCATGACTGCCACGTGATTATGACGCAACTGCTTCCGGTTGCATTGAGGGGGCTTCTACCGGAAAACGTTCGATTAGCCATTGTGAAGCTATGTGTATTTCTCAATGCAATCTCTCAGAAGGTAATCGATCCAGAAATCATACCAAGGTTACAGAATGATTTGGTGCAATGTCTTGTCAGTTTCGAGTTGGTGTTCCCACCACCCTTCTTCAACATCATGACGCACGTCCTAGTTCACCTATGCGAAGAGATTAACGTTTTGGGTCCTGTATTTCTACACAATATGTTCCCCTTTGAGAGGTTCATGGGAGTATTAAAGAAATATGTTCATAACCGTGCTAGGCCAGAAGGAAGCATCTCCAAGGGCCATCAAAATGAGGAGGTCATTGAGTTTTGTATTGACTTTATTCCTGACCTTAAGCCGATTGGTGTTCCTGAATCGCGGCATAAGGGCAGACTGGATGGAAAAGGCACGCTAGGAGGGGAACAAATAATATGTATGGACGGACATTCTCTCACTGAAGCACACTACACAGTTCTACAGAATTCCACCTTGGTGGCTCCGTATATGGATGAACACAAGAATTTGCTACGCTCCAAACACCCGGAGCGGTCTGATGAGTGGATTACACGTGAACAAACCAGGAGTTTCGCCAACTGGTTGCAGACACGTACCATGCATGCCACCTCTATTGAAGATGACCTGTACTTGCTGTCCCAGTTACCATCTTCGAATATAATGACTTTCAAAGGGTACGAGATAAATGGTAATACATTTTACACGATTGCCCAAGATAAGAAGAGCACCAACCAAAACAGTGGTGTCCGCTTTGATGCAGAAACCAAGACGGGAAAGGAAACATATTATGGTTATATACAGGACATATGGGAACTTGACTATCGACGTGGTTTAAAGGTCCCTTTGTTTCGGTGCAAATGGGTCAATATGACACGAGGCGGGGTAACGGAAGACCCGCAGTACGGAATGACAACAGTGGATCTCAACAATCTTGCGTGTGCAGACGAACCATTCGTCCTAGCCAATGATGTGGCACAGGTTTTCTATGTGAAGGACATGTCTACCAAGCCAAGAAAAAGAAAAGATAAGGAAGCGAATGCATCGTACGATGAGCCAAAGCGGCACATAGTTCTTTCTGGGAAGAGAAACATCGTGGGAGTGGATGACAAGACAGACAAGTCAGAAGATTATGAAAAGTTTGATGAAATTGCTCCATTCACAGTGAATATTGACCCGAGCATCCCGTTAAATAATGAAGATTTTCCATGGTTACGGCGCAAAGGGACACACGCGAAGAAAAAGTTTCACACCCAAAGATCTGGGATGTGATCGGCTTCACTATCATCACTTTCTTCTGTGTTTCACACCCAGGAGGGAATGTCTGTAATAGTTAGGGTAGTTATGTGTTTTGGCATTTGAAACGCGAAGAAATTTTATGTGCAAACAAATTCTTTTCATGCATTTACTGATTTTTTCCAGCTAAATGACCCTGAAATTGAAAAGCAATTCAAATGAACTCAGAAAAGGTTGAAAGTTGGCATGGTATCATAATTTCATACAAATAGCATGTGCAAGAAAGTAGAGAGGGTTACGGCAAAAACTGGATGCACTTCGTGTACAAAATGGACAATCACTTTCGAAGTATCAGGGTTTCCGACGAAAACTGAACTGTTACAAAGGCATTTCATTTTTTAAATAACCTAAGCATTACTAAATTGAATATAATGATAAAACACACTAATATTGAACATAAGAAAAAAGAATCACTGGAAAAACTTTTTTCAAAGTTAAGTTATTCACAAACTAGTGATTCACACAAATTTCAAATAATTTAAAATTTAAACTATTCAAATTTGAAATCTACCGGCACTAAGAGAAAGTTTGTAATTTTTTGTACCTAAAGCAAAAATATTCACAAAGAAACTCTAAATACAACAAAAAACAACTCAAAAATAAATAAAACAAAAAAAATAAAGCAAAAAAAGCCCGCCTACTGGGCCAAAGCGGCCTGCATACGACTAGTGACACAACCTTTCATTGGGCCAGAATGCAGGCCCGCGAAGGCCCAGTAGGCCCACAAGGCGAGGAGGACAGGTAGGCCCAGTAGGCCTGATTAGGAGAGGAGCTCGAGAGAGCTACCGCACTGGGGCTTATAAACCAGTGCGGTAGCCCCTCGACTAGCGAGGTGGGACTAAACTTCCGCACCGCACCTGCGCCAGCGCACCCCCTTTAGTACCGGGTGGTGGCACAAACCGGTACTAAAGGGGGGCCTTTAGTACTGGTTTGTGCCACCACCCGGTACTAAAGGGGGTCGCTTCCCGCCGCTTGGCCTGGCCAAAACAGACCTTTAGTACCGGTTGGTGGCTCCAACCGGTACTAAAGGTGCCTTCTATATAAGTAAACACTTCAAAATTTCGTCAGTTTCTCATCTCTCTCTGCTTCTTCTCCTCTGCACCGTCGCCGCCCCCGTCGCCGCCCCGTCCCCGTCGTCGCCGCCCCCGTTGCCGCCCCGTCCCCGTCGTCGCCGCCCCGTCCCCATCGTCGCCGCCCCGTCCCCGTCCTCGCCGCCCCGTCCCCGACGTCGCCGCCCCGTCCCCGTCGTCCCTGCCCCGTCCCCGTCATCGCCGCGCGCCCCGTCGCCGCCCCCGTCGCCGCCCCGGCCCGTACGTCCCCGTCCCCATCGTCGCCGCCCCATCGTCGCCGCGCCCGTCGCCGTCCCCGTCGCCGCGCGCCCCCCGTCGGTGAGCGCGCACACACACACATACATTTTTAGTTATAGATTTTTCTGTTTTTAAGAAATTGTTAGACATTTTTCTGTTTTTTAGAAATAGTTAGAAATGTTAGAGTTGTTAGATTTGTTAGAAATGTTTGAAATTGTAGAAATTTTTCTGTTTTTTAGTTATAGAAATATATAGTTATAAAAAAGTTAGAATTGTTAGAAATTTTTCTGTTTTTTAGTTATAGAAATAGTTATAAAAATGTTAGTTATATATATAGAAATGTTAGAATTTTTTTCTGTTTTTTAGTTCTAAAATATTAGAAATGTTATAGAAATGTTAGTTATATATAGCATTGTTAGAAATGTTATAGAAATGTTAGTTATATATATATAGAAATGTTAGAAATTTTAGTTATCAAAATCCAATCATTAAAAAAATGTTACTTTTTGCGGGCATATAGCTAGTATTTGTTCTCGACGATGCCCGGCCCGCATCCTCGCCGTCGACCCGTCCGCGACGACGTCCAGCCGACCCATGTCCGGGACTGGGCTCCGCCGGGCTGGCACTGGGAGGTGCTGCTTGGAGGGGCGCGCCGCTTGACGAGGAACCCGGCCGCGGGTCCAGTCGTCGACCCTGATCTCGTTTGGTGGCGTTCGCGTGGGCCAGTTTCAGTGCGGAGGGACCCGGCCCCGCCGGAGGTGGTACGTCGCCATGTCAGGGAGGAGGACGAGCATGTCCATCGCTAAATGGTTGCGTTAGAGGGCGGCAGATTCTCCAATACGTGGCAGTATCTTCGGGGATCTCACTTCAGCTATGATCCTGTGAGGGTTCCTTCTCTTTGGGTGTCCACTGCCCGCGCCGGAGGAACCGCGAGTGTCCTAGATTCTTCTGTAGTATTCGATCTTTATTAGCTAATAGCCAGTGATGTACTATTCAATATTATATATTATTCGAGACGATGTATCGAGATTATATCTATTATTCTGGACAATGTATTCAAGATTATATCTATTATTCTGGACGATGTATTCGAGATTATATCTATTATTCTGGACGATGTATTCGAGATTATATCTATTATTCTGGACGATGTATTCGAGATTATATCTATTATTCAAGATTTGAATACTAAATTGTTTTATATTTCTTTTGGATTAGTTAAACAAAAGCTATGGCAGACAATACCGACAGAGAGGGAGAACAGACCATGTTCGATATGATACGTGGGGCAGATGATAATCAAAATGAAGAAGATTATGACGGCTCCGAATTTCTAAACAACACCGGAGAGGGTGATATGATATTCGATCACGACGAAGTCATGAATGATTATGACGATGACGAAGAACATGATCCTGAAACAACAAACACCGACGAGGTATATATATATTTATATAAGCAGGCATCTGGTGATCATCACATGTTTTAAATGACTTGAAGATATATTAACGAATCGATCTCTGTTCTTTCAGCCATCCGGATCGAGCAAATCTTCAGACAAAAGGACGAAACGAGGCCCGAACAAAAAGTTGAAGCCGGGCGTAAAGTACAATATCGAGGCATGCGGCCCTACTGGCAAACCAATAGCGCCTAAGAAGATTACGGACAAGTTCGTTCGTCAGTGCGGAGTTCTTGTGAAGGACCAACTCCCGATCAAACTTCAAGAAGGGAGAGCGCCAGCAAAGCCACGTCCAGATGTTACTTATGTCGACAAGAATCAAAAAGATCTGCTTTGGGATACTCTCATGGAACATTTCACCCTACCAGATCATTTCACAGAAGCAGATGTGCAGAAAGTCAAAGAGGCTGCTCTTAAGATGATGGCGACTGCATTCAAGAACTACAATAATGGTGAATGGAACAAGTACGTCAACGGAGGAAGGAAGACTCCAGTATTCAAGGGAACACTGGAGAACCAACGTGATCATTGGGCCGATTTCGTGAAATTCAAGGATTCGGAATTAGCTAAGGAACAGTCGAGAATAAACAAGAAGAATGCCGAAAAAAGGATAAGTTCCATAAGCTGGGGCCAGGTGGCTATGCGGTGGCAATGCTTAAGTGGGATAAGTCTGAGAAAGAGATGGAGGATGTAGGTGTCACTCCGGCTACTAAGAGCTGGCCCGCCAGGGTCAGGACTTGGTTCTATGCGCATGGGGGGAGTTGGACCGGGAGACAGGAAATGTTTCGACGAGGGCAAGTCTGAAGGGAGCCGACGATGCGATACTTGTTGCAATAGAAGAGGCACGAACGGGGGTGTTCTAGCCCAACAGAGAGAACGACGAGCTTACGCGTGCCCTGGGAAATCCTGAACACCCGGGAAGAACACGAGGCAAGGGCGCTCTGCCGTGGTATGAGGGGTTTTCAGACTGGAACAACGACTACAGAACCCGTGCGAGAAAGAAGATTGCGGAGGAGAAGAAGAGGAAGATGGAGGAGGAGCAGAGGAAGCGGGACTATGAACGCCTTCAAGGCCTAGAAGCAAGTCAAGCGGAATTGGCAGTCAAATTCCAGCGGCAGCAGGAGCAGATTGACTCACTTACCCATCAAAGGGGGTCTCAGCAGCTGCAGCAGCTAGCGGATGATCCAGCATTGGATAGCACCGGCCCATCCATGCCGAGAAGCAGTGTGGGTTCCGTCCCGGACGACCCAATGCTGGGTAGATACCCCGTGGATGACATCACGGAGAACACTAACTGCGAGCTACACGTCAAGATGAAGAACATATCCATGAAGGTGGCGGACGGCTGTGCTTTCACAAATCCCCCGAGGCAACCTTCCATTGCAACCCGATTCCAGCGGGCTATGCTCGTGTCTTGGTTGATGAGGTGGTGGACCCACCATATTCGGGGCTACAGCTTGACATTGCTGGAGGTGACGGCGAGCGCTTTCTCGGAGAGGCCAAACATCGTATCATCCTATGGAAAAAGGATTGCATCATCTTTCCAAGGCCACCGACACCGCGTCACCCGAGTCCTCATCGAAGTCCGCCACCGAGTCAGCAGACTCCCGCTCCTCCAAGTCCGGCAAAGTGTCAGGACAATCCTCCTCCTCCAAGTCCGGCAAAGTGTCAGGACAATCCTCCTCCTCCAAGTCCGCCACAGCGTCAGACGTCCACTCCTCCTTCAAGTCCGGCACAACCTCAGGCCACTCCTCCTCGTCCAACTCAGTCCCGTCAGCCATCTCCGCCGCCTCAGCAATCGCAGAGACACCCCGCAGCTCTGGTGCGTAGCCGTACAAGTCGAGGTAGTACAGGAAGTACAGGCGGAGGCAAGCGGTATAAATATGGTCCAAGCCTGAAGCCTCTTCCGCAGAGATCTTATGACAAGTCCGAGGAGGAAATCACAGCCATATCGAAGGCCGAGGTGGAAGCCCATTTTGCACCGAAACCGCCACCGCCGCCAAGGGAGAAAGTGCCTGAGGAAACGATTGACCACTTCATTCGTATGGCTCAACCACCACCTTCCAAGCCTATTGACACAGACTATGAGCGCCACATCAGAAAGTTAAATCGAGCACGTCTACAAAGGGAGGCGAGCACGTCTACATCGAGATCGAGCAAACAAGAAGCAGCTGCCAAAAAATGCGGGAAAACCATTCCCCAGCTGGGAGAACAGGCGGCGCAATCGATCCCCTCCCTTGTTGTGCCAACAACAGGTGACAGTACGCGCCCCCAATATTATTGTGGGCAAACAGTGCATGTTCCCGAGGTGGGCAATGTGGTAATAACGGAGGAGCATATAATGCAGGCTGAAGTTCTCAACATCACTGTTGGACAACTCCTCGAGATCGAGCCCATGCCTTTGCTTAGAGAGGATGAAGTAAAACGGCAATATGTCCGGGGCCAACCTTTGGTCGCGCCAGACAAGGTCAAGAACCTCCCAACGAGAATGTATGAATTGCATCAATGGTACATGAACATGACCAAGATTTCAGATCGAGTGTCCCTCATGGTGAATGTCAAGGAGGACCATTACTACCATGAGAAAGCTGGGTCCGTTGAGTATTTAGAACTGTTTCAGTTATACAATAAGGAAGCACTCGACAAATCTATCGTCAGTTGCTATTGTCTGTAAGTGATTTCTTTCTATAATTTAAGTCTCAAGCTAGCTGTAGTGATCCTTTTGAGATCAATCATTACCTGTAATTATCCTCACTATATATATTCTTTTCTGTGGTATTATGCAGGATGAAGATATATGAAATGAGAAAAGGTGGACGCTATGGCATTGGGTTCATTGACCCAAACACCGTTAATGAATTCACATGGAAGATAAATGAACATCATGCAAAGGAAGTAGAAAGCAGCATGCTAGAGTTCTTGAAGCGCCTCAAATACAATGAAGATATACTACTTCCTTACCACTTTGGGTGAGTCACACTGTCTTGTACTACAAATTCTCTGTTTTTGCCTACTAGCTAGCTACATGTTTTTGCTAACATATGCCCGCTTAATTAAGACATGTAAACGTGTGTGCATGCAGATTTCACTGGGTCTTGTGTATCATTAAAGTTGACGCTGGAATAGTTGAAGTACTGGACTCACTAGTCTCAAAAAACACTGACTTTAACATCTTGTATGGGATAGTCAACAGGTAATTTCAATCATTATTAACTATATATCTCGGCCTATTTAGTTCGTCATTTCATGATATGAACTATTTAATAACCCCTTTATTCATTTTCTTTGTCGGCGGGCAGGGCTTGGGCAAGATTCATCAGCGTCACGCCCGGCCCGTGGAAACAAAAGCTTGAATGGTTTCGACCCAAGGTAAGTAATTAAGTAGTACTAGCTAGCTAGCTAGCTAGCTGCCATCTCTTTAATTATCATGCTTGATTAATTTTTATCTGATCAAATTCTATTCTCGTAAAGGCCCTGAAGCAGGCGCAGGGTACTGATCTGTGTGCATTCTGCGTTTGCGAGAATATTCGCATGATGGCGTCCGAAAGGAGCAGATCTCAAAGACAGCAATGGGTACGCTTGTCAGAACATTATTCACAATTTTTACACCATTATCGATATCTAGCTAGTCACACAACTAATACACATGCATATTGATCTCCTTCTTAACAGTTCAAAGAGGTGCGGGAGAAGCTCATAGAAACGGAGCGCGTAGAAGCACTTCAAGAGGAAATAGCGGGATTTTTGCTCGACCAGGTCATAAATCCGAATGGAGAATTCTATTACCCGCTACCGCCCCAATGAAAACCACTTTCAATTGTCATCGTGCTCTGAAGGCACCAATTAGACTGGCTCCGAAGGCAACATTCATATGTAGGAGAAATTGTATATATCTGTACATGTGTGTATGTGTGAATTAATTAATATGGTGATTTAATTTGTGACACATTGATGTGATATATATATGCATGATTGGTTCTACTAGAAATTATATATATATATATATATATATATATATATATATATATATATATATATGCATAACGTGTACAATGTGTAGTATCGTAAAATACCAGCAAACGAAAAAGAATTAAAATGGAAACACAAAATTAAATGAAAAAGAAATTATAAAACTAAAAACCCTCCAAACCTTATAGTACCGGTTGGTCTTACAAACCGGTACTAAAGGGCTCCAGGTCCCCGGAGCTGCCTCGTGCCACGTGGTCGCCCTTTAGCACCGGTTCGTGCTGAACCGGTGCTGGGGGGGGGGGGGGGGGGCCTTTAGTGACCACTAATTAGTGCCGGTTATGTAACCGGCACTATAGGGCCTTACGAACCGGTGCTAATACCCGGTTCTGCACTAGTGTCTGCTGCAACATCAAAAGAAAAATATTTCTAGTGCTCTACAGAGGCACTAGAACCAACATTGCGCAGGTCACTGAAATAACACTTCAGCTTTAGTGCTCGGTTAAGGCACGCAGAGCACAAGCAGCTAACAAGTTGGCTCACATCTCTCAAGATCAACAAAATTCGTTCCTACCCAAGTTATGAGATTCAGTGATCGTCAACAACGAAGGTTGGAGAGATTATTAATTATAAATAGGTTGGAGGGTTTGTTTTTCATACAACAACAATTTATTTTCTATTCTCGTTGAAATAGCAAAATCACATGAACTCTGACCGCCTCTACTGGGCTGTCATGGCTCAGCCGTAAAACCATTTTTTTCAGCAAACCCAGAGTACAGAAGGAAACCCACAGGAAAGAAAAAATAAATCAAATCTGCTGGAACATCAAAAGAAAAATCTTTCTAGTGCTCGGCTGAGGCACTAGAACTAACTTTGTGCAGCTCACTGAAAATAACACTTCAGTTCTTAGTGCTCGGTTAAGGCACGTAAAGCACAAGTAGCAAACAAGCTGGCTCACATATGAACAGACATCATTCGAACCAGCTGGTGATTCACATTTTCATAGTATAAAAAGGAAATACAAAATCTTGCTGTGCTAAATATGGGAAAACGAGTTTGAACAGTGACTGGAAATGTGCTGAGATACACTTGGCCTCTGGCATAACCAATGAATGCAAAAACCACGAGGCAAGAAAATAGAGTTCAGACCCATCATAATGCTGAAATTAAAGATCTCTCCACACCAACATAACTTTTACCTAATAAAGTTATGAGATTACGACAACTACCAAAGGATGGACAAATTCTTGCAAGCCTTTGCAATAACAGAATCTTCTTCGAATAAAATATAGCAGTAATGTAACACGATAATCACCATCACCGACACAGAGAGAACATGCTGGGGATAACCCACATAGGTCGTGCCCTTGTGCCGCAGTCCATGGTAACCCGCACATTTGACTCGAGTTAGGAGCCATCTCTCCGCCATTTCTTGCCCAACTCAAGTGCAATCCAATGCTTAGACTTCCAGTCATAGCAGTATATGCAGTTGCTCCTCCCTCCCCATTTCTCTGGATTAATGCAAGACAATGCCTGACTTCTCTGATCCCTGCTGATGAATATCGCCCAATTCTCCAACTTCTCCATCTTTAGCCATAATGCAGGCTCAGTTGATAGGTCAAGGCGGAAGACTTCGAAGGTTCTCCCCATTATTCCATCAGCTCTTCGAAAGCCAACTAAGAGAAGCATATCGCCACATGCCACCAACCATGCATCTAAAAAATGCTGTTTATTGATCATGCGTGACTCTATAACTAGGAGTTCTTGTATTCTTATCTGGGGTGTCAAGTCCACTTTGAAGAGCCTGCGATCAGAGTCCATGCCAACCACTTTCCCTTGGAAGATCACGATTTGCTTGATTGGTCCATGATAAAGAGAATGTCCCACCCAAGATTGGCTTCCAACACGCCAAAACAGATTTTGTGATCCGGCTTCGATAATGAGATGTGAGTTAGGTGATGAGAGAGGAGCTGTGAGCGCACCGTAGATGAGCCCAGTGCTTTCCAAGACCGGCAGTTGTGGAGATGAGACACTAGAGCGTGTGAACACATCAAAAACGACACATGATTTATTACTGGAAAAAATAAGATGACCATAGAGAAGCCCCACTGAAGCCGAACCATTCTCTAGGACTTGGTGAGGCATTATTTCCACGAGACCACCATAATATTGGAATCTCAAAGTACTTGTAGGCGGTGTCTTGATTGGCTATATCAGTGACATGACATGGGCATGTGGGCACCATGAACTTTTTTAAGGGGCCTGAATGTGTAGAGATCAAAGAGAGATCGGGTTGGAGAAGGAGAGGTGGGAATGATGCTGCCAAGGTATATTTGCATGAACATGAAGAAAACACGGCACGCCAAGAATGGCAAGTGGCTTCAAAGGCAAGAAGATCATGGAAGGAGCCGAGTCGAGCAATGATAGAGTCTAGCAGGCCATCCGGAAGGTCTGCCCAGCCTCGGAATCTGTTGGACATGGCAGAGGCACGGATATAGCAGCACTTGCTCTTGCAAATAATTGCAATCCTCTTCTGCAACAAATTACAAATAGAAGACACACATTATAAAAGTATAAAACGAGCAACACGCAGAGGAAGTAGTTGTAAGCAGAGAGATGCACTAAATATAAAAGCAACGGATATAAATCAATAAGAAAATAAAATAAAAAATGTCCAGTGCATGCATGGATCCTGACGAGCTAGTTGTAAGCACAGAGAGATGCACTAGATTAGAAAACACAGTACAAAACTGCAATGGCTCAGAAAGATATCGATAACATTGGCTCGGCGTGGACTATTTATCAATAAAAATGTAAAAAACCAGATGCAACATTATTTTTGAGAAAGAGGCCTCCGGCCTAAACCTTAGAAGAGTGTGGCAATCGGAGCTTCGTCGCAAATTAAGTCCCGCGCCCAAGACAGTGCAAAATTTGCAATCCGATAAAAAATAAGTGGAATTAGATAATGGTATTTTCTTGGGAATTACATAATGCTCAACAACACGAGAATGCATCCACATAATTAAGCCGGATTACGGTATGTATTGGTGTTCTCTTGGCTTTCAGATCTGGCTACCCAGCAGCAAGTAACCGAGGAATTGAGAACTTCTGATCGACAACACCCGATTGCAAAATCCTAACCTAGGGTTCTTACCGAAAAAGGCTTTCGTCCCGCTTTATAAATAAAGCAAAGATCACCAACAATCCGGTATCAACCACACGCCACCACAACACACGCACACACACCCAAGACCGGATACATAGGCGCTGAGCGCAGCAACACTACTCCTAGCACTACCACCACAAAGAGATGAAGCCGCATATGACGAACCGTGGGCTACAAGGCGGTGCCTTCAGGAAGGATACGACACCGGAGCGCCGCCACCGCCCGATCCAAAAATCAGAGTTTCCCCTAGAGTCGCATGACGGACAATGAGAGCCGCGACGACGCCTTCAAGAAGGGAACGATCTCGCCGCCGCCGGTCCGTCCGAAGATGGAACGGGTTTTCACCCCGGCCAACACTCAACGCGACCGAACGCCGCACCCCGGCTACCACGCCGCCCACACGGCCATGGCCACCGGGCAGCACCAAGCCACGGGCTCTGCCCATGAGCACCGCGCTACCACCACCAGGACCGCCCCCCGGCATCCAAGACCTTGACCCCGCATCGCCCGAGACCTGCCGCTACCCCAACCAAAGAGACGAGCGGAAAGGGTCCACCTTACGCACCCCTGGGCGACCCCCAACGCCGAGACCCAATAGGCCAGCCACCATTGGCTTCCATCGACTCGTCCTGCAGCACCGGCGCAAGACGAGCTTAGTCCTGCATCACCATGCGCGAGACGAGGTCGGTCCTGCTGCACCGTGCGCGAGACGAGCTCGGTCTTGCCACACCGTGTGCGAGACGAGCTCGGTCCTGCCGCACCGGGCGCGAGACAAGTGTTGGACCGCAACTGGGAGAAGGCCAGCCCTTCAACGAAAGTAGCTCCCGGATGACGAGGAGAGGGGTCGAAGGTCGAACAAGCCGCCTACGGACAAGCTGACGCCGAAACATGCCAGCCGCCGCCGCAGCCGACCTGCCAAGCTGCCGTGGAGCCATCCACGGCCGGAGCAGCAGCCACACCGGACCACTGCCCAACCCGCGCCGCCCGCCGAGCTCCAAGCGTCGGAGCCGCCGGGCATGCGCCTAGGGTTCTTGCGGGAGGGTATCCACTGTTCTTTAGACAGGCGAGGGACCCAAGCCTGAGCTACTGGTAGGGACGAGGATGAGATGAAAAAAGGATTAAGCTGAGATAAGGAGCGTGGGCATACCTGAAGGCGAGTCGACGGCGACGATACGGCGGCGGCCTCCGGCTCCGGTTCTGGTTCCTGTATGTTTTTCTTTTGAGTTGATTCTGGTTCCTATATATGTACCTATTGGCAGCATCAACCCGCCAGGTGGGCATTTACAGGCCGGACATCTTCTTACGGGCTGGCTGGGCTGGGCCGCCGTTGCGCCCAATCTCTCTTCTTCTCGTCTCTCCAGTCTCGCGATTGCTGATTCTAACCATTGAAAGGAAAAATGTTGACCCCTCAAAAAAAAGAAAGGAAAAATGTTGAATACCCATGCTCAAAGTTTATACAATGAACATCAGTCATAAATGTGGGTGTTGTGAGTGTGTTCATACAGACATCACTGTTCCAAAGTTCAAACTCATTTTTGTACATTTATTATCTCTCATTCTCACAAATTTTTCATATAGCAGCAAGGGATTTTAGGTGAGGTGCTAAGCACATTAAAAAGTTCAGCAACTAAAGTCTTTGATGTATAGTTGTTTAGCTTGTCCTAGATAAGCTCCTTTCATTTAATGATTTAGCGACTAAACTCTTCCATGCATTTGTGACCTTTCTTTATTTAAGTGTTTTGTCTAGGTTCACACTAAACCTGATCATTTGTCGGGCCGGGTCGGGTTCGGGCCGGGCTTGACAAAGCCCGAAGGAAAAATCCCAAGCCCGAGCCCGGCCCGGCCCGGCCCGAAGTACATGAACAGTGACACTTTTTAATTAAATTAATCAATTTTGAGATATTATATTAATTTATTGTACCTATATTTTGAATAAAATATGTTTATATATATATTTCGGGCTTTATTCGGGCTTTCGGGCCGGGCTTCGGGTCAGAAAATGGAGCCTGAGCCCGGCCCGAATGTCGGGCTTTGGGTTCGGGCCGGCGGGCCGGGTTGTCCATGACCAGGTCTAGTTCACGCACTTGGCATTGTTTCTTTCAGTGGTCGTCGTGATCCTTCTCCTCCTTAATTGCTTTGCCACGTCAACTTTTTTTTGTTTATGTGGCATGCTTACCATCTGTACACCATGGAGCATTGGGAAGGGCGTTTTTTCGACAAAGGGTGGATTTTATTGGCTTAAAAAGGAGCATCAAGAGAATACATACCCTAAGAGCACACACCCGGCCTCTGCATAGCTAGGATGCACACAGCCAACATCAACACACGCACACAAAAACACGCCGGCAACAACAAAGTCATATTAGACCAAGGCTATGCATAGGCGGGGAAAAATAAAAAATTACAAAGTGATCAGATCCATGATCGGCAAACTACAACAATGACCATATCCACACCATCCATCTCATGACACCACACAGACGATGAAGTTCTTCAACAGCAACGCCTTCAAGAAGGAAGTGACACTCAAGCGTCGTCGTCACCGGATCCAACCACCAAGGTTAGGATCTAGGTTTTCACCATGAAGAATCAATCTGAGCATATTCGAGCAATGCCTTCAACAAGGTAACGATGTAAAATATATCGTCATTGCCAGGTACGACCACCTTGGGTCAGACCAAGGCCTTCACCCCGGAGCTCGCGACCTGATGCTTAGTAGCACCATCGAAGTCATCGAGTGTTGTCGCCACCACTTTTCCACAATCCCAGCAGCTACGTGCGATGTCCGTCGCCGCCGCTCCACAACCATTCCTTTGCGTCAAGTCACCGTCCATAATTTGTATCTCACCGTCGAAGTCAACCAGTGGATCTTGAGATGAAGACTCCCGAAGATCTTTCGGTGACCTCCGCCGTCGTGGAACCGTAGGATGCCGCAGCAGCATAGTTTGCACGCATCCCCATTCGGCCGATCAGATCTGAAACACCACCACCAAGCCATGGACTTTAGCGTCGCTGGTGATCAGAGGATGGCTTGGTGGCTTGGTGAGGACGGGTGCGACCCGTTGCCGATCCGGTTTTTTCAGACCTGGCGAAAGCTATCGAGCCATTCAGCCAAGGCCTCCGGAATCCACAGCCGTAGAATTGTCGCTGGTTGCAACCAAGGGAGCGCTACAACTGGAGGAGATCCCGTCGGAGCAGCCGCCCGAAGCCGCTGAAATCAACCAGCGCTGTCACCGCGCCTGTCAGAAACCGGCCGCCACGCCGCTGCCTTGCCCTGCAGGCCTGAGCGCTGCGCCGCCATGAACGGGATCTGACCGTCCCAACCTCCTAGCACCAGCGGAAGAAAATGCCGCCGCCGCCGTCACCGGAGCCTGACGAGCTTCGCTGGCCGGTGCCTCTGGCGGCGGCGAGACGAGGGGAGAGATTGGGCGAACGACCGGCGGCGCGATGGTTTCGCACAGACCGATGGATAGATGGATATCCACTGGGAAGGGCCTAATGGCATGACAAAGAGGTGGCTCCCGCAAAGGAAGAAAATTGTCAAAGGAGACGACAACAAGGTGAAGACCTGACCGCAATCATCAGTGCCACATCCACAATTCCATAAAACTTAGTGACAGCCTTGGAATATCGAATCTGGATAGTTGCACATACTTAGGCTTTCCTAGAAAACTCTATAGGCATTTACCAAAGCAAAAATCTGGAGTGTGTTCCAGAATATATCAAAACTGTGTAGTTACATGTCGAGTAAAAATTGCTCAAAACCATCACATTTATAGCTATGATATTCCTTTACCATCGCTTTTGCTAAAAAACACAAATCACCACCACTTATCCAACAAATGAGTAACAAATTCCACTGATTCAAAAATGAACCACAACTAATCATAAAACTGACCGGTTGAACCCACATGTCGGGCCAACGTGGCATATCTATGTGGACAATACACAATCAAGTCCTTGTAATTTTTTAAAAGGGAGCAATAGGGCCGCCGCCGCTGCTGGCCACCGTCAGTTATGCTGGCACCCCTGTTGGCCGCTGCTGCTACTGGCTGCCACCGCTTCAGCTGGCCGCTCCACTGCTGTTGCTGGCCGTCGCAGCTGTTGGCCGCGGCGGGGGCTCCCCATGGCCATGGCGTCGAGAGCGGGAGGGGCAGCTAGGGTTCCCGATGGACATGGCGCGCAGCGGCGGGGGCTCCCCGTGGACATGGCGCTTGACGGCGGGTGCTGCCCATGGCGGCCGGGAGCGGGAGGAAGCGGTTGGGGCTCTCGATGGACATGGCGTGCAGCGGCATGGGCTCCCCATGGACATGACGCATGACAGTGGGTGCTACCCATGGCTGCTGGGAGCAGTAGGGGCGGCGGGGATGGTGTGCTGGCCGCTCAGGCAGGAGGAGGAAGAAGAAGGAAAAAAAGATGGAGCTGACATGTGGGGCCCAGTCCACCTCAACATCTTATCCACATACACATGCCATGTCACCCTGATGTGTGGGCCTGGGAAGTCAGTTTTGTGATTAGGCTGGTCATAGTGGGGAGTAACTTAGAGTAGTAACATGCATACGTTACTACTCTATGTTACTACCCTTATAGTGGAAAGTGGCATATGTGTAGTAACATACACATGTTTATTTATTGTCTTGTAGATTCATTTTGCATTGGAAAGCGCTATGTGATGGTAACATATTAGGTTACTCTATTTGCCTCTCTTCACATTAACTACTTGCCACATTAACATTTTTACTTATGTGGCATCTATATTACTACCTATGTTACTCCCACTATGACCAGCCTTAGACATCGCTCAGATCTAAATTAGTATGATTTGTTACTCACTTGACATGGAAGTGGTGGCGATTCGTGATTTTTGGCAAAAACGGCGGTTAAGGAGTACCCTAGCCATGAATGTGGTGGGTTTGAGCAATTTACTATTACAAGAATTAGAATTTCAAGTGGGAGTTCTTGAAGGCTAGCTTTGGCTCTGGTAGGTAGCGCTCCTCACTATCTGTATGTTTCCCTGTAACCATATGGTGTCTTTGTATGTGGTTTCCGATGCTATTCTGTACTAAAGTTCAGCAAACAATGACATGTAAGTCATATACGAACTGCAGTTTTCTTTCCCATACCTCCTAATCCTAGCGAACCGGCTTTGGTGGTCTTATTGCACAAATATGAAAAACAAAGCGTTGTGAGACATCACCCGGTAGACATTTATATGATGCAGATGCTCTTTGTTGCCTTTTATGGTGCTCTCCAACCGGTTGATATCTTCACGCTGCCATCGCCATTCACTGCCTCCCCATGTGCACTGCAAATTTCCTTCAGCCCATGCAGGCCGTCACTGTCCATCCAGATGTACCTTATATAGTTGGAGGAGAAGTGATGTTCACTCTTGAATCCAACCATATACTGATGTACGAAAACACACATTTAAACACGCTTCATGTGCAAACACGCTTCAACACTAATCTATGAGGAGCAGAGAACAGCTAAGCGAAGAAACTAAGTACCATGCCAAATGTGTGCCATTAGCCATCCAGGTAGCTTTACCGATTTCAGGAGGCTCCACGGAGTCGTCAATAGCAGTTGAGGCTGCCTCCTCATGGCCTTTGTTTTCTGCTAGAAGAATTGCATGACCTCATGCATAGTCGCATGTTTGTATAACACTCGTGTACCATATATTTTCGTGCATAAGTATCCAACTTCTGCTATAAGAAATACAACAATCATCCAATACTGTACCCAATATCAGCATATCACTCATATGATGCAAAGAAACTTGATCAAAAAGCAGAAGGCGGTAAGGCAATAACATAGGATAATGGTTCAAACCAGTATATTGATAACCACATAAGGCCATTTCTAACCGACCCCCTTTACTCCTCTGACCGGCACCTAGCCAATCCCCAATCCGCCGTAGTGGAGGATAAATTATCCTCAGCCGTGTATTCTTTCCCTAAAAATATTCCACCGCTCGGCGGCTGAGTAAAAGCCACGCCTATCCTCCGCTGCCTCCCCCGCTTCACTCCCGCGCGGGATCTACGTCCGCACCGCCCCTCCCACGCGCCGCCACAGACGCTCTGTATGCTCCGCGACGGTCCTTGACCACTTGGATTTGTGCCTCCTCATACCGTCGCCGACGCAGAACCGGTTGATCTGTGGCTGCTGCCCCCGACGCCTGCGGCTTCCTATGGATTGGCCGGGAACCGGACCGCATAGCCACGGCAACGCCTCGGCGCCGCATGCAGTTATTGGCTCCGCCTCTAGACACTCAAATCTCTCCCATCGATGGTTCGTCAACAAAGAGACGCCCTGTCGTCGCTCAGGCTGGGCGCTGGCCTAACGGCTCGTCGGCTCACCGTTTCCGGTCATAAAGTGTGACCATTGCCCGTGGCAGGTGGTGCGCCGAGTTTCTACCACGCCGAAACATCACGGATGAGTGTTCTTAAAGTGCAAAAAAGATGTGGTGCGTGCTTCTTTTGATTCGTTTGTTCACCGTATTCAGCGCAATTTCGGTAGCACATTATTTGCCCAAATTTGTGTGTAGGATGGATGCAAGTTTTGGTATTGGGAAGAAGAAAACATCAATCTATTGATAGTATGAAATTTGGTAGATGTCCATGCCCTCGTTGCTAGAATAGATGCTAGAGATGAGATTAGATGCGAAGCAATGTCTACTTCTTTAGAATAAAAAAAGAAAGAAGTGTGCAAGGTCGAGAAGCCGCGGATCAACAATGAAGAAATAGAGAAGATATTAATCTAGCTAGAGGGAGCACTTATGGAAGTTGGGTATCCTTTAAAGTGTCTAATTGTGGTTTTTGTTTTCTTTGGTCTTGCTCTTGTAGCAAAGAATTGGTGAATTATGTACTCCAATGTATCAAAATGTGGTTGAATGAAATAAATAAGGAAATGTGTTTCATGGCCGAAAATGAAATGCAACTCTAGTAAAAAAAATCTAATATATAGGGGATCGACTAGGTCCGGCCAAATCTTAGTCAAGTAAAAATACTCCACTAAGGTTTTACTTCGCCGGATAATCCGCCATTTTTAGGGAACCGGTTAGAAATGGCGTGACATCATCAGCAAGCTAATCCAAGGGTAGGTAAACTAAACCCTGAGTCGTCGAAACGACCATGTAGCCAAGTTTAGTACGGTAACTTAGACAAATCCATTAGTAACTAGAGATAATTTGGGGATCTCGAGCTGCAACAAACGTAAAGAAGGGCCAGTGTCTCAGATGGGGCATGGGTTAGACGGTCGGCTCAATGGTTTCTCTTTTTTCTGTGAGAAAGACTATGAGTTTTACGGGATTACAATCGGCTCCTACGAGCCTAAACAAACAATCCGGGGATTGAGGTAACCAACAAACTGTATGAGCTTCTGTTCTACCAAACATTGCAAAGCAGTCGGCAATTCTGGTCTGGCGTATATGAAGCTAACGATGTGATCTTGCTCAGCTGATTTCGTGGTCGAAGTCGTCATCATCGGACATCAACATTGTTGACGACGTACTGCTCCTTGATGTCGTTGGTGGGCTTGCCTATGGACTATTCATCCTATATCACAAGAAGGAGATGTTCATCATCATGAGAAAAAAGTCTTCCACGTGGTGAAAGATGGGCTCCAAATTTTTGTAAACAAAGGAGCAAAAAGGTTTTCTTTGGATGGAAAGCTTCTTCTAGGTTGCATGGTTGGGTAGAGAAAATATGGACAAGGAAACTCGTTCATGGAAGCGTCACCATGCCCGTGAATGCACCCAGTGCTTAACTAAAATGTAGAGAGAGGAAAGAGAAAAAGAAACAATTATTGAAAATACATCAATGTCTTAGATATCGGCAGTCCACAAAAATCGACCCATTAAAATTGCTCTTAAATTGTGTTTTAGACCTATCGTCTAACATGTCAGTAAATGTTTTGCTTGATATTCGGGTTTATGACCAATCTGTAAATGACAAAGAATTATGCATCACGGTATCAAATTATTAAATTAATGCCCAGTTTTAATAGTATTACATATGAAATACATTGGCTTAGGCTGGTCATAGTGGAAGTAACTTAGCTAGTAACACAGCGCTTTCCAAGACAAATTTGTATATGTGTCACGTAGTTAATAAGGAGAGAGGTGTTTAGAGTAACATAATATGTTACTGTAACATAGCGCTTCCTGAGAAAATATGAGTCTATAGGGTAATAAATGAAGCCATATATGACACTAGTACTATGTTAACTAGATGATACCCCGCGCGTTGCTGCGGGAAATATTGTCTAAAGTTGGTGTTTCACTCATCAACTGACTCCTAAAAGGATCGACAAAACAATGAATAAATTATTCTTATTTGAAGATACTTTAGAATGATACATGACTAATGATACATATGTAAGTAAGATCAATCCGCCTACTTACATCATTCAGATTTTGGACAATACACGAAAAATCAAAGAAGCAGAGAATGGTTAAGCTTTTCATATGTGCAAGTGGAATAAACTATCAATCTGTAACTAAAACATCACCGCCTAGCTATAACCCCAAGTCTTGATTGTGTGTACTCTGCATTAGAACTCCCATGCACATTTACTTTAATCCATCCTAAAACAGGAGGCATACAAATTTCATTAGTCCCGATAGAATAGTAAGGCTTTTGCTCTTTTGACTAATTCTATGCATTGGATAACATAAGTACATAACTCGGATGAAATAAAATAACAACCTAATCCACTAATTGGTGCATTACCTTTATGTAATCGGCATCACGGAGGTGCTGCTAATCTTTCGAAAACCAAAAATAACAGCCTAATTCTCATGTTTTCATCGTGTCTCTAAAGGAGAATTTGTAGTTGAGACATGAGACGGACTGAGAATAGGAAAGAATTGAAATATTACACTTGTCTAAAATTTTAAATCTCATATTATGTATAACCATTTCCGTCTACATTACCATCCATGCTTGAGTGGCCAATTATCAAATTGAAGTTGTTGTATGTTAGGAAACTACATAATCAAGACAAAAGCAACCTGTAAACTCCGAAAAAGAGTTCCCTCCGCTTTGTGTTACAAAGCAACCACCGATACAACCTGTAAACATCAAGAAAGATATGTTATTTAGAGAAGATACATTTAGCTTGCATTACAATTAAATAATAAAAAGATGTGATGAACAACAAAGAAGATTATGGATGGCATACCATAAAAAAACCTTCTTCCCTTTTACATTTTGTTGGACATCTTCAGCAATACACAATAGTAATAGAAAAAAGTAAGTCAGCCATCTTGCTCAGTAGTAAAACCTGTATATGACTTACCTCAGGAAGATAAATATGCATATACCCTCAAATTGATATGTGCATGGGAAGTAAAATAAAGAGTAAGCAACATGTAAAGAAGATTACTTGGATACTATATAGTTGCAACTTAGGAGGTATACAGGACAAATTATTACCTCTCCGGGTGAATGTTAGTCTTGTATTTCTTCACAAAAGTGATCATGATTCCTCATTGAACTATAGTACAAAACAGATGTCTGGTTAGCTCTATTCTGAGACAATTAATGATCAGTATGAAGAATTCCTAGTTTAGGCCCTCACGAGCATGTTAATGTAAGTATACTCCACACAGGAATACATACAAATTTGAGGAATCGCCATAATTATACGATTATACACAGGCATAAGACACTAGTAGAAAAGGGGGCAATGGTCCAGGCAGGGCCAGCCCATTAGTCCCGGTTCAGTCCAGAACTGGGACCAATGGGGGCACTGGACCCGGTTCGTGAGCCCCGGTGGCCGGCCGGGCCACGTGGGCCATTGGTCCCTGTTCGTCTGGACCTTTTGGTCCCGGTTGGTGGGACGAACCGGGACCAATGGTCCTCGCTCCTGGCCCACCACTATTGGTCCCGGTTGGAGGCTTGAACCGGGACCAAAGGCTGCCCTTTAGTCCCGGTTCAGGCCACCAACCGGGACTAAAGGGTTGGTCCTCGTTGCGGCCAGAGTTTAGTCCCACCTCGCCAACCGAAGGGGGTTCACACCGGTTTATAAGCCCCTCCCTCTCTGCCGTGTTGAGCTCCTCTCAAAATGAAAATAGATGCCCTTATACAAGGAATTTGACCTAAATTCATACTGAATTTCTCTGGAGTTAGTAGAAATTTATTATGAATTTAGGTCGAATTTTCTCTATAAGCGCATCTATGCTCATTTTTTAAGTAAAGTTAATCAAAAATATTTTTTCTTCTATTTATTTCTGAGTAGTTTTTTATATAGTTTTTATTCTTTTCTGCTATATTTATTTTTTTTCTTTTTATTTCTGAGTTGTAATAAGTCATTAAAAATAAGCATCTATGCTCATTTTTTTAGTAAAGTTAATCAAAACTATTTTTTCTTCTATTTATTTTTAAGTGGTTTTTTATATAGTTTTTTTTTCTTTTCTGCTACATTTATTTTTTTCTTTTTATTTCTGAGTTGCAATAAGTTATTAAAAATAAGCATCTATGCTCATTTTTTTAATAAAGTTAATCACAACTATTTTTTCTTCTATTTATTTCTGAGTAGTTTTTTATATAGTTTTTTTTCTTTTCTGCTATATTCTTTTTCTTTTATTTCTGAGTTTTAATAAGTCATTAAAATAAGCATCTATGCTCATTTTTTTAGTAAAGTTAATCACAACTATTTTTTCTTCTATTTATTTCTGAGTAATTTTTATATAGTTTTTTTTCTTTTTTGCTACATTTATTTTTTTTCTTTTTATTTCTGAGTTGTAAAAAGTCATTAAAAATAAAAAAGAGGCACAATGCTCGTTAATTTGCTTCAAGCCTTTCGGAATAGTGCCAACTTCACTGCACATAGCTCTGTGCAGTCTACCCTATTCCTCAAGGCTTGAAGCTAACCAATGTGTAGGTGAGCATTGAGCCTCTTCTTCATCGTCTCTGCACTCAGGGCTTATAAACAGCTGCGAGTGCCTCTCGCTTGGCGAGGTGGGACTAAAAAAACAGCTGCAAAAAATAAAAAAAAGTAATTAGACGGGTCCATTGGTACCGGTTGGTGGCTCCAACCGGGACCAATGCCCATCTTTAGTCCCGGTTGGTGGCACCAACCGGGACCAATGCCCGTCTTTAGTCCCGGTTGGCGGCACCAACCGGGACCAAAGGTCTTCGTTTCCCGCCCTTTGGGCTGCTGAAAAGAAGCCATTTGTCCCGGTTGGCGGCTCCAAAGGGTGCATTAGTCCCGGTTTGTTTCACGAACCGGGACCAAAGCCTTTGCTATATATACAGCACTTAGCGCGCCGTCCTCCTCTCCCGACTTCGATCTCTCCTCCTCCTCTCCCGTCGCCGCGTGCCACCTCGCCGTCGCCACCCCGCCCCGACGCCGTCGCCGCCCGCGCGCCGTCGCCGCCCCGATGTCGCCGCCCCGGCCCGCGCCGCCTCGACGCCGTCACCGCCCCGCGCCGCACCTCGCCGTCGCCGTCGCCGGCCGTGAGCAACTTTCTTTATTTTTGTTAGATTTTTTTAGATTTTTTTGTAGTTCATAGATTTTTTTGTTAGATTAGATGTGTAGTAATTTAGATATGTAGTTCATATTGTGTAATTTAGATTGTGTAATTAATTTGTTCATCTTATGTTAGATTTTTTTTTGTTCATAGATTTTTTGGTGATATTATTGTTGAATATGCATGTTTGGTGATATTATTATTAATAGATCTTTTTGTTAGATTAGATGTGTAGTAATTTAGATATGTAGTTCATATTGTGTAATGTAGATTGTGTAATTAATTTGATCATATTATGTTAGATTTTTTTTCTATTAATAGATTTTTTTGGTGATATTATTGTTGAATATGCATGTTTGGTGATATTATTGTTAATAGATATTTTGGGTGATATTTAGACTGTGTAATTAATTTTGTTCATAGAATTTTAATGATTTTTTTGTTCATAGTATTTAGAAAAAGGAAAAAAATAAGAAGTAGTTTATATATAGTTGAACTAGCTAGTTGATTTAATAAACTAATTTATTTTACTACATAGAAGTTGTTTGTTTTTAGTAAGTACTACTTTATTTATTTATAGTAAGTGCTTAGTAGTTGAACTAGATAGTTGATTTAATTAATAAAACTACTTTATTTAACTATATATAGAAGTAGTTCCCGCATCGAAGTCGGCGATGCCTATCCCGCATCCTCGTCGCTCAACGGTGGAGGCCTGCTTGATCAGGGCCATGTTCGGGACTGGGCTCCGCCGGACTGGTATTGGGAGGTGCTACCTTCCGGGGGGACGTAGGTTGGTGAGGAGGCAGCCCGTTGTTGACCCGATCCTTGTTTGGTGGCGGTCGCGTGGGCCAGTGACGGTGCTGAGGCTTCCGGACACCGCGGAGGTGGTACGTCACCGTGTCAGCGAGGAGGACGAGCACGTCCGTTGCTACATGGTTGCATTGGAGGGCAGGTTCGACAATACCTGGCAGGTTCTTCAGGGATCTCACTGAAGCTATGATCCTGTGATGGTTCCTTATCTTTGGGTGTCCACCGCCCGCGTCGATACCCGTCGGGTGCTACGGTTCTAGTTGTATTAGTGATAATATTTGACGATGTACGGACACCAAAAGATGATGTACTTTTGCTTATAATTATTGAATGCATGCTAATTTAAATACTACTTTATTTTATAATTTGGTTTTGCTTATTTTATGATTTGGTTTTGCTTAATGCTCATATTGGATAAGTTCTCCTTCATTCCCGTGTGCTAGACAATTTGGTATAATAATGCACTCGGGAATGAAAGGATGAGCTACGTACATCACCGATAGTCAACCCGTGATTAATAATAATGATCTAGTTTAATATTTGAATTATGAACATAGACCGGAAATGTCGTACTCATCGGACGACGAAAACCGCCCGGGGGAGTGCGACTGGTGCCACGACGACCGAGGTATCCGCGACAGGTTCATTGAGCTGGACGAAGATCGGTGCTTCGGCATTAAGCTTGAGGAGACCTGCGATGTTCATACGGTACGCAACAACGACAATAGTTTTTTCGTAATTAAGCACGTGTATTTTTCATCTTTTCCAATTCAACTAGCTTATCCCATACTTTGCAAGATACTGTGTCTTGGAGAGGATGGGTTTTGAAGACCATGAAAGTATGGAAACCAAAAAAATTATCCTAAGTACCCATCATGGTGTGGATTTTCAAGTAAAGCTGTACAATGCTCAGAGTGTAACCCATTTTGGTTGCAAAAATTGGGAAACACTTTGCAAGATGTATGGTTTTGATGAGGGTATGCTTGTCACCATGGATATTGGTGATCCTACAATCGAGCAAGAGAGACCTTTGATTTGGGTCCTTGTGGATACACCTCCAATTCTTCCCCCATGTGAGCTTAACATAGTTATTAAGTAATTTATATTGTTTATTTTAAAATAGTTGACAACTTATTTCCATTGACAACTTATTTTCATTCTTCAAAGAATGTGCGGAAGATGGTAAACAGAACCTACTACACCGAAGGCTCTGAATTAACTTATCAGGAGAAAAATCATCTGGTCGCATTTTGTACTGATCTTGAGAATTACAATATCTACAATCAAACTCCTCAACATTATGGTCAATACGTGCCACTAGTGCACGTGTTGAACTACGGTAACTACCATGGAAATACCCTGGTAAGATTTTTTACTATTACGACATCCGTGCATCTTTTTGCACACTTCTAAAACTAGTATATCATTGCTAACTATGAAGTTATTACTATGTTTTTCAACAGATAATCCCGAATGATTGTGTGCCTCATCTGATGTATACGCACAGTACCCTTCATGTTTTGAACATACAACCAGGTCTTCCTACGAATCTCAACTGTCCATACCGGGTTTCTAAAAGAAGTGGAGACATGACAACCAAAGAATGG
This sequence comes from Triticum timopheevii, assembly GCA_963921465.1. NCBI lineage: Eukaryota > Viridiplantae > Streptophyta > Magnoliopsida > Poales > Poaceae > Triticum > Triticum timopheevii. The sequence goes on from OY997274.1 coordinate 19,248,234, forward strand.
AAAAAATGTATGGACAGTCGTAAGGAGCTTCTTGGAAGCAAAAAAGCAGCGAAGGGCAAGAATTGGAGACAGGATGATCGCCATTCTTCATAATGGAGAGTCAGGGTCTATATTGTTTTATGCTATTTTACCTTAAGGGTGTTTAGGTCCTACCTGATACTGATGATCATGTGCTAAGAACAATTATGTAGGGTTGGGTTCGATGACTATGAGGATGATGATCGTATGACTTATTATTAATAACGAGTAGAAGTTGTATGATGATGCATGATTAGTAGGACTTGTTATTATATATAATGATGTATGATGCGAGCATGCATGAGTTATTATATCAGCGGGTAAACCAAGGACGAAGATATAAGAGAGGACACTTCTCTCTATTAGCTAGCTATAATAACAACCTAAAAATAACCCCCAAAACCCCTAAAGCAGCCGCTTTTCAAAAAAAAATGGACTTTTGGTCCCGGTTGATGCCACCAACGGGACCAAAGGCTCCCTGACTGGGCTCGGCAGACCGGCCACGTGGAGGCACATCTGTCCCGGTTCGTGTTTGAACCGGAACTAATGGGTGCAGGTATTAGTAACGACCCATTAGTCCCGGTTCATGAACCGGGACTAAAGGCCCTTACGAACCGGGTCTAATAGGTGTTTTTCTACTAGTGAGAATCTGGCAGAGAAGGTTAACTAAGAACTGCATGCATGACCTAAGAGACCAGATGTTTATATTTATATGCATCTGAAAAATCACGCTACTCTGCACTAAGAAACTGAAATTGTAATGGGAAGCCAATTAACACTAAATAACCTGTGATATTCTGATATGTGTTCTGCAGCTGCAACCCATGACCTGACAACTTCACAATTTACAATAAGCAGGGTATTAGGGACACTCCCATCGGTCTAAAAACATCTCAGGATAAAAAAAAATATAGTGAGGAAAATAAAAATTAGGAAAAAGTTCAGAATAAGACTGCAGCAAGTAATGATCACTTTGAAACAGCTCGAGTTAATTGAAGCTAGCAGTCATTGTGTATAATCTGTACATCATAAGAATGAAAGAAGATAGCGACGTCGCTACCCCTTTTAGGAAAGAAAAAATAATTTATGATGTACTATGTATACATAAGTCTGTAACAAAAATAGATTGAAATAGATTGAGTGGGTAACTTACAGGTGGTGCTACTGGATGGTGGCGTCTTGTTTACTTGAGACAATGGACAAATGTATATACGTACATGAATAAACTCGCTTGGATGTCACTCGATCAGTCAAATTGTTGCATGACATTTCAGAACATAAAAAGAGGATGAACAGTACTGGAATACACCATTTTTTTCCTTTTGAAAATCAACAGTTAGATCAAGGTCAGGAGTCATAACCTAGAATTGACGGTGGCTGCGGGAGCATGAGTCCAGGGTAGTCGAGAAAAGCCCTTGCCTGTACGCAATGATAGTGTGCCGCTACCTATCCCCCACTGGCCTTGCCTTGTCGAGCAACTCGTGTGGACAGCTTCCTCCAGTGTCTCGCCGTCGCCGGCGCCGCTGCCGGGAACCACCGATGTTGGCAGTTATTCAGTTACCATGGCGAGTCGAGGTGTGGTGAGCAGTAGTGGTGTTGGTTGATTGTTACCAAACAGATCAACATTGACAACAGATTGTAACCAAACGGATCAACATATATGGACATCAATCACACAGAACGGAAAATAGGATGCAAGGCTCAGTGGCTCACCGGCTTAACTTGAACCCACAAAGATAACAAAACAAAATCTTCAAATCTAATTTCCCCACTTGAGATAGGGGATCCTCACACCTTCCACAGTGGTGATGGCGATAAGCTGGCACAGCCGGCAATTTCTCCGGGCAGGCCACAGCGGTTCGGTAGGTCGTCCGTCGTCTCCAAGAACTGAGCCCGCAGCACTGCACGCCGCAGGGGGGTGGGGGCTGGGGGGATCGGGAGACGGCGGGCGAGGAAGGCGTGGTGCGCCAAGAGGCCAGAGGCAGAGAAGGAAGCGAAGAGATCGATATAGAGGAATCGAGGGAGCAGAGAAATAGAGGGATCGAAGGATGCGGTGGTCCGTGGACTGACTCCTCCGTTACACACGGCTGATGGTGACCTTTTGTGTACCACCAGATGGAAGATGAAGTGGGCCGAAGAGAAATTAAATCATAGGAATAAGACCGGTATTTTCCCTAAAAAAAGGTGTTTGGAATTGCTGACGTGGTAGACTGTTGAGGTGTAGTGATGTGGATGGTTGCATGTTGATTAGTGATGTGGATAGGTTGCATGTCAAGAAAAATAAGATAGTGGGGATGAACTATTTAGGTATTATAGATTTGCAGTATGAAGATAATAATTTAGACTAATGTCATATGCATGATATTAGTAAAAGTTACTCCCCATTATGACCAGCCTTACGTAAAAAACAAGATAATATCTCTAGATAGTAATTCCAACTTACAAGCAACATAATTCCACATTCCAGACATGTGCTCTCAAAGAAAAGAAAAAACAGTTTAAACATGCAGTTAATCATCCTAAGAGTGGCACAACAACACACTACATGCACTACTATCTTTACATGGGCTTTGCATCATGGTTATTAGTACAAAATATCATCGTGAACTTCAAATAAGAAGCACAATGACGAAACATACTAGTGCTTTGCTTATTTGAACAATTGTCGAGACTCAAAATCAACTTCAACAAAAGTGAATTGTTCTTTTTTGTGGGAACCAAAGAGGAACAGGATGCATACAGACAATTATTCGGTTGCGCGAAATGGGGTCTCTACAATTCGGCTACTTAGGGATTCCAATTCACCATCACAAATTATCGAATAAGGAGTGTAAGTGTATTGAAAATCGATTTGAAAAAAGTCTAAGTTGCTGGAAAGGAAAGCTTATGTCTTATGAGGGTTGGCTTGTGTTGATTAACTCGGTTCTCACTAGTTTGCCGATTTTCCTTCTACCCTTCTTTGAAGTACCAGTACGGGTACGGGAAAGATTGGACTTCTACCGATCACATTTTTTCTGGCATCTGATGAGGTTAAGATGAAATACAGATTGACCAGACGGGATATCATTCGCAGGCCCAAAGACCAAGGTGGGTTAGGGATCGAGAACTTAGAAGTTAAGAATAGGTGCCTTCTAAACAAATGGTTATTTAGATTGTCTGTTGAGACTAACATAACGTGGGTACAAATTTTATGTAATAAGTACCTACAATATAAGACTTCGGCCCAGGTTTCCGCTAGCCCTAATGACTCACCGTTTTGGAAGGGGTTAATAAGGATGAAAGAAACTTTTTTTCATAGGGTGAAATTTATCATTGGTAACGGTAACACGACTAGATTCTCGGAAGATGCATGGTTAGGGGAGACACCTTTACCTTTATAGTATCCCACTCTATATAATATTGTACAACGCAAGGAAGCTTATATTGCTACAGTATTACAATTGGCCCCCCTTAATATCCAATTCAGGAGATCTCTGGTGGGGGAACGTTGGAACTCCTGGCTGTAATTGGTCCGAAGGTTGATGGATTTTCAACTTTCAGACCAACCTGATGCCATTCACTGGATATTATCTAGGAAAGAGGTCTCATCATATCTGGAAGATCAAAGTACCACTTAGAATTAAAATCTTCATGTGGTTTGTCCACAAGAGAGTGATATTAACAAAGGATAACTTGGTAAAGCGAAGACGGGTCGGTAGTTTCCGACGTTGTTTTTGTGACCATGATGAAACGACTCAACACCTCTTTCTAAATTGTCCATTAGCCAAACTTCTTTGGTGTACGCTACATATGGCCCTCAACGTGAATCCTCCAATTAGCATCAACATGTTATTTGTGATGTTGCTAAATGGAGTGAAATCAAATATTGCGGGACATATTCTGATAGGATATGTGCACTATTTTGAGCTATATGGAACTGTAGAAATGATATGATCTTTATCAGGAAAAAATTAACAACATTAGCAGGTTAGCTACAGAGCCACTGTTTGGATCCTTATGTGGTTGTTACTCATGTGACCGGACTTCAGGGAGCTTTTGGTTATTGGGTGCAATCGGTGGGAGACGGTAGAACGGGTTATTTTTAACCGATTTGGATGGCGAGCTAATAATAGGCTAGGTGTTTATTCGTCGTAGACTTCTGTTGCCGGTTGTGGCATCTTTTTTAACATTTCACTCTTTTTGGGTTCTGTTCATAAGCTAGCACTAGACCTGAGATCTTGTTTCCGTACTTTTATTTAATAATTGGTTGCATGCATCACTCTGATGCAGAGCCCAGGGTTTTCCTCCTTTTTTTACAAAAGACCTTCATATGATATCAATGCAAAATTATACAGAGCCAACAACTTCCAACGCATGAACATCATGACATTTGGTGTGTGTGTGCGCGCGCGCGTATATAGCACCACATCATCACTCATGCAGTAACATCCACTTCTACTAGTTGGAACACTTGCATCACATTAAAAATTGAGGAAACCGAGATAAAAAAGGAGGAGTTAGTCCTGAGTGATAGGAGATGAACATAAATAGATACGAAAATGGTATATTGGAATAAGAGACACCGGGAAAAGGAGGAGTGTTTCTATGCGGACCTGCATCACTACTAGAAAAAAGACTGTTAGTGGTGTACCTATTTTTGCCATTAATGGCGCACTATAGGTGCGCCACTATTACTACGCCACTAGTAACAAATACTAATGGTGCACCTCTAGTGCGCCATTAGTATTGCAGGTAACAGTGGCGCACCCTGTAGTGCGCCATTACTATTGCTACAGGTGCGCCACTGGTAACTTGTTTTTGAAATTTTTTTTATTTTTTTTATTTTGAAGGCGGGAAAATAGTAGTGGCACACCGTCTAACCCCCACCATGCGCCATTGCTATTTTTGAATTTTGAATTTGGATCTGGATCTAGATCTGGCTCATTTTTTTGGCTTGTTTTTTTGCTCGTTTTTTTTGCTTGAATTTTTTTCAAATTTCGTTCTCGGCCTGGATCTGGTACGTTCTTTGTCGGGGGAGCTCCACATGTGGCCGGAAGTAGAGGAGGAGGGAGGAGATACCGTGAGGAGGATAGGAGGGAGGAGAGACCGTGATGATCAGGAGAGGAGGGAGGAGGAGGTCGCCGGAGAGGAGGAGGAGGACAGTGAGCAGGAGAGGAAGGAGGAGCACCGTGAGGAGGAGAGGAGGGAGGAGAAGGTCGCCGAAGGAGGAGCACCGTGAGGACGAGGTCACCGGAGGAGGAGCACCGTGAGGAGGAGGAGGTCGCCGGAGAGGAGGAGATGGAGTGGAGGAGAGGAGGAGATAGAGTGGAGGAGATGAGGAGAAGAATGAAGGGGTAAGTGGCTGGCCGGCCCTTTTAAACTTCTGCTCAACTTAGCAGTGGTGTACCGTGCACTGGTGCGCCATTGCTATTTTTTTGAATTGTGAAGGCAGGAAAATAGTAGTGGCACACTATTCACTGATGCGCCATTGCTAAAAAAATTTGATTTTTTTTAATTATGAAGGCGGGAAAATAGTAGTGACGCATTATTCATAAGGTGCGCCATTGCTAACTTGTTTTTTATTTTTGTAGGCCACCGAATTTTGAAGGCGGGAAAATAGCAATGGTGCACCATGCATTAGTGCGCCATTGCTAATTTATTTATTTATTGCATTTTTTTCGTTTTTTTGCCTCCAGATCTTAAAAGCACCGTATCTTTTATTCTGTAAGGTTTTTGGGGATTATAAAAATCTTCAATGAGATTCTAATTTATTCAGATGTAACTTTTCGAGTAGATAATTTTTCATATAAAAAGCTTTTTCATCGGAGGTCGCATGCAAAAGTTACGGCCATTTTACCGAAACACGGCGGCCTTTTGCAAAAAAAATTCAAAATTCATGTTTGCTAATTTTCCTAACAACATTGCAATCATGCTCATCATTCAAAGATTTAGTGCAAAACATTCTAATGCATTCTTCCTCTAGCAATTGAGGACAATTATCGGAATCCTTATTTTCACGAAAGACATTAAAAAGATGAAGCATATGAGGCACCCTCAATTCCTTTTTTTTTGTAGTTTTCTTATGTAGACTAAACTAGTGATAAAATAAGAAACTAAAAGATTCGATTGCGAGATCTAAAGATATACCTTCAAGCACTCACCTCGCCAGCAATGACGCCAGAAAAGAGCTTGATGTCCACTACGCAACCTTCTCCTTGTAGATGTTGTTGGGCCTCCAAGTGGAGAGGTTTGTAGGACAGTAGCAAATTTCCCTCAAGTGGATGACCTAAGGTTTGTTGATACGTCTCCAACGTATCTATAATTTTTTATTGCTCCATGCTACTTTATCTACTGTTTTGAGTATATTGGGCTTTATTTTCCACTTTTATATTACTTTTGGGACCAACCTATTAACCGGAGGCCCAGCCCAGAATTGTTGTTTTTGCCTTTTTCAGTATTTCGAAGAAACAGAATATCAAACGGAGTCCAAATGGAATGAAACCTTCGGGGTCGTGATTTTCCAACCTAACGTGATCCAGGAGACTTGGACCCTACTCCAAGAAGTGCCAGAGGCGGTCACGAGGGTGGAGGGCGCATCCCCCTACCTCGTGGGCCCCTCGATGCTCCACCGACGTACTCCTTCCTCCTATATATACCTACGTATCCCCGAATAATCAGAACAGGAGCCAAAAACCTAATTCCACCGCCGCAACCATCTGTATCCACGAGATCCCATCTTGGGGCCTGTTCCGGAGCTCCGCCGGAGGGGGCATCCACCACAGAGGGCTTCTACGTCATCACCATAGCCCCTCCGATGAAGTGTGAGTAGTTTACTTCAGACCTTTGGGTCCATAGCTAGTAGCTAGATGGCTTCTTCTCTCTTTTTGGATCTCAATACAATGTTCTCCCCCTCTCTCGTGGAGATCTATTCGATGTAATCTTCTTTTTGCGGTGTGTTTGTTGAGACCGATGAATTGTGGGTTTATGATCCAGTATTATCTATGGAAAATATTTGATTCTTCTCTGAATTCTTTTATATATGATTGAGTTATCTTTGCAAGTCTCTTCGAATTATCCTTTTTGGTTAGGCCAACTAGATTGGTAGTTCTTGCAATGGGAGAAGTGCTTAGCTTTGGGTTCAATCTTGCGGTGTCTTTACCCAGTGACAGAAAGGGTTGCAAGGCACGTATTGTATTGTTGCCATCGAGGATAACAAGATGGGGTTTTTATCATATTGCATGAATTTATCCCTCTACATCATGTCATCTTGCTTAAGGCGTTACTCTGTTTTTACTTAATACTCTAGATGCATGCTAGATAGCGGTCGATGAGTGGAGTAATAGTAGTAGATGCAGAATCGTTTCGATCTACTTGTTTTGGACGTGATGCCTATATAGATGATCATTGCCTAGATATACTCATAACTATGCTCAATTCTGTCAATTGCTTAACAGTAATGTGTTCACCCACCGTAGAATACTTATGCTCTCGAGAGAAGCCACTAGTGAAACCTATGGCCCCCGGGTCTATTCTCATCATATCAATCTCTATCACTTTATTTACTTGCTTTGTTTTTACTTTGCCTTTTACTTTTTTTTTACATTGCATCTATCTATCAAAAATACCAAAAATATTATCTATCAGACCTCACTCTCGTAAGTGACCGTGAAGGGATTGAAAACCCCTAAGCGTTGGTTGCGAGTTGCTATCGTATTGTGTAGGTACGCGGGACTTGTGCGTGGTCTCCTACTAGATTGATACCTTGGTTCTCAAAAACTGAGCATGGTATAGTAGGCACTCCGGGATCTCCAAGTTTCTTTGGTATTCCACCCTTAAAAGTATAATTAGCAAGCATGATGGAAATTCAGCTTCCGGTATCTTTCTTTTATTAGTAATGATATCCTTCATATACTTAGCATAAGGATTTGTTTTGAGCACATCGGTTAATCCCATACGCAAAAAGATGGGTCTAATCATTTCAGCAAAGCGCTCAAAATCCTCACCATCCTTTTTCTTGGATGGTTTGGGAGGAAAAGGCATGGGTTTTTGAACCCATGGTTCTGTTTCTTTACCATGTTTCCTAGCAACAAAGTCTCTCTTATCATAATGTTGATTCTTTGATTGTGGGTTATCAAGATCAACAATAGGTTCAACTTCTACATCATTATCATTACTAGGTTGAGCATCAACATGAACATTATCATTAACATTTTCACTAGGTTCATGTTCATCACCTGATTGTGTTTCAGCATCAGACATAGAGATATCATTTGGATTATCAGGTGGTTCAGCAACAGGTTCACTAGAAGTTTGCACAGTTCTATCATTTTTCTTTTTCTTCCTTTTAGAAGAACTAGGCATATCAATATTATTTCTCTGAGAATCTTGCTCGATTCTCTTAGGGTGACCTTCAGGATACAAAGGTTCCTGAGTCATTCTACCAGTTCTAGTAGCCACTCTAACAGCATAATCATTTTTCTTACTATTCATTTCATCAAGCGCTTCTTTTTGAGCTTTAAGTACTTGTTCCACTTGAGTGGTAACCATATAAGCATGTTTACTAACAAGTTTAAGTTCACCTCTAATATCAGCCATATAATCACTCAAGCGTTTAATCATAAAGGTATTTTGTTTTAGTTGTCTACCAAAATAAGCATTAAAGTCATCTTGCTTAAACATAAAGTTATCAAACTCATCCAAGCATTGACTAGCAATTTTAGTAGGAGGGACTTCAGCTTTATCATATCTATAGAGAGAATTTACCTTCACTACCTGTGTCGGGATATCGGGAGGTTCTTCATTAAATAAGTAATTGAGATCATATACTTCTTCAACAGGCGGTAAATTAAGACCATGTATTTCTTCAATAGGAGGTAAATTCTTAACATCTTCAGCTTTAATACCTTTTTCTTTCATAGATTTCTTTGCCTCTTGCATATCTTCGGGACTGAGAAATAGAACACCTCTCTTCTTCGGAGTTGGTTTAGGAATAGGCTCAGTAATTGGCTCAGGAGATGGCTCGGGAGGTGCCCAATTATTTTCATTAGCCAACATATTATTCAATAGAATTTCAGCGTCATCCGGTGTTCTTTCCCTGAAAAGAGAACCAGCAAAACTATCCAGGTAATCTCTGGAAGCATCGGTTAGTCCATTATAAAAGATATCAAATATTTCAGGTTTCTTAAGAGGATGATTAGGCAAAGCATTAAGTAACTTGAGAAGCCTCCCCCAAGCTTGTGGGAGACTCTCTTCTTCAATTTGCACAAAATTGTATATTTCCCTCAAAGCAGCTTGTTTCTTATGAGCAGGGAAATATTTAGCAAAGAAGTAATAAACCATATCCTGGGGACTTTGCACACAACCAGGATCAAGAGAATTAAACCATATCTTAGCATCACCCTTTAATGAGAATGGAAATATATTGAGTAAATAAAGGTAGCGCGATCTCTCATTATTAGTAAACAGGGCAGCTATATCATCTAACTTACGAAGATGTGCCACAACAGTTTCAGATTCATAACCATAAAAAGGATCAGATTCAACCAAAGTAATTATATCCGGATCAACAGAAAAATCATAATAATCCTGATCGGGAACACAGATAGGTGAAGTAGCAAAAGCAGGGTCGGGTCTCATCCTATCTCTAAAAGATTCTTTACTCCACTTAACGAGCAACCTCTTACGTTCAAGACTATCCTGGCAAGCAAGAACATCTTCAAAAGATTCAGCATTAAAAAGATAACCCTCAGGAATAGCAGGCATAGGTTCATCATCACTAACATCATCGTGTTCAGGTTCAATAATTTCTCTTTCTCTAGACCTAGCAATTTGCTCATCAAGTAATTCACCAAGTGGCACAGTAGTATCAAGCATAGAAGTAGTTTCATCATAAGTATCATGGATAGCAGAAGTGGCATCATCAATAACATGCGACATATCAGAATTAATAGCAATAGTCGGATTAGGTGTCGCAAACTTACTCATAACAGAAGGAGAATCTAGTGCAGAGCTAGATGGCAGTTCCTTACCTCCCCTCGTAGTTGAGGGATAAATTATTGTCTTAGCGTCTTTCAAGTTCTTCATATTGTCCAGCAAATATAAATCCCAAGTGACTCAAAGAATAGAGCTATGCTCCCCGGCAACGGCGCCAGAAAAAGGTCTTGATAACCCACAAGTATAGGGGATCGCAACAGTTTTCGAGGGTAGAGTATTCAACCCAAATTTATTGATTCGACACAAGGGGGGCCAAAGAATATTGTCAAGTATTAGAAGCTGAGTTGTCAATTCAACCACACCTGGAAACTTAATATCTGCAGCAAAGTGTTTACTAGCAAAGTAATGTGATAGTGGTGGTAACGGTAACAAAGTAAAGACAGCAAAAGTAATGTTTTTGGTATTTTTGTAGTGATAATAACAGTAGAAACGGAAAAGTAAATAAGCGTAAACCAATATATGGAAAACTCGTAGGCACCGGATTAGCGATGGATAATTATGCCGGATGCGGTTCATCATGTAACAGTTACAACACAGGGTGACACAGAACTAGCTCCAGTTCATCAATGTAATGTAGGCATGTATTCCGTATATAGTCATACCTGCTTATGGAAAAGAACTTGCATGACATCTTTTGTCCTACCCTCCTGTGGCAGCGGGGTCCTATTGGAAACTAAGGGATATTAAGGCCTCCTTTTAATAGAGAACCGGAACAAAGCATTAGCACATAGTGAATACATGAACTCCTCAAACTATGGTCATCACCGGGAGTGGTCCCGATTATTGTCACTTCGGGGTTGCCGGATCATAACACATAGTAGGTGACTATAGACTTGCAAGATAGGATCAAGAACACACATATATTCATGAAAACATAATAGGTTCAGATCTGAAATCATGGCACTCGGGCCCTAGTGACAAGCATTAAGCATAGCAAAGTCATGCAACATCAATCTCAGAACATAGTGGATACTTGGGATCAAACCCTAAGAAAACTAACTCGATTACATGATAAATCTCATCCAACCCATCACCGTCCAGCAAGCCTACGATGCAATTACTCACGCACGGCGGTGAGCATCATGAAATTGGTGATGGAGGATGGTTGATGATGACGACGGCGATGAATCCCCCTCTCCGGAGCCCCGACGGACTCCTGATCAGCCCTCCCAAGAGAATTAGGGCTTGGCGGCGGCTCCGTATCGTAAAACGCGATGAAAATTTCTCTATGATTTTTTTCTCCCCGAAAGCCAATATATGAAGTTGGAGTTAGCGTCGGAGGGCCACCGGGGGGCCCACGAGGTAGGGGGGAGCGCCTAGGGGGGAGGGGCGCGCCCCCCACCCTCGTGGACAGGGTGTGGGCCCCCTGGTCTTCATATTTGGCGAGGATTTTTTATTAATTATTCTAAGATATTCCGTGGAGTTTCAGGTCATTCCGAGAACTTTTGTTTTCTGCACATAAAACAACACCATGGCAATTCTGCTGAAAACAGCGTCAGTCCGGGTTAGTTTCATTCAAATCATACAAGTTAGAGTCCAAAACAAGGGCAAAAGTGTTTGGAAAAATAGATACGACGGAGACGTATCAAGTATTCAACCCAAATTTATTAATTCGACACAAGGGGAGCCAAAGAATATTCTTAAGTATTAGAAGTTGAGTTATCAATTCAACCACACCTGGATAACTTAGTATCTGCAGCAAAGTATTTAGTAGCAAAGTAGTATAATAGAAATGGTAACAGTGGCAAAAGTAAAGATAACTGTTTTGTAGTAGTTGTAACAGTAGCAACGTTAAAGTAAATAAGCGAAGCACAATATGTGAAAAGCTCATAGGCATTGGATCAGTGATGGATAATTATGTCGGATGCGATTCCTCATGTAATAGCTATAACATAGGGTGACACAGAACTAGCTCCAGTTCATCAATGTAATGTAGGCATGTATTCCGAATATAGTCATACGCACTTATGGAAAAGAACTTGCATGACATCTTTTGTCCTACCCTCCCGTGGCAGCGGGATCCTAGTGGAAACTAAGGGATATTAAGGCCTCCTTTTAATAGAGAACCGGAACAAAGCATTAGCACATAGTGAATATATGAACTCCTCAAATTATGGTCATCACCGAGAAGTATCCCGATTATTGTCACTTCGGGGTTGTCGGATCATAACACATAATTGGTGACTATAGACTCGCAAGATAGGATCAAGAACTCACATATATTCATGAAAACATAATAGGTTCAGATCTGAAATCATGGCACTCAAGCCCTAGTGACAAGCATTAAGCATAGCAAAGTCATAGCAACATCAATCTCAGAACATAGTGGATACTAGGGATCAAACCCTAACAAAACTAACTTGATTACATGGAAAATCTCATCCAACCCATCACCGTCCAGCAAGCCTATGATGCAATTACTCACGCACAGCGGTGAGCATCATGAAATTGGTGATGGAGGATGGTTGATGACGACGACAGCGACGAATCCCCCTCTCCGAAGCCCCGAATAGACTCCAGATCAGCCCTCCCGAGAGAGATTAGGGCTTTGCGGCGGCTCTGTATCATAAAACGCAATGAAACTTTCTCTCTGATTTTTCTCTCCATGAAACGGAATATATAGAGTTGGAGTTGAGGTCGGTGGAGCATCAGGGGGCCCACAAGACAGGGGGGCGCCCAGGGGGGAGGGCGCGCCCCCCACCCTTGTGGACAGGGTGTGGGCCCCCTGGCCTTGATTCTTTCGCCGGTATTTTTTATATTTTCCAAAAGTTATCTCCGTGGATCTTCAGGTCATTCCGAGAACTTTTGTTTTCTGCACAATAAACAACACCATGGCAGTTCTGCTAAAAACAGCGTCAGTCCGGGTTAGTTTCATTCAAATCATGCAAGTTAGAGTCCAAAACAAGGGAAAAAATGTTTGGAAAAGTAGATACGTTGGAGACGTATCAGCGGTGTGTTGATGAAGATGTTGGTGAAAACCACGTTCATGAAGATCTTGGGGATGAAGTGTCTATGATGGCGTTGCAGCGGCGTGTCGACGCTGATGAGTCGCTTGAAGGCGTCCCTCGTGGCGATGAAGTGTTGATGTCGTGTCTTGCCGGTGAAGTCGATGAAGATTGTGTCTCGTTCCACACACCGGCCTGGTGTGCGCCAGTGCATGTTGAGATCGCTTCTAGTAGATGTGCTCTACGAAATATGTTGGCTAGTAGCCTGGCTAATCGTACAGGTCGATGAAGTGGCACATGGTTAATGCAGAGGTGTCGATCGGTGGTGTAGATGTCCATGCAGTTGCATCAGGCCGGCTCGGTGTAGATGTGTTCGGCCTGTGCCGCAGAATAGCTGCTGCTTGATGGCGTGTCCGTGAGATGCCGATGCTGGAGATCGCTTGGGTCGATGAAGATGGAGACGCATGAAGCCGGGTCCCGAATTCCCGATGAAACTCGATGCCGATGCTATCTGGTTGAATTCGGATGTAACTTTTCGAGTAGATGATTTTTCATATAAAAAACTTTTTCATCGGAGGTCGTATGCAAAAGTTACGGCCATTTTACCGAAACACGGCGGCCTTTTGTAAAAAAATTCAAAGTTCATGTTTGTAAATTTTCCTAACAACTAGAACACATAACACACGGGCATCTTTTTTTGAATTTTTTTAATCTTTTATTTTTCTAAAACCTAAAAGGTGATCCACGAGGGGGGGTGTTTGCGTGTGTGAGACATAGCAATGGTGCACCACACCGAGGTGCGCCACTGCTATGTAGCATAGCAGTGGCGTATCTAGGTGTGGTGTGCCATTGCTATGTCTGGTGGGGTGGGGGGTGGACCAAAAAATAGCAATGGCGCATCACACCTAGGTGCGCCACTACTATGCAGCATAGCAGTGGCGCACCTAGATGTGGTGCGCCATTGCTATGTCTGGTGGGGTGGGGGTGGACCAAAAAAATAGCAATGGCGCACTGCTCATGTGGTGCGCCATTAGTAAAGCCATAGCAATGGCGCACCTGATTCTGGTGCGCCACTGCTATATAGCAGTGGTGCACCACCATCATGGTGCGCCACTAGTAGAGATATTGGGGATAAGCCTTTTTCTTGTAGTGCATCGAGTTGCTTTAGGAAGGGTGAATTTAAAAACTTAAGCAAGATTGCACACACCAGCAACCCGTATCATGCAGCTGATTAGTGAGGCATATCATGTTCTCAAATTTATCAGTAATCTCGCAAACAACGTCCCATAGATGGTCTTCTTCAGATGGAACAATAGCGAGCTCCTCAATTTTTCAGTCGAGATCACTCCCGTATTTGGCATCGATAGGATAAAGATTCCTTATTCAACAAGGTCTTGGAAGAGATCAGATAGGGATGAAGGAAACCGTGAAATGAACAGTGCGGTTACCGCACCAAGCTTTTGAGTGTATGTGGTTGCTCCTACCATTGAGATTGTAGGGCCCATGTAATACGAAGGGGATTGATACCAAGAAAGATTTCTTCTTATTATAAGACGTGATTTGATCTGCATATGTTTGGTTTTGTAAAAGAACAATCTTCTCCTTTAATCATATCATAAATGGAAAGTGTCCAATTAGAACATGAAAGCGTGACTCAGTTGGTCTTAGTTAGTCTAGGATTTGCGTGTCTCCTAGCGTTTGGGACAATGGTACTTCACTATTTGATTCGATATAATCATCATAAAGTCATGACCTCTTCAAATCCACTTTCATCAATATAATCATCATAAATAGGAGGCATGCTTTCATCATAACAAATATTCTCATCAAAACTTGGGGGACTAAAGTTATCATCTTCATGAAACATAGCATCCCTAAGCTTGTGGCTTTGCATATCATTAGCATCATGGATATTCAAGGAATTCATACTAACAACATTGGAATCAGGCTCATCATTCAAAGATTTAGTGCAAAACATTCTAATGCATTCTTCTTCTAGCAATTGAGCACAATTATCGGAATCCTTATTTTCACGAAGGAAATTAAAAAGATGGAGCATATGAGGCACCCTCAATTCCATTTTTTTTGTAGTTTTCTTTTATAGACTAAACTAGTGATAAAATAAGAAACTAAAAGATTCGGTTGCAAGATTTAAAGATATACATTCAAGCACTCACCTCGTCGGCAACGGCGCCAGAAAAGAGCTTGATGTCTACTACGCAACCTTCTCCTTGTAGATGTTGTTGGGCCTCCAAGTGCAGAGGTTTGTAGGACAGTAGCAAATTTCCCTCAAGTGGATGACGTAAGGTTTATCAATCCGTGGGAGGCGTAGGATGAAGATGGTCTCTCTCAAGCAACCCTGCAACCAAATAACAAAGAGTCTCTCGTGTCCCCAACACGCCCAATACAATGGTGAATTGTATAGGTGCACTAGTTCGGCGAAGAGGTGGTGATACAAGTGCAATATGGATGGTAGATATAGGTTTTTGTAATCTGAAAATATAAAAACAGCAAGGTAGCAAGTGGTAAAAGTGAGCATAAACGGTACTGCAATGCTAAGAAAGAAGGCCTAGGGTTCATACTTTCACTAGTGCAAGTTCACTCAACAATAATAACATAATTAGATAATATAACAATCCCTCAACATGCAACAAAGAGTCACTCCAAAGTCACTAATAGCGGAGAACAAATGAAGAGATTGTTGGCATCGGTTTCACGTCAGGAGGTCTCCGAGTCATCCACGAGATAGGGGGGCGTGCCCTGGGGGGTAGGGCGCGCCATCCACCCTCGTGGATGGTTCGGGACTCTTCTAGTACATCTCCGATGCTCTGTGGGCTTCTTCTGGTCCATGAAAATCGTCAAAAAATTGGCATGTCAATTGGACTCTGGTATTCCTTTTCTGTAAAACTCAAAAACAAGGAAAAAACAGAAACTGACACTGGGCTCTAGGTTAATAGTTTAGTCCCAAAAATCATATAAAATAACATATAAATGCATATAAAGCATCCAAGATGGATAATATAATAGCATGAATACTTCATAAATTATAGATACGTTGGAGACGTATCAACCATCGTCAACTGCGTCTCTGATGGGCCGGCAGTTAGGGCAGTGATTGCGTCCCCTTCTGGTGCCTTCCTGCCTTCTCCTCTATTCCCTCCTACAGTCACAGCAGGGTGTCATGGATGAAAGTGACGAGGCGGACGCTGTTGACTGGATTTGTTGCCGATGAGTTGCTATAGACGTAGCCATTAATGTCGAGGTAGCTGATCATGGTGATGTAGCCGTGGTCGAGGTAGTCATGGTCAATGGTGTGGTCGTCGTGGATGATGAAGCCGCACGAAGCCGGAGGCGCAAAAAAAGCGCTATGACGGAGCTGCAGACGTGGACGATGCACCTTGCGGATGCCAGAGGGTGTCGTCGGCGATGAGTCCACCGATTTTGCCAAGACTGGAGGAAGCCCATCGAGCACACATTGGTTATGCCAGAATCGTGTGGCCGTGTAGGGTCGTCACTGTAGTGACATCGTGTCGATGCAATCATGTCGTCATGGATGACGAGGTCGATGCCATCGTCGTGACGCGGTCATTATCGTCGTCGAGTTCGTGTCTTGCAGAAAAGTCTGTTAGAGGACGCTAGGTGTCCATCTTGTGGACGAGGCGGCAGCGGCGGTGTGTTGATGAAGATGTTGGTGAAAACCATGTTGATGTAGACCTTGGGGATGAAGTGGAGATGGCGTTGCAGCGGCGTGTCGACGATCATGAGTCGCGTGAAAGCGTCCCTCGCGGTGACGAAGTGTCGATGTCGTGTCTTGCAGGAGAAGTCGATGAAGATTGTGTCTTGTTCCACACACCGGCCTGGTGTGCGCCGGTGCATGTTGAGATCGCTTCTAGTAGGCGTGTTCTACGAAGTATGTTGGCTCGTAGCCTGGCTAGTCGTACAGGTCGATGAAGTGGCACATGGTCGATGCAGAGGTGTCCATCGGTGGTGTAGATGTCCATGCGGTTGCATCAGGCCGGCTCGGTGTAGATGTGTTCGGCATGTGCCGCACAATAGCTGTTGCTTGATGGCGTGTCCGTGAGATGCCGATGCTGGTGATCGCTCGGGTCGATGAAGATGGAGACGCATGAAGCCGGGTCCCGAATTCCCGATGAAGCTCGATGTCGATGCTATCTGGTTGAATTCGGATGTAACTTTTCGAGTAGATGATTTTTCATATAAATAACTTTTTCATCGGAGGTCGTATGCAAAAGTTACGGCCATTTTACCGAAACATGGCGGCCTTTTGTAAAAAAAAAAATCAAAATTCATGTTTGTTAATTTTCCTAACAACTAGAACACATCACACATGAGCATCTATTTTTTTATTCTTTTTGAATCTTTTATCATTTTCTTTTATTTTTTTAAAAACCTAAAAGGCGATCCACAAAGGGGGGGGGGGTGTTTGCGTGTGTGAGACATAGCAATGGCGCACCACACCTAGGTGCGCCACTACTATGTAGCATAGCAGTGGCGCACCTAGATGGGGTGCGCCATTGCTATGTCTCGTGGGGTGGGGGTGGACCCAAAAAAATAGCAATGGCGCACTGCTCATGTGGTGCACCATTAGTAAAAACATAGCAATGGCGCACCTGATTCTGGTGCGCCACTACTATATAGAAGTGGCGCACCACCATCATGGTGCGCCACTAGTAGAGATATTGGGGATAAGCCTTTTTCTTGTATTCATCGAGTTGCTTCAGGAAGGGTGAATTTAAAAACTTAAGCAAGATTGCACACACCAGCAACCCGTATCATGCAACTGATTAGTGAGGCATATCATGTTCTCAAATTTATCAGTAATCTCGCAAACAACGTCCCATAGATGGTCTTCTTCAGATGGAACAATAGCGAGCTCCTCAATTTTTCAGTCGAGATCACTACCGTATTTGGCATCGACAGGATGAAGACTCCTTGTTCAACAAGGTCTTGGAAGAGATCAGATAGGGATGAAGGAAACAGTGAAATGGACAGTGCGGTTACTGCACCAAGCTTTTGAGTGTATGTGGTTGCTCCTACCATTGAGATTGTAGGGCCCATGTAATACGAAGGGGATTGATACCAAGAAGGATTTCTTCTTATTATAAGAATGATTTGATCCGCATATGTTTGGTTTTGTAAAAGAACAATCTTCTCCTTTAATCATATCATAAATGGAAAGTGTCCAATTAGAACATGAAAGCGTGGCTTAGTTCGTCTTAGTTAGTCTAGGATTTGCGTATCTCCTAGCGTTTGGGACAATGGTTCTTCACTATTTGATTCGATATAATCATCATAAAGTCATGACCTCTCCAAATCCACTTTCATCAATATAATCATCATAAATAGGAGGCATGCTTTCATCATAACAAATATTCTCATTAAAACTTGGGGGACTAAAAATATCATCTTCATGAAACATAGCATCCCTAAGCTTGTGGCTTTGCATATCATTATTATCATGGATATTCAAGGAATTCATACTAACAACATTGCAATCATGCTCATCATTCAAAGATTTAGTGCAAAACATTCTAATGCATTCTTCTTCTAGCAATTGAGCACAATTATCGGAATCCTTATTTTCACGAAAGACATTAAAAAGATGAAGCATATGAGGCACCCTCAATTCCAATTTTTTTTGTAGTTTCTTTTATAGACTAAACTAGTGATAAAATAAGAAACTAAAATATTCGATTGCAAGATCTAAAGATATACCTTCAAGCACTCACCTCGCCGGCAACGTCACCAAAAAAGAGCTTGATGTCTACTACGCAACCTTCTCCTTGTAGACGCTGTTGGGCCTCCAAGTGCAGAGGTTTGTAGGACAGTAGCAAATTTCCCTCAAGTGGATGACCTAAGGTTTATCAATCCGTGGGAGGCATAGGATGAAGATGGTCTCTCTCAAGCAACCCTGCAGCCAAATAACAAAGAGTCTCTTGTATCCCCAACACACCCAATACAATGGTGAATTGTATATGTGCACTAGTTCGCCGAAGAGGTGATGATACAAGTGCAATATGGATGGTAGATATAGATTTTTGTAATCTGAAAATATAAAAACAGCAAGATGGCAAGTAGTAAAAGTGAGCATAAACGGTATTGCAATGCTAGGAAACAAGGTCTAGGGTTCATACTTTCACTAGTGCAAGTTCACTCAACAATAATAACATAATTAGATCATATAACAATCCCTACATGCAATAAAGAGTCACTTCAAAGTCACTAATAGCGGAGAACAAACGAAGAGATTTTTGGCGTCGGTTTCACGTCAGGAGGTCTCCGAGTCGTCCACGAGATAGGGGGCATGCCCTGGGGGGTAGGGCGCGCCCTCCACCCTCGTGGATGGCTTGGGACTCTTCTAGTCCATCTCCGATGCTCCGTGGGCTTCTTCTGGTCCATGAAAAATCGTCAAAAATTGGCACGTCAATTGGACTCTGGTATTCCTTTTCTGTAAAACTCAAAAACAAGGAAAAAGCAGAAACTGGCACTGGTCTCTTGGTTAATAGGTTAGTCCCAAAAATCATATAAAATAACATATAAATGCATATAAAACATCCAAGATGGATAATATAAAGCATGGATACTTCATAAATTATAGATACGTTGGAGATGTATCAGTCATCATCAACTGCGTCTCTGATGGGCCGGCAGTTAGGGCAGTGACTGCGTCCCCTTCTGGTGCCTTCCTGCCTTCTCCTCTATTCCCTCCTGCAGTCACAGCGGGAGTGTCATGGATGCAAGTGACGAGGCAGACGTTGTTGACTGGATTTGTTGCCGATGAGTTGCTATAGACGTAGCCATTAATGTCGAGGTAGCTGATCATGGCGATGTAGTCGTGGTCGAGGTAATCATGGTCAATGGTGTGGTCGTCGTGGATGATGAAGCCGCACGAAGCCGGAGGCGCAAAAAAAAGCGCTATGGCGGAGCTGCAGATGTGGACGATGCACCTTGCGGATGCCAGAGGGTGCCCTCGGCGATGAGTCCACCGGTTTTGTCAAGACCGGAGGAAGCCCATCGAGCACACATCGGTTTTTTCCAGAACCGTGTGGCCGTGTAGGGTCGTTACTGTAGTGACGTCGTGTCGATGCAATCGTGTCAGTCGTGGATGACGCGGTCGATGCCATGTTCATGACACGGTCATTGTCGTCGTCGAGGTCGTGCCTTGTAGAAAAGTCTATCAGAGGAGGCTAGGTGTCCATCTTGTGGACGAGGCGGCAGCGGCGGTGTGTTGATGAAGATGTTGGTGAAAACCACGTTGGTGAAGACCTTGGAGATGAAGTGTCTATGATGGCATTACAGCGGCGTGTCGACGATGACGAGTCGCTTGAAGGCGTCCCTCGCGGCGACGAAGTGTTGATGCCTTGTCTTGCCGGAGAAGTCGATGAAGATTGCGTCTCGTTCCACACCGGCCTAGTGTACGGCCGGTGCATGTTGAGATTGCTTCTCGTAGGCGTGCTCTAGGAAGTATGTTGGCTTGTAGCCTGGCTAGTCGTACAGGTCGATGAAGTGTCACATGGTCGATGCAGAGGTGTCGATCGGTGGTGTAGATGTCCATGCAGTCGCATCAGGCCGGCTCGGTGTAGATGTGTTCGGCTTGTGCCGCAGAACAGTTGCTGCTTGACGGCGTGTCCATGAGATGCCGATGCTAGAGATCGCTCGGGGCGATGAAGATGGAGACGCGTGAAGCCAGGTCCCGAATTCCCGATGAAGCTCGATGCCCATGCTATCTGGTTGGAGCTCGATCGTAGCATGCCAGGGACCCGCCACATGCATGTATGGCAATTGATTCCATCAACATGCACTTTGGTCGTGCCATGCATGTATGTGAAGCTTGATGGTGCATCTGATGTAGATTTCGGCGTCGCGGTCGGCGTAGTAGAATGCGCGGTGAAGTCGACGGAGCGGAAGAAACACCCCTCCCGTGATCCGCGTGATCCGTCAATGTCGATGTAGTCGTAGGTCGCGTGACGAAGACTCAGGTCCATGAAGACTGGACGCAGGGACGGACTTTTTTTTTTTGAGAAATCCTCATCCCATCTAACTGGTACAGCCCATATGGAGCACACAAATGCGAAGCAGGCCATCGTGAAAAGCAAAGAGGCCCTGTTAGTTATTACCGCACTAAGCCACGTATCGATAGATGGGTGCTAGTTTGTTCGTTTCCACGCCGCTTCGATCGAATCCCTCCATCACGCCGCCATCAAGAAGTGGAGAAGGGAAAGGGGACGCCGGGACAGGCAGGCGCCGTTGCACCGATCCACAGCCACGCTGCTGGTTGCCGGCAGCCCAGACACGCAGTTGAGCCGCAACAACTCAAGGAAAAAAGGTAATCTATGTTTACATCGGATTAGTTCGTGCCTCTAATAAAAACTATAAAAGTATAATCATACAAACATCTTGATCCAAACAAAATGTGAAGAGGAAGAGGAACAGAGTCGAATCATCAGTTATAAAGTTTCCAATTATTTATTTGTGCTTGTGTATACATGAAGAGGAAGAGAGCTGAATCGATTCACAAATTTTTCAAACAAGTCGATTCAAGTTCTCAACCATCGAAACATGCTGCTGCTGTGCAATCTTGCGAAGCGAACCAACCTAATCCTAATTGAGGCCAAAGACTTACATTGATGCCGCCATGAGATAAGCAATAATTATTTAATTTCAAACATTTAGAACTTCTTAATACATTATATCTAATAATTATTCTCTGTTGATTGCATCAGGTGGTTAATGTTTCAAGCATCTCCCTTTAGAGGAAATGGTGAATAACAGGATGCCAAGAACAAAGGTAATAACCGGACCTTAATTTAATTGATATGCAAGCTCCTAATAAGAAATTATGCAACTAATAAATTTCATAGATTACCTCGTGTCGTTGTTGTCTATCTATCAGTGCTCAGATTTGCATCTCTTTTTTCCTCTTATCACTATAACATGTTGGTTAATTCTGTTAAGAAATTAGTGGAAAGCGGGTTAACCTAAGGGGAAAAAATCTCTTATGCCATTGTCTTTGCACCCCCTATGGTCAAAACCCGGCTCCGTCCCTGACTAGACGGATCGATGCGCAGCCATGCAACGCGGTGGGGTTGATGCCGTGCGCGCGGAAGTTCCGCTTGCGTGAAGCTGGCAGAGTCGTCGGTTCGCGAAACCCATCCGATCGAGCGCCTAGGTAGCACGAGACATTACCTGCCGCCGTATGCATCCTGGACTTGCGCCGCTTGTTGCTAGTTGCATCGATCCGGCGGCCAGAAGATCAGAGATCGCCTAGTAGGTAGGAGATCAGAGATCGCCTGGAGCGCTGTGATGTAGTCGATGCAGATCATATCGTGACGATGTTGTGGATGCTTGCCGCTCGGACCACCGCCGCGTGTAGCGTCACATGAGGACTGAAGACTCGCAAGCTGAAGGCATGCAGCGGCGCCACCGACAACTGTGTACGTGCACCCGTGTTGCGGGCATAGCGCCGATGCAGACAGAGACAGAGGTTGATGTGGAGGCGGGCACGGCCGATGCAGGATTTCTGCACCGATGTGCTGCGATTTTTCTCACCGGAATTTGGGTCTTTAGAGATTTATTTAGTGGCTAGTAGAATTTCAAAGATTGAATTGACCTAATCTATGAAACTGATCTAATCTATGAAGCGATCTAATCTTTTGATCAAATCAGATGCCGCGCCCCTGGGAGAGAAGATTAATCTCCCCCGGGGCGACACGCTGCGGAAGTGGTGGGGACGCCTAGGATCGGCGCAGTGAGACTAACCGCTCTGATACCATATAGAAAATATAGGATGGCTAAAGTTTACGTTGTAGTGATCTAACCCGTGTATGGGGTATATATAGAGGTACAATGGAGCGAGAGAGAGAGACTTGGAGTAGAGGACAAGTTAAACATATCATATATCTATCTTAAATGTAAATATACTTCTAACACATGTTTTGTCTTCTCAGTATCTTTGGTTGTTGCCAGTCACGGGTCCTTTTCCTGTAAGGGGGGGGGGGGGGGGGGGGTCATGTATTTATTTTCTACAAGGGATCACATATATATTCTCTTCAGTCTCCACTACTTCCATGTGACTGATCAACCCTGGAGGGAGGATATTGTTATTCGCCGGATCACCCCCGACGATTACTCTGAATTAGTTTGAATAAAATGTGTTTTCACCTACCTGTGTTTGATAGCCTATGGTCCTGCTTTCGCAAGGCCGCTTTATGAGCAGAGCCAATGCCTGTTGCTTGTTTGTTGTGTCTATGATCCTGTTGCTATCTCTTGTGTCTATGGTATGTGACAAGTCCTTTTTGTTTGGAAGATAAGCCATGTTTGCCTACCTGTTTCTGTTTTTCTATTGTACTGGATCATGTACAGTACTACTCCCTCTGCAAAGAAATATAAGAGCGTTTAGATCACTACTTTAGTGATCTAGATGCTCTTATATTTGTTTACGGAGGGAGTACCATTCTTGTGTTACATAGTTCAGTTGTGACACACTGTCAAAAGAAAGTTCCAACTGTGAGCATAAGTAAACATGAAAGGTGTGGTAGTACATGCCTCCATGTAGTTCAAAGATCAAACCTATGGTAGAGAAAACCGTGTCTGATTGACAGGAACATGGTCTAAGTTCTGTCGGAACTTTGTTCGAAACCGGCTTTTTCGACAAAATATTACCATACATCAAGTTTCATCTGAGAGCGGCCCACTTATATTCTGAATTAACTGCCACCCCTCATCGCTGGAGTGTATATATGCTGGACTCAACTGTCCTTGATTGCCAATCATCATTACTCAGTCGGAACAGGGTGTCTCCTGGTGTGTGTTGTGCAAACACAGCTCTTCTCTGGAGTACACAAACCGAGCTTGAAGGCGTATTTGCACGATGGAGAAGCTGAGGAGGCGGGTTTGCTACTCTGCTTCCACTCTCGGATTGTTTCCTTCTTCACTGGTGCGCACCAATCCAACCTTGGCGTGGTCTACCTGCGGAGAAGATGGGTGCCAAAAAATCAAACAAAAGAGCAACATTTTAATTTCGATAGGATCGTGGAAAGCTTTTTTGTGATTCCATGGTTTGGCAAAGACAATATGTACAAGATAAACCCAGTGAAGGGCATGTCACTTTGCCGGTGAATGCACCATATCGTTAACTCAAATGAAGTGACAGAGAAAAAAAATAAGAACAATCAGTGAATTTTAAGGAAGAAAATAAACCAAGGTTCCTGCAAAAAAAAAAACTAAGGTCCTAAATATCATAAATCGGCACATAGTAAATCATTATATTATTCCTAAATGCTGTTCGAGACCTATCATCAACATACGATGCAACGTTTTGCTTGATATATTCCGGTTCATGTCATCTTGAATGATATAGTTTCACCAAAATATGAAATTAATGCCTAATTTTAATAGGAATGCATTTATACGATCTCCAAGTGTATTCCAGCTTGTACGACCATCACAAGGCCACATTCCTGCAATAGTAAAGAAAAAAGAAGTCTAACCATGCAGGTCAAGCATCCTAAAAAAATGGGGACGCCAACCACATTGCATGTACTTGGGCTTCGCTTCATGGTTACTGCACGGTATCATGCGGAACTTCAAAGAAGAAGGACGATGGTGAAACAATATCGTCCAAATCTTCACATAATATCAATGCAAAGTTGTACCTATCCAACAATGTCCAACCATGAACATCATGATGTTTGGTCTGTGTGCATATATATACAACCCCGTCATGTCTCAAGCAAGCATCCACTTCTACTTGTTGGAACACACTTTCATCACATTCAAATTTGACAAACTGAAGAAAAAATAGGAGCCGGAGCTGAGAGATAGTAGATGAACAAAATAGAATGTGAAGATGGATCAGGGAATAAGAGACACCGGGAAAAGTGGGAGCGTCTCTATGTGGAGTACACATCGAGTTGGTTCTCGGAATGGTGAGTATGAAAACTTTGTCAAGACGTCCCACGACGAATTCGAGTATGGTGACATACGAATGATCGGCGATGCATATCAAGTCCTCAAGTATGTTGGATAACTCACAAACAACAATCACTTCTGTTACTTTGTGGGTTGAAGGATGAGTGTGTTGTGGCTTCTAAGATCGATATTTACAGTAAAATTGCATAACATGGTTTGAACGTGACCAAAAGTCTAGAATGTTCTTCTTTCTTTAAGTACCCTTGATTGTCTTAGCCTCTATGTATTTTATGCAATGATCGGGACTATGGTAAAGAAAAAAAGTGCATTCGACCCGATCTGAGTTCCACGTTCACTAAATTCTACTCCAAATCGACAAGTACCTATCCAAACTGTTTAAATCTTGTCTACTCCCAACATGTTTCAAGCACGACTGAAGTGTCACCATAATAAACATCTCCAAGCTAGTATCATGCTTAAACTGCTACCAGGATGTTTGTTGGGGGGGTTTAGAGAGTCTACAAAAAACAACAAAAATTAGGAGAGAAAATAGAAGTAGAAGTATCGGCCCCTTAGTGTTGGATTGCTTTGTGGACTTGTTCCTGAATCGGGAACCAATCTTTATGCAAACTGAAGTGCAGTTGTATCAAGTTCAAAGCCACCATGCTGAAATGCTGCATCCAGGGCCGCACACAAATCAGAGCCACATCTGGCGATCCCGTTCCGCCTTCTCCTGCTCGGCTGGTTCGATTGCCATGGATGGTAGGGGAGGCAGGCAAGGCAGCGCAAGGTGCGTCTCCGGCGTATTTCGCGGGATTCGTTCATTGTTTGTCTTCGGTGGATCCAGTCGGATCTGATCATTCATCTATGTTTGTGTGTTTACATGTTGGAACTTACGATCTATGCTTCTCATCATCGGCGACAGTTACTGTTGTGTTGTGCTGGTCCTGCAGGGTCTTAGCATGAGGAATTCCTGGCTGTCTACTGTCTACAACAAGGTTTGTCCGACTCCGTGGAGGGAAGGGCAATGAGGATGGCGCGCCTTCGGCACGCTTCAGTGCTTGTAGTCGTCGCTAGGTGGTCTACATACACTAGTAGAAAAGGGCTTTGGTTCGGCCAGAAAAGAGCATTAATCCCGGTTGCATTACGAACCGGGACTAATGTGAGCATTAGACCCTGTTCGAGCGGCTAGGGCACCGTACAAGCATTAATCCCGGTTCAAATGGGACCTTTAGTCCCGGTTGGTGCCACGAACCGGGACTAAAGGGTGCGATGCCCATTAGTACCGGTTCGTTGCACCAACCAGTACTAAAGGTTAGACTTAGTACCCGTTCATGCCACCAACCGGTACTAATGGGATTTGAGGCATTAGTACCGGTTCGTGGCATGAACCGGTACTAAAGGTCCCATTTTCAAACTCTACCCCCCCCCCCCCCCCCCCATCGCCTTTTCAGTTATGTAAAAAGCAAAAGAAAATGATCAAAACTTCAAAAATTAAAATCCTTCCAAATATAGTTATGTTACTACATGTACTAGTTAGGAAAATTTAAAAACTTAAATTTGGACATGTTTCGCAAAAAGTGTAGGGAAAATGTAAAACGGCTATACTTTTGCATACGATGTCAGAAAAAAACGTATAATATATCAAAATGTTCAGTACGAAAATCCGCATCCGATTTTGACTGCTTACGGCCTGTTTGCATATTTTTAGAATCCTCAAATTCTAAAAGGAAAAAAAGTTATGCTCAAATTTTAGTTTTTTTTGATTTTTTGTTAAATCTGGTCAAACTATTTATTCAAGAAGTATTAGTGTTAATAAATAATTATTCAAGAATATTAGCATTACTAAATAATTATTTCAGTTTTTTTGAATTTTGGTCAAATCTGGTCAAACTATGGTCAAACTGTGGTCAAACAATGGTCAAACTACTTATTCAAGAAATATTAGTGTTACTAAATAATTATTTCAGTTTTTTTGAATTTTGGACAAATCTGGTCAAACTATGGTCGAACTACTTATTCAAGAAATATTAGTGTTACTAAATAATTATTGTTTTTTAGAACAATAGTTTCAAACTCAAACAATGAAATATGTGACTTCATGCTCAAGCTAAATTCCTGAGGGTTAATAGGATTGACATCTTACTATTGTCAGGAAAACAACAAGTGCAGACTTGAAAACGAGGGAGAATAGAACCCGGAAGTTAAGCGTGCTCAGGCCGGAGTAGTGAGAGGATGGGTGACCGTCCGGGAAGTTAGATGATTTGGAATGATGAGGTGTGATTAGAGATTAGAGGTTAAATTGAGCAGTGATGAGGTGTGATTAGAGATTAGAGGTTAAAATAATTCAGAAATTTAAAAATAAAAAAAATTACAAAAAAATCATAAAATTTCCTTTAGTACCGGTTGGTGTTACCAACCGGGGCTAAAGGTGGACCTCCAGGCAGCGGCCACGTGGAGGGCCTTTAGTCCCGGTTCATGTAAGAACCGGGACTAAAGGGGGAGACTTTAGTAACGACCCTTTAGTCCCGGTTCCAGAACCGGGACTAAAGGCGCTTTTTCTACTAGTGATACCTGGATGTAATTGTGTTGCTTCTAGTGTTCTTTGTAGTACATTGATGTTTGATGAATATATTGGAAGTTCTCTCACCAAAAAAAGGGGGAAGGGGGGGAGGTGGATGATGCCTAAGTTTTGCCCTTTGTGTGGGCGACTCAAGCGAACAGGAATAGGGTTTCTACTGCTCCTGTCTCCGTGGTCGACGTCCACCTCACTCTTGTGGACTTAAGGCCTCGGAAGCATGGTGGATCCCGGCCCTTTCCAGTGGGAGGGCTCTGTTTTTTTTAAAATTTGTTTAGGGTTTGGGTCCTGTTCAGAAAGTCGAGGCGGTGGTGGCTCCATGAAGATGGTATAAGGTTCTCCCCGCTCAGCCCCCATCCCGACGATGTGTCTAGTATCATCGGAGGGCGTGTGGAGGTGTGTCGCCAACCGATCTTATGGGGTTTGGCTGGATTTGGTCTCCGCTCATCTACGGTCATGTGTCTACAGGTTGGATCCTTTCGATTTATGCTTTTCTTCATCGGTGACAATTGTTGTTCCGGTGCGCTGGTCCGGTGGGGTCTTAGCACGATGACTTCCTGACTGTCTACCACAATAAAGTTTGACTGGATCCTACAAGGGAGGGGCGTTGATGGCGGTGCGCCTTTGGCTCGCTCCATTGTTTGTAGTCATCGCTAGGTAGTCTTCGAATCTGGATGTAAGTTTTACTTTTGATGATCTTTCTACTGCCTTGAAGTTGATGAATAGATAAAAAATCCCACAAAAAAAAGACAGTAGAAGGTGGGGAAGTGGAGGGGGGTGGCCGTGGACCGGCGATAGACACATATTGCGATGGACTAGAAGAGAGTTTTTCCAGGGATCCCATTTTTTCTGTGACCCACCCCCCATTAGTGGACCTCCCCCCCCCCCCCCCCCCCCCCCTAGTGAATGGAAGAGTCAAATTAGTCTCCTCTGTGTGGCTAATGGCATGAAATTGTCTCAAAAAAAATGCTAATGGCATGACAAAGAGGTGGATCCCTCAAAGGAAGAATTGTTTTGGGGAAAACTCAAAGGAAGAAATTGGTCGAAGGAGACGATAAAAAGGTGAAGACCTAACCACAATCATTAGTGGCACACAACTCCATAAAAGTTAGTGCCAGCCTTCAAATATTAAATCCGGGTAGTTGCACGTACTCCCTCTATATTGATCTAAATGCTCTTATATTTTTTTTAAGGAGGGAGTACCTAATTTTTCCTAAAACAATCTCTAGGAGTTTACCAAAGCAAAAAATCTGGAGTGTGTTCCAGAATATATTACATCATAATTGTATAATTACATGTCTGGATTAGAATGTGAGTGCGACGTCTTCGTGGCGACCTTCTGCTCTGGTTTCCCTATAACCGTCTGTTGTCTTTGTATGCGCTTTTGGAAGCTATTCATGTACTAGTGTTCAGGGCAAAACAACATGTAATTCATACAGGAAACACACTTTTATTTCGGATACCTCCCAATCCTAGATCGAAATGGATTTGGTCGTCTGATACACAAATATGAAAGGAAAAAAAAGGTTGTGAGAGATCACCCGGTGGACGTGTATATGGATGCAGATGCTCTTTGTTGCCTTTTATGGTGCTCCTTCCAACCGGTTGATATCTCATACAGGACGCTGCCATCGCCATTCACTGCCTCCCCATGTGCACTGCAAATTTCCGTCAGCAGATGTAGGCCGTTGCTGTCTATCCAAATGCACTTTATATAATTGGAGGAGAACTGCTCTTCACTCTTGAATCCTACCATATAGTGATGTAAGAACATCTACAACCGAAACCCCATACTCCCCCCAAACGTCCGGACGGTGCCCGGCCAGTAACCGAACAAAAAAATGCAACCCAACCGGACGTCCCATTTTCGGCCCAAACGCCTAGACTGACCGACACTTCCCATATCCGGCCCATATTTTGGGCAGATATGAGGAGGCCTGAACACGTCTGGGCACGCACACCACGTCGACTCTGCCAAGGTGGACCCATCCCAATCGAAACCAAATTGACTAGTTCTCCGCATCGACCGAACTCCTCCCACCTCCCTCCTCCATGTCTCCCGCCGCCGCGCAGCCGCCCACCCCCTCCTTACTAGCCGTGCTCGCCCGCCTTCGATGATGTCATGTCGCTAGTCCTGTCTTC
The DNA here is from genome assembly GCA_963921465.1 of Triticum timopheevii. Taxonomy (NCBI): domain Eukaryota; kingdom Viridiplantae; phylum Streptophyta; class Magnoliopsida; order Poales; family Poaceae; genus Triticum; species Triticum timopheevii. The sequence goes on from OY997274.1 coordinate 19,277,820, forward strand.
CTCCATGGGCATGGATGATGCCTTGGCGGAATCAGTCGGGGTCCCCGTCTTGGCTTCGGATCTTGCAAGGCGGAGAACCTTGCCCGGAAGGAGCACCGCCGGAGGCAGAGCGAGCGTCCCCAACGAGGACATGATGGAGGACTCGCCGAAGCTCGAACTGCGTCGGGCGTCCTCGGGCAATGCTGATGCTGGTCATACCCACTTCATGTTCGACGGAATGCCCAACCAAGACTCGGTATAAATTTTGACCCTTCCACATTTGCATCCATAGTTCCTTTTGTTGCACATATCATCGGATCGTATTAGTAGGACGATACTTAAATTACGAAGCATATTGTATGAACAAATATTGCACGGCATGATAAATCATGGTCAAGAGTCTTTGCATTTACTATGGAGGATACCCATTCCTCGGTGTTTGAAGCTGGGAAAACATCACACACTAAAAAAAGTGGAAGTTTACAAGTCCGACGTTCACACAATTTAAAGATGTTTTATTGTGTGAAAGTTGACGCAACACTAGCATGGATCTGATTTATGGAACCGAGCAAAAAGGTGAGAAATACTAGAAGAAAATTTGGAAATTTTATCATGAGCGAAAACACTATGTGCAACCACAACCAATATGCACCAACCGTGTTGTGGGCTCTCTTCAACATATATGGCATCCATTCAAGGAGCCGTTAGCAATTTTTTTGGTTATCTTAAACAAGTTTAAGGCCCGAACCAAAGCGGCATCGGAGTTCAAACACATGCAACTTTCGCGGCGGCTTTGTACCATCAAGTGGAGAAGAAGCCATTCACTCATTCTCATTGTTCGATGAAATTGAATGGGAGACCCAGGTGGCAGACTGTTCTCAAGGAAATTGAGAATGATGCGAAGAAGATGAAGAAAAACGATGGGTCAAGCTCGGCTCAATAAATTGGAGTGGGCGAGGAAGGGGAAAAAAGAAAATGTTGCATCCGACTTACAACCAACCTTGCCTAAAAGAAACCACAAGTGATGGGGAACAAGTGGGAGAAGGAAAGGGTGGCGCTTGAAGGTGTGGTAAGCAAAATATCCGCCACTTGGACGCGCATTTTTTATGCCAAGAAGGTGAAGAATGAGGAGAGGTACAAGATGTTCATTGATGTGCAAAGGGAGAAAATGGATATTGACAGGCAGAGGTTGGCTTTGGAGCAAGAGAAGGTGGAATAGGCGAGGCAAGAGAAGGTCACCAAATTGGAGCTTAAGCAAATGGTGACAAAGCATGGTCATGAGCTCGAGAAAGAGAGGTTGCAGCTTGCGAGAGAGACGGAGGAGTCGAGGATCAGGCTGCAGGAAATTAACCTCTTGGATGAGGAAGGGAAGAAGTGGCTGCTCCGCATGAAGAAGATGATCAATGACCATAAGGACTGAAGTCGCTGATTCATTCGTATCGTTTATCTATGTATGATCTTTTAAATTTTATTTTGTCATGTACTCAGTTTATTTGGGCTACACTATATTTATATCAGTGAATGATGAATTTACGTTGTGTGATCGTTGTGCATGGATTCGGGTATTGAGATTTGGGGAGTGTGGTTGTGGAGAGGGCCAAAGCAGGATCTGTTCGGCACTGTCCGCGGACGTGTTGGTCTAGGCGCGTCCACGGACATATAGGAACCCGGATTAGGCAATTCGGATAGTAGATGCTCCAAGTAAATACACATTTAAACACGTTTCATGTGCAAGCTGCCCTTGAGTGTTGGCATTGGGTTGTTTGATGCCTGTAGTACATTTTGAACTAACTTCTCACGATTTGTGGGCCTGGGGTCCATGCTCTTTCATTTTGAACTAACTCAAATTGGATGGATCAGAGGTCAGGGAAATACATGCCGTGTTGTAGTTCGTAACGCTCAAGCCGTTTGTCTAGTGATCTGCTTGCGCAGGACTGGATACCTGTTCTGATCCTGAAGAAGCTGAGGCAGCTGCTGTTTTTGGTCGGCCTTCAACACTGATCTGGTCTACGAGGAGCTGAGAATAGCTAAGCGAATAACCCACGGACAAGGGCGATGTGTGCCATCAGCCATCCAGGTAGACTTACCAATTTGGGTGCTCTAGGTGCTAGAGAGCACCCTATATGCAGAAGTAATTTAGTAATTCAAAAATAATTCTAAAAATTCTAAAATGTTTTTAGAATCAAACATGAGCAAGTATTGTACTCGTATAAATAGATTCACCAGAGAATTACTTTCATTATATACTGGGTCAAAGATTCGCCAAAAAACCGCTATATATATACAAGTACTATTCGTGCTATATTGTCATCATAAATTTGTTTTTTCCCTGAAATCAATGGAACTCATTTCTTGGCCAAACTTTTTATACGATTATAAACCCTAGCCGCCGCCCCTCGTCCTCCCTCGTCGTTCTCTCTCCCCCCGCCGCCACCGCACAGCGCCGCCGGGCAAAGACCGGCCGGCGTTGGTGGCAGCGGGGATCTTGCCCCTACTCCGCGGTTGGCGTCCGGCGCGGGACAGCGCGGCGCGAGACGACGCTGGGCTGGGCGGGCCCCAGCGGCGCGGCGGAGGGCGTGCTGGGTGGCGGCGGCCCTGCCTGGCGGCGATGCAGCTGCGGCTTGAGGCCTCTCCAACGCGCGGCGGCTGTGGCTCTGGCGGCGGCGCGAGTTATCCCGGCGGCGGAGCTCCGGCGATGACTCGGTGGCGGGCTGGAGGTCTAGGCTCCGTCCAGTGGTGCTGCCTCCGCGGCAGTTGCAGCTTGGGGCCCTGGACCCCAATCCGATCTGGATCTAGTGGTGCCGGGGTCTGAGCCATGGCGGCTAGCGAGGCATAGGATTCGTCGGGGCTTGTCGGCCTCTAGGCACCATGGGGGTGCCGGTGGCGACGCGTGCCCGGCGTGGTGAGACTGCTGGACGTGGTGGTCATCTTCTTCCCGAGATGGCCGGCCAGAGGCTTGGTGATCGGATCTCGAGATCCATCATCTTGTCCCGGCTGCGAGTAGGGGAGACATGGTTGCCGGTGAAAACCGAGCCGATGGCGGTGTTTTCGCCGTTACCTTGATGAAGGCATCGTCGTGTAACTATTATCGACGCACTCGTGCTGCTCCGGGGGAAACCCTAGGATCTGGTGTTCCAGATCAGACGATGGTGGCAGTGCGGTGTCGTTTCTCTCTTGGGAGCATCGTTTGCGGAGCAGCGCTGGATGTCAGAGGCAGGAGGTGGAGCGGCTTCGTCTTGCACGGAGCTTCGATGGTGATGTCAAGTCATTCCTGACCGACAGGTGCTACGCTTTGTCATGCCTGGTCGGTAGGTGCTACGCACGACAGATCTTCCAAGGACTTCAAGCTGTGTCGGTTGGTGATACCTGGCAGCATGGCGTTGAGGTGTATCAGTGGCGACCGCGACGTGCTCAGTTGTTTGCGCGCAGGGAGGAGGTGCCGTTTGGCGCCGTGGTGGCGTCGACGATAGCTAGACCGAGCAAGGTTGATGCATCAGTACAGTTCTGAAGATGGAGCGGTGGCAGTTGGCGGCGGCGGCATCTGAGTGCACGCCGGACCGGTGAGACCCATGCCCGGCAGGCGTCCTGGATGGGTTCTCAGGTCTTAGATATTAGGTTTGGCTGCGATGTCTGTTTGGTATTAGGCCCAGACTATCTGCGCCCCTTCATCAGCTGGATAGAGGTGCTTAGGCGACGGCTTTAGTCTTACCGTTGTACTACTTTGTAAGGTCTTGTGAGAATAATTAATAAAGTGGCCGTATGCATCGCCCAGATGCAGAGGCCGGGGGTAATCATCCTTTTCTAAAAAAAATAATACTTGATCACATTGATTCCAAAAGAGATTCTGATTTTTTTTACTTTCTTGGGAATTACTAAATGTTGTGCCTGGGCTTGTCATAGGACGCGCGTGGCGGCTGGAGCTTCCTCCGGCGTCGACGACACATGATGCAGGATCGCGGCGGCGGTTGCCATTGTATGGGCGATGACAGGGGCTGGCGCGACGGTGGGTGCTGCCTGTAGCGCCCGGAATCGGGGCGGCGGCCCCTCTTCATCAACAGCGGCGTATTCCGGGGTCGTGTGGGCGACTCGGAGTCTGGATCCCGAGATGGTGACGGCTTTTTGAAGCTGATGGCGATATGGGACGTTCCTTCTATTAACAGACCAGGTTTTGATACGGCTCAGCAGGTGACACATGAGCCTCTCTCGGAGTTGTCGGGCGGTGCCTGTCGTCAGAAGGCTCTCGGAGTTGTCAGGCGGTGACTGTCGTCGGTCGGCTCTGGCGAAGGCGCCATTCCGGGGTCGTGAAGCCACCGGTGAATGTGCTACCGGCGGATGATATGCTCGATGTCTTGTACGGAGAAGTCAAGTCATGTCTGCTACTAGCAGGTGATGCACGACGGCTCTGGCGGAGGTGTCAAGATTAGCTTGTTGTTGTTGGGTCGAAGGTGGTGCGACATTAGCGGGAGGCAGGCGGTATGGGACGTCTTTGTCTTCCTTTGTCTCCTCCAAATGTATCCAGCTATCGAGATGTCGGTAGACAGATAAAGGCGGATGGTACAAACAGCTTCAACGACGAGTTTATGCACTCCGCTGGAAACACAAGATCTCTGATCGGGCTATGTTGTTGCGTGCCTGCATCGTGTCCTTGCTGAAGGTGGTGAGTTGAAGCTTTGCTTTGGGGATGAGAATCTGAAGTTCAACCTTGTGGTGGACTCGCCATCATCAGCGCACATGCGGCGATTCCTTCTTGAAGGCGTAACCTAGGAGTTGTGATTTTTTTTCCGTTTACGTTGTGTCTTGTATCATAGGGTTAGTGGTTATCTGGTGGAGTTACTGTTGTGAGGTATATGACCTAGAGTTTTTTTCCGCTTTTTTTCAGGTCGATGGTGTTCGGCTGCTGAATTTTGCTCTATTAATAATATATGGCTGTATGGATCGTCCTGATGCAGAGGCCAGGGGTTATCCTCCTTTTCAAAAAAAATTGCATGTTCCGCTAGGAAATTGCATAATCGCCTGTTTTGTGTAACAGTCGTGTACCTTCTGTTTTCATGCACAATTAAGCATCCAACTTCTGCTATAAAAAATACAAACAATCATCCAATAAGGCACCCAATAAATGCTGCCAAAAATTCATAGAAAAGAGCAAAAATAATAATTTTATTTGGATGGAAACCTCCTTCTAGGTTACATGGTTGGGTAGAGAAAAATATGAAGGGGCAACTCGTTCAAGGAAGCATCATCTTGCCGGTGAATGCACTCGGTGCTTAACTATGAAGAGAGAGGAAAGTGAAAAGAAACAACTAGTGAACTTTAAGAAGAAAATAAATCAATGTCCTAAATATCAGCAGTCTGCAAAAATCAATCCTTTAAATTGTTCTTAAATTGTGTTTTGGAATTAGAAGTATCGTCCAATATATCAGTCAATGTTTTGCTTGATATTCTGGTTTATGTCCGACCTTTGAATGGCAAAGAATTATGCATCACAGTATCAAATTATGAAATTAATAACCAATTTTAGTAGTATTGCATATGAAAAACATTGTCTTATGTAAAAAAAGATGATAAGATCTCCGAACATTAATTCCAGCTTACAAGCAACACAATGTCACATTCCAGACATGAGCTCCCAAAGAAAAAATATCAGTCAAAAGATGCAGGTCAATTATCTTAAAAGTGGCACCAAAACACATTAGATGTACTATCTTTACTTGGGCTTCACATCATGGTTACTGCACAATATTATTTTGAATTTTAAAGAAGGACGATCACCAAACATGTCATAGACCTTTAAATAATATCAATGCAAAATTATACAGGCCAGCAACTTCCAACCCATGAACATCATGGCATCTGGTGTGTGTGTGTGTGCGCGCGCGCGCGCTCACGCATATATATAGCAACCCATCATCACTCAAGAAGTAGCATCCACTTCTAATAGTTGGAACACTCTTGCATCACGTTCAAAACTGGAAAAGCTGAGGAAAAAAGACGAGTTGGTCTTGAGTGATAGGAGTTGAACATAAATAGAATACAAAAACTGTATTGGGGAATAAGAGACGCCGGGAAAAGGAAGAACGTTTCTATGCGGACCATGCATCGAGCTGCTTCAGGAAGGGTTAATCTAGAATCTTTGTCTAGATGGCGCACACCACTCTTCCGTATGGTAACATGCAAGAGATCAGTGAGGCATATCACGTTTTCAAGCCTGTTGGTAACCTCACAAACGGCAACCCATAGAAGGACTTCTTTGGGTGGCACAAGGGTGAGGTACTGAATTCATGGAAGAGATCAATGTCGCATATTTGTCGTCGACCAGGGGTGAAGGCTCCTTGCTAAACAAGGTCTTGGACGAGACATAAACGAAGGGAGCCAGAAAAGGGACAGCACGACATGTTGTTGAGATATCTACTGATGCTCCTACCATTTTGGTGCCCTTGGACTGAACGATCCTTTAGCAGGTTGACGGATGAGCATGTTAGGGCTTCCAAGATTGATCAGTCCTACATTCACATCATGTTACCTGGTGTGAACTAAGAAGTTCTTCCTTTACTAAGTATATACAACGGATGGCCCAGTTGTAGTCCAGTCAGAGATGAGATGATAGAGCAAATATTTTCAAATTTCAACTCAAACCAAATAAATAATGAAGATTTGCACGTCTCTTGATGCTGGGAAAATAGTTACTCAAACTGAGACTCGAAGGCGTATTCTACTGGAGAAGCCGTGAAGGTATGTTTACGGCTGTGCTTCCACTTTGGGTTTTGGTTTGCTTTCCTTCTCTGCTGGTGAGTGCCGAGCCAGAAGCTCGTGGCGGCAGAAGAGACGTGCTGCATCTCGCACGCATTCGATAGCGCTGTGTGCCGGGACCCTGCCTGACTTGTCGCCGACCATGCTTCGCCCACGATGACCACCTCTCGGCCTTCTATCCCCCGTCGCATCGTCCTCGTGCTTCCTCGCCATTGCACCGGCCTCCGCGGCAATGTTGGCCCCCAGGTGCGTGCGTGCGGGAGTCCAGTATGCTCTCCACTACTTCCATGTGATTGATCAACTCTAGAAGAAAACCAATGTTATTCGCTGGATTTCGTCGTCCGAAATTATGTATGGATGAAATGTGTTCCCAGATGCCTATGCTCCGCATGTATTTGTGCATGTCGTGCCATATTATTCTAACAAAATTCTGTTGCTGCCAAATTCCAATGTGTCTGGTATCTTTGACAACGTCCATTTTTTTTGTAAGAGAAGCGATGTTCGCCACCCTGTTCATGGTATCTTTGACAATGCTTGAGTAGGCAAGAGAGGCAACATCTAAGGCCGAGTTAGGGGTTGACGCAGCGTCCCCGGCGAGGGTTCGGATGAGGACTCGCCGGAGGTGAGGCAGGCGGGTTGGAGTAAGAAGAAGCCATGTCGGGCTTGTTTTCAATCCGTGGTGAAACTGAAAAAACATATAAAAAAACAATCGCCTAAGGTCCCTTTTTTACTGCACCATTCACACCATATTTTTATACCAAGTTTTTAGGATAACCTGTCAACATCTGAAATATTAAATAGATAAAATATAAAGGTACACTTCATAGTGAATCGAATAACTAATTTTGTATTGTGGATGTAGACAACATTTTCCTTAAACTTGGTCAAACAAAGACATGTTTGAATTTTAGAAAACAAATAGGCTCTACATTTTGAAATGGAGATAGTATTACCTAATCTCGGCCAGATTCAACAATTTGGATTGCTCTCAACATGTTTAGCATGCAATTAATGTCATACTAAATGTTAATATCAACTCTAATCACATAATTAACATGTAATTATTGTTTTAGCTAATATTAGTGTGCAATTAATATTTCACCAAATATCAATGGACATTGCCGGTGCATTTACAAGTTATTCTTGACAATTATTATTAGAGTATATTCGGTTTACTTATATTTGATAGTTCAAGTTGTAATCTATCTCTACTATTCTTGGCCTCCAAGATTTGTATCTTATATAAACAGCCCTTCGAGGCCCTAATACATATTCAGAATCTCATACTCTTCATGGTATCCGTCGCCTAGGTTATCTCCTCGACATGGCTCCTCCGCCGGTCCCTCCACCTCTCCCGGCGCAGCCCCTCTTCACCACGGCTGAGTTCAACGCCGCCCGATCGCCATCCTTCTCTTCTTCCTCCTCCAACACTAGTTCTCTTACCCACCACCAATACACCCTTCCGCCACCACCAGTCTCTCTAGCAGATACAATTGTTGATGTTGCGCCATTCATACCCATCTCGCTTGATCTCTCTGCCCACAATTACTACCACTGGCGCCATCTCTTCCACATCCACCTTGGTCCCTGCGGTCTACGCCACCACATACATCCATCCTCTGTCCCGCAGCCTGCCAATCCTCATTGGGTGGAGGATGATCTTATGATCATCCAATGGATTTATACTCGGATCTCAACCGAGCTCTTCAATCTTGTCTCCAATGACGACACCACCGCAGCCGAGCTTTGGGCCTCTCTTCAACAATTGTTTCAAGACAACTCCGACACCTGCATCAACGCCCTCCACACCGAGCTCCGCACCATCACCCAAGGAGACTCCCCGGTCACCGTCTTCTGTCAGCGGATCAAGTCGATCGGTGATGAACTCCGACAGCTTGGTGATCACGTCGATGACCGCGTCCTCATCAACGCTCTCCTCGTCGGCCTCGGTGAGCAGTTTGAGAAACAGGTGGCCTTCATCCCCATGCTGCGGCCCTATCCTTCCTTCGGCGAGGTCCGCTCTCTCCTACAGCTCGAGGCTCAGAACCAAGCTCGCAAGGCCACCCGCCCGCATGTGTTTCACGCCACCACCAAGCCTTCCGCGCCGGCTCCATCAACTTCATCGCCGGCACCTGCCCAGCCTGCTCCAGGCTGGCGCCCGAGCCCTAACTACCGCGGGAAGAATCCCGTATATCGGCCGCCCCAGCCTCGCTCCACCGGCTCTTCAGCGTCATCATCATCATCTACACCAGCATCTACTCCACCGGCATGGCACACGCAGCAAGATCCCTGGACTGGGCTGGTTCAGGCATGGCCCATGCCTTGGTCTGCTCTGCCCCCTTACGGCGCCCCTCCAGCATACACGGGCTCCTGGAGCCCGGGCCATCGTCCTGCAACCGGCTCGCCTGGTCTCCTCGGACCCCGGCCGCCGGCTCACGTCTACACTACCACCACTACACCGACCCCACCCGGCTACGCCCTGGTCCTTCTTGCGCCCGGTGCTCCTTCGACCCCGTCACCGTACGCATACGGTCAGCATGCACCATTGAACGTGCCTGCCCCTTCTACTTCCACAACATCGCCAAGCTGGGATCAGACTGCCTTCATCGCCGCCATGAACAATTTCACCCTAAACAACGAAGGTACGGATTGGATTTTCGATTCTGGTGCATCCTTGCATATGTCTTCAAATATGAATTTTTTGTCAGCTTGTTCTCCTTCTTCTTTTTCTTCCATTACCATCGGTGATGGTTCCACTATTTCTGTTTCTTGCACCGGTGACTCTTACATCCCATATTCTCCTAACAATTTTCTCTTACATAATATTCTTGTAGACCCATCTTTAATTGCTAATCTTATCTCTGTTCGTCAGTTTACCATCGATAATCAAGTTATTCTTGCCTTTGACCCCTTTGGTTATCTGTGAAGGATCTAAAAACGGGGGAGGTTCTCGCTCAGTACAATAGCACGGACGATCTTTATCCTCTTCATGGCGCACCCACTTCCACTCCTCGCGCCATGCTTGCATCAGTTGATCTCTGGCATCGTCGGCTTGGTCATCCCAATAAAGCTACACTATCATCATTACTACAAGAATTTTGTATCCCTGGTTCTAGTGTCTCTCATGATTCCTCTCTTTGTAATGCCTGTCAATGTGGCAAACATGTTAGACTACCTTTTGGTACCTCCTCTACTATTCTTACTTTTCCATTTAAATTACTACATTGTGATTTGTGGACCCCTCCAATTCCTAGTGTTTCTGGTTATAAATACTACCTTGTAATTCTTGATGATTATTCCCATTATGTTTGGACCTTTCCTCTACGAGTCAAGTCCGACGTACACCCAAATTTTCTCAATTTTCGTCAATATGTTCTAACCCACATTGCTCTTCCAATACGCTTTATTCAATGTGACAATGGACGTGAATTTGATAATACTCGCAATCGCACTTTCTTTCTCTCTAACGGCATACTTCTTCGCTTTTCTTGCCCCTATACATCCCCCAAGACGGTAAAGCAGAACGCTCTCTTCGCTCCATAAATGATATTCTTCCCACTTTGCTTATTCAAGCTTCTCTCCCTCCCCGTTTTTGGGTTGAAGCCCTCTGTACTGCCACACTTCTTCTAAATATTAGACCAACCAAAACATGTCCTCTCTACACTCCCTTTCAATCCCTTTTTCTTTCCCATCCCGACTACCTTTCTCTCCGTGTTTTTGGTTGTCTCTGTTTTCCCAACATCACTTCCACGACCTCTCATAAACTAGAGCCTCGGTCTTTACCCTGCATCTATCTCGGTCTCTCCGATGATCATAAAGGCTCTCGCTGCTTCGATCCTTCATCTGGCCGTGTCATTATTTCCCGTCACATCGTCTTTGACAAACACACTTTTCCCTACGCCGCCACAAAATCATCACCTATACACCACCCTTCCCCTGTTCATCCTCCATCTTCTCTACTCCCTTTTCTAACTCCTACCTCTATTGCAGCAGAGCAACAGCCACCACAGCAGCCTGCCACAACTCCAAAGCAGCCTTCCGCACCGCCAACTCCTCCCTCACCACAGCCTTCCGCGCCCCCAACTCCTCCCTTGACGACAGCTACCTCTCCTCCCACGCCTACCTCCCCTATCCTCGCTTCTCCTTCTTCCTCTTCTTCCTCCACACCGCCTCTTCCGTCCAATGCTATTCCTATCATACCTCCGACCAACGATCATGTCATGTGCACTCGTGGTAAGCGTGGCTTTCACCTCCCTACACGACGTCTTAATCTCATGGCTATTCCCACTGTCTCTCCTATTCCTACATCTTATAAACGTGCTCTTCTCGATCCTCTCTGGCATTCTGCTATGTGTGATGAGTTTCATGCTCTTCAGCAAAATAGCACCTGGACTCTCGTTCCCAAACCACCCGGTGTCAATGTCATTTCCGGTAAATGGGTTTTCCGCCACAAATTTCATGTTGATGGTAGTCTTGCTCGTTATAAAGCTCGTTGGGTGTGTCGTGGTTTTTCTCAACAACACGGTATTGATTTTGATGAGACTTTTTCTCCGGTTGTAAAACCTAGTACCATTCGTGTTGTTCTCAGTCTTGCTATCTCCTCCTCTTGGCTGATTCATCAACTCGATGCTAAAAATGCTTTTCTTCATGGCACTCTCAATGAAATTGTTTATTGTCAACAACCTTCGGGTTTTGAGAATCCCTCTTCTCCTAATTTTGTTTGTCTTCTTCACAAATCTCTGTATGGTCTTAAACAAGCTCCTCGTGCTTGGTTTCATCACTTCACCACCTTTATTCAAACATTAGGTTTTACCTCATCTAAATCTGATTCCTCTCTCTTTATTTTTCGTTCCTCCTCTCATACTGCATATCTTCTCCTATATGTTAACGATATAATTCTCACTGCCTCCTCTGATTCCTTTTTACAACATATTATCTCTTCTCTTAATCATGAATTTTCCATGACTGATCTGGGTCCTCTTCATCACTTTCTTGGGATCACTGTCTCCCGCACTTCATCTACACTCTTTCTCTCTCAACGCCAGTATCTTCTTGATTTGCTCTCTCGTGCGGGGATGACTGACTGTCAACCCTGTCGTACGCCGGTCGACGTTGGTACCAAGTTGTTGGCCGACGGTGAACCTTTTTCTGATCCTACTCTATATCGCAGTATCACTGGTGCTCTCCAATATGCCACTCTCACTCGTCCTGATATATCTTATTCTGTTCAACAAGCGTACTTATATATGCATGATCCTCTTGTTCCTCATTTTTCCCATGTCAAGAGAATACTTCGGTATCTCAAAGGTACTATTGATTATGGTCTTCTTCTTAACTCTTCCACTCCAACAAGCTTAACAGTTTATTCTGATGCAGACTGGGCGGGTTGTCCAGATACTCGACGATCTACATCCGGCTTTTGTGTTTATTTGGGTGATAATCTTTTTTCTTGGTCCTCTAAAAAGCAGGTTACAGTTTCCAGATCTTCTGCAGAAGCTGAATACAGGTCTATTGCTCCTTCTGTGGCCGAGGCGGTGTGGCTCCGTCAGCTTCTGGTTGAGCTTCATCGCCCAATTGAGCGTGCAACAATTGTTTATTGTGACAATATTTCTGCAGTCTACATGGCGTCCAATCCTGTTCAGCATCGTCGCACCAAACACATCGAGATTGATATTCATTTTGTTCATGAAAAAGTGGCTCTTGGCGAGGTCCGTGTGCTTCATGTTCCTACCAGTGCGCAATTTGCTGATATTTTCACCAAGGGGCTCCCAACTGCATCATTCACCGACATTCGCTCCAGTCTCAACATCGTTACACCTGACGTTGACACTGTGGGGGGGGGGGGGGGAGGGTATTAGAGTATATTCGGTTTACTTATATTTGGTAGTTCAAGTTGTAATCTATCTCTACTATTCTTGGCCTCCAAGATTTGTATCTTATATAAACAACTCTTCGAGGCCCTAATACATATTCAGAATCTCATACTCTTCAGTTATGCTAAAGCACATCTAGATGTGCACTAAGTATTGCACATCTAAGTCATATGCCATTGATTTTACGTGAAGATTTGTCTAGACAATTTTTAATTTTATTATTTTTTCTTTATAGTATGATCGAGTCACTTAAATTGGCAATAATTAGGGCACATGTGGATGTGCCCTAAACAAATGTGCCCTAGACAGACCCCTTACTTGAAGAGTGTTCAAACCCAGTCATTGTTTTCTTGATATTTCAGTTTATATATGTGAATTACAAAGAGTTGTGCATCACAATTTCCCCAAAATTATGCGATTAATACTCATTTTAATAGTATTGTGTAAACACATTGGCCTACATAAAAGAGAAGATAAGATCTCCAAACATTAATCATAACTTGTATGAACAATACAATGCCAAACTCCATACATGAGCTCTCAAAGAAAAATATCGGTCAAAACTTGTTAGCCGTCACCCTGAAAAAGTAGCATAGCAACCGCGATGCATGTACTACTATATTTACTTAGGCTTTACTTCATGGTTGTTGAAAAATATCATGTTTAACTTGAAAAATAAGGACGGCTATGAAATATATCATTTAGACCTTTACATATATAAATAGACAATTGTACCGAGCCAACAACTCCCAACCATGAACATCATGATGTTTGGTGTGTGTATGTGCGTGTGCATATATACCGCCCCCATCGTGACTCAAGCAGTGACATCTAGTTCTACTAGTTGGAACACTCTTCCGTCACATTCGGATTTATGAAAGGTGAAGACAAAAGAGGAGCTAGTCTTTGAGAGATGGTAGATGAACACGAATATAATGTAAAAGTTGTATAGGGGAATAAGAGACACCAGAAAAAGGAGAGACATTTATGTATGGACTATGCACCGAGTTGGTTCTAAAAGTGTGAGTCCTAGAGGTTCTCGAAGTGTGAGTACAACAACTGGTTCAAGATGGTTTACAACAAAATCGACTGCGGTGATATGCAACTGATGGGCGAGGTATATAATGTTCACAAGCCTGTAGATAAGCTCACCAACATGAAACTGTTGAAGGTCAACTTTGGATGAAACAAGATGTCATCAGTTTGTTGGTCTGATCACCATCGATATAGTTGGCACCGGACTTAGGTTTAGCATCTTTTATCTGTCCATTTAGACTTGGTATAAATCTTAATTTGGAACATAGAAGGTATCTGAGTCTGAGATACGCCCTTCACCTATAGGAGTATACGAAGTGCAAATGTATTTTCGACTCGAACCATGTAACAAACTGAAGATTTGCCGGTTCAATAAACAAAAAAAAAGAGGTGAAGAATTGCGCGTCTTTACGTTGGGAAACGGCTCTGCACAGTACGCAAACTGAGCTCGAAGGCGGATTTTGCACTATCCGCTTTCGCTAGGGTGTCCGCTTAATTTCCTTCTCCGCTGGCGCGCGCCGAGCTCGGCGGCGGAATGGCGGCGGCGGCGGAGGAGCCGTGCTGCATCTCCCACGCCTTCGACCGCGCCGCGCGCCGGGACCCCGCCTGGCTTGCCGTCGTCCACGCGGGCGACGGCGACCGCCGCTTCGCCTGCGGCGACCTCCTATCCGCCGTCTCCTCGCTCTCCCGCCGCATCGCCGCCGCGCTTCCTCGCCCTTCCACCGACCACCGCGGCGACGACGGATCCCCAGGTGCGTGCGTCAGCCGCGATGCGCTCGGCTGACATTCGTTGTCCGCTGTAATTTCGCCCCCGCCAATCTGACCCTGAATTTGGAACCCTAGGCTGCTCGGATCGACACAGGGGAGGCGCGGGCGCGACGCCTAGGGTGGTGGGGGTGTACGCCTCGCCGTCGGCGGGGTACGTCGCGGCCGTCCTCGCCGTGCTCAGGTGCGGGGAGGCGTTCCTGCCGCTGGATCCCTCGTGGCCGGAGGACAGGGTCCGGTCAGCTGTCTCTGCCTCTAATGCGGCGCTAGTTGTATCGGCTGCGGTTTCGCATGAAGACGATGTTCTTAAGGGCTGCTCTTGCCCTGTTCTGCGATTCAATGGCGACATCCGGCAAGGGTTGGGCGATGGAGAGGTTGGGATTGTTGGAGATGAGCTTGCTTGGCCGTGCGAGCACGAGAGACCGCGGGAGTTCTGCTATGTGATGTTCACGTCCGGTTCTACTGGAAGACCCAAAGGCGTTTGTGGAACGGAGAAAGGTAAATGTTCATATTGTTGTGAAATTACTTATGTCATCACTCATCACGGTATTATGTTGCTCTGCCTCTGAAATGGCAAAGGAATTGGTCGACATATTTCTAGATGCTAGCCTCATGTTCTTGATTTCTAGGTTACTATTCCACTTATTAGGCGGTTTTGCAATTTTATTATGGCGTGTCCATTAGGTGGTTCCCACTGAATTTTAGGTTTGGCTGAGCAACTGATTTACTGAGAAATGCTTCTTTTACTATCATGCGCTAGGTCTTCTGAATCGCTTTTTGTGGATGCAAAGAAGGAATCCTTTGTGTTCGGAAGATGTGTTGTTGTTTAAGACATCTGTCAGCTTTGTTGACCATCTTCAGGAGTTTCTCTCTGCTGTGTTGACTAGCACAACACTTGTCATTCCCCCCAATAATTGGAGAGCCAATCCAGCATCATTGGCCAACTTGATTAAGGTTACCTAACCTTCATATATGCGTTAGTCATTCTTCTAGTGAAAATACTTCCATGTATTTGGTTTCCTTATCCAGTTAGTTTTTAAGTGTCTGATATTGTGGAATTACCATTTAACACTGAGAAAATTGGATAACACTGAGATAATGTACTATACCATTATCATAACAAACAATATTTATAGTTTGTTGCCGTTGTAATCAAGGGATTGTCTGAGGCTCTTCCCTTTATGACTTGAATAGATGCTTGACAACATAATAGCTCCTAGAATGTTATTCCTGATTTTCTTGGTCCATCATTACATAGAACTCACTCGTTCTTTTTGGTATAACATTCATTGCCCTTGCATTGGCTCATGTTGTCACAGGCATATCGTATATCAAGGGTGACTACAGTTCCGTCGCTGATGGAGATAATACTACCTACCCTGGAGAAAAATATTTCATGTGGATATAACTGTCTTAAGATCTTGGTATTTAGTGGGGAGATTCTGTCCTTAGTGCTTTGGAAGAGAGTTTGTAAAATTCTGCCAGAGACCACTATCATAAATTTGTATGGAACAACAGAGGTGAGAAAGTTACGCACCAATTATTTTCTGTTTTTTTATCAGAGGAGATCAAGCTTATTTTCTCTCTCTAATACATTCTTACTCTTACCAATTTATTTCACTAGACATTGCCAGTGCTAATCAACACTACTTTGGCCAGACGTCTTGATTTTCCCAACTTGACTATTAATAAAAAGGATGTTTAAATATTTTCATTGCATTCCCATAATTGAGTTATCTGTGCTATCTTTATATAGATAAGTTTAAAACCTTCTAAACATTTCATACAAAATTAGGCTTGCGACAGGGAGTTCTTTGCTCCCTCTATGGATGTACATTTCCTCCCAAAAAATTAGGCTCGTGACAGGGAGTGCTTTGCTCCTGCCATGGGTACATCATTTACTAACCACAAAGTGCTATCTATTAAATGTAAATTTAGGGGAATCATTGTGATGAGTTGGTATGCCATAATAAGGATTAAGTGCTCAAGTTCCCTACTACCTCTTATGTCAGGAGATAAACTGTAAAACTGAATTTGTGTCCCTTTTTCATCCTGAGATGTTAAATTGGTCTGGAATTACGACACATAAGAGATACATAGGGTGTCACAATCTGAGCAACATGCTAAATTGAAGAACAGAAATAGCATACTACTGTCCCTAATATCCGTCGATCTATTTGCTCAGTTGCATCATTCTTTCATCTCACTGGGAGCTTGAAATTACTGTTGTTTCTTTTGTGCTATTTTTTGGTCAGTTTACTCCACACAGGGAATGGTTGAAATTAAAGTGTTGGTGTTTGTTATGCATCTTTATTCAAAATTTGTACTTGTGTTTCAGGTTTCTGGTGATTGTACATTCTTTGATTGCAAAGATCTGCCTGGAATTTTAGAGCGTGAAGAAATAACCAGTGTACCGATTGGATTCCCTATTGCAAATTGTGAAGTTTTTCTTATGACACATGCTGGGATAGCAGATGAAGGTGAAATTTGTGTCAGTGGAGCATGTTTATTCAATGGTTATTTAGCTGAGCTTCTGAGGAGTAATCACACTGAAGGCAGTGAAAGTTCAACATACTACAAAACGGGTGACTATGCTCGACGGCTGAAGGCTGGTGAACTTGTTTTCCTTGGGAGAAAGGACCGTTCTGTAAAAATTTATGGGCAGCGTTTTTCACTAGAAGAGGTAGAATCCACCTTAAAGGAACATCCTGCTGTCAGTGATGCTGCAGTTACTTTCCAATGTGAAGGGTCTCCAGATTATAAGGCATACCTGGTGTTTAAGAATAAGGATGGAATTGTGAAAGACAGCCTGCAGTATAGAGAAGTAAATTCTTCTCAAGATATCATGGCATCAATTCGAAGTTGGCTCATCAAGAAGCTTCCACCAGCTATGATTCCAAGCTTCTTTCTCCACGTGAAGTCGTTACCTTTGACTTCTTCAGGAAAGGTTGACTATGTCAAGTTATCAAGTTTGGAGTGTGCATTGGAACCATGTGGAATTGAGCAAATTAAGTCTGGAAGTGGTCCAGTTAATCCATATTTACAAGTTATTAAAAAGGTTTTTCTTAATTCTAAGTGTTGTCTCTTGTTTTTGTTTTTTTTTGCCTGAAAACTTGTTTTTTTTAATCTGGCATTTGTGTTTTTTTTTCTTCTTTCAGTTTTTATTTATTTTTGGATAGTGTCCATTCATGTTCATGTTGTACTGACGCCGTCTCTATCTACAATAGGCATTTTGTGACGCTTTGCTTGTTGATGAAGTTTCCGAGTTTGATGATTTTTTCACCTTGGGTGGTAACTCAATTTCTGCCGCCCATGCAGCCCACAAGTTGGAGATTGACATGAGACTGCTTTATATCTATCCAACCGCTTCTAAGCTTTTGCACGCTTTAGTTGTGGAGCATAGTAATTTGGTTTCTCCTACTGATGAGCCTCAGCCTAAGAAGGGCCTGAACGTATCCACAAGCATACATGGACTATTTGACCAGATTGCTGCAAGTGTGGATGACAGTTATCATGGATGCAAAGCACGGATAAATGGAAAGCGTACACATTATCACATTGCAGGGAGTTATGGAAATGAAACAGAGGGCCAGCTTAACAAATATCCAATCTCTCCCAATGATAGATACCAGACAAATGACATCTACTTGGGTACATGCTTGAAGGACAGAAGCAGTGCCATGGTGAGTCAGTGGATCCTGAACTTTTGTTTACACAAGAAGTGGTCTATTGGGCGTTGCAACAGATTTATGCATGACTATGAGGGGAAGCTGCAACTTGAAGATGTTTGCTCAAATGTTTCATACAACAAAAGAGATTATCTTCAGGAACTTTGGAACATTCCTTTGGATTCATGTGTTGATGCCTCACCTTTGCTTGTCCTGAACAATGGGATGATGAATATATTTATTGGGTCCCATTCACATTTATTTCTCTGCATCGATGGTTGCAAGTGAGTTTTGTTTGCTAGTTCTTAGCCATTGTTTCTTTTATTTTTCTTATTACTTTGAATGCTACATCCTCGGTCTGGTGTGCCACATATACTCTCATGCGGTTCTTATTGATTCAGTTAATTTGAATTTGATTCGATGAGATAACAGTTCCGATCTGACATATGCATACTGAATATTTTTACAATTTACTTCCAATTTATTATGCAGTGGTTCAGTGAGGTGGAGTGTCAAATTGGAAGGACGTGTGGAGTGTTCTGCTGCTATTACTGGTGATTTTTCAGAGGTGACGTGATTCTTGAACTAGTTGACATAGCAACTTGCCAATCATTTTGCGATCTAGCTCATCATTAATCTGTTGGACAGGTTGTGGTTGGATGTTATAAAGGGAAAATTTACTTTCATGATATGTTGACTGGTAAACTATCTTGGACAGTTCAAACAGATGGAGAGGTACAATTGCTGCATTTTTATTTGAAATTTCTTTTAAACCTCACTTAGAAATATGGCAGATGTATTTTTATCCCATCTCTGAGAAACACTAAGAATGGCAAAGGGACTGATTTTCAGCTTGTTTGGGATGTTTGATTTTCATGATATGTTGACAAGGGACTAATCATTTTGTGTGCTAGACGTAAATAAAACTATAATAGATATCAGCTTCTTTGGGATGTTTGATTTTCAGAAAATCTCCTGACTGTATGTTCATGTTGAGTAGGCTATAGTTCTTTAACTGCTGCAAGTGAAATGGTAAAGGGGCTAAATGTCACGCTTAAGTTATGCAAAGGCCCATGATGGTAGTATTTCTGGCACATGGAATTTGAAAATGCAGTTACTAAGTTACACGATGATTATTTTGTTACAGCATATACATGATGGAACATCTTAAGAAGCATCTAATATTTTTAATATTTCATATCCCAAATTAAGAATCTTCTTTCAGGTAAAAATGCAACCAGTTGTTGACAGGACAAGGAATTTAATATGGTACCATTCCATAATCTTTCTTTTGTTCATCATAGTACGCTACTATCACTTGTCACAGTTCTCTCTGTATATAACTTTTCTCTCAGTTTAGATGAAAGCACATTTGTTATTATGATAATAAAATGTTGTGTTTTCAGCTAGAATGAGTGAACCAATGATCTGTCTACTCACTCTTCAATCATACAGAGACATGCACAATAGACGACTATACTGCTGTTAAATTTTTTGTTAATAATATGCTGTGTATGATTGTCAGGTGTGGCTCTTATGATCATCATTTATATGCACTAAATTACAAAGATCGTTGCTGCGCTTATAAAGTATCTTGTGGTGGAAGCATCTATGGTTCTCCTGCTGTGGGCATGGTATTTTTACTGATTCACAGCATGCATCTGCCTTAAACCTGTGCAAGGGCCCTATTGATCTTGTGTTATCTGGATTGCTCCTTGCAGGCACACGACAGGATCTATGTTGCTTGTACGAGTGGCCTTGTAACTGCAATATCCCTTGAGGTGACTTATGATATATTCCCCGTGATAACTTTAAAGGAGAAAATGTGCATGTTTTTTCTTTTCTTTTTATCGTTCTTTCTATTGTTTCCATGGGAATTGTCTGCAGCAAAGCTGGTAATAGAAAGTAAAATAATTAGCAACGAGTGAGTATCTAGAGTCTTCACTGGTTTCTTTTGGTGGTAGCAGGTTCCATCATTCAGAATAGTTTGGCAATATGAAGCCGGGGCAGCAATTTTCAGTTCTCTTGCCATCGATCATCAAAGTGGAAATGGTAATTCCTAAGCTAGCCATGAGGCATGAGCACACATGTCTTGCAATATGTCCTTGCGTATTTTATGATTAAATTTCCTTGACACTAAAAAGAGTTATGAGGATGCAACGTTAAAGGTAGCAAGAGCCAGTCGATTTTAGGAGTTGGTCCACATTCAGATTTAATTTTTGAAAATTCACCTTTTCAACATTTAGTTAATGCCTACCTTTTCATATGTATTTCACAAATGTTGAATTTTTTTTGCCTACCTTTTCATATGTATTTCATAAATGTTGATTTTTTTAGCGATGCACTTCTTTTCATCCAAGATTTTCAAGTTTCCTAGTAAATTCTGAATCCCAGAAGTTCCTCCCTTGCACGGCAGCATCTGAGCATCAGTCAAAACCATTTTTTTAAACGTGAAACTGTTGGGGAGGCCCCAAGAATTGTGCAACCGTGCATGTCTCGAGCATACTTTTGGCTATATGCTTTAAGGTGCCAAGTTTAATATTATAAAAATCAATTAAACATAACATGTGTATTAACCTCAGTCAATGTGTGGGTTCGATAATGAATGTACTGGGAATTTGCTATGTACATTCAGTATTTTTCACTTAAGGATGCCAATTTATACTGATTACTAACTTTCATTTTGTAGTTGTTTGTTGCTTGGTGAACGGTCTGGTGATCGCATTGAACTCACATGGCACTGTTGTCTGGAAGGTGGAATAGCTCTTCTCCCTGTTGTGTTTGTGAAGCTATTGTTACAAAGTTACAGTTCTGAAACAGAATGATATACAAAGGAATAGTTATTCTTTTAGAGTTGTCTGGTAGTACCAGACATCTGCTAGACTAAAGCTAACTATCCAATTGTCTACAGAACTAACTAACATTGAGCAGAGTACTCAGAGAACAATTGTAGTTTGTGGATGCCAATTTATGTTTTAGACGCCCTTGTTTTTAAGTCTTGTTGTATCAAGATTTTATTTGGTTTGATCTTGTTGTTATTTAGTATTATTCCATACTGTCAATTTTGTTAGTACTCCCTCTGTCCCAAAATTCTTGTCTTAATACGGATGTATCAAGTCACGTTTTAATATTAGATACATCCGTATCTCGACAAATCTGAGACAAGAATTTTGGGACGGAGGGAGTATTATTTAATTGTTTATCACAGAGCCATAACTAATTTCTTTAAAACCCAGGCAACTGTTGGTGGTCCTATTTTTGCTGGTGCATGTGTGTCATCTGCCCTTCCTTCTCAGGTATGGTTTTGTTTATAAAAGTATCGTCTGTCTTATGTAGTTTTATGTTCATATTATTCTACAGCTCACAACTTTATGTGGTCCCAGTGTGAAGTAAACTGAACCAAACTTTTGTATACATGTCAATGGCAGGTCCTGATACCTTCCCGTGATGGAAGTTTATACTCCTTTGATATTGTAAGTCTTACTTACTGAACGTCCAAATGTCTCTTTTGAGACAACACAATCTTTTCTAGGGGCATTAGTGAGAGAGTAGCATGCTGTATTTTTTACACCTCATTCCAGAAATACAGTTAATGATCATAGAATCTCTCCCGCTGTTGTGTTTACTTATTTTCTGATGTCAATTTAGCAGCTGTGGGTAATTCTCAAGTTCTTTTTGTGTTAAACGATTTAACTTTATTTATTGCATTTTAGGTTTACTAGGAGATTATGGCTTATCTTCACATTAAGTACTTAAACATTAATGATTTCACCACAGACATCTGGCGATCTTCTTTGGTCATATGACGTCGGCGACCCAATTACTGCATCTGCTTTTGTTGATGAAGTGTTAGCATCAACGCCATCTGGAGCATCAGAGAGGTACTTGGCATATTGATAGCGAAGTCTTATAGCAAATAGGTGTCAAGAAAATGTTATAGCTGTTCTTTTTGTAGATTTGCTTGTATCTGCACAAGTTCTGGGAAGGTCCGTGTCCTTGGGATTAGAGCTGATGCTGAGCAGGAGAAAGATGGTTACTCTGTGCAAGAGTTTGCTGCCATGGATCTTCCTGGGGACATCTTCTCGTCACCCTTGATGGTGGGTGGGCGCATCTTTGTTGGGTGCAGAGATGATCGACTACATTGTCTCTCAATCACTACTAATCCATTTGACTGAAGTGAGTAGCACGTAATTTAGTTTCCCTAGCTACACCAAGCTGCTCAGCATCATACTTGATCCTTACGTGGTTCTGCAGCAAGAGACTTTCTTTTGGTAAGATGCACAGTACTTAGATATCAGACACATCCAGCCGAACTGTCAACAAAGAAGATATGCAGAAGGTACTGGTGCTTGGGTTCCAAAGGTTGGATTTCCACGCCATAAACCTTTGGTTAAGTGCTCGATATTCAGTATCACAATCACATTACAACCTTGGTGCTATCCCGAGTGTACTGGGTTCAAAAGCGGAAGCAGAGCTATAAACAGCCCTCGCTCCTTTGCTGCGGAAAATAGACCTTCAAGCTTGGTCGACGTACTGATAGGTCTATTTTTATGCATCAGGATTACTATTTTTTGTTAGAAGATCAGAATTGTTGGTCCAGAGCAACATGTTGCATTTTTACATAAGCTGATGTATCAAGGCAGTGTAGAAATATATGTAATGTACCAAATCCCAAGTTTTTATCCTGATCAGTGATCAACAACATACTGCGGTTCCAAGTTCCTCATTCCAATGTTCTTTTATACCGTTGAATTGTTCCAACATTACGAAGTTTACTTAACTTATAAATTATCCAAAAACCTTAACCAGTACAGGAAATGAATTTGTGGAAGAACACATGATGTATGGCATAGTCATGCACCAAGGACACACAATGTTTTTGGAGCGCTGTACTTCTGTTGGACCTGTTCAAATTTTTGTGCTGATGTTGATCCCAGAGTTTTTTTTTTCACTGCAAGCTGTTCTCAGCTGCAAACCATTAGTGTTCAGGAGACTATGAACATGTAAGTAATTTGTGAAATGCATTTTATTTCTGATACCTCCTATATCTGGATTAGACCAGCTTTTGCGAGACCTAATCCAGTAGACATGTATAACCCACTAGTGTTCACGAGACTATGCGGCATGTAAGTAATGTGTGAAATGCAATCTGGATTGAACCGGCCATTGTGAGACCTTATACGATGGAGATTTATAAGCCACTAGTGTTCAGGAGACTGCCACATGTAAGTAATGTGTGAAAAGCAATTGTTAAGAGAAATATATTCCATTCAATAGAATGAAAAAACAAATGAGCGATAAACGGTACCATTGTATATGAAAGACAAAAAAAGACACACTTGCTATGGAAATGCCTCCATAAGTGCAGGCCTGGGATGAATCAAGCTCATGCATTCCTCACTAATGATAACATTGTGATCTAGCATTGAAAAAGGAACACAAAAGGTTTCAATGTACATCATCCCTTCTATACAACTTCCAAATGTTGCTAGCTCACAAAATAATAATTAGTTACGAGCTTATGTGAACCTTTGTGGTTCAGTTTGTAGTTACAGAGAAACATAGATTAGCCTATAATTACACACAAACCAAATATACTTTGTAGTTACACAGAACTATAAAATTGAGTTCAAAGTTATCATGCTCAAATTAAAAATCTCTTGAGCCAGAGTTACGAATTCATTGATTGAAAACAGGCAAAAGTTAGAGATTCTTAGAAATCTTTACAGAAGAACATGCTCCAAATAAGACTCAGCAGCCATGCATAAAGCTCATGATCACCATCACCGACAGAATGAGAGCATGCTAGGGACAACCCACATAGGTTGCACCGTGCTATCACGACCCATGAATATGAAGATGTTTGGATTAAATTTGGAGGTGGGCCCATTTCCCTGTAGGGGCTTAATTTCCCAACTCAAGTGCAACCCAATGTTTTGAGTCATGGTTATAGCAGTATACGCAGTTGCTCCTCCCTCCCCATATCTCTGGGTTCATGCAAGACAATGCCTGACTTCTCTTGTCGGTGCTGATGAATATCGCCCAATTCTCTAGCTTCTCCACCTTCAGCCATAGTGCAGGTTCAACCGATAAGTCAAGGCGGAAGACTTCGAAGGTTACTCCTGTTACTATAATGGGTCCTCGCAACGCCACCATCAGAAGCATATCGCCGCAAATCACCAGCCATCTATCGGAATGGTGCCATTTCCTAATCATGCTTGACTCCATAACTGGTATTTCCTTTATGCAAATCTGGGGTGTCAACTGCACTTTGAAGAGTTTGAGATCCGAATCGATGCCAAAAACACGCCCTTTCAAGACCACTATTTGCTTGATTGGTCCGTCGTCAGGAGAACGTCCCACCCAATAGTGACTACCAACACGCCAAAACAAATCGCGTGATCCGATATCAATAATGACATGTGAGTTAGGTGATGCTAGAGGAGCAGTGAGGGCAGCATAAAAGAGCCTGATGTCCTTCATGACCGGTAGTTGTGGGGATGAGACACTAACACCTGTGAACACGTCAACAACGAGGCATGATTTATCTCTTGAGAAAATGAGATGACCATAGGAAGCACCACTGAAGCGAAACCCTTTTAAAGGAGTTGGTGGGGTATTGTTTTCACCAAAAATACTATGTAAGGGAATCTGACAGCACTGGTAGGTGTCTTGGTCTGCTATATTAGTGGCATGGCATGGCCGTGTTGGTAGCAGGTTGTTGGTCATCGGAGGACGACGAAGAAAGAACATAGGGCCATCAGGCCGGAGAAGGAGAGGTGGGAGGAGTGGCACCAAGGTGGAGAAAGCGGCACGCCAAGAGCGACATGTAGCAGAAAAGGCAACAAGATCAGAGAACGAGACGAGGCCCAGCCGAGCAATGATAGAGTAAAGCAGACCCTCCGGGAGATCTGGCCACCCTCGCAATCTGTACATGGTGCCGGTGACACAAATGGAGCAGGCCTTTTTTCCTTGTAAGTAATCGCAGCTTCCCTTCAACAGATCACAAAACAAAGGCATGTATTAGAACAATGGACCGAATAACCGAAAAGTAACAGAGTGACCGGTACAAGGTCTTGATATGCTAGTCATATATAATAGGCACAGAGTGATGTCAATTAGATCATACAAAATCCCAGTGACACGATAACCGGCAAGATTCAACAACATTGGATTTCCATCTAATACATTGCTGCTAATGTGTCCTGGACTGGATATATAACAATAAGAGATAAGCAAACACAATAGTACTTGTGAAACTACCCCTCCTCCAGTCCAGCCTCCCCTGCAGCCTAAACCTTTAAACACTCCATGAACTCAGACGAATGCAGATGATCGATTGCGAACTCAGTGGAGATGCAGAGCGAATTATTCAGGAAACAATGCACCAAGCTTCGGACAGAAGAGATCCGAGCAGATGGCTTTGTCTCTGTTGCTGTAGCCAGGGATTTAAGCGATTTAGCTGGACAGCATGTGTGATGGGATGGTTTCTGAAACCTTCCATCTCCAAGAAATAAAAATAAGAATTAATCAGTCGGCATTGGTGATCTGACCTGACCTCTTGCCAATCGGCAAGGACAACACACCCTGGATAATATGATACTCCCTCCGATCCAAAATAAATGTCGCAGCAGCTTTTGAACAAACCTTAATTAGTTCAAAGCTGCGACAGTTTTGGATCGGAGATGTTGCTTGGTGTTTCTTTTTCCTAATCCTCCTAGCCTGCTATATACAGTATGGTTCTTGCATGCACTGGTGGTGACTGGTGTGGAGGGCTCCCAAGTATCCACACCAGACAGATGAGTCATGAGATAAGCCATGGAAGTACATGGAGTGACGGGGAGAAAGAAAAGCCAGGATTTGGTTGACCTAGCTAGGGAGGGTGTATATGTATGTATACCTGACGGACGGCCAGTGGAAACAGAGGAGACGGCGACGGCGACGATTGCGGCGGAGTCGTCCTCCAGTTTGATTTCGTCTCTGGTGTCTACCTGTCGGGCGACGACGGCAAGCGAGACTAGTTATCAAGGTGGGCTGGGCTCGGCCGTCTATGTGCCCAAATCTGGGTAAAACCCTACGAGGGGCTACGTGCCCAAATCTGGCTTTGCTTCTTTTTCTTTGCTGCTGGCTCATGGAAAAAATTCAGCTGCCAGTCTTTTCTTTTCTTTTCTTTGAGGGGCTTCCTTTTCTTCTTAATTTTGAAAAATGATGAAATCAAAAAAATTTGGAGTATTTTCCCATGAATTCATTAAAATATCCGCTAATTTCAAAATATTAATAAGTTATAAAATTGTTCTCACATATAAAAATATTCATCAACTTAAAAAATTCGCATAATTTTTGAAAATGTTCATGAATTTATAAAATATTTGAAAAACATTCATTAATTATAAATTTTCGTGAATTTTAGGGACATCCATAATTTAAAAAATGATCTCCGCCTGAAGACACCGCCTGGAGCCGCTCCGTCCCGCGCCGGAGAAACCCTAGACGGGGGAGGGCCGGGGGCCGCCGCCACCAACGTCGCCCGTGCTAGGCCCGAGGCGGGCGCCAGCGACGGCGGCAGGGAGGAGGAGATGGGAGGGGGACGCGCGCGGGGGATGACGGAGCGCGGTCGCGGACGAGAGAGGAGGGATCCTGTCTAATTTTTTACGCTGCCGCCAAATCCTGTATCGAGGCGGTTTTTATTTTATCCCCAATTCGGCACTCTGCTGGAATGGAAATCTTCGTCTTCGACCTCTTCATCAACCCTTGGTGCCCCAAGGCGTTGTGGGAGTACACCTTCGAGGCTGAGGGTTTGTGGTAGTAACTATGTGTCATGTATCTCTTGTTCTTGATCCTATTTGTTCGACAAAGAATGAATTTTATTGACTCCAAATGAAGCATCAAGTTGTTTTTTCATTAAAAAAACATCAAGTTGCCACAAACACAATGAGAACACAGTCAACACCAATACACACGCACAAATAAACATACCGGCAAAGAGGAAAATTATACAAGATGAAAACTATGCCTAAGGAAAAAAAAGTGATCGGAGAATATAATCTGCGGTACGGCTTGGTGTTGTGCAGCCTCCCAATGTCTCTCTTCCTAATCCGCCTAATGGTTATTGAACTGATGAGGTGAGAGAAGTCATGTAAGTGTATGGAGCGACAGGAGAAAAAAGGCAGGATTTAAGCCCTGTTCGGTACTGCTCCGCTCCACAACTCCAGGAGCGGAGTTGGCGGAGCTCTAGTTTAAATCGGAGGAGCTGCTGTTTCCCCGCTCCGCGGATTCCGGGAGCGGGTGATTGCCGAACAGGGCCTTAGTAGAGCGAGCTAGGGAAGGTATATATCTGACGGTCCACAGGGGCGGAGACAGGGAGGGGCGAGCAGGGGCTAGACCCCTGCCAATCGCTCGCCCCCCTCAAAAATATTTAGCAGTTAGTATACCGTATGTACACGCTAATGGCCGGGCTGGCCGCAGCTACTTGCTCATTAGCCCATATGTTTTAATGAAACCAGCACCGAATTAGAGAATCTCAAAGCCCAGCAGGCAAGAGTCCACGTACGGCGGTGGCTGGCTAACTGCGATCCATGATTTGCTAAAAAAAAAACTGCGATCCAGGAATCGATCAGATCGTAACCGGCGTATGTGCATGTTCTACACTCCCGCTAGGGTTTTGCCGCTGCCGCCGTCCGTATATAGGAACTTCCGTTTAGATGTCGTCGTCATCCTAGAGCGTAGCAGAAGCGCATTTGTTGGAGTGTCGCCGCATAATCTTCACAACAGTGCGTTTGCCGCGCCCCGTCGTCCATGACGCGTTGATCATCAGTCTTTGAACCTGGTGGCGCATCTCAGCTCAGGCGAGTCAACCCTAAACTTAAGGTATATCATTACGAATTCATGTTACTCATAGACTTTACAGGTTATTGGTTAGTGTTTTTCTTAGATCTACTACAAAATTACATACTACTAGTTAGATTGATCCAAAAGTACTAGCTAGGAATCTTTAGCCTGTCTTGTGCACTAGTTTACAGTTACACGAGGCAAAATCCAAATGATTGATTTGGAATTCTAGTTTATTTAGTTTGGAAATTCCTTATATTTGAAGAATGAAGACGAACAATAAAGTAACGCCTTACTTTTGAAAATGCAAATCTGAGGAGATGGAGCTAGCCCCGTTCTTATTTCACTTGGTAAACAAACTCCAGATTAAAATATAGTGTCACTGTTAGTAGAAATTCAACCGCAAGCTCAAAGTTATAGCACCTATGATAATATTTTTGAAGTTATATATTTTTCACCTCGCCCCCCCTATGTTCAAATCCTGGCTCCGCCCCTGCTGACGGAGGAAACAGGGGCGATGCACCAATTGCGGCGGACAAGGTGATGACAACGATGCGCGAAGACGGCACGGCGGCGATGTGCTCCGGCTCCGCCAGTCAGTTTTCTCTTCGCTGTGTACCCATCACAGTTTTAAATGGCGGGTTATGACATTCACACTTGGCACTAAATTGATGCGGTGGCTAAATTGTACATGATGTGTTTAACGTGATGCCCCTCAAACACTATAACGGCAGGATAGCACGCTATTTAAAACGGTGGTATTTTTATTTTGAGACAATTAAAAACTATGGTACCTATCCGCGGCAACCAGCATGATATGACCGACAGAATTGCTGATGGACTATGATGACGACGATGACGCTGCCTTGAGTAGATAGTACAGATTAAGCATTTATATGTAAATATAATGTGTGCATCCATGCTTCAAAGTTCAAAGGAGGCACCGCCCTCCCGTATATAGGCTATAAGCAAGCAGGGGCTCCTGTTTTCATACACTGAGCATCCATGCTTCAAAGGTCAATTCACTTTCGTACAGAAGCAATGTATTTTTCTCTGACTGTTGCAGTAAAAGAGGAAGAAACAACAGCAACAGTAACAATAGAAGACTCCGTCAAAAGTATCCACCCACTGGGACGCCAACCACTGAAAGAATTTACCACATTAAACATCTCTGACCTTTTCAATCTTATAATTTTGAACTCTACCGGGTAGTCATGGCGCAGAGGTACAACCAAATTGTCAGCAAACACAAAGTGCAAAAGGAAAACAACACGAAAGGCAAAATCAAGTCTGCTGCAACATCAACATGGAAAGCGATTCACTACATGAGCATCGGCAGAAATAGCACAGGATGAACAACATTGCAATGAATGTAAAACCATGAGGCAAGAAAATCGAGTTCAAAGCCATCCTAGTGCTGAAATTATAAAGATCTCTCAAGACCGACATAATTTGTTCCTAATTAATAAGGTTACGAGATTCTACATTGACAACTACCAAAGGTTGGACAGATTCGTACACATCCTTGGAATAACAGAATCTTCTTCAGATAAAATATAGCAGAATTGTATCATGATAATCACCATCACCGTTGCAGAGAGAACATGCTGGGGACAACCCACATAGGTTGCACCCATCCGGCCCAGTCTTTTAAAGCAAACGCATTTGGATTGAATTTGGAGCCATTTCCCAATTCAATTGTGACGCAACGTTTAGAGTTGCTGTCATAGCAGTATATGTGGTTGCTCCTCCCACCCCATCTCTCTGGGTTCATGCAAGACAATGTCTGGCTTCTCTCATCCTTGCTAATGAATATCGCCCAATTCTCTAACTTCTCCATCTTCAGCCATAACGCAGGGTCGGTCGATAGGTCAAGGTGGAAGACTTTGAATCTTCCCCCCGGTGTTGCACTTGGTCCCTGAAAGCCGACTAAGAGAAGCATTTCGCCACACGTCACCAGCCATGTGTCGGAAAGATATTGATCACTGATCATGCTTGACTCTCTAACTGGCAGTTCTGTTATTTTTATCTGCTGGGGCGTCAACTGCAGTTTAAATAGCCTCCGATAAGAATCCATGCCACATACTTGCCCTTGGAAGACGATGATTTGCTTTATTGGTGCATAACAAGGAGAACGTGCCACCCAAGAGTGGCTACCCACACGCCAAAACAGATTTTGTGATCCAACTTCGATAATGAGATATGAGTTAGCTGATGCTAGAGGAGCGGTGAGTGCACCATAGATGGGCCTAGTGCCTTCATCCAAGACTGGCAGTTGTGGAGACGAGACAGTAACGCCAGTGAACACATCAAAAACTGCACATGATTTATTGCTGGAAAAAATAAGATGACCATATGAAGCCCCACTGAAGTAAAAATTCTCCATAGGACTTGACGAGGCGTCGTTCTCTCCATGAGAATTCCAAACTATGGGAATCTGAAAGCCCTGGTAGGTGGTGCCTTTGTTGGCTATATCCGTGACACGACAGGGGCGGGTGGGCACCGTGAAATTTCTAACGGAGTGTGGATGAGGAGAGCACCGAGAGCCATCAGGTTGGAGAAGTAGAGGTGGGAAGAGCGCTGCCACGTTATATTTGAATGGACATGAAGAAAACACGGCATGCCAAGGGCGGCAAGTGGCTTGAAAAGAAAGAAGATCGTGGAAGGAGCCCAGCCTAGAAATGATAGAGTCCAACAGGCCACCCGGAAGGTCTGCCCAGCCTCGGGATCTGTTGGACATGGCACAGACACGGCTATAGCAACCGTTCCTCTTGCAGCTCCACCTCTGCAACACACTGCTAAAGAAAAAGAAAAGGCACCTATTAGAAGAATGAACCGAGTTGCAGGTAAAAGCACAGAGACGTGATGGATTAGAACATAAACCAGCACGATATCGGCACGGACTACATATGTCATTGCGGGATATTGATAACCAGATGCAACAGTATTTCTGAGACCTTAACCTTAACCGAATGTAGTACTCGGAAGGTCTGAGCAAATTAAATCGCTCAAGACCTTGCAGTTCTCGCAATCAGATCAGAAATAAGTGGGAATATTAGATAATGTTCTACTGCATGAGAAAATGTCTGACATAATTAAGTGGGATTACGCTATTGGTAATCTCGTGGGTTCCCCTAAAAATAATTCTCCTGGATTTCAGATCAGGCGATCGTCCAGCAGCATGTCAACACGCAGACTACTCACTACTACTCTAAATCCTAACACTCCTAGCCTAGGGTTCTTGCAGGCAGGAGGGTGTGTCCGACGCCAATGATATTACGTACGGGTACGGGGACGGGGAGAAGAAGGAATCATGATTTGGCCGAGCTGCATAGCGTGCGTGCATACCTGACGGCGAGTCGACGGCGACGAGGCGGCGGTGATGGCGATGGCCTCCGAGTATGCGATGCGTGTGTGCACCAAACGGGAACGGCGGGCGAACTTTTTTTTAGGTCTGGCCAGATCTTTAGATCGGCTGGGCCGTCAATGAGCTCAATCTCTCTTCTCTCTCTCTCTCTAAAAAAAGGAAAAAGAAAAGAGAACAAACGTTCTCTCTCTCTCATTTTTTTCTACATTGTCCCAGTATTGTAGAGAAAGAAATTATTCTATCTGTAGCTTCGATACTCCGTTTAGGCACACAAGGTATAAAGTTCAGACAACACAAAGCTCGACCAAAGATGAACAACATTACACTAGTAGAAAACAGGGCTACCGTTCTGGACTGGTCAGGCCATTAGTCCCGACCGGGGGGGGGGGGAGGGTATTAGACCCGGTTCATGAGCCCAGGGGGCCGGCCGGGGCCTCGTGGGCATTGGTCCCGGTTCGTGTGGAACCATTTGTCCCGGTTCAAGCCACTAACCGGGACCAATGGTCCTCGCTCCTGGCCCACAATCATTGGTCCCGGTTCGTGGCTTGAACTGGGACAGAAGGGGGTTCTTTAGTTCCGGTTCATGCCATGAACCGGGACAAATAACTTGCCTATATATACCCACCGCCGCGGCAGAGCACTCTAGTGCTCTATTTTTGAATCCGGCGAGGAGAAGGCATTTGGGTGCTCTAGCTCACCTCTTATGCACATGAGGTGTTCGATGAAATGCCCGAGCCACACTAGTTAAGCTTTCACCTCTCGAAGCTCGACCTCGGAGCTTCATTTTTTCGAGATTTGTCTAGATTTAGCGGTCCGTCACGCCCCGTCCCCGTTTTCACCGCCGTTGATCGCCCGCGCCGATCTCGTCGCCGGAACCACCGTGGTGAGCCTCTTGTTCTTATCTTCTTTCTGATACTTGTCTGATTTTCTTACTTTAGGTAGATATTTGTCTGATTTTCTTACTTTTGACACACATAATTATATATAATGCACGCAGATGAATCGGCAACGGATGTATGGTGACAGACACACCTCCGAGTACATTAAGGGCGTGCATAATTTTCTTGAAGTGGCTGAGGCAAACAAGCAGAATGGTTTTATGTGTTGTCCATGCACTAAATGTGGGAATACGAAGCCTTACTCTGATCGGAAAATCCTTCACACCCACCTGCTTTATAAGGGTTTCATGCCACACTATAATGTTTGGACGAGGCACGGAGAAATAGGGGTTATGATGGAAGACGGCGAAGAAGAAGAGGACGATGACAACTATGTGCCCCCTGAATACGGTGACACTGCAACGGGGGGGGGGGGGGGGCTGCTAAAGATCAAGAGGAACCAGACAATGTGCCCGATGATGCTGCGACAGGGGAAGCTGCTGAAGATCAAGAGGAACCAGACGATATGCCCGATGATGATCTCCGCCTGGTCATTGTCGATGCAAGGACGCAATGTGAAAGTCAAAAGGAGAAGCTGAAGTTCGATCGCATATTAGAGGATCACAAAAATGTGTTGTACCCCAATTGCGAAGATGGCAACACAAAGCTGGGTACCGTACTGGAATTGCTGCAGTGGAAGGCAGAGAATGCTGTGCCTGACAAAGGATTTGAGAAGCTACTGAAAATATTAAAGAAGAAGCTTCCAAAGGATAATGAATTGCCCGATAGTACGTACACAACAAAGGTCGTATGCCCTCTAGGATTGGAGGTGCAAAAGATACATGCATGCCCTAATGACTGCATCCTCTACCGCGGTGCGTACGAAGATTTGAACGCATGTCCGGTATGTGGTGCATTGCGGTATAAGATCAGACGAGATGATCCTGGTGATGTTGACGGCGAGCCCCGTAGGAAGAGAGTTCCTGCGAAGGTGATGTGGTATGCTCCTACAATACCATGGTTGAAATGACTGTTCAGAAATAAAGAGCATGCCAAGTTGATGCGATGACACAGTGAGGACCGTAAGAAAGATGGGAAGTTGAGAGCACCCGTTGACGGGTCGCAGTGGAGAAAAATCGAGAGAGAGTACTGGGCTAAGTTTGCACATGACCCAAGGAACGTATGGTTTGGTTTAAGCGTGGATGGCATTAATCCTTTCATGGAGCAGAGCAGCAATCACAACACCTGGCCCGTGACTCTATGTATGTATAACCTTTCTCCTTGGATGTGCATGAAGCGGAAGTTCATTATGATGCTAGTTCTCATCCAAGGCCCTAAGCAACCCGGCAACGATATTGATGTGTACCTAAGGCCATTAGTTGAATAACTTTTACAGCTGTGGAATGAAAACAGTGTAAGTGTGTGGGATGAGCATAGACAGGAGGAATTTAACCTGCACGCGTTGCTGTTTGTAACCATCAACGATTGGCCCGCTCTCAGTAACCTTTCAAGACAGACAAACAAGGGATACTACGCATGCACGCACTGTTTAGTTGACACCGAAAGTATATACCTAGGAAGCTACAGGAAGAATGTGTACCTGGGCCATCGTCGATTTCTTATGCAAAGATCGAATATGTCAAATTTTTATGATTTTTTTCTGTTCATAGAATTTTTATGATTTTTTTCTGTTGTAATTTTGTTCATAGAATTTGAATGATTTTTTTGTTCATAAAATTTTCTTTGTCAATTTATGTATATGTTCATATGGTGTATGTATAGGAAATTGTGCATGATCAAAGTCATTTATGAATATGTTTATATTTTGAATAGAGGAAAAAAGAAAATAAGAAGAGAAAGTGTTTAATATAATTAGTTAGAAAAATAATAAAACTATAGTTAAACTAGTTTTTTTAGTAAGTACTACTTTATTTTATTTATAATAAGTGCTTAATATATAGTTGAACTAGCTAGTTGATTTAATAAATTACTTTATTTTACTATATATAGAAGTAGTTTATTTTTAGTAAGTACTATTTTATTTATTTATAGTAAGTGCTTAGTATAGTTGAACTAGTTGATTTAATTAATAAAACTACTTTATTTTACTATATATAGAAGTAGTTCCCGCATCGACGTCGACGATGCCTATCCCGCATCCTCGTCGTCGACTCGGCGCTGGAGGCCTGCTTGATCAGGGCCATGTCCGGGACTGGGCTCCGCCGGGCTGGTATTGGGAGGTGCTACCTTCCGGGGGACGTAGGTTGGTGAGGAGCAGCCCGTTGTTGACCCGATCCTTGTTTGGTGGCGGTCGCGTGGGCCAGTGACGGTGCCGAGGCTTCCGGACACCGCGGAGGTGGTACGTCACCGTGTCAGCGAGGAGGACGAGCACGTCCGTCGCTACATAGTTGCGTTGGAGGGCAGGTTCGACAATACCTGGCAGGTTCTTCAGGGATCTCACTGGAGCTATGATCCTGTGATGGTTCCTTATCTTTGGGTGTCCACCGCCCGCGACGATACCCGTCGGGCGCTACGGTTCTAGCTGTATTAGCGATGCTATATGTATGATAGTATTCGAGGAATATTAGTGATAATATTCGACGATGTACGGACACAAGAGATGATGTACTTTTGGTTATAATTGAATGCATGCTAATTTGAATACTACTTTATTTTATGATTTGATTTTGCTTATTGAATGCTCATATTTGGAAAGTACTCCTACTTTGAATGCTAAAATTGAATAGCACTCTATGCAGAAATCTAGGAGCCCCCTTCATCATCCACGCCGTCGTGGGGTAGCTTCTCCTTCATTCCCGTGTGCTAGACAATTTGGTGTAATAATGCACTCGGCAATGAAAGGAGGAGCTATACCATCACCGATAGTCAACCCGTGATTAATAATAATGATCTAATTTAGGTTTTTTAGTACATATATTTAATTGTACAAGTTTAATATTTGAATTATGAACATAGGCTGGAAATGTCGTACTCGGACGACGAAAACCGCCCGACGGAGTGCGACTGGTGCCACGACGACCGAGATATGTGCGACAGGTTCCTTGAGCTGGACGAAGATCGGCGCTTCAGCATTAAGCTTGAGGAGACCTTCGATATTCATATGGTACGCAACGACGACAATAGTTTTTTTTTTCATAATTAAGCACGACTTCAACTATTTTAACGTGTATTTTTCATCTTTTCCAATTCGACTAGCTTATCCCGTGCTATGCAAGACGCTATGTCTTGAAGAGGATGGGTTTTGAAGACCATGAAAGTATGAAAACCAAAAAAATTCACCTAAGGACCCATCATGGTGTGGATTTTGAAGTAAAGTTGTACAATGCTGAGAGTGTAACCCATTTTGGTTGCAAAAATTGGGAAGATCTTTGCAAGATGTATGGTTTTGATGAGGGTATGCTTGTCACCATGGATCTTGGTGATCCTACAATCGAGCAAGACAATATGGACATTTGGGTCCTTGTGGATACACTTCCAATTCTTACCACATGTGAGCTTCTCAAACATAGTTATTAAATAATTTATATTGTTTATTTCAAAATAGTTGACAGCTTATTTCCATTGACAGCTTATTTTCATTCTTCAAAGAATGTGCGGAAGATGGTAGACAAAACCCACTACACCGATGCCTCCGAATTAACTTATAAGGAGAAAAATCACCTGATTGCATTTTGTACTGATCTTGAGAATTACAATATCTACAATCGAACTCCTCAACATTATGGCCAATACGTGCCACTAGTGCACGTGTTGAACTACGGTAACTACCATAGAGATACCCTGGTAAGATTTTTTACTATTACGACATCCGTGCATCTTTTTGCATACTTCTAAAACTAGTACATCATTGCTAACTACGAAGTTATTACTATGTTTTTCAACAGATAATCCCGAATGATTGTGTGACTCGTCTGATGTATACGCACGGTCGCCTTGATGTTTTGAACATACAACTAGGTCGTCCTATGAATCTCAACTGTCTATACCGGATTTCTAAAAGAAGTGAAGACATGACAATCAAAGAATGGAAAAAATGTATGGACAGTCGTAAGGAGCTTCTTGAAAGCAAAAGGAAGCGAAGCGCAAGAATTAGAGACAGGATGATCTCCATTCTTCATAATAGAGAGTCAGGGTATATATTGTCTTATGCTATTTTACCTTAAGGGTGTTTAGGTCCTACCTGATACTGATGATCATGTGCTAAGAACAATTATGTAGGGACGGGTTCGATGACTATGAGGATGATGATCGTATGACTTGTTATTAATAACGAGTAGAAGTTGTATGATGATGCATGATTAGTAGGACTTGTTATTATATATGATGATGTATGATGCGAGCATGCATGAGTTATTATATATCAGCAGGTGAAATGAACATAGCAGTAGCGTTGGTAAACCAAGGACGAAGATATAAGAGAGGACACTTCTCTCTATTAGCTAGCTAATAACAACCTAAATTAACCCCCCAAACCCCTAAACCAGCCATTTAAAAAAAAGTAAAATCTCAGCTCCAGCCAGCTGCTGACGCGTGGAAGCCTTTTGGTCCCGGTTCATGTCACCAACCGGGACCAAAGGCCTCTTTGCCTGGGCTGCCCGTAGTGGCCACGTGGAGGCCCATCTGTCCCGGTTCGTGTAAGAACCGGGACTAAAAGGGGAGGGCATTAGTACCGACCTTTTTGTCCCGGTTCTTAAACCGGGACAAAAGACCCTTACGAACCGGGACAAATGCCCTATTTTCTACTAGTGTTATGACCAACGCAGCACAAAGACAGAGGCATAAAGTTGAGTCCAAATTATCATGCTCAAATAAAATTGTCTTGAGACGAAGTTACAAATTCATTGACTCACAATTACCAAAGTTTAGAGATTCTTAGATAACTTTAGAGAAGGAACATTTGCTGCAAACAAGATTTAGGGTGTGTTTGTTTGGGCTCTTTTTAGTGGCTTCTATGGCTTCAACATATTTCAACCTTAGCCGTAGCTACTACAGCACAACTACCAAACCGCTGCACTTCAGCTCCAACCTTCCAGCCATAACTAGCAGCTACAGTCGCTCCTTCCAGCTGGAGCCGGGGCAGCTGCAACCCAAACAAACACACCCTTAGTAGCCATACATAAAGATAATCACCATCACATACACAAAGAATATTCTACATTTATCATTGCTATATAGATTGGAATAGCACTGACCAGACAATTTATATCATCACTGACGTGCATCTGGTCCTTTAGTGCCTCCAGGTCAGTGATGATTTTATGGCTATGTGGCCGGTCAGTGGTGTGTTATACCACTAACCGACTGACCTGTCCGTGGTAACTATCAATAGGGTAGTCATAGTGCCATCAATGACCTTCTTTTGCCCTGCCGTATCACAAGTACTGCTAGCATATAATATTACACACGGAATACACAAGATGCACATATAAACATTGCATTCTCATTCATCACACACACATAGACATGAACATCTCTTACAATATCTTTTGCCAATATAATATATGCATCTAATAGATCCATTCTACTACACTTTGACGTTCACATAACACTACTCCTCTAATACATTAAAGTGTAAACATGTCACTTCGCGATGTTGTTATCCTCAGCAATGCCATTTTGAACATTTAACCCTTCGGCGCTTCCCGTCCATGGATCCTCATTTCCGCTTACGATGAAAGATGGTCTACTCAGCCCCGTCATCAAACCCGTAATATACAATGAATTTTACCTTGGCTCCGTCCTCTATATTATCCACATATCACACTTAAGTTGACGTATTAACTGGGGCAAGTTATTTGTACTTACTTAGTTACTTATGGTTTGAACTTCTTGTACAGTGAGATAGAAATATAATCAACTGTTAAAAT
This sequence comes from Triticum timopheevii, assembly GCA_963921465.1. NCBI lineage: Eukaryota > Viridiplantae > Streptophyta > Magnoliopsida > Poales > Poaceae > Triticum > Triticum timopheevii. The sequence continues at coordinate 19,315,848 of OY997274.1, forward strand.
ACGAAGGAAAACTTATATTAAGTTTAGTGTTACTAATTGGTAATAAGCATTATTTTGAGAGAAATTTTAATGTTCAAAGTGTAGTCACCCAAGTTCGATTGTTTGCACTTGAAGAGTTCGCCGATGAATTTTTTCAAGATAATCTGTTAGGGCACCAAAGCCCACAGGTTGTCCATTGGACAACTCCTTTGCTCTAAGAGCAACTCTAGCAGACCCCGCAAAAACTTGACCCGCAAAACACGTTTGCAGTTTCAGGAAGATCGCGTTTGCGGGTCGAAAACTAGCGCGGCCGAACAGATACTGTAAAACAAACTATAAAACTGGAATTAAGAGCTCCTTCCTCCAGTCCGGCCGTTGCAGCCCCTTCCTCCAGCCGGCCGCGCCCAACCCAGTCGACCGCGCCCCGTCGCGCAGGCCATGCCCCGTCGCCCGTCGGCCACACCCCATCGCCCATCGGTCGCGCCCCGTTCCTTCCGGTCGCGCCCCATCACCGCGTCGGTCGCGCCCAGCCTCGCCGGCCACGCCCCATCGCCTCCGCCGTCCGCGCACAGCCTTGCCGGCCACGCCCCATCGCCTCCGTCGTCCGCGCGCAGCCTTGCCGGCCACGCCCCGTCGCCTCCGTCGTCCGCACCTTGCTCTATTGCCAGGCGAGCCGTGCCCCTTTGCCTGCCACGTCGGGAGGATTCCAACGGCCAAGCTAAGGTCATGGGAGGCCATGACGATGTCGAGCTCGTCCAATTCGAACCGGCGGCGATCGATTGCGGCGTCTAGCGGCCTTTTCCGATGTGCGGTGATGAATTCCGGCGAGTTTAGGGCAGATTCCGGCAAACTCCGCGGCGGCGTGTTTGCTCCGATGAGGTTTGACCAGTATACGGGGCCCCCCTATATTTGGCCTTCCAACCTCCAAAGAGAAGGGTTTCGGGTGTGCATTTGCGGTGGCCCTTAAAAATTTTACGGGTTGGACTACTTTTACAGTTTCTGTTCTGGACACTTTTTTCGCCCAAAACTGTAAAACGCAAATTTTTTGCGGGTTTGACCACTTATGCGGGGTCTGCTAGAGATGCTCTAAGGCCCTTGAGGCATGAAAACTTCTTCCTTGTCCCTTAGAAGCTTTCGCTTGAGAAAGAGAGCCTCCCACATGACCCATGCAAATCATTTTTTGTACAGTGCAACAGAAATGTATGCCTGTTGGGAAAAAGTTAAATTAAATGAAGCAATGAAAGACAAATTTTCAAACATACAAATGTTCGTTGGTCTGTAGCTACAACCACCAAGCATTATAGATAGTCACAACATCATGCAGTTGCAAAAAATAAATTAAGCTGACTGTACGTTATGTGCCACCACACCAGTTCTCTTGCTTGCGATACATAAACGAATAATACAAAACCTACAAATAATAACCAGCCAGTAACTGCATGTCCTCATCCACGATACATAGACTTCAGCTCAGTTGCAGTAGTCCAAGAAGAAGCAAAAACAAGAAACCAGCACTACTTCTGCGGAAGCTTTATTCACTACCAACAAGCTATCTCAAACTAAAAGTGCAATTTGATTACTGAAATCACAACAAGCTGCCTCAAAGATCAACAAGCGCGATTGCTTGATCTACTACTTGGTTGAGATAAAAAGTTGTTACAAAGATAAATCAACATTGCTCGAACAAGGCATCCCCATTTCCGTTTACATAAAACGGAAACACAACAGAATATTATCTTGCAGAGCTAGAGGGGAAACAACAATAAAAAGGGCAACCTGGTGCATGTAGCTCCCGCTTGCGCAGGGTCCAGGGAAGGGTCCGACCACTTTGGGTCTATAGTAAACAACAATAGGAATTCAAAAATCAACACATGATGGGAGATGACACACTTGGCCTTGGGCATCACTAATGGGTATCTCATAGAAAATGATTCACTACATGTGCATTGGCGAAAATAGCACATGATGAAACGTTACAATCAGTGGCGGAGGATGCACAGAAGTTGGGGTAGGGTGGGCTTTTGTCACTCGCCACCGGCAATGCCATCGCGCCGATGCGCCGCCTTGCACCCCGCCTGAACCAGACAAATCATGGTAGGGGGGCTGCCAACCCTTGCCCTACTGGGTCCTCCGTCACTGGTTACAATAAATGAAGAACCAGGAGGCAAGAAATCGAGTTCAAAGCCATCATGATGCGTAAATCAAACATCCCTCAAGGCCAACATAATTTGTTCCTTCCCAAGTAACGAGATTTGATGATCAATGACTACCAATGTTGGAGATATAAACACATCCTTGCAATAAAAGTCTGCTCCAAATAAAATTTAGCAACAATGCATCATGATCTTTACCATCACCGATGTAGAGAGAACATGCTGGGGACAACCCACATTGGTTGCAGGATGCTTTCGCAGTCCATGAAAACGAACACATTTTGACTGAAATTGGAGCCATCTCCCTGCGGTGGCTTGCCCAACCCAAGTGTGATCCAACGTTTAGACTTGCAGTCATAGCAGTATATGCAGTTGCTCCTCCCTCCCCATTTTTCTGGGTTCATGCAAGACAATGCCTGGCTTCTCTTATCCTTGCTGATGAATATTGCCCAATTCTCTAACTTCTCCACCTTCAGCCATAATGCAGGCTCAGTCGATACGTCTAGGCAGAAGACTTCGAAGGTTCTCGCCGGTGTTACAATATATCTATGGAAGCCGACCAAGAGAAGCATATCGCCACACGCCACCAGCCATGCATCAGAAAGATGTTGTCTACTGATCATGCTTGACTCTAGAACCGGCAGTTCTTGTATTCTTATCTGGGGTGCCAAGTGTACTTTGAAGAGTCTACGATCAGAATCCATACCAAACACTTTCCCTTTAAATACCACAACTTGCTTGATTGGTCCATGATAAAGAGAATGTGCCACCCAAGAGTGGCTACCAACATGCCAAAATAGATTTGTTGATCCGTCTTCGATAATGAGACATGAATTTGCTGATGCTAGAGGAGCAGTGAGCGCACCATAGATGAACTCAACGCCCACCGAGAAAGGCAGTTGTGGAGATGAGGCAGTAAACCCCGTGAGCACATCAAAAACTACACATGATTTATTGCTAGAAAAAATAAGATGACCATAGGAAGCCCCACTAAAGCAAAACTTTTCCAGAGAACTCGGCAGGGCATTCTTTCCATGAGAAGTCCAAACTATGGGAACTCCAAAACCCTGGTAGGTGGTGTCTTGGTTGGCTATATCAATGACACGGCATGGGCGTGTCGGCACTAGGAAATTCCGAACAAAGTGAGGATGAGGAGAGCGCGAAGAGTCAGCAGGTTCGAGAAGTAGAGGTGGGAACAATGCTGCCAAGGTATATTTGAATGGACATGACAAAAATGTGGCATGCCAAGAGCGGCAAGTGGCTTGAAAGGCAAGAAGATCGTGGAAGGAGCCGAGCCGAAAAATGATAGAGTTCAGCAGGTCAGTCGGAAGGTCTGCCCAGCATCGGAATCTGTTGGACATGGCTCAGTATATAGCAACGCTTTATCTTTCAGATAATTGTAGGTCCACCTCTGCAACACATTGAAAAACGAAACATATATTAGAAGAATGTACTGAGTTGCAGATATAAGCAAAAAGACGCGGTAGATTAGAACATACAGAATTCTAGTGGTGCAATAAATCAACCAGCAAGATGTTTATAAACAGATGTTCTGTGACTGTCTCCAGCCTAAAGCTTAACCAAATGTCGGAACTAAGAGCAATTCTCGCCATTTGACCGTGCAATTCCCGCAATAAGAACGTGCAATTCTCTCAAACAGATCAGAAATAAGTGGAATTACACAATGTTCTACCACATGAGGAAATATCGACACGATTAAGAGGGATTAGGCTATTTGTAATCTCTTGGGTTCCCCTAAAAAAATCTCTTCTATTTCAGACCAGGCGATCGTCCAGCAGCCAGTCAGCACGCAGACTACTGACTAGTCCTAGGCTCCTAGCCTACGGTTCTTGCAAGCAGGAGGGTAGCCAGATAAGCAACGCCGTGGAGGACGGGGAGAAGAAGGGAATAGGATTTGGCCGAGCTACGTAGCGTGCGTGCATACCTGACGGCGACGACGCGGCGGCGGTGATGGCGAGGGCCTCCGACTCCGCTCTGTGTACTAAAGGGCGACGGCGACCGAAGATATAGATAGGTAGGTGGCTTATCGGAAATCTTTCGATGGGCTGGGCCGTCAATGAGCCAATCTCTCTTCTCTCCATTAAAAAAAGGGAAAATTGCAGGGAACGAACGTTCTCTCTACAATGCAGCGGCGCCCAAGAAAGAAATCACTTGGTCTCTTCTCTCTCCTGCCATTACCCTTTCCCACCGAGGGAAAAAATAATTGTACAAGTATATAATTTTTGGACCTAAACTTATGGAGAGATGTGATGTGAGCATTTTCGTACATTTCTCTCTCTCTCTCTCTCTCTCTCATTCTCATACATTTTTCACTCACTGCTGCTAAGTGCATATATGTGCGCCAGCCCTGAAAATTCTTCAACAGCTACTTTGTTTATCCAATATGGCCAGTAGGAAGTAACAGCAACCAAAGGAATCAGCATCGTTTCTAAATTCTGATAGGAGGGCATAGCAGAGAGATGGTTGATGCATTATGCAAGTACGGCAAAACTGAGGAGGCATGTCATTTTTTATATCAAAATGGTTGATCAAAGGGCGTAACAGGGATGTAGTGTGTGGCAATTATCATACTTGACACTCATCTTCGTGCCGTAAGTTCTGCGAGCTGTGTATATTCCGAAAAAGGCTTTCGCCCCGCTTTATATATAAAGCAATGACCAGAAAACACATCCTGATACAACACACCACCACCCCACACAGCACACACACCCAAGGCATGATACAAGGGTGCCGATGCACCGCAACACTACCCAATCGACCACCAAGCACACTACAGATGAGCCAAATGGAACTACTTGGGGCCGACGAGGACCTCCCGAGACCTAACCACCGAGAAGTGAAGCGGGACAGTGACGAAGCATGGACTCCAAGGCGGTGCCTTCGAGAAGGGCAGGACACCGATAGTCGCCACCACCCGATCCCGAGGATCAAGTTTTCACCCGGAGCAACGTGGAGTGAAGAGAACACCATGACGGAGCCTTTATGAAGGAAACGACGCCCGTGGCCGCCACCACCGTCGGCCGGAGAAGACCGGGCAAGTTATGCACTTTGGTGTTAATCCTCCGCTAAACCACCATGCTACACCAAACATCACTAACCATGCCACCCGCGTGACCATGGCTGCCCGATCGCATGCAAGACGCGTGCTCCGCCCATGAACACCGCGTCTCCTACCGCCAGGGCCGCCGCCCTGCATCCAAGCAACTCCGTGAACGCCCAAAGGCCTTGGCTTTAGCCTGACTGGCGGCACCCACCGATGGAGCAACCAGCAGCCGCCCTACCTCGAAAATCGCTAGAACCTCGCGAGAGGGCACACGGCCGAGGAAAGGCAGAGGAGGAGCGGACGCATCCGGACCGGTGCACCCCCGCACCGGCGACGGGTGGCCCGACATCAGGGCCTCCCATTGTTGGGGAACGTTGCGGAAAATAAATTTTTTCCTACGGTTTCACCAAGATCCATCTATGAGTTCATCTAAGAAACGAGTGATAGGAGTGCATCTACATACCTTTGCAGATCGCGAGCGGAAGCTTTCAAGAGAAAGGGGATGATGGAGTCGTACTTGCCGTGATCCAAATCACCGATGACCAAGTGCCGAACGGACAGCACCTTCGCGCTCAACACACGTACGGAGCGGATGACGTCTCCTCCTTCTTGATCCAGCAAGGGGGAAGGAGAGGTTGATGAAGATCCAGCAGCACAACGGCGTGGTGGTGGATGCAGCAGGACTCCGGCAGGGCTTCGCCAAGCAATTGCGGGAGGAGGAAGATGTGTAGCAGGGGGAGGGAGGCGCCAAGACTCAGGGTGCGGCTGCCCTCCCTCCCCCCTCCTTTATATAGGCCCCCAAGGGGGGGGGGGGGCGCCGGCCCTGGAGATTGAATCTCCCAAGGGGGGGGGGGGGGGGGCGGCGGCCAGGGGGGTGGAGTGCCCCCCAAGCAAGTGGTGCCCCCCCCCACCCTAGGGTTTCCAACCCTAGGCGCAGGGGGGGCGCACCAGCCCACTAGGGGCTGGTTCCCCTCCCACTTCAGCCAACGGGGCCCTCCGAGATAGGTGACCCCACCCGATGGACCCCCGGGGCCCTTCCAGTGGTCCCGGTACAATACGGGGTGACCCCGAAACTTTCCCGATGGCAGAAACAGCACTTCCTATATATAATTCTTTACCTCCGGACCATTCTGGAACTCCTCGTGACGTCCAGGATCTCATCTGGGACTCCGAATAACATTCGGTTTGCTGCATACTCATATTAATACAACCCTAGCATCACCGAACCTTAAGTGTGTAGACCCTACGGGTTCGGGAGACATGTACACATGACCGAGACGGCTCTCCGGTCAATAACCAACAGTGGGATCTGGATACCCATGTTGGCTTCCACATACTCCTCGATGATCTCATCGGATGAACCACGATGTCGATGATTCAAGTAATCCTGTATACTATTCCCTTTGTCAGACGGTATGTTACTTGCCCGAGATTCGATCGTCGGTATCCCAATACCTCGTTCAATCTCGTTGCCGGCAAGTCACTTTACTCGTACCGTAATGCATGATCCCGTGACCAGACACTTGGTCACTTTGAGCTCATTATGATGATGCACTACCGAGTGGGCCCGGTGATACCTCTCCGTAATACGGAGTGACAAATCCCAGTCTCGATCCGTGTCAACCCAACAGACACTTTCGGAGATACCTGTAGTGCACCTTTATAGTCACCCAGTTACGTTGTGACGTTTAGTACACCCAAAGCACTCTTACGGTATCCGGGAGTTACACGATCTCATGGTCTAAGGAAAAGATACTTGACATTTGAAAAGCTCTAGCAAAACGAACTACACGATCTTGTGCTATGCTTAGGATTCGGTCTTGTCCATCACATCATTCTCCTAATGATGTGATCCCGTTATCAACGACATCTAATGTCCATAGTCAGGAAACCATGACTATCTGTTGATCAACGAGCTAGTCAACTAGAGGCATACTAGGGACATATTATGGTATATGTATTCACACGTGTATTACGATTTCCTAATAATATAATTATAGCATGAATAAAGACAATTATCGTGAACAAGGAAATATAATAATAATCCTTTTATTATTGCCTCTAGGGCATATTTCCAACAGTCTCCCACTTGCACTAGAGTCAATAATCTAGTTACATTGTGATGAATCGAACACCCATAGAGTTCTGGTGTTGATCATGTTTTGCTCGCGAAAGAGGTTTAGTCAACGGATCTGCGACATTCAGATCCGTATGTACTTTGCAAATATCTATGTCTCCATCTTGAACATTTTCACGGATGGAGTTGAAACGACGCTTGATGTGCCTGGTCTTCTTGTGAAACCTGGGCTCCTTGGCAAGGGCAATAGCTCCAGTGTTGTCACAGAAGAGTTTGATCGGCCCCGACGCATTGGGTATGACTCCTAGGTCGGTGATGAACTCCTTCACCCAAATTGCTTCATGCACTGCCTCCGAGGCTGCCATGTACTCCGCTTCAGATGTAGATCCCGCCACAACGCTCTGCTTGCAGCTGCACTAGCTTACTACTCCACCATTCAACATATACACGTATCCGGTTTGTGACTTAGAGTCATCCAGATCTGTGTCGAAGCTAGCGTCGACGTAACCCTTTATGACAAGCTCTTCATCACCTCCATAAATGAGAAACATGTCCTTTGTCCTTTTTAGGTACTTCAGGATATTCTTGACCGCTGTCTAGTGTTCCTTGCCGGGATTACTTTGGTACCTTCCTAACTTACGGCAAGGTTTACATCAGGTCTGGTACACAGCATGGCATACATAATAGATCCTATGGCTGAAGCATAGGGGATGACACTCATCTCTTCTTTATCTTTTGCCATGGTCGGGCATTGAGCCGAGCTCAATCTCACACCTTGCAATACAGGCAAGAACCCTTTCTTGGACTGATCCATTTTGAACTTCTTCAAAATCTTATCAAGGTATGTGGTTTGTGAAAGACCTATGAGGCGTCTCGATCTATCCCTATAGATCTTGATGCCTAATATGTAAGCAGCTTCTCCAAGGTCCTTTATTGAAAAACACTTATTCAAGTAGGACTTAATGTTGTCCAAAAGTTCTATATCATTTCCCATCAAAAGTATGTCATCTACATATAATATGAGAAATGCTACAGAGCTCCCACTCACTTTCTTGTAAATGCAGGCTTCTCCGTAAGTCTGCATAAACCCAAACGCTTTGATCATCTCATCAAAGCGAATGTTCCAACTCCGAGATGCTTGCACCAGCCCATAAATGGATCGCTGGAGCTTGCATACTTTGTTAGCATTCTTAGGATCGACAAAACCCTCCGGCTGCATCATATACAGTTCTTCCTTAAGATGCCCGTTAAGGAATGCCGTTTTGACGTCCATCTGCCATATCTCATAATCATAGTATGCGGCAATTGCTAACATGATTCAGACGGACTTCAGCTTCGCTACAGGAGAGAATGTCTCATCGTAGTCAACCCCTTGAACTTGTCGATAACCCTTAGCGACAAGTCGAGCTTTATAGATGGTAATATTACCATCCGCATCCGTCTTCTTTTTAAAGATCCATTTGTTTTCTATCGCTCGACAATCATCAGGCAAGTCTGTCAAAGTCCATACTTTGTTTTCATACATGGATTCTATCTCGGATTGCATGGCTTCAAGCCATTTGTTGGAATCTGGGCCCGCCATCGCTTCTTCATAGTTCGAAGGTTCACCGTTGTCTAACAACATGATTTCCAGGACAGGGTTGACATACCACTCTGGTGTGGAACGTGTCCTTGTGGACCTACGAGGTTCAGTAGCAACTTGATCCGAAGTACCTTGATCATAATCATTAATTTCCTCTCCAGTTGGTGTAGGCACCACAGGAACATTTTCCTGAGCTGCACTACTTTCCGGTTCAAGAGGTAGTACTTCATCGAGTTCTACTTTCCTCCCACTTACTTCTTTTGAGAGAAACTCTTTTTCTAGAAAGGATCCGTTCTTGGCAACAAAGATCTTGTCCTCGGATCTTAAGTATAAGGTATACACAATGGTTTCCTTAGGGTATCCTATGAAGACGCATTTTTCCGACTTGGGTTCGAGCTTTTCAGGTTGAAGTTTCTTGACATAAGCATCGCATCCCCAAACTTTTAGAAACGACAGCTTAGGTTTCTTCGCAAACCATAATTCATACGGTGTCGTCTCAACGATTTAGACGGTGCCCTATTTAAAGGGAATGTAGCTGTCTCTAGAGCGTATCCCCAAAATGATAGCGGTAAATCGGTAAGAGACTTCATAGATCGCACCATATCCAATAGAGTGCGATTACGACGTTCCGACACACCATTATGCTGAGGTGTTCCAGGCGGCGTGAGTTGTGAAACGATTCCACATTTCCTTAAGTGTGTACCAAATTCGTGACTTAAATATTCTCCTCCACGATCTGATTGTAGGAACTTTATCTTTCGGTCACGTTGATTCTCTACCTCATTCTGAAATTCCTTGAACTTTTCAAAGGTCTCAGACTTGTGTTTCATCAAGTAGACATACCCATATCTACTCAAGTCATCAGTGAGAGTGAGAACATAACGATATCCTCCGCGAGCCTCAACGCTCATTGGACCGCACACATCGGTATGTATGATTTCCAATAAGTTGGTTGCTCGCTCCATTGTTCCGGAGAACGGAGTCTTGGTCATTTTGCCCATGAGGCATGGTTCGCATGTGTCAAATGATTCATAATCTAGAGACTCTAAAAGTCCATCAGCATGGAGCTTCTTCATGCGCTTGACACCAATGTGACCAAGGCGGCAGTGCCACAAGTATGTGGGACTATCGTTATCAACTTTACATATTTTGGTATTCACACTATGAATATGTGTAACATTACGTTCGAGATTCATTAAGAATAAACCATTGACCATCGGGGCATGACCATAAAACATATCTCTCATATAAATGGAACAACCATTATTCTCAGATTTAAATGAGTAGCCATCTCGTATTAAATGAGATCCAGAGACAATGTTCATGCTCAAACTTGGCACTAAATAACAATTATTGAGGTTTAAAACTAATCCCGTAGGTAAATGTAGAGGTAGCGTGCCGACAGCGATTACATCGACCTTGGAACCATTCCCGACGCGCATCGTCACCTCGTCCTTCGCCAGTCTCCGCTTATTCCGCAGCTCCTGACGTGAGTTACAAATATGAGCAACGGCACCGGTATCAAATACCCAGGAGTTACTACGAGTACTGGTAAGGTACACATCAATTACATGTATATCAAATATACCTTTAGTGTTTCTGCCCTTCTTGTCCGCTAAGTATTTGGGGAAGTTCCGCTTCCAGTGACCCTTCCCCTTGCAATAAAAGCACTCAGTCTCAGGCTTGGGTCCATTCTTTGACTTCTTCCCGGCAACTGGCTTACCGGGCGCGGCAACATCTTTGCCGTCCTTCTTGAAGTTCTTCTTACCCTTGCCCTTCATGAACTTAGTGGTCTTATTGACCATCAACACTTGATATTCTTTCTTGATTTCAACCTCTGCTGACTTCAGCATTGAAAATACTTCAGGAATGGTCTTCACCATCCCCTGTATATTGTAGTTCAACATGAAGCTCTTGTAGCTCGGTGGGAGCGACTGAAGAATTCTGTCAATGACCGCCTCGTCTGGGAGGTTGATCTCCAGCTGGGACAGGCGGTTGTGCAACCCAGACATTTTGAGTATGTGCTCACTGACAGAACTGTTTTCCTCCATCTTACAACTATAGAACTTGTCAGAGACTTCATATCTCTCGACCCGGGCATGAGCTTGAAGAACCATTTTCAGCTCCTTGAACATCTCATATGCTCCGTGTTTCTCAAAATGCTTTTGGAGCCCCGGTTCTAAGCTGTAAAGCATGCCGCACTGAACGAGGGAGTAATCATCAGCACGTGACTGCCAAGCGTTCATAACGTCTTGGTTCTCTGGGATGGGTGCTTGTCACGACCGGTTTTCCGGTTATTAATTTCCAGAAAATGGCCGCTGTGCTCACCAGCCCCAGGATTACTGTTAGCTGATGAGGCACCAAATTGACATAGAATCTCCAGGCAAAATACAAAATATGTAGTACAAGACCAATCTGGCCTATGAGTACAACAAGTGATTTCTAGAGGTTGATGGCGGAAGCGGTTTGTGGATCATCGGTGTCTATGGGACTCCATTTCCCAACAGGAACAGCTGACCAGGTTAACTCCTATCTTCACGAGGCTGCTATCACCGTTGCTTAGGTTCTGGGGCTGTCGTCGCAGTGCTCCTCTCCGTGCAGGAAATCTGGCCAAGACAATAGCCAGGGACAAGCCAGTGAGTACTTTGAATGTACTCGCAAACATTATGAACACGGGTATAATATAAATGATAATCGTGCGCTGAAATATTCTATGATCACATCGTCAGTCATAAAATAAAATCTCTGATGCATGCATGCAGGTTATTTATATGCAACACGAATAAGCAATAATGGAGTGGAAATAAAATGCCGCAGTCGGGCGTCTGTGCGACACCACATAAAGGGCTTATATTGAAGAGTAAATGACATGCGTGCCATAGTCGGACGTCTGAGCGACATTGCAGAAAGGGCTTATATCAAAATAAATAATAAGCAATGCCACAGTCGGACGTCTGAGTGACATCGCATAAAGGGCTTATATCAAAATAAATAACACGCGTGCCACAGTCGGACATCTGAGCGCATCACAGAAAGGGCTTATATCAAAATAAATAATAAGCAATGCCACAGTCGGACGTCTGAGCGACATCGCATAAAGGGCTTATAAAATATATAATCACAATGAATATCCAGGAGGTAGAACCGTCCCAGGGATACTCAAGAATTCAAATAATATAATGGGTTAGTCCATAATAAACATAACATAATTATCACAAGTCATCAGTCATGATCCACGTTCTTGGTTAGTAGTTTCTCCTCTGAAGACCGACACTAAGACCGACACTTGACCCGACCCGGACTGTAGTCCTTAACCATGGACGCGGCTATTCGAATAGGTTTAATTTCTGCAGAGGGTGTACTCTTTACCCACGAGTAATGGATTCCTTTAGTCCATCGGGACTAATTTCGTCTACGGTCTTTTAATTGAAAACACACCTAACTTGCACACACCAGCTTAACTCACCGGTGTCTGGAATCACCCACGACACCTGCCAAGCAAAACTCTAAGTGGGGAGGCTACAACCTCGCGTAGCATGGGATCAAATTTATATCGCGCGCTCTAAGGGGTGGCCTCCCCTCTCGGTCCCAACCGGAAACACCCATGCCCCCGGACCAGGTGGCCTGCCTACCAGCTACAACCGGTATCTTCCACCATGGCCTCTCTGTACGGTGTGTGCTAGAAAAGGGTTGACGACTTACTGGACCGTACCCTACTTGTTGTAGAGACAAGTGGTAGTACGAAACAAGTATGGGGGTTACTGGAACAAGACTCGATCTAGGGTCGACTCAGGAGGTTTATGAATTCCCTGCATGATATGTATCACAAATATATTTCAACCAACAAAATCAACACTCATTATACCTCACTATGCCATACCGGACATAACCGTCCCGACGGAGACCGGCGACAAACTCATGCCTACCCAAGGCAGAGGTTTTCCCGGATTCCTTCCGGCATGCATGCAAGGCACATGAGGATGATTACCATCACAAGTGTGTTCATTTCCAACAGCATGAAAATCACTAATATGCATTCATGCAAATGATCATATCACATGAAATAACAAGTTCTCCAAAATGAGGTGGTGTTATAAACATGTCAACAAACACACCAAAAATATTATGCCGGGGTTCAGAATGCTTGCCTTCAAGTTGTGGGGAGGCAGGGTGCACTCCAAAACATTTAAAGGCTTTCTCCTCTCTTCAAAAATCCTATTTTGAAAATAATGAGATTAACACACAATTTCAAAACAGCACAAAAAAGTTGTTTGAATTTTTTTGAAATAAATCTTAACATAAACTAGACAAAATTTGGGAGATGTAGGAAAAAGAATCAATTCATTTGGAGTTATATTTAAAAAGATATAGCCAGTCAAAGTCCTGGTCAAAATCTGTTTTTATAAAAAAATATAAAAGAAACGCTTCAGACGGAATACGTTTTTGGAGCGGAGGAAACGTACTGGGCTGGTTTACGCTTTCACTAAAAGCACGTGGCGGCGGGGTGGGTCGCTGATAGTGGGTCCAGAGGGCCCACTGGTCAGGTTTGACCAGTCCATCTCTCCCTCCTCTTCCTATGCCCGAACGGAGGCGGGGCAACGGTGATCAATGCCGGCGAACGGCGGCTCCCCGCAGGCTCCAGAGGGTCGGGATGGATCCGCAAGACCGGGGCGGTCCTCCCGGTGGTCGTTGGGTCGGCGGGGGTGGAGGGAGTCGCCGACGGTGAGCTTCGCGGCGGAGGAGGCTTCGGAAGCAAAGTGGGTTTGGGGCTACGGTGGTTCCCGATCAAAATCAAGCGGGGGGATGGGTTCATGGGAGGAAGAGAGAACTTCTGGTGGAGAGAGTGGAGAGGGGGAGGCCCTGGTGGCGCCGGAATAGCCGGGGTAGTGGCGGCGGCAGGAGTTGCCGGAGAGGAAGAAGACGACCCCTCTGGTCTTTCTACTAACACGGGGGGGTCAGTGAGGGAGTGAGGGAAGTTGCTTGAGGGCTTGACGACCTCGGGGCTTCCTTTTATAGCACGACGAGGTTGGTTCTACGGCGGTGGGGATAAGATCACCGACGACCGACGTTCTGTAGCAGCAGGGGGATGTGGCGGGGCTGAGGATGGCGACAGGAGCTAGCGGACGAGCGAGGCACTGCTCCAGGGCGAGCTGGCGAGCGGGGGTGGCTCGGGCAGCGCCGACACGACCGGGGCCTGCATGCGTCCGTCAGCTAGCCGCCACGGCCGTCCTGACGGTGGCGCTGTGGGGTGCCAGGGGTGGTCGGGGTGGCGTGGCGGTGCAGGAGGATACGTGGCGTGCTAGCTGCTGTTGGCCAAGGGCCGGAACGGGTGCGGGGCGAGATGCGGCGGCTCGGGCGCACGTGCGTGCCAAACGCACGCTCTGGGCGCGCCCAGAGCACGCCCGAGACGTGTTCGAAGAAATGCTAGTGCATGCTAGAGGTCGCGGGTGAGGCTGGCAAGAAACAGGGATAGGTTAGGGTTAGTCATAAGGTAAATGGACATGGTGGTTAGGTCAGGTGGCCAAGTTCACAATGCAAACAAACACTCATGCCAATTTTGTCCATGCACTCCAGGTGTTTGACAAAATGCCACAGGCACCTAGGCTTTTCTTGGAGTGGCCGATTCTTCCCGATTGAAGTCTCTTTGGATGCACAAGAGGGTAGTGAGGTTAGTTTGTCAAAAGAAGAAACTTGTTAGTGCAATTTTTGCAAAACCTCAGTTTTTGACAGAAAGAAGAGGGCATGGCTGCATGCACTAGAATCATCCAATGGGTCCACTCTCCTGAACTTAAGGGTTTGGCAAGGTACACTACAAGCAGGAGAAAGAATCAAGGGCCAAAGAGCAAGCAAGAATATGGTTGCTGTACAAACCATCATGTTGGACCAGAATGAAGATGAGGTTGATACACTCAAATTTTTCAAAGAACATCATTGGGTTCCTGCATCAAGTTGAATCATATGCTACTACTAACATCCCATAATTTTGGTGGAGGCTAGAAAGAAGTATTTAAATGAGTTGCAGTGCAAAATTGCCCACTGGACCAGAGAAGAAAATTGGGTGTAGAGCTCAAAATATTTCATGAATAAAAGATATTTTTGCATAAAAGTGATTTAAAAATATCACCTGACATCTCCAAATTTTGGTTGGAATTTTAAGTGAATTTATCAAATGGTTGTAGTTCAAATATGGCCATATAACCTTGGAAAACCATTTTCAAGAAAATAAAGATCAAGCAATTTAATTATGTAATTAGCTCTACTAATAAAAGAAAAGTTTTTCTTGAGAGGTTAAACAAGTCCAATAACATATTTGAAAAGTTTTCACTTAGGGGAAAACTCCATAATAGCAAGGGAGAAAAAGGTTCAAAAATCAAAAGGGAGCCCAGAAAATAAAAGTTTTAATTTCCTAGCAAAATTTTAATTAATAAAACAAGGTCAAAATTTTGGGGTGTCACAGTGCTTCACCTAGCGGTTCATCTAGGACACATGCTTTCTTGGCAGCTATGAGGATGATCCTCAGGTTCCGGACTCAGTCCGTATAGTTGCTGCCATCATCTTTCAGCTTGGTTTTCTCTAGGAACGTGTTGAAGTTCATGTTGACATGAGCGCTGGCCATTTGATCTACAAGACATATTTTGCAAATATTTTAGACTAAGTTCATGATAATTAAGTTCATCTAATCAAATTATTTAATGAACTCCCACTCAGATTAGACATCCCTCTAGTCATCTAAGTGTTACACGATCCGAGTCGATTAGGCCGTGTCCGATCATCACGTGAGATGGACTAGTCATCATCGGTGAACATCTCCATGTTGATCGTATCTTCCATACGACTCATGTTCGACCTTTCGGTCTCTGTGTTCCGAGGCCATGTCTGTACATGCTAGGCTCATCAAGTTAACCCTAAGTGTTCTGCATGTGTAAAACTGTCTTACACCCGTTGTATGTGAACGTAAGGATCTATCACACCCGATCATCACGTGGTGCTTCGAAACGACGAACTTTAGCAACGGTGCACAGTTAGGGGGAACACTTTCTTGAAATTATTATAAGGAATCATCTTATTTACTACCGCCGTTCTAAGTAAACAAGATGCATAAGACATAATAAACATCACATGCAATTATATAAAGTAGTGACATGATATGGCCGATATCATATAGCTCCTTCGATCTCCATCTTCGGGGCTCCATGATCATCTTCGTCACCGGCATGACACCATGATCTCCATCATCATGCCTCCATGAAGTTGCTCGCCAACAATTACTTCTACTAATATAGCTAGCAGTTTAGCAATAAAGTAAAGTAATTACATGGCGTTAAATCATTGACACGTTAGACGTTAACAATAATTAAGACAACTCCTATGGCTCCTGCCGGTTGTCATACTCATCGACATGCAAGTCGTGATTCCTATTACAAGAACATAATCTCATACATCACAATATATCAATCATCATTCATCACAACTTCTGGCCATATCACATCACATGACAATTGCTGCAAAAACAAGTTAGACGTTCTCTAATTGTTGTTGCATCTTTTACGTGGCTGCAATTGGGTTCTAGCAAGAACGTTCTCTTACCTACGAATAACCACAACGTGATTTTGTCAACTTCTATTTACCCTTCATAAGGACCCTTTTCATCGAATCCGCTCCAACTAAAGTAGGAGAGACAGACACCCGCTAGCCACCTTATGCAACTAGTGAATGTCAGTCGGTGGAACCTGTCTCACGTAAGCGTACGTGTAAGGTCAGTCCGGGCCGCTTCATCCCACAATACCGCTGAAGCAAGAAAAGACTAGTAGTGGCAAGCAAGTTGACAAGATCTACGCCCACAACAGATTTGTGTTCTACCCGTGCAATAGAGAACTACGCATAGACCTAGCTCATGATGCCACTGTTGGGGGATGTTGTAGAAAATAAAAATTTCCTACGGTTTCACCAAGATCCATCTATGAGTTCATCTAAGCAACGAGTGATAGGAGTGCAACTACATACCTTTGTAGATCGCGAGCGGAAGCTTTCAAGAGAAAGGGGAAGATGGAGTCGTACTCGCCGTGATCCAAATCACCGATGACCAAGTGCCGAACGGACATCACCTCCGCGTTCAACACACGTACGGAGCGGATGACGTCTCCTCCTTCTTGATCCAGCAAGGGGGAAGGAGAGGTTGATGAAGATCTAGCAGCACGACGGCGTGGTGGTGGATGCAGCAGGACTTGGCAGGGCTTCGCCAAGCAACTGCGGGAGGAGGAAGAGGTGTAGCAGGGGGAGGGAGGTGCCAAGACTCAGGGTGCGGCTGCCCTCCCTCCCCCCTCCTTTATATAGGCCCCCAGGGGGGCGTCGGCCCTGGAGATTGAATCTCCCAAGGGGGGGCGGCGGCCAGGGGCCTGGAGTGCCCCCCAAGGCAAGTGGTGCGCCCCCCCACCCTAGGGTTTCCAACCCTAGGCGCAGGGGGGCCCAAGGGGGGGGGGGTGCACCAGCCCACTAGGGGCTGTTTCCCCTCCCACTTCAGCCCACGGGGCCCTTCGGGATTGGTGACCCCACCCGGTGGACCCCCGGGACCCTTCCGGTGGTCCCGGTACAATACCGGGTGACCCCGAAACTTTCCCGATGGCCGAAACAACACTTTCTATATATAATTCTTTACCTCTGGACCATTACGGAACTCCTCGTGACGTCCGGGATCTCATCCGGGACTCCGAACAACATTCGGTTTGCTGCATACTCATATTCATACAACCCTAGCATCACCGAACATTAAGTGTGTAGACCCTACGGGTTCGGGAGACATGTAGACATGACCGAGACGGCTCTCTGGTCAATAACCAACAGCGGGATCTGGATACCCATGTTGGCTCCCACATACTCCTCGATGATCTCATCGGATGAACCACGATGTCGAGGATTCAAGTAACCCCGTATACTATTCCCTTTGTCAGACGGTATGTTACTTGCCCGAGATTCGATCGTCGGTATCCCAATACCTCGTTCAATCTCGTTGCCGGCAAGTCACTTTACTCATACCGTAATGCATGATCCCGTGACCAGACACTTGGTCACTTTGAGCTCATTGTGATGATGCACTACCGAGTGGGCCCAGTGATACCTCTCCGTAATACGGAATGACAAATCCCAGTCTCGATCCGTGTCAACCCAACAGACACTTTTGGAGATACCTGTAGTGCACCTTTATAGTCACCCAGTTACGTTGTGACGTTTGGTACACCCAAAGCACTCTTACGGTATCCGGGAGTTACACGATCTCATGGTCTAAGGAAAAGATACTTGACATTTGAAAAGCTCTAGCAAAAAGAACTACACGATTTTGTGCTTTGCTTAGGATTGGGTCTTGTCCATCACATTATTCTCCTAATGATGTGATTCCGTTATCAACGACATCTAATGTCCATAGTCAGGAAACCATGACTATCTGTTGATCAACGAGCTAGTCAACTAGAGGCATACTAGGGACATATTATGGTCTATGTATTCACACGTGTATTACGATTTCCGGGTAATACAATTATAGCATGAATAAAGACAATTATCGTGAACAAGGAAATATAATAATAATCCTTTTATTATTGCCTCTAGGGCATATTTCCAACACCCATCCCTCCTGAGAACTCCCCACCGGACACACCCCCGTGTCGCCTCACCGTGGCGGCCGACACATCTCGACGCGAGGCCACCAACGACAGCCCGCCCAGCCATCGACAAGGAGTGCAAAGCCACCCCTCACGTGCAGCCAAGAGCGCTCACCAGAGAGCCACCCCGCGCCGCTCGGCGTCGTCCAGGGGCCGGAACAGGGGAGGCCTGATTGGAGCTCGGCCAGCACGCACCACTAGCTCGTGCGCGCGCCCCGAGCCCGTCCACCACGCCGCACGCAGCAGCAGAAGTTCCCGTGCCCGTCGCGCCGCCAGATCTGGCCGAGCCCAGACCTGGCCGCCACAGGAGCCACGAGCACGAGGAGCCCCGTGAAGCCCACCGCGCCGCCACCAAGCCCTCGCTACCCCGCCACCGGGGCCCGCCACCGCGCCTCCGCGCCCCTCACCAGCGCGAAGCGCGGCCGAACGTCGTCGCCCCGCGCCAACAGCCTCCGAGCGGGATAAAGAAGAGCCCGCCACCACTGGCGCCGGCGGGCTTTGCCCGGCAGCGTGGTCCGGCGGCGGCGAGGGAGGGAACGGACGAGGGAGGCTCGAAGCCGGCGGCTATGGTTTCCTCCCCGGTCGCCACACGGGAGCACGCGGGGAGGGGAGGGGTGGTAAAAAAGAATGCCACAAGTCATAGTTCAGAACTCCTGCCGTGTATACTCAGATGACGAAATTGCTCCCACACAAATTTCAGGAGGCAGAGAACATCATACATGGCTGCTTCCATGGTGAAGTTGAAACTGACACTGCCGCACCCAATAATTTTTATCAAGGAGATGCCCTAGTCAGATATAGATAAGCAACCAATTCCTCTTCGATAGAGTAAACTTCCATGGCAAAGGATGTCATGTCACCCCTGCACCCTGATGTGTGTAGTGGAGACTCGAGTAAGTAATTTGGCAGGGCCTTGGGCCTGGGTGCCTACTGGAGCTATGTGTGGGCCCAATCCAGTGTGGAGTGCCTGTGTGTATTTATCACCAAATCTAGATCCGCAGTGAGGCGTTAATTGAGTGTTGCCTTGTTCCTCTCATCCCTCTGCTCTCTCTTCCCATCTACTTTCTTTACAAGTCTCGTTCTCATCCCCTTCTCCTTCCCAATTCCGCCCGTACGATCCTAGTCGAGAGCCGGGTTCGTTACATGTCATGACTTACTGCTATACTCGGCTAGTCAGCTAACAACATATATATATAAGTACAGTCGAATGATATCATCTGACAATCCTCGGACCTTAAACACAGGAAAACATAATGATAAGGTAGATAATATTAATAAAACACATAACATTATGGGAGCTGGAAGTGTGCAATTGTTGTTCTTATTTTTTTTTACACTTGTGCTGAGACTTGATACCATTGTCATTAGCTTCAGTTTTCTGGTTCAGTGCTGAACATCGTCTATAGGCTAGCCATCGATGTGAAATATACACTAACATGCTTAACTTGTATGGAAAAGCTTGTCAGTTTCTTCCACCTTGTGTAGGCGATTGAAAGAAGATTACTTTTCTACCATCTACAAGTTCCCCCTACCCATTCATGCTATTTCGCTCAATTTCTTAAGAGAGGCATCTTTATTGTTCAACAGAATGAAGGAACAAGGTATCATGCCTCTAATGGTTTGCTTCCATTGGCGTGTGACTTCAGAAATTACGGTTACCTTCCTTGAGGTCAACCAATGTGACCTAACTTAGCAGTTAGTTATAACCGAGCCTCACAGATAATCGCAACCACATCATGCAGTTACATTCTTTTGCATGAAGTTGTGAACAAACAAGTAGAACAAAAACCACTGGTATCAACCGGCAACGAAGGAGTGCATTACCAACTAGAGCATTGAACTACTAAAGAAATAATAATATCACATCTCAAAGGTTCTAACAGATGATCAAAGCACATCTTGTACGGCGAAATGCGATAGATCAAACACATGCATGAATACCAAGGAACCTTAAAACTTAGCAGTTGTTGCAAGACAAGAAGAAGCTATAAGTAGCTAAATGGCTCACACATCCATCTAGAGCAACATTAAACAACACTTACAAAACACACTTTTGAAGGCTTGAGTGTAGCTAACAAGCTCTGAGCACTAACTAATACCACCTCCACCATGAACATTCGTTACCATGATCTATCCAGGTTGCAAAAGGATAACAAAAGCTATCGTTCCACACGATGATCACTGGCCCCATCTGAATAGAGCATGCTTGGATACACCCAGAGGGGCTTCATGTAGTGGCCCCAATATATTACGCACTGCCTGATGGATACATCCCAAGGATCATGTGCGCTGTCCAGCTCTTGTACTCTCCAAGGTGGAGAACTCTCGGCATAATACAATGAATTGCTCCTCCCTCCCCATCGTTCTGGGTTCATACTAGATAATGGCATGTTCTTCGTATCACATCCTGCAAAGACTGCCCAGCTGCCCAACTTTTTCTTGACAACCCATTTTGCAGGTTTGCTTGACATGTCGAGGTGAAGTGTACAAACCTTTTTCAAAATACCACCATCCTTAGTACGTCTGCTCCAATGGTCAACCGTGATGAACATGAGGAGCATGTCACCACAAACCACTAGCCATGATGTTTGGTATGGGGTTCTGATCGAGTGGGGAGACCATTCAGTTATTATCTCTTGTAGGCCAAGCTGGGGCGCTAACTCGAAAGAGTAGATCCTTCTATGATAATCCATGGCAATAAACTGACCCTTGAATTCCACGATTTGAGTTATCTGTGCACCAGAAGGAAGTTTGAGTTCTGACCAAGAGTTGCTTCCAACTGGCCAATCAAATAGAGAGAATCGAGTGCCCACAAGGAGATGTGAATTGGGTGATGTAATGGGAGCTATTAGAACACCGAAGAAGTACAACTCCGCAATCTCTGAATGTTGAGCATGTATTTTGGTAGGACTAACCCGCTCGCAGCCACTGATTGAAGACGTGGGGGTGAAACTTTGGAACCACTGAAAGGGTCAACAACAAGACAATATCCACGGGAGCAAAAGAAGATGAGATGACCATAGGAAGGGCCAACACAATACATCTTTTGTAGAATTTCTTCATCCATCTGGCAGCGAAGGGTGATGTTTTGGTTAGACGGGTCAATGACCTTACAGGTGCGCAACTTGCAATGATTATCGTTAGATGGAACGTGAGGAGCATCAACACGGATGTTGGTTTGGATGAGGAGAGGGGGGAACAGGGTGCAGAGGGTAGATTTGGATGGGTATGACAAGAATGCAACACGCCAAGAGCGGCATGTTGCAGAAAAGGCAAGAAGATCACGTACAGAGCCTAAGAGAGGAAGAATAGTGTGCAATAAACCATCTGGGAGGTCTGCCCACTCTTGGAGTCCAGATAGAGTGGTAAGTGCGGAGACACACGGTTTGCTGTGCGTTTGCATGATGAAACACTCTGCAAAAATACAACAATTCAAGGAAAATATGTCAGAAAAATAGCATGCTATAACCATGTATACGCATAATAACTTGATCTTCAGATTTAATGAATAATATATGTATATCAATAAACTTGTTATACATAAGTATTGACAAATAATGTTTTCAGAGTACACTTTGGTGGGTTCTCATGTTTAATATAAGCATATAAAATTCAACAAAAAAAGACTTGCTTTTCGCGAATGTCTCAGGCCCTCGAGTTAAAACTTGAGACTTATCCATGATTGCATCTTCTCCATTCAGAACATTTTTTAGTGACTGCGGTATTCTTGTGTTCGGGCAAGATAAATAAATAATAACATGTGAAAAAGGAAACTTTTGTCAAATCTGTCATGGTAGTTAAAACTTCTTTGTGGAACCTATATTTATCTTCGGAACATGAGAATAAAATGGTGATGGATCCTATTGCCTTTAAAAAGAGACAATGCGCCATAAGTGACAACAATGCACAACCAATATGGAAATACTACCCAATATTGGGACAATGGAATATTTATTTATGTTTGATGCTTCTTTCCAATTCCAGACCACTATTTTCATAAATTATTACCAAAATGAAACTATTACTATTATCTTATCCTATGTTCAAGTACTCATGTTCCTCACCAAATTGTAAAGCCCGTAATTGATGGTAAAACCGTTAATATATGGCAGATAGTTGCAGCTTAAATCATGTCAGCGAGGGAGCTCCTCTACTATGGTGCATATTTTATCTCCTACTTGCAGCCCATGGGCACCCTACGTTGATTTAATTGTTCCCAATTTCTCTCCCACTAGTTTAGTAGTGTTGCAGAAGAACATACAGTTCAGCTGAAAAGTCCATTGGTCACACCTGACTACAGGCGGCGGGATTTGCAGTCCCAGATGAAGTGGTAGAAATGTATACCCAAATACCCAATAATGGACTGGACTTTTTTATTTACGTTGTGACGAGTCTTGTTTCAATTTACACCAGACTCAAATTAAATCAAAGCTGATCTTTTGTAGTTTTCACTCCACTGAAATTGACGAGGTTGAAACCGGATTAGCTCATCAACTCGATTGGTTAGTGACAATAACACATCTTACTTACCCTATTACCAGCATGATCCGAGCTCTTGTGATGAGACCAACCAAGCGGAAATTCTAATCAGAACACACATCCACGCCATATGATGAACCTGGATAACACAATAACTAGGGTTTAAATGCGTTCACATGCGTGAGAGAGAGGGAGAGGAAGAAAGGAGGAAGGGGAGGGGAGAGCAGACCTTGTGGAGGTGACGATGTAGTGCCACATTCAATGTAGTCGTAGGAGCGATATATGGTGAGATATGGACTAAGTATAGAAGTGGGCAGCCATGGAGGAGGGGCGGCGGTGGCGGCGGAGGAGGATCGGTTAGGGTTAGGGTGTAAGGAGGAGAAGGAAGGAAGCATTTTATATGGCACGATGACATGGGATGAACGGCGGGATGGTGTCACTTTTAGATCTAACGTTGGGATGGTGCCGCTTTTAGGAAAGGGCCCATGTCGCTGCACCACTCGGTTGCTATCTCCTGCGGGCCCATTCGAGGGTCCAACCGCAAAGTTTAGATCATCCTATCACAGTCCATGGCAATGAAAAAACCGTTGAATTGTACCATCTGTTGTATTCATCCATGAGGAAGCTTGTGTTCATGCCAAGTGTCACTTCCAAGGGGCCAAACAAATAGGGAGGACAGACTGGTGGCAAGGAGATGTGAGTTGGGCGATGTAGGTGGAGCTGTCAGAGTGTGAGCATTACAGTACTCCTTCATGACAGGTAGCAAAAAAGGCAACAAGATCAAAGAATGAGATCAGGGCCAGTCGAGCAATGATAGAGTCCAGCAGACCCTCCGTGAGGTAAAACCGTAAAAGGCATGTATTAGTAGAATGGACTAGAATACAAAAAACTAATAGAGTGACCAACACAAATCCTGATATGCTAGTTGTAATAAAAAATCTAACATTGCATTTGCATCGCATACATCTAATGTTGCTGCTAATGTGACCTGCATAACAATAGTAACCAAATGCAATAGTACTTCTGAAACAGCCTCCTCCAGGCTCGACTGCAGCCTAAACCTTTAAACACTCCATGAACTCAGACTAATTGCCTACTGATGTCGTACTAGCACAGGTGAAACACGGTGTGGACAAATGCATTCGGGTTGCACTTAAGGAGGTGTTTGTTTCGTCAAATTCTGCCCGTCACCTGTTTACAGTGTAAACGGATACCCTTACGGGCGTTTGGTGAGACACCTCCGTAATCACGTTCCTCTGTAATCAGTTCCAGGTCAGTTATCGAACGATACCCCCCACCCCCCACGGGTAAAGGCTTCCTTACCGCCCCCGACTCCGCTCCTCCCCGCGACTCGCTCCTCCCCTCGATCTGTCTGCGCCGCCGCCTCCCTTCGAGTCCCGCGCCGCTGCGCCGCCGCCCCGCCGCCTCCCTTCCAGTCCAGCGCCGCCGCGCCACCACCCCCTCGACCCCCTTTGGTCCTCTCCTCCTGGTCCAGCCGCCGGGTTGACCTCGCCACACCAGTCGCCGGGAACGACCACGCCAGCCGCCTCCGATGCCGATGAGGGTGGACCATTGAAGCCGCGTACGAGGAGCAGCAAGGCCCGTCCGCCCATCTCCGGATCGATCTCTTCCTCCTCCGTCACTCTCCTACTGCAGATCTCAAGGTTAGGGTTACTAATACATCTGTTCTTGATCTTGAAGTACAAAAATATGCGTCCTTGATCTTGAAGTAAAAAAAATATGCGTCCTTGATCTGTTCTTGATCTACTAATGATCTGTTATAGGTTGATGTATAACATATATTTCCATCTGTTCTTGATCTTGAAGTAAAAAAATATATGTGTTCTTGATCTATTAATGATTTGTTATAGGTTGATGTCTATTAATGATCTATTCTTATCTGTTCTTGATCTTGAAGTAAAAAAAATATGTGTTCTTGATCTGTTCTTTTATCAGTGGATGACTAGTGGAGTATAATTGGTGGTCTGTCCTTTGTATTCTTGATCTGTCTAGTTAGGTAACTAGGCAAATAGATGAATTAGGTTGGCTGGTCACAAAAAGGAAGGAATGTGTCTTGTTCGATGCATGTTCGTGCTGTCAATTGGACCATCTTCTTTAGCTTTCTGGTGTGAAATCATATCCTGGTACTTGGAACTTTGCATGACAGTAGATTGACGGTGATATCTACATGCATATCAACTAGATACGGGTTGACTGTTCCTGTAGTTTTCTGATATGCAATTTTTTTGGATACATTGTACCTTTGCATGACCAATTGCATGTTAATATAATCACCGTTTATTATCTTTCATCTAAACAGCGGATGTTTGTTTCGTCATCCTGAAATCTATCCAGTTTCTTGTTTTGTACTACTACCAATTATTAGGAAAGAAAGTCCTACCAACCTTAAATAGGTATATTTTCCTTATGCAGTTATGGCTCGTCTTCCCTTAAGTGCGAGGCGTGGAAGGAGAAATGCAATATTTTTGAATCTGACTACTTCCATTATGCTTGTATACTATTATGTGTGGTTCATGTTTGCATTAGCTTATAGGAGAAAATGTTGGCAAATAGAAAGGAGAATTAAAATTAGGGAGTTAAGGGCAGAGAACTTGTATCAACTAATTGGTGAGAGCGACGCTATGTGTATAAGTCAACTTCGTATGGATAGGAGAACATTTCATATATTATGTGAGATGGTGAGAGATGTTGGTGGTCTAAAGGGTACAAGGAACACATCATTAGAGGAGATAGTGGCATCATTCTTGTATGTATTATCACACCATCTCAAAAATAGGACAGTAGGAAAATTCTTCTATCGAAGCCCTGAGCCAATTAGTAGAAACTTCAACGCTTGTCTTCTAGCTGTCTTGAAGCTGCACCATCTGCTACTTAAGAAGCCTGAACCTATACCCGAGGATTGCACCGATGATAAGTGGAAGTATTTCAAGGTAAATAGCTACTAATAAAAAAGTATTCACTAGATCATCTCAATAGTGGTAAAAGATGCTAATATTTGCACATTGCTCTTTATGTTGTAGAATTGCCTTGGAGCATTAGATGGCACACACATAGGAGTAACAGTCCCAGCTAATCTGAAAGGAAGGTATCGATCAAGGTTGGGTGATATAGATACAAATGTGTTAGGTGTATGTGCACCTGACATGCAATTCATCTACATATTACCCGGTTGGGAAGGTTCTGTGCATGATGGTCGGGTTCTTAGGGATGCCATCTCACGGCCAAATGGGTTGCATGTCCCCGAAGGCCAATATTATCTTGTCGATGCTGGCTACACAAACGCAAAAGGATTTTTAGCTCCATATCGAGGTCAAAGGTATCACTTGGGTGGTTGGACACCACAAAATCCACCTCGTAGCGCAGAAGAGTATCTCAACATGCGCCACGCTAGAGCCCGAAATATAGTAGAAAGGTGCTTTGGAAGGTTGAAGGGTCGGTGGGGGATTTTGAGGTCTCCTTCCTTTTTTCCCATGAAGACCCAATGTCGAATCATCATGGCATGTGCACTCTTGCACAATCTTATATTGCAAAAGATGTCTGTCGACCCACTTGATATCAACGAGCCAATAATACAAGAAACATTAGAAGACATGGAGGGAGAATTGGACCAACCAGAATTCATCACTTCTATCTCAACTTCGAATGAGTGGACAAATTTTCGGAATGAACTTGCTCAAGACATGTATAATAGACATAGGGCTGCTAGGGCGCATTGAGGTATAAGTTGTTTCTATTTGTTCCTTTCTGTATATATTTCCATCTCATTTACATTTGTTCCCTTTCAATTATATTTGCAAGCTACAATTGCATCTCGTTTGCATTTGTTCTCTTTCATATATATTTGCCATCTTATTTGTACCCATTCTTGCTTGTGCAGATATGGACCGTGCGGATAGCTCGAGCACGTCTCGTGGAAGAGGCAAGAATAAAAGGAATTGGTCTTCCGATGAGGACGATGAGCTTATTAAAGCTTTGTATGAGTTATCTTTGGACCCGAGGTGGAAAGCTGATGGTGCCTTCAAGGGTGGATACCTGGGGATATTGGAAAAGCATCTTGCTGAAAAGTGTCCAGGCCGTGGTATCACTGCATCCCCGCACATTGAATCAAGAGTGAGGCACTTCAGGAAGAAATTTGGTGCCATTGAAGTAATGCTATCCAAAAGTGGTTTCACATGGGATGGAAGTCGAAAGATGATTCAGTGCGAGAAGGCACAATATGAAGCTCATTGTCAGGTAGATCACTTGAACCACTAAAACTGAATTCCTTAGTAATGCTTTGTGCTGAATTTCCTTGCTATTGTACCTTGGTTACCTGTTGTTGTAGTGTTTTCTCTTTAGTATTTTTTGTATTTGGATCATCCCTTGCTGCCTTGTTATTGCTACTATTCCTAACATGTTCAAGGAGAAAGTAGTACCATTTCTATCCCTTGTTATTGCCCTTGCTATCGAAAACCAACTTTCTTCTTTTGTAAAAAAACATGTAGATTCACAAGGAGGCTAAGGGATTGTATGGTGTATCATTTCCATACTTTGAACAATTGGCTGCTATCTATGGCAAAGACATTGCAACAGGAGAAAGTGCTGAAGGCTTTGGTGAGGCAGTGGGAAACTTGGAGAAGGAAATTGCTATGGAGGAAGAAGAAAAATGAGGAAGAGGACATCATCTCAACTGGAACAGCTCGACGGTCCATTGACACTTGCTCTATTGATACAACTAGTTCGAAGAGGCAGAAAAAGGAGCCAAGGCCAAAGAGGGCGACAGGACCAAGCGATCCATTTGCAGCCATGCTTCAAGATGTCAATAGCCAGCTGAACAACGTGACACAACATGTGGGTGCAATGACAACATCATTTACAGCAGCAATGGCGCGAGAAGCAGCACAAGAAGACCCTCAACAGAAATCAAGAGAAAAGGCAATTAGTGAATTGTCTAGGCTTGCATTTACTGGGAGCGAGATCGTTGAAGCTGCAACAATATTCGCTAAAGCTCCAGAGCACATGAACATGATGCTTGTGCTTCCAGACATTCTGAGGAGGGACTTCGTCCTGAAAATGCTGTCCGGTATCCCTTTTTCTAAACTCTCTTTAATAATATGCACTATCTTGTGATGCAGTTTTGGTTTTTCCGACTGTTGGTTCATGATCTAACTAGCTAGGTTGCTGAAATCAATGAACTGTAACAAGGTGAAAATGTTCAGCAACTCATGTGTGACCACATTTTTCTAATATGTGATATCTAGACTGCCATATAGATCTGTATGATAGTTGATAAATTATGCTCCTGTTACATCACTGATTTATAACACATTTTTTTATACTTGATTGAACTTATTTGTAAACCTTGGGGGTTGATAGCATCCTGACATTTATCACAATGAGTGGCTCAAGTGAACTAAAATTTCACTAGTACAAAGTGGCGTATATAAGCAAGAGTGGTTATTTGCAGTATATATAAGCCAAACTTGTAGTGACATAGTGCTGTGCTGTTTTTGGCTGGTCATATATAAGCCAAACTTGTGCTGAAGTTTTTTTCCTTGTATCTAACTCCTGCTTATTGGCTCCTCATTGGCAGATGAAAGAAAGAAGCAAGGTTGATGGGAAAGAAGGTCCTTCTCTAGTAATGGTGTGACATAACTGGTGTGTACAAAACCCACCTCATTTTACTATTGATATATATTTGCCAAAAGTGTTGAAAAGCATGGAGTAGATCTCATCCTACCCACCATATTTTAGTTTATGTTCTTGCAGTATGCAACATTGTAGTCTGTGTTAGCTAAGAGAGTGCTCTTCATTTCATTGGTCTTGCAGTATACATCATTTTCCTATTGTTATCTTTGTCAAAGTGTTGAAATGCATGGAGCAGGTTCCCACCTTTTCCTTTGTCAAAGTGTTGATGAGAAAGAACAATCATGTTATAGTTGCTCTTAATTTTTTTTATTACTGGTTGTTGCTTGTGTGTTTCTTTATCCTCATTTTAACTCGTGCTTATTGGCAGATGAGAAAATAAGCAAGGTTCATTAGAAAATGGGATCAGTGGTGTGGCGTGGAAGATGAAGATCAATGGAAAAGCAAAGCTTCTTTGCAAGATTGTGAACTTGGCTTTTCTATTTATCCTATAATATAAAAACAATTTTAGGGACTAATTATGTAGTTTATTTCGAAGTGTCGTTGAATTCCGAGTTCGTATCATTTTCATTTTAAAAATGTGTAATCGTTAAAGTGGAGTGAAATTCTGGTTAAAAGACGTCTTTGCATTGGATGAATGCAAAAATATTTCTAAATTATGTGCTTGTTTGATGCATGCGAAAGCCCATGCTGTGTTTTGTACGTGGAAAGGTACCTGTTACTGTGCCAAACCAAACACTTTTTAGGTACCTGTTTCCTTTACACTATAGAACCAAACAAAATGGGGTTTGCCCAGTCAGGTGCTGTTACAGTCCGTAATCAGGTTCCATTTACGTTTACGTTACGAAACAAACACCTCCTAAGTACTTATGTGTTAGAATGGAAGGAACAAAATGAATGCATGTGATCGAAGAAGAAATATCAAAGCTGTTGCGAACTAAGTGGAGATACACAGTGAATTGTTCAAGCACGGCACGAAGAATTCAGACGGAAGATATCTGAATAGATGACTTGTCTCTGTTGTTGTAGCCAACGATTTAGTTGGACAACATATGTAAGGGGTGGTCTGGCCTAATCGGATCAATCTCCATCTGTGATCCCAAGTCTTGCCTTTCTGATCAACACACCTTGTATGATGTTTCTGCTTGGTTCTTGGTCTTATGCGGCTGCGTAATGTTTCTCTTCCAAACCCACCTAAGGGTTCTTGCACTGGTGAGTTCAAAGAAGCCATTGAAGTACAGGGTCGGACAGGGAGAAAAAGGCATGATTCGATAGGGCAAGCTAGGAAGGGTGTATATTTATGTATACCTGGCAGACAGCAACTGGAAACAGAGGCGACAGACAGCAAGTGGAAACAGAGGTGATGGCGGATAATCAGTAAAGTATGCTGATTGTAGTGTTGTGTCACAACGACAGTTATTTGACTTGACATCTATTTTGGAACAGAGGGAGTACATAGCATCCCTACAGATAGTAGCAGGCTTATTGGAAGAGCAACTCGCATGGAAGATCTACTCCTTGGTTGAGAAAACACAAGTTGTCTCAAAGGTAAACACCAACTTAGCACAGAAAAATGATTCACTACATGCACGTCCATGAAAATAGCACAGGATGAACACCAGTGCAATGGATGCAGAAGCAGGAGGTTCATAGCCAACATCTTAATATAGATCGACCACAGTTACAAAAGGTTGAGAGATTCTTACACATCCTTCGAATTACTCCAATTAAGATATATCAGGAATACAACACGTTCATCATCATCAGCGGTGCAGAGAGAGCATGCTGGGGAAAAACCACATAGGTTGCACCCTTCTGTCACAATCACCGGTAACATACCCATATATGTGCCCCGGCATGCCCAACGCAAAAGCGATCCAACGTTTAGACCATCGGTCATAGAACTATATGCAATTGGTCCGTCCTCCCCATTTATTTGGGTTCATGCAAGACAATGCCTGACTTCTCTTGTCATGGCTGATGAATATCGCCCAATGCAATAACCTCTCCACCTTCAGCCACAATGCAGGCTCAGTCGATAGGTCAAGTTGGAACACCTCAAAGGTTAGTAAAGTATTTCCCTGCATGGCCACCAAGAGAAGCATATCGCCACATGCCACCAGCAATGCGTCAGAAAGATGCCATTTAGCGGTCATGATTGACTCAGTAACTGGAAGTTCTTGTATGCTTATCTTGGGTGTCAGGTGCACTTTGAAGAGCCTATGATCAGAATCCATGCCAAAGACTTGCCCTTGGAATACCACGATTTGCTTGATTGGTCCATGACGAAGAGAATGTGCCACCCAAGATTGGCTACCAACACGCCAAAACAGGTTTTGTGACCCGGCTTCAATAATGAGATATGAGTTTGCTGATCCTAGAGGAGCGGTGAGCGCACCATAGATGGGGCCACCGACTCCCAATGCTGGCAGTTGTGGAGACGAGGTAGTCACACCTGTGAACACATCAAAAAGCACACATGATTTATTGTTGGAAAAAATAACATGACCGTAGGAAGCCCCAATGAAGCAAAAGTTTTCCAGAGGACTTGGCAGGGCTTTCTTTCCACGAGGAATCCAAAATATGGGAATCTCAAAGCACTGGCGAGTGGTGTCTCGGTTGGCTATATCAGTGACCTGACATGGGCGTGTGGGCACCAGGCTCTTTCTGAAGGTGGGAGAACGAGGAGAGCACAAAGAGACATCAGGTTGGAGAAGAAGAGGTGGGAAGCCTGCTGGACATGAAGAAAACGTGGCACGCCAAGAGCGGCAGGTGGCTTCGAAGGCAAAAAGATCACGGGAAGCGCCAAGCCGAGCAATGATAGAGTCCAACAGTCCATCCGGTAGGTCTGCCCAGCCACAGAATCCGTCAGACATGGCAGAGACACAGATATATCAGGTCTTGCTCTTGCAAATAACTGTAGCTCCTCTGTAACACAACAATAAAATAAAAAACACGCATTAGAAGAATGAACTGGACAACACAAAAAAAGTAACTGAGGTGTGGATATAAAGCCCTAAGCACGCGCGCACACACACAAACACACAGAGAGAGAGAGAGAGAGAGAGAGATGTTGGATTCCAACATACAGAACTTATCGTTAACACTGGATCAACATACAGTATAAGTGTTACAGCTACGTAAAGGTGTGGCTACACTCGGGTGTAAGACATCGATAATCAGATGCAATCTTATATCTGAGAGTGCCAACGGCCTAAACTTTAAAACTGAGCGTCACAAGGTCTCAGAAAATTAAGCTGCTCAAGACCGTGCTATTTTGCAATGAGAACAGAAATAAAGGGAATTAAATACAAGTCCAGATTTTTTTTGGAATTACATAGACACAATTAAGTGGGACTACATAGTGTTCTACTAGGGTATTAGTAATCTTGGTTTCAGATCAGGGTATCCAGAAGCAAGCAAGTCGCCTAAGGAGTCCATAACTTCTCATCGACGATACTCAGCAACTTCTGCCAGGCTAAATCCTAACCCTCGTCCTAGCCTAGAGGGAGGGTAGCCCTAGTTATGTACGCAGATAAAAGACGCCATGCCTGAGCTACGGACAGGGACGAGGAGAAGAAGGGAAGATGATTGGGACGGGGCGCGCATACTTGCAGGCGAGACGTCGGCGACCGTGATGATGCGGCGGAAGTGGCGGCTTAGGCTCCACTGCGTTTTCTTTTTTATGGAGCAATCCGCGGCGTATACTAATCAGGAACAGAAGCGACGGAACATATATATATATAGGCAAGGTGGGCTGAGCCCTGGACAAGTCGGACATCATTTAATGGGCCAGGCCGACATTGCGCCCAATCCCTCTTCTTCTCCGCTAAAATAAATAAATTAAAATCACAGTATGGCCACTTCGGCCGCATGCTACTTTTGTGTCATGTCGATGAAGATAATTAGCGTCATTCCTCCTTGCTTGACTGCGCAATGACTCACTGCCATGCTAGTTCATATGCTACTTGCGCTGGCTATAACCCCCAATCCTCAAGAAGATCAGCAAACTGATCAGAGACTTCCTATGGCATGGCAACAAGGATGTGCACACCGGCTCTTGCATTGTCTCCTGGCAAAAGGTTTGCCGGCCCTTGGAGCTTGGTGGGCTTGCCATCCGTGATCTTCACCGCACCGGAGTCGCGCTGCACACACGCTGGCTATGGCTCCTGGCTACCGACCCCGAGCGCATCTGGAAACACCTTCACCTCCCCTCCGACCGGGAAGCTTCTGAGCTTTTCCGAGCCTCTACCACGTGGACACTTGGAGATGGCAACAAATGCAGATTCTGGCGCGACCATTGGCTACAAGGGCAGTCCATCTCCGAAATTGCGCCAAACTTGTTGGCAGTCATCCCTCGACAACGCCGGAGCAAGAGACTTGTTCGCGAGGCCCTCACGGACAGTTGTTGTTGGATCGCGGACATCCATGGCACTCTTAGCCCCGTGGAAACCGTCGAGTACGTGCAACTCTGGAGGTGTCTACAGGTGATCACCCTCTCTAACGAGCCAGACTGACTGTCTTGGAAGTGGACCGCCCATGGTACCTACACCGCAAGTTCCGCCTACCGTGCTCAGTTCATCGGAGCTACTTCTCACCCCAATGGCGCCTGGAAGTCTTGGGCTCCTACCAACGCCAAGATCTTCTTATGGCTAGCCTCCCTTGACCATTGCTGGACTGCCACGTGTCGAGAACGGCACAACTTACCTCACGACCCCATCTGCAAGCTATGTGATCAAGAGCACGAAACCCTACACCACCTGCTTGTGGGATGCGTCTTCTCTCGCACTATCTGGCACGAGATCCTGGCATGGAGCCGCATGACCGTGCAACCCCCAGATGGCACGCTTGACTTCTTCGAGTGGTGGACGACCGCCACAAATGCCACGCTGACCTGCCTGCGCAAAGGTCTTTGCACTCTGAGCATCCTCACGGCTTGGGCCATTTGGAAGCACTGGAACGCGGCGCTCTCGACGCCGTCACCCCCTCTTCCACCAGACTCGCCGATGACATCAGGCAAGAAGCTGCGCTATGGGCTAGAGCCGGCGCCAAAGGGCTAGACAAAGTTATCCATGTCACCTGAACCTCCCCTTGTAAAGGCTGAGCAACCTTCTCTGCTCACCTTAGCGCCTTCGAGGCCGCCATCCATGTGTACGGCATCGAAGGACGCTACCCTGTAAACTTCTCTCCCTAACCTATCAATGGAATGATACGCTACCTTAGCGTATTCGGAAAAAAGTTTATTAGTACACGAAGAAACAAGGAAAAAAAAGGTTCCACCATGGTTGAGTCTCATTCGCTCGCTACGCTCGCCATGCGGCATCTCAAGCGTGGGCAAAAATTACCACTATGAAATCCATCCAAGTGGCACCCCTTCATTAGATGGTTTCTTCTCTCCATTTTCGCCACTGCTATATCTTGCATTCGACTGAAGTGGGTCGCCCCAGGAAGCGGTTTTAGGAAGCTTGTAGTTAAAGAATGGTTTGCGAAACCTTCTGCCCGATTTCAGCCGGTTTGGGGAAAGTTGCATGTGAGATTTTTCTTCTTCTTTTATATGCTTTTCTCTTTTTGTTTTTCATCGGATTTTTTGTTTCCTTTTCTTATTGGTTTTTCTTCTTTTATAATTTTTCAAATACATGCCAAACATTTATTGAATAGACATTGAACATTTTTGTATACATGTTGAATTAGATACACATTTCTATATTTTTTAAAAAATTCTATAAAACATTTTCTATATCTGAATAAGTATAGAATTTTTTAAAATGTGTTAAATATTATAATTTTTTTAAACACATGTTGAACAATTTCCAAATATGTTATGGATTTTTTTCTTAAATTGTGGAACTTTATTTTTTTTATTTCATAATCATTTTATTAAATGTCGTGAGATATATTTTTAAACACGCGAACATCTTTTAAATGTCATGAATACTCTTTCGAAGGTACAACCTTTTTTTATAAATTACATGAACAATTTTTTTTTACATTTTCATACACCTTTATCACAAGATTTCTCTGGAGTTGTTGTTGCTCCGCCGGAAAAAAAAATTCAGCAAACCAATAGCGTAGAAGGGAAACCACATGAAAGGCAAAATCAAACCTGCTGCAGCATCAGGAAAAAGAAACCTACTTTTACAACAAGCATTGTGCAGCTCACTGAAATATTAGTTCAGTTCAGTTGTCGATTCAGGCACAAGCAGCAATGTTCAGTTCCGTACTCAAGTATGAACAAACATTGTTCGAAGTTCGAACCAGGTCGCCCACAATTTTCATCGCGTAAAAGGGAAATCAAAGTCTGGCAGAGTTACTGGATTACTCTAGATTACATGAATTCTTCCGAGTGCACGATGTAATCTTCTTCCTGAAGATTTCTAAGGGTTTAGAGAGCCTACAAAAGACTTTAAATCGAGAAACTGAATGGAACTAGAAATGCAAGATATGTTTCTCACGTTGTCACCCCTCAGTTGTAAAACCAGATTTAGTAAACCAAAAGTATAAAAAGGGAACCCACATTTAGGATAAAACCAAACCTGATGCAACATAAAAAAAATTCCACTTTCAGAACAAACATTGTGCAGCTCACTGAAATAACAATTCTAGTGCTCAGGTTGAAAGGCACAAAGCACAAGCAACGAACAAGATGACTGAAATATAAACAGACATTGTTCAAACCAGGACGTTGGCAATTTCCGTTGCATAAAAATGAAATATAAAGCCTTGCAGAGTTAGAAATAAAACGTAGAAACAAGTTCGTACAATAAAAGGAAACCCCACCCGAAGTACACTTGATCTTGAGCATAACCAATGGAAGAAACACATTGAATGCAATTAGCCACAGAAAGCAATTCACCACATGCGCATTACCAAAATTAGCAACATCACGATGAATGCAAAACATCACTGCAAATAGCAACTACATGAGGAAATAATTCAAGGCCATCGTGCTGAAATTTAGAATCTGTTGAGACCAACATAATGGATTACTACGAGTTATTTCGACGATCGACAACTACCAAACGTGGATAGATTCTTACACATCCTTGCAATAGTAGAATCTGCTCCAATATAAGATACAACAGCCACGCATCGTGATCATCATAATCAACGACACAGAGAGAGCATGCTGAGGACAACCCACATAGGTTGCACCTTGCTGTCACAGCCAATGAAAATAAAGACGTCTCCCTGCAGCGGCTTGCCGAGCTCAAGTGCAATCCAACGTTCAGACTCATGGTTATAGCAGTATATGCAGTTGCTCCTCCCTCCCCATATCTCTGGGTTCATGCAAGACAATGCCTGACTTCTCTTGTCCGTGCTGATGAATATAGCCCAATGCTCTAGCTTCTCCACCTTGAACCACAATGCAGGCTCAAATGATAGGTCAAGGCGAAAGACTTCAAAGGTTACCCCTGATACTACGATAGATCCCCGATAGCCGATCAAGAGAAGCATATCGCCACAAGCCACCAGCCATGCATTGGAAAGATTCCGTTTACTGATCATGCTTGACTCGATGACTGGTAGTTCTTGGATGCTAATCTGGGGTGTCAAGTGCACTTTGAAGATTCTGCGATCAGAATCCATGCCAAACACACGTCCTTTGAAGACCACGATTTGCTTGATATGTCCATGACGAGTAGAACATCTCACCCACGAGTCGCTACCAACACGCACTACAAGAAATATGTCAACTCGTGACCACCACTATTGGTCATTAAAAGGTCGTAGTTTTTTATTTGCGACCTTTTTGTGAGCAAAAACAGAAGGTCAAAAGCTGATGGTCGTAAACTGACATTCATGACCTTCTTTGCGATATGTAAAAGGTCGTTGGTTCCACGACCAAATTTTTGGTCACAAGCAACCTTCCCAGACCACGTAGGCATCCAGCATGGCAAGCTGACGTGGATAGGAATCAGCCTGGTCCGATTCAGTGTTTTACATGGGCCGAGCCCAACAATTTAGCCCATTTATTATTTTTTTGTTTTCAAGTTTGGTCAGCTACATGGGCCAGGCCCAACAAACTTTTATTTTTTGGGCAACAACATTTTACACTCCACTTTTTTTTGGCCTCGGCCTTTTTCCAGCCCATTTGTTAGTTTCCTTTTATTTCTTTTCCATTTTAAAGTAGGTCCCACTAGTCAAATGGGAACCAATTACCACAAGTCAGTTCTATATTTCTACAATTAGATAATGTGATTCAAAAAGAGCCAATAAGGCATATATTTCATACAACAGCCAAGCAAAGTACATTACAATCCTGTACATCCAAAACTGAGATTACATTACAACAGCCAAGCAAAGTACATAGTACAAATCTAGTATTTAGCTATAAAATACAACTAAATATACGCATAACTAGCTTCACACATAACTATCTCCAGCGAGCTAAAAACGCATTGCTGGGCGTGGTTTTTCTTCGGGATTCTTCTTCCTAGAGCTCCTGTACACCCAACTTTTGAAGAATGAAGGCCAACATCTGCAAGTAATAAATTATAAAAAGTTATAAACATAATCAAGTGAATCCATGAATATAAAATTCGCATAACGATGAATATTTGCTGCAGTACTTTAGATTTAACAGGAAACCATGCATATAACATTCTCATAACAGCGAAAACTGAGATATATTTTGCAAATGATCAAGTACCAGCATAGAGCAAGTTAACACAACAGATGGACAGTACAAGTTATTAGTGCTTTTCCACTTTAGAACAGGGCACATGCATCAAGTTTTATAGTCACGAACAAAGAAGAAGTGCTGGAAGAGGCCAAAGAGATGACATACCCTGGGGCGGCCGAAGATGGTGAAATGATGATCTACTTGTTCTTAGACAACTCAATGAGCACCTGATATAAAAAACAGGTTGAATTAATCATAAGCATGCTGAATTAATCAACATTCCTAGCTGAAACACCACACTATGAATGATTGTTCAAGTATAGTATATGCACGTGAATGTAACCAGGTCCATATGTTGCCGGACAGAGATGGCATCTGTATATACCTAGAATCAATCACAAGGTATAGGGAGAGAATTAAACACATATATTCTTACTAGTACTGCTAGGTTGCTAGCTAGCTGCATGTATCCATCTAGTAAGCATCACAAGTCAGAACACACATCTGATGCCACCATCTTATCTTACACTTCAGGAACTAGTACAACATGATAGGATGACTTGTGATGCTACCATCTTATCTTAGAAGAAGAAAAACAATGATACATCTAGCAAGAACGGATTGACAACCAGCTAGTTGCCGATCCATGATTTTATAGTACGGTGCAAGATAGCTATCATCACTGAACAATTCAAGATTGAAGAATTCAAAACATGTGAATTGCAGTAAATTGTAGCTTGGGTATTCTCTGCATGAAGCTTGTCCTGGAAACAGAAATTAAACATCAGTCTGAGCCACTTTCTTGTATGGGACAGAGTTGTACAAAGGCAAAGAAAACAAAAATATCGCTCACCCACAGCTTGTAGGACTCTGGACTCTGAGTCAAGCACCAAATGAACACATCAGTGGTCTCCTTGTCAAGCTCTGCATTATCTGAACATAATACACAGGTAAGCTAACTGGAATTTGCAAAACAAAATTAAACCGGCTTTGTATTGCAGAATGAACGCATTTCCACTCACTTTCTTGAATTGCCTTCACAGCCAACGGCAAAAGCTACTGCGATGCTGGCTAAACAGCCTTAGAGCCAGGAGTACCAACAAGGGCCAGCTCCTTTATTGTTGGGTAGGCTGCTTCAAACCTTTATGTAGCCTAAATAATTCAATGCAGAGGTATTAGAATATTGTCTCATATTAAACATACCGCAGGAACGATACAAAATAGCATGGAACTGAGTTGAATTAGAGGACTACTATGGTTGCTTTGTTAACAGATACTCAAGAATTACTTGAAAAAGAGAAGATACAAAATAACCAGTTGTCCAGTACAACTGCTACTACTACTTGTTTATATACCCAAGTGTCTCCATAGTGCATATTTTGTTTGTGAAACCTATAAGGTCTCAAAATGTTAGTTAGAGCTCTATGCAGAATACTTTGGAGGAAAACTGTGCAAACGCTCAAGAACTGGTACTTGCTGTACCAGGAACAGGATGCGGCAGTGGAGCTTCAAGAAAAATATTTAGGGGCCAAAACTAAGAGGAAAACACCAATTATTCACATTGAAGATTGAACGCATATGCCATTCTGGCATATCCTTGAAGGAACAATTCTCATAACAGGAACACAAGAGAGGGCTGTTGATTTTGATGAAAACTAAATCAGAGCACTACTAATGTAATTCTGTTAACAGATACTCAAACATTACTGGAACAAGATTTGCAGAACATCTAGTTGTCCACTATAGAAACGTCTCTATTTGCCCCTAAACTAAACCAAGATAGTATGTATAGCGGCTACAACCAACCTACAACTACTGTAGACAGTGAAGCATACCAGATCACAAGAACATGGAACGGTCACTGTGTACATCTAAT
This sequence comes from Triticum timopheevii, assembly GCA_963921465.1. Taxonomy (NCBI): domain Eukaryota; kingdom Viridiplantae; phylum Streptophyta; class Magnoliopsida; order Poales; family Poaceae; genus Triticum; species Triticum timopheevii. The sequence continues at coordinate 19,354,983 of OY997274.1, forward strand.
ATAATCTCTCTTTTTCACGATATTAATCTAACCAATCTCAAGATTGCAGAGTAGAACAACCGCACATACCAATCATGTAAGCCCATGCTCACCAGAATGGTGTAGGCGCCATCGTCGTCCGGCACGGACTCCTCCGTGTACATCACGTCCCACCCCAGTCGTGTCGCCCTGAATTGTAGTTGTCACAACCAAATTCAGTCAGTCAGTCACCCGGCTCTGCAGTTCCAAATGAAATTTTCTGAAGGAACAGACTCAGATTTCTGCTGTTTGTACCTCGGCGGGCTTGATCTCGATAGTCCTAGAAGAGGTCGACCTGGAACCTGCTTCATGGCGGCGCGGAGGTCGTTCTTGGCGGGGCCCGGGGAGCCGCGGAGGTCTGTCACCTGCAGCAGCAACGCGACGCCGCCGGGGCGGTGGCGGCCATGCTCTTCCACTCCCGGCGCCACCGGAGCATGCGGCAGAGAATCTCAAAGTCGGCGCCCGCCTTGAAGTCGCGCGCACGGAAGAACTTGAGGAGGACGACGTCTGTCGCCTCGTCGCTCTTGCTCGGCAGCAGTGGCACGCTCCACAGCGCCACGTCCTTGTCAATGACGACCACCGCCGCCGGCCCTGCCTTCTCACACTCGACGGAGGTCTCCTCTTTCTGCACGACCGCCTCCGCCTCGCCGCCATCGTGCCCTAACTACCGGGCCTATCAAAAAAACTGCGGCGAAATTAAAATCAGATCAACGCGGCGAACGAGAGGCGAGGAGAACGGCGCGACAGACCGAGCGAGGCGGAGACGGTGTTGCGCGCGCGCGTGCTCCGATGCAGGGTTGGCGGCGGCGTTCACCCAATCGATCTTCGCTCCGTCCGTGTCTCTCTCCCCGCGCGAGAAGCGGCGGACGAATTGTGAATCAGAGGAGAGGGGTGCATGGGTCGCTTACGAGGGCGAGGGTGCTCTTGCCGGAGTAGGGTGGTCGGGAGAGTGAGGGTGGCGGCGGAGGTGGGTGGCGGGGACGAGGGGGACGAGGGGGATCTGCATCGTGGGAGAACGAGGGAGAGAAAGAAAGAAAGAAAGAAAGAAAGAAAGGAGGCGGGGGGGGGGGGGGTGGATGGAAAACGGGGGAGCTAGGGTTTCGCCTCAGGTGGGGTTGGTGGAGGAGGCGAGGGGTGAGGGCTGCCGTTGGATCCGGAAGGATCCAACGGTGTTTCGTGCATGATCCACATGTTTGGTCCACGGACCAATCAAAACGCAATACAGCATTATGACCAATTAAATTGGTCGTGATAGATTTAAAAATAAGATGTTAAAATCATGTAAGCTATTTTATGATCACATAAATTCAAAAAAATAAAAAACCTTCTCATTGTGACACCAATTGTGAACTAGCTTTCAGGAAAATAACAAACATGGAATGGCAAACAACATTGCCTAAGCAAGTTTTCATTTTCTTTGCACGAAAAAATCATTTTTCATTTTTTGAGTGCCCAAAATGAGTTTTTTGTGAAGAACCTACCAAATAATTGTTGCAAAATTGAACCAAATCAATTTTCTAAAATACTAGGCCATATTTAATGCATAATTGACCAAATGGTTGGGTGTCAAAAGCTTTTATCCACCTCTCATGAAAAAGACAAATTTCTGCCGATTCAGTTGGAAGCGGGTCAAATTTCAACTGCGGCTGCCTCATAGTTTGCTATTTATTTTTTTCAAAAAATCATTTTTAGGTACGAAAGTATCTATTTGATCATAGAAACAGCAAAAGTTTTCCAAGATTCAACTACTAGCTAGTAACAGCCATCTGTGCCGTTTTGACCGCATTTTCAAACGGGCATTGAAAATTCAAAAAAAATCAAAAAATTAGAAAACCTTCACATTGTGTCTTTATATATGACCAAGTTGATAGGAAAAATAATAAACTTGTAATACGGAAATTATTTTAAAAAAGTGTTCTCAGAAATGAGCTATCATTTGTGAAGATTCATGGCTTTCAAGCCAAATGATCAATCTTATGGCCACATTCATGACATAGTTTGTTCAAATGATCTCATATTGTGCACAAGGGTGCATCTTGGAATTCCAAACAATGTTGATTCGGGGAGTTTTCACTTTCATTGCACAAAAGAGCCATTTTCCATATTTCGAGTGCCCCAAATGATGTTTTTTTGTGAAGAACCTACCAAATAATTATTGCAAAATTGCACCAAATCATTTTTCTAAAATACTAGGTCATATTTAATGCACAATTGACCAAATGGTTGGGTGTAAAAAGTTTTGATCCACCTCTGGTGAAAAAGACAAATTTCCGCCGATTTAGTTGGAAGCGGGTCAAATTTGAACTGCAGCTACCTCATAGTTTACTCTTTATTTTTTCAAAAAATCATTTCTAGGTACATAAGTATCTATTTAATCAGAGAAACACCAAAAAAATTCCAAGATTCAACCACTAGCTAGGAACGGTCATTCCCGCCGTTTTGACCGCATCTTGAAACGGGAATAAAAAATTCAAAAAAAATCAAAAAATTGGAAAACCTTCGCATTGTGTCATTATATGTGGCCAAGTTCCCAGGAAAAATAATAAAATTGTAATACGGCAATTATTTTAAAAAAGTGTTCTCAGAAATGAGCTATCATGCATGAAGATTATGGCTTTCAAGCCAAATGATCAATCTTACGGCCATATTCATGGCATAGTTTGTTCAAATGATCTCATATGATGCACAAGGGTGCATCTTGGAATTCCAAACAATGTTTCCTAAGGGAGTTTTCATTTTCTTTTCACGGAAAATACATTTTCCATTTTTCGAGTGCCCGAAATGAGTTTTTTTTTGTGAAGGACCTACCATATATTTGTTGCAAAATTGGACCTAATCAATTTTATAAAATACTAGGCCATATTTAATGCACAGTTGACAAAATGGTTGGGTGTCAAAAGTTTTGATCCACCTCTGGTGAAAAAGACAAATTCTCGCCGATTCAGGAAGAAGCAGGTCAAATTTGAACGGCAGCTGCCTCATAGTTTGCCCTTTATTTTTTCCAAAAATCATTTCTAGGTACATAAATATCTATTTAATCAGAGAAACACAAAAAAATTCCAAGATTCAACCACTAGCTAGGAACGTTCATTCCCACCGTTTTGACCGCATTTTGAAACGGGCATAAAAAATTCAAAAAAAATCAAAAAATTGGAAAACCTCCGCATTGTGTCATTATATATGACCAAGTTTCCAAAAAAAATAATAAACTTGTAATACGGCAATTATTTTAAAAAAGTTTTCTCAGAAATGAGCTATCATGCATGAAGATTCATGGCTTTCAAGCTAAATGATCAATCTTATGGCCACATTCATGGCATAGTTTGTTCAAATGATCTCATATGGTGCACAAGGGTGCATCTTGGAATTCCAAACAATGTTTCCTAAGGGAGATTTCATTTTCTTTTCACGCAAAATACATTTTCCATTTTTCGAGTGCCTGAAATGAGTTTTTTTGTGAAGGACCTACCATACATTTGTTGCAAAATTGGACCTAATCAGTTTTATAAAATACTAGGCCATATTTAATGCACAATTGACAAAATGGTTGGGTGTCAAAAGTTTTGATCCACCTCCGGTGAAAAAGACAAATTCCTGCCGATTCAGGAGGAAGCGGGTCAAATTTGAACTGCAGCTGCCTCATAGTTTGCTCTTTATTTTTTCCAAAAATCATTTCTAGGTACATAAGTATCTATTTAATCATAAATACATGGTTTGGTGGCGAGACATCGAGGTTTGGACGGTGGCCGAGGGCCCCAACTCTAGAGCGCGTAAGCTCGCATGCCCGCCGCGTGGTCACCGCGTGACTGTGGCGTTTCCATGCGTTCTGGGCGGCCTAGGCATGTCTAGTGGGTTGGGCACTCCCCAGGTAGGTGCTAGGAAGAAATTTACAACATAAGATTCTCTTGAGGAGACTGAACTATGCTCAAAGATGAATTAGCATCCAAGTGTTTGATTAGCGGTACGGGAAATGCACATGGCCAATGAGTATGAGTTTTGGCTGAGGATGATCATATACTAAGAAGAATGTCTTCACAAACTTTTAGGGAAATCAAGAATATATAAATAACACTTCCTTCACAAAGTGCTGCTCTGAACAGAATAGGAAAATGAATATTGTTGAGTTATTTTTGAACTAGGCAAGGAAGGTTTTTGACATATTTGATGAAGATATGATCCAAACAATTTATGAGAATTTTTTGGGAATTTTTGGAATAACAGAAATATAGGTTGCTTCAAAACCTAGGGCAAAAATTGACACATGGACATGACACGTAGGCAAAACTGATGAGATGGCGCCTAGTCATCACAACCCACCATAATTTACATGGCTATGACCATCTATATTGGTCATTAACAACTATAAATAAGGCAGCAGACCAGCGCTATTTGCTTTATGACCATTTCGTGTAAGGAAATTACGACCTTTCTGACCAAAATGGTCGCAGTGGTTTAGGGTTTGAAGCCCCCCGAACAGTTTTTGACCAATTGGTCTCAAATGGTCATAGATCTATGACCAATTCTTCCAGGGTCACTGACAGAAGGTCACTAGTTGACATATTTCTTGTAGTGACGCCAAAACAGATTATGAGGTCCAGCCTCGATAATGAGATGAGAGTTGGGTGATGTCAGAGGAGCAGTAAGGGCACCATAGTTGGGCTCAGCACATTCAACGAGTGGTAGTTGTGGAGGTGAGACGCTAACACCTCTAGACACATCAACAACGATACAAGATTTTTTGTTGTACAAAATGAGGTGGCCAAAGGAAGCCCCCATGAAGGAAAACCATTCTAGACGTAGAGGAATTTCAGAGCAAAGGTTGGCACCTTGGTTGACTTTGGCTATATCTGTGACAAGATATGGACGATTGAGCACAAGGTTGTTGCTAAAGGGGCTAGCATTAAGAGGGGAAGAAGAGCCATCAGGTCGGAGAAGGAGAGGTGGGAATGTTACTATGGAGCCGGCAAAAGCAGTACCCCAAGAGCGGCAGGTGGCAGCAAATGCAAGAAGATCCGGGGCAGAGCCCAGGCCCATCCGAGCGACGATAGAGTGCAACAGTCCTTCTGGGAGGTCTGCCCAACCTTGGGTCCCAGACATGGCTTAGACACAAAGACAACAGCCCTTGCTCCAGCAAGTAATTCCAGCTTCTCTGCAGCACGTTAGAAAATAAGAAGATACACACATTAGAAGAATGAAATTGGTAACAAAAAGAAGGAACTAATACGATATGAAGTGCTAAGAAAAAATAGCCAGTGCATTTATTGTTCCTGAACAATAGAGCATACAAAATTCTAATAATGCAATAAGCCAGCAAAGTACTTATATGACTAGATTTGCATGAACTATTTCCCTACTAATATGACTTCTATAACCAAATCCAGCATCCATGCCATGTAAACGTTGAACAGCTGTCACATCCTGAACACAACAGCACTCTAGCAGCTTTAAGGGTTCAAGCGGAACAAAGAAGTTTCCATGCAGCTGTAAGTAATTTCGGTCACATGGAAGCGTGGCACTCATTGAGATTTTCAATTAGCGGAATGAGAATGATGTATTGGCTATCTGATCAACACTGTTTTCTTCGCTATAGAGCTCGAATCTGCCGTTCACAAGGACCACAACTGCCAAATCAGTGAACACTCAGCATGTGTTGTTCTTCATATGTAGTTAATGCATACTGCATATGTATTTTTTTCCAAGAAATTCCTACTGGGTACACATATAAAAGTTCTGATACACACTCGTTCAAATTTCAATATTTTTATGTTCAGGATAAGATACTACCATGTGTATTGGAGGGCAAAACAGTTGGTCAATAATATCCCAGTTTATGTGAGTAAGCTAATTTGGTGTCCGGTTGATGGTTGCCATCAATAGTTATTTTTCATACAAGCAAGCTCAAGTCCTCATGCTTGTCACCAGATGGTCAAATACATCAGAGCAACTGAAATTAGGCAGGCAAGGAGACATGGCGTTTCATTGCATCCTTGAGTGCGCCCTACCCTTTCCCATGATTCAGCTGCCTAATTAGTGGTGTTGCAAGTTGCAACAATACATGCAGTTCACTGACAACGCCCATCGGCCGCACCCCTTACGAATTTCTGCTGCCGATTGATGACAATCAAAATTCTATTTATGTACGTCAGAGCAACTGAAATTAGGCAAGCAAGGAGGCTTCTAGTATTTCTTACTGCTGCTGTAGGTGATGTAAGAGGACATGGCGTTTATTTCCCTACCCCTTACTGTAAGGGCCTTAAATGATTCAGCTTCTGTCCCTGATCTGGCTCGTCCATCGGCCATACCCCTTTGCATTTCGGCTGCCGATCGATGGGCGACAGTCGAAAACTCTAATTATCTTTTGAAATTTCTTGCTTCCATCTCCACCAAAACCAAATCGGAACCGATTATGTACCAATGCCCGAGCCATACAAATTTATTCATGATCGAGAAACCACACTACATTAATAGTCGATGTACTCCCCCCGCCTCTTCTGCTTCTCCGGCGGTTTGTACGTCCGTCGGATCTCACTCTCCAGTCCACGCCCCACCCTTTTTTTTAGAATCCCACCCTTTGTAGAGTAGTGTGAGTCGGGCCGGCGTGCTGCCAAAGCCCAGCTAAAGATGGCCCGGATCTCGCGCGCACAATACAAGCCCCAACGAAGGAGGCAACGACTATTTATCGCATTAAGCGAGTCGGATGTCTCCCGTAAACCTGCATGGGCAGCCCCAACAGTGCGTCTAAATCTTGAATCTTTTTTACTGTTGGATTCTTCTCGTCAAGATCTTGAAAACTATATCCCATATTGATAGGTTTTGAAAAAAAATATTCGCGAGAAAAACCGGATGGAAAAATCAAACTGGGAGCACTTTTTTTCTTTCCTAAAGAGGCACGGCCTTCCCTCTGCGAAAGCACAACTGCGCCTCTCGCGGAGGCAAGACCGTGCCTCTCGCAGAACAAAATAAATAAATAAATAAAACCCCTTTTTTGTTTCCGAGAGGCACAACCGTGCCTCTCGCGAAAGCACAACTTCTTGATTATTTTTTTTAAATACATGATCAACTTTTTTCGTATGCAGTTGTTAGTTATAGATTATTTTTATACGTCAAAAATATATTTTCAATAAATATTTAAGACTTTATAATTATTTGGGTAATATTTTTTCACATGTTTTGAAAGTGTTTTTTAATATATATTATAGAATTTTTAAAAGCATAAACAAAAGGAATAAAAGAAAGAAAATGAAAGGAAAAAAGAAACCAAAATAGAAAAAAAAACTGAAACCTGAACAGAACAGTGAAAAACATGAAAAAAAACGAAAAAATAAACCCCGCAAGAAACAAGGAAACAGCAGCGAAACAAATCTGTACGTGGGCCGGCCCAAGTGGCGCATTGCTTCAGCGAAGGACCATCCTTTTGACGCCTGCGGGCGTCAAATAGTATCTGCCCCCAACGGTCACTTTCGGCGCTCTCAGCCGCCGCCACGTGTCGCGCTCAGGGAGCTCTTTCTGATTTATTTATTTTTGCATTTTTGGAGGCATTTTTTGCCTTTTAGATGTTTTTTTTTCTTTTTTTGCTTTTCCGTTTTCTACCGGGCGTTCTTAACTTTTGGAAAAAAAATATGTAACAAGAAATTTACGCGAAAAAGACAGATAGTGAGCATGATAAATTTGGTTACAACTACAACATATCAGTACTCCGATGAAACAACTTTACATAGAGAGGGAGGTCACAAAAGAATAATGAAATGGAAAGTTATGTGAGCCCGCCGGTTGTACTCCATCTCAGGCCAGACTACAATTACATAACATGGACTATGTGATATTGATACTCGATACTACTATGCCTCTACATGAACAGGAGAAACTACGTGTACAAATCTAACCAGACTTCAACAAAAAACAGTGGTACATTTCATTTCATTATTGGTTTTTCATTTTACTTCATTTCTTTGTTGATTTTCATAGGTTTATTTTTTACACATGTAGAAAAATAGTACATATTCAACATTTTCATATGCATCAGGCACATATTTTATACACACATTTAACATCTTAAAATAGAGGGTTAAGATTTTTCAAAACTTTTGTTTTTTATGTCTAGTTTTCTGCATACACATTGCAATTTTTTTCCAGATCTAAAACATCTTTTTAATATGTGTTTAATATATTTCAGTTACAGTATTAACATTTTTTGAATACCTGGTCAATATTGTTTAAATACACAATGAACATTTATTAAAGACAATAAATATTTTTCACACACAACCTACATTTTTTGCGTAGTCATCACGAACATTTCTATATATATATTTTTAAGTTTTTTCACATACATAATTAAAATTGTGAAAATATCTGTTTCTGTGCCTACTTTTATTTAATGTACTTTGTACATTTTTGTATACAGCAGGAATATTTGTCTGATACACATCAGGAATATATTTGTGACACACTTTTCACATTTTTAAAAGGCACGATCAACATTTTTTTCATACACATTGTGTTTTGGATACATGACAAACATTTCTATACACATTTAATATTTTTTAAATTTTTGATTAATTTGTTTCAAATACATGATCAACTTTTTTTATACAGAACATATATGTTTGTTGTATTTTTTTGTATACATTAGAAACATATTTTCTATACACATTTAACACTTCTATAAATATTTGGTTAATATATTTCCACTTGTTTTGTGTAAAGTGTTTTTAAATATATATTATAGAATATTTTAAAGCATAAACAAAAGTAAATGAAAAAGAAATAAAAAACAAAAACAAAAAACGTGAAAAACAAAAGAAAAAAGAGGCCCGGTGGCTTCTTCCGCACAGAGTCGGCCAATTTAGTGACGCGCCTGAGGCGAGGGCATGCTAGGTCTCACTATAAACAAGACATTGCGCTGCCGTTAGTTGGTCACCTCGGGTAGCAACAGTACTGTATCTTGGCCGACCACCGACTCCATCCGAGCTCTTGCAACCAGAACGGCCCGGGATGGTCGCACACCTACATGATGGACAAACCAGGAAAACGCGAAACCAGGGTTTAAATCTGCAATCAACATTTTTTGGGGTAAAGCCAAATTTTATTGATCATAGTCCATAGACAGTGGGATACCTACCGGCAACGGCGGAGCTATGTTGGGGCCTATGGGGGCCGTGGCCCCCCCAGCTTTGGAGAAAACCCTGAAGAATTTTTTTTGAAGGGGCAAGATGAGGTGAAAATTAGCCTTTTGCCCCCCCCCCCCTGCTCTTTGTCATTTACGTTTCGCCCCCCAATGGTTTTGGTCTAGCTCCGCCACTGCCTTCCAGGACATTGGTCAACCTTGCTCTTTCCTAACATGGCTTGTTTAAGGTCAATCACTTTTCTTAGTTCTAAACTTTGTTCACCTCAGATGAGCAATGTAAAGTTGCTGAAAGCAAGAAAAGTCAGTACAACTTCGACAAGTTTGACAGAGCTTACCTTCATACTTTAATAAACCACACACAGACAAACCTGCTCATCTGTGCTGTCCGAGCAAAACCATGCACGGATGACCGTTGGATGATAATTGTGACGATAGCGTTCAGGCAACTACGCGGACCAGTAGGCATGGTCCCATCCAGATCTTCAATTGCCGCAAGGCCAGGGTGCTCGGTTCCCTCTATATCTAGAGCCCAAGGTTTTTAAGGCCGCATAAAGCAATCAAGCCTTGTCTAAGGCGAACAAAAGACTAGGGTGCTGCCAGGACGCCTTAGCCCTAAAGGGCAAAGGACACCCAGTTCCATCCAGATCTGGAGTCGACATAGCGACTAAGGAGCACGGCAGCTCTGTCCAACTGCCACATCTTACGGTAGGAGAAGGTAGCCGCCGCCTCCACATTTGTGTCGCGTCGGAGAACGTAGGATGAAGCGCTTATCTGTTTTTCCTGTTTGTTATTTTAGGGGAAATCCAGGTAGAAAGTAGTTGATCATCAAGTTGCAGTTTTACTGCAATCAGTGTTAAAAATCTGAACATTTCAATATTTCCTTAATGCTTGTTCTGTGGCAAGAAAGATGCAACACTTGCCTTTTCTGTCTCTCAAATGTCGGTGAAATTTATCATCATTTTTTCCAAGGCACATTCATATTTGGGTGTCAATAGTTTATTATTTACTCTAGTATGTATTATGTTTATAGTTTCTACATACATTTTAAATATGTTGATGTAATTATCAATGGATGTACTAGTATTAGGTGAGTGAAAATACTGATCACAATTTATAATATATTTAACTCAAGTCAATTGCTATAACGGTTTGCTTGAATTCATAATTTCTGATGCACAATTTGAAGTTGACGTTATGCAAAACATCAACCGGATCACGATCTCCAACACCACCATGTCAAAGCTCTGCATCGTGCTTGGACCCCCAGGTTGGGCTGACTTGCCAGATGGGCTATTGTATTCCATCATGGTCCTGTTGGTTTCAACCCGCGACCTTCTTGCATTCATCGCCACCTGCCCCAGTTGGTGTTCTGCGTTCATGTCAATTAAGCCTACCTTAGACATGATCTTCCCACCTGTTATTTTCCGAAACTGTGCCAACCAGACAAGCCCAACTGACTCCAACAGCTGAAAAACATGGGAGCTCATTGATCTTGCCTATCCAAGTACTACATTACATCGGTTGCGCCCCCCAAATATTTTGGACACAATGGAATTTTTAAAATGTTCTTTTGGTCATGCTATCTTCTCCTCCGGCAGATCCCATGTCATTATGGACGTGCTCAGTGGCACTATGGTTGCAGCTCCACCTTGCCCATCTATTCAGCTCTGCTATAGAACATTCGTATCTCTAGAAGCAAGGCTGGATTCATATCTGTTTGTCAGCGGTCCGCACTGCCTGTACGCTTGGCGAGTTGGGAGCCCCTCTTGGTTGCACTGTGATTTTCTACAGGCACATTTGATCCATGAGATGGTGGCCCTCAAAGGCCTGGTCATTGCGAGGATATGTGAAAAGCTGTACGTCGTGCATTTGGCACCTCAGTTTCATGTTGAGGACTTGAGGTACTAAGAGTTGCTTGCAGCGATAATATAAACCCATCCAAGCTTTCTGGAAAGTTGGTGGCTTGTGAAGACATGCTTCTCCTATTTGGTCGTAACAGGCAAGCCCTCTCCATCAACTTTTCAACTGAACCTGCAAAGTACATAAGGGTGGCAGATGGAGGCTTGTTGAAGTGGGCGTTCTTCTTTAGCGAGAAACGTATTGGCCAGCCACGACTGTTGGTGAACCCAGAGAGGATAGGGCTGAGGGGTGGACAGATATACCAGTTGGATCAAAATGGCCGAGTATTTTCATTCCCAACAGATGGCGAGCAAGATGGGGAGTGGGTGCCTGAACCTTGTTTTGCGAAGATCAACGCCCATCTTGCTGGCAGTACAACATCCTATGCATCTTGGGTATGAGATCGTGCCGAGCGGTTGTCTCCATGTAGCTGCCTGCACAGGGGAACTTGATGTTTCTGTTCAGTCGCTCGACAGGTAAACGCTTTGGCGCGAGATTGATGAAGACTTGTAAAATTATGTGTTTGCCATCCTGTGCTCCAGGAGTCAGAAACTTGTGCTACCTATTCTTGCTTCTGCTGAACCTTGTTGTGTACTTAATTCCATTTTGGATAAAAGAAACAGGGTTTACATCCTAAAATAAATGTCATGTGCCTGAGCTCATAGTTATATGTTTTGTTTGTTCCATGCATCTATCTGTAGCTTGCTTGTTCTCCTAATGGAGGTAATCGGAAATTTTTACATTTATATGCTAATTTTTTTTACATTGCATCCAGGAATTTTTTGGTAGCAAACTGAATGGTGGTGGTGTTCTTCGTGTGAATTGGAGACTGTTGTGCTGAATGCAGTATACCGCTTACAGTGTAGACAGCTTAGTTATACACCAGCAAAATGGATGGGCTGGACATGTAAATTCTTTTTTTTGGGACAATTCCATTTCTGCCTTTAACTGGAACCCACTACTCAAATTTGCCCCAAATTTCAATGCGTGCTCAAATTTACCCCTCTGCCGTTAGTTGCAGTTATAGAAATACCCTTCCGTACCGTTACCGTCCGGTCAAAGGTGTTTGACTGGCATCTGGCCGTTTTCTGGACTTTTTTACCCCTGCTTTCATGTGCCACTTACATGTGGGGTCCGTTGGGAATAAACAAAAAGAAAAAACAGACCCTCCTCCCTCTCCCTTACACGAGGGGCCAGTCGAAATAAAGAAAAAAAAATAAAAAAACTGCCCACGTCCCATCCCTCACTCTCTCATCTCTCTCAATTCCGTTCTTCCCCACAACCGGCGCCGGCTCCCTCCTCCACTGAGCCACCGCCGCTGCCTCCCTCCTCCCAAGGGAAAGCTACAACCACCGCTGAAGTAGCCGCCGTGCGCCGCGCACCGCCCTTTCTCGCGTGCGCCCCAACATCCCTCTTCCTGATCTCGCGCCGCCGCCGCCGTGGATTGCGCAGCCTGAAGCTCGATGCCTCGGCCCTCCCTCTCCCCTCAGCGCCGCCGCGTCCTCAGATCCTACTGGGCACAAGCCGCCGCCAGTTGCCTTCCTCCTCCACCCAGCGCCTCCCATCTCCCCCACCCCCGAGCTCCTCCAAGCGCCACCCCCGAGCTCATTATCGCCCTGCACGGCGAGATAGCATACAGATCTGGCCGTCCCAACCGTCGGCAACGACCAACTCGGGGAGCTCCGGCGAACTGCGCTGCTGGCCATGTCCACTGCCCTCATTTTTACTTTTTAAAATAAAAAAACTAATTAGTACTGATATTAATTAAACTAATGACTGTTTATGAATCCTTTAAATAATTCTTATGGAAAATGATAAGACAATGACATGTAATTGTTTTTCTTTATTTTTCTTTTGTTTTTCTTTCTGGCGGGTCCCACATGTAAGAGAGTCTATTTTATTTATTTATTATTTTTCTTGATGGGCCCACGTGTAAGAGAAAGAATATATTTTTTTCTTTATTTTGACATGCCCCACATGTAAGGGAGAGGGAGGGGGGTCTGTTTTTTCTTTTTGTTTATTCCCAACGGACCCCACATGTAAGTGGCACCTGAAAGCAAGGGTAAAAAAGTCCAGAAAATGGCCAGATGCCAGTCAAACACCTTTGACCAGACGGTAACGGCACGGAAGGGCATTTCTATAAGTGCAACTAACGGCAGAGGGGTAAATTTGAGCACACATTGAAATTAGGGGCAAATTTGAGTAGTGGGTTCCAGTTAGGGGCAGAAATGGAATTGTCCCTTTTTTTTTGAAGGGCAGGACATGTAAATTCTTGGAGGTTATGCATTACTAACCGGGTGGTTGTACATAGAACAAACATGTAACGGTATGGACTTGCATCCTCATGATTCCTTGTGACCTTGACACACTCCAGGTGCAATGTTCAGTTCAACAATGTAGCTGTCCTTAAGCTATGTTCTCGATCAGCAGTCATTGTACACATGCTCTGTTGCAGCGCCATAATGCTTGACCAGTAGTAACCTGAGCGAGCAGTACACATGATAGATACCAAGAAAAAGCACCAATAATTTTCTCATTGTACACATCCACCAGCAAAAGCGAGCCCCCCTTTTTGGTCACCCCTCATCCATCGGTAGATCGCCAGCCTCCTCCTAAGCCGGCTTCCCTACTGGGGGTGTTGTGGAGGCCTCGATCTACTTGTGGATCAATAGTTTCCCCTTCTTGAAACATTAGGTAGTTCTCTATGAGCACCTCCGAGAGATTCTTGATATTGACAAAGTCTTCATAGTCGCCTTCATAGTCGATGGGAAAGTCTTCTCCCACTGAAGACACATCACCGGAAGGCGTGAAATAAAGTCAGAAAAATGTGAGCATCAATATCAAGTTTAGGACTTGAACTCTGGTGAGCTGGGGCCTCCTAACCATCCAACCACATGATTTCTATTCAACGCCCTTGAAGCCTTCTTAAATGCACCAACTATGAAGTGAGCTATTAGTTCGTTTTTTCTTTAGAACAATGTTTTTGTTCATTTTTTTGGGTTCAAAGTACTGTAAAAGACTAGTCTATAAAATAATACGTAGTATATTGTGAAATAAGAAAAATGTTCGCATAAAGAGATGTAAATGTACTATGAAAATGTCCTGCAAAAAAAGTATTTCTCCTATGAAAACTTTCATATATACAAAAAAATATTATTATCATTTGCATGGATTATCCGGGCCCAGTTTCTTTCCCCTCCATATAGTATTGTGCTTCTAACCGGGCCAGCCCTGCAGAGAAATAAGTCCAAGTGCAACAGGAGATGAGGTGAAGTGAACCTAAAGGTGGCAGCAGAAGAGCAATGGCGGCGGCAGAGGCTTCCTCGCCGTCGCCCCCGTCTCCCTCCGCTCCGATACAATCCACACCCTTCTTCGTCTGCTCGGAGGTAAGCTCGGGGTAGCAACCTATTTCAGGGAAATGCGGCGGCGGACTCGAGGGCACGGGCTGAAATGTCCTTCGCGCGCTCGAGCAGGCAGGATAGGGGAACCAACAAAAAGAGGGGTGGGGGGACCGTAGATATGGCGGACGACCGAATATACCGAATTTGTTTCGGGCAGAAAAATTGTCACCATCCCGTATGTCGGCGGTTATTATAGCAGACGAACTGTTTTTGCGGATCTGCTAGAGTTGCTCTTATGGCACTCTTTTAAATCTTAATTTGATGTTAGTCAAGGCTTTTTCATGTTTAGTCTTTGCAATTCTTTCAGGGATGTATGGATAAACTTCGTCATGCAAGAGGTGGACCTAGAGTTGAGGATTGCAAAAGACTTTGATGTAACTTCTAAAATGGCCTTTTCTTGTTCCATTTTTATTTGAACTCATATGCTTTGTCTAGTGTTAATAAAGTTGAATCATTTACTTAATAAAGTTGAATTATTTTTCTGTAGAACAATGTTTTCGTGCAAAAAACTTCTACAAAGTATTGTAAAAGACAAGTCTACAAAATAATACAAAGTATATTGTGAAGTAAAATAAAAAGTTCACATACAGAGATGTAAATGTACTATGAAAAAGTCCCGCAAAAAAAAAAACTGCTCCAAAATAATGTACTACTAGTATGAAAATTATCCTATATACAAAAAAATATTATTATCATTTGCATGGATTATCTGGGCCAAGTTTCTTTCTCCTTCCAGATAATTGTGCTTCTAACCGGGCCGGCCCAGCAGACAAATAAGTCAAGTGCGACAGGTGATGAGGTGAAGTGAACCTAGTCAACCTACATGTGGCAGCAGAAGAGCAATGGCGGCTGCGAAGGCTTCCTCGCCGTCGCCGCCGTCTCCCCCCTCCGCTCCGATATAATCCACGCACTTCTCCGTCTGCTCAGAGGTCAGCTAACCCCCCACGCCCCACCCCCCGCCTGTATGTCAAATCCTCCTTTACACTCACAGTTCAGTAGTTCGGTGTCATGTTTATTCTACCCACTTGCTCGATCGAAGAGTCGCTAGTGACGATATGACTGAAAATACGTTGAGAAAGAAGTAGATGGTCTTTCGTTGTCACCGGCTAATTTCTGCAAATGAAATGCAGAAACTGGAACCACACATCCTGGTACATCTAGATGATGAGGATATATATCAGTTGGTTACCGTGCCATGTGCTTGTTGTTTGTGTTAGGACCCAGTAAAACAAGTTCAGCTAAGGACTTAAGCTTGCAAAGAGAAAAATAAAAGTCAGAGCAATACGCTGTATATATTCAAGTCGGCCACCCGAATGAACCTCGTACTCATGTTTTTATCTTCTTCTCAATTATCTGTATCACAATCCCCCTGCAGGTGCCTGATGCCTTGTCTGATAGTTAATGAAGCAGAGACTGGATTTGCTAACAAATCAGGTATCTTTATATCTGTCTCATTATTATAATTCATCTTTGACCCCTGAAGGTGCCTTGGAACGTTATACGTCGTACTCACATCACAGGAACCAGACATCTATCATGGTATTTCCAGATGACGAGGATATCACTTACCGTGCCATGCGGTTGCCGTGTAAAGAGAAAAGTCAAAATAAAAGTAGTACACATTATATATACGAGTCAGCTAGCCGAGTGAAACTTCTATTAATGCTTCTTTTCTGAATTGTATGTATCACAAATTCACAATCACCAACCTACTGTCCTTGCAGTTTTGTAACCATCCATCCTTGACCCCTACACGTGACTGACGCTCTGTGTGATAGGTAACTGAAGCAAAGACTAGGCTAGCTTACAAATCAGGTACCTTTATTTGTCTCATTATAGGTCTCAGTCCCATCAGTGGAAGGGGAACCACACATCCTGCTATCTAGATGCTAAGAACATCCTGCTATCTAGATGAGAAGGACATCCCGGTATGTAGAATATCACTTACCGTGCCTTGCGGTTGCCGTATGTGTTAGGTTTCTGCAAGGATAAGACATATAGATCACATCAATGGTCCTAGTCAGTCTTCCCTCCACCGGTGACTTGTCCTCTGAACCCAAGGACAGACCCACTATAGAACAAGATCCAGACCGGAGTTCACAAGCATGCATACCTTCGTACCCAAATACCCGTACGAGAAAACCTACACTGAAATATGTCTGAGCTCAGGATTCTTGTCCAAGGAACTTTGATAGCTTTGTTGTGCCTGCTCCTCTCCTTTCCACCACCAGCCACAACCTCTCCCCTCCATGCACCAGCTTTGAACGGGAGCTGTGTCGCGTACGAGAGGAACGCGCTTCTCTCCATCAAGGAGAGCCTCTGGGAGCCCAGCATCAACCTCTCGTCATGGCAAGGTGAAGAATGCTGCAACTGGAAAGGTGTCAGGTGCAGCTACAAAACCGGCCACGTCGTCAAGCTCAATCTTCGTGGAAGTGCTCAAGGCTGCCTCAGATACTCTACGTATAGAGGTGCGATAAGTCACTCCTTGGTTACTTTGCAGCAACTAAGGTATCTAGACTTGAGCTGCAATAACTTCAACTGGACTGAGATACCGGAGTTCATTGGTTCTTTTCCAAGCCTTAGATATCTCAACCTTTCATATAGCTTGTTCTATGGGAGAGTACCCCCACAGATTGGGAATCTCTCCAAGCTTGTCTACCTCGATCTCAAACCCTCGAGATATAATCTATTATACTTGAGGGATCTTCAGTGGCTTTCACACATGCCATCACTGAAGCACCTCGACTTGAGCTATATGAACCTTACCAGTGTAGTAGACTGGGTCCATAGAATTAACATGCTTCCGAATCTTAGCAAGTTGTACCTACAGCAAACTGGCCTAAGAAGCACAATTGCTATCCTTGGCCAATCCAATCTTACGGCACTCGAGGTGCTTGACATCTCATGGAACAACTTTAACACCCCAATTGCTTCCAACTGGTTTTGGAACTCAACGTCCCTCACTTCTCTGAACTTGTATGCTTGTCCCTTTTATGGCCCTATTCCGGAATACATTGGCAGCATGGCCTCTCTTGAAGAAGTTAATTTCGGGGGAAATAATCTAATGTCGACGATGATACCATCAAATTTCAAAAATTTATGCAACCTGAAGATACTGAATCTAGAAGACAGCCAAACCTCAGGGGATATTAAGGAGTTGATGGAGCGGTTACCAAACTGTACTTCGAACAAGATGCAAGTGTTGGACTTGGGTCAAAATATGTTAGGTGGGGCCATGCCCAGTAGTCCAGGACCTCTTACAAACCTGACCTGCTTGGCCCTACCTCACAATAAGCTTACAGGACCTATACCGAAATGGATATGGTCACTCACTGAATTGCTTGTTTTGGACCTAGAAGTTAACGAACTAAATGGTGTAGTCACTGAAGATCACCTAAAAAACCTCAGAAATTTGAAGATCTTAATTTTGGGCAATACACTTCTTCAGATCAAGGTCAGTCCGAATTGGGTTCCTCCATTCAAACTACAAGCAGTTCTGTTAGATGGTCTGCAGATAGGGCCAGCATTCCCGTCATGGCTTAGATCGCAGACAGGCCTTGGGCTCCTTATGATTGCAAATGCAAGCATAACTACAATCCCAAATTGGGTTTGGGTTGCATTTTCAAGGGCAGAACTTGTGGATCTGTCCAATAATCAGATAACCGGCACACTACCAGCAACACTGGAATTTATGGCAGCCCAAATTATGGTTCTGTCCAACAACAGATTTACCGGGACAATTCCAAAATTTCCAAGAAATATTAAAGGCATGTACTTATCAGTGAACTCTTTATCAGGGACATTGCCATCAGATTTCGGAGCCCCGTTATTGCATGATCTTAGTCTTTATAACAATTCAATATCAGGCCCCATTCCATCTTCATTATGCTCATTGACACTGTTGACTCTGCTAGACCTATCAGGCAACAAGCTGACAGGAGAAGTTCCAAATTGCAAAGAGGATTCTAACCCACCCATGCATAATCTTAATATGGTAAATTTGAATACCAACAACCTCTCAGGAGAGTTCCCAGGAGTCTTTCAAAGCTGCCCCAACCTTGTTTTTGTTGATCTTTCATATAACAAATTCTCCGGAGACCTACCTGTCTGGATAGGGGCGAAGTTACCGTACCTAGCATTGTTACGTCTGCGGTACAATATGTTTACTGGCCAAATTCCCGTTGAAATTGGAAAGATTCAAGAGCTACAGTATATAGATCTTGCACACAACAACTTCTCAGGAAGCATGCCAGAATCATTAGTTAACTTGAGTGCAATGGCCCGCACTTCTCAATATAGTTATGTTCTTAATAATGCCATCGATCACAGACAAGGGCCTCATCTGTACAACGGAGCATTTGCTTATATCTTTTTGGGGGAAGGAGTTCCTGTTCATACAAAAGGGCAACAACTTGAATTTTTTAATGAAATCTCAGATACGGTGGTTCTTGACTTGTCATGTAACAGTTTAACCGGAGTGATCCCTCCAGAGATTGGTTCTCTTGCTGGATTAAGAAGTCTGAACTTTTCGTGGAACAGCTTAAGTGGTGCTATCCCTGAGAAGATTGGTAAACTCATGCAATTGGAATCTCTTGACCTGTCAAACAATGAGCTTTCAGGCGAGATCCCTTCAAGCATGACTGCTCTCACCTCTCTAAGCTATATGAACCTGTCATACAACACTCTGACCGGAAAGATACCAACTGGAAATCAATTCCATACTTTTGACGCATCTGACTACATTGGAAACATTGGTTTATGTGGTTACCCCTTGACGAACAACTGTACAGGAAATAGTTCAAGTGGACCTATGCATGCAGATCATGGAGATGGATCCGATGATATATCATTTTACCTTGGTTTGGCTGTTGGGTATATCCTTGGCCTTTGGGTGGTCTTCTGTGTGATATTGTTTAAAAAAAGATGGAGAAGTGCTTATTTCATATTTGTGGAAGGGCGGCAGGAAAAGATTTATGTGGCAGTGGTACTGAGATGGGCTAATCTGAAGAGGAAAGTAGGTAAAACTTAAGTATAGATATATGTTATATGAATGATAATAATCCTCTCGCAAAAAAAAAGAATGGTAATAATCATGTATGTGTTCCATCTAGACCTTTCATTTTTTACGGATTGCTCTCTATATCCGAGAGTGTTGTAAGTCGTGATGAAAGTATATTGTATGAGTTGATATGTACAACAGTTGTGTTCTCCATATGTAATGTATCTAGTGGCATGTCTCAAGTGTCAGGCTATTTATAAACCCAATCAATTCCAGAACTAATCATGCTGTTGGTTCCGTTACTCTTCTGAGTGCTGATCACTATATGTGTTCTGTAACGCGTTCCTAGTACATGATGCTTACAGAAAATGCGGGATCAACAGTTGTGGTTCACCATGGTCATGCATGATACCCCATTTGTCTTTTTCAGTTCAGATGTCCACATGGGCTTGAATTTGCAACGTAAGAGAAGATCATGTTGGCTGCTACTGCTAGTGATGAAAAAAGAGATGAACTAACATCCATATTAGTTGATATAGTTTTCCAGTACTGACCAAATTACAGAGAAGAGAGAATTTAATTAGCTGGCCTGACGACGTTCTTCGGCGCTGAAACTCGGCATGTGGCCGAGAAGAAGGACCGGAAACTGCTCAGTGGTAGCTGGCTTCATCAACGGGAGGAGAAAGCCTCCATTGCCTGCCGGGACATTAAGGCAGCGTTGGGAGTTATGTCCGTAGTAAGAGTTGGACCGGGGAGACGACGGGATATGACCCCAAGTGCGAGGTGTGTGTAGCTGAACTCGGGAAGGGAAAACAGCAGCAAGGAGAAGAGCAATGGCCTGGAGACGGCTGGGGCTTTCTCGCGGCCGCGGTCCCTTACGGCTCAGATTCCTCCATCACCGTGGTGCGCCACCCAGAGGTTGCCACTTGCCAGCGTCTATTTTTTTCGAAAAGGGGGGATTCCCCGGCCTCTGCATCAGAACGATGCATACGGCCATCTTATTATCAAAATAAAGCAGTGCCAACATGGTTTCAAAGGTCTCCACAAGTCATAGAAAAGCACAAAAAGCTCACACAGAGCCAAAAAAGGCTAGGAACATCAACTAGCCAAATGAAGATGCCACAACCGGCTGGCTAAACTAGATAGGGATACTAAATGCCTATCCTATTACATGACCGCCATCCAAACCGGTTGAAGATATCCCGAGCTACCATCTCCCAGCGGAAAGACCCAGTAACCAAATGCCCCCTGGCCTCCGTCTGGGTGAGTAGCGACCACGAACGGAATAGTGCCGTAGTCCGGAATAAGACCTGCAAAAAATGTATACATGATATTCTGTTAAAGACCAAATCATTTCTGCAATTCCAGATAGTCCACAGCAAAGCACAAACTCCAACCCTAATATGTCTCGCTAAGTCAGACTCAATCCCATTAAGCCATGTCCCAAATAACGCATTAAAAGAATTCGGGGGTTTGATATTAAAAGCAATGTGGACCGTCTGCCAAAGTACCTTGGCCAGCGGGCAATCAAAAAAGAGGTGTTTAATAGTCTCATCCCGATCGCAGAAACTACACCTAGTAGGTCCTGTCCAATTACGCTTTATCAAGTTATCCTTAGTTAAAATCACTTGTTTATGGACAAACCACATAAACACTTTTATTTTCAAAGGAACTTTGACATCCCAAACATGTTTGGACGTAGGAATGGAGTTCGAATTAATAATATCAATATACATTGATTTAACCGTGAATGCTCCAGACTTAGTCAAATTCCAGCGTAATTCATCGGGTTGTTGAGAAAGCTGGACTTCCATCAGTCTCCTAACTAGACAGAGCCATTCTTCCCAACGATTGCCCGCTAGCGTTCGTCTGAACTGGATATTAAGGGGGGTAGATTGAAAGACCGATGCAACGAACACCTCACGTCGTTGAACAATGCGGTACAATGAAGGGTATTGGATGGCTAAGGGTGTGTCACCGAGCCAAGTATCCTCCCAGAAACGTGTACTCGTGCCGTTTCCAATAACAAACTTTGTCCTATTAAACAATGCCTGCTTGACCTTCATGAGACCTTTCCAGAAGGGCGAGTCGGTCAGCCATACTGTGACCTGGGACAAAGTTTTTGACTGAAGGTACTTGCTGCGAAGGATTTGAGCCCACATAGCATCATTCTCCGAAGAGAGCTTCCACAGCCACTTGCTAAGAAGGCATTTATTCTTAATTTCGAGATTCTCAATACCTAGACCCCCTTGGTCTTTCGGTCCACAGATGATATCCCACTTAGCAAGCCGATATTTTCTTTTAAGCTCATCACCCTGCCAAAAGAACCGCGATCTATAGAAGTCCAGTCTCTTCCTAACACCAACTGGTACCTCAAAGAACGATAGAAGAAACATCGGCATACTCGTGAGCACCGAATTAATTAGGATTAATCGACCTCCATATGACATGAGCTTGCCCTTCCAGCAGCTCATTTTCTTCTCAAATCGGTCCTCGATGCACTTCCATTCTCTGTTTGTCAGCCTACGATGGTGGATAGGAATCCCCAAGTATGAGAAGAGTAACTCTCCCAACTCACATCCAAACAATTGCCTATAAGCATCCTGTTCATCTTTGGCCCTACCAAAACAGAACAGCTCGCTCTTATGAAAGTTGATCTTTAACCCGGTCAATTGTTCGAAAAGGCATAACACAAGCTTCATATTTCTCGCCTTAGCCAAGTCATGCTCCATAAAGATGATTGTATCATCAGCGTACTGTAGGATAGAGACACCTCCATCAATGAGATGAGGTACCAATCCACCTACTTGACCATTTTCCTTAGCCCTTCCTATCAAAACTGCCAACATATCCACCACAATGTTAAACAAGATAGGGGACATCGGGTCTCCTTGTCTTAGGCCTTTATGTGTCTGGAAATAGTGACCTATGTCATCATTAACTCTAATTCCCACACTACCTTTTTGCGTAAATGATTCAACCTATCGGCGCCAGGCTTCATCAAAACCTTTCATACGCAATGACTGTTGGAGAAATGGCCATTTGACCTTATGATATGCTTTCTCGAAATCCACCTTAAAAATCACTCCATCTAATTTTTTGGACTGGATTTCATGGAGCGTTTCATGCAGGACTACCACCCCTTCAAGGATATTTCTGTCCGGCATGAAGGCGGTTTGGGACTGTTGCACTACAGAATGCGCAATCTGTGTGAGTCTGTTAGTCCCGACCTTGGTGAAAATTTTGAAACTAACATTAAGGAGACAGATCGGCCTGAATTGCTCAATTCTCACCGCATCTGTCTTCTTAGGAAGTAGTGTGATAGTCCCAAAATTCAAGTGGAACAATTGAAGCTGTCCAGAGAACAGATCATGGAACATAGGTAGTAAATCCCCCTTAATAATGTGTCAACACTTCTTATAGAACTCAGCCGGGAATCCATCCGGTCCGGAAGCCTTATTATTTTTCATCTGTGCAATAGCATCAAAAACCTCCTTCTCTGAGAACGGGGCAACCAGAATCTCGTTATCAGCAGCCGATAGCTGAGGTACATCCTCAGTTCTGGACTCATCAAGGGACACAGTATTATCCTCCGGAGGTCCAAATAACTGCTTATAATATTCGGTAATGTATGTTTTTAGGTTATCCTTACCTAAAATAGTGCCCTCGTCCTGCTCAAGCTGAAAGATTCGCTTCTTTCTGTGTTTGCCATTAGCTATCAAATGGAAGAACTGAGTATTCGCGTCCCCCTGGACCACCTGGCGGACTTTAGCACGCAAAGCCCACTTCAGTTCTTCTTCGCGGAGTAGTTCTTTTAACCTCTTCTCCGCTTCATTTTTAACCTGAAGCTCTGCTGGTGATAAAATATTGGATTCGGCCTGTATGTCCAGGTCTTGTATAAGAGTCAGGAGTCTATCCTTTTCAATCTTATACACACCGCTGAGGTGCTTAGCCCAACCCTGTAAGAAGATTCTCAAGTTCCTAATCTTATTCTGCCACCGCTCAATAGCAGTTTTGCCTCGTACATCTTTAACCCATTCCCTGGTAATCAAATCTAAGAACCCCTCACGTTCAAACCATGACGTCTCGAAGGAGAAGGTGTTCTTGTTACCCACGTGGTTCGGCTCCCCTGAGTCCACGAACAATGGGGGTATGATCAGATATTCCCCTCAAAAGAGCTTGCACCGTAACCAGCGGGAATTTTTGTTCCCACTCCACGCTCGCCAGAACTCTATCAAGTTTTTCGTAGGTTGGGTTTGGCAGAGCGTTAGCCCATGTAAACTTTCGACCAGAGAGCTCTATCTCTCTCAGATCCAAGCTTTCAATAATGGTGTTGAACATGAAGGACCATCTGCCATCAAAGTTATCATTGTTCTTCTCCTCTCTCCTTCTGATGATATTGAAATCACCTCCAACTAAAATTGGCAGCTGCTCTGACCCACAGATTCGAACAAGGTCCGCGAGAAACTCCGGTTTAAGCTCGGGCTGTGCGGCCCCATATACCGCAACCAAAGCCCAGTTAAAGCCATCAATCCTAGACCTAACTCGAAACTTCACCGTGAAGTCGCCCATCACTACATTTCGGACTTCAAGCGAATCGCATCTCACACCTAGTAAGATACCACCCGATCTTCCTCGCGGAGGGAGGCAATGCCAATCGAAATCAATACCACCGACCAGAGAGGATAGAAACTGTGGTGCGAAGTTATCTCTACCCGTCTCTGATAGAGCAACAAAGTCTAACTTCTGCTCTAAAGCTATCTCAGCCAGGAATCTTCTTTTAGCCAAGTCCTTCAGACCTCTGCTATTCCAAAAAATTCCTCTCATAGTTCATCATGGAATTTTTGGTGGTTCAAATCCAAGCACTCCTACGAACTGCGGAATCGGGATAGATCTTCCGTTTCCACTTACGCTTAGGTTTACTAAGCTCAGCCACCCGGTCCTCATGACCGGGTTCACAAATATTACTAGCGTCATTCTCTAGGGGTACATCATCTTCCTCAGCGTGATGATCGGGGGGGTGCTAGATTGGCACACAGACTATCAAGCACTCTAACCCCTAATGCATCAATCTCATCATCATTCATTGGTTTAACGGCTGCAAGATTGCGAATAGTCTCTAAAGCACGTTCCGCCTCCAAATCTAATATATCATTCACCGAATTGGTAATCTCACTATCCGTAGCACCTAGTGAAAATCCTAATTGGTTTGCATTATTTATAATGTCCTCATTAGAAAAATGCAATAAGGAATTAGACAAGTTGACAGACATACCAGAAGATAAAGCAGCCTCCTGAAGCTTGGCCGCCCTCATAGCGCACCGCTGCTGCATATCGTCCACCTCAGGGATGTCGAGGAAGCGAGCACTCATCCGTCTCCCCTCGGAGATAGGGTCCGGGATCCCACCAAACGCGATCACCTCCTCCCTAGTATACTCTGGCACCGAAACCCTGAAAGGTGGTGCCGAAGTTACCAGAGAAGGCGTCTGCGGGCTCCCGATCCCCTTAGACGGGTGCCCCACACCAGATAGTGGGGAAGAGTGGATGACGGGGGCCTCCTGCCCGCGCCCTCCTCCCGCCACAGCCACCAGCTCAGACGACATAGCCATCGGCGAGGTGGTCCTCCTGACCATCAGTGTAGAGGGAGGAGACAGGGCCTCCTGCCCCGGCGTCCCCCCAAACGCAGCAGCTGCCACAGTGGTTGTCACCACCATCGGAGTAGGAGTCGAGGCCGCCTGCCTCGGGCTCCCTCTCCCAGCAGCAGCCGACCCCCTCGGGGCCGGCGCCACCGACGACACCGGTATCGGTGTGGGGACGGGGGAAGACAGGACTACCTATCCCGAACCCCCTCCCCCACATCCCATCGCGCCCGCAATCGCCGACACCGAAGTCGCGTCCGCGTGAGGCGCCAGACCAAGAGAACCATCCTCCGGCCTCCTCTCCGTAGCGCCGCCCAAAGAACTCGCCTGACGATCAGCAGACACACCAGGCTCCCCCTCGAACTCCAACGAAGGGAGCGTGTGCTCAAGATACTCACCAGACTCCACCCGGTCACTCCATAGTCTGGGAGGTGCCGACGCTGGCTCAAACGACCCAAAACGCAGAGTAGTCATGGGTACCGCCGGTGAAACTGTGGGCTCAGCCCCGGATCCATTCCCAGGCGACTGAGAGGCTGTGTGAGAACCGTCAGATCCCTCTCGCATGGGCTCATCTGACGGTGCCCCCTTAGCCCCCGCATTACCATCCCTGTCGTGCATGTCAACATCGTTACCATTAACTGCATCAGCAAATAAATCGGTGTCCTCAAACTCAATATCTAAGGGAACACCTCTCCCTTATAGGTCCAGTTGACCTTATCAGGCACAAACTCAATATCCAGAACGCTTACTAAAAGCCGGGCTACCCCATGGGCACGTGTGAAAGCCATATCCACTTTTTCTGTCTTTCCGACCATGATGCCCAAATTGGCCACCACTCGAGCATCCTGCAGAGGCTTAGAAGGAGCCCCTAAAAACCGCAACCAGACCTGTGTAAGTGGCTTTCCCTTAGGCTCAACCTGCTTCCACTCGTTAAACTCCAGGATACACTTAGTACCGGGAACTTTACACAAGCCAAAGCTCAACAATCTCTGCAAGTCATCCACAGACGGGAAATCAAACCTTAAAAACCCTGTCCTCGATGAGCACCAAATCCCAAACAAAATCCCCGGGAGCTAGCTCCTGAAGCCTCCTCACAATCTATGCCTCAGTCACCTCGCCCTGGGTCGCTCTCACAATCCCAGTAGTCAAACAGGGTATCCTCCAGGACCTCTCTCGCCGCCGGGGACTCAAAAAACATAAGCTCAGCATAGTAGACTCCATAGATATTCAGAGTCGGAGGTAGGTCACGTAGTAACGGGCACTCCCCCGAGTCATGTGCAAGCTTGCCACATGACTCACACAGCTGGGCCACACACTCAGCAATGAAGTGGCCCTTCTCACCCCAACAATAGCAAATCATCCTCTCCTTCTTACGAGCATATTTGGACGCCCTCTCGGCATTAGACTTGTCGATAGCCTCATCCACCGTCCCAGACCCAGGAACCTCAACACTTGCCAAAGCATTCACCACCTCCATCGCCTGCGAAGGAAGCTCTGAGGAAATATGCTCAGCCTCCTCAGTAGCAGCTGTAGGAACAACAGCCCTAGGCGGGGGAGGGCGGCGAAATCTCCCACGGCCCCCACCCCGACCACCACGATGGCCACGAAAGCCTCCTCTCTGACAGTGATACGGGCCGGAGGACTGTTGGGGAACGTAGTAATTTCAAAAAAATTCCTACGCACACGCAAGATCATGGTGATAGTATAGCAACGAGAGGGGAGTGTATCTTCATACCCTTGAAGATCGCTAAGCGGAAGCGTTTATCAACGCGGTTGATGTAGTCGTACGTCTTCACGATCCGACCGATCCAAGTATCGAACGCACGACACCTCCGAGTTCTGCACATGTTCAGCTCGATGACATCCTCGCCTTCTCGATCCAGCAAGACGGGCGAATTAGTAGATGAGTTCCGGCAGCACGACGGCGTGGTGACGGTGTTGGTGAAGAACAATCTCCGCAGGGCTTCGCCTAAGCACTACGGAAACTATGACAGAGGATAAACTAGAGGGAACGGGGTTGCCGGCACACGGCTTGGTGTTTCTTGATGTGTCTTTGGTGCTAGCCCTACCCCTCTATTTATATGTTGAGCCTTGGGGTCGAAACTTGGAGTAAAAGCCTCCACAAAGTCGGTTTCACCCGAAAGGCAAGAGTCCTTCTCGGACTCCAGGGCCAGACGCCAGGGTTCCCGGCGTATGGACCCAGACGCCAGGGACCCTGGTGTCTGGCCCCTGGACTCCGCAAAACTTCCTTTTGCGCTTTCCAAAAACCTTGTGGGCTTTCCCCTTTGGCCCAAATAACGTGTTCTCGTACCCAAACATTTCGGGAAACATCCGGAACCTCTTCCGGTGAATTCCGGAACCCTTCCAGAGATCAAACACTATTATTCCATATATCAAACTTTATCTCCGGACCATTCCGGAGTTCCTCGTCATGTCCATGATCTCATCCGGGACTCCGAACAACATTCGGTTACCAACATGCATAACTCATATAATACTATATCGTCAACGAAACGTTAAGCGTGCGGACCCTACGGGTTCGAGAACTATGTAGACATGACCGAGACATGTTTCCGGTCAATAACCAATAGCGGGACCTGGATGCCCATATTGGCTCCCACATATTCTACGAAGATCTTTATCGGTCAAACCGCATAACAACATACGTTGTTCCCTTTGTCATCGGTATGTTACTTACCCGAGATTCGATCGTCGGTATCCAATACCTAGTTCAATCTCGTTACCGGCAAGTCTCTTTACTCGTTACGTAATGCATCATTCCGTAACTAACTCATTAGCTACATTGCTTGCAAGGCTTATAGTGATGTGCATTACCGAGAGGGCCCAGAGATACCTCTCCGACAATCGGAGTGACAAAACCTAATCTCGAAATACGCCAACCCAACATGTACCTTTGGAGACACCTGTAGTACTCCTTTATAATCACCCAGTTACGTTGTGACGTTTGGTAGTACCCAAAGTGTTCCTTCGGTAAACGGGAGTTGCATAATCTCATAGTTACAGGAACATGTATAAGTCATGAAGAAAGCAATAGCAACATACTAAACGATCAAGTGCTAAGCTAACGGAATGGGTCAAGTCAATCACATCATTCTCCTAATGATGTGATCCCGTTAATCAAATGACAACTCTTTTGTCCATGGCTAGGAAACATAACCATCTCTGATAAACGAGCTAGTCAAGTAGAGGCATACTAGTGACACTATGTTTGTCTATGTATTCACACATGTATTATGCTTCTGGTTAATACAATTCTAGCATGAATAATAAACATTTATCATGAAATAAGGAAATAAATAATAACTTTATTATTGCCTCTAGGGCATATTTCCTTCAAGGACCCCTCAACAAAACCGCCTGCCGGGCCAAGAAACGGTCTCTCAGCCGACCCGTTGCTCTGCCAGGCGTAACCACGCCCTCCTCCCGTAGAAGAGGATCCTCGGTGCTGTCCTTCACCGTATGCATCATACCCATCATCCCCCCACTGGCCTCGGGGCGGATCATTGGGCTCATTGTTGTTCGTCTGATTCTGACCGGACCGGTTTTGCGTCGGCCTTGCAACATAATGGGGCGGTGGTTTGCCTGTGGTCGCCGGCGCGCCTCCAACAGTCCTAGGTCCTCCACCGCGGCCAGCCGGGTTCTCCGTATTAGCACCCGGCGCGGGAGGCCGAGGGCCTCCACGACCCGCAGCCTGGGGAGCATGGGACGCCGCAGCTGGCGCCGGTGGTCTCAAACCACCCCGTCCGGCTGCATGGGCAAAGGACACCGCGCCCGGCGCCGGCGGCCTTAGGCCACCTTGTCCCGGTGGTCGCGCACCCAAAGCTGGAGCGCCTCGGCCAGAGGCAGCAGTCACGGCAGCCCCCACCGCCGGCGTCCTTTGGCCGTGCTGCACCTGGACGCCGCGTCCGACAGCCGCCACGGGCGGAGGAGCTGCACCACCCCGCCCTGCTGCGCCCGAGGAGGGCCTCTTGGCTGGCGGCGGCGCATCCCCACGGCCAGCCATGCCCGGCAGCGGCCTGATTCTCTGAGCCTGGCGTGATCCACAGGGAGGGAAACCCCTCGTTCCAGCCTTGCGAACCCTAGCACACGGCGGCGCACGAACCAGAAGGATACGATCCTCCTCGTACGTGCATGCGATGTTACCGGGTCGAGAAGAGGCCTCGGCCGTACCAAGCATGTCAGGATCATCGAGCGTAACGCGGCTCTCCTGGGCCACATACCCAGGCGCAGCCTGCCCAACCCGGCCTTCGTGAACACCCCCATGATGGGCCTCATACCCATGCACGGTCTCACCATCGGCCCACTCCTCCACGACCCCTTCTCGGCCCAGTAGAAAATTCAAACGAGCCTTTCTGGCCGACCGGATCTCGGCGGCCGCCCGGATCGCCGGCGCCGGCGGCGCTGGCTCCGGCCTCCCTCACCTCTTCTTCTTCTTACGTACTAGATTCCAATCATCTTGCGGGAAGAAATCTGACAGAGTAATCGGTTGGATACATACCTTAGGTAGAGGCCCCTTCCAAGGCCGGATCGCCGATGCCGCCGTCCTCCGGTGGATAATCCGGCGAACCACCTCGACCCGATCCTCAGCACGCAGCCCGATCCGCGCCGGATCATCGCCCGGCACAATTTCATCGACCAACGCAGCAACTTCTTCTTCCGAGTATCCAGGTGTGAAGGCTTCGCAGATCACATCAGATGGCGTTGGCGAGTAGTCCGTCGTCGATCCATCCGCCGGATCCTCGTCGTCGTTGTCCTCGTCATCCGAGTCTGCGAGCACCCAAAACCGCCCTCCAACACGGCTCGCAGGCAGAGCCGCAGGGTCCGGCCGCCGGTTGGCGACGGCCGCCGCGGGCGGGTCTCGAGTCGCCTCTCGAGTCGCCTCCATCGCCGCGGGAGGGTCGCGTAACCGACTACTCAACGTCCTTCTTTTGATTGCCAGCGTCTATGCCTTCCCCTGTCGATATCAAATCCTCTTTGGCGTCTGTGTTATTCTTATGTTCAGTCTTGCTACTTGCTAGTCACAGTCTCACAGACAGCGTTCTTACCTGAACTAAATTTTTAAAGAAACTGAACAACTTATCGTTTATTTTAATGCCGCTTAATGCAACCATGGAAAAAATTCCTTTCTGTAGCGCTCAAGACTTCCTGCACCATGCATGGAACAGATTCCTTTGTTTGACACATCTTATCTCACACCTGATCGATACCTTTTCTTCTGTTCCTCAAGTCACAGGAGTAAAATGGTCTGCCTATAACTGCAAAACAGAACACGCGCCGTCCTTCTCCTGCGTGTACGTCTTTCATCAAACCAGTTCACTTTGGGAGACTTGCACGCATTCCTCTGTTACAAATAAGTCCAGATATAAAGATGCGTACTGGCAACAGCAGCAAATAGACTACTCCTAGCTACTACCAGTAGTAAACAAAGCAAGCCTCTGCTGAAAACTCCACGCACATCATGCATGCATGCATGTATGCTCTGCCTCTTATTCTGGATGAAATGATGATTCAAGGCTCTGTAGCGCATCTTATTCAGGGAGTAAAAATAACTGTTTGAGAGTATAAGACCTTGTGCTAACGAACTGAAGTTTGCGAAATGAAAGTAATGGAAGACCAAAAGCCGATACGTCTTCTTCAGCATATCATGTGATGTTAGATGTGAAAGACTGAGTGCAGCCATAGCACGCGTGTTTCATCGAATCAATCACTGGAACATGGATGGCGATATGCATACACATTCTCGATTCATAAAGAAGCATACATATTTTCGCAGCAAAAAACACAGAGCAGTATTCGTCTAAAGAAAGAAAAAGAAACAGAGACTGGATAGAAACAAAATCTGTATTGACAGCTACACGCTCTCCTCACGAAGTTGATCCGCGTTAAGGTAAGAATCGACTGCCATCTAGTTTTGGGATCAGGACCGGCAGTTGCCACTTGGTCTGACCTGGGAGCATATTTTCAGAGGCCAACAGCAGGATGCAAACATGGGGAGTCGAATAGCAGCTTGTGATATATAGCCCATTAGATCTTCCACTCCTCCTCCATTCTGAAAGTATGTTTTCGCAGGATGGCAACAATATCAGAAATTCCAAGTATATGTTGAACATGTAACATGATACTTATAACAGGAGTTGTTGCTGAACTGACCAGTTATGAGCATGACCTCAGTCCGGTCCACACTTCAGATATCTTGGAGTGTCGAGGGCTCCAGGAACCGCTAGCTTTTGGCTGGCTCGAAAAGGGCTCGATCCCATGGCTACCAACTTGACCTCAGAACATCCACTGTTCTTGGCAAGTACTGGATATTAGGACGTTTGTTTACTTTAGCTGCAAGTGGCGCCCTGCTGATCAAATCTCATGTCCTGGGCTTGTAGATATAAAGGTATCAGAAATCTGGAAAAGGCCGCCGTTTTGAAGGAACACTAATTTCATTCTAGCATATTCACCGAAATTAATGCCAGGATGTATCTTGCTCCTTGCTAGTTGAAATTTTGGACCAATCAGACAGTGTACCATAAGTCAAGCTGCATTATGTGTTGCTCCAGCCTGTTCCATGTTGAGAAAGTCTAGTGTCCTGCAGAGTTAGATTCCTCAAATTTCACATACAAAACAGGAGGGTTTAATTTCACACGCTAAAGTTTCTAATGCTCAGAGTCTATCTAAAAGCTTTAGGCTACAGTTAAGAAATTTGTTAGTTTATATAGAAATATTGTTTCAGACACTTGATGTGCTCAACAAACAAAAACATATAGAGTTGAGTTGAGCTGTACCCGCATGGTGGTAGAAGCAGGCACCAAGAAGTGGTGAGGATTCGAAGTAAAATTGAGACGAGAGCATCACTAATAGAAGAAAGAGGAGAGAAGCATCAGCAGGTGCACAGCTGACAATAATGGCTGTTAGCGATAAAGAAAGAAAACGCGAGATGAATATTGTTAGTTCCAATCTAGTGGAAGTTAATTGGGCACTTGTGCTGATAGATACCTTAAATTTGGGAGAGCGGCCCCAATTAGGAAATGCGAGCAGCATCAGCATGAATTATAGGTGTACAGCAGATCATCGAGGCTGTTAGAGAGAAAGAAAGAGGTGAATATTGTAGTAGCGGGAATTATGACACCCATAAGCAGAGAAGAGAAGATAATTAGCTGACCTGATGGTGTTCATCGTAGGCATGGCCACCGCTTTTGATTGTGCACTCTCTTGCACAATACAAGTCTCGAGGGGGAGGGGTGGTTCCTCTTCGTCCTGTGTTTCAACAACATCAGATTCTCAAACGCTGTCCCCCAAGTCATGCTCGCTGCGGTCTTCTTCGAGTTGCAGCACGGGATGGTTAGGATGTTTGTCCACTTCAGCTTCCAGCATACCAAGGTTCGCCACTCTGCCTTTTCTACCAAGTGAAATCTGCTTGAGCACTGGAAGGTGATCGATACCAATGATCCCTGATTGCAAATCACAAAGACTGAATTCAAGCATTTCCATCTGGGGCAAGGCGCCTTTTTCGAATCCCACATCCCTCAGTTTATCCAGGTCATTAATGCAAAGTTTTCTGAGATTGACAAATGATCTCGCTCTGAACACTAACTTCTTCCCAACATGAGCACGTACACCTAGACTGAGAAGTATGAGCTTTGGAAGCCCCCCTAGCATTTCCGTGACTTGGTCTTCCTTCAGTTCGCTCCACCTCAAGTGAATCTTCACCAGATGCTTCAGACCTCCAACCCACTCGGGCATTCTTTCTCCAAGACGACCATACAACTTAAAGTTCTTTAACAGGGCAGGAGGGGATGAAATATCATGCAACCACTCGAGTGTACTTCCAGTGTAGTCAGCATCCACACTAAGAGAACGCAGGGAAGAGAGTTTCCCTATTGCGGCACAGAGATACTGTATCTTGCATTTTTGCTCGGCACACATTCTTATTGCCACACTTAGTTTTCTTAGCTGAATAAGCTCCCCCAACTCTTTAACTGCTTTTTTGCTGGTTTGATTGATGTCCACCACCTCTAGTATCTGTAGCTCCTTTAAGTTGCCGATCCCTCTTGGAACCCTCACACCCTTTGAGTTGGACCACCGGCTAGAGTATGCCGTATGTAGCTGAGCAGTTATCATCGCATGATAATCAGGGTCAACCGAAGGTGTGCATAGCATAGGCAGGCGTAATGTGTCCATCAAACAGTCCATGGGGCGATCTATATCAAAACGTATGTACCAGGACGATAGTCTGCTACAACGAACGCTTCGGAGACTATGGAGTTCACTGATCTCAGTTGGTAGTGCTGTAATATAACTTTTTCTAATATCCAAGTTCTGCAACCCTCTTAATTTCCTTATAGACTTTGGAAGTGCATATATACTTGACATTCCCTGTAAATTCACATATTTCAAATGGCACAACAACCCAATGTTGTTGATATCTATTTGTCTAATTGGAAATAGTGTATTCTTTAGATCCAAGGCTCTAAGCATCCTCATGTTGGTTGAACAAACTGAAATTGAGGTCTCTGTGGGTCTCTCACCAAACATCGTTAGTGACCGAACATGGCTGCAATCCATGCCAATATTTTGGCACTTGCTACCATGGTATGCTACATGTCGGTAATTCCCCTCTATTATACTGGCTTCACTATCTCGTACCAGGTGCACAAAGTTTTCATCTCTAGAAATCGAAACCATTACATCACGCATGATATCATGGACCCGACAACTCTTAACAATTCCTTCTATGTTCACTCTTGATGGTTGAATCATGTTTCGATTCATTAGCTCAGTGAAATAACGTATTCCAACATCCACAATGTTCACTCCACCATTACCTGTAACAAACCCCTCCGCTACCCATCTATCGACCAAATGACTTCTCTTGATTTCAAAATCCTCCGGAAAGATGCTTAAATACAGAAAGCATGATTTAAGATGAGATGGCATGTGGTTGTAACTTAGAGTAACCATCCTCCTCATTGCTTCAAGGCTTGGGTTACTCTCAAGCTCGAATGGGATTTCCTTATATATGCTTTCCCACATTTCGATTGCTTTGGTAGCAAGCATGCCTCCTATGGCAAGTATAGCCAGCGGTAAACAACCACACTTTTTTACTACTTTAGAAACCATCGTCCTCATGTCCTCATCATTTTCTATGTCTTTGCGTGTCTTCCCTGTCTTTCTGAGTAGCAGATTCGTGGCTTCTTCTATTTGCAGGGGCTTAAGGTGGTAAATATGAGACTCGGTAGTACACTCGTGAGCTAGGCCAATGTCGCGTGTTGTTACTATTATCCGACTACCTTTGATGTTACTACTGGGAATAGCAATATCTTTTATCAACCTCCAGGCATCTACGGACCACAAGTCATCAAGAACAATAAAGTACCTCTTATCCAGTAGCTTTTCCATGAGGTAGCTGGTCAGATCATCTATTTGCACTATTTTACCCTCAAGTTCCTTCAAATATTGCTTCAATTCTTCATTTCCAAAAAGTTGCATGATCATGTCCTTGAGCATCTCTATCTTGGAAAATGTTTGTGAGACTGTGATCCAAGCACGGTAAGAAAAATTATTCAAAATAGCTTCCTTACATTCATATGTCTTTCTTGCAAGAGTAGTCTTTCCTAAACCACCCATGCCAACAACAAATACCACCTTGGCAAGACCAACTTTAGTGTTGACATCCATCAACTTAATCAATTCGCCCTTAGGCTTGGAAAAGCCAACAAGCTCTGCTTCATCAATGTTACTAGCCGAGTGATTGCGAATATCTTCCATGTGGGAATTTACTTCCTCAATGTCACCGGACACATCCATTCTTATCAAGTTGTAGCGTGTGTTCCTGACGCTTACTTCTTCAACTCTTATTTTGAGATCGTGAATCTGTATGGCTATCCGATGGCGATCTTTGAGCTTCATGAGCCTACATAAGAAGCTTTGGCTTTCCACGTGCACCATGAACTCACTGAGGCAATCTTCAATATTGTATGACAGATCCCTTACTTGTTTTGCCCAGACCTTTAGTAACACGTCTTTCTTCTTTATTGTTTCAGCTACCTCGAGGAATGCCTGCATTGTCTCGAGCTCATCTTTGATGAACCTATGAAAGCAATGTTTAAAGGAAAATGAGCGCTAGCATAACTCATGTCATTCGACAACTAATGGAGAGTGGAGGAGTGCATCTCTGGATTCACAGATATCAAGGTAGCTAGCTGACGTCACTACTGAAACAGGGCCCTACCACGATGGCCTAAACTATGCGGACGGCCCCCGTCGGCATAAACAGAGGTATGCCGACAACCTTGACTAGGCCGTTGGCGTATATAAGCCGTCGACCTATCCCCAGGTATGCCGACTGGGGTCAGACCATCGGCTTACCTATCTGCGAGGAACAACCAGCGACCGCCACGTGGCGGGGGTATGCCGACGGTCAGACCGTCGGCTTACCTCACTGCCAGGAACAACCAGCGGCCGCCACGTGGCGGGGGGTAAGCCGACGGCCTGGCCGTTGGCTTACCCCTGACACGTGGTCTCCTGTGATAGGGTTGGCGTGGTGACGGCGCCGTAAGTTGTCGTCTCGTAAATTTCCGTGTCGACGGTGTATCTATGTCGACGGCCATATGAAAGCTGCCGGCATATGCACCTATGCCGACGGTCCGACAAGACTATGCTGACGTAATCGACGGGTCTATGCCGACTGCAGTCGTCGACATAGACCTATACTGACGGCATACGGCCTATACCGACCGGGCCGTTGGCATAGAGGGTTATTGCGGTAGTGCGTGGCTGTTTGGTCATTAATTTTGACCAAAGGGACTAGCTATCCAGGAATGTTTTTGGGAGCAACATTTCATAATATGTAAAAAAAGTACTAAATGATATGTTTACTGACGTGAACAAAGTAAGAAGCAGCTAGAGTCAACGCAAATTAACACATATAT
The DNA here is from genome assembly GCA_963921465.1 of Triticum timopheevii. NCBI lineage: Eukaryota > Viridiplantae > Streptophyta > Magnoliopsida > Poales > Poaceae > Triticum > Triticum timopheevii. Next base: position 19,391,006 of record OY997274.1, read on the forward strand.
ACTACATAGTACATACCAGATATCCTTTCTGACGCCGAGGAGGAGGCCCACCTCGGCGGCAGCGGCAGAGGTGGCCACGGTGATGGCGCCTCTCAGCATCAACCTGGCCATGCTAACCACCGTTTCCCCCATCTCCAACCGCCCTGCGACCCTCTAACAACAGAGTTGAAAGTTGACGATCGCTGGCCGTGTTGAGGACTTCCACTTAAGTAGGTTGCAGCCTCGGGGCACTCTTTCTGTTTCTTATATAGAGCGTACAAACCTGCCTCCAGTAAATTTATGTTGGCGATTAATGCGATGTCGAATGTGGCCTTCAGTAGCTACTACATTAGCATATACTAGTACTACCAAATAGCCAAAGCATAACATCCAGGAGACGACGGAGGGCACGAGAGCGCGCACACGCAGCTGTGAGTTGGTGGTCACACCCAGACGCGGCCTCGGATACGACGTTGGTCCTGCTCGACCTTCTTGTCCTGGCCAACAACTGCGTCATGCTCCTCTACCTTGACGAAGGAAACTTCCTCCTCCGCCGTTCTGGATGAGTGCGCGCGCGTGCGAGTACGTATGACGAGATCATCTTCTTCCTTGCTTTGAACGCACATCATTTTTTCGATAAAGGGCGATTTTATTAATTCAAAATGTAGCATCAAGTGGGTACAGAGCATTATGAGTAACACCCGGCCTAACTAGGATGCACACAGCCAAATCCGAAAGTCTGACCAAAAAAATCATCAAATAAAAACCAACGAAACGGCAACAGTAGAGTCCTATAGACCGACACTATGCCTATGTCGAAGAAGATGGTGAGTCGATCCGAAGGTTATGCTGCCACCCATGTCGGGAAAAAACCTCCATAGCCACAGCGATTGGTACTCCGGTCGTTGTAGAATAGACCACGTACGTAGCGGTTGAACGCACACCATTGGGTTGTGCCCAGCATCGAAGCCGCCGTCACAGATGGAATCCGCAGAGGGAGAGAACGGGGCAGAGCAATTGGATAAGAATCCGGAAAGTAGTACTCCCTCGGTCTTATAATGTAAAATGTTTCTTTTTTCACTACACTACAGTAAAAAAAAATATTATGGGACGGAGGGAGTAGCTACTAAATCTATCAAATGTTTGAGGTTGGTGGAAAATTCAATCAAAAATAACATCCCAGGAGATCTGCACCCAAGAGTAGAAAATCAACTCTCATAAGAGCATCTCCAAAATATGATGTAGATACAAAAATATCTAACATTTGCATCTTCGAGGCCTAAAAATCCCTCTTTAACAGATGATGTATATATAAAAAAAATTACATTCCACCTGCCGAAGATGTAAAATACAACACCTAGAGATGCAAATTAGCATCTCCACCTACAGGAGATGAGAAAGCGGCGGCCGCACGCCAACTGCCCAACTGCCTTCAGTTTGCTTCTGCCTGCCCGACGGCTACCCAACTATGCCGCCGGCAACTTCGCTAAAAATCACTGCTGCCGCCGCCGCCCGCCCGGCCAGCTCCGATCCCGCCACGACTCCGCCCGCCTGTCCCTCGCCGCCTGCCCGCCGGAGTAGCGATGCCTGTCCCCTGCAGCCGCCAATTCAATTTCGGCTACTGCTTCGAATCAAAGATTCGTCGTAGGTCTGGCTGTCATAATGGCATCGACGGCACTACAGTGCAAGGGTTGGGCTTTCTGCTAGCCTTGACCCACCGCCGGAGCTAGTGGAGGCGCGCCACGCCGCCCGCTAGCCTCGACCCACTCATTTTTGTTGAGCATAATAGTAGATATCGTAACTCTCATCTGTAAAAAAAAAAAGAGAAGACATCGTCATAACTCAAACTCAGACCCCATAATAACTGATTATTTTTATTGGTTAAATCTGCATGCGTTTCATACGGAAACCACGCCAACACATCTGTCTAATGCATCTGGTTAATTCGCCCAGCTAACTTCACATGTCTAAAAAGCGCTTCCCCTCGTATATATATTTCACCCAGTCTTTACGTGCACATGCAGGAAAGCTCGACATCTCAGCTTTACACTTTTCACATCACTTTCTTGAATGTTTCATATAATAAACACGTTACAATGCACAAAAACATCGGAGAACATGTATGACTAGGAGGCATAGCGAAAGAAACAAATACAGTGTTTATGTCTTCAGCATGTAGCGAGAACCATCATTTTGCTACAGCTATGTTTTTTCCATACATGTATGCGTCATATCAAACAAGAGGGCCTTTGACATCTTAGTACTTGTTATACATTACATGACGAGGCTGGTTGGGCAGGTCGTGCTGGTTTACCACCGCACAGTCAACCGCAAGAATCTTCGACCTAGTCGACGATTGTGAATGTAGTTCTAAGGAACCAGATGAGCAATACGTGCGAGTTGTTAACCAGAGAATTCTTACTTTCAATTTTTGTTGACAACAAAAATGTGTAAGAAATAATTTACGAAGCTGCTTTGAGCATTTACTAGAATAAGTGCTACTAGACTCCTTATGCACTAGAGATGAAAACAAAGAAATTTCAACAAATATTCAGTATTTACCTTCAAAATTGAAAAATCATGGATTACGCAAGGATAGCTAAAAAAATCCAGCATTTTCGTTGACCCAAAATGGAAGACTTTACATGTATCGAAGGCTCTGCTCCCTACGGGAAGCTAGGCAGCGACGAACGAAGTTTTCAGTCCGGAATCAAGGAGGTTTTCAGTGTCGAATCAATGTCTATTGATGTGTATGCGTGCACGTCTAATTTATACTTGCTAATATTTGAAGGTAAATGAGAAACTACACCATGTATATTTTTCTTTGAGAATTACACCATGTACATATAGGAGCATGGAGTTGGACCGGGGAGACAGTAAGTAAAGATACGGTCATGAAGTGGGCCCATGCAACCAGTTTCAAGGTACCCTGTATTTATTCTAGATATTTTTTGACATGGAATATTTCAAAATGGAGAAAAGCCATGTATTGCATTTTTCAAAGTGGAAACAATTTGTTCAGATTTTTCTCTTGATCACAATGCTAGACATCATAACCCAGACCATGTGAAAAGTGAAATTGAATGGTAAAATCTTGATTTCTTTTAAAAAAACTACACTACCACCTCTACAACTGCAATTTGTTAATTTCCCCACCTACCCTCACATGTCTAAACAATACCTTCCCCTCCTATATATTTGACCACATCTTTGCCTGCAAACACATGAAAGCCCGCATCTCTCTTTTGTCAGTGTTTTACACTTCCACAATGCTCTCTCTTGAACATTTTGTATAATAACTAGGTTTTAGTGCGCACAAACATGGGGCTTAGGGTGGATACAACATCAAGACGATATTAGAAAATATGACTAGGAGGCATAGGGAAAGAAACAAATACTAGGGCGGCAGCATAACCACGTTGTAGGAACCATTGTGCTGCAACCATGTTGCTTTACCTATGCATGTATCGAACATGCTAGGGTTCCATGGATTATGCAAGACGATATTGTTGAAGCAACAACAGCAGGAGAAGAGCTTCTGGGCAGTGGAGGCTTCTCGGATGCCGTTGTCCACCTTGCATCTCTGTCGCGCTATGCTCGGAGGTTAGCCGTCTTCTATGCATGCCCATGTCTCTGCCCCTAACTTTGGGGAAACCTTCTAGACAGCCTTCTTCAAGGGACCACTATTCCGTTCACTTTGTACCATGACCTCCTCACGTTTATTGGTACATGATGTTCTTGGCAAGCAGCCTTCTCCTTGGACACATTAAAATTTACATTCGCGTCTCCGCAACCATCTTTTTTGCCTGACATGTTTCTCCATCACAGTTCTTAACCTTACACCCTGTTTGGATATAGACATTCTGGTCTACAATTCGTAAGTGGCATTTTCAAGGCCCCATATAAGATTTTCTGCAAAGCATCCGGCCAATCCAGCCTCCCCCATTCACTTCTCATGCCTCTGCTCCATACAATGCTGGATGTCATGGACTTTGTAGGATGCTGAAAGGGTTATCTCAATATTGCCTCTTTGTCGATGTCAGCACAAGTGCTCAAGTTAGACAAAAGCTAGAATTTGGTAATAGGGTGGCAAAGAGAAAAAGATCAAATCCCACATAACATCACATAGCCATGTTTCTGTACACTCCCTCCGCCGCAAAGATGTAAAGGGAAATACCACTTTCGTATTTATGGTGGGTCGCTCACCAGGACATATCGCTCACCAGAACATATATGTCGTATGTTCGGCTATCCTACCCATCAGTCGCTCAAATGAAAAAACAAAAAGAAAACCAAAGGCCCCTCCCTATCCTAAACTCTTACTATCCACAGCCACCATATCGACTCCGGCCGGCGGCCATCTCTAGTCGTCGGGGTTAGGCTCATCGGCGTCGTCGCACGAGGCGCTGTCCACGCCCCCTCCTCGCATACGGCATTGTCCACGCCCCCTCCTCGCATACGGCGTCGTGTTCGCTGCCCTTACCGCAATTGGTCGCCACCACGACGTCCTTGGTGCTCTCCTACGCATGTGTCACCGCCCCTCGTGGAAGGCGTCATTGAGGCACTTTGGCCTCTCCCAGGCCGTCAATCAAGATAAGGACGAAGTCGACACCAGGCCTGCATTTGATCAACAGAAGTTTTAATTTTGCCTCTTAGGTTATGCCACTAACGTGACCCTTCAAAATCTATGAGGTTATTCTATTTTGTTTATGTATGCCGTTTTGTTCTTTTGTTAGCAGGCTCGTGGAGAAATATCATGACACGGCCATCAAATCCAGACACTGTGTTAACTAATATTTTCTCTAGATCGAAAAACTAAGTACAATGTACACGCACACCAACACCTCACGCACGTATTCACAGAACACCTACTAAAACGGAGTCGTGGATTTTCAAAATTCACAAAAGGCGCCTCAGGAAATGCCCACAAGTTTGAGCTTTGCTGGGCTAATTTTCATCTTTATTAGAGATTTTTGTTGTTCATGTCTTTGTACTTTTTTTACTGACTCAGAAAACATAGATTGCTGGTTTTAATACTACTACTGCGGTATAACCATTGTTTTCATACAAGGGACAACGCAAAATAGAATACAAGCCACCCCTCTACATTCAACGAGCGAGGAAGCAGAGTGTGTGCGGAGGCAGTGATGGGGAGCCGGAGGACATCGCCGCGGCGGGCCTCTGCCGCATCGACACCGTCACCTTGAGCTCTCCTTCCACTTCTCTTGAGGTACGTACGCTCCATCAACTTCTATCGCCCCCTCCCTAGCTAGTAGCCTGGACTGGAGTGCCCTCCTATCACGCAAGAGCCCTAGAACTAGGGAGAGAAACACGAGACCCCCGACCAAGTGACGCCCCGTTGCTAGTCCGGGAGACCGGATGTTAGACGAATGCGCGTGCGTGCGTGTGCCAGACGAGTCGGGCATGGTCTGGTCCGTGTCAGGCCGCGCGTGTGATGGGGTTGGTTCGACGGATGCGCGGGGGTGTGGCCGCGCCGGGCGCTGGACCCAGTCACGTCCCGTGGCGTGCGTGCGCGGCGGGCGTGGGAGCTGGGAGCATGGGGCGTGCGCGAGGTGGGCAGCTGGGCTGCTGTGGGAGCGGTAGTGGCCGTTGGCGCATGCATGTATAAGTCCCCGTCCTCCGTGTTGTAGTCTGTGGCTGACTACGTGCTCAGGAAAGAAATCAAGTGGCCGTTCGTGCGGCCGGCGGCTTTGGTGCGCCAGGCAAATCCTGCTGCGTTCTCCTTGTTCTTCCCCCTTCTTTCTTCTACGTCCGTGCGAGAGAAAGAGGGAGAGCTCAGGTGAGGAGGAGAGCTAGGGCTAGACAACAACAACTGGTATACAGAGCTTCGGTTCGGGCGATCACCGGCGACCATGACGCTCGTCCCACACGGCGGTGGTGCGGGCGGAGCGGTGTCGGTGGCGATGCCGATGTTCACGCCGGACAACTACACGGTGTGGGCGATCAAGGCGCAGGCGATACTCGACGCCCACACTGTGTGGGAGGCGGTGGCGCCGGGCGACGCGGTGGTGAACAGCAAGAAGTGCAAGACGGCGCGGGCGATGATCCTCGGCGCGCTGTCGGGCCGACGCATGGGCACCACGCCCCGAGCGACCAATGTAGCAGGGGCGCCCGATCTGAGACAGTCAACGAGCCTGACGCCGCTGGGGACGAGGCCGGCGAGGTAGACCGCAGGGCCGCCATCCGGGTGCGGCGATGACGGGTGGCATGGATCAAGGGCGGGCTGACGTGCGTACGACGGCTATGATAGGCCGCCGCATGGCGCGAGGCCTCCGGGTCGGGGCGATGCAGGTGTCCCGGTCGGAGAGGGCGGTGACGGCCGGCGTAGATCGACGAGCAGGCCGGCGCGCGGACGACGGCCGCGAGGGGCCGCATGTCACGGAGGCCGCCGTGTCGGTGTCGGAGTAGATGCGCACGGGGGTCGACGGCGGCGCCAGGCGACGCAAACCGATCAAGCATAGATCGGAAGACCAAAAAGAAATAGCCGATCAAAGCGACCGGCGACAGAGAGAAAATCCGGATCAAAGGATCTAGGGCAGCCGGTCAACATGACCAGCGGACGAACCCTAGGTACGGGCGGTGCGGCCCCGACGACGGTCATGGAGACCGACCGTCCCGGGGGCGGCGCGCGGGCGGAAGCGTCGGGTGGCGGCTAGGGTTTGGATCGGTTAGGCTGATACCATGTTAAAAGAGGGAGAGAGGAAAATTACAGAATATGATGAATCACTACTGGAATTTTCACGTATGCCTAGTGTCATGCTCTTCGCCGAGTGTTAAAACACGGACACTCGGCAAAGAAAACTTTGTCGGGCGCCACTCTCGGCAAATCCAGCTTCACGGCAAACTGCCTTCTTTGCCGTCACTGCCCACGGCAAACCCTGCAGACGCCGAGAGCCACTCACAGCAAAGAGGAGCCACGTGGCACTAGTAGAAAAGGGGGCATCAGTCCCGGTTCGTAAGGGCCTTTAGTCCCGGTTCTTGAACCGGGACTAAAGGGTCGTGACTAATGCCCCCCCCCCCCCTTTAGTCCCGGTTCTAACACAGAACCGGGACTAAAGGTCGCGGCCACGTGGAGCTCCACCTTTAGTCCCGGTTGGTAACACCAACCAGGACTAAAGGAAATTTTATGATTTTTTTTGAATTTTTTTAATTATTTTTTATTTTCAAATTTCTGAATTATTTTAACCTCTAATCTCTAATCACCACCCCTCATCACTGCTCAATTTATCCTCTAATCTCTAATCACCCCTCATCATTCCAAATCATCTAACTTCCCGAACGGTCACCCATCCTCCCATTCCCCTAGCCTGAGCACGCTTAACTTCCGGGTTCTATTCTCCCTCGTTTCCAAGTCTGCACTTGTTGTTTTCCTGACAATAGTAAGATGTCAATCCTATTAACCCTCAGGAATTTTGCTTGAGCATGAAGTGACACATTTCACTGTTTGAGTTTGAAACTATTGTTTTAAAAAATAATAATTATTTAGTAACACTAATATTTCTTGAATAATTAGTTTGACCATTGTTTGACCACAGTTTGACCACAGTTTGACCAGATTTCACCAAAATTCAAAATAACTGAAATAATTATTTAGGAAGACTAATATTCTAGAATAATTAGTTTGACCATTGTTTGACCACAGTTTGAAATTTTTTCGATTTTTTCCACTCTAGATCTTAAAAGCCCCATAACTTTTTTTCTGTTAGGTTTTTGAGGATTTTGAAAATGTTTAACGGGGATCCCCCTATTAAATTTGGATGTAACTTTTCGGGTAGATGAATTTTCATATAAAAAACTTTTTCATCCGAGTTAGTATGCAAAAGTTATGCCCATTTTATTAAATTCTAGAGAGATTTTGCAAATAAAGTCGAAATTCACATTTGCAAATTATCCCAACAACTAGACCACATATCACATGGGAAACTTATTTTTTGACATTTTCATCATTTTCCAGGCGATCCACGGGGGGGGGGGGGGGGGGGTGGAGTTTGAAAATGGGACCTTTAGTACCGGTTCGTGCCATGAACCGGTACTAATGCCTCAATCCCCATTAGTACTAGTTGGTGGCTTGAACCGGGACTAAAGGTCTAACCTTTAGTACCGGTTGGTGCCACGAGCCGGTACTAATGGGCATCGCACCCTTTAGTCCCGGTTCGTGGCACCAACCGGGACTAAAAGGTCCAGACGAACCGGGACAAATGGCCCACGTGGCCCCTGGGCGCACGAACCGGGACTAATGCCCCCATTAGCCTCGGTTCTAGACTGATGGGCTAACCCGGCCTGGACCAAAGCCCTCTTTTCTACTAGAGTGGCATGCCCGTCCGCAACAGACGGCTCCATCGGTTAATTTCGAGGCCAACGGAGCAACAGGACCCGCACTTCCTCCACAAACCGAACACATTCCCTCTCGATACCCATAGACTATCTCGAAGAACAGGCCTAGACTTGGTCTGTAATCTCATGATGACATGCACTAATACGGAGAAGCAGTTATTCATCGTGGACTACACCCTCTCGGTGCCGAACAATGCCCTGGACCGCCGGGGCTACCGGATGGGTGCTCGATCTCTAGAGATAGCCCGAGGGGGGGGGGGGAGGGCACCCGTACATGCGTGTGTCCCATGCATATGCATGCAGGGGTGGTGTGCTATTTGAATAAGCAACGCACCTCCTTGACCTGGCACGACCCTCAGAAACCACACACATGGGCGGGAACGTCGAGGACCGACTCCGTTCGTCCCTAAGAAAGAGTCTTCGATGGGTGATCCCATGACAGAACGAGCCTAGACTTGGTCTGTCATCTCGCGATGACATGCACTAACACGGAGAAGCAGTGGAAGGGAAGAGATCTAGGTTAGATGCTTTACCGAGAGCTTTACCGAGAGTGACTCTCGGAAAAGTTGGCCATTACCGAGAGCCGATAATCGACCCTCGGTAACCATTGCTCTAATTTTCCCCCCGCCTCTTCTGCTTCTCCGGCGGTTTGTACGTCCGTCGGATCTCACTCTCCAGTCCACGCCCCACCCTTTTTTTTAGAATCCCACCCTTTGTAGAGTACTGTGAGTCGGGCCGGCGTGCTGCCAAAGCCCAGCTAAAGATGGCCCGGATCTCGCGCGCACAATACAAGGCCCAACGAAGGAGGCAACGACTATTTATCGCATTAAGCGAGTCGGATGTCTCCCGTAAACCTGCATGGGCAGCCCCAACAGTGCGTCTAAATCTTGAATCTTTTTTACTGTTGGATTCTTCTCGTCGAGATCTTGAAAACTATATCCCATATTGATAGGTTTTGAAAAAAAATATTCGCGAGAAAAACCGGATGGAAAAATCAAACTGGGAGCACTTTTTTTTCTTTCCTAAAGAGGCACGGCCTTCCCTCTGCGAAAGCACAACTGCGCCTCTCGCGGAGGCAAGACCGTGCCTCTCGCAGAACAAAATAAATAAATAAATAAAACCCTTTTTTTGTTTCCGAGAGGCACAACCGTGCCTCTCGCGAAAGCACAACTTCTTGATTATTTTTTTAAAATACATGATCAACTTTTTTCGTATGCAGTTGTTAGTTATAGATTATTTTTATACGTCAAAAATATATTTTCAATAAATATTTAAGACTTTATAATTATTTGGGTAATATTTTTTCACATGTTTTGAAAGTGTTTTTTAATATATATAATAGAATTTTTAAAAGCATAAACAAAAGGAATAAAAGAAAGAAAATGAAAGGAAAAAAGAAACCAAAATAGAAAAAAAAACTGAAACCTGAACAGAACAGTGAAAAACATGAAAAAAAACGAAAAAATAAACCCCGCAAGAAACAAGGAAACAGCAGCGAAACAAATCTGTACGTGGGCCGGCCAAGTGGCGCATTGCTTCAGCGAAGGACCATCCTTTTGACGCCTGCGGGCGTCAAATAGTATCTGCCCCCAACGGTCACTTTCGGCGCTCTCAGCCGCCGCCACGTGTCGCGCTCAGGGAGCTCTTTCTGATTTATTTATTTTTGCATTTTTGGAGGCATTTTTTGCCTTTTAGATGTTTTTTTTTCTTTTTTTGCTTTTCCGTTTTCTACCGGGCGTTCTTAACTTTTGGAAAAAAAAAATGTAACAAGAAATTTACGCAAAAAAGACAGATAGTGAGCATGATAAATTTGGTTACAACTACAACATATCAGTACTCCGATGAAACAAATTTACATAGAGAGGGAGGTCACAAAAGAATAATGAAATGGAAAGTTATGTGAGCCCGCCGGTTGTACTCCATCTCAGGCCAGACTACAATTACATTACATGGACTATGTGATATTGATACTCGATACTACTATGCCTCTACATGAACAGGAGAAACTACGTGTACAAATCTAACCAGACTTCAACAAAAAACAGTGGTACATTTCATTTCATTATTGGTTTTTCATTTTACTTCATTTCTTTGTTGATTTTCATAGGTTTATTTTTTACACATGTAGAAAAATAGTACATATTCAACATTGTCATATGCATCAGGCACATATTTTATACACACATTTAACATCTTAAAATAGAGGGTTAAGATTTTTCAAAACTTTTATTTTTTATGTCTAGTTTTCTGCATACACATTGCAATTTTTTTCCAGATCTAAAACATCTTTTTAATATGTGTTTAATATATTTCAGTTACAGTATTAACATTTTTTGAATACCTGGTCAATATTGTTTAAATACACAATGAACATTTATTAAAGACAATAAATATTTTTCACACACAACCTACATTTTTTGCGTAGTCATCACGAACATTTCTATATATATATTTTTAAGTTTTTTCACATACATAATTAAAATTGTGAAAATATCTGTTTCTGTGCCTACTTTTATTTAATGTACTTTGTACATTTTTGTATACAGCAGGAATATTTGTCTGATACATATCAGGAATATATTTGTGACACACTTTTCACATTTTTAAAAGGCACGATCAACATTTTTTTCATACACATTGTGTTTTGGATACATGACAAACATTTCTATACACATTTAATATTTTTTAAATTTTTGATTAATTTGTTTCAAATACATGATCAACTTTTTTTATACAGAACATATATGTTTGTTGTATTTTTTTGTATACATTAGAAACATATTTTCTATACACATTTAACACTTCTATAAATATTTGGTTAATATATTTCCACTTGTTTTGTGTAAAGTGTTTTTAAATATATATTATAGAATATTTTAAAGCATAAACAAAAGTAAATGAAAAAGAAATAAAAAACAGAAACAAAAAACGTGAAAAACAAAAGAAAAAAGAGGCCCGGTGGCTTCTTCCGCACAGAGTCGGCCAATTTAGTGACGCGCCTGAGGCGAGGGCATGCTAGGTCTCACTATAAACAAGACATTGCGCTGCCGTTAGTTGGTCACCTCGGGTAGCAACAGTACTGTATCTTGGCCGACCACCGACTCCATCCGAGCTCTTGCAACCAGAACGGCCCGGGATGGTCGCACACCTACATGATGGACAAACCAGGAAAACGCGAAACCAGGGTTTAAATCTGCAATCAACATTTTTTGGGGTAAAGCCAAAATTTATTGATCATAGTCCATAGACAGTGGGATACCTACCGGCAACGGCGGAGCTATGTTGGGGCCTATGGGGGCCGTGGCCCCCCCAGCTTTGGAGAAAACCCTGAAGAATTTTTTTTGAAGGGGCAAGATGAGGTGAAAATTAGCCTTTTGCCCCCCCCCCCTGCTCTTTGTCATTTACGTTTCGCCCCCCAATGGTTTTGGTCTAGCTCCGCCACTGCCTTCCAGGACATTGGTCAACCTTGCTCTTTCCTAACATGGCTTGTTTAAGGTCAATCACTTTTCTTAGTTCTAAACTTTGTTCACCTCAGATGAGCAATGTAAAGTTGCTGAAAGCAAGAAAAGTCAGTACAACTTCGACAAGTTTGACAAAGCTTACCTTCATACTTTAATAAACCACACACAGACAAACCTGCTCATCTGTGCTGTCCGAGCAAAACCATGCACGGCTGACCGTTGGATGATAATTGTGACGATGGCGTTCAGGCAACTACGCGGACCAGTAGGCATGGTCCCATCCAGATCTTGAATTGCCGCAAGGCCAGGGTGCTCGGTTCCCTCTATATCTAGAGCCCAAGGTTTTTAAGGCCGCATAAAGCAATCAAGCCTTGTCTAAGGCGAACAAAAGACTAGGGTGCTGCCAGGACGCCTTAGCCCTAAAGGGCAAAGGACACCCAGTTCCATCCAGATCTGGAGTCGACATAGCGACTAAGGAGCACGGCAGCTCTGTCCAACTGCCACATCTTACGGTAGGAGAAGGTAGCCGCCGCCTCCACATTTGTGTCGCGTCGGAGAACGTAGGATGAAGCGCTTATCTGTTTTTCCTGTTTGTTATTTTAGGGGAAATCCAGGTAGAAAGTAGTTGATCATCAAGTTGCAGTTTTACTGCAATCAGTGTTAAAAATCTGAACATTTCAATATTTCCTTAATGCTTGTTCTGTGGCAAGAAAGATGCAACACTTGCCTTTTCTGTCTCTCAAATGTCGGTGAAATTTATCATCATTTTTTCCAAGGCACATTCATATTTGGGTGTCAATAGTTTATTATTTACTCTAGTATGTATTATGTTTATAGTTTCTACATACATTTTAAATATGTTGATGTAATTATCAATGGATGTACTAGTATTAGGTGAGTGAAAATACTGATCACAATTTATAATATATTTAACTCAAGTCAATTGCTATAACGGTTTGCTTGAATTCATAATTTCTGATGCACAATTTGAAGTACATGAAAAACATGGGAGCTCATTGATCTTGCCTATCCAAGTACTACATTACATCGGTTGCGCCCCCCAAATATTTTGGACACAATGGAATTTTTAAAATGTTCTTTTGGTCATGCTATCTTCTCCTCCGGCAGATCCCATGTCATTATGGACGTGCTCAGTGGCACTATGGTTGCAGCTCCACCTTGCCCATCTATTCAGCTCTGCTATAGAACATTCATATCTCCAGAAGCAAGGCTGGATTCATATCTGTTTGTCAGCGGTCCGCACTGCCTGTACGCTTGGCGAGTTGGGAGCCCCTCTTGGTTGCACTGTGATTTTCTACAGGCACATTTGATCCATGAGATGGTGGCCCTCAAAGGCCTGGTCATTGCGAGGATATGTGAAAAGCTGTACGTCATGCATTTGGCACCTCAGTTTCATGTTGAGGACTTGAGATACTAAGAGTTGCTTGCAGCGATAATATAAACCCATCCAAGCTTTCTGGAAAGTTGGTGGCTTGTGAAGACATGCTTCTCCTACTTGGTCGTAACAGGCAAGCCCTCTCCATCAACTTTTCAACTGAACCTGCAAAGTACATAAGGGTGGCAGATGGAGGCTTGTTGAAGTGGGCGTTCTTCTTTAGCGAGAAACGTATTGGCCAGCCACGACTGTTGGTGAACCCAGAGAGGATAGGGCTGAGGGGTGGACAGGTATACCAGTTGGATCAAAATGGCCGAGTATTTTCATTCCCAGCAGATGGCGAGCAAGATGGGGAGTGGGTGCCTGAACCTTGTTTTGCGAAGATCAACGCCCATCTTGCTGGCAGTACAACATCCTATGCATCTTGGGTATGAGATCGTGCCGAGCGGTTGTCTCCATGTAGCTGCCTGCACAGGGGAACTTGATGTTTCTGTTCAGTCGCTCGACAGGTAAACGCTTTGGCGCGAGATTGATGAAGACTTGTAAAATTATGTGTTTGCCATCCTGTGCTCCAGGAGTCAGAAACTTGTGCTACCTATTCTTGCTTCTGTTGAACCTTGTTGTGTACTTAATTCCATTTTGGATAAAAGAAACAGGGTTTACATCCTAAAATAAATGTCATGTGCCTGAGCTCATAGTTATATGTTTTGTTTGTTCCATGCATCTATCTGTAGCTTGCTTGTTCTCCTAATGGAGGTAATCGGAAATTTTTACATTTATATGCTAATTTTTTTTACATTGCATCCAGGAATTTTTTGGTAGCAAACTGAATGGTGGTGGTGTTCTTCGTGTGAATTGGAGACTGTTGTGCTGAATGCAGTATACCGCTTACAGTGTAGACAGCTTAGTTATACACCAGCAAAATGGATGGGCTGGACATGTAAATTCTTTTTTTTGGGACAATTCCATTTCTGCCTTTAACTGGAACCCACTACTCAAATTTGCCCCAAATTTCAATGCGTGCTCAAATTTACCCCTCTGCCGTTAGTTGCAGTTATAGAAATACCCTTCCGTACCGTTACCGTCCGGTCAAAGGTGTTTGACTGGCATCTGGCCGTTTTCTGGACTTTTTTACCCCTGCTTTCATGTGCCACTTACATGTGGGGTCCGTTGGGAATAACCAAAAAGAAAAAACAGACCCTCCTCCCTCTCCCTTACACGAGGGGCCAGTCGAAATAAAGAAAAAAATAAAAAAAACTGCCCATGTCCCATCCCTCACTCTCTCATCTCTCTCAATTCCGTTCTTCCCCACAACTGGCGCCGGCTCCCTCCTCCACTGAGCCACCGCCGCTGCCTCCCTCCTCCCAAGGGAAAGCTACAACCACCGCTGAAGTAGCCGCCGTGCGCCGCGCACCGCCCTTTCTCGCGTGCGCCCCAACATCCCTCTTCCTGATCTCGCGCCGCCGCCGCCGTGGATTGCGCAGCCTGAAGCTCGATGCCTCGGCCCTCCCTCTCCCCTCAGCGCCGCCGCATCCTCAGATCCTACTGGGCACAAGCCGCCGCCGGTTGCCTTCCTCCTCCACCCAGCGCCTCCCATCTCCCCCACCCCCGAGCTCCTCCAAGCGCCACCCCCGAGCTCATTATCGCCCTGCACGGCGAGATAGCATACAGATCTGGCCGTCCCAACCGTCGGCAACGACCAACTCGGGGAGCTCCGGCGAACTGCGCTGCTGGCAATGTCCACTGCCCTCATTTTTACTTTTTTAAAATAAAAAAACTAATTAGTACTGATATTAATTAAACTAATGACTGTTTATGAATCCTTTAAATAATTCTTATGGAAAATGATAAGACAATGACATGTAATTGTTTTTCTTTATTTTACTTTTGTTTTTCTTTCTGGCGGGTCCCACATGTAAGAGAGTCTATTTTATTTATTTATTATTTTTCTTGATGGGCCCACGTGTAAGAGAAAGAATATATTTTTTTCTTTATTTTGACATGCCCCACATGTAAGGGAGAGGGAGGAGGGTCTGTTTTTTCTTTTTGTTTATTCCCAACGGACCCCACATGTAAGTGGCACCTGAAAGCAAGGGTAAAAAAGTCCAGAAAATGGCCAGATGCCAGTCAAACACCTTTGACCAGACGGTAACGGCACGGAAGGGCATTTCTATAAGTGCAACTAACGGCAGAGGGGTAAATTTGAGCACACATTGAAATTAGGGGCAAATTTGAGTAGTGGGTTCCAGTTAGGGGCAGAAATGGAATTGTCCCTTTTTTTTTGAAGGGCAGGACATGTAAATTCTTGGAGGTTATGCATTACTAACCGGGTGGTTGTACATAGAACAAACATGTAACGGTATGGACTTGCATCCTCATGATTCCTTGTGACCTTGACACACTCCAGGTGCAATGTTCAGTTCAACAATGTAGCTGTCCTTAAGCTATGTTCTCGATCAGCAGTCATTGTACACATGCTCTGTTGCAGCGCCATAATGCTTGACCAGTAGTAACCTGAGCGAGCAGTACACATGATAGATACCAAGAAAAAGCACCAATAATTTTCTCATTGTACACATCCACCAGCAAAAGCGAGCCCCCCTTTTTGGTCACCCCTCATCCATCGGTAGATCGCCAGCCTCCTCCTAAGCCGGCTTCCCTACTGGGGGTGTTGTGGAGGCCTCGATCTACTTGTGGATCAATAGTTTCCCCTTCTTGAAACATTAGGTAGTTCTCTATGAGCACCTCCGAGAGATTCTTGATATTGACAAAGTCTTCATAGTCGCCTTCAGAGTCGATGGGAAAGTCTTCTCCCACTGAAGACACATCACCGGAAGGCGTGAAATAAAGTCAGAAAAATGTGAGCATCAATATCAAGTTTAGGACTTGAACTCTGGTGAGCTGGGGCCTCCTAACCATCCAACCACATGATTTCTATTCAACGCCCTTGAAGCCTTCTTAAATGCACCAACTATGAAGTGAGCTATTAGTTCGTTTTTTCTTTAGAACAATGTTTTTGTTCATTTTTTTGGGTTCAAAGTACTGTAAAAGACTAGTCTATAAAATAATACGTAGTATATTGTGAAATAAGAAAAATGTTCGCATAAAGAGATGTAAATGTACTATGAAAATGTCCTGCAAAAAAAGTATTTCTCCTATGAAAACTTTCATATATACAAAAAAATATTATTATCATTTGCATGGATTATCCGGGCCCAGTTTCTTTCCCCTCCATATAGTATTGTGCTTCTAACCGGGCCAGCCCTGCAGAGAAATAAGTCCAAGTGCAACAGGAGATGAGGTGAAGTGAACCTAAAGGTGGCAGCAGAAGAGCAATGGCGGCGGCAGAGGCTTCCTCGCCGTCGCCCCCGTCTCCCTCCGCTCCGATACAATCCACACCCTTCTTCGTCTGCTCGGAGGTAAGCTCGGGGTAGCAACCTATTTCAGGGAAATGCGGCGGCGGACTCGAGGGCACGGGCTGAAATGTCCTTCGCGCGCTCGAGCAGGCAGGATAGGGGAACCAACAAAAAGAGGGGTGGGGGGACCGTAGATATGGCGGACGACCGAATATACCGAATTTGTTTCGGGCAGAAAAATTGTCACCATCCCGTATGTCGGCGGTTATTATAGCAGACGAACTGTTTTTGCGGATCTGCTAGAGTTGCTCTTATGGCACTCTTTTAAATCTTAATTTGATGTTAGTCAAGGCTTTTTCATGTTTAGTCTTTGCAATTCTTTCAGGGATGTATGGATAAACTTCGTCATGCAAGAGGTGGACCTAGAGTTGAGGATTGCAAAAGACTTTGATGTAACTTCTAAAATGGCCTTTTCTTGTTCCATTTTTATTTGAACTCATATGCTTTGTCTAGTGTTAATAAAGTTGAATCATTTACTTAATAAAGTTGAATTATTTTTCTGTAGAACAATGTTTTCGTGCAAAAAACTTCTACAAAGTATTGTAAAAGACAAGTCTACAAAATAATACAAAGTATATTGTGAAGTAAAATAAAAAGTTCACATACAGAGATGTAAATGTACTATGAAAAAGTCCCGCAAAAAAAAAAACTGCTCCAAAATAATGTACTACTAGTATGAAAATTATCCTATATACAAAAAAATATTATTATCATTTGCATGGATTATCTGGGCCAAGTTTCTTTCTCCTTCCAGATAATTGTGCTTCTAACCGGGCCGGCCCAGCAGACAAATAAGTCAAGTGCGACAGGTGATGAGGTGAAGTGAACCTAGTCAACCTACATGTGGCAGCAGAAGAGCAATGGCGGCTGCGAAGGCTTCCTCGCCGTCGCCGCCGTCTCCCCCCTCCGCTCCGATATAATCCACGCACTTCTCCGTCTGCTCAGAGGTCAGCTAACCCCCCACGCCCCACCCCCCGCCTGTATGTCAAATCCTCCTTTACACTCACAGTTCAGTAGTTCGGTGTCATGTTTATTCTACCCACTTGCTCGATCGAAGAGTCGCTAGTGACGATATGACTGAAAATACGTTGAGAAAGAAGTAGATGGTCTTTCGTTGTCACCGGCTAATTTCTGCAAATGAAATGCAGAAACTGGAACCACACATCCTGGTACATCTAGATGATGAGGATATATATCAGTTGGTTACCGTGCCATGTGCTTGTTGTTTGTGTTAGGACCCAGTAAAACAAGTTCAGCTAAGGACTTAAGCTTGCAAAGAGAAAAATAAAAGTCAGAGCAATACGCTGTATATATTCAAGTCGGCCACCCGAATGAACCTCGTACTCATGTTTTTATCTTCTTCTCAATTATCTGTATCACAATCCCCCTGCAGGTGCCTGATGCCTTGTCTGATAGTTAATGAAGCAGAGACTGGATTTGCTAACAAATCAGGTATCTTTATATCTGTCTCATTATTATAATTCATCTTTGACCCCTGAAGGTGCCTTGGAACGTTATACGTCGTACTCACATCACAGGAACCAGACATCTATCATGGTATTTCCAGATGACGAGGATATCACTTACCGTGCCATGCGGTTGCCGTGTAAAGAGAAAAGTCAAAATAAAAGTAGTACACATTATATATACGAGTCAGCTAGCCGAGTGAAACTTCTATTAATGCTTCTTTTCTGAATTGTATGTATCACAAATTCACAATCACCAACCTACTGTCCTTGCAGTTTTGTAACCATCCATCCTTGACCCCTACACGTGACTGACGCTCTGTGTGATAGGTAACTGAAGCAAAGACTAGGCTAGCTTACAAATCAGGTACCTTTATTTGTCTCATTATAGGTCTCAGTCCCATCAGTGGAAGGGGAACCACACATCCTGCTATCTAGATGCTAAGAACATCCTGCTATCTAGATGAGAAGGACATCCCGGTATGTAGAATATCACTTACCGTGCCTTGCGGTTGCCGTATGTGTTAGGTTTCTGCAAGGATAAGACATATAGATCACATCAATGGTCCTAGTCAGTCTTCCCTCCACCGGTGACTTGTCCTCTGAACCCAAGGACAGACCCACTATAGAACAAGATCCAGACCGGAGTTCACAAGCATGCATACCTTCGTACCCAAATACCCGTACGAGAAAACCTACACTGAAATATGTCTGAGCTCAGGATTCTTGTCCAAGGAACTCTGATAGCTTTGTTGTGCCTGCTCCTCTCCTTTCCACCACCAGCCACAACCTCTCCCCTCCATGCACCAGCTTTGAACGGGAGCTGTGTCGCGTACGAGAGGAACGCGCTTCTCTCCATCAAGGAGAGCCTCTGGGAGCCCAGCATCAACCTCTCGTCATGGCAAGGTGAAGAATGCTGCAACTGGAAAGGTGTCAGGTGCAGCTACAAAACCGGCCACGTCGTCAAGCTCAATCTTCGTGGAAGTGCTCAAGGCTGCCTCAGATACTCTACGTATAGAGGTGCGATAAGTCACTCCTTGGTTACTTTGCAGCAACTAAGGTATCTAGACTTGAGCTGCAATAACTTCAACTGGACTGAGATACCGGAGTTCATTGGTTCTTTTCCAAGCCTTAGATATCTCAACCTTTCATATAGCTTGTTCTATGGGAGAGTACCCCCACAGATTGGGAATCTCTCCAAGCTTGTCTACCTCGATCTCAAACCCTCGAGATATAATCTATTATACTTGAGGGATCTTCAGTGGCTTTCACACATGCCATCACTGAAGCACCTCGACTTGAGCTATATGAACCTTACCAGTGTAGTAGACTGGGTCCATAGAATTAACATGCTTCCGAATCTTAGCAAGTTGTACCTACAGCAAACTGGCCTAAGAAGCACAATTGCTATCCTTGGCCAATCCAATCTTACGGCACTCGAGGTGCTTGACATCTCATGGAACAACTTTAACACCCCAATTGCTTCCAACTGGTTTTGGAACTCAACGTCCCTCACTTCTCTGAACTTGTATGCTTGTCCCTTTTATGGCCCTATTCCGGAATACATTGGCAGCATGGCCTCTCTTGAAGAAGTTAATTTCGGGGGAAATAATCTAATGTCGACGATGATACCATCAAATTTCAAAAATTTATGCAACCTGAAGATACTGAATCTAGAAGACAGCCAAACCTCAGGGGATATTAAGGAGTTGATGGAGCGGTTACCAAACTGTACTTCGAACAAGATGCAAGTGTTGGACTTGGGTCAAAATATGTTAGGTGGGGCCATGCCCAGTAGTCTAGGACCTCTTACAAACCTGACCTGCTTGGCCCTACCTCACAATAAGCTTACAGGACCTATACCGAAATGGATATGGTCACTCACTGAATTGCTTGTTTTGGACCTAGAAGTTAACGAACTAAATGGTGTAGTCACTGAAGATCACCTAAAAAACCTCAGAAATTTGAAGATCTTAATTTTGGGCAATACACTTCTTCAGATCAAGGTCAGTCCGAATTGGGTTCCTCCATTCAAACTACAAGCAGTTCTGTTAGATGGTCTGCAGATAGGGCCAGCATTCCCGTCATGGCTTAGATCGCAGACAGGCCTTGGGCTCCTTATGATTGCAAATGCAAGCATAACTACAATCCCAAATTGGGTTTGGGTTGCATTTTCAAGGGCAGAACTTGTGGATCTGTCCAATAATCAGATAACCGGCACACTACCAGCAACACTGGAATTTATGGCAGCCCAAATTATGGTTCTGTCCAACAACAGATTTACCGGGACAATTCCAAAATTTCCAAGAAATATTAAAGGCATGTACTTATCAGTGAACTCTTTATCAGGGACATTGCCATCAGATTTCGGAGCCCCGTTATTGCATGATCTTAGTCTTTATAACAATTCAATATCAGGCCCCATTCCATCTTCATTATGCTCATTGACACTGTTGACTCTGCTAGACCTATCAGGCAACAAGCTGACAGGAGAAGTTCCAAATTGCAAAGAGGATTCTAACCCACCCATGCATAATCTTAATATGGTAAATTTGAATACCAACAACCTCTCAGGAGAGTTCCCAGGAGTCTTTCAAAGCTGCCCCAACCTTGTTTTTGTTGATCTTTCATATAACAAATTCTCCGGAGACCTACCTGTCTGGATAGGGGCGAAGTTACCGTACCTAGCATTGTTACGTCTGCGGTACAATATGTTTACTGGCCAAATTCCCGTTGAAATTGGAAAGATTCAAGAGCTACAGTATATAGATCTTGCACACAACAACTTCTCAGGAAGCATGCCAGAATCATTAGTTAACTTGAGTGCAATGGCCCGCACTTCTCAATATAGTTATGTTCTTAATAATGCCATCGATCACAGACAAGGGCCTCATCTGTACAACGGAGCATTTGCTTATATCTTTTTGGGGGAAGGAGTTACTGTTCATACAAAAGGGCAACAACTTGAATTTTTTAATGAAATCTCAGATACGGTGGTTCTTGACTTGTCATGTAACAGTTTAACCGGAGTGATCCCTCCAGAGATTGGTTCTCTTGCTGGATTAAGAAGTCTGAACTTTTCGTGGAACAGCTTAAGTGGTGCTATCCCTGAGAAGATTGGTAAACTCATGCAATTGGAATCTCTTGACCTGTCAAACAATGAGCTTTCAGGCGAGATCCCTTCAAGCATGACTGCTCTCACCTCTCTAAGCTATATGAACCTGTCATACAACACTCTGACCGGAAAGATACCAACTGGAAATCAATTCCATACTTTTGACGCATCTGACTACATTGGAAACATTGGTTTATGTGGTTACCCCTTGACGAACAACTGTACAGGAAATAGTTCAAGTGGACCTATGCATGCAGATCATGGAGATGGATCCGATGATATATCATTTTACCTTGGTTTGGCTGTTGGGTATATCCTTGGCCTTTGGGTGGTCTTCTGTGTGATATTGTTTAAAAAAAGATGGAGAAGTGCTTATTTCATATTTGTGGAAGGGCGGCAGGAAAAGATTTATGTGGCAGTGGTACTGAGATGGGCTAATCTGAAGAGGAAAGTAGGTAAAACTTAAGTATAGATATATGTTATATGAATGATAATAATCCTCTCGCAAAAAAAAAGAATGGTAATAATCATGTATGTGTTCCATCTAGACCTTTCATTTTTTACGGATTGCTCTCTATATCCGAGAGTGTTGTAAGTCGTGATGAAAGTATATTGTATGAGTTGATATGTACAACAGTTGTGTTCTCCATATGTAATGTATCTAGTGGCATGTCTCAAGTGTCAGGCTATTTATAAACCCAATCAATTCCAGAACTAATCATGCTGTTGGTTCCGTTACTCTTCTGAGTGCTGATCACTATATGTGTTCTGTAACGCGTTCCTAGTACATGATGCTTACAGAAAATGCGGGATCAACAGTTGTGGTTCACCATGGTCATGCATGATACCCCATTTGTCTTTTTCAGTTCAGATGTCCACATGGGCTTGAATTTGCAACGTAAGAGAAGATCATGTTGGCTGCTACTGCTAGTGATGAAAAAAGAGATGAACTAACATCCATATTAGTTGATATAGTTTTCCAGTACTGACCAAATTACAGAGAAGAGAGAATTTAATTAGCTGGCCTGACGACGTTCTTCGGCGCTGAAACTCGGCATGTGGCCGAGAAGAAGGACCGGAAACTGCTCAGTGGTAGCTGGCTTCATCAACGGGAGGAGAAAGCCTCCATTGCCTGCCGGGACATTAAGGCAGCGTTGGGAGTTATGTCCGTAGTAAGAGTTGGACCGGGGAGACGACGGGATATGACCCCAAGTGCGAGGTGTGTGTAGCTGAACTCGGGAAGGGAAAACAGCAGCAAGGAGAAGAGCAATGGCCTGGAGACGGCTGGGGCTTTCTCGCGGCCGCGGTCCCTTACGGCTCAGATTCCTCCATCACCGTGGTGCGCCACCCAGAGGTTGCCACTTGCCAGCGTCTATTTTTTTCGAAAAGGGGGGATTCCCCGGCCTCTGCATCAGAACGATGCATACGGCCATCTTATTATCAAAATAAAGCAGTGCCAACATGGTTTCAAAGGTCTCCACAAGTCATAGAAAAGCACAAAAAGCTCACACAAAGCCAAAAAAGGCTAGGAACATCAACTAGCCAAATGAAGATGCCACAACCGGCTGGCTAAACTAGATAGGGATACTAAATGCCTATCCTATTACATGACCGCCATCCAAACCGGTTGAAGATATCCCGAGCTACCATCTCCCAGCGGAAAGACCCAGTAACCAAATGCCCCCTGGCCTCCGTCTGGGTGAGTAGCGACCACGAACGGAATAGTGCCGTAGTCCGGAATAAGACCTGCAAAAAATGTATACATGATATTCTGTTAAAGACCAAATCATTTCTGCAATTCCAGATAGTCCACAGCAAAGCACAAACTCCAACCCTAATATGTCTCGCTAAGTCAGACTCAATCCCATTAAGCCATGTCCCAAATAACGCATTAAAAGAATTCGGGGGTTTGATATTAAAAGCAATGTGGACCGTCTGCCAAAGTACCTTGGCCAGCGGGCAATCAAAAAAGAGGTGTTTAATAGTCTCATCCCGATCGCAGAAACTACACCTAGTAGGTCCTGTCCAATTACGCTTTATCAAGTTATCCTTAGTTAAAATCACTTGTTTATGGACAAACCACATAAACACTTTTATTTTCAAAGGAACTTTGACATCCCAAACATGTTTGGACGTAGGAATGGAGTTCGAATTAATAATATCAATATACATTGATTTAACCGTGAATGCTCCAGACTTAGTCAAATTCCAGCGTAATTCATCGGGTTGTTGAGAAAGCTGGACTTCCATCAGTCTCCTAACTAGACAGAGCCATTCTTCCCAACGATTGCCCGCTAGCGTTCGTCTGAACTGGATATTAAGGGGGGTAGATTGAAAGACCGATGCAACGAACACCTCACGTCGTTGAACAATGCGGTACAATGAAGGGTATTGGATGGCTAAGGGTGTGTCACCGAGCCAAGTATCCTCCCAGAAACGTGTACTCGTGCCGTTTCCAATAACAAACTTTGTCCTATTAAACAATGCCTGCTTGACCTTCATGAGACCTTTCCAGAAGGGCGAGTCGGTCAGCCATACTGTGACCTGGGACAAAGTTTTTGACTGAAGGTACTTGCTGCGAAGGATTTGAGCCCACATAGCATCATTCTCCGAAGAGAGCTTCCACAGCCACTTGCTAAGAAGGCATTTATTCTTAATTTCGAGATTCTCAATACCTAGACCCCCTTGGTCTTTCGGTCCACAGATGATATCCCACTTAGCAAGCCGATATTTTCTTTTAAGCTCATCACCCTGCCAAAAGAACCGCGATCTATAGAAGTCCAGTCTCTTCCTAACACCAACTGGTACCTCAAAGAACGATAGAAGAAACATCGGCATACTCGTGAGCACCGAATTAATTAGGATTAATCGACCTCCATATGACATGAGCTTGCCCTTCCAGCAGCTCATTTTCTTCTCAAATCGGTCCTCGATGCACTTCCATTCTCTGTTTGTCAGCCTACGATGGTGGATAGGAATCCCCAAGTATGAGAAGAGTAACTCTCCCAACTCACATCCAAACAATTGCCTATAAGCATCCTGTTCATCTTTGGCCCTACCAAAACAGAACAGCTCGCTCTTATGAAAGTTGATCTTTAACCCGGTCAATTGTTCGAAAAGGCATAACACAAGCTTCATATTTCTCGCCTTAGCCAAGTCATGCTCCATAAAGATGATTGTATCATCAGCGTACTGTAGGATAGAGACACCTCCATCAATGAGATGAGGTACCAATCCACCTACTTGACCATTTTCCTTAGCCCTTCCTATCAAAACTGCCAACATATCCACCACAATGTTAAACAAGATAGGGGACATCGGGTCTCCTTGTCTTAGGCCTTTATGTGTCTGGAAATAGTGACCTATGTCATCATTAACTCTAATTCCCACACTACCTTTTTGCGTAAATGATTCAACCTATCGGCGCCAGGCTTCATCAAAACCTTTCATACGCAATGACTGTTGGAGAAATGGCCATTTGACCTTATGATATGCTTTCTCGAAATCCACCTTAAAAATCACTCCATCTAATTTTTTGGACTGGATTTCATGGAGCGTTTCATGCAGGACTACCACCCCTTCAAGGATATTTCTGTCCGGCATGAAGGCGGTTTGGGACTGTTGCACTACAGAATGCGCAATCTGTGTGAGTCTGTTAGTCCCGACCTTGGTGAAAATTTTGAAACTAACATTAAGGAGACAGATCGGCCTGAATTGCTCAATTCTCACCGC
Organism: Triticum timopheevii; assembly: GCA_963921465.1. Taxonomy (NCBI): domain Eukaryota; kingdom Viridiplantae; phylum Streptophyta; class Magnoliopsida; order Poales; family Poaceae; genus Triticum; species Triticum timopheevii. Next base: position 19,415,926 of record OY997274.1, read on the forward strand.
ATCTGTCTTCTTAGGAAGTAGTGTGATAGTCCCAAAATTCAAGTGGAACAATTGAAGCTGTCCAGAGAACAGATCATGGAACATAGGTAGTAAATCCCCCTTAATAATGTGTCAACACTTCTTATAGAACTCAGCCGGGAATCCATCCGGTCCGGAAGCCTTATTATTTTTCATCTGTGCAATAGCATCAAAAACCTCCTTCTTTGAGAACGGGGCAACCAGAATCTCGTTATCAGCAGCCGATAGCTGAGGTACATCCTCAGTTCTGGACTCATCAAGGGACACAGTATTATCCTCCGGAGGTCCAAATAACTACTTATAATATTCGGTAATGTATGTTTTTAGGTTATCCTTACCTAAAATAGTGCCCTCGTCCTGCTCAAGCTGAAAGATTCGCTTCTTTCTGTGTTTGCCATTAGCTATCAAATGGAAGAACTGAGTATTCGCGTCCCCCTGGACCACCTGGCGGACTTTAGCACGCAAAGCCCACTTCAGTTCTTCTTCGCGGAGTAGTTCTTTTAACCTCTTCTCCGCTTCATTTTTAACCTGAAGCTCTGCTGGTGATAAAATATTGGATTCGGCCTGTATGTCCAGGTCTTGTATAAGAGTCAGGAGTCTATCCTTTTCAATCTTATACACACCGCTGAGGTTCTTAGCCCAACCCCGTAAGAAGATTCTCAAGTTCCTAATCTTATTCTGCCACCGCTCAATAGCAGTTTTGCCTCGTACATCTTTAACCCATTCCCTGGTAATCAAATCTAAGAACCCCTCACGTTCAAACCATGACGTCTCGAAGGAGAAGGTGTTCTTGTTACCCACGTGGTTCGGCTCCCCTGAGTCCACGAACAATGGGGGTATGATCAGATATTCCCCTCAAAAGAGCTTGCACCGTAACCAGCGGGAATTTTTGTTCCCACTCCACGCTCGCCAGAACTCTATCAAGTTTTTCGTAGGTTGGGTTTGGCAGAGCGTTAGCCCATGTAAACTTTCGACCAGAGAGCTCTATCTCTCTCAGATCCAAGCTTTCAATAATGGTGTTGAACATGAAGGACCATCTGCCATCAAAGTTATCATTGTTCTTCTCCTCTCTCCTTCTGATGATATTGAAATCACCTCCAACTAAAATTGGCAGCTGCTCTGACCCACAGATTCGAACAAGGTCCGCGAGAAACTCCGGTTTAAGCTCGGGCTGTGCGGCCCCATATACCGCAACCAAAGCCCAGTTAAAGCCATCAATCCTAGACCTAACTCGAAACTTCACCGTGAAGTCGCCCATCACTACATTTCGGACTTCAAGCGAATCGCATCTCACACCTAGTAAGATACCACCCGATCTTCCTCGCGGAGGGAGGCAATGCCAATCGAAATCAATACCACCGACCAGAGAGGATAGAAACTGTGGTGCGAAGTTATCTCTACCCGTCTCTGATAGAGCAACAAAGTCTAACTTCTGCTCTAAAGCTATCTCAGCCAGGAATCTTCTTTTAGCCAAGTCCTTCAGACCTCTGCTATTCCAAAAAATTCCTCTCATAGTTCATCATGGAATTTTTGGTGGTTCAAATCCAAGCACTCCTACGAACTGCGGAATCGGGATAGATCTTCCGTTTCCACTTACGCTTAGGTTTACTAAGCTCAGCCACCCGGTCCTCATGACCGGGTTCACAAATATTACTAGCGTCATTCTCTAGGGGTACATCATCTTCCTCAGCGTGATGATCGGGGGGGTGCTAGATTGGCACACAGACTATCAAGCACTCTAACCCCTAATGCATCAATCTCATCATCATTCATTGGTTTAACGGCTGCAAGATTGCGAATAGTCTCTAAAGCACGTTCCGCCTCCAAATCTAATATATCATTCACCGAATTGGTAATCTCACTATCCGTAGCACCTAGTGAAAATCCTAATTGGTTTGCATTATTTATAATGTCCTCATTAGAAAAATGCAATAAGGAATTAGACAAGTTGACAGACATACCAGAAGATAAAGCAGCCTCCTGAAGCTTGGCCGCCCTCATAGCGCACCGCTGCTGCATATCGTCCACCTCAGGGATGTCGAGGAAGCGAGCACTCATCCGTCTCCCCTCGGAGATAGGGTCCGGGATCCCACCAAACGCGATCACCTCCTCCCTAGTATACTCTGGCACCGAAACCCTGAAAGGTGGTGCCGAAGTTACCAGAGAAGGCGTCTGCGGGCTCCCGATCCCCTTAGACGGGTGCCCCACACCAGATAGTGGGGAAGAGTGGATGACGGGGGCCTCCTGCCCGCGCCCTCCTCCCGCCACAGCCACCAGCTCAGACGACATAGCCATCGGCGAGGTGGTCCTCCTGACCATCAGTGTAGAGGGAGGAGACAGGGCCTCCTGCCCCGGCGTCCCCCCAAACGCAGCAGCTGCCACAGTGGTTGTCACCACCATCGGAGTAGGAGTCGAGGCCGCCTGCCTCGGGCTCCCTCTCCCAGCAGCAGCCGACCCCCTCGGGGCCGGCGCCACCGACGACACCGGTATCGGTGTGGGGACGGGGGAAGACAGGACTACCTATCCCGAACCCCCTCCCCCACATCCCATCGCGCCCGCAATCGCCGACACCGAAGTCGCGTCCGCGTGAGGCGCCAGACCAAGAGAACCATCCTCCGGCCTCCTCTCCGTAGCGCCGCCCAAAGAACTCGCCTGACGATCAGCAGACACACCAGGCTCCCCCTCGAACTCCAACGAAGGGAGCGTGTGCTCAAGATACTCACCAGACTCCACCCGGTCACTCCATAGTCTGGGAGGTGCCGACGCTAGCTCAAACGACCCAAAACGCAGAGTAGTCATGGGTACCGCCGGTGAAACTGTGGGCTCAGCCCCGGATCCATTCCCAGGCGACTGAGAGGCTGTGTGAGAACCGTCAGATCCCTCTCGCATGGGCTCATCTGACGGTGCCCCCTTAGCCCCCGCATTACCATCCCTGTCGTGCATGTCAACATCGTTACCATTAACTGCATCAGCAAATAAATCGGTGTCCTCAAACTCAATATCTAACGGGAACACCTCTCCCTTATAGGTCCAGTTGACCTTATCAGGCACAAACTCAATATCCAGAACGCTTACTAAAAGCCGGGCTACCCCATGGGCACGTGTGAAAGCCATATCCACTTTTTCTGTCTTTCCGACCATGATGCCCAAATTGGCCACCACTCGAGCATCCTGCAGAGGCTTAGAAGGAGCCCCTAAAAACCGCAACCAGACCTGTGTAAGTGGCTTTCCCTTAGGCTCAACCTGCTTCCACTCGTTAAACTCCAGGATACACTTAGTACCGGGAACTTTACACAAGCCAAAGCTCAACAATCTCTGCAAGTCATCCACAGACGGGAAATCAAACCTTAAAAACCCTGTCCTCGATGAGCACCAAATCCCAAACAAAATCCCCGGGAGCTAGCTCCTGAAGCCTCCTCACAATCTATGCCTCAGTCACCTCGCCCTGGGTCGCTCTCACAATCCCAGTAGTCAAACAGGGTATCCTCCAGGACCTCTCTCGCCGCCGGGGACTCAAAAAACATAAGCTCAGCACAGTAGACTCCATAGATATTCAGAGTCGGAGGTAGGTCACGTAGTAACGGGCACTCCCCCGAGTCATGTGCAAGCTTGCCACATGACTCACACAGCTGGGCCACACACTCAGCAATGAAGTGGCCCTTCTCACCCCAACAATAGCAAATCATCCTCTCCTTCTTACGAGCATATTTGGACGCCCTCTCGGCATTAGACTTGTCGGTAGCCTCATCCACCGTCCCAGACCCAGGAACCTCAACACTTGCCAAAGCATTCACCACCTCCATCGCCTGCGAAGGAAGCTCTGAGGAAATATGCTCAGCCTCCTCAGTAGCAGCTGTAGGAACAACAGCCCTAGGCGGGGGAGGGCGGCGAAATCTCCCACGGCCCCCACCCCGACCACCACGATGGCCACGAAAGCCTCCTCTCTGACAGTGATACGGGCCGGAGGACTGTTGGGGAACGTAGTAATTTCAAAAAAATTCCTACGCACACGCAAGATCATGGTGATAGTATAGCAACGAGAGGGGAGTGTATCTTCATACCCTTGAAGATCGCTAAGCGGAAGCGTTTATCAACGCGGTTGATGTAGTCGTACGTCTTCACGATCCGACCGATCCAAGTATCGAACGCACGACACCTCCGAGTTCTGCACATGTTCAGCTCGATGACATCCTCGCCTTCTCGATCCAGCAAGACGGGCGAATTAGTAGATGAGTTCCGGCAGCACGACGGCGTGGTGACGGTGTTGGTGAAGAACAATCTCCGCAGGGCTTCGCCTAAGCACTACGGAAACTATGACAGAGGATAAACTAGAGGGAACGGGGTTGCCGGCACACGGCTTGGTGTTTCTTGATGTGTCTTTGGTGCTAGCCCTACCCCTCTATTTATATGTTGAGCCTTGGGGTCGAAACTTGGAGTAAAAGCCTCCACAAAGTCGGTTTCACCCGAAAGGCAAGAGTCCTTCTCGGACTCCAGGGCCAGATGCCCCCCTGGACTCCGCAAAACTTCCTTTTGCGCTTTCCAAAAACCTTGTGGGCTTTCCCCTTTGGCCCAAATAACGTGTTCTCGTACCCAAACATTTCGGGAAACATCCGGAACCTCTTCCGGTGAATTCCGGAACCCTTCCGGAGATCAAACACTATTATTCCATATATCAAACTTTATCTCCGGACCATTCCGGAGTTCCTCGTCATGTCCATGATCTCATCCGAGACTCCGAACAACATTCGGTTACCAACATGCATAACTCATATAATACTATATCATCAACGAAACGTTAAGCGTGCGGACCCTACGGGTTCGAGAACTATGTAGACATGACCGAGACATGTTTCCGGTCAATAACCAATAGCGGGACTTGGATGCCCATATTGGCTCCCACATATTCTACGAAGATCTTTATCGGTCAAACCGCATAACAACATACGTTGTTCCCTTTGTCATCGGTAAGTTACTTACCCGAGATTCGATCGTCGGTATCCAATACCTAGTTCAATCTCGTTACCGGCAAGTCTCTTTACTCGTTACATAATGCATCATTCCGTAACTAACTCATTAGCTACATTGCTTGCAAGGCTTATAGTGATGTGCATTACCGAGAGGGCCCAGAGATACCTCTCCGACAATCGGAGTGACAAAACCTAATCTCGAAATACGCCAACCCAACATGTACCTTTGGAGACACCTGTAGTACTCCTTTATAATCACCTAGTTACGTTGTGACGTTTGGTAGTACCCAAAGTGTTCCTTCGGTAAACGGGAGTTGCATAATCTCATAGTTACAGGAACATGTATAAGTCATGAAGAAAGCAATAGCAACATACTAAACGATCAAGTACTAAGCTAACGGAATGGGTCAAGTCAATCACATCATTCTCCTAATGATGTGATCCCGTTAATCAAATGACAACTCTTTTGTCCATGGCTAGGAAACATAACCATCTCTGATAAACGAGCTAGTCAAGTAGAGGCATACTAGTGACACTATGTTGGTCTATGTATTCACACATGTATTATGTTTCTGGTTAATACAATTCTAGCATGAATAATAAACATTTATCATGAAATAAGGAAATAAATAATAACTTTATTATTGCCTCTAGGGCATATTTCCTTCAGTCTACCACTTGCACTAGAGTCAATAATCTAATTCACATCGCCATGTGATTTAACACCAATATTCATATCTATATATGATTAACACCCATAGTTCACATCATCATGTGACCAACATCCAAAGGGTTTACTAGAGTTAATAATCTAGTTCACATCGCTATGTGATTAACGCCCAAAGAGTACTAAGGTGTGATCATGTTTTGCTCGTGAGAGAAGCTTAGTCAATGGGTCTGTCACATTCAGAGCCGTATGTATTTTGCAAATATTTTATGTCCACAATGCTCTGCACGGAGCTACTCTAGCTAATTGCTCCCACTTTCAATATGTATCCAGGTTGAGACTTAGAGTCATCTGGATCAGTGTAAAAGTTTGCACTGATGTAACATCTCCTTAGTCCAGTGATCTACTCCTAGATCATTATTGTACTCCCTTGCCAAATTCAGAGCAAGGTATACAATAGGTCTGGTACATAGCATAGCATACTTTATAGAACCTATGACTGAGGCATAGGGAATGACTTTTCATTCTCTTTCTATTTTCTACTGTGGTCGGGATTTGAGTCTTACTCAATTTCATACCTTTGTAACATAGGCAAGAACTCTTTCTTTGACTGTTCCATTTTGAACTATTTCAAAATCTTGCCAAGGTATGTACTCATTGAAAATCTTATCAAGCGTCTTGATCTATCTCAATAGATCTTGATGCTCAATATGTAAGTAGCTTTTACTGAGGTCTTTTCTTTTTAAAGAACTCCTTTAAAACACTCCTTTATGCTTTGCAGGAAAATTCTACATCATTTCTGATCAACAATATGTCACTCACATATACTAATCAGAAAGGCTGTAGTGCTCCCACTCACTTTATTGTAAATACAGGCTTCATCGTAAGTCCATATAAAACTATATGCTTTGATCAACTTATCAAAGCGTATATTCCAACTCCGAGATGCTTGCACCAGTCCATAGATGGATCGCTGGAGCTTGCACATTTTGTTAGCACCTTTAGGATTGACAAAACCTTCTGGTTGCATCATATACAACTCTTCTTTAATAAATCCATTAAGGAATGCAGTTTTGACATCCATTTGCCAGGTTTCATAAAATGTGGCAATTGCTAACATGATTCAGACAGACTTAAGCATTGATACGAGTGAGAAAATCTCATCGTATTCAACACCTTGAACTTGTTGAAAACCTTTCGCAACAAGTCGAGCTTGGTAGATAGTAACACTACTATCAGTGTCCGTCTTCCTCTTGAAGATCCATTCATTTAACATGGCTTGCTGATCATCGAGCAAGTCAATCAAAGTCCATACTTTGTTCTCATACATGGATCATATCTCAGATTTTATGGCCTCAAGCCATTTCGCGGAATCTGGGCTCATCATTGCTTCCTCATAGTTCTTAGGTTCATCATGGTCTAGTAACATGACTTCCAGAACATGATTACTACACCATTCTGGTGCGGATCTTACTCTGGAAGACCTACGAGGTTCTGTAGTAACTTGATCTGAAGTTTCATGATCATCATCATTAGCTTCCTCACTAATTGGTGTAGCAATCACTGGAACTGATTTCTGTGATGAACTACTTTCCAATTTGGGAGAAGGTACAGTTACCTTATCAAGCTCTACTTTCCTCCCACTCACTTCTTTCGAGAGAAACTTCTTCTCTAGAAAGGATCCATCTTAGCAACGAATAACTTGCCTTCGGATCTGTGATAGAAGGTGTACCCAATAGTTACCTTTGGGTATTCTATGAAGACGCAATTCTCCGATTTGGGTTCGAGCTTATCAGGTTGAAACTTTTTCACATAAGCATCGCAGCCTCAAACTTTAAGAAACGACAACTTTTGGTTTCTCGCCAAACCACTGTTCATAAGGCGTCGTCTCAACGGATTTTGATGGTGCCCTATTTAAAGTGAATGCAGCTGTCTCTAATGCATAACCCTAAAATTATAGTGGTAAATCGGTAAGTGACATCATAGATCGCACCATATCCAATAAAGTGCGGTTACGACATTCGGACACACCATAACGTTGTGGTGTTCCAGGTGGCATGAGCTGTGAAACTATTCCACATTGTTTTAATTGAAGACCAAACTCGTAACTCAAATATTTTACTTCTGCGATCATATCGTAGAATTTTTTTTTCTTGTTACGATGATTCTCTACTTCACTCTGAAATTCTTTGAACTTTTCAAATGTTTCAGACTTGTGTTTCATCAAGTAGATATACTCATATCTGCTTCAAATCAACTGTGAAGGTCAGAAAATAATGATACTTGTCGCGAGCCTTAATATTCATCGGACCACATACATCAGTATGTATGATTTCCAACAAATCTGTTGCTCGCTCCATTGTTCCGGAGAACGGATTCTTAGTCATCTTGCCCATGAGGCATGGTTCGCAAGCATCAAGTGATTCATAATCCAAAATCCCATCAGCATGGAGTTTCTTCATGCGCTTTACACCAATATGACCTAAACGGCAGTGCCACAAATAAGTTGCACCATCATTATTAACTTTGCATCTTTTGGTTTCAATATTATGAATATGTGTATCACTACGATCGAGATCCAATGAACCATTTTCATTGGGTGTGTAACCATATAAGGTTTTATTCATGTAAACAGAACAACAGTTTATTCTCTTACTTAAATGAATAACCGTATTGCAATAAACACGATCAAATCATATTCATGCTGAACGCAAACACCAAATAACATTTATTTAGGTTCAACACTAATCCCGAAAGTATAGGGAGTGTGCGATGATGATCATATCAATCTTGAACTACTTTCAACACACATCGTCACTTCACCCTTAACTAGTTTCTGTTTATTCTGCAACTCCCATTTCGAGTTACTACTCTTAGCAACTGAACCAGTACCAAATACCGAGGGGTTGCTATAAACATTAGTAAAATACACATCAATAACATGTATATCAAATATACCTTTGTTCACTTTGCCATCCTTCTTATCCGCCAAATACTTGGGGTAGTTCTGCTTCGAGTGACCAGTCCCTTTGCAGTAGAAGCACTCAGCTTCAGGCTTTGGTCCAGCTTTGGGCTTCTTCGCGGGAGTGACAACTTGCTTGTCATTCTACTTGAAGTTTCCCTTTATTTCCCTTTGCCCTTTTCTTGAAACTAGTGGTCTTGTCAATCATCAACACTTGATGCTCTTTCTTGATTTCTACCTTCGTTGATTTCAACATCACGAAGAGCTCGGGAATCGTTTCGTCATCCTTTGCATACTATAGTTCATCACGAAGTTCTAGTAACTTAGTGATGGTGACTAGAGAATTCTGTCAATCACTATCTTATCTGGAAGATTAACTCCCACTTGATTCAAGCGATTGAAGTACCCAGACAGTCTGAGCACATGCTCACTAGTTGAGCGATTCTCCTCCATCTTTTCGCTATAGAACTTGTTGGAGACTTTATATCTCTCACCTCGGGTATTTGCTGGAAATATTAACTTCAACTCCTGGAACATCTCATCTGGTCCATGACATTCAAAACGTCTTTGAAGTCCCAATTCTAAGCCGTTAAGCATGGTGCACTAAACTATCAAGTAGTCATCATATTGAGCTTAGCTAAACGTTCATAACGTCTGCATCTGCTCCTGCAATAGGTCTGTCACCTAGCGGTGCATTGAGGACATAATTCTTCTGTGCAGCAATGAGGATAAACCTCAGATCACGGATCCAATCCGCATCATTGCTACTAACATTTTCAACACAATTTTCTCTAGGAACATATCAAAATAAACATATGAAAGCAACAATGCAAGCTATTGATCTACAACATAATTTGCAAAATACTACCAGGACTAAGTTCATGATAAATTTAAGTTCAATTAATCATATTACTTAAGAACTCCAACTTAGACAGACATCTCTCTAGTCATCTAAGTGATCACGTGATCCAAATCAACTAAACCACAACCGAACATCACGTGAGATGGAGTAGTTTTCAATGGTGAACATCATTATGTTGATCATATCTACTATATGATTCACGCTCGACCTTTCGGTCTCCATGTTCCGAGGCCATATCTGCATATGCTAGGCTCGTCAAGTTTAACCTGAGTATTCTGCGTGTGCAAAACTGGCTTGCACCCATTGTAGATGGACGTAGAGCTTATCACACCCGATCATCACGTGGTGTGTCGGCACGACGAACTTTGGCAACGGTGCATACTCAGGGAGAACACTTTCTTGATAATTTTAGTGAGAGATCATCTTAAAATGCTACCGTCAATCAAAGCAAGATAAGATGCATAAAGGATAAACATCACATGCAATCAATATAAGTGATATGATATGGCCATCATCATCTTGTGCTTGTGATCTCCATCTCTGAAGCACCGTCATGATCACCATCGTCACCGGCGCGACACCTTGATCTCCATCGTAGCATCGTTGTCGTTACGCCATCTATTGCTTCTACGATTATCGCTACCGCTTAGTGATAAAGTAAAGCAATTACAGGGCGTTTGCATTTCATACAATAAAGCGACAACCATATGGCTCCTGCCAGTTGCCGATAACTTCGGTTACAAAACATGATCATCTCATACAATAAAATATAGCATCATGTCTTGACCATATCACATCACAACATGCCCTGCAAAAACAAGTTAGACGTCCTCTACTTTGTTGTTGCAAATTTTACGTGGCTGCTACGGGCTTAGCAAGAACCGTTCTTACCTACGCATCAAAACCACAACGATAGTTTGTCAAATAGACTCCGTTTTAACCTTCACAAGGACCGGGCGTAGCCACACACGGTTCAACTAAAGTGAGAGAGACAGACACCCGCCAGCCACCTTTAAGCACGAGTGCTCGTAACGGTGAAACCAGTCTCGCGTAAGCGTACGCGTAATGTCGGTCCGGGCCGCTTCATCTCACAATACCGCTGAACCAAAGTATGACATGCTGGTAGGCAGTATGACTTATATCGTCCACAACTCACTTGTGTTCTACTCGTGCATATAACATCAACGCATAAAACCTAGGCTCGGATGCCACTATTGGGGAACGTAGTAATTTCAAAAAAATTCCTACGCACACGCAAGATCATGGTGATAGTATAGCAACGAGAGGGGAGTGTATCTTCATACCCTTGAAGATCGCTAAGCGGAAGCGTTTATCAACGCGGTTGATGTAGTCGTACGTCTTCACGATCCGACCGATCCAAGTACCGAACGCACGGCACCTCCGAGTTCTGCACACGTTCAGCTCGATGACGTCCTCGCCTTCTCGATCCAGCAAGACGGGTGAAGTAGTAGATGAGTTCCGGCAGCACGACGGCGTGGTGACGGTGTTGGTGAAGAACAATCTCCGCAGGGCTTCGCCTAAGCACTACGGAAACTATGACGGAGGATAAACTAGAGGGAACGGGGTTGCCGGCACACGGCTTGGTGTTTCTTGATGTGTCTTTGGTGCTAGCCCTACCCCTCTATTTATATGTTGAGCCTTGGGGTCGAAACTTGGAGTAAAAGCCTCCACAAAGTCGGTTTCACCCGAAAGGCAAGAGTCCTTCTCGGACTCCAGGGCCAGACGCCAGGGTTCCCGGCGTATGGACCCAGACGCCAGGGACCCTGGTGTCTGGCCCCTGGACTCCGCAAAACTTCCTTTTGCGCTTTCCAAAAACCTTGTGGGCTTTCCCCTTTGGCCCAAATAACGTGTTCTCGTACCCAAACATTTCGGGAAACATCCGGAACCTCTTCCGGTGAATTCCGGAACCCTTCCGGAGATCAAACACTATTATTCCATATATCAAACTTTATCTCCGGACCATTCCGGAGTTCCTCGTCATGTCCATGATCTCATCCGGGACTCCGAACAACATTCGGTTACCAACATGCATAACTCATATAATACTATATCGTCAACGAAACGTTAAGCGTGCGGACCCTACGGGTTCGAGAACTATGTAGACATGACCGAGACATGTTTCCGGTCAATAACCAATAGCGGGACCTGGATGCCCATATTGGCTCCCACATATTCTACGAAGATCTTTATCGGTCAAACCGCATAACAACATACGTTGTTCCCTTTGTCATCGGTATGTTACTTACCCGAGATTCGATCGTCGGTATCCAATACCTAGTTCAATCTCGTTACCGGCAAGTCTCTTTACTCGTTACGTAATGCATCATTCCGTAACTAACTCATTAGCTACATTGCTTGCAAGGCTTATAGTGATGTGCATTACCGAGAGGGCCCAGAGATACCTCTCCGACAATCGGAGTGACAAAACCTAATCTCGAAATACGCCAACCCAACATGTACCTTTGGAGACACCTGTAGTACTCCTTTATAATCACCCAGTTACGTTGTGACGTTTGGTAGTACCCAAAGTGTTCCTTCGGTAAACGGGAGTTGCATAATCTCATAGTTACAGGAACATGTATAAGTCATGAAGAAAGCAATAGCAACATACTAAACGATCAAGTGCTAAGCTAACGGAATGGGTCAAGTCAATCACATCATTCTCCTAATGATGTGATCCCGTTAATCAAATGACAACTCTTTTGTCCATGGCTAGGAAACATAACCATCTCTGATAAACGAGCTAGTCAAGTAGAGGCATACTAGTGACACTATGTTTGTCTATGTATTCACACATGTATTATGCTTCTGGTTAATACAATTCTAGCATGAATAATAAACATTTATCATGAAATAAGGAAATAAATAATAACTTTATTATTGCCTCTAGGGTATATTTCCTTCAAGGACCCCTCAACAAAACCGCCTGCCGGGCCAAGAAACGGTCTCTCAGCCGACCCGTTGCTCTGCCAGGCGTAACCACGCCCTCCTCCCGTAGAAGAGGATCCTCGGTGCTGTCCTTCACCGTACGCATCATACCCATCATCCCCCCACTGGCCTCGGGGCGGATCATTGGGCTCATTGTTGTTCGTCTGATTCTGACCGGACCGGTTTTGCGTCGGCCTTGCAACATAATGGGGCGGTGGTTTGCCTGTGGTCGCCGGCGCGCCTCCAACAGTCCTAGGTCCTCCACCGCGGCCAGCCGGGTTCTCCGTATTAGCACCCGGCGCGGGAGGCCGAGGGCCTCCACGACCCGCAGCCTGGGGAGCATGGGACGCCGCAGCTGGCGCCGGTGGTCTCAAACCACCCCGTCCGGCTGCATGGGCAAAGGACACCGCGCCCGGCGCCGGCGGCCTTAGGCCACCTTGTCCCGGTGGTCGCGCACCCAAAGCTGGAGCGCCTCGGCCAGAGGCAGCAGTCACGGCAGCCCCCACCGCCGGCGTCCTTTGGCCGTGCTGCACCTGGACGCCGCGTCCGACAGCCGCCGCGGGCGGAGGAGCTGCACCACCCCGCCCTGCTGCGCCCGAGGAGGGCCTCTTGGCTGGCGGCGGCGCATCCCCACGGCCAGCCATGCCCGGCAGCGGCCTGATTCTCTGAGCCTGGCGTGATCCACAGGGAGGGAAACCCCTCGTTCCAGCCTTGCGAACCCTAGCACACGGCGGCGCACGAACCAGAAGGATACGATCCTCCTCGTACGTGCATGCGATGTTACCGGGTCGAGAAGAGGCCTCGGCCGTACCAAGCATGTCAGGATCATCGAGCGTAACGCGGCTCTCCTGGGCCACATACCCAGGCGCAGCCTGCCCAACCCGGCCTTCGTGAACACCCCCATGATGGGCCTCATACCCATGCACGGTCTCACCATCGGCCCACTCCTCCACGACCCCTTCTCGGCCCAGTAGAAAATTCAAACGAGCCTTTCTGGCCGACCGGATCTCGGCGGCCGCCCGGATCGCCGGCGCCGGCGGCGCTGGCTCCGGCCTCCCTCACCTCTTCTTCTTCTTACGTACTAGATTCCAATCATCTTGCGGGAAGAAATCTGACAGAGTAATCGGTTGGATACATACCTTAGGTAGAGGCCCCTTCCAAGGCCGGATCGCCGATGCCGCCGTCCTCCGGTGGATAATCCGGCGAACCACCTCGACCCGATCCTCAGCACGCAGCCCGATCCGCGCCGGATCATCGCCCGGCACAATTTCATCGACCAACGCAGCAACTTCTTCTTCCGAGTATCCAGGTGTGAAGGCTTCGCAGATCACATCAGATGGCGTTGGCGAGTAGTCCGTCGTCGATCCATCCGCCGGATCCTCGTCGTCGTTGTCCTCGTCATCCGAGTCTGCGAGCACCCAAAACCGCCCTCCAACACGGCTCGCAGGCAGAGCCGCAGGGTCCGGCCGCCGGTTGGCGACGGCCGCCGCGGGCGGGTCTCGAGTCGCCTCTCGAGTCGCCTCCATCGCCGCGGGAGGGTCGCGTAACCGACTACTCAACGTCCTTCTTTTGATTGCCAGCGTCTATGCCTTCCCCTGTCGATATCAAATCCTCTTTGGCGTCTGTGTTATTCTTATGTTCAGTCTTGCTACTTGCTAGTCACAGTCTCACAGACAGCGTTCTTACCTGAACTAAATTTTTAAAGAAACTGAACAACTTATCGTTTATTTTAATGCCGCTTAATGCAACCATGGAAAAAATTCCTTTCTGTAGCGCTCAAGACTTCCTGCACCATGCATGGAACAGATTCCTTTGTTTGACACATCTTATCTCACACCTGATCGATACCTTTTCTTCTGTTCCTCAAGTCACAGGAGTAAAATGGTCTGCCTATAACTGCAAAACAGAACACGCGCCGTCCTTCTCCTGCGTGTACGTCTTTCATCAAACCAGTTCACTTTGGGAGACTTGCACGCATTCCTCTGTTACAAATAAGTCCAGATATAAAGATGCGTACTGGCAACAGCAGCAAATAGACTACTCCTAGCTACTACCAGTAGTAAACAAAGCAAGCCTCTGCTGAAAACTCCACGCACATCATGCATGCATGCATGTATGCTCTGCCTCTTATTCTGGATGAAATGATGATTCAAGGCTCTGTAGCGCATCTTATTCAGGGAGTAAAAATAACTGTTTGAGAGTATAAGACCTTGTGCTAACGAACTGAAGTTTGCGAAATGAAAGTAATGGAAGACCAAAAGCCGATACGTCTTCTTCAGCATATCATGTGATGTTAGATGTGAAAGACTGAGTGCAGCCATAGCACGCGTGTTTCATCGAATCAATCACTGGAACATGGATGGCGATATGCATACACATTCTCGATTCATAAAGAAGCATACATATTTTCGCAGCAAAAAACACAGAGCAGTATTCGTCTAAAGAAAGAAAAAGAAACAGAGACTGGATAGAAACAAAATCTGTATTGACAGCTACACGCTCTCCTCACGAAGTTGATCCGCGTTAAGGTAAGAATCGACTGCCATCTAGTTTTGGGATCAGGACCGGCAGTTGCCACTTGGTCTGACCTGGGAGCATATTTTCAGAGGCCAACAGCAGGATGCAAACATGGGGAGTCGAATAGCAGCTTGTGATATATAGCCCATTAGATCTTCCACTCCTCCATTCTGAAAGTATGTTTTCGCAGGATGGCAACAATATCAGAAATTCCAAGTATATGTTGAACATGTAACATGATACTTATAACAGGAGTTGTTGCTGAACTGACCAGTTATGAGCATGACCTCAGTCCGGTCCACACTTCAGATATCTTGGAGTGTCGAGGGCTCCAGGAACCGCTAGCTTTTGGCTGGCTCGAAAAGGGCTCGATCCCATGGCTACCAACTTGACCTCAGAACATCCACTGTTCTTGGCAAGTACTGGATATTAGGACGTTTGTTTACTTTAGCTGCAAGTGGCGCCCTGCTGATCAAATCTCATGTCCTGGGCTTGTAGATATAAAGGTATCAGAAATCTGGAAAAGGCCGCCGTTTTGAAGGAACACTAATTTCATTCTAGCATATTCACCGAAATTAATGCCAGGATGTATCTTGCTCCTTGCTAGTTGAAATTTTGGACCAATCAGACAGTGTACCATAAGTCAAGCTGCATTATGTGTTGCTCCAGCCTGTTCCATGTTGAGAAAGTCTAGTGTCCTGCAGAGTTAGATTCCTCAAATTTCACATACAAAACAGGAGGGTTTAATTTCACACGCTAAAGTTTCTAATGCTCAGAGTCTATCTAAAAGCTTTAGGCTACAGTTAAGAAATTTGTTAGTTTATATAGAAATATTGTTTCAGACACTTGATGTGCTCAACAAACAAAAACATATAGAGTTGAGTTGAGCTGTACCCGCATGGTGGTAGAAGCAGGCACCAAGAAGTGGTGAGGATTCGAAGTAAAATTGAGACGAGAGCATCACTAATAGAAGAAAGAGGAGAGAAGCATCAGCAGGTGCACAGCTGACAATAATGGCTGTTAGCGATAAAGAAAGAAAACGCGAGATGAATATTGTTAGTTCCAATCTAGTGGAAGTTAATTGGGCACTTGTGCTGATAGATACCTTAAATTTGGGAGAGCGGCCCCAATTAGGAAATGCGAGCAGCATCAGCATGAATTATAGGTGTACAGCAGATCATCAAGGCTGTTAGAGAGAAAGAAAGAGGTGAATATTGTAGTAGCGGGAATTATGACACCCATAAGCAGAGAAGAGAAGATAATTAGCTGACCTGATGGTGTTCATCGTAGGCATGGCCACCGCTTTTGATTGTGCACTCTCTTGCACAATACAAGTCTCGAGGGGGAGGGGTGGTTCCTCTTCGTCCTGTGTTTCAACAACATCGGATTCTCAAACGCTGTCCCCCAAGTCATGCTCGCTGCGGTCTTCTTCGAGTTGCAGCACGGGATGGTTAGGATGTTTGTCCACTTCAGCTTCCAGCATACCAAGGTTCGCCACTCTGCCTTTTCTACCAAGTGAAATCTGCTTGAGCACTGGAAGGTGATCGATACCAATGATCCCTGATTGCAAATCACAAAGACTGAATTCAAGCATTTCCATCTGGGGCAAGGCGCCTTTTTCGAATCCCACATCCCTCAGTTTATCCAGGTCATTAATGCAAAGTTTTCTGAGATTGACAAATGATCTCGCTCTGAACACTAACTTCTTCCCAACATGAGCACGTACACCTAGACTGAGAAGTATGAGCTTTGGAAGCCCCCCTAGCATTTCCGTGACTTGGTCTTCCTTCAGTTCGCTCCACCTCAAGTGAATCTTCACCAGATGCTTCAGACCTCCAACCCACTCGGGCATTCTTTCTCCAAGACAACCATACAACTTAAAGTTCTTTAACAGGGCAGGAGGGGATGAAATATCATGCAACCACTCGAGTGTACTTCCAGTGTAGTCAGCATCCACACTAAGAGAACGCAGGGAAGAGAGTTTCCCTATTGCGGCACAGAGATACTGTATCTTGCATTTTTGCTCGGCACACATTCTTATTGCCACACTTAGTTTTCTTAGCTGAATAAGCTCCCCCAACTCTTTAACTGCTTTTTTGCTGGTTTGATTGATGTCCACCACCTCTAGTATCTGTAGCTCCTTTAAGTTGCCGATCCCTCTTGGAACCCTCACACCCTTTGAGTTGGACCACCGGCTAGAGTATGCCGTATGTAGCTGAGCAGTTATCATCGCATGATAATCAGGGTCAACCGAAGGTGTGCATAGCATAGGCAGGCGTAATGTGTCCATCAAACAGTCCATGGGGCGATCTATATCAAAACGTATGTACCAGGACGATAGTCTGCTACAACGAACGCTTCGGAGACTATGGAGTTCACTGATCTCAGTTGGTAGTGCTGTAATATAACTTTTTCTAATATCCAAGTTCTGCAACCCTCTTAATTTCCTTATAGACTTTGGAAGTGCATATATACTTGACATTCCCTGTAAATTCACATATTTCAAATGGCACAACAACCCAATGTTGTTGATATCTATTTGTCTAATTGGAAATAGTGTATTCTTTAGATCCAAGGCTCTAAGCATCCTCATGTTGGTTGAACAAACTGAAATTGAGGTCTCTGTGGGTCTCTCACCAAACATCGTTAGTGACCGAACATGGCTGCAATCCATGCCAATATTTTGGCACTTGCTACCATGGTATGCTACATGTCGGTAATTCCCCTCTATTATACTGGCTTCACTATCTCGTACCAGGTGCACAAAGTTTTCATCTCTAGAAATCGAAACCATTACATCACGCATGATATCATGGACCCGACAACTCTTAACAATTCCTTCTATGTTCACTCTTGATGGTTGAATCATGTTTCGATTCATTAGCTCAGTGAAATAACGTATTCCAACATCCACAATGTTCACTCCACCATTACCTGTAACAAACCCCTCCGCTACCCATCTATCGACCAAATGACTTCTCTTGATTTCAAAATCCTCCGGAAAGATGCTTAAATACAGAAAGCATGATTTAAGATGAGATGGCATGTGGTTGTAACTTAGAGTAACCATCCTCCTCATTGCTTCAAGGCTTGGGTTACTCTCAAGCTCGAATGGGATTTCCTTATATATGCTTTCCCACATTTCGATTGCTTTGGTAGCAAGCATGCCTCCTATGGCAAGTATAGCCAGCGGTAAACAACCACACTTTTTTACTACTTTAGAAACCATCGTCCTCATGTCCTCATCATTTTCTATGTCTTTGCGTGTCTTCCCTGTCTTTCTGAGTAGCAGATTCGTGGCTTCTTCTATTTGCAGGGGCTTAAGGTGGTAAATATGAGACTCGGTAGTACACTCGTGAGCTAGGCCAATGTCGCGTGTTGTTACTATTATCCGACTACCTTTGATGTTACTACTGGGAATAGCAATATCTTTTATCAACCTCCAGGCATCTACGGACCACAAGTCATCAAGAACAATAAAGTACCTCTTATCCAGTAGCTTTTCCATGAGGTAGCTGGTCAGATCATCTATTTGCACTATTTTACCCTCAAGTTCCTTCAAATATTGCTTCAATTCTTCATTTCCAAAAAGTTGCATGATCATGTCCTTGAGCATCTCTATCTTGGAAAATGTTTGTGAGACTGTGATCCAAGCACGGTAAGAAAAATTATTCAAAATAGCTTCCTTACATTCATATGTCTTTCTTGCAAGAGTAGTCTTTCCTAAACCACCCATGCCAACAACAAATACCACCTTGGCAAGACCAACTTTAGTGTTGACATCCATCAACTTAATCAATTCGCCCTTAGGCTTGGAAAAGCCAACAAGCTCTGCTTCATCAATGTTACTAGCCGAGTGATTGCGAATATCTTCCATGTGGGAATTTACTTCCTCAATGTCACCGGACACATCCATTCTTATCAAGTTGTAGCGTGTGTTCCTGACGCTTACTTCTTCAACTCTTATTTTGAGATCGTGAATCTGTATGGCTATCCGATGGCGATCTTTGAGCTTCATGAGCCTACATAAGAAGCTTTGGCTTTCCACGTGCACCATGAACTCACTGAGGCAATCTTCAATATTGTATGACAGATCCCTTACTTGTTTTGCCCAGACCTTTAGTAACACGTCTTTCTTCTTTATTGTTTCAGCTACCTCGAGGAATGCCTGCATTGTCTCGAGCTCATCTTTGATGAACCTATGAAAGCAATGTTTAAAGGAAAATGAGCGCTAGCATAACTCATGTCATTCGACAACTAATGGAGAGTGGAGGAGTGCATCTCTGGATTCACAGATATCAAGGTAGCTAGCTGACGTCACTACCGAAACAGGGCCCTACCACGATGGCCTAAACTATGCGGACGGCCCCCGTCGGCATAAACAGAGGTATGCCGACAACCTTGACTAGGCCGTTGGCGTATATAAGCCGTCGACCTATCCCCAGGTATGCCGACTGGGGTCAGACCATCGGCTTACCTATCTGCGAGGAACAACCAGCGACCGCCACGTGGCGGGGGTATGCCGACGGTCAGACCGTCGGCTTACCTCACTGCCAGGAACAACCAGCGGCCGCCACGTGGCGGGGGGTAAGCCGACGGCCTGGCCGTTGGCTTACCCCTGACACGTGGTCTCCTGTGATAGGGTTGGCGTGGTGACGGCGCCGTAAGTTGTCGTCTCGTAAATTTCCGTGTCGACGGTGTATCTATGTCGACGGCCATATGAAAGCTGCCGGCATATGCACCTATGCCGACGGTCCGACAAGACTATGCTGACGTAATCGACGGGTCTATGCCGACTGCAGTCGTCGACATAGACCTATACTGACGGCATACGGCCTATACCGACCGGGCCGTTGGCATAGAGGGTTATTGCGGTAGTGCGTGGCTGTTTGGTCATTAATTTTGACCAAAGGGACTAGCTATCCAGGAATGTTTTTGGGAGCAACATTTCATAATATGTAAAAAAAGTACTAAATGATATGTTTACTGACGTGAACAAAGTAAGAAGCAGCTAGAGTCAACGCAAATTAACACATATATACTACATAGTACATACCAGATATCCTTTCTGACGCCGAGGAGGAGGCCCACCTCGGCGGCAGCGGCAGAGGTGGCCACGGTGATGGCGCCTCTCAGCATCAACCTGGCCATGCTAACCACCGTTTCCCCCATCTCCAACCGCCCTGCGACCCTCTAACAACAGAGTTGAAAGTTGACGATCGCTGGCCGTGTTGAGGACTTCCACTTAAGTAGGTTGCAGCCTCGGGGCACTCTTTCTGTTTCTTATATAGAGCGTACAAACCTGCCTCCAGTAAATTTATGTTGGCGATTAATGCGATGTCGAATGTGGCCTTCAGTAGCTACTACATTAGCATATACTAGTACTACCAAATAGCCAAAGCATAACATCCAGGAGACGACGGAGGGCACGAGAGCGCGCACACGCAGCTGTGAGTTGGTGGTCACACCCAGACGCGGCCTCGGATACGACGTTGGTCCTGCTCGACCTTCTTGTCCTGGCCAACAACTGCGTCATGCTCCTCTACCTTGACGAAGGAAACTTCCTCCTCCGCCGTTCTGGATGAGTGCGCGCGCGTGCGAGTACGTATGACGAGATCATCTTCTTCCTTGCTTTGAACGCACATCATTTTTTCGATAAAGGGCGATTTTATTAATTCAAAATGTAGCATCAAGTGGGTACAGAGCATTATGAGTAACACCCGGCCTAACTAGGATGCACACAGCCAAATCCGAAAGTCTGACCAAAAAAATCATCAAATAAAAACCAACGAAACGGCAACAGTAGAGTCCTATAGACCGACACTATGCCTATGTCGAAGAAGATGGTGAGTCGATCCGAAGGTTATGCTGCCACCCATGTCGGGAAAAAACCTCCATAGCCACAGCGATTGGTACTCCGGTCGTTGTAGAATAGACCACGTACGTAGCGGTTGAACGCACACCATTGGGTTGTGCCCAGCATCGAAGCCGCCGTCACAGATGGAATCCGCAGAGGGAGAGAACGGGGCAGAGCAATTGGATAAGAATCCGGAAAGTAGTACTCCCTCGGTCTTATAATGTAAAATGTTTCTTTTTTCACTACACTACAGTAAAAAAAAATATTATGGGACGGAGGGAGTAGCTACTAAATCTATCAAATGTTTGAGGTTGGTGGAAAATTCAATCAAAAATAACATCCCAGGAGATCTGCACCCAAGAGTAGAAAATCAACTCTCATAAGAGCATCTCCAAAATATGATGTAGATACAAAAATATCTAACATTTGCATCTTCGAGGCCTAAAAATCCCTCTTTAACAGATGATGTATATATAAAAAAAATTACATTCCACCTGCCGAAGATGTAAAATACAACACCTAGAGATGCAAATTAGCATCTCCACCTACAGGAGATGAGAAAGCGGCGGCCGCACGCCAACTGCCCAACTGCCTTCAGTTTGCTTCTGCCTGCCCGACGGCTACCCAACTATGCCGCCGGCAACTTCGCTAAAAATCACTGCTGCCGCCGCCGCCCGCCCGGCCACCTCCGATCCCGCCACGACTCCGCCCGCCTGTCCCTCGCCGCCTGCCCGCCGGAGTAGCGATGCCTGTCCCCTGCAGCCGCCAATTCAATTTCGGCTACTGCTTCGAATCAAAGATTCGTCGTAGGTCTGGCTGTCATAATGGCATCGACGGCACTACAGTGCAAGGGTTGGGCTTTCTGCTAGCCTTGACCCACCGCCGGAGCTAGTGGAGGCGCGCCACGCCGCCCGCTAGCCTCGACCCACTCATTTTTGTTGAGCATAATAGTAGATATCGTAACTCTCATCTGTAAAAAAAAAAAGAGAAGACATCGTCATAACTCAAACTCAGACCCCATAATAACTGATTATTTTTATTGGTTAAATCTGCATGCGTTTCATACGGAAACCACGCCAACACATCTGTCTAATGCATCTGGTTAATTCGCCCAGCTAACTTCACATGTCTAAAAAGCGCTTCCCCTCGTATATATATTTCACCCAGTCTTTACGTGCACATGCAGGAAAGCTCGACATCTCAGCTTTACACTTTTCACATCACTTTCTTGAATGTTTCATATAATAAACACGTTACAATGCACAAAAACATCGGAGAACATGTATGACTAGGAGGCATAGCGAAAGAAACAAATACAGTGTTTATGTCTTCAGCATGTAGCGAGAACCATCATTTTGCTACAGCTATGTTTTTTCCATACATGTATGCGTCATATCAAACAAGAGGGCCTTTGACATCTTAGTACTTGTTATACATTACATGACGAGGCTGGTTGGGCAGGTCGTGCTGGTTTACCACCGCACAGTCAACCGCAAGAATCTTCGACCTAGTCGACGATTGTGAATGTAGTTCTAAGGAACCAGATGAGCAATACGTGCGAGTTGTTAACCAGAGAATTCTTACTTTCAATTTTTGTTGACAACAAAAATGTGTAAGAAATAATTTACGAAGCTGCTTTGAGCATTTACTAGAATAAGTGCTACTAGACTCCTTATGCACTAGAGATGAAAACAAAGAAATTTCAACAAATATTCAGTATTTACCTTCAAAATTGAAAAATCATGGATTACGCAAGGATAGCTAAAAAAATCCAGCATTTTCGTTGACCCAAAATGGAAGACTTTACATGTATCGAAGGCTCTGCTCCCTACGGGAAGCTAGGCAGCGACGAACGAAGTTTTCAGTCCGGAATCAAGGAGGTTTTCAGTGTCGAATCAATGTCTATTGATGTGTATGCGTGCACGTCTAATTTATACTTGCTAATATTTGAAGGTAAATGAGAAACTACACCATGTATATTTTTCTTTGAGAATTACACCATGTACATATAGGAGCATGGAGTTGGACCGGGGAGACAGTAAGTAAAGATACGGTCATGAAGTGGGCCCATGCAACCAGTTTCAAGGTACCCTGTATTTATTCTAGATATTTTTTGACATGGAATATTTCAAAATGGAGAAAAGCCATGTATTGCATTTTTCAAAGTGGAAACAATTTGTTCAGATTTTTCTCTTGATCACAATGCTAGACATCATAACCCAGACCATGTGAAAAGTGAAATTGAATGGTAAAATCTTGATTTCTTTTAAAAAAACTACACTACCACCTCTACAACTGCAATTTGTTAATTTCCCCACCTACCCTCACATGTCTAAACAATACCTTCCCCTCCTATATATTTGACCACATCTTTGCCTGCAAACACATGAAAGCCCGCATCTCTCTTTTGTCAGTGTTTTACACTTCCACAATGCTCTCTCTTGAACATTTTGTATAATAACTAGGTTTTAGTGCGCACAAACATGGGGCTTAGGGTGGATACAACATCAAGACGATATTAGAAAATATGACTAGGAGGCATAGGGAAAGAAACAAATACTAGGGCGGCAGCATAACCACGTTGTAGGAACCATTGTGCTGCAACCATGTTGCTTTACCTATGCATGTATCGAACATGCTAGGGTTCCATGGATTATGCAAGACGATATTGTTGAAGCAACAACAGCAGGAGAAGAGCTTCTGGGCAGTGGAGGCTTCTCGGATGCCGTTGTCCACCTTGCATCTCTGTCGCGCTATGCTCGGAGGTTAGCCGTCTTCTATGCATGCCCATGTCTCTGCCCCTAACTTTGGGGAAACCTTCTAGACAGCCTTCTTCAAGGGACCACTATTCCGTTCACTTTGTACCATGACCTCCTCACGTTTATTGGTACATGATGTTCTTGGCAAGCAGCCTTCTCCTTGGACACATTAAAATTTACATTCGCGTCTCCGCAACCATCTTTTTTGCCTGACATGTTTCTCCATCACAGTTCTTAACCTTACACCCTGTTTGGATATAGACATTCTGGTCTACAATTCGTAAGTGGCATTTTCAAGGCCCCATATAAGATTTTCTGCAAAGCATCCGGCCAATCCAGCCTCCCCCATTCACTTCTCATGCCTCTGCTCCATACAATGCTGGATGTCATGGACTTTGTAGGATGCTGAAAGGGTTATCTCAATATTGCCTCTTTGTCGATGTCAGCACAAGTGCTCAAGTTAGACAAAAGCTAGAATTTGGTAATAGGGTGGCAAAGAGAAAAAGATCAAATCCCACATAACATCACATAGCCATGTTTCTGTACACTCCCTCCGCCGCAAAGATGTAAAGGGAAATACCACTTTCGTATTTATGGTGGGTCGCTCACCAGGACATATCGCTCACCAGAACATATATGTCGTATGTTCGGCTATCCTACCCATCAATCGCTCAAATGAAAAAACAAAAAGAAAACCAAAGGCCCCTCCCTATCCTAAACTCTTACTATCCACAGCCACCATATCGACTCCGGCCGGCGGCCATCTCTAGTCGTCGGGGTTAGGCTCATCGGCGTCGTCGCACGAGGCGCTGTCCACGCCCCCTCCTCGCATACGGCATTGTCCACGCCCCCTCCTCGCATACGGCGTCGTGTTCGCTGCCCTTACCGCAATTGGTCGCCACCACGACGTCCTTGGTGCTCTCCTACGCATGTGTCACCGCCCCTCGTGGAAGGCGTCATTGAGGCACTTTGGCCTCTCCCAGGCCGTCAATCAAGATAAGGACGAAGTCGACACCAGGCCTGCATTTGATCAACAGAAGTTTTAATTTTGCCTCTTAGGTTATGCCACTAACGTGACCCTTCAAAATCTATGAGGTTATTCTATTTTGTTTATGTATGCCGTTTTGTTCTTTTGTTAGCAGGCTCGTGGAGAAATATCATGACACGGCCATCAAATCCAGACACTGTGTTAACTAATATTTTCTCTAGATCGAAAAACTAAGTACAATGTACACGCACACCAACACCTCACGCACGTATTCACAGAACACCTACTAAAACGGAGTCGTGGATTTTCAAAATTCACAAAAGGCGCCTCAGGAAATGCCCACAAGTTTGAGCTTTGCTGGGCTAATTTTCATCTTTATTAGAGATTTTTGTTGTTCATGTCTTTGTACTTTTTTTACTGACTCAGAAAACATAGATTGCTGGTTTTAATACTACTACTGCGGTATAACCATTGTTTTCATACAAGGGACAACGCAAAATAGAATACAAGCCACCCCTCTACATTCAACGAGCGAGGAAGCAGAGTGTGTGCGGAGGCAGTGATGGGGAGCCGGAGGACATCGCCGCGGCGGGCCTCTGCCGCATCGACACCGTCACCTTGAGCTCTCCTTCCACTTCTCTTGAGGTACGTACGCTCCATCAACTTCTATCGCCCCCTCCCTAGCTAGTAGCCTGGACTGGAGTGCCCTCCTATCACGCAAGAGCCCTAGAACTAGGGAGAGAAACACGAGACCCCCGACCAAGTGACGCCCCGTTGCTAGTCCGGGAGACCGGATGTTAGACGAATGCGCGTGCGTGCGTGTGCCAGACGAGTCGGGCATGGTCTGGTCCGTGTCAGGCCGCGCGTGTGATGGGGTTGGTTCGACGGATGCGCGGGGGTGTGGCCGCGCCGGGCGCTGGACCCAGTCACGTCCCGTGGCGTGCGTGCGCGGCGGGCGTGGGAGCTGGGAGCATGGGGCGTGCGCGAGGTGGGCAGCTGGGCTGCTGTGGGAGCGGTAGTGGCCGTTGGCGCATGCATGTATAAGTCCCCGTCCTCCGTGTTGTAGTCTGTGGCTGACTACGTGCTCAGGAAAGAAATCAAGTGGCCGTTCGTGCGGCCGGCGGCTTTGGTGCGCCAGGCAAATCCTGCTGCGTTCTCCTTGTTCTTCCCCCTTCTTTCTTCTACGTCCGTGCGAGAGAAAGAGGGAGAGCTCAGGTGAGGAGGAGAGCTAGGGCTAGACAACAACAACTGGTATACAGAGCTTCGGTTCGGGCGATCACCGGCGACCATGACGCTCGTCCCACACGGCGGTGGTGCGGGCGGAGCGGTGTCGGTGGCGATGCCGATGTTCACGCCGGACAACTACACGGTGTGGGCGATCAAGGCGCAGGCGATACTCGACGCCCACACTGTGTGGGAGGCGGTGGCGCCGGGCGACGCGGTGGTGAACAGCAAGAAGTGCAAGACGGCGCGGGCGATGATCCTCGGCGCGCTGTCGGGCCGACGCATGGGCACCACGCCCCGAGCGACCAATGTAGCAGGGGCGCCCGATCTGAGACAGTCAACGAGCCTGACGCCGCTGGGGACGAGGCCGGCGAGGTAGACCGCAGGGCCGCCATCCGGGTGCGGCGATGACGGGTGGCATGGATCAAGGGCGGGCTGACGCGCGTACGACGGCTATGATAGGCCGCCGCATGGCGCGAGGCCTCCGGGTCGGGGCGATGCAGGTGTCCCGGTCGGAGAGGGCGGTGACGGCCGGCGTAGATCGACGAGCAGGCCGGCGCGCGGACGACGGCCGTGAGGGGCCGCATGTCACGGAGGCCGCCGTGTCGGTGTCGGAGTAGATGCGCACGGGGGTCGACGGCGGCGCCGGGCGACGCAAACCGATTAAGCATAGATCGGAAGACCAAAAAGAAATAGCCGATCAAAGCGACCGGCGACAGAGAGAAAATCCGGATCAAAGGATCTAGGGCAGCCGGTCAACATGACCAGCGGATGAACCCTAGGTACGGGCGGTGCGGCCCCGACGACGGTCATGGAGACCGACCGTCCCGGGGGCGGCGCGCGGGCGGAAGCGTCGGGTGGTGGCTAGGGTTTGGATCGGTTAGGCTGATACCATGTTAAAAGGGGGAGAGAGGAAAATTACAGAATATGATGAATCACTACTGGAATTTTCACGTATGCCTGGTGTCATGCTCTTCGCCGAGTGTTAAAACACGGACACTCGGCAAAGAAAACTTTGTCGGGCGCCACTCTCGGCAAACCCAGCTTCACGGCAAACTGCCTTCTTTGCCGTCACTGCCCACGGCAAACCCTGCAGACGCCGAGAGCCGCTCACAGCAAAGAGGAGCCACGTGGCACTAGTAGAAAAGGGGGCATCAGTCCCGGTTCGTAAGGGCCTTTAGTCCCGGTTCTTGAACCGGGACTAAAGGGTCGTGACTAATGCCCCCCCCCCCCCCCTTTAGTCCCGGTTCTAACACAGAACCGGGACTAAAGGTCGCGGCCACGTGGAGCTCCACTTTTAGTCCCAGTTGGTAACACCAATCGGGACTAAAGGAAATTTTATGATTTTTTTTGAATTTTTTAATTATTTTTATATTTTCAAATTTCTGAATTATTTTAACCTCTAATCTCTAATCACCACCCCTCATCACTGCTCAATTTATCCTCTAATCTCTAATCACCCCTCATCATTCCAAATCATCTAACTTCCCGAACGGTCACCCATCCTCCCATTCCCCTAGCCTGAGCACGCTTAACTTCCGGGTTCTATTCTCCCTCGTTTCCAAGTCTGCACTTGTTGTTTTCCTGACAATAGTAAAATGTCAATCCTATTTACCCTCAGGAATTTTGCTTGAGCATGAAGTGACACATTTCACTGTTTGAGTTTGAAACTATTGTTTTAGAAAACAATAATTATTTAGTAACACTAATATTTCTTGAATAATTAGTTTGACCATTGTTTGACCACAGTTTGACCAGATTTAACCAAAATTCAAAATAACTGAAATAATTATTTAGGAACACTAATATTCTAGAATAATTAGTTTGACCATTGTTTGACCACAGTTTGAATTTTTTTCGATTTTTTCCACTCTAGATCTTAAAAGCCCCATAACTTTTTTTCTGTTAGGTTTTTGAGGATTTTGAAAATGTTTAACGGGGATCCCCCTATTAAATCTGGATGTAACTTTTTGAGTAGATGAATTTTCATATAAAAAACTTTTTCATCCGAGTTAGTATGCAAAAGTTATGCCCATTTTACTAAATTCTAGAGAGATTTTGCAAATAAAGTCGAAATTCACATTTGCAAATTATCCCAACAACTAGACCACATATCACATGGGAAACTTATTTTTTTTTGACATTTTCATAATTTTCCAGGCGATCCACCGGGGGGGGGGGGGGGGGGGGAGTTTGAAAATGGGACCTTTAGTACCGGTTCGTGCCATGAACCGGTACTAATGCCTCAATCCCCATTAGTACTAGTTGGTGGCTTGAACCGGGACTAAAGGTCTAACCTTTAGTACCGGTTGGTGCCACGAGCCGGTACTAATGGGCATCACACCCTTTAGTCCCGGTTCGTGGCACCAATCGGAACTAAAAGGTCCAGACGAACCGGGACAAATGGCCCACGTGGCCCCTGGGCGCACGAACCGGGACTAATGCCCCCATTAGCCCCAGTTCTAGACTGATGGGCTAACCCGGCCTGGACCAAAGCCCTCTTTTCTACTAGTGTGGCATGCCCGTCTGCAACAGACGGCTCCATCGGTTAATTTCGAGGCCAACGGAGCAACAGGACCCGCACTTCCTCCACAAACCGAACACATTCCCTCTCGATACCCATAGACTATCTCGAAGAACAGGCCTAGACTTGGTCTGTAATCTCATGATGACATGCACTAACACGGAGAAGCAGTTATTCATCGTGGACTACACCCTCTCGGTGCCGAACAATGCCCTGGACCGCCGGGGCTACCGGATGGGTGCTCGATCTCTAGAGATAGCCCGAGGGGGGGGGGGGGAGGGCACCCGTACATGCGTGTGTCCCATGCATATGCATGCAGGGGTGGTGTGCTATTTGAATAAGCAACGCACCTCCTTGACCTGGCACGACCCTCAGAAACCACACACATGGGCGGGAACGTCGAGGACCGACTCCGTTCGTCCCAAAGAAAGAGTCTTCGATGGGTGATCCCATGACAGAACGAGCCTAGACTTGGTCTGTCATCTCGCGATGACATGCACTAACAC
The DNA here is from genome assembly GCA_963921465.1 of Triticum timopheevii. Lineage (NCBI taxonomy): Eukaryota > Viridiplantae > Streptophyta > Magnoliopsida > Poales > Poaceae > Triticum > Triticum timopheevii. Next base: position 19,444,726 of record OY997274.1, read on the forward strand.
GGAGAAGCAGTGGAAGGGAAGAGATCTAGGTTAGATGCTTTACCGAGAGCTTTACCGAGAGTGACTCTCGGAAAAGTTGGCCATTACCGAGAGCCGATAATCGACCCTCGGTAACCATTGCTCTAATTTTCCCCCCATTCTCTTTGTGTTTTTTTTGGCTCTATCTATTTTGTATCTCATATTTCATATGTTTTTACGACTAAAGTTTGAACATTCCATGACTTTTGATGATTTTTTCGATAAAAGACTTTTGATGCACTTATATATATATATATATATATATATATATATATATATATATATATATATATATACTTTTTGGGTTAGATTTGTTGAAAACTCAACTTTAAAGAGTGTAAAGTAAAAAACATGAGAAGAGGCAGTTATTGACCGTGGCCTACCCCCTCTCTCGGTGCCAGTCAACTTCCTAGAACGGCACCGAGAGAGAACTTTAAAGAGTGTAAAGTACAAAAAGTGAGAAGAAGAAGTTGTTGAACATGGCCTACCCCCTCTCTCGGTGCCGGTCAACTTTCTAGACCGGCACCGAGAGAGAACTTTAAAGAGTGTAAAGTAATAAACATGAGAAGAAATAGTTGTTGGCCGTGGCCTACCGCCTCTCTCGGTGCCGGTCAACTTCCTAGACCGCAGGGGCCATCGGATAGCCCATGCATATACATGCGATGGCCTCCTTTGAGAGCACAAGAAGTTTCAAGGCCAACGGAGCAACATGACCCGCACTTCCTCCACAAACTGGACACATTCCCTCTCGATACCCATAGACTATCTCGAAGAACGGGCCTAGACTTGGTCTGTCATCTCGCGATGACATGCACTAACACGGAGAAGCAGTGGAGGTTGTTCCCTCCTGTCGGCTGCGTTGCGGTTGCCACCGAGCCCGGTGTCTTCTCGTCCTACCTCCAGGTCTCGTGTTGTTGGCCTTAGTGAGACGGAAAAGATGGTGCGGTATCGTTGGTGGCACAGGCTGGTGGGCGGTATGTTGGGAGGTGCGCTTCCATTTGTCTGGGGTGGCGGTGGTGGTTTCGGGGCAGGAGAAATCTCTGGCACCACCGGCGCGGCTACGCCCGTGGGCGTTGCCGGACCCTCCTGAGGGGCGTCGGTGACACCCTTCCCCACTTCCATCTGCATACCAGGGGAAACCCTCGGACTTGTCCGGGCAGCAGCGTCGTCGTCGTCGCATTTCTTCATGAAGATGTTGCTTGGTACGCGAGGCTTCGGAGTGCTTGGTGGGCGGTGGTACTTCTCCGGAGGGTGCAGCGGGTGTCGGCCATCTTTGCTTAGTTGAGCTGCCGCCGTCGGCATTTGTTTCTTTTTTCTTTCTCTTCTTCTTCTTCTGGGCTTGTTTGTGCTGCGGCCCCAGCAAGCTGGTTGTATCGGTTGGATATTGCTTTATAATCTAAAGCAGGGGGAAACCCTTTTTCTCAAGGGTTTGTGGCAGAATACTTGGTGCCCACCCAAGATCTGCCACCCTTCACACGGTCCTTTGCTAAGGTGGTGGCAATGGGCTCATGCGACGTGCGCCGATCGAGCAAGAGGCCATTGCAGCCCTACGACGAGGAAGTAGAGTTTCGCCAGGAGCGGGATCTCCATGAGAAGCTCCAGCACAAGCGCCGCCTGGAGCGTGAAGCGGACTAGGGTCCGCCACCTCCGTGGTGGACCAAGGAGTAGTCCAAGAAGAAGGAGGAGGATGGGCATTTCGGGAGTAATAAACCGGCATAAGTTGATACCGGGGGAAGGGCTTGTTCTATTTTGTGGTTTGAGCACCACTTTAAAAAACAATTACAAGGAGATGCCTCTGTGCTTATCATCTCCAACTGGACAAGTAAGAGCTCATAGAAAACTGAATGATTACATGCACTCATTGGGATATTTGGGTGCTGAAGATGTCTGTACATGTACTTGTGTCATTTTCCTCAACTGGAATACAGTGGGCAGCTATACATGTACATACGAACCCATCCTTTTCCTCACAGTGGCAGCACTGCAGCAGCGTCACACCCACGTGACTTCTGACCCGCTGGTTAGAGGATTTGCACAATAATTGCTCAACTAATTCATAATTATTGCCCATCGCTATCTAAACATTAGCTGGAAAACCTATATTGTGCATGTATGCACAACCGGGTTCCTGTGCGTACATCGTGGTGTGACAAGGAAAATTACTGTAACACATCATTTTGTGTCGAACGACAAGCAGTAACACATTTGAACCTGCCAAGCAACTAAGTAGAAAATCGTATTTCAACAGTTCGTTGGCTCAGTGCTACCATGAGCAAGACCAACCTAAGATGAGAATATGGGTTACATCCACTTCACAAATACGAATATAACAAGTAGAGACGACAGGGTTCGGGGGATCAGCTTGCGGCAGCCGCGCACTTCCTCGACGGAGCCTCCTGCTTTCAGCCATGCCCGCCACAAACGCGTTCTGCACTGCCAGCGGCTCCGGATAGCCGGCGAGGAGACGGAAGCGGCGGTGCTTCCGATAGGATGCAGCTTTGCATTTGTGAGGAGACGTCATTGTTGGGCCTTGAACGAGCTGTTATGGGCTGACGTAATGTTAGAGTAATCTTGAGTTAGTATTGTGTTATAGTTTAGTCAGTACGTGTCGTGGAATTAACACGTCAGATGTCCTAGGGTAAGGACTTAGTCGTGAGGCCAACGCATCTATGTGGTAGCTTGAGAGGGGTTGAGCGGAATCGAGAGACGCAACACAAGACAGGGATTTAAACAGCTTCGGGCCCCGGAAAACATCATCCGGTAACAACCCTACATGCTGTTTGAGGCTAGGTCTCATTATCATCACGAGGGAATCGCCGTAAACCGGCTCTCCTCTTTGTGTCTAGCCCTAAGATTGTTTCTTCTTGCTTGTAGCTTCTAGCTTGTCCCTCTTTGGGGAGCCCTGCCCCTCCTTATATATGTTGAAGGGCGGTTTACATGACTAATCCTAGTAGGATTAGGATTACTCTATTACAAGTGAAGTCCTAGTCTTGCTTCCTTTGTAGGAGAATAGTCCTTACGCTTTCCTCATAAACCGGCCCACCATAGTGTGATCCGGCCTTCCATAAACCGCCCGTTGGGCCACCGAGTCTTGTCGCTCCTCTGACCCGCCTGCCGGATTACCAATGAATCTTAAACCGCCAGGTCCAAGTGGGTCGCCGGTGAATCGCCAAACTCTAGCTGGGTCATACATCCGGCGGTTTATACCGCGGGGTATATCCCCGATATTAGCCCCCAGTTTAATTTGGATTCATCCATGTTAAACTGATCTGCAACATAAACTCAAGAACAAATTTGTCGGGTTGTGTTCCGGGTTAAGGATTCTTGTAAACCGGCATCTGATCATCCTTAAGTCCTTATCATTTCCTCCTTCTAGAAAATCCGGGTCAACAAGCCAGCTTCATACTCAATTTGCTGACATTGGTTTCTCAGAGAGAACATTTGTGAAGAATAATCCACTTGAGTCGGCTTCCAAAGTGCCGATTTAAGAAATATTGGTGTTGAAATACTCATATGATATTCAGCCGGTTTGAAGATGTAAAACTTGCCGGTTTAATATTATCAAAATTGCCGGTTTGTAAATTCGGATGGCACCGAGTCATAATTGTTACCGACACAGGGTCATAATTGTTGCAAACACCGGGTTAATCTGGTTTGCTCAGAACTGAGAATTTGAAGATTTTTCTCCCTTATATCCATATTACCTGTAGCCCCCAAGTCTTGAGCAGAACAAAGTGATGGCTTAAGACTTGCTGCAATATAAATACTTCCACTTTTGAAGAAATCCATGTTGTTAATCCCAGTCACTAGTAAAAACTTGAATACTCCATATTATGTAGCCCCCAAGTGCCGGGTTGTTAAGCTTGCAGCAACCTGGGACTTGTAATTGCCTGATGCTTAATAAACTTCAACCAGTGTAGCCCCCAAGGGCCGGGTCATTATGCAATAATGAGTAGGGACTTTGTAAATATAATCATGTAGACTTGAGCAGTGATCTGTAGCCCCCAAGGGCTGGGTCATTATGATATGATGAGTCGGGTCTTCAATAAGATGAGAAAAAAATGACTTTGCATTAGCCCCCAAGTGTCATGGTGCATGCTCGCAGTGACATGAGACTTGCATATTTGATATAATCTCAACTTTGAATAATGTAGCCCACAAATGCCGGGTTGTTAGCCTGCAGCGACTCGGGACTATTCCTTCCATTGCAGAATAAATCATATTCATCTACATAATAATATCCATTGCGCTAAAGCGACTTTGAAAATCTCAATCATAATATTAATAACCATAATAAAAATCCAGCCATGTTGGCTATTCAAGATAATATAATCCGGTATGAAAACCTTATTCATCCAATATCATAATGAAAATTCAGCCAAGTTTGGCTATTTGAATAATATAATCCAATCATTTATAAGCGCATGATTCCAATGGCGCAATCCAAATATATACTGGTGACTTATAGTTCAAAGCCAAGCTGGTTTAATAAACACCGGATGATTTCTCATCATATACTGGAGACTTATCGTCTTAAAACCAGGCCGGTTTAATAAACACTGGATAATTTATAATCATGCTTTATTCAACATGTTTCTGCATACAACAAGTTAAAGTGTCCTGGCGGTTTACCGTCGGACGGGTCATAATGCCCAACATATAACCCAGGTTTATAACCAAGGCTGCACTTAAGAATAATCAAATATGAAATATATCATACCTGTGACATTGAATAACATCATTGGTTTACCAACATTTTGTAGTAAGGGTGATAACCCCAATCTTGAGTAATGATAAATCCTTTCATACTGTGCCGGTTTATGATAAAACCGTACCGGGTTGTGATAAACACCGGTTTAACCATATATAATACTGGCGACTCGTAGTCAAACCAGACCGGGCTGATAGTCTCCGGATTATAATTTGATCATGTACTGACAACTTGTAATTGAAAGTCAAGCCGGGTTAATGTACACCGGTTTACTCCATAATAAGATGGTAACATAAAATCAAACCGGGCAGATAGTCTCCGGATTAAGATTTAACCGTGTTCCGCCAATTTGTAATTGACAGTCGAACTGGATTAACAATGTCGGTTTAAAAAAAACGCAACAAAAATAATAGTCATTTAAGAAAAAGACTGAAGCAAAAGGCAATGATAAAACCGTTTGCAAGAAATATGCTTTACTGAGCTGATCAGATGGTGTTACCATGGTCAGACAGGACCAAGCCCCCAATAGGTGTGGCGATGGTTCAAGTCAGCCAGGTCCCCAAATGAAACCGTGGCATTTATGCCGATCAAAAGGCATGGCAATGGTTCGGGTTCGACCAAGCCCCCAAGTGATTCTGTTGCCTTAGGCCGATCAAGAGGCGTGACTGGTTCAGACTTGACCATGTCCCCAAGTGATCTGGTGGCTTTCGCCTATCAAAAGGTGTTGCATTGGTTCGGACACGACCAAAAGCCCCCAAGTGATATTGTGGCATTGCGCCGATCAAGAGGTGTGACTATGGTTCAGACATGACCAAGCCCCCAAGTGATCAATAATATGATAAGCCAATAAGGTATGATACCCATGTTTGAGCCGCGCATCATGGCAGCAGGTCCTCTTTGGCACCCTTTAACTTTTTGCAAGAGATAAATCCTTCTTGAACCGGATGTTAAACCGGATATTGAGAGCTTCAAAGCTTTGTGGGAGACATCCTTCCCTTGAACCGGATCTTAAACCGAAATCTTCATTTTCAGCCGGAAATTTTCTGACGGGCTTTAAACTCAAACTTGCGAGAAGTAAATTCCTTTTTGAACCGGAAATTCTTAAACCGGATTTGAGGGCTTCGGTGAGACTGGCTTCCTTGAGCCGGATTTTAAACCGGAATCTTTTCTGATGACCCGGAACTTCTTCATTGAGCCGGGATTTTGTAATTGTCATATACTTTCTAAGCCGGAAATTTTCTGACGGCCTTCAAATAACAGTAGCCTCCGGGACCGAGTTATCTTTCCCTCCATTGTCCTGGGGGTTTTAAATTTGCTGAAACTGGCAAGACGTGTTGCGTCATATCATCGTAGCCTCCGAGTCTCAAGGTGACTCGAAGAGTTGGCTTGAGATTCTCCATATTTGACCGTCATATAAACCGGCATAACTTGTATATCATTGGTGTTGATAGCATGATGTGAATCCACAGAAGGTTGAGGTGACTGCGGCGGGCTATAAATGATCCCGTATGAGCCGTGTCAGCAACTCGGCCAATGGTTCCTTCCAACAGGCTGTTTGAAGTGGACCAAACTGTAGTGGCAGCGATTTGTGCGCATGTCCATTGATCCATCTAGTGCAGACGGCGGCTGAATGATAATTTGCCTTCAATCTGAAAGAAAACCGGGCTCCCCAAGCTGTGACTTGCTTTGTACTCAATAAACAGCTCATGCAGACAGGTGCGGCCCGGTATGTTGATGTAGACCAGACCACAAGGGCGATAGCGTAAGCACTTCCGTTGAGCACAACAACACGGATAGATGTAATGCAAAAAATGACAATGCTATGCACTGCATATCCGTGATATAACTCCGCTTCAGTGATGAATTATTGTCCCGATGTATTTGGATGACAGATGATCTTATTGTCTCTGTCATGATCATAGAACAAACATATTAAAGGGAGGACAATTGTTCCCGAAGGAACTTTAAAGCATATGAAAAAAAATAAGATGGATAGCACTTGATCTTTTCCTGGGACGTCGAGCCAGTCATGTATGTCGTTGGTTTTCCAACTGATCTGAACCTTACCGCTTCCACATTGTTCAGACCCTGTTGGCCAGTCAACTCATCCGCGGAACGCATCCGAAAGAAACGGGGCGCGGCGAGCCAGCGAAGGAAAAACAAGGGCAAGCGCCGCGGATAACCAGCGACGGATAACTTTAAACATTAGCAGAAGCAGAACCATCAAACCGGCGCATCGTGAATCAATTGAGTCGTGGCGGTTGAAGAGGCCATTGGTAAGGTCGTTATGCGACAGTAGAGGTGACACGGCAAGGCCGGGTCACAGTCAGCAGCTGTTTCAAGGAGGCCTTTGCGATGGAGCAAAGGTAGCTCGACGCGACGCGGAGCGATGAGGCGAGGATGCAAGGCCAGTGTGTCACGGCGGCGGTTTTAACAATGGCGTGATGCAGCGGCAGGGTTGACCATGTCAAGGTTGCAAGCACGACGGAGGCGGCGGCTTGAGGGTGAGGCAACAACCGGGAGGCGGGTCACAACGGCGGTTTGACGGAGGTGACCCGGAGCGGAAACGACTCAGCTGAGCTGACGTTTGACCCGCAGCGGCGGGCGGTTTATTGCACTGGAAGGCTCGACCCGTCTGACAACTGCGGAGGTGGCCGGTTCGATGGTGGAGCGACGTGGCGGCCTTGGCAAGTGGAGACGCGACCGTGGCCAAGTGGCCCATGGACGACCCGGCCAAGAGCGACGGCGGTTTAGCGCGGCAGTGAAGGGGGCGCAAGAACGAGGGCTGGTGCAGTTCGGAGGCGCCGGACCACGGGTGACTCAGCGTACTGTAACTCTCCATTGGAGATTTGAACAAGGCGGAAGAGGCCGCAGCGTTGGGGTAATCCGGCAACAGCAGAGGCGCGGGGTAGAGCAAGGCAGCCGCGACAACCCCGGCGAGTTGGCAAAACAGATTGCTCTGCCTTCATCCTTTCCATTCAAGGCGCTGATACTTAATGATGGCACTTCCCTGGTGCGCTTGTGTTTTCCTTCAAACTGTGAATGTATCGAGACGACGAGGCTGAAGCGACTCGGTGCAGCTGCAACTGAAGCAACATGTGCACAGCTCGTGGCGGTGGAGGTGCATGCCGTGATCCGGCGGCGCGGAATCGCTCAAGACGGCACTATGGCGGTTTAAGGGCGAGGCAGACCCGGCGGGAGGCAGAGCCGAGTGCGGCGCAGCCGGGCGGCGCGAGGCGGCCTCGAGGGGAGCCGGAGGCGGCCTCGAGCGCGGGAGCCGACACAGCCGAGCGCGGGGCGGCCGGGCGCGGGAGCCAGCGCGGTTGGAGGCCGGTCGACGAGGCGTGCCCGCTGCTGTGGCGGATTGAAGTGATAGCCTGCACCGACGGTGACTTGGGACCGGCTTGTAGTCGGAGCGGCGCGCGTCAGACAGCGGAACCGAGGCCGAGGCGGGTCGAGACAGGAGGCGCCAGAGGAGTAGACGGCCATGCGGGGCGGAACCGGCGCCAGTCTTGGGCGGAGGTGACCTGGTCGAGGAGGCCTGACCGCGGCGGGTCACCGAAGCAGGGCGGTTCGATGTGCAGCGTGATGGCAGAACGGCTTGGAGTCGAGGCAGGTCCGCGGGAGAGACGAGGCTGTAGGAGGCAAGGCGGCTCGGATCAGAGCGGCGGATCCCGCAGCGGGTTAACCACGACGGCGGAAGGCCACCTGGAAGGGCCGGCACGGCGCCTTGATGCAACGGCTCAGGCGGCTTGGCGTCCACGGCGTTTCTGCCAGCGACTTTAAGACAGGTGCCAGATCAATGGTAGCGGCTTTAGCGCTGGGGTAGTGGAGAGGCCGCGGTAGAGGCGGCGGTTCAACGCAGCTGTCATGGTGAAGTCCTTCGGAGATAGGCGGAGGCACAAGGCCAACCTCAGCCACAGGAGGCTGCGAGGTCGGGTGGCTGTTGCCCAGGCCGTAGCGACGGAGGCCTGCCTACGACGAGGCTGCGACGGCGATGGAGTCTGTGTCCATGTCCCTTCCGGGTAGTGAAGTCTCTTTTTGACAGTAGTTGATCTGAATATCTCCAGCGGCTACTCCTCAAGGTGGTAACCGTGTATGTGCTTGCTTCAGCCAACGTATATGCACTAATAATGGAGTAGTTGACCCTTGTTTTGTTCCTCACTCCACGTGAACAATAACACACTTTTTACAAGAAGTACTAGTACTACTACCGATTAATGGTAGCAGTACCTTTGGGACTTGACTCCAGCCCATTCACGCGTGTCTTGATGTGGATTGGTATGACGTGTCATATGGTGGCTGTATTTGAATTCCTGTCGGACTCGGCAACGCGTGGCAGCAGCAGATCAAAACAAACCCCTAGGTCGCGTACTATGATTACGAGATAACTTTTCCCTGATTTGATTTGTCTCGCCGCAGAATTTTTCCATCTTAAGCGATGAATTTGGAAAGACAACTTTTTGTTGTTGTCGCTGGATTTTTTCCTTCTTTCCGATCTAGTCGGATGAACTCAGAGTTGACGTAGATCCTTCTGTGTTGACTCTTCTTCATCTGAACAATCGCGAGCTTCTTGATCCCTGAAAAATCCTTTCAAAAACTCAACACCACAGTGCGCAGGCCCCACGGTGGGCGCCAACTGTCGTGGAATTAACACGTCAGATGTCCTAGGGTAAGGACTTAGTCGTGAGGCCAACGCATCTATGTGGTAGCTTGAGAGGGGTTGAGCGGAATCGAGAGACGCAACACAAGACAGGGATTTAGACAGCTTCGGGCCCCGGAAAACATCATCCGGTAACAACCCTACATGCTGTTTGAGGCTAGGTCTCATTATCATCACGAGAGAATCGCCATAAACCGGCTCTCCTCTTTGTGTCTAGCCCTAAGATTGTTTCTTCTTGCTTGTAGCTTCTAGCTTGTCCCTCTTTGGGGAGCCCTGCCCCTCCTTATATATGTTGAAGGGGCGGTTTACATGACTAGTCCTAATAGGATTAGGATTACTCTATTACAAGTGGAGTCCTAGTCTTGCTTCCTTTGTAGAAGAATAGTCCTTACGCTTTCCTCATAAACCGGCCCACCATAGCGTGATCCGGCCTTTCATAAACCGCCCGTTGGGCCACCAAGTCTTGTTGCTCCTCTGACCCGCCTGCCGGATTACCAATGAATCTTAAATCGCCAGGTCCAATTGGGTCGCCGGTGAATCGCCAAACTCTAGCCGGGTCATACATCCGGCGGTTTATACCGCGGGGTATATCCCCGACAGTACGTGAACTAGCATGTCCAGCATGTAGTTTGCAAGCTTGGTTAAGTTAGATTAAGAAAGTTTCCGGTGTACTGGATAGTACTAGCCCAGGTCTGCTACGTGTTAGAGGTCCGAATAGGTCTAGAGTCCTAATACGTATAGGTTTAGGAGTGTTGTTTGAATCAGCTGCTTGTATATATAAAGGCAGCCGGTGCCTGAGTTTTGTAACACCGTGAAAAAAAGAAGAGAAAAAGAAATAAGGAGAAGAACAAGGCACGACACGTGGCTTTAGCCAATGTTTTTCTGCATGTGTGTTTGTCGTGATTTGATGTGATCGATCTTATGGTCGGAATTCCAACACGTAATGCATACCGTGCCGTCCTAGCCAAATTCCTCCGGGCCAGCCCATGCCCACCATGGTGAACTCTACATCTCTACCACCGCTAGAATGACAAATCTTCAATGTGTTCCTGTCGCTTGTCTAATGCATGGCAACACATTAGCTACACTACTTGTCATTATGGATGATGAAAAGCGGACATATAGCAATTTCGTCAGTCTTCCTGCTATTTGTGTTTGTGGCTTTCGGCCTAGCTTCACCCTCGTCTCCACATCCAGAAGCTAACGTCTTCCGATCTTCTCTATAAAGCAAGCTCTTTCCATCATGAAATTACAATATATTTTAAGAACAAAATAAGGTGACTATACAATCAAAAAAAGACAAACCTAATATACAGAGTAAAAAGAGTACAACTAGTGTCATCCTTGAGACCCTGCGAAAGAGATGCAAGACGCAAGAAGCTACGGTTTACTCACAAAACAACAGCTCAGATCAAATACAGTGCACGCGTGCCCACCATCGATGACGACGAGACACTAACAACCAAGTATCAACAGTTCAACGAGCACAACAACTCGTGAAAACACCAACTCAATTAGAAGGCAAGCACCGCAACTGCAGTGTACTAACGACTAATTAAGGAGACGACACGACGTCTAATTAGTTGGTGGTGCAGTTAGTGGAACGTTCCACTTTGGATAAAGCACCTTAGTGATGTACTCCTCCACCTTGTCCACCGCAGTCAGCAGCGCAATGACCGGCTCGGCCGCCGTGAAACGCCCCGCCCACGCGGCCAACTTTGGTGTCCTCGCCGCGTCTAGGAACGGCGGCGTGCCAGCAAGGCGGCCTATCGCTTCGAACCAGGGAAGATAGCACCCGAGCGCGAGGTCGAGCAGCCCGAGGGATACACCGCCGAAGAACGGCGTCTCGGCCTCCCCTTCTTTGGAGGACTCCACCAGGGCGGTCTCTAGGAGCCCCAACGCCGCCAAGGTCTCCTCCACCTTGTCGGCTCTCTCCTGCTGCTTTGCCGTATTGAGAATGCCGATGCACGAAGGGAACATCTGCGGCAACAAAACGGCGCCCGTGGGATGCAACTTCAATTCTTCAAGCTCAAACTAGCTAGACGAGAGGGAAGGGAACAAACCTTGTCGTCGACATAGGCGGCCCAGAAGCGAGCGACGGCGCGGCGGTACGGGTCGGCGGGGAGGATGGAGGCGCCGTTGCCGGGGAATGCGTCGTCGAGGTACTCCACGATGATGAGAGACTCGCAGACGGGGCTGCCGCCATGGATGAGGACGGGCAGCGTCTTGTGCACGGGGTTGGACGCGAGGAGGAGGTCGCTCTTGCACCCGGGGTCCTCGGGGAGGTAGTCGTAAGCTAGACCCTTCATGGCAAGCGCCATCTGGACGCGGATGGCGTATATGCTCACGCCGCTCCGCGGCACCAGCAGCTTCAGCCCTTGCTCTTGAGCGCCGGCCATCATCGACCGTCGTTGAAGGATGTCTGTACTGTACTGTACGTGTTAATCGCGTGTGTATATATGAAATTCCTCCCGAGAGAAACGGTGCTGTAGGCTAGCTACTAGCACACGGACACACACTTGAGACAGGAGCACATGTTGGAGTACTAGTTTTGTGAAGCTCAAATGGATTGCTTTGCATTGGTTTGCTTCTGCAACGCAGTGCATCGGCCCTTTCTATAGCTGTACAAAAACGAGTGTAGCACCTACCTTGGGCAGCAAGGGGTGGAAGACCTGCCAGTCAAGGTGACTTGACTTTGGCAGCCAATCCATACTATGTCATGCATGACGTGACCTGCAGTAGATATCTCGGATGATTTTTCTCTGTGCACTGAAATGAGACTAGGTGCATCGGTTAGGCAGTGCTTGGCATGTAGTACCCCACTGGGGCGTTGGCTCCTTGCTGATAGCCTCAAGCAAATGCCTCAGACGTTTGCGCCAACTTGCATCCTGCCTTGATCCTGTGATGCTTCAAACTAATTGAAGGCCAATTATTTTTCTTGCCGCGCGGCACGGGAAAAGGTATTAGATGAAGAGAAAAAGACAGTTCCATGTGTTGGGGGCTGGTCCACAGTCCGTCCACAGAAAATGAAGGGCAGAAAATTGAGGGGCACCATCCTGGCCTCTCGCTGCTTCTCGTCTGGATAGTGTACTCAACGCCACACAATACTGTACCGTATGTAAGGCTGCAAGTAGGTAGCTAGCCTGAGAGAGACAGACCGAATCCTACAGATATCTCGCAAGAATTTTCTCTGCGTGCCCAATATGGGAACTGAAATGAGACTAGGGGCGTGTTTGGTTACCTGCATCGTTTTTTGCTACTTTGCATATTTGTCCCAGTTGGGCCTGGCTGAGCATATACAGGCTAAAGACCAACATCTGCGTGTTGATTGGTTACCTCCATCCCCTCTAGCCTAAATGTGCTAAAACGAAAGGCCTGATGTTTGGTTGCGGACTTGTTTGAGGGGAAACACAAGTCCGGTTGTTTGGTTACATCCAGGACATTTGTGTGGTAACCTCCTACTCGACGTGGTGAGATTATCAAAGGCACACATGAACTCGTAAGAACTAAACTAGTAGCAACAGAACAATCAAACTAGAGCAAGTTTTAAACCAACACAGTACGATAAGTTCTAAACGAAACCGAAGTCTTAAAGCAAGAACAACCAAAGACTGGACCACAGGAGCTCAGGCGGTCGCTGCGAAGGCATTGTCGTGCTCCTTGCACTTGGTGACCACCTCCACGCCCTCGTCATTGAAGACGATCACCTTCATGGTGTCGGGGGACAACAGCTTGAACGTCAGTATGTACCCAATCATGATCTGGTGAACGGCGGCGAAGGTGGCCCAACCCTGATCAAGGTGACCCTGCCGTTGATCACCCTCACCGTCACCCTCGATGCCCAGCCGGTGTTCGTCTTCAGCTTGAACTCTGTAGGGATGGCGGGGAAGTACTTCGTGAAGTCCAGAGGCAATGGCAGACTCTCCATCTTTGGAGCCAGTATAACCTTGCAGAAGTGGTTTCGTCCTGACTCCTGATGGAAGTGGCCATAGTTCCTCCGCTTGGTGCTTGGGTGATCCAGGACTTGCACTGCGTCCAGTGGAGGCACATCCTCCTCGCCCTTCTCCAATGGTGGCACCACCTCCTTGTCCTTGTCCATCTTCATTATGAACAGCATGCATATCAATGGTCAACACTCATTCATATTGGGCTAACGCTCCTATATTAACCCCCCCTAACCCAGCACCGCACTCAAACCCCCTCTGTTTCACCACCTCTCCTCTTCCACCTCTCCTTGGCATGAACTCGAAATCCAACCCCAAGCCTTTCCGCTGGGGCATTAGATGGAGGGCATTCTTGCTTGGGTGCTCGCTCGGTGACCACAAGAAGTTCGAGCACACCATGGAAGTGTGGTCGAACTTCAGCAGCATCGATGACATGCACAAGGAGACCGATGCTGTGATGAACAAGGCAACGCCGGACGAGCTGAAGACACTGGTTCCGAACCCAGCCAAGGGCGTGATGTCAGTGGACATCCTGCCTGATCCATGAATCAGTTAGACTCCGATGACGATCGATGGGCCAAGTACAATCATTACAAGGTGCCTCAAGACCAGCGTGCCGCGACGTACTGGAGTAGTACATTTGGGTCGCGGTGCAGATGGTGGCCAGGGCGCCAGCGACAGGCGACCGTGCAAGACCTATCGTTCTTGACAAAGACAATGAGGAAGAAAAGAAGATGACTATGCCCACCCGCCACTCGAGGCGACTCCAGGGTCGCCGCGGCTAGACAATCCAATCCCCGCCACCGATGTAATCAAAAAATAACCTATGAGCCGTAGATGCAGAATCGATTGATGTCAATCCTCCCCCTCCCCCCCCCCCCCCCCCCCGATGTGTTCAATCCACCTAACTCTTCAATGATGTGTTCTAATCGAATCTAGCCCGAGTTAAAAGCAGTGAATGTATAGAGAGGACGAGGTCTTACCGCCATTGCTGATGCACTCCCGTGGAGGTCTGCAGTCGCTCCGATGGTTGCCGCTGCCGTCTTCGATCGATTCACAGTAGAGCTCAGGTGGTCGCCACCGTCGCCGCCGCCGGTGTGAGTGGGGAAGAGGGGAGAGAACGGTGAGAAGGGAGAGGCGAGGGTAATTAATGGCGACGCGTCTGAAAATAACGCGACGTCTCGGGACCGCACCCACGCGCGAAACCTCCACGCCCACGTGCCTAGGGTTGCATCGCTCTGGCCTGGCAGAGGAAAAACTGCCGATTTGAGCGTTCCTAAGGATGCAGGCCCAGAGGTGCTTTAATCTTCGTGCTATGCAGGCCCAATAGTGAATGCGGGTAACCAAACGGGCCTTTTTTTCGCGCGGGCCTGGATGAGGTATATGCAGCCTACCGAACGCGTCCTAGGTGCGTTGGCTCCTTGCTGATAACCTCAAGCAAAAGCATCAGACGTTTGCGCATACTCGCATCCTGTCTTGATCCCGCGATGGTTCAACTTGCCAATTTTTCTGCAGCTTGACTACACAAGGCTGCTTCTAATTTTTCTTTAGAAAATGAGGCTTCCCACCCCATGTTTTATAGAAAGCTAACCAATTTGTACTGCCATGGTAAGCTGGAAGACGCTTTCGTCTGCCTCGAAGCCACAATCATACAAAAAAAAAATACAACAATGCAAAGAATGTAAAAGGAGGCGCGGCACCGCGCTGTCACAAAAGTAGCGACTAAGAGGTTTCGACAACCTGTGAAGAACATCGTCCTACACAGCTTCTTGCCAACCGGTCACCAAGCTAATAAAGAATTTGTATTTTAGAGATCAATCACCGTGACCATTTAGTAGTAGAATTCATTTGGTGAATACACAAAGAATTGTGCATATTTTCATTGATAGTTAGGAGAAAACAATAAAAGGCGCCATAACAAGTGTGGATAAGAACACAATAGAGGAAAACAACACAACCCTAAACTCACCTAGCCCGACCTCCGGCCAAGGAAAGCAAGGAGACGAATCACATCACACCTAGACCACGTCATGACCAATGGGAGGACCTCCGTCGTTCTGCCAAAACTCCAGCACGTACGGAATCAATATAACTCCCCCCCCCCCCCCCCCCCCACACACACACACACCTTGAGCGCCTTGAGAGACGGCAAGTGGGTTGCAGGACCCGGCCAGGCGAAAGAAGGTGACCATGGAGGAAGGGTCGATGATTTCGTACGTTGTGCCCTAGATGCCCAAGCCTTAAGAAGCAGCCCAAACCAAGCATGGTGACCAACATCTTCCATTCCAAGACGAAGGACTTCACGGGCAACCAAGACAACGCCTTTAAGTAGGGGATGACACTACATCGATGCCTTTGTCCAATCCGATGAACCATACCTATGGTTTCCCCCAGTGCGTGAAGAGCGGCACGGAGAAATGCCTTTAGCAGTGCCTCCAAGAAGGGGACGACACCTGCAGGTGTTCCCACTGCCAACATCGGCAAGCCGAGCAGAGATTTTGCCCCGACATGTGACCGAGCATTTCGAAAAATCAACGAATTAGGATTCAAAGATAGGGAAGCAAAATTTCCTGTAAAGAAAATTAAAAGCAAGTCCTTATAACACTTTTGAGCAATATATTCAGATAAGGATTTCCCATTTATTTCTAAAAAGAAAAGTAAAATCCATTCCTTAGAAATCACTACCCATAGTATTGAATTGATACTCCCGCCAACTCATCCAAAAATCCGAACTGATGGAGGAAGGCAGGCAATATATTTCAACACTCCTCCTCATGTCTAGGCTATTTTAGTCCTTAGACCTCTTGAACTCAAGACCTCTTGGCTCTGATATCATATTGAATTCATGCTATAACTCATCCAAAAGTTTGAGCTGATGAAGGGAGACGGGCAATATATTTTAACACAAAGAGCCCGGGAATAATCTGCTTGGTTGAACATACTGGTAATTAAGATGCGTGGTCTTAAAAGAGCTCAACAGAAAAAATCGCATTTGGAAATGTTCTTGATAAAGAGATGGAAGATCGAGGACGCTTCAAATTTTTTTTTTTTTTGCGAGGTAAGGACGCTTCAATTTGTTAACGAAACAGCATGTCAACAACTCAGATTGAATAGACTGCAGCCTGCGCACCATTCATGAAACGACAACAGTTCAACAACTCAACAACTAAGAAGGCAAAGGAATTACCGGAGCGACACGATCTTTAATTAGTTACCAGTGACCGCAACGTTCCACTTTGGATAAATCACATTAGTGATGTACTCCTCCAGCTCGTCCGCAGGCAGCAGCGCCTTGACCGGCTGGGCGACCCTGAACCACTCCGCCCAGGCTAGAGGCTACTAGGTTCGGCGTCCTCGCCGGGTCGATTAGCGGCATAATTCCAATTATTCGAAATTTAGCTTTCACGTTTTTATTTATATTTTTGGAAACATGTTCAAAAGATTCTCAAAACTTCAAACAAATTTCGCATTTTTTCAAAAAATAATCTGGAATATTTTAAATAATTTAAATCTTAAAAATTGCTAGAATTTTATTAAAAATTGTTTTCAATTTTTTCACCAATTCAAAAAATGTTTTCAGTTTCGAAAAAAATTCAGACAGTTTTCCAAAAATATTTGCATTTAAAAAAAAGTCTGGAACATAAAAAACACTAGCATCTTTTATGAAATGTTCTGAATTTCAAAAAGTGTTACCATTTTATAATATCATTCAAACTTTAAAAAATTAAGTTTTTAAAAAAGATAGGGGATTTCTAAAACTGTTAGTGTTTTTTTAAATTGTTCCTATTTTAAAATTTGTCCAAACAATAAAAAATGTATTTTTTTGGAAAATGTGTGGGAATTTAAAAAATCATGTTTTATAAAAAAAATCAATAGTTGTTTGTCTTTTTCAAAAAAGGGTTTGTATTTCTACTTCATTTCATTTTTGAGAAATGTTGATAAATTTTTGAAAAGTTGGATTAAAAAAATGTATTCTGAAAATGAGCAGCACATGTACAGTGGCCTGGTTGCTACATTGTTGTGCTCGAATAGTTCAAAAATCACATTACAAAAATTACAGTTGCCTGCTCGCAACATCTAATGGGACGGCCCAATGTCGGTCGCCAAGTGCATCGTAGCTCTGTTTGGCACAAATTGCGTCAAATAGGTGTTCCTGACGCTTACAAGTAGTACCGGCAAATCCTATTTGGCGCGTGGTTCGCTGGTTAGCGACCACGCCTACACCAAGCAGCTCCTCATACATACATTTTTGGGCCGGCCCAACTAGGTTTCACCCGGCTTTGGGAAGGTTCAGACCAGTGTTTTTGTTTGATTTTTCTGATTTTTTTCCTTTCCTCATTTTTTTCATTCCCATTTTCTCTTTTCTTTTTGTCATGTTCTTTTTTTTTATTTTCTTGTACTTTATTTTGATTCCTTTTCATTTTTTGACTATAGTTTAAAAAAATCAATATTGTTTTGAAATCCTGAATAATTTTTGAAATTATGAACTCGTTTTGAATTTGTGAAGATTTTTTGAGTAAACATTTAATAATTTTTTGTGCTTTTAAAAAAATGGTTAAAATTTCTTGAATTCATGAAGATTTTTCTTAAATTCGGGGGTACCACACACCATGATGGACCGGACATCTAGTGGGTATCGGACAACCGGTACAGATAACATAGGTTTTGTCAAGTGGCGATAGGATTTCTGTTGTGTACAAGACATCCGGACCATACCAGTATTGCTCTAGATAGGCTGTTGACCGGACATCTGGTCCAGATGGCTTCGCTTCTGTTCAAGAGGTATCTGATTTCTGGTGGCTAGATGTCAGACCGGACATCTGGTGTGTACCAGACATCCGGTGGCAACTTAAATGGTTCATTAGGTTTATGCAACCTTACATAATAGTGATTCTTGAAGTATAAGGGTAGGGATTTTGGCATGTGTATGCATGTTTGTATTTGCATAGGAAAGAAGTGGATTAAGCTTACAACATGACAATGGAATATGTCAGGAACCCTGAGCATGTGCTTATCTTTTGCGAACCCCATCTACCCCCTCTTAATCGTGCGGGATCTCTATACTAAAGAGTAAACCGACAAAGGTTACACCTATATACCTTTGTTTCTCTGTTCTTGAGCCATACTCATTTAAATGGGTTGATGATCCACATAGAAATGATCCCATATGGACTAAAACCTATGATACACTTAGTGAACATGATTAGTCCCATGCATCAAAACATACTTAAGGGCAAGACTCCATTTTCAAGGAGTGTATTCTGAGACAAAGTACATTGAATGATGTTAGCATTTTCTTCTCTTAGGGTTAGCGACTCACGTGGCTCTTCAAAATCTATAAGGTTATTCCATTTTGTTTATGTATGCAGACCCATGGAGAAATATCATGAAGCGACCATCAAATCTGGACATTTGTTTTTAAATAATACTACTATTTTTTATCTAGAAAAGCCAAGAACAATGTAGATGCACGCATGCACGCGCACCAACACCTCACACACTTATTCACACAAGACCTACTAAGACGGAGTCTTGGAGTTTCAATATTCACAAAGTTGCCACAGGCGTCTCAAGGAATGCCTACAAGTTTGAGCTCTGATCTGTTTCTTTATATTTATTTTACCGATTCAGCAAATATAGATCGCTGGTTAAAACATTGCACTGATGTTCTATGATTATTTCTGACTTTAACACTGTATAAATGGTTTTCTTACACAAGGGACAACTGCTGTGAAAATAAAAAGTCATACAAGGGACAACGCAAATAGGGTACAAGGCCAGGCCGGCCTGGCCCATTAATCTGTCCAACCTAGCCTATACAAACCGGAGGAGATCGCCGCCGCGTCTGCACAGTCGCCGGTGGTCGTGAGCTCTCCTTCCTCTTCCCTTGAGGTATGTACGATCCATTAACGTTTATCCCCTCCTCTCCAACCAGTACCATGGACTGGATGCCCTCCTATCACGCAAGAGCCTTAGAACTAGAGACCGGACTAAATGGTACGAGCCCTTGGCGCACCTCCTTCTAAGTTATACGAGCTAGGGCCTAGGTGAATGACTGATGCTGATCTGAAGCACAATTGATGAACCCTTAGTTTTTTCCTTGTTAATTTTGGTGATTTTCACCTGATGCACATTCCAGTGTCATGGAAATATCTGCTTTGTGTGGGTATGCTTTTTTCGTTTTTCATCCAACGAGATTGTATAGTCTACAAAAATTCCTTCTTATCAATGTCTTGCTGAACTGTTGTATCACTAGGTGTTATTTTTGTCAGCTGCAGTTTACTGTATAGTTTGTGCCTACAGGCCATCTCATTCAGAAACCATACATGCACTATTTCACCTGACTAATGCATTGCCGCGATAGAGGAAATGACTAGTTAAACAGTAAGAGGAACAACAGTTTGCTGGGCTAATGCATACTATAAATAATAATCACTGTTTGTTTACTCGAATGTATACTATGGCACACAAAACTTGCTACAAATTACTCCATCTTTATTAGAGTGCTTTAACAAAACAGCAAAAGTCTATCATGCAGGAAAAGAAACGCAACACCACATTCAGAAACAACGATAGGGATAACCGGATAATTCAACCACCAAACACCATAACTATTGTAACAGTTTTGATGAAAACGTGCGGCAGCAGCCGCAGCAGCAGCTTGACAAAGATAACAGAAACGAACAAACAAACCTGACAAGACCAACTCACGTGCACAAAGAACAGAGGAGAGTGATCAACCGTATCTCACTACAACTGTGAATGGAAACTGATTGGACCTGCCGCGTCTATCACTCTCGGCTTTTAGCTCATTGGCTGCATCGATCAAAGAAATGTTATTACCGTAGCCGCTGAGGCGCACCTGTTTAAGGTTCGTCAAGTGTTGGATGCCAACAACGCTCTTATGCCAGCCTCCGAAGTCCAATTCAAGTATCTCGAGCTTTGTCATGGATTCTTGCTCAAAACTGAAAACTCTGGGAGTTTTAGCAGCATTTATCACTCTCATATTCTTGAGCATATGAAACTTGTGGGCGCTCCGTGCAACTAGATCTTCGTCAACGTAAAAATGCACCTGAAATAATATGCTGTTCAGGATGGGAGCCTTACAAAGGACCTCAAATGGTTGGTCGCCAACAAGTTCTGCGCATGAAATGGTGAACTCGGTGAGAAATGCGAGTGAACCGACCCAGTTTGGAATCCGAGAAATATATCCAGCAAACCTAAGGTACCGCAGAAGCTGTGGTGGCGTGTCGAGGTCCATGAGATAGTCCATGTCATTTCTATAGACATCATTCAGCTCTCCCACATCGAGCCAACGAACGGATGATGTCTTGCTTAGTGAGCATTTAAACTCTCGTCTAATATCACTATCCTGCTCGGACCTTCTATCGAGATAGACAAATATCCGTTCCAATTGTTGTAGATCACCGATCTCTATGGCAACCTCAACATTTCTAATGATTGCTCTACTCACCTCACGCAATGCCTTCATTTTTGAGATCCCTTTGGGCAATGTCCATAGGGCAGTCCAATTTTTCCTATTGGAGAACATCAGCCGCTCAAGTTTTGTAAGCTTTATCACACTGTTTGGAAGCGTCTCGAGGAGAGTATCATCGACATCAAATGTTTGCAAATGCTCCAGGTCGCAGATTTCTGGAGGCATGACACTGACATCTGTTCCTCTCAAGCTCAAGAACTTAAGAAGGTACATCTTGCAAATGTACCTCAAATGCTTGTTGTTTAGGTCCTTGCAGTCTTCCAGATCAAGTACCCTCAGCAGTTTGAACTTTCCTAGTTGATCGAGCAGCAAGTTGTGTCCTTCGGAATGAAATGTGGACAATGACCGTACATGCTTGATGTTCATCCCCTCAATAACATTCACCATTCCACTCCCCATTGTGTCTTTCTCTGTTGTGGAGTATTTCCCCCCCTGCTTTGCATCATGGATGGAGAGGCGGCGAACGATATCATATGACATCCCTTCATACTGAATGCCTACCAAGCTAATGAAGTTAGCCTCTATTGATTTAGATACCATGACTTCAAGCATCATATCGTGCACCCGACACAAATCCACTCTATTATAGTAGGTGACTATACAGCCGGCTTGGTCAATCATACTCCTATTCACTAGCTCATTGAAGTAGGCCTCTGCAGTCTCCATCAAAGTAAGCCCCCGCTTCTCAGGTATCAATCCTTCGGCAATCCATCTTCTCAAGAGCCTGTCCTTGCTGATCTGATAATCCTCTGGGAAAATGCTAACATACATCATGCAACGCTTGAGTTCATGAGGCAGATAGTTGAAGCTAAGTGTGACGATATTCCTCATCCCCACAAGGGCTGGGTTGGTCTCCATCTGTGAACCAATTGATCTACAAAGTGTTTCCCTCACGTGGCTGCTCTCTGGAGAGGAATAGCTTGCTAAAAGGCTTCCAATGCTAACAATAGCTAATGGCAGTCCATTGCATTTTTTCAAAATATTGTTCATTGAACCTTTGAGCTCCTCTGGGCAAGAGGTACTCTTGGGGCCAAATGCTCTCGTCACAAACAACTTCTTAGAGTCTTCCAAGCTGAGTCGTTGGATACTGTAGTATTTACATACACTACCTCCACTGCATTCTTTCCCCACACTATCTATCCGAGTGGTCACAATGATTCTGCTGCCGTATGTGGTTTTTGGCATTTTGGAGTGTATTGTAGCCCACGCTGCTATTGTCCATACATCATCGATCACAATGAGGTACCTGGTTTCATCAGATATTCCAAGTTACACGCATTAAAGCTAGCACTATAATGCAATTATAGATTCCATTAGTGCTATAATACTCTGTTGACGTTAATTTATACGGATTCATTAGTGGTGAGAGTTTTCTCTGAAACTGAACCATGTGTTAGTCACCACCGATGGTTATAAGACAGGTTTTCCCTGCCAGCCAGGGCCCAGCGGCGACTGGTCAGCAAAGATGCTTTTTGGTGTAACAACCGCTGAGATGGAAATTCTTCTCAAGGGAATTTTGTGAATGATGTTAGCTACTCCATCCATTTCAAAATATAGCGCATACTAGTGTTTTCCTAAGTCGGCATTTATAAAGTTTGACCAAAATAATAGAAAAAATTATCAATATCCACAATTCATAATCAATAAAAATAGATCCATCGTGATACATTATCATATACCGCATTTATTTGATATTGCTGATGCTGGAATTATTCTGTAACTTGGTCAAACCTTGTAAGTTTCAACTTCTGATAAATATAATATACACACCAAACCGGGTCTTATCTCCTGACCGGTGAGGATGTAGCACTGATGCCAGTGCAAGTGGCCAGTTCATTTCGAAATCATGGGTTTGTTAGTTCTCGCTCTGAATTCACAAACCATCAAAAACCAATTATAATAAAAATCCAGTTTATATCTCAGTCATCCTAATTAGATCAAGAATACAATCAATGGATTAGATTATTTAGCCTATGTAGAATTTTAGAACAATGTGGTGTTTAGTTTGCTTCTTGTTTTCATTAATATAATAATAAATATATGTAGATACATAGATACATATATACATATTATAATTGATATAGTCTGTTTATGTTTGCATACCTCTTGCCTTTGAGCTGTTCCTTGAGCATGCTGGTCAGCTCCTCCACATCCATTCTGTCAATGTTACCCACGGAATCCTGTTCCTCTTCTTCCATGATGACTTTCTCATTTCTTGACTTGACAGTGGCAATCTGCTCAAGCACGCGTTTCAGCAGCGCACGCAGGTCGTTCCCGCCGTGGAACGCCTGAGACACGGACACTTGGGCTTGGCGATCGAACTTGGTCTCCAGCTGCCGGCAAACTTCCATGGCGAGCGTGGTTTTACCAAGCCCTCCAAACCCCACGATGGAAAAAACCTGAAGCTTGTCATCCTTTTCCTTCTCCATCATGGCCACCAGGATCTTAGCCTGCTCCTGGATGCCGACGAACTGATCATGGTCGTCAGCATCGGCAGGGCGAAGTGCTTGCGCTGACTCCGCCCACACTGCCGGCACATGAGCGAACGGAGCCGAGGGGCGTAGGGCCTGGCAGCTAGAGCTGTAACGAGCATGGCGCTCGCTGATGGTGACAGCTCGGGAGCGCAGGGCCCTGATGTTACCGGCGAGGAGACGCCGAGGAAAAAGGGTCACAAGCAGGCGCTTGGACCGGACGAGGAAGCCGTCGCTCGGACGGCGCTTGATTCGCAGTAAATAGAGGTCGATGCAGTCGTCTGCATCGTATGCGAGCTCGCGCACCTGCTTCATCCACTCCCGGACGAAGTGGTCCACCGCGCCGTCCTCTGCTTCGGACTGCATGCGGAGGACGGCGTTCATGGTGGCCAGCTCGTCCCTTAGCTCAACGACCTCGCGGCCCACGGCGCGGAGCAGCCAAACCTCGTTGGCCATCAGCTGCCCAACATTGCTCACCAGGGAGTGCGCCGTGCGCTCCATTCTTCCTCTCTCTTTCCTCTACTGTAGGGATATGGACCGAGTTTGTGGCGTGCAAATGGCAGTGCTCATCCCACTTGCAGCAAAGTTTGGACTTTATATCTGTTAACCAGGGTCATTGGTGCACTCCTTTCTTTTCTTTAATAAGAGCATCTCTAGCAGACCCGTATAAGTGGTCAAACCCGCATAGTTTTTGCATTTAACAGTTTTGGTCGAAAAAAGTGTGCAGAACAGAAACCGTAAAAGTGGTCCAACCCATAAATTTTTTAAGGGTCACCAAAAATGCGCAACCGAAACCCTTAGAGCATCTTCAGCCGTTGGCCCCCCCAGGAGGCATCAAAATCGCCGCCTGGGGGGCGAGCCGGCGGCAACTCGTTCCTGGGGCGGTTGGGCCCCTAGGCGCCGATTTCGGCCCATTATTTGGCCCAATTTTGTCCAAAAACAGCCCGATATCTGCGTGAATCGGCCCATATTCGACGCGGTTCGGCGTGAATTCTCCCATAAATAATTCAAAAGATAGAAATCAATTAGTTCATCACATAGTTCGGCATGGTTCGGCGTGTTTCGGTGTCTTTTTGCCTTCATAGTTCATCACAGAAAATCAATATAAATCAAATAGTTCAATACAAATTATATTGTTCAACAAATAAAAACTCATATTTCATCACACGTCATTCTTGGCGGCACCCTTGAGCCTCCATAGGTGCTCCACCAGATCGTATTGCAGTTCTTGATGCACTTGTGGTTCTCGGATCTCCTGACACATATTGAGGTAGTCAGTCCAGGTTGCCGGTAGCTGGTGATCAACTTGGGAAAGAGGACCCTTCCTGCAATATGGTGCTGTGTCAAACACTGGCTCTTCCTGCTCGCTCTCAATGATCATGTTGGGCAAGATGACACGGCAAGTCATGATCTCCCGCATTTGATTTTTTGACCAGGTCTGAGTAGGATACCGGATAACAGCAAATCGAGATTGGAGCACACCAAATGCTCGCTCGACATCCTTCTTGCAAGCCTCCCGAACCTTCGCAAAGAAGGCGTTCTTGCCTCCTGGCACAGGGTTTGAGATAGTCTTCACAAATGTCGAACATCTCGGATAGATGCCATCAGCTAGATAGTACCCCTTGTTGTAGTGCCGCCCATTGACCTCGAAGTTCACTGGAGGAGAATGACCTTCAACAAGCTTGGCAAAGACAGGGGAGCACTGCAGGACGTTGATGTCATTGTGAGTTCCTGGTATCCCAAAGAAAGAGTGCCGAATCCAGTGGTCCTGTGTGGCCACTGCCTGAAGTACCACACTGCAACCGCCTTTGGTGCCTTTGTACAACCGCTGCCAAGCAAATGGACAGTTCTTCCATTTCTAATGCATGCAGTCGATGCTTCCAAGCATCCCAGGAAATCCTCTTGCTGCATTCTGAGCTAGGATCCCAGCAGTGTCTTGTGCATTGGGTGTTCACAAGTATTGCAGTCCAAACACTGCCACCACTACCCTGCAGAACTTGTAGAAACACTCAATGGTGGTGGACTCGGCCATGGGCCCATAGTCGTCAAGTGAATCACTGGGAGCTCCGTATGCAAGCATCCTCATAGCTGTCGTGCACTTCTGGATTGAGGTGAATCCAAGTGTGCCATTACAATCCATCTTGCACTTGAAGTGGCTGTCGAACTCCTGGATGGAATTCACAATCCTAAGGAAAAACTTTCGGCTCATCCGATAACGGCGCCGAAATGTTTTCTCGCCGTGCAATGGAGCGTCGGCGAAGTAGTCGGAGTAGAGCATGCAGTAGCCTTCCAAACGATGCCGGTTCTTTGCTTTCACCCGCCCAGGCGCCGAGCCACCTCGTCGCGGCTTTTCATTGCTCGCGAGTAGGCCGGCGAGGGCGGCGAGCACCATGAGAAGCTCCTGCTCCTGGACGTCGGCTTCGGCTTCCTCATCCAGCAACGCCGCGAGAGCCTCCTCATCTTCCGAGTCCAACGCCGGGCAAATCACCGAACACCTTGCGGGCGAGGTGGACGCAAACCCGCCGGTGTACAGGCCCTGCGCGGCCAGAACGCTGAAAAGTTGCCCGGACGGCGGTGAAGAGGTTGCCTCGGTGAACCCTCTTCTTTTTACGGCGGGGAATGGTCTATCGAGCTGTGGTGGGCGGTGGACAGCGCCAGGATCGGTATGGTGGCGGCCGAGCACGGGGGGGGGGGGGGGGGTCGGAGGCAAATCTGGATGGTGGCTTGACTTTTCGGCTGGCAGTGTGGCCCCATGTTTGCTTTCCCCTTGCGCCGGAGCCCCGGAGCGCCCCCCAGTGTGCCGGGTTCGGCCTGCAATCGCCGGGCGCAAAAATGGGCCGAGCCGGCGGAATTCGGCGTCTTGGGGGTGCGACTGGGCCTTTTTTTGGCGCCGACGCCGAAAAAAACGCCTGGGGAGAGCCTCTTGGGGGCGCGGCTGGAGATGCTCTTATATTTGGAGGTTGGAAGGCCGAACCTAAGGGGCCCCGTATACCGGTCAAACCTCGTCGGAGCAAACACACCGCCGCGGAGTTTGCCAGAATCCACCCTAAACTCGTCGGAATTCATCACCGCACACCGGAAAAGGCCACTAGACGCCGCAATCGATCGCCGATGGTTCAAATTGGATGAGGTCAACATCGACGTGGCCTCCCATGGCCTCAGCCTGGCCACCGTAATCCTCCCGACTGGCAGGCAAAGCGGCCCGGCTCGGCCGGCGCGGTTGGCAATAGAGCAAGACGCAGACAGCGGAGGCGACGGGCGACGGGGCACGGCTGGCGGCCGACGGGGTTGGGCGTGGCCGGCGCGGCCGGCTGGGGGAAGGAGCGACAGCGGCTGGACTTGAAAAAGGAGGTCTTTATCTCAATTTGACAGTTTGTTTTACAGTATCTGTTCAGCCGTAGCTAAAATGAATCCTTCAAATGCATTTTTTCTGACCCGTATCCGAGTTTTACAGTTTGCGATTTTAAGGGGTCTGGTAGAGATGCTCTAAGGTAAGGTTACAACTCTCTCTTCAGTCTGCATCCTCGTGTTACTCGCCGGCCATAGAAATCTCAAGTATACTCTCTCTTCAGACCTATATTAAATGTGATTTCAGATATATCTTTAGTTAAACATCAAAGATTTCTACTCCGGGTGTTGATTAACATATTTAGACTGAAAACATAATCTCTCTTTACCTACAACTGTGTTGATAAATGTCTTACTAATTTAAGGTATCGTTTATGACCAATTCAAGGTGTTGCTAAGTTTACAACTTGCGATTTTCTCAAACAATCAATGCAGTCTACTTTAACCACTATGATGGCATACAAGATTTATAATACACCACGAACGACGACGGGCGTGCGTATAAAATGAAAGTCTATCAAGACATGTAATCCGAATGCCCACTATCAATATCGGGTATCAAATCCTTTAGGTCTATGCAGCCAAGTCTAATCACATTAGGTCATAACCTATATAATTATTATATATTACAAGCACTATCTGACAAAATAGAGAGAGAGATAGAGAGATATAGATAGAGAGAAAGAGAGAGAGAGAGATATGACCCAGAAATTCTTGAAAAGATGCAACACCTGGCCATCAATCTGGTGGAACCTCCTATATTTGACCAATTAGTACAATATATGTATCTTAATAATTATGTCCTAGATGTCATAATATATCTAAACATCACCCGCAAAAATATTTAATAATATACCTAAACATCATCCAGCCATTGAAGTTGGGGCTGATCACCATCGTCTCTTCAATATCTGGCCAGCTCCAGTTAGTGCCGGCGATTAAAGCGTATCCGATCACATGTAATAGCTCGAGTCTCCAAAATTTGGAGTAGTTTAGATGGTTACAGTAGTGACTCAGTGTATGGAGTGCAGCGTGACTTCAGATGCAGCTGTGTAACACGCGTGAAGTCGGTCAATCCTCGAAACGAACAAATCAGTCGACTTGCCGGCAAAAGTGGATCACCCAACTAAAATAAAACTACATAGTATTAAAATACTGACATGGTGCCTTTCAAAAAAAAAAATACTGACATGGTGACATGGATTACTGTGATTTGTAAGAGACCGAACTAGAACATGTATTTCAGTATTACTCCCTCGGTTCCTAAATATATAAGTCTTTTAAGAGATTTCAATATGAACTACATACAAAGTAAAGTGGATGAATTTGTACTGTAAAATACGACTATATACGATTATATAGTTTTGTTGAAATATCTAAAAAGACATATAGTACCTCCGTTTCTAAATACATGTCGTTCTAGAGATTCCAATATAAACTACATACGGATGTATATGGGCTATTTTAGAGTATAGGTTCACTCATTTTCCTTCGTATGTAGTTCTTATTGAAATCTCTAGAAAGACATATTTAGAAACGGAGGGAGTACCATGCATGCACCCGGGCTAAGAGCATCTCCAGCCGTTGTGCCCCTCGGGAGGCGTTTTTCGGCCTCCTGGGTTGCCCCGGCGAAATTTATGCACTGGGGGTGAAAAGTTTTCCAGCCCCCCCCCACCCCCCCCCCCCACCCCAGTCGACACATGCAGAAAGAGAGAGAGAGGAGAGATTCCTTTTTACATGTACATGGGTGGGCCTAACAGAAAAAGTGAGGAAAGAGAGAGGAGAGAGGCTGATAGGTAGGGTTTGGGCATGCAAAAAGTAGCGCCGGTGGCCCCAAGTGCCCCCCAGGGGGCTGAGTTTGGACTGAGGTCGTCGGGGCTATTTTTGCCCAAATCTGACGCAAAACGACGTCTTGGGGGCATAGCTGGGAGTTTTTTGTACCGTCGGTGCTAAAAAAAGTGCTTGGGAGGGCGTCCTCGGGTGCGGCTGGAGATGCTCTAAGGGCATCTCCAATAGTTGTTGATCCTTTTCTTTTGTGTTTTTGAGCAAGTGTGCATACGTTCTAGCTATATGGCAGGAGAAAAGAAGCTGCCGCTGAAACGTGGCTAATTGGTGGCCAATTATTTCTCTTGCCGCGCGGCACGAGAAAAGATATTAGATGAAGAGAAAAAGACAGTTCGATGTGTTGGTCCACAGTCCGTCGACGGGACAGAAAATTGAGGTGCATCATCCTGGCCTCTCGCTGCTTCTCTTCTGGATAGTGTACTCAACGCCACACAATACTGTAACGTATTCAAGACTGCAAGTAGCTAGGTAGCCTGAGAGAGACAGACCGAATCCCACAGATATCTCGAAAGAATTTTCTTTGCGTGTCCAACATGTGCACTGAAATGAGACTAGGTGCATCGGTTAGGCAGGTCATGGCTCCTTGCTGATAACCTCAAGCAAAAGCGTCAGACGTTTGCGCCAACTTGCATCCTGTCTTATCCTGCGATGCTTCAACTTGCCAAATTTTCTGCAACTTGACAACACAAGGCTGCTTCCAACTTTTCTTTAGAAAATGAGGCTTTCCACCCCATGTTTTATAGAAAGCTTAACCAATTTGTACTGCCATGGTAAGCTGGAAGACGCTTACGTCTGCCTCAAAGACACAATCATATAAAACCAAATACAACAATGGAAAGAATGTAAAAGGAGGCGGCACCGCGCTGTCACAAAAGTAGCGAGGCAAGAGGTTTCGACAACCTGTGAAGAAAATCATCCTACACCGCTTCTTGCGAGCCCGTCACCAAGCTAATAAAAATTTGTATTTTAGAGATCAATCACCCTTACCATTTAGTACTAGTAGAATTGTTTTGGTGAATAGACAAAGAATTTCGCATCTTTTCATTGATTGTTAGGAGCGCCATAACAAGTGTGGGTAAGAACACAATAGAGGAGAACACCACAGCGCTAAACTCACCTAGCCAGACCTCCAGCCAAGGAAGGAAAGGAGACGAGACACATCACACCTAGACCGCGTCATGACTAACGGGAGGACCTCCGTCATGCCGCCAAACTCCAGCACGTACAGAATCAATATACCCCCACCTTGAGCGCCTAGAGAGAAGGCAAGTGGGTTGCAGGACCCGGCCAGATGTAAGAAGGAGACCATGGAGGAAGGGTCGACGATTTCGTACGTTGTGCCCCAGAGGCCCAAGCCTTGAGAGCAGCCCAAACCAAGCATGGCAACCAACATCTTCCATTCCAAGACCAAGGACTTCAGAGCAACCAAGACAACGCTGCCTTTGTCCAATCCGATGAACCAGACCTATGGTTTCCCCCGGTGCGTGAAGAGCGGCACGGAGAAATGCCTTTGGCAGTGCCTTCAAGAAGGGGACGACAACCGCAGGTGTTCTCACTGCCAACATCGGGAAGCCGAGCCGAGATTTTGCCCCGACATGTGACCAAGCATTTCCAAAAATCAACCAATCAGGATCCAAAGATGTGGAAGCCAAATTGCCAACTGGAACCACCACAGTAGGGAGGAGAACACGACTGGCTGTGTATATTTAAGCAAGGAGTACCAAGACTAACTATTGACAATTTTGATTACAGATATCAAATATTCCTGTTCTACGCGTACGGCCAAACTTGTTCTAAGATACGCATATCAGAGTGCAGTTTGTGAGTTTGAATTTTTTTCCTCGCATTTCTGGCAAATTTTCCCCGAGTGCGTGTAACAGTAACAAATAATTCCATGCGAATAGGCGCGAATTAACGAGCTGCTCATCCTGTCCAGGTTCGGCTTGTTCAGCTCGTGTGGTTAAGCTTGTTAAGCTTATCGAGCAAAAAAACATAGTTCAGTTCTCTGTTCGTTTAAAGCTTATTAAACTCAGGAGCGCTCGTTGATAGACTATACTGTATTACGGCCTATGGGTTGAGAGCGTGGGTGTGATTTTTACAAAGGAATATGGTGACTACACGAGGAGGTGTGCTAGTTTGATCCCTCCCATGGGCTGGGCTAGGTCGATTAGATTAATAAATGGGTTGAGGTGCCACGAAATATTGTCACTTAAGATAATAATATGTGTTGTGTTGTACTAATGAGTTTAATGAGTTGCCTGTGAAACTTGTTAGCGCATTAATTAAGCTCATTACATTCAGCGAGCTGAGATAAAGATTGCCTCTGTTCACTAAGCAAGTTGTACAAGCTTAACGAGTTGAGCTATCGAGCTCTCTCGTGAGCTACGAGTTTTTGATCCAGCCCTATGTGCGGAGGAGAGGAGTCCATCCCATGCTAATGGTTGCATGTGAATACTATTTGATACTTTTCTCAACGTTTAAATTAAAAATCATCTGAATTTTTGGATGATAGCGAAAGATTCTGGAGGCGAGCGGCCCGAGAGAAAAACTTGAAGTCCAGGGCCTGTAGAACTTCTAGTGCAGGTGTTGTCTCAAGAAATTAGCAAAGGCTGGCGGCTAGAGAAAAACCATGGGTTCGAAGGTGTTTTTTATGGGTGAACGGGCCAGATAAGAGGGAGTCGGGACTCCGGGATGCTGTCGCACCTTTTCGGTTTCTGTGTCGTAATTGATTGTTGGTGAAGCTTATCACTTCAGGTATCCTGTGAAGGAACCCCGCAAAAACAAAAGATATCCTGTAAATGAAATTAACAGGATAGTCTTGGTAACTCTTTTGTGCAATATATTTAGGTAAGGATTTTCCAGTGATTTTCTCAAAAGAAATCTTATCCCTAGTAAAGTCCATTCCTTAGAAATCACCACCAACAGAGCTCGGGAAGAATCTTATCTGCTTGGTAGAACATACTGGTAATTAAGATGCGAGGTGCAAGATGGATGAAGCTTCAATTTATTAACGAAACAACATGTCAACAACTCGGATCGAAGAGAGTGCACACCTACGTGCCATCGACGAGGAGGAGACACTAAGGACCTAGTTTTTTTTTTTGAGAAATGACACTAAGGACCTAGTAGTAGCAACAGTTCAACTCTTGGCGTGAAAACAACAACTCGGAAGGCAGAGGAATTATTGGATCGACACGATCCTCCGCCGGTAATGGAACGACACGATCTTTAATTAGTTACCGGTGACCGCGACGTTCCACTTTGGATAAATCACCGTAGTGATGTACTCCACCAGCTTGTCGACCCCAGGCAGCAGCACCTTGACCGGCTCCGCGACCCTGAACCTCTCCGCCCACGCTACAAGTTTCGGCATCCTCGCCGCATCGATGAGCGGATCCACGCCAGCCAGGCGGCCTACTGCTTCAAACCAGGGAATATAGCACCCGAGCGCGATGTCGAGGAACCCGATGGAGTCACCACCGAAGAACGGCGCCTCTACCTCCCCTTTGGAGCACTCTGCGAGGACACCTTCCAAGTGTCGGAGCCCGGACAGGGTCTCCTCCACCTTACCGGCTCTCTCCTCCTGCTTCGTTGTCTTGAGGATACCGATGCACGAAGGAAACAGCTGTGGCAACAAAGCGAGTTGAGACAAAGATGTAACTCCAAGCGCAACGAGAGGTAATCTGTGTATGAATCAAAGTTTTAAATAGCGCTAAGCATCTTAGCGGCAGACCTCTTTTAAATGCTATAGCGTGCTATAGCGAAGCTATAGCGCGCTATTTAAGATGTTTGTTCATTTCTTTGGACCAAAGTCTCTTAGCGCAAGACCTTTTGTAAACGCTATAGCGTGCTATAGCGGAGCTATAGCGGGCTATTTAAAACAATGGTATGAATATGAAATGAACTACTAACCTTGTCGTTCACATAGGCGGCCCAGAAGCGAGCGACGGCGCGGCTGTAGGGGTCTGCGGGGAGGATGGACTTGCCGTTGCCTACAAGGCCAACGGCGTCGTCGAGGTACTCCAGGATGAGCAGCGACTCGCAGACGGGCCTGCCGTCATGGATGAGGACGGGCACCTTCTTGTACACGGGGTTGGACGCGATGAGGAGGTCGCTCTTGCACCCGCGGTCCTCCGGGAGGTACTCGTAGCTCAGCCCCTTTACGGCGAGCGCCATCTGGGCGCGGAGCACGTAGGGGCTCACCCCGGACGCCCACCACCCCAGCAGCTTCAGCTCTTCACCGCCGGCCATCAACGTTTCCTCGTCTTCCTCCCTGATACTCCTGTCCTGTATATCTGTTGCTTAAGTGTACACTATATGGCAAAGCCCGAACTGCGATTTTTATAAGCACGAGTGGCAAAGATGAATTCGTCTTAAAGGAAACAAGACAAAAGTTGGACTCTGAGGCAGGAAAAACTAATTGACGTATAGGAGAGCAAGCTGATGCGCTACCTACCCACTCCCCACCTACCGCACCTTCTAGGCTTCTACCCTCTACCTCCAGCTAAAGATTTCAACAATGTGCCATATACAAAAAATGATACACCAACGGTAGAACTTACGTGCTCCTTCTGCAAATTTGTAAACCAATCTCTCAACCGCGAAATTCAACTGGGTGGGCCCCATCTGTTTGCTATACTGCAGAGTAGTTAGCTCCTCCCAGGATCAGCGTAGAGGATCAAAGAACAGCTAAGAAAGAAGATGCAGCAGCTGCACATATATGTAGTTGTATCGGTGAACACCTGCATTAGTGATAGAGAAGCTCACGTTCTACTACTTAGAAGCTTGTACTCTCGGAAAAAAAAACTACCTAGAAGCTTTATTGCTTGATTAAAAGCAAGTACAATAAGGTGACGTAGGTGCTCTGTAAGATTTTAAATAATATAAATTTTCTTAGTTTATAGAGAGAGAAAGGAGAGAGAAAATTAGCGGGCTACAGACTAACAGCCAACTTGCGAGAGAGGGAGGGGGGCCATGTATCACCATAGATGACATGACAACACCATATAACCAGCAGTTGATTGTATTATTAACCATGCTCTAACAATTCAAAAACGCGGTCCTTATAATTAGCAATTAAAAGTTGGCCGTGAGTTGCACGTGTACATCCACGTACATACGGTAGAACCTATGACACGGAGTAAATTATTACTATAATGCTTCATCTACGGGTAGCTACGTAACAGTCTACGTAATCTGCCTAAAATAATTCTCTCCCATCTGATTTTCAGGTGGGTAGGGCCCCTTTCTCCCCCTTCTTCAATCAGTTGTGTCCATGTGGCCTTTTACGTCAAACATGTAACTTCTCTTACGTAGATGTAGCATTACCGAAATTATTACTAGCATACCCCGCAAAAAAAAAAAGAAATTATTACTAGCATGTCCAGCTTATGCATGCACCATACTGCTAGTAACACGTACAATTCCTTATTAAATATTTTACTGCTAGCTAGTGCAAGGGCAAGTATAATAAGTCTTACTCAACAGGTTATAAGACTTGCCATGTTATAAAAATCGTACATGAAAGAGAGAAGTGAAGAGAGAGTAGAGCCGGCGCTTCATCAGTCGCCCACCTATACGCATGGTAAGAGGCACAATAGCTGGCTTGCAGGACGAGCTGCTAGCTGTTGACCGATGCTTTGCCTTTCCCTCCCAATCCCCGCATGCAGAGATTAATAGTCTAATCCAATCAACTAGCCAACATATGGCTATCCGATTATATGATCTTGGCTTTATAAAGACTATAGGTGACATGGACATGGCTGTAGAGCCGGCTGCTGCCTCTCTTATTATCCTTGCTCTAACAGATCTTCTGGCCTACGTCCTTGGATATTTTAGGTACACTGTCTGCATGATGCATATTAGTTGGCAAAGAAAGATTATACTAGTTTAACATTCACCTCCTTAATCTCGCTTTCTCTTGTTATGGCTCTCTCATTTCCAGGAAGTTTGCCGAGCAGTTTAGTCAGAATATCTCTTAAGTGGTCTTTAGTTGTGACATACTCAGCTTGATTTTACCATTTTTCACGCACTCACATACTTTCTTCATCCATTATTTGATGCTAGATACATTCATTTAAGAAACAACCTTAAGATAAGTTTTTTCGGACGGAGGGATTATGACGTATGAAGTGTTGCTCACTTGCCTAGTAATTTCGCAGCAAGGAGTGGAAGACCTGCCAGTCAAGGTGACTTGAATTTGGCAGCCATACTATGTCATGCATGACGTGAGCTGCAGTAGATGCTACTGTACTGTCTAGCCTAAGAGGGACAGACAGAATCCGATAAAGCCACGTATACATATGGTAGCACCTACCACATACAAATAATTTATTACTTGCATGTCCAGCTCATGCATGCACCATTCTGCTAGCAACACGTACACTTCCTTAGCTAAGTTCAGGAGACATGAATTAAATATATTTTACTGCTAGCTATTGTAACAAATGCTTCTTGCCGATGCCCTTGGATATTTTAGCTAGTACACTGCCTGCATGATGCATATTACTTTTTTCTTTTTGCAGAAAGCATGATGCATATTAGTTGGCGAAACAAGGTTATAGTTTAACACCCGCTCCATTTCATTCAACCAAAAAAATGGGCCCAAGTCTTTTACATTAATCATGTAAGTGTCATTTCTTATGAACAGTAGCAGAGCCAGGATTGGCTGAGGCTGTGAGCGAGAAACTAAAGGTCAAAAAATAACTAAAACAACTCAGTTTCAAGGCATGAGCAATTTTAACATGGTAAGGTAAGAGTTACTCAAACCGGCTACTTAATAATAAAATCACCGGCTCAGTCATAAAAGGAAATAACTTAGACTGGTGGGTAGTGTCATACGTGTGATGACATAGAGAGGTTCATTCATTACTTTGTAGAGTCTTTTTATATTCAGAACCGCTACATGATGATAACATATTATGTTACTTCATTCGCATCTCTCCTCATTAATTACTTGTCACACCATACTTTTTGCCTATGTGGCATGCATGTTACTAATTAATTATGTTACTCCCACTATAAGCAGGCTTATGTTCCTTTATATCTCACATGAAAAAAGGAGTTAAGATGGGTCATGTTAAAACTTCTCGGACAAATAAGAATTCAACCACAATAATCAATAAAATATTTATTCAATGGTGATACTAAAAAATTAGGACATTTACTCCCTCCGAACTGAAATAAGTATCGTGGTTTTAGATACAAGTCAAACTAGTGATTAATCTCAGTCTCCAATGTTCTTCAATAAAAGCTAAACCTTGAACTATAAATTTTGAAATACTATATAGATGCAAAATGTAAAAAGAGTCAATTGGTATTCTCTTACAGTTCAATATCATCGGGGTTGAGTTGAGCTCTAATATGAGGGATATTATTAGTTGTTTGAGTTAATGGACCGTTTTCCGAGGAGGACAGGATGATGTGAACTTGAAAAGGTGTCATTGTTTTGTTTTTTTATTCATCTCACCTTCCTGTAAAATTATATAGAAACAAAAATTACTAAACCGGTTTCCACATTCAGAGACTTTAGATTTAGAAATTAAAGAAAGGAAATAACATGGAAAGAGGAAATCATTAAGAGCTAAACATCAAGTTTCAATCAGGGCATCGAACAGCGACATCTAGCAAGAGTAGTTGGGATTTGGGAGAGCCTGAGACGGGGATACCCATTGCGTCTGAGCCGCAGAGGCAGAATGCCGAAGGGCGCCGGCTCCCGAGGTTGCTCCTCGATAAGTGAACGGCCAAGACTGGATTGCACGAACAGGGCCGCGACCTCGCTAGCTAGGCAGCATGTTGCCTTGTCGAAGGAGAGGACCTGCCGCCAACCAAGACATGATATGGAAGTGGAGTACTGCCCGCTGCCACGCATGGTTGGCCGTTTGGCAGCAAAAACGAGACACGACGGAGGCTTGGTGGGGTAGGGTTCTTCCACATGGTGGCGGTTCGTTTCTTTCTTTTTAAGTAAAAAATAGACTCACGCAGGCAATCCTGCACATATCCTTCTTCTTTTCTCCTTCGCGCATTACCCCGAGCAGTAACCTTTTTTCATCTGAGGTGATCTTGGGTCTGTAATCAGCTGACACTACCAGAAACCGCAATATTTCTGTGGGTTGGAAACTGACAGGAAAAGAGCCGAACCCGACAGGGAAAGTATTTCCCGTCGGTCACCTGTCAGGGAAAGCCGATAGAGATAGCTTGACAGGGAAATTTGCTAGCCGACAGAGATAGCTTGACAGGGAAATTTGCTTTTGCCTGTCGGCCGACCGACAGGAAACATTTCCCTGACGGTCACTCCTGACGGTGACCGACAGGAAAATATGCCTTCGTCAGGTATAGGGTAGCCAGGAGTATACGTTCTTTCCCTGTCGGTCCGACCCGACAGGAAAATTCGCAACCTTTCGCTGTCAGTTCATCACCGACAGGAATACTCATTACATTTCGCTGTGAGTTCGTGCCCGACAGGAATTTGTACATGTCACAACCAGAATTATTAGTCCTGTCGGCCCAAAACCGCCAGCAATGGATGGTGCAGCTTAATGATCCATTTAAATTTGTATGCTGCATCTATCAACACAAATTATACCACGATGATCCTTGTGTCAACCACTACCATAAATTGGACTGATAAGATTTAGTTTTGCACATCTAAGTACTTAACAGTTCTCGACAACAAAAGATAAATTGTTCAACTTGCAAGTTGCAAGGATAAGCTTCAGTGCATTACAAACAAAATACAACATACTTCACAGAAGTAGATAACCTGCCTCTAGTGTCTATTGCAACTTCCAAAATGCTACTCTGTTACCAACACCACCATTAGTTCCCAAGTTGTGTTACCCTGCTCTAAGTCAACAAAGGCACTGCCCAGGTTACGACCACTCTAAGTCTCGCTTTCTAGGTTGTTGGAGTGAAGGTTAGTTGCACCAATAGCCATGTCGCCAATATTCCCATTGGAGTTGTCACCGCCAACAGTTCCACCCAAATCACCATCACCGGTGTTGTCATCAAGCGCTTGGGTTCCAATTTGAGATGAATTAGTGCCCCCCTACATAAGAATATTTATTTAGACAAACCAAGAGAGGTTATGAAGCAAACCAGAAAAGGCTTCTCAATTAAAAGTTGCAGTAAACCATCAGGTAGAAAATGTAAATGATAATAAAACCAAATGGCCTTTTGTGAGTAAACAATCAACACATCCATTTTGGACAGATTTGGCCAACAACGTTAGTAGTAATTTTAACTAAGAGAGGATGGTCAGAATAAACAGTGAACATCTACCACAAATGGTGTTTCGAACAGATTTGGCCAAGAACTTAAGTATGATAAATCCTATATACTTAAGAAGTTCATCCCCACTACAATATTTATATCAACATGCAAGCTGTCCACATCAGCAATCTTGCCATCTAAGAAAAACTGATTTCATTTGCAGCCACATCATCACTAATCCCTACAGCTGGCGCCCACACAATTCCATCACCAAATAATGGGACTCAGTTTTTCCCCCGTAGTGCATCGTCCACCCACCCAATCTTTCCCACGCTTGCCGTACAGCCCTCAGTACCTCTTCCTTTTCCTCCAACCTGGAGCACGCCGAGCCGTTCAGCATGGTGTGCGGTGGTAGAGGAAGAAGAGGGCCTATTTGCAATTGGAATCTGCTCGCATGTACGTACGCACCAAACTACTTTCCTTACTCATGTCTTTCATGTTTTCTCAACATGGCTAGCGCCACCTTAAGCCCGTGGGATTTTGTTGTAGTGTGCAAACTGAACGCCTCCCTATCCGCATAAATGTGTTCCGTGTGCAAGTTAGATGGGGAACGCATGACTCTTTTCCTAATCCTTTTTTCATTATCGAATCTATGAGTTTTGAGCTTCATAAATGTCATGTACTAATATTTACTTGCGAGTTGCAAATATGATGAGACACTATTCCTCAACATCCCCTTTTCTCAAATACCATAATACTCTTTATTTGCAATGGTTGGCTGGCCATCAGTTTGAGAAAAAAGTTTCAGGAAGTAATGTACTTACATGTGGTTGGAAACTTTCTCCTTGGCATAGCTCCTCTGGTAGTTCTTTTCCCATCTCCTTAAAAAGGGCCTATGAATAAGATGCAACATTAGAATAGCTGGTTTGAACAATCAATCTGAAACATGTACACAAATTTGCAAGTACCAAGAAAAGTCTTCCATGCATATCCACTATCTTTTGAAGGTTCTCATTACGTCGCTTCAGTTCTTCGTTTTCTTGAATAGCTCGTCGCTTCAGTTCTTCGTTTTCTTGAATAGTTCGCCGAAATGATGCTGAAGATAACGGCCTCAGTTTCTTCTCTCTAGCTATTGAGATAACATCATCCTTCTTAATTGCTCCATCCGCTATTGCTAGTCGCCCATGAGGAATGCCACCTGATGACTCATATAACATTTGCCCATCTAACTCTCGCTCCTCCCAATCATCAGGATGTGCGGCTCTAGCCAAATCACAGTAATCATCCTAGACCAATAGTAATTTTAACTTGTAAACTTGCAAATAGAACAAATAGGTTGTGATAAGAAGACGAGCAAGAACATACGTGGCGTTTTTTTGCCTTCCCGCTGAGGGTGGAACTGATGCTGCCACTGCCATCCCAATTCTTTAATCCAGATTTCATTGCAGCATACGTATTCAGGGTGGTAGCCTTCTCAGGCCCATATTTCTGTGCCTACAAGACCAACTAAATGAAATACAAAATAACAAGAAACAATTTGCAAAAAATCACATACAAGTGTGACATACCAGAATTTGTCGAGCCTCCACAAATGGCAGTGAACCTCCCCGATTTTGAGCAATATCTTCACTCTTGAAGCGAGATTCCTGTCCTCTCTTCCTTAAAGACTTGAACTCTTTTGAGTACCAATAAGCACAAAGATGAGGCCATGCATGTTCCTTAAACCATGGTATTCTGCCTTCCAGGTATTGATCATACTCAAGTTCTTTTGAACATGCCAATGTGTCATCAAGCAGCTCTCCTTTCTTCTCATAGTAGAACTTCACAGCATCCACACGAACTTGATACATCATGTCCCTCACTTTTTTCATTGCATAGTTGTCCAACACACGATCAGCATCATCCTCCACCTTGTCCGGGTCTTCACCATCTTTCACATGAACCTCAAACAAGTTCTGCAAGTTTACAAATTTCATGTCAAATATGCATGTGCAGTACAGATTTTCAAAATAACTCCCAAGTACTTGGGGCTTACCCAAAACACTTGCTTCACACGATCTGCTGCTGTCTGCCCCTTATCATCTAGAGTACCATCATCATAATAATCAGACCACTCCAAAGCTGGACGGGTGTTAATGACAACACCACCTTCCTTCTTCTCAATTATGCCGGGGTGTTCTCGTTTAAGAATGATTCCAAGTTGCATAGTATACTTGTAGTGTTTGGAATTAGGGTCAGCATAATTAAATTGCCTAAACAACAAGGTCAGCAACATTTACTAAGAGGATGATACTAAGTGTCAAGCATAAAAGCACATGTGAAGAAACAACCATACCTGTCACCTTCCGGTTCAAGGCCAACTTTATGACCATGTGGAGGCACTCTTAGTTCTGTCGTGGCCCTCCTTTTCCTCCCCTTTTGACGAGACGGGGGCTGCCTTTGGATCACTTCACTGTTTTGAGATAAAGGAGCAGTAGTATTGACGCCATCAGATCGAGACATTTGCGAGCTATCATTGTTGGGGTTGCCTATACCAGCAACAGTAT
Organism: Triticum timopheevii; assembly: GCA_963921465.1. Lineage (NCBI taxonomy): Eukaryota > Viridiplantae > Streptophyta > Magnoliopsida > Poales > Poaceae > Triticum > Triticum timopheevii. The sequence continues at coordinate 19,484,980 of OY997274.1, forward strand.
TCTGGTTAGCACGGCTGGCACCGCGTCTAGTACTTCTATGACGAAGCACAGCCATCTCCTGCACAAATTCAAATGTGAGTTCAAGTTTACAAAACACAAAAATGCAGCTTAAAACAAAATTAGCACATGAAATAGCTTAGGAAGCAAGTTTGAGCCATATTCCACAAATAATACAATCAGTACAAAATAGTCCATAAAGCACTCAAGTTTGGGGTACAATCAGCACAAAATAGTCCATAAAACAATCAAGTTTTGATTACAATCAGCACACAAATTTATACTAACAGAAAAGGACTACAATTTCATCAGACTAGAAATCATTTTCATCATAAGACGGTGCTGCAAACTCCTCTTCTTCATCTGATTCCTCTTCTTCATCTGACTCCTCTTCGTCTCCATCTTGTTGACCTCCAGCACGTAGCTTCTCCAGAACTTCTAATTCTTTTGGACCGCTGATCTCATCTGACACAAGCGCAGTTAGACTTTCTAGGTCAACTCCCAAGTCAATGACAAATTCACCTTCAAGCCCATCCTCTTGATAAAATAAGACATCATGTGATGATCCTTCAGAATGGTTGTTAGTTTCACTTGGAGGAATGTAGCCCAATGGAGAAACCCGGTATACAACTGACCATTCTTGTAGATCTGGTCTAGACTTGCACGGGTATTCCAAATAATATACTTGAGTAACTTGAGAGGCCATCACAAATGGATCAAAATTAGAGAGCCTGGATGTGTGATTTATCTCTACCAATCCCAAGTTTTCGGTCCGCTTAACTCCAGCAGGAGTTGGATCAAACCAGCGACACTTAAACAGGACAAGCTCAAGTCCAAGGCTACCTTCCCAAGTTATTTTGATTATGTCTTCAATTACTCCATAATAATCAAGTGGGTTGTCATATTCATCAAGCGCAGGCACACACACTCCAGTATTGACTGTAGCTAATTTTGACTTCTCATACTTCTCTGAACGAAACCGATATCCGTTCACATCATATATTCCATAGGTTTTAACTCATGTACGGAAGCCATATGACATTTCACGTAAGGCATTGTGAATGCTAGATGACTTCGTGCACTGCAAGATATAGTTACTCATATTAGTTTGAGTTGAGTTCAGAATTGCATTACATATAGTTTCAAGTGGTCAAGAGCCTTACTTTAGTTTTAAACCAGTCAAAAAAGTTAGGCCCATGATTTCTAGAACGGCCTGTTTTCCAGCCTTTTAATCTTAACTCACGACGTTGCTTCTCTGTAGGCACAACTCGGCTCCTCCATTGTTCCTTATCGAACTCTCTAAATAATAAAGTTTGTTCAGTTTGTGTCATAGATGTTACTAAATGGATAAAAAAGTTAAAGAAAAAACATACTCGAACAAATCCTCCATCTCCGGGATGTTTGTCAATATGTACAAGAATGCAGCCTTATACTCTTCTGTTGAGAGCTCATAAGTTCCTTGAGGACTCATGCATCGACCAGGGAATTGAAATATGCCAAGGTTGCATTTGGCTACAAATGTAGAGGCGCCGTCATCATAGCGAGGCACCTTGTTCCTAACTGACCGGGCATTGTGTTTGAAACACAAGGAGAGAAAATTGGTTGCCTCCTCAACTAGATAAGCCTCAACAATGGAACCCTCAACTCGAGCCTTATTGCGTACTTTTGATTTAAGTTTCCCTATACATCTGTTAGTGTAGATAAAGTAATTATGAGAAGAAAAAATCAGGGCTCAACGTTTTATCAATCGAGCTTCATAAGGAAAATGGATGATTACCTTTCATAGATGTACATCCATTGAGCTAATACAGGACCTCCTAGCCGAGCTTGGTATGGAAGATGTATGATTAAATGTTGCATGGGATTGAAGAAACCAGGAGGGAATATCTTCTCCAATTTGCATACAAGAACAACAACATTCTCCTCAAGTGAACGTATGGTATCCTTGCTAAGTTCTTTTGCACATAGCTGCCTATAGAAATAACTTAGCTCTGCTAGACACTTCCATATGTCCTCTGGAAGGAAGCCACGAAATGCAACAGGAAGTAGGCGTTCCATGAAGATATGGTAATCATGACTTTTGAGGCCAAAAATCTTTCTGTGTAGTAGGCTAACTCCCCGTCTGAAGCTTGATGCATACCCATCAGGGAACTTCAGCTCTTGGAACCATTTCAGAATGGTTATCACACCCTTCTTATCGATGACAAAAGGTGCTCTTGGCTTCTCCCACTTCCCATTGTCCTTCAATTTCAAGTGCATCGAAGGACGGTTGCAAATTTCAGCTAGATCTTTTCTTGCCTTCACATTATCTTTAGTTTTATCAGGAATGTCAAAGCATGTGTTAAATATAGTTTCAGCTACATTTTTTTCATTATGCATCACATCGATGTTGTGTCGGAGCTTCAACTTTTTGAAGTATGGAAGTTGCCAAAAGCAGCTTATGTGAGTCCAATTGTGCAATTTATTGTAATTGAAGGTGTCATTTACATGTGTGTGCATGTGAGATTCCACTTCCTCTCCTGTTAAATGCCTTGGAGGCCCTTCTAACACTATTGTATCCTTTCTAAACGAATTGGCCTGGAATCTGAATTCATGATCTGGAGGTAGAAAGCGCCTATGACAATCAAACCAGCAAGGCTTCCGCCCGTATTGAAGAGTAAATGCTTTGGAATCACTCATGCATTCGGGGCATGCTAGCTTGCCATGGGTGCTCCACCCAGCAAACATACCAAAGACAGGAAAGTCGTGGACTGACCATAGAAATGCCGCTTTCATTGGAAAGTTTACCTTGTGATAAGCATCCCATGTTTCAACCCCCGTCCACAATTGCATCAGTTCATCAGCTAAAGGTTGCATTAGGACACTCAAATTTTTTCCAGGATGTTCAGGACCAGGGATAACAAGGCTAAGGAATATATACTCTGGTTTCAAGAGAATACCCGGTGGAAGGTTTAATGGAGCTACAAAAATAGGCCAGCAAGTATATGGAGCAGCATTCAACTTGTATGGTGTAAAACCATCACCGGCTATGACAAGACGGACATTTCTACGATCTTCTGCAAATTCTGGGAAGTCCTTGTCAAACCCTTGCCAAGCTTCACCATCGATAGGGTGGACCATCTTACTAGAATTGGAACGACTATGTGACTGCATATGTTTTGCTGTTTCCTCATGAGCATACAACCTCTGTAATCTATCTTTAAGAGGGAGATATCTCAACACTTTATGTGGGACTTTATTCTGGCCTTCCCCATAGCGAGATGTACCGCAGATGTCACACTTGTCTTTATGCTCATTATCTTTATAGTACAACATGCAGTTATTTTTACACACATCAATCTTGACATAAGGCATACCAAGGCCTTCTAAGAGTTTCTTAGATTGGTAGAAGTCCTTGGACAAGTTAGCACCGGGAGGCATAAGTTCATGGATGATTTGTAACACATCATCATATTCTGCAATTGACATATTGTACTGAGATTTCAGTGCTAGCAAACCAGCTACTGCAGAAAGACGCGAGTGTGTTGTGTTCTCATGGACAATTTCATCAGCACTGCTAACCATCCTATAGAAAGCCTTGGCAGAGGAGGTTGGTTCTTCATCAATTGGTGGAGGACAGTTGCCACCTAGGTCAACTAACATATTGTCCATTCGGTCAATTTCATCATGCCTCGCACAGTTTGTGGCAGAGGAAGATCCCTCTTGGCTAGGAATATACTTCTCACCATGTTCTATCCACGTTTCATAATTTTCCCTGAACCCGTATTTATAAAAGTGTTTCTCTACCTCATCCCTACCGCGCTTATTATAATTACGACACTTGGCACATGGACACTTGATTTTACCACCTTCGGCTACACCGGGAAAGGAGAATACATGCTCTAGAAATCGGTTGGTTTGTTCAAGCCATAGGTTAGAGGGAATTTGACCATACTGCCAACCATTATACATCCATGCACGATCTGCCATTTAACAAATTCTGTGTTGAAAATGGAATAGATCAGCTATTTTCTTATTTAACCTCAACATATCATACTTAATATGAGTTATTTAGCAACAACAATACATATATAGCAATTGGAAGCAAACAGATGTACACATAAGATAAAAATGTAATGCTGAAAGTTTAATGCTTACCAAAGACTTGCTGAAATAGTGAAAAATATGGAGTCACCAAGCTGGCTAAGAAACTCCCAAAATCCACTAGCAAATCCAAGATCTAATCCTATTACACACAGCATAACAATTTAAGATAATTAGCATAAGGATAGTAGGAAATGAAAAAGAAAGAGCTCAAAAAACAATCACAGCAGCAAAATGATAAAAACCTTTGGTAAGCATTATCAGACCAGAAAACAAGACATGCATAGAATATATTTGAGAAATCAACCAATATTAAACGACAACAAGCATGTAGTACTGACCACTACCTTGACAATCAGCAGTTTAACTATGTTTTCTTTCTCGTCAACAAGTGAAATAACTTCAGAAGTCCTGTAACCTGGGAGATGTAAGCAAAAGATTTGACTTAGATTTTGGTATTTGTTAGTCTAATCAGCAAGACAAAGTATTTGATAGTCTACTAAAAAAACAAGTGCCAAATCAGGGTAGGCGTACATATTTGTATTTTTTTTCAGCACAAATCTGATAGGGCCTAATACTATGCCGTGGATGGGTAACTACCACAATCCCCAAGTCTATCAAATCCATCTTATTCCTACATGGATTAGGCATGTACTACCAGCAACGGGGGTAACAACCATAACCCCCAACTTTATCAAATCCATCTTATTCCTAGATGGATTATGCATGTACTACCAGCGCAATGAAAGATTCGGCCATATGGGCTCCTCCGCCACTTACCACAAACAAATCTCATATACCATATGGGCGTCACCTGTACATGAAAGGGTGGTACCTGGATTGGAAAGGGCGCCGCTCAGAGAAGGATGCGGTGGTCGAGTGACGGCGGCCACGGGGTCGTTGACAACGACCCTCTTCCAGAAGCCGCGGGATGCTTTGCCGGCGACACTTCGGAGGCAGCGGGTCGTTGGGCTACTGACCAGCGAATCAGGCGGAGGGGGCGGACGAGAGGATGGAAGAAGCGAGGGATTTGGGGGCGGAGGGGGCGAACGAGAGAATGGAATAGGCGAGGGATTTGGGGGCGCAGCCGACGGCGAGGGATTCGGGGCGCAGCCGGCCGCCGGCCGATGGAGAGAGAGCTAGGTTGGCGGTTGAGATTTGGAGGAGAATGTTCGTGAGTGAGTTAGGTCTGGGAGCGATCTGGGGATAGAGCCCATATGTTCTTTTTTTTTTGAGAAAAACGGCGGGCTCGAATTGGCAAAGCGGCGGGACATGGGCTACCTTTGGCGCGAATTAGATGAATCCGTGGCGCCAAATGGGATATTCCTGTGGGCCGAGAACCGACCGACAGGTATATTATTATTCCTGTGTGTCGATGGACGAGCGCACAGGAAAAGAAATCTATTCCTGGCGTGCAGTTGCGGCCCGACAGTAGAAGACCATTTCCCTGTGCGCTAACGCGGGCCCGACAGGAAAAGAAGAGACTCACAGAAATATTTCAGTTTCTGGTAGTGTGAACAGTACCCCGAGCAGCAACTTTCAGCACCCCAGACACTACTTCGGCCCTTGGTGTGAAATCGGATGGAGATGGCCTAAACATTAAATTTGTCCGTTTTGATGAGATGGAGATTCATCAGGTTGATCACTTTTTTATTCGAGGCCATGCTATTTATATTTATTGCCTTGCCAAAATGTTGTATTAACATGTTTAAATTTTTTCCTTAGATATTAAGAACTCAACAGGAGAACATTGCATTTCGTACTAGTCACGTCCTTGATGGGGTAAAATCGGATAAGTACAGTAGACACAGTTTTTTGTTTCCCTTCTCGCAAGGCGACTTGGGAAAGCCATCTTCCTTTTGATCACCGCCAACGAGTTTGTGGATTCGCCTCCCCTCCTACTGGCACTCCAGCAGCCGGTGGCAGGGAGGGTATTCCTGGTGCCTTGACTTAGATAGGTAGGGTTTTGCTTCTCGCAAGGGCAGCGCTCGGATGGATGGCGGCGCTTCTTCTTCGAGTCAGTCTCCCGGACTCTAATCCTCCTCAAGTTTGTTCATCGAGACGTATTAGACAGAGCTCCGGCTTAGATTCCTGTCAGCTCCTCGGAGTGGCGAGGTTAGTGTTTCTCGTCGTGCGTACGCAACAACAAGATTTGGTGTCACGTTCTTCAGATCAAATGAAGGATTCAACGGCGATGCTTGCGGCCCCCAAACGCTCGCCCTTAGGGAACACACACGAATACTTCCTGGCTATTATCGACAAGGTCCAGCCGGCTCTGGTATCGGAGCGGCGACAGCGGCGCGTTGGCGGCTCGTTCGGGCGGCGGCAATGGTTGTTCGGTTGTCCACGAATCTTGATGTATTTTTATTATGTTTGGGTGCTTTGTACTTTTGGTGAACATTTATAATGGATCTGATATTTTCGAAGAAAAAAATGAGAAAGCAATGAAAGATTGACGAAGCTTTAATTTATTTCCAAAACAGCAAACTCAGATCGAAGACAGTGCACGCATGTGCACCATCCATGACGACCCTAACAACCAAGTGACAAAAGTTCAACGAGCACAACAACTCGTGAAAACGCCTACTGAATTTCAAGGCGAGCACAGCAACAGGGACGAAACGAGGCGACATGATCTCTAATTAGTTGGCGACGCAGTGAGCGCGGCCTTCCACTTTGGATAAAGAATCGTTGAGATGTACTCCACCACCTTGTCCGCCTCAGGCAGCAGCCCCCTGACTGGCTCGGTGGCCGTGAACCGCTTCGCCCATGCGGCCAACTTTGGTGTCCGCGCTGCGTCCAGAAATGGCGGCATGCCGGCAAGGCAGCCTATCGCTTCGATCCAGGGAAGATAGCACCCGAGCGCAATGTCAAGCAGCCCGAGAGAGCCACCGCCAAAGAACAGCGCCTCCGCGTCCCCTTCCTTGGAGCATTCCGCCAGGGCAGCCTCTAGGAGCCCGAGTGCTGACAAGGTCTCCTCCACCTTATCGGCTCTTTCCTGCGGCTTCCCTGTCTTGAGGATGCCGATGCACAAAGGGAACAGCTGCGGCAGCACATTGATTATGTGATTTTTCAATAATCGATATTTTCTTTCAATGGATATTTCAAGATAATACAACTCAGAGCGAATGTTCAACATCTGCATAACACAATGCACGCAACCAACATGTCCAACTCAAAACAAAAAAAGTATTATCACTTTAATGAAAGAAAAAAGTCTAAGATGGGCCAAACTAGACGAGATGAAACATACCTTGTTATCCACGTAGGTGGCCCAGAAACGGGCGACAACACGGCGGTAGGGGTCGGCAGGGAGGATGGCGGCGCCATTTTCGGGGAAGGCATCGTCGAGGTACTCCAAGATGATCAGCGACTCGCAGACGGGCTTGCCGCCGTGGATAAAGACAGGCAGCTTCTTGTGCACAGGATTGGACACGAGGAGCAGGTCGCTCTTGCACTGGGTGTCCTCGGGGAGGTAGTCGTAGGTCAGCCCCTTGATGCCGAGCGCCATCTGGGCGCGGATCACGTACGGGCTCACCCCGGACGCCGCCCCCAGCAGCTTGAGCCCTTGCTCTTGAGCGCCTGCCACCATCGTCGTTGAAAGATCTATGTAGATACGTGTTGATTAAGTGTAGTATGTATACGATATGACACTGCGTCGTCATACGGTGATTGTACATTGATAGCCGTCCATGCGCCTTGAAATGTGCAATCGGCCATCACTTTATCGCGACACCGTTCCACGATCCATATCCAACCACCTGCCCATTCTGTCACGGGGAAAGTGTGTGGCGTCGTTACATTGTGGCACAAGGACCAATGAAGATAAGCTGCATATGTTGTCTCAAAAATTTCCAAATAGTATATCATTTGGATAAGTTACTATATGATGGTAATGCACATGTGATCGTGTTTTGTGCCTGACGAGGGATCTCTAGTCTTAAACAATGATGAAGTCAACATTTCTTGCAAAATATATTTTTTTGAAACCGGGGGAGAGACCCCACCTGAATATATTTCAAAAAGTGTTAGAGTTTAGAGGGATCACGTAATACGTGAGGAGAGTGTTAGAAGGGAGAGAGAGGAATTGTTGCGGAATATGATGAATGTATTATCGAGCCTCCAGGGCGAGTATATATTGAGTACAAGACTTGGAGGGCAAGACGCCTCTCCTAGAGATAAGGTAGGAATCCTAAACTACCAAATACATGTAACCCAAATATATCTCTAACATCCCCCCCGCAGTCATAGCGGTAGCGTTGCGAACAACATGAGCGTCGCGGACGGTCAGACTGGAGAGAATAGCAGCCGACGGACTGACATCCCCCGCAGTCCTAGCGGGAGCGTCGTGGACGGTGTCGCGTCGCGGACGCATTGACTGTAGAGGAAGCCGACGAGTTGCTCAAGCGGAGGATAGCCCTTTGTGCCGATGTCGATGTAGCCGAGAGCGTAGGATGGTGTAGCCGTGGTCGAGGTAGCCGTGCGAAGAATGCCGTGGTCGATGTCGAGTCGAGGTGGCCGGTGTCGAGGAGGTCGCCGTGGAGCCGCGGGCGCAAGGGGGCGCCGAGTTAGCATGGGCGCAAAAGTGTCGAAGTAGTGGTGCGCCGGGAAGAAGATGTTGTTGACGACGCGTCGTGACGGGTTTGCCAAGCCCGGGGACACATCATGAACGAAGGCACGCACCGGTGTTGCCAGCACCGGGCATGCGTAAACGGACGAAGACGAAGTTGACGAAGCGCCGACCAGGCTTGCCAGGCCCGGGGACACGTCGTGGATGAAGACACGCATCGGTGTTGCCAGCATCGGGCATGCGTAAACGAGGGACCTGCACGAGCTGTACGCCATGTCGGAGAAGTCGGAGGGGCCAGCAGAGAAGAACTCGACAACAATTGCGACGTCTATCGGCGCAGGGCCGATGTCACCAACGGTGGTCGGAGTAGACGAAGTGGTCGGGGTAGATGACGGCGACGCCGGCGACGGGCCGGTGCTTGGACGAAGACGAAGGGGGTGGACGGGCGGCGGCGGCGGCTACAAAGGTAGCGGCGGCGGCGGCCAAAGAAGAGCGGCGGCGGCGGCCTGACGGCGGCGGCGGCTAGGTTAGGAGTGCGGCGGCGGTGCTCGAAGTAGGCGAAGAACCCTGACAGCGTGACGAAGACCGGCGCGGACGGTGGCGTTCCTGCGCCAAGGGAGACGGCGCCGCGCATACCACGGGAGGTCGACGCGCGGTGACGGCGGCGTGGACCGCGGGCCGCGGCGCTACGGCCCGAAGGGGCGACTCAGCGGCGGCAGGCGGGCCGGGGTGATGGCGGGAAGACCTCGGGGCGGCGGCGGGAACCGCGAGGCGGCGGCAGGAACCGCGTTCCGCAGTGAAGGAAATATGCCCTAGAGGCAATAATAAAGTTATTATTTATTTCCTCATATCATGATAAATGTTTATTATTCATGCTAGAATTGTATTAACCGGAAACATGATACATGTTTGAATACATAGACAATTATAAAGTCACTAGTATGCCTCTACTTGACTAGCTCATTAATCAAACATGGTTATGTTTCCTAACCATAGACATGTGTTGTCATTTGATTAACGGGATCACATCATTAGGAGAATGATGTGATTGACATGACCCATTCCGTTAGCCTAGCACTTGATCGTTTAGTATACTGCTATTGCTTTCTTCATGATTTATACAAAGTTCCTGCAACTATGATATTATGCAACTACCGTTTACCGGAGGAACACTTTGTGTGCTACCAAACGTCACAACGTAACTGGGTGATTATAAAGGTGCTCTACAGGTGTCTCCGAAGGTACATGTTGGGTTGGCATAATTCAAGATTAGGTTTTTGTCACTCCGATTGTCGGAGAGGTATCTCTGGGCCCTCTCGGTAATACTCATCACATAAGCCTTGCAAGCATTATAACTAATGAATTAGTTATAAGATGATGTATTACAGAACGAGTAAAGAGACTTGCCGGTAACGAGATTGAACTAGGTATTGGATACCGACGATCAAATCTCGGGCAAGTAACATACCGATGACAAAGGGAACAACGTATGTTGTTATGCGGTTTGACCGATAAAGATCTTCGTAGAATATGTAGGAACCAATATGGGCATCCAGGTCCCGCTATTGGTTATTGACCGAGAATGGTTCTAGGTCATGTCTACATAGTTCTCGAACCCGTAGGGTCAGCACGCTTAACGTTACGATGACAGTTTTATTATGAGTTTATAAGTTTTTGATGTATCGAAGTTTTTTCGGAGTCCCGGATGTGATCACGGACATGACGAGGAGTCTCGAAATGGTCGAGACATAAAGATTGATATATTGGAAGCCTATATTTGGACATCGGAATCGTTTCGGGTGAAATCGGCATTTTACCGGAGTACCGGGAGGTTACCGGAACCCCCGGGGGGTTATTGGGCCTACATGGGCCTCGAGGGAGAAGAGAGAAGGAACCAGGAGGGGGCCGCGCGCCCCTCCCCTTCCTAGTCCGAATAGGACAAGGGAAGGGGGGCGGCGCCCCCCCCCCTTTCCTTCCTCCCTTCCTCCTCCTTCCCCCTTCTCCTACTCCTACTTGGAAAGAAGGGAGTCCTACTCCCGGTGGGACTAGGACTCCCCCTTGGCGCGCCCTCCTTGGCCGGCCGCCTCCTCCCCTCCTGGCTCCTTTATATACGGGGCCGGGGGCACCCCATAGACACACAAGTTGATGTACGGATCGTTCCTTAGCCGTGTGCGGTGCCCCCTTCCACCATATTCCACCTCGGTCATATCGTCGCGAAGCTGAGGCGAAGCCCTGCGCCGGTAGAACATCAACATCGTCACCACGCCGTCGTGCTGACGGAACTCATCTTCGGAGCTCGGCTGGATCGGAGGCCGGAGATCGTCATCGAGCTGAACGTGTGCTGAACTCGGAGGCCCCGTACGTTCGGAGCTTGGATCGGTCGGATCGTGAAGACGTACGACTACATCAACTGCGTTGTCATAACGCTTCCGCTTACGGTCTACGAGGGTACGTGGACATACACTCTCCCCTCTCATTGCTATGCCATCACCATGATCTTGCGTGTGCGTAGGAAATTTTTTGAAATTACTACGAAACCCAACACGCAGTGCTACAGCTCGAAGAGGTGGTGTAGCGGCGGCGTGCAGGTCGGTGCAACCGCGGGGACGGCCTCGGGCGGCGGCGGTGACTGCATGCCGCAGCTTTACAGCCCGAAGAGGCGGTGTAGCGGAGGCTCGCAGGTCGGGGCAACCGCGCAGAGAACCACTAGCCGAGGGCGATGGCCCGTCGGGAGGCGGCATGGATCGCGTGCCGCGACGTGATAACCCTAAGGGGTGACATGGAGGCGGCGGCGGCGGCTACAGGGGTAGCCGGTGGGAGGATCTCGGGGCGGCAGCGTGGACCACGTTCCGTGACGCGACCGCCCGTAGGGGCGTCGGCGGTAGCGGCGCGTGAGTCGGGGCAGCCGACAGGAAGACCTCGGGCGGCAGCGCAGCGGTCCGTAGGGATGACGCGATGGCAACCTGTGGCTCGATCGGCGGTAGGCGCGTGCTCGGGGACGTGCTTGGCAAAGACAGGCGCGTGATCGGTTGATCAGACCGACGGCGCCGCTGTATGCACCATGGCGGGGACGACGTGCAGATCGGAGTCGATGGCGACGTTGTCGGTGATGTCCCGGGCGATGATGACGAAGACAGACCGGCGATGGAGACCGCGCGGACGAGTGGCCGGCAACGACGCACGAAGGCGTCCCTTGGGCGGCGCGTCCAGCCTTGCCGCGCGGTTGATGACGAAGCAGCCGGTGAAATCGACGCCGATGCCGGAGTAGAGGCGCGGGGGTCGACGGCGGCGGCGGGCGACGGAAACCGGATCACGTAGACCGGAAAACCAAAAAGTAGATGTCGATCAAAATGACCGACGAGAGAGAGAAAACCCGGATCAAAGGATCGGGAAAAAGACTCTCTAGGGCAGCCGGTCGACACGACCGGCGGACGAACCCTAGGTACGGGCAGCGCGGCCCTCGGCGGCGGTCATGGAGGCCGATCGCCCCGGGGGCGGCGCGTGGGTGCGAAAGCGGCGGCGGCTAGGGTTTGGATCGTGATTAGGCCGATACCATGTTAGAAGAGAGAGAGGAATTGTTGCGGAATATGATGGATGTATTATCGAGCCTCGAGGGCGAGTATATATTGAGTACAAGACTTGGAGGGCAAGACGCCTCTCCTAGAGATAAGGTAGGAATCCTAAACTACCAAATACATGTAACCCAAATATATCTCTAACAGAGAGTAAGTCAACAGAGAGTAAGTCACGCCACAGCCCTGTGTGTTCCTTTAAATTTTCCGTCTTGAGGTGTTCCTTTAAAGTTTTCGTCTTGAGTATCTCAAGATGGAAACTTTAAAGGAACACGCAGAAGAAGGTAATTAGCCGGAATACAGAGGTTTTGATATCATTTTTCAAACTTTGGAAAACCTTCTTGTTCCTAGCATCCCAGATTTTCCTTGTTGTTCCTTTAAAGGTCCTAGCATCAAAGGAACCATTGTGTCAATACTGATATAATGGATCATCAGGTTATTGACACAATGGATCATCAGCTTGTACATGAACCATTCATCTCTCATAAATTCATAATAGTGATATAATATGGGAATTCTATTTTCATGAAAAATTTGCTTATTACATTTCCACCTTTGTATTCAAAATAGAATTCTGAATTGTACAACCTGGACTTAATTTTTCTCATTGAAAGGTAAACTATAACTTTAAACGCATGCAATTATAAACATGAAGACCATAGAGAACTCGATGTACTGTGTGCACCTTGGTAGGCACATCGTGGTGATCCATGTGCATATTCTATTGAGTCTCAACTTCTACCACATTTTAACGGGCCACTAACCTTAACAGTGACAAAACAATTGATTAGTCCAGTAAGGGTATGGATGTCTAATGACAATAATATGAACCGAGGTTCCTAATAGTACTCCCTCCGTCCGGAAATACTTGTCATCAAAATGAATAAAAGGGGATGTATCTAGATGTATTTTAGTTCTAGATACATCCTTTTTTGTCCATTTTGATGACAAGTATTTTCGGACGGAGGGAGTATTAAGCAAGGTGAAAAGTTGAGATATGGAATAAAAATATGTTTCATGGATACCCGTACCGATCTCTAGCATCCCCTTTCAAACTCCTGGTTTGTTGGTTTCTACTTTCATTAATGTTTTCAGAAATATTTCGTCAACAATGAAATAAAAATATGGATTTTCATGGACCTACTGATCTCTTTATCGACCATCTTCTAGTGCAATTTGGGTGGATTTCTCTATTGTTTTAAGTTCATCCCTCCCATATGCTTATGCGCTAGCGCATCTTACTCATATTGCTCATTCGGTGGACCACATCTATATATGTTATCAAATTAGCAAAAAGAATAATTTACCAAGTCCTTATAATCATGACTGGTTTATTTTATTGCATGGACTTATGTTTACTTACATAAGTAAATTATCTTATTATATACTCTACATGCCTTCTTTTTCTTTCATATTTTTAGCTGGAACGTGTTCTCTGGCTCTCAGTCACTCTCATGGTAGCTCGTTCTTCCCAGTCGCGCTTGTGGACATAAGCAATGACGCCACTACTTGCGAAAACGAAAGATTGCATGCTGTCATAAGCAGTGACGTCACCGCATGCTGTCGTAAGCATTTTAAACTAGTGGATTTGATTGAAGAAAATAGGTCGTTGTCTAACCCTGAGTCCAAACTGAGTCCAAACTCTGATCGGTAATCATCCAAGCAGTTCAATGAGCTAACCTTCAAAAAAAATGAGCTATACTTCAAAAGTAAAAGCACAATGCGGGCTGGAGTGGCCGGCGGCCTGGTGTGGTGTGGCTGGCTGGTGATGGTGGTTGGAGCAAGAGCTGCTGGTTCTCGTCCTTGGATGGAGGTTGATGATGGATGTGTGTCCTCGGTGCGGGGAGTCCGTGTTCTACAACTCTTGCGCCATGATGACGAGGTGCTGCGACGATGACGGTGTGACCGATCCTGATCTGCTTGGCCTTATTCCGATGCGACGGGCGGGAGGTGCGCGGCGTGTTGGATGAAAATCCTGCATAGCTTTGGCCAGTGCTCCGGCGACAACGGCACCCGTGGGTGTCGTTCCCCTCCTTGGAAGCGTCGCCATGGTGTGTCGGCATCTTGCCCCCTTGCTAGGGTTGTCTCCGGGTGAAAGCCTTGGTCAGTATGAACAGGCGAGGGCGGCTTCTCGGCGGCGTTACTCTGTTTGGAGCATCGTGTATGGAGACATGGTTTCAAGGCTCGGTGTTGTGGTTATCCGGTGCTCGCTGCTGGTCCGGGCGGATCTCCATAGGCGCTATGTACGCATCAACTGGGGTATCAAAGACAATGGCTTTCTCGGGTCCGTCTGAGTGCTGCTACCCCATTCGCCATCTTTCTCTTTGGCAATCATGGATGGTTGATGTGTCGACAAAGATTGCTCATTTGTAGTTGTTGTGTTTTTGTGGTTTTCGGTACTGGCGAGAAGCAGCTAGACGTTTTGTCTAAGACAGGCTCCTTCGTGTTGTGTCTGTAAGTGTTGTTGTAAGTGTGAGTGTGGAGTTAACTACACTTGTTGTTCATAAGAAGTCGTCGTCTCTTGTACTTTATCTTCTGCTTTCTATAAAAATATGGTACACCTACGCGTACTCTCAAAAAAATACCACAATCCAGGCCAGGACGATATAAGGTATATTGGCATTTGTGCAGTCTTAGGAAAAACAAACTGCATGTCAAAGCACATAAAATCTACCTCCTGCAAACAATTATAGTTTGGTGCAAAGAATTATGGTGGTTTTTCTTTTTCCCTTTACATAGTGAGAAATATTCCAACTACTCCCTCCCTTTCTAAATATAAGTCTTTTTAGAGATTTAAATATGCACTCCATATAGAGTATATAGACATATTTTAGAGTGCAGATTCACTCGGTTTACTCCATACATAGTCCAGATTGAAATCTCTAAAGAGACTTATATTTAAAAACGGGGAGAGAGTAGAAGTTAGCTAGATTGGAACTAGGGTTGGAATGTAAAAGATTACATCAAAGTCTTGGACGGTCTCCCCTGAGTATGCAACAAGCGTGCCTGTGTCATGGTTGTAATACCTCAAGGCTTCCATGTGAAACATAATCTCAACTCGTTGATGAGTTTGCCGCCATAGAGAGTCCGAGATGTCTCGAAACACTATCTCATCATTAGACATGCCTATCAGCTGGTCAAAAGAGAATGGAAATTTGAGTACATGACGTCTTTCCCATCGTGGTGGGCTAATGCTTTCCACATCATCACACATCCATATCTCGGTTGATTCATAACCTGGACGCGGCATGGCTAGCTCCCCGTTTAGCTCGGCTAAGCCCGGCTTAAATTTATTGGTCCCTCGGTACCATGGAGGCCCAGTCATAATGTTGAATGACTCATCTTCCAGGCTAAAGCGGACAAAGCATGGCATGTCAACAATCTCATCCGGACACAGGTCTTCATACATGAGTGACTGATGGTCGACTGTCCAGATCATCAAGGAGCCCTTGAAGAAAGTTGCCGTCTGCGTTGCTACGAAACAGAACGGCGTCCGTGCGACCGTCTCACGCCAACAGTCGTCCTTTCCAAGGGTGAACACCTCCATCCCAAGAGCATCCTCGCCGAGACAGTCGCGGTAGAAGAAGCGAGCGACCTTGTAGGCGTTGGCGCAACGATCCCGTCCAAAGCCGAACGCCTGGTGGCCCTCGGTTCCCCAGCGTCGACCCGATGTGACGATGTTGGGGCTCCACGGCAGCACGACGACCTGGCGCGTGACCGTGTTAAGCACGCGCACGGTCTCCTCTGTGGGCAGCATCACAAGCCCGTCGCAGTGCGCGAACCGGTGCCTCGCCCACATGTCCTTTGCAGAGAACGATGAGGTGTCACGCAAGAGGGTCGCGACGTCCGGTTTGCTCTCCTCCCACAGGTACAATCCCGGAGAGGAGACCTCATGGCTGATCATCCGAGGTGCCGCGGCTTCGACGGTGATACGTGGTGCGATGAGTAGGCTGCAGGGCCTTTTGTTTTGTTGGTGGAGCCGGTGGAGGTGCGCCTGAGAGAAGGATGGATCGTCGGAGATGGTGGTACGCCACGCCTTGCAGACGCAGCTTAGACGCAATAGGAACTTTGCGGGCAGCCGGACCAGGATCTCCGACACGATCAGGTCGTGAGGCAGGCACGTCGTCATCTTGGCTGCAGCTGGTTGACTAGCCTCGGAGATTACTTGTGTTTTGCTAACTGAAACAGCAGGCCGTCGTACCTCTGCCAAGTGCTACATTACGAGCGCTATAAAGGCGAGTATACGAGCAGAGACTCGACCGTGTCTAAACCGAGTCGCACACGTGAACCAACTCAAAACTGCAATCTGGAAACTAACTCAAACTTTTGTTTTAAACCGAAACTAACTCAAAGTTGCCTCCTGAAATTTGGCATGTCCAGGTTATTGGGTGTATTCATGATTGAATCAACTAATTTTGTTTACCACAACATGACAAACTTGATACCATGCGACATATGTGGTAAGCAATCTAAACTACTAAAAAAACAAGACAAACGTGGTAGGCAACCACAAAAAATGCATCACTATTTTTAAAACAAATATGAATAGGGTTCATCAATTACAGTAAGAAAAAGGCTTAAACTCGTCGACAGGTCATAGCTCCCGTGTCGGCCACATCCCCTTTCTTCCACACACTTTCTCTCTCTCTTCCGTGTTCCCATATTTACATCGGGGCCATTATCACCGACTACTGTTGCAAAATGAGAGGGGTCGACACTGACCATGGCCAGTTGCATCCCTATCACAATAGATCTGATGGTACAAAACACACGGCGACATGGCCTCACCATTGTTGCATCCTCCCCATTTGCAAAGGGCAGGAGATGTCGCCGACCAACGTAACAAAGCCATTTGCTGCAAGCCGAGGGAGGGGCGACATCGACCACCACGACTGCAAGGTTCCTACATGCCCCCATCCAGTGGCGATGTAAACACACGCGACAGCAAGTTGTGAGCCGGTGTGGCAGGCGGCAATGCTGCATGGTGATGGCATGCTTTTTCGCAATAACGCCTCTTATTTTTTCAGCAGGGCTATGTTGGCGTGTCCATGACTGCAATGTGTATGATGTTGTGTAGCAAACGAACTTAACGTTACGGAAGTTATGATGGCTTCAGTGGTTGGGAGACAACTAAAACGACGAAGACAATGTGTTGGACGAAGATGGCACTGCAGCGATGACGCTGTTGCGATGGTGGGGACCACAATGGTGAGAGATGATGTTGCTACAATGGCCGACGGTGATGCGACATGGGAGTAACCAATGTGGCGATGGCTGTTTAGAGGGTGGAACCCTTAAGCGTATTATTTTTAAACCTAATATTGTGCAACAACGATAAAACTCAGGAAAGTCTGTCAGTAGATATATACACATCCATTCAATACCGTTCCCTCTCATCTGTACTAACTGCCAAGACGCCACTCTCTATGGAGCCACAATTGCAGGAATGACTAAAAGTAGCGGGCAAGGCTTGCATGGGCACCCTCCACTGACCTCCCGCCACTGCTAACATGGCATCAGTGGCGGGTGCGCTCCCGCCACTGGTAGAGCCTCTGTAGAGGCGAGTGTATCTTGGTGCCTGCCACTGGGATATATTGTTAGTTGTGGCGGGCAATCAAAGGCGCTCGCCACAACTACATGTCCAGCCGCCAGCGTAAACCAGACACTAAACAGCAACAACAACTAGCATATGCGATCATACACATCACAATAGATCTATCTCTGATTAGCCGCAACATATTTTACCATGACAATAATCCAGATATAGTAAAATAGATGTACGCATTAGAGTACAACTTATCTAACATCGTTAGTACACATAGCCTTCTAAGCGAAGCCTCCAACATGTTGCATGTTACATACATATACTACATCATGATAACAACAACATCATAATGAGAATGAACTGTATAAACATAATCAAATTCTTCACTCATCCACTTCTCAATGCAGTCTTGCATACTTCATAGTTAATTTTCCCTGTGTAGACGAAGTTGTCGTGATTCTCCGCCTCTTTTTTAGTCTTATATCCTTTATTGCAGTTGTTCTCGTAATCGTGCACTTGCTCATCGCATCTCCCGTGAATCATAGACTCCTCGATTCTTTCTATAGTACACCGCATATCACTTTTACTTCATGTACGAAAATAAATAAACAAACAAAAATAAAATAAAGGCAGTTTAGAAGCATCGATGATACAAATAAAATAAAGGCAGTTCACGAGTAGTTCAGAAGCAGAAGTTCCGCTCCATCATAGCAACCTAGAAATTAAGTTCACATGTGTCGATCATATAGATCACATAAAGGTGGTGCACTAGCAGGGACGGAGCTCACATGTAGGCACTGGTGTCAGTTGACACCAATGCCATTCGATGCTTCGGCTAATAGCTTTACCGATTTGTGCCTTTGACCCCAGCAAAAAAGATCGATTGACCCCAGCCCACCACAGAAGAAAAACCCAAAGTCTTAGCCCAGTTAGATAGTTACGACAACAAGAAGAAGTATTGATCTGTTTGCTAACCTAGCACACAGTCCACAAGGCCCAATCTACCTGGTGCCAAAAAAAACCGTACTAATTCCTGGACGTAGCCGGCCACCAGGTTGCAGTAGGTCAGGACGCACGCCTCTCTCGAGCGATTCACTTCCTCCTCAATGACATCGATCCCCAAATCCTCTGCACACCTACCGCTGCTATCAGGGAACTACACAACGGTGTACGACGCTAATTTTGGTTCGGCAATGTCCACCCGCCGGCCGCGTCACCCTAATCTGTAGTCCTGCGATTATTGATTCTCCACCTCGTTCATCCCAGGTACCCAAGGCGCTGACATACTAAGATTGAAAATTTTAATTTATCTCCTTGATTCAATTGGGACTAGAAGATTATAGATATATTTCTATTGAAGCGGACAGGAGACACTGATATTTAATTAGAGATCAAACCGAGATAATTAATTACAGGACCTTGCAGACAATGCAGACTTCAAATATCTCTTGTTTCTTTTAACTTTGAGTATTTATTCAAACTAGCTGAGTTTTATCCTGATGACTTTTATTCAACATAATTGATGGATCTTGATCATGAACTTCGAATGTAAATTGGCAATGTCCAAACAGACAAAGGATTTGCCAATTTGGATCACATTGCAGATCTTGCTGAAGTGTTAACTGACACTAAGAAACATCTTGCTTTTCCTTTGGTATATCAACTTCTAAAAATGGTGCTAATTTTGACAGTTGCCAAAATCGATGAGGAGATGCTTTTCAGAAATGAATATTGTCAAGAGTGTTTTGCATAACAAAATGGGTGACCAGTTCATGAGTGATACCCCTGAGTTGCTATGTGGATAAATATATATTTACTATCACAACGAATGATTCCATAACTGATTTATTGAATAAAGAAGATTAAAGGTCGAGAAGGATGTTATAACATGTGAGTCTCACATCATTTTATATTTTTGCTTAATCGTATTTATTTTATGTATCATTTGTTCAGTACATTGTTGTAAAAATAATTTATTTCTTTTGTTTATTGTTTTCACTAAGTTAGAAATAAAATGCTCCCAACTTACATTTTTTTCTTATTTTACACTGAATATGCGAACAAGTGGTTTTTTGACTTTGCCCAACAAGTACTCGGGTATGAAAATCATTTTAATATAATAAAATTTATATCATTGGCTCATTGCATATTTTTCACTCTTTATATTGCCCTGAAATGTTATCCATATTGCACTGCTAATATTGGTGCTATTGTGGGCAACATTGACACCGGTGCCCATTTTTTCTAGCTTCATCCCTGATGGATGCTACTCATAGATTAAAATCGCGGGCAAAACGATTTAGCGGCAAAGAATTTTTCCGGGAAGGCTAATGAAGGGATGGAGCGATCTCGGGCGATAGCGGCATGATCTCCCGTGATTTGTACTACTGGCAAATCACGAGAAGATTTCTCAGCCGCGATTAGCGGGAGATCGCGGCCAAATAGCGGGAGATTTTAATCTATGATGCTACTCCGCATGGGAACTCTGCACCCACTGCATTTGTCCCTATCAGTATAAGAACACAAAGTACTTACTGAAGGAAAAAAAAACCTTGCTTTCTAGACAGCTAATGTGTTCACAAGGCAAGCGTGTCTCTTATTACAAGCCAACGAGAGAAAAAGAGATTCAAGCAAAAATGTCCAAGTCGGGTTCCCTAATGCTCTGCCTAGAAGAATAAACAAAGTAAATCCAATAGCTTGCTGCTGCCACTGCCTAGCATCGGCACTTACGAAAAGAAAACGAACTTCTGGAGCAGCAAGACAAATAAATATAGTGGTGTTTGCCATCGCAATCACGGGCCATCGGAGTAGAACATGCTCGGGTACACCCACAAGGCCATGGCTGTGGGCACAAACCTCTTATGCCAATTGAAGTTGGGATGGCTAGTTGGAGAAAGGTCCACATGGCCATGCAGCTCGTGCACGCTCCAAGGCTCAGAGTGATGGGCGTAGTACAAGTTGTTGCTCCTCCCTCCCCATCGCTCCGGGCGCGCACAAGCAAACGGAGGGCTCCGCTCGTCTCCCCCGACAAAGATCGCCCAGTTGTCCAACGTCTTCACCTTCACCCACTTCGCGGGCTCGGTCGACATGTCGAGGCGGTGGCACACAGGATCTGCGGACGACAGGTGCACAAAGTGGTCGACCATGAGGAGATCGTCACCGCAGACCACAAGCCATGCCTGCACAAAAGATTCTGGCTCTATCTCGCTGCACCACTCGGTTGGTATCTCCCGCAGGCCTAACCGAGGTGCCAACCGCAGAGTATACATCCTCATACCGTGGTCCATGGCGATGAACTGACCGTTGAACTGCACGATCTGATATATCCATCCGTGAGGAAGTTGGAGTTCCTCCCAAGAGTCACTTCCAACGGCCCAATCAAACAGGGAGGATTGAGTGCTTACAAGGAGATGTGAGTTGGGAGATGTAAGTGGAGCAGTGAGAGTGCCACCGTAGTAGCCGTCACTGAAAGGGAGACATGGAGGTGAAACCACGGCCCCGGTGAACACATCGACAACAAGGCAATCTCCGCGGTAGCAGCAGATGAGATGGCCATGTGAAGAGCCAGCAAAGTGCATGTTCTCAAAAGTTTCTTGAGGGATCTGGCAGCGAAGGGCGCTATTGTTTCTAGCTACATCAATGACTTTACGTATGCGCAGCATGTATCGAGAATTCTCAGGAACAGAAGAACATTTTTCAGAAAAAATGGAAGGAAGAGAAGAACCTTGGATAGGGTGAGCGGGTCGGATAAGAAGAGGTGGGACTAATGTGCATAGGTTAGATGTAGATCGGTAGGAAGAGAATGCTGCACGCCATGAGTGGCAGGTTGCAGCAAAGGCAAGAATGTCAATGGAAGATCCCAACAGAGCAACAATGGAGTGAAGCGGGCCATCCGGAAGATCGGCCCAACCTTGTAATCCAGACACAGGAGGGCTAATTGAAGTAGAAACCACTGACAATCTGCTGGGGGTCTGCATGATGGGAATTTGTCTGCATCACATACCAAATTCATGTCCTAATTAATATCAGAACCGATGAACAATTTCAAGGATATGATAAAATAAAGAGACACATAGCATGCAAGAACAATGTATATTTCCCCAGGAGCCTAAAAAAAATATGCCTATGCATGAAGAAACTTGTTATACACTAGCAAAAATAAGGAATTTGATACGACTACACTCTTGTCGGATGCCAAAGTTCAGACTGTTAATTATCAGATAATAAGAGCATGCAAGAAAAATAACTTGTACTGTCTAGCAAATGTCTCACAACAGTAAACACTTTTAACAAATCCCATCATTATGTTTATAAGAAGATGAGGTTAAAAGTGGTGACAATTATTTATACCGTGAGACGGATACGTTGACGATATGTTTATAAGATCATTTCATGGAGCGCAGGCCAATTTCTGAGGAAAAATCAAAGCCTAATCGGATCAATCCATTCTAATTCAGGCCACAAAAAGATCCAATCTGAGCCGAGTTCTAAATGATTCGTGTGCATATGCATGAGCCCATATAGATGAAACCTGAGAACTGTGTACGGAAGAGAAGGAGCACAACACAGACCTTGCGGATCAGGATGGGAAGCGGATGCGGCGGGGGTGGGCTGTCGCCGGCGTCTTCGATCTCCTGCGTCGTGGCGCTGTGGCCTGATCGCCTCCAGAAACCGCCCGGCCGCTTCGCCTGGAAGGGAAACGGGTTCTTCTCTCTCTCAGACTCTCACTCTCGTTACTTGTTATAAGGCTTTCCGTTGTGGGCCGACTTGGGTTTGCATGTGTCTGCTTGTTCTAAAAAAAAGATACTACTGATTGTTTCCTCAAAAAACAAACAAACTGCTAGTTTTTGCTTTTTCTTTGCGGGGAACTATAAGATCTTTATTCAAAACAATGTACTCATGGGACTAAGGCTGGTGAATGTTATCAGGAAGGGGGGTTCAGAGTCCAACCAACTCTCGATATAACCATCAGCGAGCAGGCACAGTTCGCGCAAAGATTGGCTCGAAAGTTAGCTGTCCTGCTTACATGTTGAATAATAGATGAAGTAAACGATGAAGCGATAAGGATTCCAAGATCAACGGTTCCATGACCCCAGGGTGAGGTTTGCATCATGCACCTCGCAAAGCCATTGGCGAGCGAGCGATACCTCCGACAGCAGCCAACCCAGCTTCGAAATTGAAAGCAACATCAGCGTTAATCTTAACCCAACCGTCAGCAGGTGGTCTCCAACCATAACCTCAAAGAACATAAACTTGATCACTTGGGATATCAAGCGTCGCTAGATCCTCTCCGACTCGGAGGATAGAAAACATCAGGTCAGTTTGCACCTCATGATAAGTCCATTTGTTCCTCGAATTCCAGATCGCCCACATAACTGTAATGTTTTACATGATCTTGATCTAAGCAGGCCCGTTGATGTGGGGAGCGAACTGAGCGACCGCAAATCGCCCCCCAAATCGTGGGGCCCCACCGAAGGAGAAACATGTATATGGAAGCTTGGTTAATTGTCTTGGTTGCCGCTAAAAAGACCACTAAATTGTTTTGAGGGATCTAACCGTGCCCCTGTCTACTCGATGGCTGCATGAAGTACGAAAGGTCAAAGGCCCAAAAAACATATCAATGCCCAATGCACCGATCGGGAGCCAGGACACGACGCAGATCCATGGATTCCGCTTCGTTGCAGTTGAACAGACAGCCGAACTGGCGTCTGGCGATCCCTGATTAGCGAAGCCCTAGGCGAATATAGCGAGGCGCCGAAACCCTAGCATTCTTCCTCGTGTCGACACAGTTGCCTCCGATGATCCGATCCGTTCCCGTCGGCTGATCGTCCTGCTGTCGTGAGACGCAACAGTCGCTGACCGCGGTGCCTTTTGTTGCTTCGATCCGGAACACACCAACGACCGGACTACCTAACGTGTTTTAATCACGACTAGAACAATGCCCGTGTGTTCCAACAGGATATAAATATTCTAGTACATTAGCTTGTGATTTACCTGTCAATAATAATGCGACTTGTTGTTGCCGCTCTCTTTCTCTCACTCGCACAAACGAAGGTGGAAGATGGAGCACACAAATATTTCCGGCGCACAAACGCCTCCGCCGCACAAACGGCGCCTCGGCCGCACGAATGGCCTCACTTTACTGGGCACATACCCGGGCGCGGCAACACACCGCAGCCTATCCAGAGGAGCTCTCTCACAACCGACCCGGCGCATACCACGGTCCCGGCGGAGACTACCTCATCTCTTGCTCCTAGGCTTGGCTCATACCGGCGCAAGACAACAATATAGGGGAGGGAGTTTTATACCCAGACGCACACACACGACCCGGCCACCACACCGGCCACTAACTCCACGACACACACACCCACGGCCTGCTAACAACCTCCGGTACTAACCGCATGTACTGGCTACTCCTACATGCACGTACGAGCTGGTCAAGCTAACAAATCCTTGACTTGATCTTCTCCTAGACCCACTCCAGGATCCAACCGATTAACCAGACATGCAGCTAGCTAACTTGGCCGACTCGCTCGTCACCGGGGCCTTGCTCGACGAGCACACACATGCGTGGCTTAGGTCTAACACGACTGTGTAAATAAATGTTCTTCAAATTCTGCCCGTGAATTACCTTATATTTTGATTAGAAGTTTGGTAAATAAATTCAAGTGGAATTGGTTCAGAAGGTAAGTAAATTAAGGTGATTCATTATCATATACATGAAAGGTTGGACGAAGGGGTGGTGGGAAGAATAGTGAAATAGAAACCTTAAATTCTTTTTATGTAGTAGGGAAGAGCAATGTCTTTTTTCAGCTTAATTCTTATATTGGAATGATCTAGTCATCTAGCAATATTTAAAACTAATTATACACTGTTTGACCTTTTATAATGTTTTGGCTTTTTACCTGAATCTTCATCATGTCTATGAGAATTAGCAAAAAATATTCTGGTGCGCTGCAAAGCGTAAGAAGAAACAAAGGCTGGAAGTTGACGCTCAATCTAAAACAGATGCTCCTTTTTGGTAGAACATGAGGTTAGATTATTACTTTAGTACCCGTCCCCTTTTTTAGCATTAGTATTTGACACATGCCTAATATTGTACGAAATAAAACAGACTTGAGATTATATAATAAAGTGATATTATGTTTTACGGATAATAATTTTTCTATGATATGAGTTGCTCGAAATTTTGGACACCATTCCGGTTTTCGCCAGGGGCCCCGTTTCCTGGAGACGGCCCTGGATCTGAGAATCGACTATCACACAATATATCCCATACCCAAGTGTCTTGATGGAGCCTGGGTAAGCGGAAATCAAACAGGACATGGCCTTATCCCAGAAACGCCTTGCATGGAAGCGCTCAATTAATGCATGCATGAGATCCTCCTACTCCGCCTTGTAGATGTTGCACAAGCTGACCGGCATAATATGTCGACGCTTTAAAGTTGGTTTCATCAGGGAGAATACCACGAACCACTCTGCACCAGAAGACCCTAACTTTAGGTACAACTTTGAGATTTCACAAGGATTTCCACATCTATTCATTTGTCCGTGAGGTTCTGCTAACCGCCCCTTGCTCGAGAGTTGCTCACTCCTTTTGATTCATGAAGCACGATGCATCGATTTTACAGAGAAGTTACCCGAGTTTTAAAAGCCCAAGCTAAGAAATCCTCCTAGACTCCATTCCAAGTTGGGATATTCAATATAGCATCTACATCAGGTGGGACGAAAGTATCACTGCTGAATCGGGATATTCCGTCACTCCCCGCCACTAGGTCAGCTCACCAAGTCCAATTTTCCTCGTCAATGAGTTCATTCACTATCTGAATTGGTGAGTCGGCCGGCAGAAACATAGGAGAAATACGAAGAGTAGCCGGAATCCATTTGTGATGCCAAATTGAGATGGTGTAGGCAACTCAAATTATGCCACACACAATTCGGTATATTCTCATATTGCCCATATATATAGTTTCGGACCTATCCACTCAAACACTTTTTTTGCTCACCTATGTGTCGAGAGGGATATCGAGCACCTTTCTTCTTAATTACCTAGTAGCTCTATAGATATATAGCTCCAACTAGCTAGCTAGCTAGGGAGAGAGTGGGAGGAGAGGGAGAGGAGAAGAGAAGAGGGGAGGAGAGGGAGAGGAGAAGAGGGAAGGCATTAATGGAAGGGGGTGGTGGAGGGCAAAGAAGAGGGGGAGGGAGGGCATTAATGGAGGGAGAGGAGGAGAGGGAGAGAGTGGGAGGAGATGGAGAGGAGAAGAGGGAAGGCATTAATGGAAGGGTGTGGTGGAGGACAAAGAAGAGGGGGAGGGAGGGCATTAATGGAGGGGGTGGTGGTGGAGGGCAAAGAAGAGGGGTGTGGTGGAGGGGCAAAGAAGAGGGGGGTGATGGAAGGGCAAAGAAGAGGGGAAGGGAGGGCTCTAATGGAGGGGTGGTGGAGGGGGAGCATTGGAACAAGCAAGGTGCAAGGAAAGGGGGAGAAAGGGAAGGGGGAGGAAGAAGAAAGGGAAGGAAGGAGGGGAAAGGTGGTAGGTGGCTAGCGGGCATAGCAGTAGCGTGGGTCTCCTATGCACGCTACTGCTATGGCAGCTTGCAAAACATCTACGGCTGGTGGTGCACTACCTATAGCGCGGGCCAAAATAACACGCTACTGGTAAAATTTTATAGATAGAGAAAATAGAAGTAGCGTGTTTATATCAACAAGCGCTATAGATCCAAAACTAACAGTAGCGCTGGTTGGGCGACAGGCGCTGCTAATATTTTGTGATTAGATATTGTGGTGTGTTACACTTAGCAGTAGCGTGGGTCTAGGTAACAAGCGCTGCTGCTAACATATACCAGTAGCGCTCTTTCTAGCCAGCGCTACTACTAAGTACTAGTAGCGTTGGGTCACAAACAAAATGCTACTGGTAAACTTCTATCTATAAGCGTTTTCCTAGTAGTGAGGTCGTCCTACGAATCTCAACTGTCCATACCGGATTTCTAAAATAAGTGGAGACATGACAATCAAAGAATGGAAAAAATGTATGGACAGTCGTAAGGAGCTTCTTGGAATCAAAAGGAGGCGAAGCGCAAGAATTGGAGACAGGATGATCTCCATTCTTCATAATGGAGAGTCAGGGTCTATATTGTTTTATGTTATTTTACCTTAAGGGTGTTTAGGTCCTACCTGATACTGATGATCATGTGCTAAGAACAATTATGTAGGGTTGGGTTCTATGACTACGAGGATGATGATCGTATGACTTGTTATTAATAAAAAGTAGAAGGTGTATGATGATGCATGATCAGTAGGACTTGTTATTATTGTTGGAAATATGCCCTAGAGGCAATAATAAATAAGTTATTATTATATTTCCTTGTTCATGATAATCGTTTATTATCCATGCTATAATTGTATTGATAGGAAACTCAGATACATGTGTGGATACATAGACAACACCATGTCCCTAGTAAGCCTCTAGTTGACTAGCTCGTTGATCAATAGATGGTTACGGTTTCCTGACCATGGACATTGGATGTCGTTGATAACGGGATCACATCATTAGGAGAATGATTTGATGGACAAGACCCAATCCTAAGCCTAGCACAAAGATCGTGTAGTTCGTATGCTAAAGCTTTTCTAATGTCAAGTATCTTTTCCTTACACCATGAGATTGTGCAACTCCCGGATACCATAGGAATGCTTTGGGTGTACCAAACGTCACAACGTAACTGGATGGCTATAAAGGTGCACTACAGGTATCTCCGAAAGTGTCTGTTGGGTTGGCACGAATCGAGACTGGGATTTGTCACTGCGTGTAAGCGGAGAGGTATCTCTGGGCCCACTCGGTAGGACATCATCATAATGTGCACAATGTGACCAAGGGGTTGATCACGGGATGATGTGTTACGGAACGAGTAAAGAGACTTGCCGGTAATGAGATTGAACAAGGTACCGGTATACCGACGATCGAATCTCGAGCAAGTACAATACCGTTAGACAAAGGGAATTGAATACGGGATCGATTGAGTCCTTGACATCGTGGTTCATCTGATGAGATCATCGCGGAACATGTGGGAGCCAACATGAGTATTCAGATCCCGCTGTTGGTTATTGACCGGAGAACGTCTCGGTCATGTCTGCATGGTTCCCGAACCCGTAGGGTCTACACACTTAAGGTTCGATGACGCTAGGGTTATAAAGGAAGTTTGTATGTGGTTACCGAATGTTGTTCGGAGTCTCGGATGAGATCCCGGACGTCACGAGGAGTTCCGGAATGGTCTGGAGGTAAAGATTTATATATGGAAAGTTGTTGTTTGGGTTCCGGAAAAAGTTCGGGTTTTTTCGGTATTGTACCGGGAAGCTTCCAGAAGGTTCCGGAGGATTCCGGAGGGGTCCGGAGGTCCGGAAATTGTTCCACCATGTCCAATAAAGTAGCATAGGCTGTAGGGGGGCGCCCTAGCCTTAATGGGCCAGGGGAACCAGCCCCCCCAAGGCCCATGCGCATGGGAGGGGGAAAACCCTAAAGGGGGAGGCCTCCACTTGACTTGGGAGGCACTCCTCCCCCCTTGGCCGCCGCCCCCAACCCTAGATGGGATCTAGGGGGGCCGGCCCCCTCTTCCCCCCACCTATAAATAGTGGAGGAGTGGGAGGGCAGCCGCACCACATGTTCTGGCGCAGCCCTCCCCCTCTCCCAAGTACTCCTCCTCTCCCGCGGTGCTTGGCGAAGCCCTACAGGATTATCACGCTCCTCCATCACCACCACGCCGTTGTGCTGCTGCTGGATGGAGTCTTCCTCAACCTCTCCCTCTCTCCTTGCTGGATCAAGGCATGGGAGACGTCACCAGGCTGTACGTGTGTTGAACGCGGAGGTGCCGTCCGTTCGGCACTAGGATCTCCGGTGATTTGGATCACGACGAGTACGACTCCTTCAACCTCGTTCTCTTGAACGCTTCCGCTTAGCGATCTACAAGGGTATGTAGATGCACTCTCCTTCCCCTCGTTGTTGGTTTCTCCATTGATATATCTTGGTGACACGTAGGAAAATTTTGAATTTCTGCTACGTTCCCCAATAGTGGTATCAGAGCTAGGTCTATTGCGTAGATTCTTTGCACGAGTAGAACACAAAGTAGTTGTGGGCGTTGATGTTGTTCAATATGCTTACCGTTACTAGTCCAATCTTGTTTCGACGGTATTGTGGGATGAAGCGGCCCGGACCGACCTTACACGTACACTTACGTGAGACAGGTTCCACCGACTGACATGCACTTGGTGCATAAGGTGGCTAGCGGGTGCCAGTCTCTCCCACTTTAGTCGGAACGGATTCGATGAAAAGGGTCTTTATGAAGGGTAAATAGCAATTGGCATATCACGTTGTGGTTTTGCGTAGGTCAGAAACGTTCTTGCTAGAAACCCATAGCAGCCACGTAAAACATGCAAACAACAATTAGAGGACGTCTAACTTGTTTTTGCAGGTTATGCTATGTGATGCGATATGGCCAAGAAGAATGTGATGAATTATATGTGATGTATGAGATTGATCATGTTCTTGTAATAGGAATCACGACTTGCATGTCGATGAGTATGACAACCGGCAGGAGCCATAAGAGTTGTCTTTATTTATTGTATGACCTGCGTGTGATTGAACAACGCCATGTAATTACTTTACTTTATTGCTAACCGGTATCCATAGTAGTAGAAGTAATAGTTGGCGAGACAACTTCATAAAGATACGATGATGGAGATCATGATGATGGAGATCATGGTGTCGTGCCGGTGATGATGATGATCATGGAGCCCCGAAGATGGAGATCAAAAGGAGCAAAATGATATTGGCCATATCATGTCACTATTTGATTGCATGTGATGTTTATCATGTTTATGCATCTTATTTGCTTAGAACGACGGTAGTAAATAAGATGATCCCTCATGAAAATTTCAAGAAAGTGTTCCCCCTAACTGTGCACCGTTGCGAAAGTTTGTCGTTTCTAAGCACCACGTGATGATCGGGTGTGATGGATTCTTACGTTCACATACAATGGGTGTAAGACAGATTTACACACGCGAAACACTTAGGTTGACTTGACGAGCCTAGCATGTACAGACATGGCCTCGAAACACAAGAGACCGAAAGGTCGAGCATGAGTCGTATAGTAGATACGATCAACATGAAGATGTTCACCAATGATGACTAGTCCGTCTCACGTGATGATCGGACACGGCCTAGTTGACTCGGATCATGTAATCACTTAGATGACTAGAGGGATGTCTATCTGAGTGGGAGATGAACTTAATTATCCTGAACATAGTCAAAAGATCTTTGCAAATTATGTCGTAAGTCCTCGCTTTAGTTCCACTGTTTAGATATGTTCCTAGAGAAAATATAGTTGAAAGTTGACAGTAGCGATTATGCGGACAGTAGAAAGCTTATGTCCTTAATGCACTGCTCAGTGTGCTGAACCCCAAACGTCGTTTGTGGATGTTGCGAACATCAGACATACACGTTTTGATAACTACGTGATAGTTCAGTTAAACGATTTAGAGTTGAGGCACCAAAGACGTTTTTGAAATGTCGCGGAACATATGAGATGTTTCAAGGGCTGAAATTGGGATTTCAGGCTCGTGCCCATGTCAAGAGGTATAAGACCTCCGACGATTTTCTTAGCCGGCAAACTAAGGGAGAAAAGCTCAATCGTTGAGCTTGTGCTTAGATTGTCTGAGTGCAACAATCACTTGAATCGAGTGGGAGTTGATCTTCCAGATGAGATAGTGATGTTTCTCCAAAGTCATTGCCACCAAGCTGCCAGAGCTTCGTGATGAACTATAACATATCAGGGATAGATATGATGATCCTTGAGGTATTCGCGATGTTTGACGCCGCGAAAGTAGAAATCAAGAAGGAGCATCAATTGTTGATGGTTGGTGAAACCACTAATTTCAAGAAGGGCAAGGGCAAGAAGGGATACTTCATGAAACGGCAAATCAGCTGCTGCTCTAGTGAAGAAACCCAAGGTTGAACCCAAACCCGAGACTAAGTGCTTCTGTAATAAGGGGAACAACCACTGGAGCAGAATTACCCTAGATACTTGGTAGATGAGAAGGCTGGCAAAGTCGATAGAAGTATATTGGATATACATTATGTTAATGTATACTTTACTAGTACTCCTAGTAGCACCAGGGTATTAAGATACCGGTTCAGTTGCTAAGTGTTAGTCACTCGAAATAAAAGAGCTACGGAATAAACGGAGACTAGCTAAAGGTGAGCTGACGATATATGTTGGAAGTGTTTCCAAGTTTGATGTGATCAAACATCGCACGCTCCCTCTACCATCAAGATTAGTATTAAACCTGAATAATTGTCATTTGGTGTTTGCGTTGAGCATAGACATGATTGGATTATGTCTGCTGCAATACGGTTATTCATTTAAGGAGAATAATGGTTACTCTATTTATGTGAATAACACCTTCAGTGGTCTTCCATCTAAAGGAATGGTTTATTGAATCTCGATCGTAGTGATACACATTTTTCATGCCAAAAGATATAAGATAGTAATGATAGTACCACTTACATGTGGCACTGCCATGTAAGTCATATTGGTATAAAACGCATGAAGAAGCTCCATGTTGATGGATCTTTGGACTCACTCGTTTTTGAAAAGTTTGAGACATGCGAACCATGTTTATTGGTGTATACGCATGAAGAAACTCCATGCAGATGGATCGTTTGGACTCACTTGATTTTGGATAACTTGAGATATGCGAATTATACCACATGGGCAAGATGACTGAAAGCCTCGTTTTCAGTAAAATGGAACAAGATAGCAACTTGTTGGAAGTAACACATTTTGATGTGTGCAGTCCAATGAGTGCTGAGGCATGCAGTGAATATCGTTATGTTCTTACTTCACGGATGATTTGAGTAGACACTGCGTATATTTACTTGATAAAACACAAGTCTGAATTATTGAATGGTTCAAGTAATTTCAGAGTAAAGTTGAAGATCATTGTGGCAAGAGGATAAAATGTCTATGATATGATCATAGAGATGAGTATCTGAGTTACAAGCTTTGGCACGCAATTAAGACATTGTGGAAATTGTTTCACAATTAATACTGCCTGGAACACCATAGTGTGATGGTGTGTCCGAACATCATAGTTGCACCCTATTGGATATGGTGCGTACCATGATGTCTCTTATCGAATTACCACTATTGTTCATGGGTTAGGCATTAGAGACAACCGCACTCACTTTAATAGGGCACCACGCAATTCCGTTTAAAGAAACCTAAGATGTCGTTTCTTGAAAGTTTGGGGCTGCGACGCTTATGTGAAAAAGTTTCATCGTGATAAGCTCGAACCCAAAACGGATAATTGCATCTTCATAGAACACCCAAAACAGTTGGGTATACCTCCTAATTCAGATCCGAAAGCAATAGGGATTGTTTCTTGAATCGGGTCCTTTCTCGAGGAAAAGTTCGTCTCGAAAATTGAGTGGGAGGATGGTGGAGACTTGATGAGGTTATTGAACCATCACTTCAACTAGTGTGTAGCAGGGCACAGGAGGTTGTTCCTATGGCACCTACACCAATTGAAGTAGAAGCTTATGATAGTGATCATGAAGTTTCGGATCAAGTCACTGCCGTACCTCGTAGGGTGACAAGGATGCATAGTACTTCAGAATGGTACAGTAATCCTGTCTTGAAAGTCATGTTGCTAGACAACAATGAACCTACGAGCTGTGGAGAAGCGATGGTGGTCCCAAATTCCGACAAATGGTTAAAATCCATGAAATCCGAGATAGGATCCATGTATCAGAACAAAGCATGGACTTTGGTGGACTTGCCCGATGATCGGCAAGCCATTGAGACAAATGGATCTTTAAGAAGAAGACGGACGTGGACGGTAATGTCATCGTCTATGAAGCTCGACTTGTGGCGAAGAGTTTTTCACAAGTTCAAGGGTTTGACTACGATGAGATTTTCTCATCCATAGAGATGCTTAAGTCCTTCGGAATCATGTTAGCATAAGCTGCATTTATGAAATCTGGCAAATGGATGTCAAAACGAGTTTCCTTACCAGTTTTCGTAAGGAAAGGTTGTATGTGATACAATCAGAAAGGTTTTGTCGATCCTAAGGATGCTAAAAGGTATGCAAAGCTCCAGCAATCCTTCTAAGGACTACAGTAAGCATCTCGGAGTTGGAACGTACACTTTGATAAGATGATCAAAGATTTTGGGTCAGTAGCGCTCTTTCTAGCCAGCGCTACTACTAAGTACTAGTAGCGTTGGGTCACAAACAAAACGCTACTAGTAAACTTCTATCTGTAAGCGTTTTCCTAGTAGTGAGGTCGTCCTACGAATCTCAACTGTCCATACCGAATTTCTAAAATAAGTGGAGACATGACAATCAAAGAATGGAAAAAATGTATGGACAGTCATAAGGAGCTTCTTGGAAGCAAAAGGAGGCGAAGCGCAAGAATTGGAGACAGGATGATCTCCATTCTTCATAATGGAGAGTCAAGGTCTATATTGTTTTATGTTATTTTACCTTAAGGGTGTTTAGGTCCTACCTGATACTGATGATCATGTGCTAAGAACAATTATGTAGGGTTGGGTTCGATGACTACGAGGATGATGATCGTATGACTTGTTATTAATAACAAGTAGAAGGTGTATGATGATGCATGATTAGTAGGAATTGTTATTATTGTTGGAAATATGCCCTAGAGGCAATAATAAATAAGTTATTAATATATTTCCTTGTTCATGATAATCGTTTATAATCCATGCTATAATTGTATTGATAGGAAACTCAGATACATGTGTGGATACATAGACAACACCATGTCCCTAGTAAGCCTCTAGTTGACTAGCTCGTTGATCAATAGATGGTTACAGTTTCCTGACCATGGACATTGGATTACGTTGATAACGGGATCACATCATTAGCAGAATGATGTGATGGACAAGACCCAATCCTAAGCCTAGCACAAAGATCGTGTAGTTCGTATGCTAAAGATTTTCTAATGTCAAGTATCTTTTCCTTAGACCATGAGATTGTGCAACTCCCGGATACCGTAGGAATGCTTTGGGTGTACCAAACATCACAACGTAACTGGGTGGCTATAAAGGTGCACTACAGGTATCTCCGAAAGTGTCTGTTGGGTTGGCACGAATCGAGACTGGGATTTGTCACTCCGTGTAAGCGGAGAGGTATCTCTGGGCCCACTCGGTAGGACATCATCATAATGTGCACAATGTGACGAAGGGGTTGATCACGGGATGATGTGTTACGAAACGAGTAAAGAGACTTGCCGGTAACGAGATTGACCAAGGTATCGATATACCGACGATCGAATCTCGGGCAAGTACAATACCGTTAGACAAAGGGAATTGAACACGGGATCGATTGAGTCCTTGACATCGTGGTTCATCCGATGAGATCATCGCGGAACATGTGGGAGCCAACATGGGTATCCAGATCCCGCTGTTGGTTATTGACCGGAGAACGTCTCGGTCATGTCTGCATGGTTCCCGAACCCGTAGGGTCTACACACTTAAGGTTCGATGACGCTAGGGTTATAAAGGAAGTTTGTATGTGGTTACCGAATGTTGTTCGGAGTCCTGGATGATATCACGGACGTCACGAGGAGTTCCGGAATGGTCCGGAGGTAAAGATTTATATATGGAAAGTTGTTGTTTGGGTTCCGGAAAAAGTTCGGGTTTTTTCGGTATTGTACCGGGAAGCTTCCAGAAGGTTCCGGAGGATTCCGGAGGGGTCCGGAGGTCCGGAAATTCTTCCACCACGTCCAATACAGTAGCATAGGCTGTAGGGGGGCGCCCTAGCCTTAATGGGCCAGGGGCACCAGCCCCCCCAAGGCCCATGCGCATGGGAGGGGGAAAACCCTAAAGGGGGAGGCCTCCACTTGACTTGGGAGGCACTCCTCCCCCCTTGGCCGCCGCCCCCAACCCTAGATGGGATCTAGGGGGGCCGGCCCCCTCTTCCCCCCACCTATAAATAGTGGAGGGGTGGGAGGGCAGCCGCACCACATGTTCTGGTGCAGCCCTCCCCCTCTCCCAAGTACTCCTCCTCTCCCGCGGTGCTTGGCGAAGCCCAGCAGGATTACCACGCTCCTCCATCACCATCACGCCGTTGTGCTGCTGCTGGATGGAGTCTTCCTCAACCTCTACCTCTCTCCTTGCTAGATCAAGGCATGGGAGATGTCATCGGGCTGTACGTGTGTTGAACGCGGAGGTGCCGTTCGTTCGACACTAGGATCTCCAGTGATTTGGATCACGACGAGTACGACTCCTTCAACCCCGTCTTCTTGAACGCTTCCGCTTAGCGATCTACAAGGGTATGTAGATGCACTCTCGTTCCCCTCGTTGCTGGTTTCTCCATTGATATATCTTGGTGACACGTAGGAAAATTTTGAATTTCTGCTACGTTCCCCAACAATTATATATGATGATGTATGATGCGAGCATGCATGAGTTATTATATATCAGCGGGTGAAATGAACATAGCAGTAGCGTTGGTAAACCAAGGACGAAGATATAAGAGAGGACACTTCTCTCTATTAGCTAGCTAATAACAACCTAAAATTAACACCCAAAACCCCTAAACCAGCCACTTTTTTTTTAGAAAAAGAAAAACCTCAGCTCCAGCCACCTGCTGACACGTGGAAGCCTTTTGGTCCCGGTTCATGTCACCAACCGGGACCAAAGGCCCCCTTGCCTGGGCTGCCCGCAGTGGCCACATGGAGGCCCATCTGTCCCGGTTCATGTAAGAACCAGGACTAAAGGGGGGAGGCATTAGTAACGACCTATTAGTCCCGGTTCAAGAACCGGGACTAAAGGCCCTTACGAACCGGGACAAATGCCCTCTTTTCTACTAGTGTACTGCCTGTAAGTATAGTACTACTTCTGTCATTAAGTCTCTATATATAGGTCAGCTCTTTCATTGCATGTATTTTTAATTATCCTCACTATATTATGCAGATTGAAGATCGCCGAATTGAAGAAACGACAAGTCGGTGATATTGGGTTCATTAACACAAATCTCATAGATGCATATATGGTTAAATCTCAGGCCAGAGAGACCGAGGCCAAGCTGCTACAATCGTTTGTATTAAATCAAAACAAAGTTATAATACTCTTCCCTTACAAATTCAAGTGAGTGTTACTGTATTGTGCATATTTGGTTTCCCTTATTAGGCGAGGTTATAGTAATGTAATTGATGAGTTATATGCATGCGTGCGCAGCTTTCACTATATTCTCCTAGAGATTAAGCTTGAGCAGGGACTAGTAACCGTCTTAGACTTGAGACGAAAAGATCCCAAGGAGTATGCGGACATGACTGAAATTCTAGAGAAGTAAGTTAAATCGATCATTATCGCACCATATCAGCAACTTTATGTTCATTTCCTGATATCAAGTAATTTTTTTCTTTGTCTGGCAGGGTTTGGAAAAAATTCACCTCAAAAACTCTGGGATTGCCGTAGAAGCTGCAATTTAGACACCCGAAAGTAAGTACTATAGTAGCATGTTCCACGCATCTCCTAGTGATTCAAGCACTAGTTTCATCAATACCATTTAGCATGCTTGCTAATTAATTATCAGTTTGATTGACATCTATTTCTTGTAAAGTGGTTGTGGCAGGAACAAGGGAATAATTACTGTGGATACTACATTTGCGAGTCCATCCGCCACACGACCTGTGAGTGAGGCTACTCTGACAAACAATATGAAGTGCGTAAATAATAATATTCACAATTTTGTTTTATAACCATCGTTCGTGTTCAGTTTCATTTATTCATATATATGTATTGACCCCCTTCTTCAAATTAGATATTTCGGATGCGGGATGAACTCCTACCACCAGATCGTATGCGAGGAATTCAAGATGAATTGGCGGCATTTTTTCTTGACCACGTGATCGCTAAAGACGGAGAATACCATGTGGACCCTGAGTTCATTTGGAATTAGGAGATTATATTGTAAGTGATAATTATATTATATATATGTAGCCAGTACGTAGCGTCGGATAGATATACGAGAACTTGTTGTTCGACCAATCTCTCAGAAAAGGAGAGGTGGTCGATATCACTTCTCTCTATATGCATATGTTCATGACGATCTTCTGTTTTCTTCATTTGCTTACTAGCTAGCGTGTCTAGTCCTCTCTATACATATAGTACGTAGCGTCGACCAAGCACGGAGATAAGAGAGGACATTTCTCTCTATTAATTAGCTAGCTAACACAATATATGAAACACCTAAAATAACCCCCCAAAACCCCCTTACCCCCCCCCCCCCCTTAAAAAAAACAAAAACCCCAACACCTGAAATGCTGACGCGGGGATGCCTATTGGTCCCGGTTGGTGCCACAAACCGGGAACAAAGGGCCTCCTGCCTGGGCTCGCCGCACCAGCCACGTGGAGACCCATCTGTCCCGGTTTATGCAAGAACCGGCACTAAAGGTTCAGGGCATTAGTACAGACACTTTATCCCCGGTTCAAAAACCGGGACTAATGGCCCTTACGAACCGGGACTATAGGTCCTTTTTTTACTAGAGTTAGTACCGGTTGGAGCCACCAACCGGTACTATAGGTCACAAATGAACCGGGGCTAATGCATAGCCGTCCGAACCGGGACTAATGGTACAATTAGTGCCGGTTCATTTATAAACCGGGACTAATGTGTCTCACGTAAAGTAGTTTTTCTACTAGTGCTTTTCCTTGTTTTAATCAACTATCTATATTTGTTGTTCCTAAAAAAACTATCTATTTGGTCAGTCAGTAAAAAAATACAAATACATGAACAACAAAAATCTCCAATAGGATCAAACCCTAAATTAAATCTCTAATAAACCTAAAATTTAGCTCATCATGGATTAAGCCGTACGTTTGACACCTTGTATGTCTCAGTAATGCAACATATTGTTTCAGTGGGGGCGCCGTTCCGGCGATAGCAAGACAACCATGGTGACATCGTTAATTTTGAAACTATGTGACTCCTTACTTAAGTAGACACTATGTGGGTGTGTGTGTGTTGTGTGGTGCTGTGCGTGTGTGCACATGTGAGTCTTGGTTGTACTTAGTCATGTGTGTGCTAAAATGTGTAATCTTGATGTCCACATCTTGCTTTTGTATCCACATCTCTGTTGACGAAACAACAAAGAGCTTACATGGACCAAATTAGATAACTTCATAGGTTGTGAAGGGCCACATGATTGGCTTACCCTACGAGAGGTAAGAAACTAATATCACTGGATGTTCTATTCCTCGAGACACATTCCTCGTAAGTCCTGAAACAATTTGCTTCTTCATAGCAAATGTAATGATAAAGAAGACAAAAAAATTAAAGAATGTATCATGATAACCACAAGCTAGATGGAATAGATCATGTAGGCAATTCCATGATGAGAATGGAGCCATGGTACCTCTAGTCCGTATGGCACTCACACCACATTTACCTTCTAGACACCTCTGTCAAGGGAAACCAAATCAAAAAAAATCTTAAATTGCACACTA
Source organism: Triticum timopheevii (assembly GCA_963921465.1). Lineage (NCBI taxonomy): Eukaryota > Viridiplantae > Streptophyta > Magnoliopsida > Poales > Poaceae > Triticum > Triticum timopheevii. The sequence goes on from OY997274.1 coordinate 19,523,270, forward strand.
AACATTGTTCCATGGTTTCCCTCATCTCATGTCACCGAAGCGTAGACAATGGGAACTAGCGCCGATCGAAACTTCTAACTCTTGTCCTATGGCAAAGAGTTCTTAAACAGAAAACTATAGTTTCATGGTTAAAGAAATGTGATTGGAATCATCATAAAATATTAATCTTCATTAAACCAGGTGTGCTTCCCAATCATGGTACTTCGCCTGCATCATCACTTATATGTTTTTGAGAAGACATTCTTGATGGTGGATCAAGAGAGAAGGTCTGTTTTTCTAAAGCACAACTGAAAGAACTTCTTATAATATGTTGATAATTTGCTTAGTGTCCATTGATATTTTGTGATGCCCACTTGTAAATGTAAGAAATACTTTATTGTATTTATTAGTTGAGAAATATTTTATTGTAGTTGGATTAGTAGTGGGTAACATCGATAGAGTTATAGTGCGTAAGAGATCACATGTGGCCGGTAAAGAGGAAACATTCAGAGGAAATAATCTAGTGCTTGAACTTCAAGCAGTAAATTTGGTCGAGAGAAATTTGGAATCTTGTTAATAAAAGACAAATTTGATGCCAAATGAAGGAGAAATTACTTGCATTCTTACAAATCATCCTTAGTATTCCGCTTTTAGACTTAGTTTCCTTTGTCCTTTTATAGATAAGACAACCGTTTGTGTTGAGGTTGTTGGTGAACGTAGCAGAAATTCAAAAAATTTCCTACGTATCACCAAGATCTATCTATGGAGAGACCAGCAACGAGTAGAAAGAGAGTGCATCTACATACCCTTGTAGATCGCTAAGCGGAAGCGTTCAAGTGAACGGGGTTGATGGAGTCGTACTCGTCGTGATCCAAATCACCGATGACCAAGTGCCGAACGGACGGCACCTCCGCGTTCAACACACGTACAGCCCGGTGACGTCTCCCACGCCTTGATCTAGCAAGGAGAGAGGGAGAGGTTAAGGAAGACTCCATCCAGCAGCGGCACGACGGCATGGTGGTGGTGGAGGAGCGTGGCAATCCTGCAGGGCTTCGCCAAGCACCGCGGGAGAGGAGGAGGACTTGGGAGAGGGGGAGGGCTGCGCCAGAACTTCGTGTGTAGCTCCTATGCGTCTCCCCACTTTATATAGGGGTGGAGGGGCTGGTTTCTTGCCCTCCAAGTCCATTGGGGCGTTGGCCAAGGTGGGAGGAAAGAAATCCCATCATTTCCTTCCCCACCGATTGTTATCCCCCCTTTTTAGGGATCTTGATCTTATCCCTTCGGGATATGATCTTATTCCTTCTAAGGGGGGATCTTGGTGCGCCTTGACCAGGGGTGTGGGGCCTTTCCCCCACTACCCACGTTCATGTGGGCCCCCCCCCCCCATGCAGGTGGGCCCCACTCCGGAACCTTCTAGAACCTTCCCGGTACAATACCGAAAAATCCCGAACATTTTCCGATGGCCAAAATAGGACTTCCCATATATAAATCTTTACCTCCGGACCATTCCGGAACTCCTCGTGACGTCCGGAATCTTATCCGGGACTCCGAACAACATTCGGTAACCACATACAAGCTTCCTTTATAACCCTAGCGTCATCGAACCTTAAGTGTGTAGACCCTACGGGTTCGGGAGACATGTAGACATGACCGAGACGTTCTCTGGTCAATAACCAACAGCGGGATCTGGATACCCATGTTGGCTCCCACATGTTCCACGATGATCTCATCGGATGAACCACGATGTCAAGGACTCAATCGATCCCGTATACAATTCCCTTTGTCTAGCGGTATTATACTTGCCCGAGATTCGATCGTCGGTATCCTTATACCTTGTTCAATCTCGTTACCGGCAAGTCTCTTTACTCGTTCCGTAACACATCATCCCGTGATCAACTCCTTGGTCACATTGCGCATATGATGATGTCCTACCGAGTGGGCCCAGAGATACCTCTCCGTTTACATGGAGTGACAAATCCCAGTCTCGATTCGTGCCAACCCAACAGATACTTTCGGAGATACCTGTAATGCACCTTTATAGCCACCCAGTTACGTTGTGACGTTTGGTACACCCAAAGCATTCCTACGGTATCCGGGAGTTGCACAATCTCATGGTCTAAGGAAGAGATACTTGACATTGGAAAAGCTCTAGCAAACGAACTACACGATCTTAGTGCTAGGCTTAGGATTGGGTCTTGTCCATCACATCATTCTCCTAATGATGTGATCCCGTTATCAATGACATCCAATGTCCATAGCCAGGAAACCATGACTATCTGTTGATCACAACGAGCTAGTCAACTAGAGGCTCACTAGGGACATATTGTGGTCTATGTATTCACACGTGTATTATGATTTCTGGATAATACAGTTATAGCATGAATAAAAGACAATTATCATGAACAAGGAAATATAATAATACTTTTATTATTGCCTCTAGGGCATATTTCCAACAGTCTCCCACTTGCACTAGAGTCAATAATCTAGTTCACATCGATATGTGATTAACACTCAAGGTCACATCCCCATGTGACTTACACCCAAAGAGTTTACTAGAGTCAATAATCTAGTTCACATTTATCATGTGATTAACACTCGATGAGTTCTGGGTTTGATCATGTTATGCTTGTGAGAGAGGTTATAGTCAACGGGTCTGAACCTTTTAGATCCGTGTGTGCTTTACAAATCTCTATGTCATCTCCTAGATGTAGCTACCACGCTCTATTTGGAGCTATTCCAAATGACTGTTCTACTTGGAGCTATACTAAAAGTTGCTCCATTATACGTATCCGGTATTTCTACTCAGAGCTATCCGGATAGGTGTTAAGCTTGCATCGACATAACTCTTTACGTCGAACTCTTTATCACCTCCATAATCGAGAAAATTCCTTAGTCCACTAATTACTAAGGATAACTTTGACCGCTGTCCTATGATCCATTCTTGGATCACTCTTGTACCCCTTGACTGACTCATGGCAAGGCACACTACAGGTTCAGTACACAGCATAGCATACTGTAGAGAGCCTATGATAAAAGCATAGGGGACGACCTTCGTCCTTTCTCTCTATTCTGCCGTGGTCAAGATTTTAAGTCTTAACTTCATACCTTACATCTCAGGCAAGAATTCCTTCTTTGACTGATCCATCTTGAACACCTTCAAGATCATGTCAAGGTACGTGCTCATTTGAAAGTACTATTAAGCATTTTGATCTATCTTATAGATCTTGATGCTTATTGTTCAAGTAGCCTAATCCAGGTTTTCCATTGAAAAACAGTTTTCAAATAACCCTATATGCTTTCTAGAAATTCTACATCATTTCTGATCATCAATATGTCAACAACATATACTCATCAGAAATTCTATAGTGCTCCCACTCACTTCTTTGGAAATACAAGTTTCTCATAAACTTTGTATAAACCCAAAATCTTTGATCATCTTATCAAAGCGCACATTCCAACTCCGAGATGCTTACTCCAGTCCATGGAAGGATCGCTGGAGCTAGCATACCTTTTAGCATCCTTAGGATCGACAAAAACTTTCTGATTTGTATCACATACAACCTTTCCATACGAAGACTGGTAAGGAAACTCGTTTTGTCATCCATCTGCCAGATTTCATAAATGCAGCTTATGCTAACATGAATCCGACGGACTTAAGCATCGCTACGGATGAGAAAATCTCATCGCGTCAACTCCTTGAACTTGTGAAAAACTCTTCGCCACAAGTCGAGCTTCATAGATGGTGACATTACCATCCACGTCCGTCTTCTTCTTAAATATCCATTTATCTCAATGGCTTGCCGGTCATTGGGCAAGTCCACCAAAGTCCATGCTTTGTTCTGATACATGGATCCTATCTCGGATTTCATGGCTTCTAACCATTTGTCGGAATTTGGGCCCACCATCGCTTCTCCATAGCTCGTAGGTTCATTGTTGTCTAGCAACATGACCTTCAAGACAAGATCACCGTACCACTCTGAAGTAGCACGCGTCCTTGTCGTCCTACGAGGTTCGGTAGTGACTTGATCCAAAGCTTCATGATCACTATCATAAGCTTCCACTTCAATTGGTATAGGTGCCACAGGAACAACTTCCTGTGCCCTGCTACACACTTGTTGAAGTGACGGTTCAATAACCATATCAAGTCTCCACCATCCTCCCACTCAACTCTTTTGAGAGAAACCTTTCCTCGAGAAAGGACCCGATTCAAGAAACAATCCATATTGCTTTCGGATCTGAATTAGGAGGTATACCCAACTGTTTTGGGTGTCCTATGAAGATGCATTTATCCGCTTTGGGTTCGAGCTTATCAGCCTGAAACTTTTTCACATAAGCGTCGCAACCTCAAACCTTTAAGAAATGACAGCTTAGGTTTCTCTAAACCATAGTTCATACAGTGTCATCTCATCGGAATTACGTGGTGCCCTATTTAAAGTGAATGTGGTTGTCTCTAATGCCTAACCCATGAACGATAGTGGTAATTCGATAAGAGACATCATGGTACGCTCCATATCCAATAGGGTGAAACTATGATGTTCGGACATACCATCACACTATGGTGTTCCAGGCGGTATTAGTTGTGAAACAATTTCCACAATGTCATAATTGTGTGCCAAAGCTTGTAACTCAGATACTCATCTCTATGATCATATCATAGACATTTCATCCTCTTGTCACGATGATCTTCTACTTCACTCTGAAATTACTTGAACCATTCAATAATTCAGACTTGTGTTTCATCAAGTAAATATTCTCAACATCTACTCGAATCATCTGTGAAGTAAGAACATAACGATATTCACTGCATGCCTCAGCACTCATTGGACTGCACATATAAAAATGAGTTACTTCCAACAAGTTGCTATCTTGTTCCATCTTACTGAAATCGAGGCTTTTCAGTCATCTTGCCCATGTGGTATGATTTGCATGTCTCAAGTGATTCAAAATCAAGTGAGTTCCAACGGTCCATTTGCATGGAGTTTCTTCATGCATATACACCAATAGACATGGTTCGCATGTCTCATACTTTTCAAAAATGAGTGAGCCCAAAGATCCATCAACATGGAGCTTCTTCATGCATTTTACACCAATATGACTTACATGGCAGTGCCACAAGTAAGTGGTACTATCATTACTATCTGATATCTTTTGGCATGAAAATGTGTATCACTACGATCGAGATTCAATAAACCATTCAGGTTTAATACTAATCTTGATGGTAGAGGGAGCGTGCGATGTTTGATCACATCAAACTTGGAAACAATTCCAACATATATCGTCAGCTCACCTTTAGCTAGTCTCCGTTTATTCCGTAGCCTTTTATTTCGAGTTACTAACACTTAGCAACCGAACCGGTACCTTAATACCCTGGTGCTACTAGGAGTACTAGTAAAGTACACATTAACATAATGTATATCCAATATACTTCTATCGACTTTGCCAGCCTTCTCATCTACCAAGTATCTAGAGTAATTCTTCTCCAGTGGTTGTTCCCCTTATAACAGAAGCACTTAGTCTCGGGTTTGGGTTCAACCTTGGGTTTCTTCACTAGAGCAGCAACTGATTTGCCGTTTCATGAAGTATCCTTTCTTGCCCTTGACCTTCTTGAAACTAGTGGTTTCATCAACAATTGATGCTCCTTCTTGATTTCTACTTTCGCGGTGTCAAACATCGTGAATACCTCAAGGATCATCATATCTATCCCTGATATGTTATAGTTCATCACAAAGCTCCAGCAGCTTGGTGGCAATGACTTTGGAGAAACATCACTATCTCATATGGAAGATCAACTCCCACTCGATTCAAGTGATTGTTGCACTCAGACAATCTGAGCACAAGCTCAACGATTGAGCTTTTCTCCCTTAGTTTGCAGGCTAAGAAAATCGTCGAAGGTCTTATACCTCTTGACGTGGGCACGAGCCTAAAATCCCAATTTCAGCCCTCGAAACATCTCATATGTTCCGTGATGTTTCGAAAACGTCTTTGGTGCCTCAACTCTAAACCGTTTAACTGAACTGTCACGTAGTTATCAAAACGTGTATGTCCGATGTTCGCAACATCCACAAACGACGTTTGGGGTCCAGCACACTGAGCGGTGCATTAAGGACATAAGCTATCTACTGTCCGCATAATCGCTACTGTCAACTTTCAACTATATTTTCTCTAGGAACATAACTAAACAGTAGAACTAAAGCGCGAGCTTACGACATAATTTGCAAAAGGTCTTTTGACTATGTTCAAGATAATTAAGTTCATCTTATGAACTCCCACTCAGATAGACATCCCTCTGGTCATCTAAGTGATCACATGATCCGAGTCAACTAGGCCGTGTCCGATCATCGCGTGAGACGGACTAGTCAATGTCGGTGAACATCTTCATGTTGATCGTATCTACTATACGACTCATGCTCGACCTTTCGGTCTCCATGTTCCGAGGCCATGTCTGTACATGCTAGGCTCGTCAAGTTAACCCTAAGTGTATTGCTGTGTAAATCTGTCTTACACCCGTTGTATGTGAACGTAAGAATCCATCACACCCGATCATCACGTGGTGCTTAGAAGCGACGAACTGTAGCAATGGTGCACAGTTAGGGGAGAACACTTATTGAAATTTTTGTAAGGGATCACCTTATTTACTACCGTCGTCCTAAGTAAACAAGATGCATAAACATGATAAACATCACATGCAATCAAATAGTGACATGATATGGCCAATATCATTTTGCTCCTTTTGATCTCCATCTTCGGGGCTCCATGATCATCATCGTCACCGGCATGACACCATGATCTCCATCATCATGATCTCCATCATCATGATCTCCATCATCGTGTCTCCATGAAGTCGTCTCGCCAACTTATTACTTCTACTACTATAGCTACCGGTTAGCAATAAAGTAAAGTAATTACATGGCGTTGTTCAATGACACGCAGGTCATACAATAAATTAAGACAACTCCTATGGCTCCTGCCGGTTGTCATACTCATCGACATGCAAGTCGTGAATCCTATTACAAGAACATGATCAATCTCATACAACACATATCATTCATCACATTCTTGTTGGCCATATCACATCACAAAGCATACCCTGCAAAAACAAGTTAGACGTCCTCTAATTGTTGTTGCATGTTTTATGTGGCTGCTATGGGTTTCTAGCAAGAACGTTCTTACCTACGCAAAACCACAACGTGATATGCCAATTGCTATTTACCCTTCATAAGGACCCTTTTCATCGAATCCGTTCCGACTAAAGTGGGAGAGACTGGCACCCGCTAGCCACCTTATGCACCAAGTGCATGTCAATCGGTGGAACCTGTCTCACGTAAGAGTACGTGTAAGGTTGGTCCGGGCCGCTTTATCCCACAATACCGTCGAAACAAGATTGGACTAGTAACGGTAAGCATATTGAACATCATCAACTCCCACAACTACTTTGTGTTCTACTCGTGCAAAGAATCTACGCAATAGACCTAGCTCATGATGCCACTGTTGGGGAACGTAGCAGAAATTCAAAAATTTTCCTACGTATCACCAAGATCTATCTATGGAGAGACCAGCAACGAGTAGAAAGAGAGTGCATCTACATACCCTTGTAGATCGCTAAGCAGAAGCGTTCAAGTGAACGGGGTTGATGGAGTCGTACTCGTCGTGATCCAAATCACCGATGACCAAGTGCCGAACGGACGGCACCTCCGCGTTCAACACACGTACAGCCCGGTGACGTCTCCCACGCCTTGATCCAGAAAGGAGAGAGGGAGAGGTTGAGGAAGACTCCATCCGGCAGCGGCACGACGGCATGGTGGTGGTGGAGGAGCGTGGCAATCCTGCAGGGCTTCGCCAAGCACCGCGGGAGAGGAGGAGGACTTGGGAGAGGGGGAGGGCTGCGCCAGAACTTCGTGTGTAGCTCCTATGCGTCTCCCCACTTTATATAGGGGTGGAGGGGCTGGTTTCTTGCCCTCCAAGTCCATTGGGCGTTGGCCAAGGTGGGAGGAAAGAAATCCCATCATTTCCTTCCCCACCGATTGTTATCCCCCCTTTTTAGGGATCTTGATCTTATCCCTTCGGGATATGATCTTATTCCTTCTAAGGAGGGATCTTGGTGCGCCTTGACCAGGGGTGTGGGGCCTTTCCCCCATTACCCACGTTCATGTGGGCCCCCCCATGCAGGTGGGCCCCACTCCGGAACCTTCTAGAACCTTCCCGGTACAATACCGAAAAATCCCGAACATTTTCCGATGGCCAAAATAGGACTTCCCATATATAAATCTTTACCTCCGGACCATTCCGGAACTCCTCGGGACGTCCGGGATCTTATCCGGGACTCCGAACAACATTCGGTAACCACATACAAGCTTCCTTTATAACCCTAGCGTCATCGAACCTTAAGTGTGTAGACCCTACGGGTTCGGGAGACATGTAGACATGACCGAGACGTTCTCTGGTCAATAACCAACAGCGGGATCTGGATACCCATGTTGGCTCCCACATGTTCCACGATGATCTTGTCGGATGAACCACGATGTCAAGGACTCAATCGATCCCGTATACAATTCCCTTTGTCTAGCGGTATTATACTTGCCCGAGATTCGATCGTCGGTATCCTTATACCTTGTTCAATCTCGTTACCGGCAAGTCTCTTTACTCGTTCCGTAACACATCATCCCGTGATCAACTCCTTGGTCACATTGCGCATATGATGATGTCCTACCGAGTGGGCCCAGAGATACCTCTCCGTTTACATGGAGTGGCAAATCCCAGTCTCGATTCGTGCCAACCCAACAGATACTTTCGGAGATACCTGTAATGCACCTTTATAGCCACCCAGTTACGTTGTGACGTTTGGTACACCCAAAGCATTCCTACGGTATCCGGGAGTTGCACAATCTCATGGTCTAAGGAAGAGATACTTGACATTGGAAAAGCTCTAGCAAACGAACTACACGATCTTAGTGCTAGGCTTAGGATTGGGTCTTGTCCATCACATCATTCTCCTAATGATGTGATCCCGTTATCAACGACATCCAATGTCCATAGCCAGGAAACCATGACTATCTGTTGATCACAACGAGCTAGTCAACTAGAGGCTCAGTAGGGACATATTGTGGTCTATGTATTCACACGTGTATTATGATTTCCGGATAATACAGTTATAGCATGAATAAAAGACAATTATCATGAACAAGGAAATATAATAATACTTTTATTATTGCCTCTAGGGCATATTTCCAACAGAGGTTGTGTAGCGAGTGCCCACGTGTTTATCGTTAGTAGGCCTGCCTCATTTGCAAGTTAAGTTAATGTTGTTTTTTAATATTCTTTTTAGTATCCTCAACATTTTTGATGAAGTTTTATTCAGTGCATAGTGACACTATTATTCATTATGAAGCATGTGATCCAAAATTGAACAGTTGGGTATTTGTTCGAGAGAGGTGAACAACACTTGTTATGGTTTTTATCTGTTATATATATCTTTTAGAATTTTGTTTACCTTAGTTTCTATTCTGATTATATGCAGTAAAAATTCTGGATTTGTTGGCCATGCATATGCTAGCAACAACTGGGTTGCTACCATAAGTATCAACCCCTGCTTTATATACTTGATTACCGCTCTTTTATTTGGAAGTGATATATATTTGTCCTCTCAAAATCATGTTTCCTATTAGTGTTACATTAATATTCAATATGGATGTGTTGAAAACCATGTTTGCATCTGGTCATACGAACGTGGGAATCATGCAAGTGGGATGAATGATGCTCAACATCAAATGCCATATAATAAAGATCCATAGGCATCTCTATCAATTGTTTGGAATAATGACTCGGTTAACTTACTTATCACGTAAAGCACTACGGCAACAAGCATTCGTGTTTATGAGCTTAGTTATGCCACAACCGAATTAATATGGATTTTGTCCTTTTTATCGAGGCTTTAACTTAGCCTTGTTGTGCATGTAGTATTCTAATAAGGTCTGGAGCAAGTGCCATGTCATAAGCAAGATAGAGATCAACCTATTTAAAATAATAACCAATTTGATCTTTAAACACATAGAGGTTAACTAATTTTTTACTTTTTTATAACTAATGCAGACAATATACTATTTTTTAATGTATTGCCAAACATTAAGATCAGACATTTTTTCCACACATATCTAAAATCTAACATCACGAATATTTCTGGATTAACTTTAACCATACATTTAATATGCATTAAATTAATTAATTTATTTTGAATTTCCTCCCCTAAAAAACATTTTTTAAGTGCATGTGTACATATGTATTTGTTGTAAAAAAACCAGTTCTCCAAAGAATTACTTATGCCAAAATTAGATGAATGTGTCTATATATCTGTATTTGTGTGCATAATACTATAATTAAATATCTTGGCGAAGACCCTAAAGAGCAAGAGCTAACAATTATCTTCAGATAGATTTCTAGAGTTAATGAATTTCTATCACAATTATAGAAAAATATATAACCCACCCGATGTTGTTTATAGGCTCTTTGTGTTTAAACACGTGTTTCAATGTTCTAGCTACACATGCACATTGTATGCTCAATCATATTTCAATATTTTGTCAAATGTAGCACGAGAATTTATGCATTGAATTTTCCTCTCGCATTCTGTATAAAATCGTGGAACTCAACACCAAAATTAGTAGTGACTTCACAAAAAAGGAATAGTGACTTTCTTGCTAGAATTTACACATCAGATTTGCGAATCAGTTGGTTGCTTTTTTCACGAGAAGAATCTTGATGTGCTTCAAGAGGAATGCATGCACACCGCAACCATCTAGTGCCGTGACTCGAGAAAGATTGATGTTCATGTAGTGTGATTTGAAGAACCCTTGTCCAGCGAAACTTCACAAAAAAAACATAAACTACACTTTATAATATGGTGGAACATAGCCGATTGTTTCAAGAATCACGCACTTTGACTCCCAATCCCTTCTTATTTCGATGCACTGCATGGTAAGAATGAATTAGTTTTATGAATTGCATTCTGGTCCACTTCAGAGAGTTGCTCTGACTATAGATACCAATACTAAACACTAAATGATAAGAACTAGAATTCTACATTAAATCCATCAGGCCGGGGCGATGCATTTCTTTTCATACCCTTGATAGGGTCCAAAATCTCCTGTTCATCTGGAATAGAATATGTGTAGTCCTGCGTTTCTTGGGGAAATTGAAAATTGAAGAACGGTCTGTCATTGTTAGTTTGAGTGGATGCAAAAATAGATCTGAACAGATGTATTGCTGATTTTGTCCGGCATTGGTTGTATAACATTATTTACATCTTTGACTGAAGCAAGGGTATTCCCTCCTACTCTTTTGATGATAACACGATTGAAGAAAGAAGGTGTTCCCGTATTCATCTTTGATCTTCAAAAACTAGACATGAAAAATGCTTGACTAACATCAAATTAAGATTTAAAAGAGCGCCATTAGAGCAACTCTACAAGATAGGCAAAAACAGTCTGTTCACTATAATAACCGCTGATATATGGGACGGTAATGATTTTTCAGCCCAGAATAGATCTGGTATATTCGGCCATCTGCTAATTTTCTTTGTGCGATCCTGCAAATTCCGGCCCACGTCTGCCATATGTACGCCCGCCCCCTCTTTTTTGTTGGTTCCCCTATCTCAGCTGCTCGGGCGCGTGAATGACATCTCAGCCCGCACCCTCGGGGCCGCCACCACGTTCCCTCCCGTCAGTTGCTGCCTCTAGCAGAACTTTCTCCACCAAGTTTTGAGGCCCGGGGGGCCAATTTCTCCCTGCCATATCTACGCCCCCACATTTTTGTTAGTTCCCCTATCTCACCTGCTCCACCGTGTAAATGACATTTCAGCCTGCATCCTCGGGGCCGCCGCCGCATCCAATCCTGTCAGTTGCTACCTCCAGTGGAACCTTCTTCACCAAGTTTTGAGGCCCGAGGGGGCGGCAATTTCTCCCTGCAGGCGAGTGGCTTGTAGCTTGCCGCCCGGTGATGTAGCGGTCGGATTTGCTTGGTCCGGACACTGGTGAGCCACGTAGACGACTGCGGTGCAGCGGCACTCGACGGCGCCGTGGATTTCGTCCTTTTTGACAAAGAGCTTGCCGATTTGCTTCGGTTGGACATGGAGAAGAAAGGGACGGCTAACTTCATTCTAGCGAGCGGACTCGCTTCCGGGGATTGTAATTTCTGGCCCAAATGTTGTTTTAGTCTTAGGCACGGCGACACTTTAGAAAATTATTACATGTGTATTTACTTTTTAGATGGATGATTGAGTTCTTCGTCGGATGATTCCGACATAGAGGAGATGATTTTGGACAACAATGTCGACCACCTAGTGTTGTTGTATCTTATTGACAAATTTGAAGCCGTCCCAAAGAAAAAGCGCCTCATATCGATGGTTGGCGGGCTTTGAACAATTATTTTCCTTTGGACCATTTGTCGTTATATTATTATTCAAATTTAAACAGTTTTTGTAATGCATACAGTCGTTATAATGTGATTTTCCTTTCGGGTTTATAAGTTTGATTGAAATTATGATTCTATTAAGTTTATATTGTTGAAAATCATGAATTTGCAAAGTCCCTGAATTTTGCGGGACGAGTTATATGATCTATTCCACCGGAGTCCTTGCAGTACCACAATTCTTTTTTTACAGGCAGCCCTTATATCAACTTTGTGGGACGCGATTTTAGTGGATGTGCTAGAGTTGCTCCAAAACCATCCACCTCAACAGTGAGAACCTATGATTGAGGAATGAACTATGGTAGGCTGTTTGCCAAAATGTTGCTTCGTCGTCATATTGTAAGGGAAGAAGACTGGTAGCACAAAGAACGAAATCAGAGATGAAGTGACAACAACATGCTTATATCACTATTGTCCTAAGCACTGTCAAGACAAAGTTAAAGTACCTGTACAATGATATGTGAGATCATGAATCGTCAATCCGCAAGACCAAAACACCACAAGTTCGCTCGTGTAGGGCGTAGATCCATGACAACCAATGAGCATGGAACGTCGGACTACTATTTTGCGCTCGCGTAGAGCAGAATTAAATTAGCTTTTCTATAAATGAGTACCCAATAGAGAAAATAACATAGTACCCAATGGGAGACTAGTAGTTATTCTTGGGATTATCTGAACCTGGATTTGTTTCAGTAGAACGACCAAATAACTATTTTACGAGGTTGGGATAATTGACATGTAAATTGCTAAAGGAAATTGATTGGTTATTTTACTAAATGCAATTATATAAAGCAGTTGGAGTATCCATGTATGGGTGAGGGCCCTATGTTTTGGTTTCATCCTCGGGGTCCCAACATGAATGGACTAACACTGGATGTAGCCCACCAACATCGTGTTGTGCAAGGGGGCAAGGAGCAGAGCTTGAAGGCAAGAGATCGAGGAAGGGCCACGCCGCTGTTGTCTGTCGTGCCAGGGTTTGCTACTGCAGCAACCTCATGGTAGATTTTTTTTTAGTTTCCAGATAAATATAAGAAAATATTTATTCTGCTCATGCCACCTGAACCGAATCAGTGCCATAGCCAATACCTTTCTATCCCTCGGCAGCTGAAAAACCAACTGAAGAAGATTCTTATACACTATATATATATATATATATATATATATATATATATATATATATATATATATATATATATATATATATATATATATATATATAAACACACACTAGCAAAAGGGCCTGTGCGTTGCAACAGGTGAAAATCGCATCGGCCACGCATAATCTAGTCACTGCGAATTCGCAAAAAACAATAAGTGTGACCTAAAACATAATGATGATTTGATTTATGACCCACGTGAAATATTTGTAACATGAAGAAGAATTTTCTTTAAAATTCTTTGTAAAAATCCTTAGCGTATGTGTGATTTAAAAAAATGTCTTAACATATGCGTTGTTGGACTTGTGGGCCATGTGGCATGGCTCTCTCCTCCTTTGAGAACTGGAGCTTTCATCACAATTTTTTAGATCTGCACTCTATTTTCATCCATCGATCGAGGGTATTTTACATAGGTATGTATGTCCTTCCATCAAATCCTCTTTAATTTCTCTATTAATTTTCCATCAATCCGGGGCGGTTGGCTGCGTATTATAATTGCTAGTACCATGCATGCCAGAATTTTGGGTTCTTCTTTCCCACTAATTCCCTTCATCAATGGTGTGGCTGCGTGCCTATTTTAAGGTTGGCTGCGTATTATAATTGCTACTACCTCTCTCTCAGTTTACGGGGCGTGCGCGTACCCCTAGGTCGTCAATTTGACCAACCTAATACAAGTCATATATTACAAAAAATATACCAATATAAAATCCAGATGTTCTATTTTCAAACAATATAATTTTTCTGCTATATAGTTTATATTAGGGTGATAAAATTGACAACCTAGGTATACGCGTAGGACTTGTAAACTGAAACGGAGGTAGTACCATGCATGCCAGAATTTTGTGACCGCTTCCTTTCCAAGTCTCTTGGTTCTTTCCAGGGAAGAACGGGCTCATTGTTTACCCTCTTCTCCTTTTTAATCCTCAAGGCGGCTTATTGATTTGAATTCGCGGATGTATATAAACTGGTGTTATTGCAGGTAAAAACGCGAGGTGGTACTATATATAAAGAACTGAGACTCTTGTTTTCAACAACCATGAGTTAGGTCAGTTGGACCATGTAAATTTATCCAAACGCAGGTTGCGAGTTTGATCCTTGCTACCGCATCTTTTATTTTTGGCATCAACTTAGTCCTCGACCGACGGCCCAACTTATGCATGCCAGAATTTTGGGTTCTTCTTTCCCACTAATTCCCTCCAAAAACGGTGTGGCTGCGTGCCTATTTTAAGGTTGGCTGCATATTATAATTGCTACCACCTCTCTCTCAGTTTGCAGGGCGTGCGCGTACCCCTAGGTCGTCAATTTGACCAACCTAATACAAGTCATATATTAGAAAAAATATACCAATATAAACTCCAGATGTTCTATTTTCAAACAATATAATTTTTCTGCTATATAGTTTATATTAGGGTGATAAAATTGACAATCTAGGTTTACGCGTAGGACTTGTAAACTGAAACGGAGGTAGTACCATGCATGCCAGAATTTTGTGACCGCTTCCTTTCCATGTCTCTTGGTTCTTTCCAGGGAAGAACGGGCCAATTGTTTACCCTCTTCTCCTTTTTAATGCTCAAGGCGGCTTATTGATTTGAATTCGCGGATGTATATAAACTGGTGTTATTGCAGGTAAAGACGCGAGGTGGTACTATATATAAAGAACTGAGACTGTTGTTTTCAACAACCATGAGTTAGGTCAGTTGGACCATGTAAATTTATCCAAACGCAGGTTGCGAGTTCGATCCTTGCTGCCGCATCTTTTATTTTTGGCATCAACTTAGTCCTCGACCGACGGCCCAACTTATGCATGCCAGAATTTTGGGTTCTTCTTTCCCACTAATTCCCTCCAAAAACGGTGTGGCTGCGTGCCTATTTTAAGGTTGGCTGCGTATTATAATTGCTACTACCTCTCTCTCAGTTTACAGGGCGTGCGCGTACCCCTAGGTCGTCAATTTGACCAACCTAATACAAGTCATATATTACAAAAAATATACCAATATAAACTTCAGATGTTCTATTTTCAAACAATATAATTTTTCTGCTATATAGTTTATATTGGGGTGATAAAATTGACAACCTAGGTATACGCGTAGGACTTGTAAACTGAAACGGAGGTAGTACCATGCATGCCAGAATTTTGTGACCGCTTCCTTTCCAAGTCTCTTGGTTCTTTCCAGGGAAGAACGGGCCCATTCTTTACCCTCTTCTCCTTTTTAATCCTCAAGGCGGCTTATTGATTTGAATTCGCGGAAGTATATAAACTGGTGTTATTGTATGTAAAGACGCGAGGTGGTACTATATATAAAGAACTGAGACTCTGTTGTTTTCAACAACCATGAGTTAGGTCAGTTGGACCATGTAAATTTATCCAAATGCAGGTTGCGAGTTCGATCCTTGCTGCCGCATCTTTTATTTTTGGCATCAACTTAGTCCTCGACCGATGGCCCAACTTATGCATGCCAGAATTTTGGGTTCTTCTTTCCCACTAATTCCCTCCATCAACGGTGTGGCTGCGTGCGTATTTTAAGGTTGGCTGCGTATTATAATTGCTACTACCTCTCTCTCAGTTTACAGGGCGTGCGCGTACCCCTAGGTCGTTAATTTGACCAACCTAATACAAGTCATATATTACAAAAAATATACCAATATAAACTCCAGATGTTCTATTTTCAAACAATATAATTTTTCTGCTATATAGTTTATATTAGGGTGATAAAATTGACAACCTAGGTATACGCGTAGGACTTGTAAACTGAAACGGAGGTAGTACCATGCATGCCAGAATTTTGTGACCGCTTCCTTTCCAAGTCTCTTGGTTCTTTCCAGGGAAGAACGGGCCCATTGTTTACCCTCTTCTCCTTTTTAATCCTCAAGGCGGCTTATTGATTTGAATTCGCGGATGTATATAAACTGGTGTTATTGTAGGTAAAGACGCGAGGTGGTACTATATATAAAGAACTGAGACTGTTGTTTTCGACAACCATGAGTTAGGTCAGTTGGACCATGTAAATTTATCCGCAGGTTGCGAGTTCGATCCTTGCTGCTGCATCTTTTATTTTTGGCATCAACTTAGTCCTCGACCGATGGCCCAACTTATGCGTGCCAGAATTTTGGGTTCTTCTTTCCCACTAATTCCCTCCATCAATGGTGTGGCTGCGTGCCTATTTTAAGGTTGGCTGCGTATTATAATTGCTACTACCTCTCTCTCAGTTTACGGGGCGTGCGCGTACCCCTAGGTCGTCAATTTGACCAACCTAATACAAGTCATATATTACAAAAAAATATACCAATATAAACTCCAGATGTTCTATTTTCAAACAATATAATTTTTCTGCTATATAGTTTATATTAGGGTGATAAAATTAACAACCTAAGTATACGCGTAGGACTTGTAAACTGAAACGGAGGTAGTACCATGCATGCCAGAATTTTGTGACCGCTTGCTTTCCAAGTCTCTTGGTTCTTTCCAGGGAAGAACAAGCCCATTGTTTATCCTCTTCTCCTTTTTAATCCTCAAGGCGGCTTATTGATTTGAATTCGCGGATGTATATAAACTGGTGTTATTGCAGGTAAAGACGCGAGGTGGCACTATATATGAAGAACTGAGACTCTATTGTTTTCAACAACCATGAGTTAGGTCAGTGGTACCAGACGGGAGGATGCTCGATCGCGTGCTCAATCAGGCGACGCACGAAGCTCAAAATTTAGTACCACCTCGAATATGTTTTAAATTTAAACTGAAAGCGCAAAATCACGGAAAGAAGCGTATTGCGACGGTGAACCCGGAGACTCAATCCGTGCTTTATTATTCGGAAATGTTAGCGCCCACACGTGTGGGCGTTTGCACATCGCCCACACGCCTCCATCACCACTCATTTTGCCACGTACGAATAGATGACATCAGCAGAATTGTTTTAGTGTTTCGGCTTAAAAATGTTGTATCTCCTAAATAAAAAAGTGAACTAAAAATCCGTTTTCACCATTAAATCCGTCTCGACGAGATCTTCAAAACTAGACCCCATGTTGATATGTTTCGACGAATTTTTTTTTGCCAGAAGTTGCCACGATGTTTACACTGCAGTTGCCATAGGGCTTAAACTAAAGTTGCCATGTGGCAATTTTAGTTTGTAGATCATGGCAATTTTAGTATTTTGATGATGGCAACTCCAGTACTTTGACCATGAAAATTATTTTTTGTATGAACCATGGCAATTTTACGTGCATGTATCATGGCAATTTTAGTTTATGGTTCATGGCATGTCTAGTTTCTTAATTCCCCGTTTTATAAATGTCAAAATTTACTTTTAAATGTAGAAGAAAATAGCTGAAACATATCATGGCAACTTCAGTGTAAACATCATGGCAATTCATATGCAATAGACATGGCAACTTTTAATCCAAAAAAAATTCATCAAAACATATCAACATGGGATCTAGTTTCGAATATCTCATCGCGAGGGATTTAATGGTGAAAACGGATTTTCAATCGGATTTTTCGTTTAAGAGATAAAACATTTTAAAAACTGAAAATCCAGAAAGATTCCTGCATGCATGCATGCGACGTGGCAATCTGTTTATATTAGAGACGTGTGGTGCGTTTCCCTTCCTGCCACACGTGTGGCAGTTAGCGTAACCCTTATTATTAGGGAGAGATATTTACTAATCGGAAAAGCTCCTTCGCGCTCGCTCGTTGGAGCGATCGAACGATGGAAACGGAGAGTCTGGCGACAACTTCCCTGGTTTCTCGCTAGGCCCACTGATTGCAAAGACTTGCCAAGACGTGCATAACACACCTATTAATTTCCATATAAACTGCCCCCCCCCCCCCGATTTTCAGTGGGGCCGGGTGCGGGACCCATAGTAATTACCATAACGCTTTCCCTAATCCTGTACGTAACCTAGTGCAGACTTTCCAAATCGAGCCTGTCGGAAAGCGCGCGTTGGCACGCTCGCGCGCGCAATAGCAACGCTCTTTACTAATTGGAGGCACCATATGAGATCCCACGTTAAACCTGAGAATTAGACAAAATTGTCCGTTAGATCTCCTCATTAGTTAGGTGCAACCGTTGGATGAAGTATGTCCTGGAGTCCTTGCCCACTATCCTACCTGATAGTCCTTTCCTTGCCACACTCTTCTACACGGCTTGCCCCAAAAAAAACACGAGCCTTATCCTTCCCAAACTCTTATGTGGTATGAAAAAAAGAAAATCGCTCGCAGACCTCTTTCCTCCGCCTCTCTCATCCATCGTTCTCCTCCCACGCCACTGCAGCCCTAATAATCTATAGTTAATACATGATGCATGAGACTATGAGAGCTAGCATTGAAGACATGAGGTAGGACCTGCATGTTAACACATATGCATATTGTCGGGAGTTCGAGATTGCCAGTTGATGCTAGCGAGCTAATGTTCGTATCTGTGGTGATCTTCAACGCCGGACTCGGGAAGGTGTACGTTGGAGGTGGCGGCGGGTGGGCGCTCGGTGACAACGTCGTGATCCATGCAGCGGCGCACATGTCCATCCATGGCAGTATGGATCAGATCATACAACCGGGTGCTTAGCGGCAACGGCGGCATACATGTCCATCCACCGTAGTCTGGATCAGATCATACAACCGCCATGTTTTTTTTTTTGGAAAAAAGGCATATACGCCCGACTTTATAAAAAAAGCCACAAGGCAGAGTCAAGCAAATGTAACAACCAACCCACCAAGCAAGCACAAACACATAGTGGCCCCAAAGTATTAAGGAGAGATACATGGCATCTAAGCCAGCACACGGCACGCAGGCCGGAATGATAAGGAGCGACCTAGCCAGCAACTAGTCGGGGACTCGGAAAACACCATTAAGCAACATGCTCTTGTCTGGATAGAGAAGACGCTGAGGCCTGTATTTTGGAAACTAGGAGATCAAAAGCATCATGGTCCTCCGTCCTAGTCAATGATCTCCACTGCTGCAAGAAGATACATGATTTAAATAAGAGGTCAACAAGTTTAGTAGGAAAAACATGCTCGATGGTAAACTTATTCCTAATAGTCCACAGAGACCAACAAATCGCTCCAAGACCAACCCAAAAAACCCTTTTGGTGCCACCACTCAAAGATTTAGCAAGGGTCCGGAGATCAGGAAAAGAAGAAGGGGCACATGAGACCATCTCCCACTGGATAGATTCAGTAACCAAACGCTCCCTGGCCTCAGTCAGGGTGAGTAGCGACCACATACGAATCAGCGCAGTGCCTCGGAAGATAACCTGCAAAAAATGAATATTTGTTGTTCTGTTAAAAATCAGATCATTTCTACAGTTCCAAATTGCCCACAATAAAGCACATACTCCTACGCGAATGTGTCTAACTGTTTCGGACTCTATCCCAATAAGCCACGTTCCAAATAACGTACTGACAGAATTCGGAGGAGTAATGTTAAAGGCAATGTGCACCGTCTGCCACAAAACTTTGGCCAACGGGCAAACAAGAAAAAGGTGTTTGATAGTTTCATCCCGATCACAAAAATTACAGGTAGTAGATCATGCCCAGTTGCGCTTTACCAAGTTGTCCTTTGTTAATATGACTTGTTTATGTATAAACCACATAAACACTTTAATTTTCAAAGGAACTTTTACTTTCCAAACATATTCTGAACTAGGAATGGCGCTAGAGTTAATAGCATCGAGATACATCGATTTAACTGTGAACTCTCCAGACCTAGTGAGCTTCCAGCGCAACTGATCGGGCTGTTGAGATAGCTGAACCTTCAATAGTCTACTCACAAAATGAAGTCACGCTTCCTAACGATTGCCGGCAAGCGTCCTCCTAAATTGAATATTAAGGGGGGTGGATTGAAGTATCGTTGCAACATAAGCATCACGTCGTTGAACAATACTATATAGGGACGGGTACTGAAGCGCCAGTGGCGTCTCTCCAAGCCAGGTATCCTCCCAGAAACGCGTGGTAGTGTCATTACCAATTATAAACTTTGTCCTATTGAAAAAGGCTGATTTGACTCTCATGAGCCCGTTCCAAAAAGGCAAGTCTGTCGGTCTCATTGTCACCTGGAACAAAATTTTGGACTGCAGATACTTACTACGGAGAATCTGTGCCCACGTGGCATCAGTCTCAACTGATAACTTATACAACCACTTGCTGAGAAGACATATGTTCTTGACTTCAAGATTTTCAATGCCAAGACCCCCTTGGTCTTTTGGTCGACAAATGATATCCCATTTGGCAAGTCTGTATTTTCTTTTTAGTTCATCGCTCTGCCAGAAGAATCGGGATCGATAGAAGTCCAACCTTTTCCTAATGCCAACTGGGACTTCGAAAAAAGACAAGAGAAACATAGGCATACTCATGAGCACCGAATTAATAAGAATTAATCGGCCTCCGTACGACATGAGCTTGCCCTTCCAGCAACTCAATTTCTTCTCAAACCGATCCTCGATACACTTCTATTCTCTATTTGTCAGCTTACGATAGTGAATGGGTATACCTAAGTACGTGAAAGGTAAAGTCCCCAATACGCATCCAAACAATTGCCTATAAGCCTCTTGTACCTCGTTGGCTCTACCAAAACAGAACAATTCGCATTTATGAAAGTTAATCTTCAACCCGGTCAATTGTTCAAATAAGCATAACACCAGCTCAAGAACATGAGTGGTGTGAGCCTCTCGGCCATTGCCCATTGCTCCTCTCCTCGCTACTGTTTTTTTTGTGAGCAGACGTTTCTACTTTTTTTTAGGCAAAGACCTCGCTGTTGTTGCTGGCGTAGTTCAGTTCTCTCCTCTCGGGCCTATTTCATGTAGGATGAGCCAGATCAATGGGCATTGTTTCTACAAATAAAATGGGCATAGTTGGCTCGTCTCGTCTTCTCCTCCCGGCGATGAGGCTAGCTACCTAGCAGCAGCTTTCCTTCTTCTCCATCTCGTGTCGGGTCTGAGGGTGAGGGAGTCTTCCCGCGTGTTAGAAGGGAGAGAGAGAGGTTTGGTGGAATAGTTTGTTGTATTGCTTGAGCCTCGTGGGCATATATATAGGAGTACATGATCATCTTGGAGTATAAGGCAAGGCAGAATAATATCCTACGCTATCCTAGCTTTCCTAATAATCACAAGACTCAACATCCCCCCACAATCACAATGGTAGCGACGTAGACGGTGAGACTAGAGAAGAATCCAACGGGAAGCCGACGGACATTCTCCCACAGTCGGAATGATCGATGCATCGCGGAGTCGTGGCTGGAGTGGAAACCGACGAGCTTGCTCAAGCAAGGCGGTAGCCCTTTGTGCCGGTTGTCGATGTAGCCAAGAGCGTAGGTGGTGTAGCCGTAGGCCCGTAGTCGAGGTAGCCGTGCAAAGAACGCCGTGGTCGGTGTCGAGTTGGGGGTCGCCGGTGTCGAGGTAGTCGCCGTGGAGCCGTGGAAGAAGAGCAACGGTGGCGGCGACCTAAGGAGGCGGCGGCGGCGGCTAGAGAAGGAGCGCAACGGCGGTGCTCGAAGTAGGCGCCGATGAACCCAACAGCGTGACGAAGACCGGTGCGGACGGTGACGTTCCCGCGCCAAGGGAGGCGGTGACGAGGATACAGACCCGGGGTAGGGTCATAGGCTCGACCTATACATCCCACCCAAGATCACTACCCTGGAAGACGTAAAGACCAAGAGTCAACAGAAGAACGCCAGTCTTATACGTCGAGTGCAATCCACTCGACTGTCACATCACTCGAAGATTGCTACCTACCGTCACTCGACCACAACGAAGGACACTCGACCATATCGAAGACCAGGAGTCGGAAGAGCGCTCAACAGCCAGATATTTACTCCTTAGCCTTCATGAGCATTAAGAGTACTTAATGTTGGCGTTACCAGTAACGCCCCTTACTTTATGTACATTAGTTCCCTTGTAATGGAGACGGGTTGGGGTCCTGGCGCACTCTATATAAGCCACCCTCCTCCTCTGGCACAGGGGTTCACACTCTCTGTAAACATCACATACATAATCCAATCGACCGCTTCCGGGCACCGAGACGTAGGGCTATTACTTCCTCCGAGAAGGGCCTGAACTCGTAAACCTCGTGTGTACATCTTCGCCATAGCTAAGATCTTGCCTCTCCATTCCTACCCGCCTTTCTACTGTCAGACTTAGAACCACGACAGGCGGCGCGGCGCATATCACATGAAAGTCAACGTGCGTGGACGGCGGTGGACCGCGGGCCGTAGCGTTACAGCCCGAAGGGGCGACGCAACGACAGCGGGCAGG
The DNA here is from genome assembly GCA_963921465.1 of Triticum timopheevii. Classification (NCBI taxonomy): domain Eukaryota; kingdom Viridiplantae; phylum Streptophyta; class Magnoliopsida; order Poales; family Poaceae; genus Triticum; species Triticum timopheevii. Next base: position 19,546,105 of record OY997274.1, read on the forward strand.
TCGGGGCGACGGTGGGGAAGACCTCAGGGCGGTTGCAGGGATCGCGTGCCACGCTCGCTACGGCCCGAAGGGACGACGCAGCGGCAGCGCGTGAGGTGGTGCAACCACGAGAACGGTCTCAGGGCGGCGGCGGGGATCACATGCCGCGGTGCTACGTCCGAAGGTGCGATGCAGCGGCGGCACGGATCGATGCAGCCACGGGAAGAACCACAGGATGGCGACGCTGTGGTCCGACGAGGCGACGCAGCGGCAGCCCGTTGCTCGATCGGCGATGAAGTACGTTGTTCTCGTAGACGATCTTCACACGATTCGACGCAGCATCGTTCGGTTGATCGGACAGAAAGCACGGCGAACGAGACACAGAAGATGCGGCCAAGCGACGTGCATCGGCGGTCGGACGAACTAGGGCGTGCAGCCAATCTGTGTAAGAGGGCTAATCATACACGTACATGTATGCAAGCACGAACATGTAACGTGCTTTGAACAGCCGGGTACGTCTGTACTGTTGCACGGAATCCAATGCTCACCGCAGCCACACGGAGAACCAATCTCGCGCGGGCGCCGCCTGAGAGCTCTCGGGGCCTCGCGGTTCTGGGCGATGCGATGGACGACGACTGGGGATGCAGACGACAAGCAACGATGGGCGACTCAATTCCATCATGGATCGGAAAACCAAAGAAAAATAACGCCGATCAATTGACCAGCAAGAGAGAAAAAATCCAATCAACAGATAGGAAAAAAGACTATAGGGCAACCGATCAACGCGATCGGCGGACGAAACCTAGGTACGGGCGGCGCGGCCCCCGGAGGCGACCATGGAGACCGACCACCCCAGGGGCGACGCGGAGCGGAAGTTGCGGGCGACGGTTAGGGTTGGATCGATTAGGCTGATACCATATTAGAAGGAAGAAAGAGGTTTAGTGAAATAGTTTGTTGTATTGGTTGAGCCTCGTGGCCATATATATATATATATATATATATATATATATATATATATATATATATATATATATATATATATATATATATATATATAAGAGTACATGTTCATCTTAGAGTACAAGACAAGGCAGAATAATATCCTACGCTATCTTAGCTTTCCTAATAATCACGATACTCAACACCATGCCCGTCCAGATAGACGTCGGCACAGCCAAAGCAGCCCAGGCGTTTGGCGAGACGATTGTCAGCATAACCAGGATGCATGGAAAAAAAATATCAATGGCTCGCCTCCTCTCACACTAATTAATTCGTAGTAAATTATTCAGCTATTTTTACCGAAATGTTAACGCCCACACGTGTTCGTTCATGAGCGCACGAATCTTGGCATGTTTCTAGTGCCACGTAGGACTAGCCTGATGTATGGGCGTTCATCTGGTCGCCTACACGGTCGTTTCACCACACGGGAGGGGCTGGTGTGTGGGCGTTCAACAGTTCGCCCACACATTATTTTTCCATGCACGCACAAAGGCTAGTGTGTGGGCATTTGCCATCTCGCCCACACGCCCGTCTCCTCTCCCATACCCAAGCTGCAATTGTCATATGTTTTGCAGCGCACATGGCAACTGCCCTAGTGTGCTTTATAAGCACGTGGCAACTCTCTTTTTTACCCGAGTTGCCATGTGTTTTGCAGGGTATACGGCAACTGCCTAGTGTACACCTAAGTAGATGGCAACTCTCTTTTGATGGACGAGTTGCCACTTGGGCCTACTGCTTGTTGCTGTTTTTATTGTCCTACTGCGGCCAGGCCACTTTGCCAGTTGCCGGTTGTCCAATATTTGCTATGGTAAATGATGCTGTTGGAAATGCCGTTCTTTTTGCACTTTTCACAGACTTGACTAGCATGTAATGGACCTGCAATGCAGGTAGGTGCGACAAAATTTCTTTCTACCAGGCACTTATAGCATGTAGGTTCACATTCCACTGAGTTCATATATAAATCTTCTCAGAATTGGTGGTCAGAAATTACATCTCTGGATGGATATTTTACTTGTTGATTGAGGGAAGTGTGTGAAAAGAAAGGTAAGTCATTTTTTAGGATGCAGGTTGTAAGTTCAATTTCATCCACTGTTTTATACTCCAATTATCTGGATTGAGTTGGAATCAGATAATTAGCAAAACCATAATTCAACGGTATCCATTGTTTTTTTTTTCGTGATGAACTCAGTGTGATATTCATGGATCATACCTTCAATGCAAAAGTAAATAGTTGTAAAATATGGCATTGTGTAATAACCCAATATAACCGTGCAACTGAAATGTTGCTGTTAGAAATTCTGCAATAACAGCCCCCAAGCATCATTCATATAAACATCAACCATATAGGTAATTGAATTAAAAAATACTGCTGATTGGAAGTCCTTGAAATTATTTTATTGATGTGATTCGAAACTTGAAAGTACTAAGCAATTAAATTGCTTACCGGATGACAAAATGACTATAATTTACTACTTTAGGATCCTTGGTTGGAGGGTGCAAGAAGATCTAGAAGATGAAGATACCTTTAAAAAATAAAATCTTTGCATGGTATCTTCGTCGTGGAGTCATTCTTACTAAAGACAACCTTATTAAGAGGAATTGGCATGGAAGTACGCAATGTGTATTTTGTTTGAATGATGAGACAATAAAACATTTGTTCTTCCAGTGTAAATTGACTCATTCTATATGGTCAGTCATCCAACTAGCCAACTAGCTTCTGGCTTGTATCCTCCTTGTAGTGTTGCTAATATATTTGGCAACTGGCTACATGGAATTGATCACGGGTTTAGAACTCTTATTAGGGTGGGAGCGCTTGATGTGATTTGGTCGCTTTGGCTATGTAGAAATGATAAGGTTTTTAATGATAAAAATACTTTGCTTATACAGGTTATCTACAGATGTACCGGGATGCTTCGTTTATGGTCCTCTATACAACGAGTGGAGAATCGACACCTATTTACGGAGATGTATACACGATTGGAGGCTACGGCGAGGGATATTTTTAGCCAACATGGGCGGCAGCATGATCTTAGGATTGGGTCACCGACGGTTTAGGCGTTATACAGATATACTTTTCTTTGTATTTCACTTTCTTTTTTTATTTTCACTTATCATGAGGACTTTGTTGGCAGTGTGCATCTTAGTTATGCACAGGCGGGTGTAATACTTAAACATTTTAAGTAATAAAGTGTTCCTTTTCAAAAAACATGTTCCCGAGTAACCCTTTGATCATCAGAGCGCTCACATGACGGCTGACGTCTTCAGTACTCTTGTTCATAGAAAGTATGGTGTTTGTCTGTTCTATCCCTTCAACGAACCGTAGGCGGGTCGCTGACACGGAAACAAATTTTTGGCTGCCAAGTTCGAGTGATCCCGGCACACCAAAAGTCGCATCATACAAAAGAGTAAACCCCGAGGAGATTCTGGTCGCAAATATTAGGACTGCAATATTTTCCACCTCTAAAATCTTGTTCCCCGCTGTGTACAAGAACCAAAGAATTGCTAGATGGGAACTTGGTTGCTCCAAAATTCAAATGGACAATCCAAGTATAACCATTCTGAAAAAAAATAGTCGAGCAGTTATGTGCTCTATTTGTTTTTGGAGGGGAGTCAGCAGGGATGCTATTTTGTGCTCTGCTTCTCAGTTCGGCCTAACAGAGTTCAGTGGTCACTCCGACGAAAACAAGCCCAGATTGGTGGCAAGCAGTGTGCGGTGACACCGCCGGCCGGCACCAGCCGGGTACCCTGTCATCGTCTCGGACCGCCTGCATCCTCCTGCACACTACTGTCTTTTTCTCTACATGTTCTGAACAAGCTTGGGTCTTGCAACTCGTCTAAGATGAAACCCAAGTATTTGTTTCTTTCCCGTTGCCTCCTAGTCATACATATTTACTAATATCGTCTTGGTGTTGTATCCGACCTAAGCCCCCATGTTTATGTGCTCTAAAACCTAGTTATTATACGAAATGTTCGAGAGAGAGCAATGTGGATGTGCAAAGCACGGATGAATGAGACAGGACGGGCTTTCATGTGTTTGCACGCAAAGTTGTGTTCAAATATATAGGCAGGGAAGGTATTGCTTAGACATGTGAAGGTAGGTGGGGAAATTAACAAATCACACTAGCTAGAGGTGGCAGTGTATTTTCTTTTCAGATTTTACCATTCTATTTCAAATTTCACAAGGTCTGAGTTATGTTGTCTAGGATTGTGATCATGTGGAAAATCTGAGGAAATTATTTCGTCAATCCACATTTTTTTTAACTGATCCGCATGCATCCTTAGCAAGCTTGGCCCCCAATTTCCACTAACAGAAGAAAAGAAAATTCCACAGAAAATGTAACCCATGGCTTCTCTTTGTTTGGAAATATTCCATGTCTAAAAATGTCTGGAATAAATATGGAGTACCTTGAAACTGGTTGGCATGGGCCAATTCAGAGCATAGTGTCTGAAGATTATTGAATTCTGAATATGTATTATGGCCTCAAAGGGCTGTTTATATAAGATACAAAACTTGGGGCCAAGGATAGCAGAGATAGATTACAATTTGAACTACCAAATATACAAACCGAATATATACTCTAATACCCCCCCGCAGTGTCAACATCAGCTGTAACAATGTTGAGACTGGAGCGAATGCCAGTGAATGCTGCAGTGGGGAGCCCCTTGGTGAAAATATCAGCAAATCGCGCAGTGGTAGGAACATGAAGCACACGGACCTCGCCAAGAGCCACCTTTTCACGAACAAAATGAATATCAATCTCGATGTGCTTGGTGCGTCGATGCTGAACAGGATTGGATGCCATGTAGACTACAGAAATATTGTCGCAATAAACAATAGTTGCACGCTTGATTGGTCGATGGAGCTCAACCAAAAGCTGACGGAGCCACACCGCCTCGGCCACAGAATGAGCAACAGACCTGTATTCAGCTTCTGCAGACGATCTGGAAACTGTAACCTGCCTTTTAGAAGACCAAGAAACAAGATTGTCACCCAAATAAACACAAAAGTCGGATGTAGATCGTCGAGTATCTGGACAACCCGCCCAGTCTGCATCAGAATAAGCTGTCAAGCTTGTTGGAGAGGAAGAATTAAGGAGAAGACCATGATCAATAGTGCCTTTGAGATACCGAAGTATTCTCTTGACATGAGAATAATGAGGAACACGAGGATCATGCATATATAAGCATGCTTGTTGAACAGAATAAGATATATCAGGACGAGTGAGTGTGGCATATTGGAGAGCACCAGTGATACTGCGATATAGAGTAGGATCAGAAAAAGGTTCACCGTCGGCCGACAACTTGGTACCAACGTCGACCGGCGTACGACATGGTTGACAGTCAGTCATCCCTGCACGAGAGAGCAAGTCAAGAATGTACTAGCGTTGAGAGAGAAAGAGTGTAGATGAAGTGCGGGAGACAGTGATCCCAAGAAAGTGATCAAGAGGACCGAGATCAGTCATGGAAAATTAATGATTAAGAGAAGATATAATGTGTTGTAAAAAGGAATCAGAAGAGGCAGTGAGAATTATGTCATCAACATATAAGAGAAGATAGGCAGTATGGGAGGAGGAACGAAAAATGAAGAGAGATGAATCAGATTTAGACGCGGTAAAACCTATTGTGTGAATAAAGGTGGTGAAGCGATGAAACCAAGTACGAGGAGCTTGTTTAAGACCGTACAGAGATTTGTGAAGAAGACAAACAAAATCAGGAGAAGAGGAATTCTCAAAACCTGAAGGTTGTTGACAATAGACAGTTTCATTGAGAGTGCCATGGAGGAAGGCATTTTTAACATCTAACTGATAGATCGTCCAAGAGGAGGAGACAGCGAGACTGAGAACAACACAAATGGTACTAGGTTTTACAACTGGAGAAAAAGTCTCATCAAAATCAACACCGTGTTGCTGAGAAAACCCACGACAAACCCAACGAGATTTATAACGAGCAAGAGTACCATCAGCATGAAATTTGTGACGAAAAACCCATTTGCCGGAAACAACATTGACACCGGGTGGTTTGGGAACGAGAGTCCAGGTGTTATTTTGCTGAAGAGCATGAAACTCATCACGCATAGCAGAGTGCCAAAGAGGATCGAGAAGAGCATGTTTATAAGATGTAGGAATAGGGGAGATAGTGGGAACGGCCGTGAGGTTAAGACGTCGTGTAGGGAGGTGAAATCCACGCTTACCACGAGTGCACATGACATGATCATTGGCTGGAGGTATTATAGGAAGGACATTAGATGGAAGAGGCGGTGTGGAGGAAGAAGAGGAAGAAGGAGAAGCAACAATAGGGGAGATGGGCGTGGGAGGAGAGGAAGCTGCTGTCAAGGGAGGAGTGGGGGGCGCGGAAGGCTGTGGTGAAGGAGAAGTGGGCGGTGTAGAAGGCTGCTGTGGAGGCATGGAAGACTGATGCGGTGGTGGTTGTTGCTCCGGGACAATAGAGGTAGGAGCTAGACGAGGGAGGAGAGGAGATGAAGAACGAACAGAGGAAGGTTGGGTTGTGGATGATGTTTGTGTGGCAGCGTAGGGAAAGGTATATTCGTCAAAGACAACGTGACGGGAAATAATGACACGGCCGGATGAGGGATCAAAGCAGCAAGAGCCCTTATGATCATCGGAGAGACCAAGATAAATGCAGGGTAAAGAGCGAGGTTCTAGTTTATGAGAAGTGGTAGAAGTGATGTTGGGAAAACAGAGACAACCAAAAACGCGAAGGGAAAGATAGTCGGGATGGGAAAGAAAGAGGGATTGAAAGGGAGTGTAGAGAGGACATGTTTTGGTTGGTCTAATATTGAGAAGAAGTGTGGCAGTGCGTAATGCTTCAACCCAAAAACGGGGAGGAAGAGAAGCTTGAATAAGCAAGGTGCGAAGAATATCATTGATGGAACGAAGAGAGCGTTCTGCTTTGCCATTTTGAGGAGATGTATAGGGACAAGAAAAACGAAGAAGTATGCCGTGAGAAAGAAAGAAAGTGCGATTGCGAGTATTATCAAATTCTCGTCCATTGTCACATTGAATAAAGCGTATTGGAAGACCAAAGTGGGTTAGAACATATTGACGAAAATTGAGAAAAATTGGGTGTACATCGGACTTGGCTCGGAGAGGAAAGGTCCAAACATAATGGGAATAATCATCAAGAATTACAAGATAGTATTTGTAACCAGAAACACTAGGAATTGGAGAGGTCCATAGATCACAATGGAGCAATTCAAAAGGAAAAGTACTAATAGTAGAGGATGTACCAAAAGGTAGTCTAACATGTTTGCCACATTGACAGGCATTACAAAGAGAGGAATCATGAGGGACACTAGAACTAGGGATACAAAATTCCTGTAACAATGATGATAGTGTAGCTTTATTAGAATGACCAAGCCGATGATGCCATAGATGAACTGATGCAAGCATGGCGCGAGGAGTGGAAGTGGAGGCGCCATGAAGAGGATAAAGATCGCCGGTGCTATTGTACCGAGCTAGAACCTCCCCCGTTGTCAGATTCTTCACAGATAAACCAAAGGGGTCAAAGGCCACAATAACTTGATTATTGATGGTAAACTGACGAACGGAGATAAGATTAGTAATTAAGGATGGGACTACAAGAATATTGCCTAAAAGAAAATTGTTAGAAGAATAGGGGATGTAAGAATCACCGGTGCAAGAGACAGGAATAGTAGAACCATCACCGATGGTAATGGAAGAAAAAGAAGAAGGGAAACAAGCTGACAAAAAATTCATAGTTGAAGACATATGCGTAGATGCACCAGAATCGAAAATCCAATCCGTACCTTCGTTGTTGAGGGTGAAATTGTTCATGGCGGCGATGAAAGCAGCCTGATCCCAGCTCAGCGATGTGGTCGTAGGAGAGGGAGCAGGCATGTTCATTGGTGCATGCTGCCCGTATGCGTACGGTGACGGAGCCGAAGGAGCACCGGGCGCATAGGGAACCAGGGCGTAGCCGGGCGGAAGCACGGGGGTGCCGGGCGTGGTCGGTGTAGTAGTGGCGGTGTAGACGTGAGCCGGCGGTCGGGGTCCGAGGAGACCAGGGGAGCCGGTGGCAGGACGATGGCCCGGGCTCCAGGCGCCCGTGTATGCTGGAGGAGCGCCGTAAGGAGACGGAGCAGACCAAGGCATGGGCCACGCCTGAACCAGCCCGGTCCAGGGATCTTGCTGCTGGTGCCATGCCGTTGGAGTAGATGCCGGTGTAGACGATGATGATGATGACGCCAAGGAGCTGGCGGAGCGAGGCTGGGACGGCCGGTAGACGGGATTCTTGCCGCGGTAGTTAGGGCTCGGGCGCCATCCTGGAGGCGGCTGGACAGGGGCCGACGACGAAGTGGATGGAGCTAGCGCCGAAGACTTGGTGGTGGCGTGAAACACTTGTGGACGAGTGGCCTTGCGAGCTTGATTCTGAGCCTCGAGCTGAAGGAGAGAGCGGACCTCGCCGAAGGACGGGTAGGGCCGCAACATGGGGATGAAGGCCACCTGTTTCTCGAACTGCTCACCAAGACGGACGAGAAGAGCGTTTATAAGAACGTGGTCGTCGACGTGATCACCAAGTTGCCGGAGTTCATCACCGATCGACTTGATCCGCTGGCAGAAGACGGTGACCGGGGAGTCTCCTTGGGTGATGGTGCGGAGCTCGGTGTGGAGAGCGTTGATGCGGGCGTCGGAGTTGTCTTGAAACAACTGTTGAAGGGCGGCCCAAAGATCGGCTGCAGTGGCATCGTCGTTGGAGACAAGATTGAAAAGCTCGGTGGAGATCCGAGTATAAATCCATTGGATGATCGTGAGATCGTCCTTCACCCAACGAGGATTGGCAGGCTGCGGCACAGAGGATGGATGAATATGCTGGCGTAGACCGCAACGACCAAGGTGGATGTGGAAGAGATGGCGCCAATGGTAGTAATTGTGGGCAGCCAGGTCAAGCGAGATGGGTATGAACGGCGCAACATCGGCAATTGTATCTGCTAGAGAGATTGGTGGTGGCGGAAGGGCAAACTAGAGTTGAAGGAGGAAGAAGAGGCAGATGGCGATCTGGCGGCGTTGAACTCGGCCGCGGTGAAGAGAGGCCGCGCCGGAAGAGGTGGAGGGGCCGGCGGAGAGGCCATGTGGAGAAGATAACTAGGCGACGGATACCATGAAGATTATTGAATTCTGAATATGTATTAGGGCCTCAAAGGGCTGTTTATATAAGATACAAAACTTGAGAGCCAAGGATAGTAGAGATAGATTATAATTTGAACTACCAAATATACAAACCGAATATATACTCTAATAGTGTCCGTAGACAAAATAGTGCAGCCAAGTATTGAGCCCAGTTCACGACCGTATTTTTACGGGTCGTCTCCCCAGTCCAACTTCTCGCTCCTATGCAAAATGTAGTTTCTCGTTTACCATTTCTTTAAAAAAATACCAAGGGCAAATTAGACGCACACGCAGACGCATCGATTCCACACTGAAACGCTCCTTCGTCGCTGCCTTAACTTTCCGACGGGCAGCAGGGACTTCTCCTCATCCTGGCCCTGGCGAGAAGTCTAGCTACTGAGCAACAATTTTCATTCGTCTCTGTCTCAGCCGGACCTTAACAGGCCTGCTTCCTCCCAGAGTCAAGGTGGAAGATGTCATCCTGCGCAGAAAAAAGTGGAAGATGTCATGATAAAGTTGTATGCAGCCTAGAGGATGGCGAGACGAGAAGGATTGGAGAAAGGAGGGTGGAGGTCGCATTGAAGCAATGTGCATCCAGCGACCAGGTGCACACGGAGTAGTCGTCGACTTCTTAGGTCACACCATAGCTGTTTAAGCTTTTAGTCCCAAACCACTAGTTTGCAGGAATTTTCTTTCTGATGTGCAAGTGGAGGCTTTAGCAAAAATCATCCTAAGTACAATTACAGGAGTCAGAGTTTACTTTAGGGGTATATACTCCGTCCATTCCTAAATATTTGTCTTTCTAGAGATTTCAACAAGTGACTACATACGTAGCAAAATGAGTGAATCTACATTCTCAAATATGTTTATATACATCCGTATGTAGTAGTCCATTTGAATCTCTAAAAAGACAAATATTTAGGAACGGGGAAGTATATGATAAGTATCATAGGTACGATTAGCATGGTTACGCGTGTATGGCTTGGTATGCCCGGGGACAACGGGGGAACCAAAGAGGAGCTATGCCCCCTATATGAAAATAACTGTATTAGGACAAAAAACTTAAATAAATAGGTAAATTGAAGTGTTTGCTCTAGACTTCGCTGATTACCCCGGTAAATGGTGGGGAGGGAATCCCGGTGCCTTCAATCCATCTAGTAGTTTAGCTTATGGGTTTTTCCTCACAGGGATGATTTTCGGACAAATGGCATCATCTCATCTTCAACCTGGTCTTCTGGGTTCCGATCCTCAAATTCTTCCGTTGGGACGAAGTGAACAGAGCTCAGACATAGGTTCCTTCGCCTCCTTGGGACGACGAGGCTAGGGTTTCTCGTACTACATTGACGGCGGCAAGATAAGGCGTCATACGGCTTCTGATCGATTCAAGGGTTCAATGGCGTCGACTGCAGCTCTAGGGCTCTGGTCCTTGAGAGCACACACACAAATACTTTCTTACCGTCATCAATAAGGTCAAGCCAGCTCTAGTAGGGGTGCTGTGATAACAACATATTGACCGGTTCTGGCCACCGTAGTTGTCATTTGATGATCAAAGGACTTCATTGTTAAAAAAATTGTTTGGAGTAGTTTCTACTTCTGGTGAACTTTTATGGCACATCAGGATCCTTCTTTCCACAAAAGAAGAGAGAAAAATATTAAGGAACAATTCTTACATGGCATATGAGGTTAAGATTCATTTGCAGACGCTAGTAAGCATGTCTGACGACAACGATTAAGCTAGTGAAGGCCCTTTTCCTTGATGTAAGACACGTGTGTATGGGAAACACACCATTGTAGCAACACGATGGTTCTTGCTGCATGCTCAAAAACAACAATTGTATTGTTTCTTTTCATATGCGTCCAAGTCATACATGTGTTACTAATATCATTTTTAATTTGTACCCACCATCATCTCCCATATTTTTCTGTATTGAAACATGTTTCTCATATGAAACGCTCAAGGGAGTCATTTGAAAATTGTAAAGCATTGATGCATTAGAGATGTCGACCTTTCCTGTATGTGCATGAAAAGATTGGGTAAAATATATAGGAGGGGAAGTATTACTTACACACGTGAGATAGGTGGGGGAATTAACAAGAAGCACCTGGCGATGGTGGTGATGGCGTGGTTTCCGTACGAAAACATGTAGATTTACCATCCTTTTTCAGTTTCCATGGATCCAAGTTATGATGTCTACCAATGTGATCAAGAAAAATTATTAAAGAAATTATTTTCAGCAACTCCAATGTTTTATTTAGCATGGTCAACCGTCAATTTCCACTAACACAAGCAACGGTTGTTTGGATACCAAAAGAAACAATAATACATAGCTTTTATCCTTTCTGAGATAAACACATAATACTATTGGAATGTGTTTACTCTCTAGTGCACAATGGAGGCCGTCAAAATTAAGTTGTAAATGCACATGACATGGTGAACTGATAGTTTCTTCATACTTGAAGCACTGCAATTAATAAGTCTCCATATTATTAACTACATGCAACCATTGCCCATCGCGTTCACCGGAACGACAAATAGCCACTCCTCTATTTAGCGTTGCCTGCGATTACAATGGACTATGCCATGGCAGGTCGACAAGGCAAACCGGCACAAGCCATGGAGATACCTTCATCATGTCATACGTCAACGAGAACACTGCGATCATGGCATTTGGTTTAGGAAAAGTTCTACGTGGGCCACTTTCCATCTTCAGAGTAACCTTTGTGTGTCCTGTTTTGATTGGGTGGAGGCCTACATAGAACAAATATTAAGATGCGATCCATCTTTCCTAGCCACGTTCTAGTCGGCAACACTCCCTAGCCATGCTTCAGGGCCGGCCGTAGATTTGAAAGCCTAACTTGCTCCATATAAAATATCGATGTGTGCGAAAAGAACCTTCACAGTAACATGGTGGCGCTTTACCAGATCCAGAAGTGATCTTTCTAGTATTTGTTTCTTTCCCCATGCCTCCAAGTCATACCTATCTAGTATTGTGTTACTTTTCGGCCAGCCATCATCTCCCGTGTCTTTGTGTATTGAAACCAACCTATCATATGAAATGTTCAAGATATAGTTATGTGGACGTGTACACCATGATGAATGTGGGATGGTTGGCTTTGTTGCCTACGGACGTGGAGATGGGGTCACATATATAGGAGGGGGAGTGCTATTAAGACATGTGAAGGTAGGTGTGAAAATTAACAAGACGCGCCAAGTTGAGGTGGTAGTGTTGTCTATGTACGAAATGCGGTTTTACAATTCTGTTTCAGTCTGCACAAGATTAAGATATGATGTCCAGAATTTGTGATCAAGAAAATTCAAGGAGAAATTATTTTCTAGAATTCCTATGTTTTACGTAGCATGTGCAACGCCCACATTCCCTTTCCATTATAAAAGCCAAACATGTTATCATTGGGGTGTAAGGGTAATAGCTGCGATGGGGAGACGCTGTTGGGCTGGGCAGGAGGATGACGGGTAGGGGCAAAGTATCCTGTGCTCCAAAGGATCTGGTGCTACGGGTACTCCCTCCACAACCAAAACGTTGGATGCAGAATATAGGGACAGGATGGAATCCCAACGTCCCACAATTCAGATTTTGCAAAAAGAACCCCATGTAGGTACTTGATAGTAGTCACAGTTGCATCAAGTTGCTCCAAAAATGTGCTGCCCCAGTCAAGAACAGAAACACGTCTAGTGTAGCATCTTTGGAACAGGTTTCGTGTATTCATTCCCCATCATTTTCTAAAAAAATGTACCATTGATAGGAATTCGTTCCCAATCTATTCTGGGAGTATCAAACAGCAAGGTTGAACTGAGAGTGTATTTTCTGTCCATGTGCCATCAGTAGGTGCTAACTTGTATTAATGCTTTCAGCTTCGTCCAACACATAAATATAGTACACACGGTGTCATGGAATTTCCAAACTGGTCCAACTTACAACAAGCAAAATTGAAACCAGGCTACAATCAAAAGAAACTATTCACACACAAAAACCTAAACTAAACCATTTTACAGGATGAGAAAGTAGACAGCAAGCAGCCAACACCCTCTTGCACTTCATCGGTCTCGCAGGCCAGTATGGCAGTATAGTCACACTCACGAAACCAACATCAATCTTGTGCTTGTTACAGAAAAAAGAAACAGGACAAGAGGTGCTAGCTGCAACACAGCGGCAACTAGTTGTACTAGCTGTACCAAAAGTCTACAACAATGTAACCAGTTTCATATAGCACATGAACAAAGGCATTTCTCATCCATTATTTAATCATGAAGTGATGTCTGCTCCCATGGGTTGTGCTGCAAAATATCAAACAAGTTCTTTTCAAATATTTGCAAACTCCAGTATGGGAACAAAAAGATCAGGGACATCATGTACCTTCATAGCTTGTTGCTTCCCGCTGATGCATTCATCGTGCATAAATACGAAAGCAACTTTATGGTACAGAGAGTATCATGGATTCTTTTGCATGACCTTGTGTCTGCCAATACTCTTCCAAAGGAGTTCCTCTGTTCTAGCAAGACATCGGGTTATAGCGTTGTAAGTACTTAGTTACAAGCAAAACACAGGAACTGCATTGGTGGTGCACATTCTTACAAATATTTGTTTATGTAATATATAATAATAACCTTGTCCATTTATCTAGTATACTTTATCCATTATTATCCTTGTGTAGATGAGCATGAATGCCAAAGTTTTATCGAGTAACAAGAACTCATGATATTGGGAAACAGACTATTCATAGCAATGCTAAATAACATCTGAAAAAATCTTACATGCAAAGCTATTTATGTTCCACATGAAATTCCAGTAACCAACTTGTAATATACATTGCTTCCTATGTTCTCTGGAGAACAGGCAACAACAAAGATAAATGTCATCGTTGATACGTTGCCATAGTTTCACTGTTGCAAAAACAGCAACCCTGAAGGTGGCCCAGAACACATGCGTACCATACACATTGGATCTGAAAGGTACTTAAGTTAGGGAACAGTTCCTATCTGTGCACATATTTATCAACCGTGTTGATTGTTCTTCTGTATATCTGTGGGCAAGCAACAATTTGCGAGACACTGCTTGTTATCTTGGTCTGTTCATGTACAGTAGCGCAAGGAAAATGATCTCTTCATTACCGAAAAAGGCTTTCACCCCGCTTTATATATAAAGCACCGATAATCAATTACCCAGTACAAACACAAGCCACCACAACACATGCACACACCCAGGACATGATACATAGGGGCTGAGCGCAGCAACACCACCCCTAGCACTACCACCGCGAAGAGATGAAGCCACATACGACAAACCATGGGCTCCAAGGCGGCGCGTTTAGGAAGGGAACGACACCAGAACGCCGCCACCACCCGACCCAAGGATCAGAGTTTCCTCTCGAGCCACATGACGGGCAATGAGAGCCGCGATGATGCCTTCAAGAAGGAAACGAGCTTCGCCGCTGCCGGTCCGTTCAAAGAAAGAACAGGTTTTCACTCGGCCAACACTCACCGCCACCCAACACCACACCCCGGCTACCATGCCGCCCACACGTCCATGGCCACCGGGCAGCACCAAGCCACGGGCTCTGCCCAAGAGCACCACACTACCACCACCAGGGCCGCCGCCCCGGCATCAAAGACCTTGACACCGCCTCACCCGAGACCCGCCGCTACCCCAACCAAAGAGACGAGCGGAAAGGTCCCACCTTTCGCACCCCTGGGCGACCCCCAGCATCGAGACCCAATAGGCCAGCCAGAACTGGCATCCATCGGCCCGTCCTGCAGCCCCGAACGCGAGACGAGCTCGGTCCTGCAGCACCGTGAGGGGGAAGAGGTCAATCCTGCTGCACCGTGCGCGAGACGAGCTCGGTCCTGCCGCACGGGGTGCGAGACGAGCGATGGACCGCGGCTGGGAAAGGGCCAACCATTTGATGGAAGTAGTGCCCAGACGACGAGGAGATGGGGCGAAGGTCGAAACGGTCCGATCGCGGACGAGCCGAAGCCGAAGAAGCCGGCCGATGCCGCAGTTAGCGCCAACGAGCCACCGTGAAGCCGCCACGACACCAGGAAGCCACCACCAGCCGGACCTCCCTGCGCTGCCACCCACGGCAAGAGCAACGGCCACACCTAGCCGCTGCCCACCCGCCGGAGCGCCAACCACCACCACAGAACATGCACGTCCATGCCCTGGCCAACACCACTGGAAGCCCCACCACCCCACCGGAGCAGCACAGCCACCAGCGGCACCACCACCACCTTAGCAGGGCCGCCAACCGTCCCCGCCGCCGCCATCCGCCAGCACCAACCAGATCTGGGCAGAGACACCCAGATCCGCCGCCAGAGCAACCTGGCTCACTGGAGCCCCACAAGCCGTCGCTGGAGAGGAGAGGGGGGAGAGGGGGGCACTCCTACAGGCCACCACGACGCCGGTGAGGGGGGAAGCAGAGGAAGGCCGCCGCCCGACACCGACGCCGACGGACAAGAGGGGCCGCCCCGCGACACCGGCCACCTGCACGCAGGAGGAGATGCCGCCACCGCCTGCGCCACGCGGCCTTTGGCCGGCGACACCACCGGCGGCGGTGAGGGAGGAGAGGCCGATGCGAGGTGCTGGGGCGGCGGCGCTAGGGTTGCCGCCCGCAGTCCATGATCTCTTCATTCAACAGTGTCATTCTTCTATAGCAAATTGATCTGACTAGATGGGCGTGGACTTACTATTATTATCCTCCATTAATTTGTACAAGTGATGGATGCTTCATCCACATCAGACCAAAATTACTTGTTCTAAGTTGCTAACATTTCACTAGTTGAAACCGGAGCTTTAAAACCGGTTCGTAAGGGCCTTTAGTGCCGGTTCTGCAACCGGCACTAAAGGGTGGAGACTAAAGGCCCTCCCCCCTTTAGTACCGGTTCGGCACGAACCGCCACTAAAGGCCCACCACGTGGCGTGAGCTCGCGCCGTGGTATTGGGGAGCTTTAGTACCGGTTGGTGTAATACCAACCGGCACTAAAGGTATTTTTTTATTTTTTTTTTTGAAAATTTTATAAAAAATATTTGATTTTTTTTCGATTTTCAATTTTTTGAAATATTTTAACCTCTAATCTCTAATCACCCCTCACCACTGCTCAATTTAATATCTAATCTCTAATCACCCCTCATCATTCCAAATCATCTAACTTCCCGGACGGTCACCCATCCTCTCACTACTCTAGCCTGAGCACGCTTAACTTTCGAGTACTATTATCCCTCGTTTCCAAGTCTACACTTGTTATTTTCCTGACAAATGTAAGCTGTCAATCCTATTAACCCTCAGCAGTTTAGCTTGAGCATTATGTCACACGTTTCACCGTTTGAGTTTGGAACTATTATTCTAAAAAACATTTAGTAACACTAATATTTCTTGAATAAGTTTGACCATAGTTTGACCACAGTTTGACCATAGTTTGACCAGATTTGACCAAAATTCAAAAAATTGAAATAATTATTTAGTAACACTAATATTCTTTAATAATTATGTAGCAACATTAATACTTCTTGAATAAGTAGTTTGACCATAGTTTGACCAGATTTAACCAAAATTTAAAAAACATAAATTAGAGCATATCTTTTTTTCCTTTTACAATTTTATCATTTCAAAAATTGTCCTAAACCCTAAACCCGGGACTTAAAACGTCGGAAACTCTATGCTAAACAGTAAAAACTAAGGGTTTAAACCATAAAACCTAACCCTAAACTCTGAAATCTAAACCCTAGCACTAAAGGTCCAAAAACTCTATTTTCTCTTTGGAATTTTGAGATTTTAAAAAATTGTCGAAACGGAAAACTTGTTGTTTCAGCGGATCAATCTTGTTGTTCTGCAAATTTTGATATATTATATGAATTCTTCTGAATTAGGATGATTTAGTTATGATTTTTCCAAGTTTGAAAATTGCCATATAGTCCCTGTTTGTGTCTCCAACCGGGACTATAGGTTAGACCCCTTTAGTGCCGGTTCGTGGCATGAACCGGTACTAAAGATTGGCCCTTTAGTACCGGTTTGTGCCACAAACCGGGACTAAAGGGGCTCGTGGGGGCCCGGCCTGACGCCAGCCTGCCACCACCCTTTAATACCGGTTCGTGGCACGAACCGGTACTAAAGGTTCAACACGAACCGGCACTAATGCATAGCCGTTCGAACCGGTACTAATGGTACCATTAGTACCGGGCCAAAATCGAACCGGGACTAATGTGTCTCATATAAGGTCCTTTTTCTACTAGTGTTTTACTTCGAATCAGTTAAAACTATTTCAAACTCATCTCTAGCCATAAATTACTGACATTTATCTGCAAGCAATTTCTCGAATATTTAGTCTAAGCAAAATATAGCAAGTGGTTTCAGTTATTTCTCAAAAATCTAGTATAAGCAAAATACAGGGAGACATCAACACACTTAATCTCAGCTAAGATTAGCTACATCTGACACAATCAGCATGAAAGGGGCGACAGATTAGAACCAAAATACACAACAAAAAGGTTTTGACATCCAAAGGGATACCTGAAGGTTGGAGTTGTCTTCTCCGGCGTCAGCGGATGGCGGATCTAGCCGTCGGCTGATGGCGAAGGTAGGCGCAGGGTGTGGTGATGGGATGGCGCGAGGTGGAGAATGGTGGTGCAGTGATGGGGCGGTCAGTCCGTTGTACGTAGGAACAGGGCGAGGTCGCAACGGAGCAGACGGTGAGGTTGCGGTGCAGCACTCGGCGAGCTTCGCCGCCCGAGCCTAGCCCTATCTCGTGTTCGTTCAAGCGGGACCAGCACAGGTTGGAGAACGTTACGGCTATTCTCTACCTGCATGGGGTTCTTCTTGCAAAATCTGAAGGATGGGGCGTTGGGATTCCATCCTGTCCGTACATTCTGCATCGGACGTTTTGGCTATGCATGGAGTACCCGTAGCACCAGATCCTCTGGAGCTAGGAGGAGGAGGAGAACAAGGCTGCGGTCAAGGAAAACCTGCACCGGTAGTTGCAAGGGCGTCATGGCCGGAAATGATATCATGGAGAAGTCTGTTCGGATCATCTGCCAAGCCTAGGGGCGAAGACGCATGCAAGCATATGATCTGGATGATCGCTGCTATACACACGACTGTGTGCGGCCGATGTTTTGCACGATGCTACTGATCCGGCAGTGCATGCGTTGCAAAAAAAGTGGAGGCTGGCCGCTGGATCAAAGCATCCTCCAATGTTCGGCTAGTGAGCGTCGGCTGGTCAGTAGTTCCGAATCCGGATTGCTTGCGAGCGTAGTGTGACCGTGATGGAGGAACATGAGTGGTGTGAGCAGCGGCCGCTACCACCGCCTCCTATGGTCCTGGCCGTTGCTCTTCTCATCGCTACTGTTTTTGTTGGCAGACCTCGCTAATGTTGCTTTCGCAGTTCAGTTCGCTCTCTTGCTTCAGCTCTAGAATAGCCTCTTCACTTGGAACTATTGTAGGCTGGGCCAGTTCAATGGGCAGTGTGTTTAGTCTTTACAAACGAACATGGCCTACATATATACGGCCGAATTCCCGACCGCGTCCTGAACCGTCGTCTCCCTGGTCCTATGCACCACTCCGTAGTTCCTCGACTCGTCTCAAATGCCATTTAAAAAAAACAAAAAAATAATGCTGTTTCAATTTATTTTATGTTGCTGGAACCCTCCCCTGTCAGCACTAATCTTGATCGCGGCCTCATGCAGCAACATGGCCGAGTCGTGCGTGAGTAGCGGCCGGGATTCCATCTACATGCATGGCTGGTTAGTTAGTGGGCTAGCTACAAGGCTGGGCGTGAGTGGTTCTAGTATGCATGCTAGCTGAGTTTGTTAGTGCATGGAGGTGTGGCGTGTGTGCGTGCGGGGGTGTGTGGCCACTGGCCTGTGTGTGCAGTCGGGAATAAAAAGCCTCCCTTGATGTACTGTTTGCGGTGCGTCTGTATGAGTCGAGCCTAGGAGCCAGAGATAAGGTAGTCTACACCGGGACCGTGGTATGTGTTGGGCTAAGTCCCTCCACATGGAGGTGTGTTGGCAGCCCAACATCAGCCCATAAGTCCAACACAAGTCAACCGTTGATCTTCGCTGCATCCAACGGTTGAGAGCGCTTTCAAGGGAAGTGAAGCAAGAAGAAAACCCTAGCCACTCCACCCCTTGCTGGTGGTGGCTGCCATTCGTGAGAGTGAAAGAGAGAGCACACAAGAAAAAACACAACCTGAGAGAGAGGAAGAAGAAGAAGCAGAGGTTCTGTCCAGATTTGCTGCATCTGACTAGACAGTGTTCAAGCTGGTGATTGGAGGCTCAAACGTGGTTGGATCGACCCCAAAATTGGTGAGCTCGTTCCTTACTTTGAGTACGTCGATTTAGTTAGCTGGTTTGAGGGTTGGGTCAGTGGAGCATCAGATTTGAGAGTGGTTTTGTCAGCTCTGACTGCCGCAGTTTCAGAACAGAGTAGTTTTGGGAGACGAACAATTTGGGTAGGCAAACGATGTCCGATTGAGCTGAAATTTGGAGGGGACCTCAAGAACTCGTGTGTCTACTTGTCTGCCAAATTTGGTGCTGTTTGGTTCAACGGTTTAAGAGCAGTTTGCAAAACACTGAAGGGTACAGAAGCTGTGTAAACTCTGCTTTGCTGAAATCTTGCCTCTTGTGGCTGTTGTTGCTATTGCCGGTTGGCAACGTGGAGAGTGTGTTGTAAATCTCTCTAGAGATTCTAGAGAAGACTTTGTACTCATCATTCTCATAGTGAAGTTGTGTGGACCGGCCGGTCCACAGCCATGGTTTTTTACTCCTCAAGTTGAGGAGGTTTTTCCACGTTAAATCCTGTGTCACTTGTGCATGTTGTTTGTGTTATTCCGCTGCTTACTTGTTGGTTGAAGCTGTCCTCAAAGTACATCACAAGTGAAGGGGGCTGTGTAGTGTGCATATTTGCCGTGTCGGTGAATTTGTGCAGTGCATCTTTGTTGTCCAGCCCCAACAGTATGCGCCCAGTCGGCTGTGAGATAGCTCCTCTGTGTAGGCTGCGGTGTGTTGCCGTGCCCAGGTATGTGCCTTGTAAAGTGAGGTCGTTGGTGGGGCCGAGGCGCCGTTCATGCGGCGGAGGCGTTTGTGCACCGAAAAATTGTGTGCTCCATCTTTCACCTTCGTTTGTGCGAGTGAGACAAAGTGAGCGGCAACAACATTTGGTATCATGAGCTTGGTGTCTTGTGCGTGCTTGCCGTGCCGGGGGCGTGGCAGCGATGGCGGCGCTCGCCGGTGGCTGCGCGGTGAAGCTCCGGGCCGTGTGTCGACTTGTGGGGGCGCGCGGCGCTGCGGCTGCCATGGCGGACGCTGAGGCGGTGAGCGGTGAGTCCATGGCATCTGGTGCAGTCGTGCTCGTCGGGTGCGCGGGACGTGCGGGACACACTGGTGCGGTCGGACTCGTTGGGCGCGTCGGGTGCGTGCGGGGCGTGCGGGGCGTAGAGGGACGCCAGGCGTGTGTCGCCGGCAGAGAAGGAGCTCGGCGTGTGTCGCCGGAGTCTTGACGGAGCACGGTGCGTCAGGTCGGGTCCACCGGCTGGGTCACGGCCGTGACAACGGCAACGACGCGAGCTGCATCATCTCCGGCGACGGTGGGCACACGGCACGTCGTAGCGGGCACGGAGGCGGCGGGCGGTGACGTTGTACATGCGGCGACCGCGGACGCCGCTGAGGCGCTGTGTGGTGGTGCAGCGACGCAGCACGGCGTAGCGGCATGAAGGCTGCAGCTGCCATGGAGTGGACGGCCGTCGAATGGCAACCATGGAGGTGCCACTGCGTGTAGAACCGCGCAGTTGCATCGGATGGAGGCATTCAAGACGATGGTCGATGGCCAGGCGGTCAAGATTAGGAGGAAAATTGTCAGCATTAATCTTGATCGCGGCCTCATGCAGCAACCTGGCCGAGTCACGTTCGTGCGTGAGTAGCGGCCGGGATTCCATCTACATGCATGGCTGGTTAGTTAGTGGGCTAGCTACAAGGCTGGGCGTGAGTGGTTCTAGTATGCATGCTAGATGAGTTGGTTAGTGCATGGAGGTGTGGCGTGCGTGCGTGCATGCGTGGGGTGTGTGGCCACTGGCCTGTGTGTGCAGTCAGGTATAAAAAGCCTCCCGTGATGTACTGTTTGCGGTGCGTCGGTATGAGCCGAGCCTAGAAGACAGAGATGAGATAGTCTCCCGGACCGTGGCATGCGACCGTGGCATGCGTCCGGTCGGCTGTGAGAGAGCTCCTCTGGGTAGGCTGCAGTGTGTTACCGCGCCCAGGTATGTGCCTAGTAAAGTGAGGCCGTTCGTGCGGTCAAAGCGCCGTTCGTGCGGCGGAGGCGTTTGTGTGCCGAAAAAATTATGTGCTTCATTTTTCACCTTCGTTTGTGCGAGTGAGAGAAAGTGAGCGGCAACAACATCCCCCGCCGCTGTCAGCTAAGTTTCCCGGCAGGCAACGGGGCCTTCTCGTCCTCCCGGCGACCCCGCTAGCAGCTTAGCAGTAGTTGTCCATCTTCTCCATCTAGTGCCGGGTCAAAGCGGGTCTTCCCGCGCCCGCCGAGAGGGACTGCGGCACGGCCAAGAGCTTTGCAGCCCAGGCAATTGACGAGACGAGTGGTTTGCAGCCCAGGCAATTGACGAGAGTGTCAGGACCAAGTGCAGCATTCAGTTATGTTCATGCAAAGGATGACCAGGATGCATGGAGAAGAAGTCAACGGCTCGCCTCTGCTCACCCTACTTAATTTGTAGTACATCTTTCAGTTATTTCTCTCTGTTTACCATCCGACTATTAATTAAATCAGAGCTTTTTTAGAGGTTATTAATTGAGAGATAGTTCATTATACAAGTCGGGAAGGGTGGTCCCTTGAGTGTTACAGCGACATAGACAAAGTTCACCTGTGACTCGTGGGCGCCAGACACATCAACAACGCCACGCAGGACGATCCACATGCTTTAGTCTAGCCTACAAAAGATGACGTCCGCCCTACCAAACTTCCAAAGAAGACAAAGAGAGGGGGTTGTGGAATCGATGACAACACAATTTCTCTGCTTTCAGAAGTGCCAGGTATAGAGAATGAAAAACTCTGGTATTCGTTTCTTTCCCTGTGCCTCCCATTCATACATGTTTTCTAGCATTGTGTTACTTTTCGAGCCACCATCGTCTCTCGTGTCTTTGTGTATTGAAACCGAGCTATTATTTCTTTTCCTGTCCGAAAAAAATGTATGAAAGGTTCAAGATAGAGATATCTGGAAGTGTAAACAGTGTATGTTCGTACGAGATATGATGAGCTTTCTTGCATGTAGATGCGGAGATGGGGCCAAATATATAGAAGGGAGAGTGCTATTTAGACATGTGAAGGTAGGTGGGAAAAGTAACAAGATGCGTTGGGTAGAGGTGGCGGTGTGGTCTATGTACTAGCATGCGATTTTCCTTTCATGACTACGCTTACCTATGAACGTAGTGTGATGGTGATGGAGGAACATGAGTTGTGTGAGCCGCGGCGGCTACCACCGCCTCCTGGGGTCCTGGCCATTGCTTTTCTCCTCGCTACTGTTTTTTTAGCAGACCTCGCCATTGTTGCTTTGGCATTTCAGTTCGCTCCTCTCGCTTCAGCTCTAGAATAGCCTCTTCACTTGGGCCTATTACTTGTATGGTGTCAAACACCCGACCTCGAGCTAGAGAAGAATGTCACTTGCCAGCAGAGGCGGAGGACGGAAAAAAATTAAGGTGTGGCGAAGTCTTAAGGAAAGAATTCTTTTGATGCAAATCGCAAGAGTCAATACACATTACAACCAAAAACCAAGTTCACTGAAAATCTAGGCATGTTTCAATAGGAAAACTACCTAAAACATACCAATAATGAAGCTTTCAATGGCGTCTAGAAGACCCAGACAATGGCAATGCCCTACCCTCATTTTGAAAATCTTGCTTAATTTTACCAAGATCTATACTTTTGAAGATCTCTCACTCAATGTAACAAACCATCAAGTCATTAAGCCAACCATCGGTCATCTTGCTGCGCAACTCAGTCTTGATGATTTTCATTGATGAGAAGGTCCTTTCAACAGTTGCCATCGCCACCGGTAGTAGCAATGCCAATTCAATGAGGCGATAAACAGTAGGAAACATGACATGCCTTTCAAGTTCAACCATCATTTTAGCTAGGCTTGCAATATCATGACAAGCTCTAAAGTCTTCAGTTCTTCTCATATGGATAATGAATAGACCAAGGTTATCTTCTATATGTTCACGTTCATAGTCAGAGAAATCATCATGATAAATCTCTGTGAGCCTAGCAAGCTTATTCAAGTTGAACCTAGAAAACGAGTTTCTTGGGTCAAGACAAGAGAAGTTCTGGAGCAGCTCTGAAGACACCTCATTAAAATCATCACATGCTGTTTTTGATATATTGTGGATGCTACATGGCCCACCAACATGTTTACGAAATGCCGCAACCGCATTTTCCAACAGTCAAAACCCAATTTGGAAAAGACAGCATGCCCAAATTTATCATCTATTCGGTCATGCTTAAAAAGATAGCAACAGAAGCAATAAGCCTTATGTGTTGTTACACTATATTCCAACCAATCAAAGCCTTATACCATTGTGGCCGGAAGCATCTTCCATCTCTATTTGGGGGGAAAGTGCAACTAGTTGGTTGAGTTGCACTCATTCATATATAAGCAAATCTAACATCATCTCTAATGTTGGGGGCAAAACTATCAAGTGGAATGCGAAGTCCTGGATCACCCTTTATGTAATCTTCACTAAAAATAGTTATACCTTCAATCCCATGAACTTCAACATTCTCTTCCACTGTAGCTTTGACGAAATTTGTAGTTTGTTCTTCCACTTGTTCGGTTGGCATCAAATTTTCATGATCTACTTCCATGGAAGTCACTTGATCTTGATGATTGACATTTGCTTAAATATTGACATTTTCACGGGTGCTTGGATTCGTTTTTGAGCTGCTGTCACAACCAATCACTTCAAAATATCTTTTCAAATCTGCAGTGACAAGATTAATATATCACTAAAATCTGCTGGATTGTAAGGCTTCAAGATCCTGTTCAAAATTGCTACAAAATTTCAGAAAAATGAGAAATTACCTCTTCCCCTTTTCTTTGAATTTGCTAGTCCCTTCCCCCTTCCTTCCATTTTCTGGCAATCTGGACAGAACAGCGCTGGTTCAGATAATGGAGAATTGGCAGAAGAAAAAACGCCAACACCCAACAAAGTTCAGAGTTCGGACCCTACACCCTAGGGATTACCGGAAAAATCCCCGACTCCGGCTCTCGCCGTCGCCCGCTGGAGCCGCTGGTGAAGCCGTCGCGGAGCGGCAGCTGCGGCCGCCGCCGGAGCCGCCGCTTGATGCGCCGCTGGAGGCCTGGAGCCGCCGCTTGCTGCGCCGCGGGAGGCCTGGAGCCGCCGCTGTACAGCAGTCCTCCAAGCCCCCAGCCCGTTGCCGCCGTCGACTGCCCGTCGTCGCGTCCGCCTGGTCCTCGCGACCTGGCCAGCCGCCGCCGCCGCGCTAGGTTTGGTCGCGTTTGGGTCTTGGTGAGTGTCGCGTTGGTGGGTCTGAGTGGGGTATGTCGAGGCTCTCGAGCGGTCGAGCCGATGTCCAGGTCAAAAGCGATAGATACATAGGTATAATTTTTTTTTGCCAAAAATCAAGGTATGGCGGGTGCCATACCCTGCCCACCGGAGCCCTCCGCCAGTGCTTGCCAGTCAAGCTAGAGACTCATGTTTGCTAATAGTCAAGAACTAAATATAAAGTAGTAAGTTGAGCGGCACGTGCGCTTTTTTTTCCTCCAAAAACACGTAGAAAATACGGGTAATATTTGAAAATCATGAACAAATTTCAAATTTCTAAAAAACTTTTAAAACATAAAAAAAATATTTAAAAAGTGAAGAAAATTTTGAAAAACATGAACAAACTTTTTAAAATATATTGAACATATTAATAATATACACTGAACAATTATAAAAATAAACAACCAACATTTATGTGATTCAGGCATGAAAATATATTTAAATACACATTAAAAAAATTTGTGACCTGCGCCGAATAGTTTTAAAATGCACGATGAAGAATTTTTAAAATGTTGAACATTTTTGTAATACAGGGTGAACATTTCCTTAAATATACCATAAACATTTTTGTATATATACATGCAATGGCCTTTGTATAATGCGCAAAGAAGGAAAAAAAATAAAAAATAAAAACAAGAGTAACAGAAACTGAAAAAAGAAAAAGAAAATAAAATAAAAAAGGAAACAGGGAAAAAGTCAAACTGCTTCGCGACCGCGGGCCGGCCCAAACCAAGGCGTCAGGACCTCAAGCGTCAGCGAAGTCGGCGTCAAATAGGGATAGGCCCTACACATACCTCTCCGCAGTTCCTCGTCTCGTCTCAGATGCCATTTGAAAAACCCAAAAGAATGTCGTTTCAAAAACAAATTGCCGGAACCCTCCCCCGCCGCTGTCACCTAAGATTACCGTCAGGTAACGGGGCCTTCCCCTCCTCCCGGCGACGCCACTAGCTACCTAGCAGCAGTATCTTGTGTTGTGTCAATGCGGGGCTTCCCGCACGCGCCGATATGGATGGCGGCGCATCCAAGAGCTTTTCAGCCCAGGCATTTGACGAGACAGAGTGTCAGGACCAAGTGCAGCATTCTATGCAATGGATGCCCAGAATGCATGGAAAAGAAGTCAACGGCTCGCCTCCACTCACCCTACTTAATTTGTAGTAAATCTTTCAGTGTTTTCTCTCTGTTTGCCATCCAACTATTAATTAAATCAGAGCATTTTTGCATGTTATTAATTCAGAGATAGTTCATTATACAAGTCAGGAAGGGTGGTCCCTTGAGTGTTTCCATCTTGTTTCTGGAGGTAAACATCAGTAAATTGACAAACAATCGTTTTCCTTCTTGACCAGTGTAGTCTCTAATATTCTGGCTGTGTGCATCTTAGTCATGCAAAGGCCGGGTGTTCCTCATCACGATTTGTATCATCTTGATGCTACATTTTTAGTTAATAAATACGCCCTTTATTGAAAAAAGAAGTCTTCTCATATTTAGGAAAATAATGTCTGAAAAAAATATTCAGGAAAAAAAAGGATTTATTCTCCTGTTGGTGAGCAAGTAAACTTGAAACATTTTTCTTGGCTACCTTGTACTCTACGCACACAATGTTGTAGACTGAACAATAGATCAATTTTCACGGCGTTATCTAACCAGGCGATGCTATTCATTCTGGAGTATATGATAATTCTAGTAAATGGTATTTGTGCCTTCAGCCTCTGTAAACGAAGATTTCTGTCTCAATTGTTGTTCCATATTTTTTGTGTGCTTATTGCTTAGACACTTAGGGATGTTCCATGCACATCTCGATTTTCTTCATGTGTAATAAGTTGTGATTTTTGTACCTATATGATTCACCTGTTTGATCCCTAACCCTCTTGTAACTTACATCCTAGATTAATACCCCCTTCGTTAAGCAACAAGCATCAAGTGCGCATAATTTGTTTCCTGGAGTGAGGTTGACAGGTTGTTTAATACTAGAAACTATCGAGATGGATGTTAATTTCTACTACTACTATATGTATGCACTTACAGTTTATCTCCTTTTCATCTCTAACAGCCAGGATTAAATGCTCTACACTTACAATCCATGCTGATGCTAGCTGCTCGTTTCCTATGCTTTTGACACATCTGCTGTGGGCTTCCTACCAGACACTCCGAGGCAAGGTCATTTACGATAACATCTTGTGTGTATTCTTCTGACAATGGTAACAAAATTTATATTTCGTTTTGAAGCATGGTGCGGCTATTGATAGGCCCATTTCAACAACCGGAATATGTGAATGAAGGCTTGATTTGAAGCATGGTGCGGCTATTCGGCTATCTCTCTAACAGATATATATATATATATATATATATATATATATATATATATATATATATATATATATATATATATATATATCATTATAAAATTAGTGCCACCTAACATGTTTGTGTTTATATCATATAATGCCCATTAATTAGTTCTACCTATTCTGACTCGTTCAAATTTGACCAAGAGATGTAATACACGAACTACTGCAACTTGCCTCTGCTCTTATATATTTCTATTTTTCCCTTCATGTAAAATACACATATTTGCACAGTTTTTTTCCCTTCTTCTCTCTACAGCTAGCCATGGCGAGTTGGCATCAAAAATTGAATACACCAACACGCATGCTCTTTTATTCCTTCTAGCTGTGCACGAGTACGCAGTAGAATAAGTGTCTCCCAAAGATAGTGGGAAATGGTCAGATTTCAAGTTTCTATTGCCACTAGTGTAGAAACTATATATGTAATCACGTCATTTGCTACATGCCGGCGACTTATGATAGTAGAAACATCAGCTAGTTTAGTTAATTAGGTGGATATTGATAGCTCCATTTCGACAACCAGAATATCTGAATAAAGACTTGACTTGACGCATGGTGTGGCTATTGGGTATCTCTAACAGGTGTATATCATTATATAATGCAATTAGTGCCACCTAACATGTCTATATTATGTCATATAATTCCCATTAGTGCTACCTATCTGACTCTTTCAAATTTGGCAAGAGATGTACTTCCTCCTTTACACAATGTAGTGCATATAGATTTTTTTTAAAGTCAAACTTTATAGACTTTGACCAAGTTTATAGAGAAAAACAATATATCCAGAATACGAAATACATATCTTTAGATACATCACAAGACATACTTTCATATTGCATATACTTGGTATTCCAGATATAAATAGTTTCTCTATAAACTTGGTCAAAGTTTGACTTTGTAAAAAAAATCTATATGCACTACATTATGGGAACCGAGGGAGTACTACACGAACTTGTACGAGTTGCCTCTATTCTTATATATTTCCATTTTTGCCTTCATGTAAAATATGGTTGTATTGCAACCTGCCGTATCATGAGAAAGAAATAGTGGGCAGCATAGTTGGTGAGTGAATTCTTTTCTTACATTCTGTCACATGGCTGGGATCCAGGTGGCATCCTAGTCCGATCAGGCTGACATGTGGTGGTCGCCTCGCTTGTTTAGACTAAAAGATAACTAAGTCGGATAACCCATGAAATAAAACACAAATATAATACAGGATAAAATGAGAAAAGTAAATGGTTGAAAGGTTAGGTTCAAGATGCTGACGTTGATGACTGAGCTACCAAATGCTAAGAAAGTTATGTATATTATTTTTATTGTGGGGTTGTTACGTGTATTAATTTGATGCCCACCATCATGTAAGTCTAAATTTGCTTGTCGAGATGGATGTCATGTAGTGACCACATGGTATATTTTCTCGATCATAAATGCTCGCAATCAGTTACCGGTCGCCTGTCAGCCGTACATATACTACTAGTGACGGGTTTTAGGTTTCTTTTAGCCCGTCAATGACGACCGATCACGCGGAATTGGTATTCTGCAGTTTAGGTACATGTATGCTATCGTAGTGGTTGGAGTGAGCTATGTTGATTGTCTAATGAAATCAGCAAGTTGCAAGCTAATAACAACGCCTCGCCGGGTGCGCTGCCAATTCGTTTGTTATCATATGGTTAAGGGAATCTTTATAGTAGTTGGGGTAAGATACTTTGGGTCGGCAGTTTTGGCCCCTACTGAAGACCCCTACTGAAGCCCCCTACTGAAGACCCAGCAAACTATACATTCCATTAAACTAGTTCAGTTTGCACTATAACACTAAGCGTGCATTGGGCCCCATCCTTCAGTTACAAACAAGTTGAGATCTACAATAATTGGAGGCAGGCTGTACGCTCCCTATAAGAGAAATAGTAGTGCAGGGCTCCAACCTACAATCATTGGTGTAGCCCTCTTTGCTGTGGCTGTCCACTCTCAACTCTGCTGTGTGAGACGCACGGTGCGGGCATCCAGAGATGGCGGAGACGGTGGTGAGCATGGCGAGGTCCATGGTGAGGGGCGCCATCAGTGTGGCCGCCTCTGCGGCGGCCGCCGAGGTGGGCCTCCTCCTCGGCGTCCAAAAGGATATCTGGTATGTATGTTAATTCGCGTCATAAGTAGCCGCTTCTTAATCATGTTCAGGTCAATCCTCCAAATTTTGTTTTATGTAGTGTATATTGTAATATATACTCTCAAAATATACCCAGCTAGCAGTCTCTTTGGTCGAAATTAGTGATTGAACTTCCACGTTAATTACCTATTACATTTGCTGTTGAATGGCACCGGTTAGCATTCTTGTTATTTTCTTCTCAACACTAGTTTGGTAGGTTCATCAAAGACGAGCTCGAGACGATGCAGGCATTCCTTGAGGTCGCTGAAGCAATAAAGAAGAAAGATGTGCTCTTGAAGGTGTGGGCAAAACAAGTAAGGGATCTGTCCTACAATATTGAAGATTGCCTCAGTGAGTTCATGGTGCATGTGGGAAGTCAAAGCTTCTTACGTCGGCTCATGAAGCTCAATGATCGTCACCGGATCGCCATACGGATCCGTGATCTGAAAGCAAGAGTTGAAGAAGTAAGCATCAGAAACACACGCTACAATTTGATCAAGACCGAGGCCTCAAACACCAATTGTGAGGTGGATTCTTACATGGAAGATGTTCGCAATCTCTCGGCTAGCAACATCGATGAAGCAGATCTTGTAGGCTTTTCTGAGCCTAGGGGGGAGATGATTAAGTTGATGGATTTCAAGACTCAAGATGATAGTGCCAAGGTGGCATTTGTTGTTGGCATGGGTGGTTTAGGAAAGACTACTCTTGCAAGGAAGACATTTGAAAGTAAGGAAGATATTATGAATAGTTTTTCTTGTCGTGCTTGGATTACAGTCTCACAGACATTTTCCAAGATAGAGATGCTGAAGGATATGATCACACAACTTTTCGGAAATGAAGAACTGAAGAAGCGGCTGAAGGAACTTGAGGGAAAGACGGTGCAAGTAGATGATCTCGCCGGCTACCTCAGGAAAATGCTACAGGAGAAGAGGTACTTTATTGTTCTTGATGACTTGTGGTCCATTGATGCATGGAGGTGGATCAAAGAAATTAGTTTTCCCAGTGGTAACATGAAAGGTAGTCGGATAATAGTAACAACAAGAGATATTGCCCTAGCCCAGGAGTATACTTCTGAATCAGTTATTTACCACCTTAAACACCTACAGGTAGATGAAGCCACAAATTTGCTACTCAAAAAGATTGGGAAAACACACAAAGAAATAGAGACTGATGAAAGGATGCGGAATGTGATTTTCAAAATAGTAAATAAGTGTGGTGGTTTACCATTGGCTACACTCACCATAGGAGGCTTGCTTGCTACCAAAGTGGTAGAAATGTGGGAGGGTATTTATGAGCAAATTCCCTTAGAGCTTGGGACTAACCCAAGCCTTGAAGCAATGAGGAGGATGGTTACTTTGAGTTACAACCACTTGCCATCTCATCTTAAATCATGCTTTCTATACTTAAGCATCTTTCCTGAGGATTTTGAAATCAAGAGAAATCGTTTGGTCGATAGATGGATAGCAGAGGGGTTTATTAGAGCTAGTGGTGGAATGAATGTTGAGGATGTTGGAATACGTTATTTCGCTGAACTAATCAACCGAAATATGATTCTACCATCAAAAGTGAACATTGAAGGAATTGTTAAGAGTTGTCGGGTGCATGATGTCATGCGGGATGTCATGGTCTCGATTTCTAGAGAAGAAACCTTTGTGTTCCTGGCAGGCGATGGTAAAGTTGTTGAAGTAGAGGGGAACTTCCGCCATGTAGCATACCATGGCAGCAAGTACCAAAATATTGGCATGGATTGGAGCCATGTTCGGTCATTAACAATATTTAGTGAGATACCCATGGAGCCCTCATTTTCATTTTGTTCAATCAAAATGAGGATGCTTAGAGCCTTGGATCTAGAGGATGCACAGTTTATAATAAGACAAAAAGATATCAACAAAATTGGGTTATTCTGCCATTTGAAATATGTGAGATTTCCAAGAGATTCATATATATATGCACTTCCGAAGTCTATACAGAGATTAAAAGGATTGCAGAACCTGGAGATCAGAAACAGTCATATTACAGCACTACCAACTGAGATCAGTGAACTCCATAGTCTCCGCAGCCTTCGTTGTAGCAGACAGGATTCGTATGATCATTTTGATATAGAACACCCCATGCGATGTTTGAGGAACACATTGCACCTGCCCATGCTATGCACACCATTAGTTGATCATGATTATCGGCTTGAAGTAACTGCTGAGCTACATAAGGCATACTCTAGCCGTTTGGCCAAGACAGAAGGTGTGAGGGTTCCAAGAGGGATCGGTAAACTGACGGAGCTACATACACTAGAGGTGGTGGACATC
Organism: Triticum timopheevii; assembly: GCA_963921465.1. NCBI lineage: Eukaryota > Viridiplantae > Streptophyta > Magnoliopsida > Poales > Poaceae > Triticum > Triticum timopheevii. The sequence goes on from OY997274.1 coordinate 19,577,590, forward strand.
AAACAAACTGGCAAGAAAGCAGTAAAAGAGCTGGCTGAGCTTATTCAACTTAGAAAACTAAGCGTCGTAACAGGAAGGTTTGCCGAGCAAAAACGCAAGATATTATATCTCTGTGCCGCCATTGAGAAGCTCTCTTCCTTGTGCTCTCTTAGTGTACATGCTCGCTATGATGGAACACTTGAGTGGTTGCATAAGGTTTCGTCCCCTCCTCCCCTGCTAAAGACCTTGAAATTGTACGGAGATCTTGAAGAGATGCCTGAGTGGGTTGGAAGTCTGAAGCATCTGGTGAGGGTTTACTTTGGGGGGAGCTGCATAAATGAAGATAAAATCATGGAAATGCTAGGGAAGCTGCCCAATCTCATGGTGCTTAATCTTAGAGGGAAGGCTCGTGATGAGAAGAAGTTGGTATTTAGAGCGAAATCATTTCAAAATCTGAAGAAACTCTGGATTTCATTTACGAGTGAACTGAGGGAGGTGAGATTCCAGAAGGGAGCATTGCCCCAGATGCAAAATCTAGAATTCTCTGCAGTCAATTTGGAATCAGGGATTATTGGTATCAAGCACCTCCCACTGCTCAAGCAGATTTCACTTGGTTACGATGGCAGAGTGGCGAGACTTGGTATGCTACAAGCTGAAGTGGACACACATCCCAACCATCCTCTGCTGCAACTCGAACAAGACCACAGCGAGCATGACTTGGGGGATGTCGTCCAAGGACCTGATGTTGCAGAAATAGAGGAGGAAGAGGAACCATCCCTCCTCCTGGAGACTTGCACGGTGGGGGAGAGCTCACAATCAGAAGTGGCGGCAATGCCGACGACGAACATCATCGGGTCAGATAATTAGCTTCTTTTATTGTCTGGTGGATGTTAGAATTGCTGCTGCTACTACACGTGCTGATTGTAACTTACAATCTTCATCTCTTTCTTTTGTCTCCAACAGCCATGATGATCTGCTCTACACTTACAATTCATGCTGATGCTGCTCGCCTCTTTGTAAATGGTGATGGTCTCGTCTCGTCTCTGTTTCATACGTAGGCTCACCTCTTGCTGGTGCCTGCTTCTACCACCATGCTGGTACCTTCCGCTCACCTCTTCCTGTTTTTGTTTGCTGAACACATCAAGTGTTCGTCAGAACGCCTCTCTACTGCTACTTCCTCTGCTTCTATTCATTAGCAGTCGTGCCTGAAACAATATAAATGCACAAACATATTTGCTAGCTGTCGTGAAATTCTTTTAGATAGACTCTGGCCGTTAGAAACATGGGTGTGTGAAATTAAACCCTCCTGTTTTGTATGTGAAATTTGAGGAAGCTAACTCTGCAGGACACTAGACTTTCTCAACATGGGACAGGCCAACACATAATGCAGCTTTGACTTATGGTACACTGTCTGATTGGTCCGAAATTTGCTGAAGATTACAGCTAGTAAGGAGCAACCGGAGGAAGGTAAACCCTGATGCTTCCTGACATTAATTTCAGTGAACATGCTAGAATGAAATTAGTGTTCCTTCAAAACGGGGGCTTTTTCCAAACTTCAGATGCCTTTATATCTACAAGCCCAGGAGATGAGATTTGATCAGCAGGGCGCCTCTTGCAGCTAAAGTCAACAAACGTCCCAACATCCAGTACTTGACAAGGACAGTGAATGTTCTGAGGTCAAGTTGGAAGCCAAGGGATTGATCCCTTCCCAGAGCCAGCCAAAAGCTAGCGGTTCCTCGAGCCCTCGACACTCCATGCACATCTGAAGTGTGGAGTGGACTGAGGTCATACTCATGACTGGTCAGTTCAGCAACAACTCCTTTTATAAGTATCCTTTTACATGTTCAACATATACTTGCAATTTCTGATATTGGAACACGTACATTCAGAATGGAGAAGTGGAAGATCTAATGGGCTATATATCACAAGAAGCTGCCATTCGATTTCCCCAGTTTGCATCCTGCTGCTGGCCTCTGAAAAATACTCCCTGGTTAGACCATGTGGAAACTGCCAGCCCTGATCCCTCAACTAGCTGGCAGTCGATTCTTACCATAACCTGGATCAACTTTGAGGAGAGCGTGCAATTGTCAATACAGATTTTGTTTCTGTGCAGTCTCTGTTTCTTTTCTCTTTCTTTAGACGAGTACAACTCTGTGGTTTTCCGTTACTTTCACTTCGCAAACTGTCTGTACTCTGTACTCTGCCGGCCCTGTTTTTGTTTATCTGTACTCTGTCTTTGTTGCTGCCAAAGTATGTATGCTTCTTTATGAATCAAGAATGCGAATGCATATCGCCATCCATGTTCCGCAGATTGATTCGATGAAACACGCGTGCTATGCCTGCACTCAGTCATTCACATGTAGCCTTTTCTAAAAAAAAAAATACTAACATCAGATGATATGCTGAAGATGGTGCATAGGCTTTGTGGTTTTCCGTTGCTTTCACTTCGCAAACTGCAGTTCCTCAGCACAAGGTCTTATGCTCTTATACAGTTATTTTTACTCCCTGAATAATATGCACTACAGAGCCTTCAATCATCATTTCATCCTGAATAGGAGGCAGAGCAAACATGTATGCATGATGTGGGTACAGTTTTCAGTAGAGGCTTGCTCTGTTTGCTGCTGCTGCTAGTACACATATGTGTGTGTGTGTGTCTCGCAAACTGAACTGGTTTGATGAAAGAGGTACACGCAGGAGCAGGGCCGCGCGTGCTCTGTTTTACAGTTATAGGCAGACCATTTTAGTCCCATCACTCGAGGAACAGAAGAAAAAGGTATCGATCAAGTGTGAAATAAGATGTGTCAACAAAAGGAAGGAATCTGTTCCATGCAATATGCAGGAAGCCTTGAGCGCTACAGAAAGGAATTTTTTCCATGGTTGCATTAAGCGGCATTAAAATAAACGATAAGTTGTTCAGTTTCTTTAAAATTTTAGTTCAGGTAAGAACGCTGTCTGTGACTAGCAAGTAGAAGACTGAACATAAGATTAACACAGACGCCAGAGAGGGTTTGATCTCGACGGGGGAAGGCATAGACGCTGGTTTGCCTCTGGGCGGTGTGCGCGATGGTGATGGAGGAATCTGAGCCGTAAGGGACGGCGGCCGCGAGAAAGCGCCAGCCGTCTCCAGGCCATTGCTCTTCTCCTTGCTGTTGTTTTCCCTTCCCGAATTTAGCTACACACACCTCGCACTTGGGGCCATATCCCGTCGTCTCCCCGGTCCAACTCTTACTAGGGACAGAACTCCCAACGCTGCCTTAAAGTCCCGGCAGGCAATGGAGGCTTTCTCCTGCCGTTGATGAAGCCAGCTACCACTGAGCAGCTTCCGGTGCATCTTCTTACCGAAAAAGGGTTTCCCCCCGCTTTATAAATAAAGCAACTTCCACCAATCACACGGTAACTGCTGGGGCGCACAGCACATCAAGCCCAAAAGAGAAAGAAGAAGAACAAAATGCCAACAACGGCAACTCGGCAAAGCTAAGATGATCCGCCACCGCTGCGCCCTCCGGATTCGTCCCACCACACACCAAGGCTCCGAATCGCCGCGTAACCAAGCAGCACCTCCAAGAAGGGGTGCGACGTCGACGACGCTGCTGCCCGGACATGTCCTACGATTTCCCCCGGCACGCGGAGAGGAGTGGAGGATGGGTAACACCTACGCCCCTCAGGAAGGAAAGGCGACGCCCGCAGGCGACACCGCGTCGGCGCCGGAAGAACCGGCCGGGATTTCTCCCGCATCCCAACCACCACTATCCGTCCGATCCGGAGCCAACCAGCCAGCCAACCACCAACCAGCATACGCCACCACGGTCTTGAAGTCATCCATGCCGCCTCATTGAGACCGCCATCACGAGGCCTAGAGGATGGAGAGAGGAGCGCCAGAAATCGGGAGGGGCAGCACCGGAGCAGCGCCGGAGGGAAACCACCTCCACCACCATTGTGCGGGAGGCCTGTGCCTCCAGCACCGTCGCGGTTGCCGACCGGACGTGGCCGCAATGGCACACCAGGCCACCCCAGGCCCGGCCAGGCCCATCTCAGGCCCGCAAAGCCGCTGCCGCCCCGCTGCAGCAAGCCGCGACGGTGCCGCCCCCACCCAGCCTTCCTACGCCCGAACCGCACCTCCAGGGGGCTCCGCCGTCGATGAGAAGCCGCCAGCCCGCCGCGGCCCAGATGGGCCCGAAGGGGCCCAGATTTGGGCCGAGCAGGCGCCGCCACCCCGCACCACCGCGCAGCCAGCCTCCCACGCCTGCGCCAGGTTGCCCCGCCGCCGCGCCGGACCGCCGCCGCCTGAACACACCACTAGGAAACGCGCCGCCCCGCGCAGGTCGCCTCCGGGAGGGGAAAAGCAGGGGCCGCCGCCACCGGCACCGCACGCCAATGGCGGCGGGGAGGTGGCGGGGGAAGGCCTCTGGAGAAGGGGGACGGAAGCGCGGCCGGCCACCCGCGGGGAGGCAGCGCGGTCGCGAGAGAGGAAAGCTAATTATCTTCTTGCGCCGAAGAACGTCGTCAGGCCAGCTAATTAACTTCTCTCTTCTCTGTAATTTGGTCAGTACTGGAAAACTGCATCGACTAATATGGATGTTAGTTCATCTCGTTTTTCATCACTAGCAGCCAACATGATCTGCTCTTACGTTGTAATAATTGGAATTCTAGCCCATGTGGACATATGAACTGAAAAAGACAAATGGGGTATCATGCATGACCATGGTGAACCACAACTGTTAACCCCGCATTTTCTGCAAGCATCATGTACTAGGAACGCGTTACAGAACACATATAGTGATCAGCACTCAGAAAAGTAACGGAACCAACATCATGATTTGTTTCGGAATTGATTGGGTTTATAAATAGCCTGACACTTGAGACATGCCACTAGATACATTACATATGGAGAACACAACTGTTGTACATACCAATTCATACAATATAATTTCATCACGACTTACAACACTCTTGGATCGAACACATACATGATTATTATCATTCTTTTTTCTGCGAGAGGATTATTATCATTCATAACATATAACAATACTTAAGTTTTTACCAATTTTCCTCTTCAGATTGGCCCATCTCAGTACCACTGCCACATAAATCCTGTTTTGCAGCCCTTCGATAAATCTGAAATAAGCAGTTCTCCATCTTTTTTTAAACAGCATCACACAGAAGACCACCCAAAGGCCAAGGACATACCCAACAGCCAAACCAAGGTAAAGGGATACAGTGGCGGAGCTAGCCGAAGATCACTGTGGGGGGGGGGGGGGGGGGGGGGGGGGGCAAATGCTAATAAATGTCTAATCTATGCCTCCCTAAATAAATTTTCTTCAGGTATTTATCAAAGGCTGGGGGGGGGGGGGGGGGGGGGGGGGGCGTGGCCCCCCCTGGCCCCAACATAGCTCCGCCATTATTGAAGGGATATATCCTCCGATCCATCTCCATGATCTACATGTGTAGGTCGACTTGAACTATTTCCTGTACAGTTGTTCGTCAAGGGGTAACCACATAAACCAATGTTCCCAATGTAGTCAGATGCGTCAAAAGTCTGGAGTTGATTTCCAATTGGTATCTTTCCGGAAAGATTGTTGTATGACAGGTTCATATGGCTCAAAGAGGTAAGAGCAGTCATGCTTGAAGGGATCTCTCCTGAAAGTTCATTGTTTGACAGGTCAAGAGATTCCAATTGCTTGAGCTCACCAATTTTTTCTGGGATTGCACCACTTAAGCTGTTCAATGACAAGTTCAGACTTATTAATCCAATAAGACCACCAATATCTCGAGGGATCACTCCGGTTAAACTGTTACATGACAAATCAAGAACCACCATGTCTGAGATATAGATAAATACAAGTTGTTGCCCTTTTGTAAGAACAGATAATGTTTCCCCGAAAGAAATAGAGAGATATACTGAGTTGTACAGATGAGCCCCTTGTCTATTACTGAAGGCATAATAAAGAAAATCACTATGTCCAGAAGTGCGGGCCATTGCACTCAAGTTAACTAATGAGTTCGGCACGCTTCCTGAGAAGTTGTTGTGTGCAAGATCTAAAAACTGTAGCTCTCGAATCTTTCCAATTTCAATGGGAATCTGGCCAGAAAACATATTGTACCGCAGACAAGTTCGGTAACTTCACCCCCATCCAGACAGGTAGGTCTCCGGAGAATATGTTATATGAAAGATCAACAAAAACAAGGTTGGGGCAGCTTTGAAAGACTCTTGGTAACTCTCCTGAGAGGTTGTTGGTATGCAAATTTACCACATTAAGACTATGCATGGGTGGGTTAGAATCCTGTTCGCAACTTGTAACTTCTTCTGTCAGCTTGTTCCCTGATAGATCTAGCAGAGCCAACTGTGTCAATGAGCATAACGAAGATAGAATGGGGCCTGGTATTGAATTGTTATAAATACTAATATACTGCAACAACGGGGCTCCGAAATCTGATGGCAACGACCCCGATAAAGAGTTTACTGACAAGTGCATGCCTTTAATATTTCTTGGGAATTTTGGAACTGCGCCAGTAATTCTGTTGTTGGACAGAGCCATTGTTTCTGCTGCCATAAATTGCAGTGTTGCTGGTAGTGCGCCAGTTATCTGATTTTTGGATAGATCCACCACTTCTGGCCTTGAAAAGGCAACCCAAAACCAATCTGGGATTGTAGTTATGGACTTATGGTTGTATTTGCAATCAATAGGATCCCAAGGCTTGTCTGTGATCTAAGCCATGACGGGAATGCTGGTCCTAGCTGCAAACCTTCTAAGGTAACTACTTGTAGTTTGAATGGAGGAACCCAATTCGGACTGACCTTGATCTGAAGAAGTGTGTGGCCCAAACTTAAGATCTTCAAATTTGTAAGGCTTCTTAGGTGATCTTCAGTAACTACGCCATGTAGCTCGTTTCTTTCTAAGTCCAAAATAAGCAACTCGGTGAGTGACCATATCCATTTGGGTATAGGGCCTGTATGCTTATTTTGAGGTAGGGCCAAGCAGGTCAGGTTTGTAACCGCTCCATCGCCCCACCTAGCATATTATCTCCCAAGTCCAACACTTGCATCTTGTTCAAAGTACAGTTTGGTAACCGCTCCATCAACTCTGAGATATCCCCTGAGGTGTTGCTGCCTGACAATTCTAGTATCTTCAGGTTGCATAGATTTTTGAAATTTGATGGTATCATATTGGACATAAGATTATTCCCCCCGAAATAAACTTCCTCGAGAGAGGCCATATTACCAATATATTCAGGAATACGACCATAGAAGTGACAACGAAACAAGTTCAGAGAAGTGAGGGACGTTGAGTTCCAAAACCAGTGTGGAGCAATGGTGGTGTTAAAGTAGTTCTGTGAAATGTCAAGCACCTCGAGTGCGGTAAGATTGGATTGACCAAGGACAGAAATTGTGCTTCTTAGGCATGTGTACTTTAGGTAAAGGTTGCTAAGATTTGGAATCCTGTTAATTTCATGGACCCAGTCTAGTGCAGTAGTAAGGTTAATATAGCTCAAGTCGAGGTGCTTCAGTGATGATAGGTGTGATAAGAGTGAATAGCAAAAAACTACCACATTACGGGTGATTGTTCCAAAAAACTACCTTTTTTTAATCTTTTCAAAAAGCTACCACAAAATTGTTCTGCTGTTCCGAAGATCACTTGAGTACAATAGGTTATAGCTATTCACTCGTGTTTTGGTTTCACTCTCGGGGTCCCAACATGAATGGACTGCTTTGCAAGGCCATGCGTCGAACTTCGAAGCACACAATCTTGCAGATTTTTCCATCTCTATTGATCAGGGTCGCCACTTGCGGCTTGCTACTCCTCATGACGCTCTTTCTATCCCTATGAACATATCTCTTGATCAATAAAGTTTTGGCAAGACCCTAAAAAAAACTGCAAACTGGGACCGGATGTAGGCCACCAACAACATCATGTTGTGCAAGGGGGCGAGGAGCAGAGCTTGACGGCAAGATATCAAGGAAGGGCCATGCCGCTGTTGCCGGCCGTGCCAGGGTTTGCTACTGCGGCAACCTCATGGTAGAATTTTTTTAGTGTCCAGATGAAAATATTTATTCCAGTCATGCCACCTGAACCGAATCAATGCTATAGCCAACATCTTTCTATCCCTCGGCGGCTGAAAAAACAACTGAGAAGAAGCTCCTTGATTTGTCCTCTCTTCTTCTTATACATCATTTTTTTTACATGAGCCGAAGATCTATATTAATCAAACATCAACATCATAAGAAAATCCATAAAAGATTAGGAAAATACAATTCATTCCTTAGAGCAAACATCTCCACACCCTCCATTCTGTTTCCTACCAAAACCTGGATTCAATGTAAAAGAGTTTAGAAGAGCAAGGCAAGAGCAAACATATGTTACTTTAGAAAACTTCTCATGCATCTTATTATCTCCATTTAGAAGGAGAATAAGCAAGCTACAGATAGATGCATGGAACAAACATAACACAAAACTACAAGGTCAGGCACATGGCATTTATTTTAGGATGTAAACCCCTGTTTCTTTTATCCGAAATGGAATTAAGTACGCAACAAGGTTCAATAGAAGCAACAATAGGTAGCATAAGTTTCTGACTCCTGCAGAACAGGATGGCAAATACGCAATTTTAAAGTCTTCATCAATCTCCCGACATAGCATCTACCCCTGGAGCGACTGAACACAAACATCAAGTTCCCCTGTGTAGGCAGGTACATGGAGATAACCGCTCAGCACAATCTCATACCCAAGATGTATAGGATGTCGTACTGCGAGCAAGATGGGTGTTGATCATCACAAAACAAGGTTTAGGCACCCACTCCCCATCTTGTTCACCATATGCTGGGTATGAAAATACTCGGCCATTTTGATCCAACTGGTAGACCTGGCCACCCTTCAACCCTATCCGCTCTGGGTTCACCAACAGACGTGGCTGACCAATAGGTTTCTCGCCGAAGAAGAATGCCCACTTCGACAAGCCTCCATCTGCCACCCTCACGTACTTTGCAGGTTCAGTCGAAAAGTCGATGGAGAAGGCTTTCTCATTACCACCAAGTAGGAGAATCATATCTTCACAAACCACCAACTTTCGAGAAAGCTTGGATGGGTCTATATTATCGCTGCAAGCTACTCTTAGTACCTCAACATGAAACTCAGGTGCCAAATGCACGATGTACAGCTTTTGATGTATCCTCGCAATGACCCGCCCTTTGAAGGACACCATCTCATGAATCAAATGTGCGTTTAAAAAGTCGCAGTGCAACCATGAGGGGCTCCCAACTCGCCAAGCGTAAAGGCAGTGTGGGCTGCTGACAAATAGATATGAATCCGGCGACGCTTCTGGAGATACGAATGTTCTATAGCAGAGCTGAATCGATGGGCAAGGTGGAGCTGCAACCGTGGTGCCAGTGAGCACGTCCATAATTACATGGGATCTGCCGGAGGAGAAGATAGCATGACCGTAAGAACATTTCAGAATTTCCATTATGTCCAAAATATTTGGGAGGCTCAACCGACGCAATGGAGTTCTTGGATAGGCAAGATCAATAAGCTCCCATGTGTTTCCAGTGTTGCAGCCAGCTGGGCTCGTTTGGTCGGCACAGTTCCGGAAAATAACAGGTGGGAATATCATGTCTAAGGCAGGCTTCATTGACATGAACGCGGCACGCCAACTGGGGCAGGTGGCAATGAATGCAAGAAGGTCACGGCTTGAGCCCAACAGGACCATGATGGAACACAATAGCACATCTGGCAAGTCTGCCCAACCTTGGGGTCCAAACATGACGCAGAGCGTCGACATGGTGGTGTTGGAGATCAAGATCCGGTTGATGTTCTGCATAGTGTCAACTTCAATGTCTGCATCAAGAATTATGAATTTAAGGACAACAGTTATATCAATTGACTTAAGTTAAGTATATTATATTGCGATCACTATTTTCATCCACCTAGTACTAGTACAACCACTGATTACTATAGTAACATAGTTAAAATGTTTGCAGAAACTAGAAACATAATACACAGTAGAGTAAATACAAAAGTATTGACTCCCAAATATGAAAGCGTGGAAAAATCATGATAATTTTCATCGACATTTGAGAGACAGAAAAGGCAAGCGTTGAATCTTTCTTGCCACAGAACAACCATGAAGGAAATCTAGAAATTTGAGGTTGTTTAACACTAGTAGAAGTAAAATTGCAACTCAATTATCAACTATTTTCTACATGAATTTCCCCTAAAATAACAAAAAGGAAAAACAGATAAGTCCTCCGTCCCACCATCTCCGTCGCTAACAAAAAGTGAGGACACAATGGTGGAGGCCATGCGCCGCAGCTACCTTCTCCGACGCTAGTCACCGCAAGACGTGGAAGCTAGAGACATCTGCTCTGCTCCCTCGGTCACTATGCTGACTCCAGATCTGGATGGAACTGGGCCTCCTTTGTCGTTTTGGCTGTAAGGTGCCTTGGCAGCATCCTAGCATTTTGTTCCTCTTAGACGGGGCTTGATCGCCTTATGCCGCCTTAAAAACCTTGGGCTCTACATCTACAGAGAACCGGACATCCTGGCTTATGGCAATTTCAGATCTGGATGGAACCAGGCCTACTGGTTCACAGTTGCCTTAATGCTATCATCACAATTATCATCTACCGGTCGGCTGTGGGTGGTTTAGTGCGGTCAGCGCAAATGAGCGGGTTTGTCTCGTGCGTGCTTTATGTAGTATGAAGGCATACTTTGTCAAACTTGTCAAATTTGTAGTGATTTTTCTTGCTGTCGACAACTTTCCGATGCTCATCTGAGGTGAAGAAAGTATAGAACTAAGAAAAATGATAGACCTTAAATGAGCCATGTTAGGAAAGAGCAACATTGATCAATGTCCTAGATATTTCAGAAATAACCATCTGAGTTTGTTTTGCATGCCTATATTAAGGAGATGGATAATTGTTCTGCGGACAGAAATTTCCACAACAAGACTAGAAGAAGCAAAAGGTCACGAGAAATTAGCATTTTTTGTGAAAGAAAAGAATATTTGTAACGACTTAAGGAAGAAAAACGATGGCATACAGAACAGGCCAACAATCATGGTTTCACTGCTATCTTCCGCATCACAAGTTGAGTAGGAGATTATTACCTCGCCAGCAGACGGAACTGAATCAATAATGCAGCTGGGATGATGGATCACGGAACAGAATCAATAATGCATTGATTGCAGCAACAGTCGACGCATACACAGAACCGTATTGTCAAATGTCAGCCTCTCACTGTAGAAAACAAAGAAGAATAGCCTCAGGGAATTGGAATATCATGTATCATTTTAACACTGTACCGTGAGGTAACAATACTGAACCAAATGTCCCAGCTAGCTTAACTCTAATGGAGTTCAGCTTACAAACTAAACAACTAGAACACCAATAAGAACCAGCATAAGATCAGCAATGGACGAACAAAAGCTAATTAACCTTGCTCATGGGCAAAATAGGCTGTGCACGTGAACATGACAGAGACAACTAAATAGGGGGTACAAGAAGTCTATGCCACTGCGACAAATAAATCAGGTCATGCTGCTCAGTACTTCCAACTTGTTTTTTTTTTTTACATATGTTACAACATCCATGAGAAATGTTTATACATATCAGAAAAGTTAATCATTAAAAATTGGTCGAAAACAACCATCAATTATTCAATATGTCAAAGACAAACATGCCAGAGTTGCAATAAAATTCTCTTGTCGCAATAAACGACTAAACTATTATTGTACCAAACAACATAACCAGTGGGGCGACTACAAAAAATAAGTTGGGCGGCCCAAACAGCACAAATATTTTCAAATTCTGTACCATATACATTTATATGCTATCAAAATACCAAACGTGCTACAAAATTGTCAGTAAACAACATTTGAGTACATTGTTAGATAGTAAACAACAACACTGCGTTTGATGTGAACTTGTAAACTCTAAAGGTGGCATTTGTTGTGAACTTGTAAACAACAATGCCTTGCACAGTATAAAACTATAAAAGGTAAAGAACAAGATCTTGAGTGGATTATTTATGCTAATTGGGGATTTAGGGGATGATTCAGTGAATAATGACCTAAGTGGAATTTAGGGGAATAAAACTGGGAATGATCAAATCAATTTGACTGTGAAGCTTGCAGGGATTGAGATAAGTAGTGATTCTGATGGATTGAGAGAAGGCACTGGCCAGCTGGGTGTCCTGGTCGCCGGCTCACCGCTGCGTGGCCGTGTGATCGGCTGACAAGCTGTGTGCCGGTGGGTGGTGTCTGATTGGACGCCCTCTGGGACTTTGGGAGGCACTGATGTGCGTGATGCTCCGGCAGCTGATGTGTCCTCGTTGCCACCCGGCCAGACTCTAAGCTCTGTATCACTGCGAATGCTATGATTTTTTTGAGGCGACACTGCAAATTCTATGAGTGCGAGGCTGCTGCGTTCCTACTCTGTATTGGTGTCGGTCAGTGTTGCGGGTTGCAGTAGTGAACTAGTGATGGTCTGGGCTATATATAACTTTATTTTGTTCCAGCCTTGGGCAGGCCACGGCCCAATCGGCCTTGACAAAGCTCCGCCGGTGAACATAACTGGTGATAAAAGAATGACTATTTATAAAAGCCATTAGAAAAAACATATATTAATGAAACAAAGCGACAAGTTACATACAAACAAAAGATGAAATGAAAACAGCATCAGAGTTAAAAATAGGAAAAAGAAATCTGGAAATAAGACGAAACAGGAAGCCAAAATGAAAGTAAACAATAACAGAAAAAAGAAAAGAAAAGAAAATTGATCCATAGGGTTCGCTATTTCTCTTGCTAGTCGTCTTGCATACCGACTGTATGCGCGGTGACCAACGGATTTCTCCGGTCAACCTTGCTTCCTCACCACAAGAACACAAAGTAATGTGCAAAAGTCAAAACACTGCCCCGTTGGCCCAAATCACTGTCCTTAGGCGGAGATAATGATTTACTGCCCCAACGCAAGCACCAACTCACTAAGGTCCAAAACCCAAAAATCACTTTTGATTTTTGTTTTGGAAATTCGAAAATTAGATATACAGTTATAAATCGTGTTTAACGAACATATATATCTGTACGGAAAATCTACTCCTAATGCCATAGAATATATTTTTTAAATAATAATATCCCGGTGCTTCCGGCCCCCCGTTGCGGCCGGTCTTGTCTAATTACTTCAACGAGATGGATCTTGGCTACGGATTTCAAAAATCTCCAGACGGGTGAGTGGGTGCGTGAGAGGACGAATCCTACCTAGGGTTCTTGCGCTTGTGCGGAGGGGATGGGAGAAAAGGAAGCATTCGGCTGAGCCAGTGAGGACGCCAGGCATAAATACCTGACGACAAAGAGAAGGAGAGACGCCGATGATGGCGTCGGCGCGGCAAGCGGCGGCGGTCCCCGACGACTGCGCCGCACTCTCTTTGCTGGCAGGGTAGGGCAGGGCAGCACGTGGAGGCAAAGTGGGCATGTGCTGAAGGCCTGAAGCGGACAGCTTGAGTTGGGCCTGGGCCTCATCGGTGCTACCAAGTTAAGGCAAGCCCGCACCGTTTTAGTGTGACTGCTGGTTTTTTTCGTTTTTTGTCTTTCCTTCTTTCCTACTATAGTTTTTCTGCTGGTTTGTTTTCATTTTTGTTCTATTCTGGATTTCTTGTGGATATTTTTTAGTATCGTTTCACTTTTTACTTTATTTTTTATATATTTTCTGCCTAAATTAATATTGTACATGTAATGTGTTGCTCTTTTGTGTGTGAAAAGGATCTAAAATATTATAAAAGTTTAGCAGATGTACACAGTGTCCTCAACATAGTAAAAAAATTGATTTACGCGCCTAGACCATGGAACAACCACTACCGTCACGAGCAGTCGAGGCACCGCTATCGTCATTCTCCTATTGGAGCAGACATAATCTTACCAATGACAACCAGAAAGTCTTCGTGCACGTGCCCCTAAGGACCAGCCTCCTAGAACTGCAGTCATCGCTGTTGAATCCTTGAATGGGTCAGATGCATTTGACACCATATGTCGCCATCGTGAACACAGGTGAGAAACGCTTACTTCGTCACCCCGAGGACACAGCAGAAATCTATGCCAGAGCTCCATCAAATACGTTCTAATATACGAACTTCAGGAGAACCGGAGCTCGGAAGACCAACTCAAAGGTGAGACGCCGCCATCCGCCTAAACGTCGTCCCTGTGAGAACAAAAAACTTAAACTACTAGCCGAAGCCAAGACATCGGGATTACCCTTCCGTCATCGACCGCCGGGGCGGCAAGTAAAAGGGCAGAGAATCCACGAGCTGGCCGACGGAGCTGGAAGCGATTAGATCTATAGCCGCGGCTGCCACTTGCGTGGAGCACAGAAAAAGATAGTCGTTCAACATGTTGCTCTTACATACTAGTTTCTTCAAATACATTGACATTCTCATTGATCGGATTGTACTTCTGCTTATTGTGTAGGCTTGCATTAACAACCTACCTCATTTTTCAGTTCTTTCTTCCGATTTGCCTTTTGTGTGTGTGTGCGCACGCGGGTGAAAATGCTCCATAGCATGGACTGTACCTCCTCAACATTGTCCGTACCTTGCGGACAACCTGATTTCACCAAATTGTTGGTGTCATTGGCTCAAAACAGATTTTGTTATATCCGTCGGTGGAGCAACCATGTTGTGCCATCCTATTAAGGAATTTTAATTGATGCTTAGTGATCACTCTGAGAGAAAATTATCTCTTCAATATTCGGTGTCTCGAAATAGATCAAATTGACAATTATATTTGAGATGTTCATATGGGCATATTATCTTCTCCTATCGGGAGAACTGCGTCCCAACTAATTTCTACACTCGTACTAAGGAGAAGCCTCCTAACATCAAATCCAACATGAGCTCGGAATCTAGTGAGGAATACTTATGGCTCCACTCAATTCACCCAATTCGTGCCCCCTCCATTTCTCGAAAAATTATCATGTTCCAGTGGTAGGTGGAACAAACTCCTCATCATGAGCATGCTCATGGGCTCGGTGGTAAATGCATTATGCAGATTGTGCTTTCCAATGGTCATATTTTTTTCCCTGATTTTTCTCAAGGTTCCACATCATACAACTAGCACCTCAGTTCAACATGCACAACGTAGAAGATTTCTGTAGAGAGGAAATTGTTGTTAGCTTGTGTGACAAGACATGGTTAGTGTTATGTGGCAATACATTTTGTCATGCTTGTCCTCTCGGTACAATGACCAATTTTACACTTTAATTATACCAAATGCACGTCGTACAACTTTTGATGTATCCCCGTAATGACCCAGCCTTTGAAGTCCACCATTTGATCAAACGTGAGTTTGGAAAATAGTAGTGCTGCCAATAGGGGCTCCCAAATCAAAAAGCGTACATGTAGTGCGGGCTGCTGACAAATAGATATGAACCCTGCAATGCTTATCGAGATATGATGGTTCTATAGTAGAGATGAATCAATTGGCAACGTGGATCTACAACCATTGTGCGAGTGAGAACATCCATAGTGACTAGGGATCTGTTAGTGGAGATGATAGCATGACCATAAATACATTTGACGACAACCATTTTGTCTAAAATACTTGGAGGGCCCAAGAAACATAAAGTACTATTAGGATAAGCGAGATCAATGACCTTCGATATGTTTCCATTGTTTGAGTTAGTTGAGCATGACCGGTCACACTTCCTAATAATAACACACCCTCTGTTCCATAATGTAGTGCATAGAGATTTTTTTTCAAAAGTCAAACTTTGACCAAATTTATAAAGAAAACTATTTATATCTACAATACCAAAAATATAAAATATGAAACTATATCTTATGATGAATCTAATGATATATGTTTGGAATTCTAGACTAAAAATGTTTTTCTTCCCAAACTTTGTTAATATTTGTGAGGTTTGACTTATCAAAAAAATCCATATGCAGTACATTATGGAATGGGGGGAGCAGGTGCGAAGGGCATGTCTAAGGTAGATTTGATTGAGTTGAATGGCTATGAATGCAAGGTGGTCACGATTGCACCCGACAGGACAATGATGGAGTAGAACAACCCATCTGGTAGGTCCGCCTAGCCTTGGGGGTCCAAAGATGACATGTAGCATGGAGATGTGGGATTGGAGCTCCTATTGATGTTTTGCATAGTATCCACTTCAATTACGCATTAGAGATCATCAATTTTCATTCACATAGTACTACTAGAACCATTGAATTATGGTAGCATTGTAAAAATGTTTGTGAAACTATAAACATTGTACACAACTGAGTAAGGACTAAAGTATTGCCATCCAAATGTGCATACGCCTCAAGAGTAATTGGTGATGACAAAGTTCATCAACATTTTAAATGAAAAAGGATAAATGTTGTATTTTTCTTGCCACAGAACATGCATGAAGGCAATATTGAAATTCTTAGATTGTTTTGCATTGATATTTGTAAACCCTTGAACTTTTTAGTATTCTTTTAGATAGTATAGAAGCAAATCGAAGATCAACTAGTTATTACCCAAAGTTTATTCAGAATAAATAATAAAAAAGGGTAAGTTGTTTATCGTACCTTCTAAGGTGCTGACAAGGTAGGGGGATGTGTGAAGTGGTTTACACCACAACTACCTTCTATGATGTGGGTCGTGGTAAGATGAGGCTGTAGGAGACGGTAGGGTGATTTCTCTCTCACTGTGCATTGTGTTAGCTACAGATCTAGGTGGAATCAGGCGTCTTGGCATGCGGTTCAAACATGGGCAGTTTAGAGTAGCAACCAACATGGATATGGAGGGGACAGGGAGGAGCGCGCGTGAAGATAGATATTTAGATAGATAGATAGATAGATAGATAGATAGATAGATAGATAGAGAGAGAGAGAGAGGTGCAAGCTTTATCATGCTCTCTCTCTCTATATCTCTGAGCTGAACAAAGTCCAATGTCCAAAACTTAGAAAAGGCATCAACATTATATGAGCCATGTTAGGAAAGAGTAAAATTTATACATGTCCCAATTTTAAAAATAAAATGTATGCATGTTCAGCTATTACATTGTAGAAAAGCTAGGGCTCAATAGAAGGATCCCGATGAATCTTACTCAAAGAATCATGCCAGGGATAGTCGACAAATTGCCTAAGCGCGGGTGCTATGGTCATCCTTTTTCCATTTTACTTGTGTGTTACAGCATTTTTTTATTTCATCTTGTTTAGACTTTATTCTTATTTTCCTTTTCTTGTTCATTTTCCTTTTCATTTTTCAGTTGATTTTTTCTATCATTCAATTTAACTTTATGACATGAATATAACTTCTTATCCATGACAATTTTTCAGAGATGTGCTGAACATTCTTTCTCTTTTTTGAGACATGAAATTTGAATACATTATTATTTTTAATAAGTAATTCAAATATGATGAATATTTCCCAAATACTTGGTAAATATTTTTACAATATGCAATGAATAATTTTCTGAATATGTCCATCAACATTGGTTTTTAATACATTCGAACATATTTTAAATGACACATTTTTATATTCAGGATGAATCTTTTCATAATATGTGATGACCATATTTACAATAAGAGGTGAACATATTTTTAATATGAAAGAACATCTTTTATGTAGCATATGTAATTTTTTTTATTTGTTGCAATATAGTTTTTTCCATTGAAAACCTATTGTACTTCTAAAAAATATGTAAAATAAAACATTCCTAAAATAAAAATCCAGTTGAAAACTAGACATGGGTCCATATGATTGTTTGGATGCATCATCTACGGTCACTTAGGGAGGATTAGTGTGTTGAGCACAGAGATGGAGGGGAGGGGAGACCATATGCGACAGAATAGGAAGAAATTAAGGTTCCGGCTCAGAATCCTCATTTTTCTTGCCATCCGCAATATATGAAAATATTCGGGATTTTCATCCAATTGGTAGACATGACCATTCCTTAACCACATCCTCTATGGGTTCACTAACACCGTGGCCGGCTAATAAGTTTCTCGCCAAAGAAAAACATCCACACAAACTTCTTCAAGCCTCCATCTGCCACCCACACATACTTTGCAGGTTCAGTCGATAGGACGATGGAGTTAGCTTCCCTATTAGAACCAAGTAGGGGAAGCCTGTCTTCACAAGGCACCATAATGTTGGAATGTGTGTACAGGTTCATATGATCTCTGCAAGCAACTTTTTGTACCTAAAAGAGAAAACAAATGTGCCGAATGCATGTCATACATCTTTTGATGAATCCATGTAACAGCCCAGCCTTTGAAGGCCACCATATCTTGGTTCAAATGTGAGTTTAGAATATCGCATTGCGTCCAAGAGGGGTGCCCAAATCACAAAAACAGGCATTATGGGCCACTGAATAATAGATATGAATCCAGAGATGCTTTTGGATATACTCCCTCCGTCCCAAAATTCTTGTCTTAGATTTGTCTAGATATGGATGTATCTAATACTAAAATGTGACTTGATACATCCGTATTTAGAAAAATCTAAGACAAGAATTTTGGGGTAGAGGGAGTATGAAAGTTCTAGAGTAGAGCTGAATCAATGGGCAAGGTCAAGCTGCAACGGCAGTGCGTATCAGCATGTCCATAATTAATGGGGATATGTGAGGGAAGAAGATAACATGACCATAAATGCATTTGACAACTGCCATTTTTCCCAAAAAAATACATGGAGGGTTACAACAAGACAAAGGAGTATTAGGGCATGTGGGATCAATGAGCTCCCATGTGTTCCCATTTTTTCAGTTTACTAGGCATGTCTCGTCGTCATAGTTCCTGAATATAATAGATGGGAAGAGCATGCCGAAGGTAGATTTGAATGACATGAATGTGGCATACCAACTAGGGCAGGTGGCGATGAATATAATAAGGTCACAGATTCAACCCAGCAGGACAATGATGGAGTAGAAGAACCTCGAGGTCCAAACAAGACGTGGAGCATGCAGATGGGGTTGTTGGTGCTCCAGTTGATGTTTCGCCTTGTATTAACTTAAAGTTGTACATTAGGGATCATCAATTTAAGGATAGCATTTATAGTAATGGAATCTTAGTTAAATATATAATATAAATCACTATCACAACTGTCATTCACCTAGTACTACTACAACCATTAATAACTATAGCAACATAATGAAATGTTTATGAAACCAAAAACATAATACATAATTGAGTAAAGATTATAATACTGCATCAAAATATGCATGTGCCTCAAGAAAAATATATCATGACAAATGTCATCCTCATTAGAGTAAAAAAGGCAAATGTTGCATTTTTCTTGCCATAGTACATGCACGAAGGCAATACTGAAATTTTGAGATTCTTCTGCATTGATATTCTTAAATCCTTGAACTTTTTTGTATTGTTTCATATAGTATAATTTTTCGAGCATCTACTACTTTTGAGATAGATGTTTCGTGAAAAATAAATAAGAAAAATGGTAAGTTTTTCATCATACCTTCGTGGGTGCTCACAAGGGGAGGGTGTGTGGTGTAGAATGTAGCTACCTTTTGCGATGCTAGTTATGGTTAGATATGGTCGTTCAAAACTGTGACATGGTTTGTTGACTCACTTTTCATTGCCTCGGCTCCAAAACTGTGACCTATTGGCCCGTGGTGAATCTAGATGTGGACATAACTAGGCTCCTGACGTATGATTCCAGATCTGGATAGAAGCAGAAGTGCTAGCCCAGACAGTTACCTCAAACCAGCCTCTACCGCTCAACCATGGGAGGTTTTAGCATAGTCAACATGGATTTGGAGGGGCAGAGTGGAAGAGAGAGAGAGAGAGAGAGAGAGAGAGAGAGAGAGAGAAGATGTGTAGACTCTCTTTTCGTCTCTTTAAGTTGAACAAAGTCTAATGTCCAGAACATGCAAAATGCATCAACGTTATATGAGCCCTGTTAGTAAAGAGCAAAATTTATACATGTCATACAAATAAAAAAACTAAAATTTGTAATTTTTCGGCTACAACCTTGTTGAGAAGTTCAATCTTAAGTATAAGGATCCCAATGAAACCTACTCCTAGCACCAGTAGGGGGATAGTCGACGAATAGCCTAAGACGTGCTATGGCCATCCTTTTTCGCTTTTTTCTTGTGTGTTTAAATGACTTTTTTTTGTTTCTTCTGGTTTAGCCTTCCTTTTTTTTCCTTTTCCTGTTCATTTTCTTTTTCGTTTATATATAGATTTTTTGTACTTTTCTAACTTTTTGACATGAAAATAAGTTTTTACCCATGAATATTTTTCAAATGCGAGTTGAGCAATTTTCTTTTCTTTTTCTCTCATGCATGAAATTTTATTACATTAATGTTAACTATACATAATTCAAATATGTGATGAACATTCTCCAAATACATGATAAACAGTTTTATAATATGCAATAAATATTTTAGAAATACTAGATGAATAATTTTTGTTTATGTTATTCATATAATAAATCAGATTATATACATGACACTCTTTTAAATATGCGATGAACATTTTTTCAAATTGGTGATGAATTCTCCTAGAATATGTGATGTCCATAGTAAAAATATGAGGTGAACATATTTTAAATATGGATATACATATTTTTATTCATTTTCTACTATATTTTGCCATTTTTATAACATTATTTGCTTTAAGAAAATATGTGAGATAAAAAGTTAAAAAAATGAAAATCCAGTAGAATATTGGATATGGGCGCTTACAGTTGGTTTAATGCATTGTCTACAGTTTGTTAGGGAGAGTTAGGGTGGTCGATGCGAGGTGGAGCGAAGGGGGAGGAAGAGACCATGTGTCATGAGATGAATAAATTAAGTTTCTATCTGCCAAATGAAAATACTCAAGAATTTTCATCCAACTGGTAGATATGGCCACCTCATAACCCCATCCTCTCTGGGTTCACTAATCATTGCTAATAAGTTTCTCCCCAAAGAAGAACACATACTTCTTCAAGCCTCCATCTTTCACCCTCACATACTTTGCAGGTTCAGTCAAAAAGTCG
This sequence comes from Triticum timopheevii, assembly GCA_963921465.1. NCBI lineage: Eukaryota > Viridiplantae > Streptophyta > Magnoliopsida > Poales > Poaceae > Triticum > Triticum timopheevii. Next base: position 19,598,542 of record OY997274.1, read on the forward strand.
TTGGACAAGGCTGCCCAATTACAACCATCTTGGAGACTGTGTTTTCACAAGCCACCAAATCTCTGGGAAGCATGAGTGGTTCCATATAATTGCCATAAGAGACTTTTAGTACCTCAACCAGAAACTGGTGTGCATAATGCATGTTGTACATCTGTGTATGTATCCTCGTATTGACCTTTTGAAAGTCACCATCTCTTAGATCTAATGTGATTATAGGAAATCAGAGTGTAACCAAGAGGGGCTTCCAAATCACCACATGTACAAGGAGTGCAGGCCGTTGACAAATAGGTATGAATCCGGTGATGCTTTTGGAGATATGAAGGTTCTGTTATAGGGTTGAATCAATTGGCAAGGTGGAGATACAGTAGTAGTACGAGTGAAAATGTCCATAGTGACTAGGGATCTACAGGGGAGAATATAGCATGACCAATACATTTGATAACCGCCGTTTTGTCCAAATTACTTTGATGGCTCAAGAGACACAAAAAAGTACTAGGATATATGGGAGCAATGATCTCCCATGTGTTTCCGTTGTCTGAGTTTGTTGAGCATGTCTTGTTGGTACAGTTCCTGAAAATAATAGGTGGGAAGAGTGTGAAAAAGTTAGATGATTCTAATAAATGTGGCATACCAACTAGATCAGGTGGCTGTAAATGCAAGAAGGTCATGGATTCAACCCAACAATACAATAATGGAGTAAAATAAGCCATCTAGTAGGTTGCCACACCCTTGGAAGTCCAAACATGAGACACACACACGGGAGATGAAGGTGTTGGTGCTCCAGTTGATGTTTCACATGGTATCAACTTCAAATTCGGCATCAGGGATTGCCAATTTGAGGATACATTTTTTTACAATGGAGTCAAGTAAATATATAATATAAATATTAAATTCATTCACCTAGTAGTGCTCGAACCAATTATAACTATAGTAAAATGTAAAAAATGTTTGTGAAACTACAAACATAATGCAAGATTGAGTAAGGAATAAAATATTGCCACCCAAATGTGCATGCGTTTCAATAATAATCATGATCATAAATTTCATCAGCATTTGAAATAAAAAGGCAAATGTTGAGTTTTTCTAGCCACATAACATGCACGAAGGCAATATTGAATTTCTGAGACTGTTTTACATTTATATTTGTAAACCCTTAAATCTTTATGTATTATTTTATATGGTATAGAATTAACTCAATGATCAACTACATTTGACATAATTTTTTTGTGGAAGAACATAAAAGGGTAATTTGTTCATCATACCTTCTTCGGTGCTCAGAAAGGAGGGTGCAATGGTGGGGATCGCAACAACCTTTTGTGATGCTAGTCGTGATAAGATGTGACCATTCGAGATAGTGGGCTGCTTTCCTCCCTCACTATTTAGTGTGTTGGTTCTAGATCTAGGTGGAATCAGGTGTCTTGGCCTATGTCATGGCTACCAATTTAGCCACAACTATGCTCCTGACCTAGGACTCCTGATCTGGATGGATGCAGGAGTACAAGCCCTCGCAGTTGCCTCAAAGTATCATTTATCGCTCAACCGTGGATGTTTTAGAGTACTTAGCATGGATATGGAGGCGAAGAGGGGAGAGCTTGTGTGGCGAAAGGGAGGGACAGAGAGATAGGGGAGAGATAAAGAGAGAGGGACTCTGAGGTGAAGAAAGTCCAATAACCAGAAATTGTAAAAGGCATCAACCTTATATGAGCCATGTTAGGAAATAGCAAAATTTATACATGTCCTACAAATTTTGAAAATAGAATTTATAAATTTTACCTACAACCTTGAAGAAAAGCTCGGGCTCAGTAGAAGGACCCCAATGAATTCTACTCCAAAACCAGGCGGGGAATTGTCGGGGAATTTCCCAAGCCTGGGTGCTATGGCCATCTTTTTTCATTTTTTGGGTATGTTTAACAGTTTTTGTTTCATTTCTTCTGGTTTATTATTTTTATTTCATTTTGCTGTTTATTCACTTTTCCATTTATCATTCGAATTTTTTATTTACTGTTATTCAAACTTTATGACACGAATATAAATTTCATCCATGAAGACTTTTCAAATATGAGTTGAACATTTTCCAAATACGCAATAAACAATTTTTTTGAATATGCAATGAATAGTTTTTTAAATATTTGATGAACATCCTTTTTTCCCAATACACTGAAAGACATTTATGCATGCCATACTTTAGAAAAAAATGAGATGAACACTTTCCGAATACGCGAGGTATTTTTTGGAATATGTGATGACCATATTCAAAATATGAGGTAAACATATTTTTAATACGGACGGACATCTTATATGCATGAACAGGTACATTTTCTTCGTTTTTTCTGCAATATAGTTGTGCCATTCAATGTTTTTATTTTCTTACAATATTCAAAATAAATGAATCTAAAAAAATGAAAATCCGGTTGAAAACTGGACATGGGGCCGTACGATTTGTTGGATGCATTGTCTACCAGTCAGTCAAGGAGGATTAGCATGGTCAGCAGAGAGGTGGAGCTGAGGGGGAGGAAGAAAGCATGCATCACGAGAGCAAGAAAGTAAGGTTCTGGGTCACACTCCTCATTTTTGTTGCTATCTGCTGGGTATGAAAATACTTGAGATTTTTAATCCAACTGGTATATATGGACACCCCATAACCCAATCCTCTCTAGCTTCACTAAGCAACGTGGCTGGCCAATACATTTCTCGCCCAAGAACAATGCCCACTTCTTCCAGCCTACATATTCCACCATCACATATTTTACAAGTTCGGTCAAAAAGTCAGTGTAGAAGGCTTCCCCGTTATAACCAATTAGAAGAAGCGTGTCTTTACAAGCCTTTAAATTACTGGAAAGCATGTACATGTACATATAATCGTTGCAACCACCTCTAAGTACCTCAACAAGAAAATGATGTGCCAAATGCATGTTTTACATATTTCGACGTATCCTCGTAATGACCCGGCCTTTGAAGGCCACCATCTCCTAGATCAAATGTGAGTTCAGAAAATAGCAGTGCAACCAATAGGGATCCCAAATTACCGAGCGTACAGGCAGTGCCAACTGCTAACAAATAGATATGAATCTGTTGATGCTTCTGGATATATGAAGGTTCTATAGTAGAGCTCAATCGGTTGGCAAGATGGAGCTACACTCGTAGTGCGAGTAAGCACGTTCGTTATGACTAGGGGATCTGCTGAGGGAGAACATATCATCACTATGAATACATTCGACAAGTACCATTTTGTCCAAAATACTTGGAGGGCTCAAGCTAAATAACAGACTACTAGGATATGCAGGATCATTATGCTCCCGTGTGTTTCCATTGTTCAAGTCTGCTGAGCTTGTATCATGGGCAAAGTTCCTAGAAGTAATAGGTGGGAAGTGTATTCCTAAGGTAGATTTAAATTATATAAGTTTGACATAAGAACTTGAGCTGGTAGTGATGAATGCAGGAATGTCACAAATGGAACCCATCAGGACAGTGATGGGGTACAATAAGCCATGCCATAGGTTTGCCCAGCCTTGGGCTGGAAACATGATCCGGAGCATGGAGATGGGGGTGTTGGAGCCCCAGTTGAAGTTTTGCATGTTATCGACTCCGAATTGTACATTAGGATCATCAATTGAAGGGTAACAATTATAATAATGGACTCTAGTGGAATATATAATATATATTACTGTCACTACTTTCCTTCACAAGTACTAATACAACAATTGATAATTATTGAAACATAGGAAACATTTGTATGAAACTAAAAACATAATACACAATTGAGTAAGGATTGTTGTACAAAAACAACTCGAGAATCAACTACTTTTTATCTAAGACTTCCGTGGAAAAGAAAAGAAAAAGGGGCAAGTTGTTCATCAAACCTTCTTTAGTGCTGACAAGGGAGGGGTGGAGTGGTGGACACCGCCAGTACCTTTTGTGATACTTGTTGCTGTAAGATGTGACCGTTGTAGATAGTGGGGTGGTTTTCTCCCTCAATATTCATTTTGTTGGATGCAGACCTAGGTGGAATTGGCCGTATTGGCCCGTGGAGGATCCAACTCTGGACAAACCTAGGCTCCTGACCTATGATTCTAGATAGGGATAGAATCAGATGTACTAGCCTGCATAGTTTGCTGAAGGCATCATCTACCGCTCTGTGTCCTTAAGTTGAACAAAATCCAATGTCCAGAAGTTGGAAAGGCGTCGTCTATGTTATATAAGCCATGTTAGGAAAGAGCTAAATTTATACATGTCCTATTAAAAATTAGAAAAGTATAATTATAAATTTTCGGTTACTACATTGTTGAAAAGCTAGGGCTTAGTAGAAAGATCCCCACGAATCCTACTCCTAGCACCAGTCAGGGATAGTCGGTGAATAACTATACGCGGGTGCTATGGCCATCCTTTTTTCCTTTTTTTTTCTAGTTTGTTTAAATTCCTTTTTGTTTCTTCCGATTTAGCCTTTTTTCCGTTTCCTATTCGACTATATTTTCTGATTATCAATTGAACTTTATTTACTTTCTTTGATTCTAACTCAATAATTTGAATATAATTTTCTATCCATGAAGATTTTATAAATATGATTTCAACATTTCTCATTTCTTTTTCCTAATATATTACATTTTATTACATTAATCATTTTTATACATAATTTAAATATGTGATGAATTTTTTCCAAATACGTGATGAACATTTTTAGAATATGCAATAAGTATTTTATGAATACTAGAGGAACATCGTTTTTCATACAATAAAACATATTTATATAACATTTTTAATCATTTTATGATTTTTTAAAATAGGCGATGCAACCTTCTAGAATATGTGATGCCCACAATTAAAATATGAGGTGAACATATATTAAATAACGTACATCTTATATGCATGAACATGTACATTTTTTCATTTTTTACAATATATATATCTTCAATTTAAAATTTCATTTAATTTCTAAAAGCATTTAAAATAAAAATCTAGAAATCTAGTTGAAAACCATACGTCGACCCATACAGTTGCTTGAATGCATCATCTACAGTTAGTTAGGCAGGATTACGGTGGTCGATGCAGAGGTGGAGGGGTGGGTGTGGAAGAGAACATGTGTCAAGAGAGGAAATATTTGAGGTTCTGGTTCCCACATGAAAATACTCAAGAATTTCATCCAACTAGTAGATATGACCAACCCATAAACCCATCCTCTCAGGGCTCGGTAAGCATGGTGGCTAGCCAAGAGGTTTGTTGCCAAATAAGAAACCCACTTCTTGCAAGCCTCCATCTTTCACCCTCACATACTTTGCATGTTCAGTTGAACAGTCAATGGAGAAGGCTTCCCCGTTACAACCATCTTGGAGAACATGTCTTCACAAGCCACCAAATTTCTTGAAATTGTGTGCGGGTCCATATAATGTCCACAAGCAACCTTTTGTAACCCAACAAAAAAGTGATGTACCAAATGCACGCGATACATCTTTTACTTTATCCTCATAATGACCTGGCATTTGAACGTCACAATGTTTTAGCTCCAATGTGATTATGGAAAATCGCAGTGCAACCAAGAGGGGCTCCCAAATCAGCTAGCGCACATGGAGTGCAGGTCGCTGAAAAATAGATATGAATTCGATGGTACTTTTGGAGATATGATTATTCTATATTAAAGATGAATCAATTGGCAAGCTGGAGCTTCAGCAGTAGTGCGAGTGAGAACGTCAATAGTTACTATGGATGTATCAAGGGAGAAGATAGCATGACCATAAGTACGGTTGATCATTTCCATTTTGTCCAAAATACTACAAGGTCTCAAGTGACACATAGGAGTACTAGGGTATGTGGGATCAGTGAGCTCCCATGTCTTTCCATGGTCTATGTTTGTTGAGCATGTCTGGTCCGCGCAGTTCTTGAAAATAATAGGTGGGAAGAGCATGCCTAAGGTAGATTTGATTTAGATGAATGTTGCATACCAACTAGACCTGGTGGCTATGAGTGTAAGGAGGTCAGGGATTCAACCCAACGGGACAATAATGAAGTAAACTAACCCATCTAGTAGGTCCTACTAGCCTTGGGGTCCAAACATGATGTGGAGCACGTAGATGAAGGTGTTGGCGCTCCAGTTGATGTTTCACATACTATCATCATCAAATTCGGCAACGGGGATAGCCAATTTGTGGCTAACAATTATAGCATGGAGTCCAGTTAATAAATAATATAAATACTACTTTCATTCACCTAGTTTTACTTGAACAATTAATAATTATAGTAACATGTGTAAAATACTTGTAACTATAAACATAATCCAAAATTGAGTTTGGACTAAAGTATTGCCATCCAAATATGCATGCGCATGTAGAATAATAGATGATGAAAATTTTCATCAACATTTGAAATAAAAAAGGTAAATGTAGCCTTTTTTTCTTGCTATGGAACATGCATGAAGGCAATATTGATGTTTTCAGATTGTTTTACACTGATATTTGTAAACCCTTGAACTTTTGCGCTTTCTTTATATAGTATAAACAAAGCTCTACTTATACCATTTTTCAGTGGAAACAACAGATAAAGTTCAAGTTGTTCATCTTACCTTCTTCAGTTCTCACAAAGGAGGTTGCAGTGGTGCAGACCAGACTACCTTGTACGATGCTAGTCGCAATAAGATATGAGCTCCCATGTTTTTCCATGGTCTAACTTTGTCGAGCATGTCTGGTTTGCACAGTTCCAGAAAATAATAGGTGGGAAGAGCGTGCCTAAGTAGATTAGATTTAGACAAATGTTGCGTACGAACTAGACCTGGTGGCTATGAATGTAAGAAGGTCAAGGATTCAACCCACGAAGAGAATAATTGAGTACGATAACCAATTTAGTAGGTCCTCCTTGCCTTTGGGGACAAACATGACGTGAGTTCTTTTTTGTTCTTAATACACTAAAACATATTTATGCACGACACATTTTTACATATGTGATTAACACTTTCTGAACACACGAGTTCTTTTGAAATATGTGATGCCTATATTTAAAATATGAGATGAACATATTTTTAATACTGAACAAACATCTTAGATGCACGAATATTTATATTTTTTTTCATTTTTTGCAATATAATTTTTCCATTCGAATATTTGTGTTTTGAAAATATGTAAAACAAAAATTCCAAAAAAAGGAAAATCCAGTTGAAACCCGTACATTGGCCCATACAGTTGCTTTGGTGAATCGACAACCGAATAGGTAGGAAGGATTAGTATGGTTAGCGGGAGGAAGAGATCATGCACAACGAGAGGAAGAAATTATGGTTCTGGGTCACACTCCTCATTTTTGTTGCTACCTACTGAAAATAATTAAGAATTTTCATCCAACTAGTAGGCATGGACATAGCATAACCCCATCTTCTCTTGTTTCACTAAGAAACACGTCTGGCCAATATGTTTCTCGTCAAAAAATGACACCCACTTCTTTAAGCCTCCAGCTTCCACCCACAAATACTTTGTAGGTTTAGTCGAGAAGTTGATACAGTAGAAGGCTTCCTTATTATAACCAAGTAGGAGAAGTCTGTCTTTCGATGCCACCAAGTTACTTGGAAGCGTGTACGGGTACATATAATCGCTGCAACCAACACTTAGTACCTCAACAAGAAACTGGTATGCCAAATCCACGTCTTACATATTTTCTTGTATCCTCATAATGACCCATCCTTTCAAGGCCACCATCTCCTAGATCAAATTTTGATTCAGAAAGTCATAGTGCAACCAAGATGGGTCACAAATCACCAAGCGTACAGCCGTTCCTGGTCGTTGAAAAATACATATGAATTTGTTGATGCTTTTGGATATATGAAGCTTCTACAGAAGTGGTGAATAAATTTCCAAGATGGATATGTAGCCGTAGCAAGAGTGAGCATGTTCATTGACACAAGGGATCTTCCGAGGCAGAACATATCACAGCTATGAATATATTTGACTACTACTGATTTCTCCAAAATACTTCGAGGGCTCAAGAGACACAATGGAGTACTAGGGTGTGTGGGATCAATGAGCGCCTTTGTCTTTCCATTGTTCAAGTCTTCTGAGATAGTTTGGTCGTCGAAGTTTGTAGGAATAATAGGAGTGAAGTGCATGCCTAAGGCAGATTTAACTTACATAGTTGCGGCATACAAACTAGGGTTGTTAGCGATGAATTCAAGAAGGTCATGGATGGAACTATGGTACTTTAAAATAAACCATGACATAGAACTGCCTAGCCTATGGGTGCGAACATGATGCAGAGCTTGGATATGGGGATGTTGGAGCTCCATTCGATGTATTGCATGGTACCAACTTCAGATTCTCCATTAGGGATCATCAACTTAAGGATAAAAATTATAGCAATAGCCTCTAGTTAAAAAAATGGATCAACTTATGCACATCCATAATGGGGGCATTCTTGTTAAATGGAGAAAAAATGAACAAGAATGCCCCCATTATGGAATGTATCAACTTGTACACATCCATAATGGGGGCATTCTTGTTAAAAAGAAGAGAAGAAGAAGAAAAAATGAACTCTGAAAAGGTTGAAAGTTGGCATGGTATCATCTTTTCACCCACATAGCATGTGCTAAAAAGTTGAGAGGGTTACGACAAAAACTGGATGCACTTCGTGTACAAAACAAACAATCTCTTTGAAAGTATCATGGTTTCGGACGAAAACTCATCTGTTACAAAGGGATTTCATTTGTTCACACTTAACTGCAGTGATATTCTAGATCAAAGGCATCATCATAATAGTTCTGGATAGTAGGTCTTCACTTTTTCTTCGCTTATGTCCTTTGCTTATTGCACCGTAACCATGGATAATCTTCATCGTTTATCAGGGTGTTTGGGTCAGCCTTGACTTTGAAGGGAGGAATTTCATGAAACTTTTCATAATCTTCAAACATGTCTGTCTTGCCCTCCAATCCCACGTTGTCTCTTTTTCCTGAAAGAACTATGTGGCGCTTTGGCTCATCGTATGATGTATCCGCTTCCTTATCTTTTCTTTTTCTTGGTTTGGTAGACATGTCCTTCACACAGAAAACCTGTGCCACATCATTGGCTAGGACAAATGGTTCGTCTGTGTACCACAGATTGTTCAAATCCACTATTGTCATTCCGTACTGTGGGTCTACCTGTACCCCGCCTCCTAACAGATCGACCCATTTGCACTTAAACAAAGGGACCTTAAAATCATGTCCATAGTGAAGTTCCCATATGTCCACTATGTAACCATAATATGTGTCCTTTCCCCTCTTGGTTGCTGCATCAAAGCAGACACCACTGTTTTGGTTGGTGCTCTTTTGATCTTGGGCAATCGTGTAAAATGTATTTCCGTTTATCTCGTACCCTTTGTAAGTCATTACAGTCGAAGATGGTTCCCTCGCCAATGAGTAGTTACAAAAGATAGTATACCACATCCGAATCATAGGCAGGACGAGGGCCGACGGGGCCGGATACCAAAACCATCACACTATATAATAAGAAGCAATAAGAAAAGTAAGAAAATTATACAAGTATCTATCTAAACATACAAGTAAGAATTTTTTTCCTTTCAGAATGAAGATAACAACAAGAGGCTCATCACGGTGGTGCCGGCGACGAGATCGGCGCGGGCGATCAACGACGATGAAGACGGGGACGGGACGTGACGGATCGCTAAACCTAGACAAATATTGAGGAAAATGAAGCTTGGAGGTCGAGCTTGGAGAGGAGAAAGCTTAAGTAGTGTGGCTCGGGCATTTCATCGAACACCTCATGTGCATATGAGGTGAGCTAGAGGACCACAAAGCGCCCCCTCCCCAGCCAGAAAAAACAGAGCAGTGTGGAGTGCTCTGCTCGCCGGCGAGGGGGTATATATAGGCATATCATTGGTCCCGGTTCGTGGCTGGAACCGGGACTAAAGGACATCCTTTGGTTCCGGTTCAAGCCACCAACCGGGAACAATGGTGGTGGGCCAGGAGCGAGGCACATTTGTCTCGGTTCGAGCCTCGAACCGGGACCAAAGGTGCTAGATGAACCGGGACCAATGCCCCACGATGGCCCGGCCGGCCCCTTGGCCTCATGTACCGGGACCTATGCCCCCGTGGGTCCCGGTTCTGGGCTGAACCGGGACTAATGGACTGGCCCGGCCTGAACCAAAGCCCTGTTTTCTACTAGTGATTCAACCACTAGCTAGGAACGATCATGCCTGCCGTTTTGACCGTATTTTGAAACGGGCATAAGAAATTCAAAAAAATTTAAAAAACTGGAAAACATTCGCATTGTGTCATTATATGTGACAAAGTTACCAGGAAAAATAAAAACTTGTAATATGACAATTCTTTGAAAAAATGTTCTCAGAAATGAGCTATCATGTGTGAAGATTCATGGCTTTCAAGCAAAATGATCAATATTATGGCCACATTCATGGCATAGTTTGTTCAGATGATCTCATATTATGCACAAGGGTGCATCTTGGAATGGCAAACAATGTTTCCTAAGGGAGTTTTCATTTTCTTTTGACGAAAAAATCATTTTCCATTTTTAAGTGCCCAAAATGACTTTTTTTGTGAAGGACCTACCATATATTTGTTGCAAAATTGGACCAAATCAATTTTCTAAAATATTAGGCCATATTTAATGCACAATTGACAAACTGGTTGGGTGTTAAAAATTTTGATCCACCTCTAGTGAAAAAAGACAAATTTCCGCCGATTCAGTAGAGGTGGATCAAAAATTTGAACTGCAGATGTCTTATAGTTTGCTTTCTATTTTCTAAAAAAATCATTTCTAGGTACATAAGTATCTATTAATTAGAAATACATGATTTGATGGTGATACATCGAGGTTTGGACGGAGGCCGAGGGACCTAACTCCAGGGCGCGTAAACTCGTATGCCCACCGAGTGACCGTGGCATTGCCTTGCGTTCTGGGCGGCATAGGCATGTCTGGTGGGTTGGTCACTCCCCAGGTAGGTGCTAGGAAAAAAATGACAACAGAGGAATCTCATGAGGAGACCGAACTATGCTCAAATATGAATTAGTAGCCAAGTGTTTGATTAGCGGTACGAGGAATGCACATGGCGAATGGGCGTGAGTTTTGGCCGAGGATGATCATCTACTAAGAAGACTGTCTTCACAAATTTTAAGCTCAAATGAAGGAGCATAGGTGGCACTTGCTTTGCAAAGCACCACACTGGACAGAAATATGATTGTTGAGTATTATGATTATTAGGAAAGATAGGGTAACGTAAGATCTTACCCTACCTTATCTTGTACTCCAAGTTGATCATTGTACTTCTATATATATGCCCATAAGGCTCTAAGCAATAACCATAAATTCCACCAATCCCTCTCTCTCTGTCCCTTGTCCCTTCTAACAACGGGAACTATATATAGGATACGCAGTTGCTCCTATCTCGAGTTTCTCTTCCAGGTTCTAGGGCTCTTGCGTGGTAGGAGGGCACCCAGTCCAGGGTACTAGCTAGCGAGGACGGGATTGAAGTTGATGGAGCATATGTACGTCATGGGAAGTGGAAGGAGAGTTCACGGCGACGGTGCCGACGCGGCGGCGGCAACGATCTCCGCCGGCCGTCCATAACTTCCAACACACACACTCTACTTCCCAGCTTGTTGAATGGGGCGCGAGCGCAACTATGTCTCACTTCAAGCGAGACGGAGCGTCCGCTCGCTGGAAACGATGTCGGCAAAGGTCTGTATCGAGAGAGCGACGTTGGAATGAGTCGGACTAGTTGCACTGTTTGTTCGTTTCAGATTTCGTTCGATCGCTTCCTTAGCGTTTTCCTCAATTACTTTTTTCTTTTTCTTTTTCCATCTTTTATATTCTCAAAAAAACAAAATCTAAAAATACATATTTTGCTAAATATACTATAGATTCAAAAGAAATGTACAGTGTTTTAAAATGTTGGTGCAACTTTTAAAAAAAGTTGGTAGCATTCAGAAAAAAAAAGATAATTAACATGTGTTTTGAAAAAATGTTAATCATGCATTTGAAAAATGTTACACAAGCGTTAAAAAATGTTTGTATTGTATATTAAAAATGTACAACGTGTATGAAGGAAAATTAAACATTGAAACATATGAAAAAAATGTTAATCATGTTTTTAGAAAATGTTAAATGTGTATAACGAACTTTTCCTGTTATATTCGAATAATGCAGAACATATTACAAAATCAAACATAAAACCATAAATTCGTAATGTTAATCATACATAAAAAAGGTTAATCATATAGCTGTTAAAAATGTATTAAAAATGTTTCAGAATATATACCGAACATGTACGATGTGTATGAAAATGTAGTCGCCAATTTCTTTTAAATCTTATTCATGAATTGAAAAAATGTTAAAAACGTATAAAAATATTTCGGATATAAAAAATACAAATTGTCAGGAAAAATGTAGACATATATTGAAGAAAAAAAAGAAAGTAAAAGAAGCAAGATGGTGAAAACCGAAGAAATGGAAGAAAGAAAGAAAACCGAAAGTTGATGAAACCCAAGAAAGAAACAAAGAAAAATGAAAAAAGTAAAGTAAAAAACAGTGAAACCAAAAAAAGTAATAAATAAAATGGAAGAAAAAGAAGGAAAAGAAAATTTAGTGAAAAGCATGAAACAAATGAAGAAAGCAGGTGAAAAAACTTAGAAAACCAAAAAACTTTGGAAAATCGGTGAAGAAACAGAAAAGGAAGAAAATAAAAAAATACAGAAAAGAAAAAGAAACGAGCGAGCGAACACAAGCGAGTGTCTTGATCGATCAAAGAGCAAAAAACAGGACAGTAATGGGTAGGCCCCCCAAAAAAACTTGTTGACGAGCAGTCATTCCCAGCCTCCCAAGGGTCACTTGGGTTGGGCTGAGCGCGCTTGGCGCACCCGCCCCTACGTGTCGCGCTCTTTGCGCTTTCTTGGGATTTTTTTCTGCACAAGTTTTTGCCTTTTTATATGGTTTTTTTTTCACTTTTTGATTTTCTACTGGTCTTTTTTACCTTTTCGACAAAAGAAAATTTTCAATAAATAAATAAATTTGCACGAAGAAACCTATTTTTTTTCTTCCACGAGAGGCACGGTCGTGCCTTCTGGAAATGAAAAAATGTGTTTTTTTCCTTCTGTGAGAGGCATGGCAGTGCCTCTCGAAAACGAACAAAAACACCTTTTTTTTCTTCTGTGAGAGGCATGGCAGTGCCTCTCGAAAACGAACAAAAACACCTTTTTTTCCTTCTGTGAGAGGCATGTTTTTGCTTCCGCGAGCGGTATGGTTTTGCTTCCGCGAGAGGCATGGCCGTGCCTCCCGTAAACAAAAAAACCGCAGTTTTTCTTTTGCCAAAGCCACAGTTTTGCTTCCGCGAGAGGCATGACCGTGCCTCTCGGAAATGAAAAAAAATGTATTCACCTTTTTTTCTCCTTCCACGAGAGGCATGATTTTGTTTCCACGAGAGGCACGGATTTACTGTTGTGAGAGGTAGGGCCGTGCCTCTAAGAAACGGTTTTCGGAAAGGGAAAAAAAGACGTGCTCCCGGTGTGGTTTCTTCTTCTAGTTTTTCTCGTCCTGTTTTTTGCGGAAAAAAAGTTCGTCAAAACCTATTAACATGTGATCTAGTTTCGAAAATGTCAACGCAAGGAATTCAACTGTGAAAATGGTTCGAGCTTTGGACGTACGGTTTAAGAGATAAAACTTTTTGAATAAACGGATCTATGAAAAAAAAGGAAAAACTCATAGGTTGCGACAAGTGGCGCACATGCAGCGCACCGCTTGTCGCAACCTGGGAAAGTGGAAGTAATGTTTGGAAAGAGTAGTCCTTAATTAGTGATTTCAAGATTTAGTAAAAAAAATTTAGGCGAGCAAGATTTAGTGCTCTTGTCTTGATTACTAGGATGGGCCGGGCCAGTCTCTAATCTATTTTCGTTGCCCCTTGTATGACTCCCCCCCCCCCATTATTACAACAGGTGTTCCTTTACTATGATTTATTAAAAAAAATGGTCATATAGTAGTTGTACTGATAAAATCATAGAACATCACTGGATTGCTTTAAGCAATGATCTGCATTTTCTGAATCTGTAAAAAAATATATACAAATACATGAACAACAAAAATCTATAAATAGGATTAGACCCTAAATTTAACCTCTAATAAACACATCAACGATTAAACACCTTCTGTGTGCCACTAAGGCTTCCATTCAATAGTAAGACATCTGTGGTGACTTAAGTTGTGTGGCTCCTTACTTGAGTAGGCACTATGTGAGTGTGAGTGTTGGGCGGTGGCGTGTGCACAGTGTGCGTTCACATGAGAGTCTATTTTGTACTCGGTTTACTTTGAAAAGAAATATCTGTCAACGGTTCTGTTGATGAAACAACAAAAGAGCACACGTGAATAAAATTGGATAACTTAATGGGATTTGAAGGGCCACATGAGTCACTCACCCTACCAGAGGTGAGAAACGAATATCACTGAATGTGATGTGCCTCGAGACACACTCCTTCTAAGTCCTGGAACAGAGTACTTCTTTGTAGCAAATGTAATGATGAAGTAGAGAAAATTAATTAAAAAATGTATCGTGAGAACCATGATCTAGATGGAATAGATAACGAAGACAACTCCATGGCAAGGATGGAGCCATGGTATCTTTATTCCATGTGACACTGACATCACATCCACCTTTTGCAGACCTCCGCCAAGGGAAAACAAATTGAAGAAAAACATAAACTGCACACTAAACATCGTTCCATGGTTCCCCTCATCTCACGTTACCAAAGTGGCTACCGGAGAAAAGGGGAACTAGTTGCAACCAAAACTTCTAAGTCTTGTCCTACGGCAAAGACTTCTCCTAAATACAAGACTTCAGTTTCATGATTGAACGGATGGGATCAGAATCATAATAAAAGATTAACCTTCAATAAATCAGGCGTACTACTTCCAAACACAATGCTACTTCGCCTTCACTAATCAATTTATGTTTCTGAGAAGATAGTCTTCTAGTTGGATCCCTTACAAAAACATTGAATACTCTACCTCTGTATTTTCACTTCAAGAGGAAAGTGTATTTTTCTAAGGCAAAGCTAAAAGTGTCCATTGATATTTTGCGATGCTGACTGGTAATATAAAAAATACTTTATTGTATTTAATAGTTGAGAAATACTTTGTTGTAGTTTGATTAGTAGTCGGTAAATCAATAGAGTCATGGTGCGCAATAATTCATATGTGACCACTAAAGAGGAAATAATGAGAGATACAAATCTAATGTTCGAATATCAAGTAGTAAATTTTTTAAATAGAAGTTCAGAATGTGGTTAAAAAAGACAATCTTGATGCCGGAAAAAGGACAACCTTTTTTGCATTTAAACAAATAATCTCGGGTAGTACGGAGTAAAATAGTGGTGTCTGTTTTAGACTTAGTTTCCTTTATCCACTGATAAATATGACGACCCTTTGTAAAGAGATTGGTTAATGAATGCCCACGTCTTTACCCTTAATGAGCATCACTAAAAGATAATTGGATGTCGTTTCTCAATATTTGTTTTACTATCCTCAACATTTTAGATGATGTGTTATTCGGTACATTCTGACACTATTATTCATTCTGTATGTGCAGATCTTTCGTAAAGCAAGTGATCCAAAATTAAATAGTTAGGTATTTTTTGTAGAGGTGTGAAGAACATTTGTTATGTTTTTATCTGTTTAATGTTTTATATTTTTTAAATAAGTTTTAAATGTTAAATATATTTAAGAATTTTGTTTACCTTAGTTGATATTCTATTTATATGTAGTTACTGTAATTGATTTTGTTTGATTTTAATATGATTTTAGCAGTAATTAGGTTACAGTCATAAGGAATTAAACCCAAATTTATATACTTGATTATCAGTCTTTTATTTTTATATTATATATATTTGTCATGTGAAATTTATTTTTCTAGTTATCATTATATTAATATTCAATAGAATAGTTAATATGTGTTTTGAAGACATAAATGTTAGAATTATTTTTTTACCTTTTATGTAACTCATCCTGTGAGAATATACTATTTTAGTGTCTCAACAAATATTAGAGTGAGACGTTTTTTGTGATACATATCTAAAATCTATCATCACAAATATGTTTAGATTAACTTTAATCATACATTTCAAATATATTTAATTTTTTTTTTGCAATATCTTCCCTAAATCTGTTTTTAAGTGAATGTGTATATGTATTTGTTATAAAATATCAGAGTCGTACAAAGAATAACTTATGCCACAATTAAATGAATTATTGTGTCTACATATGTGTGTTTGCATACATGATATTGTACTTAAATTTCTTGGCAAAGACCTAACAAATATCTCTGGACGGATTCCTAGAGTAAATGATTGTCTATCTCAGGTGTAGAAAATTATGTAATACTAGAAAATATACTTTAGATTGCGCAAAATAGACGGGAGAGACGAGGACAGAAATTTATATTCCCGAGATAGCTCGCTAACACCTACGAAAGTTTAAAGACATATATAACTTGGAAGGATTATTTTTTGGGGGTCGAGGTGGTACTATTTAATACACGTACCAACCTATTCTTGTAACACAATATTGAGCTACTCCCTCCGTCGAGGTGAGTAAGTCATCTTAGGTTGTGCACCGTGACCAAGGAAGAGGAGAAAACGAGATAACTTAATGTTCATTTGCTAATTAATAGCATTGCATGCACACCCTACATCTCTTATTGGTTGATATGTCAAGAAACAAGAAACGACGTAGAATTTAATGCACCGTGCCTAAGTATTTTGGGATTATTTGATTTTCGTAAGATGACTTACACACCTAGACGGAGGGAGTAGTTTAGGCCATTGAAACCTGGATCGACAGGTCATGAGTTCGATTCCATACGCATGCAATTATTTTTGCATTCTTCAGAAAGGACGACTAAGCAACTTTTTTTTACATTCTTTAGATGGGTTGGCGCACAGGAGGTGGGTGGGCGGCAGGCGAAAACGAAATGAAGGTGATTGGCGGTTGGCGCGTGGCTGGCAGTTTTACATCTCATTTAGGTGGAGATGTATATTTGCATCGCGATGTGTTTTATTTTACATCTCTGGAAGATGAACATTTTTAGAATATGCAATAAGTATTTTATGAATACTAGAGGAACATCGTTTTTCATACAATAAAACATATTTATATAACATTTTTAATCATTTTATGATTTTTTAAAATAGGCGATGCAACCTTCTAGAATATGTGATGCCCACAATTAAAATATGAGGTGAACATATATTAAATAACGTACATCTTATATGCATGAACATGTACATTTTTTCATTTTTTACAATATATATATCTTCAATTTAAAATTTCATTTAATTTCTAAAAGCATTTAAAATAAAAATCTAGAAATCTAGTTGAAAACCATACGTCGACCCATACAGTTGCTTGAATGCATCATCTACAGTTAGTTAGGCAGGATTACGGTGGTCGATGCAGAGGTGGAGGGGTGGGTGTGGAAGAGAACATGTGTCAAGAGAGGAAATATTTGAGGTTCTGGTTCCCACATGAAAATACTCAAGAATTTCATCCAACTAGTAGATATGACCAACCCATAAACCCATCCTCTCAGGGCTCGGTAAGCATGGTGGCTAGCCAAGAGGTTTGTTGCCAAATAAGAAACCCACTTCTTGCAAGCCTCCATCTTTCACCCTCACATACTTTGCATGTTCAGTTGAACAGTCAATGGAGAAGGCTTCCCCGTTACAACCATCTTGGAGAACATGTCTTCACAAGCCACCAAATTTCTTGAAATTGTGTGCGGGTCCATATAATGTCCACAAGCAACCTTTTGTAACCCAACAAAAAAGTGATGTACCAAATGCACGCGATACATCTTTTACTTTATCCTCATAATGACCTGGCATTTGAACGTCACAATGTTTTAGCTCCAATGTGATTATGGAAAATCGCAGTGCAACCAAGAGGGGCTCCCAAATCAGCTAGCGCACATGGAGTGCAGGTCGCTGAAAAATAGATATGAATTCGATGGTACTTTTGGAGATATGATTATTCTATATTAAAGATGAATCAATTGGCAAGCTGGAGCTTCAGCAGTAGTGCGAGTGAGAACGTCAATAGTTACTATGGATGTATCAAGGGAGAAGATAGCATGACCATAAGTACGGTTGATCATTTCCATTTTGTCCAAAATACTACAAGGTCTCAAGTGACACATAGGAGTACTAGGGTATGTGGGATCAGTGAGCTCCCATGTCTTTCCATGGTCTATGTTTGTTGAGCATGTCTGGTCCGCGCAGTTCTTGAAAATAATAGGTGGGAAGAGCATGCCTAAGGTAGATTTGATTTAGATGAATGTTGCATACCAACTAGACCTGGTGGCTATGAGTGTAAGGAGGTCAGGGATTCAACCCAACGGGACAATAATGAAGTAAACTAACCCATCTAGTAGGTCCTACTAGCCTTGGGGTCCAAACATGATGTGGAGCACGTAGATGAAGGTGTTGGCGCTCCAGTTGATGTTTCACATACTATCATCATCAAATTCGGCAACGGGGATAGCCAATTTGTGGCTAACAATTATAGCATGGAGTCCAGTTAATAAATAATATAAATACTACTTTCATTCACCTAGTTTTACTTGAACAATTAATAATTATAGTAACATGTGTAAAATACTTGTAACTATAAACATAATCCAAAATTGAGTTTGGACTAAAGTATTGCCATCCAAATATGCATGCGCATGTAGAATAATAGATGATGAAAATTTTCATCAACATTTGAAATAAAAAAGGTAAATGTAGCCTTTTTTTCTTGCTATGGAACATGCATGAAGGCAATATTGATGTTTTCAGATTGTTTTACACTGATATTTGTAAACCCTTGAACTTTTGCGCTTTCTTTATATAGTATAAACAAAGCTCTACTTATACCATTTTTCAGTGGAAACAACAGATAAAGTTCAAGTTGTTCATCTTACCTTCTTCAGTTCTCACAAAGGAGGTTGCAGTGGTGCAGACCAGACTACCTTGTACGATGCTAGTCGCAATAAGATATGAGCTCCCATGTTTTTCCATGGTCTAACTTTGTCGAGCATGTCTGGTTTGCACAGTTCCAGAAAATAATAGGTGGGAAGAGCGTGCCTAAGTAGATTAGATTTAGACAAATGTTGCGTACGAACTAGACCTGGTGGCTATGAATGTAAGAAGGTCAAGGATTCAACCCACGAAGAGAATAATTGAGTACGATAACCAATTTAGTAGGTCCTCCTTGCCTTTGGGGACAAACATGACGTGAGTTCTTTTTTGTTCTTAATACACTAAAACATATTTATGCACGACACATTTTTACATATGTGATTAACACTTTCTGAACACACGAGTTCTTTTGAAATATGTGATGCCTATATTTAAAATATGAGATGAACATATTTTTAATACTGAACAAACATCTTAGATGCACGAATATTTATATTTTTTTTCATTTTTTGCAATATAATTTTTCCATTCGAATATTTGTGTTTTGAAAATATGTAAAACAAAAATTCCAAAAAAAGGAAAATCCAGTTGAAACCCGTACATTGGCCCATACAGTTGCTTTGGTGAATCGACAACCGAATAGGTAGGAAGGATTAGTATGGTTAGCGGGAGGAAGAGATCATGCACAACGAGAGGAAGAAATTATGGTTCTGGGTCACACTCCTCATTTTTGTTGCTACCTACTGAAAATAATTAAGAATTTTCATCCAACTAGTAGGCATGGACATAGCATAACCCCATCTTCTCTTGTTTCACTAAGAAACACGTCTGGCCAATATGTTTCTCGTCAAAAAATGACACCCACTTCTTTAAGCCTCCAGCTTCCACCCACAAATACTTTGTAGGTTTAGTCGAGAAGTTGATACAGTAGAAGGCTTCCTTATTATAACCAAGTAGGAGAAGTCTGTCTTTCGATGCCACCAAGTTACTTGGAAGCGTGTACGGGTACATATAATCGCTGCAACCAACACTTAGTACCTCAACAAGAAACTGGTATGCCAAATCCACGTCTTACATATTTTCTTGTATCCTCATAATGACCCATCCTTTCAAGGCCACCATCTCCTAGATCAAATTTTGATTCAGAAAGTCATAGTGCAACCAAGATGGGTCACAAATCACCAAGCGTACAGCCGTTCCTGGTCGTTGAAAAATACATATGAATTTGTTGATGCTTTTGGATATATGAAGCTTCTACAGAAGTGGTGAATAAATTTCCAAGATGGATATGTAGCCGTAGCAAGAGTGAGCATGTTCATTGACACAAGGGATCTTCCGAGGCAGAACATATCACAGCTATGAATATATTTGACTACTACTGATTTCTCCAAAATACTTCGAGGGCTCAAGAGACACAATGGAGTACTAGGGTGTGTGGGATCAATGAGCGCCTTTGTCTTTCCATTGTTCAAGTCTTCTGAGATAGTTTGGTCGTCGAAGTTTGTAGGAATAATAGGAGTGAAGTGCATGCCTAAGGCAGATTTAACTTACATAGTTGCGGCATACAAACTAGGGTTGTTAGCGATGAATTCAAGAAGGTCATGGATGGAACTATGGTACTTTAAAATAAACCATGACATAGAACTGCCTAGCCTATGGGTGCGAACATGATGCAGAGCTTGGATATGGGGATGTTGGAGCTCCATTCGATGTATTGCATGGTACCAACTTCAGATTCTCCATTAGGGATCATCAACTTAAGGATAAAAATTATAGCAATAGCCTCTAGTTAAAAAAACGGATCAACTTATGCACATCCATAATGGGGGCATTCTTGTTAAATGGAGAAAAAATGAACAAGAATGCCCCCATTATGGAATGTATCAACTTGTACACATCCATAATGGGGGCATTCTTGTTAAAAAGAAGAGAAGAAGAAGAAAAAATGAACTCTGAAAAGGTTGAAAGTTGGCATGGTATCATCTTTTCACCCACATAGCATGTGCTAAAAAGTTGAGAGGGTTACGACAAAAACTGGATGCACTTCGTGTACAAAACAAACAATCTCTTTGAAAGTATCATGGTTTCGGACGAAAACTCATCTGTTACAAAGGGATTTCATTTGTTCACACTTAACTGCAGTGATATTCTAGATCAAAGGCATCATCATAATAGTTCTGGATAGTAGGTCTTCACTTTTTCTTCGCTTATGTCCTTTGCTTATTGCACCGTAACCATGGATAATCTTCATCGTTTATCAGGGTGTTTGGGTCAGCCTTGACTTTGAAGGGAGGAATTTCATGAAACTTTTCATAATCTTCAGACATGTCTGTCTTGCCCTCCAATCCCACGTTGTCTCTTTTTCCTGAAAGAACTATGTGGCGCTTTGGCTCATCGTATGATGTATCCGCTTCCTTATCTTTTCTTTTTCTTGGTTTGGTAGACATGTCCTTCACACAGAAAACCTGTGCCACATCATTGGCTAGGACAAATGGTTCGTCTGTGTACCACAGATTGTTCAAATCCACTATTGTCATTCCGTACTGTGGGTCTACCTGTACCCCGCCTCCTAACAGATCGACCCATTTGCACTTAAACAAAGGGACCTTAAAATCATGTCCATAGTGAAGTTCCCATATGTCCACTATGTAACCATAATATGTGTCCTTTCCCCTCTTGGTTGCTGCATCAAAGCAGACACCACTGTTTTGGTTGGTGCTCTTTTGATCTTGGGCAATCGTGTAAAATGTATTTCCGTTTATCTCGTACCCTTTGTAAGTCATTACAGTCGAAGATGGTTCCCTCGCCAATGAGTAGTTACAAAAGATAGTATACCACATCCGAATCATAGGCAGGACGAGGGCCGACGGGGCCGGATACCAAAACCATCACACTATATAATAAGAAGCAATAAGAAAAGTAAGAAAATTATACAAGTATCTATCTAAACATACAAGTAAGAATTTTTTTCCTTTCAGAATGAAGATAACAACAAGAGGCTCATCACGGTGGTGCCGGCGACGAGATCGGCGCGGGCGATCAACGACGATGAAGACGGGGACGGGACGTGACGGATCGCTAAACCTAGACAAATATTGAGGAAAATGGAGCTTGGAGGTCGAGCTTGGAGAGGAGAAAGCTTAAGTAGTGTGGCTCGGGCATTTCATCGAACACCTCATGTGCATATGAGGTGAGCTAGAGGACCACAAAGCGCCCCCTCCCCAGCCAGAAAAAACAGAGCAGTGTGGAGTGCTCTGCTCGCCGGCGAGGGGGTATATATAGGCATATCATTGGTCCCGGTTCGTGGCTGGAACCGGGACTAAAGGACATCCTTTGGTTCCGGTTCAAGCCACCAACCGGGAACAATGGTGGTGGGCCAGGAGCGAGGCACATTTGTCTCGGTTCGAGCCTCGAACCGGGACCAAAGGTGCTAGATGAACCGGGACCAATGCCCCACGATGGCCCGGCCGGCCCCTTGGCCTCATGTACCGGGACCTATGCCCCCGTGGGTCCCGGTTCTGGGCTGAACCGGGACTAATGGACTGGCCCGGCCTGAACCAAAGCCCTGTTTTCTACTAGTGATTCAACCACTAGCTAGGAACGATCATGCCTGCCGTTTTGACCGCATTTTGAAACGGGCATAAGAAATTCAAAAAAATTTAAAAAACTGGAAAACATTCGCATTGTGTCATTATATGTGACAAAGTTACCAGGAAAAATAAAAACTTGTAATATGACAATTCTTTGAAAAAATGTTCTCAGAAATGAGCTATCATGTGTGAAGATTCATGGCTTTCAAGCAAAATGATCAATATTATGGCCACATTCATGGCATAGTTTGTTCAGATGATCTCATATTATGCACAAGGGTGCATCTTGGAATGGCAAACAATGTTTCCTAAGGGAGTTTTCATTTTCTTTTGACGAAAAAATCATTTTCCATTTTTAAGTGCCCAAAATGACTTTTTTTGTGAAGGACCTACCATATATTTGTTGCAAAATTGGACCAAATCAATTTTCTAAAATATTAGGCCATATTTAATGCACAATTGACAAACTGGTTGGGTGTTAAAAATTTTGATCCACCTCTAGTGAAAAAAGACAAATTTCCGCCGATTCAGTAGAGGTGGATCAAAAATTTGAACTGCAGATGTCTTATAGTTTGCTTTCTATTTTCTAAAAAAATCATTTCTAGGTACATAAGTATCTATTAATTAGAAATACATGATTTGATGGTGATACATCGAGGTTTGGACGGAGGCCGAGGGACCTAACTCCAGGGCGCGTAAACTCGTATGCCCACCGAGTGACCGTGGCATTGCCTTGCGTTCTGGGCGGCATAGGCATGTCTGGTGGGTTGGTCACTCCCCAGGTAGGTGCTAGGAAAAAAATGACAACAGAGGAATCTCATGAGGAGACCGAACTATGCTCAAATATGAATTAGTAGCCAAGTGTTTGATTAGCGGTACGAGGAATGCACATGGCGAATGGGCGTGAGTTTTGGCCGAGGATGATCATCTACTAAGAAGACTGTCTTCACAAATTTTAAGCTCAAATGAAGGAGCATAGGTGGCACTTGCTTTGCAAAGCACCACACTGGACAGAAATATGATTGTTGAGTATTATGATTATTAGGAAAGATAGGGTAACGTAAGATCTTACCCTACCTTATCTTGTACTCCAAGTTGATCATTGTACTTCTATATATATGCCCATAAGGCTCTAAGCAATAACCATAAATTCCACCAATCCCTCTCTCTCTGTCCCTTGTCCCTTCTAACAACGGGAACTATATATAGGATACGCAGTTGCTCCTATCTCGAGTTTCTCTTCCAGGTTCTAGGGCTCTTGCGTGGTAGGAGGGCACCCAGTCCAGGGTACTAGCTAGCGAGGACGGGATTGAAGTTGATGGAGCATATGTACGTCATGGGAAGTGGAAGGAGAGTTCACGGCGACGGTGCCGACGCGGCGGCGGCAACGATCTCCGCCGGCCGTCCATAACTTCCAACACACACACTCTACTTCCCAGCTTGTTGAATGGGGCGCGAGCGCAACTATGTCTCACTTCAAGCGAGACGGAGCGTCCGCTCGCTGGAAACGATGTCGGCAAAGGTCTGTATCGAGAGAGCGACGTTGGAATGAGTCGGACTAGTTGCACTGTTTGTTCGTTTCAGATTTCGTTCGATCGCTTCCTTAGCGTTTTCCTCAATTACTTTTTTCTTTTTCTTTTTCCATCTTTTATATTCTCAAAAAAACAAAATCTAAAAATACATATTTTGCTAAATATACTATAGATTCAAAAGAAATGTACAGTGTTTTAAAATGTTGGTGCAACTTTTAAAAAAAGTTGGTAGCATTCAGAAAAAAAAAGATAATTAACATGTGTTTTGAAAAAATGTTAATCATGCATTTGAAAAATGTTACACAAGCGTTAAAAAATGTTTGTATTGTATATTAAAAATGTACAACGTGTATGAAGAAAAATTAAACATTGAAACATATGAAAAAAATGTTAATCATGTTTTTAGAAAATGTTAAATGTGTATAACGAACTTTTCCTGTTATATTCGAATAATGCAGAACATATTACAAAATCAAACATAAAACCATAAATTCGTAATGTTAATCATACATAAAAAAGGTTAATCATATAGCTGTTAAAAATGTATTAAAAATGTTTCAGAATATATACCGAACATGTACGATGTGTATGAAAATGTAGTCGCCAATTTCTTTTAAATCTTATTCATGAATTGAAAAAAATGTTAAAAACGTATAAAAATATTTCGGATATAAAAAATACAAATTGTCAGGAAAAATGTAGACATATATTGAAGAAAAAAAAGAAAGTAAAAGAAGCAAGATGGTGAAAACCGAAGAAATGGAAGAAAGAAAGAAAACCGAAAGTTGATGAAACCCAAGAAAGAAACAAAGAAAAATGAAAAAAGTAAAGTAAAAAACAGTGAAACCAAAAAAAGTAATAAATAAAATGGAAGAAAAAGAAGGAAAAGAAAATTTAGTGAAAAGCATGAAACAAATGAAGAAAGCAGGTGAAAAAACTTAGAAAACCAAAAAACTTTGGAAAATCGGTGAAGAAACAGAAAAGGAAGAAAATAAAAAAATACAGAAAAGAAAAAGAAACGAGCGAGCGAACACAAGCGAGTGTCTTGATCGATCAAAGAGCAAAAAACAGGACAGTAATGGGTAGGCCCCCCAAAAAAACTTGTTGACGAGCAGTCATTCCCAGCCTCCCAAGGGTCACTTGGGTTGGGCTGAGCGCGCTTGGCGCACCCGCCCCTACGTGTCGCGCTCTTTGCGCTTTCTTGGGATTTTTTTCTGCACAAGTTTTTGCCTTTTTATATGGTTTTTTTTTCACTTTTTGATTTTCTACTGGTCTTTTTTACCTTTTCGACAAAAGAAAATTTTCAATAAATAAATAAATTTGCACGAAGAAACCTATTTTTTTTCTTCCACGAGAGGCACGGTCGTGCCTTCTGGAAATGAAAAAATGTGTTTTTTTCCTTCTGTGAGAGGCATGGCAGTGCCTCTCGAAAACGAACAAAAACACCTTTTTTTTCTTCTGTGAGAGGCATGGCAGTGCCTCTCGAAAACGAACAAAAACACCTTTTTTTCCTTCTGTGAGAGGCATGTTTTTGCTTCCGCGAGCGGTATGGTTTTGCTTCCGCGAGAGGCATGGCCGTGCCTCCCGTAAACAAAAAAACCGCAGTTTTTCTTTTGCCAAAGCCACAGTTTTGCTTCCGCGAGAGGCATGACCGTGCCTCTCGGAAATGAAAAAAAATGTATTCACCTTTTTTTCTCCTTCCACGAGAGGCATGATTTTGTTTCCACGAGAGGCACGGATTTACTGTTGTGAGAGGTAGGGCCGTGCCTCTAAGAAACGGTTTTCGGAAAGGGAAAAAAAGACGTGCTCCCGGTGTGGTTTCTTCTTCTAGTTTTTCTCGTCCTGTTTTTTGCGGAAAAAAAGTTCGTCAAAACCTATTAACATGTGATCTAGTTTCGAAAATGTCAACGCAAGGAATTCAACTGTGAAAATGGTTCGAGCTTTGGACGTACGGTTTAAGAGATAAAACTTTTTGAATAAACGGATCTATGAAAAAAAAGGAAAAACTCATAGGTTGCGACAAGTGGCGCACATGCAGCGCACCGCTTGTCGCAACCTGGGAAAGTGGAAGTAATGTTTGGAAAGAGTAGTCCTTAATTAGTGATTTCAAGATTTAGTAAAAAAAATTTAGGCGAGCAAGATTTAGTGCTCTTGTCTTGATTACTAGGATGGGCCGGGCCAGTCTCTAATCTATTTTCGTTGCCCCTTGTATGACTCCCCCCCCCCCCCCCCCCCCCCCCCCCATTATTACAACAGGTGTTCCTTTACTATGATTTATTAAAAAAATGGTCATATAGTAGTTGTACTGATAAAATCATAGAACATCACTGGATTGCTTTAAGCAATGATCTGCATTTTCTGAATCTGTAAAAAAATATATACAAATACATGAACAACAAAAATCTATAAATAGGATTAGACCCTAAATTTAACCTCTAATAAACACATCAACGATTAAACACCTTCTGTGTGCCACTAAGGCTTCCATTCAATAGTAAGACATCTGTGGTGACTTAAGTTGTGTGGCTCCTTACTTGAGTAGGCACTATGTGAGTGTGAGTGTTGGGCGGTGGCGTGTGCACAGTGTGCGTTCACATGAGAGTCTATTTTGTACTCGGTTTACTTTGAAAAGAAATATCTGTCAACGGTTCTGTTGATGAAACAACAAAAGAGCACACGTGAATAAAATTGGATAACTTAATGGGATTTGAAGGGCCACATGAGTCACTCACCCTACCAGAGGTGAGAAACGAATATCACTGAATGTGATGTGCCTCGAGACACACTCCTTCTAAGTCCTGGAACAGAGTACTTCTTTGTAGCAAATGTAATGATGAAGTAGAGAAAATTAATTAAAAAATGTATCGTGAGAACCATGATCTAGATGGAATAGATAACGAAGACAACTCCATGGCAAGGATGGAGCCATGGTATCTTTATTCCATGTGACACTGACATCACATCCACCTTTTGCAGACCTCCGCCAAGGGAAAACAAATTGAAGAAAAACATAAACTGCACACTAAACATCGTTCCATGGTTCCCCTCATCTCACGTTACCAAAGTGGCTACCGGAGAAAAGGGGAACTAGTTGCAACCAAAACTTCTAAGTCTTGTCCTACGGCAAAGACTTCTCCTAAATACAAGACTTCAGTTTCATGATTGAACGGATGGGATCAGAATCATAATAAAAGATTAACCTTCAATAAATCAGGCGTACTACTTCCAAACACAATGCTACTTCGCCTTCACTAATCAATTTATGTTTCTGAGAAGATAGTCTTCTAGTTGGATCCCTTACAAAAACATTGAATACTCTACCTCTGTATTTTCACTTCAAGAGGAAAGTGTATTTTTCTAAGGCAAAGCTAAAAGTGTCCATTGATATTTTGCGATGCTGACTGGTAATATAAAAAATACTTTATTGTATTTAATAGTTGAGAAATACTTTGTTGTAGTTTGATTAGTAGTCGGTAAATCAATAGAGTCATGGTGCGCAATAATTCATATGTGACCACTAAAGAGGAAATAATGAGAGATACAAATCTAATGTTCGAATATCAAGTAGTAAATTTTTTAAATAGAAGTTCAGAATGTGGTTAAAAAAGACAATCTTGATGCCGGAAAAAGGACAACCTTTTTTGCATTTAAACAAATAATCTCGGGTAGTACGGAGTAAAATAGTGGTGTCTGTTTTAGACTTAGTTTCCTTTATCCACTGATAAATATGACGACCCTTTGTAAAGAGATTGGTTAATGAATGCCCACGTCTTTACCCTTAATGAGCATCACTAAAAGATAATTGGATGTCGTTTCTCAATATTTGTTTTACTATCCTCAACATTTTAGATGATGTGTTATTCGGTACATTCTGACACTATTATTCATTCTGTATGTGCAGATCTTTCGTAAAGCAAGTGATCCAAAATTAAATAGTTAGGTATTTTTTGTAGAGGTGTGAAGAACATTTGTTATGTTTTTATCTGTTTAATGTTTTATATTTTTTAAATAAGTTTTAAATGTTAAATATATTTAAGAATTTTGTTTACCTTAGTTGATATTCTATTTATATGTAGTTACTGTAATTGATTTTGTTTGATTTTAATATGATTTTAGCAGTAATTAGGTTACAGTCATAAGGAATTAAACCCAAATTTATATACTTGATTATCAGTCTTTTATTTTTATATTATATATATTTGTCATGTGAAATTTATTTTTCTAGTTATCATTATATTAATATTCAATAGAATAGTTAATATGTGTTTTGAAGACATAAATGTTAGAATTATTTTTTTACCTTTTATGTAACTCATCCTGTGAGAATATACTATTTTAGTGTCTCAACAAATATTAGAGTGAGACGTTTTTTGTGATACATATCTAAAATCTATCATCACAAATATGTTTAGATTAACTTTAATCATACATTTCAAATATATTTAATTTTTTTTTTGCAATATCTTCCCTAAATCTGTTTTTAAGTGAATGTGTATATGTATTTGTTATAAAATATCAGAGTCGTACAAAGAATAACTTATGCCACAATTAAATGAATTATTGTGTCTACATATGTGTGTTTGCATACATGATATTGTACTTAAATTTCTTGGCAAAGACCTAACAAATATCTCTGGACGGATTCCTAGAGTAAATGATTGTCTATCTCAGGTGTAGAAAATTATGTAATACTAGAAAATATACTTTAGATTGCGCAAAATAGACGGGAGAGACGAGGACAGAAATTTATATTCCCGAGATAGCTCGCTAACACCTACGAAAGTTTAAAGACATATATAACTTGGAAGGATTATTTTTTGGGGGTCGAGGTGGTACTATTTAATACACGTACCAACCTATTCTTGTAACACAATATTGAGCTACTCCCTCCGTCGAGGTGAGTAAGTCATCTTAGGTTGTGCACCGTGACCAAGGAAGAGGAGAAAACGAGATAACTTAATGTTCATTTGCTAATTAATAGCATTGCATGCACACCCTACATCTCTTATTGGTTGATATGTCAAGAAACAAGAAACGACGTAGAATTTAATGCACCGTGCCTAAGTATTTTGGGATTATTTGATTTTCGTAAGATGACTTACACACCTAGACGGAGGGAGTAGTTTAGGCCATTGAAACCTGGATCGACAGGTCATGAGTTCGATTCCATACGCATGCAATTATTTTTGCATTCTTCAGAAAGGACGACTAAGCAACTTTTTTTTACATTCTTTAGATGGGTTGGCGCACAGGAGGTGGGTGGGCGGCAGGCGAAAACGAAATGAAGGTGATTGGCGGTTGGCGCGTGGCTGGCAGTTTTACATCTCATTTAGGTGGAGATGTATATTTGCATCGCGATGTGTTTTATTTTACATCTCTGGAAGATGAAGATGTAATTTTTTTGCATCTACATCATCTGGTGGAGAGATGTTTTTGGGCCTTCAAGGTGAAAAGTTAGTTATTTTTACATCTACATATTCTATTATAGATGCTCTAAGTAGCCTTCTCTCCCACATCGCTTTGAAGAAGAGAAAGCATACTTGCACTGAAGTCATCACTGTTGAATATATGTGTATGTCTTGGGTCCACCTCCTAGTTTATCTGTATAGTTGAGGTTGTGGCCCTCCTTTGTACTCATATATACGTGCCTGGTGCACCGACCGATGATTGAGTCGCACAACCTATTCTCCTATTCTAAATGGTATCAGAGCCCCTACCCAATCCTAAACCTAGCCCGCCGCCGCACCTCTGGTAGCCGCCACCACGCCCGCGATCGCCCGCTCTCGCTTCTCCCGATCGCCAACGCGCCCTCCCGCTAGCGCTAGCTGACCTCGTCCGCTCCAACCAGATCGCTAGCCAGCCGCACTCGATCGCTAGCCAGCCCTCGATCGGTCGCCAGCCAACCAGATCACTGGCCGCCAACACGCCGAAGCGCCAAGAAGCCCGCAATCACTGACTCCGAGCCGCTCCACCTAGCAGCCGCCACCGCTACCTAGTGCCGCCGCCGCCGCTCCATGTCGTAGTCGTCACCTCTCCCTTCTCGCTGCACCATGAGCTCCTCCTCCTCCACTGTCTCCAACCCCTTCGCCTGTCCCGATGTCACCCTCGTCCGTGATCTCAACATCCACGAGCGCGTGCCGGTGGTGCTTGATCAATCCACCCCCTCCTACTCCGCTTGGAAGCGCTACTTCTCCTTGGTGTTTCGCGAGTACTGATAACCCACAAGTGTAGGGGATCGCAACAGCTTTCGAGGGTAGAGTATTCAACCCAAATTTATTGATTCGACACAAGGGGAGCCAAAGAATATTCTTAAGTATTAGTAGTTGAGTTGTCAATTCAACCACACCTGGATAACTTAGTATCTGCAGCAAAGTATTTCGTAGCAAAGTAGTATGATAATAATGGTAACAGTAGCAAAAGTAAGGATAGCAGTTTTGTAGTTGTAACTGAAGGAAATATGCCCTAGAGGCAATAATAAAGTTATTATTTATTTCCTCATATCATGATAAATGTTTATTATTCATGCTACAATTGTATTAACCGAAAACATGATACATGTGTGAATACATAGACAAACATATAGTCACTAGTATGCCTCTACTTGACTAGCTCATTTATCAAAGATGGTTATGTTTCCTAACCAGAGACATGCGTTGTCATTTGATTAATGAGATCACATCATTAGGAGAATGATGTGATTGACATGACCCATCCCGTTAGCTTAGCACTTGATCGTTTAGTATTCTGCTATTGCTTTCTTCATGACTTATACATGTTCCTGTAACTATGAGAATTATGCAACTCCCGTTTACCGGAGGAACACTTTGGGTACTACCAAACGTCACAACGTAACTGGGTGATTATAAAGGAGTACTACAGGTGTCTCCGAAGGTACATGTTGAGTTGGCGTATTTCGAGATTAGGTTTTGTCACTCCGATTGTCGGAGAGGTATCTCTGGGCCCTCTCGGTAATACTCATCACTTAAGCCTTGCAAGCATTATAACTAATGAGTTAGTTACGAGATGACGTATTACAGAACGAGTAAAGAGACTTGCCGGTAACGAGATTGAACTAGGTATTGGATACCGACGATCAAATCTCGGACAAGTAACATACTGATGACAAAGGGAACAACGTATGTTGTTATGCGGTTTGACCGATAAAGATCTTCGTAGAATATGTAGGAACCAATATGGGCATCCAGGTCCCGCTATTGGTTATTGACCGAGAATGGTTTTAGGTCATGTCTACATAGTTCTCGAACCCGTAGGGTCCGCACGCTTAACGTTTCGATGACAGTTTTATTATGAGTTTATAAGTTTTGATGTACCGAAGTTTGTTCGGAGTCCCGGATGTAATCACAGACATGACGAGGAGTCTGAATGGTCGAGACATAAAGATTGATATATTGGAAGCCTATGTTTGGACATTGGAATGGTTCCGGGTAAAAACGGCATTTTACCGGAGTACCGGGAGGTTACTGGAACCCTCCGGGGGGTTAATGGGCCTACATGGGCCAAGAGGGAGAAGAGGGAAGGAGCAAGGAGGGGGCCGCGCGCCCCTCCCCCTCCTAGTCCGAATAGGACAAGGGAAGGGGGGCGGAGCCCCCCCTTTCCTTCCCCTCTTCCTCCTCTTTCCCCCCTTCTCCTACTCCTACTTGGAAAGAGGGAGTCCTACTCCCGATGGGAGTAGGACTCACCCCCTTGGTGTGCCCTCTAGGCCGGCCGCCTCCTCCCCCCTGGCTCCTTTATATATGGGGGCGGGGGGCACCCCAAAGACACACAAGTTGATCTACGGATCGTTCCTTAGCCGTGTGCGGTGCCCCCTTCCACCATATTCCACCTCGGTCATATCATCGCGGAGTTTAGGCGAAGCCCTGCGCCGGTAGAACATCATCATCATCACCACGCCGTCGTGCTGACGGAACTCATCTCCGGAGCCTTTGCTGGATCGGAGGGTCGGAGATCGTCATCGAGCTGAACGTGTGCTGAACTCGGAGGCCCCGTACGTTCGGTGCTTGGATCGGTCGGATCGTGAAGACGTACGACTACATCAACCGCGTTGTGCTAACGCTTCCGCTTACGGTCTATGAGGGTACGTGGACGAACACTCTCCCCTCTCGTTGCTATATCATCACCATGATCTTGCGTGTGCGTAGGAATTTTTTTGAAATTACTACGTTCCCCAACAGTGGCATCCGAGCCTAGGTTTTATGCGTCGATGTTATATGCACGAGTAGAACACAAGTGAGTTGTGGGCGATACAAGTCATACTGCTTACCAGCATGTCATACTTTGGTTCAGCGGTATTGTGAGATGAAGCGGCCCGGACCGACATTACGCGTACGCTTACGTGAGACTAGTTTCACCGTTACGAGCACTCGTGCTTAAAGGTGATTGGCGGGTGTCTGTCTCTCTCACTTTAGCTGAATCGAGTGTGGCTACGCCCGGTCCTTGCGAAGGTTAAAACAACACCAACTTGACGAACTATTGTTGTTGTTTTTGATGCGTAGGTAAGAACGGTTCTTGCTAAGCCCGTAGCAACCACGTAAAATTTGCAAAAACAAAGTAGAGGACGTCTAACTTGTTTTTGCAGGGCATGTTGTGATGTGATATGGTCAAGACGTGATGCTATATTTTATTGTATGAGATGATCATGTTTTGTAACCGAAGTTATCGGCAACTGGCAGGAGCCATATGGTTGTCGCTTTATTGTATGAAATGCAAACGCCCTATAATTGCTTTACTTTATCACTAAGCGGTAGCGACAGTCGTAGAAGCAATAGATGGCGTAACGACAACGATGCTACGATGGAGATCAAGGTGTCGCGCCGGTGACGATGGTGATCATGACGGTGCTTCGAAGATGGAGATCACAAGCACAAGATGATGATGATGATATCATATCACTTATATTGATTGCATGTGATGTTTATCCTTTATGCATCTTATCTTGCTTTGATTGACGGTATCGTTTTAAGATGATCTCTTACTAATTATCAAGAAGTGTTCTCCCTGAGTATGCTCCGTTGTGAAAGTTCTTCGTGCTGAGACACCATGTGATGATCGGGTGTGATAGGCTCTACGTTCAAATACAACGGGTGTAAAACAGTTGCACATGCAGAATACTCAGGTTATACTTGACGAGCCTAGCATATACAGATATGGCCTCGGAACACGGAGACCGAAAGGTCGAGCATGAATCATATAGTAGATATGATCAACATAGCGATGTTCACCATTGAAAATACTCCATCTCACGTGATGATCGGACATGGTTTAGTTGATTTGGATCACGTGATCACTTAGATGACTAGAGAGATGTCTGTCTAAGTGGGAGTTCTTAAGTAATATGATTAATTGAACTTAAATTTATCATGAACTTAGTACCTGATAGTATCTTGCTTGTCTATGTTTGTTTGTAGATAGATGGCTCGTGCTGTTGTTCCGTTGAATTTTAATGCGTTCCTTGAGAAAGCAAAGTTGAAAGATGATGGTAGCAATTACACAGACTGGGTCCGTAACCTGAGGATTATCCTCATTGCTGCACAGAAAAGTTATGTCCTGGAAGCACCGCTGGGTGCCAGGCCTGCTGCTGATGCAACTGACAACGTTAAGAACGTCTGGCAGAGCAAAGCTGATGACTACTCTATAGTTCAGTGTGCCATGCTTTACGGCTTAGAACCGGGCCTTCAACGATGTTTTGAACGTCATGGAGCATATGAGATGTTCCAGGAGTTGAAGTTAATATTTCAAGCAAATGCCCGGATTGAGAGATATGAAGTCTCCAATAAGTTCTATAGCTGCAAGATGGAGGAGAATAGTTCTGTCAGTGAACACATACTCAAAATGTCTGGGTATAATAATCACTTGATTCAACTAGGAGTTAATCTTCCTGATGATAGTGTCATTGACAGAATTCTCCAATCACTGCCACCAAGCTACAAGAGCTTCGTGATGAACTATAATATGCATGGGATGAACAAGACTATTCCCGAGCTTTTCGCGATGCTGAAAGCCGTGGAGGTAGAAATCAAGAAGGAGCATCAAGTGTTGATGGTTAACAAAACCACTAGTTTCAAGAAGAAGGGCAAAGGGAAGAAAAAGGGAAACTTCAAAAAGAACGGCAAGCAAGTTGCTTCTCAAGAGAAGAAACCCAAGTCTGGACCTAAGCCTGAAACTGAGTGCTTCTACTGCAAGCAGACTGGACACTGGAAGCGGAACTGCCCCAAGTAATTGGCGGATAAGAAGGATGGCAAAGTGAATAAAGGTATATGTGATATACATGTTATTGATGTGTACCTTACTAATGCTCGCAGTAGCACCTGGGTATTTGATACTGATTCTGTTGCTAATATTTGCAACTCAAAACAGGGACTACGGATTAAGCGAAGATTAGCTAAGGACGAGGTGACGATGCGCGTGGGAAATGGTTCCAAAGTCGATGTGATCGCGGTCGGCATGCTACCTCTACATCTACCATCGGGATTAGTATTAGACCTAAATAATTGTTATTTGGTGCCAGCGTTGAGCATGAACATTATATCTGGATCTTGTTTGATGCGAGACGGTTATTCATTTAAATCAGAGAATAATGGTTGTTCTATTTATATGAGTAATATCTTTTATGATCATGCACCCTTGAAGAGTGGTCTATTTTTATTGAATCTCGATAGTAGTGATACACATATTCATAGTGTTGAAACCAAAAGATGCAGAGTTGATAATGATAGTGCAACTTATTTGTGGCACTGCCGTTTAGGTCATATCGGTGTAAAACGCATGAAGAAACTCCATACTGATGGGCTTTTGGAATCACTTGATTATGAATCACTTGGTACATGCGAACCGTGCCTTATGGGCAAGATGACTAAAACGCCGTTCTCCGGTACTATGGAGAGAGCAACAGATTTGTTGGAAATCATACATACAGATGTATGTGGTCCAATGAATGTTGAGGCTCGTGGCGGATATCGTTATTTTCTCACCTTCACAGATGATTTAAGCAGATATGGGTATATCTACTTAATGAAACACAAGTCTGAAACATTTGAAAAGTTCAAAGAATTTCAGAGTGAAGTGGAAAATCATCGTAACAAGAAAATAAAGTTTCTACGATCTGATCGTGGAGGAGAATATTTGAGTTACGAGTTTGGTCTACACTTGAAATAATGCGGGATAGTCTCGCAACTCACGCCACCTGGAACACCACAACGAAATGGTGTGTCCGAACGTCGTAATCATACTTTACTTGATATGGTGCGATCTATGATCTCTCTTACTGATTTACCACTATCGTTTTAGGGTTATGCTTTAGAGACAGCCGCATTCACGTTAAATAGGGCACCATCAAAATCCGTTGAGACGACACCTTATGAACTGTGGTTTGGCAAGAAACCAAAGTTGTCGTTTCTTAAAGTTTGGGGCTGCGATGCTTATGTGAAGAAACTTCAACCAGATAAGCTCGAACCCAAATCGGAGAAATGTGTCTTCATAGGATACCCAAAGGAGACTATTGGGTACACCTTCTATCACAGATCTGAGGGCAAGATTTTCGTTGCTAAATTTGGATCCTTTCTAGAGAAGGAGTTTCTCTCGAAGGAAGTGAGTGGGAGGAAAGTAGAACTTGATGAGATAACTGTATCTACTCCCTTATTGGAAAGTAGTTCATCACAAGAACCGGTTCCTGTGACAACTACACCAATCAGTGAGGAAGCTAATGATATTGATCATGAAACTTCAGATCAAGTTTCTACTGAACCTCGTAGGTGTACCAGAGTAAGATCCGCACCAGAGTGGTACGGTAATCCTATTCTGGAAGTCATGTTACTTGACCATGATGAACCTACGAACTATGAGGAGGCGATGATGAGCCCAGATTCCGCAAAATAGCTAGAGGCCATGAAATCTGAGATGGGATCCATGTATGAAAACAAAGTATGGACTTTGGTTGACTTGCCCAATGATCGGCAAGCCATTGAGAATAAATGGATCTTTAAGAAGAAGACTGACGCTGATGGTAATGTAACTGTCTATAAAGCTCGACTTGTTGCGAAAGGTTTTCGACAAGTTCAAGGGGTTGACTACGATGAGACTTTCTCACCTGTAGCGATGCTTAAGTCTGTCCGAATCATGTTAGCTACTGCTGCATTTCATGATTATGAAATTTGGCAAATGGATGTCAAGACTGCATTCTTGAATGGATTTCTAGAAGAAGAGTTGTATATGATGCAGCCGGAAGGTTTTGTTGATCCAAAAGGTGCTAACAAAGTGTGCAAGCTCCAGCGTTCCATTTATGGACTGGTGCAAGCATCTCGGAGTTGGAATAAACGCTTTGATAGTGTGATCGAAGCATATGGTTTTATACAATCTTTTGGAGAAGCCTGTATTTACAAGAAAGTGAGTGGGAGCTCTGTAGCATTTCTAGTTTTATATGTAGATGACATATTATTAATTGGAAATGATATAGAATTTCTGGATAGCATAAAAGGATACTTGAATAAAAGTTTTTCAATGAAAGACCTCGGTGAAGCTGCTTATATATTGGGCATCAAGATCTATAGAGATAGATCAAGACGCTTAATAGGACTATCACAAAGCACATACCTTGACAAAATTTTGAAAAAGTTCAAAATGGATCAGGCAAAGAAAGGATTCTTGCCTGTGCTACAAAGTGTGAAGTTGAGTTAGACTCAATGCCCGACCACAACAGAAGATAGAGAGAAAATGAAAGATGTTCCCTATGCTTCAGCCATAGGCTCTATCATGTATGCAATGCTGTGTGCCAGACCTGACGTATGCTTAGCAATAAGCTGGGCAGGAAGGTACCAAAGTAATCCAGGAGTGGATCACTGGACAGCGGTCAAGAACATCCTGAAATACCTGAAAAGGACTAAGGATATGTTTCTCGTATATGGAGGTGACAAAGAGCTAGTCGTAAAAGGTTACGTCGATGCAAGCTTTGACACTGATCCGGACGATTCTAAATCGCAAACCGGATACATGTTTATATTAAACGGCGGAGCTGTAAGTTGGTGCAGTTCTAAACAAAGCGTCGTGGTGGGATCTACATGTGAAGCAGAGTACATAGCTGCTTCTGAAGCAGCAAATGAAGGAGTCTGGATGAAGGAGTTCATTTCCGATCTAGGTGTCATACCTAGTGCATCGGGACCAATGAAGATCTTCTGTGGCAAAGGAATCCAGATTTCACAAGAGGACCAAGCACATCAAGAGACGCTTCAATTCCATTCGGGACCAAGTCCAAGTGGGAGACATAGAGATTTGCAAGATACATACGGATCTGAATGTTGCAGACCCGTTGACTAAGCCTCTCTCACGAGAAAAACATGATCAACACCAAGACTCCATGCGTGTTAGAGTCATTACTATGTAATCTAGATTATTGACTCTAGTGCAAGTGGGAGACTGAAGGAAATATGCCCTAGAGGCAATAATAAAGTTATTATTTATTTCCTCATATCATGATAAATGTTTATTATTCATGCTAGAATTGTATTAACCGGAAACATGATACATGTGTGAATACATAGACAAACATATAGTCACTAGTATGCCTCTACTTGACTAGCTCATTTATCAAAGATGGTTATGTTTCCTAACCATAGACATGCGTTGTCATTTGATTAATGAGATCACATCATTAGGAGAATGATGTGATTGACATGACCCATCCCGTTAGCTTAGCACTTGATCGTTTAGTATTCTGCTATTGCTTTCTTCATGACTTATACATGTTCCTGTAACTATGAGAATTATGCAACTCCCGTTTACCGGAGGAACACTTTGGGTACTACCAAACGTCACAACGTAACTCGGTGATTATAAAGGAGTACTACAGGTGTCTCCGAAGGTACATGTTGAGTTGGCATATTTCGAGATTAGGTTTTGTCACTCCGATTGTCGGAGAGGTATCTCTGGGCCCTCTCGGTAATACTCATCACTTAAGCCTTGCAAGCATTATAACTAATGAGTTAGTTATGAGATGACGTATTACAGAACGAGTAAAGAGACTTGCCGGTAACGAGATTGAACTAGGTATTGGATACCGATGATCAAATCTCGGACAAGTAACATACTGATGACAAAGGGAACAACGTATGTTGTTATGCGGTTTGACCGATAAAGATCTTCGTAGAATATGTAGGAACCAATATGGGCATCCAGGTCCCGCTATTGGTTATTGACCGAGAATGGTTTTAGGTCATGTCTACATAGTTCTCGAACCCGTAGGGTCCGCACGCTTAACGTTTCGATGACAGTTTTATTATGAGTTTATAAGTTTTGATGTACCAAAGTTTGTTCGGAGTCCCGGATGTAATCACGGACATGACGAGGAGTCTCTGAATGGTCGAGACATAAAGATTGATATATTGGAAGCCTATGTTTGGACATCGGAATGGTTCCGGGTAAAAACGGCATTTTACCGGAGTACCGGGAGGTTACCGGAACCCCCCGGGGGGTTAATGGGCCTACATGGGCCAAGAGGGAGAAGAGGGAAGGAGCAAGGAGGGGGCCGCGCGCCCCTCCCCCTCCTAGTCCGAATAGGACAAGGGAAGGGGGGCGGCGCCCCCCGTTTCCTTCCCCTCTTCCTCCTCTTTCCCCCCTTCTCCTACTCCTACTTGGAAAGAGGGAGTCCTACTCCCGGTGGGAGTAGGACTCCCCCCCTTGGCGCGCCCTCTAGGCCGGCCTCCTCCTCCCCCTTGGCTCCTTTATATACGGTGGCGGGGGGCACCCCAAAGACACACAAGTTGATCTACGGATCGTTCCTTAGCCGTGTGCGGTGCCCCCTTCCACCATATTCCACCTCGGTCATATCGTCGCGGAGTTTAGGCGAAGCCCTGCGCCGGTAGAACATCATCATCGTCACCACGCCGTCGTGCTGACGGAACTCATCTCCAGAGCCTTTGCTGGATTGGAGGGCCGGAGATCGTCATCGAGCTGAACGTGTGCTGAACTCGGAGGCCCCATACGTTCAGTGCTTGGATCGGTCGGATCGTGAAGACGTACGACTACATCAACCGCGTTGTGCTAACGCTTCCGCTTACGGTCTACAAGGGTACGTGGACGAACACTCTCCCCTCTCGTTGCTATATCATCACCATGATCTTGCGTGTGCGTAGGAACTTTTTTGAAATTACTACGTTCCCCAACAGTAATAGTAGCAACGGAAAAATAAATAAGCAAAGCACAATATGTGAAAAGCTCATAGGCATTGGATCAGTGATGGATGATTATGTCGGATGCTATTCCTCATGTAATAGCTATAACATAGGGTGACACAGAACTAGCTCCAGTTCATCAATGTAATGTAGGCATGTATTCCGAATATAGTCATACGTGCTTATGTAAAAGAACTTGCATGACATCTTTTGTCCTACCCTCCACTACTAGGGAAAACCCTAGCAGAAGCGCTGGTTTTGTGCTCACTAGTAGCGCGGGTAGGTGCGCTACTAAAAAGGCGCTACAGCTATTGCTTAGCAGTAACGCGTGCCCGCATGCGCTACTGCTAGGACAAATAGCTGCAGTGTTTGTTCATTCCCACGCTACTGCTAATGTAACTAGTGGCAGCGTGTTTTCTCTCCATCGCTACTAGTATTCTTTTTATTTTTTTTTATTTTTAGTGTATTTATGCGTCATCGTACAAATATTGGTACAATACCAGTTATGAGGTTTACATCATTATGTCCATAACAGTGTGTCAAATGAAGGTGGATTAGGTTCAAGTGGAGGCAATATGAGGTGCATGTCAAAAGTATACTACTAATCCAAACTTGACCTAGTTTGGACTAGTAGTACTTTCGATGTGCACCGCATGTTGCCTCCACTTGAATCTAATCCGCCAGCACAAGCTATTTAATCATCATCATAGTCATTACCACCAACAGTATTTATTTAATCACCACTAACACTAGCTAATAATAATCATCATAGTCATTACCACCAACACTAGTTATTTTATCATCATAGTAATAGTGTAGAACATCATCATCTTCAAACTCATTTCTAGCTAGCTAATCACTCCTGCTGCTCTCTCTTAGGTGAAATAACATAAAACATGTATAGCTCTCCTCCTTGATCAAGTTAGAG
The DNA here is from genome assembly GCA_963921465.1 of Triticum timopheevii. Taxonomy (NCBI): domain Eukaryota; kingdom Viridiplantae; phylum Streptophyta; class Magnoliopsida; order Poales; family Poaceae; genus Triticum; species Triticum timopheevii. Next base: position 19,638,693 of record OY997274.1, read on the forward strand.
CATGCAGATGAACCTGTCTCCTAATCGTGGGTAGCGCATCTGTTTGCTGCTCCCTAGTACTTCTCTGCGCTCCCCCATCACATATTTGGTCCAGTCTTGCACTATTAAGCATCCGTCGCTAATCTTGAATGCACTAAAGTAATCTGTAGGATATCTTGGCCGTAAGCTGATAGTACTCATGGTACCTTTAGTCTCGATCCCATAAGGCACAACATTCATCAGGAGTCCCTGTTGAAGAACATCGTATGGTAACATACTTAGCAATGAAGTTTAGCTTCAAAAATAATGTATGGAAAACATGCACCGAGGACAAATAGTAAAAATCTTACCATCCTTCCTAAATAGATGTGACCGTAGTTCATTACGAACACTATTGGTCGCACGTTTTCAGTACTAACATTTCTAAGTGCAGCAAGAAAATTTGTCTTGACAGTATCAAGATCCGCAAGCCATGAAACATAATGACTGAGCTCCTCGCAGTTGAGTTCAGCCCCGGCACAGTATACGGTACTGTCTGCCAAGCACTGGACATGTTTGCTTGCACCGAAATAAGCTGATAATACAAATTAGTTGTCAACTATTTTTAAATAAACAATATCAAAGACATAAATATGGTTGAGAAACTTACATAATGGTATAACTGGAGGCGTTTGCACATCGACCCAGATGTCGGTATTACCTTCAATATCATCTTCCAAACGAATATCAAAGTTGATAACCATATCAGGCTCAAATGCATCAGTCTTGCATAGTGCTCGCCATGTTTGGCATCCAAAATAGGTGTAGTCGTCTGAATTGTATAATTTTACGTTGAAAATATAACCATGCTCGGTCTTGAAGTAAAATTTATTTTCCTCCATAGTACGACTGAAACATATCTTATCCAATACAAAAACTCTTGCATGGCAGGGGATATGCTAGTAGAGTAGTAAAAATAAATAAATTATAAGTTCAAGCAAATGAAGCATATGTCATGCTGAATTATGAAAAAAAACTTGTCATTGTGACTTACTGTATCCACTTCGAAGTTCTCGTCCAGCTTGATGCTGAAGCGCCTATCATCATCTAGGAAGATTCCGTCGCACAGGCCGCGCTCGTCTTCGCAGTATTTGCAAGTACCGAAATCCTTTTCGTCATCAGACATTTCCTATGTTCATAGTTGAAACATTAATTGAAAATCGATCGAAGACAACTACCAGGATACTCAACACACAAATCTGGGGCACTCGATATTTCCTACATATTCTGGCACAAGTCATGCCAAAATTCCGGCATGACCTTTGCTAAAATAGGAAATCTCGAGCGCCTGAAATTTGTCGGAACGGAAATGAATCAACACTCTGGCAAAACATAGGCCACTCGGAGGTGTAACCTGCAAACATGACCGTCCACTTGGGCAAGCACATAACCTATTTGAGCAACACAAGATATACATTTCAAAATATCTTATAGGACTCAAATTAGCATGCATTCAATAAGCAAAAGTAAATCAGCTCATGCGTCGGTACATCGTCGAATATTATCACTAATACATCCCGAATAGTGTCATACATATAACATCACTAATACAACTAAAACCCTAGCACACGACGGGTATCGGCGCGGGCGGTGGACACCCACAGAGAAGGAACCATCACGGGATCATAGCTCCAGTGAGATCCCTGGAGAACCTACCAGGTATTGGAGAACCTGCGCTCCAACGCAAACAAGTAGCGACAGACGTGCGCGTCCTCCTCACTGACACGGTGATGCACCACCTCCGTGTGGTCCTCGAGCCTCTGGACCGTCACTGGCCCACGCGACCACCACCAAAGAAGGTTCGGGTCAACGACAGGCTGGCTCCTCACCAACCTGCGGCCCCCCGTAGGTAGCGCCTCCCAGTACCACCCCGGCGGAGCCCAATCTCGGACATGGCCCGTCTGGTCAAGCAGGTGTCGTCCTCCGCCGACTCGACGACGAGGATGCGGGATAGGCATCGTCCACGTCGATGTGGGAAAAAATGTTTTAACTAAAAAAATAGCAACAAGTTCCTACTAACGAGTTCTATTAATTCAATTAGTTCTTACTAAAAATAAACTTACTATAAATAAAAATAAACCAGTACCGAATTAGTACCTAGTTCTTACTAACTAATTAGTACCTAGGAACTACTGCCCTAATTACCATATAAGTAATTAACTAACTAGCACTTAAAATAGCCTAGGGTTCATACTAACCAGCACTAAATAGCTAGGGTTCATACTAAGTAGAGAAGAGGGATCGGAAGGGGAGAGTGCTTATAGAGGGAGGGGAGAGAGATGGGGTCGGGGGAGACGGCGGCACCAAGGCGCGGCGAGGCGGGGTCGGGGAAGACGGCGGCGAGGCGGGGTCGGGGGAGACGTCAGCGAGGCGTGGTCGGGGGAGACGGCGGTGAGGCGCGGTTGGGGGAGACGGCTGTGAGGCGGGGGCGAGGCGGAGGCGACGAGGGGTAGAAGAGAGAGTGGGGAATTGGGGGAGGAAGAAGAGGAGAGGGAATCAGGCCGCGCGGGGGGTTAGGTGAAAATAGCTTTAACAGTAGCGTGGGGAGGCAAAAAGCGCTGCTGCTAAAGTCTGTAGTAGTAGCGCTGTTTCTAGAAGGGCGCTACTACTATACCTAGCACGTCGGAAATGGTGTGGCAATTATAGTAGTAGCGCGTTCTGTTCCTGCCGTGCTACTGCTAAGCGGGTAACAGTAGCGCCGTTTTAGCCGACGCGCTACTGCTAAGTAGCAGTAGCGCCTCATTTTAACAAGCGCTACCGGTTAGATTCTGTGTATAAGGTTTTCCCTAGTAGTGCTCCCGTGGCAGCGGGGTCCTAGTGGAAACTAAGGGATATTAAGGCCTCCTTTTAATAGAGAACCGGAACAAAGCATTAGCACATAGTGAATACATGAACTCTTCAAACTATGGTCATCACCGAGAAGTATCCCGATTATTGTCACTTCGGGGTTGTCGGATCATAACACATAATAGGTTACTATAGACTTGCAAGATAGGATCAAGAATTCACATATATTCATGAAAACATAATAGGTTCAGATCTGAAATCATGGCACTCGGGCCCTAGTGACAAGCATTAAGCATAGCAAAGTCATAGCAACATCAATCTCAGAACATAGTGGATACTAGGGAACAAACCCTAACAAAACTAACTTGATTACATGGTAAATCTCATTCAACCCATCACCGTCCAGCAAGCCTACGATGGAATTACTCACGCACGGCGGTGAGCATCATGAAATTGGTGATGGAGGATGGTTGATGATGACGACGGCGATGAATCCCCCTCTCCGGAGCCCCGAATGGACTCCAGATCAGTCCTCCCAACAAAGATTAGGGCTTGGTGGCGGCTCCGTGTCATAGAACGCGATGAAACTTTCTCTCTGATTTTTTTCTCCGCAAAACGGAATATATGGAGTTGGAGTTGAGGTCGGTGGAGCATCAAGGGGCCCACGAGATAGGGGCGCACCCAGGGGGAGGGCGTGCCCCCCACCCTCGTGGACATGGTGTGGGCCCCCTGGCCTTGATTCTTTCGCCAGTATTTTTGATATTTTCCAAAACTTATCTCCGTGGATTTTCAGGTCATTCCGAGAACTTTTGTTTTCTGCACAATAAACAACACCATGGCAGTTCTGCTGAAAACAGCGTCAGTCCGGGTTAGTTTCATTCAAATCATGCAAGTTAGAGTCCAAAATAAGGGCAAAAGTGTTTGGAAAAGTAGATACGTTGGAGACGTATCAAGTACCTGCTTCACGGCCACGGCGACGGCACCGTGGTCTCGAGCCTCATGATTCATGACGAGTAGTGGATGATCCTCGATGCCACCATCATCCGCTGGTTCTACCTCACCATCTCCAACGACCTCTTCCACACGATGGTGGATGATGATGACGACGCCTACGCCGTCTGGACCAAGCTCAACGACCTCTTCACCGACAAAAAACTGCAGCGCAAGGTGCTTCTCCACGGTGAGTTTTATGGGTGCCAGCAGCTTGACTCGTCCATCGACAATTTTTGCATGCGCCTGAAAAAGCTCGCCGACAAGCTCCGTGATCTTGGCGAGACGGTCGGCATGAGCTCCTCATCAGCACCCTGACCGCCAGCCTCAATGAGCACTTCGGGAAGCCCACCTCCAACCGAACCCTCATCCCGGAGCCTACCTTCGCTAAGGTGGTGGTGTACCTCAAACTGGAGGAGCGACGGCTGAAGATGGCCCGGGATCAGGAGACCCACACCGCTCTCGTCCCCGGCACCTATGGGGGCCAGGAGCCGCCGGCGCCGTGCCCCGCGCCGGCCTGTCCCCAGGCGACGGCTGCCCCCTTCTTGCCGCCCCCATCGGCCACTAATAGGGGCCGCCGCCGTGGCCACCGCGGGGGCCGCAAGCAGCAGCAGGGCGTCGGCACTCAGGGAGGAGCAGCCCACCCCCAACAGCAGCACTACCAGCTGGCCCCGTAGTACGCCGGCCAGAACCACTGGACTGGCGTCGTGCACGCCTACTCCATGCTGGTTCCTCGCGCTCCTGCCCCGAGTATCCTTGGCGCCCTGCCTGTGTCTCACCAGGCGTTCTACACCGCACCGTAGCCCTACGCCATGCCATAGCCCTATGCGACACCCTACGGGCCCCTCTCCTACGGTCAGCAGCCGCTGCCAGGTGGGTTGCCGCCCCTGACGGCCCCGGCCCAGCAGCCCGCCCTTCCGATGCCGCCGAGGGACCCGTCTCTTCAAGCGGCTCTGCACTCCGCCCCCTCGCCGTCCACCTACACCAGTGACGGCGACTGGTATATGGACACTGGAGCTACTGCGCATGGCGACTCATCCCGGTAACCTCCACACTTCATATCCCGTCCACACTTCCGCTCGCATCATCATCGGTGACGGGTCCTCCCTTCCCATTACCCATATAGGACATTCATCTTTTCCGTCTAATTCTACTCCATTGTCATTTTCTAACATCCTAGTTTCTTCCGATCCTATTAAAAATCATGTCTCTGTTCGTTCTTTTACACGTGAAATCCTGTTACTGTTGAGTTTGACGAGTGTGGTTTTTCTATTAAGGACGCTCGTACCCGGATGGTACTCCACCGATCTGACAGCCCCGACGAGCTCTACCCGGTTCACTCCACCACCTCCACCACCTCCGCTGCCCCTGTCGCTCTCGCCACTGGAGTTGATCTTTGGCACGCTCGCTTAGGTCATCCCAACCCCGACACCCTTCTTCATATACTTTGGAGTTTTTCTTTGACGTGTAATAAGAACGAGGATCACTCGTATCATGCCTGTCGCCTCGGCAAACATGCTCGTCTTCCGTTTAGGGCGTTGATGTCTACTACACAGCCTTCTTCTTGTAGACGTTGTTGGGCCTGCAAGTGCACAGATTTGTAGGACAGTAGCAAATTTCCCTCAAATGGATGACCTAAGGTTTATCAATCCGTGGGAGGCGTAGGATGAAGATGGTCTCTCTCAAACAACCCTGCGACGAAATAACAAAAAGTCTCTTGTGTCCCCAACACACCCAATACAATGGAAAATTGCATAGGTGCACTAGTTCGGCGAAGAGATGGTGATACAAGTGCAATATGGATAGTAGATATAGGTTTTTGTAATATGAAATAATAAAAACAGCAAGGTAACTAAAGATAAAAGTGAGCATAAGCGGTATTGCAATGATAGGAAACAAGGCCTAGGGTTCATACTTTCACTAGTGCAAGTTCTCTCAACAATAATAACATAGATAGATCATATACCAAGCCCTCAATATGCAACAAAGAGTCACTCCGAAGCCACTAATAGCGGAGAACAAACGTAGAGATTATGGTAGAGTACGAAACCACCTCAAAGTTATTCTTTTGGATCAATCTATAAAAGAGTTCGTACTAGAATAACACCTTAAGACACAAATCAACCAAAACCCTAATGTCACCTAGATACTTCATTGTCACCTCAAGTATCCGTGGGCATGATTATACGATATGCATCACACAATCTCAGATTCATCCAACCAACACAAAGTACTTCAAAGAGTGCCCCAAAGTTTCTATCGGAGAGTCAAGAACGTGTGCCAACCCCTATGCATAGGTTCCCAATGTCACGAAACCCGCAAGTTGATCACCAAAACATCCATCAAGTGGCACATGATATCCCATTGTCACCACAGAAAATCACGGAAAGACATACATCCGATAAGATAACTTCAAAGGGGAAACTCAATTCATCAGAAGAGAGTAGAGGGGGAGAAACATCATAAGATCCAACTACAATAGCAAAGCTCGGGATACATCAAGATCGTGCCATAGAGGAACACGAGAGAGAACACGAGAGAGAGAGAGATCAAACACATAGCTACTGGTACATACCCTCAGCCCCGAGGGTGAACTACTCCCTCCTCGTCATGGATAGCGCCGGGATGATGAAGATGGCCACCGGTGATAGGATCCCCCTCCGGCAGGGTGCCGGAATGGGCTCCCAAGAGGTTTTTGGTGGCTACAGAGGCTTCCGGCGGCGGAACTCCCGATCTATCTTCTGTTCTGGAAGTTTTACGATATGTAGGTATATATGGGTGCAGGGGGTACGTCGGTGGACCGAAGGGGGGGGGCCACGAGGCAGGGGGCACGCCCCCACCCTCGTGAGCACCTCCCTTCTTTCCTGACGTACACTCCAAGTCCATCGGGTGGCTTTCCTTCCAAAAATAAGTTCTCTAGTTGATTTCGTTCCGTTTTGACTCCGTCTGATATTCCTTTTCCTCGAAACACTGAAATAGGCATAAAACAGCAAATCGGGGCTAGGCCTCCGGTTAATAGGTTAGTCCCAAAAATAATATAAAAGTGGATAATAAAGCCCAATATTTCCTAAAATAGTAGATAATATAGCATGGAGCAATCAAAAATTATAGATACGTTGGAGACGTATCAGGCGTCTTCTCATGTTGCTTCGTACCCGTTTGAGTTAATTCATAGTGATGTTTGGACCTCTCCAATTGCAAGTAATATGGGCTATCTTTATTATCTTGTTATACTTGATGATTTTTCGCATTATGTGTGGACCTTCCCGTTGCGTCATAAGTCGAAGGTTATATCCACTCTCGCCGTTGTCTACTCCTATGTCTTTATGCAGTTTGGTCGTCCCATTCTCGCGTTTCAGACTGATAACGTGAAGGAGTTCAACAACCTCGTTGTTCGCACTCTTGTCACCACGCATAGCATGATTTTTCGTCTTACATGCCCGCACACTTCGCAGAAGAATGGTCGCGTTGAGCGTGTCCTTCGCGCTCTTAACGACTACGTTGGGACCCTTCTTTTTCATGCCAATGTGCCTCCACGCTTTTGTCCTGACGCTCTCGCCACCACTTAACTTCTCATTAACATCCGCCCCTGTTGCACTTGCGGGAACTTGACACCTCATCACCTCCTCTTCGGTGCACCGCCCTCTTATGATGAGCTTCACATTTTCGGCTATCTCTGCTACCCTAGCATCACCGCCACTGCACCTCATAAGCTTGCAACCTACTCTATCGCCTGCATCTTTCTCTGCTACCCACCTAACATCAAAGGCCACCGCTGCTACGACCCTGTCTCTCATCGTGTATTCACCACCCGACACATTTACTTTGATTAGAAGGTGTTTACGTTTCAGTAGTAGGTACCTCTCGTCGCCCCGTCGCCGCCGGCCACCAGCGACCCTTCGGAGACCCCGTCAGGTCGACGGCCTCGCTCGGCTCTCGGACTGCCTCCGGGCTTTGGCGGTCCTCGCGCTGTGGGACTAGCTACGTTTCACGCCTCCACCCCGGCTTCTTCACTGGCGACCTCCCCGGCTGTCTCGGCCGGCCCCGCCGCCTCGGGTGCGTCGGGCGACTCCCTCACCTCGCCCTCACCCCCACATCAGGCGCGGGCGCTTCGGCCGCCTTGGGCGTCAGCCCCGCCTCGCCCGCCCCTTCCGCCTTGGTGCTTCGGCCGCCTTGGGCGCGGGCGCTTCGGCGGCCCCGCTCTTTCATAGACCGTCTCGCTGCCTGTGTCACCGGACGCCTCGCCAACTGCCTCGCCAGTCGCCGAGTTGCCATCTCGCCCTCTCACTTGGGCTCGAGCCGGCGCTCATCGCCCGAGTCTGTGGTACTCCAGTGACGAGTATCTTCTCGCCGCCTCCACCACTGAGCCATCCCCGCTCCCTGCATCCGCTCGAGCAGCCCTTCGTGATCCTCTCTGGCTTGCTGCAATGCAGGAAGAGTCTGATGCTCTTCAGCAAAACCGTACCTGGACACTGGTTCCTCGGCCTTCTCGCGCAGTCATCATCGGAAAGTGGGTCTTTCGCCATAAGACCCACTCAGATGGTACAGTTGAGTGCTACAAGGCTCGCTGGGTGGTCCGTGGTTTTTGGCAGCGTGCTGGAGTCGACTTCACCGAGACATTTGCACCTGTTGTCAAACCGGGAACGATCCACACAGTTCTCCAGCTGGCGGTTTCCCGAGGCTGGCCGGTTCATCAGATAGATGTCTCCAGCACCTTCCTTCACGGACATCTTGGGGAGTAGATCTCATGTGAGCAGCCGACCGGTTTCGTCGACGCATCTCTTCCTGGGCATGTGTGTTTGCTGTCTCGGTCTCTCTACGGGCTCAAGCAAGCACCTTGCGCCTAGTAACAGTGTATTGTCGGGGTCCTTCAGACGCTGGGCTTCAGCGTCACTCACTCAGATGCCTCGTTGTTTGTTTATCACCGTGGCGACACGACTGCATATTTGCTCCTCTACGTCGATAACATCATCTTGACGCCCTCCTCTGTAACCCTTCTTCAGCAGATTACTCTCCGGCTGCGTGATGAGTTTGCCATCAAGGACCTGGGCACTCTACATTATTTCCTTGGCATTGAGGTTGTCCGGCGACCTGACGGCTTCTTTCTTCATCAACAGAAGTATGCGCACGAGCTACTTGAGCATGCTGGCATGCTCAACTACCACCCAGTCGCTACTCCTATTGACACGAAGGCCAATGTGTCTGCTCTCGAGGGGTCGCCCGCGTCGGATGCTCCGTTCTACCGGTCCATTGTTGGGGCTCTTCACACTCTCACCAGGCCGGATCTTTAGTATGCAGTTCAGCAGGTGTGTCTCCATATGCACGGCCCTCGTGACTCCCATTGGACTCTCATGAAACGGAGTATCCTCTACATCCGCAGCACGATGGCTCTTGGGCTCACTCTCACGGCGTCAAATTCTCTGGAGATGGTGGCCTACTCTTACGCGGACTAGGTCGGCTGCCTTGACACCCGTCGGTCCAACTCTGGCTACTGTGTCTACCTCGGTCCTTCCCTCATCTCGTGGTCGTCCAAACGACAACCCACGGTTTCGTGCTCTAGCACGAAGGCTGAGTACTGAGTTGTGGCTGACGCCGTCGCCGAGTGCACCTGGCTACAACAGCTACTTCGGGAGTTGCATCATGACGTCTCCCAGGCTATGGTTGTCTACTGTGACAACGTCACTGTGTACCTTTCCGCCAATCCCGTTCATCATCGCCGGACTAAGCACATTGAGCTAGACATTTACTTTGTGCGTGAGCATGTGGCCCTTGGACGCGTTCGGATTCTCCATGTTCCGACCACAAAACAGTTCGCCGATGTGATGACCAAGGACTGTCGACTTCCACCTTCGAGGAGTTTCGTTCCAGTCTCTGCGTCTCCGGCGCCGCTTCGACTGCGCGGGAGGAGGGGGGGGGGGGGGGGTTGAATATATGTGTACGTGTATATTGTGTCTTGGGCCCACCTCCTGGTTTATCTATATAGTTGAGGTTGTGCCCCCCCCCTCTGTACTCATATATACGTGTCTGGTGCACCGATCAATGATTGAGTCACACAGCCTATTCTCGTATTCTACAGTCACGGCCAACATACTGGCTTTAGGAAGACAAATATGTGGTGACGCCTGCGTAGCATGCTCCATGAAAGTTATGTATGATTCATTCCCATCGTGTAACCATACATCATTCGGGACGTCACCGTCAGCCTTATCAAATATTCCATCAAATATGTTGAGGTCGAAGTTTTCCGGTTTGTTGGGCCCAAGGCTCTGACCACCCTTCTGAGCCCTATGTCAACTGGTTTCGACAAAACCTTCGTTAAAAACAGTGCAAAATGTTGCAATATATTGTCCTCCTTCCCCCATCAGTTAAACTTTTGCATGAGTTGACTGGAGAATGAATTTGATATGGTATCAGAGCTAAGAGGTCGTAAGTTCAAGACCCAACAAACACACTATTAAAAAAATGATTTTGTGGCCTACATCGATCTCATATCTAAGGACTAATAAAGCCTAGACACGAGAGGGGTTTTTAAAATATATTGTCCGCCTCCCTCCATTATTTCAAACTTTTGGATGAGTTGTCTGGTACTTGAATACGATACAGAACGCCTTGTACATGTTGGCGGGTTGCCAAATGGAACCTATCAATCTTGACTGTTCCATTGGTGGATTGGGACCTTAAAAAAAATTAAAAGAAGGATACACCTAATTTTGCATCGAGCATCGAGCGGTACACATAGCTATTTTATTATGTTACTCAACAGAACACAGCAAAACAAATACATGGATCAACACAGAGCCACCTTCCTGGCAACTGTTGTCACCACACCTACAAGCTTGATGATGTGTCCTGACCTCGCTTCAACAAACACCATCTATTCCGGTGGCCTCATCAAGCCGCCCATCGGCAAGTTGGTAGTACCAACCGACACCCATTCGACCTACTAATAAATATTGTCTTTTGATATGTCCTAATCTGGTAGCACCACCAATGAATAAATATTGCCATAGATTATTTTGTCCGGATTCTTATTAGTTTGAGCAGTTTTGATACTCTCTTACCTCCCGTTTCACATGAGAGATAAAACAACATAATAGATATGAGCTAGTCATTTTATTATTAAGTAGTATGTCTGAGTAAACCTTACCTTGTCATGTTAAAATTGCTAATGCATTGAAACTGCGTTGTTTTTTTTGGCCCTTAGTCTCTCGCTCGCGGCAACAGGCAATCCTGGCCCCGCCACTATCGTAAGGTGTGCTACATGATTAACGTAAGGTCTTAGGGGGCATTTTTTTTGGTTGGATGAAATTACTGGAGGGGGCCCACCCAGTTGAATTAGAGGGTTCGAGAGACTACTTTGGAAAATTTACTTAAAGAGCACGTAGGTTCTACCGTAGGCGTGGCGTTTGTGTTTGGGACATTGTTCGATTTTTTAGCTGGAGGTGGGGGGTAGAGGGTGCGGTGGGTGGGGAGGGGGTAGGTGGCGCACTCAGCAATCAGCATGCTCTCCTATAAGGTGTTTTTCCTGCCTCAAAATCAATTTTTGTCGTGTTTCCAATGAGACTTTATCTTTCCTACTTCCTGCTTATAAAGATCGCATTTTGGGCCTTGCCATATACTAGTATACACTTGCTCAACAGATATACAGGAGTATCAGGAAGAAAAGAGGGAGGAAGCAGAGGAGGAAACGTTGATGGCCGGCGCTCAAGAGCTGAAGCTGCTGGGGTGGTGGGCGTCCGGGATGAGCCCGTACGTGCTCCGCGTCCAGATGGCGCTTGCCATAAAGGGGCTGAGCTACGAATACCTCCCTGAGGACCGCTGGCACAAGAGCGACCTCCTCATCGCGTCAAACCCCGTGTACAAGAAGGTGCCCGTCCTCATCCACGGCGACACCCCGGTCTGCGAGTCGCTGCTCATCATGGAGTACCTCGACGACGCCGTCGGCCTTGCCAGCAACGGTAAGTCCATCCTGCCCATAGACCCCTACCGCCGCGCCGTCGCTCGCTTCTGGGCCGCCTATGTGAACGACAAGGTTAGCTCATTTCACACGCGGATTACCTCTCGTTGCGCTTGGAGTTGCACCTCTCAACTCGCTTTGCTGCCGCAGCTGTTACCTTCATGCACCGGCATCCTCAAAACGGCGAAGCAGCAGGAGAGAGCCGGTAAGGTGGAGGAGACCCTGTCGGGGCTCCGAAACTTGGAAGCTGCTCTGGCAGAGTGCTCCGAAGGGGAGGAGGAGGTGCCGTTCTTTGGTGGTGGCTCCATCGGGTTCCTCGACATCGCGCTCGGGTGCTATCTTCCCTGGATTGAAGCAGTAGGCCGCCTGGCCGGCTTGGAGCCGCTCATCGACCCACGCCAAAACTAGCAGCATGGGCGGAGCGGTTCAAGGTTGCCGATCCGGTCAAGGCGCTGCTGCCTGGGATGGACGAGCAGGAGGAGTACATCACCAAGGTGCTTTATCCAATGTGGAATGTCGCGGTCACCGGTAACTAGTTGAAGATCATGTCGTTCCATTACCGGCGGAGGGTAGCGTCGATCTAATAAATCCTCTGCCTTCTGATTTGTTGAGTTATTTAACTGTTGTCGTTTCATGGATGGTGCGCAGGGCGTGCAGTCTATTCGATCTGAGTTGTTGACATGCTGTTCCGTGAATAAATTGAAGCATCGTTGATCTTGCATCTCTGTCAGGAACGTCTTCAAATGCAATATTTTTCTGTTGAGCTCTTTTTATGACCTCGCATCTTTACTAGACATGTAAACATAATGCGCAGCGTATGAACTAGCATAACTATTGTATATACCAGATTCTTTGTGGGGGGGGGGGGGGGGGGGGGGGGGGACGGGGGGACGGACTTCGTCACAATAGCTAACTTAAAATTGAAGGGGTATAGCGAAATGACTCAGGCCTCCGACTCACCCGTATGTTCTACCAAGTAGACTATTCCCGAGCTCTGTGGGTAGTGATTTCTAAGGGATGGATTTTTTTGATAGGATTTTTTTTTCATAAATCACTGGGAAATCCTTATGTCAATATATTGCTCAAAATTGTTACGAAAACTATGCTCCTAATTTCCTTTACAGGATACATGAAGTGATAAACATAAGCAATCAATTACGACATAGAAAAAAAGACCCTTGAACCAACAGATTTTTCTCCTGCTGCCGGCCTCCGCTATTTTAGCAAGACAACACCCGCACTTGAAGTTCTACAGACCCTTGCCTCGAGAATCTTTCACGACCTTCCAATAAAATTCAGAATATTTTGAATTTAAACGCTGCGAAGGTATCAAATAGTATTCACACGCAACCATTAGCATGGGTTGGAGTCCTCTACTCCGCACATAGGGCTTGACCAAAAACCCGTAGCTCACGAGCTTAATGAGTACCCGATTGCTCAACTCATTAAGCTTGTACAACTGGCTGAATGAACATAGACAATCACTTATTTCATCTCGCATAACGTAACGAGCTAACGAGTTTCATAGACAACTCATTAAACTCATTAGTACAATACAACACATTTTATTATCTTAAGTGACAATATTTCGTGGCACCTCAACTCATCTGTTAATCTAATCGACCCATCCATCCCATCGGAGGGATCAAACTAGCTCACCTCGTTATGTAGTCACCATATTCCTTTGTAAAAATGACACCCCGCTCCCATCCCATAGGCTGTAACACAACGTAGTCTATCAACGAGAGCTCACGAGCTCAACAAGTTTTAAACGAACAGAGAGCTGAACTAGGTTTTTCGCTCGATAAGCTTAACAAGTTTAACGACCACGAACTGAACAAGCCCAGCCATGACGAGATGAGCTTGTTAATTCATCCATATTCGCACGGTACTTTTTTGTTACTGTTACACATGCTCGGGGAAAATATACCAGAAATACAAGCAAGAAAATACGAACTCACAAACTTTACTCTGGCCAGACATGGCCTGACCACTAGAAGACGTGCAAGTATGTCTACACGGTAGGTTAAATTATATATATGTTGATGCACAATTTTTTTAATTTAAAATTGGTTTGAATACTTTTTCACGAAAAAATCCAGAAATTTCTGAGAATTTTCTATAAAGATTCTGCCGGGCCCTACCGAAAATCTATATGCACTATATTGTGGAACGGAGGGAGTAGTATTTTTGTGACATGGCATCCATCCAGGTGGCGCCCTGGTCGGTCACTACATGAGCCAGATATGTGCTGGTCCCCTCACAGGTTAGACCGAAAAAATTGTTATGTAGGGCAACCTGTGGAATAAAACAGAAATAGCACAAGATAAAAGGAGGAAAATGTCTATTAAATCAGTTAATTATTGACACTCTGTAACAATAACCATTTAAAAAGGGCAGATTCTAAATGCCGGCAATTGATGCCCATAATTGAGTTATCAAATGATAAGAAAGTGACGTGTATTATTTTGATCCCCGCCATGATGTAGGTGTAAACTTGCTTGTCGAGATGCGTGTCATGTAGTGATAGTTTGCAATATTTTAAAACAAGATGCTAAACCGATAAGCTCTCGGTTGGAATGCTTCCAAACTCTATGACCTGTAAGTCTGCAACCACAATCAAATTAATGGTACTTGTTAATTAAAGTTTGGCTGTATGCGTAGAACAGGAACATTTGATATCTATATACAAAACGGTCAATAGTTAGTCTTGGTACTCCTTGTTTAAATATGCACACGCAGGCGCGCTCTCCTCGCTGCGGTGGTGGTTCCAGTCGGCAATTTGGCTTCCGCATCTTTGGATCCTGATTCATTGATTTTTGGGATTGCTCGGTTACAGGTCGGGGCAAAATCTCTGCTCGGCTTGTCGATGTGGCAGTGCGAACATCTTCGAGTGTCGTCCCTTTCTTAAAGGCGCTGCCCCTTTTCGCGCCCCTTTTCGCGCACCGGGGGAAATCATAGGTCCAGTTCGTTCAGAATTGTGGGCATGTTTGAAATTTCAGGCATCTTGATATCTATGAGCCCAAGAGATGAAATTCGAGCAGGGCGCCTCTGCAGTTGAAGTGGACAAACAGGCCTACCATCCAGTGGTTGACAGTCGACAGTCCATGCGCATCTGAAGTTCGAACCGAGATCATCCTCATAACTGGTCAGTTCAGAAACAAACTCCTTTTTCTCGTTACCCTGTTACATGTTGTACATATACTTGCAATTTCTGATAGATGTTGTCGGCCTACAAACACATGCAGATGCTGCCCCTGATTCCCTCACCAAGACGGCGATCGATTCTTACTATGACAGCTCTCGCCTCTTTCTAACCGTTGATGTTCTCGTCTCTGCTTCCTTGGATTTTATCCTCTGGTAATGTTGTACCTGCTTCTCACCATTGGAAACTTGACTCCCTCTGTTTTGTTAACGAACTTTGCAGGGTAATGGACTTTCTCAAAATGGGTCAAACTAGAGCAACTCATAATGCAGCTTTGTTAGTAGTAATCTTGAGATGAAAGTTTGTTAGTTAGTTGAGATATGGCTGAGTGAATCGATCATATTAGTTAGTACGCGCACGTAGCTGATGGAGGTTGCATGCAGCCTCTGTTAGTGAAGTAGTTGGCCACGTCCTGGATGTGGGCGTTGGCGTAGGAAGTGGATCAGGGTGGATGGCTTGGCCGTGCGTCGGGTGAGCGCCCGCGTATAAAGACTCCAGCCCTGTGTATTGACCTGTGCGGTGTGGTACGTGCCACCGAGCGCCGGTATGTGCCAAACCCAGTGAATAAAGGTTGCCAATGTACAGGCCGGTTCACCGGCCGCGGCGTTCGTCGCCATTGCTCCGAGTTTGTGCTCGAGTTGAGTTTCTTTGTGCATATGGTTTCCGGGTTTGCGCCAACAATTGGTACCAGAGCTGGTTCATCTTGGGCGTCATTCTCCTTGCCGGAGGCGTGCCGGCGGTAGCGGAGTTCGGCCGTGTGTCGGTCTATGGAGGTGCGCGGCGCGGCGAGGAGGCCGTGGTGGCTGCGGCGACACGGTGAGGAGGCCGCGGAGGACCTGCGTGGTGGCGGCTTCAACGACACACAGCGATATGGCGGCATGGAGGTGTTGCGCTGCTGTTGAGGCCGCAGCAGTGCAGGGAAATAAGCCGTGGCGGCGAACCAGACGCGACAGGTGCGTGTTATGGGTGCGCACTGGATGCGTCGGGACTGCGGGCGCGCTTACGAGCGTGCGGTTGATGTTGGGAGGAGGCGTATGTCGCCGTTGTGCTCGAGTCCGTACTCGAGTTCGGCTACATCCTTCCGGCTTTTGTCGCTGGCGGCTGCCATGGCGGACACGGAGGCGGCGCGCGGTGAGCGCCTGGTGCGGTCGGCCTCGTCGGGCGCGTCAGGTGCGCGCGGGACGTGCGGGATGCACTGGTGCGGCCGGGCTCGTCGGGTGCGCGCGGGACGTGCGGGGCGCAGAGGGACGTCAGACGTGTGTTGCCGGCGGAGAAGGAGCTCGGCGTATGTCGCCGGGATCGTAACGGAGCACGGTGCGACCAGCGTCAGCGCGCCAGGTCGAGTCCACGGTCGCGACGAAGACGACGACGGGAGCGCCGACAACTCCGGCGATGGCAAGTCAAGATTAGGAGGGAAAATGTTAGTAGTAATCTTGAGATGAAAGTTTGTTAGTTAGTTGAGATATGGGTGAGTGAATCGGTCATATTTGTTAGTACGCGCACGTAGCTGATGGAGGTTGCATGCAGCCTCCGTTGGTGGGATTCGGCTTGACTGCTCCCTTCCCATGCTTCCATCCGTGCTCCCACTTCATCCTACGGCTGTTATTTTCTCTTTTTCTTTTCTAATCTAATCATCTTCCCCCCTGATTTTCAGGGGTGGGGCCGGACCTTATTTTCTTCTAATCAAATCAAGCCACGTACGCGGGAGTACAGATGGGAGCACGAGGAGGGAGCAGGCAAGTCTCGTCCCCGTTGGTGAAGTAGTTGGCCACATCCTGAATGTGGGCGTTGGCGTAGGAAGTGGATCAGGGGTGGATGGCTTGGCCGTGCGTCGGGTGAGCGCCCGCGTATAAAGACTCCAGCCCTGTGTATTGATCAGCGCGGTGTGGTACGTGCCACCGAGCGCCGGTATGTGCCAAACCCAGTGAATAAATGTTGCCAAGATACAGGCCGGTTCACCAGCCGCGGCGTTCGTCATCATTGCTCCGAGTTCGTGCTCGAGTTGAGTTTCTTTGTGCATATGGTTTCCGGGTTTGCGCCAAAAGCTTGATTTATGGCATACTGCTAGTCATTCCACGTTTCATTTCACTATATGTGCGGGAAAGAAACTAGTGTTGGCTCAGATTAGGAGCATTTACTCGGGAACCCTGCCGGAAACGACAACACCGCCGCTTGACGCGCCAAAAGAGGTTAGGCCTTTCCGTCATGGATTCAAATTCTTTAACCGGATTCTAAGCATGTACCACAGCGAGATCACACGTCATATTTTCCAGCCTAGACATGCTCCAACGGTCTCTTTTTGGATCCTTTGCCATTCAAATAGTGTTAACCCAAATATTATGCTCATAACAAATGCTCTAGACCACTACTTCTCAGTAAAACCAGTTTTCCAAGTAGCTAAGCTGTCAAAATTTGTGTTCCGCTCCTCGGTCATAACCAAAGAGGTCAGATTTGAAATCCTAAAGAGCTCGCCGTTGGTTTTCAAATGCTTCTCTCTCTTCTTCTTTGACCAACTTTCCACCGCCACTGCTCATGAGCAGCTCCTACTCCAGACATGCGGACCGGCCACGATCGAGACAAAATTTACAGGAAAACATACTATGCCTACCTCCATACTCGGGCCTCCGACTCACCCGTATGTTCTACCAAGTAGACTATTCCCGAGCTCTGTGGGTAGTGATTTCTAAGGGATGGATTTTTTTGATAGGATTTTTTTTTCATAAATCACTGGGAAATCCTTATGTCAATATATTGCTCAAAATTGTTACGAAAACTATGCTCCTAATTTCCTTTACAGGATACATGAAGTGATAAACATAAGCAATCAATTACGACATAGAAAAAAAGACCCTTGAACCAACAGTTTTTTCTCCTGCTGCCGGCCTCCGCTATTTTAGCAAGACAACACCCGCACTTGAAGTTCTACAGACCCTTGCCTCGAGAATCTTTCACGACCTTCCAATAAAATTCAGAATATTTTGAATTTAAACGCTGCGAAGGTATCAAATAGTATTCACACGCAACCATTAGCATGGGTTGGAGTCCTCTACTCCGCACATAGGGCTTGACCAAAAACCCGTAGCTCACGAGCTTAATGAGTACCCGATTGCTCAACTCATTAAGCTTGTACAACTGGCTGAATGAACATAGACAATCACTTATTTCATCTCGCATAACGTAACGAGCTAACGAGTTTCATAGACAACTCATTAAACTCATTAGTACAATACAACACATTTTATTATCTTAAGTGACAATATTTCGTGGCACCTCAACTCATCTGTTAATCTAATCGACCCATCCATCCCATCGGAGGGATCAAACTAGCTCACCTCGTTATGTAGTCACCATATTCCTTTGTAAAAATGACACCCCGCTCCCATCCCATAGGCTGTAACACAACGTAGTCTATCAACGAGAGCTCACGAGCTCAACAAGGTTTAAACGAACAGAGAGCTGAACTAGGTTTTTCGCTCGATAAGCTTAACAAGTTTAACGACCACGAACTGAACAAGCCCAGCCATGACGAGATGAGCTTGTTAATTCATCCATATTCGCACGGTACTTTTTTGTTACTGTTACACATGCTCGGGGAAAATATACCAGAAATACAAGCAAGAAAATACGAACTCACAAACTTTACTCTGGCCAGACATGGCCTGACCACTAGAAGACGTGCAAGTATGTCTACACGGTAGGTTAAATTATATATATGTTGATGCACAATTTTTTTAATTTAAAATTGGTTTGAATACTTTTTCACGAAAAAATCCAGAAATTTCTGAGAATTTTCTATAAAGATTCTGCCGGGCCCTACCGAAAATCTATATGCACTATATTGTGGAACGGAGGGAGTAGTATTTTTGTGACATGGCATCCATCCAGGTGGCGCCCTGGTCGGTCACTACATGAGCCAGACATGTGCTGGTCCCCTCACAGGTTAGACCGAAAAAATTGTTATGTAGGGCAACCTGTGGAATAAAACAGAAATAGCACAAGATAAAAGGAGGAAAATGTCTATTAAATCAGTTAATTATTGACACTCTGTAACAATAACCATTTAAAAAGGGCAGATTCTAAATGCCGGCAATTGATGCCCATAATTGAGTTATCAAATGATAAGAAAGTGACGTGTATTATTTTGATCCCCGCCATGATGTAGGTGTAAACTTGCTTGTCGAGATGCGTGTCATGTAGTGATAGTTTGCAATATTTTAAAACAAGATGCTAAACCGATAAGCTCTCGGTTGGAATGCTTCCAAACTCTATGACCTGTAAGTCTGCAACCACAATCAAATTAATGGTACTTGTTAATTAAAGTTTGGCTGTATGCGTAGAACAGGAACATTTGATATCTATATACAAAACGGTCAATAGTTAGTCTTGGTACTCCTTGTTTAAATATGCACACGCAGGCGCGCTCTCCTCGCTGCGGTGGTGGTTCCAGTCGGCAATTTGGCTTCCGCATCTTTGGATTCTGATTCATTGATTTTTGGGATTGCTCGGTTACAGGTCGGGGCAAAATCTCTGCTCGGCTTGTCGATGTGGCAGTGCGAACATCTTCGAGTGTCGTCCCTTTCTTAAAGGCGCTGCCCCTTTTCGCGCCCCTTTTCGCGCACCGGGGGAAATCATAGGTCCAGTTCGTTCAGAATTGTGGGCATGTTTGAAATTTCAGGCATCTTGATATCTATGAGCCCAAGAGATGAAATTCGAGCAGGGCGCCTCTGCAGTTGAAGTGGACAAACAGGCCTACCATCCAGTGGTTGACAGTCGACAGTCCATGCGCATCTGAAGTTCGAACCGAGATCATCCTCATAACTGGTCAGTTCAGAAACAAACTCCTTTTTCTCGTTACCCTGTTACATGTTGTACATATACTTGCAATTTCTGATAGATGTTGTCGGCCTACAAACACATGCAGATGCTGCCCCTGATTCCCTCACCAAGACGGCGATCGATTCTTACTATGACAGCTCTCGCCTCTTTCTAACCGTTGATGTTCTCGTCTCTGCTTCCTTGGATTTTATCCTCTGGTAATGTTGTACCTGCTTCTCACCATTGGAAACTTGACTCCCTCTGTTTTGTTAACGAACTTTGCAGGGTAATGGACTTTCTCAAAATGGGTCAAACTAGAGCAACTCATAATGCAGCTTTGTTAGTAGTAATCTTGAGATGAAAGTTTGTTAGTTAGTTGAGATATGGCTGAGTGAATCGATCATATTAGTTAGTACGCGCACGTAGCTGATGGAGGTTGCATGCAGCCTCTGTTAGTGAAGTAGTTGGCCACGTCCTGGATGTGGGCGTTGGCGTAGGAAGTGGATCAGGGTGGATGGCTTGGCCGTGCGTAGGGTGAGCGCCCGCGTATAAAGACTCCAGCCCTGTGTATTGACCTGTGCGGTGTGGTACGTGCCACCGAGCGCCGGTATGTGCCAAACCCAGTGAATAAAGGTTGCCAATGTACAGGCCGGTTCACCGGCCGCGGCGTTCGTCGCCATTGCTCCGAGTTTGTGCTCGAGTTGAGTTTCTTTGTGCATATGGTTTCCGGGTTTGCGCCAACAATTGGTACCAGAGCTGGTTCATCTTGGGCGTCATTCTCCTTGCCGGAGGCGTGCCGGCGGTAGCGGAGTTCGGCCGTGTGTCGGTCTATGGAGGTGCGCGGCGCGGCGAGGAGGCCGTGGTGGCTGCGGCGACATGGTGAGGAGGCCGCGGAGGACCTGCGTGGTGGCGGCTTCAACGACACACAGCGATATGGCGGCATGGAGGTGTTGCGCTGCTGTTGAGGCCGCAGCAGTGCAGGGAAATAAGCCGTGGCGGCGAACCAGACGCGACAGGTGCGTGTTATGGGTGCGCACTGGATGCGTCGGGACCGCGGGCGCGCTTACGAGCGTGCGGTTGATGTTGGGAGGAGGCGTATGTCGCCGTTGTGCTCGAGTCCGTACTCGAGTTCGGCTACATCCTTCCGGCTTTTGTCGCTGGCGGCTGCCATGGCGGACGCGGAGGCGGCGCGCGGTGAGCGCCTGGTGCGGTCGGCCTCGTCGGGCGCGTCAGGTGCGCGCGGGACGTGCGGGATGCACTGGTGCGGCCGGGCTCGTCGGGTGCGCGCGGGACGTGCGGGGCGCAGAGGGACGTCAGACGTGTGTTGCCGGCGGAGAAGGAGCTCGGCGTATGTCGCCGGGATCGTAACGGAGCATGGTGCGACCAGCGTCAGCGCGCCAGGTCGAGTCCACGGTCGCGACGAAGACGACGACGGGAGCGCCGACAACTCCGGCGATGGCAAGTCAAGATTAGGAGGGAAAATGTTAGTAGTAATCTTGAGATGAAAGTTTGTTAGTTAGTTGAGATATGGGTGAGTGAATCGGTCATATTTGTTAGTACGCGCACGTAGCTGATGGAGGTTGCATGCAGCCTCCGTTGGTGGGATTCGGCTTGACTGCTCCCTTTCCATGCTTCCATCCGTGCTCCCACTTCATCCTACGGCTGTTATTTTCTCTTTTTCTTTTCTAATCTAATCATCTTCCCCCCTGATTTTCAGGGATGGGGCCGGACCTTATTTTCTTCTAATCAAATCAAGCCACGTACGCGGGAGTACAGATGGGAGCACGAGGAGGGAGCAGGCAAGTCTCGTCCCCGTTGGTGAAGTAGTTGGCCACATCCTGAATGTGGGCGTTGGCGTAGGAAGTGGATCAGGTGTGGATGGCTTGGCCGTGCGTCGGGTGAGCGCCCGCGTATAAAGACTCCAGCCCTGTGTATTGATCAGCGCGGTGTGGTACGTGCCACCGAGCGCCGGTATGTGCCAAACCCAGTGAATAAATGTTGCCAAGATACAGGCCGGTTCACCAGCCGCGGCGTTCGTCATCATTGCTCCGAGTTCGTGCTCGAGTTGAGTTTCTTTGTGCATATGGTTTCCGGGTTTGCGCCAAAAGCTTGATTTATGGCATACTGCTAGTCATTCCACGTTTCATTTCACTATATGTGCGGGAAAGAAACTAGTGTTGGCTCAGATTAGGAGCATTTACTCGGGAACCCTGCCGGAAACGACAACACCGCCGCTTGACGCGCCAAAAGAGGTTAGGCCTTTCCGTCATGGATTCAAATTCTTTAACCGGATTCTAAGCATGTACCACAGCGAGATCACACGTCATATTTTCCAGCCTAGACATGCTCCAACGGTCTCTTTTTGGATCCTTTGCCATTCAAATAGTGTTAACCCAAATATTATGCTCATAACAAATGCTCTAGACCACTACTTCTCAGTAAAACCAGTTTTCCAAGTAGCTAAGCTGTCAAAATTTGTGTTCCGCTCCTCGGTCATAACCAAAGAGGTCAGATTTGAAATCCTAAAGAGCTCGCCGTTGGTTTTCAAATGCTTCTCTCTCTTCTTCTTTGACCAACTTTCCACCGCCACTGCTCATGAGCAGCTCCTACTCCAGACATGCGGACCGGCCACGATCGAGACAAAATTTACAGGAAAACATACTATGCCTACCTCCATACTCGGGCCTCCGACTCACCCGTATGTTCTACCAAGTAGACTATTCCCGAGCTCTGTGGGTAGTGATTTCTAAGGGATGGATTTTTTTGATAGGAATTTTGTTTCATAAATCACTGGGAAATCCTTATGTCAATATATTGCTCAAAATTGTTACGAAAACTATGCTCCTAATTTCCTTTACAGGATACATGAAGTGATAAACATAAGCAATCAATTACGACATAGAAAAAAAGACCCTTGAACCAACAGTTTTTTCTCCTGCTGCCGGCCTCCGCTATTTTAGCAAGACAACACCCGCACTTGAAGTTCTACAGACCCTTGCCTCGAGAATCTTTCACGACCTTCCAATAAAATTCAGAATATTTTGAATTTAAACGCTGCGAAGGTATCAAATAGTATTCACACGCAACCATTAGCATGGGTTGGAGTCCTCTACTCCGCACATAGGGCTTGACCAAAAACCCGTAGCTCACGAGCTTAATGAGTACCCGATTGCTCAACTCATTAAGCTTGTACAACTGGCTGAATGAACATAGACAATCACTTATTTCATCTCGCATAACGTAACGAGCTAACGAGTTTCATAGACAACTCATTAAACTCATTAGTACAATACAACACATTTTATTATCTTAAGTGACAATATTTCGTGGCACCTCAACTCATCTGTTAATCTAATCGACCCATCCATCCCATCGGAGGGATCAAACTAGCTCACCTCGTTATGTAGTCACCATATTCCTTTGTAAAAATGACACCCCGCTCCCATCCCATAGGCTGTAACACAACGTAGTCTATCAACGAGAGCTCACGAGCTCAACAAGGTTTAAACGAACAGAGAGCTGAACTAGGTTTTTCGCTCGATAAGCTTAACAAGTTTAACGACCACGAACTGAACAAGCCCAGCCATGACGAGATGAGCTTGTTAATTCATCCATATTCGCACGGTACTTTTTTGTTACTGTTACACATGCTCGGGGAAAATATACCAGAAATACAAGCAAGAAAATACGAACTCACAAACTTTACTCTGGCCAGACATGGCCTGACCACTAGAAGACGTGCAAGTATGTCTACACGGTAGGTTAAATTATATATATGTTGATGCACAATTTTTTTAATTTAAAATTGGTTTGAATACTTTTTCACGAAAAAATCCAGAAATTTCTGAGAATTTTCTATAAAGATTCTGCCGGGCCCTACCGAAAATCTATATGCACTATATTGTGGAACGGAGGGAGTAGTATTTTTGTGACATGGCATCCATCCAGGTGGCGCCCTGGTCGGTCACTACATGAGCCAGACATGTGCTGGTCCCCTCACAGGTTAGACCGAAAAAATTGTTATGTAGGGCAACCTGTGGAATAAAACAGAAATAGCACAAGATAAAAGGAGGAAAATGTCTATTAAATCAGTTAATTATTGACACTCTGTAACAATAACCATTTAAAAAGGGCAGATTCTAAATGCCGGCAATTGATGCCCATAATTGAGTTATCAAATGATAAGAAAGTGACGTGTATTATTTTGATCCCCGCCATGATGTAGGTGTAAACTTGCTTGTCGAGATGCGTGTCATGTAGTGATAGTTTGCAATATTTTAAAACAAGATGCTAAACCGATAAGCTCTCGGTTGGAATGCTTCCAAACTCTATGACCTGTAAGTCTGCAACCACAATCAAATTAATGGTACTTGTTAATTAAAGTTTGGCTGTATGCGTAGAACAGGAACATTTGATATCTATATACAAAACGGTCAATAGTTAGTCTTGGTACTCCTTGTTTAAATATGCACACGCAGGCGCGCTCTCCTCGCTGCGGTGGTGGTTCCAGTCGGCAATTTGGCTTCCGCATCTTTGGATCCTGATTCATTGATTTTTGGGATTGCTCGGTTACAGGTCGGGGCAAAATCTCTGCTCGGCTTGTCGATGTGGCAGTGCGAACATCTTCGAGTGTCGTCCCTTTCTTAAAGGCGCTGCCCCTTTTCGCGCCCCTTTTCGCGCACCGGGGGAAATCATAGGTCCAGTTCGTTCAGAATTGTGGGCATGTTTGAAATTTCAGGCATCTTGATATCTATGAGCCCAAGAGATGAAATTCGAGCAGGGCGCCTCTGCAGTTGAAGTGGACAAACAGGCCTACCATCCAGTGGTTGACAGTCGACAGTCCATGCGCATCTGAAGTTCGAACCGAGATCATCCTCATAACTGGTCAGTTCAGAAACAAACTCCTTTTTCTCGTTACCCTGTTACATGTTGTACATATACTTGCAATTTCTGATAGATGTTGTCGGCCTACAAACACATGCAGATGCTGCCCCTGATTCCCTCACCAAGACGGCGATCGATTCTTACTATGACAGCTCTCGCCTCTTTCTAACCGTTGATGTTCTCGTCTCTGCTTCCTTGGATTTTATCCTCTGGTAATGTTGTACCTGCTTCTCACCATTGGAAACTTGACTCCCTCTGTTTTGTTAACGAACTTTGCAGGGTAATGGACTTTCTCAAAATGGGTCAAACTAGAGCAACTCATAATGCAGCTTTGTTAGTAGTAATCTTGAGATGAAAGTTTGTTAGTTAGTTGAGATATGGCTGAGTGAATCGATCATATTAGTTAGTACGCGCACGTAGCTGATGGAGGTTGCATGCAGCCTCTGTTAGTGAAGTAGTTGGCCACGTCCTGGATGTGGGCGTTGGCGTAGGAAGTGGATCAGGGTGGATGGCTTGGCCGTGCGTCGGGTGAGCGCCCGCGTATAAAGACTCCAGCCCTGTGTATTGACCTGTGCGGTGTGGTACGTGCCACCGAGCGCCGGTATGTGCCAAACCCAGTGAATAAAGGTTGCCAATGTACAGGCCGGTTCACCGGCCGCGGCGTTCGTCGCCATTGCTCCGAGTTTGTGCTCGAGTTGAGTTTCTTTGTGCATATGGTTTCCGGGTTTGCGCCAACAATTGGTACCAGAGCTGGTTCATCTTGGGCGTCATTCTCCTTGCCGGAGGCGTGCCGGCGGTAGCGGAGTTCGGCCGTGTGTCGGTCTATGGAGGTGCGCGGCGCGGCGAGGAGGCCGTGGTGGCTGCGGCGACACGGTGAGGAGGCCGCGGAGGACCTGCGTGGTGGCGGCTTCAACGACACACAGCGATATGGCGGCATGGAGGTGTTGCGCTGCTGTTGAGGCCGCAGCAGTGCAGGGAAATAAGCCGTGGCGGCGAACCAGACGCGATAGGTGCGTGTTATGGGTGCGCACTGGATGCGTCGGGACCGCGGGCGCGCTTACGAGCGTGCGGTTGATGTTGGGAGGAGGCGTATGTCGCCGTTGTGCTCGAGTCCGTACTCGAGTTCGGCTACATCCTTCCGGCTTTTGTCGCTGGCGGCTGCCATGGCGGACGCGGAGGCGGCGCGCGGTGAGCGCCTGGTGCGGTCGGCCTCGTCGGGCGCGTCAGGTGCGTGCGGGACGTGCGGGATGCACTGGTGCGGCCGGGCTCGTCGGGTGCGCGCGGGACGTGCGGGGCGCAGAGGGACGTCAGACGTGTGTTGCCGGCGGAGAAGGAGCTCGGCGTATGTCGCCGGGATCGTAACGGAGCACGGTGCGACCAGCGTCAGCGCGCCAGGTCGAGTCCACGGTCGCGACGAAGACGACGACGGGAGCGCCGACAACTCCGGCGATGGCAAGTCAAGATTAGGAGGGAAAATGTTAGTAGTAATCTTGAGATGAAAGTTTGTTAGTTAGTTGAGATATGGGTGAGTGAATCGGTCATATTTGTTAGTACGCGCACGTAGCTGATGGAGGTTGCATGCAGCCTCCGTTGGTGGGATTCGGCTTGACTGCTCCCTTCCCATGCTTCCATCCGTGCTCCCACTTCATCCTACGGCTGTTATTTTCTCTTTTTCTTTTCTAATCTAATCATCTTCCCCCCTGATTTTCAGGGGTGGGGCTGGACCTTATTTTCTTCTAATCAAATCAAGCCACGTACGCGGGAGTACAGATGGGAGCACGAGGAGGGAGCAGGCAAGTCTCGTCCCCGTTGGTGAAGTAGTTGGCCACATCCTGAATGTGGGCGTTGGCGTAGGAAGTGGATCAGGGGTGGATGGCTTGGCCGTGCGTCGGGTGAGCGCCCGCGTATAAAGACTCCAGCCCTGTGTATTGATCAGCGCGGTGTGGTACGTGCCACCGAGCGCCGGTATGTGCCAAACCCAGTGAATAAATGTTGCCAAGATACAGGCCGGTTCACCAGCCGCGGCGTTCGTCATCATTGCTCCGAGTTCGTGCTCGAGTTGAGTTTCTTTGTGCATATGGTTTCCGGGTTTGCGCCAAAAGCTTGATTTATGGCATACTGCTAGTCATTCCACGTTTCATTTCACTATATGTGCGGGAAAGAAACTAGTGTTGGCTCAGATTAGGAGCATTTACTCGGGAACCCTGCCGGAAACGACAACACCGCCGCTTGACGCGCCAAAAGAGGTTAGGCCTTTCCGTCATGGATTCAAATTCTTTAACCGGATTCTAAGCATGTACCACAGCGAGATCACACGTCATATTTTCCAGCCTAGACATGCTCCAACGGTCTCTTTTTGGATCCTTTGCCATTCAAATAGTGTTAACCCAAATATTATGCTCATAACAAATGCTCTAGACCACTACTTCTCAGTAAAACCAGTTTTCCAAGTAGCTAAGCTGTCAAAATTTGTGTTCCGCTCCTCGGTCATAACCAAAGAGGTCAGATTTGAAATCCTAAAGAGCTCGCCGTTGGTTTTCAAATGCTTCTCTCTCTTCTTCTTTGACCAACTTTCCACCGCCACTGCTCATGAGCAGCTCCTACTCCAGACATGCGGACCGGCCACGATCGAGACAAAATTTACAGGAAAACATACTATGCCTACCTCCATACTCGGGCCTCCGACTCACCCGTATGTTCTACCAAGTAGACTATTCCCGAGCTCTGTGGGTAGTGATTTCTAAGGGATGGATTTTTTTGATAGGATTTTTTTTTCATAAATCACTGGGAAATCCTTATGTCAATATATTGCTCAAAATTGTTACGAAAACTATGCTCCTAATTTCCTTTACAGGATACATGAAGTGATAAACATAAGCAATCAATTACGACATAGAAAAAAAGACCCTTGAACCAACAGTTTTTTCTCCTGCTGCCGGCCTCCGCTATTTTAGCAAGACAACACCCGCACTTGAAGTTCTACAGACCCTTGCCTCGAGAATCTTTCACGACCTTCCAATAAAATTCAGAATATTTTGAATTTAAACGCTGCGAAGGTATCAAATAGTATTCACACGCAACCATTAGCATGGGTTGGAGTCCTCTACTCCGCACATAGGGCTTGACCAAAAACCCGTAGCTCACGAGCTTAATGAGTACCCGATTGCTCAACTCATTAAGCTTGTACAACTGGCTGAATGAACATAGACAATCACTTATTTCATCTCGCATAACGTAACGAGCTAACGAGTTTCATAGACAACTCATTAAACTCATTAGTACAATACAACACATTTTATTATCTTAAGTGACAATATTTCGTGGCACCTCAACTCATCTGTTAATCTAATCGACCCATCCATCCCATCGGAGGGATCAAACTAGCTCACCTCGTTATGTAGTCACCATATTCCTTTGTAAAAATGACACCCCGCTCCCATCCCATAGGCTGTAACACAACGTAGTCTATCAACGAGAGCTCACGAGCTCAACAAGGTTTAAACGAACAGAGAGCTGAACTAGGTTTTTCGCTCGATAAGCTTAACAAGTTTAACGACCACGAACTGAACAAGCCCAGCCATGACGAGATGAGCTTGTTAATTCATCCATATTCGCACGGTACTTTTTTGTTACTGTTACACATGCTCGGGGAAAATATACCAGAAATACAAGCAAGAAAATACGAACTCACAAACTTTACTCTGGCCAGACATGGCCTGACCACTAGAAGACGTGCAAGTATGTCTACACGGTAGGTTAAATTATATATATGTTGATGCACAATTTTTTTAATTTAAAATTGGTTTGAATACTTTTTCACGAAAAAATCCAGAAATTTCTGAGAATTTTCTATAAAGATTCTGCCGGGCCCTACCGAAAATCTATATGCACTATATTGTGGAACGGAGGGAGTAGTATTTTTGTGACATGGCATCCATCCAGGTGGCGCCCTGGTCGGTCACTACATGAGCCAGACATGTGCTGGTCCCCTCACAGGTTAGACCGAAAAAATTGTTATGTAGGGCAACCTGTGGAATAAAACAGAAATAGCACAAGATAAAAGGAGGAAAATGTCTATTAAATCAGTTAATTATTGACACTCTGTAACAATAACCATTTAAAAAGGGCAGATTCTAAATGCCGGCAATTGATGCCCATAATTGAGTTATCAAATGATAAGAAAGTGACGTGTATTATTTTGATCCCCGCCATGATGTAGGTGTAAACTTGCTTGTCGAGATGCGTGTCATGTAGTGATAGTTTGCAATATTTTAAAACAAGATGCTAAACCGATAAGCTCTCGGTTGGAATGCTTCCAAACTCTATGACCTGTAAGTCTGCAACCACAATCAAATTAATGGTACTTGTTAATTAAAGTTTGGCTGTATGCGTAGAACAGGAACATTTGATATCTATATACAAAACGGTCAATAGTTAGTCTTGGTACTCCTTGTTTAAATATGCACACGCAGGCGCGCTCTCCTCGCTGCGGTGGTGGTTCCAGTCGGCAATTTGGCTTCCGCATCTTTGGATCCTGATTCATTGATTTTTGGGATTGCTCGGTTACAGGTCGGGGCAAAATCTCTGCTCGGCTTGTCGATGTGGCAGTGCGAACATCTTCGAGTGTCGTCCCTTTCTTAAAGGCGCTGCCCCTTTTCGCGCCCCTTTTCGCGCACCGGGGGAAATCATAGGTCCAGTTCGTTCAGAATTGTGGGCATGTTTGAAATTTCAGGCATCTTGATATCTATGAGCCCAAGAGATGAAATTCGAGCAGGGCGCCTCTGCAGTTGAAGTGGACAAACAGGCCTACCATCCAGTGGTTGACAGTCGACAGTCCATGCGCATCTGAAGTTCGAACCGAGATCATCCTCATAACTGGTCAGTTCAGAAACAAACTCCTTTTTCTCGTTACCCTGTTACATGTTGTACATATACTTGCAATTTCTGATAGATGTTGTCGGCCTACAAACACATGCAGATGCTGCCCCTGATTCCCTCACCAAGACGGCGATCGATTCTTACTATGACAGCTCTCGCCTCTTTCTAACCGTTGATGTTCTCGTCTCTGCTTCCTTGGATTTTATCCTCTGGTAATGTTGTACCTGCTTCTCACCATTGGAAACTTGACTCCCTCTGTTTTGTTAACGAACTTTGCAGGGTAATGGACTTTCTCAAAATGGGTCAAACTAGAGCAACTCATAATGCAGCTTTGTTAGTAGTAATCTTGAGATGAAAGTTTGTTAGTTAGTTGAGATATGGCTGAGTGAATCGATCATATTAGTTAGTACGCGCACGTAGCTGATGGAGGTTGCATGCAGCCTCTGTTAGTGAAGTAGTTGGCCACGTCCTGGATGTGGGCGTTGGCGTAGGAAGTGGATCAGGGTGGATGGCTTGGCCGTGCGTCGGGTGAGCGCCCGCGTATAAAGACTCCAGCCCTGTGTATTGACCTGTGCGGTGTGGTACGTGCCACCGAGCGCCGGTATGTGCCAAACCCAGTGAATAAAGGTTGCCAATGTACAGGCCGGTTCACCGGCCGCGGCGTTCGTCGCCATTGCTCCGAGTTTGTGCTCGAGTTGAGTTTCTTTGTGCATATGGTTTCCGGGTTTGCGCCAACAATTGGTACCAGAGCTGGTTCATCTTGGGCGTCATTCTCCTTGCCGGAGGCGTGCCGGCGGTAGCGGAGTTCGGCCGTGTGTCGGTCTATGGAGGTGCGCGGCGCGGCGAGGAGGCCGTGGTGGCTGCGGCGACACGGTGAGGAGGCCGCGGAGGACCTGCGTGGTGGCGGCTTCAACGACACACAGCGATATGGCGGCATGGAGGTGTTGCGCTGCTGTTGAGGCCGCAGCAGTGCAGGGAAATAAGCCGTGGCGGCGAACCAGACGCGACAGGTGCGTGTTATGGGTGCGCACTGGATGCGTCGGGACCGCGGGCGCGCTTACGAGCGTGCGGTTGATGTTGGGAGGAGGCGTATGTCGCCGTTGTGCTCGAGTCCGTACTCGAGTTCGGCTACATCCTTCCGGCTTTTGTCGCTGGCGGCTGCCATGGCGGACGCGGAGGCGGCGCGCGGTGAGCGCCTGGTGCGGTCGGCCTCGTCGGGCGCGTCAGGTGCGCGCGGGACGTGCGGGATGCACTGGTGCGGCCGGGCTCGTCGGGTGCGCGCGGGACGTGCGGGGCGCAGAGGGACGTCAGACGTGTGTTGCCGGCGGAGAAGGAGCTCGGCGTATGTCGCCGGGATCGTAACGGAGCACGGTGCGACCAGCGTCAGCGCGCCAGGTCGAGTCCACGGTCGCGACGAAGACGACGACGGGAGCGCCGACAACTCCGGCGATGGCAAGTCAAGATTAGGAGGGAAAATGTTAGTAGTAATCTTGAGATGAAAGTTTGTTAGTTAGTTGAGATATGGGTGAGTGAATCGGTCATATTTGTTAGTACGCGCACGTAGCTGATGGAGGTTGCATGCAGCCTCCGTTGGTGGGATTCGGCTTGACTGCTCCCTTCCCATGCTTCCATCCGTGCTCCCACTTCATCCTACGGCTGTTATTTTCTCTTTTTCTTTTCTAATCTAATCATCTTCCCCCCTGATTTTCAGGGGTGGGGCCGGACCTTATTTTCTTCTAATCAAATCAAGCCACGTACGCGGGAGTACAGATGGGAGCACGAGGAGGGAGCAGGCAAGTCTCGTCCCCGTTGGTGAAGTAGTTGGCCACATCCTGAATGTGGGCGTTGGCGTAGGAAGTGGATCAGGGGTGGATGGCTTGGCCGTGCGTCGGGTGAGCGCCCGCGTATAAAGACTCCAGCCCTGTGTATTGATCAGCGCGGTGTGGTACGTGCCACCGAGCGCCGGTATGTGCCAAACCCAGTGAATAAATGTTGCCAAGATACAGGCCGGTTCACCAGCCGCGGCGTTCGTCATCATTGCTCCGAGTTCGTGCTCGAGTTGAGTTTCTTTGTGCATATGGTTTCCGGGTTTGCGCCAAAAGCTTGATTTATGGCATACTGCTAGTCATTCCACGTTTCATTTCACTATATGTGCGGGAAAGAAACTAGTGTTGGCTCAGATTAGGAGCATTTACTCGGGAACCCTGCCGGAAACGACAACACCGCCGCTTGACGCGCCAAAAGAGGTTAGGCCTTTCCGTCATGGATTCAAATTCTTTAACCGGATTCTAAGCATGTACCACAGCGAGATCACACGTCATATTTTCCAGCCTAGACATGCTCCAACGGTCTCTTTTTGGATCCTTTGCCATTCAAATAGTGTTAACCCAAATATTATGCTCATAACAAATGCTCTAGACCACTACTTCTCGGTAAAACCAGTTTTCCAAGTAGCTAAGCTGTCAAAATTTGTGTTCCGCTCCTCGGTCATAACCAAAGAGGTCAGATTTGAAATCCTAAAGAGCTCGCCGTTGGTTTTCAAATGCTTCTCTCTCTTCTTCTTTGACCAACTTTCCACCGCCACTGCTCATGAGCAGCTCCTACTCCAGACATGCGGACCGGCCACGATCGAGACAAAATTTACAGGAAAACATACTATGCCTACCTCCATACTCGGCCCACACCC
Organism: Triticum timopheevii; assembly: GCA_963921465.1. NCBI lineage: Eukaryota > Viridiplantae > Streptophyta > Magnoliopsida > Poales > Poaceae > Triticum > Triticum timopheevii. The sequence continues at coordinate 19,670,913 of OY997274.1, forward strand.
CTCCACACTATGCATGCAACGCTCCTTTCCAAACAAAGAAAAGAACCGGGAACACACCCAAGTACACAACGGCCAAATCGATGCCTGCACTATCACATCCGACACGTCCCCAACAGCTTTTTTTTTAGGCAACCTCGCAAAGCTTTATTACGTCGTCACAATGTTTATAGGGACGAATGGAATTCCGTCGTGTTGGCCTAACCAAACATGGCGGCCAACACTCAAAGTTAAAGCATGCTTTGCTAAGTTGTGAGCATCAAAGTTTGAGCTCCTAGACTGATAAACTACGTTACATGAAATAAAAGAAGAAACTTGCATCTCTATTTCTCTTACCACTGCGCCAAACTCCGCACTGCTCCGCCTGCCAACCTCACTTGCCACACCCTTGCAATCCGTAGCCGCATGTATCCTTGATATGTTTAAGTCTGCTGCTAGATCAAGACCCTCCCGCAACGCCAAAGCTTCTAATGTAGCTGGATCTTTAACATGTTTGAAAATGACAGCCGATGCACCTAGAAAGCCACCTTCCTGGTCCCGACATATTGCTGCCACAGCTCCAAACCGGCTTCTACTACCGACCGCAGCGTCAACATCCAGTTTCGCGTAACCTCCAGGGGGAGCAATCCAGATCGGGTGTTGTACAACTCCTCTCCGTGTTGCATGTACACTTGGGACTATGATCTGAAGATCATTTATGTAAGAGTTTATGAACCCATGTGTTGCCTGTGGTGACTTGAAAATGCCCTCATACAATGCTTTCCTCCTTGCACCCCATATAGCCCACAGCGAGACCGAGAACCTAATAAAATCATCGGGTTTGAGAGCTCTCAACAGAGCAAATAACCATGACTTTGGGCATTCTTGGTGGTGAGAGCTCAAATTGTCCAGTATATTGACCAATGGGACAGTCGAGCAGTGCATGTCTCCAAGAGTCGGTCGTCCCACACAAGCCACATGCCCTCGTCGTTGCCATATTCCTCCTATGCAAAACGTCTCCCGACGGTATCGAGTTTCGAGCGAGGCGCCATAGAAAGACCTTTATTTTGCTCGGTAATGCGACCTTCCAGATTGCCTTCCATTCTTTGCTTTGTCCCTCACTGGAAGATGTTGTTTCTGCCTCATCCAACCATCCTTCTCTATCATGTTTTGTTCGAACTAACATGCGGTATGCAGACCCGACCGAAAAGTTGCCCCGTGGTTCCTCTCCCCAGGACCAGAAATCCTCAACACGACGTGTACACAACGGTATCTGCATTATTGCTTCGGCATCAAACTCAGTAAACACCATCTGTATCACCTCCTCCTTCCATGAAGCCGTAGATGGCTCAATTAGTTCGGATACCAAACGTGGCGGGGCAGCCACCCGAGCTGCGATGGGTCTCTTGTAGCTTGCTCTAGGGATCCAGTTATGGTCCCAGATACCGGTTGTAGCTCCATCACCAATTCTTCTAACCACACCCTGTGCCATCACATCCCTTCCATCTAAGATTGCTCTCCAAATCTGGGACGGGTGTGTACCCAATTCAGCTTGAAAAAGCGATACATCCGGGAAATAAACGGCCTTCAGAAGCCTTGCACTCAGAGATTCAGTGTCATTCAGAAGCCTCCACGCCTGTCGAGCAAGCAGAGCTAGGTTAAAAAGTTCCATGTCCCTAAATCCCATGCCTCCCATATGTTTTGGCTGGGTCATTACATCCCACGAAACCCAAGCCGGCTTGCGCTTTCCCCTTCTGCTTCCCCACCAGAATTGGCGAATGATGGATGTGATGTTGTCACAAAGTCCCCTGGGTAGCCGGAAACAAGCCATGGAGAATACCGGAATAGCTTGTGCCACAGATTTTATGAGTATTTCCTTCCCTACCGCCGATAACAGCTTCTGCATCCAGCCTTTAACTTTCTCCCAAACTCTGTCGCGCAAATATTTGAAAGTGCCATTCTTCGACTGGCCCACTTCTGTTGGCATACCAAGATAGCGTTCATTAAGCGATTCATTGTGGACATTCAAACGGTTCTTCACTTCATCTCTAAGATTCTGTGGGCACCCTTTACTGAAAAATATTGAAGATTTCTCAGTATTAATTCTCTGACCCGAAGCATTGCAATAAATGGTCAGTAGGTTTGATACACTCTCTGCAGCCTCCACGCTAGATTTGAAAAGCAACAGGCTGTCATCTGCGAAAAGAAGGTGGTTAACGGTAGGAGCCGTTGGCGCCACTCTAATCCCTGCAAGTGTAGATGACTGTAAACTGGATTTCAGGAGGCACGAAAGGCCCTCTGCTGCGATCAAAAATAGGTAAGGTGAGATAGGATCTCCCTGCCATAATCCTCGTGATGGATAAAAACACTCAAGTCTTTCTCCATTAAACAACACTGAGAAGGAGAATAAAGAAACCATAGCCATGACTGTGTCAATCCAACTTGGTGCAAAACCCAACTTCTCCATCATGGCCCTCAGATAGGTCCATTCTAGCCTGTCATAGGCTTTCATCATATCTAACTTCAGAGCACAAAAACTATTGCTTCTTGACCTGCTTCTCTTCATAAAATGCAGGCATTCATAGGCACAAATTATATTATCTGTGATCAATCTACCTGGCACAAACGCAGATTGCTCCTCAGAGATGATGTCTGGTAGAACAAGTTTCAACCTGTTTGCGATAACCTTCGAAGCAATCTTATATAGCACATTGCATAAACTGATCGGTCTGAACTGCGAAAGAAGGTTGGGATTAGTTACCTTGGGGAACAATACCAATACTGTATCATTAATAGACTCCGGGCTTTCCTCCCCTTTCACAATTTTGAGTATAATCCGCGTTACATCCTCACCGCACACATCCCAGTGCTTCTGATAAAACAAGGCTGGGAAGCCATCTGGGCCAGGTGCCTTATTAGGAAACATTTGAAAAAGAGCTGTTTTCACCTCATCATTGGTGTAAGGGGCACACAAATCGGCATTCATAGCATCGGTTACCTTTCTTGGCACTTGATCAATAACTTGATGTATCCCTTGCACTCCTTCCGAGGTATAAAGAGTCTGGTAAAACCCATTCGCCATCGCCCTTAATTCATTTGGGTCGTCCACCAAGACTCCCAGAGAGTTTTCCAAAGCTTTTATCATATTCTTCTTCCTTCTGAGGCTCGCACGCATGTGGAAGAACTTAGTGTTTTTGTCACCAGAGGCTAGCAAGTCGATACGTGCTCTCTGTCTCCACATAATCTCCTCCCGGTGGTACAACTCAACTAGTCTTTCATTAGTTTTAAGCTCAACATGCGTGGGTGCCACTCTCAGTGGGTCACCTCGTAGCTCGTCTAATCTCTTTTTCAAGTCCTTAATCTCCTTCCTCACACTCCCGAAAGACTGTCTGCTCCAATTTGTGAGCCCAGTGGACACCCGCTGCAGCTTCTCATGCAATTCCTGGACGTTATTGCATGTGCCGTGCTCCACCCACTCTTTATGAACAAAATCCTTCAACCCCTCGTGTTTTTCCCACATCGCTTTGTAGCGGAAAGTGCGCCTCTGTGGTTCTCTTTGGCCCCGCCCTAGGTCCAGTAAGAGTGGGCTATGATCTGATGTCGCCGACGTAAGATGATCAAGTGAAGCCGCAGCGAAACGGGCCATCCAGGGTGCATTTGCCAGCGCCCGATCCAGTCTACACCTGGTATAAGTCCCTCCAGCTACTTTCTTTTCAAAGGTCCACTGCCTCCCCTTGTAGCCAATATCAAGTAACATGCAAATATCCACTACGTCTCTGAAGGCTTCTATTTGAGCATTACTTCTCATCCCAATTCCATCGTGCTCATTTGATCGTAAAACCTCATTGAAATCCCCTATGCACATCCATGGAAGGGGGCTAGAAGTGCTGATATCTTTGAGAACGTCCCACGTCCGGTATCTCAGGTGAGTTTGAGCCTCGCCATAGACACACGTCAATCTCCATGCATCATGGTTCTCTTCCTGTACAGAAACATCCAGGTGGTAACGAGAGTAACCCAAAATGTCAATCTTTATTTCATTGTTCCAAAATATGTTGGAAATATGCCCTAGAGGCAATAATAAATTAGTTATTATTATATTTCCTTGTTCATGATAATTGTCTTTTATTCATGCTATAACTGTATTATCCGGAAATCATAATACACGTGTGAATACATAGACCACAATATGTCCCTAGTGAGCCTCTAGTTGACTAGCTCGTTGTGATCAACAGATAGTCATGGTTTCCTGGCTATGGACATTGGATGTCGTTGATAACGGGATCACATCATTAGGAGAATGATGTGATGGACAAGACCCAATCCTAAGCCTAGCACTAAGATCGTGTAGTTCGTTTGCTAGAGCTTTTCCAATGTCAAGTATCTCTTCCTTAGACCATGAGATCGTGTAACTCCCGGATACCGTAGGAGTGCTTTGGGTGTATCAAACGTCACAACGTAACTGGGTGACTATAAAGGTGCACTACAGGTATCTCCGAAAGTGTCTGTTGGGTTGACACAGATCGAGACTGGGATTTGTCACTCCGTGTAAGCGGAGAGGTATCTCTGGGCCCACTCGGTAGGACATCATCATATGCGCAATGTGACCAAGGAGTTGATCACGGGATGATGTGTTACGGAACGAGTAAAGAGACTTGCCGGTAACGAGATTGAACAAGGTATAAGGATACCGACGATCGAATCTCGGGCAAGTACAATACCGCTAGACAAAGGGAATTGCATACGGGATTGATTAAGTCCTTGACATCGTGGTTCATCCGATGAGATCATCGTGGAACATGTGGGAGCCATCATGGGTATCCAGATCCCGCTGTTGGTTATTGACCGGAGAACGTCTCGGTCATGTCTGCATGATTCCCGAACCCGTAGGGTCTACACACTTAAGGTTCGATGACGCTAGGGTTATAAAGGAAGCTTGTATGTGGTTACCGAATGTTCTTCGGAGTCCCGGATGAGATCCCGGACGTCACGAGGAGTTCCGGAATGGTCCGGAGGTAAATATTTATATATGGGAAGTCCTATTTTGGCCACCGGAAAATGTTCAGGTTTTTTCGGTATTGTACCGGGAAGGTTCTAGAAGGTTCCGGAGTGGGGCCCACCTGCATGGGGGGACCCACATGAACGTGGGTAGTGGGGGCAAGGCCCCACATCCCTGGTCAAGGCGCACCAAGATCCCCCCTTAGAAGGAATAAGATCATATCCCGAAGGGATAAGATCAAGATCCCAAAAAAGGGGGGATAACAATCGGTGGGGAAGGGAATGATGGGATTTCTTTCCTCCCACCTTGGCCAACGCCCCAATGGACTTGGAGGGCAAGAAACCAGCCCCTCCACCCCTATATATAGTGGGGAGGCGCATGGGAGCTACACACGAAGTTCTGGCGCAGCCCTCCCCCTCTCCCAAGTCCTCCTCCTCTCCCGCGGTGCTTGGCGAAGCCCTGCAGGATTGCCACGCTCCTCCACCACCACCATGCCGTCGTCTGCTCCTGGATGGAGTCTTCCTCAACCTCTCCCTCTCTCGTTGCTGTATCAATGCATGGGAGACTTCACCGGGCTGTACGTGTGTTGAACGCGGAGGTGCCGTCCGTTCGGCACTTGATCATCGGTGATTTGAATCACGACGAGTACGACTCCATCAACCCCGTTCACTTGAACGCTTCCGCTTAGCGATCTACAAGGGTATGTAGATGCACTCTCCTTTCTACTCGTTGCTGGTCTCTCCATAGATAGATCTTGGTGATACGTAGGAAAATTTTTGAATTTCTGCTACGTTCCCCAACAGTGGTATCAGAGCTAGGTCTATTGCGTAGATTCTTTGCACGAGTAGAACACAAAGTAGTTGTGGGCGTTGATGTTGTTCAATATGCTTACTGTTACTAGTCCAATCTTGTTTCGACGGTATTGTGGGATGAAGCGGCCCGGACCGACCTTACACGTACTCTTACGTGAGACAGGTTCCACCGATTGACATGCACTTGGTGCATAAGGTGGCTAGCGGGTGGCAGTCTCTCCCACTTTAGTCGGAACGGATTCGATGAAAAGGGTCCTTATGAAGGGTAAATAGCAATTGGCATATCACGTTGTGGTTTTGCGTAGGTAAGAAACGTTCTTGCTGGAAACCCATAGCAGCCACGTAAAACATGCAACAACAATTAGAGGACGTCTAACTTGTTTTTGCAGGGTATGCTTTGTGATGTGATATGGCCAACAAGAATGTGATGAATGATATGTGTTGTATGAGATTGATCATGTTCTTGTAATAGGATTCACGACTTGCATGTCGATGAGTATGACAACCGGCAGGAGCCATAGGAGTTGTCTTAATTTATTGTATGACCTGCGTGTCATTGGACAACGCCATGTAATTACTTTACTTTATTGCTAACCGGTAGCCATAGTAGTAGAAGTAATAAGTTGGCGAGACGACTTCATGGAGACATGATGATGGAGATCATGATCATGGTGTCATGCCGGTGACGATGATGATCATGGAGCCCCGAAGATGGAGATCAAAAGGAGCAAAATGATATTGGCCATATCATGTCACTATTTGATTGCATGTGATGTTTATCATGTTTATGCATCTTGTTTACTTAGGACGACGGTAGTAAATAAGATGATCCCTTACAACAATTTCAAGAAGTGTTCTCCCCTAACTGTGCACCATTGCTACAGTTCGTCGCTTCTAAGCACCACGTGATGATCGGGTGTGATGGATTCTTACGTTCACATACAACGGGTGTAAGACAGTTTTACACAGCGAAAACACTTAGGATTAACTTGACGAGCCTAGCATGTACAGACATGGCCTCGGAACACGGAGACCGAAAGGTCGAGCATGAGTCGTATAGTAGATACGATCAACATGAAGATGTTCACCGACGTTGGCTAGTCTGTCTCACGTGATGATCGGACACGGCCTAGTTGACTCGGATCATGTGATCACTTAGGTGACCAGAGGGATGTCTATCCGAGTGGGAGTTCATAAGATGAACTTAATTATCTTGAACATAGTCAAAAGACCTTTTGCAAATTATGTCGTAGCTCGCGCTTTAGTTCTACTGTTTAGTTATGTTCCTAGAGAAAATATAGTTGAAAGTTGACAGTAGCGATTATGCAATCAGTAGAAAGCTTATGTCCTTAATGCACCGCTCAGTGTGCCGAACCCCAAATGTCGTTTGTGGATGTTGTGAACATCAGACATACACGTTTTGATAACTACGTGATAGTTCAGTGAAACGGTTTAGAGTTGAGGCATCAAAGACGTTTTTCGAAATGTCGCGGAACATATGAGATGTTTCAAGGGCTGAAATTGATTTCAGGCTAGTGCCCATGTCAAGAGGTATGAGACCTCCGACGATTTTCTTAACCTGCAAACTAACGGAGAAAAGCTCAATTGTTGTGCTTGTGCTTAGATTGTCTGAGTACAACAATCGCTTGAATCGAGTGGGAGTTGATCTTCCAGATGAAATAGTGATGGTTCTCCAAAGTCATTGCCACCAAGCTGCTAGAGCTTCGTGATGAACTATAACATATCAAGGATAGATATGATGATCCTTGAAGTATTCACGATGTTTGACACCGCGAAAGTAGAAATCAAGAAGGAGCATCAATTGTTGATGGTTGGTGAAACCACTAGTTTTAAGAAGGGCAAGGGCTAGAAGGGATACTTCATGAAACGGCAAATCAGCTGCTGCTCTAGTGAAGAAACCCAAGGTTGAACCCAAACCCGAGACTAAGTGCTTCTGTAATAAGGGGAACAACCACTGGAGCAGAATTACCCTAGATACTTGGTAGATGAGAAGGCTGGCAAGGTCGATAGAAGTATATTGGATATACATTATGTTAATGTGTACTTTACTAGTATTCCTAGTAGCACCAGGGTATTAGATACCGGTTCGGTTGCTAAGTGTTAGTAACTCGAAATAAAGGCTACGGAATAAACGGAGACTAGCTAAAGGTGAGCTGACGATATGTGTTGGAAGTGTTTCCAAGTGTTGATATGATCAAAGCATCGTACGCTCCCTCTACCATCGAGATTGGTGTTTGCGTTGAGCATAGACATGATTGGATTATGTCTATTGCAATATGGTTATTCATTTAAGGAGAATAATGGTTGCTCTGTTTATTTGAATAATACCTTGAATGGTCTTGCACCTAAAATGAATGGTTTATTGAATCTCGATCGTAGTGATACACATGTTCATGCCAAAAGATAGTAATGATAGTACCACCTACTTGTGGCACTGCCACGTAAGTCATATCGGTATAAAACACATGAAGAAGCTCCATGTTGATGGATCTTTGGGCTCACTCGTTTTTGAAAAGTTTGAGACATGCGAACCATGTCTATTGGTGTATATGCATGAAGAAACTCCATGCAAATGGACCGTTTGAACTCACTTGATCTTGAATCACTTGAGACATGCAAATCATACCACATGGGCATGACTGAAATCCTCGGTTTCAGTAAAATGGAACTAGAAAGCAACTTGTGGGAAGAAATACATTTTGATGTATGCAATACAATAAGTGCTGAGGCATGTAGTGGATATTGTTATGTTCTTACTTCACAGATGATTCGAGTAGATGTTGAGAATATTTACTTGATGAAACACAAGTCTGAATTATTGAATGGTTCAAGTAATTTCAGAGTGAAGTAGAAGATCATTGTGACAGGAGGATAAAATGTCTATGATATGATCATAGAGATGAATATCTGAGTTACGAGTTTTGGCACACAATTAAGACATTGTGGAAATTGTTTCACAATTAAAACCGCCTGGAACACCATAGTGTGATGGTGTGTCCGAACATCATAGTTGCACCCTATTGTATATGGTGTGTACCATGATGTCTCTTATCGAATTACCACTATCGTTCATGGGTTAGGCATTAGAGACAACCACATTCACTTTAATAGGGTACCACATAATTCCGTTGAGACGACACCGTTTTGAACTATGGTTTGGAGAAACCTAAGTTGTCGTTTCTTAAAAGTTTGGGGCTGCGACTCTTATGTGAAAAAGTTTCAGGTTGATAAGCTCGAACCCAAAGCAGATAAAAGGCATCTTCATAGGACACCCAAAACAGTTGGGTATACCTCCTAATTCAGATCCGATCGCAATATGGATTGTTTCTTGAATCGGGTCCCTTCTCGAGGAAAGGTTTCTCTCGAAAAGTTGAGTGGGAGGATGGTGGAGACTTGATGAGGTTATTGAACCATCACTTCAACCAGTGTGAAGCAGGGCACAGGAAGTCGTTCCCTTGGCACCTACACCAATTGAAGTGGAAGCTTATGATAGTGGTCATGAAGCTTCAGATCAAGTCACTACCGAACCTCGTAGGACGACAAGGACGCGTACTACTTCGGAGTGGTACAGTAATCCTGTCTTGAAGGTCATGTTGCTAGACAACAATGAACCTACGAGCTATGGAGAAGCAATGGTGGGCCCAATTCCGACAAATGGTTAGAAGCCATGAAATCCGAGATAGGATCCATGTATCAGAACAAAGCATGGACTTTGGTGGACTTGCCTGATGATCGGCAAGCCATTGAGATAAATGGATCTTTAAGAAGAAGACGGACGTGGATGGTAATGTAACCATCTATGGAGCTCGACTTGTGACGAAAAGTTTTTCACAAGTTCAAGGAGTTGACTACGATGAGATTTTCTCATCCATAGAGATGCTTAAGTCCGTCGGATTCGTGTTAGCATCAGCTGCATTTATGAAATCTGGCAGATGGATGTCAAAACGAGTTTCCTTACCAGTTTTCGTAAGGAAAGGTTGTATGTAATACAATCAGAAAGGTTTTGACGATCCTAAGGATGCTAAAAGGTATGCTGGCTCCAGCGATCCTTCTAAGGACTGGAGTAAGCATCTCGGAGTTGGAATGTACACTTTGATAAGATGATCAAAGATTTTGGGTTTATACAAAGTTTATGAGAAACTTGTATTTCCAAAGAAGTGAGTGGGAGCACTATGGAATTTCTGATGAGTATATGTTGTTGACATATTGATGATCAGAAATGATGTAGAATTTCTAGAAAGCATATAGGGTTATTTGAAAACTATTTTTCAATGGAAAACCTGGATTAGGCTACTTGAACAATAAGCATCAAGATCTATAAGATAGATCAAAATGCTTAATAGTACTTTTAAATGAGCACGTACCTTGACATAATCTTGAAGGTGTTCAAGATGGATCAGTCAAAGAAGGAGTTCTTGCCTGAGTTGTAAGGTATGAAGTTAAGACTTAAAGCTCGACCACGGCAGAAGAAAGAGGAAGGACGAAGGTCGTCCCCTATGCTTTTATCATAGACTCTCTACAGTATGCTATGCTGTGTACCGCACCTGAAGTGTGCCTTGCCATGAGTCAGTCAAGGGGTACAAGAGTGATCCAAGAATGGATCACAGGACAGCGGTCAAAGTTATCCTTAGTAACTAGTGGACTAAGGAATTTTCTCGATTGTGGAGGTGATAAAGAGTTCGATGTAAAGAGTTACGTCGATGCAAGCTTAACACCTATCCGGATAGCTCTGAGTAGAGATACCGGATACGTATAATGGAGCAACTTTTAATATAGCTCCAAGTAGAACAGTTATTTGGAATAGCTCCAAATAGAGCGTGGTAGCTACATCTAGGAGATGACATAGAGATTTGTAAAGCACACACGGATCTAAAAGGTTCAGACCCGTTGACTATAACCTCTCTCACAAGCATAACATGATCAAACCCAGAACTCATCGAGTGTTAATCACATGGTAAATGTGAACTAGATTATTGACTCTAGTAAACTCTTTGGGTGTTAGTCACATGGGGATGTGACCTTGAGTGTTAATCACATATTGATGTGAACTAGATTATTGACTCTAGTGTAAGTGGGAGACTGTTGGAAATATGCCCTAGAGGCAATAATAAATTAGTTATTATTATATTTCCTTGTTCATGATAATTGTCTTTTATTCATGCTATAACTGTATTATCCGGAAATCATAATACACGTGTGAATACATAGACCACAATATGTCCCTAGTGAGCCTCTAGTTGACTAGCTCGTTGTGATCAACAGATAGTCATGGTTTCCTGGCTATGGACATTGGATGTCGTTGATAACGGGATCACATCATTAGGAGAATGATGTGATGGACAAGACCCAATCCTAAGCCTAGCACTAAGATCGTGTAGTTCGTTTGCTAGAGCTTTTCCAATGTCAAGTATCTCTTCCTTAGACCATGAGATCGTGTAACTCCCGGATACCGTAGGAGTGCTTTGGGTGTATCAAACGTCACAACGTAACTGGGTGACTATAAAGGTGCACTACAGGTATCTCAGAAAGTGTCTGTTGGGTTGACACAGATCGAGACTGGGATTTGTCACTCCGTGTAAGCGGAGAGGTATCTCTGGGCCCACTCGGTAGGACATCATCATATGCGCAATGTGACCAAGGAGTTGATCACGGGATGATGTGTTACGAAATGAGTAAAGAGACTTGCCGGTAACGAGATTGAACAAGGTATAAGGATACCGACGATCGAATCTCGGGCAAGTACAATACCGCTAGACAAAGGGAATTGCATACGGGATTGATTAAGTCCTTGACATCGTGGTTCATCCGATGAGATCATCGTGGAACATGTGGGAGCCATCATGGGTATACAGATCCCGCTGTTGGTTATTGACCGGAGAACGTCTCGGTCATGTCTGCATGATTCCCGAACCCGTAGGGTCTACACACTTAAGGTCCGATGACGCTAGGGTTATAAAGGAAGCTTGTATGTGGTTACCGAATGTTGTTCGGAGTCCCGGATGAGATCCTGGACGTCACGAGGAGTTCCGGAATGGTCCAGAGGTAAAGATTTATATATGGGAAGTCCTGTTTTGGCCACCGGAAAATGTTCAGGTTTTTTCGGTATTGTACCGGGAAGGTTCTAGAAGGTTCCGGAGTGGGGCCCACCTGCATGGGGGGACCCACATGAACGTGGGTAGTGGGGGCAAGGCCCCACATCCCTGGTCAAGGCGCACCAAGATCCCCCCTTAGAAGGAATAAGATCATGTCCCGAAGGGATAAGATCAAGATCCCTAAAAAGGGGGGATAACAATCGGTGGGGAAGGGAATGATGGGATTTCTTTCCTCCCACCTTGGCCAACGCCCCAATGGACTTGGAGGGCAAGAAACCAGCCCCTCCACCCCTATATATAGTGGGGAGGCACATGGGAGCTACACACGAAGTTCTGGCGCAGCCCTCCCCCTCTCCCAAGTCCTCCTCCTCTCCCGCGGTGCTTGGCGAAGCCCTGCAGGATTGCCACGCTCCTCCACCACCACCACGCCGTCGTGCTGCTCCTGGATGGAGTCTTCCTCAACCTCTCCCTCTCTCCTTGCTGTATCATGGCATGGGAGACGTCATCGGCTGTACGTGTGTTGAACACGGAGGTGCCGTCCGTTCGGCACTTGATCATCGGTGATTTGAATCACGACGAGTACGACTCCATCAACCCCGTTCACTTGAACGCTTCCGCTTAGCGATCTACAAGGGTATGTAGATGCACTCTCCTTTCTACTCGTTGCTGGTCTCTCCATAGATAGATCTTGGTGATACGTAGGAAAATTTTTGAATTTCTGCTACGTTCCCCAACAAAATAGTCCAATTCCACCGCTCCTACCCTCACTATCAACCGCGTATGCATTATCATAACCCAACGTAGCAGCCAAACTTTCTACCCTAGATCCTTCTATCTGAGTTTCAACGATACATAACAGGGTAGGGGCAAACTTCCTCGCGAAGTCGCGAAGTTCTTGGACTGTCGCGGTGTTGCCCACACCGCGGCAGTTCCAGCAGAAAATACTCATTGGGCCCGGCGGCGCTCCTCGAAGGAGCCCGCCAAATTCTTCACCGGGATGCTTGAACTATCTCTTTCTTCTCCTTCTGTCTTCGAGCGCTTCAGATCTCTGGTCGGGGGAGGGCTAACCACCGTACCCACCGGGACAATGGCTAGATTTGTAGCACTTGGCTCCCCTTGTTGATTCCTTGGCACCATAGCATTCTTCCCTGAGTCCTCCCTATCCATCCGCTTTCTGCTAGGATCATCAACAGCCATATCTTCCATGCTTGGTTGCAAACCTTCCTCGTGATCATCATACTTCCTGAAAACTGCACTATCGCTTCTTGGTGTCCTTTGTTGCCTCTGCCTCGGCCTCCACGCCGTCCACCACGCCTACGCTGTTCTCCTCCAGGGCCTGCAGCTCGCCTCATGATCCACGAGGCACGAAGATCCCTAAAAACTAGTGCTTGAGGGGGGTGGATTCCGTTGCCGTGTTCCTTGAACGTACGGCCTAGATGACCACAGACTGCACACCAATCCGGTAGGCGCTCATACTTTACCCTGTATATCTGCCTCTTTGACTCCCTCACAAGCGACACAACATTCTTCAGGGGCCTGTGCACGTTGATCTTCACCCAGACACGATAAAAATTGCCAGTAAGGTCATGCGACGACGTTTCTGCGAAAAGAACCTCTCCTACCCTGGCCGCCAGTGTCGGCACCAGATGTGCATACAAACTAGGGACGTCATGTATTTAGATCCATATGTCCAGGGTATCAAGCTTTACTTGGGTTGGTTGGGTCACACCATCGTATGGGGTGATGATCACAGCATGTCCACGAAAATTCCATGGGCCCTCTTCCATGACTCTTTCCCAATCACCAAGGCAATGGAATTGCAGAGTATAAAGATTATCCTCCAATGGCTTGAAGTTCACCACCTGAGCTAGATCCCAGGCAGCTCGCATGTTTCTGAAGAACCAACTTTGGCTATAGGGTTTATCAATATGAACCCTAGCTACCGCCATCCATCTAGCTGCATCTTGGGGAATAGCACCCTCATCTACCACCACATCATCCATGTCATCTTCATAGAGGCCGAGCTCCGCCATCATCCTTTCCACCTCCGACGCAGATGAAGAGGCATCAGCTGTCGCTGATCCTGAACCCATCTTCGCCGCCATAAGTCAAAACCCTAGCCCGATCGCTGCTGAAAACGCTGGACTGTCGAAACTGTGTTACTGCCCTACACCGGGTCACCGTACCAAGGGAGGGCAAGGATCAGGAGACCCCGCCTCAATGGTCGATCGACGGGAGGGAACGAGGAAGATCTCAACGAGGGCGACCGAGTCGCCACCGAGAGCAAAAAACCCTAGCTCGAGGGAAAACTCTATAGTGACAGATTTCGAATCTCTTCTTGTTGTCCCCAACAGCTACATGCCACCACCCCACATCCACTGCATGCACTCCCTCGGCCCCTCTACATTTGACCAACGCTGAAAACGAGGGACGGAGCCTTTCGCACGATCTACTTACAGACAAAATCGACACATCCATCCCTGCGCTACAACCCGTGAATCCCGGCTCGCATGCACACACCAGCTCCCACCTGCCCTCTACTTTGCCCTCGGTGGAGTCGGCCCATGCACCTAGTCTCTCTACGCCTGGACCCCCACCACGATCCACGCGCTCCCAGTAGACCGGCCACCCTCACCTGCATGCATGCACGCGCCACCGGAGCCCCAAGATTCTGGGCACAGGCGAATCCACCCAAGCCTGGCGTCAACCACGACTCATCCATGCCCTGCCCAACTGCATCCACTGCCATCTACATCCAACAACAGTGACACGGCTAGCCCTTTGACCGCATGCATGACGCCACCAATAGCTGGCTCCTCTCCACACATGTCCTATCGGGACGCTCTCCTCTCCTCCTCCCAACATGCACTCTCACCCCACCCCGGCCATCCTATAAATGCCGCATGCAACGCATTCTATCACACTCCACACCAACGCCCTCTCTCACCTCTCCACTCTAAACGTCGCTACTTTCGCTGCCTTGCGCTGGATCACCAAGTCCAGTCCTGCCGGGATCCTCTCCGGTGCGCTCGCTGCTGGTACACTGGCCACAAAGCCAGTCACTGCCGTGCCGTCCGCCTCCTCCCTTTCTTCGCTCGCCTTCCACAAAATCCAGCCACCAACCCAGCATTCACTCTTCCAAACACCTCACAGCAGGCTACTGCCATGGCTAACCCATCTGCGACTACCCCTGCCGGCCTAGCCGCAGTCACCATGCCTTGGTCCCGTGCCGGAAACGGGCCAGCCGCTCCTCTCCTCGACATCCCGGTTGCTCGCATCATTCTGTTCCCAGCCTCAATAGACGCCACAGCCTACCCTTCCCCCGCTCCTCCACCACTTTCCCAACCGGTTGACCTTGAAGCATTGCGTGCAAGCCTCAACGAGGCTCGGGCGGCTGCTGCGTTCGGCACGTCTCCACCGAATGCTGGGGGCGCTCGCCATGGACGCCGCTCCGGTTTGCCTATTGAGCTTGCGCCTACCATCGTCGCGCCTCCATGCCTCATCAATAATGTCAACCACATCGCGTTCGCTCACCTATGATCTCCCGTCCACAACCCGGCAACGCTCATCCATGACGCGATCCTCGTGCACGCCGGCAACCCAAGCTTCAGCGTGGCTGGTGTCGTGGTTCTAAGTCTGACAGTAGAATGGGGGGTAGGTATGGAGAGGCAAGATCCTAGCTATGGAGCAGCTGTGAACACAAGGATGTACGAGTTCAGGCCCTTCTCGGAGGAAGTAATAGCCCTACGTCTCGGAGCCCGGAGGCGGTCAATTGGATTATGTGTGTATGGATTACAGGGGTGCAAACCCTTTACACTGAGGAGGGGGGTGGCTTATATAGTGTCCGCCAGACCCCTCCGGCCCTCCGTAATGCAGGGTTTAAAGTACATTAAGTCTAGGCGTTACTGGTAACGCCTTACATAAAGTGTCCTAAATGCCATAAAGACTACTTAATTACAGACCGTTACGCTGAAGAGTGGTTCTTGATCTCCTGGTGGTCGAGTGAGTCTTCATGGTCGAGTCCTTCGAGTCCGTCGAGTGAAGTCTCTCTTGGTCGACTGGAAGGCAGTTTCTTCTGAGGGTGTCCTTGGGTAGGGTACTTAGATCAGGTCTATGACCCTACCCTAGGTACATGACTTCATCATTAGCCCCCGAATGGATCGAGGTTTGAGTGAGGAAGGAGTTGATAATATTTCCGACCTGCTTTTGTGTTCTGGATATGTATCGTCTTGGACCAATAATCTCTTCGTTGATAACATCAACTTTTCTTTGAGTCGCCTTCATCCATTCTTTTCTCTCATCGAGTGAACTTTTGGACTTAGTAATTTCCGAGTGACGGATCGCGGGAAATCTCTCGTCTGACAGATCGATCTGCTGTTAGCGGATTTTGTGGGATCCGAATTTTGGGAAGCGCGCGAAGCGGGGCGGACCGCGGTGCTCAGATGGGATAGGGCATAGACGCCTCGATTCCCGCGCCGTCTTTTTCGCCACGTATCGCGTACGCGCGACTGTTTCGGGATGTGATTGGATTGCCTGGGCCCACTTGTCATCCACTCGGAAGTGCTCTTATAAAGGCGCCCGGCGAGGGTTTTTGAACAGTATCTCTCCATTCTTCCTCCTGCCCTCTCCGCCTCCGCCCACTGCGCCCGCTCTCGCCTCCGCCCAATCGCTCCTCGTACGCTTCACCAGCAATAATGGTGAAGGAGAAGACGGCGGCGCTGGAGCGCGCGAAGAAGGCGACGGCGATGGGGAAGGCGAAAGGGAGAGCGACCAGTCGGGGCGGGTCTTCGTCAAGGTCCCGCCTGCCGCAAGGCTGGGTCCAAGGGGACTGGATCTGGTCGACCATCACCGAGAAGGATCTTGCTGAGATGGCCAACGAGGGTTTGATCCCCCACGGAGCAGCGAGGCTCCCGGGGAACGAGTGGCAACCATAGCCGGAAGAGGGTGAGTGTGTTCTTCTGGCCACCCATGTCGACCGTGGATTTTCTCTGCCTCCGAGTGTTTTCTTCCGTTGTTTCTTGAATTTCTTTTGGGCGCAACTCCACCACTTCAATCCGAATTCCATCGCATACCTTGCTGCCTTCGTGTCCATGTGCGAGAACTTCCTAGGCTGCCGACCACACTGGGGTCTATTCAAGCACATATTCACTTGTCGTTCTCAGACAGTGAAAAAGGCGAGTCCAGTTGACGATAAGACCAAGGTTATTCAGATGTGTGGAGGTCTGGGGATTCAGATGAGAAATAAGAGCACCTTTCCGGCCATGACCCTCCCTGAGTCGGTCAGAGGATGGCAGTCGACTTGGTTTTACAGCCAAAACGAGTCGACGCCGGGGCTGTCGAGTGGTCTCCCTCCATTTACCATGGACCGAGCAAGCAAACCCTCTTCTCTGAAGGTGCTCCCTGAGGAGAAAGCCCAAGTGAAGATGTTGATGGAGCGTGTAGTCCAGCTAGTTCGGGAAGGAGTGACGGGTATGGACCTTCTGGAGGTCTTCCTTAGGCGACGCATCCAGCCTCTTCAGTACCAAGGCCATTGTATGTGGCTGTACTGTGGAACCGAGGATGAAACTCGGGTCCATCCAGAAGCAGTCGACGACGCCATGCTGGAGAGGTGGATGGACGCGGTCACTGGGAACAAAGACAACCCTCGAGGAGCCAGGAGGATTCCGCCACTCGACCATTCTAGCACTCCAGACAAGGTATGCCCACTTTATTTCCAATTGTGATCTTGCCATACTTATTCTGCTTTCACTGCAAATTGGTCGATTGATCTTTATTTTGCTGTCTGTCAGGCCTTCACCGAACTATACTCGATGCCCAATAGAGCACAGACGGCGACTGAAGAGGAGGAAGGAAGCGGGGGCGAATGCCAGGAGGACTGGGATTCGGACGCTGCTGACGATGATGACGATGATGACTCTGATGGGGAGGAAGAAGAGGAGGAGGAGGAAGTTGCACCGCCTCGCTCGGAAAGGCGATCGAATCTTGTCCATGACCCTGCGACTGAACGTGGCAAGGGGGTCGCGGCTGTCGCGCAGTCGACCAAGCGCCCTCGGACCACTTCTCCGGCGCCGACTGAGAAGGCTCCGAAGCAATCTCGAATGGCGCCATCGAAGCCGGTGAAGGTCTTGCCGAAGATGAAGGTGTCCATCCCCACTATCTCAGGGTAATGATGTTGCTTGAGTTTTTCCGTTCCCCATGAACTTATCTTTGGTCGACTCATAAACCAACCGACTAGCTTTTGGAATCGCAGTGCTGCTACTTCTGACACCTCAGCTAGGGCTGATGATCATGAGATGGAAGACGCGGCCACTTCAAAACCTGGTATGACTCGTAATTCCGTCTTTTAGTCGATTGGCTCTTAGTCTCTAATTCTGACTCCTTTCTGTAGCTCCATCCAATGTCGTTATCACCCTTCCTGACGACGACGACGATGAGGAACCACTGAAGCAAAGGAGGAGCAGGAAAGCGTCTGCTGGCATGGTGACTCAGGACGTACCAGCACCCGAGACACTGGTCGTGGAGGGAGAGAACACCACTCGGCCCACTGTATCTTTCGCGGTGCCGTTGACGAGTGCTCACCCCGCGTCGTCGAGTGCTGCACAGCCTTCACTCTTCTCGACCCACTACGTCCCAGAGGACCAAGCCAGTGCTGCAAAAGAAGCGATACGCCAGGCGGGAGTCATGATGGAGCAGGTGAAGGCCATCCGGGAGGCTAGCCAGGCAGCCTATGACGCCAGTTCCGCTCTTCAGAGCAACATTCAGGTCAGTTAGTCATCGCCTGTTCTGTTGGGATATGATATCTGAAAATTCTTCTTTTTGAAATCCGTAGTAGTCCTACACCCACTGGGTGTGTCGATTGAAATTTCGGGTTAGTGGGGGCACGCTAAGTGCACCCACTGGGTGTAGTCCCCAAGGCTATGGTGGACTGCTGGCAGTTGGCCATAGGCTTTATAAGTTAAGTTCTTCCTTCATTCGACTAGGTCGAATGGATGTCTCAAACCGGTGGGGGCACACTGAGTGCACCCACTGGGTGTAGTCCCCGAGACTGTGGTCGACTGCTGGCAGTTGACTACAGTCTGAAGAATACGTCCTATTTTTTTTGTTGGTCGACTGGTCGACTCTTCCTTGATAGAACTAGTGGGGGCACGCTGAGTGCACCCACTGGGTGTAGTCCCCGAGACTACGGTTGAATGTTTGCATTCGGCTGTAGTCTTAGAAACGTATGATTTTTCTTTAGTCACTCGAAAGCAAATTATCTTTGACATCTTGTCGATTGGTTCTTCGTAGAAATCCTGCGACCTTGCAGCTCGTTACACCGAGTTGGAGAACAAACATATCCAACTCGAGCTTGATTTGAACCTGGTCCAGGAGAATTTGGCAAAGGCAAAGGAGGAGACCAAAGGTATGTTTGGTGAGGGGCTCGACGACTGCTTTTGCTCCTCATTTGTTTCAAAGTCTGATCTTGATGTAACTTTGCAGGCAAAGTGAAGGAGGCCCAGAAGAAGAAAGACCTTGAACTGGCTGAAATGCAGAAGACAGCTTTAGAGAAGACCAAGCTCGCGGACGAGAAGTTGGCTTCGGTCACCAAGCTTGAAGAAGAGAACACCAATCTGAAAGCTGCTCTTGCTATTACCAACAAGGAGGTCAGTCGACTGAAAAGCGATAAAGTTGTTCTGAATGACAAGGCCAGTGAGTTGGCGGGGCAGAAGAACGATCTGGAGGCTTATCTGGGCGGACTCGCCAAGAAGTTGTTCCTCATGCTCGAAGGTAATCCTTTGCACCAAACAATTGTTTTTACAGTGATCTTTCCATTCGACCGTTGCCTTGACTCGGTGATTGTACTTGCAGAATTTTGCCAAAACTTTGAAGAGGAGACTGGTCGACTGGAACCAAACCTGGACCCCATCAACTCTCCGATGAATGATGAAGTCACCATGAACGTGTTCCAGCTCGAGTCTCGTGTTGCTGCTGTCATTGACTATCTAGCAAGGCTGAAGGACGCCACTTCCCGCATTGACACTATGCTCTGGCCCAGGGAGACGCTCCAAAATGACCTCGAGTCTCTGATGACTCGACTAAATACAGTCCCTGGTCGAGTGCAGGAGTGGAAGAAGTCTTCCGCCAGGTGTGGTGCAGATGTCGCTCTGTGTCTGGCCCGAGCCCATTGCAAGGATGCGCGAGAGGACAAGCTGGTGGCTCTTCGGGTGGCTAACACCAAGAAGCATGATTTCCGGTCTTTCATGGAGACTTTCATCGCCGCTGCCACTCGGATCGCAGACGGAATAAACCTTGATGAGTTTGTTGCAGCTTCCAGCCCTCCACAGGAGGGTTAAAAAACTTCTTGAGCTCGACACTTTAAATTTGCCTCGGTATGCCGAGTGATTTTGTAACCGATAAACCTTAACAGGCTTAGCGCCTGAGCACCTTCGGTTTCTTTAGGTATTTATCCGAACTTGGATTCGACGTTTGAATATGCTTGCATTTGGTTTGAAATATCTTTTGCAGGTTAAAGCGAGATGCTTACTGCAATCGACTTATTCCCCAATTCACTTAGGCAGGCACTGTGCTGCGGCTAAGCCCCCGAGTGGGAGGCATGCTCTCCACTCGGTAGGATTTTTCAAAACTTAGGCGAGCACTAGGCTGCAGCTAAGCCCCCGAGTGAGAGGTGTGCTCCCTACTCGGTAGGATTTTTCGAAACTTAGGCGAGCACTGGGCTGCGGCTAAGCCCCCGAGTGGGAGGTCTGCTCTCCACTCGGTAGGATTTTTTTTTAAAACTAAGGCGAGCACTGGGCTGCAGCTAAGCCCCCGAGTGGGAGGTCTGCTCTCCACTCGGTAGGATCTTTTTTAAAAACTTAGGCGAGAACTGGGCTGCAGCTAAGCCCCCGAGTGGGAGGTCTGCTCTCCACTCGGTAGGATTTTCATAACTTGTGGCGTAGCTCGAAGGAGAGGGTAGCAATCGACCTGCACTTCTCCCTCCTTGCGACGGCACGTTGTACTTGTGGCGTAGCTCGGAGGAGAGGGTCGCAGTCAACCTGCACCTCGTCTTCCTTGCTACCGCACGTTGTACTTGTGGCGTAGCTCGGAGGAGAGGGTCGCAGTCGACCTGCACCTCGTCCTCCTTGCGGAGCGCACGTAGAATGTGTACTTAGGAGAGTACTTAGACTGCAGCTAAGCCCCCGAGTGGTAGGTGTGCTCTCCACTCGGTAGGATTTTATTGAAACTTAGGCGAGTACTTGGACTGCAGCTAAGCCCCCGAGTGGGAGTCTGACTCACCACTCGGTAGGATTTTGTTGAAACTTAGGCGAAACGGATTCGCAGCTAAGCCCGCGAGTGAGAGGCTGGCTCACCACTCGGTAAGGATTTCTTTTTACATACTTAGGCGAAACGGATTCGCGGCTAAGCCACCCACTGAGGGGGAAATTTTACTGAAAAAAGTGACAAAAATCATTGGGGAAATTATGACACTATTATCTTGCAAAACATGAACTACAGAAGTACTTTTATTACAACTCATCCGAGTGAAGACTTAAGTGTAAAATGGGCGGAGTAGCTCCGCGTTCCAAGCTCGGGGCTCGTCGATATTGTGCTTGACATTGTAGAGACGGTATTCTCCGTTGTGGAGAACCTTGGTGACGATGAAGGGTCCTTCCCAAGAAGGAGCAAGCTTGTGTTGTTTCTGCTGATCCACTCGGAGAACCAAATCCCCTTCCTGGAAGGCTCGACTCTTCACATTTCTAGCATGGAAGCGACGCAAGTCCTGTTGGTAGATGGTTGATCGGATCAGAGCCATCTCTCTTTCTTCCTCTAAAATGTCGACTGCGTCCTGCCGCGCTTGTTCCGCTTCAGCTTCGTTGTAGAGCTCAACTCGAGGAGCATTATGGAGCAGATCACTCGGCAAGACTGCTTCAGCTCCATAGACCAAGAAGAATGGAGTTCTTCCGGTCGACCGATTAGGCGTGGTCCGTAGACCCCAAAGTACTGAAGGAAGCTCGTCGACCCAGGCTCTAGCCGCATGCTTGAGATCACGCATCAGTCGCGGTTTCAATCCCTTGAGGATCAAGCCATTGGCTCGCTCCGCTTGTCCATTCGACTGAGGATGGGCGACTGAAGCGTAGTCGACTCGAGTGCCTTGAGATGTGCAGAATGCTCTGAATTCCTCCGAATCGAAGTTCGACCCATTGTCAGTGATGATGCTGTGCGGGACTCCATATCTGAATATCAGTTCTCTGATGAAGCTGACAGCAGTACCGGCGTCAAGGTTCTTGATGGGCTTAGCCTCAATCCATTTGGTGAACTTGTCGACTGCTACCAGTACATGCGTGAAACCGCTTCGTCCTGTTCTCCAAGGACCAACCATATCCAATCCCCATACTGCAAAGGGCCAGACGAGCGGAATGGTCTTCAGAGCTGATGCAGGCTTGTGTGACATGTCGGAGTAAAATTGGCATCCTTCACACTTGTCGACTATTTCCTTCGCCATTTCATTCGCCCTTGGCCAATAAAATCCGGCTCGGTATGCTTTGGCCACAATGGTCCGAGAGGACGCATGATGGCCACAGGTCCCCGAGTGGATGTCATCAAGGATTATTCGACCTTCTTCTGGCGTTATGCACTTCTGACCAACTCCAGTCGCGCTCTCTCTGTACAACTGTCCTTTGATCACAGTAAAGGCCTTGGATCGAAGGACGATCTGTCGAGCCTCTTCCTCGTCCTCCGGGAGCTCTTTTCTCAGGATATACGCGATATATGGAACTGTCCAGTCGGGAGTGATCACTAAAACCTCCATGACCAGGTCGACCACTGCTGGGACCTCAACCTCAGTCGGATCTGTGGCACTCTTGGGCTGTGGAGCTTCTTCGGTGAAAGGATCTTCTTTGACTGATGGAGTATGGATATGCTCCAAGAACACACCACTGGGAATGGCTTCCCTCTTGGAACCTATGTTCGCCAAATCATCAGCCGCTTGATTTTTCAGTCGGGGTATATGGTGGAGCTCTAACCCCTCAAACTTCTTTTCCAGCTTCCTCACTGCATTGCAGTATCCAGTCATGGCTGGGCTTCTTACGTACCACTCGTTCATCACTTGATTGACCACCAAGTCTGAGTCGCCATAAACCATAAGGCGACGGACGCCGAGTGAAATGTATGCGCAACCCATACAAAAGGGCCTCGTATTCTGCCTCATTGTTGGAGGAATCAAAGTGAATCTGGAGCACATATCTGAGCTTATCTCCTCTGGGGGAAACCAGGACAACCCCAGCACCGGAACCATTCAACATCTTAGAGCCATCAAAGAACATGGTCCAATGCTCCGAGTGAACTGCAGTCGGCTGCTGCTGTTCAATCCACTCGGCAAGGAAATCTGCTATCGCTTGGGACTTAATGGCTTTCTTTGCCTGAAACTTGATATCAAGGGGAAGGAGTTCAATTGCCCATTTCGCCACTCGACCAGTTGCATCTCTGTTGTGCAGAATCTCTGAAAGTGGAGCGTCGCTGACGACTGTAATGGAATGATCAGAGAAATAATGAGCAACCTTCTTCGTGGTCATGTAGATCCCATACACAAGCTTCTGATAATGAGGATATCTTTGCTTGGATGGAGTCAAAACTTCAGAGAGATAATACACTGGGCGTTGAACTTTGAAGGCATTCCCTTCTTCTTCCCGCTCGATCGTAAGTACTGTACTGACGACTTGTCTTGTGGCTGCAATATAAAGCAACAGAGGCTCTTTGCTGATTGGAGCAGCAAGCACCGACTGGGTGGAGAGCAGAGCTTTTAGCTTAGCAAACGCTGCATCAGCTTCTGGAGTCTACTCGAACTTGTCTGCCTTCTTCATCAGTCGGTAAAGAGGCAATGCCTTTTCGCCGAGTCGTGAGATGAATCGACTTAATGCGGCCAAGCATCCAGTAAGCTTCTGGACATCGTGCACCCGCACGGGGCATTTCATTCGGAGTATAGTGCCGATTTTTTCCGGGTTAGCGTCGATTCCTCGTTCGGAAACGAGAAAACCGAGTAACTTGCCACCAGGAACTCCGAATGTGCACTTTGATGGATTGAGCTTGATATCATACCTCCTGAGGTTGGCAAATGTTTCGGCGAGGTCAGTCAGCAGGTCAGAACCTTTTCGCGACTTGACCACGATATCATCCATATACGCTTCCACATTCTGACTGATTTGAGTGAGTAAACACTTCTGAATCATTCGCATGAACGTGGCTCCGGCATTCTTGAGGCCGAATGGCATGGTGATATAGCAGAAGCACCCGAATGGAGTGATGAAAGCTGTTTTTATCTCATCGGGTTCGTACAGACGGATCTGATGGTACCCGGAATAGGGGTCTAGAAAAGACAATCTCTCGCATCCCGCAGTCGAGTCAACAATTTGATCAATGCGAGGGAGAGGAAAATGATCTTTCGGGCAGGCCCAATTGATGTGCTTGAAATCAATGCACATGCGGAGTGACTTGTCCTTCTTGGGAGCCATGACAACATTGGCGAGCCACTCGGAGTGGTATATCTCTCGGATAAATCCTGCCGCCAATAGTCGAGCCACTTCCTCACCAATTGCTTTTCTCTTCTGGACAAGGGACCGTCGAAGATGTTCTTTGACTGCTTTTCGGTTGAATCGACTCTAAGGCGATGCTCAGCCAGTCCCCTGGGAACACCCGGCATGTCAGCAGGCTTCCATGCAAAAATGTCCCAGTTCTCACGGAGGAACTGGATGAGCGCTTCTTCCTATTTAGGGTCGAGTGTTGTGGAAATATGGGTCGGAACTGCATTGGGGTCGGTCGGGTGAATGTGGACGGGCTTTGTCTCACCGGACGACTGAAACGCTGACTCTGTAGCAGGCTTCTTTGCCCGCAACAAATCACTCGGATCTGCATTTTTCTTGTATCCCTCGAACTCGACCGTTGTCACCTGGGAATCGGCAATTTTCGAGCCTTTCTGGAAACACTCTTCTGCTTTCTTCCGGTCACCAGTGACAGTGATCATGCCTTTGGGGCCGGGCATCTTCAGCTTGAGGTACACGTAACATGGTCGAGCCATGAACCGTGCGTAAGCTGGTCTCCCCAAAATAGCATGGTAAGCACTCTGAAAGTCTACAACTTCAAACGTCAGCTTCTCCTTGCGGAAATGCTTCGAGTCACCAAACACCACGTCCAGAGCTATCTGACCGAGCGACTCAGCTTTCTTGCCAGGTATAACTCCATGGAAACTCATGTTGCTGGTGCTCAGTCGGGACACGGAATGCCCATCCCTTTCAGCGTGTCCGCATACAACAAATTCAGTCCACTACCACCATCCATTAGCACCTTCGTCAGTGGAGTACCTTCGACGACTGGGTCGACCACCAAAGCTTGCCTCCCAGGGGTGGCTATATGAGTCGAGTGATCAGACAGGTCGAATGTGATGGGAGTTTGGGACCATCTCAAATAACTGGGCGTCGCCGGGGAGACCATATTCACCTCACGGTTGATAACCTTCAGTCGGCTCTTGCTTTCCACATCCGCAAAAATCATCAGAGTGGAGTTAACACGAGGATATCCTCCCTCACTGTCTTCCTTGTCTTCGGCTTTGTCCGACTCCTTTTCCTTGTCCTTGGGCTGTTTACCTTGGAACTGCTGGATCAGGAGTCGACATTGGCGAGTGGTATGCTTCGGGTAGATGATATTACCCTCTTCGTCTTTCTTCGTGTGGATGTGACACGGCATATCCATCACGTCATTTCCTTCTTTATCCTTCACCTTCTTGGGGTTCCAGGATCCTTTGGGTTTTCCCTTGAACTTGCCCTGAGCCATGGCCAGAGCCTCTCCAGGAGCCGCTGGTTCGGCCTTCCGCTTCTGCTTCCGACTGGAGTTTCCCTTCTCCGACTGACTCGGCTTGTACTTGCCGCTGCGGAGTCGGTCCTCCTCTTCACCATTGGCGTACTTGGTGGCAATTTCCATCATCCGACTCAGGGTCATATCTCCGGTCCGCCCAAACTTCAAACTTAACTCTCTGTTCTTGACACCATCCTTGAAGGCGCAGACTGCCTGATGATCAGACACGTTCTCCACGGTATGATGCAAAGTAATCCACCTCTGAATGTACTCTCTTAAGGTTTCATTCGACTTCTGCACGCAAACTTGTAGCTCTGTCAACCCAGCTGGTCGCTTACAGGTTCCCTCAAAAGTCCTGATGAACACTCGGGAAAGATCTTCCCAAGTGTAAATAGTGCTTGGAGTCAACTGATTCAACCACGCCCTGGCCGAGCCTTCAAACATGAGTGGTAAGTGCTTCATAGCCACCTCGTCATTCCCGCCGCCGATCTGTACAGCCACTCGGTAGTCCTCAAGCCAAGTTTCAGGCTTAGACTCACCGGTGAACTTGCTCACTCCAGTCGCCAACCTAAAGTTGGGGGGAATCACCGCGGCTCTGATAGCCCTGCCGAAACATTCCGGACCAGAAACATGCACTCGGCTGCTAGTGGGCGCGTCTCTGTCATGGCCACCCCGATGAGCCCTGTTCCGATCGACCAAGCCTTGCATGATGATGGATCGCGCGTCGAAGCCTGGTTCCCGGGGGTCGACCGGAGCTCTTCGCCACACACTGAGTTGACGCCTGTCATCTTGCTGCCAAGGAGCGTAAGACCCGCCTCTCGGAGGAGGAGTGGGCACTCGACGCCTATCCTCACGATCGTATCGGTTACCATATTGGTCCCGTCGATTCTCGCGTCCTTCACGCCGCAGAGGCGATCTGGGGCTGTGAGCCGACTGAACCGTATTCGCAACGATGGATCGACTGTGAATTCTGTTGCGTGACTGCGACACGGCTGAATTCTGATCTCCTGCTGCCCTGAGCAAATCTCTGATCTGCAACAAGCCTCTGCCAGCCTCCGACTGAGAGGGCTGAATTAACTCTGCTATACGGGTTGCAGCTGCTAAATTCTGAATCGGGGTTCGATATACCTGAGTCGGCGGGAAGAGTTGACGTCGACTGGCGTCGGGTACTCGTTGCCGCGCGCGCTCGTCGAGTGCTCGCTGAAGGTTCTCCAGACGAGCGCCTTCAGCCAAGTTGGCCAAATGTGCCTCCTCCAAGGCACGAGCCTCGGGGGTTTCTCCTGCGATGGGAGTATGCAGGGCATCCATGTTCCTGCGGCGAAGTTCTTCCCTTTGCAGGGAATTAAGTGGCTCGGGTTGGTACTCCTCATGAACTTGAGCGGGGTCGCCTCCACCGTCCACCCCGTCGCCGTGGGGGAAGCCGGGAAGGCTGCGAGGCCCATTGACCATCAAAACTTTCGCCGCTGGATCACTGCTATTGCACTCGGATGCAGTCTCTACGGAGCTAGTCGACAGATCGAACAGGCCGTAGAGAGACTCGTCGGGCTCGATTGCCGCAACTTGGGTGGTGGCCATCTGGCGAGCCATCGCGTGCATCACCCACCGCTGGAGCCTCGACCGAACAGAGCGCTTGCGCTAGCGGGAGGCAGGGAGGGTGGACGATAGGGAAGTCGACCGATATGGAGTCGACGGTTGCCGCAGCAGAACGCCATGGACACATGCGCGAAAATGCGTCGCACCGCGGACGGCGAGCGCATCGACGTCGAGTGGAGCCTCCTGGAGCCAGGTGGAGTCGTCGGCGATGAAGGTGAGCGCGCCGAGACGGATCTCGCGGCCCTCGACCAAAACTCCACTAGAAACCATGCTGGAAGCGATTGGAACAATTGCAACTTCTCCAAAAATCGCTAAGACACCTGCCCCATGGTGGGCGCCAACTGTCGTGGTTCTAAGTCTGACAGTAGAATGGGGGGTAGGTATGGAGAGGCAAGATCCTAGCTATGGAGCAGTTGTGAACACAAGGATATACGAGTTCAAGCCTTTCTCGGAGGAAGTAATAGCCCTACGTCTCGGAGCCCGGAGGCGGTCGACTGGATTATGTGTGTATGGATTACAGGGGTGCGAACCCTTTACACTGAGGAGGGGGATGGCTTATATAGTGTTCGCCAGACCCCTCCGGCCCTCAGTAATGCAGGGTTTAAAGTACATTAAGTCTAGGCGTTACTGGTAATGCCTTACATAAAGTGTCCTAAATGCCATAAAGACTACTTAATTACAGACCGTTACGCTGCAGAGTGGTTCTTGATCTCCTGGTGGTCGAGTGAGTCTTCATGGTGGAGTCCTTCGAGTCCGTCGAGTGAAGTCTCTCTTGGTCGACTGGAAGGTAGTTTCTTCTGAGGGTGTCCTTGGGTAGGGTACTTAGATCAGGTCTATG
Organism: Triticum timopheevii; assembly: GCA_963921465.1. Classification (NCBI taxonomy): domain Eukaryota; kingdom Viridiplantae; phylum Streptophyta; class Magnoliopsida; order Poales; family Poaceae; genus Triticum; species Triticum timopheevii. The sequence goes on from OY997274.1 coordinate 19,699,065, forward strand.
ACCCTACCCTAGGTACATGACTTCATCAGCTGGCTCCTGGCGTGGGGCGGGTTGTGTCACCTTCGAGTCCGCAAGTGTGCGGGACTACCACGTCGCCCTTGGCTCCATCAGCTTCTGAGGCAACCACATCTCCTTCGAGCTGGTTGAGCTGGCCGACCGCGCGGCGCCGGTCTTCGACCAGCTCATCGAGGTCAAAGCCTTGGAGTTCCCACACGAGCTTTGGCACGATGCAGGCATCAGGTGGGCACTAACCCACCTTGGCGATGTCTGCTCCATCGATCACTACTTCGTCGAGGGGCGCGACTACACGGCCGTCCATGCCCTCATCATGGTCGACCGATGCCGGCGGCTCCCTGACTCCCTGCCCATTCAGCTGCTCCCATCTAACGACATCAAGGTCATGAAGATCGCCAGGCTCACCACGGTCCTTGACCGGATGGGGCCGCACGACCCGTCGCCGTTCTCCTCCGACTCCGACTCGGAGAACGGCCACCCCGGTCACCATGGACGCGGCGCCTTCAACAACCACCACGCCACTGATGACATGCCTCGCGGACCACCACCATCTCCGGCCTTCGACTCCACGACCAATACTCCCATGCATGTCGGCGCAGCTGCCGGCATGGCACTCCACATCTCGTCCAGTGATGACGGACCGGATGACAACGCCCACCCCATCATCAACATCTCCTCCGACAGCGACTCGGCCCCTCCATCACAGAGGGCATCGCCGCCCGCGGCCTTCTCCGCCTCAACTGCCATCGGATCCTCCTACACGCCGCCCAAGGTCTGCCGCCCCGAGCCGCGACTCGCGGCCGCTGTTGGTGGGTTCAGCCTAACCACAACACCACCCTCTCCAGACGGCCACAACCTGGACAGCCTCGACGCCCCTCCTCCACACACTGTCGTCCAACTGTCGTCGGCCTTCAGCCCCTACGACAGCTCCAACTCCCCTGGCCTCCACATCGACGTTTCCTCCATTGCCTTCTCCGCTGGCTATTGCTGAAAAAATTGCCTTCTGGAAACAAAGAGGAAAGGTACGAGCTGCAATTGACAGAGAGGAAAACACACAATATTTCCACGCTGCCGCATCTCAGCGTCTTCGCAAGAATACTATAACTTCTCTTCTAACTGATGGATCTGAATACCACTCTCACGCTCAAAAAGCAATCATCCTCAAAGACCATTTCACAGCAATTATCGGGTCAGCCCCACGCACCTCCTCGTCCTTCGATCCCAAAAAATACTACACACATACATTACCGCAACTTACCACGCTCGACGCCACCTTCACACTAGATGAAATTAAAAATGCTTTCCTCCAAATGAACCCGCTGGCTAGGCCAGGTCCGGATGGCTTCGGCCCGCTTTTTTACAGAAAATACTGGAACTTGGTAAAGGCTCACATCCACTCCTTCATGACGGACTTCCAAAACCTCAACGCTCAAACTGAAAGCCTTAACAGAGCCCACTTCATTCTTCTACCAAAAAAAGATGAGGCAAACACTCCTGACGCCTACCGCTCAATCTCCCTACAAAATTTTCCCATCACAGCCGTCGCAAAGGTGCTTACCAACAGACTAAAACCGATAATACCACTGCTTGTCCATGGGAACCAAACTGGTTTCAATCCAGGGCGTAGCATAGCTGAAAATTTTATCTTCGTGGCCGATCTCATAAGTGCCTGCCATTCCAGAAAAGCCCCAACCATAGTCATCAAATTGGACTTTAGCAAATCCTTCGACTCCCTCTCTTGGGACTCTCTCGCCTCCATTTTATGTTGTCGTGGCTTCCCGCCAAAACTCTCAGCATCGGTTCATAACCTCCTAGCAACTGGGAAAACTGCTGTCATGCTGAATGGGATCCCCGGAAGCTGGATGAATTGCAAAAATGGGCTCAGGCAGGGTGACCCTATCTCGCCCTACCTCTTCATCATCGTTGCTGATCTCCTACAACAAATGATCCAACAAGACTGTGACCTAGCTCATCTCAGTCACCCCCTGTTCGCGCATCTCCCGCCCACCGTTTTACAATACGCTGACGACACCCTCATCATCGCCAAGGCATCCAGTGGCGCTACTCAATAGTTGAAAAACATCCTTCACGATTTCTCCATGGCCACTGGCCTTACTATCAACTTCACAAAAATGACTTACGTACCCATGCACGTCAGCTCTTCCATGGCAGACTCCATTGCCTCCACCTTACAATGCCCAACCTCAACATTTCCGCAGATCTACCTAGGCCTCCCCCTAACACCTACCCGACTGCCTACAAATGCCTTCCTACCGATCATCAAACGCTGCCATAAATTTCTAACAGGGTGGCGCGCAAAATCCTTTCCAAAGGAGATAGGCTCATCCTATTATCGGCGGTCCTCGACTCCCTTCTTGTCTACTTCATGTCAGTCTTCACCATCCCGAAAAGTGTGCTTAAAACCCTAGACACTATTCGACGAGCTTTTTTTTGGCCGCAGACGAAACATGCACTGGTGCTCAATGCTTAGTTGCCTGGAAAAATGTGTGTAAACCAAAGAACTGTGGTGGTCTAGGGATAAAAAATGCTTACTTATGAAATTTTCTGTAAAAGCTCTCTTACCAGACACAACACCGTGGCTAGAATGGATCGCTTTGCAACACCCAAATGCCCTCATTGCTCCACAAAATAGCCAATCCTTCATTTGCAGAACAATAAATCAACAGATGGCAACACTCCATGCCATCTCATTTGTACTTGCCGACTCAGGCACTAACACCTACTTCTGGCTAGATACTTGGTTACACAGCCAGCCACTTGCTACTTTATTCCTCTGCCTATACTCACACACCACTATCCCACTAGCTCGTGTGGCTGCTGTCTTGAATCATGGTTTGGAAACAATCCTACGGAACAGCCTAACATCTGATGCTGCTACCGAGTTGTGCTCTTTGTTGTCTCTCCTGCAGGATTTTCGATTGACGATAGGACCGGATGAGCGCTACCTAAATGGTGGCCTGCGCTTCTCCACGAGGGCGGCATACGCGCCGATCATGGGCTCCAACAACGATGATGACGACGTGCATGCCGTGGCCATCTGGTCTTCATGCGTTCCAAATCGCGTGAAGATCTTTGCATGGATCCTGTTTCGAGATCGACTCAACTCAGACTGCAACCTTCTGCGCAAGCATATCGTCACCGACTCTCTATGCCCGCGCTGCGAACATGATGGTGAAACCAGCGCCCACATATTCCTGGAATGTCCGCTTGCACAACGTATTTGGCAAAGGATTGGCCTCTCTCCTTCGAGTTGCATTGATGGACTCTGGGACTGCCGTCTACCTACTCAGGTAGATGCGGTCATCTGGCACTCCGTCCTCCTCATCATCCTATGGAAGATTTGGGACTCCAGAAATGCTATGACCTTCAAGCAACAAAATCATCACAGTATTATCACTCTCAGGCGAATCGGCGATGACCTAATGCTCTGGACACACCGGATGAAGAAACCAGTGCACAAACAGGCCGCCTCTTCCTGGCGTTCCTACCTCTTATCACGACTACACGTGCTCATGTAATTCCTCTTTGTAATCAGTCTGACGATGGGTTACAAACTTGAGAAATATATTCAGGTGGGGAGCTCCCCCCCCCCCCCCCCCCCCCCGGCGGTGATTTTTCAAAAAAAAAAGATCAGGAGCATTTTTCAAATTTCTGGTATCTTGATATCTACGAGCCTCTGCTGTAGAGGGGGAAAAACATGACAACCATCCAGTCCTTCCCAAGGATACTGAATGGTCTGAGGTGAAGTTGGAAGCCACAGCATCGATTCCTTTCCTAGGCAGCCAGAAGCTAGCAGCCTTCACCATGGTGCATCTGAAGTCTAAACTGAGACCACTCGTAAGTCCTAACTGGTCAGTTCAGCAACAAGCTCCTTTTTTACCTATGTTGTTGTTGGCATGTGAATACTTATATTTACTGATGAAATGAACTAATAATCCTCTGTATAATCGTTCAGCTCGGGGAAGGTGTGGAAGATCCAATGGGCTAATATGACAAGAAGCTATTCAAGTTTGGTAGCCGCTGGTAGCCGCCGAAGCTATGCTCCCTGATCAGATCAAGTGGCAACTGTTGGACTTGATTCCATCAAAAACATGTAAACTTTTATGAGAAGAACACACCTGCAACTATCCATACAGAATTTCCTTTGTTTACCGGTAGTACTCTCTGTTTTCTTTTTCGTCTCTTCTTAGTGCTCTCTGGGCATCCTTATAAGGCGATTCCATTGAAGAGTCTGGCAATATCTTGTCCATATTGTTGTGATCAATTGTGTTGTAAAAATGCAATTTTTGATGTTAGAAACTAGGGACATTTACATCTATGCCCCTAACTCAAACCCACTACTCAGATTTGCCCCTAATTCTGAAGCATGCTCGAATTTACCCCTCCGCCCTTAAGTCACTACTCAGAAATGCCCTTCCGTACAGTACACATGGGCCTCTGACGGTCAAAGGCCTTTGACTGGACGGAAGGGCATTTCTGAGTAGTGACTTAACGACAGAGGGGCAAATTTGAGCATGCTTTAAAATTAGGGGCAAATCTGAGTAGGTGGTTCATGTTAGGGGCAGAAATGCAAATGACCCTAAAAACTATCGAACATGCTGATCACAGCTCTGGCAAATACGGGAGTTCTCATTCAATCTAGCAAATACGTTTACATTGTCATTTCAGTACAAGATATATTGTGAGTTCTAGCATAGGCAGCCAGCATGTATTCTGCCCAGCTGCTCTCTGTCCCAAGTTTCTCAAAAAACAAAGCCAGTGAAATGACATTCACTTTTTCTGAATTTCGCATTTTTTTAAGAACATAGATGCTAGGGCGTCCGGCTTTAAATTAATAAAGCCCGCAACCAGGCAAACGTATCACAGAGGTCCAAACTTACACGAGCACGGAGGCTCGGGCCATACCAGACACGGGTAGATCAAAGTTTTGTGGCCAAAAGAAGTCGAGCGCGGGAGGTACATGACCATGAGGCCAAAATCAAGAGCACGCAGGCTCCCTAGCCAGAACATACACCTGTCGCAAACGGTCTTGGGCTTGCTTCATCTTGTCAGAATCCTTGCGCCTCGCAAACGGACTCCACTGCTACAGGAATAGGTTGCATTTGTAAATAATGATTGTGCGCACTAAAACCTAGTTATTATACGAAATGTTCAAGAGAGAGCATTATGGAAGTGTAAAGCACTGACAAACGAGAGATGCGGGCTTTCATGTGTTTGCAGGCAAAGATGTGGTGAAATATATAGGAGGGGAAGGTATTGTTTAGACATGTGAGGTTAGGTGGAGAAATTAACAAATTGCAGTTGTAGAGGTGGTAGTGTAGTTTTTTTTAAAGAAATTAAGATTTTACCTTTCGATTTCACTTTTCACATGGTCTGGGTTATGATGTCTAGCATTGTGATCAAGAGAAAAATCTGAACAAATTGTTTCCACTAACAGAAGCAGAAATTTTGTTCAGCTACTATCACGAAAAATGTAATCCATGGCTTTTCTCCATTTTGAAATATTCCATGTAAAACAATGTCTAGAATAAATACGGGGTACCTTGAAACTGGTTGCATGGGCCCACTTCATGACCGTATCTTTATTTACTGTCTCCCCGGTGCAACTCCATGATCCTATATATACATGGTGTAATTCTCAAAGAAAAATATACATGATGTAGTTTCGCACTTACCTTTAAAAATTACCAAATACAAATTAGACGTGCACGCATACACATCAATAGACATTGATTCCACACTGAAAACCTCCTTGATTCCGGACTGAAAACTTCCTTCGTCGCTGCCTAGCTTCCCGTAGGGAGCAGAGCCTTCGATACATGTAAAGTCTTCCATTTTGTGTCAACGAAAATGATGGATTTTTTTAGCTATCCTGCGTAATCCATGATATTTCATTTTGAAGGTAAATACTGAATATTTGTTGAAATGTCTTTGTTTTCATCTCTAGTGCATAAGGAGTCTAGTCGCACTTATTCTAGTAACTGCTCACTGCAGCTTCGTAAATAATTTCTTACACATTTTTGTGGTCAACAAAAATTGAAAATAAGAACTCTCTGGTTGACAACTCACACGTATTGCTCATCTCGTTCCTTAGAACTACAATAACGATTCTTGCGGTTGACTGTGCGGTGGCAGGCCAGCGGGGTAAATCAGCATGACCTGCCCAATCAGCCTCGTCATGTCATGTATAACAAGTATTAAGATGTGTTAGGCCCTCTTGTTTGATACGACGCATGCATGTATGGAAAAGGCACCACTGTAGTAAAATAATAGTTTTCGCTACATGCTGAAGATATAAATACTGTATTTGTTTCTTTCCCTATGCCTCCTAATCATACATGTTCTCCGATGTTTTTGTACGAAACATTCAAGAGAGTTATGTGAAAAGTGTAAAGCTTCGATGCTTTAGAGATGTCGAGCTTTCCTATATGTGCACGCAATGACTGGGTGAAATATATATAGGAGGGAAAACGCTTTTTAGACATGTGAAGTTAGCTGGGCGAATTAACAAGATGCACTATGGTTTCCGTATGAAACACATGCAGATTTAACCAATGAAAATAATCAGTTATTATAGGGGTCTGAGTTTGAGTTATGACGATGTCTTTTCTTCTTATTTTTTTGCGGATGAGAGTTATGAACTTATGATATCTACCATTATGCTCAACAAAAATGACTGGGTCGAGGCTAGCGGGCGGCGCGACGCGCCTCCCCTAGCTCCAGCGGTGGGTCGAGGCTAGCAGAAAGCACAACCCTTCCACATCGTGCCGTCGATGCCATTACGATAGCCAGACCTACGGCGGATCTTGGATTCGAAGCAGCGGCCGAAATTGAATTGGCGGCTGCGGAGGATAGCCATCGCTAATCCGGCGAGGCAGGCGGCGGGGGACAGGCGGGCAGAGTCGTGGCGGGATCGAAGGTGGCCGGGCGGGCTGCGGCGGCAGCGGTGATTTTTACCGAAGTCGCCGGCGACGTAGTTGGGTAGCCGTCGGGTGGGCAGAAGCAAACTGAAGGCAGTTGGGCAGTTGGCGCGCGACCGCCGCTTTTTCATCTCCTGTAGGTGGAGATGCTAATTTGCATCTCCAGGTGTTGTATTTTACATCTTCGGCAGGTAGAATGTAATTTTTTTTTCATCCACATCATGTGTTAAAGATGTATTTTTAGGCCTCGAAGATGCAAAAGTTAGATATTTTTGTATCTACGTCATCTTTTGGAGATGCTCTTATCAGAGTTGATTTTCTACTCTTTGGTGCAGATCTCCCGGGATGTTATTTTTGGATTGAATTTTTCACCAACCTCAAACATTTGATAGACTTAGTAGCTACTCCCTCCGTCTCATAATATAAAAAATAATTAACTCTAGTGTAGTGTAAAAAAAACATTTTACATTATGAGACCGAGGGAATACTACTTTCCGGATTCTTATCCAATCGCTCTGCCCCGTTCTCTCCCTCTGCGGATTCCATCTGTGACGGCGGCTTCGATGCGGGGCACAACCAAATGGTGACATGGGTGTGCGTTCAAAGCAAGGAAGAAGATGATCTCGTCATACGTACTCGCACGCGCGCGCACTCATCCAGAACGGCGGAGGAGGAAGTTTCCTTCGTCAAGGTAGAGGAGCATGACGCAGTTGTTGGCCAGGACAAGAAGGTCGAGCAGGACCAACGTCGTATCCGAGGCCGCGTCTGGGTGTGACCACCAACTCACAGCTGCGTGCGAGCGCTCCGTCATTTCCTAGGTGTTATGCTTGGCTACTTGGTAGTATATGCCAGGTAGCTACTGAAGGCCACATTCGACATCGCATTAATCGCCTACATAAATTTACTGGAGGCAGGCCGTACGCTCTATATAAGAAACGGAGAGAGTACCACGGGGCTGCAACCTACGTACGTACTTCAGTGGAAGTCCTCAACACAGCAAGCGATCGTGAACTTTCAACTCTGTCGTTAGAGGTTCGCAGTCGGTTGGAGATGGGGGAGACGGTGGTTAGCATGGCTAGGTTGGTGCTGAGAGGCGCCATCACTGTAGCCACCTCTGCCGCCGCCGCCGAGGTGGGCCTCCTCCTCGGCGTCAGAAAGGATATCTGGTATGCATATAGTATGCTTCTTACTTTGTTCACGTCAGTAAACATATCTTCTAGTACTTTTTTTTTACCTCTTGTGATATCTTGCTCCCAAAAACATTAATTCCTGGCTAGTCTCTTTGGTCGAAATTAATGACCAAACAGCCACGTTAGCTAGCTACCTTGATATCTGTGAATTCAGGGATGCATTAGGCTGGTTGTAATGTGAAGTATCACGTACTAGTATGATACTAGTATATGATACCTCCCTACTGTATAATATCATACTACCTCCGTCTGGGTTTATTGGTCTCCATTGTATTTCGTGCCAAATTTTGACCATAGATTAAACTAACAAAATGTTCACGCATGTCACCAAACATTATATCTTTGAAAATTATGTTCAAATACCAATCCAATGAGATAGTTTTTCTTGACATGCATTAATATTTTGTTAGTTAAATCTTTAGTCAAAAGTTGGCACAAACTACAAAGAGGACCTATAAACCAGGACGGGGGTAGTATATTAGTACCATGTACTACTTTATTTATTATCATGCATAACACATAGTAGCATAGCATTTATTATGATACAGTATCATGATATGATACTCAACCCTCTTTTTTTTCATTTAATTATACGACACCTCATCAAAATTGCCCAGTTGGCATGCATGATCCTAGCTATGATACTACCATTATGACCAGCCTTAGTGTTTGAATGACATGGGTTATGCTACCTCTCATTTTTCCGTCAAACACTGCTTTCATAGGTTCATCAAAGATGAGCTCGAGACAATGCAGGCATTCCTTGAGGTAGCTGAAACAATAAAGAAGAAAGATGTGTTACTAAAGGTCTGGGCAAAACAAGTAAGGGATCTGTCATACAATATTGAAGATTGCCTCAACGAGTTCATGGTGCACGTGGGCAGCCAAAACTTGATACGTCGGCTCACGAAGCTCAAAGACCGCCATCGAATCGCCATGCAGATCCGTGATCTCAAAACACGAGTTGAAGAAGTGAGCATCAGGAACACACGCTACAGCTTGATCAAGGCGGATGCGTCCGGTGTCATTGATGAAGTTGAGTCGCACATGGAAGATGTTCGCAGTCACTCAGGTAGCAACATCGATGAAGCAGAACTTGTTGGCTTTTCCAAGCCTAAGGGGGAGTTGATTAAGTTGATGGATGTCAACACTAAAGACGGTGTTGCCAAGGTGGTATTTGTTGTCGGCATGGGTGGTTTAGGAAAGACTACTCTTGCAAGAAAGACCTATGAAAGCAAGGAAGCTATTTTGAATAATTTTTCTTACCGTGCTTGGATCACACTCTCACAGACATTTTCCAAGATAGAGATGCTCAAAGATATGATCATGCAACTTTTCGGAAATGAAGAATTGAAGCAACAGTTAAATGAACTTGAGGGGAAGATAGTGCAAGTAGATGATCTGACCAGCTACCTCAAGGTAAGGCTACAGGATAAGAGGTACTTTATTGTTTTTGATGACTTGTGGACCATAGATGCGTGGAGGTGGATAAAAGATATTGCTATTCCCAGTAGTAACATCAAAGGTAGTCGGATAATAGTAACAACACGTGACATTGGCCTAGCTCGGGAGTGTACTTTTGAGTCCCTTATTTACCACCTTAAGCCCCTACACATAGAAGAAGCCACAAATCTGCTACTGAGAAAGACAGGGAAAACACAAAATGACATAGAAAAAGATGAGAACATGAGGAACATGGTATCTAAAGTAGTAAAAAAGTGTGGTTGTTTACCCCTGGCTATACTCACCATAGGAGGCATGCTTGGTACCAAAGTGGTAGAAATATGGGAAAGCATATATAAGCAAATTCCATCAGAGCTTGAGAGTAACCCAAGTCTTGAAGCAATGAGGAGGATGGTTACTCTGAGTTACAACCACTTGCCATCCCATCTTAGATCATGCTTTTTATACTTGAGCATCTTTCCTGAGGATTTTGAAATAAAGAGAAGATGTTTGGTCGATAGATGGATAGCAGAAGGGTTTGTTCGACCTAGAGGTGGAGTGAATGTTGAGGGTGTTGGAATACATTATTTCACTGAACTAATCAACCGAAGCATGGTTCAGCCATCAAGAGTGAACATGGAAGGAGTCGTTAAAAGTTGTCGGGTCCATGACATCATTCGTGATGTGATGGTATCAATTGCTAGAGAAGAAAGCTTTGTGCACCATGCGGGAGATAGTGAAGCTGGTGTAATAGATGGGAACTTCCGTCATGTTACATATCATGGTATCACGTGCCAAAATATAGCCATGGATTGGAGCCATGTTCGCTCATTGACAATGTTTCGCAGAATGCCCATGGATCCCTCACCTTCAGTTTGCTCAACCGACCTGAGGATGCTTAGAGTCTTAGATCTAAAGAATATTCTGTTTGAAATTAGACAAAAGGATATAAACAACATTGGGTTGTTGTGCCATTTGAAATATGTCTCGGTAAAATATTCCTATATATATGTACTTCCGAAGTCTATCGGGAGAGTACGAGGATTGCAGAACTTGGACATTAGGAACAGTTATATTACATCACTACCAACTGAGATCAGTGAACTCCATAGCCTTCGCAGCATTCGTTGTAGCAGAAGAATGTATTACGACAATTTTGATATAGATCAACCGATGGAATGTCTGACGCAGACATTGCGCCTGCCCATGCTATGCACACCTTTAGTTGATCGTGATGATCATGCTGAAGTAATTGCTGAGCTACATATGGCATACTCTAGTCGTTTGTCCCAGACAGAAGGTGTGAGGGTTCCAAGAGGGATCAGTAAATTAAAGGATCTACAGATACTAGAGGTGGTTGACATCAAACAAACCAGCAAGAAAGCAGTCAAAGAGTTGGGGGAGCTTATTCAGCTAAGAAAACTGAGCATGGTAGGTAAAGGAAGGTTTGCCGAGCAAAAACGCAAGATACTGTATCTCTGTGCTGCCATAGAGAAGCTCTCTTCCCTGCACTCTCTTAGTCTGGATGTTGACTATGATGAATCATTCGAGTGGTTGCATAATATTTCCTCCCCTCCTCCCCTGCTAAATAAGTTGAAGTTGGCCGGAGAACTTGGAGGGAAGATGCCCGAGTGGATTGGAAGTCTGAAGCATCTCCTGGCGATTCACTTGAAGTGGAGCTACCTAATGGAAGATCAAGTCACGAAAATGCTAGGAAAGCTGCCCAAGCTCAGGCTTCTCAATCTAGATGAGTCTTCTTACTTTGAGAAGAAGTTAGTATTCAGAGAAGAAGCATTTCTTAATCTCAGAAAACTTTGCATTACTCATCCGGCTGGCCTGAGAGAGGTGAGATTCAAGAAGGGCGCCTTGCGCAAGATGGAAATGATAGAATTCAGTTTTTGCAAATTGGAATCAGGGATTATTGGTATCGATCACCTTCCGGTGCTCAAGCAGATTTCACTTGGTGTCTGTGGCAGAGTGGCGCACCTTGGTATGCTGCAAGCTGAAGTAGACGCACACCCCAACCATCCCATGCTGCAACTCCACAGAGACCGCACCTACCATGACTTGGGGGACGTCGTCCAAGGATCCGATGTTGTACAAACAGAAAAGGAAGAGGAACCATCCCTCCTCACAGAGACTTGTACGATGGGGGAGAGCTCACAATCAGAAGTGGTGGTCATGCTGATAACAAACGTCATCAGGTCAGCTAACTAACTTATCCTCTTGGCTTATGGATGTTATGAACTTATAATTGCTCCTACTACTACACGTGCTGATTGTAACTTACAGTGTTCGTCTCTTTCTTTTGTATCCAACAGTCATGATGATCTGCTCTACACTTACAATTCATGCTGATGCTGCAAATGGTGATGGTCCCGTCTCTGTTTCATATGACGACTCCCCTCTTGCTGGTACCTTCCACTCACCTCTTCCATTATATATGCTGCTATTTCCTCTGTTTCATACTGTCATTAGCAGTTGTGTCTGAAACAATATTTCTATATTCACCAATATAATACTAAAACAATATTTCCAATGATCAGGAGTACTTGTTAGCTGTATTGTGTAATGCTTTTAGCTAGACTCTGACCATTAGATACTGGAATTGTAAAACTAAACCCCCTTGTTTTGTATGTGGGATTTGAGCAAGCTTTCTTTGGTTACCAAACTCTGCAGGACACTAGACTTTCTCAACATGGGACAAGCTGGAGCAACACGTAATGCAGGTTAATTTATGGTGCATTGTTTGACTGGTTCAAAATTAGCTGAAGGTTACTAGTTAGCAAGGAGTCAATTGGAGGAAGGTGACTCCTGATGCTTCCTGGCATTAATTTCAGTGAATATGCTAGAAAGAAATTATTAATCGTTCAGAACAGGAGCATTTTTCAAATTCAGGTTTCTTGATATCCACAAGCCTGAGAGATGAGCCTTCAGCTATATTCCTGATGTTTCTGCAGCTCAAGTGAATGAACATCCCAATTTCCAAACAATCCAGTGGTTGCAAAGGACACTGAATGTTCTGAAAGTGTGAAGCTGGAAGCCATATGATCGATCACTTTCGGAGCTAGCCAGAAGCTCGCAGTGCCTCACAGGTCCGTGGGTATCTGAAGTGAACTAGACCATGCCGGCGCGCGTTGCTGCGCCCGTCTATTTTTTTCACTCAAATGATTGTGATTTTTGTAAATATACGAGGCATAACAAGGAAGTAACTTATAAAAAGGATTTCACCCCAATAGAAGAGTGGAACTAAAAAAACGATTTGTTTCATGATTCTTCATAAAGCTATAGTGCTCTTCACATTCTTTGTAAGAGTTAGTGCTCTTCACATTCTTTAAAGCTATAGCCTCATTTGGCCGTACATAACTGAAGGAAATATGCCCTAGAGGGAATAATAATGTTATTATTTATTTCCTTATTTCATGATAAATGTTTATTATTCATGATAGAATTGTATTAACCGAAAACATGATACATGTGTGAATACATAGACAAACATAACATCACTAGTGTGCCTCTACTTGACTAGCTCATTAATCAAAGATGGTTATGTTTCCTAACCATAGACATGTGTTGTCATTTGATTAATGGGATCACATCATTAGGAGAATGATGTGATTGACATGACCCATTCCGTTAGCCTAGCACTTGATCGTTTAGTATGTTTCTATTGCTTTCTTCATGACTTATACATGTTCCTGTAACTATGAGATTATGCAACTCCCGTTTACCGGAGGAACACTTTGGGTGCTACCAAACGTCATAGCGTAACTAGGTGATTATAAAGGAGTACTACAGGTTTCTCCAAAGGTACATGTTGGGTTGGCATATTTCGAGATTAGGTTTTGTCACTCCGATTGTCGGAGAGGTATCTCTGGGCCCTCTCGGTAATCCACATCACTATAAGCCTTGCAAGCAATGTGACTAATGAGTTAGTTACGGAATGATGCATTACGTAACGAGTAAAGAGACTTGTCGGTAACGAGATTGAACTAGGTATTGGATACCGACGATCGAATCTCGGGCAAGTAACATACCGATGACAAAGGGAACAACGTATGTTGTTATGCGGTTTGACCGATAAAGATCTTCGTAGAATATGTAGGAGCCAATATGAGCATCCAGGTTCCACTATTGGTTATTCACCGAGAATAGTTCTATATGTGGACTTGCCCGATGATCGGCAAGCCATAGAAAATAAATGGATCTTCAAGAGGAAGACGGACGTTGATAGTAGTGTTACTATCAACAAAGTTCGACTTGTCGCAAAAGGTTTTTCGACAAGTTCAAGATGTTGAATGCAATGAGAATTTCTCACTCGTATCGATGCTTAAGTCTGTCCGAATCATGTTAGCAATTGCCACATTTTATGAAATCTGGCAAATGGATGTCAAAACTGCATTCCTTAATGGATTTATTAAAGAAGAGTTGTATATGATGCAACCAGAAGGTTTTGTCAATCCTGAAGATGCTAACAAAGTGTGCAAGCTCCAGCAATCCATCAATGGACTGGTGCAAGTATCTCGGAGTTGGAATATACGCTTTGATGAGTGGATCAAAGCATATGGTTTTATACAGACTTTTGGAAAGGCCTGTATTTACAAGAAAGTGAGTGGGAGCACTACAGCCTTTCTGATAAGTATATGTGAATGACATATTGTTGATTGGAAATAATGTAGAATTATTCTGCAAAGCATAAAGGAGTGTTTGAAAGAAGTTCTTTAAAAGAAAGACTTCAGTAAAGCTACTTACATATTGAGCATCAAGATCTATTGAGATAGATCAAGACGCTTGATAAGATTTTCAATGAGTACATACCTTGACAAGATTTTGAAGTAGTCCAAAATGGAACTGTCAAAGAAAGAGTTCTTGCCTGTGTTGCAAAGGTATGAAATTGAGTAAGACTCAAATCCCGATCACAGCAGAAAATAGAAAGAGAATGAAAAGGCATTCCCTATGCCTCAGTCATAGGTTCTATAAAGTATGCTATGCTGTGAACCAGACCTATTGTATATCTTGCTCTGAGTTTGATAAAGGAATACAATTTTGATCTAAGAGTAGATCACTGGACAACGGTCAAGAATATCCTTAGTGAGGACTAAGGAGATGTTTCTCGATTATGGAGTTGATAATGATAGTGCAACTTATTTGTGGCACTACCGTTTAGGTCATATCGGTATAAAGCGCATGAAGAAACTCCATACTGATGGGCTTTCGGAATCACTTGATTATGAATCACTTGGTACTTGCGAACCGTGCCTCATGGGCAAGATGACTAAAACGCCGTTCTCCGGAACTATGGAGCGAGCAACTGATTTGTTGGAAATCATACATACTGATGTTTGTGGTCCAATGAATGTTGAGGCTCACGGCGGGTATCGTTATTTTCTCACCTTCACAGATGATTTAAGCAGATATGGGTATATCTACTTGATGACACATAAGTCTGAGATAGTTGAAAGGTTCAAAGAATTTCAGAGTGAAGTGGAAAAATCATCGTAACAAGAAAATAAAGTTTCTGCGATCTGATCACGGAGACGAATATTTGAGTTACGAGTTTGGTCTTCAATTAAAACAATGTGGAATAGTTTCACAGCTCATGCCACCTGGAAAACCACAACGTTATGGTGTGTCCGAACGTCGTAACCGCACTTTACTAGATATGGTGCGATCTATGATGTCTCTTACTGATTTACCAATATTGTTTTGGGGTTATGCATTAGAGACATCTGCATTCACGTTAAAAGGGCACCATCTAAATTCGTTGAGACGACACCATATGAACTGTGGTTTAGCAAGCAACCCAAGTTGTCGTTTCTTAAAATTTGGGGCTATGATGCTTATGTGAAAAAGTTTCATCCTGATAAGCTCAAACCCAAATCGGAGAAGTGCATCTTCATAGAATACCCAAAGGAAACTGTTGGGTACACCTTCTATCACAGATCCTAAGGCAAGATATTCATTGCTAAAAATGGATCCGTTCTAGAGAAGGAGTTTCTCTCGAAAGAAGTCAGTGGGAGGAAAGTAGATCTTGATAAGGTAATTTGTACCTTCTCCCGAATTGGAAAGTAGTTCATCACAGAAATCAGTTTCAGTGATTCCTACAGCAATTAGTGACGAAGCTAATGATAATGATCATGAAACTTCAGATCAAGTTACTACAGAACCTCGTAGGTCTTCCAGAGTATGGTCCATACCAGAGTGGTATGGTAATCCTGTTCTGAAAATCATGACCATGATAAACCTAGGAACTATGAGGAAGCGATGATGAGCCCAGATTCCGTAAAATGGTTTGAGGCCATGAAATTTGAGATAGGATCCATGTATGAGAACAAAGTGTGGACTGTGGTGGACTTGCCCGATGATCGGCAAGCCATAGAAAATAAATGGATCTTCAAGAGGAAGACGGACGTTGATAGTAGTGTTACTATCTACAAAGTTCGACTTGTCGCAAAAGGTTTTTCGACAAGTTCAAGATGTTGAATACATGAGAATTTCTCACTCGTATCGATGCTTAAGTCTGTTCGAATCATGTTAGCAATTGCCACATTTTATGAAATCTGGCAAATGGATGTCAAAACTGCATTCCTTAATGGATTTATTAAAAAAGAGTTGTATATGATGCAACCAGAAGGTTTTGTCAATCCTGAAGATGCTAACAAAGTGTGCAAGCTCCAGCAATCCATCAATGGACTGGTGCAAGTATCTCAGAGTTGGAATATACGCTTTGATGAGTGGACCAAAGCATATGGTTTTATACAGACTTTTGGAAAGGCCTGTATTTACAAGAAAGTGAGTGGGAGCACTACAGCCTTTCTGATAAGTATATGTGAATGACATATTGCTGATTGGAAATAATGTAGAATTATTCTGCAAAGCATAAAGGAGTGTTTGAAAGAAGTTCTTTAAAAGAAAGACTTCAGTAAAGCTACTTACATATTGAGCATCAAGATCTATTGAGATAGATCAAGACGCTTGATAAGATTTTCAATGAGTACATACCTTGACAAGATTTTGAAGTAGTCCAAAATGGAACAGTCAAAGAAAGAGTTCTTGCCTGTGTTGCAAAGGTATGAAATTGAGTAAGACTCAAATCCCGACCACAGCAGAAAATAGAAAGAGAATGAAAAGTCATTCCCTATGCCTCAGTCATAGGTTCTATAAAGTATGCTATGCTGTGAACCAGACCTATTGTATACCTTGCTCTGAGTTTGATAAAGGAATACAATTTTGATCTAAGAGTAGATCATTGGACAGCGGTCAAGAATATCCTTGGTGAGGACTAAGGAGATGTTTCTCGATTATGGAGGTGATAAAAAAGCCCGTCGTAAAAAGTTACAACGATGCAAGCTTTTACACCGATCCAGATGACTCTAAAGTCTCAATCTGGATACATATTGAAAGTGGGAGCAATTAGCTAGAGTAGCTCCGTGCAGAGCATTGGAGACATAGAATATTTGCAAAAGACATACGGCTCTGAATGTGACAGACCCGTTGACTAAGCTTCTCTCACGAGCAAAACATGATCACACCTCAGTACTCTTTGGGTGTTTATCACATAGCGATGTGAACTAGATTATTGACTCTAGTAAAACTTTTGGGTGTTGGTCACATGAGGATGTGAACTATGGGTGTTAATCATATATAGATATGAATATTGGTGTTAAATCACATGGCGATGTGAACTAGATTATTGACTCTAGTGCAAGTGGGAGACTGAAGGAAATATGCCCTAGAGGCAATAATAAAGTTATTATTTATTTCCTTATTTCATGATAAATGTTTATCATTCATGATAGAATTGTATTAACCGGAAACATGATACATGTGTGAATACATAGACAAACATAACGTCACTAGTGTGCCTCTACTTGACTAGCTCATTAATCAAAAATGGTTATGTTTCCTAACCATAGACATGTGTTGTCATTTGATTAATGGGATCACATCATTAGGAGAATGATGTGATTGACATGACCCATTCCGTTAGCCTAGCACTTGATCGTTTAGTATGTTGCTATTGCTTTTTTCATGACTTATACATGTTCCTATGAGATTATGCAACTCCCGTTTACCGGAGCAACACTTTGGGTGCTACCAAACGCCACAACGTAACTAGGTGATTATAAAGGAGTACTACAGGTGTCTCCAAAGGTACATGTTGGGTTGGCATATTTAGAGATTAGGTTTTGTCACTCCGATTGTCGGAGAGGTATCTCTGGGCCCTCTCGGTAATGCACATCACTATAAGCCTTGCAAGCAATGTGACTAATGAGTTAGTTATGGAATGATGCATTACGTAACGAGTAAAGAGACTTGCCGGTAACGAGATTGAACTAGGTATTGGATACCGACGATCGAATCTCGGGCAAGTAACATACGGATGACAAAGGGAACAACGTATGTTGTTATGCGGTTTGACCGATAAAGATCTTCATAGAATATGTAGGAGCCAATATGAGCATCCAGGTTCCGCTATTGGTTATTGACCGAGAATAGTTCTAGGTCATGTCTACATAGTTCTCGAACCCATAGGGTCCGCACGCTTAAGGTTTCGATGACAGTTATATTATGAGTTTATGAGTTTTGATGTACCGAAGGAGTTCGGAGTTCTGGATGAGATCGGGGACATGACGAGGAGTCTCGAAATGGTCGAGACGTAAAGATCGATATATTGGACGACTATATTCGGAGTTCGGAAAGGTTCCGAGTGATTCGGGTATTTTTCGGAGTACCGAAGAGTTACGGGAATTCGCCGGGGAGTATATGGGCCTTATTGGGCTTTAGGGGAAAGAGAGAGGAGAGGTTGGGCGCCCCCCAAGGCCTAGTCCGAATTGGACTAGGGGGAGGGGTTGCGCCCCCTCCTTCCTTCTCTTCTCTTCCCCCTTTCCTTGACTCCTACTCCTACTACTTGGAAGGGGGGAATCCTACTCCCGGTGGGAGTAGGACTCCTCCTTGGCGCGCCCTCCTTGGCCGGCCACACCTCCCCCCTCCCTCTATATAAGTGGGCAGGGGGGCACCCCATGACACACAAGTTGATCTACGGATCGTTCCTTAGCCATGTGCGGTGCCCCCTCCACCATATTCCACCTCGGTCATATCGTCGCGGAGTTTAGGCGAAGCCCTGCGCCGGTAGAACATCATCATCGTCATCACGCCGTCGTGTTGACGGAACTCATCCCCGAAGATTTGCTAGATCGGAGCCCGGGGATCGTCATCGAGCTGAACGTGTGCTGAACTCGGATGTGCCGTACGTTTGCTGCTTGGATCGGTCGGATCGTGAAGACGTACGACTACATCAACCGCGTTGTGCTAACGCTTCCGCTTACGGTCTATGAGGGTACGTGGACAACACTCTCCCCTCTCGTTGCTATGCCATCACCATGATCTTGCGTGTGCGTAGGAATTTTTTTGAAATTACTACGTTCCCCAACAATAACCAGTGCTCTCATCTTCTTGTTGAGCTATATATATAATTTCTTCACTCATATATATCATCCTAAGCATAAAAAATGACATGTTACATGATCATCGCATGGATATGCAAATTAAGTAACTATTGCTTAGAAGAACAAATGAACTTGTTATACTTCATTCCTAAAATGTAATACATGCATACTGTAATAAAAAAAATTAAAACAGTCGCTTGCAGGAAATATCTGTAAAGACAGTCATAAGATGGATCTGGTACCGGAAAACTACAAATCACTTGCAGGAAAGGGTCGGGTAGGTGTATTCCAGACGTAATAATCATTGAAGATACATACTCTAAAAGTCTGCAACCTGTAATAACACACCCGAGTTACACATTATGAAGGCGAAGTGCATAGGTTCAATCTGAACAAATGATTTCCCTGAAAGATAAACCGAGGAAAGTACTTGGAGTATGGACATAGGATTTATCTCTTAGCAATTCCTTTTCATATATAAAGGAGAAAAGTCCTTCATTGCGCTTTAGGACCTGCAGTAACCAAAAACTATTGAGCCGGCGGTGTCTATATTGATACTTGCGTGTTGGCCTAAGATGACACTAAATTGATCTATGAGTAACATCCAGATCGACTATTTATTCGAATAGACAAAGATATTATAGCCAGGAAAGTCTAATTTGTCAATGTCATGGAAATTTATATTAAGGCTAACCAATCATACGTCTCTGCATAATCTTACTTCAGATCAGCGATTTTGTCGTCGGAGCAGTGGCCCTGCCTGTCTAGCTCTATCTAGCGAGGAACAGAAGCTCGTCTAGGATTATAAGGAATCCAATGGTCAGAGACATCCAAAATTTCAATCCGACATCTAAAATCGCTGATAGCCTGAGAGGGCTGGATTAATACGCGGTTTTAATATGCTTCAGAAAATCAAAGGTATATATAAATACTTCATAGTTGGGTTTTTATGTCTAGATTGACGTATTTTTCTGGTGTCTTGGAACAGTCCATGTGAAGATCTGTACATCGTATCAGCTAAAATTATTTGTACCACCCAGAAGACAAATAATACTTAATAGAGAACAAAAATAACATGTAATTAAACCGCAAGAAGTTACAAAAATAAAGCAGGAGGAACTAACATATATTAACACTACCTTCTCCAACGATAGCGGACGCTCTCGCCCCCGTCGCTCCCGCGAGCGGCGGCTGGCGAGCCCCCATCCCCGGCCGCCCCCGCTCCCCTACCTCCTCCCTCCTCCTCGCCGCCGCCACTAGGCGCCGCCAGGCGAAGCCTGGCCTGCTTAGGCGGCGGGGGGGCTTCCTCTCCCCACGGCTCATGGCGGCTCGCTCCGGCAGCCGGTCCAAGCCGGTGGCGGCGCGCTGACGGCAAGGCGCGACGGCACGGCGAAAGGTGGCAGCGGCGGGAGCTCATGCGTGCTGCGCGGCTGCGGCTGCTCCAGGGGCTGCGTGGTAGGCTGCGCGAGGCTCCCCCGTGGCTGTCTTGGGGGCTCGATCTGGCGTGGCCAGATCTGGCGGCGGACGGCGGATGGCGGCCGACGTGCAGGGCTTGGCGGCGGTGTGGCGGGCCGCCCCGTTTGGTCGTGGTGGTGCCTGCATCGGGCGGATCTGGAACTGGAGCTTGTGTGGCAGCTTCGGATGGATCTGGTGGTGGCAGCTCGTGGTGGCATCTTCGTGCGGCTGGATCCGGAGCTTCGGGGTGGCCGCCCGTGCTCCTCGCCTGGTGATTTTGGTCTGGTGGTGTGCGTCGCGCCGGCTGCGGCTCTTGGTGGGAGGTGCTGCAACAGCAAGGTTCGATCCCCCGCCTTCAGTCTGCACTGCAGGCGCTTCGGTTCTGGCCTCCGGCAGGCATGCGGTGGCGCGTCGGCGTGCCTGATGTATGGCTGCAGCACGGAACCATGGTGGTTCTTGGCTTCGGGCAGCACCCCCCTGCTCCTTGCCGGCATGGTGCTTGGTGGGGCACGGTGGCTCTGCGTCCGGCCGGCCATTGGTGGATCTGGCGTCTGTGTTGAGTTTGGCCGTCGGTGGTCTCCACGTGGTGCGGCTGGCTGAGGCGGTTCATCGTGCTTCTTCATCGTTGGAGGGTTCGACGGCGGTGGTGGTCGGCTGTCGTATTGCTGTAGAGATGTGCTCAAACTCCGGGTGAGAACCCTGCATCGGCTATGCTGATGCCGGCGGCAGCGGCGTCTACGGACGTCGTTCTCCTCGTAGGAGGTGCCGTCGTGGAGCTACAGCACCTACAGTTCTTTGTTTGTGGTCTCCGGGTAAAAACTCAAGATCGGGCTTGCCGGATCGGATGACGGTGTTGTGTGCTCGACAACACTACCTCCTTGGAGGCGTCGTCTTGGAGACCTAAACAACGGCGTCTGTTGCTGTGTGTGGTTGTGGGTGGTGCGTTTGGTGGTGGTGGTGCAGCCTGCTCAGGACCGAGGGTGGTGTTTCTTCTTCAGGTGTTTCTCTTCAGTTGTCCTACGTGTGGTCTCCGGCCTGCTTCTATGCATGCTCATGACCCTGTTCTGTTGAGGCGAGCCTCGGGCTCTTGGTTTCGTCTTGGTTCACCTTTGCTCAATGATGAAGCAATGACGCCTCCCCGCCTTGCTAATCGTCTTGAACTTCCGTGGTGGAGCACTCAGTCAAGGTTCGTGTTAAGCTTTGGCACAAGGTTCGTGTTAAGTTTTGGCACTCGTTGATTGTGGATGCTCCTCTGTTGTGCTGTGGGGTTTGATACGCACGCTGGTGCGGTGCGTTAGGCTGTTTGTAGAGTCTTAGTATTGTGATCCCTCGATGCACCCCTCATCTACCTGGTCCTGTTACTATGCTAGCTAGGTCATGCCTTAAGTTGGGTGTCTTGTTCCTCTCCTTTCCTTGTAACACTTGTTACTTGTCTGGTTTTCGGCTCGGTTTTCCTCATAAATGGGGTCAATTTATTAAGGTTTTTGATCCAGTTTTCCTTATAAACTGGATCACTCTCCTGGCATTATGGTCACTTTGAGTAATATTCAGGTGGAGGGACTCCTCCTCCGGTGATTCTCAAAAAAAAATAAAAAAATAAAAAATAAAGCAGTCAATATGTGCAGGAATCTGTGCAATGTTTTGAAGGTAAATCTGCACTAAAGTGGAAATAGAGAAGCATTCCATGACCTCTCGGCAGATCAAAAACTATATTATCTTCCTTACACTCTTGCTTGGATTGGCATTTAGTTCAGCACCTACAGGGTTACAATCTACACTACTTCCGCAGATGATTCCTAAGCATTTGAAATTGAAGGGAGAAACATATGCATATAATTTGACCATATACATGCAGTAGCTTCTGAAGGGCCTTCTTTTTGGGTCGCGCTAACTGCCACACGTGTGGCAGGAAGGGAGACGCACCACACGTCTCTAATGTAAACAGATTGCCACGTCATCGCATGCATGCATGCAAGAATCTTTTTGGATTTTCAGTTTTTAAAATGTTTTCTCTCTTAAACGAAAAATCCGATTGAAAATCCGTTTTCACCATTAAATCCCTCGCGATGAGATCTTCGAAACTAGATCCCATGTTGATATGTTTTGATGAAATTTTTTTTGGATTAAAAGTTGCCATGTCAATTGCATATGAATTGCCATGATGTTTACACTGAAGTTGCCATGATATGTTTCAGCTATTTTTTTTCTATATTTAAAAGTAAATTTTGACATTTATAAAACGGGGAATTAAGAAACTAGACTTGCCATGAACCATAAACTAAAATTGCCATGATACATGCACGTAAAATTGCCATGGTTCATACAAAAAATAATTTTCATGGTCAAAGTATGCCATCATCAAAATACTAAAATTGCCATGATCTACGAACTAAAATTGCCACATGGCAACTTTAGTTTAAGCCATATGGCAACTGCAGTGTAAACATCGTGGCAACTTCTGGCAAAAAAAAAATTCGTCTAAACATATCAACATGGGGTCTAGTTTTGAAGATCTCGTCGAGACGGATTTAATGGTGAAAACGGATTTTTAGTTCGCTTTTTTATTTAGGAGATACAACATTTTTAAGCCGAAAACCAAAAAAATTTCTGCTGATGTCATCTATTCATACGTGGCAAAATGAGCGGTGATGAAGGCGTGTAGGCGATGTGCAAACGCCCACACGTGTGGGCGTTAATATTTCCGTTTTTTTTTGGCAAGAAAGCTGCTGAAGAGCCCATAGTTTTCTAAATCTCTAATAATAGGTAGGCATACTTTACTTTTAAAAGCACACTTAAGCGACTATAGTAGTGCCTAGTAATAATATGTGGTACAGTACAGCCACAACAACTGATCTAGTATCATAATACGGATCAGGCATTGTCTACAGAACACAAAAAGGAATCAGAGTTAGTGTATCCTCGCAAAAGATCATTGGACCAAAAGTGGAACTACTGTATCATAATATTAGAAGCAAAATACACATGACGCATTATCTGCAATAGCCATGTGTCAGTTGCAGCGTCAGATCGCTAGTGGGAGGGGCTGACTGAGTCTTGCGGTGAGCGCCGCCGCTTAAAGTGGAGATCAACAGAAAAATACGCCGGTAGTGGCTGGGGAGGCCACGCACCATGACCGGCCGACACCTGGATCAATCGGCCCTCGGTTCACCCGCATCTAGCGCTTCCGCTTGATCCCCTCGAGCTGGATTCCCTCGCGAGTGGCACGAGGCGGTCGCCCACTTCGCCTGAATTGAGCGGCCGCGGCATCCGCCTTGGTTAGGGTTAGCGAGCACACCAATCCCCCAAGACCGATCGGTTCGATGCTTTTTGGACTGCTCACGGAATGCTCCTTCGCTATGTGGGCTGTTTGGCCCAATTAACCAGATTAGTCAGAAAAAGTTACGGGAGTAGCTGCCCTCACCGAGATGCGGCTTGCGGGGACGGGAGCTTTGCATCCAACGGCTATAGATGGCCATAATGTGAAATCAGACGGCTCCAAAGGCTGGTACCGTGAGGGAGCTCCTAGGGTGCCCAGTTTTAATGTCTTAAAATAAAATTGAGATTATACTCATAACCGGTCAGTTCAGAAACAAATTCCTTTTAGTAGTTATCTCGCTACATGTTGTACAGATACTTGTCGGCCTGTTAACACATAAACTGGAAGATCCAACGGGCTATATCACAAGACGCTACTCAAGTCCGGTGGCTGGTGGTGGCCTCTGAAGTTAAGCTCCCTGATCAGATCTAGTGGCAACTGCTGATTCCCTTAACAAGATGGCAGTTGGCAGACGATTCTTACTACGAATGGATCAGCTTGATGAGGAGAACGTGTAATTATTGACGCAGACTTTATCGGCATGTTTCTTCTCTGTATTTTAAGATGAGAATTCTATTTGTTCCTGCGAAATTATGTGTGCTTCCCAATGAATCGAGAATGCGAACTGTTCAATGGTGCAGTAAGTCTTGAGTGCTACAGAATGCCCAAATGCAGTGTTAAAGTACACGATAAATTGTGCAATTTTTGGTTTAATGCTTAAAATACACGAATGGAAGTAACGACAGAGTGCTCAAACCGGTGCTTCCTGACCTTAACCAAATCAAATCTGTGCTGAAAATCTTTGTCAACAAATCAACACCCTGCGTCAGGTTCAGTACAATTCTCCCAACACTAATCATTTCATTTGCAGCAGACGTGCAATCAACACCCATGCCGACCATAAGTTCAAAAAAAAAAAACACCCATGCCTACCATGGAATCATCTACTCATCTGTCCTTCCTACACTTGTAATCTTATGATATTTTGTCGATCTGAACTTGATGCTTGGGATTTGTAAACTTTATGCACGGAGGGAATAAAGATTTTTTTATTACAAATTGTACTGCTCAGCTCCAAACCGTACTGTATTGTTTTCCGACAGTCCCTATGACGATAAACTAAGCCCTTTGCTACATCAGCTATGATCCTCAATCTGGTCTTCCAGTCAAGTTGGACATCTTGGTCCTTTTGAAAAATCCTCCTATCCTATCCAATGATCCATTCGGCATGTATTCATACAAAAGAAGCCTATGTGATTTTTCAGCACAAAATCCAATTAGCCTCACCAAATGTACATGGTTAATGGTTCCAATGGTCTGAACCACTGCTAAAAACTCCATTTCCCCTGACTCATAGCTTGTGAAAGTTTGAAGTCCTACAGTTAACTTATATTGTTGTGTAGTGTAATGCAGACGAATTTCAGTTAATTGGGACCTGTGGAGTACTTATGCTTTCTCTGCAAATTTTGACAGGAGCACATCACCATCACTTGAGAAACAAACAACTACTCCAGTTGGGAGTTCAGTATACAGCACACAAATTTCTGTAAACAAACAGGTGCAATTTATTGTCAAAATCCGGATGATCATTGGAACAACAATCTGCAAGTTTACTGCAGAAATACTGTGGATCAACGGAAATTGCTTCAAATATTCTCGTGATCACCGAAATTTCGGAACAGTTTACTGCAGAAATATAAACACTTGCAGTACTTTCTTCTTCTTCTTTCTCGGACATGGATCAGCAGAGACGGAGCTTTGGTGTCAGAGACAGGGATCAGCAGAGAAGGAGCTCCACCGTGGATAGCAGCAATCGACTCAGTGGATCAGCAACAATCGACAGTGGATGAACAGCAGCACAAGCTCCACTAGCAGCCAACATGCATTGCAATTGGAAGTCTAGCCCATGCGGGCATATGAACTAAAAAAGATAAAATTGGCAGCATAATCATGACAAGCTGAAACCACAGCCATTGACTCCGCATTTTTGCAAACATCATCCACCGGGAACACATTACACGATCAGAATTCAGTAGAGTAAAAGAACCAACCATCGACAGCAGATGCTGCTTCGCATCTCAATAATCAGAATGTCGTATCAGGGTATGCATGCTTCTAGAATTGATTTGGTTTGCTTACTTAACATGTATCCCAAGGAACATTTTATTGATTTTAATGGCATATCAACAGTACTACATGACAAGAATCAATTATCAACTTAAAAAGAGCACAACGTTGAAGAAGGTTAATAAACAGCACAACGTTTATATTACATATGGAGATCACGGCAGTCGTACATGCCAATTCATACAATACACTTTTGTCACAACACTCTCGGATATAGAGAGCCATTAGTAGAAACGGAAGTTCTGGATCGAATGCATACATGATGATTATCATCGATAAAATTTCACAGTATTTAAGTTTCATCAACTTTCCTCTTCAAATTGGCCCATCTCAGTACCACTGCCACATAAATCTTGTCATGCAGCCCTTCCACAAATATGAAATAAGCAGTTCTCCAACTTTTTTTAAACAACAACACACAGAAGACCACCCAAAGGCCGAGGACATACCCAACAGCCAAACCAAGGTAAATGGATATATCCTCTCTTTCCGGTCAGAGTGTTGTATGACAGGTTCATATAGCTCAAAGAGGTAAGACCTATCATGCTTGAAGGGATCTCGCCTGAAAGCTCATTGTTTGACAGGTCAAGAGATTCCAATTGCTCGAGCCCACCAATTTTATCAGGGATTGCACCTCTTAAGTTGTTCCATGAAAAGTTCCGACTTCTTAATCCAATTAGAGCACCAATATCTTGAGGGATAGCTCCAGTTAAATTGTTGCACGACATATCAAGAACCACCATGTATGGGATCTGATTAGAAAATTCAAGTTGTTGACCTTTAGTAAGAACATATACCTTTTCCATGAAAAAACCTACTGCATATATTGACTTGTACCAATGAGGCCCTCGTTCAGCACGGATGACAGAGTTAAGAACATAACTATATCCAGAAGTACGGGCCATTGCACTCAAGTGAACTAGTGAGTCCGAAATGCTGCCTGAGAACTTGTTTTGTGCAAGATCTAAGAACTGTAGCTCTTGAATCTTTCCAATTTCAATGGGAATTTGGCCGGAAAACATATTGTACTGCAGACGTAACAATGCTAAGTACAGTAACTTCACCCCAATCCAGGAAGGTAGGTCTCCTGAAAATCTGTTATATGAAAGATCAACAAGTGCAAGGTAATGATAGCTTTGGAAAACTCTAGGGAACTCTTCAGAGAGGTTGTTGGTATTTAAATTTACCACCTTAAGATTATGCAGCAATGGGTTGACTGAACCCTCTTGGCAACTTGGAACTTCTCCTGTGAGCTTATTCCCTGATAGGTCTAGCATAACCAATTGTGTCAATGAGCATAATGAAGTTGGAATGGGGCCTGATATTGAGTTGTTATGAAGAATAAGAGCCTGCAACTGTGGGGCTCTGATATCTGATGGCAATGTCCCAAAAGAATTTCTTGATAAGTAAATTTATGTAATATTTCTCGGAAATTTTGGAACCGCACCGGTAAGTCTGTTATTGGATAATATCATTACATCCGCTGCCATAAAATCCAACCTTGCTGGTAGTGTGCCTGATAAGTGATTATTCATCAGATCCACAAATATTGCCCTTGAAAATGAAACCCAAAACCATTCTGGGATTGTAGCTATGCTTGCATTTCTAATCTGAAGGATTTCAAGGCTTGTCTGTGATCTAAGCCATTGTGGGAATGTTGGTCCTAGCTTCAAAGATGATAAGGTAACCGCTAGTAGCCGGAATGAAGGAACCCAATTTGGACTGACCATAATCTGAAGAAGTGTTCTTCCCAAACCTAAGATCTTCAAATTTGTGAGGCCTTTTAGGTGATCTTCATTGACTGTGCCATTTAGTTTGTTTTCATCTACCCCCAAAACAAGCAATTCAGTGAGTGACCATATCCATTTCGGTATAGGTCCTGTAAGCCATTCTGAGTCAGTGCCAATAAGGTCAGGTTGGTTGAAGGTCCTGGCCTATTGGGAATTGCCCCTCCTAGCCTGTTAGTAGACAAATCCAATATTTTCATCTTGCTTGAACGACATTTCGGTAATTGGTCCATCAACTCCGTGATATCCCCTGAGATGTTGCTGGCTGATAGGTCTAGTACCTTCAGTTTGCACAGATTTTTTAAATTTGATGGTATCATGGAGGACGTGAGATCATTACCCGGGGAAATAAATGGCTTCAAGAGAGGCCATGCTGCCAATGTGTTCTGGAATAGGTCCATATAATCTACAATTTTGCAAGTTGAGAGAAGTGAGGGACGTTGAGTTCCAAAACCAGTTGGGAGCAATGGTGGTGTTGAAGTTGTTCCATAAGATGTCAAGCACCTTGAGTGCCGTAAGATTGGATTGATCAAGGAAAGAGGTGTGCTTATGAGGCTAGTATGTTGTAGATAAAGCTTTCTAAGGTTTGGAAGGATGCTAATTTGGTGGACCCAGTCCACTGCAGTGGTAAGGTTAATATAACACAAGTCGAGAAGATTCAGTGACGACAAGTGCGATAACCACTGAAGATCACTTGAGTACAATGGGTTCTTGTAGTCTGAGGGATTGAGATCAAGGTACACAAGCTTGGAGAGATTCCCGATCTGCGGTGGTACTCTCCCATAGAACGAGTTGTATGAAAGGTTGAGATACCTAAAGTCTTTGGAAAGAACCAATGAACTCCGGTATCTCAGACCAGTTGAAGCTATTGTAGCTCAAGTCTAGATACCTCAGTTGATGTAAAGTAACCAAGGAGTGGCTGATCGCACCTCTATATGCAGAGTATCTGCGGCAATCTTCAGCACTTCCACGAAGACTGAGCTTGACAACGTGGCCGGTTTTGTAGCTGCACCTGACGCCTTTCCAGATGCAACATTCTTCACCTTGCCATGACGAGAGGTTGACACTGGGCTCCCAGAGGCTCTCCTTGATGGAGAGAAGCGCATCCCTCTCGTACGTGACACAACTCCCATTTGAAGATGGTTCATGGAGGGGAGAGGCTGTGGCTGGTGGTGGAAAGGAGAGGAGCAGGCACAACAAAGCTATCAGAGTTCCTTGGACAAGAATCCTGAGCTCAGACATATTTCAGTGTGGGTTTTCTCTTATGGGTATTTGGGTACGAAGGTATGCATGCTTGTGAACTCCAGTCTAGATCTTGTTCTATAGTGGATCTGTCCTTGGGTTTTGAGGACAAGTCACCGGTGGAGGGAAGACTGACTAGGACCATTGATGTGATTTATATGTCTTATGCTTGCAGAAACCTAACACATACGGCAACTGCAAGGCACGGTAAGACATATTTTACATACCAGGATGTCCTTCTGATCTAGATAGCAGGATGTTCTTCGCATCTAGATACCAGGATATGTGGTTCCCCTTCTACTGATGGGACTGTGACCTATGACGACCTATCACACAGGGCATGAGTCACCTAGTCTTTGCTTCGGTTACCTATCACGCAGGGTATCAGTCACGGGCAAATTTGACAGATTTGACCTATTGACGAAATCAAATCACAGAATGAACTGTCCGTAAAACTATTTCACGCGGCTGACCTTTTTGTGTGACGCCCGACACGACGGCGCCACACTATACTGTGCAACGCCTTAGAGATAGGCGCTACACGGCCAGCGTCGCATCCGTGTGTTCAGAAAATTACTGAGTCAGTGTGCAGCGCCTGGGAGCTAGGCGCCACACTATACAGTGTAGCGCCTAGCTTCCGGGCGTTGCACTAGTGCAGCGCCTAGCTCCCGGACGTTGCACTAGTGCAGCGCCTGAGAGCTAGGCGCCACGGGTCAGCCGCGTGAAATAGTTTCACGGACAGTTCATTTTGTGATTTGATTTCGTCTATAGGTCAAATCTGTCAAATTTGCTTCAGTCACGTGTAGGGGTCAAGGATGGATGGTTACAAAACTGCAAGGACAGTACGGTTGGTTGGCGATTGTGATACTCCCTCCATTTTTATATACAAGGCCACTATGGAATATACATTTTGCATCTATACAAGGCCACCAACAGTAATCGAGGCAAAATCAATGATATTTTCTCGTACTAAGAACTTGTTTAATACTTGCATGCATGCAGTCATAATGAAAGTTAGCTACTTCTCCACTCAGTTTCTTTGCATGCATGCGGAGTATTAATGATCCCAGTAAACAAGAAGAAAATCTGACTTGTAAAATATGCATTAAATTTTACATTGGTACCTGTAATCCGAGTTTGTGGCCTTTTATATAAAAATGGAGGGAGTACATAAAATTCAGAAAAGGAGCATTGAAAGAAGTTTCACTCGGCTAGCCGACTTGAATATATAATGTGTACTACTTTTATTTTAACTTTTCTCTTTACAAGCTCAAGTGCTTAACTAAATTGGTTTTACTGGCACCCTAACACACACGGCAACCGCATGGCACGGTAAGTCATATCCTCATCATCTAGAAATAGCAGGATGTGTAGTTCCAGTGATGCGATTACGCTGTATAACGTTCCAAGGCACAGTAGGAGGATGAGTTAGAATGACACAAACGAAGATACGAGGAACTGTAGGTGTATCAGGCTAGTCTAGCTTTTGTTTCAGCTACTTATGACAACTCGTGGCATCAGCACTTCAGAGCATCAATTCCCACATAGGAGTCTCAGTTGGAGCTCCCCCGCTCTCCCCTCCCACTCCCTAGGGTTTCCCGCCGCCGCCGCCGGCTCCCCCACGCGGAGCCGCCTCCGCGGCGGCCGGAGCCTGTCGGAGCCGCCAGCCCCCTCCTCCCCCGTTCCCCTTCTCCTCCCCCTACCCCTCCTCCGCGCCCCCGTACCCCCGCGCCGCCTCCCCGAGCGAGGCGGCCGGGGGCCCTTCCTCCGCGCACCTCCAGCCCCTCCTCGCGCCCATCCCTCCTCCCGCCGTCGTCAGCCTGCGCCGCCGGTCCTCGGCCGCGTGATGCTGGCGGCGGTGGGCTTGCCCTTCCCCGCATGCGGTCCTCCCCTGCTCGGGCAGTGATGGCCGGCGGCGGTGCGCCTCGGCCGGTGGCGGTCCGGCGTCCTGGTATGGAGGCCGGCGGTGCTCGCCGTGGTGGTGCCGCCTCTTGGCGGTAGGGTGGTCCGGTGGTGCTGGCCGGTCGGGGGCGCATCCCCGGCCCAGATCTGGTCCCGTAGGGTCCCTTCTGGGTCCTTGCGGGTCGGCTCCGGCGCGACCGCGACGCTCTCTGTATGGGGAGGCAGGGGAACGGCTTGGACTGGGACAGCGACGCCAACGACGTACCAGCTGCTGCGCGGAGGCGGGAGCTGTCCGGGTCTTTGCGGGCCCGGCCGGGCCTGTGGGGCCACGGGCCCCGTAGGCTCCTTCCATGGCGTCCGGTCGGCTACCGTCGTGAACGGTGGAGGTGGGGCCCTCCCGTATGCAGACGGTGCCGTTGCCCTAGTCCCGGCTCCTCTTCTCCGTTGTGCAGACCATCTTCGCGGTGCCGTGGTGAGACAACGTGGAAGCTTCGTGTCCGTGTTGGCGCAGGGTGGTGGTCGGTCTGGTGGCGAGTTCCGGAGTGCCTGAGGTAGAGGCTGGGATCGGGAAAAATCTCTGTTGGCTTGGCCGACACCGACGCGATGGCGCTTGAGGGTGCCACCGGACCTTCCTGGAGGGCGTCGGGGCTACCCTTCCTCTCTCCTCGTCGTGTACCGGGGGAAACCCTTGGCAGCAGCGTCGTCATCGTCGCGTCCCTTCTTGGAGGTGTTGTTGGGTACCGGCACTTCGGAGTCTCGGAGCTTGGTGGGCGATCTCCGGTGGACGCAGCGGTCACGAGGCTTCGTCGTTTTTGTCGATCCATTGTTATCAGCATTTGTTTCTTTTCTTTTTTCTCTTTACTTTTTTTTGGGCGTGTTTGTGCTGCTTCCGCCCCAGCCCCTATTGTCGGTTGTATTGGTTGGTTGCTTTGTAATACAAAGCGGGGGAAACCCTTTTTCTCAGACATAGGAGTCTCAGTTTTAACTCGTACAGAATAGGAAGACGTGCTTACTATATATAACTCGTATACAACATTCAGAATAGGAAATTCATCCTGGCCGGTTTCTGCACTTCATTTCCAGAAATTAGCACGGATCATGCCAGTGACAACGAAAGATCATCTACTTCATCCTCAATACATTTTCAGTCATACCATCGCTACTGACTCTTCCATGGAGCAAGTGGGTACAGTAAACATGACACTGAACTACTGAACAGTGTGTATAAAGAAGGAGGATTTGACCTAGAGCCGGGGGGGGGGGGGGGGGGGGGGGGGGGGGGCTTGCTTACCTCTGAGGCGGACGGAGAAGGGCGTGGATTGTATCGGAGCGGAGGGAGACGGCAGCGACGGCGAGGAAGCCTCCACCGCCGCCATAGCTCTTCTGCTGCCACCTGTAGGTTCACTTCGCCTCATCTCCTGTCGCACTCGACTTATTTGTCTGCTGGGCTGGCCCGGTTAAATGGAGAAAGAAACTGGGCCCAGATAATCCATGCAAATGATAATAATATCTTTTTACAGGGTGCGCTGCTTCTTATCCTGGGGGTGCAAGCTCATCCTTCTCCCATTACCCTCGCGATTAGGGTTTACTTACCTCCGCTGGCGATCTCATCTGCCGGCGGGAGGATTTTGCAGTTCCGGTGAGTACAACCTAGCCTCTGCCCCCAGCACGGCGAGGGAAACACTGGTGACCTACAGATTCCATACCTGATGGCGGCGGCGACTGGTTCCTCGTCGTGAACAGGACGGACAGAGGAGGAGGATCTAGAGGAGATGCTAAAGAACATGGATCTTATGGATGAAGAGCTGGACGATGTGGTCATCGGGAAGGAAAAGGCCCAGAAGTTTAAGGAGGAATCTCGATGGCTGGCGATTGCCAGGGTCAATATGGATCGACCTTTTAGTTCCTCGTCCTTTTTTGATACCATGACGTTTGTCTGGGGCCTAGCGCAGACGCCAAAGTTCAGAGAGGCGGGAGTGAATAGATTCACATTCCAGATGTTTTGCTTGGGAGATTGGAAGAAAGTAGTCCATGGTGGTCCATGGCTCTTTCGAAACTATGGGGTGGTCATTGAGGACTACGATGGGACAACGGATCCAGAGGAATTCGTGCTTGATGGCCTGTATGTGTGGGCGCAGATCCATAAGGTTCCTGATCTTTACCGCCATCCAGAAGTCGTTGATGAGTTAGCACGAAGAATTGGCAAAGTCAGAGAGGTTCAGCTCCGTCCTACTCTGTACTATGAGGGTGACTATGTCAGGGTTAGGATTCGTGTTCTCACTGCGAAACCTCTGACTAGATTCGCTTCTCTAACTGTGGAAGGAGAGGGGAGACGAATGCTAGTGGTGAAATATGAAAAAATTCCTTTCTTTTGCAAGGTTTGTGGTCTTATAGGACATGGTTTTGAGGCGTGTGGTAATGGGATTTGGAAGGAGACGGACAAGAAGTGGGGAAGCTGGATGTTAGCCAAGTGTAGAGAGGTCTCCTACTCACAGCCCAATGACGGAAGGTCTTTCTTTCGAGGGGGCCGTGGTAGAGGAGGAGCGAGAGGCAGAGGTCGCGACACAGCACAAAGAGGAGGAGACCCAGTGAGAAACACAGGCCGGCAACAGGAAGAAGATGTGCTCGGTGGAAATACTCATGATGGGCCTGCAGAATTTGAAGGTGGGACTGCTGCTACAGCGAACAGAGCAAACAATAAAAGAAATTCAGTGGATAGTGCCCCGACATTAGTTGCTAGTGACCAGGCTCTCCAAGCAGATGATGGGGAGGGCATCTTAGCCCTGTCAGGAAAGACACCGTTGGGCATCCTCTGATGCCTCCGGTTTATGTGTCACCAAGGAAAATTAACAAGAGGTCCAAGGGGGATTAGTTGGCGGGCGAGGCAGCAGGCAATGGAGAGAAGACAAAATATGTAGTATCGGCGGGCTCCTCCGAGGAGTACCGCCAGGCGCAATGAGTATCATTAGCTGGAATTGTCGGGGTGTGGGCAGTGCCTCGACAATTCGCGAACTTCGCGAGATCGCGAAGAAATTTGCCCCTACCTTTCTTTGTATTTTAGAGACACAGATTGACAAAGTAAGGGTAGAAAACTTGGCTAGTTCTATTGGATATGATAAATCCTATGATGTAAGAAGTGTAGGGAGGAGTGGAGGAATTGGTTTGTACTAGAATAATAATGTGGATGTTGAGGTTTTGGGTTACTCAGATTATCATTTGGACTGCGGTGTTAGGGAGCCGGGTTTTGACCCCTGGAGACTTACAGTAGTGTATGGGGAAGCACAAACTCACCTTAGACATCAGACATGGAGCACTTTAAAGAACATAGCAGGCTCTAGTTCTCTCCCTTGGCTATGCATAGGGGACTTCAATGAGGTATTACGACCAGATGAACATGAGGGCATTGGCCAACGCAGCAACGCCCAAATCCAATGCTTTCGTGACACGGTTGATACTTGCAGCTTAATGGATATTGGGTTCAAGGGTCGCTTCTGGACTTTCGAGAAAAAGGTGGGAGGAGGCACTTTCACAAGAGTTAGACTTGATCGAGCGCTTGGTTCCACGGAATGGTGCTCCCTGTTCCCTTATGCAGGACTAACACATTATACCGCAGCTACTTCGGATCATGGACCAATCCATTTGGTGCTAAATAGAGATAATGAGCTGAGGCAAGGTGGAAGCAGAATTTTTTGCTACGAAGTGGCCTAGGAAACACATGAAAATTTGAAAGAGATAATTCTGTCTTCATGGTCCGAGTCTGATGCAGGAGAGAGAACAATGGATCTAAAACATAAACTGCTGCACCTATCTAACAGCTTGCAGCACCAGGATAGGAGGACATTTGGGTCAGTAAGACGGGAGATGAAGACCCTGAAAAAGAAGTTAGAGGAGATGCGTAATGATCCAGCCCGAGTGGGTCCTAATCATGCTGAGATGAAAATTAATGAATGGCTGGTCGAGCTTTACCATAGGGAGGAACTCTTGTGGAGACAAAGATCACAAATAGAATGGTTGACGGTCGGAGACAAAAATACGAAGTTCTTTCATTTAAGAGCAAGCATGAGACGCAAAAAGAACATGATAAAAGCTCTGATGAATTCTTTGGGGATTAGTGTGGAGGATCCGGCTGAACTTAAGGAGATGGTAACTGATTTTTATAAAAATCTTTACACATCAGAGGAAGTGACCAATGTAAATGCAGTTTTGAATCATGTACCTCGAAAAGCGTCTGCTGAGATGAATGTTGTATAATGTGCTGATTACACGGATGAGGAGGTCAAAATGGCTTTGTTTCAGATGCTTCCCACTAAATCTCCAGGCCCGGACGGTTTTCCGGCTCATTTTTATCAGCGACATTGGGAGGTGTGTGGTCAAGAGGTAAAAAAGGCTGTACTTATAATTGTTAGAGGAGAAGAAAGTCTGGAGTGCATCAATGATACTTTCTTTGTGTTAATCCCAAAGGTAACGAATCCGTCTTTGCTTTCACAATTCAAACCAATAAGCTTATGTAATGTTCTGTACAAGGTTGCTTCAAAGGTGATTGCAAATAGATTAAAGCAAATTTTACCAGACATAATTTCAGAAGAACAGTCAACATTTGTCCCTGGCAGAATAATCAGAGATAATATTATCACTGCTTATGAGTGTTTGCATTTTATGAAGAGGAGCAAGGCGAAGAACAGTAGTCATTGCGCTTTGAAACTTGATATGATGAAGGCCTATGACAGACTTGAATGGGGCTACCTCAGAGCAATAATGGTCAAGCTGGGTTTTGATCAACAATGGATTACAGTGGTCATGAACATGGTCACTTCGGTTTCATTCTCGGTTTTGTTTAATGGAGAACGATTGCAATAATTCAGACCCACGAGGGGTATCCGACAGGGAGATCCGATCTCCCCATATCTCTTCTTGTTAGCAGCGGAGGGCCTTTCGTGCCTCTTGAAATCTGTTCCTCAGTCGTCAGCTTTTATGGGAGTTCAGGTGGTGCCGACAGCACCAGTTGTTAACCACTTGCTCTTTGCTGATGATAGCCTGCTGCTTTTCAAGGCCTGTAACGAGGGGGCAGTCGTTGTTTCAAACCTTCTAGAGACCTATTGCAGTGCGTCGGGGGAAAGAGACAACAATGATAAATCCTCCATATTTTTCAGCAAGGGATGTCCCCAAGTGGTTCGGGATAGTATCAAGGACACCCTTCAAGTGCATGATGAACAGCTGAGTGACAGATATTTAGGCATGCCTACTGATGTGGGTCATGCTAGGAATGGGACTTTCAAATACTTGAAGGATAGAGTTTGGGAAAAAAAATCAAGGGATAGATGGAGAAACTGTTATCATATGGAGGTAAGGAGGTGCTGATAAAGTCAGTTGCTCAAGCCATGCATACCTGTATATTCTATGTCTTGTTTCAGATTACCGAGAGGTATTTGTGAAAGTATAACTTCAATGATACGGCAGTTTTGGTGGGGCAGCAAAAGGGGGAAGAGGAAACCTTGCTGGGTGTCATGGGATGTATGCACCAAAGCTAAACACTTGGGAGGACTTGGCTTTAGAGATATTGAGATCTTTAACTTGTCACTCCTGTCAAGGCAAGCTTGGAGAATATTAAAAGAACCAATGGCTTTGAGCTCCAGGATATTACGAGCGAAGTACTTTCCAGCATCATCTTTTCTAGAAGCTCAGCTAGGAGATAATCCATCGCAAATATGGAGAGCGATCATGGATGGAAGACAAGCTCTTGCACAAGGACTTATTAGGAGAATTGGGACAGGAGAGGATACAAAAATATGGGAGCATAATTGGATACCAAGGTCAGGGATGATGAGGCCAATAGCATCTCTGGTACAAGATAAACCAACTTTGGTTTCGGAGTTGATTGATAGATCATCTGCATCTTGGCGAGAGGAAAAGGTCCGAGAAGTGTTTATACCTCTGGATGTAGAGAGTGCCAGATTTTTGGGCTTGGGGAGAGGATGATAGGGGTGTTTTCTCAGTGAGATCAGTGTACAAATTCTTGCTTGGGACGAAGTTAAGGAATGAATGTTTGCTGCAGCCGGTTGGGGGTCACACTAATGACTCCAGGGATGAAGGAGCGTGGACATCACTTTGGACGTTGAAAGTTCCGTCAAAAATAAAAGTGTTCCTGTGGAGACTGTGCCATGAAACAACACCTACGTCTGATCTTCTCCACCATCGCAAAATGTCCACTACAAAGGTCTGTGCTCTATGTTCTTCACAAGATAGCTGGAGACATGCCCTCATAGACTGTATAATGGCAAGAAGTGTCTGGTCCTTATGCTCAGAAGAAACTGTTGAATCTATGATAGAGATTTTGTCGATGAACGCACGGGCTTGGCTCTTCACTTTGCATGATATCGTGTCCCAGGCTGAATTTACGCGTGTGGTGGTGACACTATGGGCGATATGGCGAGCGAGAAGATGGCTGATACATGAAGAGATTCATGAAAGTCCTTTCTCAACCGCGATCTTCAGTTTGCTGAAAGAACGCCGGAAGTGAGCAGCAGGAGTGCAGCGACTCAGCCGGCAACATGGCAACCTCCGCCTGATGGCCATGCAAAGCATAATGTAGACGCTGCAGTCTCAGGTGACGGAACCTTTGAAGTATCCGCAGCTATATGT
Organism: Triticum timopheevii; assembly: GCA_963921465.1. NCBI lineage: Eukaryota > Viridiplantae > Streptophyta > Magnoliopsida > Poales > Poaceae > Triticum > Triticum timopheevii. The sequence continues at coordinate 19,736,571 of OY997274.1, forward strand.
CGGGACCAATTTGGTATCTTCTTGGGGGCTTCGGCAATCAAGTTCAGGTATATCGCCAAGGCTGCTACGTTGGAAGCTATGGCGATATGAGAAGGACAAGCTTTGGCCGAGGATGTGTATGTTAATCGAATACATATGGCCTCGGATTGCAAGATAGTAGTGGATGATATAAGGAAGAAATCGGCGGCGGAGTATGGAGCTATCATACAAGAAATTATAGATCGTTCTCGTTATTTTTCATCGTGTAACATAGTTCATGAGTTTAGGTGCTCGAATTTCGAGGCTCACAATCTTGCTAAACATGTTTTGACACTCGGCTTTGGTCGCCACGTGTGGTTGGGCCAACCGGGGGAGTTGTCTTTTGTACCTGTAAACATTCAACGTTCTGAATAAATTTTGGCGAGGTTGTCTCAAAAAAAAATATATCTTTTTGCATATAGGAAAATTTTCATACGAGTAGTGCATTTTTTTGCGCGACTTTTTTTCTTTTTGTTTGCGAAACTTTTCCATAGTACATTTACATAGCTATATGTGAATTTTTTTTATTTCGCAATATACTCTGTATTATTTTATAGACTTGTCTTTTACAATACTTTGTAAAAAAAATTGAACGAAAACAGAATAATAGCTCACTTCATGGTTGGCCCCTTTAGGAGGCTTCAAGAGCTTTGAATAGAAATCCTACACAATATACTCTATCCACTCATGATTCAACTCTATTAAAAGTAGACCAAGTATATGGGTTCGGATATTTTTGAAGTAAATGATTCAACTTTATTTAAACAAGATAAAGTATATGAGTTCAAACAAAAATGGAACAATAAAATGTCATTTTAGAACTTACATCAAAGTCTTTTGCAATCCTCAACTCTAGGTCCACCTCTTGCGTGATGAAATTTATCCATACATCCCTGAAAGAACTCCAAAGATTAGACATGAAAAAGCTTGACTAACATCAAATTAAGATTTAAAAGAGCGCCATAAGAGCAACTCTAGTAGATCTGCAAAAACAGTCCGGCCGCTATAATAACCGCTGATATACAGGATGGTAACGATTTTTCTGCTCAGAACAGATCTGGTATATTCGGTCGTCCGCTAAATTTGTTTGCGGGATTCTACAAATTTCGTCTCGCGTCTGCCATATCTATGGTCCCTGCCCCTCCTTTTGTTGGTTCCCCTATCTCGCCCGCTAGAGCGCGTGAAGGACATTTCAGCCCGAACCCTCGAAGCCGCCACTGCATCTCCCTGCCATCAGTTGTTGCCCCCCGTGGAAACCTTCTCCTCCAATTTTGGAGGTCGGGGTGCCGATTTCTCCCTGCATGCGAGTGGCCGGCGCCGGTGCCATGGATCCGCCCGTAGCTTGCTGCGCGGCGACATAGCGGGCGGATCTGCTTGGTCCGGACACTGGCGAGCCTAGTAGTCGACTGTCACTACTAGGAAATACCTTATAGATAGATGCTTAGCACTAGCGCGGGTTGAACACCCACACTACTACTAAGTGGTCTTCACCGTGCCCCCTGGGACATACCGTAGTAATAGCGCAGGGTATAAACCCATCGCTACTACTATCAACCCACCAACACATGTATACACATAAGCGCGTGGAGGCCCAAACCCAAACCCACACTCTATCGATTCCCCTTCTCCCTCCCACCCGTGATGCCCTTCCTCACCCACCACCACTGCCGACCTCGCACCTCGACGTCTCCCCCAAATCCGGCGACCTCCTCTCCCACCGAAGCCCCCTCCTCTGCCCATCCTTCCTCCTCCTTCTCCGCTGCTAGAAGGAGATGGAAATCTAGAAGAGCATCGTCCATGGCGATGGCCAGATCTGCCATGGACGCAAGCACTTGCAGTTCCTCGTCGGGACTGGGCCTCGTGAGGACATGAGGTCCCAGGATAAGCAGTAGTAGGCCACCAGGCATCGGCTCCAACTCCGGCGGCCACCAATGAGTTTCTCCTCCTACTCCTCTCTACCGCTCTCTTCCTCTTCTAATCCTTTTCTCCTTTTTTGTAGAAGCAACAGAGGTGAGGTGTGGGGAAGAGTTAATGGGGAAGCACCATCACCATGGACGACTTCATCCCCTCCAAGACCAGCATCAGGCACGGATGGAGAGGACGATGACGCCGATGGAGTTTATTTTTTTAATTCCTAATTAGTTAGTAGTAGCGAGGGGGTCCAGACCCACGCTACAGATAACTAGTAGTAGCATGGGTGCCATCGACGGTACTACTAACAGACGTAGTAGTAGCACGGGTGGCACCCGCGCTACTACTACCAGTTAGCTGTAGCGCCCTAGTAGTAGCGCGGGCACCCACACTACTACTAGTCCTTTAAGCCGCACTACTACTAGGCTTTTTTCTAGTAGTGTGTGGTGCAGCGGACGCTCGCTGGCACCACGGATTTCAGCCATGGTGACAAAGAGCTTGCCGATTTGCTTCGGTCGGCGGCGGAGAAGAAAGAGGCGGCTAACTTCATTCTTGACGGCGAAATTGCTTCCGGGGAACGTAATTTCTGGCCAAATTATTGTTTTAGTCTTAGGCGCGGCGATACTTTAGAAAAATCTTAGAAGTGTATTTACTTTTTAGATGGATGATTGAGTTCTTCGTCGGATGATTCCGACACAGAGATGATTTTGGACGACAATGCGGACCATCTAGTGTTGTTGCATCTTATCGACAAATTTGAAGCCGGCCCGGCAATGTGGACAACGAGAGATGAAGTGACAACAACAAGCTTATAACACCATTGTCCTAACCACCGTCAAGACAAAGTTAAAGTACCTGGACAATGATATGTGAGATCATGAATCGTCAATCCGTGTGACCTAAAAACCACATGTTCGCTCGTGCAGGGCGTAGATCCATGACAACCAATGAGGATGGAACGTGGGACTGCTATTTTTGCGTGACACTGCCGCTGAGGACACCAAACCAGACATGGTTAATCATCAAACTAGAATTCGAATATTGATATGTGGTTCACTGCCTGTGATAGCCGAAAAAGGCAAGTGCCGGGGGCTGGTTCACTTATTCCTTCTCCCAATGTGATGTGTTGCCTACATGTTGGTACTAGCCCCCCCCCCCCCCCCCCCCCCCCCCCCCACATGCAGAGGCACTAAATTGTGAATATCTAGTACAAATTTTGTACTTTCGACAGTGAATAATGCGTAGACGAGAGAAAAATATAGGATATAATTAGATTAGCTTTTCTAAATGAGTATCCAATTAGAGCAAATAACATAGTACCCAATAGTAGACTAGTAGATTATCTAAACCTGGCTTTGTTTCAGTAGAACAACCAAATAAGTATTTAGACGAGGTTGAGATAATTGACATGTAAATTGCTCTAGGAAATTGATCGGTTGTTTTACTAATGCAATATAAAGCAATTGGAGTATCCATGTATGGGTGATGGAACATTGTTTTGGTTTCACCCTCGGGGTCCCAACATGAATGGATTGCTTTTTTTTAGAAAAGGAGGATGACCCCCGGCCTCTGCATCTGGGCGATGCATACGGCCACTTTATTAATTATTCTCACAAGACCTTATAAAGTCATACAACTGTAAGACTAAAGCCGTCGTCTAAGCAACAAACTGTCGCTACACCTAACCAGTTGATGAAGGGGCGCATATAGCCTGGGCCTAATACCAAACAGACATCGCAGCCAAGCCTAACATCTAAGATCTGAGACCCCAACCTAGCCACTTGCCGGGTCTGGGGCACACACTAGTCCGGCGTGCTCTCAGAGGCCGCCGCCGCCAACTGCCACCGCTCCATCTTCAGAACTGTACTGATGCATGAACCTTGCTCGGTCTAGCTATCATCGACGCCACCACGGCGCCCAACGACACCTCCTCCCTGTGCGCAAACAGCTGAGCACGTCGCGGTCGCCACAGATACACCTCAGCGCCATGCTGCCAAGTACCACCAGCCGACACAGCTTGAAGTCCTTGGAAGATCTGTCATGCGTAGCACCTGCTGACCAGGCATGACAAAGCGTAGCACCTGTCGGTCAGGCATGACTTGACATCTCCACCGAAGCTCCGTGCAAGACGAAGCCGCTCCACCTCCTGCCTCTGACTTCCAGCGCTGCTTCGCAAACGATGCTCCCAAGAGAGAAACGACACCGCAGTGCCACCATCGTCTGGTCTGGAACACCAGATCCTAGGGTTTCCCCCGGAGCAGCACGAGTGGGTCGACAGTAGTTACACGACAATGCCTCCATCAAGGTAACGGCGAGAACGCCGCCATCGCCTGCCGTTGGCTCAATTTTCACCAAGCCTCTGGCCGGCCATCTCTGGAAGAAGATGACCACCACGTCCACCAGCGTCACCACGCCGGGCACGCGTCGCCGCCGGCACCCCCATGGTGCCTAGAGGCCGACAAGCCCCGACGAACACCATGCCTCGCCAGCCGCCTTGGACCAGACCCAAGCACCACCAGATCCAGATCGGATCGGGGTCAAGGGCCCCAAGCCGCAGCCGCCGCGGAGGCAGCACCACTGGACGGTGCCCTGCCCTCCACCCCGCCGTAGGACCGAGTCATCGCCGGAGCTCCGCCGCGCCACGCCGCCAAGCCGCCGCCGGAAGAACTCGTCCCGCCACCAGAGGAGAGAGAGAGACACGCCAGGGAGAGGCTCCGCCGCCTCCGGCACTGCCTGGGCTTTGCCCGGCTGTGTCCCTCGGCGGCGGCGAGGGGGGAGGGTGTTTGAGGGCCGGCGGCGGAGGGAGCTAGGGTTCCCCCGAGTCGCCTCAGAGAGGGACGCGGGGGACGGGAGGGAGAGTGACATTTACTTAGGAAGGCCATGCGTCGAACTTCGAAGCGCACAATCTTGCAGATTTTTCCATCTCTCTTAATCAGGGTCACCACTTGTGGCTTGCTATTCCTCATGACCCTCTTTGTTTCCCTATGAACATTTCTTTTGATCAATAACGTTTTAGCAAGACCCTAAGAAACCTGCAAACTGGCACCGGATGTAGGCCACCAACATCGCATTGTGCAAGGGGGCGAGGAGGAGAGCCAGAAGCCAGGCGAGAGATCGAGGAAGGGCCACGCCGCTGCTCTCTGTCACGCCAAGGTTTGCTCAGGTTAGAATTTTTGTAGTGTCTAGATATAGTTAAGAAAATATTTATATTCTGCTCATGCCACTAGCACCGAATCAATGCTATAGCCAGCATCTTTCTATCCCTCGCTAGCTGAAAAAACCGACTGAAGAAGTGTCACGCCTTCAGTCCTCCAGAATCCTGACAGTGAAGAAACAGATCCGTTTGACAGCTAAGGCAAGCTTAAGTGTTGTAAGGTTCAGGTTTGTAGGCGTGTGTGGTGTGGCCTGTGCGCCAGGTTGTGGTGTCTATGGACCCACCTGTAAGGGAACCTAGAGTGGCTGTAAAAAGGGGTATCCTCTCCTCTATTGTGGCATGAATAAAGAAAGGAACCAGTATCTCGATCTCATCTCCTGTCGCTCTATCTACATCTCATCCCCTCTCTCGTGATTTCCTCTCCAGGGACATCACAAGAAGCTCCTTGATTTGTCCTCTCTTCATTTTATACATCATTTTTTTACATGAGCCGAAGATCTATATTAATCAAACATCAACATCATAAGAAAATCCATAAAATATTAGGAAAATACAATTCATTCCTTAGAGAATACACCACATGCATATTCTCCATACCCACCATTCTGTTTCCTACCAAAACATTACTGGATTCAATGTAAAAATGTTTAGCAGAGCAAGGCAAGAGCAAATACATGTTGCTTCAGAAAACTTCTCATGCATCTTATTTACCTCCATTTAGAAGGATAATAAGCAAGCTACAGATAGATGCATGGAACAATCATAACACATAACTACAAGGTCAGGCACACATGACATTTATTTTAGGATGTAAACTCCTGTTTCTTTTGTCCAAAATGGAACTAAGTACACAACAAGGTTCAACAGAAGCAACAATAGGTAGCACACGTTTCTGACTCCTGGAGCACACGATGGCAAATACACAATTTTAAAGTCTTCATCAACCTCGCGACGGAGCGTCTACCCATGGAGCGACTGAACACAAACATCAAGTTCCCCTGTGTAGGCAGGTACATGGAGACAACCGCTCAGCACAATCTCATACCCAAGATGCATAGGATGTCGTACTGCAAGCAAGATGGGCGTTGATCGTCACAAAACAAGGTTCAGGCACCCACTCCCCATCTTGTTCGCCATATGCTGGGTATGAAAATACTCGGCCATTTTGATCCAACTGGTATACCTGGCCACCCTTCAACCCTATCCGCTCTGGGTTCACCAACAGTCGTGGCTGGCCAATAGGTTTCTCACCGAAGAAGAATGCCCACTTCGACAAGCCTCCATCTGCCACCCTCACATACTTTGCAGGTTCAGTCGAAAAGACGATGGAGAAGGCTTTCTCATTACCACCAAGTAGGAGAAGCATATCTTCACAAACCACCAACTTTCGAGAATGCTTGGATGGGTCTATATTATCGCTGCAAGCAACTCTTAGTACCTCAACATGAAACTCAGGTGCCAAATGCACAATGTACAACTTTTGATGTATCCTTGCAATGACCCGGCCTTTGAAGGACACCATCTCATGAATCAAATGTGCGTTTAAAAAATCGCAGTGCAACCATGAGGGACTCCCAACTTGCCAAGCGTAAAGGCAGTGCGGGCTGCTAACAAATAGATATGAATCTGGTGACGCTTCTGGAGATAAGAATGTTCTATAGCAGAGCTGAACCGATGGGCAAGGTGGAGCTGCAACCGTGGTGCCAGTGAGCACGTCCATAATTACATGGGATCTGCCGGAGGAGAAGATAGCATGACCATAAGAACATTTCAGAATTTCCATTGTGTCCAAAATATTTGGGAGGCTCAACCGACGCAATGGAATACTTGGATAGGCAAGATCAATAAGCTACCATGTGTTTCCAGTGTTGCAGCCAGCTGGGCTTGTTTGGTCGGCACAGTTCCGGAAAATAACAGGTGGGAAGATCATGTCTAAGGCAGGCTTCATTGACATGAACGCGGCACGCCAACTGGGGCAGGTGGCGATGAATGCAAGAAGGTCACGGCTTGAACCCAACAGGACCATGATGGAACACAATAGCACATCTGGCAAGTCTGCCCAACCCTGGGGTCCAAACATGACGCAGAGCATCGACATGCTGGTGTTGGAGATCGAGATCTGGTTGATGTTCTCCATAGTGTCAACTTCAAAGTCTGCATCAGGAATTATGAATTTAAGGACAACATTTATATCAATTGACTCAAGTTAAATATATTATATTGCGATCAATATTTTCATTCACCTGATACTAGTACAACCACTGATAACTATAGTAACATAGTTAAAATGTTTGCAGAAACTAGAAACATAATACACAGTAGAGTAAATACAAAAGTATTGACACCCAAATATGAAAGTGTGGAAAAATCATGATAAATTTCATCGACATTTGAGAGACAGAAAAGGCAAGTGTTGAATCTTTCTTGCCACAGAACAAGCATGAACGAAATATAGAAATTTGAGGTTGCTTAACACTAGTATAACTAAAATTGCAACTCAATTATTAACTATTTTCTACATGGATTTCCCCTAAAATAACAAAAAGGAAAAACAGATAAGTCCTTCGTCCCACCATCTCCGTCGCTAACAACAAGTGAGGACACAATGGTGGAGGCCATGCGCCGCAGCTACCTTCTCTGACGCTAGTCACCGCAAGACGTGGCAGTTAGAGACATCTGCTCTGTTCCCTCGGTCACTATGCTGACTCCAGATCTGGATGGAACTGGGCCTCCTTTGTCGTTTGGGCTGTAAGGTGCCCTGGCAGTATCCTAGCATTTTGTTCCTCTTAGACGGGGCTTGATCGCCTTATGCCGCCTTAAAAACCTTGGGCTCTACATCTACAGGGAACCGGACATCCTGGCTTATGGCAATTCCAGACCTGGATGGAACCAGGCCTACTGGTTCACAGTTGCCTTAATGCTATCATCACAATTATCATCTACCGGTCGGCCGTTGGTGGTTTAGTGCGGTCAGCGCAAATGAGCGGATTTGTCTCGTGCGTGCTTTATGTAGTATGAAGGTATACTTTGTCAAACTTGTCGAATTGTAGTGATTTTTCTTGCTGTCGACAACTTTACCATGCTCATCTGAGGTGAAGAAAGTATAGAACTAAGAAAAATGATCGACCTTAAATTAGCCATGTTAGGAAAGAGCAACATTGATCAATGTCCTAGAAATTTTAGAAATAACCATCCGAGTTTGTTTTGCATGCCTATCTTGAATAGCTTCATTTTAGGAGATGTATAATTGTTCTGCGGACAGAAATTTCCACAACAAGACCAGAAGAAGCAAAAGGTCACGAGAAATTAGCATTTTTTGTGAAAGAAAAGAATATTTGTAACCACTTAAGGAAGAAAAACCATAGCATACAGAACATGCCAACAATCATGGTTTCACTGCTATCTTCCAGATCACAAGTTGAGTAGGAGATTATTACCTCGCCAGCAGACGGAACTGAATCAATAATGCAGCTGGGATGATGGATGACGGAACAGAATCAATATTGCGTTGCTTGTAGCAATAGTCAACGCACACACGGAACCGTTTGTCAAATGCCAGCCTCTCACTGCAGAAAACAAATAAGAATAGCCTCAGGGAATTGGAATATCATGTATCATTTTTACACTATACCGTGGGGTAACAATACTGAACCAAATGTCCCAGCTAGCTTAACTCTAATGGAGTTCAGCTTACGAACTAAACAACTAGAACAGCAGTAAAAACCAGCATAAGATCAGCAATAAATCAACAAAAGTTAACCTTGCTCATGGGCAAAATAGGCAGTGCACGTGAACATGACAGAGATAACTAAAATAGGGGGCACAAGAAGAAGTCTATGCCATTGCGACAAATAGATCAGGTCATGCTGCTCAGTACTTCCAACTTGCTTTTTTTACATACTCCCTCTGTCCCAGAATAAGTGTCTTGAGCTTAGTACAAATTTGTACTAGAGCTAGTACAAAGTTGAGACACTTATTTTGGGACGGAGGGAGTATGTTACAACATCCATGAGAAATGTTTATACATATCAAAAAAGCTATTCATTAAAATTGGTCGAAAACAACCATCAATTATTCAATACGTCAAACACAAACATGCCAGAGTTGCGATAAACTTCTCTCGTCGGAATAAACTACTAAACTATTATTCTAGCAAACAACATAACCAGTGGCGCAGCTACCAAAAATAAGTTGGGCGGCCCAAACAACCCAAATATTTTCAAAGTCTGTACCATATATCTTTTCATATGCTACCAAAATACCAAACGTGCTACAAAATTGGCAGTAAACAACAGTTGAGTACATTGTTGGACAGTAAACAACAACTGTGCGTTTGATGTGAACTTGTAAACTCTAAAAGTGACATTTGTTGTGAACTTGTAAAGTGTAAACGACAATGCCTTGCAGAGTATAAAACTATAAAGGGTAAAGAACAAAATCTAGAGTGGATTGTTTACGCTAATTGGGGATTTAGGGGATGATTCAGCGAACAATGACCTAAGTGGAATTTAGGGAAATAAAACTGGGAATGATTCAAATCAATTTGACTGTGAAGCTTGCAAGGATTGAGATAAGTAGTGATTCTGATGGATTGAGAGAAGGCACTGGCCAGCTGGGTGTCTTGGTCGCCGGCTCGCCGCTGCGTGGCCGCGTGGTCGGCTGACTAGCTGTGTGCCGATGGGTGCTGTCTGATTGGACGCCCTCTTGGGACTTTGGGAGGCACTGATGTCCGGCAGCCGATGTGTGCTTGTGGCCACCCAGCCAGACCCTAAGCTCTGTATCACTGTGAAAAACGATTTTTTTGAGGCGACACTGTGAATTCTACGAGTGCGAGGCTGCTGCGTTCCTGCTCTATATTGGTGTCGGTCAGTGTTGCGGGTTGCAGTAGTGAAATAGTGATGGTCTGGGCTATACATAACTTTATTTTGTTCCAGCCTTGGGCGGGCCACGGCCCAATCGGCCTTGACGGAGCTCCGCCAGTGAACATAACTGGTGATAAAAGAACATGACTATTTATAAAAGCCATTAGAAAAAAACATATATTAATGAAACAAAGCGACAAGTTACATACAAATAAAAGATGAAATGAAAACAACATCAAAACTAAAAATAGAAAAAATAAATCCGGAAATAAGATGAAACGGTAAGCCAAAATGAAAGTAAACAAAAACAGAAAAAAAATTCATCCCCAAGGTTCGCTCTTGCTCTTGCTAGTCTTGCATATCGACTGTATGCGCGGTGACCAACGGATTTCTCTGGTCAACCGGCGGATACAGCCAATTACCAGATCACCTTCCGCGGGTAAGTTAATCTTGCCTCCTCACCACAAGAATACAAAGTAATATGCAAAAGTCAAAACACAACCACGTTGGTCCAAATCACCTTAAGCGGAGATAATGATTTACTGCCCCAACGCAAGCACCAACTCACTAAGGTCCAAAACCAAACACTTTTGATTTTCGTTTTGGGAATTCGAAAATTAGATATAATACAGTTATAAATCGTGTTTAACGAACATATATATCTGTACGGAAAATCTACTCCTATGCCATATAAATAATATCCAGCCCCCCGTTGAGGCCGGTCTTGGCCGGTGAGTGGGTGCGTGAGTGGACGAATCGCTTACAACTACATCACTTGACCTAGGGTTCTTGCGCTTGTGCGGAGGGGATGGGAGAAAGGGAAGTATTGGGCTGAACCAGAGAGGGCGGCAGGTGTAGATACCTGACGACACGGAGAAGAAGAGACGCCGATGATGGCGACGGCGTTGGCGCGGCACGCGGCAGCGGTCCCCGACGTTCCCCCGACGACTGCCCTCGGCCCCCGACGACTGCGCCGCACTCTCTGTTTACTGGGAGGGTAGGGCAGCACGTGTCGGCAAGTGGGGATGAGGTGAACCCGACAGCTTGAGCTGGGCTTGGGCCTCATCGGGGCTACCAAGTTGAAACAAGCCCGCACCGTTTTTAAATATATTTCTGCCTAAATTAATATTGTACATGCAATGTGTTGCTCTTTTTTGTGTGAAAAGGATCTAGAAATATTATATAAGTTTAGCAGAAGTACACAGTGTCCTCAACATAATAAAAATTAGATTTACGTGCCTAGACCATGGAACGACCACTACCATCACGAGCCGTTTGAGGCGCCGTTGGCGTCGTTGTCGTCACTCCCCTATTTGAGTAGACATAATCTTAGCAATGACAACCGGAAAGTCTTTGTGCACGTGCCCCTAAGGACCAGCATCCTAGATCTGCAGTCACCGCCGTTGATTCCTTGAATCGATCAGAAGCATTTGACGCCATATGTTGCCATCGCGAACATCGGTGAGAAATCCTTCCTTCGTCACCCCGAGGACACGGCAGAAATCTACGTCCAAGCTCCATCGAATCTCTACCTAATAATAAAGCAAATTGGGTTTCGGCGGTCCGTCACGCACTTTTGCAGAAAACCCCCTGCGTTTTTTATGAATTAACCCGCAGTACACACTTAAGTCAAACCGAACCATTATTTTACATTTTTACGAACCCCCCCCCCCGACGTATTAGATAATTCACCCGCCGATTATATATAAGTCAAACACATGTTTTTTCTAAATTATCCATATCTTTTAAACTGTAACTCCGATTTTAACATGTTATATATGAAAATAGATTAGAAAAATGTGTAGAATCTGAATATGACGTTATTTTGTTTGTTAAATATTTTTAAAATATTATTTTGGAAGATATTTAAGTCAAACAAATATTTTTCTTAATTATCCATATCTATTAAACCGTAACTCTGATTTTAACATGTTATATATGAAATTTGAATAGAAAAATATGTAGAATTTGAATATGATGTTATTTTTACCTATTAAATATTTTAAAAACAAACTTGTAACCTATAGGACATGTCCATTTTTCTTTCATACCGCGACGATCTGGATTACAAATAAACAACCACTAAAATCATAAAGAGACGAAAGAAAACATCGATAACCACACATGAGCACCTCTGAACAAACTGGCAGGGGAAAAACAACATTCAAACACACTTTGGTTTGTGTGAACACTGAGGCTACTGAAGGTGAGAAGGAGGATAAGCGGCAACACAAAAATGATGCCTCGCTAAAATAAAGGGCCTGAACATATTATGGTTATTGGGTTAAGAGTGTCTGCTATTTTTTTCTCCCGTTGCAACGCACGGGCTCTTTTGCTACTACATTCTAATATACGAACTCGAGGAGAATCGGAGCCCAGAAAAGCACCTTAAAGGTGAGACGCCGCCATCCGCCTGAACACCGTCCATGCAAGATTTTTTTTTAAACTTCTAGCTGGAGCCAAGACATCGGGATTCCCCCTCCGCCATTGACCGCCGCGGCGGCAAGAAAAAGGGCAGAGAATCCGCGGGCTGGTCGACCGAGCTGGAAGCGATTAGATCTATAGCCCCCGCTGCCACTTGCGTGGAGCACATGAAAAGATAGTCGTGCAACATGTTGCTCTTACATACTAGTTTCTTCAAATACATTGACATTCTCATTGATCTGATTGTACTTTTGCTTATTGTGTAGGCTTGCATTAACCACATACCTCATTTTTTAGTTCTTTCTTCCTGTTTGCCTTTTGTGTGTGTGTGCACGCGGGTGAAAATGTTCGGTGGCATGGACTGTACGTCCTCAACATTGTCCGCACCTTATAGACAACCTGATTTCACCAAATTGTTGATGTCATTGGCTCAAAACAGATTTTGCTATATCCGTCGGTGGAGCAACCATGTTGTGTCATCCTTTTAAGGAAATTCAATTGATGCTTAGTGATCACACTGAGAGAAAATTATCTCTTCAATATTCGGTGTCTCGAAATAGACCAAATTGCCAATTATATTTGAGATGCTCATATGGGCATATTATCTTCTCCTATCGGGGGAACCGCATCCCAACTAATTTGTACACTCGTACTAAGGAGAAGTCTCCTAACATCAAATCCAACATGAGCTCGGAATCTAGTATGGAATACTTATGGCTCCACTCAATGCACCCAATTCGTGCCCCCTTCATTTCTCGAAAATTATCATGTGTCCAGTGGTCGATGGAACAAACTCCTCATCATGAGCATGTTCATGGGCTCGGTGGTAAATGCATTATGCAGATTGTGCTTTTTCAATGGTCATATTTTTTCCCTGATTTTTTCAAGGTTCCACATTATACAACTAGCACCTCAGTTCAACATGCACAACGTAGAAGATTTTTGTAGAGAGGAAATTGTTGTTAGCTTGTGTGACAAGGCATGGTTAGTGTTATGTGGCAATACACTTTGTCATGCTTGTCCTATCGGTACAATGACCAATTTTACACTTTAACCATACCAAATGCATGTCATACAACTTTTGATGTATCCCCTTAATGACCCAGCCTTTGAAGGCCACATTTGATCAAATGTGAGTTTGGAAAATAATAGTGCGGAGAATAGGGGCTCCCAAATCACAAAACGTACATGTAGTGCGGGCTGCTGACAAATAGATACGAACCCTGCAATGCTTATCGAGATATGAAGGTTCTATTGTAGAGCTGAATCAATTGTCAAGGTGGATCTACAACCATTGTGCGAGTGAGAACGTCCATAGTGACTAGGGATCTGTTAGTGGAGATGATGGCATGACCATAAATACATTTGACAATAACCATTTTGTCTAAAATACTTGGAGGGCCCAAGAAACATAAATGAATATTAGGATAAGCGAGATCAATGACCTCCGATATGTTTCCATTGTTTGAGTCGGTTGAGCATGACCAGTCACACTACCAAATAATAACACACCCTCCGTTCCATAATGTAGTGCATAGATATTATTTTTTCAAAAGTCAAACTTTGGCCAAATTTATAGAGAAAACTATTTATATCTACAATACCAAAAATATAAAATATGAAACTATATCCTATGATGAATCAAATGATATATATTTGGCATTCTAGACTTCAAATGTTTTTCTTCGCAAACTTTGTGGATATTTGTGAGGTTTGACTTGCCAAAAAAATCCATATGCAGTACGTTATGGAACGGAGGGAGTAGGTGCAAAGGGCATGTCTAAGGTAGATTTGATTGAGTTGAATGGCTATGAATGCAAGGTGGTCACGATTGCACCCGACAGGATAATAATGGAGTAGAACAACCCATCTGGTAGGTCCGCCTAGCCTTGGGGGGGGGGGGGGGGTCCAAAGATGACATGTTGCATGGAGATGGGGGGTTGGAGCTCCTATCGATGTTTTGCATAGTATCAACTTCAAATTATGCATTAAAGATCATCAATTTAGGGATAAAAATTATAGCATTGGACTCGAGTTAAATATATATAATATGAATACTATTTTCATTCACATAGTACTACTAGAACCACTGAATTATAGTAACATTGTAAAAATGTTTGTGAAACTATAAACATTATACACAACTGAGTAAGGACTAAAGTATTGCCATCCAAATGTGCATAAGCCTCAAGAGTAATTGATGATGACAAAGTTCATCAACATTTGAAATGAAAAAAGATAAATGTTGTATTTTTCTTGCCATGGAACATGCATGAAGGCAATATTGAAATTCTTAGATTGTTTTGCATTGTTATATGTAAACCCTTGAACTTTCTAGTATTCTTTTAGATAGTATAGAGAGAAATCAAAGATGAACTAGTTTTTACCAAAACTTTCTATGGAATAAATAATAAAAAAAGGTAAGTTGTTTATCCTACCTTCTAAGGTGCTGACAAGGTAGGGGATGTGTGTGAAGTGGTTTACACCACAACTCACTACAAGAAATACGTCAACTTGCGACCATCACTATTGGTCACTGAATGGTCATTGTTTTCCATTTGCAACCTTTTTTTGACCAAAAACAGATGGTCTTAAGCTGGCCATCGTAAACTGATATTAACAACCTTAGTCGGGATAAGGTTGTGGAAGGCAACGACCTAAACAAAAGGTCGTTGAATGCATGACCTTTTGTTTTGGTCGTTAGTTGTCTTCCCAGGCCACATCGGATCCAATTGTAACCAATTGAAAAGGTCGTTGATAAGATTCAGCCCGGTCCAATTTGGTGTTTTACACGGGCCGAGCCCAACAATTTAACCTTTCTATATATTTTTTCTTGTCAATTTTTGGTCGACTTCATGGGCCGAGGCAAACATTGCAGCCTTTTTATTTTTGGACCATGGCCTTCTTTCTTAATACTAAGTTTTTCTTTTTTTAAAGGGGTCCACTAGTCAGATTGGGTCACAGTTGTAAGGTTCTGATCAACTAGTATTTAAATTGGAACAAACAACATAATATTTCAAATAATAGCAGCCCGATTCAGTACAGAGATTCTGTTGTACAAATAACACGTGATACAAGCTCTTAGCATATACTTTACATGCTCTAGAAGTGTAATAACAGTTACAAGCTCTACAAGTATGGCAATCACAGTTACAAGCTCCAAAAGTGTAATACTAGAAGCCATCACAAACTCTACAAGTGCTATGTTCTTCATCATGAAGCTCCTTCGATAGCGATCACAAACTAGGCACCTGCTCCTGTCATGAATCAGTAGAGAAGAATCAGAAAACAGAAGCCATATATACTATGAATTGACCATTCAAAAAAGGACAGAAGCCAATATACTATGAATTGACCATTCAAAAAAGGACAGTTATTTAGAATGACAACACAAATTCAGCTAGTACCATCATTTTTGTTCTCCAGCTAGTCAAAATGAGACACTCATTCATACAAGAAAACAGAGACAAATATGCATTGCGCAAGTGCAGATCGTGCAAAAGACTTCACTGCAACACATTGTGCCTAAAACAAAGTACCATTCTACTACTGGCAAGATCTAACAATACCAGTCAGCAGAAGCATACTAGCATCACAAAGGTAGGAGAGTATAGTCAAGGCTGGACGACCATTACAAGAAAATGACGACATGTCGGACTCGTTGGACGACCATAGTCAAGGCTGGGAACAAACAAAACGGCAACATGGCTTCCTCTTGTCACCCTGTTACATGAATGAGAGAACAGTGGCGGAGCTAGGATTTGAAAACAAGGTGGTCCGCCTCTAAATTTTTTTGACAACAAATATAGCATGTGAACGATGTAATTAATTAACCAGTAGCATATAGAAATATATTAATATGTTCTTACAGACATTACTAAAATTCTCAATTAAGTGTCAGTTTTGCATAGAAGAAGTCTACATAATACATACCTCGAGAAATTTAAAGAAGCATGTCTCAGAAAAAGAGAAGCAATGTCTCCGGTCCTCTTCACTCTTAAATAACTCTGCAATAATAATTTGCTTATTTTTTAATCATAATTTCATAACCAGAAAATTTAAATTTGTGTCACGTAGACAATTTGCATGTTTCTGAGTATGAACCCAAATTATACTCCCTCCGTTCCTAAATATAAGTCTTTTTAGACATTCTAAATGGACTACAACATACGGATGTATGTAGACATATTTTAGAGTGTAGATTCACTCATTTTGCTCCGTATGTAGTCACTTGTTGGAATGCCTAGAAAGACTTATATTTAGGAACGGAGGGAGTATACCTCTAATTTAAATTTGTACTCCCTCCGTCCCAAAATTCTTGTCTTAGATTTGTCTAGATATGGATGTACCTAATACTAAAACGTGACTTGATACATCCGTATTTAGACAAATGTAAGACAAGAATTTTAGGATGGAGGGAGTATCATGTAGACAATTTGCATCTTTCTGAGTATGGAACTACATTATATTCAGAAATTTCCAATTGTAGCTTCCGTGTCCAATATATCCAGATAATTGTGCTACTTTCCTGTGCAATGGACAAGCGAAAGAAAAAAACATTGTTGTTTTGAGCATCCTCATACAGCCATATATAAGGATTCAGCCAGACCTGCTTGCAAGTCCAAATGGTCGCTGGTGGTGTAGACATGGGCATGGCCATGGCCGGCGGTGGCCATGCCAAAGAAACGCGGTGCAAGCAACCAGTTTGCGAGAACAGAAAGCGAGGAGTAAAAGGGCAACGACGGTCCGGTCAGCGTTGACAGAAGGAAGAAGGGTCCTGCTTGCGGCTCTGAATCCGTTGTCCGATTGAAGGATGAGAGGTACATGAGCAGGCTTCGGTCACAAATACAGGAAGGGAACCGGGGAAGACGAAAGCACACTGCTCGCCGGGCGGTGCTCTGCCGGAGCCGAGGAAGATCGGTGCGGGAGCTCGATTAACTGCGACACTGCACTGAATCGTCCATGGAAAGCGTCAGAGAGACGATGAGCTCGTTGGCTCGGGCAGTCCGCGGTGGCTCCTGGCGTTGGCTACGGGAGACGGCGACTCGCCGAGGCAAACGACTGGCGGCGGATCGGAACGCGTAGAAGTGGAGCAGGGAATCGACCCGATGACGCCCCTCCTGTCATACAATTGAGTCGGCTGTCGCTGGGCCTTTCTTTTCTCCAGCCCATGACCGAATATCCTATGACATACGGCTCGACCCAAAATTCCAGGGTGGGCCGCGGCCCACCCTGGACACCCTGTAGCTCCGCCCCAGTGAGAGAAGAATTAGAAAAACTAGGGCAAATATATTATGAACATACCATTCAAGAACATGACTTTTGTTTATAATGATAACACAAATTGAGCTAGCTAGTACCATGCTTTTTGTTCTCGAACTAGATAAAATGAGATACCCATTCATACAAGAAAACTGATACACAATGGAAGAGATACCGAAACATATACACAAGTTGAGATGTAGCAGGCAGATTCATCAAGTATATTTCTGATACGTCTCCAACGTATCTATAATTTATGAAGCATTCATGCTATTTTATTATCTGTTTTGAATGTTTATGGGCTTTATTATACACTTTTATATTATTTTTGGGACTAACCTATTAACCGGAGGCCAACCCATATTGTTATTTTCTTGCCTATTTCAGTGTTTCAAACAAAAGGAATATCAAACGGAGTCCAAACGGAATGAAACCTTCAGTAGCGTGATTTTTGGAACGAACATGATCCGGGAGACTTGGAGTACAAGCCAGGGAAGCTTCGAGGAGGCCAGGAGATAGGAGGGCACGCCCACCCCCTGGGCGCGCCCCCTTATCTTGTGGGCCCCTCGAGCCTCCCCCGACCGACTTCTTTCGCCTATATATTCCCATATACCCTAAAACCATCGAATACGAAGATAGATCGGGAGTTCCGCCACCGCAAGCCTCTGTAGCCACCAAAAACCTCTCGGGAGCCCGTTCCGGCACCCTGCTGGAGGGGGGGTCCCTCACCGGTGGCCATCTTCATCATCCCGGCGCTCTCCATGACGAGGAGGGAGTACTTCACCCTCGGGGCTGAGGGTATGTACCAGTAGCTATATGTTTGATCTCTCTCTCTCTCTCTCTCTCTCACTCTCTCTCGTGTTCTCTCTATGGCACGATCTTGATGTATCACGAGCTTTGCTATTATAGTTGGATCTTATGGTGTTTGTCCCCCCCTACTCTCTTGTGTTGAATTGAGTTTTCCTCTTGAAGTTATCTTATCGGATTGAGTTTTTAAGGATTTGAGAACACTTGACGTATGTCTTGCCGTGCTTATCTGTGGTGACAATGGGATATCACGTGATCCACTTGATGTATGTTTTGCTGATGAACTTGGGGGTTCTGCCCATGAACCTATGCATAGGGGTTGGCACACGTTCTCGTCTTGACTCTCCGGTAGAAACTTTGGAGAACTCTTTGAAGTACTTTGTGTTGGTTCAATAGATGAATCTGAGATTGTGTGATGCATATCGTATAATCATGCCCACGATACTTGAGGTGACAATGGAGTATCTAGGTGACATTAGGGTTTTGGTTGATTTGTGTCTTAAGGTGTTATTCTAGTATGAACTCTATGATAGATTGAAGGGAAAGAATAGCTTCATGTTATTTTACTATGGACTCTTGAATAGATAGAATAGAAAGGATAACTTTGAGGTGGTTTCGTACCCTACCATAATCTCTTTGTTTGTTCTCCGCTATTAGTGGCTTTGGAGTGACTCTTTGTTGCATGTTGAGGGATTGTTATATGATCTATCTATGTTATTATTGTTGAGAGAACTTGCACTAGTGAAAGTATGAACCTTAGGCATTGTTTCCTATCATTGCAATACCGCTTGTGCTCACTTTTATCATTGGTTACCTTGCTGTTTTTATATTTTCAGACTACAAATGCCTATATCTACCATCCATATTGCACTTGTATCACCATCTGTTCACCGAACTAGTGCACCTATACAATTTACCATTGTATTGGGTGTGTTGGGGACACAAGAGACTCTTTGTTATTTGGTTGCAGGGTTGCTTGAGAGAGACCATCTTCATCCTACGCCTCCCATGGATTGATAAACCTTAGGTCATCCACTTGAGGGAAATTTGCTACTGTCCTACAAACCTCTGCACTTGGAGGCCGAACAATGTCTACAAGAAGAAGTTTGTGTAGTAGACATCAAGCTCTTTTCTGGAGCCGTTGCCGGGGAGGCTAGGTAAGCGGCACTCACACCCCGTCAACTAAGCTCTTTTCCGGCGCCGTTGCCGGGGAGGTGAGTGCTTGAAGGTATATCTTTAGATCTTGCAATCGAATCTTTTTGTTTCTTGTTTTATCACTAGTTTAGTACTCCCTCCATTCCACAATGTAATGACTATAGATTTTTGTGAAAGTCAAACTTTGTCAACTTTGACCAAGTGTATAGAGAAAATTGTCTACATCTACAATAACAAACATGTATATTCTGAAAATATAACTCACGATGTATCTAGTGATGTGCATTTGGTATTCTAGATGTGCCTACTTTTCTCTAGAAATATGGTCAAAGTTTGTAATGTTTGACTTTTGCAAAAATCTATAGGCGCTACATTATGGAACGGAGGGAGTATATAAAAGAAAACTACAAAAAAATGGAGTTAAGTTTGTCTCATACGCATCGTCTTTTTAATATCTTTCGTGAGAATGATGGAAAGGAAAATTGTTCTCAAGTGCTAGAAGAAGAATGCATTAGAATGTTTGGCACTAAATATTTGAATGATGAGCATGATTGCAATGTTGTTAGTATGAATTCCTTGAATATCCATGATGCTAATGATATGCAAAGCCACAAGCTTGGGGATGCTATGTTTGATGAAGATGATATGTTTAGTCCCCCAAGTTTTGATGAGAATATTTATTATGATGAAAGCATGCCTCCTACTTATGATTATATTGATGAAAGTGGGTTGGAAGAGTGTCAAATTTAGGAAGTAGTGATCCCACTATTTTGGAGGATGTTGAATCTTATTGTGATAATTATGAAAGTGGATTTGGAGTAGTGATCCAACTATTTCGGAAGAGGTTCCAATTGATTATGAGAACAAAGTTGCTACCTATGATGATTATTGTGATGACTTGTATGCTATTAAGAATAATGATAACCATGAAACTTGTCATCATGATTTTAGTTTTCAATTGGATTATGCCTCACATGATACTTATTTTGATGATTTTGCTCCCACTTCTATTCATGAGAAGAAGTTTTCTTATGTGGAGAGTAGTAAATTTTCTATGCTTGTAGATCATGAAAAGAATGCTTTAGGTGCTGGTCATATTGTTGAATTCATTCATGATTGTCGGTGTACTAGAGTAGGGGTACCCTAGTATCCCGAACTTGTGCACGGGCAGTCGCAGCACCCCGCGGCAAGGCTTGCCGGGTGTCTGCCAAGGTCCTCCGTGGTTCCTTTGGAGCCATTCAAGAACAAAGTATTCAAGCCAAGGAGACAAGGCCCCGGCAAGAGGAGCTTGCCGGGAAGGCCAATCAAGGAATCTCAAGGAACTTGCCGCGACGCGCCTCGCGTCCCGGCAAGGCCCGGTGACCAACAAGCTTCCGGGCACGGCAAGACAACGACCGCGACAAGGCGCTTGCCGTGACAAACTACCACTCTGTACCCGCGCTCCAGCACATCCACCAACGTGTCGCCCTGAGGCCTTTCCAGGTGCGCATGGCGAGAGGCTGTGCAGCTAGCGGTGCGAGGTGGCAAGCGACGCTGACAAGATTGCCATCGTGGCGAGCGGTGGCGCCCCTGACGGTCCTTTTCTGCACTGTTTGGGCGACACAGACGGGCATTTAATGCCTTTGTCCCCTGCCGTCAGGGTTAGGTATGATACATTGTTCAGGTAGTTGTACCAACCGCAACTCTTTTTCCATTTTTGCCCTTGCCTATGTTGCCACCTGTCGGTGACCCCTTGAGCATATAAAAGGAGGCCCATGCGCAACGTAGAGGGGGGTTCAAAGGGTTCGAAGCCAGAAAACACTCACGCTCGATCTCGTTAGAAGCTAGAGTGTACTGTAGCAGTCAGCGCTCTCGAGCAAGAACTCAATACAAACAGACAAGCAGCAGTAGGAGTATTATCTCTCGGAGAGCTCCGAAGCTGGGTAAATCGCTCGTGTGCTTCGCCTCGATCTGCTCTTCGTGCGATCTCCGCCCCCCGCCGAACCGAAAGGGGCCCGGTCCGCCGGCCCCATAGGTGTCCGTTCCCACGACATCTATGGCGCACCGTTCATCAGAGCGGATCGCCACCTCCACCAAGCCGTCGAAGAACTCCTGCATGACGTCGTCTGCAGGCTCTTGCCAAGTTGGAACAATTCCATGTGAATCGCACACGGCATCATTGCACGGATGCGATCAAGCGAGGAATTGTTGCACAGCGGGACGACGCCCTTCGGCAGGCTGAACCATTCAGGATGTTGAGGGTCGTGCTTGAACAGCTCCTTGAGCATCGCGTCCAGTTCCAGGACTGTGAAGTTGAAGTTGAGGCCCGGGCGCAGCCTCATAATGTCCGCCAGGCCCCCGAATTCCCAGGAGGGTCTCCTCCTCTCCTTCAGGGGGGCGATGCGGCAGCGAAGAAAATTTGCGCCAACGGTGCCTACAGTGAGCCCGGCAAGCCTGAGGCGCAGGATCCGGGTGACGGCGATCTTCAGCCTATCGTCTTCCGAGGCCACGCTGCTCCAATCGTTGCCATGCACTGCTGGGACTTGGCGCTGGACAGTAAATGGCTGCGGGTTCTCCTCAATAATTCAGCACCAGTCTGCTCTCCACTCCTCCCATTTGCTGCGGAGCTCCCCCTCCAGATAAGCTTCCTTCTTGCCGGCTCTCGAGATCCAGGCGATTTCGCCGGATAAAGGCTCTCCTCTCTCAACTCGGGGCATAAAGAAGTGGCGGAAAAGAGCTACGTTTGGGTGGACTCCGACAAAGTTTTCGCAGAGATGTGCGAAAACTGCCATGGTCAGAACAGCATTGGGGGTGAAATCAAGGAGGTGGAACCCGTAGGTGTTCATGATGTCGCAGAAGAATTCAGAGAAAGGCGGGCAGAGCCCGCAGTAGAAGAACAATGCGAAGAAGGGATATCCGTTTGGAGCCCGTTCCGAAGTGGCAGCGGAGAGTACCTTCGTGCGCGGATGCGCTCGCGTCTCCGTCGACCAGAAGAGGAGTAGTACTCCCTCAGCTCCTTCGCGGCGAGCTCGGGGAGGAAGATTGCCCACTCCTTTCGCAGCGCCTCGAGCCGCAGCGCCTCGGCCGACTTCACGGCCTTCCGGTTTTCGGAGCCATGGCGGAGGTGGTGGGGGAGATCGACGGTGTTGGTGGCGCCGGTGGCGATGGGGGGCGGAGCGCTGCTCTCTTTCGGCTTTGGAAGAAGGGGGGAGCGGCGGAGATTTTTGAGATTTGGAACAGCAACTGGCGAGGTGGACGAACTGCCCCTGTTTCCCCTGCTTATAAAGGGGGAGGGGGCGGACGTTCCGTTTTTCCGAATAAAGAACCACCCACGATCTCTCCCACGATGCAACATTCAACGCGTGCCGTTAGGGGGGGGGGGCGCGGTGGATACGGAGCAAGATACGGCGTAACCCAGGCCGCGCGTGCCCGTGCCCTGTTTTGGGCCTGGCCCAACAGCGCTCGGCACCGTGTGTGGCCCAGGCCCGGGGGCTCCTATCGGTGTACTAGAGTAGGGGTACCCTAGTATCCCGAACTTGTGCACGGGCTGTCGCAGCACCCCGCGGCAAGGCTTGCCGGGTGTCCGCCAAGGTCCTCCGTGGTTCCTTTGGAGCCATTCAAGAACAAAGTATTCAAGCTAAGGAGACAAGGCCCCGGCAAGAGGAGCTTGCCGGGAAGGCCAATCAAGGCATCTCAAGGAACTCTGTAACACCATCAACTGGACATAGCAAGAAGAGAAAGTTGGTTTCTGGTGACTATTTTCCGGCAGAGCTCCCCGAAGCCACCGCAAAGAAAGTCCCCAAGATCAACACCAAGGGTGCTGAGGAGCAGTCTGCTCTGGCAAGCCCTAGGGTTTGTCCCGTTGAAGCAAACACTCCCGACAAGTTTTGCTCCGGCAAGCTTGCCGGGGAACATCAAGCTCCGGCTGAGCCGCAAGTTCTTGCCGTAGAAGCGGATGTTCCCGCAGCAGCATATGTGCCTTTAGTCCTTGTTGTCGAGCCGCAAGCTCCAGCATGGGCACAGCAGATTGTCCATTTCCTTCAGATAGGAGAACTTCCCGAAGAGCAAGAAGAAGCGGAAAGAGTAGCCCGGCAGTCAAGTATGTACCAGTTTGTCAACAACACACTGTACAGAAGAAGACTCAACGGTGTGAAATTGAAGTGTATTCACCAGGAAGACGGACAAAAGCTGTTGGCAGAGATACATGGAGGCATATGTGGCCACCACATTGGCGCAAGAGCACTTGCCGGCAAAGCATTCCGGCAAGGTTTCTTTTGGCCGACAACCCTTCAGGATGCAACTGCACAAGTAACCAAGTGTGAAGCATGCCAGTTCCATTCCAAGCAGATACACCAACCAGCTCAAGCTCTCCAGACGATCCCTTTATCCTGGCCATTTTCAGTCTGGGGGGCTCGACATCCTCGGCCCCTTTCCCCGAGCTGTCGGGGGCTTTGAGTACTTGTACGTTGCAATCGACAAGTTCACAAAGTGGCCGGAAGTGGAAGCAGTGAGGAAGGTGACAGCACAGTCAGCAGTCAAGTTCTTCAGGTCGATTGTTTGCCGTTTCGGGATCCCTAACAGGATCATAACCGACAACGGCACGTAATTCACGGGCCGCACCTTCATGCAGTACGTCCAAGATCTTGGCGCCAAGGTCTGCTTCGCTTCTGTTGCTCACCCTGGAAGCAACGGTCAAGCGGAGAGGGCAAATGCTGAAGTGCTGCGCGGGCTCAAGACCAGGACTTTCGACAGGCTGCGCAAGTGCGGAAAGAACTGGATTGAGGAGCTACCGGTGGTTCTTTGGTAGATCAGGATGACGCCAAATCGAGCCACTGGTTAGACACCTTTCGCTCTAGTCTATGGAGCAGAGGCAGTTCTCCCCACGGAACTCGTATACGGGTCACCTCGAGTGCTCGCTTATGATGAGCTTGAGCAAGAGAAGCTACGACAAGATGACGCGCTGCTCCTTGAGGAGGACCGTCTTCAGGCTGCTGTACGAGCTGCTCGATACCAGCAAGCTTTGCGCCGCTACCATAGCCACAAAGTTAATGCCAGAAGTCTCAAGGAAGGCGACCTTGTTCTTCGGCGCGTTCAGTCCGCCAAGAATTCCAACAAGTTGACGCCAAAGTGGGAAGGCCCTTACCGGGTGAAACGAGTCACTAGGCCTGGCGCTGTCCGCCTTGAGACCGAAGATGGCTTTCCGGTGAGCAACTCCTGGAACATTGAGCATCTTCATAAATTTTACCCGTAAGGCGCGGTTGCCGGAACCTGTTCCGGCAACCACCTTTTGTACAAGTCTTGCCGCTGTTGCATGTAATCCTTTGTACAAAGCCAGGCGCAGACCCCATGCATAAATAGAGCTCATGTGCTCCGCACATCTTGTCAATTTCATGCTTTCTATTTTTTGCATGTGTTATCTGACACTTTGTGCAGCACCTACCCCTGGTAAGGAATAACGAGCCTTAAGGCTCCATATCTTTATTCTCTCTTCTTTCTCTTTCTCAAAGAAAGGAAGGTTTCCTCGCCCACAAGTTTGCCGGGGGGGGGGGGGGGGGAGGAGGAGATAATGGTGTGGACCAGGCGTTGTTCAAAAAAGTTTCTCCTTGCCGGGACGCAAACGACAGAAAAGCTAAGTTGCCAAAGTTTGAGCAATCAGTTTTAAAATTTTTAAGTTATCTTCCTCGAACGACCGTGCTTTGTATGGAAAACCTGTGCGCGGAGGAACCAACTCATAGCTAGTTGCGCCCTTACTTTGTTTCGAGTCCGCTCAACAACTGAAGTGAGCTGTGACTAGTTGTGACAAGGTTTCTTGCCGGTGGCGGCACCACCAGCAGGTTGCTGACGTTCCGTACTTAGCGCTCGTGGCAAATGCGCCTGCACCGGCAAGTTCCCTAAAAGCATAGGGTAAAAACATACAAAGGAAGGAATCAAGTAAAGGAAATAACATAGCAATCGATACCCAAAATAAAAGTTATATTACAAGATAGCTTGTCGCAGCTCTAATAGATTGTTCTCGTAACATGACCAGCAGCGACAAGAAAAGAAGAAAACGGGTGGCCTAATCTACGCGATCGCCATCAACCCTCTTGACCTCGTTCACCTTGTCCACAATGGGTGCGACGAGGGCCTTGAGCGCTTCCAGATCAGCATCCGCCGGCAGCTTCTTGAGGACATTGGTGAGGTTGAGGCTCGGGTTGCGGAAGGCCACCTTCACCAACACCTTTTGAAGAACTCTCGCGCAGATCGCACGCGACTCGTCGACCAGCTGCTTTGGGATCCTTTCCCGGAGTCTCTAGAGGGCCGTCGCCACGCCTTTGAAGAACAAGGTGAGCTTGGCGCTGGGCTGGAGGTTCTCATCGGAGGAATACCCGAAATCCTCCATCCCCAGCTGCACCAGCTCCCTGCCGATGGCTGCGGCAACATCCACGAGACCCTCTGTCCAGTGCTCCACATTCTCTCTGAAGGTGTTCTGGGTGGCGGCAGCACTCGCCAGCAGCTCCTCGTTGGCCTTGATCTCCTTCTTCAGGGCCACCTCCTGCTCCCTGGCGCCGTCCAGCGTCTTGGTCAAAGTAGCCAGCTTCAATTCAAGATCAGCGTTGGAGTCCTTGGCGGCGCTCAGCTCCTTGCCCTTCTCGACGAGACGACCCTGTAGCTCGGCATGAGCTTGGGCGTCCTTCTCGCGCTCACGCTTGAGCGCGGCAAGCTCTTCGCCGCTCGCCTTGAGATCGGCCTCCAGCTGCGCCACCTTCGTCTCCAGCTCCTTCTTGGCGGCCTCGGCAGCTGCGGCAGCATCTTCTGCTTCCTTGAGGGCCCCACCAAATGTCTTCTCTCGCGCGGCAAGCTCCTCCTCATGGCTGTCAAGATTGACCTTCCGCTGCACCAACTCGCCTTCCCGCGCAAACAGCTCCTCGGCGGCAAGCCGCTGTTGCTCTTCAGCTTTAGCCTTCTCGAGGAGGAAGGCTTTCCGCGCCTCGACGAGCTGCGCCCGCTCCTCTGCCAGGGACCGGAGGGCTTCCTGGTTGCGACTCTGGAGCTCCTCCGCATGCTTCTCGATATCCACTCCCGCCCTCATGACAAGCGCTTCACGGGATTCTAGCTTGGCCTGCCGAGCGCGGTAGAGTGACACCAGTTTCCGCAGCAGCTGCTCCTCATCAGACTCGCCGCTGCTGCTGCTCGGCGCGTCAACCAGCGTCAGCCCAGCGGAGGCGAGCACCTCTCCATCAAAAGTTTCTCCTTCGACCGGCGCCCTGGAGCTTGACGCCCAGGGGAGTTTGATGAAGACGCCATCGCCAGCCTTCAAGTAGGCGCCGGGCTGGGGCTCTTCGGAGCCTGACGCTGCGGCGGCGGCGGAGGGATCGGCGCTCGGCGTAGCGCCTTGCGCTCCTGCGGCCTCAGGGTCGTCAGTGCGATCGCCGGACCCCTCGCCAGCTCCTCCAGCGGCAGCTTTGGCGGCCTCTTCGCCGGCGGGATCATCAGCGCCGGCTTCTTCTTCGGTGGCGGCGGCGTCATCAGTGTTGCCGCACGCGTTCTCCCCGCCGGTGACCTCGATCTCCATCGGCTCCGTAGAAGGTGGATCTGAAGGCCGGAAGAGGGAGAAAAGTCAAGCAAATATCCAAAAGAAAAATCAAAAGAAGAAAAACCAAAGGGAAGTTTTCAAGCAAGAGGGTTACCTGTACTGGGATCTGCAGTCATGGGCTCCATCACCGGCGGGTCGCTGGTACCGTCCCTTGCCGGAGAACTGTCCCTTGCCGGAGACTTCTCCCTTGCTGGAGAACGCTCCCTTGCCGGGGAATCCTCCCTTGGCGGTGTAGCCGAAGCAGATAGCATCTCGGGGGCGGCTTCCGGTTGCTCCTGGTGAGGCTGCTCTGCTCCTACACAAACCAACAGTCAGATATCAGCAAAGAAAGAACACCCATGCGCGCCATAACAGCGGGAAGTAAACCATATACTTACGCTGGGGGCTGCGCTGGGGGCTGCTTTGGGGAATGATTGTCGGGTCCGGCAAGGTGGTCTCGGGCGCACCCCCTGCTGTCGTGGTGGGCTCGTCCTCAATGACAATCACCGGAGCCTTGGCTCTCTTCGCCGCTCTCTGGGCCAGGGTCCTGAAAAGGAATAAGTTCAGAGTAAAGCAGATCAGATACAAGACAAAAACAGCAAGAATTGAAGAACTACAAGTACAGCAAAGAATCTTACTCTTCTTCTTCCTCGTCGGAGCTGAGTGCGGAGAGGTCGAAGTCCGGCCCACCTTCGGCGCGACGAGGCGGAGGAGTGGGTTCCCTTGACCGCTTGGCGGGGGCAGCGGCAGGACCAGAAGCGGCGGTCCGGGAGGACCCCGCTCCAGTTGTTGCAGCGGCGTGAGACGCTCCCGCGGCAACAATGCTTGTCGCGGCAGAGCGTGTCGCACGGCGCGACGGCTGTTGACCCGTCTGCCGCCCTGCTACGTCCCCAGCCTTGCGAAGATGCCTTCTTGGTGGAGCTGGGGGCTCTGCTTGCGGCAAGCTGCTTGAAGATGGCGGGCCGCTCGCACCCTCGGCGGGCTCGCTCGACTCGGCTTCAGGCTCGGCAAGCTCTCCCTCGCCAGCAAGCTCTCCGGCAAGCTCATCTCGATCGGCAAGGCTTGCCACCTCTGCTGCCTCTGCCTCCTCCACGGTGAATCCAAACTCGCCCGCGGCAGCGGCTGCCGCCGCCTCTTCCGCCCTAGTGGCGATGCACCGCATCTCCGCATCGGTGGTGTCGCGGGTGAGGCTCTTCTGTTCATCAGAGCGGACCGCCACCTCCACGAAGCCGTCGAAGAACTCCTGCACGACGTCGTCTGCGGGCTCTTGCCAAGTTGGAACAATTCCATGCGAATCGCACAACGACATCATTGCACGGATGCGATCGAGTGAGGAATTGTTGCACAGTGGGACGACGCCCTTCGGCAGCCTGAGCCATTCAGGATGTTGAGGGTCGTGCTTGAACAGCTCCTTGAGCATTGCGTCCAGTTCCAGGACAGTGAAGTTGAAATTGAGGCCCGGGCGCAGCCTCATAATGTCCGCCGGGCCCCCGAATTCCCAGGCGGGTCTCCTCCTCTCCTGCAGGGGGGGCGATGCGGCGGCGAATAAAATCTGCGCCAATGGTGCCTACAGTGAGCCCGGCAAGCCTGAGGCGCAGGATCCGGGTGACGGCGATCTTCAACCTATCGTCTTCCGGGGCCACGCTGCTCAAATCGTTGCCGCGCACTGCTGGGGCTTGGCGCTGGGCAGTAAATGGCTGCGGGTTCTCCTCAATAATCCAGCACCAGTCTGCTCTCCACTCCTCCCATTTGCTGCGGAGTTGCCACTCCAGATAAGCTTCCTTCTTGCCGGCTCTCGAGATCCAGGCGATTCCGCTGGATAAAGGCTCTCCTCTCTCAACTCGGGGCATAAAGAAGTGGCGGAAAAGAGCTACGTTTGGGTGGACTCCGACAATGTTTTCGCAGAGATGTGCGAAAACTGCCATGGTCAGAACAGCATTGGGGGTGAAATCAAGGAGGTGGGACCCGTAGGTGTTCATGATGTCGCAGAAGAATTCAGAGAAAGGCGGGCAGAGCCCGCAGTAGAAGAACAATGCGAAGAAGGGATATCCGTTTGGAGCCCGTTCCGAAGCGGCGGCAGAGAGTACCTTCGTGTGCGGATGCGCTCGCGTCTCCGTCGACCAGAAGAGGTAGTAGTACTCCCTCAGCTCCTTCGCGGCGAGCTCGGGAAGGAAGATTGCCCGCTCCTTTCGTAGCGCCTCGAGCCGCAGCGCCTCGGCCGACTTCACGGCCTTCCTGGTTTTCGGAGCCATGGCGGAGGTGGTGGGGGAGATCGACGGCGTTGGTGGCGCCGGTGGCGATGGGGGGCGGAGCGCTGCTCTCTTTCGGCTTTGGAAGAAGGGGGAGCGGCGGAGATTTTTGAGATTTGGAACAGCAAATGGCGAGGTGGATGAACTGCCCCTGTTTCCCCAGCTTATAAAGGGGGAGGGGGCGGACGTTCCGTTTTTCCGAATAAAGAACCACCCACGATCTCTCCCACGATGCAGCATTCAACGCGTGCCGTTAGGGGAGGGCGCGGTGGATACGGAGCAAGATACGGCGTAACACAGGCCGCGCGTGCCCGTGCCTTGTTTTGGGCCTGGCCCAACAGCGCTCGGCACCGCGTGTGGCCCAGGCCCGGGGGCTCCTGTCGGTGTACTAGAGTAGGGTTACCCTAGTATCCCGAACTTGTGCACGGGCAGTCGCAGCACCCTGCAGCAAGGCTTGCCGGGTGTCCGCCAAGGTCCTCCGTGGTTCCTTTGGAGCCATTCAAGAACAAAGTATTCAAGCCAAGGAGACAAGGCCCCGGCAAGAGGAGCTTGCCGGGAAGGCCAATCAAGGCATCTCAAGGAACTTGCCGCGACGCGCGTCGCGTCCCGGCAAGGCCCGGTGAGAGACAAGCTTCCGGGCGCGGCAAGACAACGACCGCGACAAGGCGCTTGCCGCGGCAAACTACCACTCTGTACCCGCGCTCCAGCACATCCACCAACGTGTCGCCCTGAGGCCTTTCCAGGTGCGCGTGGCGAGAGGCTGTGCAGCCAGCGGTGCGAGGTGGCAAGCGACGCTGACAAGATTGCCATCGTGGCGAGCGGTGGCGCCCTTGACGGTCCTTTTCTGCACTGTTTGGGCGACACAGACGGACATTTACTGCCTTTGTCCCCTGCCGTCAGGGTTAGGTATGATACACTGTTCAGGTAGTTGTACCAACCGCAACTCTTTTTCCATTTTTGCCCTTGCCTACGTTGCCACCTGTCGGTGACCCCTTGAGCATATAAAAGGAGGCCCATGCGCAACGTAGAGGGGGGTTTGAAGGGTTCGAAGCCAGAAAACACTCACGCTCGGTCTCGTTAGCAGCTAGAGTGTACTGTAGCATTCAGCGCTCTCGAGCAAGAACTCAATACAATCAGACAAGCAGCAGTAGGAGTATTATCTCTCCGGAGAGCTCCGAAGCTGGGTAAATCGCTCGTGTGCTTCGCCTCGATCTGCTCTTCGTGCGATCTCCGCCCCCCGCCAAACCGAAAGGGGCCCGGTCCGCCGGCCCCATAGGTGTCCGTTCCCACGACAATGATGCTACTGAAAATTATTATGAGGGAGGAATATATGCTTGTAGGAATTGCAATAATATCAAGTTTCCTCTCTATGTGCTTAAATTTTTGAAGCTATGCTTGTTTTACCTTCCTATGATAGTCGATTATTGTTCCCATAAGTTGTTTGCTCACAAAATCCCTATGCATAGGAAGTGGGTTAGACTTAAATGTGTTAGTCATATGCTTCATGATGCTCCCGTTATGTTTCAATTTTTATCTTTTATGTGAGCATCATTGTCATCATCATGCCTACCTAGAAAGACATTAAAGAAAAGCGCTTGTTGGGAGACAACCCAATACTTATCCTTACTGTTTTTGTGTGTTCACATGATTATGCTACTGTAGTAATCATGTTTCAATAAATTGCCAAGTAAGACCTTTGGGATAGTTCACGGTGATAGTTGTGTTGATCCTGCTGAAAATCAAAAACTTTTGCACCCAGTAAATTAGTTTTGATAATTCACAGAAACATGTTTTTGATCTAATTCTTTCTGCGTTGGATTGGTACACAAATTGCTTATGACTTCCTAATTTGGTAGGAGTTTTGGTGTTCCAGAAGTATACGTTTGATACAGATTACTACAGACTGTTCTGTTTTTGACAGATTCTATTTTCTATGTGTTGTTTGCTTATTTTGATGAATCTATGAGTAGTATCGGAGTATATGAACCATAGAGAAGTTAGAATACAGTAGATATTACACCAATATGAATTTATAATGAGTTCATTACAGTACCTAAGTGGTGGTTTGCTATGTCTTGACCTTGCGTTGGTTTTCCTTGAAGAGGAAAGGGTGATGCAGCAATAGTAGCGTAAGTATTTCCCTCAGTTTTTGAGAACCAAGGTATCAATCCAGTAGGAGGCTCCTCAAAAGTCCAACGCACCTACACAAACAAACAAAAAACTCGCAACCAACGCAATAAAGGTGTTGTCAATCCCTTCATGGCCACTTGCGAAAGTGAGATCTGATAGAGATAGTATGATAAGATAAATATATTTTAGGTATTTTATAATATAGATGCAAAAAGTAAAGATGCAAATAAAAGTAGATTGAAAGCTTATATGATAAAAGATAGACCCGGGGGCCATAGGTTTCACTAGTGGCTTCTCTCAAGACAGCATAAGTATTATGGTGGGTGAACAAATTACTGTCGAGCAATTGATAGAAAAGCGAATAATTATGAGATTATCTAGGCATGATCATGTATATATGCATCACGTCCGCAACAAGTAGACCGACTCCTGCCTGCATCTACTACTATTACTCCACACATCGACCGACTCCTGCCTGCATCTAGAGTATTAAGTTCATAAAGAACAGAGTAACGCATTAAGCAAGATGACATGATGTAGAGGGATAAACTCAAGCAATATGATATAAACCCCATCTTTTTATCCTCGATGGAAACAATACAATACGTGCCTTGCTGCCCCTACTGTCACTGAGAAAGGACATCGCAAGATTGAACCCAAAGCTAAGCACTTCTCCGATGGCAAGAAAGATCAACTAGTAGGCCAAACCAAACTGATAATTCGAAGAGACTTGTAAAGATAACTCAATCATACATAAAAGACTTCAGAGGAGATTCAAATATTTCTCATAGATAAACTTGATCATAAACCCACAATTCATCAAATCTCAACAAACACACCGTAAAAAGAGTTTACATCGAATAGATCTCCACAAGAGAGGGGGAGAACATTGTATTGAGATCCAAAAAGAGAGAAGAAGCCATATAGCTAATAACTATGGACCCGAAGGTCTGTGGTAAACTACTCACATCTCATCGGAGGGGCTATGGTGTTGATGTAGAAGCCCTTCATGCTCGATTCCCCCTCCGGCGGAGCGCCGGCGAAGGCTCCAAGATGGGATCTCGCGGATACAGAAGGTTACGGTGGTGGAAATTGTGTTTCGTTGGCTACCTGGATGTTTTCGGGGTACGTAGGTTTATATAGGAGGAAGAAGTACGTCGATGGCCGCCCGAGGGGCCCACGAGACAGGGGGCGCGCCCAGAGGGGGTGGGCGCGCCCTCCTGTCTCGTGGCCGCCTCGGCTGCTTCTTGACACTCTAGGTCCTGTGGATTACGTTCGTTCCAAAAATCACGCTCCCGAAGGTTTCATTCCATTTGGACTCCATTTGATATTCCTTTTCTTCGAAATACCGAAATAGGCAAAAAAACAGCAATACGGGCTGGGCCTCTGGTTAGTAGGTTAGTCCCAAAAATGATATAAATGTGTAAAATAAAGCCCATAAACATCCAAAAGGGGTAATATAATAGCATGGAACAATCAAAAATTATAGATACGTTGGAGATGTATCCAGCATCCCCAAGCTTAATTCCTGCTCGTCCTCGAGTAGGTAAATGATAAAAACATAATTTTTGATGTGGAATGCTACCTAGCATAATTCTCAATGTAATTTTGTTTATTGTGGCATGAATGTTCAGATCCAAATGATTCAAAATAAAAGTTCATATTGACATAAGAAATAGTGATACTTCAAGCATACTAATCAAAGTAATCATGTCTTCTCAAAATAACATGGCCAAAGAAAGTTATCCCTACAAAATCATATAGTCTGGCTGTTGCTCTATCTTTATCACACAAAGTATTTAATCATGCACAACCCCGATTACAAGCCAAGCAATTGTTTCATACTTTAGTAATCTCAAACTTTTTCAACTTTCACGCAATACATGAGTGTGAGCCATGGACATAGCACTATATGTGGAATAGAATGGTGGTTGTGGAGAAGACAAAAAGGAGAAGATACTCTCACATCAACTAGGCGTATCAGCGGGCTATGGAGATGCCAATTAATAGATATCAATGTGAGTGAGTAGGGATTGCCATGCAACGGATGCACTAGAGCTATAAATATATGAAAGCTCGACAAAAGAAACTAACTGGGTGTGCATCCAACTTGCTTGCTCACGAAGACCTAGGGCATTTTGAGGAAGCCCATCATTGGAATATACAAGCCAAGTTCTATAATGAAAAATTCCCACTAGTATATGCAAGTGACAACATAGGAGACTCTCTATCTTGGAAGATCATGGTGCTACTTTGAAGCACAAGTGTGGAAAAAGAGATAGTAGCATTGTCCCTTCTCTCTTTTTCTCTCTTTTTATTTTTTTTCTTTTTTTTTCTTTTTCCCTTTTTTCTTTGGCCTTTCTTTTTATTTTTCTTTTTGTAAAGTCCGAAGTCTCATCCCGACTTGTGGGGGAATCATAGTCTCCATCATCCTTTCCTCACCGGGACAATGCTCTAATAATGAAGATCATCACACTTTTATGGATTTACAACTCAAGAATTACAACTCAAAGCTAGAACAAGTTATGACTCTATATGAATTCCTCTGGCGGTGTATCGGGATATGCAATGAGTCAAGAGCGACATGTATGAAGATTATGAAGGTGGCCTTGCCACAAATACGATGTCAACTACATGATCATGCATAGAGCAATATGACAAAAGTAGTGCGTGTCATATGAACGAAACGGTGGAAAGTTGCATGGCAATATATCTCGAAATGGCTATGGAAATGCCATAATAGGTAGGTATGGTGGCTGTTTTGAGGAAGGTATATGGTGGGTGTATGGTAAGGTGAAATTTGCGCAGCACAAGAGAGGCTAGCAATAGTGGAAGGGTGAGGGTGCGTATAATCCATGGACTCAACATTAGTCAAAAGAACTCATATACTTATTGCAAAAATTTACAAGTCATCAAAAACAAAGTATTACGCGCATGCTCCTAGGGTGATAGATTGGTAGGAAAATACCATCGCTCGTCCCCGACCGCCACTCATAAGGAAGACAATCAATAAACAAAATTGTGCTCCAACTTCATCACAAAGCAGTTCACCATACGTGCATGCTACGGGAATCACAAACTTCAACACAAGCATTCTTCATAATCACCCAACTAGCATGACTTTAATATCACTACCACCATATCTCAAAACAATTATCAAGTATCAAATTGATCATAGCATCCAATTCACTTTCTATGATAGTTTTTATTATACCCAACTTGGATGCTCATCATTCTAGGACCAAATTTGTAACCATAGCAAATACCATGCTGTTCTAAAAGACTCTCAAAATAATATAAGTGAAGCATGAGAGACTAGCAATTTCTTCAAAATTAAGCCACCGCCGTGCTCTAAAAGATATAAGTGAAGCACTAGAGCAAAAACTATCAAGCTCAAAAGATATAAGTGAAGCACATAGAGTATTCTAGCAAATTCTAATCAAGTGGGTTTCTCCCAAAAGGTGTGTACAGCAAGGATGATTGTGGTAAACTAAAAAGCAAAGAATAATATAATACACGACGCTCCAAGCAAAACACATATCATGTGGTGAATAAAAATATAGCTCCAAGTAGAGTTACCAATGAACGAAGACGAAAGAGGGGATGCCTTCCCGGGGCATCCCCAAGCTTAGGCCTTTGGCTATCCTTGAATATATTGGGGTGCCATGGGCATCCCCAAGCTTAGTCTCTTGCCACTCCTTATTCCATAGTCCATCAAAGCTCTACCCAAAACTTGAAAACTTCACAACACAAAACTCAACAGGAAATCTTATAAGCTCCGTTAGTGAAAGAAAACAAAACCACCACATAAGGTACTGTAATGAACTCATTCTTTAGTTATTTTGGTGTTAAAACTACTGTATTCCAACTTCTCTATGGTTTATAAACTATTTTACTAGCCATAGATGCATCAAAATAAGCAAACAACACACGAAAAACAGAATCTGTCAAAAACAGAACAGTCTGTAGCAATCTGTAACTAACGCAAACTTCTGGAACTCTAAAAATCCTACGAAAATATGAGGTCCTGGACAATTTGTTTATTGATCATCAGCAAAAAGAATCAACGCAAAAGCACGTTTGTGTGATTTAACAAATCTAAATTTGTGCGCGCAAAGTTTCTGTTTTTCAGCAGAATCAAATTAACTATCATCATAGGTTATCCTATAGGTTCTACTTGGCATAAACACTAATTAAAAGATAAAAACACATCTAAACAGAAGGTAGATGCAAAATTTATTACTAAGCATGAACAAAAACAAAAAACACAAATAAAACTGGGTTGCCTCCCAACTAGCGCTATCGTTCAACGCCCCTAGCTAGGCATAAAAGCGAAGATAGATCTAAGTAGTGCCATCTTTGGCACCCAATTCATAAGTAACTCGCATGATAGATTCATAAGGTAATTTGACTTTCTTTCTTGGAAAGTGCTCCATGCCTTTCTTTAATGGAAACTGGAATCTAATATTCCCTTCCTTCATATCAATAATCGCGCCAATCGTTCTAAGGAAAGGTCTACCAAGAATAATAGGGCAAGAAAGATTGCAATCTATATCAAGAACGATAAAATCTATGGGCACCAAATTTCTATTTGCAACAATGAGAACATCATTGAACTTTCCCATTGGCTTTTTATTTGTGGAATCCGCAAAGTGCGAATTTAAAGAGCAATCATCAAGATCATGGAAACCTAGAATATCACTTAAAGTTTTCGGAATCGTGGAAACACTAGCACCAAAATCACTCAAAGCAAAACACTCATGATCTTTAATTCTAATCTCTATAGTAGGTTCCCACTCATCATTAAGTTTTCTAGGTATAGAAACTTCCAAATTAAGTTTTTCATCATAAGATTGAATCAAGGCATCAACGATATGTTTGGTAAAAGCTTTATTTTGACTATAAGCATGAGAAGAATTAACAACGGATTGCAAAAAGGAAATACAACCTTCTAAAGAACAATTATCATAATAAAATTCCTTGAAATCCGAATTAGTGGGTTCAATACTATTTAAAGTCATGACCTCTCCAATCCCACTTTTACCAAATTTAGCATCAAGATCCAAAAACTCCGAATTCTTGGGATGCCTTCTAGGTAAGTTGACTCATTTCCAGTCCCATATTATCAAGATTCATATTGCAAAACAAAGATCTAATAGGAGACGCATCAATAACTTTAAGATCTTCATCATTATTTTCATGGAAACTAGAAGAACACGCCTTCATAAAGCAATCTTTCTTAACATGCAATCTAGCGGTTCTTTCCTTGGACTCATCAATGGAAATTCGCATGGCTTTGAGAGACTCATTGATATCATGTTTAGGAGAAGAATATCTAAGTTTAAGAGAATCAACATCAAGCGAAAGTCTATCAACGTTCCTAGCCAAATCATCAACTTTGAGCAATTTTTCTTCAAGCAGAGCATTAAAATTCTTTTGAGAAATCATAAATTCTTTCACACTATTCTCAAAATCAGAGGGCATCTTATTAAATTACCATAGGAATTATTGTAGGAATTTCCATAATTATTAGAGGAATTGCTAGGGAATGGTCTAGAATTAAAGTTTCCTCTATAAGCATTATTTCCAAAACTATTCCTACCAACAAAATTCATATCCATAGATTCATTATTATTCTCAATTAAAGTAGACAAAGGCATATCATTGGGATCAAGAGGAGTATTTCTAGTAGCAAACAACTTCATAAGTTCATCCATCTTTCCACTCAAAACATTGATTTCTTCTATAGCATACACTTTTTTACTAGAAGATCTTTCGGTGTGCCATTGAGAATAATTAGCCATAATATTATCAAGAAGTTTTGTAGCATCTCCTAACGTGATTTCCATAAACGTGCCTCCCACGGCCGAATCTAAGAGATTTCTAGAAGCAAAGTTCAAACCGGCATAAATTTTTTGTATGATCATCCATAAATTCAAACCATGAGTAGGGCAATTGCGAATCATCAATTTCATTCTTTCCCAAGATTGGGCAATATGCTCATGATCAAGTTGTTTAAAATTTATAATATCATTCCTAAGAGTGATGATCTTAGAGGGAGAAAAATACTTAGAGATAAAAGCATCTTTGCACTTGTTCCAAGAATCAATACTATTTTTGGGCAAAGACGAAAACCAAACTTTAGCACGATCTCTAAGTGAAAACGTAAATAACTTCAATTTAACAATATCACTGTCCGTATCTTTCTTATTTTGTATATCACACAAATCAACAAAGTTGTTTAGATGAGTAGCGACATCTTCACTAGAAAGGTCGGCGAATTGATCTTTCATAACAAGATTCAGCAAAGCAGTATTGATTTCACAAGACTCAACATCATTAAGAGGAGCAATCGGAGTACTAAGGAAGTCATTATTATTGTTATTGGAGAAATCACACAATTTGGTATTATCTTGCGCCATGGCAACAAATAATCCAAGACACAAGCAAACAGAAAAAGGCAACCGAAAGAGAGAGGAGGAGATTGGGAAAGAGAGGGCAAATTAAACGGCAAGGGTGAAGTGGGGGAGAGGAAAACGAGAGGCAAATGGCAAATAATGTAAATGCGAGGGAGATGGGTTTGTGATGGGTACTTGGTATGTCTTGACTTGAGCAAAGACCTCCCCGGCAACGGCGCCAGAAATCCTTGTTGCTACGTCTTGAGCTTGCGTTGGTTTTCCTTGAAGATGAAAGGGTGATGCAGCAAAGTAGCGTAAGTATTTCCCTCAGTTTTTGAGAACCAAGGTATCAATCCAGTAGGAGGCTCCTCAAAAGTCCCACGCACCTACACATACAAACAAAGAACTCGCAACCAACGCAATAAAGGGGTTATCAATCCCTTCACGGGCACTTGCAAAAGTGAGATCTGATAGAGATAGTATGATAAGATAAATATATTTTTGGTATTTTATAATATAGATGCAAAAAGTAAAGATGCAAATAAAAGTAGATTGAAAGCTTATATGATAAAAGATAGACCCGGGGGCCATAGGTTTCACTAGTGGCTTCTCTCAAGATAGCATAAGTATTATGATGGGTGAACAAATTACTATCGAGCAATTGGTAGAAAAGCGAATAATTATGAGATTATCTAGGCATGATCATGTATATAGGCATCACGTCCGCAACAAGTAGACCGACTCCTGCCTGCATCTACTACTATTACTCCACACATCGACCGACTCCTGCCTGCATCTAGAGTATTAAGTTCAAAAAGAACAGAGTAACGCATTAAGCAAGATGACATGATGTAGAGGGATAAACTCAAGCAATATGATATAAACCCCATCTTTTTATCCTCGATGGCAACAATACAATAGGTGCCTTGTTGCCCCTGCTGTCACTGGGAAAGGATACCGCAAGATTGAACCCAAAGCTAAGCACTTCTCCCATGGCAACAAAGATCAATCTAGTTGGCCAAACCAAACTGATAATTCGAAGAGACTTGCAAAGATAACTCAGTCATACATAAAAGAATTCAGAGGAGATTCAAATATTTCTCATAGATAGATTTGATCATAAACCCACAATTCATCGGATCTCGACAAACACACCGCAAAAAGAGTTTACATCGAATAGATCTAAACAAGAGAGGGGGAGAACAGTCTATTGAGATCCAAAAAGAGAGAAGAAGCCATCTAGCTAATAACTATGGACCTGAAGGTCTGTGGTAAACTACTCACAACTCATCGGAGGGGCTATGGTGTTGATGTAGAAGCCCTCCATGGCCGATTCCCCCTCCGGTGGAGCGCCGCCGAAGGCTCCAAGATGGGATCTCGCGGATATAGAAGGTTACGGTGGTGGAAATTGTGTTTCATTGGCTCCCTGGATGTTTTCGGGGTACGTAGGCTTATATAGGAGGAAGAAGTACGTCGGTGGCTGGCCGAGGGGCCCACGAGATAGGGGGCGCACCCAGAGGGGGTGGGCGCGCCCTCCTGTCTCGTGGCCGTCTCGGCTGCTTCTTGACTTGCACTCCAAGTCCTCTGGATCACGTTCGTTCTAAAAATCACGCTCCCGAAGGTTTCATTCCGTTTGGACTCCATTTGATAGTCCTTTTCTTCAAAATACTGAAATAGGCAAAAAAACAGCAATACGGGCTGGGCCTGCGGTTAGTAGGTTAGTCCCAAAAATGATATAAATGTGTAAAATAAAGCCCATAAACATCCAAAAGGGGTAATATAATATCATGGAGTAATCAAAAATTATAGATACCTTGGAGACGTATCATGGTTTTATTTTCTTATACTAAAGGAACTTACGAGTTTTCTGTTGAGTTTTGTGTTGTGGAGTTTTCAAGTTTTGGGTAAAGATTCGATGGACTATGGAATAAGGAGTGGCAAGAGCCTAAGCTTGGGGATTCCCAAGGCACCCCAAGGTA
This sequence comes from Triticum timopheevii, assembly GCA_963921465.1. Taxonomy (NCBI): domain Eukaryota; kingdom Viridiplantae; phylum Streptophyta; class Magnoliopsida; order Poales; family Poaceae; genus Triticum; species Triticum timopheevii. Next base: position 19,776,454 of record OY997274.1, read on the forward strand.
ATATTCAAGGACAACCAAGAGCCTAAGCTTGGGGATGCCCCGGAAGGCATCCCCTCTTTCGTCTTCGTTCATCGGTAACTTTACTTAGAGCTATATTTTTACTCACCACATGATATGTCTTTTGCTTGGAGCGTCATTTTCTTTTGTTAGTATTTGCTTGCTGTTATTTAGAATAATGTTTTGCATCTATATTTTCAATAAAAATGTCAAGGATAGCCTTTCCCATGCTTATTTTGCTAGTATACATGTTGCTGTTTGAAAACAGGAAGTTTACTGCTGTTGCAAAAAATTCCCTAGAAAAGTCAGAGAACGATATAATGTTGAAACTTTTTTCATAATGAGCTCTGATAAATCTTATACAGCTTAGTATTTTTCTCATAATTTTTGGATTTAGGGAAGTATGATTAATATTTCATTCTTTACAGACTATACTGTTTTGGCAGATTGCTGTTATGTTTGCATTGTTTGCATATGTTTGCCTGTTTAATGATTCTATTTGAGGATAGGTGTATTAAATATGCAGAGACATTTAGTATGCAATGTTAATAATAATTTTAGTGATTTGTTACAGAAGAAAATGATAAGGTTTTGCATTGGTTTATACTAACCTATCTCATGAGTTCTTGTTGAGTTTGTTGTGGATGAAGCTTTTGATAAAAAGAGAAACCATGATATGAGAGGAATTAAGGAGACACAAAAGCTCAAGCATGGGGATGCCCAAGGCACCCCAAGATAATATTTCAATATGTCTCAAGCATCTAATCTTGGGGATGCCCCGTTAGGCATCCCACCTTTCTTCTTCAACAACTATCGGTTAGTATCGGTTGAACCTAAGTTTTTGCTTCTTCACATGAGTTGTGCTATCCTTGCAATGTCATTTCATTTTACTTTGTTTTGCCTGAACACAATACCAAGATCTGAAATTCTTTAATGAGAGAGAGTCTTCATATAGCTAAATAATTATTTAGCTACTCATTGATCTTCACTTATACCTTTTTGGAGTAGTTTGTCATTTACTCGCGTGCTTCACTTATATCCTATGAGTAAATGGTTGAATGAGTTGAATGTCATAAATCTAAAATTATATATGTCTCATTTGCTTATCCCATGGGGAGTAATGACTTCACATCTAAGAAGTAGAGGTTGTAAATTTATTGAAGGTTAGCAAGCATTGTATTGGTCATTTGAACAATTCATGAAAGAATATTGAAGGAAGAGAGATTTCACATATAAATATACTATCCTAGACATCTTTTATAATTGTGAGAACTCATTAAGTATGACAGGCTAAAGAGTTGATGTTGGACAAGGAAGACAACGTAATGTGTTAGGTTTTCTCACATTTCAGTTAAAGTATATTGTCATGGATCATTCAAACATGTTGAGCTTGCCTTTCCCCCTCATGCTAGCCAAATTGCTTGCACCAAGTAGAGATACTACTTGTGCTTCCAAATATCCTTACACCCAGTTTTTGCCATGAGTGTCCACCATACCTACCCATATGCGGTATTTACCTGCCGTTCCAAGTAAATTTGCATGTGCCAGACTCTAAACCTTCAAACAATAATTTGTTTTGTATGCCCGAATCGCTCATGTAGCGACTAGGGGCTGTCAGTATCTTCCATTCTAGGTGGGTTATTCTCAAGTTGAGTGGACTCCGCTCATCATTCAAGAGAAAAATGGCTGGTAACCGGGATGCCCAGTCCCATGATCAAAAGATCAAAATCAAATCGAAAATAATTGCAAACAAAACTCCCCCAGGTTTGATGTTAGTTGGAGGCACCCGTTGTTTCAGGCAAGCCATGGATTGATGATTGTTGGTGGAGGGGGAGTAAAAACTTTTACCATTCTTTTTGGGAACCGCCTATAATGTATGTAGTATGGAAGATACTGGGAACTCTTGGTTGTTATGTTGACAATGAGATCATACCTCTCAAAATTATTTATATCTATTTCAAAATCGAGCTCTGGCACCTCTGCAAATCCCCGCTTCCCTCTGCGAAGGGCCTATCTCTTACTTTTATGCAATAGTCAAGGTGATCTTCACCTTTCCCTTTTTCATTTTATCCTTTGGCAAGCACCTCGTGTTGGAAAGATCATGATATATATATCCAATTGGATGTAAGTTAGCATGAACTATTATTGTTGACATCACCCAAAGGTGAATACGTTGGGAGGCAACACTATAAACCCCTATCTTTCTCAGTGTCCGATTAAAACTCCATAACCATAAGTATTGCGTGAGTGTTAGCAATTGTAGAAGACTATATGATAGTTGAGTATGTGGAGTTTGCTAAATCAAAGCTCTGACATAGACCCTTCCTGAAAGTAAGATGAATTGTAATTGTTTGATGACTGAGAATGAAGTTTGCTAGTTTTCAAGAAAGTTTATGGTCTATGCTTTAACATGTGAATAGCTTGTTACTTGATCTTAAGAAGTTTTATGAGATGAACTACTGTTATGACATATAATCATTCTAGAAAAGGTGATTGAAATTATCATTGATCAAACTTGTGCACCTTCTAGCATTCACACCTCACAAATTCTTTCTTTTATCATTTACCTACTTGAGGACGAGTAGGAATTAAGCTTGGGGATGCTGATACGTCTCCAACGTATCTATAATTTATGAAGAATTCATGCTATTTTATTATCTGTTTTGAATGTTTATGGGCTTTATTATACACTTTTATATTCCTTTTGGGACTAACCTATTAACCGGAGGCCCAACCCATATTGCTGTTTTCTAGCCTAATTCAGTGTTTCGAAGAAAAGGAATATCAAACGGAGTCCAAACGGAATGAAACCTTCGGTAGCATGATTTTTGGAACGAACATGATCCGGGAGACTTGGAGAACAAGCCAGGGAAGCTTCGAGGAGGCCAGGAGATAGGAGGGCGAGCCCACCCCCCTGGGCGTGCCCCCCGGTCTCGTGGGCCCCTCGAGCCTCCCCCGACCAACTTCTTTCGCCTATATATTCCCATATACCCTAAAACCATCGAATACGGAGATAGATCGGGAGTTTCGCCGCCGCAAGCCTCTGTAGCCACCCAAAACCTCTCAGGAGCCGGTTCCGGCCCCCTGCCGGATGGTGGATCCCTCACCGGTGGCCATCTTCATCATCCCGGCGCTCTCCATGATGAGTAGGGAGTAGTTCACCCTCGGGGCTGAGGGTATGTACCAGTAGCTATGTGTTTGATCTCTCTCTCTCTCTCTCTCTCGTGTTCTCTCTATGGCACGATCTTGATGTATTGCGAGCTTTGCTATTGTAGTCGGATCTTATGATGTTTCTCCCCCCTCTACTCTCTTGTGATGAATTGAGTTCTCCTCTTGAAGTTATCTTATCAGATTGACTCTTTAAGGATTTGAGAAAACTTGATGTATGTCTTGCCGTGCTTATCTGTGGTGACAATGGGATATCACGTGATCCACTAGATGTATGTTTTGGTGATCAACTTGCGGGTTCCGCCCATGAACCTATGCATAGGGGTTGGCACAGGTTTTCGTCTTGACTCTCCGGTAGAAACTTTGGGGCACTCTTTGAAGTACTTTGTGTTGGTTGAATAGATGAATCTCAAATTGTGTGATGCATATCGTATAATCATGCCCACGGATACTTGAAGTGACAATGGAGTATCTAGGTGACATTAGGGTTTTGGTTGATTTGTGTCTTAAGGTGTTATTCTAGTATGAACTCTATGATAGATTTAACGGAAAGAATAGCTTCATGTTATTTTACAACGGACTCTTGAATAGATAGAACAGAAAGGATAACTTTGAGGTGGTTTCGTACCCTACCATAATCTCTTCGTTTGTTCTCCGCTATTAGTGGCTTTGGAGTGACTCTTTGTTTCATGTTGAGGGATTGTTATATGATCTATCTATGTTATTATTATTGAGAGAACTTGCACTAGTGAAAGTATGAACCTTAGGCCTTGTTTCCTATCATTGCAATACCGTTTGTGCTCACTTTTATCATTAGTTACCTTGCTGTTTTTATATTTTCAGATTACAAATACCTATATCTACCATCCATATTGCACTTGTATCACCATCTCTTCGCCGAACTAGTGCACCTATACAATTTACCATTGTATTGGGTGTGTTGGGTACACAATAGAATCTTTGTTATTTGGTTGCAGGGTTGCTTGAGAGAGACCATCTTCATCCTATGCCTCCCACGGATTGATAAACCTTAGGTCATCCACGTGAGGGAAATTTGCTACTGTCCTACAAACCTCTGCACTTGGAGGCCCAACAACGTCTACAAGAAGAAGGTTGTGTAGTAGACATCAATATCATGATGTGTATTCATCATATAGCTGTACCATTGCAAACCAAGAGATACCGAAAAAGTGGATGGCGAGAGAGGAGCAGGATTATCCCCCGATTCAAAAAAGTGTTCTCAGAAATGAGTTATCATGTGTGAAGATTCATGGCTTTCAAGCCAAAAGATCGATCTTATGGCCACTTTCATGTCATAGTTTGTTCAAATGACCTCATATTATTCAGAAGGGTGCATCTTGGAATGGCAAACAATATTGCCTAAGGGAGTTTTCATTTTCTTTGGACGAAAAATCAATTTTCCATTTTTTGACTGAACAAAATGAGTTTTTTGAAGGACCTACCATATATTTGTTGCAAATTTGAACCAAATCAATTTTCTAAAATACTAGGCCATATTTGGGTGTCAAAAGTTTTTATCCACCTCTGGTGAAAAAGAAAAATTTACGCCGATTTAGCAAGAAGCGAGTCAAATTTGAACTGCAGCTGCCTCATAGTTTGCGTTTTATTTTTTCCAAAAATCATTTCTAGGTACATAAGTATCTATTTAATCAGATAAACACCAAATAAATTCCATAATTGAACCACTAGGTAGGAACGGTCATGCCCGCCGTTTTCACCACATATTGAAACGGGCATAAAAATTAAAAAAATAAAAAATTGGAAAACCTTCTCATTGTGTCATTATATGTGACCAAGTTACCAGAAAAATAATAAACTTGTAATACGCCAATTCTTTTGAAAAAGTGTTCTCATAAATGAGCTATCATCTGTGAAGATTCATGGCTTTCAAGCCAAATGATCAATCTGATGGCCACATTCATGGCATAGTTTGTTCAAATGATCTCATATTATTCACAAGGGTGCATATTGGAATTGCAAATAATGTTGCCTAAGGGAGTTTTCATTTTCTTTGGACGAAAAATCATTTTCCATGTTCTGTGTGCCCAAAATGAGTATTTTTTGTGAAGGACCTACCATATATTTGTTGCAAATTTGAACCAAATCAATTTTCTAAAATACTAGGCCATATTTAATGCACAATTAACCAAATTGTTGGGTGTCAAAAGTTTTGACCCTCCTTTGGTGAAAAAGACAAATTTCTACCAATTCAGCGGGAAGCGGGTCAAATTTGAATTACATCTGCCTCATAGTTTGCTCCTTATTTTTTCCAAAAATCATTTCTAGGTATATAAGTATCTATTTAATTAGAGAAAGTTGAAAAAAATTCCAAGATTCAACCACTAGCTAGGAACGGTCATGCCCGCCGTTTTGACCGCATTTTCAAATGGGTACAAATTTTTTAATAAAAAACAAAAAATTGGAAAACTTTTAAGAAAGTGTTCTCATAAATGAGCTATCATATGTGAAGATTTATGGCTTTTCAAACCGAATGATCAATATTATGGCCACACTAATGGCATAGTTTGTTCAAATGATCTCATATTTCTCACGAGGGTACATATTGGAATTCCAAATAATGTTGCCTAAGGGAGTTTTCATTTTCTTTGGACAAAAAATCATTTTTCCATGTTCTGTGTGCCCAAAATGAGTATTTTTTGTGAAGGACCTACCATATATTTGTTGCAAATTTAAACCAAATCAATTTTCTAAAATACTAGGCCATATTTGATACACAATTAACCAAATTGTTGGGTGTCAAAAGTTTTGACCCTCCTTTGGTGAAAAAGACAAATTTCTACCAATTCAGCAGGAAGCGGGTCAAATTTGAATTATAGCTGCCTCATAGTTTGCTCTTTATTTTTTCCAAAAATCATTTCAAGGTATATAAGTATCTATTTAATTAGAGAAAGTTGAAAAAATTCCAAGATTCAACCACTAGCTAGGAACGGTCATGCCCACTATTTTGACCACATTTTGAAACGGGCATAAAAAATTAAAACAAATTCAAAAAATTGGAAAACCTTCGCATTGTGTCATTACATGTGACCAAGTTACTAGGAAAAATAATAAACTTGTAATACAACAATTCTTTTAAAAAGTGTTCTCAGAAATGAGCTGTCATGTGTGAAGATTCATGGCTTTCAAGCCAAATGATCAATATTATGGCCACATTCATGGCATAGTTTTTTCAAATGATCTCATATTGTTCACAAGGGTGCATATTGGAATTGCAAACAATGTTGCCTAAGGGAGTTTTCATTTTCTTTTGGACGAAAAATCAATTTTCCATTTTTCGAGTGCCCAAAATGAGGATTTTATGTGAAGGACCTACCATATATTTGTTGCAAAATTGGACGAAATCAACATTCTAAAATACTAGGCCATATTTAATGCATAAGTGACCAAATGGTTGGGTGTCAAAAGTTTTGACCCACTTCTGGTGAAAAAGACAAATTTCTGCCGATTCAGTATGAAGCGGGTCAAATTTGAAATGCAGCTGCCTCATAGTTTGCTCTTTATTTTTTCTAAAAATCATTTCTAGGTAGATAAGTATCTATTTAATCAGAAATACATGGTTTGGTGGCGATACATCGAGGTTTGCACGGTGGCCGATGGCCGTAACTCCCGAATGCGTAAACTCGCATGCCCGCCGCGTGGTCACCGCGTGACAGTGGCATTGCCATGCATTCTGGATGGCATAGGCATGTCTAGTGGGCTGGGCACTCCCCAAGTAGGTGCTAGGAAGAAAATGACAATAGAAGAATCTCATGATTAGACCGAACTATGCTCAAACATGAATTAGTAGCCAAGTGTTTGATTAGCGGCACGGAAAATGCACATGGCCAATGGACATGAGTTTTGGCTGAGGATGATCACCTACTAAGAAGACCGTCTTCACAAATTTTCAGCTCAAAAGGAGTAGCTTAGGTGGTACTTGCTTTACAAAGTACCACACTGGACCGAAATATGAATGTTGAAGCTGGGCTCAAAATAATGAATGGATTGAACTGAAATTGGTGGAGGATGGTTATTAGGACATAGGAAAGCACTATAGAAAATTGATACAATTTGGACATGCCAAAGTGGTACTTCCTTCACAATGCTGTTCTTTGGACAGAAACTTGGGAAAATTAGCGAGAGAAATTGGATAAATGAAATGAGCTCAAATTTGGTGTAGGTAAGTTACATAGGCATATAGAATATGTGATTCAACCCATTAGGATATGCATAGCTAGTACTTCTTTCACAAAGGTTCTAGGTGGACAAAAACTTTGGGAATTTGCCGACGAAGATTTAGTGGGCAAATGGAGCTGAATTTTGTCATGAGGCAATGATTTGGATAGGGAAGAGTGCCCAAAATTTTTGAGGGCAATCAAGAATATATAAAAAGCAGTTCCTTCACAAAGTGTTGTTCTGAATAGAATAGGTAAATAAACATTGTTCAATTATTTTTGAACTAGGCAAGGAAGGTTTTTACATATTTGATGAAGATATGACCCAAAGAATTTATGAGATTTTTTGGGAATTTTGGGAATGACAGAAATATAGGTTGCTTCATGATGACCCGCAAGTATACGGGATAGTTGTAGCCTCTTTCGATAAGTAAGAGTGTCGAACCCAACGAGGAGCTAAAGGTAGAACAAATACTCTCTCAAGTCCTATCTACCACTGATACGACTCTACGCATGCTTGACGTTCACTTTACCTAGAACAAGTATGAAACTAGAGGTACTTTGTAGGTGTTGTTGGAAAGGGTTGCAAGATAATAAAGAACACATAAATAAAAAGTAGGGGCTGTTTAGATAAATAAACAATAAAGTAAATATAGCGAGTGTGGAAAAGTGGTGGTAGGAGTTGTGAAATTGTCCCTAATCAATTGACTACTTTACTAGACCGATTGCAAGTTCTATGTGGGAGAAGCCACTGCTAGCATGTCATCCCTGACTTGGAATTCTATGCACTTATGATTGGAACTATTAGCAAGCATCCGCAACTACTAACGTTCATTAAGGTAAAACCCAACCATAGCATTACGATATATTGGTCCCCCTTCAATCCCGTACACATCAATTTCCATTGTAGGTCGAAGCTTCTGTCACTCTAGCCCTCCAATACATAGTTCTATCGACATACAACTAACCCTATGGTGTGATCCACGCGCGCGCTCATATGATGGGCACCAAAGGATAGCAACATAACCACAAGCAAATTAAATCAATCATAGCACTTCATCAACCACCAATAGGACAACGAAAATCTACTCAAACATCATAGGATGGCAACACATCATTGGATAATAATATGAAGCATAAAGCACCATGTTCAAGTAGAGGGTACAGCGGGTTGCGGGAGAGTGGACCGCTGTAGATATAGGGAGGATGGTGATGGAGATGTTGGTGAAGATGACGGAGGTGTTGGTGAAGATCGCGGTGATAATGATGGCCCCCGGCGGCGTTCCGGCGCCACCGGAAGCAAGGGGGAGAGGGCCCCCCTTCTTCTTCTTCTTCCTTGACCTCCTCCCTAGATGGGAGAAGGGTCTCCCCCTGGTCCTTGGCTCCCATGGCTTGGGAGGGGCGAGATCCCCTCCGAGATTGGATATATCTCTCTGTTTCTGCGTTCCCAGATTCTGCCCCTTCATCGTTTCTTTTATATCCGGAGATCCGTAACTCTGATTGGGGTGAATCTTTTGCCCAGATTTTTCTCATAAAATTAGCTTTCTTGTGGCAAAAGAAGAGCATCAACCGCCTTACGGGTGGTCCAGGAGAGTGCCAGGCGCGCCCAGGGGGGAGGGCGCGCCCCTATCTCCTGGCCACCTCGGGCACCTTTTCGTGTTGATTCTTCCTCCGGAAAATCCCAAATATTCCAAAATAATTCTCCGTCTGTTTTTATCCCGTTTGGATTCTGTTTGATATTGGGTTTCCGCAAAACATAAAACATGCAACAAACAGGACCTGGCACTGGGCACTGGATCAATATGTTAGTCCCAAAAAAATAGTATAAAAAGTTGCCAAAAGTATATAAAAGTTGAATAATATTGGCATGGAACAATCAAAAACTATAGATACGATGGAGACGTATCAGCATCCCCCAGCTTAATTCCTGCTCGTCCTCGAGTAGGTAAATGATAAAAAGATAATTTTTGATGTGGAATGCTACCTAGCATAATCCTGATCATATGTCTAATCATGGCATGAATATTAAAATACGAGTGATTCAAAGCAATAGTCTATCATTTGACATAAAAACAATGATGCACTAGAGCAATAAGTGTATGCAAGATCAAAATGAAAACTAAGTGGGTGTGCATCCAACTTGCTTGCTCATGAAGAACTAGGGCATTTGAGGAAGCCCATCGTTGGAATATACAAGCCAAGTTCTATAATGAAAATTCCCACTAGTATATGAAAGTGACAATATAGGAGACTCACTACATTAAGAACATGGTGCTACTTTGAAGCACAAGTGTGGAAAAAGGATAGTAACATTGCCCCTTTTATTTTTTTTCTTTTTTTTGGGTGGGCTTCTTTGGCCCCCTTTTTTATTTAGGCTTCTTTGGCCTTTCCTTTTTTTTGTTTTTTTGTTTTTTCTTTTTTTCATGGGGCAATGCTCTGTAATGATGATCATCACACTTTTATTTACTTACAACTCAATATTACAACTCGATACAATCATGCAGAGCAATATGACAATGAATGCTCAAGTCATGTATATGATGATGATGGAAGTTGCATGGCAATATATCTCGGAATGGCTATGGAAATGCCATGATAGGTAGGTATGGTGGCTGTTTTGAGGAAGATATAAGGAGGCTTATGTGTGATAGAGCATATCGTATCACGGGGTTTGGATGCACCAGCGAAGTTTGCACCAACTCTCGAGATGAGAAAGGGCAATGCACGGTACCGAAGAGGCTAGCAATGATGGAAAGGTAAAGTGCGTATAATCCATGGACTCACATTAGTCATAAAGAACTCATATACTTATTGCAAAAGTTTATTAGCCCTCGAAGCAAAGTACTACTATGCATGCCCCTAGGGGGATAGATTGGTAGGAAAAGATCATCGCTCGTCCCCGACCGCCACTCATAAGGAAGACAATGAAAGAAACACCCCATGCTTCAAATTTGTCACACAATGGTAACCAATACGTGCATGCTACGAGACTTGCAAACCTCAACACAAGTGTCTCTACAATCAACAACCACCCACTAGCATGACTCTAATATCACCATCTTTATATCGTAAAACTATTGCAAGGAATCAAACATATCATATTCAGCGATCTACAAGTTTATGTAGTATTTTATGACTAACCATGCGAATGACCAATTCCTGTCATCTCTCTAAATAGATATAAGTGAAGCAAGAGAGTTTAATTCTTTCTACAAAAGATATGCCCATGCTCTAACAAATATAAGTGAAGCAAAAGAGCATTCTACAAATGGCGGTTTTCTATGTGAAGAGAAACCGGAAATCCAAACTTCAAATGATATAAGTGAAGCACATGAAGCATTCTATAAAGCCATACTCAAAAGATTTAAGTGAAGTGCAATGAGCATTATGTAAATCATCCAAGGACTATCTCGTACCAGCATATGGTGCATAAAAGAAAACTGAAAACTAAATGCAAAAGACGCTCCAAGACTTGCACATATCACATGAACGAAACGAATCCGAAAACATACCGATACTTGTTGAAGAAAGAGGGGATGCCTTCTGGGGCATCCCCAAGCTTAGACGCTTGAGTCTCCTTGAATATTTACTTGGGGTGCCTCGGGCATCCCCAAGCTTGAGCTCTTTCCTCTCTTCCTTTTCCTCATATGGAGACATCCTCGCGTAGACACTTCATCCACACAAAACTTCAACAGAAAACTCGGTAAGATCCGTTAGTATAATAAAGCAAATCACTACTATAGGTACTGTTGCAAACCAATTCATATTTTGTTTTTGCATTGTTTCTACTGTAATATAGCTTTTCCATGGCTTAATCCACTGATATAAATTGATAGATTCATCAAAACAAGCAAACTATGCATCAAAAACAGAATCTGTCAAAAACAGAACAGTCTGTAGCAATCTGAACATTCACCATACTTCTGGTACCCCAAAAGTTCTACCAAAATTAGGAAACATAAAAAAGTTGTACAGAAAAACAGTGCAAAAGGAATCATAACAATTTCACATTCCAGTTAAAAATGTAAAATCACGCACTACAACCAAAGTTTATGTTCTGCACCGTACAAACCAACAAGCATTGTAAACATCCTAAAGGCAAACCTTGGCACGTCATGTTTATCATACAATGGAATTGTACAAGGGGATAATTATTTTTGTTGAAAAGTTTCTGTAATCAAGATTCACAAAGTTTCCGTGAGCATGAACAAAGTTCAAGGCTAGCTCCCACTTCAACAATGCTTGTCTCTCTCACTTTCACTTTCCTTTTTGAAAAGTTTTAGGTTCCCCCCTTTATTTTTTTGTATTTAAAATATATGAAAGCACTCAACAGAAATAAATGACTATCTAAAACTTCCAGGTTGTCTCCCTGGCAGCGCTTTTTTTAAAGCCATTAAGCTAGGCATATAGTGCTCAAGTAATGGATCCACCCGGATCCCAAGGTATATCAAAGCCAATTTTAATTAACAATGATTTCTAATTAAGTAGTGAGCACAAAGTAACATATATCATGTAATGACGAAGTCTAACTCTCTTCCTATGCATCGGCATGTCATAAAAGAACAATTCATGCACACCAAGTAAATGCCAATGCATAGTATAAGCAGTTTCTTGCAATTCTATCATATTGGAAACATAAAGAGGTGGAGATATAGTTCCTCTCTCATAATAATTGGAAGTAGGATCAGCAAGCACATGCATATTATATCTATCAAAATCATCACATATAGTAGTAAAAGGCAACCCATCGATATAATCCTTAGTACGCACAAACTTCTCTGATATAGTGTGGTTGGGAGAATTCAAAAAGATAATAGGACTATCATGCGTGGGTGCAATAGCAACAATTTCATGTTTAACATAAGGAACTATAGCAAGTTCATCTCCATAAGCGTAATTCATATGGGCATCTTGGCCACAAGCATAGCAAGCATCATCAAAAAGGGATATTTCAAACAAATTCAAGGGATCATAGCAATCATCATAGCAATCATCCTTCGGTAAGCACGAAGGGGAATTAAACAATGTATGAGTTGAAGAGTTACTCTGATTAGAAGGTGGGCATGGGTGATCAATCCGCTCTTCCTCCTTTTGTTCTTCGCTCTCCTCATCATATTTTTCATCCAATGAGCTCATAGTTTCATCAATTTCTTCTTCCATAGATTCCTGCAAAATATTAATCTCTTCTTGGACAGTGGACACTTTCTCATAAATGCATTAATATTGTAATTGTATTCATAAGTTTTATAGCAATATCTAAGTATAACAAAATTTCCAAGTCTATAAACTTCATCATCAAAATCATCAAACTTTTAAAACATAGATTCAATCTCATAAGCACCCATAAAAGCAACAAATTCTTCTATTTGTTCCACATCATAGTAATCATATCTACCATTAGCATAAGAAGCTAAGGTTTCATTATCATTGAATTTGCATGAAAAGGGAAGGTGTGGAGCCTTCATCCTAGAGCAACAAGTATAATCATGTATCAATCATTGTTGACGAGCATACCAACGCAACATAGAAATTTGATCCCATAATAGTTTCCCTTTTTGTGTCAAGCGATAATCCCTAAAGTATTCACGTTGATCCAACGTGTCTCCCATAACAAAGTTGAATGGGGTTTTCTCAGGATTATTAAAGTAGTACATAATTTCTTTCACATAACAAGCATCGAGGGTTTTAGGAGGTTCCCCATCTCCATGAGTAGCATCTACACCTATTTTTTTTGGTATTTCATGTTACATATCCATAACTAAAGATAGAGAACAACTTAGAACAACAAATAAAAATTACTTAGCGATAAAGCAAACAAGCACACACGAGAATATTCGCCCCACACTATGACTCCCCAGCAATGGCCCCAGAAAAAGGTCTTGACGACCCACAAGTATACGGGATAGTTGTAGCCTCTTTCGATAAGAGTGTCGAACCCAATGAGGAGCTAAAGGTAGAACAAATACTCTCTCAAGTCCTATCTGCCACTGATACGACTCTAGGCATGCTTGACGTTTGCTTTACCTAGAAAAAGTATGAAACTAGAGGTACTTTGTAGGTGTTGTTGGAAAGGGTTGCAAGATAATAGGACATGTAAATAAAAAGTAGGGGCTGTTTAGATAAATAAACAATAAAGTAAATATAGCGAGTGTGGAAAAGTGGTGGTAGGAGTTGTGAAATTGTCCCTAAGCAATTGACTACTTTACTAGACCGATAACAAGTTCTATGTGGGAGAGGCCACTGCTAGCATGTCATCCCTGACTTGGAATTCTATGCACTTATGATTGGAACTATTAGCAAGCATCCGCAACTACTAACGTTCATTAAGGTAAAACCCAACCATAGCATTAAGATATATTGGTCCCCCTTCAATCCCGTATGCATCAATTTCTATGCTAGGTTGAAGCTTCTGTCACTATAGCCCTCCAATACATAGTCCTATCAGCATACAACTAACCCTATGGTGTGATCCACGCGCGCGCTCATATGATGGGCACCAAAGGACAGCAACATAACCAAAAGCAAATTAAATCAATCATAGCAATTCATCAACCACCAATAGGACAATGAAAATCGACTCAGACATCATAGGATGGCAACACATCATTGGATAATAATATGAAGCATAAAGCACCATGTTCAAGTTGAGGGTATATCGGGTTGTGGGGGAGTGGACCACTGTAGATAGAGGGGGGAAGGTGATGAAGATGTTGGTGAAGATCGCGGTGATGATGATGGCCCCCGGCGGTGTTCCGGCGCCACCGGAAGCAAGGGGGAGAGGGCCCCCCTTCTTCTTCTTCTTCCTTGACCACCTCCCTAGATGGGAGAAGGGTTTCCCCCCTGGTCCTTGGCTCCCATGGCTTGGGAGGGGCGAGAGCCCCTCTGAGATTGGATCTATCTCTTTGTTTCTGCGTTCCCAGATTCTGCCCCTTCACCGTTTCTTTTATATCCGGAGATCCGTAACTCGGATTGGGGTGAATCTTTTGCCTAGATTTTTCTCATAAAATTAGCTTTCTTGCGGCAAAAGAAGAGCGTCAACCGCCTTACGGGTGGCCCAGGAGAGTGCCAGGCGCGCCCAGGGGGGAGGGCGCGCCCCCTATCTCCTAGCCACCTCGGGCACCGTTTCGCGTTGATTCTTCCTCCGAAAAATCCCGAATATTCCAAAATAATTCTCCTTCCGTTTTTATCCCATTTGTATTCTGTTCGATATTCGGTTTCTGCAAAACATAAAACATGCAACAAACAGGAACTGGCACTGGGCACTAGATCAATATGTTAGTCCCAAAAAAATAGTATAAAAAGTTGCCAAAAGTATATAAAAGTTGAATAATATTGGCATGGAACAATCAAAACTTATAGATATGATGGAGACGTATCACTTCACAACCTAGGGCAAAAATTGACACATGGACATGACACATAGGCAAAATTGATGAGGTGGCACCTAGTCATTGCAATCCACCACAATTTTCAAGGTTATGACCATCTATATTGGTCGCGATCAGCTAGAAATAAGGCAGTGGATCAGTGCTGTCTGCTTTATGACCATTTCGTGTAAGGAAATTACGACCTTTCTGACCAAAATGGTCGTTATAGTTCAGGGTTTGGAGCCCCCCGAACAACTTTTTACCAATTGGTCTCAAATGGTCGTAGATTTATGACCAATTCTTCCAGGGTCACTGAGAGAAGGTCACAAGTTGACATATTTCTTGTAGTGACTACCTTCTATGATGCGGGTCGTGGTAAGATGAGGTGGTAGGAGACGGTAGGGTGATTTGCTCTCTCACTATGCATTGTGTTGGCTACAGATCTAGGTGGAATCGGGCGTCTTCGCATGCGGTGGCTCCGGATCTAGATGGAGCAGAAGTACTAGCCCACACAGTTGCCTCAAAGTATGATCTACCGCTGAAACATGGGCAGTTTTAGAGTAGTGATCATCATGGATATGGAGGGGACAGGGAGGAGTGCGTGTGGAGAGAGAGAGAGAGAGAGACGGGCGAGCTTTATTATGCTCTCTCTCTATCTCTCTGAGCTAAACAAAGTCCAATGTCCAACTTAGAAAAGGCATCAACATGATATGAGCCATGTTAGGAAAGAGTAAAATTTATACATGTCCTACAAATTTTAAAAATAAAATGCATGAAAGTTCAACTACTACATTGGAGAAAAGGTAGGACTCGGTAGAAAGATCCCGACGAATCTTACTCAAAGAATCATGCCAAGGATAGTCTCCGAATTCCCTAAGCGCGGGTGCTATGGTCATCCTTTTTCCATTTTACTTGTGTGTTACAACATTTTTTATTTCATCGTGTTTAGACTTTATCCTTATTTTCCTTTTCCTTTTCATTTTGCAGTTGAGTTTTTCTATCGTTCAATTTAACTTTATGACGTGAATATGACTTTTTATCCATCACGATTTTTCAGAGATGAGCTAAACATTTTTTGTTTCTATTTTGAGACATGAAATTTGAATACATTATTATTTTTTATAAGTAATTCAAATATGTGATGTACATTTCCCAAATACTTGGTAAATATTTTTACAATACGCAATGAATAATTTTCTGAATATGTCCATGAACATCGATTTTTAATACAATCAAACATATTTTAAATGGCACATTTTTTAAATATGTGATGAACATTTTTTATGTACATGATCAATCTTTTCAGGAGGAAATTAAGGTTCCGGCTTTGAGTCCTCATTTTCTTGCCATCTACAAGATATGAAAATAATTGGGATTTTCATCCAATTTGTAGAAATGACCATTCCTTAACCACATACTCTATGGGTTCACTAACATCGTGGCCGGCCAATACATTTCTCTCCAAAGAAAAACGTCCACACCAACTTCTTCAAGCCTGCGTCTTCCACCCCGCACATACTTTGCAGGTTCAGCTGATAGGACGATGGAGTTAGCTTCCCTATTAGAACCAAGTAGGGGAAGCGTGTCTTCGCAAGGCACCATAATGTCAGAATGTGTGTACAAGTTCATATGATCTCTGCAAGCAACTTTTAGTACCTAAAAGAGAAAACTAATGTGCCAAATGCGCGTCATACATCTTCTGATGAATCCATAATAGCCCAGCCTTTGAAGGGCACCATATCTTGGTTCAAATATGTGTTTAGAATATCGCATTGCATCCAAGAGGGGTGCCCAAATCACAAAAATAGGCATCATGGGCCCTTGAATGATAGATATGAATCTAGAGATGCTTTTAGATGTATGAAAGTTTTAGAGTAGAGCTGATTCAATGGGCAAGGTGGAGCTGCAACGGTAGTGAGTATCAGCATGTCCATAATTAATGGGGATATGTGAGGGGTGGAGATAGCATGACCGTAAATGCATTTGACAACTGCCATTTTTCCCAAAATACATGAAGGGCTACAACAAGACAAAGGTGGGATCAATGAGCTTACTAGGCATGTCTCGTCATCATAGTTCCTGAATATAATAGATGGGAAGAGCATGCCAAAGATAGATATGACTGACATGAATGTGGCATACCAACTAGGGCAGATGGCGATGAATGGGATATGGTCACATATTCAACCCAGTAGGACAATGATGGAGTAGAACAACCTCGGGGGTCCAAACATGACATGGAGCATGCAGATGGGGGTGTTGGTGCTCCAGTTGATGTTTTGCATTGTATTAACTAAAGGTTGTACATCAGGGATCATCAATTTAAAGATAGAATTTATAGTAATGGACTCTTAGTTAAATATATAATATAAATCACTATCACAACTGTCATTCACCTAGTACTACTACAACCGTTAATAACTGTAGCAACATAGTGAAATGTTTGTGAAACTAAAAACATAATACATAATTGAGTAGAGATTACAATAGTGCATCAAAATATGCATGCACCTCAAGAAAAATATATCATGAAAAATGTTATCCTCATTTGAAGTAAAAAAGGCAAGTGTTGCATTTTTGTTGCCATAGTACATGCATCAAGGCAATACTGAAATTTTGAGATTTTTATACACTGATATTCATAAATCCTTGAACATTTTTGTATTGTTTAATATAGTATAATTTTTTCGAGAATCTACTACTTCTGAGCTAAATGTTTTGTTTAAAATAGATAAGAAAAAGGGTAAGTTTTTCATCATACCTTCTTGGGTGCTCACAAGGGAAGGTGTAGTGGTGGAGAATGTAGTTACCTTTTGCAATGCTAGTTATGGTAAGATCTGGACGTTAAAAATTGTGACGTGGTTTGTTGCCTCACTATTCATTGTCTTGGCTCCAAAACTATGACGTAGTGGCCCATGGTGAATCTAGATGTGGACACAACCAGGCTCCTGATGTAAGACTCCAAACCTGGATAGAATAAGAAGTGCTAGCCCGGACAGTTTCCTCAAAGCATCATCCACCGCTGAACCATGGGCGGTTTTAGCATAGTTAACATGGATTTGGAGAGGAAGAGGGGAAGAGAGAGAGAGAGAGAGAGAGAGAGAGAGAGAGAGAGAGAAGATGTTTAGGCTCTCTTTTTGTGTCTTTAAGGTGAAGAAAGTCTAATGTCCAGAATACGCAAAATGCATCAATGTTATACGAGACCCGTTAGTAAAGGGCAAAATTTATACATGTCATACAAATAAAAAAACCAAAATTTGTAATTTTTCGGCTACAACCTTGTTGAGAAGGTCAGGCTCAGTATAAGGAAACCTACTCATAGCACCAGTAGGGGGATAGTCCGCGAATAGCCTAAGACGTGCTATGGTCGTCCTTTTCCCCTTTTTTCTTGTGTGTTTAAATGACTTTTTTTGTTTCTTTTGGTTTAGCCATTCTTTTTTTGTTTCTTTTGGTTTAGCCTTTCTTTTTTCAAATACGAGTTGAACAATTTTCGTTTCCTTCTTCTCATGCATGAAATTGTATTACATTAATTTTAACTATATATAATTCAAATATGTGATGAACATTCTCCAAATACATGATAAACATTTTTATAATATGCAATAAATATTTTAGAAATACTAGATGAATTTTTTTATTATTTTTTTATATAATAAATAATATTTATACATGACACTCTTTTAAATATGTGATGAACATTTTCTTTAAATTGGTGATGAATTCTTCTAGAATATGTGATGTCCATAGTAAAAATATGAGGTGAACATATTTGAAATATGGATATAAATATTTTTATTCATTTCCTACTATATTTTTTCATTTATAACATTCTTTGCTTTAATAAAATATGTTAAATAAAAAAAGAAAAAATGAAAATCTAGTAGAATATTGGATATGGGCGCATAAAGTTGCTTGAATGCATTGTCTACAGTTAGTTAAGGAGAGTTAGGGTAGTCGATGCGAGGTGGAGCGAAGGGGGAGGAAGAGGCCATGTGTCATGACATGAATAAATTAAGTTTCTATCTCCCAAATGAAAATACTCGTGAATTTTCATCCAACTGGTAGATATGGCCACCTCATAACCCCATCCTCTCTAGGTTCACTAAGCATTGCTAATAAGTTTCTCCCCAAAGAAGAACACCCATTTTTCAAGCCTCCATCTTTCACCCTCACGTACTTTGCAGGTTCAGTGAAAAAGTCGTTGGAGAAGGCTGCCCCGTTACAACCATCTTGGAGAATGTGTTTTCACAAACCACCAAATCTCTGGGAATCACGAGCGGTTCCATATAATTGCCATAAGTGACTTTTAGTACCTCAACGAGAAACTGGTGTGCATAATGCATGTTGTACATCTGTTGATGTATCCTCATATTGACCTAGCCTTTGAAAGCCACTATCTCTTGGATCTAATGTGATTATAGGAAATCGGAGTGTAACCAAGAGGAGCTTCCAAATCACCACGCCTACATGGAGTGCAGGCCGTTGACAAATACGTGTGAATCCTGTGACGCTTCTGGAGATATGAAGGTTCTATTGTAGGTTTGAATCAATTAGCAAGGTGGAGATACAGTCGTAGTACGAGCGAACATGTCCATAGTGACTAGGGATCTATAGGGGAGAATATAGCTTGACCATGAATACATTTGATAACCGCTGTTTTGTCCAAATTACTTTGATGGCTCAAGCGACACAAAGGAGTACTAGGATATGTGGCAGCAATGAGCTCCCATGTGTTTCCGTTGTCTGTGTGTTGTTGAGCATGTCTTGTCGGCACAGTTCCTGAAAATAATAGGTGGGAAGAGTGTGAAAAAGTTAGATGATTCTGATGAATGCGGCATACCAACTAGAGTAAGTGGCTATAAATGCAAGAAGGTCATACATGACAATAATGGAGTATAATAAGCCATCTAGTAGGTCCGCACAACCGTTGAAGTCCAACCATGACAAATACAAGGGAGATGAAAGCCTTGGTGCTCCAGTTGATGTTTCACATGGTATCAACTTCAAATTCGGCATCAGGGATTGCCAATTTGAGGATAAAAAATATTGCAATGGAGTCAAACAAATATATAATGTAAATATTATTTTCATTCACCTAGTAGTGCTCGAACTGATTATAATTATAGTAAAATGTTAAAAATGTTTGTGAAACTACAAACATAATGCGAGATTGAGTAAGGACTAAAATATTGCCATCCAAATTTGCATGCATATAAATAATAATCATGATCATAAATTTCATCAACATTTGAAATAAAAAGGCAAACGTTGCCTTTTTCTAGCCATAGAACATGCATGAAGGCAGTATTGAATTTCTGATACAGTTTTACATTTATATTTGTGAACCCTTAAACTTTTACATATTCTTTTATATTGTATAAAATTTAACTCAAGGATCAACTACTATTTACCTAATTTTTTCGTGGAAGAACATAAAAGGTTAAGTTGTTCATCATACCTTACCTTCTTCGGTGCTCACAAAGGAGGGTGCAATGGTGGAGATTGCAACAACTTTTTGTGATGCTAGTCGTGATAAGATGTGATCGTTCGAGATAGTGTGCTGTTTTGCTCCCTCGCTATTTAGTGTGTTGGTTCTAGATCTAGGTGGAATCAGGTGTCCTAGCCTCTGTGGTGGCTATCTATTTAGCCACAACTATGCTCCTGACCTAGGACTCCAGAACTGGATGGATGGAGGAGTACAAGCCCTCGCAGTTGCCCCAAAGTATCATTTATTGCTAAACCGTGGACGTTTATAGCGTACTAACCATGGATACGGAGGCGAAGATGGGAGAGCTTGTGTGGTGAAAGGGAGGGATAGCGAGACAGGGAGAGAGATAAAGAGAGTCTGAGGTGAAGAAAGTTCAATAACCAGAACTTGTAAAAGGCATCAACCTTATATGAGCCATGTTAGGAAATAGCAAAATTTATACATGTCCTACAAAATTTGAAAATAGAAATTATAAATTTTCTCCTACAACCTTGTAGAAAAGCTAGGGCTCAGTAGAAGGATCCCAATGAATTCTACTCCTAGCACCAGGCGGGAAATTGTCGGCGAATTTCCTAAGCGTGGGTGCTATGGCCATCTTTTTTCATTTTTTCTTGTATGTTCAACATTTTTTGTTTCATTTCTTCTATTTTAGAATTTTTAATTTGATTTTTCTGTTTATTCTCTTTTTCATTAATCATTTAAATTTTTTACTTTTTGTTATTCTAACTTTATGACATGAACATAACTTTCATCCATGAAGACTTTTTAAATATGAGTTCAAAATTTTCCAAATTTGCGATAAACCATTTTTTTGAATATGCAATGAATAGTTTTTTGAATACTTTATGGACATCCTTTTTTCCCAATACACTAAAATATATTTATGCGGGCCATACTTTAGAAAAAATGTGATGAACACTTTCTGAATACGCGAGGTATTCTTTTGTAATATGTGATGACCGTATTCAAAATATGAGGTAAACATATTTATAATACGGATGGACATCTTATATGCCTGATCAAGTACATTTTGTTCAGTTTATCTGCAATATAGTTGTGCCATTCAATGTTTCTATTCTCTTAAAAATACCTAAAATAAATGAATCTAAAAAAATGAAAATTCGGTTGAAAACTGGACATGGGGCCATGCGATTTATTGGATGCATTGTCTACCAGTCAGTCAAGGAGGATTAGCATGGTCAGCGGAGAGCTGGATCTGAGGGGGAGGAAGAAAGCATGCATCACGAGAGCTAGAAAATAAGGTTCTGGGTCACAGTCCTCATTTTTGTTGCTATCTATTGGGTACGAAAATACTTGAGATTTTTAGTCCAACTAGTAGATATGGACACCCCGTAACCCAATCCTCTCTAGCTTCACTAAGCAACGTGGCTGGCCAATACATTTCTCGCCCAAGAATAATGCCCACTTCTTCAAGCCTACATCTTCCACCATCACATAATTTGCAAGTTCAGTCGAAAAGTCAGTGTAGAAGGCTTCCCCCGTTACAACCAAGTTGGAGAAGCGTGTCTTTACAAGCCTTTAAATAATTGGAAAGCATGTACAGGTAAATATAATCGCTGCAACCAACTCTAAGTACCTCAACAAGAAACTGATGTGCCAAATGCATGTTTTACATATTTTGATGTATCCTCACAATGACCCAGCCTTTGAAGGCCACCATCTCCTAGATCAAATGTGAGTTCAGAAAATGGTAGTGCAACCAATAGGGATCCCAAATAACCGAGCGTACAGGCAGTGCGACCGCTAACAAATATATATGAATATGTTGATGCTTCTGGATAAATGAAGGTTCTATAGTAGAGCTTAATCAGTTGACAAGATGGAGCTACACTCGTAGTACGAGTAAGCCAGTTAATTATGACTAGGGGATTTGCTGAGGGAGAACATATCATCACTATGAATACATTAGACAAGTACCATTTTGTCAAAAATACTTGGAGGGCTCAAGCTAAATAACAGGGTACTAGGATATGCAGGATTATTATGCTCCCGTGTATTTCCATTGTTCGAGTTTGCTGAGCTTGTACCATGGGCAAAGTTCCCAGAAGTAATAGGTGGGAAGTGTGTTCGTAAGCTAGATTTAAATTATATAAGTGTGACATAACAACTTCAACTGGTAGTGATGAATGCAGGAAGGTCACAAATGGAACCCGTCAGGACAATGATCGGGTACAATAAGCCATGTCGTAGGTTTGCCCAGCCTTGGGGGTGGAAACATGATCCCGAGCATGGAGATGGGGGTGTTGGAGCCCCAGTTGAAGTTTTGCATGTGATCGACATTGAATTGTACATTAGGGGTCATCAATTGAAGGGTAACAATTATAGTAATGGACTCTAGTGGCATAATTAATATAAATTATTGTCACAACTTGTATTCACAAGTACTAAAACAACCATTGATAATTATAGCAGTATAGGAAAAATTTGAATGAAACTAAAAACAAAATACACAATTGAGTGAGGCTTATAGTATAAAAATAACTCGAGAATCAAGTACCTTTTATCTAAGCCTTTAGTGGAAAAGATAAGAAAAAAGGGGCAAAATGTTCATCTTACCTTCTTAAGTGTTCACAAGGGAGGGGTGGAGTGGTGGACACCGCGCCACTACCTTTTGTGATACTAGTTGCGGTAAGATGTGAACATTGTAGATAGTGGGGTGGTTTTCTCCCTCAATATTCCTTGTGTTGGATGCAGACCTAGGTGTAATTGGTCGTATTGGCCTGTGGAAGATCTAGCTCTGGACAAAACTAGGTTCCTGACCTATGACTCCAGATAGGGATAGAAGCAGATGTACTAGCCCGCATAGTTTGCTGAAGGCATCATCTAGCACTCAACATGATATGGAGGGGAAGAGGGGAGGAGAGGGTGTATGACGAGAGAGAGAGAGAGAAAGAGAGAGAGAAAGAGAGAGAGAGAGAGAGAGAGAGAGAGAGAGAGAGAACAAAGTCCAATGTCCAGAACATGGAAAGGCGTCGTTAATGTTATATATGCCATGTTAGGAAAGAGCTAAATTTATACATGTCCTATTACAAATTACAAAAATAAAATTATAAATTTTCGGTTACTACATTGTTGAAAAGCTAGGGCTTAGTAGAAGGACCCCGACGAGTCCTACTCCTAGCACCAGTAAGGGATAGTCAGTGAATAACTATGCGCGGGTGCTATGGCAGTCCTTTTTCCTTTTTTAACTAGTGTGTTTAAACTCCTTTTTTTCTTCCGATTTAGCCTTTTTTCCCATTCCTATTTGATTTTATTTTATGATTATCAGTTGAACTTTATTTACTTTCTTTGATTCTAACTCAATAACTTGAATATTATTTTATATACATGATGATTTATAAATATGATTTCATCATTTCTCAGTTCTGCTGATATATTACATTTTATTACATTAATAGTTTTTATACATTATTCAAATATGTGATGAATATTTTCCAAAGACGTGATCAACATTTTTAGAATATGCAATAAATATTTTCTAAATACTAGAGGAACATCTTTTTTCATACAATAAAACATATTTATATAGAATTTTAATCATTTTATGATTTCTTTAAACTAGGCGATGCAATCTTCTAGAATATGTGATGCCCACGATTAAAATATGAGGTGAACATATATTAAATATGGACGGACATCTTATATGCATGAACATGTACATTTTTTCATTTTTTACAACATATATCTTCAATTTAAAATTTCATTTAATTTTGAAAGTATCTAACATGTAAAAAATCTAGAAATCTAGTTGAAAAGCGTAGGTGGACCCATACAGTTGCTTGAATGCATCGTCTACAGTTAGTTAGGCAGGATTAGGGTGGTCGGCAGCAGAGGTGGAGGGGTGGGTGTGGAAGAGAGCATGTATCAAGAGAGGAAAAATTTGAGGTTCTGGTTCCCATATGAAAATACTCAAGAATTTCATCCAACTAGTAGATATGACCAACCCATAAACCCATCCTCTCAGGGTTCAGTAAGCATCGTGGCTAGCAAATAGGTTTCCCCATTACAACCATCTTAGATAGGCTTCCATCTTTCACCCTAACATACTTTGCAGGTTCAGTTGAAAAGTCAATGGAGAAGGCTTCCCCGTTACAACCATCTTGGAGAACATGTCTTCACAAGCCACCAAATTTCTTGAAAGTTTGCGCGGGTCCATATAATGGCCACAAGCAACCTTTAGTAACCCAACAAAAATGTGATGTACCAAATGTATCCGATACATCTTTTAATTTATCCTCATAATGACCTGGCATTCGAAGGTCACCATGTTTTAGATCCAATGTGAGTATGGAAAATCGCAGTGCAACCAAGAGGGGCTCCTAAATAAGCTAGCGCACTTGGAGTTCAGGTCGGTGACAAATAGATGTGAATTCGATGATATTTTTGCAGATATGATTATTCTGTATTAAAGATGAATCAATTGGCAAGGTGGGGCTTCTGCCGCTGTGCGAGTGAGAACTTCAATAGTGACTATGGATGTATCAAGGGAGAAGATAGCATGACCATAAGTACAGTTGATCATTACCATTTTGTCCAAAATACTACAAGGTCTCAAGTGACACATAGGAGTACTAGGGTATGTGAGATCAGTGAGCTCCCATGTCTTTCAATGGTCTATGTTTGTTGAGCATGTCTGGTCCGCACAGTTCCTGAAAATAAGTGGTG
Source organism: Triticum timopheevii (assembly GCA_963921465.1). Taxonomy (NCBI): domain Eukaryota; kingdom Viridiplantae; phylum Streptophyta; class Magnoliopsida; order Poales; family Poaceae; genus Triticum; species Triticum timopheevii. The sequence goes on from OY997274.1 coordinate 19,801,356, forward strand.
GGAAGAGCATGCCTAAGGTAGATTTGATTTAGATGAATGTTGCATACGAACTAGACCTGGTGGCTATGAATGTAAGAAGGTCACGGATTCAACCCAACGGGACAATAATGAGGTAAAATAACCCATCTAGCAGGTCCTCCTAGCCTTGGGGTCCAAACGTGATGTGGATCACGTAGATGGGGGTGTTGGCGCTCCAGTTGATGTTTCACATGCCATCATCTTCAAATTCGGAAACGGGGATAGCCAATTTGTGGCTAACAATTATAGAAATGGAGTCCAGTTAATAGATAATATAAATACTAATTTCATTCACCTAGTTTTACTTGAACAATTAATAATTATAGTAACATGTTTAAAATAGTTGTAACTATAAACATAATACCCAATTGAGTTAGGACTAAAGTATTGCCATCCAAATATGCATGCACATCTAGAGTGATCGATGATGACAAATATCATCAACATTTGAAATAAAAAAGGTAAATGCAGCGTTTTTTCTTGCTATGGAACCTGCCTGAAGGCAATATTAATGTTTTCAAATTGTTTTACACTGATATTTGTAAACCCTTGAACTTTTGCGCATCCATCATATAGTATAAACAAAGCTCTAATTTATACAATTTTCCGGTGGAAACAACAGATAAAGGTTAAGTTGTTCATCATACCTTCTTCAGTTCTCACAAAGGAGGTTATAGTGGTGCAGAACGGACTACCTTGTATGATGCTAGTCGCAATAAGATATGAGCTCCCATGTTTTTCCATGGTCTAACTCTCTCGAGGATGTCTGGTTTGCATAATCTAGAAAATAATAGGTGGGAAGAGCGTGCCTGAGGTAGATTAGATTTAGAAAAATGTTGCGTACGAACTAGACCCGATGGCTATGAATGTAAGAAGGTCAAGGATTCATCATGCAAAGAAAATAATTGAGTATGATGACCGATTTAGTAGGTCCTCCTTGCCCTGGGAACAAACATGACGTGAGTTCTTTTTTTTTCTTAATACACGAAAACATATTTATGCATGACACATTTTTACATATGTGATGAACACTTTTTGAATACACGAGTTCTTTTGAAATATGTGATAACCATATTTAAAATATGAGGTGAAGATATTTTTAATACTGAACAAGATGCATGAATATTTATATTTTTTTCATCTTTTGCAATATAATTTTTCCGTTCGAGTATTTAAGTTTTGAAAATGTGTAAAACAAAAATTCCAAAAAAGTGAAAATCCAATTGAAACCCATACATTGGCCCATACAGTTGCTTTGGTGAATCGACAACCGGACAATTAGGAAGGATTAGTATGGTTAGCGGAGAGGTGCAACTGAGTTGGAGGAAGAGAGCATGCACAGCGAGAGGAAGAAATTATGGTTATGGGTCACACTCCTCATCATTGTTGCTATCTACTAGGTATGAAAAAAATTCAGAATTTTCATCCAACGAGTAGGCATGGACATAGCATAACCCCATCTTCTCTTGGTTCACTATGAAACACGTCTGGCCAATATGTTTCTCATCAAAAAACGACACCCACTTCTTCAAGCCTCTAGCTTCCACCCGCAAATACTTTGTAGGTTTAGTCGAAAAGCCGATACAGTAGAAGGCTTCCTTATTATAACCAAGTAGGAGAGTATGTCTTTCCATGCCACCAAGTTATTGGAAAGCGTGTATGGGTACATATAATCGCTGCAACCAACTCTTAGAACCTCAACAAGAAACTGGTGTGCCAAATCCATGCCATTCCTTTAAGGCCAGCATCTCCTAAATCAAATAGTGATTCAGAAAGTCTTAGTGCAACCAAGAGGGGTTGCAAGTCGCCAAGCTTTATAGACGGTCCCGGCCGTTGAATAATACGTATGAATCGGTTGATGCTTTTGGGTACATGAAGGTTCCACAGTAGTGCTGAATAAATTTCCAGGATGGATATGTAGCCATAGCAAGAGTGAGCATGTTCATTGAGACAAGGGATCTTCCGCGAGAACATATCATGGCTATGAATATATTTGACAACTACTGATTTGTCCAAAATACTTGGAGGGCTCAAGCGACACAACGGAGTACTAGGGTGTGTGGGATCAATGAGCGCCCGTGTCTTTCCATTGTTCAAGTCTTCTGAGCTAGTTTGGTCGTCAAAGTTTGTAGAAATAACAGTAGTGAAGTGCATGCCTAAGGTAGAATTAACTTACATAGTTGCGGCATAGTGTTGCTAGCAATGAATTCAAGAAGGTCACAGATGGGACTATGATACTGTAAAATAAACCATGACATAGAACTACCTAGCCTATGGGTGCGAACATGATGTAGACCACGGAGATGGGGATGTTGGAGCTCCATTCGATGTATTGCATGGTACCAACTTCAAATTCTCCATTAGGGATCATCAACTTAAGGATAACAATTACAGCAATAGCCTCTAGCTAAATATATAACATAAACTGCTATCACTATTTTCATTCAGATTGTAATTCTACAACCAATCATAATAATAGTAACATAGTAAAAATGTTTGGAAAACAATAGACATAATACACAATTCAGTAAGGAGTGAATTATTTCCAAGCATGTATGCATGAACATTGAGAAAAACGGAGCACCTTGAAATTCATCAACATTTGAAATAAAATAATGCAATCGCTGCATTTTCTTTCCTTGGGAGACACATGAAAGTGATATTGAAATTTTGAGATTGTTTTACATTGATATTTGTAAACCCTTGAAATTTGTGTATTCTTTTATATAGTACAAGAAACTCAAAGGCGAACAACTCTTTAACTAATTTTTCATTGAAGTGTTTATTCATCATACATCCGTCAGTTATAACAAGCGAGGGTATAGTGGAGGAGACCGCAACTACATTCTATGATGCTAATCGTTGTGGAAGTGGTTATTGCAGACAGTTGGTTGCTTCACTCCCTCACTATTCATCGTGTTGGCCCCCGGTCTAGGCAGAATCAGGAATCTTGGCCTTTAATGGCACATGATTTTGACACAACAAGGACCCAGACCTATGGCTCCAGACGTGGACGGAAGTAAGAGTACTAGCCTTAAGTTGCCTCAAAGCATAATCTAGTGCTCAACCATGGGCGGATTTAGCAGAGCTAGCATGGATATGGAGAGGTTCGGGGTAGAGCGTATCTGACGAGAGAGAGAGAGAGAGAGAGAGAGAGAGAGAGAGAGTGTGTTAGCAAGTTCTCTCTCTATCTCTCTATGGCTTTGAGGTGAACAATGTCTAGTGCGAAGAACTTTTACTTATCCTGCAAATTTTAGAAATAAGTTGTGAATAATCTAGGGCTCGGTAGAAGGATCCCAATGAATCTTACTCCATGCGCTAGGCATGGGATAGTTGGTTAATTGCCTAAGTGGGACTGCTATGGCTGTACTTTTTCGTTTTTTTCCAAGTGTGTTTCAATGGTTTTTTGTTTCTTCTAGTTTAGCCTTTCCTTTTTTTCCTGTTTGTTTTCTTCTTCATTTATTAGGTGTTTTTTTTTCATCTATTGTTTACTCCGTGGCATGAATATTATTGTTTATCCATCAATATTTTACAAATACGAATTGAAACATCTTTCTATTTCTTTTGTATACAAGAAATTTAATACAATAATATTTGTTAACGTAATTCAAATATGTGAGAAACATTTTCCAAATACGTGATTAACATTTTTTGAATACTTGATGAACATATATTTTCCTTTTAATACACTCAAACATATTTATACATGCCAAATTTTAAATATGTCATGAGCACTTTTTAAATACACAATGAATTCTTTTGGAATATATGATGACCATAATCGGAAAATTAGGTCATCATACTTTCAATACAGATGGACATCTTATACTCGAGAACACATACCTTCTTTCATTTCTGCAGTATAGTTTCTCAATTAGATTTTTTTTACAAATGTTGAATGAAAAATTTGGGGAAAAAAATCCCGATGAAAACCCGACACGGGACCATATGATTGCTTGGATGTATCCTCTACTAGTTAGCTAGGGAGGATTAGTCTGGTTAGCGTACAGGTGGAGGCGAGAGTTAGGGAAGAGAACATGCGCCATTTGAGGAAGAAATTAAGGTTCTCACTCACGGTCCTCATTTTGGTCACTATCTACTGGGTATGAAAATACTCAAGAATTTTAAACCCCTTCTGCTTTGAGTTCACTGATCATGCGGGTGTTGGCGTCAAAACATGTGAACTGTTATTGGGTATTCTCAAATACCTCAAAAGGCCTATAAAATTCTAGCCTAGACAATTGAAGGCATTTCAGAAAATGTTGGAGATACAAAGGAAAAGACCATTCAAGGGCCTTTTCTAAAATGTATCAGAAAACACATAATGGAGGCAACTTCAGAACGCATACAAGCATAATATATTGCATTATAGAGAATGACTCCGAAGGTCAAATGTGGCATTTCTCAGGCCGCATCCAACATATTTTTGTGGCTCTTTTCAAATTGCCTTCAAAACATTTTTATAGAATTTTTGAACCATCTATATAATTATGGAGAGGAAGAAATGCCAAAAGTTGTCAATTAGTTTACTGATTTAAGATAAGATCAAGTACACTAGATAAACTGTAGGATGTTCTATATATAAATGCCAAATGCCTTTGCATATTGATTACCAATGTATATAAATATAGCTTACTCCCTGTGCGCAGTTTTCTAACATGAACAGAAGGCTCACCATATATAGAAGGTCACAACAAACAAGATCAAATTTCAACAGGTTGCCACACTCTATGATGTCATAGTAAAATGATTTTTCACATAGACCATTTAGAAAAAAACAAAAAGAGGAAGTACAATGAACTACAATAATTAAGGGGCATCACCTCAAACAGCTTATGTACACTATGGCGTCGGATCAGCAGCAACCAAACATTGGTATGCCTGGCGCGGGGAGGATGACCTCTAATTTGTGCATGGCCTGGTCCACCTTGCTCCTCCTCCTCCTACGATCCGGCTCAGATTTCCTCTCTACTTCATTAGTCCCACTACAATCCCACCTCCAAGACCGGGGAAAAGAGAAGAAGAGGCATGGTGTTGGATGGTGGTGGAGGTTGCGGCGGTCACTATGGCCGTGAAGGTTCCGATAGCACTCCGGTGGCACGGGAGGCTCCGGTGGCAACAAGTCGCCTGACGATGTGCAGCGGCAATGAGCGGGATGGGGATTATTTTGTTGTGTTTTTCGTTTTACCATTTTTTGCTAATCATCAATCATTAAGTTGTCATTCATGTGTGTTACGCACATGGTACCACCATGACGCGAGGCAACCCATGGCTCTCATGCATAGGGTGCGTTGGGTGACCCTCACAAATGCGATGATGTCACTGGAAATGACATGGAACAACCCACAACACGTTCTCTCTCTCTCTCTCATATGACATCTATCTATACCTATACTAATTCTAGACTTCCTAAAAATTCCCACGTAAATTAGATTTTACGAGCCGTTAATCTGGTGGGACCAAGTTATTACGATGCAGATCAATCTAGAGAATCCATGGCAAAAAAAATTCAGACAATCCACGGCAAAAAAAAAACTGTCACAAGGCCAAGAATCCTTTCTCGACCATCAAAATAAAGTAAAAAAATTCACATCTATCTATCTACACATACACGCCCCATATCCTAACTTTATTCCATCTATATACTCCTCCACCATCCCTTCCACCCTATTTTATCTCTCTGCCTCTCTCCTCCGATAGAAAAAAATTCAACCATCCCTTCCCCTCTCCAATCTCTCCCCACGTGAAAAACGAAGCCATCCTTCCACAGTTCCACCGCCCCTTCTTCTCTATTCTTCCCACTTCCACCCATGGAAATTATTCCACCCGCTCCCATGGAAAACAAAGCAATTGTTTTATCAACTTGCGCATGGATGTTGGATTTGATCGTGGAAGCTGAGATTGATCTATCAATTTGCCATTGATTGGACCATGGAACAATGGATATTCAAAGGCTGGAGGAGAAGATAGATGGGATCGTGGTAGTTTGGACGTGTGTGATTTCTATATCAGATCGGACTGGCAATTAGGGAATAACGTCAAGGTAGGATAGAGGTCAATCGCTGGGGAAGAAGATGACCAGGGAGAAGATAGATTGGATCATGGTAGTTTGTACGTGTGTGATTTGAATCGATTACTTCCGAGCCGATCAGCATAGGGAGGAGAAATAAATATATGGTAGAATACTCTCACGTACAGAAGCTAGAAGGCGTAACCCTCCCAGCGACGCGCCACATCGGAACCCGGGTGTGGTGGAAAATGGGCAAGGGCTAAATTTATACATGTCCTATTACAAATTAGAAAAATAGAATTACAAATTTACGGTTACTACATTGCTGAAAAGCTAGGGCTTAGTAGAAGGACCCCGACGAATCCTACTCCTAGCACCAGTCAGGGATAGTCGGTGAATAACTATGCGCGGGTGCTATGGTCGTCCATGTTTCCTTTTTTCTAGTGTGTTTAAACTCCATTTTTTCAATTTAGCCGTTTTCCCATTCTTATTTGATTTTATTTTCTGATTATCAGTTGAACTTTATTTACTTTCTTCGATTCTAACTCAATAACTTGAATATAATTTTCTGTCCATGACGATTTATAAATATGATTTCAACATATCTCAGTTCTTTTTTTTGATATATTACATTTTATTACATTAGTAGTTTTTATACATAATTAAAATATGTGATGAATATTTTCCAAATACGTGATGAACATTTTTAGAATATTCAATAAATATTTTCTGACTACTAGAAGAACATATTTTTTCATACAATAAAAAATCTTGATATAACATTTTAATCATTTTATGATTTTTTAAAATTGGCAATGCAATCTTCTGGAATATATGATACCCATGGTTAAAATATGAGGTGAACATATATTAAATATGAAAGAACATCTTATATGCATGAACATGTACATTTTTTCATTTTTTACAATATATATCTTCAATTTAAAATTTCAATTAATTTTTAAAAGTATTTAAAATAGAAAAAATAATCTAGCAATCTAGTTGAAAACCGTAGGTGGACCCATACAGTTGCTTGAATGCATCGTCTACAGTTAGTTAGGAAGGATTAGGGTGGTCGACGCAGAGGTGGCGGGGTGGGTGTGGAAGAGAGCATGTGTCAAGAGGGGAAAATTTTGAGGTTCTGGTTCCCACATGAAAATACTCAAGAATTTCATCCAACTAGTAGATATGACCAACCCATAAACCCATCCTCTCAGGGTTCACTAAGCATCGTGGCTAGCAAATAGGTTTCCCGTTACAACCATCTTAGATAGGCTTCCATCTTTCCCCCTAACATACTTTGCAGGTTCAGTTGAAAAGTCAATGGAGAAGGCTTCCCCATTACAACCATCTTGGAGAACATGTCTTCACAAGCCACCAAATTTCTTGAAAGTGTGTGCGGGTCCATATAATGGCCACAAGCAACCTTTAGTAACCCAACAAAAAAGTGATGTACCAAATGCACCCGAACATCTTTTAAGTTATCCTCATAATGACCTGGCATTTGAAGGTCACTATGTTTTACATCCAATGTGAGTATGAAATATCGTAGTGCAACCAATAGGGGCTCCCAAATAAGCTAGTGCACATGGAGTGTAGGTCGCTGACAAATAGATATGAATTCGATGATGTTTTTGGAGAGATGATTAGTCTATATTAAAGATGAATCAATTGGCAATGTGGGGCTTCTGCCGCAGTGGAAGTGAGAACGTCAATAGTGACTATGGATGTATCAAGGGAGAAGATAGCATGACCATAAGTACAGTTGATCACTACCATTTTGTCCAAAATACTACAAGGTCTCAAGTGACACATAGGAGTACTAGGGTATGTGGGATCAGTGAGGTCCCATGTCTTTCAATGGTCTATGTTTGTTGAGCATGTCCGGTCCGCATAGTTCCTGAAGATAATAGGTGGGAAGAGCGTGCCTAAGGTAGATTTGATTTAGATGAATGTTGCATACCAACTAGAGCTGGTGGCTATGAATGTAAGAAGGTCACAGAGTCAACCCAACGGGACAATAATGAATTAAAATAACCCATCTAGTAGGTCCTCCTAGCCTTGGGGTCCAAACGTGATGTGGATCACATAGATGGGGGTGTTGGCGCTCATGTTTTTCCATGGTCTAACTCTGTCGAGCATGTCTGGTTTGCACAGTTCTAGAAAATAATAGGTGGGAAGTGTGTGCCTGAGGTACATTAGATTTAGACAAATGTTGCGTACGAACTAGACATGGTGGCTATGAATATAAGAAGGTCAAGGATTCATCGCACGAAGACAATAATTGAGTATGATGACCGATTTAGTAGGTCCTTGCTCCGGGGGACAAAAATGACGTGAGTTCTTTTTCGTTCTTAATACACTAAAACATATTTATGTATGACACATTTTTACATATGTGATGAACACTTTTTGAATACACGAGTTCTTTTGAAATATGGGATAACCATATTTAAAATATGACGTGAAGATATTTTTAATACCGAACAAACATCTTAGATGCACGAATATTTATATATTTTCATTTTTTGCAATATAATTTTTCCATTCGAGTATTTCTGTTTTGAAAATGTGTAAAACAAAAATTCCAAAAATAATAATATGGAAATCCAGTTGAAACCTGTACATTGGCCCATACAGTTGCTTTGGTGAATCGACAACCGGACAGTTAGGAAGGATTAGTATGGTTAGCGGAGAGGTGCAACTGAGTTGGAGGAAGAGAGCATGCATAATGAGAGGAAGAAATTATGGTTCTAGGTCACACTCCTCATTATTTTTGCTATCTACTAGGTATGAAAATAATTGAGAATTTTCATCCAACTAGTAGGCATGGACATAACATAACCCCATCTTCTCTTGGTTCACTAAGAAACGCGTCTGGCCAATATGTTTCTCGTAAAAACGACACCCACTTCTTGAAGCCTCCAGCTTCCACCCGCAAATACTTTGTAGGTTTAGTCGAAAAGCCGATACAGTAGAAGGCTTCCTTATTATAACCAAGTAGGAGAATTTGTCTTTCCATGCCACCAAGTTATTGGAAAGCATGCTGCTACGTCTCGAGCTTGCGTTGGTTTTCCCTGAAGAGGAAGGGATGATGCAGCACAGTAGCGTAAGTATTTCTCTCAGTTTTTGAGAACCAAGGTATCAATCCAGTAGGAGGTCACGCGCAAGTCCCTCATGCCTGCACAACACGATAGCAACTCGCAACCAATGCTTAGGGGTTGTCAATCCCTTCACGGTCACTTACGAGAGTGAGATCTAATAGAGATAGATGCAAAGTAAAAAGTAAAGGCAAAGTAAAAACAAAGCAAATAAATAAAGTGATATAGATTGTGACGAGAATAGACCCGGGGGCCATAGGTTTCACTAGTGGCTTCTCTCAAGAGCATAAGTATTCTACGGTGGGTGAACAAATTACTGTTGAGCAATTGACAGAATTGAGCATAGTTATGAGTATATCTAGGCAATGATCACGTATATAGGCATCACGTCCGTGACAAGAGATCGAAACGATTCTGCATCTAGTACTATTACTCCACTCATCGACCGCTATCCAGCATGCATCTAGAGTATTAAGTTAAAGAGTAACGCCTTAAGCAAGATGACATGATGTAGAGGGATAAATTCATGCAATATGATAAAAAAAACCATCTTGTTATCCTCGATGGCAACAATACAATACGTGCCTTGCAACTCTTTCTGTCACTGAGTAAGGACACCGCAAGATTGAACCCAAAGCCATGCACTTCTCCCATTGCAAGAACTACCAATCTAGTTGGCCAAACCAAACGAATAATTCGAAGAGACTTGCAAAGATAACTCAATCATACATAAAAGAATTCAGAGAAGAATCAAATATTTTCCATAGATAATACTGGATCATAAACCGACAATTGATTGGTCTCAACAAACACACCGCAAAAAGAAGATTACATCAAATAGATCTCCACGAGAGAGGGGGAGAACATTGTATTGAGATCCAAAAAGAGAGAAGAAGCCATCTAGCTACTAGCTATGGACCCGAAGGTCTAAAGTAAACTACTCACACTTCATCGCAGGGGCTATGGTGATGATGTAGAAGCCCTCCATGGTGGATGCCCCCTCCGGCAGAGCTCCAGAACAGGCCCCAAGATGGGATCTCGTGGATATAGAAGGTTGCGGCGGTGGAATTAGGTTTTTTGGCTCCCGTTCTGATCATACGGGGATACATAGGTATATATAGGAGGAAGGAGTACGTCGGTGGAGCTCCGAGGGGCCCACGAGGTAGGGGGGCGCACCCAGGGGGGAGGGCGCGCCCTCCACCCTCGTGACCACCTCGTGGATTTCTTGACGGAGGGTCCAAGTCTCCTGGATCTTATCTGATGAGTAAACCACGTTCCTGAAGGTTTCATTCCGTTTGGACTCCTTTTGATATTCTGTTTCTTCGAAATACTAAAAAAGGCCAAAAACAACAATTCTGGGCTGGGCCTCCGGTTAATAGGTTAGTCCCAAAAATAATATAAAAGTGGAAAATAAAGCCCATTATAGTCCAAAACAGTAGATAAAGTAGCATGGAGCAATCAAAAATTATAGATATGTTGCAGACGAATCAAGCATCCCCAAGCTTAATTCCTACTCGTCCTCGAGTAGGTAAATGATAAAAAAGAATTTTTGATGTGGAGTGATACTTTGGCATAATTTCAATGTAAATCTTCTTAATCATATTATGAATATTCAGATCCGAAAGATTCAAGACAAAAGTTCATATTGACATAAAAATAATAACACTTCAAGCATACTAACAAAGCAATTATGTCTTCTCAAAATAACATGGCCAAAGAAAGTTATCCCTACAAAATCATATAGTCTGGCTATGCTCCATCTTCCCCACACAAAGTATTTAAATCATGCACAACCCCGATGACAAGCCAAGCAGTTGTTTCATAGTTTAACATTTTCAAAACCTTTTCATTCTTCACGCTACATGAGTGTGAGCCATGGATATAGCACTATATGTGGAATAGAACGGTGGCTGTGGAGAAGACAAAAAGAGGGAAGATAGTCTCACATCAACTAGGCGTATCAACGAGCTATGGAGATGCCCATCAATAGATATCAATGTGAGTGAGTAGGGATTGCCATGCAACGGATGCACTAGAGCTATAAGTATATGAAAGCTCAAAAAAAGAAACTAAGTGGGTGTGCATCCAACTTGCTTGCTCACGAAGACCTAGGGCATTTTGAGGAAGCCCATCATTGGAATATACAAGCCAAGTTCTATAATGAAAAGTTCCCACTAGTATATGAAAGTGACAAAATAAGAGACTCTCTATCATGAAGATCATGGTGTTACTTTGAAGCACAAGTGTGGTAAAAGGATAGTAGCATTGTCCCTTCTCTCTTTTTCTCTCATTTTTTTTATTTGGGCCTTTTCTCTCTTTTTATGGCCTCTTTTTTTCGTCCGAAGTCTCATCCCGACTTGTGGGGGAATCATAGACTCCATCATCCTTTCCTCACTTGGGACAATGCTCTAATAATGATGATCATCACACTTTTATTTTTCCTTACAACTCAACAATTACAACTCGATACTTAGAACAAAATATGACTCTATATGAATGCCTCCGGCGGTGTACCGGGATATGCAATGAAACATGAGTGACATGTATGGAAGAATTATGAAAGGTGGCTTTTGCCACAAATAAGATGTCAACTACATGATCATGCTAGCAATATGACAATGATGGAGCGTGTCATAATAAACGGAATGGTGGAAAGTTGCATGGCAATATATCTCGGAATGGCTATGGAAATGCCATGATTGGTAGATATGGTGGCTGGTTTGAGGAAGGTTTATGGTGGGTGTATGATACCGGCGAAAAGTGCGCGGTATTAGACAGGCTAGCAAAGGTGGAAGGATGGGAAAAAGTGCGTATAATCCATGGACTCAACATTAGTCATAAAGAACTCATATACTTATTGCAAAAATCTAGAAGTTATCAAAGCAAAGTATTACGCGCATGCTCCTAGGGGGATAGATTGGTAGGAAAAGACCATCGCTCGTCCCCGACCGCCACTCATAAGGAAGACAATCAATAAATAAATCATGATCCGAGTTCATCACATAACGGTTCACCATACGTGCATGCTACGGGAATCACAAACTTCAACACAAGTATTCCTTAAATTCACAACTACTCAACTAGCATGACTCTAATATTACCACCTTCATATCTCAAAACAATTATCAAGCATCAAACTTATCTTAGTATTCAACGCACTCAAAAGAAAGTTTCACATATCTTGAACACCAAGTGTATTAACGTTAAGCAAATTACCATGCTATTAAAGACTCTCAAAATAATCTAAGTGAAGAATGAGAGATCAAGTTTATTTAAAACAAATCCACCACCATGGTCTAAAAGATCTAAGTGAAGCACTAGAGCAAAAATTATCACGCTCAAAAGATATAAGTGAAGCACTATGAGCAAAACTATCAAGCTCAAAAGATATAAGTGAAGAACATAGAGTATTCTAACAAATTTCAATTCATGTATGGCTCTCTCAAAAGGTGTGTACAGCAAAGATGATTGTGGTAAACTAACAAGCAAAGACACAAATAATACAAGACGCTCCAAGCAAAAACACATATCATGTTGGTGAATAAAAATATAGCTCCAAGTAAATTACCAATGGAAGTGGACGAAAGAGGGGATGCCTTCTGGGGCATCCCCAAGCTTTGACTCTTTGCTGTCCTTGGATTATCTTGGGGGTTACATGGGCATCCCCAAGCTTAGGCTCTTTCCACTCCTTGTTCCATAATCCATCAAAAGAATTCACCCAAAACTTGAAAACTTCACAACACAAAACTCAACAGAAATCTCGTGAGCTCCGTTAGAGAAAGTAAACAAAAGACTACTTCAAGGTACTGTAATGAACTCATTCTTTATTTATATTGGTGTTAAACCTACTGTATTCCAACTTATCTATGGTTTATAAACTAATTTACTAGCCATAGATTCATCAAAATAAGCAAACAACACACGAAAAACAGAATCTGTCAAAAACAGAACAGTCTATAGTAATCTGTAACTAACACAAACTTCTGGAACTCTAAAAAATTCTACCAAAATAGTAAGTCCTGTACAATGTTTTTATTGATCAGCAGCATAAAGAATCAACGCAAAAGCTCTCTTCAGTAAAAAAATGGCAGCTAATCTCGTGAGCGCTAAAGTTTCTGTTTTTCAGCAGAATCAAATCAACTATCATCATAGGTTATCCTATAGGTCCTACTTGGCACAAACACTAATTAAAACATAAAACCACATCCAAACAGAAGGTAGATGGATTATTTATTGCTAAACATAAGAAAAAACAAAAAAACACAAAATAAAATTGGGTTGCCTCCCAACAAGCGCTATCGTTTAACGCCCCTAGCTAGGCATAAAAGCAAGGATAGATCTAGGTATTGCCATCTTTGGTAGGCAATCCATAAGTGGCTCTCATGATAGATTCATATGGTAATCTTATTTTTCTTTGTAGGGAAGTGTTCCATACCCTTCTTTAAGGGAAATTGGAATCTAATATTCCCTTCTTTCATATCAATAATTGCACCAATCGTTCTAAGGAAAGGTCTACCAAGAATAATAGGACATGAATGATTGCAATCTATATCAAGAACGATAAAATCTACGGGCACATAATTCCTATTTGAAACAATAAGAACATCACTAATTCTTCCCATAGGATTTTTAATAGTTGAATCCACAATATGCAAGTTTAGAGAGCAATCATCAAAATCACGGAAATCTAGCAAATCACATAAAGTTTTGGGAATAGTAGAGACACTAGCACCCAAATCACACAAAGCATGGAACTCAAAGTCTTTAATTTTAATTTTGATAGTAGGTTCCCACTCATCATAGAGTTTTCTAGGGATAGAAACTTTCAACTCAAGTTTTTCTTCATAAGATTGCATCAAGGCATCAACAATGTGTTCGGTAAAGGCCTTATTTTGACTATAAGCATGAGGAGATTCTAGCACGGATTGCAACAAGGAAATTCAACCAATCAAAGAACAATTTTCATAAGTAAATTCCTTGAGATCCAAAATAGTGGGTTTAGCGACATCACGGTTTCTATTTATTTCAATCCCACTTTCATCAATTTCATCATCAAGATTTAGAAACCCCGAATTCTTAGAATGCCTTCTAGGTAAAGGAAGATAATCTTCAGATTCATCAAGATTCATATTGCAAAACAAAGATTTGATAGGTGACACATCAATAACTTTTAGATCTTCATCTTGATTTTCATAGGAATTCGGTTTAGCGGCCATCTTATTGACTAAGGTAGCTTGCATATCTGAAATTTCAGCTGTCATCTTTTCAGGATGAGCAATTTGGGCCCTTATACCATCAAATTCTTTAGACATATCATCAAGTTCTTTATTCATCAAGATCATAAAACTTTTTTGTTCCTTAAGTTTGTTTCTAAAGAAATTATTGTGTTCAAATTGCAAAACCATAAACTTTCTAACATTTCTTTCGATCTCCTCTAGCCTTTTAAGGTGAAGGTCACCAAATCTATGTAAAGCCATCGCAAGAAATAGGCAAACTAACACACGAGCAAACAAAAGGACGAGGAAAAGGCAACAGAAAGAGAGGAGTATATTATGAAAGAGAGGGCGAATAAAACGGCAAGGGTGAAGAGGGGGAGAGGAAAACGAGAGACAAATGGCAAATAATGTAATGCGAGAGATAGGGATTGCGATGGGTACTTGGTATGTTGACTTTTGCGTAAGCCTCCCCAGCAACGGCGCTAGAAATCCTTCTTGCTATGTCTCGAGCTTGCGTTTGTTTTCCCCGAAGAGGAAGGGATGATGTAGCACAGTAACGTAAGTATTTCTCTCAGTTTTTGAGAACCAAGGTATCAATCCAGTAGGAGGTCACGCGCAAGTCCCTCGTACCTGCACAACACGATAGCAACTCGCAACCAACGCTTAGGGATTGTCAATCCCTTCACGGTCACTTACGAGAGTGAGATCTGATAGAGATAATATTTTTGGTATTTCTGATAGATAGATGCAAAGTAAAAAGTAAAGGCAAAGTAAAAACAAAGCAAATAAATAAAGTGATATAGATCGATATGATGAGAATAGACCCGGGGGCCATAGGTTTCACTAGTGGCTTCTCTCAAGAGCATAAGTATTCTACGGTGGGTGAACAAATTACTGTTGAGCAATTGACATAATTGAGCATAGTTATGAGTATATCTAGGCAATGATCACGTATATAGGCATCACGTCCGTGACAAGTAGATCGAAACGATTCTGCGTCTACTACTATTACTCCACTCGTCGACCGCTATCCAGCATGCATCTAGAGTATTAAGTTAAAAACAGAGTAACGCCTTAAGCAAGATGACATGATGTAGAGGGATAAATTCAGCCAATATGATAAAAATCCCATCTTGTTATCCTCGATGGCAACAATACAATACGTGCCTTGCAACTCTTTCTGTCACTGAGTAAGGACACCGCAAGATTGAACCCAAAGCCATGCATTTCTCCCATTGCAAGAACTACCAATCTAGTTGGCCAAACCAAATGGATAATTTGAAGAGACTTGCAAAGATAACTCAATCATACATAAAAGAATTCAGAGAAGAATCAAATATTTTCCATAGATAATACTGGATCATAAACCCACAATTCATCGGTCTCAACAAACACACCGCAAAAAGAAGATTACATCAAATAGATCTCCACGAGAGAGGGGGAGAACATTGTATTAAGATCCAAAAAGAGAGAAGAAGCCATCTAGCTACTAGCTATGGACCCAAAGGTCTGAAGTAAACTACTCACACTTCATCGGAGGGGCTATGGTGATGATGTAGAAGCCCTCCGTGGTGGATGCCCCCTCCAGCGAAGCTCTGGAACAGGCCCCCAGATGGGATCTCGTGGATATAGAATGTTGCGGCGGTGGAATTAAGTTTTTTGGCTCTCATTCTGATCATACGGGGATACGTAGGTATATATAGGAGGAAGGAGCACATGGGTGGAGCTCCGAGGGGCCCACAAGGTAGGGGGCGCGCCCAGGGGGGAGGGCGCGCCCTCCACCCTCGTGACCGCCTCGTGGCTTCTTTGATGGAGGGCTCATGTCTCCTGGATCTTATCTGATGAGTAAATCACGTTCCCGAAGGTTTCATTCCGTTTGGACTCCGTTTGATTTTCTATTTCTTCGAAATACTGAAAAAGGCAAAAAACAGCAATTCAGGGCTGGGCCTCCGGTTAATAGTTTAGTCCCGAAAATAATATAAAAGTGGAAAATAAAGCCCATTATAGTCCACAGTAGATAAAATAGCATGGAGCAATACAAAATTATAGATACGTTGGAGACGTATCACATGCACGGGTACATATAATCGCAGCAACCAACTTCTAGAACCTGAACAAGAAACTAGTGTGCCAAATCCATGCCATTCCTTCTAGTCAACCATCTCCTAAATCAAATATTTATTCAGAAAGTCATAGTGCAACCAAGAGGGGTCACAAATCGCCAAGCTTACAGCCGGTCCCGGCCGTTGAATAATACTTATGAATCGGTTGATGCTTTTGGATATATGAAGGTTCCACAATAGTGCTGAATAAATTGCCAAGATGGATATGTAGCTGTAGCAAGAGTGAGCATGTTCATTGAGAGAAGGGATCTTCCGGGAGAACATATCATGGCTATCAATATATTTGACAACTACTCATTTGTCCAAAATACTTGGAGGGCTCAAGAGACACAATGGAGTACTAGGGTGTGTGGGATCAATGAGCGCCTTTGTCTTTCCATTGTTCAAGTCTTCTGAGCTAGTTTGGTCGTCAAAGTTTGTAGAAATAATAGGATTAAAGTGCATGCCTAAGGTAGAATTAACTTACATAGTTGCGGCATACAAACTAGGGTTGCTAGCGATGAATTCAAGAAGGTCAAAGATGGAACTATGGAACTATGACATAGAACTGCCTAGCCTATGGGTGCGAACATGATGGAGAGCACAAAGATGGGGATGTTGGAGCTCCATTCGATGTATTGCATGGTACCAACTTAAAATTCTCCATTAGGGAATACCAACTTAAGGTTAACAATTATAGCAATAGCCTCTAGCTAAATATATAACATAAACTGCTATCACTATTTTCATTCAGATTGTAATTCTACAACCAATCATAATAATAGTAACATAGTAAAAATGTTTGGAAAACAATAAACATAATACACAATTCAGTAAGGAGTGAATTATTTCCAAGCATGTATGTGAAGCTTAAGAAAAATGGAGCACCTTGAAATTCATCAACATTTGAAATAAAATAATGCAATTGCTGCATTTTCTTTCCTTGGGAGACGCATGAAAGTGATATTGAAATTTTGAGATTGTTTTACATTGATATTTGTAAACCGTTGAAATTTTGTGTATTCTGTTATATAGTACAAGAAACTCAAAGACGAACAACTCTTTAACTAATTTTTCGTTGAAGTGGTTATTCGTCATAGCTCCGTCAGTTATAATAAGCGAGGGTATAGTGGAGGAGACCGCCACTACATTCTGTGATGCTAATCATTGTGGAAGTGGTTATTGCAGACAGTTGGTTGCTTCACTCCCTCACTATTCATCGTGTTGGCTCCCGGTCTAGGCAGAATCAGGAATCTTGGCCTTTGATGGCACATGATTTTGACACAACAAGGTTCCAGACCTATGGCTCCAGACATGGATGGAAGTAAGAGTGCCTCAAAGCATAATCTAGTGCTCAACCATGGGCAGAGTTAGCATAGTTAGCATGGATATGGAGAGGTTCGGGGTGGAGCGTGTCTGACGAGAGAGACAGAGAGAGAGAGAGAGAGAGAGAGAGAGAGAGAGCTTTAGCAAGTTCTCTCGCTATCTCTCTAGGTCTTTGAGGTGAACAATGTCTAGTGCGAAGAACTTTTACTTATCCTGCAAATTTTAGAAAACTAGCTAATTCCCCGCACGTTGCTGCGGGAATTCATTAGCAATGTATAGGGTCAACGTTCATACAGTGAAGAATAGCTTGACTCACAATATTGTTGGTGAAAGATAATTCATTATGTTTGCACGAATACTTGGTAGTATAATTGTTAAGACATGTTAGAAAGTTAGACCAGATCCATTCTTTTCCAGAACTGATTTCGATAATGATGTGCTATTATGATCGATGCTCTAAGTAAAACCGATGGAAATGTGTTATTCCGTTTCTAATGCCAGCAGTTACACCTGGATAATCGTACGGTTGTGGTTGCTTCATAGTATTCTCAACGTTGCAATTTCATCAGTGTATTTAAGTTTCACGATTCAGTGGAATTATTTTTGTTGCGGGGCAAATTAGGTGGTATGCCGGGGTAAAGTCTAATGCAGTTTATTGATTAGGGTAGAAACACATGCAAAGAAAGAGAGAAAAAATGTGCACTAAAAAAAACTGAAGTAGGTATTTGTCAGTTCTTTCATCCCACTATTATCAGCCATTTGCACCCTAGTGCAGAAACTTGTTTGTAGAGGAAAGGGTGTTCAGAGTTCTGAGAATTGTGGTCACGTGGATTACTTTCAATCATGTATTAGACAGATTCAAACTCTGCAAAACCGTCCTACAGTTTTTGACAGAGGGAGTAGTAAACAGCAATAGCCAACTCAATTATATTCTAGGAAGGCAGTACTAATTCATATTATCTAAGAAATTTGTTAGGTAATTGAGGCATTTCTTCAAGCATATAGCATGCCTAGAAAGATTTGGATACAATAAACTGCAAAAACATCTTTTATTTAGTTATTACAAATGTAGTGCAACATAACACATGAGAATTTCTTTATTTGACAACAAAGAAATCATAAGCACGTATGAAGAAATCCCACTCTAATTAACTAAGAAAGTTGCACTCTTAGGTGAGCAAGAAAATAGTATGATATCTTTAACGAAGGGATACTCATATTTGCCATGAATTTTATGTGGAAGAGAGGGGCATGTCAGTAATAAGAGAAGTACCAGAGATGGGGACAAAGGCAGTACTGTCATGCGTTCTTAGGTCACGCACCCTGCTTGCAACATTGGGTGAAGAAGCAGAGGTAGTTAAGCCAAAACAATTGCAGATATTGCATAGATCAGGAAACACGAATGAACTGATAAACACCACACACGCATCCATCAGGCCAGGGATCAACACCACGCATGCATTCATCAGGCCCTGGATCAACACCACGCATGCATCCATCATATCCGCAGGGACAGCCTGATGAAGTACAGTTTCCAAAGGATCGAGCGTTTTCTCTTTTTGACCTATCTGCATGTAGCATGCATATGGAATATAATGTCACAAAAAAGCATAATAAGTTTTCTGCCCTACACATAGATCCGTATTGGTGGAGAAGAAACATCCCAGATACCATGGAGGGGGGATGAGAAAGGGGGGCAATATCCATGGGTTTCATCCTGCAGCAGCAACATAGATGAATACATGATGATTGGGGGCGTTGATTTCTTTGGGCGAGAACGATGCCATGGATCTGACGCGAGCGCCATCGCTGGAAGGACATCAAGAGTTTCAGCATGCCTACAATTAGAATTAGGAGGAGGTGACACCCAATCGCAGGAACCATGGCCGGAGGCAGTGATCTAGTGCGGCAGGAGGCGTGGGATCGACGTGGAGGGGAGGTGAACATATATACACATGGATGGGTCGAGAATCGAAGGGGAAAATATGCCCTGAAATTGATGAACATGAATGTTGTGGTGTCTCACCCGTTTCATGCATGGGCATTTGTGTCTGGGAGAGCATACGACGTGGAGGCGGAAGGGATAGCGGCAGCGATAAGGTGGTAGCAGGAAGGTCAACCGGTAAGCCAGTAAATGCGTACCTGTGGCTGGGGAGCATCGGGCATGGCGTCGGTGAGCCGATAGAGAGAGAGAGAGACAGCGTCAGCCATGATGGAGACTGGCCGGGAGAGAGTACCGGTAGCGACGGAGAGACTATCCAAGGAATAGCATAGTGCCGGTGGATGGTCGCTGGACTGGCCGGGGTGCATTGGTCGCTGCGGCGGTGGCACCGGCGGGCTGGTGGAGCACTGGCAGGCGATGATGTAGAGTAGATTAAGATGCCGTGCGGGAGATGGACACGGCCTATTGATTCTTTCCTCATGGGCTCCCACCAATAATGAGAACACAACCCACGTAATGTACAGCCCATTTAAGCTATAACTACCACTTGCTCGGAGAGATAATCAGAGGAATATGAATGGTATTTTCTAAACAAAAAAAGGAATATGAAGGATATTTGCAATTGATGATGTGGCTAGACTGCTGAGGTGGAGTGAGATGAATGGATGCATGTTGATTGATGATGTGGATAGGTTGCATGTCAAGAGAAATACGATAGTGGGGATGAACTATTTAGGTATTATAGATAAGTTGTGAATAATCTACAGCTCCCAATGAACCTTACTCCAAGCGCCAGGCATGGGATAGTTGGTGAATTGCCTAACTGGGACTGCTATGGTTGTACTTTTTTGTTTTTTTCCAAGTGTGTTTCAATTGTTTTTTGTTTCTTCTAGCTTAGCCTTTCCTTGTTTTCCTGTTTGTTTTATTTTTCATTTATTAGTTGTTTTTCTTTCTTCTATTTTTTACTCTGTGCCATGAATATAATTGTTTATCCATCAATATTTTACAAATACGAATTGAAACATATTTTTATATCTTTTGTATACATGAAATTTAATACAATAATTTTTGTTAACGTAATTCAAATATGTGAGAAACATTTTCCAAATACGTGATTAACATTTTTTGAATACTCGATGAACATATATTTTCCTTTTAATACACTCAAACACATTTATACATGCCAAATTTTAAATATGTCATGAACACTTTTGAAATACGGAATGAATTCTTTTGGAATATATGATGACCATAATCGGAATATGAGTTCGTCATAGTTTCAATATAGATGGACGTCATATACCCGAGAACATGTACCTTCTTTCATTTCTGCAATATAGTTTCTCCATTAGATTTTTTTACAAAGGTAGAATGAAAAATTCGAGAAAAAAAATCCCGATGAAAACCCGACACGGGACCATATAGTTGCTTGGATGTATCCTCTACCAGTTAGCTAGGGAGGAATAGTCTGGTTAGAGTACAGGTGGAGGCGAGAGTTCGGGAAGAGAACATGCGCCATTTGAGCAATAAATTAAGGTTCTCACACACGGTCCTCATTTTGGTCACTATCTACTGGGTATGGAAATACTCAAGAATTTTAAACCCCTTCAGCTTTGAGTTCACTGAGCATGTGGGTGTTGTTATCAAAACACGTGAACTGTTAGCGGGTATTCTCAAATACCTCAAAAGGCCTATAAAATGCTAGCCTAGACAATTAAAGGCATTTCAGAAAATGTAGGAGATACTTACGAAGGAAAAGACCTATCAAGGACATTTTCAAAAATGCATCAGAAAACACATAATGGAGGCATCTTCAGAACGCATGCAAACATAATTTATTGCATTATAGAGAATGATTCCAAATGTCAAATGTGGCATTTCTCAGGCCGCCTCCAAAATATTTTTGTGGCTCTTTCCAAGTTGCCTTCAAAACATTTTTGAGGAATTTTTGGACCATCTATATAATTATGGAGAGGGAGAAATGCCAAAAGCTATCAATTAGTTTACTGATTTAAGATAAGATCAAGTACACTAGATAAAATGTAGGGACGCTCTATATATAAATGCCAAATGCCTTTGCATATTGATTACCAATGTATATAAATATAACTTACTCCCTGTCTGCAATTTTCTAACATGAACAGAAGGCTCACCATATATAGAAGGTCACAACAAACAAGCTCAAATTTCAACAGGTTGCCACACTCTATGATGCCATAGTAAAATGATTTTTCACATAGACCATCTAGAAAAACCAAAAAGAGGAAGTACAATGAAGTACAATAATTAAGGGGCATCACCTCAAACACCTTATGTACACTATGGTGTCGGATCAGCAGCAACCAGACATGGGTATGCCTGGCGTGGGGAGGATGACCTCTAATTTGTGCATGGCCTAGTCCACCTTGGTCCTACTCCTCCTACGCTCCGGCTCAGATCTCCCCTCTACTTCATTACTCCCACTACAATCCCACCTCCAAGACCGGGGAAAATAGAAGAAGAGGCATGGTGTTGGATGTTGGTGGGGGTCGCGGCGGTCACTATGGCCGTGAAGGTTCCGGCATAGCACTCCGGTGGCATAGGAGGCTCCTATGGCAACAAGTCGCCCGATGATGTGCAGCGGCGATGAGCGGGATGGGGATTATTTTGTTGTGTTTTTCATTTTACCATTTTTTTAATCATTAATCCTTAAGTTGTCATTCGTGTGTGTTACGCACATGGTACCACCATGACGCGAGGCAACCAATGGCTCTCGTGCATAGGGTGCGTTGGGTGACCCTCACAAATGCAACGACATCACTGGAAATGTCATGGAACAACCCACAACACGTTCTCTCTCTCTCTCTCATATGACATGAATATAACTTTTGTAAACGAAGACCTTTCAAATATGAGTTGAACTTTTTTCTTTTTTACTCATAAAATTTTATTACATCAATATTTCTCACATTTTCAAATATGTCATGAACATTTTCCAAGTACGTGATAAACATTTTTTTGAATATGCAAAGGATAATTTATTCAATACTGGATGAACATATTTTATTTGTTCTTATTACACTAAAACCTACTTATGCATGATACAGTTTCACATATG
This sequence comes from Triticum timopheevii, assembly GCA_963921465.1. Classification (NCBI taxonomy): domain Eukaryota; kingdom Viridiplantae; phylum Streptophyta; class Magnoliopsida; order Poales; family Poaceae; genus Triticum; species Triticum timopheevii. Next base: position 19,824,168 of record OY997274.1, read on the forward strand.
TGAAGAACACCTTCTGAATATGTGATTTCTTTTAAAATATGTGATGGCCATATTTAAAATATGAGGTGAACATATTTTTAATATTGAACAAACATCTTAGATGCATGAATATTTATATAATTTTTCCATTTTTTGCAATATAATTTTTCCTTTCGAGTATGTATGTTTTGAAAATATGTAAAATAAAAAATTCCAAAAAATGAAAATCCAGTTGAAAGCCAGACATTGCCCCATATAGTTGCTTTCGTGAATCGACAACCAGATAGTTAGGAATGATTCGTATGGTTAGCAGAGAGGTGCAACTGACTGGGAGGAAGAGAGCATGCACCACCGAGAAGAAGAAGTTATGGCTCTGGGTCACACTCCTTATTTTTGTTCCTATCTACTAGGTATGAAAATAACTGAGAATTTTCGTCGAACTAGCAGGCACGGACATAGCATAACCCCATCTTCTCTTGGTTCACTATGAAACGCATCTGGCCAACATGTTTCCATTCAAAGAACGATGCCCACTTCTTCAAGCCTCCAGCTTCAACCCGCAAATACTTTGTAGGTTTAGTCGAAAAGTCGATATAGTAGAAGGCTTACTTATTATAATCAAGTAGGAGAAGTGTGTATTTCCATTCCACCAAGTTGTTGGAAAGCGTGTACGGGTACATATAATCTCTGAAACCAACTCTTAGTACCTCAATAAGAAACTGGTGTGCAAAATGCACGTCTCACATTTTTTCTTGTATCCTCATAATGACCCAGCCTTTCAAGGCCACCATCTCCTTGATCAAATTTTATTTCAGAAAGTCATAGTCCAACAAAGAGGGGTCGCAAAGCACCAAGCGTACAGGCAGTGCCGGCCGCTGACAAATACATATGAATCCTTTGAACCTTTTTGGTATATAAATGTTCTACAGTTGAGCTGAATAAATTGCCAAGATGGATATGCAGTTGTAGCGAGAGTGAGCATGTTCATTAGGACAAGGGACCTTCCAAGGGAGAACATATCATGGATATGAATATACTTGATAATTACAGGTTTGTCCAAAATACTTGGATGGCTGAAGCGACTTGATGGAGTACTAGGGTGTGTGGGATCAATGAGCTCCTGTGTTTTTCCATTGTTCAATTCTTCTGAGCTAGTTTGGTCACCAAAGTTTGTAGAAATAATAGGAGGGAAGTGCACGCCTAAGGTATATTTAACCTATACAAGTGATGCATACCAACTAGGGTTGGTAGCAATGAATTCCAGAAGTTCACTGGTGGAACTATGATGGTGTAAAATATACCATGACATAGAGCTGCCTATCCAAGGGGTGCGAACATGATGCAGAGCATGGAGATGGGGATGTTGGAGCCCCAGTCTATGTATTGCATGGTACCAACTTCAAATTCTCCATTAGGGATCATCAACTTAAGGATACCAATTAACATAAACTGCTATCACTATTTTCATTCACATAGTACTACTACAATCAGTAATAACTAGAGTAACATAGTAAAAATGTTTGTAAAACAATAGGCATAATATACAATTGAGTAAGGAATAAATTATTTCCAAGCATATATGCATGAACCTCAAGAAAAATGGACCACATTGAATTTCATCAACATTTGAAATAAAATAAGGCAAGGGCTGCATTTTACTTCCTTGGGATATGCATGAAATTTTGAGATTGAAATTTTGAGATTGTTTTACATCGATATTTGTAAACCCTTGAAACTTTCTGTATTATATAGCATAAAAAACTTATAGACGAACGATTTTTAACTAAATTTTCCATGGAAAAAAGAGTAAAAACGACAAGTTCTTCATCATATCTTCGTCGGTTATAACAAGCGAGGGTATAGTTGTCGACACCGCAACTACATGCTGCGATGCAAACCATAGTGGAAGTGGTTATTGGAGACAACTGGTTGCTTCTCTCCCTCACTATGCATAGTGTTTGCTCCTAGTCTAGGCAGAATGAGGAATCTTGGCCTTCGGTGCCTCAAGACTTGGACACAAAAAGAATCCAGACCTATGACTCCACACGTGGATGGAAGTAGGAGTACTGGCCTTAAGTTGCTGCCAAGCATGATCTACTGCTCAACCATGGGCGGATTTAGCATAGTTAGAATGGATATGGAGAGGATGTGGTGGAGCATGTGTGACGAGAGAGCGAAAGTAAGAGAGAGAAAGAGATAGAGAGAGCTTTATCACGTTCTCTCTCTAAATCTCTATGTTTTGCAGTGAACAATGTCTAGTGCCAAGAACTCATACATATCCTGCAAATTATAGAAATAATTTTATAAATTTTCAAGTACTACCTTGTGAATAATCTAGGGCTCAGTAGAAGGATCCCAATGAATCCTACTTCAAGCACTAGGCAGGGGATAGTCGGCGGATTACCTAAGTGGGACTACTATGGCCATACTTTTTCTTTTTTCCTTGTGTCTTTCAACATTTTTTTGTTTCTTCTAGTTTAGCCTTTCCTTTTTCCTATTTGTCTTCTTTTGTGTTTATTAGTTGATTTTCTTTCTTCTATTTCTTTACTCCGTGGCATGCATATAATTATTTATCCATCAATATTTTACAAATAAGAGTTGAAATTTTTTTTATTTCTTTTTAATACATGGAACTGAATACAATAATTTTTTTATACTTAATTCAAATATGTGAGAAACATTTTCCAAATACGTGATTAACATTTTTTGAGTATAGAATGAATACTTTTCTAAATACTCGATGAACATATGTTTTCTATTTAATACACTCATAAATATTTATACATCAAACATTTTAAATATGTCATGAACACTTTCTAAATACGCAATGAAATCTTTTGGAATATATGATGACTATATTTCATATATGAGGTGATCATATTTTCAATACATATGGAAATATTATACATGCGAACATGTACCTTTTTCATTTCTGCAATATAGTTTCTCCATTTCAAACTTTTTTTTACATATGTAGAATGAAAAATTCCAGAAAAAAAAGAGAATCCTGATGAAATCCCGACACAGGCCCATATGGTTGCTTGGATGCATCCTCTACCATTTAGTGAGGGAGGATTAGTGCGGTTATCGAGGGGAAGGAAGATAACATGCGCCATTTGAGGAAGAAATTAAGGTTCTCGCTCATGGTCCTCATTTTGGTCACTATCTGCTAGGTTTGAGAAAACTCAAGAATTTTAAATCCCTTCAGCTCTGAGTTCACTGAGCATGATGTCTAGCCAATATGTTTCTCTCCAAAGAATAACACCCACTTATTCAAGCCTCCATCTTCCACCCAGATATTCTTTGTTGGTTTAGTTAAAAAATCTATGTAGAAGGCTTCCCCATTGCAAGGAAGTAGGAGCAGCATGTCTTCACCAGACACCAAATTACCGAAAAGGGTGTACAAGTCGATATAACCGCTGCAAGCAACTCTTAGTGCCTCAACAATAAACTGATGTGCCAAATGCACAACGTCCATATTTGGATGTATCCTTGTACGGACCAATCTTTTGAAGGCCACCATCTCTTGGTCAAATGTGACTTTAGAAAATTGTAGTGCAACCAAGCTATTCCAACAATTGCCTCTCTGTGGGGCGTACAACTTCCTTGTGTTTCCAGTCATGGGGAACCATATAATCCAAACCAAATATAGGACACGCCCATGGCGGCGGCCAGCCACATATTTGTGTTTATAGTGACCACGAGGGAGAAATTTTGTAATGGGGATGAAGGGGTCATTGCAGAACCAACTATGGAGAAGGCCGAGCATATGTGGCATATTGTGGATGGCTCGATAGAGGTCGTGAAATCCATTGTCAGAGAGGAGGCGGCAACACAGCTTGCAAATGAGGAATGCATGGATAAAATTCTCATGCTCATCGGGCGGGGGGGGGGGGGGGGGGGGGGATGAGGACTGTATCTATGATTTCTTCCACGTCCTTGCTATACCGACAACATGCGGGTGTAGGCATCAAAACACGTAAATTGTTAGCGGGTATTCTCAAATGCCTCAGAAGGCCTATAAAATGCTAGCCTAGACAATTAAAGGCATTTCAGACAATGTTGGAGACACTTAGGAAGGAAAAGACCGGTCAAGGCCCTTGTCTAAAATGCCTCAGAAAAGTTATAATCGGGGCATCTTCAGAATGCCTACAAGTATAATTTGTGGCATTATAAAGACTGACTCCAAAGGTTAAAAGTTGCCTTTCTCAGGCTGCCTCCAAAAAAATTTTGTGGCGCTTTTCAAATTTCCTTCAAAACATTTTTATGAAATTTTTGAACAATCTATATAATAATACACAAGGAGAAATGCCAAAAGTTACAAATTAGTTTACTGATTTGATATAAGATCAAGTACACTACATAACATGTAGGGATGTTCTAGATATAAATGCCAAATTCCCCTGCATATTGATTACCAATGTATAAATATAGCTAACTCCTTGTGTAAATTTGACTAACATGAATAGAAGGCTCACCATACATAGAAGGCCACAACAAACATGCTTAAATTTTAACAGGTTGCCACACTCCATGATGTCATAGTAAAATGATTATTCACACAGACCATCTAGCACAAACAAAAAGAGGAAGAAGAATGAACTACAATAATTAAGGGACATTACCTCAAACACCTTGTGTGCACTATGGCATCAAACCGGCAGCAACCAGACATGGGTATGCTTGGCATGGGGAGGATGACCCCTAATTTTTGTGTGGGCTGGTCCACCTTGCTCCTCCTCCACCTCCTCCTCCGCTCAGGCTGCCAGACCTCCCCTCTACTTCACTACGCCCACTACAATCCCACCTCCAAGTCCGGGGATGAGAGAAGAAGAGGCATGGTGAGCGATGGTAGTGGAAATCGCGGAGGACACTACGGCAGAGGAGGTTTTGGCATAGGACTCCGGTGGCACCGGAGGCTCTGGCGGCAACAAGTTGTCCGACGATGAGCAGCAGCGATGGGCAGGATGGGGATTATTTTTTTTGTGTTTTTTGTTTTACAATTTTTTGTTAATCATCAATCCTTGAGTTTTTATACATGTGTGTTACGCATATGGAACCACCATGAGACAAGGCAATTCATGGCTCTCGTGCATAGGGTGCATTGGGTGGCCCTCACAAATGTGAGGACGTCGCTGAAAATGCCATGGAACAACCCCCAGCAAACTCTCTCTCTCTCTCTCATATGACATAAATTAATCAAGAATTAAAGGTGTTGGTTCGAGCCTTTTAGGTGCAGGATAAAGGTAAGCAATAGGCTTGTTGTGTTATGGACTTGATCCTTAGATTATGTCATGAGGCATGTCAACCTTTCGTATAATATGAGTATATATGTAGGGATACTATCAAAAAATATGGATATAATTGAATACGATTACATAGTACACATGCTATATCCATTGATGTATTTGGAAGGTACACTCAACACCCATGATTTTTCTCAACATATATCCCTGCAAATAGCAGAGTTACTTTTTGAGACCTTCTGAACTGATTGCACCCTTCACATACTGGAGAAGATTTTTTTACAACTAATTAAAAATATGCATACCACTTTAAGTTTTGTGCTCTCTAATTACTAGTATGTTTCAGTTTTGATTTGTGGACACTCCTAAATATATAAGCACAAGTCAGTTCACACTTTTGCAACTTACCATGTATTTCCATGAAACATAGTAATATAGATACCTTGGGGAAACATGTCTAGGCACTGCACTTTCCAATTGAACACAAAACTCTATCGATTAACTATGGGTTTTACTTGTGTCATGCGTATGGGACACGTACACCATCAGGGTCTCTGACAAAATGGATCATGTTATTCTCAATATCCCATTAAATATTTAAATGTAGACATTGATTTTGTATCCAACTGCCTAAATAAGTTGTGTGGTTGTGGAACAATATAATGCATTTAGGAAATTGTGTGCTATGATTCTAGAATATAACAAATATATATATTGTGGTCCATTAAGCACACTTCACAACTAATAAACAACTACAAGTCGTCCACCCTATACCACGCGAAAATACTGGTGAAAGAATCAAGACCATGGGGCCCACACCCTGTCCACGAGGGTGGGGGGCGCGCCCAGCCCCCCTAGGAGCACCCCCCTGTCTCGTGGGCCCCCTAAGACTCCACCGACCTCAACTCCAACTCCATATATTCCATCTCGCGGAGAAAAAACTCAAAGAGAAAGTTTCATCGCGTTTTACGATACAGAGCCGCCGACAAGCCCTAATCTCTCTCGGGAGGGCTGATCTGGAGTCCGTTCGGGGCTCCGGAGAGGGGGATTCGTCGCCGTTGTCATCATCAACCATCCTCCATCACCAATTTCATGATGCTCACCGCCGTGCGTGAGTAATTCCATCGTAGGCTTGCTGGACGGTGATGCTTGGATGAGATTTACCATGTAATCAAGTTAGTTTTGTTAGGGTTTGATCCCTAGTATCCACTATGTTCTGAGATTGATGTTGCTATGACTTTGCTATGCTTAATGCTTGTCACTAGGGCCCGAGTGCCATGATTTCAGATCTGAACCTATTATGTTTTCATGAATATATGCGTGTTCTTGATCCCATCTTGCAAGTATATAGTCACCTATTATGTGTTATGATCCGACAACCCCGAAGTGACAATAATCGGGATACTTCTCGGTGATGACCGTAGTTTGAGGAGTTCATGTATTCACTATGTGCTAATTCTTTGTTCCGGTTCTCTATTAAAAGGAGGCCTTAATATCCCTTAGTTTCCGCTAGGACCCTGCTGCCACTGGAGGGTAGGACAAAAGATGTCATGCAAGTTCTTTTCCATAAGCACGTATGACTATATTCGGAATACATGCCTACATTACATTGATGAACTGGAGCTAGTTCTGTGTCACCCTATGTTATAGCTATTACATGAGGAATCGCATTCGACATAATTATCCATCACTGATCCAATGCCTACGAGCCTTTCACATCTTGTGCTTCGCTTATTTACTCTTCCGTTGGTATTGTTACAATCACTACAAAACCCAAAAATATTACTTTTGCCATCGTTACCTTTATTATCATACTACTTTGCTACTAAATACTTTGCTGCAGATACTAAGTTATCCAGGTGTGGTTGAATTGACAACTCAACTGCTAATACTCAAGAATATTCTTTGGCTCCCCTTGTCTCGAATCAATAAATTTGGGTTGAATACTTTAACCTCCAAAGCTATTCCAATCCCTTACACTAGTGGGTTATCAGTCACCGCCCCTCCTCCATCCACCTCCTCCTCCATCCTCTAATTTAGTTTGTAGTTTACTAAATTAGTTTATAGTTTCTACTATATAGTTTCTAGTTTATTGAATTAGTTGAAAAGATAGTTGGTACAAAAATGTATTGGACACTAGTTGGTAGAAATTATTACATGTGGCCGATGTTTGCAGGGAACACCTTTGAGTGGCCTATGTTTTGCCTGAATGATGATTAGTTTCCATTCTGGCAAATTTTAGGCACGGGAGATGTCCTATTTAAGCAAAGTTAATGCTAGAATTTTTCATGGATTCCAGCATGACATGTGCTATAATGTAGGAAATATCGAGTGCCCGTGATTTGCTGGAACATGAACTAAACGACATCCTGACAAACCATAGGCCATTTTTTATGTCATTACCTCATATATGTAATGGGTTGACTATTATTCTGACGGGGCTCCTTTTGTGTGACTTTCAGTCTGTTCTTGAACGAAGGATGCCAACTGTTGTCGTGGGGGTCATTTCCTCTCCTTCTCGTGATATACCTTGGTAATGTATGAGAGAATGAGGGGAGACGGTCAAATTATCTGTAAGGGAATGTTCACCATATACAGTCGAAATATTAGAGTGGAAGAATCCCGACTATTGTCGTGGGGGTCACTTCTCCTTCGTTCTCGTGTGCTAGACATTTTGGTGTAACGCACTCGGGAAAGAAGGGAGGAGAGACCATCATCGATGGTCGAATATAACAGAGAGGGCGTACCCACCATATACACCACGTGAGATGAGAGTTTTCAATGAGGACTCGACATCCGGAAAGTCAGCCCATGCTGAATAGTGATCTGTCTGTTAAGTTCCTGGTAATTGCCATCGATTTTGAATCTTTGGATTATGAACATAGAAAATGTCTGACGATGATAGGATCCCTGAGTGTGATTACTATGGCAACGATTGGGGTATGTGCGACAGGCCTCACCTAGAAAATGATAGGTTCTTCACCATCAAGCTGGATGAGACCTTCAAAGTTTTTACGGTACGTAACAATGACAAGTATTTTTTCGTAATTAAGCATGACTTGGACTTCTTTGCTTCAACATATAATTTCCATTTTTTACAATTAAGTAGTGAATCCCCTGCCATGCAAGACGGTATGTGTTGGAGAAGCCCAGTTTCAAAGATAGTGAGAATATGGAGACGAAGATAGCTCACCTTAGGACTCAACATGGTTATGCTTTTTGGGTTAAGCTATACAATGCAGTAAATCACTCACATTTTGGTTCCTCAAATTGTAGAGCACAATGCAAGGCCTATGTATTACAGGAGGATATGAACATAACCTTCCATATTCGTCCTGAAGATGATATTGAAGATAATATCGACATTTGGGTGGATGTGGATATGCTTACAGTTCTACCTCTATGTGGTTTTTTCAAACAGATTTGTTAAGTAAGTTACATTGTTTATTTCAAAATACTTGACAGCTTATTTCCATTCTCCAAGAAATGTATCGAAAGTAGTAGACAATACCTACTACAGTTATGGTGCAGAACTAACTTGCGAACAAAAAAATTATCTGGTCTCATTTATTAATGATGTTGAGACTTTCAAGAACAATTATGAAATTAGCAAAAATTATGCTAAATACATGGCACTAGTCCACGTGTTGAACTACGGTAATATCCATCGAAATAACATGGTAAGATTTCTTACTATTGTGTCAGTAGTCCATCTTTTGCATACATTCTTCCTAAGCTAAACTACATTTCTAAATATGTTATTACTAGTCATCAACCAGTGCTGCTGCACGGGCTGGTAAATTATGAAAGCAAAACATTAACTATTGGGGGCCTTCTAAAAAGCTTTTTTGTCATTGAATCATTTTTGGTATTAGAATGTCATAAAGATATTTGTGTCTGGAAAGATACAAATGAGTCACCATGTATAGTTTTCTCAGGATTGTCGTAAGATGAACATATTTCTTCAGTTAGGTCCATATAAGAGGGTCGATTACTATTGACACTCGTGAGATATGCAGCATAGAAATACTTCTTTTTAACAAATATCTCAAGCTATTTCTAAAAACTAAACGATAGATCGTATAAGCAATGTTGTATCTATTATTATCCTTCCTATGAGAAAGTTCCAGAAAAAATGTAAGGCAAGCATAATGCATTCACATGGGTTGTAGTTTAATAACTTCCACGAGTATGAGCATGGAACAATTTATCTATAATTGCAACGTGGCCGGACATTACTTAATCACTATTATGAATTTGATTATTAACCAAAGATAACATGCTTTCCGATTAATGGATGAGCTTCATTGCACCTGCTTGTCCTGAATGTGCCACAACACATATCCAATCCTCATTTGTTAGTGTATATGACGGACAATCGACATAGAAGTGTGGACCTGCGCTGAATTGTCGAAGATGTATGTACTATTGCCAACATGGTACCTGCGTGACACTTTATCATTCTTTACCTCATATCAAATATCATAGAAATTAATAGCTATATGTTGGAATATCAGTTCAAGGAGTTCTATAATATATTATTTTATATTTTGATTTATTGCACCATATGGACGTTAAACATTTTGTTTAATACTATAGTTAGACGGGTTGGCACATTGTTTCTCTTTTTCTTCATGTCTCATTAAAGCTCTCATCTGGAATAAATATTTTATATAGATATTAACATCAGTTGACATTTCTATGTCACCTTTGTTTGATAACGTAAATCTTATGCTTTATCAGTCTAGTCGTGTAATTAGTTTTTGATTAATTTATACTCCCTCCGTCCCATAATATAAGAACATTTTTGATAGTAGTGTAGTGTTAAAAACGTTCTTATATTTTGGGACAGAGGGAGTATAATATAGTAGATATAAACATCTTCACAACTACACAACTATTTGCAACCCAAATGAATATGGACATAATCGTTAATATCAGTTGGCAGTACTATGATAATGTTCAAAAATGAAACATAATGCTCTAAGGGAAACTAAAGTCCTTTCAATAATAACCTCGCATATGTCTGTAGCCTCCCTCAATATAGCTTGTACACTCACATCAATAAGGTATTATGAATTGAACACAAACAATTAGTAGAGAACAATAACAATGTGAATTTATAGGACATTCTATAATAGGTTGTAAACCTTCCTTTTCATCCATGCCGAGTGTCACAATTAATAATTCTACCCTCGAGCATGGAACAAATCTCTTGGTCTGTTCTTGGAAAAACAAAAAAAATATAGAAGTATTCTTGAAACAAAATAACATGGTGCATGCACCATATCCCTATTATTATTGTCTAGGGTACAATTCTAATTTACAGACAACATGTGAAATACAATATAAACTTTAGTACATCTGCACTAAGAACAGAAAAGCCCATGGTGCAATAGATTACTAACTAGATTGGTAGTTGTGAAACAGAAGTCCAAAACAATAAATTATTTAGATGGCTTCTGAATATAAGGATTAAATATACTCAAATAACCTAATAAGGCACCATAGAATTATTTGGATAGCTACTGAGAAGTAAAGATTGAAAATATTCAGATAAGCTATGAAGGTAAAGAAGGATTTTTTGTCAGCTATTGAAAAGTAAGGATGGAATTCCTGAAGGAAGCTATTAATAAGGCTATTTAACTATCTAGGCAGTTGCCAAGTAGTATGAGATAACATATTTTGCATCTAAGTAACTTTTTGTTAGCTATTTGGTCCTAATGCATGCACATAATAGTGATGCAAGCAACACTATAAGGAGTGAATCGCTTATTAAAATCATGATATGTCCGATAGAAAAATGCAAGTCAATAGTCTTTTTCTTAGAACCTACCAATTGAGCAGCTTCTGCCATCAGGTTGCTTGCATAAACATAATTGACGATTCAATGTGAAGCACCAGAGCAATACTGCGGGGTGGAAAAAGTAAACCTACCTAAATCTAACTTGCCATGTGCAGGCCCTTCTATTATCTCTTTTTTGGTGCATCAATAATCCTTCTTTTAAGTGGGGTCGTACATTGGTAGAGAACAACAATTTATCCCCAGCATACATCCATCAGTTGAACATGCGAGATTGTTGCATGTGGTCTTGTCTATAGGTGATTAATGACACTTGGCAATTTAGTTGATTCCAGTACTGGGAATAGGGGAAAATCTGTAAAAGCATCCGCTGTTGTTTTCTTATTTCATGTAATTAATGCTCAACCCTGTTGTCGGGTTTGCAAGATGACACTGGAGAAACTATCATCCACTGCTGCAGAAGATTTAGACCTGCAGTTTTTGCCAACTTTGGAGACATGTGTGCAGCAGAAACAAAGCATCAGCTCTTACTTTAACTGAACAACAGCGTAAAAACTATATAATGTTTATTCTTCAGCAGAACATGAAAACAAACCTCCTTTATATGAACCTTGATGAAGATCTCACTAAATCCCCCTTGAAATGAATGAAATACTACATGTTTGTTGAATCTGGGACATGGCAGAGTACCGTACTTTGCTTATTCTTCAAGATCCCACAACACATGAGTAGTTCAGATAACCGGACATCCGCAATACCAATTTTTCTTGATGGCACTGATCTAATCTTTGGCATATAAGAATAATGGGTTACTTGCCTGCACCATGTATTCATGGGGATATGTGTGATGACCAACAAACTCAACAATGTAGGGGAGGTGAACAAATGCTCCATAAGTCTGCCCTAGAGCATAGTTCGTCCACTCTAGAGCCTCGCCAATAATGGTAATTGTGCGATCTGATTTAAAATGGAATGCATCATTTTCCAACGCATCATCCAAAATGTAATGCAATGTGGTCAAGATATGGAAACTGAGATTCAAGGAACATCCTTCTCGCTTGCAACAGCCAAGGGTCGCAACATGGTTGGGGCAGAGGAGATTCAATATCTCGAGAGGAAGGGGATCTTGGAAAGGCCAGTTGGATCTGTTTTAGATGGATTGTAGCGTGGAAGGTTTTGTTAACGTGGAAACTACTGAAGGGGGATGTGAGGAAGGAGGAGAAGTGCCTCAGCGATGGTTCGGTGGAGTCTTCGACTGCAAGGTAGACATTTTTTTCAGCCCATGAAGAGTTGCTTTTCCAAAGCCCATGAAGAGTTCGGTAAGGACATTTGTTCGTGGGATAAATGGTGTGGACTCTTTGGGTGCTTCATCTTACGGCTGTAAAATAGATAGCAAGGAGATCGTACGGTTGATTTGATTAGTTTTCTAAGCATTAACACGGAGACTCGTTTGGTGTGTCCAATTAGTAAATACTAGTCCTCAACCCGTGCACCTGCACGGGCTAGGAACTACTTGTTTCAACATTATTCTATATATTTAGAACATTAGTTCTCCTAACTTTAGAGTATGTATAATGAAATTAATTGTTAGACAGAGGGCAACATTTGCCTCTTCGTCAATCGATTCTTCATGCCACTCTAGGTTATCTCTGCATTCATTTAATGCATTTGTTATTATTTAAAAACAATTAACAAACTGGTATAAAAACATAATATCAAGATATTCGACAATTTTGGCGATATTCATGCCCTCATAACCTAAGCATTTTTTACTATGTATAAATTTCTGAAATAAGTTATGTCACGATCATTGACAATGGCAATTGCAGAGAGATTTGTGCAGGGTAAAATTTTCTGCCCTACCGAATAACTAAAGAGATAAACAACTCTAGTAACACTTAAATCCCTTAACTGTAAAAATTAATCATTCAGATCAACTCGTTCTATGGCATACCTCAAAAGTGTTTCAATTGTTGTACACATATACTATTGTATCTGATACACTCTCGCTGCAACCAATAGCAACCATACATAGTCGGTTTAAACTAAAAAAAGCATTGCTATAAACATTTGTAAGGATTTATATCAACAGACCATTATTTTTGTAGAGCAACATATATAACGAAATCTCAGTACTGAAAAGATTTCAGATTCATTTTATGAAAACTATGCAATAGAATAAGAAATAACTATAGAAATCTCTAGTCTGTTTAGCTTGTAAACAAATTCCTTTATTACATTAACTGAACGTGAGGGCTAACCTGACAAACAAAGTGCTTTATTGCTGTAGGTGGCATGCATGGCACCATTGGAAGTTGTAGCAAGACGTGAGGGCCAACCTAGTCGTATTGCATGCGTAGGAGAGGACAATAGTGGCGGCAAAAACCAAGAATGGCAGCATGGAAGGAACATATGGGAAGAGACGTTCGTATGTACGTATGGTTGTCGCAGTGACGGTTGTAATGGCGTCTTCACTTCTTCTCCTTCTTCTTTGGCCCCAGTGCCTGTCTGCTCAGCAACCATCCGGGCGATCAAAAGATCGGAAGCTCAGGGTCAAAGAGCTCCAGGGCTAACATCGCGCTTTGGCTAGTAGTTGGCTACAACAGAGACTAACTGTTTTGGCGCTTTCATCCTGAACATCTCAGATGGCAACTACCCACTCAGCCTCCGCAAGACTTGCCATGGACATCACCAGTTGGCTCATCTAGGTGTAGTGTTAGTCCTGGCTCCTGAGAATCAGGCAAACACAACTCAGGATTTGCGCGTTCATGCCTAGCCACTTCAACTCCATTTTTTGGACGAAAAACTCAATGTTGCCTAAGGGAGTTTTCATTTTCTTTGGACGAAAAATCAATTTTTCCATTTTTTGAGTGACCAAAATGAGTTTTTTTAAGGACCTACCATATATTTGTTGCAACTATGAACCAAATCAATTTTCTAAAATACTAGGCCATATTTGGGTGTCAAAAGTTTTTATCCACCTCATAGTTTGCACTTTATTTTTTCCAAAAATCATTTCTAGGTACATAAGTATCTATTTAATCAGATAAACACCAAATAAATTCCATAATTGAACCACTAGGTAGGAACGGTCATGCCCGCCGTTTTCACCACATTTTGAAATGGGCATAAAAATTAAAAAAATAAAAAATTGGAAAACCTTCTCATTGTGTCATTATATGTGACCAAGTTACCAGAAAAATATTAAACTTGTAATACTCCAATTCTTTTGAAAAAGTGTTCTCATAAATGAGCTATCATCTGTGAAGATTCATGGCTTTCAAGCCAAATGATCAATCTGATGGCCACATTCATGGCATAGTTTGTTCAAATGATCTCATATTATTCACAAGGGTGCCTCTTGGAGTGGCAAACAATGTTGCCTAAGTCACTTTTCATTTTCTCTGGACGAAAAATCAATTTTCCATTTTTCGAGTGCCCAAAATGAGTTTTTTGGGAAGGACCTACCATATATTTGTTGAAAATTTGAACCAAATCAATTTTCTAGAACACTTGGACATATTTAGTGCACAATGGACCAAATGGTTGGGTGTTAAATGTTTTTATCCACTTCTGGTGAAAAAGACAAATTTCCGCCGATTCAGCGGGAAGCGGGTCAAATTTGAACTATAGCTGCCTCATAGTTTGCTCTTTATTTTTTTCCAAAAATCATTTCTTGGTACATAAGTGTCTATTTAATCAGAGAAACACCAAAAAAATTCCAAGGTTCAACCACTAGCTAGGAACGGTCATGCCCGCCGTTTTGACCGCATTTTCAAACGGGTGGAAATTTTTTAATAAAAATCAAAAAAATGGAAAACTTTCGCATTGTGTCATTATATGTCACCAAGTTACTAGAAAAAATAATAAAATTGTAATACGAAAATTCTTTTAAGAAAGTGTTCTCATAAATGAGCTATCATATGTGAAGATTTATGGCTTTTCAAACCAAATGATCAATATTATGGCCACATTCATGGCATAGTTTGTTCAAATGATCTCATATTTCTCACAAGGGTGCATATTGGAATTGCAAATAATGTTGCCTAAGGGAGTTCTCATTTTCTTTGGACGAAAAATCATTTTTCCATGTTCTGTGTGCCCAAAATGAGTATTTTTTGTGAAGGACCTACCATATATTTGTTGCAAATTTGAACCAAATCAATTTTCTAAAATACTAGGCCATATTTAATGCACAATTAACCAAATTGTTGGGTGTCAAAAGTTTTGTCCCTCCTTTGGTGAAAAAGACAAATTTCTACCAATTCAGCGGGAAGCGGGTCAAATTTGAATTACAGCTGCCTCATAGTTTGCTCTTTATTTTTTCCAAAAATCATTTCTAGGTATATAAGTATCTATTTAATTAGAGAAAGTTGAAAAAAGTTCCAAGATTCAACCACTAGCTAGGAACGGTCATGCCCACTGTTTTGACCACATTTTGAAATGGGCATAAAAAATTAAAACAAATTCAAAAAATTGGAAAACCTTCGCATTGTGTCATTACATGTGACCAAGTTACCAGGAAAAATAATAAACTTGTAATACAACAATTCTTTTAAAAAGTGTTCTCAGAAATGAGCTGTCAGGTGTGAAGATTCATGGCTTTCAAGCCAAATGATCAATATTATGGCCACATTCATGGCATAGTTTTTTCAAATGATCTCATATTGTTCACAAGGATGCATATTGGAATTGCAAACAATGTTGCCTAAGGGAGTTTTCATTTTCTTTTGGACGAAAAATCAATTTTCCATTTTTCGAGTGCCCAAAATGAGGATTTTATGTGAAGGACCTACCATATATTTGTTGCAAAATTGGACGAAATCAACATTCTAAAATACTAGGCCATATTTAATGCATAAGTGACCAAATGGTTGGGTGTCAAAAGTTTTGACCCACTTCTGGTGAAAAAGACAAATTTCTGCCGATTCAGTATGAAGCGGGTCAAATTTGAAATGCAGTTGCCTCATAGTTTGCTCTTTATTTTTTCTAAAAATCATTTCTAGGTAGATAAGTATCTATTTAATCAGCAATACATGGTTTGGTGGCGATACATCGAGGTTTGCACGGTGGCCGAAGGCCGTAACTCCCGAACGCGTAAACTCGCATGCCCGTCGCGTGGTCACCGCGTGACAGTGGCATTGCCATGCATTCTGGATGGCATAGGCATGTCTAGTGGGCTGGGCACTCCCCAAGTAGGTGCTAGGAAGAAAATGACAATAGAAGAATCTCATGAGGAGACCGAACTATGCTCAAACATGAATTAGCAGCCAAGTGTTTGATTAGCGGCACGGAAAATGCACATGGCCAATGGGCGTGAGTTTTGGCTGAGGATGATCACCTACTAAGAAGACCGTCTTCACAAATTTTCAGCTCAAAAGGAGTAGCTTAGGTGGTACTTGCTTTACAAAGTACCACACTGGACCGAAATATGAATGTTGAAGCTGGGCTCAACAGAATGAATGGATTGAACTGAAATTGGTGGAGGATGGTTATTAGGGCATAGGAAAGCACTATAGAAAATTGATACAATTTGGACATGCCAAAGTGGTACTTCCTTCACAATGTTGTTCTTTGGACAAAAACTTGGGAAAATTAGCGAGAGAAATTGGATAAATGAAATGAGCTCAAATTTGGTGTAGGTAAGTTACATAGGCATAAATAATATGTGATTCAACCCATTAGGACATGCATAGCTAGTACTTCTTTCACAAAGGTTCTAGGTGGACAAACACTTTGGGAATTTGCCGATGAAGATTTAGTGGGAAAATGGAGCTGAATTTTGTCATGAGGCAATGATTTGGATAGGGAAGAGTGCCCAAAATTTTTGAGGGCAATCAAGAATATATAAAAAGCAGTTCCTTCACAAAGTGTTGTTCTGAATAGAATAGGAAAATAAACATTGTTCAATTATTTTTGAACTAGGCAAGGAAGGTTTTTACATATTTGATGAAGATATGACCCAAAGAATTTATGGGATTTTTTGGGAATTTTGGGAATGACAGAAATATAGGTTGCTTCATGATGACCCGCAAGTATACGGGATAGTTGTAGCCTATTTCGATAAGTAAGAGTGTCGAACCCAATGAGGAGCTAAAGCTAGAACAGATACTCTCTCAAGTCCTATCTGCCACTCATACGACTCTACGCATGCTTGACGTTCACTTTACCTAGAACAAGTATGAAACTAGAGGTACTTTGTAGGTGTTGTTGGAAAGGATTGCAAGATAATAAAGAACACATAAATAAAAAGTAGGGGCTGTTTAGATAAATAAACAATAAAGTAAATATAGCGAGTGTGGAAAAGTGGTGGTAGGAGTTGTGAAATTGTCCCTAAGCAATTGACTACTTTACTAGACCGATAGCAAGTTCTATGTGGGAGAGGCCACTGCTAGCATGTCATCCCTGACTTGGAATTCTATGCACTTATGATTGGAACTATTAGCAAGCATCCGCAACTACTAACGTTCATTAAGGTAAAACCCAACCATAGCATTAAGATATATTGGCCCCCCTTCAATCCCGTATGCATCAATTTCCATTGTAGGTCGAAGCTTCTGTCACTCTAGCCCTCCAATACATAGTTCTATCAACATACAACTAACCCTATGGTGTGATCCACGCGCGCGCTCATATGATGGGCACCAAAGGACAGCAACATAACCACAAGAAAATTAAATCAATCATAGCAAATCATCAACCACCAATAGGACAACGAAAATCTACTCAAACATCATAGGATGGCAACACATCATTGGATAATAATATGAAGCATAAAGCACCATGTTCAAGTAGAGGGTACAGCGGGTTGCGGGAGAGTGGACCGCTGTAGATAGAGGGAGGAAGGTGATGGAGATGTTGGTGAAGATGACGGAGGTGTTGGTGAAGATCGCGGTGATGATGATGGCCCCCGGCGGCGTTCCGGCGCCACCGGAAGCAAGGGGGAGAGGGCCCCCCTTCTTCTTCTTCTTCCTTGACCTCCTCCCTAGATGGGAGAAGGGTCTCCCCCTGGTCCTTGGCTCCCATGGCTTGGGAGGGGCGAGATCCCCTCCGAGATTGGATATATATCTCCGTTTCTGCGTTCCCAGATTCTGCCCCTTCACCGTTTCTTTTATATCCGGAGATCCGTAACTCCGATTGCGGTGAATCTTTTGCCCAGATTTTTCTCACAAAATTAGCATTCTTGTGGCAAAAGAAGAGCGTCAACCGCCTTACGGGTGGTCCAGGAGAGTGCCAGGCGCGCCAGGGGGGAGGGCGCGTCCCTATCTCCTGGCCACCTCGGGCACCTTTTCGCGTTGATTCTTCCTCCGGAAAATCCCAAATATTCCAAAATAATTCTCCGTCTGTTTTTATCCCGTTTGGATTCTGTTTGATATTTGGTTTCTGCGAAACATAAAACATGCAACAAACAGGAACTGGCACTGGGCACTGGATCAATATGTTAGTCCCAAAAAAAATAGTATAAAAAGTTGCCAAAAGTATATAAAAGTTGAATAATATTGGCATGGAACAATCAAAAACTATAGATACGGTGGAGACGTATCAGCATCCCCCCGCTTAATTCCTGCTCGTCCTCGTGTAGGTGATAAAAAGATAATTTTTGATGTGGAATGTTACCTAGCATAATCTTGATCATATGTCTAATCATGGCATGAATATTAAAATACGAGTGATTCAAAGCAATAATCTATCATTTGACATAAAAACAATAATAGTTCAAGCGTACTAATAAAGCAATCATGTCTTTTCAAAACAACAAGGCCAAACCAAGCTTATCCCTACAAAATCATATAGTTTGGCCATGCTTCATTTTTGTCACACAAAATGCTCCCATCATGCACAACCCCGATGACAAGCCGAGCAATTGGTTCATACTTTTTAACGCGCTTCAACTTTTTCAACCCTCACGCAATACATGAGCGCAAGGCATGGATATAGCACTATAGGTGGAATAGAATATAATGATGGTGGAGGTTTATGTGGAGATGCCCATCCACTACTAGGGAAAACCTTATACACAGAAGTTTATCGGTAGCGCGGTTTAAAAATAGGCGCTACTACTAATTAGTAGCAGCGAGGGGTATAAAAACCGCGCTACTACTAAGTTGATAGTAGTAGCGAGGGGTATAAACCCGCGCTGCTACTAAATGGTCTCCAACAATGCCCCCGGGATAGGCCATAGTAGTAGCGAGGGGTATAAAACCGACGCTACTACTAAATAAGTAGTAGTAGCGTAGGTAAGGCCGCCACGCTACTACTATGTCCACCCCGGCCCGATCCCCCGATCCACCCCACCCCACCAACCGTCGTCCCACTCCACCCACCCCCGGCCCGTCTAAAAATAATCCTCCTCCGATCCAGATCCCCTCCACCTCCACCTCTGATCCAGATCCCCTCCTCCTCCTCCCACGGCCGCACGGCGCGCCAGTCACTCTTCTTCCGCGACCTCGCCTCCACCATCCCGTCCCACCGCAGCGGCGCCCACTTCGCCTCTCCCGCGGCCGCCCTGCCCTCCGCATGCCGCCGTCCTCGCGGCGTCGCCCCCCACCTGCCCGGCAATGTCGACGCCGCGGGCTGCCATGCTTCCGCTCGCCACAATGTCCGCGGCGAGTTCACTTGTCCTGCGTCCCGCGGCACGCCAGCGTACAGGGGGAGAACCAGGTTGGCGCCGCTCTTCTCATCCATTCATCGTGCCGCCTCTGCTTTGCCTATCTTATCCTATAGCATTATGAACTAGGTTGCCGCCGGGACAGAAATTGCTGGCTGCCATTTTGCGACTGCATACTTGCATGTGCATTCAGTCAAATTGCAGGATTTCTGTGTTCTGACTTCATATTTCTGAAAAGATTGCACCCCCGGTCCATATCAAGAATAAGTATTCGTCTGTGGATGTTTCCGCGGAGAAGATTACCCTACGTACTAAGGAGATAGTCGTTTTTTACTGCGATTTAATAGTAGGAGATGGTGCTTACTGCTAGTATAGTTTTATGTTTGCCGAAGCTCATGCAGAACTTATAATATTCTGTGTAGGGCAAAGCTGGGGAGAACCATCCATCTCGGGTTCGCACTCCCGGAGGAATAAGCTCAGCAACTCCATCTGCGTGAAAGCAGTAAGATGTGCCCACCCGTCTTATTTTCTCGTCATTACGGATTATACCTGGTTAAATTATTTGCAACTTATTAGGTGTAATTTGAAGAGTACTCAGAAAGCAATCAGTAGGTTTCTGGCACAAAAATGACAAAGAAATCAAATACTCCAGGCTATCTGCTTGCTCTTAAGTATCTCCAAATATCTTTTCGCCTGACTCATTCTTTGGAAGGTATCCTTTTGTGTTGCTAAATTAGATTATCCTAGATAATTGTTCTGCAGATACTTACTTTTGGTGAAACTTGTCAGGTTCCCATACTTCTTACCATGCTTATGCACATCAGTCTTTGCTGCGCCGCTGTTCTGATAGGTTGCCTATGGATGCCGGTATGTGATATTTCAATGGTATTAGCTTCCTTGGTTATGCAGTCAGTCTAATTGCCCCTTCGTAATTACATTTGCTATGTTTTCGCCTCTTCATGAGGCCCGTAGAAAACCTTATATTGTCGACCTGAACACATATGTTCTATATTTATAAATATGTCCTGCTGTACCTTCTTCGCATACTTTTCTGGGCAATCTTAGAACCAAATATTTTCTAATGTCTTGTTCAGAGGCCATATATAATATAATTGACCTCCGACATTTTCTGAATGTGGTTCCACAACCAAGTCCGTGACTCTTTTCTGTTCTTTCCTTGCAGTAACTAGTGGCAGGAGTAAAGAGTACATTGAATCTGACATGATACTGTAGAAAAGATGATGCTCTTTGTAGTTAATGTTGATTATTCCCCTGTTTGTTGTAATATATCTTCAAACATATTCTAGGAAACATTACACAATCATAAAGCCAGTGAAAATGGCAAACAAAGTGTTGAAGCTGTGGAGGCCCATCTGATTGATCCGCAAGAAAAGGTCGAAGAAAGTGCCAGTGTAGATACCAAGAAGAGCTTATTCAAGAATTGGCCATTGATGTCTTCCATAATTGTTTATTGCATCTTCTCCTATCATGACATGGCCTATACAGAGGTATTATTTTCTATTTTTTAGTTCATGGAATTGAAGCATTACAAGAGAAAAACTTATACTAGCCTTTTGTGCTTTAATTGAACTTGTGGTGAATGGTAAAAAATGAGAATAATTAGTAGGAGCAGAATCAATGTGCTCTCTGTAGTATATCTATGTATGTATGGTAGCTATTACACGACATATTTTAAATAAACTTCAGCTTGTTTTTGAGAAACCATGGTATTTGAAATCAACTTCAGGTATTCTCTCTATGGGTGAGCAGCAGCAGTTCAATGTCAATGTCAAGGTTCTTCTAGTCTGAATCTACATACATACATGCTTTACTGAATTTTTGCTGCTTGGTCAGACTGTGTTGAATAAGATGGACACTGACTGCATTGTTTGCTAATTAATTATTTTGCTTGCTCCCACAAATATTCACTATAATTTAGTTTGCTGATTGGTCTAGTTGGATTTCTCAAGATGTTAGCAAAGCGCGCCACACTGTTGCTATCTATCAACTGAATGAAGCTGCAAAATTTGGAGTTGCTGCTTCTTCTTGTGTTCATTTCCTTGTTGTTGAATTCGTACCTGACTAGTCTAGTTAGTACTATTGCGGCAGGTTGATTGACGGAAAACTCTTGCCCCTACTTAACATATCTAAAATCTGACCTATCTATATGCACACTTGGAGGAAGAAAACAGGAGATATATGTGCTTCTGTTGCTTCTAAATTATATACATGTATTTTTAGTTATTCAACATGCTTCAAAAAATTTATGTTCGATTTGGTGCAGGAGGATGCCCGAGCTGACCTGGAGGACACCCTTCTGCACCTCGGCCACCACACAAGGTCGTCCTTCTATTTCTTTTCGCTGTTTGTTCATGTCCTACTTGTGTTTCAGTTCCATTGGCTCCTACTGCAAACAGGTCTATAATAGGTGCTTGTGTTCTGCATAGTAGCAGATCCGTTTATGTGAGCTACAATGGCCTACTTCTTCCTAATAATATGAACACTATCTCATCTTGCCATTTTCCCCTCTCTCCTGCAGGTTAACACCTGGAGAGGCTCCAGCTATGAGCAGCGAGCTGTTGCTGCTGCCGCCGGATGCTCCAGCGGCGAAACCTCCGTCGATTCCCTCCACGGCCACTACCACTACCCTAGCTACCGCCGCCGACGGAACCACCACCATATCCTCACTCGGCCAAGACCAGCTCCTTGAGATTTTCCTCCGCCTGCCGAGCCTGCCGGCCCTCGTCCCCGCCACGCTCACTTGCCGCTCGTGGCTTGCCGCCGTCCGCTCCTCCCGCTCCTTCCGCAACCTCTTCTGTGCCCTCCACCCGGTGCCCCTCATCGGGATCTTCCTCGATGTCGACGAAGGCAATGTCCGCTTGTTCGCCCCCCTTCATCCGCTCAGATCCCGACGTCAATAAGGACATTACACTGGCAGATTAACGCAATTTTTCCTTTTCATTTTTCTTATTATTGGAGTGAGGATGTTAGAATGAGGAACTGTATGATAGTAGATATGGCAACAGTGTAATAGTATAATCAGGAATAACAACATTTCCATCTCTATTGTGTTTTCTTGAATTGTATGCATAAAATAGAATTTGTCAATTTTATTTTTTTAATTCCTAATTCGTTAGTAGTGGCGTGGGGACAAATTTGCACGCTACTGGTATTTAGGATACTAGTAGCGTTGGTATTATAAACACGCTACTACTATTTTGTTAGCAGTAGCGTGGGTTCATAATAGTAGTAGCGTGGGTGGAAACGCGCTACTACTAACTTTGTTAGTAATAGCGCGGGTTGAACCCACGCTACTACTAACTATTAGCTGTAGCGTGATACTAGTAGCGCGGGTACCCGCGCTGCTAGTAGCCATTTTACCCGCGCTGCTAGTAGCCTTTTCCCTAGTAGTGATCAGTTGATGTCAATGCGAGGAGTAGGGATTGCCATGCACGGATGCACTAGGGCAATAAGTGTATGCAAGATTAAACTGAAAACTAAGTGGGTGTGCATCCAACTTGCTTGCTCATGAAGAACTAGGGCATTTGAGGAAGCCCATCTTTGGAATATACAAGCCAAGTTCTATAATGAAAATTCCCACTAGTATATGAAAGTGACAATATAGGAGACTCACTACATGAAGAACATGGTGCTACTTTGAAGCACAAGTGTGGAAAAAGGATAGTAACATTGCCCCTTTTCTTTTTTTTTCTTTTTTTTGGGTGGGATTCTTTGGCCCCCTTTTTTATTTAGGCTTCTTTGGCCTTTCCTTTTTTTTGTTTTTTTGTTTTTTCTTTTTTTCATGGGGCAATGCTCTGTAATGATGATCATCACACTTTTATTTACTTACAACTCAATATTACAACTCGATACTAGAACAAAGATATGACTCTATATGAATGCTTCGGCGGTGTACCAGGATGTGCAATGATCTAGCGTAGCAATGACATCAAAACATCATGCGAGCTATCTTACAATCATGCAGAGCAATATGACAACGAATGCTCAAGTCATGTATATGATGATGATGGAAGTTGCATGGCAATATATCTTGGAATGGCTATGGAAATGCCATGATAGGTAGGTATGGTGGCTGTTTTGAGGAAGATATAAGGAGGCTTATGTGTGATAGAGCATATCGTATCCCGGGGTTTGGATGCACCGGCGAAGTTTGCACCAACTCTCGAGGTGAGAAAGGGCAATGCACGGTACCGAAGAGGCTAGCAATGATGGAAAGGTAAAAGTGCGTATAATCCATGGACTCACATTAGTCATAAAGAACTCATATATTTATTGAAAAAGTTTATTAGCCCTCGAAGCAAAGTACTACTATGCATGCCCCTAGGGGGATAGATTGGTAGGAAAAGATCATCGCTCGTCCCCGACCGCCACTCATAAGGAAGACAATGAAAGAAACACCCCATGCTTCAAATTTGTCACACAACGGTTACCAATACGTGCATGCTACGAGACTTGCAAACCTCAACACAAGTGTCTCTACAATCAACAACCACCCACTAGCATGACTCTAATATCACCATCTTTATATCGCAAAACTATTGCAAGGAATCAAACATATCATATTCAGCGATCTACAAGTTTATGTAGTATTTTATGACTAACCATGCGAATGACCAATTCCTGTCATCTCTCTTAATAGGTATAAGTGAAGCAAGAGAGTTTAATTCTTTCTACAAAATATATGCCCATGCTCTAACAAATATAAGTGAAGCAAAAGAGCATTCTACAAATGGCGGTTTTCTATGTGAAGAGAAACAGGCAATCCAAACTTCAAATGATATAAGTGAAGCACATGAAGCATTCTATAAAGCCATACTCAGAAGATTTAAGTGAAGCGCAATGAGCATTATGTAAATCATCCAAGGACTATCTCGTACCAGCATGGTGCATAAAAGAAAACTAAAAACTAAATGCAAAAGACGCTCCAAGACTTGCACATATCACATGAACGAAACGAATCCGAAAACATACCGATACTTGTTGAAGAAAGAGGGGATGTCTTCTGGGGCATCCCCAAGCTTAGACGCTTGAGTCTCCTTGAATATTTACTTGGGGTGCCTCGGGCATCCCCAAGCTTGAGCTCTTGCCTCTCTTCCTTTTCCTCATATGGAGACATCCTCGCGTAGACACTTCATCCACACAAAACTTCAACAGAAAACTCGGTAAGATCCATTAGTATAATAAAGCAAATCACTACTTTAGGTAGTGTTGCAAACCAATTCATATTTTGTTTTTGCATTGTTCTACTGTAATATAGCTTTTCCATGGCTTAATCCACTGTTATAAATTGATAGATTCATCAAAACAAGCAAACTATGCATCAAAAACAGAATCTGTCAAAAACAGAACAGTCTGTAGGAATCTGAACATTCACCATACTTCTGGTATCCCAAAAGTTCTACCAAAATTAGGAAACATAAAAAAGTTGTACAGAAAAACAGTGCAAAAGGAATCATAACAATTTGACGTTCCAGTTAAAAATGTAAAATCACGCACTACAACCAAAGTTTATGTTCTCCACCGTACAAACCAACAAGCATTGTAAACATCCTAAAGGCAAACCTTGGCACGTCATGTTTATCATACAATGGAATTGTACAAGGGGATAATTATTTTTGATGTAAAGTTTCTGTAATCAAGATTCACAAAGTTTCCGTGAGCATGAACAAAGTTCAAGGCTAGCTCCCACTTCAACAATGCTTGTCTCTCTCACTTTCACTTTCCTTTTTGAAAAGTTTTAGGTTCCCCCCTTTATTTTTTTGTATTTAAAATATATGAAAGCACTCAACAGAAATAAATGACTATCTAAAACTTCCAGGTTGTCTCCCTGGCAGCGCTTTATTTAAAGCCATTAAGCTAGGCATATAGTGCTCAAGTAATGGATCCACCCGGATCCCAAGGTATATAAAAGCCAATTTTAATTAACAATGATTTCTAATTAAGTAGTGAGCACAAAGTAACATATATCATGTAATGACGAAGTCTAACTCTCTTCCTATGCATTGACATGTCATAAAAGAACAATTCATGCACACCAAGTAAAGGCCAATGCATAGTATAAGCAGTTTCTTGCAATTCTATCATATTGGAAACATAAAGAGGTGGAGATATAGTTCCTCTCTCATAATAATTGGAAGTAGGATCAGCAAGCACATGCATATTATATCTATCAAAATCATCACATATAGTAGTAAAAGTCAACCCATCGATATAATCCTTAGTACGCACAAACTTCTCCGATATAGTGTGGTTGGGAGAATTCAAAAAGATAATAGGACTATCATGCGTGGGTGCAATAGCAACAATTTCATGTTTAACATAAGGAACTATAGCAAGTTCATCTCCATAAGCATAATTCATATGGGCATCTTGGCCACAAGCATAGCAAGCATCATCAAAAAGGGATATTTCAAACAAATTCAAGGGATCATAGCAATCATCATAGCAATCATCCTTCGGTAAGCACGAAGGGGAATTAAACAATGTATGAGTTGAAGAGTTACTCTGATTAGAAGGTGGGCATGGGTGATCAATCCGCTCTTCCTCCTTTTGTTCTTCGCTCTCCTCATCATATTTTTCATCCAATGAGCTCATTGTTTCATCAATCTCTTCTTTCATAGCTTCCTGCAAAATATTAATCTCTTCTTGGACAGCGGACACTTTCTCAATAAATGCATTAATATTGTAATTGTATTCATAAGTTTTATAGCAATATCTAAGTATAGCAAAATTTCCAGGTCTATAAACTTCATCATCAAAATCATCAAACTTTTTAAACATAGATTCAATCTCATAAGCACCCATAAAAGCAACAAATTCTTCTATTTGTTCCACATCATAGTAATCATATCTACCATTAGCATAAGAAGCTAAGGTTTCATTATCATTGAATTTGCATGAAAAGGGAAGGTGTGGAGCCTTCATCCTAGAGCAACAAGTATAATCATGTATCAATCATTGTTGACGAGCATACCAACGCAACATAGAAATTTGATCCCATAATAGTTTCCCTTTTTGTGTCAAGCGATAATCCCTAAAGTATTCACGTTGATCCAACGTGTCTCCCATAACAAAGTTGAATGGGGTTTTCTCAGGATTATTAAAGTAGTACATAATTTCTTTCACATAACAAGCATCGAGGGTTTTAGGAGGTTCCTCATCTCCATGAGTAGCATCTACACCTAATTTTTTTGGTATTTCATGTTACATATCCATAACTAAAGATAGAGAACAACTTAGAACAGCAAATAAAAATTACTTAGCAATAAAGCAAACAAGCACACACGAGAATATGTACCCCACACTATGACTCCCCGGCAATGGCGCCAGAAAAAGGTCTTGACGACCCGCAAGTATACGGGATAGTTGTAGCCTCTTTCGATAAGTAAGAGTGTCGAACCCAACGAGGAGCTAAAGGTAGAACAAATACTCTCTCAAGTCCTATCTGCCACTGATACGACTCCAGGCATGCTTGACGTTTGCTTTACCTAGAACAAGTATGAAACTAGAGGTACTTTGTAGGTGTTGTTGGAAAGGGTTGCAAGATAATAGAACACATAAATAAAAAGTAGGGGCTGTTTAGATAAATAAACAATAAAGTAAATATAGAGAGTGTGGAAAAGTGGTGGTAGGAGTTGTGAAATTGTCCCTAAGCAATTGACTACTTTACTAGACCGATAGCAAGTTCTATGTGGGAGAGGCCACTGCTAGCATGTCATCCCTGACTTGGAATTCTATGCTCTTATGATTGGAACTATTAGCAAGCATCCGCAACTACTAACGTTCATTAAGGTAAAACCCAACCATATGCATCAATTTCTATGCTAGGTTGAAGCTTCTGTCACTATAGCCCTCCAATACATAGTCCTATTTGCATACAACTAACCCTATGGTGTGATCCACGCGCGCGCTCATATGATGGGCACCAAAGGACAGCAACATAACCACAAGCAAATTAAATCAATCATAGCAATTCATCAACCACCAATAGGACAACGAAAATCGACTCAGACATCATAGGATGGCAACACATCATTGGATAATAATATGAAGCATAAAGCACCATGTTCAAGTAGAGGGTACATCGGGTTGTGGGGGAGTGGACCGCTGTAGATAGAGGGGGGAAGGTGATGAAGATGTTGGTGAAGATGACGGAGGTGTTGGTGAAGATCTCGGTGATGATGATGGCCCCCGGAGGTGTTCCGGCGCCACCGGAAGCAAGGGGGAGAGGGCCCCCCTTCTTCTTCTTCTTCCTTGACCACCTCCCTAGATGGGAGAAGGGTTTCCCCCCTGGTCCATGGCTCCCATGGCTTGGGAGGGGCGAGAGCCCCTCCGAGATTGGTTCTATCTCTTTGTTTCTGCGTTCCCACATTCTGCCCCTTCACCGTTTCTTTTATATCCGGAGATCCGTAACTCGGATTGGGGTGAATCTTTCGCCCAAATTTTTCTCATAAAATTAGCTTTCTTGCAGCAAAAGAAGAGCGTCAACCGCCTTACGGGTGGCCCAGGAGAGTGCCAGGCGCGCCCAGGGGGGAGGGCGCGCCCCCTATCTCCTAGCCACCTCGGGCACCGTTTCGCGTTGATTCTTACTCCGAAAAAACCCGAATATTCCAAAATAATTCTCCTTCCGTTTTTATCTCATTTGGATTCCGTTTGATATTCGGCTTCTGCGAAACATAAAACATGCAACAAACAGGAACTGGCACTGGGCACTAGATCAATATGTTAGTCCCAAAAATAGTATAAAAAGTTGCCAAAAGTATATAAAAGTTGAATAATATTGGCATGGAACAATCAAAACTTATAGATACGATGGAGACGTATCACTTCACAACCTAGGGCACAAATTGACACATGGACATGACACATAGGCAAAATTGATGAGGTGGCACCTAGTCATTGCAATCCACCACAATTTTCAAGGTTATGACAATCTATATTGGTCGCGATCAGCTAGAAATAAGGCAGCGGATCAGTGCTGTCTGCTTTATGACCATTTCGTGTAAGGAAATTACGACCTTTCTGACCAAAATGGTCGTTATAGTTCAGGGTTTGGAGCCCCCCGAACAACTTTTGACCAATTGGTCTCAAATGGTCGTAGATTTATGACAAATTCTTCCAGGGTCACTGAGAGAAGGTCACAAGTTGACATATTTCTTGTAGTGACTACCTTCTATGATGCGGGTCGTGGTAAGATGAGGCGGTAGGAGACGGTAGGGTGATTTGCTCTCTCACTATGCATTGTGTTGGCTACAGATCTAGGTGGAATCGGGCGTCTTCGCATGCGGTGGCTCCGGATCTAGATGGAGCAGAAGTACTAGCCCACGCAGTTGCCTCAAAGTATGATCTACCGCTGAAACATGGGCAGTTTTAGAGTAGTGATCATCATGGATATGGAGGGGACAGGGAGGAGCGCGTGTGGAGAGAGAGAGAGAGAGAGACGGGCGAGCTTTATTATGCTCTCTCTCTATCTCTCTGAGCTAAACAAAGTCCAATGTCCAACTTAGAGAAGGCATCAACATGATATGAGCCATGTTAGGAAAGAGTAAACTTTATACATGCTCCTACAAATTTTAAAAATAAAATGCATGAAAGTTCAACTACTACATTGGAGAAAAGGTAGGGCTCGGTAGAAAGATCCCGACGAATCTCACTCAAAGAATCATGCCAAGGATAGTCTCCGAATTCCCTAAGCGTGGGTGCTATGGTCATCCTTTTTCCATTTTACTTTTGTGTTACAACATTTTTTATTTCATCGTGTTTAGACTTTATCCTTATTTTCCTTTTCCTTTTCATTTTTCAGTTGTGTTTTTCTATCGTTCAATTTAACTTTATGACGTGAATATGACTTTTTATCAATCACGATTTTTTAGAGAAGAGCTAAACATTTTTTGTTTCTATTTTGAGACATGAAATTTGAATACATTATTATTTTTTATAAGTAATTCAAATATGTGATGTACATTTCCCAAATACTTGGTAAATATTTTTACAATACGCAATGAATAATTTTCTGAATATGTCCATGAACATCGATTTTTAATACAATCAAACATATTTTAAATGACACATTTTTTAAATATGTGATGAACGTTTTTTATATACAGGATCAATCTTTTCAGGAGGAAATTAAGGTTCCGGCTTTGAGTCCTCATTTTCTTGCCATCTACAAGATATGAAAATAATTGGGATTTTCATCCAATTTGTAGAAATGACCATTCCTTAACCACATCCTCTATGGGTTCACTAACATCGTGGCCGGCCAATACATTTCTCTCCAAAGAAAAACGTCCACACCAACTTCTTCAAGCCTGCATCTGCCACCCCGCACATACTTTGCAGGTTCAGCTGATAGGACGATGGAGTTAGCTTCCCTATTAGAACCAAGTAGGGGAAGCATGTCTTCGCAAGGCACCATAATGTCGGAATGTGTGTACAGGTTCATATGATCTCTGCAAGCAACTTTTAGTACCTAAAAGAGAAAACTAATGTGCCAAATGCGCGTCATACATCTTCTGATGAATCCATAATAGCCCAGCCTTTGAAGGGCACCATATCTTGGTTCAAATATGAGTTTAGAATATCGCATTGCATCCAAGAGGGGTGCCCAAATCACAAAAACAGGCATCATGGGCCCTTGAATGATAGATATGAATCTAGAGATGCTTTTGGATGTATGGAAGTTTTAGAGTAGAGTTGATTCAATGGGCAAGGTGGAGCTGCAACGGTAGTGAGTATCAGCATGTCCATAATTAATGGGGATATGTGAGGGGTGAAGATAGCATGACCATAAATGCATTTGACAACTGCCATTTTTCCCAAAATACATGAAGGGCTACAACAAGACAAAGGTGGGATCAATGAGCTTACTAGGCATGTCTCGTCATCATAGTTCCTGAATATAATAGATGGGAAGAGCATGCCAAAGATAGATATGACTGACATGAATGTGGCATACCAACTAGGGCAGATGGCGATGAATGGGATAAGGTCACATATTCAACCCAGTAGGACAATGATGGAGTAGAACAACCTCGGGGGTCCAAACATGACATGGAGCATGCAGATGGGGGTGTTGGTGCTCCAGTTGATGTTTTGCATTGTATTAACTAAAGGTTGTACATCAGGGATCATCAATTTAAAGATAGAATTTATAGCAATGGACTCTTAGTTAAATATATAATATAAATCACTATCACAACTGTCATTCACCTAGTACTACTACAACCGTTAATAACTGTAGCAACATAGTGAAATGTTTATGAAACTAAAAACATAATACATAATTGAGTAGAGATTACAATACAGCATAAAAATATGCATGCACCTCAAGAAAAATATATCATGAAAATGTTATCCTCATTTGAAGTAAAAAAGGCAAGTGTTGCATTTTTGTTGCCATAGTACATGCATCAAGGAAATACTGAAATTTTGAGATTTTTATACACTTATATTCGTAAATCCTTGAACATTTTTGTATTGTTTAATATAGTATAATTTTTTCGAGAATCTACTACTTCTGAGCTAAATGTTTTGTTTAAAATAGATAAGAAAAAGGGTAAGTTTTTCATCATACCTTCTTGGGTGCTCACAAGGGAAGGTGTAGTGGTGGAGAATGTAGTTACCTTTTGCAATGCTAGTTATGGTAAGATATGGCCGTTAAAAATTGTGACGTGGTTTGTTGCCTCACTATTCATTGTCTTGGCTCCAAAACTATGACGTAGTGGCCCGTGGTGAATCTAGATGTGGACACAACCAGGCTCCTGATGTAAGACTCCAAACCTGGATAGAATAAGAAGTGCTAGCCCGGACAGTTTCCTCAAAGCATCATCCACCGCTGAACCATGGGCGGTTTTAGCATAGTTAACATGGATTTGGAGAGGAAGAGGGGAAGAGAGAGAGAGAGAGAGAGAGAGAGAGAGAGAGAGAGAGAGAGAAGATGTTTAGGCTCTCTTTTTGTGTCTTTAAGGTGAATAAAATCTAATGTCCAGAATACGCAAAATGCATCAACGTTATACGAGACCCGTTAGTAAAGGGCAAAATTTATACATGTCATACAAATAAAAAAACCCAAAATTGTAATTTTTCGGCTACAACCTTGTTGAGAAGGTCAGGCTCAGTATAAGGATCCCAATGAAACCTACTCATAGCACCAGTAGGGGGATAGTCCGCGAATAGCCTAAGACGTGCTATGGTCGTCCTTTTCCCCTTTTTTCTTGTGTGTTTAAATGACCTTTTTTGTTTCTTTTGGTTTAGCCTTTCTTTTTTCCTTTTACCGTTTGTTTTTTCGTTGATCTATAGATTTTTTGTACTTTTCTAACTTTATGACATGAGTATAAGTTTTTATCCATGAAGATTTTTCAAATACGAGTTGAACAATTTTCGTTTCCTTCTTCTCATGCATGAAATTGTATTACATTAAT
Organism: Triticum timopheevii; assembly: GCA_963921465.1. Taxonomy (NCBI): domain Eukaryota; kingdom Viridiplantae; phylum Streptophyta; class Magnoliopsida; order Poales; family Poaceae; genus Triticum; species Triticum timopheevii. Next base: position 19,856,247 of record OY997274.1, read on the forward strand.
TTTAACTATATATAATTCAAATATGTGATGAACATTCTCCAAATACATGATAAACATTTTTATAATATGCAATAACAATTTTAGAAATAATAGATGAACATTTTTTTATTTTTTTTATATGATAAATAATATTTATACATGACACTCTTTTAAATATGTGATGAACATTTTCTTTAAATTGGTGATGAATTCTTCTAGAATATGTGATGTCCATAGTAAAAATATGAGGTGAACATATTTGAAATATGGATATAAATATTTTTATTCATTTCCTACTATATTTTGTCATTTATAACATTCTTTGCTTTAATAAAATATGTTAAATAAAAAATGAAAAAATGAAAATCCAGTAGAATATTGGATATGGGCGCATAAAGTTGCTTGAATGCATTGTCTACGGTTAGTTAAGGAGAGTTAGGGTAGTCGATGCGAGAGTGAAGGGGGGGGGGGGGAAGAGGCCATGTGTCATGACATGAATAAATTAAGTTTCTATCTCCCAAATGAAAATACTCGAGAATTTTCATCCAACTGGTAGATATGGCCACCTCATAACCCCATCCTCTCTAGGTTCACTAAGCATTGCTAATAAGTTTCTCCCCAAAGAAGAACACCCATTTTTCAAGCCTCCATCTTTCACCCTCACGTACTTTGCAGGTTCAGTCGAAAAGTCGTTGGAGAAGGCTGCCCCGTTACAACCATCTTGGAGAATGTGTTTTCACAAGCCACCAAATCTCTGGGAATCACGAGCGGTTCCATATAATTGCCATAAGTGACTTTTAGTACCTCAACCAGAAACTGGTGTGCATAATGCATGTTGTACATCTGTTGATGTATCCTCGTATTGACCTGGCCTTTGAAAGCCACCATCTCTTGGATCTAATGTGATTATAGGAAATCGGAGTGTAACCAAGAGGAGCTTCCAAATCACCACGCCTACATGGAGTGCAGGCCGTTGACAAATACGTGTGAATCCTGTGATGCTTCTGGAGATATGTAGGTTCTATTGTAGGGTTGAATCAATTAGCAAGGTGGAGATACAATCGTAGTACGAGCGAACATGTCCATAGTGACTAGGGATCTATAGGGGAGAATATAGCATGACCATGAATACATTTGATAACCGCTGTTTTGTCCAAATTACTTTGATGGCTCAAGCGACACAAAGGAGTACTAGGATATGTGGCAGCAATGAGCTCCCATGTGTTTCCGTTGTCTGTGTTTGTTGAGCATGTCTTGTCGGTACAGTTCCTGAAAATAATAAGTGGGAAGAGTGTGAAAAAGTTAGATGATTCTGATGAATGTGGTATAATAAGCCATCTAGTAGGTCCGCACAACCGTTGAAGTCCAACCATGACAAATACAAGGGAGATGAAGTCGTTGGTGCTCCAGTTGATGTTTCACATGGTATCAACTTCAAATTCGGCATCAGGGATTGCCAATTTGAGGATAAAAAATATTGCAATGGAGTCAAATAAATATATAATGTAAATATTATTTTCATTCACCTCAGTAGTGCTCGAACTGATTATAATTATAGTAAAATGTTAAAAATGTTTGTGAAACTACAAACATAATGCGAGATTGAGTAAGGACTAAAATATTGCCATCCAAATTTGCATGTATATAAATAATAATCATGATCATAAATTTCATCAACATTTGAAATAAAAAGGCAAATGTTGCCTTTTTCTAGCCATAGAACATGCATGAAGGCAGTATTGAATTTCTGATACTGTTTTACATTTATATTTGTGAACCCTTAAACTTTTACATATTCTTTTATATTGTATAAAATTTAACTCAAGGATCAACTACTATTTACCTAATTTTTTCGTGGAAGAACATAAAAGGTTAAGTTGTTCATCATACCTTACCTTCTTCGGTGCTCACAAAGGAGGGTGCAATGGTGGAGATCGCAACAACTTTTTGTGATGGTAGTCGTGATAAGATGTGATCGTTCGAGATAGTGTGCTGCTTTGCTCCTTCGCTATTTAGTGTGTTGGTTCTAGATCTAGGTGGAATCAGGTGTCTTGGCCTCTGTGGTGGCTACCTATTTAGCCACAACTATGCTCCTGACCTAGGACTCCAGAACTGGATGGATGGAGGAGTACAAGCCCTCGCAGTTGCCCCAAAGTATCATTTATTGCTCACCCGTGGACGTTTATAGCGTACTAACCATGGATACGGAGGCGAAGATGGGAGAGCTTGTGTGGCGAAAGGGAGGGATAGCAAGACAGGGAGAGAGATAAAGAGAGTCTGAGGTGAAGAAAGTTCAATAACCAGAACTTGTAAAAGGCATCAACCTTATATGAGCCATGTTAGGAAATAGCAAAATTTATACATGTCCTACAAATTTTGAAAATAGAAATTATAAATTTTCTCCTACAACCTTGTAGAAAAGCTAGGGCTCAGTAGAAGGATCCCAATGAATTCTACTCCTAGCACCAGCCGGGAAATTGTCGGCGAATTTCCTAAGCGTGGGTGCTATGGCCATCTTTTTTCATTTTTTCTTGTATGTTTAACATTTTTTGTTTCATTTCTTCTATTTTAGAATTTTTTATTTGATTTTTCTGTTTATTCTCTTTTCCATTAATCATTTAAATTTTTTACTTTTTGTTATTCTAACTTTATGACATGAACATAACTTTCATCCATGAAGACTTTTTAAATATGAGTTCAAAATTTTCCAAATTTGCGATAAACCATTTTTTTGAATATGCAATGAATAGTTTTTTGAATACTTGATGGACATCCTTTTTTCCCAATACACTAAAATATATTTATGCGGGCCATACTATAGAAAAAATGTGATGAACACTTTCTGAATACGCGAGGTATTCTTTTGTAATATGTGATGACCGTATTCAAAATATGAGGTAAACATATTTTTAATACGGGCAGACATCTTATATGCCCGAACAAGTACATTTTGTTCAGTTTATCTGCAATATAGTTGTGCCATTCAATGTTTCTATTCTCTTAAAAATACCTAAAATAAATCTAAAAAAATGAAAATTCGGTTGAAAACTGGACATGGGGCCATGCGATTTATTGGATGCATTGTCTACCAGTCAGTCAAGGAGGATTAGCATGGTCAGCGGAGAGGTGGAGCTGAGGGGGAGGAAGAAAGCATGCATCACGAGAGCTAGAAAATAAGGTTCTGGGTCACAGTCCTCATTTTTGTTGCTATCTATTGGGTATGAAAATACTCGAGATTTTTAGTCCAACTAGTAGATATGGACACCCCGTAACCCAATCCTCTCTAGCTTCACTAAGCAACGTGGCTGGCCAATACATTTCTCGCCCAAGAATAATGCCCACTTCTTCAAGCCTACATCTTCCACCATCACATAATTTGCAAGTTCAGTCGAAAAGTCAGTGTAGAAGGCTTCCCCCGTTACAACCAAGTTGGAGAAGCGTGTCTTTACAAGCCTTTAAATAATTGGAAAGCATGTACATGTAAATATAATCGCTGCAACCAACTCTAAGTACCTCAACAAGAAACTGATGTGCCAAATGCATGTTTTACATATTTTGATGTATCCTCACAATGACCCAGCCTTTGAAGGCCACCATCTCCTAGATCAAATGTGAGTTCAGAAAATAGTAGTGCAACCAACAGGGATCCCAAATAACCGAGCGTACAGGCAGTGCCGACCGCTAACAAATATATATGAATATGTTGATGCTTCTGGATAAATGAAGGTTCTATAGTAGAGCTTAATCAGTTGACAAGATGGAGCTACACTCGTAGTACGAGTAAGCAAGTTAATTATGACTAGGGGATCTGCTGAGGGAGAACATATCATCACTATGAATACATTAGACAAGTACCATTTTGTCAAAAATACTTGGAGGGCTCAAGATAAATAACAGACTACTAGGATATGCAGGATTATTATGCTCCCGTGTATTTCCATTGTTCGAGTTTGCTGAGCTTGTACCATGGGCAAAGTTCCTAGAAGTAATAGGTGGGAAGTGTGTTCGTAAGCTAGATTTAAATTATATAAGTGTGACATAACAACTTGAGCTGGTAGTGATGAATGCAGGAAGGTCACAAATGGAACCCGTCAGGACAATGATCGGGTACAATAAGCCATGTCGTAGGTTTGCCCAGCCTTGGGGGTGGAAACATGATCCCGAGCATGGAGATGGGGGTGTTGGAGCCCCAGTTGAAGTTTTGCATGTGATCGACATTGAATTGTACATTAGGTGTCATCAATTGAAGGGTAACAATTATAGTAATGGACTCTAGTGGCATAATTAATATAAATTATTGTCACAACTTGTATTCACAAGTACTAATACAACCATTGATAATTATAGCAGTATAGGAAAAATTTGAATGAAACTAAAAACAAAATACACAATTGAGTGAGGCTTATAGTATAAAAATAACTCGAGAATCAACTAACTTTTATCTAAGCCTTTAGTGGAAAAGATAAGAAAAAAGGGGCAAAATGTTCATCTTACCTTCTTAAGTGTTCACAAGGGAGGGGTGGAGTGGTGGACACCGCGCCACTACCTTTTGTGATACTAGTTGCGGTAAGATGTGAACATTGTGGATAGTGGGGTGGTTTTCTCCCTCAATATTCCTTGTGTTGGATGCAGACCTAGGTGTAATTGGTCGTATTGGCCTGTGGAAGATCTAGCTCTGGACAAAACTAGGTTCCTGACCTATGACTCCAGATAGGGATAGAAGCAGATGTACTAGCCCGCATAGTTTGCTGAAGGCATCATCTAGCACTCAACATGATATGGAGGGGAAGAGGGGAGGAGAGGGTGTATGACGAGAGAGAGAGAAAGAGAGAGAGAGAGAGAGAGAGAGAGAGAGAGAGAGAGAGAGAGAGAGAGAACAAAGTCCAATGTCCAGAACATGGAAAGGCGTCGTTAATGTTATATATGCCATGTTAGGAAAGAGCTAAATTTATACATGTCCTATTACAAATTACAAAAAATAAAATTATAAATTTTCGGTTACTACATTGTTGAAAAGCTAGGGCTTAGTAGAAGGACCCCGACGAGTCCTACTCCTAGCACCAGTAAGGGATAGTCAGTGAATAACTATGCGTGGGTGCTATGGCAGTCCTTTTTCCTTTTTTAACTAGTGTGTTTAAACTCCTTTTTTTCTTCCGATTTAGCCTTTTTTCCCATTCCTATTTGATTTTATTTTATGATTATCAGTTGAACTTTATTTACTTTCTTTGATTCTAACTCAATAACTTGAGTATTATTTTATATACATGATGATTTATAAATATGATTTCATCATTTCTCAGTTCTTTTTTCCTGATATATTACATTTTATTACATTAATAGTTTTTATACATTATTCAAATATGTGATGAATATTTTCCAAAGACGTGATCAACATTTTTAGAATGTGCAATAAATATTTTCTGAATACTAGAGGAACATCTTTTTTCATACAATAAAACATATTTATATAGAATTTTAATCATTTTATGATTTCTTTAAACTAGGCGATGCAATCTTCTGGAATATGTGATGCCCATGGTTAAAATATGAGGTGAACATATATTAAATATGGACGGACATCTTATATGCATGAACATGTACATTTTTTCATTTTTTCCAACATATATCTTCAATTTAAAATTTCATTTAATTTTGAAAGTATCTAACATGTAAAAAATCTAGAAATCTAGTTGAAAACCGTAGGTGGACCCATACAGTTGCTTGAATGCATCATCTACAGTTAGTTAGGCAGGATTAGGGTGGTCGGCAGCAGAGGTGGAGGGGTGGGTGTGGAAGAGAGCATGTATCAAGAGAGGAAAAATTTGAGGTTCCGGTTCCCATATGAAAATACTCAAGAATTTCATCCAACTAGTAGATATGACCAACCCATAAACCCATCCTCTCAGGGTTCAGTAAGCATCGTGGCTAGCAAATAGGTTTCCCCATTACAACCATCTTAGATAGGCTTCCATCTTTCACCCTAACATACTTTGCAGGTTCAGTTGAAAAGTCAATGGAGAAGGCTTCCCCGTTACAACCATCTTGGAGAACATGTCTTCACAAGCCACCAAATTTCTTGAAAGTGTGCGCGGGTCCATATAATGGCCACAAGCAACCTTTAGTAACCCAACAAAAATGTGATGTACCAAATGCATCCGATACATCTTTTAATTTATCCTCATAATGACCTGGCATTTGAAGGTCACCATGTTTTAGATCCAATGTGAGTATGGAAAATCGCAGTGCAACCAAGAGGGGCTCCTAAATAAGCTAGCGCACTTGGAGTTCAGGTCGGTGACAAATAGATGTGAATTCGATGATATTTTTGCATATATGATTATTCTATATTAAAGATGAATAAATTGGCAAGGTGGGGCTTCTGCCGTTGTGCGAGTGAGAACTTCAATAGTGACTATGGATGTATCAAGGGAGAAGATAGCATGACCATAAGTACAGTTGATCATTACCATTTTGTCCAAAATACTACAAGGTCTCAAGTGACACATAGGAGTACTAGGGTATGTGGGATTAGTTAGCTCCCATGTCTTTCAATGGTCTATGTTTGTTGAGCATGTCTGGTCCGCACAGTTCCTGAAAATAAGTGGTGGGAAGAGCATGCCTAAGGTAGATTTGATTTAGATGAATGTTGCATACGAACTAGACCTGGTGGCTATGAATGTAAGAAGGTCACGGATTCAACCCAACGGGACAATAATGAGGTAAAATAACCCATCTAGCAGGTCCTCCTAGCCTTGGGGTCCAAACGTGATGTGGATCACGTAGATGGGGGTGTTGGCGCTCCAGTTGATGTTTCACATGCCATCATCTTCAAATTCGGAAACGGGGATAGCCAATTTGTGGCTAACAATTATAGCAATGGAGTCCAGTTAATAGATAATATAAATACTAATTTCATTCACCTAGTTTTACTTGAACAATTAATAATTATAGTAACATGTTTAAAATAGTTGTAACTATAAACATAATACCCAATTGAGTTAGGACTAAAGTATTTCCATCCAAATATGCATGCACATCTAGAGTGATCGATGTTGACAAATATCATCAACATTTGAAATAAAAAAGGTAAAGGCAATATTGATGTTTTCAAATTGTTTTACACTGATATTTGTAAACCCTTGAACTTTTGCACATCCATCATATAGTATAAACAAAGCTCTAATTTATACAATTTTCCGGTGGAAACAACAGATAAAGGTTAAGTTGTTCATCATACCTTCTTCAGTTCTCACAAAGGAGGTTATAGTGGTGCAGAACGGACTACCTTGTATGATGCTAGTTGCAATAAGATATGAACTCCCATGTTTTTCCATGGTCTAACTCTCTCGAGGATGTCTGGTTTGCATAGTCTAGAAAATAATAGGTGGGAAGAGCGTGCCTGAGGTAGATTAGATTTAGAAAAATGTTGCGTACGAACTAGACCCGATGGCTATGAATGTAAGAAGGTCAAGGATTCATCATGCAAAGAAAATAATTGAGTATGATGACCGATTTAGTAGGTCCTCCTTGCCCTGGGAACAAACATGACGTGAGTTCTTTTTTTTTCTTAATACACGAAAACATATTTATGCATGACACATTTTTACATATGTGATGAACACTTTTTGAATACACGAGTTCTTTTGAAATATGTGATAACCATATTTAAAATATGAGGTGAAGATATTTTTAATACTGAACAAGATGCATGAATATTTATATTTTTTTCATCTTTTGCAATATAATTTTTCCGTTCGAGTATTTAAGTTTTGAAAATGTGTAAAACAAAAATTCCAAAAAAGTGAAAATCCAATTGAAACCCATACATTGGCCCATACAGTTGCTTTGGTGAATCGACAACCGGACAATTAGGAAGGATTAGTATGGTTAGCGGAGAGGTGCAACTGAGTTGGAGGAAGAGAGCATGCACAGCGAGAGGAAGAAATTATGGTTATGGTTCACACTCCTCATCATTGTTGCTATCTACTAGGTATGAAAAAAATTCAGAATTTTCATCCAACGAGTAGGCATGGACATAGCATAACCCCATCTTCTCTTGGTTCACTAAGAAACACGTCTGGCCAATATGTTTCTCATCAAAAAACGACACCCACTTCTTCAAGCCTCTAGCTTCCACCCGCAAATACTTTGTAGGTTTAGTCGAAAAGCCGATACAGTAGAAGGCTTCCTTATTATAACCAAGTAGGAGAGTATGTCTTTCCATGCCACCAAGTTATTGGAAAGCGTGTACGGGTACATATAATCGCTGCAACCAACTCTTAGAACCTCAACAACAAACTGGTGTGCCAAATCCATGCCATTCCTTTAAGGCCAGCATCTCCTAAATCAAATAGTGATTCAGAAAGTCTTAGTGCAACCAAGAGGGGTTGCAAGTCGCCAAGCTTTATAGACGGTCCCGGCCGTTGAATAATACGTATGAATCGGTTGATGCTTTTGGGTACATGAAGGTTCCACAGTAGTGCTGAATAAATTTCCAGGATGGATATGTAGCCGTAGCAAGATTGAGCATGTTCATTGAGACAAGGGATCTTCTGCGAGAACATATCATGGCTATGAATATATTTGACAACTACTGATTTGTCCAAAATACTTGGAGGGCTCAAGCGACACAACGGAGTACTAGGGTGTGTGGGATCAATGAGCGCCCGTGTCTTTCCATTGTTCAAGTCTTCTGAGCTAGTTTGGTCGTCAAAGTTTGTAGAAATAATAGTAGTGAAGTGCATGCCTAAGGTAGAATTAACTTACATAGTTGCGGCATAGTGTTACTAGCAATGAATTCAAGAAGGTCACAGATGGGACTATGATACTGTAAAATAAACCATGACATAGAACTGCCTAGCCTATGGGTGCGAACATGATGTAGACCACGGAGATGGGGATGTTGGAGCTCCATTCGATGTATTGCATGGTACCAACTTCAAATTCTCCATTAGGGATCATCAACTTAAGGATAAAAATTATAGCAATAGCCTCTAGCTAAATATATAACATAAACTGCTATCACTATTTTCATTCAGATTGTAATTCTACAACCAATCATAATAATAGTAACATAGTAAAAATGTTTGGAAAACAATAGACATAATACACAATTCGGTAAGGAGTTAATTATTTCCAAGCATGTATGCATGAACATTGAGAAAAACGGAGCACCTTGAAATTCATCAACATTTGAAATAAAATAATGCAATCGCTGCATTTTCTTTCCTTGGGAGACACATGAAAGTGATATTGAAATTTTGAGATTGTTTTACATTGATATTTGTAAACCCTTGAAATTTTGTGTATTCTGTTATATAGTACAAGAAACTCAAAGGAGAACAACTCTTTAACTAATTTTTCATTGAAGTGTTTATTCATCATACATCCGTCAGTTATAACAAGCGAGGGTATAGTGGAGGAGACCGCAACTACATTCTGTGATGCTAATCGTTGTGGAAGTGGTTATTGCAGACAGTTGGTTGCTTCACTCCCTCACTATTCATCGTGTTGGCCCCCGGTCTAGGCAGAATCAGGAATCTTGGCCTTTAATGGCACATGATTTTGACACAACAAGGACCCAGACCTATGGCTCCAGACGTGGATGGAAATAAGAGTACTAGCCTTAAGTTGCCTCAAAGCATAATCTAGTGCTCAACCATGGGAGGATTTAGCATAGTTAGCATGGATATGGAGAGGTTCAGGGTAGAGCGTATCTGACGAGAGAGAGAGAGAGAGAGAGCGTTAGCAAGTTCTCTCTCTATCTCTCTATGGCTTTGAGGTGAACAATGTCTAGTGCGAAGAACTTTTACTTATCCTGCAAATTTTAGAAATAAGTTGTGAATAATCTAGGGCTCGGTAGAAGGATCCCAATGAATCTTACTCCATGCGCTAGGCATGGGATAGTTGGTGAATTGCCTAAGTGGGACTGCTATGGCTGTACTTTTTCGTTTTTTTCCAAGTGTGTTTCAATGGTTTTTTGTTTCTTCTAGTTTAGCCTTTCCTTTTTTTCCTGTTTGTTTTCTTTTTCATTTATTAGGTGTTTTTTTCATCTATTGTTTACTCCGTGGCATGAATATAATTGTTTATCCATCAATATTTTACAAATACGAATTGAAACATCTTTCTATTTCTTTTGTATACAAGAAATTTAATACAATAATATTTGTTAACGTAATTCAAATATGTGAGAAACATTTTCCAAATACGTGATTAACATTTTTTGAATACTTGATGAACATATATTTTCCTTTTAATACACTCAAACATATTTATACATGCCAAATTTTAAATATGTCATGAACACTTTTTAAATACACAATGAATTCTTTTGGAATATATGATGACCATAATCGGAATATTAGGTCATCATACTTTCAATACAGATGGACATCCTATACTCGAGAACACATACCTTCTTTCATTTCTGCAGTATAGTTTCTCAATTAAATTTTTTTTACAAATGTAGAATGAAAAATTTGGGGGAAAAAAATCCCGATGAAAACCCGACACGGGACCATATGATTGCTTGGATGTATCCTCTACTAGTTAGCTAGGGAGGATTAGTATGGTTAGCGTACAGGTGGAGGCGAGAGTTAGGGAAGAGAACATGCGCCATTTGAGGAAGAAATTAAGGTTCTCACTCACGGTACTCATTTTGGCCACTATCTACTGGGTATGAAAATACTCAAGAATTTTAAACCCCTTCAGCTTTGAGTTCACTGATCATGTGGGTGTTGGCGTCAAAACATGTGAACTGTTATTGGGTATTCTCAATTACCTCAAAAGGTCTATAAAATTCTAGCCTAGACAATTGAAGGCATTTCAGAAAATGTTGGAGATACAAAGGAAAAGACCTTTCAAGGGCCTTTTCTAAAATGTATCAGAAAACACATAATGGAGGCAACTTCAGAACGCATACAAGCATAATATATTGCATTATAGAGAATGACTCCGAAGGTCAAATGTGGCATTTCTCAGGCCGCCTCCAACATATTTTTGTGGCTCTTTTCAAATTGCCTTCAAAACATTTTTATAGAATTTTTGAACCATCTATATAATTATGGAGAGGGAGAAATGCCAAAAGCTGTCAATTAGTTTACTGATTAAGATAAGATCAAGTACACTAGATAAAATGTAGGGATGTTCTATATATAAATGCCAAATGCCTTTGCATATTGATTACCAATGTATATAAATATAGCTTACTCCCTGTGCGCAATTTTCTAACATGAACAGAAGGCTCACCATATATAGAAGGTCACTACAAACAAGATCAAATTTCAACAGGTTGCCACACTCTATGATGTCATAGTAAAATGATTTTTCACATAGACCATTTAGAAAAAAAAAACAAAAAGAGGAAGTAGATGAACTACAATAATTAAGGGGCATCACCTCAAACAGCTTATGTACACTATGGCGTCGGATCAGCATCCACCAGACATTGGTATGCCTGGCGCGGGGAGGATGACCTCTAATTTGTGTATGGCCTGGTCCACCTTGCTCCTCCTCCTCCTACGATCCGGCTCAGATTTCCTCTCTACTTCATTAGTCCCACTACAATCCCACCTCCAAGACCGGGGAAAAGAGAAGAAGAGGCATGGTGTTGGATGGTGGTGGAGGTTGCGGCGGTCACTATGGCCGTGAAGGTTCCGATAGCACTCCGGTGTCACGGGAGGCTCCGGTGGCAACAAGTCGCCTGACGATGTGCAGCGGCAATGAGCGGGATGGGGATTATTTTGTTGTGTTTTTCGTTTTACCATTTTTTGCTAATCATTAATCATTAAGTTGTCATTCATGTGTGTTACGCACATGGTACCACCATGACGCGAGGCAACCCATGGCTCTCATGCATAGGGTGCGTTGGGTGACCCTCACAAATGCGATGATGTCACTGGAAATGACATGGAACAACCCACAACATGTTCTCTCTCTCTCTCTCTCTCATATGACATCTATCTATACCTATACTAATTCTAGACTTCCTAAAAATGCCCACGTAAATTAGATTTTACGAGCCGTTAATCTGGTGGGACCAAGTTATTACGGTGCAGATCAATCTACAGAATCAATGGCAAAAAAAAAGTCAGACAATCCACGACAAAAAAAACTGTCACAAGGCCAAGAATCCTTTCTCGACCATCAAAATAAAGTAAAAAAAATTCACATCTATCTATCTACACATACACGCCCCATATCCTAACTTTATTCCATCTATATACTCCTCCACCATCCCTTCCACCCTATTTTATCTCTCTGCCTCTCTCCTCTGATAGAAAAAAATTCAACCATCCCTTCCCCTCTCCAATCTCTCCCCACGTGAAAAACGAAGCCATCCTTCCACAGTTCCACCGCCCCTTCTTCTCTATTCTTCCCACTTCCACCCATGGAAATTATTCCACCCGCTCCCATGGAAAACAAAGCAATTGTTTTATCAACTTGCGCATGGATGTTGGATTTGATCGTGGAAGCTGAGATTGATCTATCAATTTGCCATTGATTGGACCATGGAACAATGGATATTCAAAGGCTGGAGGAGAAGATAGATGGGATCGTGGTAGTTTGGACGTGTGTGATTTCTATATCAGATCGGACTGGCAATTAGGGAATAAGGTCAAGGTAGGATAGATGTCAATCACTGGGGAAGAAGATGACCAAGGAGAAGATAGATTGGATCATGGTAGTTTGTACGTGTGTGATTTGAATCGATTACTTCCGAGCCGATCAGCATAGGGAGGAGAAATAAATATATGGTAGAATACTCTCACGTACAGAAGCTAGAAAGCATAACCCTCTCAGCGACGCGCCACATCGGAACCCGGGTGTGGTGGAAAATGGGCAAGGGCCGGGCCGTCACCCCTCAAGTGGCGCGCCGTATCTTGATCCGGATATGGTGGCAAGTGAGTGAGGATCGGGTCGTCGCATCCTTAGTGGCGCGCTACATCGGCGCCCGGGTGTAGTGGAAAATGAGCAAGGGTCTTCGCATTTGACTCGACTAGTGCGAAGGGTAAGGAAGCTAGACGAGCCTAGGAGGATTCGCTTAGGTAGTTGGAACGTAGGGTCTCTGACAAGGAAGCTTCGGGAGCTAGTTGATGCAGCGGTGAGGAGAGGTGTTGATATCCTTTGCGTCCAAGAAACCAAATGGAGAGGACAGAAGGCGAAGGAGGTGGAGGATACCGGCTTCAAGCTGTGGTACACGGGGACGGCTGCAAACAGAAATGGCATAGGCATCTTCATCAACAAGAGCCTCAAGTATGGAGTGGTAGACGTCAAGAGACATGGGGACCGGATTATCCTAGTCAAGATGGTAGTTGAGGACTTGGTTCTCAATGTTATCAGCGCGTATGCCCCGCAAGTAGGCCACAATGAGAACAACAAGAGGGAGTTCTGGGAAGGCTTGGAAGACATGGTTAGGAGTGTACCGATTGGTGAGAAGCTCTTCATAGGAGGAGACCTCAATGGCCACGTGGGTACATCTAACACAGGTTTTGAAGGGGCGCACGGGGCTTTGGCTATGGCATCAAGAATCAAGAAGGAGAAGATGTCTTAAGCTTTGCTCTAGCCTACAACATGATTGTAGCTAACACCCTCTTTAGAAAGAGAGAATCACATCTGGTGACTTTTAGTAGTGGCCAACACTCTAGCCACATTGATTTCATCCTCTCGAGAAGAGAAGATGGGCGTGGTGCCTAGACTGTAAGGTGATACCTGGAGAGAGTGTTGTACCCCAGCATAAGCTAGTGGTTGCTGACTTCTGCTTTCGGATTCGTGTCCAACGGGATAAGCGTGCCAAATTCGCTAGAACGAAGTGGTGGAAGCTCAAGGGGGAGGTAGTTCAGGTGTTCAAGGAGAGGGTAATTAAGGAGGGCCCTTGGGAGGAAGGAGGGGATGCGGACAATGTGTGGATGAAGATGGCGACTTGCATTCGTAAGGTGGCCTCGGAGGAGTTTGGAGTGTCCAGGGGAAGGAGAAGCGAAGATCAGGATACCTGGTGGTGGAATGATGATGTCCAGAAGGCGATTAAAGAGAAGAAAGATTGCTTCAGACGCCTATACCTGGATAGGAGTGCAGACAACATAGAGAAGTACAAGATGGCGAAGAAGGTCGCAAAGCGAGCTGTTGGTGAAGCAAGGGGTCGGGCATATGAGGACCTCTACCAACGGTTAGGCACGAAGGAAGGTGAAAGGGACATCTATAAGATGGCTAAGATCCGGGAGAGGAAGACGAGGGATATTGGCCAAGTCAAATGCATCAAGGACGGAGCAGGCCAACTCTTGGTCAAGGACCAGAAGATTAAGCATAGATGGCGGGAGTAGTTCGACAAGCTGTTCAATGGGGAGAATGAGAGTTCTACCATTGAACTGGACGACTCCTTTGATGAGACCAGCATGCGTTTTGTGCGGCGCATCCAGGAGTCTGAGGTGAAGGAGGCTTTAAAAAGGATGAAAGGAGGCAAGGCGATGGGCCCTGATTGTATCCCCATTGATGTGTGGAAAGGTCTCGGGGACATAGCGATAGTATGGCTAACCAAGCTTTTCAACCTCATTTTTCGGGCAAACAAGATGCCAGAAGAATGGAGACGAAGTATATTAGTACCAATCTTCAAGAACAAGGGGGATGTTCAGAGTTGTACTAATTACCGTGGAATTAAGCTGATGAGCCATACAATGAATCTATGGGAGAGAGTCATTGAGCACCGCTTAAGAAGAATGACAAGCGTGACCAAAAATCAGTTTGGTTTCATACCTGGGAGGTCGACGATGGAAGCCATTTTCTTGGTACGACAACTTATGGAGAGATATAAGGAGCAAAAGAAGGACTTGCATATGGTGTTCATTGACTTGGAGAAGGCCTATGATAAGATACCGCGGAATGTCATGTGGTGGGCCTTGGAGAAACACAAAGTTCCAGCAAAGTACATTACCCTCATCAAGGACATGTACGATAATGTTGTGACAAGTGTTCGAAAAAGTGATGTCGACACGGATGACTTCCCGATTAAGATAGGACTGCATCAGGGGTAAGCTTTGAGCCCTTATCTTTTTGCATTGGTGATGTATGAGGTCACAAGGGATATACATGGAGATATCCCATGGTGTATGCTCTTTGCGGATGATGTGGTGCTAGTTGACGATAGTCGGACGGGGGTAAATAGGAAGTTAGAGTTATGGAGACAAACCTTGGAATCGGAAGGGTTTAGGCTTAGTAGAACTAAAACCGAGTACATAATGTGTGGTTTCAGTACTACTAGGTGTGAGGAGGAGGAGGTTAGCCTTGATGGCCAGGTGGTACCTCGGAAGGACACCTTTCGGTATTTGGGGTCAATGTTGCAGGAGGCTGGGGGTATTGATGAAGATGTGAACCATCGAATCAAAGCCGGATGGATGAAGTGGCGCCAAGCTTCTGGCATTCTCTATGACAAGAGAGTGCCACAAAAGCTAAAAGGCAAGTTCTACAGGACGGCGGTTCGACCCGCAATATTGTATGGCACGGAGTGTTGGCCGACTAAAAGGCGACATGTTCAACAGTTAGGTGTGGTGGAGATGCGTATATTGAGATGGGTGTGTGGCCACACGAGGAAGGATCGAGTCCGGAATGATGATATATGAGATAGAGTTGGGGTAGCACAAATTGAGGAGAAGCTTGTCCAACATCGTCTAAGATGGTTTGGGCATATTCAGCGCAGGCCTCCAGAAGCTCCAGTGCATAGCGGACGGCTAAAGCGTGCAGAGAATGTCAAGAGAGGGCGGGGTTGACCGAATTTGACATGGGAGGAGTCCGTTAAGAGAGACCTGAAGGATTGGAGTATCGACAAAGAGCTAGCTATGGACAGGGGTGCGTGGAAGCTTGCTATCCATGTGCCAGAGCCATGAGTTGGTTGCGAGATCTTATGGGTTTCACCTCTAGTCTACCCCAATTTGTTTGGGACTAAAGGCTTTGTTGTTGTTGTTGTTGTACAGAAGCTAGAAGGCTATTGAATCTATTCTGCCGGAAGACACATGTATACGACGCTAATCCCTTCAATCCGTTCCGCGAAACATACGAGTAAACGAGATTCTATTTATATGCCACAGATTTGTGACGTGCTAGTAGGATGTTGGATCGACTCTGCCGAAAGATGGAGGTATATATGATGATAATCCCTTCGATCACCGTTCCAAAAAATGCAGGTACATGAGGATTCCATTTTTTTTGCCACACTATATTAGCATCGGCTTGCATATTCTGAGTTGCCATGATGAGCAGTTTTGAGGTGCTGGCTCATGGCGTCCAATATATCTTAGACACCATGAAGTCTCAGGTGCATACCATCTATCCCTTGGGAGACTGGACAGGAGGTCTCAGTTGAAAAACAAGATACAGAGCCATACATGGAGGTCTCTGAAGACTCAAAAGCAGACAACAATCATGGCTGACAATAGATTAGACCGACAAACCTTCTTAACTTCCCCAAAGTCCCATAGGCTATTGTATAGCATCGGACTTATTGCACATGCTACATAGTTGCCATGATGAGCGGTCCCAGGTGCAGGCCCATGGCGTCCAATCTAAGAGGCAGTGCATGGCATCTATTCCCTTTGGCGATGGACATGAAGTCTCAATAGAATACCAAGATGAAGAGCCATACAAGGAAGTTTCCACTGACTCTGAAGCAGGCAACGATCATGGCTGACAGTAGATTGGGCCGGCAAGCTTGATCGGAAAAGCTTTTTTATTTGTTTCGGCTAGCTTACTTTATATGTATAGGATTTAACCAAGAACTCTGCAATTAGATTTAAGTTTACAGAATCAGCTACTAGGATGTTGCTTTATTTATGTAAAAAACAAAGATAGGCTTCCATGGAGATAGCAAATAGGTTTCCCCGTTACAACCATCTTAGATAGGCTTCCATCTTTCACCCTAACATACTTTGCAGGTTCAGTTGAAAAGTCAATGGAGAAGGCTTCCCCATTACAACCATCTTGGAGAACATGTCTTCACAAGCCACCAAATTTCTTGAAAGTGTGTGCGGGTCCATATAATGGACACAAGCAACCTTTAGTAACCCAACAAAAAAGTGATGTACCAAATGCACCCGAAGATCTTTTAAGTTATCCTCATAATGACATGGCATTTGAAGGTCACTATGTTTTAGATCCAATGTGAGTATGAAATATCGTAGTGCAACCAAGAGGGGCTCCCAAATAAGCTAGTGCACATGGAGTGTAGGTCGCTAAGAAATAGATATGAATTCGATGATGTTTTTGGAGAGATGATTAGTCTATATTAAAGATGAATCAATTGGCAAGGTGGGGCTTCTGCCGCAGTGGAAGTGAGAACGTCAATAGTGACTATGGATGTATCAAGGGAGAAGATATCACGACCATAAGTACAGTTGATCATTACCATTTTGTCCAAAATACTACAAGGTCTCAAGTGACACATAGGAGTACTAGGGTATGTGGGATCAGTGAGGTCCCATGTCTTTCAATGGTCTATGTTTGTTGAGCATGTCCGGTCCACGCAGATCCTGAAGATAATAGGTGGGAAGAGCGTGCCTAAGGTAGATTTGATTTAGATGAATGTTGCATACCAACTAGAGCTGCTGGCTATGAATGTAAGAAGGTCACAGATTCAACCCAACGGGACAATAATGAATTAAAATAACCCATCTAGTAGGTCCTCCTAGCCTTGGGGTCCAAACGTGATGTGGATCACGTAGATGGGGGTGTTGGCCCTCGAATTGATGTTTCACATGCTAACATCTTCAAATTCGGAAACGGGGATAGCCAATTTGTGGCTAACAATTATAGCAATTGAGTCCAGTTAATACATAATATAAATACTAATTTCATTCACCTAGTTTTACTTGAACAATTAATAATTATAGTAACATGTTTAAAATAGTTATAACTATAAACATAATACACAATTGACTTAGGACTAAAGTATTGCCATCCAAATATGGATGCTCATCTAGAATGATCGATGATGACAAATTTCATCAACATTTGAAATAAAAAAGGTAAATGCAGCTTTTTTTCTTGCTATGGAACCTGCATGAAGGCAATATTGATGTTTTCAAATTGTTTTACACTGATATTTGTAAACCCTTGAACTTTTGCGCATCCATCATATAGTATAAACAAAGCTCTACTTTATACAATTTTTCGGTTGAAACAACAGATAAAGGTTAAGTTGTTCATCATACCTTCTTCAGTTCTCACAAAGGAGGTTATAGTGGTGCAGAACGGACTACCTTTGTATGATGCTAGTCGCAGTAAGATATGAGCTCCCATGTTTTTCCATGGTCTAACTCTGTCGAGCATGTCTGGTTTGCACAGTTCTAGAAAATAATAGGTGGGAACTGTGTGCCTGAGGTACATTAGATTTAGACAAATGTTGCGTACGAACTAGACATGGTGGCTATGAATATAAGAAGGTCAAGGATTCATCGCACGAAGATAATAATTGAGTATGATGACCGATTTAGTAGGTCCTCCTTGCTCCGGGGGACAAAAATGACGTGAGTTCTTTTTCGTTCTTAATACACTAAAACATATTTATGTATGACACATTTTTACATGTGTGATGAACACTTTTTGAATACACGAGTTCTTTTGAAATATGTGATAACCATATTTAAAATATGACATGAAGATATTTTTAATACCGAACAAACATCTTAGATGCACGAATATTTATATTTTTTCATTTTTTGCAATATAATTTTTCCATTCGAGTATTTATGTTTTGAAAATGTGTAAAACAAAAATTCCAAAAATTATAATATGGAAATCCAGTTGAAACCTGTACATTGGCCCATACAGTTGCTTTGGTGAATCGACAACCGGACAGTTAGGAAGGATTAGTATGGTTAGCGGAGAGGTGCAACTGAGTTGGAGGAAGAGAGCATGCATAATGAGAGGAAGAAATTATGGTTCTGGGTCACACTCCTCATTATTTTTGCTATCTACTAGGTATGAAAATAATTGAGAATTTTCATCCAACTAGTAGGCATGGACATAGCATAACCCCATCTTCTCTTGGTTCACTAAGAAACGCGTCTGGCCAATATGTTTCTCGTAAAAACGACACCCACTTCTTCAAGCCTCCAGCTTCCACCCGCAAATACTTTGTAGGTTTAGTCGAAAAGCCGATACAGTATAAGGCTTCCTTATTATAACCAAGTAGGAGAATTTGTCTTTCCATGCCACCAAGTTATTGGAAAGCATGCTGCTACGTCTCGAGCTTGCGTTGGTTTTCCCCGAAGAGGGAGGGATGATGCAGCACAGTAGCGTAAGTATTTCTCTCAGTTTTTGAGAACCAAGGTATCAATCCAGTAGGAGGTCACGCGCAAATCCCTCGTACCTGCACAACACGATAGCAACTCGCAACCAACGCTTAGGGGTTGTCAATCCCTTCACGGTCACTTACGAGAGTGAGATCTGATAGAGATAATATTTTTGGTATTTTTGATAGATAGATGCAAAGTAAAAAAGTAAAGGCAAAGTAAAAACAAAGCAAATAAATAAAGTGATATAGATTGATATGATGAGAATAGACCCGGGGGCCATAGGTTTCACTAGTGGCTTCTCTCAAGAGCATAAGTATTCTACGGTGGGTGAACAAATTACTGTTGAGCAAATGACAGAATTGAGCATAGTTATGAGTATATCTAGGCAATGATCACGTATATAGGCATCACGTCCGTGACAAGTAGATCGAAACGATTCTGCATCTACTACTATTACTCCACTCATCGACCGCTATCCAGCATGCATCTAGAGTATTAAGTTAAAAACAGAGTAACGCCTTAAGCAAGATGACATGATGTAGAGGGATAAATTCATGCAATATGATAAAAAAACATCTTGTTATCCTCGATGGCCTTGCAACTCTTTCTGTCACTGAGTAAGGACACCGCAAGATTGAACCCAAAGCCATGCACTTCTCCCATTGCAAGAACTACCAATCTAGTTGGCCAAACCAAACGGATAATTCGAAGAGACTTGCAAAGATAACTCAACCATACATAAAAGAATTCAGAGAAGAATCAAATATTTTCCATAGATAATACTGGATCATAAACCCACAATTCATCGATCTCAACAAACACACCACAAAAAGAAGATTACATCAAATAGATCTCCACGAGAGAGGGGGAGAACATTGTATTGAGATCCAAAAAGAGAGAAGAAGCCATCTAGCTACTAGTTATGGACCCGAAGGTCTAAAGTAAACTACTCACACTTCATCGGAGGGGCTATGGTGATGATGTAGAAGCCCTCTGTGGTGGATGCCCCCTCCGGCGGAGCTCCGGGACAGGCCCCAAGATGGGATCTCGTGGATACAGAAGGTTGCGGCGGTGGAATTAGGTTTTTTGGCTCCCGTTCTGATCATACGGGGATACGTAGGTATATATAGGAGGAAGGAGTACGTCGGTGGAGCTCCGAGGGGCCCACGAGGTAGGGGGGCGCGCCCAGGGGGGAGGGCCCGCCCTCCACCCTCGTGACCACCTAGTGGCTTTCTTGACGGAGGGTCCAAGTCTCCTGGATCTTATCTGATGAGTAAACCACGTTCCTGAAGGTTTCATTCCGTTTGGACTCCGTTTGATATTCTGTTTCTTCGAAATACTGAAAAAGGCAAAAAACAGCAATTCTGGGCTGGGCCTCCGGTTAATAGGTTAGTCCCAAAAATAATATAAATGTGGAAAATAAAGCCCATTATAGTCCAAAACAGTAGATAAAGTAGCATGGAGCAATCAAAAATTATAGATATGTTGCAGACGTATCAAGCATCCCCAAGCTTAATTCCTACTCGTCCTCGAGTAGGTAAATGATAAAAAAGAATTTTTGATGTGGAGTGATACTTTGGCATAATTTCAATGTAAATCTTCTTAATCATGGTATGAATATTCAGATCCGAAAGATTCAAGACAAAAGTTCATATTGACATAAAAGTAATAACACTTCAAGCATACTAACAAAGCAATTATGTCTTCTCAAAATAACATGGCCAAAGAAAGTTATCCCTACAAAATCATATAGTCTGGCTATGCTCCATCTTCCCCACACAAAGTATTCAAATCATGCACAACCCCGATGACAAGCCAAGCAATTGTTTCATACATTAACATTTTCAAAACCTTTTCATTCTTCATGCAATACATGAGTGTGAGCCATGGATATATATAGCACTATATGTGGAATAGAACGATGGCTGTGGAGAAGACAAAAAGAGGGAAGATAGTCTCACATCAACTAGGCGTATCAACGAGCTATGGAGATGCCCATCAATAGATATCAATGTGAGTGAGTAGGGATTGCCATGCAACGGATGCACTAGAGCTATAAGTATATGAAAGCTCAACAAAAGAAACTAAGTGGGTGTGCATCCAACTTGCTTGCTCACGAAGACCTAGGGAATTTTGAGGAAGCCCATCATTGGAATATACAAGCCAAGTTCTATAATGAAAAATTCCCACTAGTATATGAAAGTGACGAAATAAGAGACTCTCTATCATGAAGATCATGGTTCTACTTTGAAGCACAAGTGTGGTAAAAGGATAGTAGCATTGTCCCTTCTCTCTTTTTCTCTCATTTTTTTATTTGGGCCTTTTCTCTCTTTTTATGGCCTCTTTTTTTCGTCCGGGGTCTCATCCCGACTTGTGGGGGAATCATAGACTCCATCATCCTTTCCTCACTTGGGACAATGTTCTAATAATGATGATCATCACACTTTTATTTTTCCTTACAACTCAATAATTACAACTCGATACTTAGAACAAAATATGACTCTATATGAATGCCTCCGGCGGTGTACCGGGATATGCAATGAAACATGAGTGACATGTATGGAAGAATTATGAAAGGTGGCTTTTGCCACAAATAAGATGTCAACTACATGATCATGCTAGCAATATGACAATGATGGAGCGTGTCATAATAAACGGAATGGTGGAAAGTTGCATGGCAATATATCTCAGAATGGCTATGGAAATGCCATGATAGGTAGATATGGTGGCTGTTTTGAGGAAGGTTTATGGTGGGTGTATGATACCGGCGAAAAGTGCGCAGTATTAGAGAGGCTAGCAAAGGTGGAAGGATGGGGAAAAGTGTGTATAATCCATGGACTCAACATTAGTCATAAAGAACTCATATACTTATTGCAAAAATCTAGAAGTTATCAAAGCAAAGTGTTACGCGCATGCTCCTAGGGGGATAGATTGGTAGGAAAAGACCATCGCTCATCCCCGACCGCCACTCATAAGGAAGACAATCAATAAATAAATCATGCTCCGAGTTCATCACATAACGGTTTACCATACGTGCATGCTATGGGAATCACAAACTTCAACACAAGTATTCCTTAAATTCACAACTACTCAACTAGCACGACTCTAATATTACCACCTTCATATCTCAAAATAATTATCAAGCATCAAACTTATCTTAGTATTCAACGCACTCAAAATAAAGTATCACATATCTTGAACACCAAGTGTATTAACGTTAAGCAAATTACCATGCTATTAAAGACTCTCAAAATAATCTAAGTGAAGCATGAGAGATCAAGTTTCTTTAAAACAAATCCACCACCGTGGTCTAAAAGATCTAAGTGAAGAACTAGAGCAAAAATTATCACGCTCAAAAGATATAAGTGAAGCACTATGAGCAAAACTATCAAGCTCAAAAGATATAAGTGAAGAACATAGAGTATTCTAACAAATTTCAATTCATGTATGGCTCTCTCAAAAGGTGTGTACAGAAAAGATGATTGTGGTAAACTAACAAGCAAAGACACAAATAATACAAAACGCTCCAAGCAAAACACATATCATGTTGGTGAATAAAAATATAGCTCCAAGTAAATTACCAATGGAAGTGGACGAAAGAGGGGATGCCTTCCAGGGCATCCCCAAGCTTTGACTCTTTGGTGTCCTTGGATTATCTTGGGGGTTCCATGGGCATCCCCAAGCTTAGGCTCTTTCACTCCTTGTTCCATAATCCATCAAAAGAATTCACCCAAAACTTGAAAACTTCACAACACAAAACTCAACAGAAATCTCGTGAGCTCCGTTAGAGAAAGTAATCAAAAGGCTACTTCAAGGTACTGTAATGAACTCATTCTTTATTTATATTGGTGTTAAAACTACTGTATTCCAACTTCTCTATGGTTTATAAACTAATTTACTAGCCATAGATTCATCAAAATAAGCAAACAACACACGAAAAACAGAATCTGTCAAAAATAGAACAGTCTGTAGTAATCTGTAACTAACACAAACTTCTGGAACTCTAAATAATTCTACCAAAATAGTAAGTCCTGTACAATGTTTTTATTGATCAGCAGCATAAAGAATCAACGCAAAAGCTCTCTTCAGTAAAAAATGGCAGCTAATCTCGTGAGCGCTAAAGTTTCTGTTTTTCAGCAGAATCAAATCAACTATCATCGTAGGTTATCCTATAGGTCCTACTTGGCACAAACACTAATTCAAACATAAAACCACATCCAAACAGAAGGTAGATGGATTATTTATTGCTAAACATAAGAAAAAAACAAAAAACACAAAATATAATTGGGTTGCCTCCCAACAAGCGCTATCATTTAACGCCCCTAGCTAGGCATAAAAGCAAGGATAGATCTAGGTATTGCCATCTTTGGTAGGCAATCCATAAGTGGCTCTCATGATAGATTCATATGGTAATCTTATTTTTCTTTCTAGGGAAGTGTTCCATACCCTTCTTTAAGGGAAATTGGAATCTAATATTCCCTTCCTTCATATCAATAATTGCACCAATCGTTCTAAGGAAAGGTCTACCAAGAATAATAGGACATGAAGGATTGCAATCTATATCAAGAACGATAAAATCTACGGGCACATAATTCCTATTTGAAACAATAAGAACATCATTAATTCTTCCCATAGGCTTTTTAATAGTTGAATCCGCAATATGCAAGTTTAGAGAGCAATCATCAAAATCACGGAAATCTAGCAAATCACATAAAGTTTTGGGAATAGTAGAGACACTAGCACCCAATCACACAAAGCATGAAACTCAAAGTCTTTAATTTTAATTTTAATAGTAGGTTCCCACTCATCATAGAGTTTTCTAGGGATAGAAACTTTCAACTCAAGTTTTTCTTCATAAGATTGCATCAAGGCATCAACAATGTGTTCGGTAAAGGCCTTATTTTGACTATAAGCATGAGGAGATTCTAGCACGGATTGCAACAAGGAAATTCAACCAATCAAAGAACAATTTTCATAAGTAAATTCCTTGAGATCCAAAATAGTGGGTTTAGCGACATCACGGTTTCTATTTATTTCAATCCCACTTTCATCAATTTCATCATCAAGATCTAGAAACCCCGAATTATTAGAATGCCTTCTAGGTATAGGAAGATAATCTTCAGATTCATCAAGATTCATATTGCAAAACAAAGATTTGATAGGTGACACATCAATAACTTTTAGATCTTCATCTTGATTTTCATAGGAATTCGGTTTAGCGGCCATCTTATTGACTAAGGTAGCTTGCATATCCGAAATTTCAGCGGTCATCTTTTCAGGACGAGCAATTTGGGCCCTTATACCATCAAATTCTTTAGACATATCATCAAGTTCTTTATTCATAAAGCTCATAAAACTTTTTTGTTCCTTAAGTTCGTTTCTAAAGAAATTATTGTGTTCAAATTGCAAAACCATAAACTTTCTAACATTGCTTTCGATCTCCTCCAGCCTTTTAAGGTGAAGGTCACCAAATCTAGGTAGAGCCATCGCAACAAATAGGCAAACTAACACACGAGCAAACAAAAGGACGAGGAAAAGGCAATGGAAAGAGAGGAGGATATTAGGAAAGAGAGGACGAATAAAACGGCAAGGGTGAAGTGGGGGAGAGGAAAACGAGAGGCAAATGGCAAATAATGTAATGCGAGAGATAGGGATTGCGATGGGTACTTGGTATGTTGACTTTTGCGTAAGCCTCCCCGGCAACGGCGCCAGAAATCCTTCTTGCTACGTCTCGAGCTTGCGTTGGTTTTCCCCGAAGAGGAAGGGATGGTGTAGCACAGTAGCGTAAGTATTTCTCTCAGTTTTTGAGAACCAAGGTATCAATCCAGTAGGAGGTCACGCGCAAGTCCCTCGTACCTGCACAACACGATAGCAACTCGCAACCAACGCTTAGGGGTTGTCAATCCCTTCAAGGTCACTTACGAGAGTGAGATCTGATAGAGATAATATTTTTGGTATTTTTGATAGATAGATGCAAAGTAAAAAGTAAAGGCAAAGTAAAAACAAAGCAAATAAATAAAGTGATATAGATTGATATGATGAGAATAGACCCGGGGGCCATAGGTTTCACTAGTGGCTTCTCTCAAGAGCATAAGTATTCTACGGTGGGTGAACAAATTACTGTTGAGCAAATGACATAATTGAGCATAGTTATGAGTATATCTAGGCAATGATCACGTATATAGGCATCACGTCCGTGACAAGTAGATCGAAACGATTCTGCATCTACTACTATTACTCCACTCGTCGACCTCTATCCAGCATGCATCTAGAGTATTAAGTTAAAAACAGAGTAACGCCTTAAGCAAGATGACATGATGTAGAGGGATAAATTCATGCAATATGATAAAAAACCCATCTTGTTATCCTCGATGGCAACAATACAATACGTGCCTTGCAACTCTTTCTGTCACTGAGTAAGGACACTGCAAGATTGAACCCAAAGCCATGCATTTCTCCCATTGCAAGAACTACCAATCTAGTTGGCCAAACCAAACGGATAATTTGAAGAGACTTGCAAAGATAACTCAATCATACATAAAAGAATTCAGAGAAGAATCAAATATTTTCCATAAATAATACTGGATCATAAACCCACAATTCATCGATCTCAACAAACACACCGCAAAAAGAAGATTACATCGAATAGATCTCCACGAGAGAGGGGGAGAACATTGTATTAAGATCCAAAAAGAGAGAATAAGCCATCTAGCTACTAGCTATGGACCCAAAGGTCTGAAGTAAACTACTCATACTTCATCGGAGGGGCTATGGTGATGATGTAGAAGCCCTCCGTGGTGGATGCCCCCTCCGGCGAAGCTCCGGAACAGGCCCCAAGATGGGATCTTGTGGATATAGAAGGTTGCGATGGTGGAATTAAGTTTTTTGGCTCTCGTTCTGATCATACGGGGATACGTAGGTATATATAGGAGGAAGGAGCATGTCGGTGGAGCTCCGAGGGGCCCACAAGGTAGGGGGCGCGCCCAGGGGGGAGGGCGCGCCCTCCACCCTCGTAACCGCCTCGTGGCTTTCTTGACGGAGGGTCCAAGTCTCCTGGATCCTATCTGATGAGTAAATCACGTTCCCGAAGGTTTCATTCCGTTTGGACTCCGTTTGATATTCTGTTTCTTCAAAATACTGAAAAAGGCAAAAAACAGCAATTCTGGGCTGGGCCTCCGGTTAATAGGTTAGTCCCAAAAATAATATAAAAGTGGAAAATAAACCCATTATAGTCCAAAACAGTATATAAAGTAGCATGGAGCAATAAAAAATTATAGATACATTGGAGATGTATCACATGCACGGGTACATATAATCGCAGCAACCAATTCTTAGAATCTGAACAAGAAACTGGTAAGCCAAATCCATGCCATTCCTTCTAGTCAACCATCTCCTAAATCAAATATTGATTCAGAAAGTCATAGTGCAACCAAGAAGGGTCACAAATCGCCAAGCTTACAGCCGGTCCCGGCCGTTGAATAATACTTATGAATCGGTTGATGCTTTTGGATATATGACGGTTCCACAATAGTGCTGAATAAATTGCCAAGATGGATATGTAGCTGTAGCAAGAGTGAGCATGTTCATTGAGAGAAGGGATCTTCCGGGAGAACATATCATGGCTATCAATATATTTGACAACTACTCATTTGTCCAAAATACTTGGAGGGCTCAAGCGACACAATGGAGTACTAGGGTGTGTGGGATCAATGAGCGCCTTTGTCTTTCCATTGTTCAAGTCTTCTGAGCTAGTTTGGTCATCAAAGTTTGTAGAAATAATAGGATTAAAGTGCATGCCTAAGGTAGAATTAACTTACATAGTTGCGGCATACAAACTAGGGTTGCTAGCGATGAATTCAAGAAGGTCAAAGATGGAACTATGGAACTATGACATAGAACTGCCTAGCCTATGGGTGCGAACATGATGCAGAGCACGGAGATGGGGATGTTGGAGCTCCATTCGATGTATTGCATGGTACCAACTTAAAATTCTCCATTAGGGAATACCAACTTAAGGTTAACAATTATAGCAATAGCCTCTAGCTAAATATATAACATAAACTGCTATCACTATTTTCATTCAGATTGTAATTCTACAACCAATCATAATAATAGTAACATAGTAAAAATGTTTGGAAAACAATAAACATAATACACAATTCAGTAAGGAGTGAATTATTTCCAAGCATGTATGTGAAGCTTAAGAAAAATGGAGCACCTTGAAATTCATCAACATTTGAAATAAAATAATGCAATTGCTGCATTTTCTTTCCTTGGGAGACGCATGAAAGTGATATTGAAATTTTGAGATTGTTTTACATTGATATTTGTAAACCGTTGAAATTTTGTGTATTCTGTTATATAGTACAAGAAACTCAAAGACGAACAACTCTTTAACTAATTTTTTGTTGAAGTGGTTATTCGTCATAGCTCCGTCAGTTATAACAAGCGAGGGTATAGTGGAGGAGACCGCCACTACATTCTGTGATGCTAATCATTGTGGAAGTGGTTATTGCAGACAGTTGGTTGCTTCACTCCCTCACTATTCATCGTGTTGGCTCCCGGTCTAGGCAGAATCAGGAATCTTGGCCTTTGATGGCACATGATTTTGACACAACAAGGTTCCAGACCTACGGCTCCAGACATGGATGGAAGTAAGAGTGCCCCAAAGCATAATCTAGTGCTCAACCATGGGCAGAGTTAGCATAGTTAGCATGGATATGGAGATGTTCGGGGTGGAGCGTGTCTGACGAGAGATACAAAGAGAGAGAGAGAGAGAGAGAGAGAGAGAGAGAGAGAGAGAGCTTTAGCAAGTTCTCTCGCTATCTCTCTAGGTCTTTGAGGTGAACAATGTCTAGTGCGAAGAACTTTTACTTATCCTGCAAATTTTAGAAAACTAGCTAATTCCCCGCGCATTGCTGCGGGAATTCATTAGCAATGTATAGGGTCAACGTTCATACAGTGAAGAGTAGCTTGACTCACAATATTGTTGGTGAAAGATAATTCATTATGTTTGCACGAATACTTGGTAGTATAATTGTTAAGACATGTTAGAAAGTTAGACCAGATCCATTCTTTTCCAAAACTGATTTCGATAATGATGTGGTATTATGATCGATGCTCTAAGTAAAACCGATGGAAATGTGTTATTCCGTTTCTAACGCCAACAGTTACACCTGGATAATCGTACGGTTGTGGTTGCTTCATAGTATTCTCAACGTTGCAATTTCATCAGTGTATTTAAGTTTCACGATTCAGTGGTATTGTTTTTGTTGCGGGGCAAATTAGGTGGTATGCCGGGGTAAAGTCTAATGCAGGTTATTGATTAGGGTAGAAACACATGCAAAGAAAGAGAGAAAAAATGTGCACTAAAAAAAACTGAAGTGGGTATTTGTCAGTTCTTTCATCCCACTGTTATCAGCCATTTGCACCCTAGTGCAGAAACTTGTTTGTAGAGGAAAGGGTGTTCAGAGTTCTGAGAATTGTGGTCACGTGGATTACTTTCAATCATGTATTAGACAGATTCAAACTCTGCAAAACCGTCCTAAAGTTTTTGACAGAGGGAGTAGTAAACAGCAATAGCCAACTCAATTATATTCTAGGAAGGCAGTACTAATTCATATTATCTAAGAAATTTGTTAGGTAATTGAGGCATTTCTTCAAGCATCTAGCATGCCTAGAAAGATTTGGATACAATAAACTGCAAAAACATCTTTTATTTAGTTATTAAAAATGTAGTACAACATAACACATGAGAATTTCTTTATTTGACAACAAAGAAATCATAAGCACGTATGAAGAAATCCCACTCTAATTAATTAAGAAAGTTGCACTCTTAGGTGAGCAAGAAAATAGTATGATATCTTTAACGAAGGGATACTCATATTTGCCATGAATTTTATGTGGAAGAGAGGGGCATGTCAGTAATAAGAGAAGTACAAGAGATGGGGACAAAGGCAGTGCTGTCATGCGTTCTTAGGTCATGCACCCTGCTTGCAACATTGGGTGGAGAAGCAGAGGTAGTTAAGCCAAAACAATTGCAGATATTGCATAGATCAGGAAACACGAATGAACTGATAAACACCACGCACGCATCCATCAGGCCAGGGATCAACACCACGCATGCATTCATCAGGCCCTGGATCAACACCACGCATGCATCCATCATATCCGCAGGGGCAGCCTGATGAAGTACAGTTTCCAAAGGATCGAGCGTTTTCTCTTTTTGACTTATCTGCACGTAGCATGCATATGGAATATAATGTCACAAAAAAACATAAGAAGTTTTCTGCCCTACACATAGATCCGTATTGGTGGAGAAGAAACATCCCAGATACCATGGTGGGGGGATGAGAAAGGGGGGCAATATCCATGGGTTTCATCCTGCAGCAGCAACATAGATGAATACATGATGATTGGGGGCGTCGATTTCTTTGGGCGAGAACGATGCCATGGATCTGACGCGAGCGCCATCGCTGGAAGGACATCAAGAGTTTCAGCATGCCTACAATTAGAATTAGGAGGAGGTGACACCCAATCTCAGGAACCGTGGCCGGGAGGCAGTGATCTAGTGCGGCAGGAGGCGTGGGAGCGACGTGGAGGGGAGGTGAACATATATACACATGGATGGGTCGAGAATCGAAGGGGAAAAGATGCCCTGAAATTGATGAACATGAATGTTGTGGTGTCTCACCCGTTTCATGCATGGGCATTTGTGTCTGGGAGAGCATACGACGTGGAGGCGGAAGGGATAGCGGCAGCGATAAGGTGGTAGCGGGAAGGTCAACCGGTAAGCCAGTAAATGCGTACCTGTGGCTGGGGAGCATCGGGCATGGCATCGGTGAGCCGATAGAGAGAGAGAGACAGCGTCAGCCATGACGGAGGCTGGCCGGGAGAGAGTACCGGTAGCGACGGAGAGACTATCCAAGGAATAGCATAGTGCCGGCGGATGGTCGCTGGACTGGCCGGGGTGCATCGGTCGCTGCGGCGGTGGCGCCGGCGGGCTGGTGGAGCACTGGCAGGCGATGATGTAGAGTAGATTAAGATGCCGTGCGGGAGATGGACACGTCCTATTGATTCTTTCCTCATGGGCTCCCACCAATAATGAGAACACAACCCACGTAATGTACAGCCCATGTAAGCTATAACTACCACTTGCTCGGAGAGATAATCAGAGGAATATGAATGGTATTTTCTAAACAAAAAAAGGAATATGAAGGATATTTGCAATTGATGATGTGGCTAGACTGCTGAGGTGGAGTGAGATGGATGGATGCATGTTGATTGATGATGTGGATAGGTTGCATGTCAAGAGAAATAAGATAGTGGGGATGAACTATTTAGGTATTATAGATAAGTTGTGAATAATCTACAGCTCCCAATGAACCTTACTCCAAGCGCCTGGCATGGGATAGTTGGTGAATTGCCTAACTGGGACTGCTATGGCTGTACTTTTTCGTTTTTTTCCAAGTGTGTTTCAATGGTTTTTTGTTTCTTCTAGTTTAGCCTTTCCTTATTTTCCTGTTTGTTTTATTTTTCATTTATTAGTTGTTTTTCTTTCTTCTATTTTTTACTCTGTGCCATGAATATAATTGTTTATCCATCAATATTTTACAAATACGAATTGAAACATCTTTTTATTTCTTTTGTATACATGAAATTTAATACAATAATTTTTGTTAACGTAATTCAAATATGTGAGAAACATTTTCCAAATACGTGATTAACATTTTTTGAATACTCGATGAACATATATTTTCCTTTTAATACACTCAAACACATTTATACATGCCAAATTTTAAATATGTCATGAACACTTTTTAAATACGGAATGAATTCTTTTGGAATATATGATGACCATAATCGGAATATGAGTTCGTCATAGTTTCAATACAGATGGACCTCATATACCCGAGAACACGTACCTTCTTTCATTTCTGCAATATAGTTTCTCCATTAGATTTTTTTTTACAAAGGTAGAATGAAAAATTCGAGGAAAAAAATCCCGATGAAAACCCGACACGGGACCATATAGTTGCTTGGATGTATCCTCTACCAGTTAGCTAGGGAGGATTAGTCTGGTTAGAGTACAGGTGGAGGCGAGAGTTAGAGAAGAGAACATGCGCCATTTGAGGAATAAATTAAGGTTCACACACACGGTCCTCATTTTGGTCACTATCTACTGGGTATGGAAATACTCAAGAATTTTAAACCCCTTCAGCTTTGAGTTCACTGAGCATGTGGGTGTTGTTATCAAAACACGTGAAATGTTAGCGGGTATTCTCAAATACCTCAAAAGGCCTATAAAATGCTAGCCTAGACAATTAAAGGCATTTCAGAAAATGTAGGAGATACTTACAAAGGAAAAGACCTTTCAAGGACATTTTCAAAAATGCATCAGAAAACACATAATGGAGGCATCTTAAGAACGCATACAAACATAATTTATTGCATTATAGAGAATGACTCCAAAGGTCAAATGTGGCATTTCTTAGGCCGCCTCCAAAATATTTTTGTGGCTCTTTCCAAATTGCCTTCAAAACATTTTTGAGGAATTTTTGAACCATCTATATAATTATGGAGAGGGAGAAATGCCAAAAGCTGTCAATTAGTTTACTGATTTAAGATAAGATCAAGTACACTAGATAAAATGTAGGGATGCTCTATATATAAATGCCAAATGCCTTTGCATATTGATTACCAATGTATATAAATATAGCTTACTCCCTGTCTGCAATTTTCTAACATGAACAGAAGGCTCACCATATATAGAAGGTCACAACAAACAAGCTCAAATTTCAACAGGTTGCCACACTCTATGATGCCATAGCAAAATGATTTTTCACATAGACCATCTAGAAAAACCAAAAAAAGGAAGTACAATGAACTACAATAATTAAGGGGCATCACCTCAAACACCTCATGTACACTATGGCGTCGGATCAGCAGCAACCAGACATGGGTATGCCTGGCGTGGGGAGGATGACCTCTAATTTGTGCATGGCCTAGTCCACCTTGCTCCTACTCCTCCTACGCTCCGGCTCAGATCTCCCCTCTACTTCATTACTCCCACTACAATTCCACCTCCAAGACCGGGGAAAATAGAAGAAGAGGCATGGTGTTGGATGTTGGTGGGGGTCGCGGCGGTCACTATGGCCGTGAAGGTTCCGGCATAGCACTCCGGTGGCATAGGAGGCTCCTATGGCAACAAGTCGCCCGATGATGTGCAGCGGCGATGAGCGGGATGGGGATTATTTTGTTGTGTTTTTCCTTTTACCATTTTTTAATCATTAATCCTTAAGTTGTCATTCGTGTGTGTTATGCACATGGTACCACCATGACGCGAGGCAACCAATGGCTCTCGTGCATAGGGTGCATTGGGTGACCCTCACAAATGCAACGACATCACTGGAAATGTCATGGAACAACCCACAACACGTTCTCTCTCTCTCTCTCTCTCTCATATAACATGAATATAACTTTTGTAAACGAAGACCTTTCAAATATGAGTTGAACTTTTTTCTTTTTTACTCATAAAATTTTATTACATCAATATTTCTCACATTTTCAAATATGTCATGAACATTTTCCAAGTACGTGATAAACATTTTTTTGAATATGCAAAGGATAATTTATTCAATACTGGATGAACATATTTTATTTGTTCTTTTTACACTAAAACATACTTATGCATGATACAGTTTCACATATGTGAAGAACACCTTCTGAATATGTGAGTTCTTTTAAAATATGTGATGGCCATATTTAAAATATGAGGTGAACATATTTTTAATATTGAACAAACATCTTAGATGCATGAATATTTATATAATTTTTCCATTTTTTGCAATATAATTTTTCCTTTCGAGTATGTATGTTTTGAAAATATGTAAAATAAAAAATTCCAAAAAATGAAAATCCAGTTGAAAGCCAGACATTGCCCCATATAGTTGCTTTCGTGAATCAACAACCAGATAGTTAGGAATGATTAGTATGGTTAGCAGAGAGGTGCAACTGACTGGGAGGAAGAGAGCATGCACCACCGAGAGGAAGAAGTTATGGCTCTGGGTCACACTCCTTATTTTTGTTGCTATCTACTAGGTATGAAAATAACTGAGAATTTTCGTCGAACTAGCAGGCACGGACATAGCATAACCCCGTCTTCTCTTGGTTCACTAAGAAACGCATCTGGCCAACATGTTTCCATTCAAAGAACAATGCCCACTTCTTCAAGCCTCCAGCTTCAACCCGCAAATACTTTGTAAGTTTAGTCGAAAAGTCGATATAGTAGAAGGCTTCCTTATTATAATCAAGTAGGAGAAGTGTGTATTTCCATTCCACCAAGTTACTGGAAAGCGTGTACGGGTACATATAATCTCTGCAACCAACTCTTAGTACCTCAACAAGAAACTGGTGTGCAAAATGCACGTCTCACATTTTTTCTTGTATCCTCATAATGACCCAGCCTTTCAAGGCCACCATCTCCTTGATCAAATTTTATTTCAGAAAGTCATAGTCCAACAAAGAGGGGTCGCAATGCACCAAGCGTACAGGCAGTGTCAGGCGCTGACAAATACATATGAATCCTTTGAACCTTTTTGCTATATAAATGTTCTACAGTTGAGCTGAATAAATTGCCAAGATGGATATGCAGTTGTAGCGAGAGTGAGCATGTTCATTAGGACAAGGGACCTTCCAAGGGAGAACATATCATGGATATGAATATACTTGACAATTACAGGTTTGTCCAGAATACTTGGATGGCTGAAGCGACTTGATGGAGTACTAGGGTGTGTGGGATCAATGAGCTCCTGTGTCTTTCCATTGTTCAATTCTTCTGAGCTAGCTTGGTCACCAAAGTTTGTAGAAATAATAGGAGGGAAGTGCATGCCTAAGGTATATTTAACCTATACAAGTGATGCATACCAACTAGGGTTGGTAGCGATGAATTCCAGAAGTTCACTGATGGAACTATGATGGTGTAAAATAAACCATGACATAGAGCTACCTATCCAAGGGGTGCGAACATGATGCAGAGCATGGAGATGGGGATGTTGGAGCCCCAGTCTATGTATTGCATGGTACCAACTTCAAATTCTCCATTAGGGATCATCAACTTAAGGATACCAATTAACATAAACTGCTATCACTATTTTCATTCACATAGTACTACTACAATCAGTCATAACTAGAGTAACATAGTAAAAATGTTTGTAAAACAATAGGCATAATATACAATTGAGTAAGGACTAAATTATTTCCAAGCATATATGCATGAACCTCAAGAAAAATGGACCACATTGAATTTCATCAACATTTGAAATAAAATAAGGCAAGGGCTGCATTTTACTTCCTTAGGATATGCATGAAAGTGATATTGAAATTTTGAGATTGTTTTACATCGATACTTGTAAACCCTTGAAACTTTCTGTATTATATAGCATAAAAAACTTAGAGACGAACGATTTTTAACTAAATTTTCCATGGAAAAAAGAGTAAAAACGACAAGTTCTTCATCATACCTTCTTCGGTTATAACAAGCGAGGGTATAGTTGTCGACACCGCAACTACATGCTGCGATGCTAACCATAGTGGAAGTGGTTATTGGAGACAACTGGTTGCTTCGCTCCCTCACTATGCATAGTGTTTGCTCCTAGTCTAGGCAGAATGAGGACTCTTGGCCTTCGGTGCCTCAAGACTTGGACACAACAAGAATCCAGACCTATGACTCCACACGTGGATGGAAGTAGGAGTACTGGCCTTAAGTTGCTGCCAAGCATGATCTACTGCTCAACCATGGGCGGATTTAGCATAGTAGAATGGATATGGAGAGGATGGAGTGGAGCATGTGTGACGAGAGAGCGAAAGTAAGAGAGAGAAAGAGATAGAGAGAGCTTTATCACGTTCTCTCTCTAAATCTCTATGTTTTGCAGTGAACAATGTCTAGTGCCAAGAACTCATACATATCCTGCAAATTATAGGAAATAATTTTATAAATTTTCAAGTACTACCTTGTGAATAATCTAGGACTCAGTAGACGGATCCCAATGAATCCTACTCCAAGCACTAGGCAGGGGATAGTCGGCGGATTACCTAAGTGGGACTACTATGGCCATACTTTTTCTTTTTTCCTTGTGTGTTTCAACATTTTTTGTTTCTTCTAGTTTAGCCTTTCCTTTTTCCTATTTGTTTTCTTTTGTGTTTATTAGTTGATTTTCTTTCTTCTATTTATTTACTCTGTGGCATGCATATAATTATTTATCCATCAATATTTTACAAATAAGAGTTGAAAATCTTTTTATTTCTTTTTAATACATGGAACTGAATACAATAAAAAAATTTATAAGTAATTCAAATATGTGAGAAACATTTTCCAAATACGTGATTAACATTTTTTGAGTATAGAATGAATACTTTTCTAAATACTCGATGAACATATGTTTTCTATTTACTACACTCATAAATATTTATACATCAAACATTTTAAATATGTCATGAACACTTTCTAAATACGCAATGAAATCTTTTGGAATATATGATGACTATATTTCATATATGAGGTGATCATATTTTCAATACATATGGAAATATTATACATGCGAACATGTACCTTTTTCATTTCTGCAATATAGTTTCTCCATTTCAAACTTTTTTTTACATATATAGAATGAAAAATTCCAGAAAAAAAAGAGAATCCTGATGAAATCCCGACACAGGCCCATATGGTTGCTTGGATGCATCCTCTACCATTTAGTGAGGGAGGATTAGTGTGGTTATCGAGGGGAAGGAAGATAACATGCGCCATTTGAGGAAGAAATTAAGGTTCTCGCTCATGGTCCTAATTTTGGTCACTATCTGCTGGGTTTGAGAAAACTCAAGAATTTTAAATCCCTTCAGCTCTGAGTTCACTGAGCATGATGTCTAGCCAATATGTTTCTCTCCAAAGAGTAACACCCACTTATTCAAGCCTCCATCTTCCACCCAGATATTCTTTGTTGGTTTAGTAAAAAATCTATGTAGAAGGCTTCCCCATTGCAAGGAAGTAGGAGCAGCATGTCTTCACCAGACACCAAATTACCGAAAAGGGTGTACAAGTCGATATAACCGCTGCAAGCAACTCTTAGTGCCTCAACAATAAACTGATGTGCCAAATGCACAACGTCCATATTTGGATGTATCCTTGTCCGGACCAATCTTTTGAAGGCCACCATCTCTTGGTCAAATGTGACTTTAGAAAATTGTAGTGCAACCAAGCTATTCCAACAATTGCCTCTCTGTGGGGCGTACAACTTCCTTGTGTTTCCAGTCATGGGGAACCATATAATCCAAACCAAATATAGGACACGCCCATGGCGGCGGCCAGCCACATATTTGTGTTTATAGTGACTACAAGGGAGAAATTTTGTAATGGGGATGAAGGGGTCATTGCAGAACCAACTATGGAGAAGGCCGAGCATATGTGGCATATTGTGGATGGCTCGATAGAGGTCCTGAAATCCATTGTCAGAGAGGAGGCGGCAACACAGCTTGCAAATGAGGAATGCATGGATAAAATTCTCATGCTCATCGGGCGGGGGGGGGGGGGGGGATGAGGACTGTCTCTATGATTTCTTCCACGTCCTTGTTCTCCATTGCATCTTCCATATAGCTGGACCGACAACATGCGGGTGTAGGCATCAAAACACGTAAATTGTTAGCGGGTATTCTCAAATGCCTCAGAAGGCCTATAAAATGCTAGCCTAGAAAATTAAAGGCATTTCAGACAATGTTGGAGACACTTACGAAGGAAAAGACCGTTCAAGGCCCTTGTCTAAAATGCCTCAGAAAAGTTATAATCGGGGCATCTTCAGAATGCCTAGAAGTATAATTTGTGGCATTATAAAGAATGACTCCAAAGGTCAAAAGTGGCCTTTCTCAGGCCGCCTCCAAAAAAATTTTTTGGCGCTTTTCAAATTTCCTTCAAAACATTTTTATGAAATTTTTCAAGAATCTATATAATAATACACAAGGAGAAATGCCAAAAGTTACCAATTAGTTTACTGATTTGATATAAGATCAAGTACACTACATAACATGTAGGGATGTTCTAGATATAAATGCCAAATTCCCCTGCATATTGATTACAAATGTATAAATATAGCTAACTCCTTGTGTAAATTTGACTAACATGAATAGAAGGCTCACCATACATAGAAGGCCACAACAAACATGCTTAAATTTCAACAGGTTGCCACACTCCATGATGTCATAGTAAAATGATTATTCACGCAGACCATCTAGCACAAACAAAAAGAGGAAGAAGAATGAACTACAATAATTAAGGGACATTACCTCAAACACCTTGTGTGCACTATGGCATCAAACCGGCAGCAACGAGACATGGGTATGCTTGGCATGGGGAGGATGACCCCTAATTTTTGTGTGGCCTGGTCCACCTTGCTCCTCCTCCTCCGCTCAGGCTGCCAGACCTCCCCTCTACTTCACTACGCCCACTACAATCCCACCTCCAAGTCCGGGGATGAGAGAAGAGAGGCATGGTGAGTGATGGTAGTGTAAGTCGCGGAGGACACTATGGCAGAGGAGGTTTTGGCATAGGACTCCGGTGGCACCGGAGGCTCTGGCGGCAACAAGTTGTCCGACGATGAGCAGCAGCGATGGGCAGGATGGGGATTATTTTTTTGTGTTTTTTGTTTTACAATTTTTTGTTAATCATCAATCCTTGAGTTTTTATACATGTGTGTTACGCATATGGAACCACCATGAGACAAGGCAACTCATGGCTCTCGTGCATAGGGTGCATTGGGTGGCCCTCACAAATGTGAGGACGTCGCTGAAAATGCCATGGAACTACCCCCAGCAAACTCTCTCTCTCTCTCTCATATGACATAAATTAATCAAGAATTAAAGGTGTTGGTTCGAGCCTTTTAGGTGCAGGATAAATGTAAGCAATAGGCTTGTTGTGTTATGGACTTGATCCTTAGATTATGTCATGAGGCATGTCAACCTTTCATATAATATGAGTACATATGTAGGGATATTATCAAAAAATATGGATATAATTGAATACGATTACATAGTACACATGCTATATCCATTGATGTATTTGGAAGGTACACTCAACACCCATGATTTTTCTCAACATATATACCTGCAAATAGCAGAGATACTTTTCGAGACCTTCTGAACTGATTGCACCCTTCACATACTGGAGAAGATTTTTTTACAACTAATTAAAAATATGCATACCACTTTAAGTTTTGTGCTCTCTAATTACTAGTATGTTTCAGTTTTGATTTGTGGACACTCCTAAATATATAAGCACAAGTCAGTTCACACTTTTGCAACTTACCATGTATTTCCATGAAACATAGTAATATAGATACCTTGGGGAAACATGTCTAGGCACTGCACTTTCCAATTGAACACAAAACTCTATCGATTAACTATGGGTTTTACTTGTGTCATGCGTATGGAACACGTACCCCATCAGGGTCTCTGTCAAAATGGATCATGTTATTCTCAATATCCCATTAAATATTTAAATGTAGACATTAATTTTGTATCCAACTGCCTAAATAAGTTGTGTGGTTGTGGAACAATATAATGCCTTTAGGAACTTGTGTGCTATGATTCTAGAATATAACAAATATATATATTGTGGTCCATTAAGCACACTTCACAA
Source organism: Triticum timopheevii (assembly GCA_963921465.1). Lineage (NCBI taxonomy): Eukaryota > Viridiplantae > Streptophyta > Magnoliopsida > Poales > Poaceae > Triticum > Triticum timopheevii. Next base: position 19,895,187 of record OY997274.1, read on the forward strand.
CTAATAAACAACTACAAGTCGTCCACCCTATACCACGTCACAATAATCATATTTATTTAGGATAGTTCAAGGGATGAGCCAGAAGTGATGCAATATATGCTCAAACGTCAAAATAGGGGATATATTTTAAAAGGTGGACTAAACTAGTCATGGAAATTCATCTGCTTAACATTACAATTAAGGTAGCTATCCTCGTTGGCCATGAAACACTACTAGCGAAAACCCTATAGGTAGATGCTTAGCAGTAGCGTGCAGTAGTGTAACCACACTACTGTTAAGTAGCAGTAGCGATGGCCAAAAAGAAGCACTAGAAGTACACGTTAGTAGTAGCGATGGTCCGCTCAACCGACAATACTATTAAGTGGTCCTAAGTGTGCCCCTGGGTCGAAACAGAGTAGCAGCGCAGGACACAAACCCCGCGCTACACCTAACCTCGTAGCTATAGCGCTGGCTTCCTGGCCCGCGCTGCTACTATGGCTAGCCCCCGGGGAACTACAACCCCTGTGGGCCGAGCTTAGCAGTAGCGCTGCCTTAGTATCCCCGCGCTAATGCTAGACAGCCATATCCCCCACGCTCGACCGTCCACCTCACACTCATGTGCTCACTCTTGCTCTCGCCCTCGTCGCCATAGCCACCACGATAAGACTCCTCCTCTCTCTTCCCTTCTCCCTCCAATAGCCGCCCCTCCAAAATCCCCTCCTTCCTACAACCCCTGCCCCTCCTCACTCCTCCTCCTCCTTTAGTCACCGCCCCTCCTCCATCCACCTCCTCCTCCTTTAGTCACTTATACGTCTCCAACGTATCTACTTTTCCAAACACTTTTGCCCTTGTTTTGGACTCTAACTTGCATGATTTGAATGAAACTAACCCAAACTGACGCAGTTTTCAGCAGAACTACCATGATGTTGTTTTATGTGTAGAAAACAAAAGTTCTCGGAATGTCCTGAAAATCCACGGAGGCACTTTTTGGAAAATATAAAAAATAACTGGTGAAAGAATCAAGACCATGGGGCCCACACCCTGTCCACGAGGGTGGGGGGCGCGCCCAGCCCCCCTAGGAGCACCCCCCTGTCTCGTGGGCCCCCTAAGACTCCACCGACCTCAACTCCAACTCCATATATTCCATCTCGCGGAGAAAAAACTCAGAGAGAAAGTTTCATCACGTTTTACGATACAGAGCCGCCAACAAGCCCTAATCTCTCTCGGGAGGGCTGATCTGGAGTCCGTTGGGGGCTCCGGAGAGGGGGATTCGTCGCCGTTGTCATCATCAACCATCCTCCATCACCAATTTCATGATGCTCACCGCCGTGCGTGAGTAATTCCATCGTAGGCTTGCTGGACGGTGATGCATGGATGAGATTTACCATGTAATCAAGTTAGTTTTGTTAGGGTTTGATCCCTAGTATCCACTATGTTCTGAGATTGATGTTGCTATGACTTTGCTATGCTTAATGCTTGTCACTAGGGCCCGAGTGCCATGATTTCAGATCTGAACCTATTATGTCTTCATGAATATATGTGTGTTCTTGATCCTATCTTGTAAGTATATAGTCACCTATTATCTGTTATGATCCGACAACCCCGAAGTGACAATAATCGGGATACTTCTCGGTGATGACCGTAGTTTGAGGAGTTCATGTATTCACTATGTGCTAATTCTTTGTTCCGGTTCTCTATTAAAATGAGGCCTTAATATCCCTTAGTTTCCGCTAGGACCCTGCTGCCACTGGAGGGTAGGACAAAAGATGTCATGCAAGTTCTTTTCCATAAGCACGTATGACTATATTCGGAATACATGCCTACATTACATTGACGAACTGGAGCTAGTTCTGTGTCACCCTATGTTATAGCTATTACATGAGGAATCGCATCCAACATAATTATCCATCACTGATCCAATGCCTACGAGCTTTTCACATCTTGTGCTTCACTTATTTACTCTTCCGTTGGTATTGTTACAATCACTACAAAACCCAAAAATATTACTTTTGCCATCGTTACCTTTATTATCATACTACTTTGCTACTAAATACTTTGCTGCAGATACTAAGTTATCTAGGTGTGGTTGAATTGACAACTCAACTGCTAATACTCAAGAATATTCTTTGGCTCCCCTTTTGTCGAATCAATAAATTTGGGTTGAATACTTTACCCTCGAAAGCTATTCCAATCCCTTACACTTGTGGGTTATCAGTCACCGCCCCTCCTCCATCCACCTCCTCCTCCATCCTCTAATTTAGTTTGTAGTTTACTAAATTAGTTTATAGTTTCTACTATATAGTTTCTAGTTTATTGAATTAGTTAAAAAGATAGTTGGTACAAAAATGTATTGGACACTAGTTGGTAGAAATTATTACATGTGGCCGATGTTTGCAGGGAACACCTCTGAGTGGCCTATGTTTTGCCTGAATGATGATTAGTTTCCATTCTGGCAAATTTCAGGCACTGGAGATGTCCTATTTAAGCAAAGGTAATGCTGGAATTTTCCATGGATTCCAGCATGACATGTGCTATAATGTAGGAAATATCGAGTGCCCGTGATTTGCCGGAACAAGAACTAAACGACATTCTGACAAACCATAGGCCATTTTTTATGTCATTACCTCATATATGTAAGAGGTTGACTATTATTCTGACGGGGCTCCTTTTGTGTGACTTTCAATCTGTTCTTGAACGAAGGATGCCAACTGTTGTCGTGGGGGTCATTTCCTCTCCTTCTTCTCGTGATATACCTTGGTAATGTATGAGAGAATGAGGGGAGACAGTCATCACCGACGGTCAAATTATCTGTAAGGGAATGTTCACCATATACAGTCGAAATATTAGAGTGGAAGAATCCCGACTATTGTCGTGGGGGTCACTTCTCCTTCGTTCTCGTGTGCTAGACATTTTGGTGTAACGCACTCGGGAAATAAGGGAGGAGCGACCATCACCGATGGTCGAATATAACAGAGAGGGCGTACCCACCATATACACCACGTGAGATGAGAGTTTTCAAGGAGGACTCGACATCCGGAAAGTCAGCCCGTGCTGAATAGTGATCTGTGTGTTAAGTTCCTGGTAATTGCCATCGATTTTGAATCTTTGGATTATGAACACAGAAAATGTCTGACGATGATAGGATCCCTGATTGTGATTACTATGGCAACGATCGGGGTATGTGCGACAGGCCTCACCTGGAAAATGATAGGTTCTTCACCATCAAGCTGGATGAGACCTTCAAAGTTTTTACTGTACATAACAATGAAAAGTATTTTTTTCTTAATTAAGCATGACTTGGACTTCTTTGCTTCAACATATAATTTCCATTTTTTACAATTAAGTAGTGAATCCCCTGCCATGCAAGACGGTATGTGTTGGAGAAGCCCAGTTTCAAAGATAGTGAGAATATGGAGACGAAGATAGCTCACCTTAGGACTCAACATGGTTATGCTTTTTGGGTTAAGTTGTACAATGCAGTAAATCACTCACATTTTGGTTCATCAAATTGTAGAGCACAATGCAAGGCCTATGTATTACAGGAGGATATGAACATAACCTTTCATATTCGTCTTGAAGATGATATTGAAGATAATATCGACATTTGGGTGGATGTGGATATGCTTACAGTTCTACCTCTGTGATTTTTTCAAACAGATTTGTTAAGTAAATTACATTGTTGATTTCAAAATACTTGACAGCTTATTTCCATTCTCCAAGAAATGTATCGAAAGTAGTAGACAATACCTACTACAGTTATGGTGCAGAACTAACTTGCGAACAAAAAAATTATCTGGTCTAATTTATTAATGATGTTGAGACTTTCAAGAAAAATTATGAAATTAGCAAAACTTATGCTCAATACGTGGCACTAGTCCACGTGTTGAACTACGGTAATATCCATCGAAATAACATGGTAAGATTTCTTACTATTGTGTCAGTAGTCCATCTTTTGCATACATTCTTCCTAAGCTAAACTACATTTCTAAATATGTTATTACTAGTCATCAACCCGTGCTGCTACACGGGCTGGTAAATTATGAAAGCAAAACATTAATTATTGGGGGCCTTCTAAAAAGCTTTTTTGTCGTTGAATCATTTTTGGTATTAGAATGTCATAAAGATATTTGTGTCTGGAAAGATACAAATAAGTCACCATGTATAGTTTTCTCAGGATTGTCGTAAGATGAACATATTTCTTCAGTTAGGTCCATATAAGTGGGTCGATTACTATTGACACTCGTGAGATATGCAGCATAGAAATACTTTTTTTAACAAATATCTCAAGCTATTTCTAAAAACTAAACGATAGATCATATAAGCAATGTTGTATCTATTATTATCCTTCCTATGAGAAAGTTCCAGAAAAAATGTAAGGCAAGCATAATGCATTCACATGGGTTGTAGTTTAATAACTTTCACGAGTATGACCATGGAACAATTTATCTATAATTGCAACGTGGCCGGACATTACTTAATCACTATTATGAATTTGATTATTAACCAAAGATAACATGCTTTCCGATTAATGGATGAGCTTCATTGCACCTGCTTGTCCTGAATGTGCCACAACACATATCCAATCCTCATTTGTTAGTGTATATGACGCACAATCGACATAGAAGTGTGGACCTGTGCTGAACTGTCGAAGATGTATGTACTATTGCCAACATGGTACCTGCGTGACACTTTATCATTCTTTACCTCATATCAAATATCATAGAAATTAATAGCTATATGTTGGAATATCAGTTCAAGGAGTTCTATAATATATTATGTTATATTTTGATTTAGTGCACCATATGGACGTTAAACATTTTGTTTAATACTATAGTTAGACGGATTGGCACATTGTTTCTCTTTTTCTTCATGTCTCATTAAAGCTCTCATCTGGAATAAATATTTTATATAGATATTAACATCAGTTGACATTTCTATGTCACCTTTGTTTGATAACGTAAATCTTATGCTTTATCAGTCTAGTCGTGTAATTAGTTTTTGATTAATTCATACTCCCTCCGTCCCATAATATAAGAACGTTTTTGACAATAGTGTAGTGTTAAAAACGTTCTTATATTTTGGGACAGAGGGAGTATAATATAGTAGATATAAACATCTTCACAACTACACAACTATTTGCAACCCAAATGAATATGGACATAATCGTTAATATCAATTGGTAGTACTATGATAATGTTCAAAAATGAAACATAATGCTCTAAGGGAAACTGAAGTCCTTTCAATAATAACCTCGCATATGTCTGTAGCCTCCCTCAATATAGCTTGTACACTCACATCAATAAGGTATTATGAATTGAACACAAACAATTAGTAGAGAACAATAACAATGTGAATTTATAGGACATTCTATAATAGGTTGTAAACCTTCCTTTTCATCCATGCCGAGTGTCACAATTAATAATTCTACCCTCGAGCATGGCACAAATCTCTTGGTCTGTTCTTGGAAAAACAAAAAAAATATAGAAGTATTCTTGAAACAAAATAACATGGTGCATGCGCCATATCCCTATTATTATTGTCTAGGGTACAATTCTAATTTACAGACAACATGTGAAATACAATATAAACTTTAGTACATCTGCACTAAGAACAGAAAAACCCATGGTGCAATAGATTACTAACTAGATTGGTAGTTGTGAAACAGAAGTCCAAAACAATAAATTATTTAGATGGCTTCTGAATATAAGGATTAAATATACTCAAATAACCTAATAAGGCACCATAGAATTATTTGGATAGCTACTGAGAAGTAAAGATTGAAAATATTCAGATAAGCTATGAATGTAAAGAAGGATTTTTTGTCAGCTATTGAAAAGTAAGGATTGAATTCCTTAAGGAAGCTATTAATAAGGCTATTTAACTATCTAGGCAGTTGCCAAGTAGTATGAGCTAACATATTTTGCGTCTAAGTAACTTTTTGTTAGCTATTTGGTCCTAATGCATGCACATAATAGTGATGCAAGCAACACTATAAGGAGTGAATCGCTTATTAAAATCATGATATGTCCCATAGAAAAATGCAAGTCAATAGTCTTTTTCTTAGAACCTACCAGTTGAGCAGCTTCTGCCATCAGGTTGCTTGCATAAACATAATTGACGATTCAATGTGAAGCACCAGAGCAATACTGTGGGGTGGAAAAAGTAAACCTACCTAAATCTAACTCGCCATGTGCAGGCCCTTCTATTATCTCTTTTTTGGTGCATCAATAATCCTTCTTTTAAGTGGGGTCGTACATTGGTAGAGAACAACAATTTATCCCCAGCATACATCCATCAGTTGAACATGCGAGATTGTTGCATGTGGTCTTGTCTATAGGTGATTAATGACACTTGGCAATTTAGTTGATTCCAGCACTGGGAATAGGGAAAAATCTGTAAAAGCATCCGCTGTTGTTTGCTTATTTCATGTAATTAACGCTCAACCCTGTTGTCGGGTTTGCAAGATGACACTGGAGAAACTATCATCCACCGCTGCAGAAGATTTAGACCTGCAGTTTTTGCCAACTTTGGAGACATGTGTGCAGCAGAAACAAAGCATCAGCTCTTACTTTAACTGAACAACAGCGTAAAAACTATATAATGTTTAATCTTCAGCAGAACATGAAAACAAACCTCCTTTATATGAACCTTGATGAAGATCTCACTAAATCCCCCTTGAAATGAATGAAATACTACATGTTTGTTGAATCTGGGACATGGCAGAGTACCGTACTTTGCTTATTCTTCAAGATCCCACAACACATGAGTAGTTCAGATAACCGGACATCCGCAATACCATTTTTTCTTGATGGCACTGATCTAATCTTTGGCATATAAGAATAATGGGTTACTTGCCTGCACCATGTATTCATGGGGATATGTGTGATGACCAACGAACTCCAACAATGTAGGGGAGGTGAACAAATGCTCCATAAGTCTGCCCTAGAGCATAGTTCGTCCACTCTAGAGCCTCGCCAATAATGGTAGTTGTGCGATCTGATTTAAAATGGAATGCATCATTTTCCAACGCATCATCCAAAATGGAATGCAATGTGGTCAAGATATGGAAACTGAGATTCAAGGAACATCCTTCTCGCTTGCAACAGCCAAGGGTCGCAACATGGTTGGAGCAGAGGAGATTCAATATCTCGAGAGGAAGGGGATCTTGGAAAGGCCAGTTGGATCTGTTTTAGATGGATTGTAGCGTGGAAGGTTTTGATAACGTGGAAACTACTGAAGGGGGACTTGAGGAAGGAGGAGAAGTGCCTCAGCGATGGTTCGGTGGAGTCTTCGACTGCAAGGTAGACATTTTTTTCAGCTCGTGAAGAGTTGCTTTTCCAAAGCCCATGAAGAGTTCGGTAAGGACATTTGTTCGTGGGATAAATGGTGTGGACTCTTCGGGTGCTTCATCTTATGGCTGTAAAATAGATAGCAAGGAGATCGTACGGATGATTTGATTAGTTTTCTAAGGATTAACACGGAGACTCGTTTGGTGTGTCCAATTAGTAAATACTAGTCCTCAACCCGTGCACCTGCACGGGCTAGGAACTACTTGTTTCAACATTATTCTATATATTTAGAACATTAGTTCTCCTAACTTTAGAGTATGTATAATGAAATTAATTGTTAGACAGAGGGCAACATTGGCCTCTTCGTCAATCGATTCTTCGTGCCACTCTAGGTTATCTCTGCATTCACTTAATGCATTTGTTATTATTTAAAAAACAATTAACAAACTGGTATAAAAACATAATATCAAGATATTCGACAATTTTGGCGATATTCATGCCCTCATAACCTAAGCATTTTTTACTATGTATAAATTTCTGAAATAAGTTATGTCACGATCATTGACAATGGCAATTGCAGAGAGATTTGTGCAGGGTAAAATTTTCTGCCCTACCGAAATAACTAAAGAGATAAACAACTCTAGTAACACTTAAATCCCTTAACTATAAAAATTAATCATTCAGATCAACTCGTTCTATGGCATACCTCAAAAGTGTTTCAATTGTCGTACACATATACTATTTTATCTGATACACTCTCGCTGCAACCAATAGCAACCATACATAGTCGGTTTAAACTAAAAAAAGCATTGCTATAAACATTTGTAAGGATTTATATCAACAGACCATTATTTTTGTAGAGCAACATATATAACGAAATCTCAGTACTGAAAAAGATTTCAGATTCATTTTATGAAAACTATGCAATAGAATAAGAAATAACTATAGAAATCTCTAGTCTGTTTAGCTTGTAAACAAATTCCTTTATTACATTAACTGAACGTGAGGGCTAACCTGACAAACAAAGTGCTTTTTTGCTGTAGGTGGCATGCATGGCACCATTGGAAGTTGTAGCAGGACGTGAGGGCCAACCTAGTCGTGTTGCATGCGTAGGAGAGGACAATAGTGGCGGCAAAAACCAAGAATGGCAGCATGGAAGGAACATATGGGAAGAGACGTTCGTACGTACGTATGGTTGTCGCAGTGACGGTTGTAATGGCGTCTTCACTTCTTCTCCTTCTTCTTTGGCCCCGGTGCCTGTCTGCTCAGCAACCATCCGGGCGATCAAAAGATCGGAAGCTCGGGGTCAAAGAGCTCCAGGGCTAACATCGCGCTTTGGCTAGTAGTTGGCTACAACAGAGACTAACTCTTTTGGCGCTTTCATCCTGAACATCTCAGATGGCAACTACCCACTCAGCCTCCGCAAGACTTGCCATGGACATCACCAGTTGGCTCATCTAGGTGTAGTGTTAGTCCTGGCTCCTGAGAATCAGGCAAACACAACTCAGGATTTGCGCGTTCATGCCTAGCCACTTCAACTCCATTGTGAAGAGAGTGATCCCTTCGTACAACTCCGAGTATACAGGGAGGAATTCGACAATGTTGGCAACATGTCCGGCCTACCTCTACCCCAAGATATAATTTATTTTTCAAAATCAGGAAGCCTCTCCTTTTCCCAGAACGTGAGGCTTGAGGTATCTTTCTTGTACGTGCATGGATTTCGTTTTATGAGATTGGCACATAAGACGTGGGACATGAGGACTTCTCATTTGGACATATACAGGGAAGAAGTCATGGACACTATTTGTATTCGTTCAAAGATTGGACGTGGGTGTTGGGAACGTGGGTTTTTTTTCTTCAAAAGAATCAGCGTCCAGGTTGATCCTATATATGTACGTGGTGTTTTTTTTGAAAAGTGGTAGTGTTTTTTAAGATTAACGTGGAGGCTCTTATGGTGCCTCCAATTAGTAAATATCTGATGGCTAAACTAATTTTGTTGATGTGGATTAACGTGGAGGCTCTTATGGTGCCTCCAATTAGTAAATATATATATATACTAGTCGTCAACCCGTGCATCCGCACGGGCTTGACTTTGGGATTTTGCATAACATAATTATTCTTGCTATTTGTGTTTCCTTTTATTTTCTATGCACACATGATTTATATGAGAATCTTAACTTGTAAGATACTTTAAGAAAATAATTGTATCATTGGATTGCATTTTTTTGAATTAATTTCAAAATAACTTCATTGAAAAGAATAATTGACGAATTCACATTATTAAAAATGCTTACATGTCTGACGCTGGAGTGCGTAAACAAATATCTATTACCTAACTCGCAACAATCATCCAACTGTTCGAATGACTCTAGGTGACATGTGCATCCCTTTTTCCGTGGAAGTATATAACTTACGTTCCATTTTTCCATTGTGTTTCTAAAATTGGGATTTCTTTTCACGCCGCAAGCAACTACTAAATGATTGTTATCTGTGTGTACTTCCATCTGATAATTCATAGCACTAAGTACAAAGGCTTCAACAGTCGAGGATTTCAGCTGGCAGACTCCCAATGAAGGAAAGAAAGTAACTAAAAACAATGATATATTGTAATGTTTTTAAACAAAACTTTAAAACTGGGAGACCTAGGCCTTAAACAGCGTGCATCATGTCTGCATAGCTGCAAACAGAATATCGTAGTATGAAAACAGTGAAAACATCGTGTCAAGATGTAGTGGTAGTCTAATATATATATTTCCATTTTAAACAATATAGATAGTTCAGAGTACATATTATCACAAAGAAAATGGAAGTGAAAATTAAACAATAAAATTCATAAAAAATATGTCATTAATTAGTTTATCAAACATAAACTATGTTTGATGTTATTTGTGAAAAGTGATAAGGAAACAACTCTAACATCCAAGGAGGCACTTGCAGTTGTATGTGGGCTTTAAACTCCATCTAACACACATTGCACCATCAACATAAGCAAACACATCAATTTATCATAAAACCACTGGACAATGCATGCATTCATCACAAACTTTACTGATTACCACCTCATTAGTTACATTAGTTCTCATAACTAATTCACATTGCATAGGAATTGTCCTAATTGTGTAGGCTCCATGTGTGCTTTCATTCCCTTCCAAGCAAAGTAGTATTCCAACATATTTTTGAAGAATAACAAAATGGTAAATAGGCAAATAAAATACAAATCTAGTTGACCATCCCCGATTTCCAGCAGTTGAGAGGGCTTGCAAAAGAGCAACAGGTAGTACCTGGTAACATGTATAGTTGCATGATAGAATACCTGACCCAAATTTGACTAAATAGGATGATCAAACATGCAATAGTAACCTGAGTTCCATTTTGTCATCGGAACGTAGGCAAATTAAAGGAAGCACGGAATTATTAACATGGCCAAGAACTATAAAGCGTGCCCACTGTGATAATAAATTACTCGAGTGTTCATAGAAAACGTAATTAGATGATCTAACTGAAATAATATGACATTTTTACTTGCTAGAAAATATGACATTATAGTTTTAGGGGCAGTACAATAGTGCATTTGCTGTGCATATAGTCCCGTCGATCTGAGCGAAGAGGAAGGTATATAGTGGATCAATCCGAAGCATTAGCCACGCATCACCATAAAAAATTGCCACAAATTAATGTTAGCTTCTCAGGCGAGGACTCATTGTACTGGTAAAAACTGGAGTAAAATGTACGCTAGAAGAAAAAAAGGATCAACTACTCGTAGAGCAAGAGTGTTTAACCTTAGTTATTGGCACGCAAAGAATAACTCCTTACATGAGAAGTACGATGCAACACAATTAATAATTCAACAGTATGGGACTCATGTCTTCGCACAAAATTCGCGCGCTATAGCTGTGGCTGCGGAAGGCATCTTGGTTTTAATGTACTTCTCTGATCGAAGCTACAGTGTGCCTAAGGAAGTGCCCTGATCCTGATGAACCTCTTGATTTACAAATTCAACCTAATGCAAATCGTGATATAAGAAACTTCCAGTCACGATGAACTTCCAGACATTTAAATCTGCTCCGGAAAAATCACAGGATGGTGGCTTTGTTGACTTCGAGTATCTCTAGTAAGGCTGATAGAGACACATTCATATCAGGAAAATATATCTTTGTTTTTTACAGAAATAAAGCAACCTCCTAGTAGCTGATTCTGTAAACTTAAATCTAATTGCAGAGTTCTTGGTTAAATCCTATACATATAAAGTAAGCTAGCCGAAACAAATAAAAAAGCTTTTCCGATCAAGCTTGCCGGCCCAATCTACTGTCAGCCATGATCGTTGCCTGCTTCAGAGTCAGTGGAAACTTCCTTGTATGGCTCTTCATCTTGGTATTCTATTGAGACTTCATGTCCATCGCCAAAGGGAATAAATGCCATGCACTGCCTCTTAGATTGGACGCCATGGGCCTGCACCTGGGACCGCTCATCATGGCAACTATGTAGCATGTGCAATAAGTCCGATGCTATACAACTGCCTATGGGACTTTGGGGAAGTCAAGAAGGTTTGTCGGTCTAATCTATTGTCAGCCATGATTGTTGTCTGCTTTTGAGTCTTCGGAGACCTCCATGTATGGCTCTGTATCTTGTTTTTCAACTGAGACCTCCTGTCCAGTCTCCCGAGGGATAGATGGTATGCACCTGAGACTTCATGGTGTCTAAGATATATTGGACGCCATGAGCCAGCACCTCAAAACTGCTCATCATGGCAACTCAGAATATGCAAGCCGATGCTAATATAGTGTGGCAAAAAAAATGGAATCCTCATGTACCTGTATTTTTTGGAACGGTGATCGAAGGGATTATCATCATATATACCTCCGTCTTTGGGCAGAGTCGATCCAACATCCTGCTAGCACGTCACAAATCTGTGGCATATAAATAGAATCTCGTTTACTCGTATGTTTCGCGGAACGGATTGAAGGGATTAGCGTCGTATACATGTGTCTTCCGGCAGAATAGATTCAATAGCCTTCTAGCTTCTGTACAACAACAACAACAACAACAAAGCCTTTAGTCCCAAACAAGTTGGGTATGCTAGAGGTGAAACCCATAAGATCTCGCAACCAACTCATGGCTCTGACACATGGGTAGCAAGCTTCCACGCACCCCTGTCCATAGCTAGCTCTTTGTCGATACTCCAATCCTTCAGGTCTCTCTTAACGGACTCCTCCCATGTCAAATTCGGTCAACCCCGTCCTCTCTTGACATTCTCCGCACACTTTAGCCGTCCGCTATGCACTGGAGCTTCTGGAGGCCTGCGCTGAATATGCCCAAACCATCTTAGACGATGTTGGACAAGCTTCTCCTCAATTGGTGCTACCCCAACTCTATCTCGTATATCATCATTCCGGACTCGATCCTTCCTCGTGTGGCCACACATCCATCTCAATATACGCATCTCCGTCACACCTAACTGTTGAACATGTCGCCTTTTAGTCGGCCAACACTCCGCACCATACAACATTGCGGGTCGAACCGCCGTCCTGTAGAACTTGCCTTTTAGCTTTTGTGGCACTCTTTTGTCACAGAGAATGCCAGAAGCTTGGCGCCACTTCATCCATCCGGCTTTGATTCGATGGTTCACATCTTCATCAATACCCCCATCCTCCTGCAACATTGACCCCAAATACTGAAAGGTGTCCTTCCGAGGTACCACCTGGCCATCAAGGTTAACCTCCTCCTCCTCACACCTAGTAGTACTGAAACCACACATTATGTACTCGGTTTTAGTTCTACTAAGCCTAAACCCTTTCGATTCCAAGGTTTGTCTCCATAACTCTAACTTCCTATTTACCCCCGTCCGACTATCGTCAACTAGCACCACATCATCCGCAAAGAGCATACACCATGGGATATCTCCATGTATATCCCTTGTGACCTCATCCATCACCAATGCAAAAAGATAAGGGCTCAAAGCTGACCCCTGATGCAGTCCTATCTTAATCGGGAAGTCATCGGTGTCGACATCACTTGTTCGAACACTTGTCACAACATTATCGTACATGTCCTTGATGAGGGTAATGTACTTTGCTGGAACTTTGTGTTTCTCCAAGGCCCAACACATGACATTCCGCGGTATCTTATCATAGGCCTTCTCCAAGTCAATGAACACCATATGCAAGTCCTTCTTTTGCTCCTTATATCTCTCCATAAGTTGTCGTACCAAGAAAATGGCTTCCATGGTCGACCTCCCAGGCATGAAACCAAACTGATTTTTGGTCACGCTTGTCATTCTTCTTAAGCGGTGCTCAATGACTCTCTCCCATAGACTCATTGTATGGCTCATCAGCTTAATTCCACGGTAATTAGTACAAGTCTGAAAATCCCCCTTGTTCTTGAAGATTGGTACTAATATACTTCGTCTCCATTCTTCTGGCATCTTGTTTGCCCGAAAATTGAGGTTGAAAAGCTTGGTTAGCCATACTATCGCTATGTCCCCGAGACCTTTCCACACATCAATGGGGATACAATCAAGGCCCATCGCCTTGCCTCCTTTCATCCTTTTTAAGCCTCCTTCACCTCGGACTCCTGGATGCGCCGCACAAAACGCATGCTGGTCTCATCAAAGGAGTCGTCCAGTTCAATGGTAGAACTCTCATTCTCCCCATTGAACAGCTTGTCGAAGTACTCCCGCCATCTATGCTTAATTTCCTGGTCCTTGACCAAGAGTTGGCCTTCTCCGTCCTTGATGCATTTGACTTGGCCAATATCCCTCGTCTTCCTCTCCCGGATCTTAGCCATCTTATAGATGTCCCTTTCACCTTCCTTCGTGCCTAACCGTTGGTAGAGGTCCTCATATGCCCGACCCCTTACTTCACCAACAGCTCGCTTTGCGGCCTTCTTCGCCATCTTGTACTTCTCTATGTTGTCTGCACTCCTATCCAGTTATAGGCGTCTGAAGCAATCTTTCTTCTCTTTAATCGCCTTCTAGACATCATCATTCCACCACCAGGTATCCTGATCTTCGCTTCTCCTTCCCCTGGACACTCCAAACTCCTTCGAGGCCACCTTACGAATGCAAGTCGCCATCTTCATCCACACATTGTCCGCATCCCCTCCTTCCTTCCAAGGGCCCTCCTTAATTACCCTCTCCTTGAACACCTGAACTACCTCCCCCTTGAGCTTCCACCACTTCGTTCTAGCGACTTTGGCATGCTAGAACGGGGATCGAAGGGATTATCATCATATATACCTCCGTCTTTCGGCAGAGTCGATCCAACATCCTGCTAGCACGTCACAAATCTGTGGCATATAAATAGAATCTTGTTTACTCGTATGTTTTGCGGAACGGATTGAAGGAATTAGTGTCGTATACCTGTGTCTTCCGGTAAAATAGATTCAATAGCCTTCTAGCTTCTATACGTGAGAGTATTCTACCATATATTTATTTCTCCTCCCTATGCTGATCGGCTCGGAAGTAATCGATTCAAATCACACACGTACAAACTACCATGATCCAATCTATCTTCTCCCTGGTCATCTTCTTCCCCAGCGATTGACCTCTATCCTACCTTGACGTTATTCCCTAATTGCCAGTCCGATCTGATATAGAAATCACACACGTCCAAACTACCACGATCCCATCTATCTTCTCCTCCAGCCTTTGAATATCCATTGTTCCATGGTCCAATCAATGGCAAATTGATAGATCAATCTCAGCTTCCACAATCAAATCCAACATCCATGCGCAAGTTGATAAAACAATTACTTTGTTTTCCATGGGAGTGGGTGGAATAATTTTCATGGGTGGAAGTGGGAAGAATAGAGAAGAAGGGGCGGTGGAACTGTGGAATGATGGCTTCATTTTTCACGTGGGGAGAGATTGGAGAGGGGAAGGGATGGTTGAATTTTTTCTATCGGAGGAGAGAGGCAGAGAGATAAAATAGGGTGGAAGGGATGATGGAGGAGTATATAGATGGAATAAAGTTAGGATATGGGGCGTGTACGTGTAGATAGATTGATGGTCGGGAAAGGATTCTTGGCCTTATGACAGTTGTTTTCTTTGCCGTGGATTGTCTGACTGTTTTTTTTTGCCATGGATTCTCTAGATTGATCTGCACACCATCAATGATGAGAAACTAAAGAAGATAGATAATATGAGGCCATCCCTCCTAAAGAAGCTGCACCAGATATTCTTGTTCCTGTGCCGGAATGAAAAGGATTATAAAGATCCAGTTAAGGACCCGGCAATGAAGAAGATAAACAAACACGCCATGACCAAGTTTAGCGACGCTTTGGCCGCCTGGGAATCAAGGGTGAAATACCAGATCGTCGTCAAAAAGGAACCTATTCCGAGATTGTAAAGGATAGTCCGACAATCACGGCAGAGCACTTTCAAATATTCAAGGCGGCTTGCGAGGCCGAAGCTGCCAAAAAAAAGTCGAAGTACATGAAGGTGCTTCAACAGAGGAACATTGGGAGCCACCACCTCGGAAGCCGTGGTTACGGCGGGAAGAGGTCCATATTGGCCAAGGAGGACGCGGAAGCCACGAGACTGGGCATCGCAGACCCCTTGGCGGAGTTCACCGTCCCACAGGAGCGTGACGTTCTCAGGGCCCCGCACCGTTGGGACCCAGTGAAGAAGGTTTTTGAGACGAACGGGGTCACAAAGGAGTTCATGAGACTGCTGGTAATTTTAGTTTCTGATCAATTCGGCTGCACGTTAGTCATATTTGTAAACGATCCTTGTGCCTTTTGCAGAGAGAGCAGCACAGGATTGCGGCCGAAAGCGACTCGCCGTCTGAGGCATTGGCGAAGCCCAAGTGGGACACACCATTCAACCAGGCATTGAATGTTGGGGAACGTAGTAATTTCAAAAAAATTCCTACGCACACGCAAGATCATGGTGATGCATAGCAACGAGAGGGGAGAATGTAGTCCACGTACCCTTGTAGACCGTAAGCGGAAGCGTTATGACAATGCGGTTGATGTAGTCGTACGTCTTCACGATCCGACCGATCTGAAGGAAATATGCCCTAGAGGCAATAATAAAGTTATTATTTATTTCCTCATATCATGATAAATGTTTATTATTCATGCTAGAATTGTATTAAACGGAAACATGATACATGTGTGAATACATAGACAAAACTATAGTCACTAGTATGCCTCTACTTAACTAGCTCATTAATCAAAGATGGTTATGTTTCCTGACCATAGACATGTGTTGTCATTTGATTAGTGGGATCACATCATTAGAAGAATGATGTGATTGACATGACCCATTCTGTTAGCCTAGCACTTGATCGTTTAGTATACTGCTATTGCTTTCTTCATGACTTATACAAAGTTCCTGCAACTATGAGAGTGTGCAACTTCCGTGTACCGGAAGAACACTTTGTGTGCTACCAAACGTCACAACGTAACTGGGTGATTATAAAGGTGCTCTACAGGTGTTTCCGAAGGTTCATGTTGAGTTGGCATAATTCGAGATTAGGATTTGTCACTCCGATTGTCGGAGAGGTATCTCTGGGCCCTCTCGGTAATACTCATCACCTAAGCCTTGCAAGCATGTAATTAATGAGTTAGTTATGAGATGACGTATTACAGAACGAGTAAAGAGACTTGCCGGTAACGAGATTGAACTAGGTATTGGATACCGACGATCAAATCTCGGGCAAGTAACATACCGATGACAAAGGGAACAAAGTATGTTGTTATGCGGTTTGACCGATAAAGATCTTCGTAGAATATGTAGGAACCAATACGGGCATCCAGGTCCTGCTATTGGCTAATGACCTAGAATGGTTTTAGGTCATGACTACATAGTTCTCGAACCCGTAGGGTCCGCACGCTTAACGTTTCGATGACAGTTTTATTATGAGTTTATAAGTTTTGATGTACCGAAGTTTGTTCGGAGTCCCGGATGTGATCACGGACATGACGAGGAGTCTCGGAATGGTCGAGACATAAAGATTGATATATTGGACGACTATATACGGACACCGGAAAGGTTCCGGAAGTTTTCAGAGAAAACGAGAGTGCCGGGGGGGTTACCGGAACCCCCCGGGAGAGTTAATGGGCCACATGGGCCTAGGTGGGAAGAGAGAGGGGCGGCCAGGGTGGGCGGCGCGCCCCCTCTCCCTCTAGTCCGAATTGGACTAGGAGGGGGGGCGGCGCCCCCCTTTCCTTTCCCCCCTCTCCTCCTTCCTTCCCCCTCCTAGTAGGAGTAGGAAAGGGGGAATCCTACTCCTACTAGGAGGAGGATTCCTCCTCCCTTTGCGCGCCCCAAGGGGGCCGGCCGGCCTCCCCCCTCCCTCCTTTATATACGGGGGCAGGGGGCACCCCAGAGGCACAAGTTGATCTACGGATCGTTCTTTGCCGGTTGCGGTGTCCCCTTCCACCATATTCCACCTCGGTCATATCGTCGCGAAGCTTAGGCGAAGCCCTGCGCCAGTAGAACATCAAGATCGTCACCACGCCGTCGTGCTGACGGAACTCTCCCTCGACACTCGGCTGGATCGGAGTTCAAGGGACGTCATCGAGCTGAACGTGTGCTGAACTCGGAGGCTCCGTACGTTCGGTGCTTGGATCGGTCGATCGTGAAGACGTACGACTACATCAACCGCGTTGTGCTAACGCTTCCGCTTATGGTCTACGAGGGTACGTGGACATACACTCTCCCCTCTCGTTGCTATATCATCACCATGATCTTGCGTGTGCGTAGGAAATTTTTTGAAATTACTACGTTCCCCAACAGTGGCATCCGAGCCTAGGTTTTATGCGTTGATGTTATATGCACGAGTAGAACACAAGTGAGTTGTGGACGATATAAGTCATACTGCCTACCAGCATGTCATACTTTGGTTCAGCGGTATTGTGAGATGAAGCGGCCCGGACCGACATTACGCGTACGCTTACGCGAGACTGGTTTCACCGTTACGAGCACTCGTGCTTAAAGGTGACTGGCGGGTGTCTGTCTCTCTCACTTTAGCTGAATCGAGTGTGGCTACGCCCGGTCCTTGTGAAGGTTAAAACGGAGTCTATTTGACAAACTATCGTTGTGGTTTTGATGCGTAGGTAAGAACGGTTCTTGCTAAGCCCGTAGCAGCCACGTAAAATTTGCAACAACAAAGTAGAGGACGTCTAACTTGTTTTTGCAGGGCATGTTGTGATGTGATATGGTCAAGACGTGATGCTATATTTTATTGTATGAGATGATCATGTTTTGTAACCGAAGTTATCGGCAACTGGCAGGAGCCATATGGTTGTTGCTTTATTGTATGAAATGCAAACGCCCTGTAATTGCTTTACTTTATCACTAAGCGGTAGCGATAGTCGTAGAAGCAATAGATGGCGTAACGACAACGATGCTACGATGAAGATCAAGGTGTCGCGCCGGTGACGATGGTGATCACGACGGTGCTTCGGAGATGGAGACCACAAGCACAAGATGATGATGGCCATATCATATCACTTATATTGATTGCATGTGATGTTTATCCTTTATGCATCTTATCTTGCTTTGATTGACGGTAGCATTTTAAGATGATCTCTCACTAAATTATCAACAAGTGTTCTCCCTGAGTATGCACCGTTGCCAAAGTTCGTCGTGCCGAGACACCACGTGATGATCGGGTATGATAAGCTCTACGTCCATCTACAATGGGTGGAAGCCAGTTTTGCACACGCAGAATACTCAGGTTAAACTTGACGAGCCTAGCATATACAGATATGGCCTCGGAACACGGAGACCGAAAGGTCGAGCATGAATCATATAGTAGATATGATCAACATAATGATGTTCACCATTGAAAACTACTCCATCTCACGTGATGATCGGTTATGGTTTAGTTGATTTGGATCACGTGATCACTTAGATGACTAGAGAGATGTTTGTCTAAGTGGGAGTTCTTAAGTAATATGATTAATTGAACTCAAATTTATCATGAACTTAGTACCTGATAGTATCTTGCTTGTCTATGTTTGTTTGTAGATAGATGGCTCGTGATGTTGTTCCGTTGAATTTTAATGCGTTCCTTGAGAAAGCAAAGTTGAAAGATGATGGTAGCAATTATACGGACTGGGTCCGTAACCTGAGGATTATCCTCATTGCTGCACAGAAGAGTTACGTCCTGGAAGCACCGCTGGGTGCCAGGCCTGCTGCTGATGCAACTGACGACATTAAGAACGTCTGGCAGAGCAAAGCTGATGACTACTCTATAGTTCAGTGTGCCATGCTTTACGGCTTAGAACTGGGTCTTCAACGACGTTTTGAACGTCATGGAGCATATGAGATGTTCCAGGAGTTGAAGTTAATATTTCAAGCAAATGCCCGGATTGAGAGATATGAAGTCTCCAATAAGTTCTATAGCTGCAAGATGGAGGAGAATAGTTCTGTCAGTGAACATATACTCAGAATGTCTGGGTATAACAATCACTTGATTCAACTGGGAGTTAATCTTCCTGATGATAGTGTCATTGACAGAATTCTTCAATCACTGCCACCAAGCTACAAGAGCTTCGTGATGAACTATAATATGCAAGGGATGAACAAGACTATTCCCGAGCTCTTCGCGATGCTGAAAGCCGCGGAGGTAGAAATCAAGAAGGAGCATCAAGTGTTGATGGTCAACAAGACCACTAGTTTCAAGAAGAAGGGCAAAGGGAAGAAGAAGGGGAATTTCAAAAAGAACGGCAAGCAAGTTGCTGCTCAAGAGAAGAAACCCAAGTCTGGACCTAAGCCTGAAACTGAGTGCTTCTACTGCAAGCAGACTGGACACTGGAAGCGGAACTGCCCCAAGTATTTGGCGGATAAGAAGGATGGCAAAGTAAACAAAGGTATATGTGATATACATGTTATTGATGTGTACCTAACTAGAGCTCGTAGTAGCACCTGGGTATTTGATACTGGTTCTGTTGCTAATATTTGCAACTCGAAACAGGGACTACGGAATAAGCGAGCACTGGCCAAGGACGAGGTGACGATGCGCGTGGGAAACGGTTCCAAAGTCGATGTGATCGCCGTCGGCACGCTACCTCTACATCTACCATCGGGATTAGTTTTAGACCTGAATAATTGTTATTTGGTGCCTGCGTTGAGCATGAACATTATATCTGGATCTTGTTTGATGCGAGACGGTTATTCATTTAAATCAGAGAATAATGGTTGTTCTATTTATATGAGTAATATCTTTTATGGTCATGCACCCTTGAAGAGTGGTCTATTTTTATTGAATCTCGATAGTAGTGATACACATATTCATAATGTCGAAGCCAAAAGATGCAGAGTTGATAATGATAGTGCAACTTATTTGTGGCACCGCCGTTTAGGTCATATCGGTATAAAACGCATGAAGAAACTCCATACTGATGGACTTCTAGAATCACTTGATTATGAATCACTTGGTACTTGCGAACCATGCCTCATGGGCAAGATGACTAAAACACCGTTCTCCGGTACTATGGAGAGAGCAACAGATTTGTTGGAAATCATACATACAGATGTATGTGGTCCAATGAATGTTGAAGCTCGTGGCGGATATCGTTATTTTCTCACCTTCACAGATGATTTGAGCAGATATGGGTATATCTACTTAATGAAGCACAAGTCTGAAACATTTGAAAAGTTCAAAGAATTTCAGAGTGAAGTAGAAAATCATCGTAAAAAGAAAATAAAATTTCTACGATCTGATCGTGGAGGAGAATATTTGAGTTACGAGTTTGGTTTACATTTGAAACAATGCGGAATAGTTTCGCAACTCACGCCACCTGGAACACCACAACGAAATGGTGTGTCCGAACGTCGTAATCGTACTTTACTTGATATGGTGCGATCTATGATGTCTCTTACCGATTTACCGCTATCGTTTTGGGGTTATGCTTTAGAGACGGCCGCATTCACGTTAAATAGGACACCATCAAAATCCGTTGAGACGACGCCTTATGAACTATGGTTTGGCAAGAAACCAAAGTTGTCCTTTCTTAAAGTTTGGGGCTGCGATGCTGATGTGAAGAAACTTCAACCAGATAAGCTCGAACCCAAATCGGAGAAATGTGTCTTCATAGGATACCCAAAAGAGACTGTTGGGTACACCTTCTATCACAGATCCGAAGGCAAGACATTCGTTGCTAAAAATGGATCCTTTCTAGAGAAGGAATTTCTCTCGAAAGAAGTGAGTGGGAGGAAAGTAGAACTTGATGAGATAACTGTATCTACTCCCTTATTGGAAGGTAGTTCATCACGAGAACCGGTTCCCGTGACAACTACACCAATTAGTGAGGAAGCTAATGATATTGATCATGAAACTTCAGATCAAATTTCTACTGAACCTCGTAGGTCTACCAGAGTAAGATCCGCACCAGAGTGGTACGGTAATCCTATTCTTGAAGTCATGTTAATTGACCATGATGAACCTACGAACTATGAGGAAGCGAAGATGAGCCCAGATTCCGCAAAATGGCTGGAGGCCATGAAATCTGAGATAGGATCCATGTATGAAAACAAAGTATGGACTTTGGTTGACTTGCCCGATGACCGGCAAGCCATTGAGAATAAATGGATCTTTAAGAAGAAGACCGACGCTGATGGTAATGTTACTGTCTATAAAGCTCGACTTGTTGCAAAAGGTTTTCGACAAGTTCAAGGGGTTGACTATGATGAGACTTTCTCACCCGTAGTTTCTCACCCGTAGCGATGCTTAAGTCTGTCCGAATCATGTTGGCTATTGCTGAATTTCATGATTATGAAATTTGGCAAATGGATGTCAAGACTGCATTCTTGAATGGATTTCTAGAAGATGCAACCAAAAGGTTTTGTTGATCCAAAAGGTGCTGACAAAGTGTGCAAGCTCCAGCGTTCCATTTATGGACTGGTGCAAGCATCTCGGAGTTGGAATAAACGTTTTGATAGTGTGATCAAGGCATATGGTTTTATACAGACTTTTGGAGAAGCCTGTATTTACAAGAAAGTGAGTGGGAGCTCTGTAGCATTTCTAGTTTTATATGTTGATGACATATTATTAATTGGAAATGATATAGAATTTCTGGATAGCATAAAGGGATACTTGAATAAAAGTTTTTCGATGAAAGACCTCGGTGAAGCTGCTTACATATTAGGCATCAAGATCTATAGAGATAGATCAAGACGCTTAATAGGACTTTCACAAAGCACATACCTTGACAAAATTTTGAAAAAGTTCAAAATGGATCAGGCAAAGAAAGGATTCTTGCCTGTGCTACAAGGTGTGAAGTTGAGTCGAACTCAATGCCCGACCACAGCAGAAGATAGAGAGAAAATGAAAAATGTTCCCTATGCTTCAGCCATAGGCTCTATCATG
The DNA here is from genome assembly GCA_963921465.1 of Triticum timopheevii. Classification (NCBI taxonomy): domain Eukaryota; kingdom Viridiplantae; phylum Streptophyta; class Magnoliopsida; order Poales; family Poaceae; genus Triticum; species Triticum timopheevii. Next base: position 19,917,775 of record OY997274.1, read on the forward strand.
TATGCAATGCTGTGTACCAAACCTGATGTATGCTTAGCAATAAGCTTAGCAGGAAGGTACCAAAGTAATCCAGGAGTGGATCACTGGACAGCGGTCAAGAACATCCTGAAATACCTGAAAAGGACTAATGATATGTTTCTCGTATATGGAGGTGACAAAGAGCTAGTCGTAAATGGTTACGTCGATGCAAGCTTTGACACTGATCCGGACGATTCTAAATCGCAAACCGGATACGTGTTTATATTAAACGGTGGAGCTGTAAGTTGGTGCGGTTCTAAACAAAGCGTCGTGGCGGGATCTACATGTGAAGCGGAATACATAGCTGCTTCTGAAGCAGCAAATGAAGGAGTCTGGATGAAGGAGTTCATTTCCGATCTAGGTGTAGTACCTAGTGCATCGGGACCAATGAAGATCTTCTGTGACAATACTGGTGCAATTGCTTTAGCAAAGGAATCCAGATTTCACAAGAGGACCAAGCACATCAAGAGACGCTTCAATTCCATTCGGGACCAAGTCCAAGTGGGAGACATAGAGATTTGCAAGATACATACGGATCTGAATGTTGCAGACCCGTTGTCTAAGCCTGTCTCACGAGCAAAACATGATCAGCACCAAGACTCCATGGGTGTTAGAATCATTACTATGTAATCTAGATTATTGACTCTAGTGCAAGTGGGAGACTGAAGGAAATATGCCCTAGAGGCAATAATAAAGTTATTATTTATTTCCTCATATCATGATAAATGTTTATTATTCATGCTAGAATTGTATTAACCGGAAACATGATACATGTGTGAATACATAGACAAAACTACAGTCACTAGTATGCCTCTACTTAACTAGCTCATTAATCAAAGATGGTTATGTTTCCTGACCATAGACATGTGTTGTCATTTGATTAGTGGGATCACATCATTAGAAGAATGATGTGATTGACATGACCCATTCTGTTAGCCTAGCACTTGATCGTTTAGTATACTGCTATTGCTTTCTTCATGACTTATACAAAGTTCCTGCAACTATGAGAGTGTGCAACTCCCGTGTACCGGAAGAACACTTTGTGTGCTACCAAACATCACAACATAACTGGGTGATTATAAAGGTGCTCTACAGGTGTTTCCGAAGGTTCATGTTGAGTTGGCATAATTCGAGATTAGGATTTGTCACTCCGATTGTCGGAGAGGTATCTCTGGGCCCTCTCGGTAATACTCATCACCTAAGCCTTGCAAGCATGTAACTAATGAGTTAGTTATGAGATGACGTATTACAGAACGAGTAAAGAGACTTGCCGGTAACGAGATTGAACTAGGTATTGGATACCGACGATCAAATCTCGGGCAAGTAACATACCGATGACAAAGGGAACAAAGTATGTTGTTATGCGGTTTGACCAATAAAGATCTTCGTAGAATATGTGGGAGCCAATATGAGCATCCAGGTTCCGGTCAATAACCGATATAACCGCATAGTCATGACCGATAGAATATGTGGGAGCCAATATAGTCATGACCGAGACACGTTTCCGGTCAATAACCAATAACGGAACCTGGATGCTCATATTGGCTCCCACATATTCTATGAAGATCTTTATCGGTAAAACCGCATAACAACATACATTGTTCCCTTTGTCATCGGTATGTTACTTGCCCGAGATTCGATCGTCGGTATCCAATACCTAGTTCAATCTCGTTACCGGCAAGTCTCTTTACTCATTACGTAATGCATCATTCCGTAACTAACTCATTAGCTACATCGTTTGCCAGGCTTATAGTGATGTGCATTACCGAGAGGGCCCAGAGATACCTCTCCGACAATCGGAGTGACAAAACCTAATCTCGAAATACGCCAACCCAACATGTACCTTCTGAGACACCTGTAGAGCTGCTTTATAATCACCCAGTTACGTTGTGACATTTGGTAGCACACAAAGTTTTCGTCCGGTAAATGGAAGTTTCATAATCTCATAGTTACAGGAACATGTATAAGTCATGAAGAAAGCAATAGCAACATACTAAACGATCAAGTGCTAGGCTAACGGAATGGGTCATGTCAATCATATAATTCTCCTAATGATGTTATCCCTTTAATCAAATGACAACACATGTCTATGGTAGGAAACATAACCATCTTTGATTAATGAGCTAGTCAAGTAGAGGCATACTAGTGACACTATGTTTGTCTATGTATTCTCACATGTATTATGTTTCCGGTTAATACAATTCTAGCATGAATAATAAACATTTATCATGAAATAAGGAAATAAATAATAACTTTATTATTGCCTCTAGGGCATATTTCCTTCAGACTCCCACTTGCACTAGAGTCAATAATCTAGTTCACATCGCCATGTGATTTAACACAAATATTCACAGCTGCATGTGATGAACACCCATAGTTCACATCGTCATGTGACCAACACCCAAAAGGTTTACTAGAGTCAATAATCTAGTTCACATCGCTATGTGATTAACACCCAAAGAGTACTAAGGTGTGATCATGTTTTGTTCGTGAGAGAAGCTTAGTCAACGGGTCTATCACATTCAGAGCCGTATATATTTTACAAATATTCTATGTCTACAATGCTCTGCACGGAGCTACTCTAGCTAATTGCTCCCACTTTCAATATGTATCCAGATTGAGACTTAGAGTCATCTGGATCGGTGTAAAAGCTTGCACCGATGTAATTCTTTACGACGGGCTCTTTTATCACCTCCATAATCGAGAAATATTTCCTTAGTCCTTACTAAGGATATTCTTGACCAATGTCGACGGATCTACTCCTAGATCACTATTGTACTCCCTTGCCAAATACAGAGCAAGGTATACAATAGGTCTGGTACATAGCATAGCATACTTTTATAGAACCTATGACTGAGGCATAGGGAATGACTTTCATTCTCTTTTCTATTTTCTGTCGTGGTCGGGATTTAAGTCTTACTCAATTTCACACCTTTGCAACACAGGAAAGAACTCTTTCTTTGACTGTTCCATTTTGAACTATTTAAAAATCTTGATAAGGTATGTACTCATTGAAAATCTTATCAAGCGTCTTGATCTATCTCAATAGATCTTGATGCTCAATATGTAAGTAGCTTTACTGGGGTCTTTCTTTGTAAAAAACTCTTATTCAAGTATCCTTTTATGCTATCCAGAAATTCTATATCATTTCCAAACAACAATATGTCATCCACATATAGTATTTAGAAATGCTACAGAGCTCCCACTCACTTTTTTGTAAATACATGCTTCTTCAAAAGTCTGTATAAAACCATATGCTTTGATCAACTCATCAAAGCGTATATTCCAACTCCGAGATGCTTGCACCAGTCCATAGATGGATCACTGGAGCATGCACACTTTGTTAGCACCTTTAGGATTGACAAAACCTTCTGGTTGTATCATATACAACTCTTCTTTAATAAATCCATTAAGGAATGTAGTTTTGACATCCATTTGGCAAATTTCATAAAATGTGGCAATTGCTAACATGATTCGGACAGACTTAAGCATCACTACAGTTGAGAAAATCTCATTGTAGTCAACACCTTGAACTTGTCAAAAACCTTTTTGCGACAAGTCGAGCTTTGTAGATAGTAACACTACTATCAACGTCCGTTTTCCTCTTGAAGATCCATTTATTTTCTATGGTTTGCCGATCATCGGGCAAGTCCACCAAAGTCCACACTTTGTTCTCCTACATGGATCCTATCTCAAATTTCATGGCCTCCAACCATTTTGCGGAATCTGGGCTCATCATCGCTTCCTCATAGTTTGTAGGTTTATCATGGTCTAGTAACATGACTTTCAGAACAGGATTAACGTACCACTCTGGTGCGGACCGTACTCTGGAGGACCTACGAGGTTCTGTAGTAACTTGATCTGAAGTTTCATGATCATCATCATTAGCTTCCTCACTAATTGGTGTAGGAATCACTGGAACTGATTTCAGTGATGAACTATTTTCCAATTTGGGAGAAGGTACAGTTACCTCATCAAGTTCTACTTTCCTCCCACTCACTTCTTTCGAGAGAAACTCCTTCTCTAGAAAGGATCCATTTTTAGCAACGAATATCTTCCCTTCGGATCTGTGATAGAAGGTGTACCCAACAATTTCCTTTGGGTATTCTATGAAGACGCACTTCTCCGATTTGGTTTTGAGCTTATCAGGATGAAACTTTTGCACATAAGCATCGCAGCCCCAAACTTTAAACGACAACTTGGGTTTCTTGCTAAACCACAGTTCATATGGTGTCGTCTCAACGGATTTAGATGGTGCCCTTTTAATGTGAATGCAGCTGTCTCTAATGCATAACCCCAAAGCGATAGTGGTAAATCGGTAAGATATATCATAGATCGCACCATATCCAATAAAGTGCAGTTACGACGTTCGGACACACCATTACGCTGTGGTGTTCCATGTGGCATGAGCTTGTGAAACTATTCCACATTGTTTTAACTGAGAGCCAAACTCGTAACTCAAATATTTATCTCCACGATCAGATCACAGAAACATTATTTTTTTGTTACGATGATTTTACTCGTCACTCTGAAATTATTTGAAACTTTCAACTATTTCAGACTTATGTTTCATCAAGTAGATATACCCATATCTGCTCAAATCATCTGTGAAGGTCAAAAAATAACAATACCCGCCACGAGCCTTAATACTCATTGGTCTGCATACATCAGTATGTATTATTTCCAATAAGTCAGTAGCTCGTTCCATTGTTTCGGAGAACGTAGTTTTAGTCATCTTGCCCAAAAGGCACGGTTCGCAAGCATCAAATGATTCATAACCAAGTGATTACAAAAATCCATCTTTTATGGAGTTTCTTCATGTGCTTTACACCGATATGACCCAAACGGCAGTGCCACAAATAACTTGCACTATCATTATTAACTTTGCATCTTTTGGCATCAATATTATGAATATGTGTATCACTACGATCGAGATCCAATAAACTATTTTCATTGGGTGTATGACCATTGAAGGTTTTATTCATGTAAATAGAACAACAATTATTCTCTGACTTTAAATGAATAACCGTATTGCAATAAACATGATCAAATCATATTCATGCTCAACGCTAACGCCAAATAACATTTATTTAGGTTTAACACTAATCCCGAAAGTATAGGGAGTGTGTGATGATTATCATATCAATCTTGGAACTATTTCCAACACTCATCGTCACTTCCCCTCAACTAGTCTCTGTTTATTATGTAACTCCTGTTTCGAGTTACTAATCTTAGCAACCGAATAAGTATCAAATACTCAGGGGCTACTATAAACACTAGTAAGGCACATATCAATAACCTGTATATCAAATATACCCTTGTTCACTTTGCCATCTTCTTATCTACCAAATATTCAGGGCATTTCCGCTTCCAGTGACCATTTCCTTTGCAGTGTAAGCACTCAGTTTCAGGCTTTGGTCCAGCTTTGGTCTTCTTCACGGGAGTGACAACTTGTTTGCCATTCTACTTGAAGTTTCCCTTTCTTTCCCTTTGCCCTTTTCTTGAAACTAGTGGTCTTGTCAATCATCAACACTTGATGCTCTTTCTTGATTTCTACCTTCGTCGATTTCAACATCACGAAGAGCTCCGGAATCGTTTTTGTCATCCCTTGCATATTATAGTTCATCACGAAGTTCTAGTAACTTAGTGATGATGACTAGAGAATTCTGTCAATCACTATCTTATCTGGAAGATTAACTCCCACTTGATTCAAGCGATTGAAGTACCCAGACAATCTGAGCACATGCTCACTAGTTGAGCGATTCTTCTCCATATCTTAGCTATAGAACTTGTTGGAGACTTCATATCTCTCAACTCGGGTATTTGCTGGAAATATTAACTTCAACTCCTGGAACATCTCATATGGTCCATGACGTTCAAAACGTCTTTGAAGTCCCGATTCTAAGCCGCTAAGCATGGTGCACTAAACTATCAAGTAGTCATCATATTGAGCTAGCCAAACGTTCATAACGTCTGCATCTGCTCCTACAATAGGTCTGTCACCTAGTGGTGCATTAAGGACATAATTTTTCTGTGTAGCAATGAGGATAAACCTCAGATCACGGATCCAATCCGCATCATTGCTACTAACATCTTTCAACACAATTTCCTCTAGGAACATATCAAAATAAACATATGAAAACAACAACGCAAGCTATTGATCTACATTATTTGCAAAATACTACCAGGACTAAGTTCATGATAAATTAAAGTTCAATTAATCATATTACTTAAGAACTCCCACTTAGACAGACATCTCTCTAGTCATCTAAGTGATCACGTGATCCAAATCAACTAAACCATGTCCCATCATCACATGAGATGGAGTAGTTTTCAATGGTGAACATCACTATGTTGATCATATCTACTATATGATTCACGCTCGACCTTTCGGTCTCCGTGTTCCGAGGCCATATCTATTATATGCTAGGCTCGTCAAGTTTAACCTGAGTATTCCGCCTGTGCAACGGTTTTGCACCCGTTGTATTTGAACGTAGAGCCTATCACACCCGATCATCACGTGGTGTCTCAGCACGAAGAACTTTCGCAACGGTGCATACTCAGGGAGAACACTTCTTGATAATTTCTAGTGAGAGATCATCTTAAAATGCTACCGTCAATCAAAGCAAGATAAGATGCATAAAGGATAAACAGCACATGCAATCAATATAAGTGATATGATATGGCCATCATCATCTTGTGCTTGTGATCTCCATCTCCGACGCACCGTCGTGATCACCATCGTCACCGACGCGACACCTTGATCTCCATCGTAGCATCATTGTCGTTACGCCATCTATTGCTTCTACGACTATCGCTACCGCTTAGTGATAAAGTAAAGTAATTACAAGGCGTTTGCATTTCATACAGTAAAGCGACAACCATATGGCTCCTGCCAGTTGCCGATAACTCAGTTACAAAACATGATCATCTCATACAATAAAATATAGCATCATGTCTTGACCATATCACATCACAACATGCCCTGCAAAAACAAGTTAGACGTCCTCTACTTTGTTGTTGCAAGTTTTACGTGGCTGCTATGGGCTGAGCAAGAACCGTTCTTACCTACGCATCAAAACCACAACGATAGTTCGTCAAGTTAGTGCTGTTTTAACCTTCGCAAGGACCGGGCGTAGACACACTCGGTTCAACTAAAGTTGGAGAAACAGACACCCGCTAGTCACCTGTGTGCAAAGCACGGCGGTAAAACTAGTCTCGCGTAAGCGTACGCGTAATGTCGGTCCGGGCCGCTTCATCCAACAATACCGCTGAACCAAAGTATGACATGCTGGTAAGCAGTATGACTTGTATCGCCCACAACTCACTTGTGTTCTACTCGTGCATATAAAATCTACGCATAAAACCTAGGCTCGGATGCCACTGTTGGGGAACGTAGTAATTTCAAAAAATTTCTACGCACACGCAAGATCATGGTGATGCATAGCAACGAGAGGGGAGAGTGTTGTCCACGTACCCTCGTAGACCGTGAGCAGAAGCGTTATGACAACGCAGTTGATGTAGTCGTACGTCTTCACGATCCGACCGATCCAAGTACCAAACATATGGCACCTCCGAGTTCAGCACACGTTCAGCTCGATGACGATCCCCGGACTCCGATCCAGCAGGGTGTCGGGGATGAGTTCCGTCAGCACGACGGTGTGGTGATGATGATGATGTTCTACCGACGCAGGGCTTCGCCTAAGCACCGCTACGATATGACCGAGGTGGAATATGGTGGAGGGGGGCACCGCACACGGCTAAGGAACGATCATGAAGATCAACTTGTGTTGTTGTGCCTAGAGGTGCCCCCCTGCCCCCGTATATAAAGGAGCAAGGGGAGGAGGGCCGGCCAAGGAGGAGGAGGCGCGCCCAAGGTGGGAGTAGGACTCCTCCTTTCCGAGTAGGAGAGAAGGAAGGGAAAGAGAGAAGGGAAGGAAGGATGGGGTGCGGCCCCTCCCCCTAGTCCAATTCGGACTAGGCCTTGGGAGGGCATGCGGCCTGCCCTAGGCAGCCCCTCTCTCTTTCCCGTATGGCCCAATAAGGCCCAATACTTCTCCCCGGCGAATTCCCGTAACTCTCCGGTACTCCGATAAATACCCGAATCACTCGGAACCTTTCCGAAGTCCGAATATAGTCGTCCAATATATCGATCTTTACGTCTCAACCATTTCGAGACTCCTCGTCATGTCCCCGATCTCATCCGAGACTCCAAACTCCTTCGGTACGTCAAAACTCATAATCTCATAATATAACTGTCATCGAAACCTTAAGCGTGCGGACCCTATGGGTTCGAGAACTATGTAGACATGACCGAGACACGTTTCCGGCCAATAACCAATAGCAGAACCTGGATGCTCATATTGGCTCCCACATATTCTACGAAGATCTTTATCGGTCAAACCGCATAACAACATACGTTGTTCCCTTTGTCATCGGTATGTTACTTGCCCGAGATTCGATCGTCGGTATCCAATACCTAGTTCAATCTCGTTAATGGCAAGTCTCTTTACTCGTTACGTAATGCATCATTCCGTAACTAACTCATTAGCTACATTGCTTGCAAGGCTTATAGTGATGTGCATTACCGAGAGGTCCCAGAGATACCTCTCCGACAATCGGAGTGACAAAACCTAATCTCGAAATACGCCAACCCAACATGTACCTTCGGAGACACCTGTAGAGCTCCTTTATAATCACCCAGTTACATTGTGACGTTTGGTAGAACACAAAGTGTTCCTCCGGTAAACGGGAGTTGCATAATCTCATAGTTACAGCAACATGTATAAGTCGTGAAGAAAGCAATAGCAACATACTAAACGATCAAGTTCTAGGCTAACGGAATGGGTCATGTCAATCATATCATTCTCCTAATGATGTGATCCCTTTAATCAAATGACAACACATGTCTATGGGTAGGAAACATAACCATCTTTGATTAATGAGCTAGTCAAGTAGAGGCATACTAGTGACACTATGTTTGTCTATGTATTCACACATGTATTATGTTTCCGGTTAATACAATTCTAGCACGAATAATAAACATTTATCATGAAATAAGGAAATAAATAATAACTTTATTATTGCCTCTAGGGCATATTTCCTTCATTGAACATATTGGAAGGACTCCTGGAGGAGACTCGACCGTCGTATGGACACGTGCACGGTTTCGGAGACGGCGCCACGTGGAAGAAGTACTACCGTGAGACCATGGAGGAGAGAAAGGAAAGACGGAGGTTAACTAAAGAAAACATCGACAAGAAGGTTGAGATCGCGGTTGAGAAGAAATCATCTGAGACAGTCGCAACAGCAGTAGCTGCCGCAAAGCAGGTGGTTGTAGATATGTCTACTACCTTGGTTCCGGCCGTTTTCAATTGGACCAGGCAAAATCCAGAAAAAAAATGCAGCGGACTTTCCCCTTGCTGACTTCTTGGGGAGCAGCTCGACTAGCGTTGCACCAGCACCTGCACCTGCACCTGCTCCCGCACCGGGTCCCGCACCGGCTCCTGCACCTGCTCCCGCACCTGCTGCCGCACCGACTCCGGCACCGGACGTGCTCGGCGGTGCTTCGTCTTTGGCCGAGGTCGACGCCCTCACGGTATCTTTAACACCGGCCCTCTTCAATAAATGTATAATCTCCCGTTTTCGTTGCCTTTCGGATGTCTCACGTCGCAGACTTATCTTTGCATGCCGACGAAACCCCGTAAACCTTATTGTACACCATCGGTGACCAGAAGGTGGATGTGGGGAAGGCGACGATAATGGAGTCGAAGGAACCATTGTTCCACAACCGACCGATCCCCCCGGACGTCTTCAAGGTTTCCGTGGCCAGTGTCAAACAGGGCCACGAGAATTTGTCTCCTCTAGTACTAGTGGGGGATGACGACAAGACCCTGCGGCAGCTTGGTGATTGTTGCAATGGGTGGGTCCTATTGTGGCCAAAGAGTGTGCTTCGTATGGAACTAGCCGGGAGCACACCCACGAGCACGCAGTTAGGTATGAACATCAACACCTCACCTACTCAATTAGCATCGGCTGTCGTGCTGGTTGATAGCGGAGGGGGTGAGGAAGAGGCTCCATTAGTCGTTGGTGACGTCGCCATATATGAGGATGACGATGACGATGACACTCAACAATATGTCAACACTGGCGCCTACTTAGGGTTTGAGCGTCATGAGTCGGTGCCTGAATTGTCGTCTCCGGAGTCTGAACGTATTATGGACAACCTTCCGGTACCAAAGAAGTCTAGGAAGAGACCGAGGAAAGGCAAAAAAACCTGATTCTATGATCCAGCCGCCTCAGCAGCCTCGGGTTCAAGACCGTATAGATATCCCCGGTGCGGCAAAATAGCATATCGCCGGTGAACCAATCCTACCTGAAGCAGCGATAGGGGCTAGATTTGGCGATGTAAGGAGACTTCATGACGATGTGCTGCGGAGAGAGAAAGGCCCCATCGCCTCGAAAAATCAAGGATACCCGCTCTACGTGGTTAACGTGCCGCGGCAATTGTCGTACGTCGACATATTCCCCGCGGACAAGTTCTTCCTTTGATTCGATTACATCTTCGACATATGTCACTGGAAGAAGCTGGATTTTACGTTTGTTCGCCTTTATGCCTTGCACATGAACTACCTCATGGGGGTTGAGCAGATACCTTTTATCCGTGACGCTAACCCGTACTTCATGCATGAGAGCTTCTTGGCAGTCTGCGCAAAGCACCGTAAATTCGGGAGGGACTACCTCGTCCATTTCATGCTCGCCAATAAGGACAAGGAGGCGATTCTCATGCCTTATCATCCCCTGTAAGTCATCCGCGCGTATATCCTTCCTTCGATTTCAATCATTCATTTGCACGGTGGGGGCTACTTAATTTGAGGCGTACTTATTTTGCACAGCAGCGGGCGCGCCGTCCTCATCATCGTCTACCCCAGATACTCCCATGCTCTTTACTTGGACTTGTCGAAGAACATTACCAAAAAGTATTACACCCACATCAAGTCTGTTCTCGACAGTGCTATCTTTTCCTACGACAAAGGGGGTGGAGAGGTCAACGACAACAAGTCAAGGCACGGCAGGCCCGCCTTCAACCATAAGACCGACTTCTGCTGCATCCAGCAACCGATTGATGATCTTAATGATGGATTCTATGTCCTGCACCACATGCTGGAGTACAGACGGGATCACCAGAAACTTCGCATGTCACCTAAATCCGGCGATGCCCACATTCTGCAATGGGCAAAGCACTTAGGAGATATCGAGGATCATCGACTTCGAGCTGAGTTCTATCACATCCTGCGCGAACTTGCCCAAATCATCATGGAGGAGGTCCTCGAAAAAACAGGGATGTTCTACGAAGAAGGAGAAATGTCGCGGGAAGATGTCCGAACACGCGTAGCCTCTCAGCGTCTCGACATGAAGCCTTTCACTAAGCTCGGGGACTTTCTCCCTGACATGGATGGATGGCACGACATGTTGGAGTGATTGTCGATATATGACAATGTGTCCGTTTAGTCCATACTTTCTGTATGACAAAACTTTGAGTTATGCATGGCGAAACTTTATTTGTGATGTAATTAAACCGTCCTCCTCCTAGACTAGCGAATATCACTCTAGTTAGGGCATTTTGGGTACGATGAACTTTGTTATTTATTCTTATGATATGTTGCTTCTATTTTTGCCAAGTCTTTCTGTTGCTCAACTATATATGTTGCATATCATCGACTCATGTGATGACGCAGGTGCATAGATCATCAATGGCGAAGAAGTGCTACGCCAAGAGTATACGACGAGTGGCCGGAGTGTTAGGCCCAGGTGTACCGGTTTCCGAGCGACAGCCAGTAGTTAGTTTAGGTTCACGCTAATGCGAGAGAGGGATACGAACTCATGTACTTCATAGTTCCGCTCTCACTCATAGTGTAGCTCTTCTCGCGTATATCATTGTTTAGTAATCGAGACTTGTATCGCTATTTTCGAGATGATGACGAGAGACTACTTTGTGTTGGATGATGATTATGATGATGACATGATTTGATGAGACTATTTGTATGTATATGGTATGATTACATTTGTTGTGTATGATATGCTAAAGATTATTGTATAAAGCCTATTGAAATACAAAACAAATATGCATAAAAAAACAGAAACTAGTAAAACTAGCAGTAGCGAGGGAAAAAAAGTTAGCAGTAGTGCTCCCTTACCAGTAGCGCTTACCTCTAAAAAGCGCGGGAGATATTATCAGCAACGCTCTTACCTAAAGAGCGCTACTGCTAGCCATGTATAGCAATAGCATGGGATGACAGGCGCTACTGCTACACGTTAGCTGTAGCGCCTTATCAGTAGCGTGACGTCCCGCGCTACTGATAGGCAAAATACCCGCGCTACTGCTAGGGTTTTCACTAGTCTTCCCTAATAATAATAAAGCAGCTATTGCTTCTGGTGGTACGTCACATAATTTGCCCTTAAAATTGCTAAATATTACCCACGAATGCCACCTATAAGTAGGAAAAATGATTCAATTTTTTTTCCACAACTCGCGGCAGTGGTCTCTGGTTTGTCAAACAGGATGGCTCTCAAGTAGCAAAAGGACAACGTAGTACATTGGCTGGAGCGTCTGTTTTCTTTCCGGGAGACGTTGGTTCGAGCCCGGGCTCTCTCAATTGTTTTACCCTTTTCTTGTTTAGTTTTTCTTCTTCTTCCCCTTTTCTTGTTTAATTTTTCTTCTTTTTCCCCTTTTCTTGTTTAATTTTTCTTTTTTCACCTTTTCTTGTTTAATTTTTGTGACGCCCGGATAATTAAGCTACAGTGATCCCACGCTAATGGTGCCACGTCACCACGGTTACTGCTGCTAATCTATCATTAGATCAAAATCGGTCCTAAATTCAAATTCAAAGTTTAGTAAATAATAAAAGTTTTCAAACATTAAAATAAAAATGTTCGGTCTGTATTAAATATTACATAGATAAATATGGTGTAGTAAACACATTTTTATAAAATGCCTAAATGATTCAAAATGATTTAGAACAGAAAAGTAAATAAATAAAAGAAAATACAAAAGAGAAAAACTAAACTAACAAAAAAAAAGCGGAAAAGAACCCCCCTGCTGGACCGTGGCCCAGCTGGCCTCTTGGCCGCCCGGCCGGCCCAACCGCCCCACCTTATCCCCTGGGCGATCGAACCCTAGCGGTTCAACCCCCCACTGCCCCACTCCCCCGCTCTCTCTCCCTCGCCCCCATCTAGATCGGGATCGGGTGTCCCCGTCGCCCCCGACACCCTGCGCCCGCCCGTCGCCGTCCAGCGTCACCCAAGGTCCCCGCCAGCGCCACCTCCTCACCCTCTTCCTCAACGGCCACCTCGTCCCCGCCGTACTCGTCGCCCTCGGCGCCTCGTCCGCCGTCGCCCGAAGGCCTCCCCATCGACGGACCACCCCGACGCCGCTGCTCGTCAACGCCGCTCGGAGCTCCTCCGCCTCGTTCGTCGCCCCTTCCTCGTCTCCCCCTCGACGGCTCCACCGAGCCACGCCGACCCCCCTGCCCGCCAACGCCGGTGAGGGCCACGCCCTCCCCTCTCTCCCCTATCCCGCACGCGCACTGGCGCCGTACTTCACCGCACCCAGCCCATGCTCACAGCGCCCGGCGACCCCCCCTGCGGCTCTTTGCAACCCGCCGCACACACTCCCCGCGAGCCCCCGTCCGCGACCCTGCACCCCGCCGCGCCCTCGCAGCGCGCCCGCAACCACCCGCGCGTGGCCGTCCCTACCCGTCCGCGCTCCGCGCCACACCGGCCGCGTCCCGCGCTCCCCTACCCACAGTTGTTCGCTCCTCGCCGTGCTGAACTCCCTCCCCCACGGTGGCCTGGCCGCGCCCGCGCCATGGCGCCGCTTGGCCGCCCTGCTGCCTGCTGTGGTGCTGTTGCCCCAGCGCTGCTCGGGTTGCTGCCCGCGAGCCCCGTGCCTCTTCTCCGCTCCACCCCCCGTTAACCCGCGCCCGATAAGTCCCACTAGCCTATGACAAGCGGGGCCCAGCCCCTGAACGTTAATAGAAAAGAGTTTAAAAAATAATATATAAAAATATTAATTAATTAATTAATTAAGATAATTAACTTAATTAATTAGATTAATTATGTTTAATTATCCTAAATAACTAGTTAACCCAACTAACTACTATTAGTTAACTAATAGTCAATGACACGTGGGTCCCGCTGGACCCACAGGTCAGTGTTGACCCAGTCAACCACACTATTGACTGCTGACGTCACACCTATGTCATGCTGACGTCAGCATACACTATTCTGCATAATGTTGATTTAAAATAATTAAAATAATTAAAAAATGATTAAAACTTTGAAAATTAATAATAAATAAACCGTAGCTCAGATGAAAATGTTTTCTACATGAAATTTGCTCAGAATGATGAAAATGTTTTCTACATGAAAATGTTTTCTACGCAGCCCGTTCGTCCGCCACACATCGCTAACATATCGAACACGCAACTTTCCCCCTCCAGATCACCTGTCCGAAAACGCGAAACACCGGGGATACTTTCCCGGATGTTTCCCCGTTTCGCCGGTATCACCTACTGCCGCGTTAGGGCACACCTAGCACTGCGTATTGCCATGTTACGCTTTGTGATGCTTTGATTGCTCTATTATTTATTGTGTTCCCCCTCCGTTACTTCTTTCCGGTAGACCCCGAGACTGCCGGCGACCCCAGTTCGACTACGGAGTTGACGACCCCTCCTTGCCAAAGCAACCAGGCAAGCCCCCCCCCCTTGATCACCAGATATCGCCTATTCTCCTCTATACTGCTTGCATTAGAGTAGTGTAGCATGTTACTGCTTTCCGTTGATCCTATTCTGATGCATAGCCTGACACTATTGTTACATCTGTTGATACCTTACCTGCAATCCTAAATGCTTAGTATAGGATGCTAGTTTATCATTGGCCCTACATTCTTGTCAGTCTGCCTTGCTATACTATCGGGCCGTGATCACTTGGGAGGTGATCACGGGTATATACTATACATACATACATACTATACAGATGGTGACTAAAGTCGGGTCCGCTCGAAGAGTACCCGTGAGTGATTCACGGATTGGGGGCTGAAAGGACCTTTGTCCCGACGGCCCTCTGTGTGGATCTTTGTGGCGGAGCGACAGGGAAGGTTGAGACCACCTAGGCGAGAGGTGGGCCTGGCCCTGGTCGGCGTCCGTGGTTGCTTCATAATAACACGCTTAACGAGATCTTGGTATTTGATCTGAGTCTGGCCATTTGGTCTATACGCACTAACCATCTACGCGGGAGTAGTTATGGGTATCCCGGCGTCGTGGTATCAGCCGAAGCCTTCGTGACGTCAGCGACTGAGTGGCGCGCGCCGGATTGGACTGGAACGCCACTAGGCTAGGTCTGCTTCCGGCCGCGTTCGCAACGTGCAGGTGAGCAAAGGGCGATGGGCCCAGACCCCTGCGCCATAGGAGTTAGACCGGCGTGCTGACCTCTCTGTTGTGCCTAGGTGGGGCTGCGACGTGTTGATCTTCCGAGGCCGGGCATGACCCAGGAAAGTGTGTCCGGCCAAATGGGATCGAGCGTGTTGGGTTATGTGGTGCACCCCTGCAGGGAAGTTTATCTATTCGAATAGCCGTGTCCCTCGGTAAAAGGACGACCCGGAGTTGTACCTTGACCTTATGACAACTAGAACCGGATACTTAATAAAACACACCCTTCCAAGTGCCAGATACAACCCGGTGATCGCTGTCTCACAGGGCGACGAGGAGAGGATTGCCGGGTAGGATTATGCTATGCGATGCTACTGGAGATGCTACTTCGAGATGCTACTTGGAGATGCTACTTGGCGATGCTACTTGGAGGACTTCAGTCTACTCTCTTCTACATGCTGCAAGATGGAGGCTGCCAGAAGCATAGTCTTCGACAGGATTAGTTATCCCCCTCTTATTCTGGCATTCTGCAGTTCAGTCCACTGATATGGCCCTTTACACATATACCCATGCATATGTAGTGTAGCTCCTTGCTTGCGAGTACTTTGGATGAGTACTCACGGTTGCTTTCTTCCCCCTTTTCCCCCTTTCCTTTCTTTCTGGTTGTCGCAACCAGATGCTGGAGCCCAGGAGCCAGACGCCACCGTCGACGACGACTACTACACTGGAGGGCCTACTAGTATGTGCAGGCCGCTGACGACGACCAGGAGTAGTTTAGGAGGATCCCAGGCAGGAGGCCTGCGCCTCTTTCGATCTGTATCCCAGTTTGTGCTAGCCTTCTTAAGGCAAACTTGTTTAACTTATGTCTGTACTCAGATATTGTTGCTTTCGCTGACTCGTCTATGATCGTGCACTTGTATTCGAGCCCTCGAGGCCCCTGGCTTGTATTATGATGCTTGTATGACTTATTTATGTTTTAGAGTTGTGTTGTGATATCTTCCCGTGAGTCCCTGATCTTGATCGTACACGTTTGTGTGCATGATTAGTGTACGATTGAATCGGGGGCGTCACAATTTTTCTTCTTTCTGACAGATCAAAATGGTCTTAAAAATATGTATGAACTTTAAATATACATACATACTACCTGAAAAATCCTTTCGTCGGCCTAATTTTTTATGTCTGGCAGATTAAAATGGTCTCAAAATATTTATCTATCAAACACTTACTCAAAATATAACATGTTATATATGAAAAAAAACTGAAGATGTGTATAAATTTTAGATATACATACATACCTAAAAAATCCTTTCGTCAGCCTAATTTTTTACGTCCCATTGGTCCGAGTCAGGCACAAACGATACACGCGGTTTTTTTCGTTCATCTCTCTTCTATATTCCATCTGAATCTGTTGAACGTGGACATAGGACTAGATATATACATGTATACAAATATAAGAACCAACACGCTTCTTGAAAAAATAGGCTCGCCTCGGCAAAGTCGTCGCCACCTTAGCGGCAGCCCTGGCACGTGGACGCATCGATCTAGACGCCATGCAACACGTTTTCGATCAGGTGCATTAGTACCACTATATTGATCGCATCAGCCGCTGCTTCCATCAATCAATCATTAATGGTATAAAGGACCCTTGATAATCACATTGTATGCACATATTAGTATATGGGAGTTGGTCATCTTGTGATCGATTATACCATTTATACGTATATGCACTCCATGGAGAGACCGGGACAAGACGTACTTCTACCGCAACTTTTAATCTCCGTAAACATACTTGTGATTTGGCATTGATTACTCTACAAGTTTACAATGAGATGGGGAGCTCGCCGATCTTTGAAACCAGGCTGGCTCCGCCTGCCTCGCTTCCCTCGAGTGAGAGCTCATAGGAGAAGCAACTCTCTCACTGGGAGGCCGACACGGTCATCCCCGTTGAATCGGTCCCTCACATATCTCTTTGACTCAGAGCTCAATCTGATGTACATGTCTTTGCTTGCTGACCAATTAACCGTCAACTGCAACAACACATGCAGTAACGGATGTCGCAAAAGCTAGGTAGATGCTTTCTCTGTATTTGACACGTACTCCCTCTGTAAAGAATTGGAACACTCTTATATTTCTTTATAGAGGGAGTACTATTTTTTAAGTTGAATATATTTTTAGGTAACCTACATCTTTCTTACCCTTCACCGTCGATGGTACCAAATTTTTCCATGTGCATGATCCCACCCAAATATATTCGATGCAACATCACAGCCTTCTATTGCAGCTATAATGATTACCATCAAGGGATGTGGACACTAGCTCCACGAGGAGCATTTGGTTATATAACCCACATACAAGCAAATCAAAATCATTAATTTTGCTGACAAGGAAAGTAAAACAGATCGAGGTTGCAGTTATTAAGATGGCACTCAGAGTAGACCTTGACCTCCACCTCTCTTTTCTAACCGGCATTTGCTCAGTATGATGATGGAAACCACAATGTCGTGTACATAATAAAACTTGCAAAAGGGCAGAAGAAAACTTGCAAAAGGGCAGTAGGATGAATAGGTTGATGACAATGACAAGATGGAGCAATTGTGATAAGTGGCGAAACATAATTTTGTTACCCCGTTGCAACGCACGGGCTCTTTTGCTAGTAGTGACTATTTCTGTAAAAAGAAAGAAACAACATACTGCACTAATTAGTTTTATGAAAACTCAGAAAAAAGAGAAAAACAACATGAGAAGTGAAACACCTCGTACCGTCTTTAGCACACTCAATTTTCAAAGAAGTTTTTTTCTCCAATGAGAGAATAGCATAAGCTACACGTGCAATTATTTTTGGGATTTTTCTTTGGACTGCATCATAGGCTGCTCCTGTCCATCATATATCTTGAGAAGGCAGAACAAAACATGCACGTTGCTCTGCTAGCCTTGAAGCTGGGATCCATAAAGTGCACTGCTCTCCAACGATGACACAGATCCTCTTGTAGAGTCAATCTGTTATCCAGTGACATGCAGAGTTTACTCTCATCGTGGCGACGCTACCAAAGCCTTCTTCTATGTTGCAATGGCCAGCTGCTACGGCACTATACCGTGGGTGATTTAACTTACAGTCTGAAGCGTCCGTGTGTGTGTTTGATTGATCGGTATCATCGATGTAGTTATGAGGTAGGGTCCCAGCCTCAATCTGATAAGGGATCAGCCACTGCTACTACAGCATCCAAGGCACACAAACCATAGAAGCCATTGGTACGCAGAGGCCACCAATCCTCCTTGAGGCGAAGCAACATAGAAAATTGCTGCCACCACTCAATTGGAGGCTTAGGGAACGGGATGGCAGCGAGATAGAAATTGCTGCCTATCAGGACTCAGGAGGAGGTGGCAGCGGAGATGGGTTTCACATCTTCTTTCGAGGGACTCCTGATTCGTGACTACGCTAGGAGGAAGGAGAGAAGGAGAGGACGTTAGGATTTTCTGGGTGATTTGTTACTTCATCCAACGGTTATAGATGGATCTATAGATGGGAGCTAGCTTTACAATCTGAGACATGATACAATAGTAGTCCTACAAAAAAAGAGACATGACACAATAGTTCTACAACCGAGACATCAGGCAATTATATGGGTTAATCTACACAGTAATAACTCGGTCCCACTAGATTAATGGCTCTTAATTACTGATTAACTTGGGAATTTCTAGGAAGTGCCCAATTAATATGGTAGATAGATAGATAGATAGATAGATAGATAGTCGTCAGCACACGGGCTAGCAATATTAAAGGAGCATGATGATTCTTTCAAATAAACATTCTAAATTGATGAAGTTCTGGACAGGTTTTTTCTATAGACACATCATTTCCCATAGTGGCATAGTTGTATATAGGTGCAAAACCATGTGGAGTGTAATAATAAAAAAATTCAAACGAACATTTACTATATCATGGGAAAATTGAAATGAAATATGTGAATAGAATAGACGGAAAAGAAAATTAAATGTGCCTGATAAAATTAGTCGTACAGTAGCAATTACCACTAGTAGAAAAGGGGCAATGGTCCAGGCAGGGCCAGCCCATTATTCCCGGTTCAGTCCAGAACCGGGACCAATGGGGGCATTGGACCCAGTTCGTGAGCCCCGGGGGCCGGCCGGGCCACGTGGGCCATTGGTCCCGGTTCGTCTGGACCTTTTAGTCCCGGTTGGAGGGACGAACCAGGACCAATGGTCCTCGCTCCTGGCCCACCACTATTCGTCCCGGTTGGTGGCATGAACTGGAACCAAAGGCTGCCCTTTAGTCCCGGTTCATGCCACCAACCGGGACTAAAGGGTTGGTCCTCGTTGCGGCCAGAGTTTAGTCCCACCTCGCCAACCGAAGGGGGCTCACACTGGTTTATAAGCCCCTCCCTCTCTGCCTTGTTGAGCTCCTCTCAAAATGAAAAATAGATGCCCTTATATAAGGAATTTGACCTAAATTCATACTGAATTTCTCTAAAGTTAGTAGAAATTTATTATGAATTTAGGTTGAATTCTCTCTATAAGCACATCTCTGCTCATTTTTTTAGTAAAGTTAATCACAACTATTTTTTCTTCTATTTATTTGTGAGTAGTTTTTTATATAGTTTTTTTCTTTTCTGCTATATTTATTTTTTTCTATTTATTTCTGAGTTGTAATAAGTCATTAAAAATAAGCATCTATGCTCATTTTTTTAGTAAAGTTAATCACAACTATTTTTTCTTCTATTTATTTATGAGTTGTAATAAGTCATTAAAAATAAGCATCTATGCTCATTTTTTTAATAAAGTTAATCACAACTATTTTTTCTTCTATTTATTTCTGAGTAGTTTTTTATATAGTTTTTTTCATTTCTGCTATATTTATTTTTTTCTATTTTTTTCTGAGTTGTAATAAGTCATTAAAAATAAGCATCTATGCTCATTTTTTTAGTAAAGTTAATCACAACTATTTTTTCTTCTATTTTTTCTGAGTTGTAATAAGTCATTAAAAATAAGCATCTATGCTCATTTTTTAGTAAAGTTAATCACAACTATTTTTTCTTCTATTTATTTCTGAGTTGTAATAAGTCATTAAAAATAACCATCGATGCTCATTTTTTTAGTAAAGTTAATCACAACTATTTTTTCTTCTATTTATTCCTGAGTTGTAATAAGTCATTAAAAATAACCATCTATGCTCATTTTTTAGTAAAGTTAATCACAACTATTTTTTCTTCTATTTATTCCTGAGTTGTAATAAGTCATTAAAAATAAGCATCTATGCTCATTTTTTAGTAAAGTTAATCACAACTATTTTTTTTCTATTTATTTCTGAGTAGTTTTTTATATAGTTTTTTTCTTTTCTGCTATATTTATTTTTTTCTATTTATTTCTGAGTCGTAATAAGTCATTAAAAATAAGCATCTATGCTCATTTTTTTAGTAAAGTTAATCACAACTATTTTTTTCTTCTATTTATTCCTGAGTTGTAATAAGTCATTAAAAATAAGCATCTATGCTTTTTTTTAGTAAAGTTAATCACAACTATTTTTTCTTCTATTTATTTCTGAGTAGTTTTTTATATAATTTTTTTTTCTTTTCTGCTATATTTATTTTTTTCTATTTATTTCTGAGTTGTAATAAGTCCTTAAAAATAAGCATCTATGCTCATTTTTTTAGTAAAGTTGATCACAACTATTTTTTCTTCTATTTATTTCTGAGTAGTTTTTTATATAGTTTTTTTCTTTTCTGCTATATTTATTTTTTTCTATTTATTTCTGAGTTGTAATAAGTCATTAAAAATAAAAAAGAGGCACAATGCTCGTTAATTAGCTTCAAGCCTTTCGGAATAGTGTAAACTGCACTGCGCATAGCTCCGTGCAGTCTACCCTAATCCTCAAGGCTTGAAGCTAAGAAACGTGCAGGTGAGCATTGAGCCTCTTCTTCATCGTCTCTGCACTCAGGACTTATAAACCGCTGCGAGTGCCTCTCGCTTGGCGAGGTGGGACTAATTAAAAACAGCTACAGAAAGAATCAACTAAAAAACAGCTACAGAAAATAAATAAGTAGTTAGACGGGTGCATTGGTCCCGGTTGGTGCCACCAACCAATACCAATGCCCCTCTTTATTCCCGGTTGGTGGCACCAACCGGGACCAATGCCCCTCTTTTGTCCCGGTTGGAGGCACCAACCGGGACCAAAGGTCTTTGTTTCCCGCCCTTTGGGCTGCTGAAAAGAGGCCTTTGGTCCTGGTTTGTGGCTCCAACCGGGACTAAAAGCTGCATTGGTCCCGGTTTGTGCCACGAACCGGGACCAAAGCCTTTGCTATATAAGTAGCACTTAGGAAAATTTTAGAACCGCACATCCCCACTTCGATCTCTCCTCCTCCTCTCCCCCAACCGCGGCGAATCCATCCTCGACGCCGGCAGGCTGCCCGAGCCAGCCCTCTCCCCGCCGCCCCGACGCCGTCGCCGCCCCGCCCCGCCCCGACGCCGCCGTCCCCTGCCGCCCCGGCCCGCGCCGTCGCCGCCCTGCCCCACCCGACGCTGCCGTCCCCAACCGCCCCGGCCCGCGCCGTCGCTGCCCCGCCCCGCCTCGACGCCGCCGTCCCCTGCCGCCTCGGCCCGCGCCGTCGCCACCCCACCCCGCCCCGCCCTGACGCCGCCGTCCCCTGCTGCCCCGGCCCGCGCCGCCCTGACACCGTCGCCGCCCCGCCCCACCCCGCGCCGCACCTCGCCGTCGCCGTTGCTGTGAGCAACTTTTTATGATTTTTGTTAGATTTTGTTAGATTTTTTTTTGTAGTTCATAGATTTTTTTGTTAGATTAGATGTGTAGTTCATAGTATGTTAATTTAGATTGTGTAATTAATTTGTTCATATTGCGTTAGATTTTTTTTCTGTTAATAGATTTTTTTGGTGATATTATTGTTGAATATGCATGTTTGTATGTTCATATATATGCAAAGATCGAATATGTCAAATTTTTATGATTTTTTTCTGTTCATAGAATTTTATGATTTTTTTCTGTTGTAATTTTGTTCGTAGAATTTTAATGATTTTTTTGTTCATAGTATTTAGAAAAAGGAAAAAAATAAGAAGAGAAAGTGTTTAATATAATTAGTTAGAAAAATACTAGTTTTTTTTAGTAAGTACTACTTTATTTTATTTATAGTAAGTGCTTCATATATAGTTGAACTAGCTAGTTGATCTAATAAACTACTTTATTTTACTATATATAGGAGTAGTTTGTTTTTAGTAAGTACTACTTTATTTATTTATAGTAAGTGCTTAGTAGTTGAACTAGCTAGTTGATTTAATTAATAAAACTACTTTATTTAACTATATATAGAAGTAGTTCCCGCATCGACGTCGGCGATGCCTATCCCGCATCCTCGTCGTCGTCGACTCGGCGGTGGAGGCCTGCTTGATCAGGGCCATATTCGGGACTGCGCTCCGTCGGGCTGGTATTGGGAGGTGCTACCTTCCAGGGGACGTAGGTTGGTGAGGAGGCAGCCCGTTGTTGACCTGATCCTTGTTTGGTGGCGGTCGCGTGGGCCAGTGACGGTGCTGAGGCTTCCGGACACCGCGGAGGTGGTACATCACCGTGTCAGCGAGGAGGACGAGCACTAGGGCCGGAAAAAAAGCTCGAAGCTCGTGAGCTGAACGCGTAGCTCGTGACTTGGTTCGAATTGACTCGAACTCGAAGAATAACGAGTCGAGCCAAGCTTTAGTTTAAGATCGTTTATAGACCAAGTTAAACGAGCCAATCTCACGAGTACTCGTGTAACTCGTTTGGCTCGGTACAAAAGATTAGCCACTACAAATACAAAAAAAGATCAGACACTCAGCACCCTATGTCCTAGTCGCACAACATAAGGCCTAGCCGTTGAAGGCCCAACCGCCTAGGAGACTCATGCGTTACAAGGAAATTACTATTGTTAGTGATATATATGTTTAATATATACATAATCATTTTTATAATATTTAAGAGTTTTATGTTCATATCTTTAACGAGCTTAACAAGATAAACGAGCCAGCTCGCGAGTTATACGAGTCGAGCCAATCTTGGATTTGAGCTCGTTATAATAACGAGTCGAGTCGAGCTAGCTTGTTAACGAAACGAGCTCTAGCGAGTCGAGCCGAGCCAGCTCGACTCGGCTCGAATTCCAGCCCTAACGAGCACGTCCGTCGCTACATGGTTGCATTAGAGGGCAGGTTCGACAATACCTGGCAGGTTCTTCAGGGATCTCACTGGAGCTATAATCCTATGATGGTTCCTTATCTTTGGGTGTCCACCGCCTGCGACGATACCCGTTGGACGCAACGGTTCTAGTTGTATTAGTGATCCTATATTAGTGATAATATTCGACGATGTACGGACACCAAGAGATGATGTACTTTTCCTTATAATTATTAAATGCATGCTAATTTGAATACTACTTTATTTTATGATTTGGTTTTGCTTATTTTATGATTTGGTTTTGCTTATTGAATGCTCATATTGGATAAGTTCTCCTTCATTTCCGTGTGCTAGACAATTTGGTGTAATAATGCACTCGGGAATGAAAGGAGGAGGTACGTACATCACCGATAGTCAACCCGTGATTAATAATAATGATCTAGTTTAATATTTGAATTATGAACATAGGCTGGAAATGTCGTACTCGGACGATGAAAACCGCCCGGGGGAATGCGACTGGTGCCACGACGACCGAGGTATGTGCGACAGGTTCATTGAGCTGGACGAAGATCGATGCTTCAGCATTAAGCTCGAGGAGACCTTCGATGTTCATACGGTACGCAACGACGACAATAGTTTTTTCGTAATTAAGCACGACTTCAACTATTTTAACGCGTATTTTTCATCTTTTCCAATTCGACTAGCTTATCCCATGCTATGCAAGACGCTGTGTCTTGGAGAGGATGGGTTTTGAAGACCATAAAAGTATGGAAACCAAAAAAATTATCCTAAGTACCATCATGGTATGGATTTTCAAGTAAAGTTGTACAATGCTGAGAGTGTAACCCATTTTGCTTGCAAAAATTGGGAAGCACTTTGCAAGATGTATGGTTTTGATGAGGGTATGTTTGTCACCATGGATCTTGGTGATCCTACAATCGAGCAAGAGAGACCTTCGATTTGGCTCCTTGTGGATACACCTCCAATTCTTCCTCCATGTGAGCTTAACATAGTTATTAAGTAATTTATATTGTTTATTTCAAAATAGTTGACAACTTATTTCCATTAACAGCTTATTTTCATTCTTCAAAGAATGTGCGGAAGATGGTAGACGGAACCTACTACACCGTAGGCTCTGAATTAACTTATCAGGAGAAAAATCATCTGGTCGCATTTTGTACTGATCTTGAGAATTACAATATCTACAATCAAACTCCTCAACATTATGGTCAATACGTGCCACTAGTGCACGTGTTGAACTACGATAACTACCATGGAGATACCCTGATAAGATTTTTTTACTATTACAACATTCGTGCATCTTTTTGCACACTTCTAAAACTAGTACATCATTGCTAATTACTATGTTTTTCAACAGATAATCCCGAATAATTGTGTGCCTCATCTGATGTATACACACGGTACCCTTCATGTTTTGAACATACAACCAGGTATTCCTACAAATCTTAACTGTCCATACCGGGTTTCTAAAAGAAGTGGAGACATGACAATCAAAGAATGGGAAAAATGTATGGACAGTCGTAAGGAGCTTCTTGGAAGCAAAAGACAGCGAAGGGCAAGAATTGGAGACAGGATGATCGCCATTCTTCATAATGGAGAGTCAGGGTCTATATTGTTTTATGCTATTTTACCTAAGGGTGTTTAGGTCCTACCTGATACTGATGATCATGTGCTAAGAACAATTATGTAAGGTTGGGTTCGATGACTATGAGGATGATGATCGTATGACTTATTATTAATAACGAGTAGAAGTTGTATGATGATGCATGATTAGTAGGACTTGTTATTATATATGATGATGTATGATGCAAGCATGCATGAGTTATTATATCAGCGGGTGAAATGAACATAGCAGCAGCGTTGGTAAACCAAGGACGGAGATATAAGAGAGGACACTTCTCTCTATTAGCTAGCTAATAACAACCTAAAAATAACCCCCAAACCCCCTAAAGCAGCCACTTTTTTTTAAAAAAAACATGGACTTTTGGTCCCGGTTGGTGCCACCAACCGGGACCAAAGGCCCCCCTGACTGGGCTCGGCGCACCGGCCACGTGGAGGCACATCTGTCCCGGTTCGTGTTTGAAACGGGACTAAAGGGTGGAGGTATTAGTAACGACTCATTAGTCCCGGTTCATTAACCGGGACTAAAGGCCCTTCCGAACCGGGACAAATGCCCCCTTTTCTACCAGTGTACATCAGAATACAATGGCATACATGTATTGCAAAGAAAGCATACAACCCCAAAGTATTCACTGTGCCCTTCTATACCCGTGCCAAGACCCGCTCCAACAGGGCAAGAACAATACCATGTATAAAAGGAGAAGCTACATGCAAATAAATTTAGTGAAATAAGAAGTTTTATGCACAAACCACCTGGAGAAGTGTGTGAAGTAGTAAAATTTGCAACTAATTTAATGACATGAAAGATCAATCAAGAAACTAAATTCCAATCATCCTGAAAATTATATTGTAAATACTCATTGCAGTGTGCTAGATCATGGTAGATTTGTCTTTAATTCTTAAACAATTGCCAGTTTACTATAAGCGTCAAGGCTGTCAACTAACTGTGGCAGCAACAGCTACAATCACCCAGAGTGCTCACCTGAGTTCATATAGAGTTGTGTCTAATTCTGGATTGGACCATAGAGCACATGAATAATCTACCAAGCCCTGTAGAAGACTTGCCACAATATGTGTGCTAGATAACTCCACGCATCCACCCTTTCGTTTATCTCACGGGGCATGGGCTACGCATCCGACCTTCTGTTGGACGGGGATGGCAAATTGAGCATGGCGTATGTTGCAGCTGCTCCCATCCATCACGGCACCACGACAGCCAACGACGCCGGCGTGGAGTACTGGATCGATCTCCAGCCATGTACCTGTAGACGTGCACAACCCTGTTCGAATTGTTGATGGAGTCTGTCGCTGCTCCTCCTTTCCATCATGACACCACAGAAACGAACGACATCGGCGTGGAGCACTGGATCGATCTCCCGCCATGTACGTGTAGACGTATACAACCCTGCTCGAATTGGCGATGGAGTTTGTCGTTACTGCTCCTGTCCATCATGGCAGCACAAAAGTGAACGATGACGAACTGGTGTACTGGATCGATCTCCCGCCTTGTACGAGAGTGAGGAGGGAGAAGAATGCGAATAGCCATGATCGGATCTCCACTTTGCGACCGCATAGAACAAACCAATCGGAGGCACGCCCGATAATAGGAAATCTGTTTCATGTTATTATTAAAGAAAAAAAGAGAGGGGGTCGTACCTGGAATCGTGCCACACATGGGTTCTACACGAATATGCTAGTTTTTTCTCCCATGGTTTCATTCTAGGCTTTTCATAGAATCATGGTCAATCCTTTTAAGCCTATATCGAGGGAGAGACAAACATGGCCACTGGATGGGAGGTGAATTCTGCAGGAAACGCCGACGGCCAGACGAACATGGCAGCTGGATGGGAGGTCAATTCTGTAGGAAATGCTGATGGCGAGATGAACATGGCCGCCGAATCGGAGATGAGGACGTGCGGGTCTAGAGGGTATGTCGGCCACGTTTGTTTTCCTCTTGGCTTCTATTTCTATAAGCGTACATGAAGATGGAGATTAACTCCCGCCGTGCAAGTTAAGGAAAGCTAGCCGAATCTTGTTTTTTCTTTATAGCATTTTATAATCTTCCCACACGTACGTGAAAGCACTATGGGCCTCTTCAAGCATTTTTTTTATTTTGACTTCTATCCAGAACCGTGAAAGTATTGTGGGCCTTCTAAGGAAAAAAATTCAAATCTACATGAGTTAATCTACACCGTTATAACTCGGTCCCACCAGATTAACGACCCGTAAAATCTAATTAAAGTGGGAATTTCTACGAAGTCTAGAATTAGTATAGGTATAGATAGATAGATAGATAGATAGATAAGAAAGATTATGTTCTTCAACAGAAACTCCTGAAAGATTGTGTGCCTCATCTGAGGCATATTAAAGGTGACATCGATATTATTATCTTACAGCGAAGTCTGTCTATGATTTTTCGCTGTCCATGCTCGATTTCGCGAAGAGATGTAGGCCTCACAATAAAAGGATAGAAAATTATGAATGATCGCAAGGAACTACTTGGAGGCAACATGGCGCGCAGCCCATAAATTGGAGACATGTTGATCTCTATTCCCACTACACCACAACACTACATCCCCAACAACTAGGTTGGTCGGGAATACATCTTCCGCCAACAAACAGTCAGTCAGGAAAGAGTATTGCCGACCGATCATGTCTATTGGGGAAAGTCCAGACGGGGAAACCCTTTCCCGACCGACTGATTGATGGCAGTAGTGTATCTTTCCCGACCAACAGTCTGTTGGGCCTGCCATGGGCCTTTTCCGACCAACAGTCTGTTGGGCCTGCCATGGGCCTTTGCCGACCAACTATTTGACGGGGTATTCTTTCCCGACCAACAACCTGTTGGGCCTGGCGTTAGCCTTTCCCGACCGACTTTCTGAAGGGGTTGGTTTTGCCGACCAACAGTTAGACAGGGGTTTTCTTTTGCCGAGAAATAGTTCATTGACATTTTTTTTGCCAAGCACATTTTTAATTAAGCAACGGTACTAATTGTCACGTACATATGTTTCATGTGTTCTAAGCATAATCACCGAGACACCATACATCAGGCTCACATCCAGGTGCACCAAACATTTTTATTCCATGAACTAATAGTCACATATATTCACTTCTGTCTGTTCTAACATAACCACCGAAATACCATACATCACGTTCACAAAAGGACAGCTAAAAGATGCAAGTATTAGACATCGGTTGTACAAAATTAAAGCTAAAACATCTAGGTGACATAGATAGCTGGCTTCATGGTTCCTTCTGACTGTAGTCATTTTATTTGCTTCCTACAAAGTTAAACAATTCTCAATTATAATACACTACTATTAACTAGACTACAGTACCAAAATGCCAGCATAAAGGATCATCACATTCTCAAAAATATGAATAGTAACAAATACGGAGAATTCAGTAACCATGTGTTTGTTTCTCCTCTTTAAAATAAGATAAATTGGAGTATGTTTGAGCTTGAGGTAGCAGAACTGTTTTCATCTATTTGTGTTTATACAATTAACTATGTATTGTCATTTATTATTCTACATTTGTAGCATTGTCGGAATCTCATCGAGGTTATTTTCGCTTTTCGGCATCTGACAACTAATGAGCAATGCTTATCTAGCTATTTAATTTGATTGTCAAGGACTGCACTTGTACAAACTTACTATACAAATTGTAGATCTTAGTAAGAACAACTTAAGTAACTAGGCTTAACGATGATGTACTTTCCATAGTAGATATGTGCTACACATATAGTTTTTTGAACTATATATTCTTCCTGAAAGGAGATTGACTAGGTGGTGAATACAATCCTTATTTGACTTTAAACTTCACGCAATAAACAGGATAAGTCAAGTTAACTTCATATGCCAGCTTAGAAAAGATGTTTTTTTATCTAGCTATGCCCAAGATAAACACGCTTGGTCCAATGTGGTAGCTACTACAATGATGTGATACCTTGTCCCAACATTTATTGATGCCCTCACCCAGATATAAGAAATCTTGCTCCACTACCTACAACGGAAAAAGGGTTTCCTCAGATCCTCGCAAACCGAGGTATACATTCATGTAGATGTGTAATAACAAATATAGTATCAAAGACAGAAGATGTAAACACTAGAGCGACCAAAGGCTCACAAAACAGTGAAAATGTGTGAAAATAAGTGTGAATATTGATATACTAAGACAAATACAGTTTAGTGCTTAAACATTCACAAGTAATTGCTGAAGGGAAATTCAAAATAAAATGTAAATGTTAGGTGCATAGCTTGGCACAGTTAAGGTTATGACACCAACCCACTTACAAGCATGGCATCAACTATAACTTCACAAGGCAACTAAATTGCTGCACATACATGAACTATTACTCTACAGGAAACGACCTCCCAATTTCTTGCTCTCTAGTTTGAGAGTACTTTGGTTTAATTCATATTTACGGCAGTCTAAAGTTATTAGGAACACCACAACAGCTAAAAAATTCCAATAGCATTTATGTCAACGAGGCATTATGCTCCAATATATTATACACACTAGCATGACACACTTCCATTAGATTTGGATAGTTAAGGTCATGACAGCAGCCCACTTATTCAAGCATGACATTAGCTATTAGGCAACTGAATAGTTGCATATAACAAGAACAATTACTCTACAAGAAACTAGTACTCCCTCCGTAAAGAAATATAAGAGCGTTCAAATCACTCTTATATTTATAAACACTCTTATATTGTTTTTACGGAGGGAGTAACTCCCAATTTCTTGCTCTCTAATTAGAGAGTCCTATGGTTCAGTTCATCTACACAGTCGTTTTAATTTATTAGGAAAACTATATATACTTCAAATCCAATGATCAATGATATGAAGTCGGTTCAGCATGAAAAGTGTAACCATGTGGGTCTGTAGGCGTATGTTAGGAACATACAATTAGTTATGGGGATCTGAACTATAGGCCATGGTTGGATAAAACCGAAGTAGTAACACTGAGCAGTACAATATACCATGAGATATAGATATATATTGGTTTGATGTAATTTCAAGAGCACAAACATGGTTGCAAAGTACAAATATAAGGGAGCAGTAACAATTGTTGAGGCCAAAGATGTCTAATCTGTATGCTTCGTCACCTTATCGAGGATGGATGCAACTTGGCTCTCATCTGTATGCTTCCTCATCCACCAGGTGAATCATCGTCACCTTTGTTAGCCTGAAAAATAAATGCTGGATTGGGGCATAGTTAGTAATTGAGAAGGTTCAAAGGCTAGAGAGTCAGGATTACAACGTGGTGTTCAATATCTTGAAGTTTAGTCTGCATGTAGTTTCCGTCTATCATAAACACATCTTAAATGCCCTAAAAAATGCTAGGGGATATGGCAGAGGCATGGTCAGCCAACCTCAACTGAGAGAACAACAACATAATAGAGGAAGATGCCCCTTTTGTTCAGACGCCCCATAGAGGAATTCATTTCGTCTTTCAAAGTTGAAACCAAGTATTGCTTCTGGGGACTAAATAGAACATGATGTTACAGTATGATATTTCACAAGGAAACATTTACAAAGTGCTACATGTATTCCAATTGTACCAAAAAATTAATAGGAAACTGGAGATGTGTTTAGTGGACAAGCACATAGTCCTATATGCCAATAGGAAGTAAATTGTGAGGGCATCCAACATTGCTTGCTATCTCACATACATACCTATAGACGTTCTTAAGAGAGTAAATAGTAGCATCAAGTCGATGTAATGCAGACATATGACTATGGACATCTATCGGTGGCCTTTTTGCCCAACCATCCACCATACTTACAAAGATTAATTTGCCTTGCAAAGAATAATATTCACTTCTGTCTGTTCTAACATAACCACCGAAATACCATACATCACGTTCACAAAAGGACAGCTAAAAGATGCAAGTATTAGACATCGGTTGTACAAAATTAAAGCTAAAACATCTAGGTGACATAGATAGCTGGCTTCATGGTTCCTTCTGACTGTACTCATTTTATTTGCTTCCTACAAAGTTAAACAATTCTCAATTATAATACACTACTATTAACTAGACTACAGTACCAAAATGCCAGCATAAAGGATCATCACATTCTCAAAAATATGGATAGTAACAAATACGGAGAATTCAGTAACCATGTGTTTGTTTCTCCTCTTTAAAATAAGATAAATTGGAGTATGTTTGAGCTTGAGGTAGCAGAACTGTTTTCATCTATTTGTGTTTATACAATTAACTATGTATTGTCATTTATTATTCTACATTTGTAGCATTGTCGGAATCTCATCGAGGTTATTTTCTCTTTTCGGCATCTGACAACTAATGAGCAATGCTTATCTAGCTATTTAATTTGATTGTCAAGGACTGCACTTGTACAAACTTATTATACAAATTGTAGATCTTAGTAAGAACAACTTAAGTAACTAGGCTTAACGATGATGTACTTTCCATAGTAGATATGTGCTACACATAGAGTTTTTTGAACTATATATTCTTCCTGAAAGGAGATTGACTAGGTGGTGAATACAATCCTTATTTGACTTTAAACTTCACGCAATAAACAGGATAAGTCAAGTTAACTTCATATGCCAGCTTAGAAAAGATGTTTTTTTATCTAGCTATGCCCAAGATAAACACGCTTGGTCCAATGTGGTAGCTACTACAATGATGTGATACCTTGTCCCAACATTTATTGATGCCCTCACCCAGATATAAGAAATCTTGCTCCACTACCTACAACGGAAAAAGGGTTTCCTCAGATCCTCGCAAACCGAGGTATACATTCATGAAGATGTGCAATAACAGATATAGTATCAAAGACAGAAGATGTAAACACTAGAGCGACCAAGGCTCACAAAACAGTGAAAATGTGTGAAAATAAGTGTGAATATTGATATACTAAGACAAATACAGTTTAGTGCTTAAACATTCACAAGTAATTGCTGAAGGGAAATTCAAAATAAAATGTAAATGTTAGGTGCATAGCTTGGCACAGTTAAGGTTATGACACCAACCCACTTACAAGCATGGCATCAACTATAACTTCACAAGGCAACTAAATTGCTGCACATACATGAACTATTACTCTACAGGAAACGACCTCCCAATTTCTTGCTCTCTAGTTTGAGAGTACTTTGGTTTAATTCATATTTACGGCAGTCTAAAGTTATTAGGAACACCACAACAGCTAAAAAATTCCAATAGCATTTATGTCAACGAGGCATTATGCTCCAATATATTATACACACTAGCATGACACACTTCCATTAGATTTGGATAGTTAAGGTCATGACAGCAGCCCACTTATTCAAGCATGACATTAGCTATTAGGCAACTGAATAGTTGCATATAACAAGAACAATTACTCTACAAGAAACTAGTACTCCCTCCGTAAAGAAATATAAGAGCGTTCAAATCACTCTTATATTTATAAACACTCTTATATTGTTTTTACGGAGGGAGTAACTCCCAATTTCTTGCTCTCTAATTAGAGAGTCCTATGGTTCAGTTCATCTACACAGTCGTTTTAATTTATTAGGAAAACTATATATACTTCAAATCCAATGATCAATGATATGAAGTCGGTTCAGCATGAAAAGTGTAACCATGTGGGTCTGTAGGCGTATGTTAGGAACATACAATTAGTTATGGGGATCTGAACTATAGGCCATGGTTGGATAAAACCGAAGTAGTAACACTGAGCAGTACAATATACCATGAGATATAGATATATATTGGTTTGATGTAATTTCAAGAGCACAAACATGGTTGCAAAGTACAAATATAAGGGAGCAGTAACAATTGTTGAGGCCAAAGATGTCTAATCTGTATGCTTCGTCACCTTATCGAGGATGGACGCAACTTGGCTCTCATCTGTATGCTTCCTCATCCACCAGGTGAATCATCGTCACCTTTGTTAGCCTGAAAAATAAATGCTGGATTGGGGCATAGTTAGTAATTGAGAAGGTTCAAAGGCTAGAGAGTCAGGATTACAACGTGGTGTTCAATATCTCGAAGTTTAGTCTGCATGTAGTTTCCGTCTATCACAAACACATCTTCAATGCCCTAAAAAATGCTAGGGGATATGGCAGAGGCATGGTCAGCCAACCTCAACTGAGAGAACAACAACATAATAGAGGAAGATGCCCCTTTTGTTCAGACGCCCCATAGAGGAATTCATTTCGTCTTTCAAAGTTGAAACCAAGTATTGCTTCTGGGGACTAAATAGAACATGATGTTACAGTATGATATTTCACAAGGAAACATTTACAAAGTGCTACATGTATTCCAATTGTACCAAAAAATTAATAGGAAACTGGAGATGTGTTTAGTGGACAAGCACATAGTCCTATATGCCAATAGGAAGTAAATTGTGAGGGCATCCAACATTTCTTGCTATCTCACATACATACCTATAGACGTTCTTAAGAGAGTAAATAGTAGCATCAAGTGGATGTAATGCAGACATATGACTATGGACATCTGTCGGTGGCCTTTTTGCCCAACCATCCACCATACTTACAAAGATTAATTTGCCTTGCAAAGAATAATTTTCAAATTCAATCTGTTAAAAAACTTAGAAAATAGAATGCACACAATAATAGTGATAGAATGTTAGCGTTTGAACTTTACTACTTCAAGGACTTCTGCTTCCATGAATCAAAGTAGCACATTTCTTTAAAGAGATTAAACTTACAACCAAGTAAAAAAATCGGGTCCACCGGCTGGAGTACGAATCCGAACACATAAACACACACACACACACACACACACACACACAGAGAGAGAGAGAGAGAGAGAGAGAGAGAGGGAGGGAGAGAGAGAGAGCTTATGATGTTGTTTATGCCATGGATGGCTAGCTCCTGTTCTCCCGTGCTTCTAATCACCGGGAGTAGAGGAAGCAGAGGCTGGCTACCTCAGACCAGACCACCCGGAGCGAAGGTTTGTCCCACTTAGATCTAGCTGGTCTGGGTTGGGGCGGTGGAGCCATGAGAAAAAGCGCCTCCGTTGGCACCTGCGTGATGGCGGCGCCGGCACATGCCCACCTCAACGTGGGAAAACAGCAGCCATGTGGGGATAGCGATGGAGAGGTGGGAGGAAGAAGGGCACAGAGTGATGGCGACACGTAGCGCCTCCGTCGGCCAGAGAGAGCACCTAGGGCGGCGGTGTGTGTGATGGATCTGAAGCAATGGATGAGGGAGTCCTGGATAGGGGGGTATCCGGACAGTCGGACTGTATGCTTTGGCCGGACTGTTGGACCGTGAAGATACAAGACACAAGACTTCGACCCGTGTTCGGATGGTACTCTCCTTTGCATGGAAGACAAGCTTGGCGATCCGGATGTTAGATCTCCTTCTTTGTAATCGACTCTGTATAACCCTAGCCCCCTCCGGTGTCTATATAAACCGGAGGGTTTAGTCCGTAGGACAAGAACAATCATAATCATCATAGGCTAGCTTCTAGGGTTTAGCCTCTACGATCTCGTGGTAGATCAACTCTTGTAATACTCATATCATCAAAATCAATCAAGAAGGAACTAGGGTTTTACCTCCATCGAGAGGGCCCGAACCTGGGTAAAACATCATGTCCCCTGCCTCCTGTTACCATTAGCCTTAGACGCACAGTTCGGGACCCCCTACCCGAGATCCGCCGGTTTTGACACCGACATTGGTGCTTTCATTGAGAGTTCCTCTGTGTCGTCGCCGCAAGGCTCGATGGCTCCTTCAATCATCAACAACAACATGGTCCAGGGTGAGACTTTTCTCCCCGGATAGATCTTCGTGTTCGGCAGCTTCGCACTGCGGGCCAATTCGCTTGGCCATCTGGAGCAGATCGACAGCTACGCCCCTGGCCATCAGGTCAGGTTCAGAAACTTGAACTACACGGCCGATATCCGTGGAGACTTGATATTCGACGGATTCGGGCCTACGCCACGAGCGTCGAACAGTCAGGACGAGCACGGCTTAGACCTGCTGTCGGACAATACTCGGGATATCGCACCTGCAGGAGCTCCGGACCTAAATCCAGGGCAGATCGCGTCGTCCGAGGACGGGTGGATGGACCCCGCCCCGGAGGCCGCACACTCATTGGCGGTAGAGCTGAAACAGACTCCACCCCCAAGGAAGCCTGTGTCACCGGACCCCCGGACTCGTGTCCGGCTGTAGGTTCCAGATCGCGCGCCCCCGAGCCCGCCGAATCTGGTTGGGCTCCGGTAATGGAGTTCACCGCTGCGGATATCTTCCAGCACTCGCCCTTTGGCGACATGCTGAACTCATTAAAGTCTCTCTCTTTGTCAGGAGACTCTTGGTCGAACTATGTCCGGCTCGAGTGGGAAGCAGGCAACGAGGAAATTCGTTGCCCACCCACCACCCACTTCATTGCCACTATTGATGATTTGACCGACGTGCTTGACTTCGAATCTGAAGACATCGACGGTGTGGACGACGATGTAGGAGAAGAATAGGAACCACCGCCCACGGGGCGCTGGACAGCCACCTCCTCGTATGATATATATGGTGGACACTCCAAAAGAAACCAATGGCGATGAGGCAATGGAGGATAACCCCTCAAGGAAGAAATCAAAGCATGGGCGTCATCGGCGCCGCTCCAAGCCCAGCCACAGCACTACCGGCACAGGAGACAAAAACAATCCGGATGGTGCCGAAGACGAATACAATCCCGATCAGCCTGCCTTCAAGTAGGCCGGACAGGAAGACGGGCAGATTAGCCCAGATAAACAGGCGACGAGCGGATACTCGAAGGAGGGAAACCACATGCCTCCCTCCAAAGGCGAGGTGAGCCTCGGCGACGATGAATTCGGCGTGCCTGAGGATCCCGTAGAGTAGGTTCGCTTCTAGCGAACGCTTATGGCCACTGCAAGAAGCCTGAAGAAGAAGCAGCAGCAGCTCCAAGCTGACAAAGATCTGCTTACAGACAGATGTACTAAGGTCCTAGCAGCCCAGGAATACAGACTCGACCGTCCCACCAAAGGATACCCAAAGCAGAATTTGCTACCTCAACTTGAGAAGGAGGTCCTAAAGCCCACACCCGACGCCAATACATCACGGTCCGGAGCAATACGCAGGAAACGCGAGGCAGCATCCATAAACCTCGACGCAACAGACATAAGCGTCACAAAAATAATGATGACACCCAAGACAAGGCAGTTGGTGCCGGATTCCGCGGCCCCCAGTCCGGTCAGCGGAAAGAGAACAACTCAGGCCCATCCGGCCCGGGCAGCATACTCGACCAACCATGTCAAATTCATGGTACCCCTAGAATGGCGGCCAATCATACCAATAGAGAATGCCGGATCTTCAAAACACAACGGTCGGCCGTGCGCCAGAAACAATGAAAAGAGGTTTCAAACAACGAGGAGCCCAGACCACCAAACATTGCGAGGTAAAAGGAAAATCCTCCGCAAAACAACAAGGGAACGAATGTGTACTCCTAGGGATGCCGACTCAACAATACAAGTCACCCCACGGTACCAAAATACGGCCGATCATCCCCAATTACACAGACCGTCCAGCCAATCTCAACCATGGCAATTCAATTGAACTTACCATCGACCCAACAGTTGGTGGGTTCCACCTCACAGGAGCCCCTATGGGCATAAACAGCAGCTCAAACTTGCTGTGCCAAGACACAGGTTCACCAGATAGGTATTGATCGCTCAAGGATCAAACCCACTAAAAACATCTTCTCAAAGATGTCGTTCCAGGTGTAATGGCCAAGTCTTACAGGCCCATCACCCTGGAGGTTGTCTTCGGATCACCAAACAAACACCATGCCGAAGAGTAAGTCTTCGACATTGTCCCCTTATACAGTAACTACTATATACTATCGGGACGAACCGCGTTGGCTCGACTCAACGTGGTACCATATCATGCCAAACCCACGTGACATGGTCACAATTATGGGCAAGGCCGAACTCCACCCCGAGAGTGGAAATTATACCGCCGCTGAGATAGCGAGTTGTGACCTTCTACCGAACTTCGATTCGACAGCCAACCCCCCGGACACCAACAGAGGAGTCCGAGCTACTTTACGGCATGATAGCCCGGGTCGACCAGGCTCCGATCAGGCACCCGCAGTTCAACAACCCTATGACATGCAACTGCCTCTAAGCATTTTTCTTTACAGGCTCACTTTTGCGCAGAACAGGACTGGCGACATGGAATCAGCTCGGACGCACAAGGCGGGAACACACAAGTATCCCCCAAGGAGACAGTCCGGATACACTTCAGATCCGCACACAGCCTCCTCCCGTCCGGCCATGACAGGTTCCGCCAGCATACCTCTTTTCATAGCATAAACCATACTCATACGCATAGAGGTGTCACTCCACTACAACACGTGGAATTAAATAACACTTACCGGCCGTCGTTCCTCATTGATGCTTTTTTCGTCATAACGGCACCCGCACATAGTGTCATGCCCCATTATGACAGGGGCTTCATTGTACTCATAACATGGCAACAAAGTCCGGCCACCTTCTCGGTCGCTCGGCACCCCGAACTTATAGCACTATATGCATCAGCTCCGAATCTTGTCTTGGGTCATTAGTTGGGTTTGCCCGGCTCCCATGTTTTGGTACCTTACGTTCCGCTCCATCGGCTAAGGTAGCGTTGGGAGAACTACTGCGATTGTGTCCCGGTTCTTCCGAACGAGCACCTTAGTAGAGAAAGCCGAAAACTGACTGTCATGATACAGCGAGGGCTGGTCAGCTATTCAAGAGGTTGTAAAATCTTTAAAGATTTATTTCGCATAATGCCATAACAAATGAAGAGTGCGACAGATCGGTCTTTCGATCAGGCGCTGTTAGAGCCCCTCCTACGGTCTTCCGAACACCAGGGGCTGCGCCTACCATACTCGAATTCCTATGGCTAAGTGAGAGTAATAAAGCCCTATAGTCTGATTGCCTGGTTCGTGGTGATGAACACCTCCTTCAAGGACCTAAAAATGGGACAAAGAGTGTTCAGGTATGTCCCGAACACCCCCGTACTTTCTACGTGGGGGCAGAAGCCGACGACTGGCCAACTCTCGGGATTTATATATACTAAACAGCCGCACATGAAGAAAAAACTTCCATATAACAGGCAATAAATAATAACAGTGCCAGTATCCCGCATTACAAAGGACAGCATGACTGCCTTCGGGGAAATATAGTGCCTTTGGTACACTGTTCCACCACAAGGCTGGCTCCTTTCAGGACACCCTCATAATATAATTCGGGCTTGCGATGCTCCTTACCTTCCAGTGGTCCCTCAGTCATCAGCTTTTCAGCATCAAGCTTCCCCCAGTGCACCTTCGCACGGGCAAATGCCATGCGTACACCTTCTATACAGACCGACCGCTTAATGACTTCGAGCCAAGGGCAAGCACCAACAATCCGCTTCATGAGTCCGAAGTAACTGCTTGGAATTGGCTCAGCGGGCCACAGCCGGACAACTAAGTCCTTCATGGCTAGTTCAGCTGCCTGGTGCAGTTTCAATCAGCTGCTTCAGCTGATCGACAAAGGGCACCGGATAATTCGGCGCCAAATACTGCGACCAGAAATGCTTCTCCGTAGACTTCTTCTCTTCAGCCCGGTAGAATTGGGCAGCATCAGATATGCTGGGCGGCAGGTCCGCAAACGCTCCTGGAGAAACAAGAATTCAGTTTGTCGCTTAGAGTTTCTCCTATTACTATATAAAAATCGCTTTGAGTAAAAAAGCCTTACTAGCCGCAATCCTCCTTGCCTCCTAAATGTCCTTCAGAGCACCTCGGGCTTCCTCCCGAGCATCATTTGTGGCTTGGAGAGCTTGGGCGAGTTCGAATTCTTTCCCTGGTAGCCCCTGCTCCAAGGTCTCGCTTTTCTTCACGACCTCCTGAAGCTCTCGTTCAGCTTCAATGACCCTGTACTCGTGCTTCTCGCGAAGAGCCTGCTCCGCGGCGGCCTTCTTGTCGGCTTCGGCCACAGCCTTCTTCAGTGCCTCAATTTCGGCATTTGCTCCTAGAGCACACAATACAAATATTTTCATCAGGCACAACTACTCATTTGTGCTTAACTTGTCAAAAGGTTTCAACATACCTTGCTTGTCCTCCAACTACTTCTTCACTCGGCCAAGTTCTTCTTCGGCCTGTTCCAGACTCTACTTTAGTCCGGACACCTCCGCAGTATGAGAGGCAGTCGTCGCTACAGAAGCCTGTTTTCAAACAAAGAGATACATGTCATCAACCGAGTCCTGCGAAGCAGAAATTTGATCCCCTGTCCGGTTCTCTCTCTTTCACCGGACAGTGCATCAAGGGCTACCGTTCATACTATGACAATCTTCAAGGGTTTCTGAAAACATACCTCAAAGACTTTTATAAGGCTAAGGCAGGATTCATTCAGTCCGCTCTCAGCGGACTGAATCTTTTCAATCACCACACCCATGAGGGCGCGATGTTCATCAACGATGGACACATTCTTTAGCGTTGTCG
The DNA here is from genome assembly GCA_963921465.1 of Triticum timopheevii. Taxonomy (NCBI): domain Eukaryota; kingdom Viridiplantae; phylum Streptophyta; class Magnoliopsida; order Poales; family Poaceae; genus Triticum; species Triticum timopheevii. The sequence continues at coordinate 19,957,485 of OY997274.1, forward strand.
ATAGGCCGCCCTGCAGCTCTGCTTGGACAGAGGTTGCTAGCGGAGCGGGCTTGCCTCCCTCCTTCAAGGGGGGCTGCTCGCCCGATCCTGGAGCTTTAAATGTCTCCAGGACCGTGTCCGGCTGTGGGCCAAATCTAAGATCGCCCCCGCCATAGACGTTTATGGGAACCGTTGCTCCCGTGTATCCGGCCCCAGAGGTGTGCCCTCCCTGGTCTGGGTCCTGCTGGGACGACACCTCAGTGCCACATCCAGGCTTCAGGGAAGGGGCCTCCGGAGGCGTCTCGCTCTCCAGGGCATCTGAGCTCAGCGAATCCTCCGATGAGGATTGTTCGGCGTGAGACCTCGCCGGGCTGCACAAAGTATGGCGACGGTTAAACTACTGCACCCTAGTAATCCTGGGAGCGTAGGCGTGTTCGAATTTCGTGTACTCACGATTTTACCAAGGGCTGGGCCCTGGGATCCCACTCCGGGCTGCTATTGGCAGCCGTGGTGGACGCCTCCAGGAGGGAACTTTTTCCCCTCTTTGGCGATTCGACCTCCAGGGATGAGGAAGCCGTCCTTTTCTTCCCTCCCCCCGTGGAGGACTTGTCTTCTTCCTCCTCCTCTTCGTCTTCGGAGGAAGGATGGGCACTGGAGTCTTCGGATTTTGTGTCTGAAGCACCGCGGCGATGGAGGCCGCTCCGGGTCTCCTTGGCCTTCTTGGAGGCCTCTTTCTTCGGCGCCTTGTAAGGAGCTAGGACCAGCATCTTCGTCAGAAGAGGTCCTGCCGGTTCCTCCGGCAGCGGGGCCGGACAGTGTATCCGCCCCACCTTCTTCGTCCATTCCTGGGATAATTGCAGAAAGCATGATAAAGTGTCTCCCTCGGGATATGCCAGCTAAACATGGATAGACAGAACATAGTGATAACTTACCGGACATGCGGAGCGGGACAGTTGATACCCGCGGTCCTCGGCGGAGCTCGGCCACGGTTTACCGGACTTGAAGAGCACCTTCCAGATGTCCTTGTGTGAGGAGCCGTAGAGCTCCCGTAGGGTCTGGTGCTCGGCCGAGTCGTATTCCCACAAATTGCAGGCTCGGTGCTGGCAAGGGAGAACCAGGCGAACTAACATCACATGGACTACATTGACGAGTTTGACATCCTTGTCTACCATGCTCTGGACGCGTGTTTGGAGCACCGACAACTCATCGGATGAGGACCAGTTCAGGCCCTTCTTGGGCCAGGACGTGAGCTAGAGGGGGGCTCCGGATCTGAATTCAGGAGCAGCGGCCCACTTTTTACCGCGTGGCTTGGTGATATAGAACCACTACTGCTGCCACTCCTTGATGGAATCATTGAAGGTGCCCGTCGGCCATGTGACCTTGGGCATCTTGCTCACCATGGCGCCGCCGCACTCAGCGTTCTCGCCGTTCACCACCTTGGGCTTCACATTGAAGATCTTCAGCCATAAGCCGAAGTGGGGCGAAATACGGAGAAAGGCCTCACACATGACGATAAACTTCGAGATGTTAAGGAAAGAATTAGGGGACAGATCATGAAAATCAATCCCGTAATAATACATGATGCCGCGAACAAATGGGTGACGGGGAAACCCGAGCCCGCGGACAAAATGAGGAAGAAACACGACCCTCTCGTGCGGCTCCGGTTTGGGGACGATCTGTCCCGCCGTCGGAAGACGGTGGCCGATTTTCTTGGCCAGATACCCGGCCTCTTGAAGCTTTTTGATATCCTTCTCCCAGACGGTAGAGGCCATCCATTTGCCTCCTACTCCGGATCTGGACATCTTTGGAGAACCTCTTTTCGGTGGAGAAGATGAGTGCTTGGGCGCTAGGGCTCAAGCGAAGGGGAATGGACGAGCGGAAGGGAAAGGCGTGGGTAAAAAAGAAGAGGCCTTATCTCTTTATAGAGGCAATGAAAACGTTTGCGCCTGCCTACTTGCCTGATGGAACCCGCTCGTTCCCCACTCGCCGTGATTGGCGGTGTGATTGGCGGCCGGCTACAGGCATGTGAAAATCGTTCTCTCTACGATGGCATGTCAAAATCGTTCTCTCTACGATGGCATGTGAAAATCGTTCTCTCTACGATGGCATGTGAAAATCGTTCTCTCTACGATGGCATGTGAAAATCGTCTTGCAGATCCGGACACGATTTAAGTGTTCGAGACTTACTTTGGAGTATTCGGAGATGGAACCCGCCTTGCAATGCCGAAGACAATCTACGCGCCGGACTCATCGTCATTGAAGCCTGGTTCAGGGGCTACTGAGGGAGTCCTGGATAGGGGGGTATCCGAACAGCTGGAGTATATGCTTTGGCCGGACTGTTGGACCGTGAAGATACAAGACTCAAGACTGGGACTCTCCTTTGCGTGGCGATCCGGATGTTAGATCTCCTTCTTTGTAACCGACTCTGTATAACCATAGCCCCCTCCGGTGTCTATATAAACCGGAGGGTTTAGTCCGTAGGACAAGAACAATCATAATCATCATAGGCTAGCTTCTAGGGTTTAGCCTCTACGATCTCATGGTAGATCAACTCTTGTAATACTCATATCATCAAGATCAATCAAGCAGGAAGTAGGGTTTTACCTCCATCGAGAGGGCCCGAACCTGGGTAAAACATCGTGTCCCCAGCCTCCTGTTACCATTAGCCTTAGACGCACAGTTCGGGACCCCCTACCCGAGATCCGCCGGTTTTGACACCGACAATGGGGCCAAAGGGGATAAGGTTTGGAGCGTGGGGTTAGGGCTGAAGGAAAAAAAAGAGGGAGCTTTCGCGGGCTGAGACAAATGTTGGCGCTAGAAAATTATGTACACGCGTGCACATTTTTGGGCCAGCCCATTTAGCTACCCTCAGTTGGTCGGGAATTGTTTGCCGACCGACCATCAGTTGCGTGTAAGGTTGTTGCCGACCAACTATTCGTTGTTACATATTTTAGCATTCCAGACCGATAAACAGTCGTTATGTATCCGTTTTCCCTAACCACGGATTATTAAAAGTTTTTCAGATCAACAGTCGGTTGGCAATACTGGCTTTTGCCAACACACATCAGTAGGGAATTCTGGTGCGTGGTGTAGTGTCCCCATAATGGAGATGGAGGGGCTATCTTGTTTTATGCTATTTCACCTTAAAGACCGAAGCAGGACGTAGCTAGTACTTTTCATGTTCTAAGAACAATTAGCTAGTATTGGTTATGCTATGATGATGATGAGTAGTTGTTACTATTAGGATGATGATGAGTTATGTGCTAGAATGTGCTAGAATGATGAGTTGTTATTATGACTATGAGGAGGAGGAGGACTTGTTATTATGATGATGATGAGTTCTTATATAACTATGATGATGATGATGATTTTTCATTACTATGATGATGATGAGTTGTTATTATGACCATGAAGAATTATATCATTGGGTGAAAGAAAAACAGATTAGATTCAAGAGGATCCATCCAGTTTAATCTAGTCCGCGTTTCTTTCACCCACTGATATAATAACTCATCTTGGTCATAATAACAGATGAGTTGGTTTTATATATCGACACAATAGGGAAGGTCCATATTTCAATTCCGTCGGGGCTTAAATTTTTGGCTGCTCATACGCTTCATAGAAAAAGAAATGCATGGGTAGGCCCAGTTCGTCCCACCCGAGGGTCAAACAAAAAAATTCGGGAACTATGAGCGGCGAAACAAAACCTATATGTACATTTAATAGGCGAACCAGTCATTTTTATGTAACAAAGCTGCCCTATCTCAGTAGGCATCCGCCTGAGGATGTGGATGCAACGTCACAAATTCTATTCCTTACGATCGCCAAATATTTTTGGCTCCCTCGGCGAGGATCGATGGGCCACATGCGGACGACCTAGTAGGGAAGTGCGGCTGAGGCCCAATAGAGCCTCTGCGACGGAGTAATTTTTTTCTTGGGCCAACTATCTGGGGGCTACTATATGACGCTAGTTGCATAAAAATAGCGCGTGGGACGCACAACAGTTCATGTATGGGCCAGCACACTGATAGATTCCAAGACGATCTATGTTTGTAAGGCGCGAAAAATTCCAAGAAACGATGAATTGAAGCATCGAAATCATGCCCTCAAAGACCCGACTACGTGCTGGTAGCCACTCGAAGAAACGAGTCCTACCAACCAATGGCTAGCTCAAACCTTTAAGAACATACTCCAATGTCAGATTGGAAACATTCTTTTGTTTCTTTTGAACTTTTTTAAAAAATATATAAATTGCTGAATATTCTTGGAAACATGAATTTTTAAAAATCACAACATTTTTTTGATTTTTTACATTTAAGAAATACGCAACAAAATTTGAAATGTTCACAATTTATTTGAAAGCATGAAAAAAAATTGAATTATGATTTTTTTGAAAAACAAAACATATTTTGAACATTCAGAAATTGTACAGCGACAGCAGACATGTCGAATCACTCATCTGCACGTACTCATCCACCAGATCATCTGGAATTCCATATGCAAGCATGCGGATGGCCGCGGTGCATTTCTGGTAAGAGGAGAATCCAGGCTTGCCAAGGGCATCCGTTTTGCACTCGAAGTATGGATCATGAGCAACCACTCCCTCTCGGATACGATTGAACAAATGCCTTGCCATACGAAAACGGCGACGGAATTTATCCGGTTTGAAGAGCGGGGTATTCGCAAAGTAATCGGCATAGAGCACGCCGTGGCCTCTCTCTCTCTCTGTTGTAGTTCAGGTTGGGAGCACAGCCAGAGACTGACCCCCTGTACCGAGGAAGCTGTCGTTCAATGTGGTCGTGAACGACCAGCGCAGCCACCACAAGATCTTCGTCATCCGAGAACGAATCATCCGATGAATAAATGAAGTGGTTGAAGAAAAATGCATTTTTCGTATTAGATTAAATTAAGTGGCGAATCATCCGAGGACACTCAAAAGATCTTCGTCATCCGAGGACGAATCATTCGATGAATAAATGAAGTGGACGAATCATCAGAGGACACTCAGAAATTATTTTGAATTTGCGGACATTTCACTAAAGCAAGAATATTTTTCGTATTTGGAACATTTTTAAAATGCATTTTTTTTGGACAATCTCTAACAATTTAGAAAAACACAAAAAAATGAAACATTTTAAAAAATTTGAACAAATTTTGGAATGAGAACAAAGATTTAACGTTCTGAACATTTTTCAAAACGGGATATTTTTTGGAATCCTGAACATTTTTAAATTTTTGTTTTTTCCTGAAACTATGAACTTTTATGAACATTTTGAATTTACGAAAAAAAGGGAGAAATAAAACTAAACTTGGAATGAAAAAATACAAAAGAAAGAGGAAGAAACGGAAAAAGAAAAATATAGACATAGCACAAAAAAAAACTGGCCAGCCCAGATTGGACGCCCTGTGCGAAGTTGTGACTATTTGACGCACCTCGCGATAAATAGGGTACTCCCACCTGTGTGGGAACGAAAACAAATGGGCTGGCGTTTCTCGGCCACACTGCAGGCGGCCCATGTACGAAATTCTGGCGTTTTTTCCTTTTGTAGTAGACGAATAGACAAAAATTTAGTACCACCTCGAATAGAAAAAAATCTTTTTGATGATGAATGGATGAAAAAATGGGAGAAACGCCCCTTGCTTTATTAGTAGGTATAGATAATATAATAATATAAAAAATAAGTATAGTTTAGTAGGTATAGATATATCATAAATTGTGATCACTATTTTCATTCACCTAATACTAGTACAACCCTTGATAACTATAGTAACATAGTTAAAATATTCGTAGAAACTCCAAACATAGTACACACTAGAGTACGTCAATACTAAACTATTGACACCCAAATATGAATGTGCCTTGGTAAAAATGATGATACATTTCATCGACATTTGAGAGATAGAAAAGGAAAGTGTTGCATCTTTCTTGCCACAGAACAAGCATTAAGGAAATATTGGAATTTTGAGATTGTTTAACATTGATAGCAGTAAAACTGCAACTTGAAGATCAACTACTTTCTACCTGGATTTCGCCTGAAATAACGAAAATAAAAAACCGATAAGCGCTCCATCCTACCTTCTCCGGCACTAACAACGAGGGAGGACACAACGGTGGAGGTCGCGGCTACCTTCTCCAACGCTAGTTACCGTAAGACGTTGCAGTTGGAGAGAGCTGTCCTGCTCCCTTGGTCACAATGCTGGCTCTAGATCTAGATGGAACTGGGTGTCTTTCGTCCTTTAGGTTAAGTGTTAGGGCTCCTCTATCAATTCACAATGGAATTCAAATTCAAGCTACATCCAGAGGAGAATTCGGGAGGAAGAAGGGAAACACGCTATCCTAGCCGGCCAACCAGGCGTTTGCCTTTCGCCACCATGAGAGGGAGAGGGGGTTTGGTATTTAAGAGATTACAAGGCCCAAGGCCCATCCCGGGCATGCAAGTCGAGTGGGTAAACGAGGCCTGCTAGTGGGCCTGATGTTTTGATACATCTCCATCATATCCATAATTTTTTATTGTTCAATACTATTAAAGTATCAATCTTGGATGTTTTATATGCACTTATATGCAATTTTATATCATTTTTTGGGGCTAACCTATTAACTTGGTCCAATGCCAGTTGTTGTTTTTTTGCATGTTTTTAGCTTTTCTGAAAATCACTATCAAACGGAGACAAATCTTTGGATTAATTTTTTCTGGACCAAAGGACCCATTGAGGTTTGGGAGAAGACCCGAAAAGCCATGAGGGAGCGACAAGCTCGCTAGGCACGCCCAGGGGGCCACTCCCCGGGCTTGTGGGCCCCTCGTGGTACCTCTTGACCTAATTCCACCTCTATAAATTCCCAAATATTCTAAATATACTAGAGAGCCATCCATAACATTTTCTTCGCCGCCGCGAGCTTCTATTCTTCCGCGATCTCGTTTGGAGGCCTTTTTCGGTACTCTACCCGAGGGGTAATCGATCATGGAGGGCTTGTATATCATCCTTGCTGCCCTTCCTGTGATGCGTGAGTAGTTCACCACAGACCTACGGGTCCATATCTAGTAGCTAGATTGCTTGCTCTCTCTCTCTCTCTCTCTCTCTCTCTCTCTCTCTCTCTCTCTCTCTCTCTTTGTTCTTCAATACGATGTTCTCCTTGATGTTTTTGGATTTCTATCCAAGGCAGTCTTCTTTTGCGGTGTGTTTGTTGGGATCCGATGAACTATTTTTTTGAGCAATTGATCCGATAAATTATGAGTTTATGATCAAAATTTTCATGAATATCAATTGAGTCTTTTCTGAACTTTAGTATGCATGATCATTATAGCTTTATATTTCTCTCCGATCTACCTGTTTGGTTTGGCCAACTAGAGTGATTTATCTTGCAGTGGGAGAGGTTCTTTGTGATGGGCTCAATCTTGCGTATATACCAGTGACCGAAAGGGACAAGACATATATTTGTATTGTTTCCATTAAGGGTAAAATGATAGGTTTATTCATATTGGTTGGATTTACTTTATGTATATCATGTCATCTTGCGTAAGGCATTACTCTATTTTATACTTAATACCCTAGATGCATCCTGGATAGCGGTCGATGGATGGGGTAATAGTAGTAGATGCAGGCAAGAGTCGGTCTACTTGTCTCGGACGTGATGCCTATATACATGATCATTTCCTTGAATATCTTCATAACTATGCACTTCTATCAAGTGCCCAACAGTAATTTGTTCACCTACCATATGTTATGTGCTCGAGCGAGAAGCCTCTAGTGAAAACTATGGCCCCCAGGTCTACTTCTATCATATATAAAAATACAAAAATACCTTGCTGCAATTTTATTTCTTTTATTTTGTTTTGCAACTTATTTATTTACCTACCACCACGAGACTTAATTCTTGTAAGTAACCGTCGAGGGGATTGACAACCCCCTTGTTTGCGTTGGGTGTAAGTATTTGCTTTTGTGTGTGCAGGTGCTGTTCACAAGGCATTGTGTGATTCTCCTACTTGATAACCTTGGTTCTTAACTGAGAGAAATACTTATCTCAACTGTACTGCATCATCTTGATTTTTCACTGAGCAAAAGCATAATGCATATTGCAAATTCCAACACTGGGAGCGCAACAAATGCTACACACTATAGTAGTAGCAAGAAGCTAGTACACATATACATCAGTTGATTGTAACTGAAGAATGTGTGCTAGCATTGTAGTGCTAGTCGCACAAACTGAGCTAGATTGATGAAATAAGTACAGGTAGGAGCAGGGTCGCGTGTGTTCGGTTTTACACCTTTATCTTCTCTAGGTTGTAATTTTGCGTGTGTTCGGTTTTGCACCTTTATCTTCTCTAGGTTGTAATTTTCTGCTGGGCCATTTCATCTTTGCTTTGTCCATTTATTTTAAATTGGATAGGTTGCTCGAGCTCATAAACAGACCCTGAGGCCAACTCCAGCGCATGACCCCAAATGCACGTTGGTTTAGCCCGGATTTTGTCCATTGGGTAGGACAATGGGATCGTGTCCAGGCCTTTCCACGCATGCGGTGGCCGTGCGCCCAGCGCGCGGACGCATCCTTTGGCCCCATCCATTCCGTCACAACCAAAATGCCCATATATTCATATTTCAATGTTCAAAACTAGTTTGCACATTCAAATATTAATTGTCTCAAATAAAAAATGGTTTACAACCCAATCGAAATTATCTCCAATAAAATAGATTTGCAATCAAATCGAAATTGTCTTGAATGAACATAATGAACCAATACATCCATTGGTTTCCAATGTGATTCCACATGTGCTCAACCAAGTCATTTTTTAGATCCAACTGATTGTGCCAATCACGCATTTCATGATGAAATTGGGCAAACTGTTCAGACGTGGCCGGTTCCTGGTGCAGGGGCTCAACATTTTCACCTTGAAAATCAAATCCTTGGTCGAAGATGTTGTTATCACACTCGTCCTCGACGATCATGTTGTGCATGATCACACAAGCAGTCATCACCTTCCAAAGCTTCCCTTCATCCCATGTCAGTGCAGGGTTTCAAATGATACCCCATCGGGATTGAAGCACACTAAAAGCACGTTCCACATCCTTTCTAGCACTCTCTTGCACGTGGGCAAATCTCTGTCTCTTCTCACCTTAGGGGTTCGAGATTGTCTTCACAAAAGTTGACCACTAAAGATATATACCATCGGCTAGGTAGTATCCCTTGTTGTACTAGTGGCCATTGGTCTCAAAGTTGACAAGTGGGGGAGTGGCCTTTTGCAAGCCTTGCAAAGACTGGAGAACGCTGCAGTACATTGATATCATTGTGAGAACCTGCCATGCCGAAGACAGCATGCCATATCCAAAGATCTTGCGAAGCCACCGCTTCTAATATGACAGTGCACGCTTTAACATGCCCCTTGTACTGGCCCTGCCAAGAAAATAGACAGTTCTTCCACTCCTAGTGCATACAATCTATGTTGCAAAGCATGCCTGGAAAGCCTCTAGCAGCGTTGATCACCAACAACCTTTCTGTATCAGCGGCATTTGGTTGCCTCAAGTACTCAGGGCCAAACACTGCCACCACGACTTTGCAAAAGTTGTACAGTGACAGCAGACATGTCGAATCACTCATATGCACGTACTCATCCACCAGATCGCCTGAAATTCCATATGCAAGCATGCGGATGGCCGCGGTGCATTTCTGGTAAGAGGAGAATCCAGGCTTGCCAAGGGCATCCGTTTTGCACTTGAAGTATGGATCATGAGCAACCACTCCCTCTCGGATATGATTGAACAAATGCCTTCCCATACAAAAACGGCGACGGAATTTATCCGGTTTGAAGAGCGGGGTATTCGCAAAGTAATCGGCATAGAGAAGGCCGTGGCCTCTCTCTCTCTGTTGTAGTTCAGGTTGGGAGCACAGCTAGAGACTGACCCCCTGTACCGAGGAAGCTGTCGTTCAATGTGGTCGTGAACGACCAGCGCATCCACCACAAGATCTTCGTCATCCGAGGACGAATCATCCGATGAATAAATGAAGTGGTTGAAGAAAAATTCATCGCCACTATCCATACCTTTGTGGGCAAAGTGTCAAACGCCTTGCGGTCGTGGTGGCAAAGAGGCCGCGATGATCACCTCGATGGAGCTGGGGTGGTTGGCGGCCAGCTACAGGCCGCTCTGGAGCACCTGATGAAAGCTGTCGTGGTCCATAGCTGTCGTCGGCGGTCGTATCCCCTCTGGCACCGGCTACGACGACGAAGGCCAAAACTCCTCCAACCGACGGCTGAAACTCCTATGAAAGCGCGGGCTTGGTGGCGGCCATTTTAAGATGTGGTTTGGTATGGATGGCCGGGGGGTGAGCAGTGAGGAGGCGGCTAGAAAATAGTGGCGGTGCCAGCGGCGGTGTGGGGCAGGGGAGAGCGGGTGGAAGCGGGGGAGAGCGGGTGGAGGCGTTGGAGGGGAATGGAGTGCTAGTGTCCCCGACAGGCGCACCACGGAGAGGACAAGAGCGTGCGTCCAGCCCGTCCGTGCGATGTTCGTTTCACCCAAAACACGTCGCAAGTTTGGGCCGGGAATGGGTCGCAAACGGACGAAAATCGGACATTTGTCTGTTTCGGGCCGCGTGTTGGGCCACGCTATTCGTCCGTTCTACCCCAAACGTACTAGAACGGACATGATGGGGTCGCGCGCTGGAGTTGTCCTGATTCCATAATGGTATAAGTTCTTTTTGTTTCGAACACCATCCAAAACATTGATCCACTTGATCAGAAGAATTTACCTACAATAGCTCATACAAATATTTATATCTAAATAGCTAACCCCACTGACCTATTTCTCTCAACATGCAAGCATGCCACCTCGACAAGAAACATGCTTGAGAAAAGGCCTACTTCGACATGCAACCATACATAGAAAAAGCCATCTCAACATGCAATGATGCATGAGAATTTTCATTCTATTATGCTATATATTTTAATAAATATTTTACAGCTATACAATAATCAAATAAAACAAATCGTATGTATTTTTGGTCTTTTTATTCATATTTTCACCTAAATATTCATAGTATTTTCCTTTTATTTTTCTGTTAACTCATTGTACCACCTCTTGTATCCTCAGCGGCGGTAGCAATACCCACATGAGGTGCATAACCAACAACTTTAGATTTCAACCGAGGACAAGAGTAGTGGGAAAAGGGGAATAGATAAAAATATATGCATGGGGCAAAAGCAGTGGTCACATTTAAATGACAATATGATATATTCATTGATATTTTTTTTCTGTTATATTTAGCTAATCCAGATACATCTCTTAGTTTTGTGTAACTTAGTTTATCAACATGTAATCTAAAGTATAAATGTTATTAATTACACTTAGCAAAATTTACCACATTTTATACTTATTTATAACTTATTCTATCAATATACGATACTAAAACATGTATTTTGCTATTACACTTAGCAAAATTAATTACATTTTTTACTTCTTTATAACTTATTCTGTCAATGTACTATTCACACATTTATATGTAACTATTACAGTTGGCATAATCAGTCACATAACCATGCGGCTAAATATTAAGGTCCGGCGTTCTTTGGTTTACAAAATTAAAATATATCATTGGAAATATAGTTGTGTTAATTTTGAATTGTATTCTCGAACCAAATTAATTTTTTGAGATATTTTCTCCGAAAGTTCCATTTAAACTGAATTCCCATAGATGGTTCCGATAAAAATAATGAAAGGAGCATCATTGCAATGCTCCCCAGAATAGCTTATGTGACTTAGATTTATTATTGTGTTTATATATGAGTATTCATGTGCAGTAAGTATTATATATATTGTCAAATAACTGTAAACCATATGATGTAACAAATATCTTTAAAATGTTTCTAGAGTAAATTATTGTCTATCATAGGTGTAGGACAATAGAAGATTGTAGAGTATGCGAGATGTTTAAATGATTCGACTTAATTAAAATCAGACAAAGCATATGAGTTCAAACAAAAATGGAAAAAGAAAGGGTCATTTTAGAACGCAAAGTTACATTAAAGTCCTTTTGCAGTCCTCAACGCTAGTCCACCTCTTGCATCGTGAATTTTATCCATACATCCTTAGAAGAATTGCAAAGACCAACATGTAACAAGCTTGACTAACATCAAAGATTTAAAAGGGCGCCATGAACCATCCACCTGAACAGTGAGAACCTACGATTGAGGAATGTACTATGGTAGGCAGGTTGCCGAAATGTTGCTTCATCATCATACTGTAAGGGAAGAAGACTTGGAGTACAAAAGAACGAAATGAGAGATCAAGAGACAACAACACGGTTATAGAACTATCGTTCTCATCACCATCAAGACAAGGTCGATGTGCCTGGACAATAATGTACGAGACCACGAATCGTTATCAAGCTTGACCAAAACACCACAAATTCTCTCATGTAAGATGTAGATCTATGACAACAACAGGAGAATTAGGATAGAACGTGGGACTATTATTGTGTACGACATTGTCACTAAGGACACAATGTTGAGTTGTAACGTGACCAGTGATGTACGTGTATATGTGTGTATGAGATGTGTTGCCGTTGTAACTACAGGGCCGGGTCCTTAGGTAGCTAGCTAACCTCCCGGCGCCTGATCTCCCACTTCCCTGCATGTAGGGAAGGCCAGCACGCTGGTTGTTGTATATGTATCGTGCTCTCATGCGTAATACAGTGTGGGCAACATTATTTCTCCACTCTTCTTGGTAATCAGAGCTTTAGGTCTTCTCTCCATGGCCAGCCACCGCCACTGCAGCCACTGCTGATGCGCGCCCTCGCGCCTCCCTCACTCCTGACTCATGTTCCTCCTCAGGTGGTTTGCCCCTACACATTTAGTCCCGGTTCGTGGCATGAACCGGTACTAGAGATGCACCTTTAGGTGTCGGTTTGTATAACCAACCGGGATTAAAGATCATCCTATATAAACCCCTTCGTCGAGCCCGAGCTCTCTGTTCTTCCCCTTTCCTTTCCTATCCTCTTTGTTCTTCCCCTCTTCCTCAAGCTCATCACACATTTTGCCCAATTTTTGTCAAGATTTGAAGGTCCCCATCCATTCAAGTGATCACAAAGGTTAGCCACTTTGTCCTTTCATCTCTCATTGCTAGATTAGCTCCTGCAATGCTTTATATGGTGATTAATTTGTGGGTTTTAGTTTGGGAGGAATTATATGTGGTAGTTTATTTGATTTATATGCAATTTGGGCTCAAAATAACTCTTAGTTTGCATATGTAGGTGTGGTTTAGTTAGTGCCTTTCCGTCTCCTTCCTAACCACCGTCAATCGCCCGCAACCGTCCCCTTGCCGGCACCACCTTGTGGTGAGCCGCTTGTTAATTCTTATATTCTTTTATATAAAAAATCATGTTTCTATGATTTAGATATATAGTTACTTATATAATTATCTTACCCGTACGCCGTTTGTTATAATAGTGCCATGGTTTAGATATCCGTCCCCGTCAGCCCTCGTCCGGTTTATGATTTGGATGTGGTATATTCTCTTTTATAATTATTTGTTGCATTTCGTGTTTATGAAATTTTTTGTCCAACAAATTGACATAGATATTTTTATCTAGTAGGTATGTGAACCAGAAATTCCAACGACCCTATTGTCGAGAGATTAAATTTAGTTGAAAATTAAAACAAGTATTTGAAAGAAAAATTGAAAAGAATTGAGGAGGAGAAGATGGAATTGGAGTTGCATGTTGCCGATGTCGTCGATGATCACAAGATCAAGATGGAGAAAATGCGCTTGAAGATTAGAAAGATTAGAAAATATGACATTGATAGTGAGGCTTGGTATCATTATGTTGTTGGATAAATTGTTACCTTAGTAGCGATCTTGATCGCATTTGTTGTTGTATTTAAATGCTTTAGCTAGAGAGTTTGTATGTTGTTTTATGAGAATAAGTGTGTATGAACTTGTATTAATTTGGTCTTTTCGGCGTTGTGTAATGAAGATGAGCCGGCAATGGATGTACGATGACCGATGCTCTCCCCAGTTTGTTAATGGCGTGCGTACTTTTTTGCTTGCGGCTGAGGCAAGCAAGCGGACGGATGGTTTTATGTCTTGTCTATGTGCTGGCTGTAAGAATGGTCGGAATTACTCTAAGTCAAGAACCATTTACGTCCACCTGTTTGGGTCCGGTTTTATGTCCCACTATAATGTTTGGACCAAGCACGGAGAAAGAGGGGTTATGATGGAAGGCAATGAAGAAGAAGAGGACGACAATAGCTATCCTGTCCATGGGTTCCCTGAATATGATGGTACAACAATGGGGGAAGAAGCTGAGCCGACAATGTGGGAAGAAGCTAAAGAAGAGGCATCAGATGAGCCCGCTGATGATCTAGGTCGGGCCATTGCCGATGCAAAGAGAAACTGCTCAAGTGAGAAGGAGAGGCTGAAGTTGTAGCGCATGTTAGAGGATCACAAGAAATTGTTGTATCCAAATTGCGAAGCGGACAAGAAAAAGCTGGACACCACACTGGAATTGCTGCAATGAAAGGCAGAGAATGGTGTATCTGACAACAGATTTGGAAAGTTGCTGACAGTGTTAAAGAAGATGCTTCGAATGGACAACGAATTGCCCGAGAGTACGTACGAAGCAAAGAAGGTTGTCTGCCCTCTAGGATTAGAAGTGCAGAAGATACATGCATGCCCTAATGACTGCATCCTCTACCGCGGTGAGTACGAGGATTTGAACGCATGCCCTAATGTCATTGGAATACAAAAAGTGTTTTTGTTTTCGAATATTGTTTATAGTTTTATAGAATGTTCTGGAATTTAATTTTTTTGCCTATTTTTCATTTTTTTTCACAAATTTAAGAAATGTTTGCGTTTCAAAATATTTCATAAATTTTAAATAAATTACGTGGTTTGTAATTTGAGCTCAACGCCAATTTGAGAAAAATTGTTAACAATTTAGGAAAAGGTGTTCAAGTTTGTAAAATTTTCATAGACAATTTGAAATTGCAAAATTGTTGACAAAATTTCAGAAATGATTAGGATATAAGAAAATGTTCATGTTGATTTATAATGACAGAAATTGCAAATAACAAAAGCATTCAGATTATGAAAAACTACATGCTCATGGATGCACTCGTGTGGCCTAGTCTAGAACACTCGTCTGAACTGGTAGTTTTTTGGACTATGGATAAGTGACCTCAACTTCTTGCAGCAGCCTGGCACGGATAAATAAGGCATTCATGTCAGGTTTGAACAAATTCCGACAACGTATGCAAGTTGCGTCATGTCCGACCATTTACTGAGAAAACTCGAGAAAATGCAAAATTTGTCAAAAAGGACTTGGTATAATGCCTAGAATTGATCATCCAAGGCCACGAAAAAATAAGGGTCATTTCAAGGATGTCGAGAAACAACGTGCTCGCACACAGAACCTTCTTGCCTACCTGGACACCGTCCGTTGAACATGGTCTAGTATTGGACATTCTTAAAATGACCCCAAGTTTTGCAAGAAGGACGGAATGCCCATCATAGACAACCATGCTAGATTTGAATGATTTCCAACACCGTATGCAAGTTGCAACACGTCTGACCATTTATCGACCTTTTTTGACCAAGAAAACTCTAGAAAATGCAAAATTTGTCGAAAACGAAAATTACTTGGCATGGTGCCTTGAATTGGTCATACAAAGGCAATGAAAAAAAATTGGGGGGGGGGGGGGGGGGGGCATTTCAAGGTTATTAGGAAACAATGTAACCTCAGGCGGAGCTCTTTGGCCTAACCGAACACCTTCCGTTGAACATAGTGTTTTTTTGGACATTCATGAAATGACCTGGACTTTTTCCATCACGTGGCATTGCCCCTGGTAGGCATCCATGCCATCTTTGAAATGAAAAATATTTAAAATCATAATATAAATAGGTATCTAATTTTCCTTGTTTTTGCGCGCGACAATGCACCAACACAGTCAAGTGGCCACCTATGAAAAAAGTATTTAATCCATGAACTTTTTATAAATTCAATGAAATTTTTTCAATTTCACAAATTTTTTTGTCAAATTCATAAACTTTTTTCAAATCGATAAACTTTTTCTATTTAGTGAATTTTTTTTGTCCTTGGACCTAGGGTGGGCATAAAAACCGAGAAACCAAAGATGGAACCGGAAAAGAGCAAAATTTTATTTTTTTTGTGTTGGTGTTGGAAAATTTCTACCACATGTAGCGCGACTACAGCGCATGTGACAGAGATGTCAATTCTATGAGCCAAGCTGATCACTTGCAAAACAAATCATCATTTTCTTTAATAACATTTTTAATACATAGTCAACATTTTATCTATACACATTTAAAAAAATCAGATGCTTGATCAACATTTTTTTAGCAAATGGTAAACAATTTATTCTCTACACATTTTACATTTTTCAAATGCTTGATTAGCATTTTTGAAGTACAATTTTGATTTTTTTAATATATTTTCAACATTTTTTGAATGCTCAATTAACATATTTTAAATGCTTAATTGACATTTTCAAATATTTTTTAACATTTTAAGTGATTTATGACTAGTCTTTAAATACATGATCAATTTTGTTCACACACATTTTAAAAAATTCAAATGCTTGGTAACATTTTTCCTAAATGTTTTATGTAAAGTGTTTGTTGAAATATTTACAACAACAATAACAACAACAAAGCCTTTAGTCCCAAACAAGTTGGGGTAGGCTAGAGGTGAAACCCGTAAGATCTCGCAACCAACTCATGGCTCTGGCACATGGATAGCAAGCTTCCACGCACCCCTGTCCATAGCTCGCTCTTTGTCGATACTCCAATCCTTCAGGTCTCTCTTAACGGACTCCTCCCATGTCAAATTCGGTCGACCCCGCCCTCTCTTGACATTCTCCGCACGCTTTAGCCGTCCGCTATGCACTGGAGCTTCTGGAGGCCTGCGCTGAATATGCCCAAACCATCTTAGACGATGTTGGACAAGCTTCTCCTCAATTGGTGCTACCCCAACTCTATCTCATATATCATCATTCCGGACTCGATCCTTCCTCGTGTGGCCACACATCCATCTCAACATACGCATCTCCGCCACACCTAACTGTTGAACATGTCGCCTTTTAGTCGGCCAACACTCCGCGCCATACAACATTGCGGGTCGAACCGCCGTCCTGTAGAACTTGCCTTTAGCTTTTGTGGCACTCTCTTGTCACAGAGAATGCCAGAAACTTGGCGCCACTTCATCCATCCGGCTTTGATTCGATGGTTCACATCTTCATCAATACCCCCATCCTCATGCAACATTGACCCCAAATACCGAAAGGTGTCCTTCCGAGGTACCACCTGGCCATCAAGGCTAACCTCCTCCTCCTCACACCTAGTAGTACTGAAACCGCACATCATGTACTCGGTTTTAGTTCTACTAAGCCTAAACCCTTTCGATTCCAAGGTTTGTCTCCATAACTCTAACTTCCTATTTACCCCCGTCCGACTATCGTCAACTAGCACCACATCATCCGCAAAGAGCATACACCATGGGATATCTCCTTGTATATCCCTTGTGACCTCATCCATCACCAATGCAAAAAGATAAGGGCTCAAGGCTGACCCCTGATGCAGTCCTATCTTAATCGGGAAGTCACCGGTGTCGACATCACTTGTTCGAACACTTGTCACAGCATTATCGTACATGTCCTTGATGAGGGTAATGTACTTTGCTGGAACTTTGTGTTTCTCCAAGGCCCACCACATGACATTCCGCGGTATCTTATCATAGGCCTTCTCCAAGTCAATGAACACCATATGCAAGTCCTTCCTTTGCTCCCTATATCTCTCCATAAGTTGTCGTACCAAGAAAATGGCTTCCATGGTCGACCCCCCAGGCATGAAAACAAACTGATTTTTGGTCACGCTTGTCATTCTTCTTAAGCGGTGCTCAATGACTCTCTCCCATAGCTTCATTGTATGGCTCATCAGCTTAATTCCACGGTAATTAGTACAACTCTGAACATCCCCCTTGTTCTTGAAGATTGGTACTAATATACTCCGTCTCCATTCTTCTGGCATCTTGTTTGCCCGAAAAATGAGGTTGAAAAGCTTGGTTAGCCATACTATCGCTATGTCCCCGAGACCTTTCCACACCTCAATGGGGATACAATCAGGGCCCATCGCCTTGCCTCCTTTCATCCTTTTTAAAGCCTCCTTCACCTCAGACTCCTGGATGCGCCGCACAAAATGCATGCTGGTCTCATCAAAGGAGTCGTCCAGTTCAATGGTAGAACTCTCATTCTCCCCATTGAACAGCTTGTCGAAGTACTCCCGCCATCTATGCTTAATCTCCTCGTCCTTCACCAAGAGTTGGCCTGCTCCGTCCTTGATGCATTTGACTTGGCCAATATCCCTCGTCTTCCTCTGATCTTAGCCATCTTATAGACGAATGTTTGTTGAAATATTTATATATATAATTTTTGGAAGTATAGACAAATGTAAAAAAAATGACATCATGGTCTCGCGCGCGCCTGGGCCGGCCCATTAACTCAGGCACCTGAGAGCACGCTAGGCCTAGTTATAAGGGAGACATACCGCTGCCCCTGGTCCAGCATGGTCCCCGGATATTTGTTTTAACATTTTTTAAAAATATCAACATTTTTCTATACACATAGTAAGATTTTAAGATGTTTGATTAATATTTTTATAGTACATAGTCAATATTTTTTCTATACACATCTAATATGTTTTAAATGCTTGATTACGGCATCTCCAAGGCGAACCCGCAAACCTTACTCAACCGCCCGGACCAAGAAAGCCATCCAACGCCGACCTGTATCGGTCCGCGGGGCGGTCCTGACGCAATTTCTCCCGCAAATTGGAGAAAAAAATGTGGGATGTTTGTGGGAGTCCGGACACCCGAAATGTACGACTCCGACACTCTCGGCCCACCCAATCTCCCCTCCTGGTCACATTTCCTTCCACTCCGCTCCTCTTCCCCTTGATTTGCATCCGCACCCTCCCCCTCCGCCGCCGCTGCTATTCGTCTCCGGCCGCCCGCTCGTCGTTTCGATGGAGCTTTCCACCATGGAGTCATTTGTACCCAGGTACACTCCGCCCATGTCGACGACCTCCATAGGGGACACCACACCCAACAGGTGTTCGATCAAATGCCATTGAGCTTATTTTCAAATGCTCCGTCGTTTTTTAGAGTTCGAAGGATGATGAGCTACTCGCCCATGAAGGATGAGTTGTTGTGTGATGTGTGGATGGGCATCCGTGGATTTCATAGGCAGCGCAGAGGGGAGCCCTTCCGGGAGCAAGTTCATGAAAAGTTTCACGCACGAAAGCACATTGCACCCTACGACATGTACATCATTCAACCACACGGCCAGGTCAGCGTCATTCAATTTTGCAACTTGGTTACTCAGCTCAAGGCAAGGTGGCCATTGCATGCGGACATGGAGGAGACGGTAAGTTTTTCTTCCTGTTGCTCAACTTGTTCATTGATTCATTCACTCAATGTTGGTGTATACATCATATGTATCCCACACGTGCCGTCGTGGTGTACCACAAGACAGAGGAATGATCATTTATGCGCACACACTGTTGGATGAAGCTGAAGCGGGAGTTTGTGTGGAATGACATGATGCATTCATAAAAAACTTGCTAGACATCTGGAATCTAGTACAATTAAAGACATTGGTGTGTTCGACTTAATTTGCATGCTATGTATGGATGATTTTTTGTGCTATTTTCTATCTAAACTTTGATGAATATCGGTCGCTTTCCGTGAATTTCGTCCGGATAATTAAAATGCGGTTTTGAAATGTATGTAGCTAGCGCTGAATGGCGTCCTCCTGCATCCTGTCGGCGGACTGGTCCCCCCTGTCCGCGGATAGACGTGGGAGGATTTTTGGGGCTTGCCGTTGGAGATGCCCTTAACATTTTTCAGATACTTGTTTAACATTTTTAAAATTCTTGACTAACTTTATTTAAATATATGATCAATGTTTTCACACACAATGTGTACATGAGAAACATTTTCTTTAATACATTTTTTGAACACATAGACAACATTTTATATATACACATTAAAAAAATCAAATGGTTGAGTAACAATTTTTGAATAAAAGATTAACATTTTTGTAATAAATGGTCAACAATTTTTCTCTACACATTTTAACATTTTCAAATGATTGATTAGATTTTTTAACTACAATTTTGAATACATGATCAACACTTTTCGAATGCTAGATTAACATTTTAAAATGCTTGATTATGATTTTAAAATACTTGTTTAACATTTTTTCAAATGCTTTATTATTATTTTTTTAATACATGATCAATTTTTTTCATACAAATTCAAAAAATTGCAAATGCTTGGCTAAGTTTTTTTCCAAATGTTTAATGTAAAGTGTTTTTTGAATTTTTTTTATTCAAAATATTTCGAAATATAAACAAATTTACAAAAGGAATAAAGAAAACAAAAAACGTAAAAAAGAACAAAAACCGAGACTATGGCCTCGCGCGCGCCTGGGCCGGCCCATTAACCCAGGTGACCTAGAGCTGCGCCTGACCCAGCAGCCGCCGCAGACCAGAGCAGAAGCTTCCCCGGAGCGGAAGCGAGACCAACGAACGCCCTGCCGCCGGGGACGACGCCGGAGACTCGGGCCAGCCAGCGCGCGCCCCGTCGCCCCGCCGTCGCCTTCGATCTCCACCGCCCGCCCCTTCTGCAAGGCCTGCGCTCCCTCCCCTGTAACATCGTGTAAACCCTAGATAGCTTCATTTCTCCTTATCTGTTCATTTTTCTCTCACGCATTTGTCTTTTGTTCAGCGCCTTTGCCTGTCTGAATATTTTACTGCTAGCAGGTTAATTAGATTCACGCAAAAGTTGGGTGCCAGATAATTTGATTCCGGCCAGTATTTTTTTCCGCACTAATGTATGTATAGAGTATACTATTTCGGTATGCATCTGAATTCAACAACAATTATTTGGAATTCACCTTAAAATATGCATCTGTACAAGAGCATAACAAGTCTTGATACAAAGCATATATTTGACCTGTAAAATAGAATAGAATATCACGGTTCTATCTCGCTATCCATCATTTTTCTTGTATTCATTTCTTGGTGGTCATCTTTCTAATTCTCTTATTTCAATTTCTTGCGTTTTGCAGAGATTTTGCGATCATGCAAAGCCCTAGCAAACTGTGTGTCGCCTCTGCATCCGCCCAACCTGTTGAGTCCGGGCTCCATGGTTGGGCATACCTCCCGGGTGACCTGCTCGAATCCATTATTGCTCTGTCAGGATCCTTCCGTGACCTTCTTGCCTTCGCCGCGACCTGCCGCTCTTGGCGTGCTGCATTCTCCTCATACCCATCCAAATCTTCCTTCTGTGCCAAATTCCCACCTCTCCTTGCCCAATTCAATGTTCGTGTTCAAGGTCCTGATCTTCCTTCTAACAATGGTCGTCACGAGCTGTACACATGTAAGGTCATTGATCCGATCAACAAGAACGTCGCCCTTCGCTGCCAGATTCCTCTAGAAATTTATCAGGATACACATTTCGTTGGAACTTCCTATGGTCAACTAATTTGCTATTGTGTTGGATATTGTCTTCTTGTGGATGTGTTCAGTGGTGCTGAGGTTTCAGCTCCACGTCTCCCATTCAATCACAATTTCGACGGACGCTACTTCAGCGGCACTCTTACAGCTCCCCTTGCATCACCCAACTCACACCTCCTTGTCTGCACCGTAAACTCCCTGTTTGATTGGTCAGTTGGAAGTAAATCTTGGTCTAAGCTGCAGCTTCCTAATGCATGTATAATACAGATTGTGGAATTCAAAGGTCAGTTCATCGCCATGGATGATTGTTGTAACATCTACACTTTGCAGCTGTCCCCACAGCTTGGTCTGCAGAAGGTAACAACTGAACAGGATGGGGGCCTGTTCAGATTGGCGGAATATTCACTCGCACATGTGGATTCATGGCTAGTGGTCTGTGGTGACATGCTTCTCATGTCAGGGTGCATCCATACTTGTCAGTCGTAAAATGTATACCCTACCACCTTGACATTTCAACCAACCCTGCAAAATGGGTGGAGGTAAAGCAGCTGGATGATTGGGCACTCTTTGTTGGGGGTGATGTGAGGAGCCAGCCATTTTCTTGCATGAGCCCAGAAAGATGGGGAGGGAAGAGCAAGCGGTTGTACTATGCAGGCCGTCACTCTTTTGTCTTACATGGATTGGGTGACGAGCTAGATCCATCTTCCGGTTATGAGTACAAAAGGAACTCGTTCAGCGAGCTACAGCCCCTCTGGGTGTACCCAAGCATGTTCTACTCGGACATCCAGTGATCATCTCATGCCACTGCAGGTTGCTGCTCTACGAGCTCCTGACAAAAATTTCCCCTCGAAACACAGAGCAGGGAATTTTGCAACTTGGGCGGTACCATTGTAGCATTAGTCACTTCAGAGCTTGGTGGGAATAGTGCTCAAGCTTTTGCACTCAGTTTGGTAACCCAGTATGTAGAACCTGGTATTAATGTTCAGAGCTTGTTAGAAGTTGTCGCGCTTCTAGGTTATTGTTAGTTGAACTATGTTGTTTAATTATGCACTTTATGATGTGTAGTACTTTGAAGTACCTGTTGCTTGTCTTTGCTCATACGACTAATAAGTTTGAAGCTTCTAGACTGCATTTGCTTAATTTCGCCCTACGTATTTCATGTCCTTGTTTTTTTTTGTTGCCAAAACAGAAGTACAATGGTAAAGCTGTCAATGTTGTTTGGAATGGATAATTCGATTTGCTTGTACATCAATTTACTTTTGTCAGCGGGCTAAATATACCCCTAGTAGCATCAGATTTACCTCGATGCATATGTAGTTTATTTTGACATGCTGGAGTATGGCATAATGATAATTTGATGATAACCCTGATTCGTATCTTTGGTTCAAAGACTGGCCTGCTCTTTTTCTCATGTTAATAGAATACTGTCTTAACATAAGGCGTTTGTTCTCTTCCTCCTATGAAGCACGGACAGAGTTCCTACCAAAATTTGATTTTGGATCCAGAGCTAGGGTTATCCTGGGACCACAAAAGGAAATCTGAAGAGCCCCTCCTGTCTTGCCTGTGTTGTGTATCTTTAGTTCCCTTACAGGCATGCTATTTTTTCTCAGGTTAGAACACACTCTCTGAACATATGGTGGTTGTTCTCCTCCTACTAGCGTACACGCTGTCGCGCCCACAAAGCGACATGGATGGATCGATTTTGTAAGTACGCCGTCGCATGTAGAATACGACAAACCAGCCAAGTCGTCACACCATTGCCCTTATTGAACCTTCTCGTCAACACATAAAGTAGTAGTATTATTTTTGCACGTTTATCTCATGCTTGAATCATCACTGCCGTTCACAGCAGCATTTGAAGCCTTGCAAGAAGCTGACAAAGATTATGAAATCGCTCCTTCAGCTAAAGCCTGCATCTTAGCACATGTTGCTTGCACAGACTCAAACTTACCAAGTGAAACCCATCGTGTCAGTCATGGAAGAAGAATACCACGTCGACGACCATCTCAAGTGCAGCCTTCACGCCCTCCAGCTCTCCGATGATGCCAGCGTCCACCAAGCGGTTATTAGTTGGCTTCTGCATGAAATATGTTTATGTTTAAGTTTGTTGTTGAATTGTTCAAGTTGATGTTGAAATGTGGTGTATTTATTTGCAATGTTTGAATAAAACGTTTAGAAGAAGTAATTTTAGGAAATGAAGCCTTAGGGCAAGGGGTAGCTGACTTGGGGGGTAGGGGGGGCGGGGGACGGGACGGGACTGCGGCAAGGACAAGCAAGGAATCCCGTCGACGTGTGCATATATATTATATTGTATTAAACTATATACTCCCTTTATTGTTGGAGTTTGTCTCCTATTTTTTGCAGGGAACTAAAGGAGTGTGTCATCGTCGGAAACCAGATAATTGCTGGAAGATGACCCGACGTACAGCGCCTAACTAAATTAGCTTAGATTGTAAAGGTCTAATTTAAGTGGCAATGAGCTATTCAGGTGATATATTGTATATGGCTGGCGTCGGCATCATTGCCATGCATATACGATAATTTATGTTAAATCATTTGGAAGATAGGTTACATGTGAACGTCTGTAGGATGATCTTTTGTTTGTCCAAAGTCGAGTACCGCGTCAAAGGGCAGCTTCCTTTTATTACCACAAAAAGGAAAAGAAATGTCTCGACAGATCAGCCTGCGTGTATGGTGGAATACGTATAAAATGTGGGGTGGTGGTACTCAGGTGACTGGTCAGACAGGTAGGGAGGCAACAAGATCTGCATTAGATTCTTCATTGCATCGATGATCATGTTAACTACAGTGTTAGCTGTTGATGTGGATTAATTAGCACATATAGACGCGGCAGTCCAGGCATAATGATCATGTTAGAGTGGCAGGGAGACGGCTTATAAATTGTCTCCTTTTTAGTGGGTCGGTGGTTTTTTTCTTCTTCCTTTTTGAGTACAGGGCGGAGCTATCTTGAGACTCCCCAGTGTGGTATTTTGCAGAGAGTCTTGGCTCAGTGGTTAGGCACGCGGTAGTGCAACATAACGACCCGAGTTCAAATTCAAGAATTGAAAGGTGATGCAAAGGAACTTTTCCTCATTTATCGAGGATCAAACTTGGTCTGTGGTGGAACCATCCATCATGAAATATCCTGATACTCATTTAATAAAATCAGAGGACCCTATTTATCTTGGTAGTCATACTAAAATTGGTTGTATGCCTCCCTAGTTGGTGCAGAGTCCGGGAAGTGAAAATGTCTCCCATTTTATGTGATGGCGGACGACGACGGTTGGGGTGTGGCAACGTGGGTTTAGCCACACTGGCAGGTGGCGGCGGCCGCCATGCTATAGCCGCTCAATGTCAGGTTTGTCTTCAGATCACGATCGTGCTCCTGGTCTTGTTATGCATCACGCGGGCGCCCGGGGCGGCGATCCTGGGGTTGGCGGTGGTGATCATCTCCTCCGTCGGAGGTGCTCGACCTAAGGTTGGGTGGTCGGATCTCAAGATCAGTCATCTTGTCTCGGCTGCAAGTCGGCGAGACATAGTTACCAATGAAAACCGAGCCGACGGCAGGAGATGGTTGCGCCCTCAGATCTGGTTTTCCAGATCGGAGGATGGCGACACTGTGGTGCCGCTTCTCTCCTGGGAGCTGATACGTCTCCAACGTATCTATAATTTTTGACTGTTCCATACTACTATGGTACCAATCTTGGATGTTTATTTTGTATTTAGATGCAATTATATATCAATTTTTTGGACTAACCTATTAACTTAGTGCCAAGTGCCAGTTGTTGTGTTTTGCTTGTATTCGGTTTTACGGAATATCAGTACCAAATGAAGTCCAATTGTTGCGAAACTTTTTGGAGATTTTTTCTGGACATAAGAGACCCTAGAAGGTTCGGGAGAGAACCAGAAGATGGAGGAGCCTCCACTAGGCACCAGGGTGCGCCCAGGAGGGGCAAGCACACCCTGGTGGCTAGTGGGGCGCACATGCATCCTTTTGACCTAATCCCCCCTCTATAAATTCTCAAAAATAGGGAAACTAACAAAGAGCCACCCGTAAAAAAATTTCCGCCGCCGCAAGATTCTATTCTCGAGAGATCCCATCTGGAGGCATTTTTCGGTACTCTACCAGAGGGGAATCAACCACGAAGGGGCTCTACATCAACCTTGCTGCCCTTCCGATGATGTGCTAGTAGTTTACCACAGACCTACGGGTCCATTACTAGTAGCTAGATGGCTTATTCTCTCTTTTTGATCTTCAATACAATGTTCTCCTTGATGTTCTTGGAGATCTATTCGATGTAATCACTTTTTGCGGTGAGTTTGTTGGGCTCCGATGAATTGTGAGTTTATGATCAGATTATCTGTGAATATTATTTGAGACTTCTCTTAACTCTTTTATGCAATTATGATAGCTTTGTATTTCTCTCTGTTCTATTGATTATGTTTGGCCAACTAGATTGATTTTTCTTGCAATGGGATAGGGATGAAAATGAAGTGGAAACTTTCCGCATTTCCGTAGGAAAAATGGAAACGGAGAGGAAATATGAAAACAAAAACGGACATTTGCAGTACAAAAAAGGAAATGAAATTTTTTATGTGGAAACGAGAACAAAAACCAAACCGTGTTCTCTGGTGGAATAGGCATGGAAACGGACCTTTCCGTTTCCGTGAATATGGAACTTCCGTTTTCAATATAGACCTATGCACTACTACAGTAATGGCTAGTAGTGGTGGGCCACACTACTGGAATCAGCTTCTTTGCCGTCCACCATGGCAGACGGCAAAGGCATGGATCACAGACGGCAAACTTCTTTGCCGTCCGCCAGCAGACGACAAACTGTCCGTCTGAACACGTGCCAGCAAAGGCCTTCTTTGCCGTCCGCTTCCTGGAAACAGACGGCAAAGGATCGTGCCATCCGCCGTTGGTGGCCAGCAGACGGCAAAGATTGTGGATGACAGTGAAGTGGGGTGAGAGCCATTAGGGGTTAACGACGTGCTTTGCCGTCAGCCAGCGGACGACAAAGAGGCTAAGGTCTTTGTCGTCGGCTGGCAGACGGCAAAGTGCTCAAACATGCCAGTCCCAGGAACCACAAGTAGCTGCCACGTGGCATGTTTGCCGTCAGCTAGCTGATGGCAAAGAGCCTGTACAACCCTATTTTTAATTTAATTCATTCAATTTGACACCAATTCACAGATGTACACAGATATACATATATACACAACAAGCATATCCAACACACAAGTTTCATCATATATACATACATAACCAACACATATATAGTTCATCCTTACATATTACAAAAGATTCAGTTGTTCATCCAACACCGTTATCCATCCATCCATATAACAAGTTCCAACCATGCAAGTTCATTGATACAAAATAAAAGCACAAATGGAAAAGAAGCAGTCCATCCATGCAAGCTTCCGTGAATTAAATCAAATCTGCAAAATGATAAACAAGATGTTAGAAGAAGAAGAAGACTATAAGAAGTAAGCATACTTAAGTAAAATGGAGATAACCTAGAAGAAAATGAAGAAGAAGAAGAAGAAGAAGAAGAAGAAGAAGAAGAAGAAGAAGAAGAAGAAGAAGAAGAAGAAGAAGACTAGAAGAAGAATAGAAGAAGAATAGAAGAATAAGAATAAGAAGAAGAAGAACAAGAAGAAGAAGAAGAACAAGAAGAAGAAGAAGAAGAAGGAGAAGAAGAAGAAGAAGAAGAATAAGAAGAAGAAGAAGAAGAAGAAGACTATAAGCTTATTATGTAAACTTGGTCATTTTGTGCTAACATAAGTAATTTTGGAGTTAACCTATAGGAAACTAAGTATATTAGAGCTAACTTATGTCATTTTGGAGAAGAAGAAGAATAAGAAGAAGAAGAATAAGAAGAAGAAGAAGAAGAAGAAGAAGAAGAAGAAGAAGAAGAAGAAGAAGAAGAAGAAGAAGAAGAAGAAGAAGAAGCATATAAGCTTATTACGTAAACTTGGTCATTTTGTGCTAACATAAGTAATTTTGGAGCTAACCTATAGGAAACTAAGCATATTAGAGATAACTTAGCATATTAGAGCCAACTTAGGTAAAATGGAGCCAACCTAGCTAATTATGCCATCTTTGAGTGAACTAAGCATATTAGAGCTAACTTATGTCATTTTGGAGAAGAAGAAGAAGAAGAAGAAGAAGAAGAAGAAGAAGAAGAAGAAGACTAAGCTTATTATGTAAACTTGGTCATTTTGTGCTAACATAAGTAATTTTGGAGCTAACCTATAGGAAACTAAGTATATTAGAGCTAACTTATGTCATTTTGGAGAAGAAGAAGAAGAAGAAGACTATAAGCTTATTATGTAAACTTGGTCATTTTGTGCTAACATAAGTAATTTTGGAGCTAACCTATAGGAAACTAAGCATATTAGAGATAACTTAGCATATTAGAGCCAACTTAGGTAAAATGGAGCCAACCTAACTAATTATGCCATCTTTGAGTGAACTAAGCATATTAAAGCTAACTTAGAGCTAACTTATGTCACTTTGGAGAAGAAGAAGAAGAAGAAGAAGAAGAAGAAGAAGACTATAAGCTTATTATGTAAACTTGGTCATTTTGTGCTAACATAAGTAATTTTGGAGCTAACCTATAGGGAACTAAGCATAGTAGAGATAACTTAGCATATTAGAGGTAATATATGTAACTAAGCATATTAGAGCTAACATAGGTAACTAAGCATATTAGAGCTAACTTCTGTCATTTCGGAGGAAACAAAGCTAAGTATATATATATATATATCATTTTGGAGATCTGACATACCTGACATAGTTCAGTTCTCATTATTCTTCTCCTTCTCCTTCCTCAGCCTGATGCGCCAAGAGCAGCGAGGCGGTGGAGGCAGTGGGATGTAGTCTTCTACCACAATTGGCGTGGTCATGTCGCCCAGCTGTGGGATCGCTGGCGCCACCACCGGCGCGAGGTCATTGTCAGGCACCACCACCATCGCGAGGCCATCTTCAGGCAGGACAGGCACGACCATCGCTAGGTCATCCTCAGCCACCACCAACTCTTGCCCATGGTCAGCCACCACCATCTCTTGCCCTTGGTCAGCCACCACCATCGCTAGGTCATCCTCAGCCTGATGCCCACTCTGCTCCTCTTCTTCCCCACTCCAATCTGGATCATTCTCCTTGCTGTCTTTGCTGCAGCCAGAATCGCTGCTGCTTTTGCTACAGCCAGAATCGATGTTGCTTTTGCTACGGCCAGAATCGTTGCTGCTTTGGCTGTAGCCAGTGTCGCTGCTTCTGCTCCCATTGCGTGTCCAAATGCAACAATGACTGTTAACAATCGATGCAAGATAAAGCCAAATGTAGAGGAATAAGAAGAGGCGGAACGTGCTGGCATCATCATCGTCAGCGTAGCGCATGCGACACATAGTCGCGTTGAACACCTTCACGATGAGCATGGTGGCGTCGTCGTCGTACCTGAAGAGAAGGAAGTACCCCAGCCGTAGGTCGTAGGCACGGTAGAACTTCTCCCAGCCACGACACAGGTACATGTGGCCCTCCTTGATCACCAACTCCACGTCCCATAGCCTGCAAAACCCGTTACCGGCCTGTCGCAGCTTCACATTATTTGACGGATCTTCACCCAGCATGTTCATAAAAATGTCAGGCAGCCTCTGCTGTTTGGGACAATGAGTGATGTAGCAAACAACAGAGTTATCATAATGAGATGGGTGAAGGGGAGATCTCTCCTTTTTTATACCTGCCTCATGGATGATACTGAAGTCCCGAGTATGATACTGAAGAACTCGAAAGCATCCAACTCGTACTCTGGTGTGGCAGAGCGGAGTCTGCGGTGGCGGCTTCCCCCCATCTCTGATAAGCAGCAGAAGAGACCAATTAGTACCCTTACAACATTATCATACAACATTATAACATAAGAAATTTTGAGCAGAAGATAATCAACTACACCAAGTTATCATTTCTCATTAAAAAAAACAATGCACTTGTGGACATATGATGGCTCTAGTTGAATTTATTAGTAGCACTAGTCATCAAAAATGTTGACTTTAGTTGAATTTCATATAATAACCATTTTAACTTCTTTCGGTCAGCAAACTAGGCAACTAGCTAGCAGTATAAAAACATTCAACAAAATAAAAGAAAGAAACTGCAAAACTGGCGGAACCCTAAATAAGAAAGTATAAAATGTGTCTTTTTCTTCTTCTTCCCCTCTTCTTCTTTTTTCCTCTATTTCCTTTTCTTCTTCTTCCTCTTCTTACTTTTCTTCTTCTTCTTCTTCTTCTTCTTCTTCTTCTTCTTCTTCTTCTTCTTCTTCTTCTTCTTCTTCTTCTTCTTCTTTCTTCTTCTTCTTTTTCTCCTCCTCCTCTTCTTCTTCCTTTCCCTTTCCCTCTTCTTATTCCTTTCCCTTTTTTCTTTTTCCTTTTTCCTTCTTCGTTTCTAATATGTAAACTATCTAAAACTATTTATTATCTGAAACTATATCTAATATCTAAAACAGAAAAGAAAAAAAAAAGAAAAAAAAAAAAGGGGGCTGTGGAAGTGGAAGAGGGGGCTCACCGTGGGGATGTGGAAGAGGTTGGCCGGCGACAGGGAGGGGCAGCAACAGGGCGGGAGGGCGGCGGCGACGGGTGGGAGGGGGGCGGCGACGGGCGGTGACGGGGCGGCAGGACGGCGGGGAGGAAGGGGCGGCGACGGGCGGGAGTGGGCGGTGACGGGGTGGCAGGACAGCGACGGGCGGGAGGGGGCGGCGACGGGGCGGCAGGACGGCGGGGAGGGGCGGCGACGGGCACAGGGGACAGGGCAGCGGCGGCGGGCTGGTGGGTGAGAGAGAGAGAGAGAGAGAGAGAGATCACAGGCGTTCACGGCGGGGGGAGGTTAGCGATTCAACGCCGTGCCTGGGTGGGCCCCCTACCCTCTTTGTCGTCAGCCAGCGGACGGCAAAGAGCTGACCTAGCCACAGCCTTGCGTCTATTGGCCCACAAGGTTCTTTGCCGTCGGTCAGCTGACGACAAAGTACTGGTTGATGGCAAAATAACCTGTGCCATCAGCTATTTCTTTGCCGCCTGCTTAGGGAAACTGACGGCAAATAAGCTCTTTGTCGTCAGCTAGCTGACGGTAAAGAAGTGGCAGACGGAAAAAAGTGGATTCCAGTAGTGCCAGGCTCCTAGGGGCGCCCGCCACTGATCTTCTGCCACTGCTATGGTGCCATCAGTGGCGGGCGGGCGCCCGGGACTGTTAGAGTCTACCAGTGGTGGGCAATGCTACTTGCCCGCCATTGGTTTGTGTTATTAGTTCTGGCGTGCTGTACCTAATGCCCGCCACAGCTACGTCTGTCCAACCATTCCAACACCCAATGTTGGAAATATGCCCTAGAGGCAATAATAAAATGATTATTATTATATTTACTTGTTCATGATAATTGTCTATTATTCATGCTATAATTGTGTTATCCGGAAATCATAATACATGTGTGAATATATAGACCACAACACGTCCCTAGTGAGCCTCTAGTTGACTAGCTCGTTGATCAACAGATAGTCATGGTTTCCTGACTATGGACATTGGATGTCATTGATAACGGGATCACATCATTAGGAGAATGATGTGATGGACAAGACCCAATCCTAAGCATAGCACAAGGATTGTGTAGTTCGTTTAGCTAGAGCTTTTCCAAATGTCAAGTATCATTTCCTTAGACCATGAGATTGTGCAACTCCCGGATACCGTAGGAGTGCTTTGGGTGTGCCAAACGTCACAATGTAACTGGGAGACTATAAAGGTGCACTACGGGTATCTCCGAAAGTGTCTGCTGTGTTGGCACGAATCGAGACTGGGATTTGTCACTCCGTATGAAGGAGAGGTATCTCTGGGCCCACTTGGTAATGCATCATCATAATGAACTCAATATGACCAAGTGTCTGGTCACGGGATCATGCTTTACGGTACGAGTAAAGTGACTTGCCGGTAACGAGATTAAACGAGGTATTGGGATACCGACGATCGAATCTCGGGCAAGTAACGTACCGATTGACAAAGGGAATTGTATACGGGATTGATTGAATCCTCAACATCGTGGTTCATCCGATGAGATCATCGAGGAGCATGTGGGAGCCAACATGGGTATCCAGATCCCGCTGTTGGTTATTGATCGGAGAGGCGTCTCGGTCATGTCTGCATGTCTCCCGAACCCGTAGGGTCTACACACTTAAGGTTCGGTGATGCTAGGGTTGTAGAGATATTAGTATGCAGTAATCGGAAAGTTGTTTGGAGTCCCGGATGAGATCCCAGACATCACGAGGTGTTCCGGAATGGTCCGGAGGTAAAGATTCATATATAGGAAGTCAAGTTTCGGCCATCGAGAAAGTTTCGGGGGTCACCGGTATTGTACCGGGACCACCGGAAGGGTCCCGGGGGTCCACCGGGTGGGGCCACCATCCTGGAGGGCCCCATGGGCTGAAGTGGGGAGGGGAACCAGCCCCTGATGGGCTGGTGCGCCCCCCTTAGGCATCCCCCTGCGCCTAGGACAGGAAACCCTAGGCGTGGGGGGAGCCCCCCTTGGCTTGGGGGGCAAGCCACCCCCTTGGCCGCCGCCCTCCCCCTTGGAGATCCCATCTCCTAGGGCCGGCGCCCCCCAGGGGTCCTATATATAGTCGGGGGGAGGGAGGGCAGCCGCACCCCTAGTCCCTGGCGCCTCCCTCTCCCCACGCACCATCTCTCCCTCTCGTAGAAGCTTGGCGAAGCCCTGCCGTGATCGCTGCTGCATCCACCACCACGCCGTCGTGCTGCTGGATCTTCATCAACCTCACCTTTCCCCTTGCTGGATCAAGAAAGAGGAGACGTCTTCCCAAGCGTACGTGTGTTGAACACGGAGGTGCCGTCCGTTCGGCGCTAGGATCTCTGGTGATTTGGATCATGATGAGTACGACTCCCTCAAACCCATTCTCTTGAACGCTTCCGCACGCGATCTACAAGGGTATGTAGATGCAATCCTGTCTCTCGTTGCTAGATGACTCCATAGGTTGATCTTGGTGAAGTGTAGAAATTTTTTATTTTCTGCAACATTCTCCAACAGTGGTATCAGAGCCAGGTCTATGCGTAGTTACTATGCACGAGTAGAACACAAACTTGTTGTGGGTGTAGATGTTGTCAATTTTCTTGCCACTACTAGTCTTATCTTGTTTCGGCGGCATCGTGGGATGAAGCGGCCCGGACCGACCTTACACGTACGCTTACGTGAGACAGGTTCCACCGACTGACATGCACTAGTTGCATAAAGTGGCTAGCGGGTGTCTGTCTCCCCCACTTTAGTTGGAGCGGATTCGATGAAAAGGGTCCTTATGAAGGGTAAATAGAAATTGGCATATCACGTTGTGGTTTTACGTAGGTAAGAAACGTTCTTGCTAGAAAACCTATAGAAGCCACGTAAAAACTTGCAACAACAATTAGAGAACGTCTAACTTGTTTTTGGAGCATATGCCTTGTGATGTGATATGGCCAAAAGGATGTGATGAATGATATATGTGATGTATGAGATTGATCATGTTCTTGTAATAGGAATCACGACTTGCATGTCGATGAGTATGACAACCGGCAGGAGCCATAGGAGTTGTCTTTATTTTTTGTATGACCTGCGTGTCATTGAATAACGCCATGTAAATTACTTTACTTTATTGCTAAACGCGTTAGCCATAGAAGTAGAAGTAGTCGTTGGCGTGACAACTTCATTAAGACACGATGATGGAGATCATGATGATGGAGATCATGGTGTCATGCCGGTGACGAAGATGATCATGGTGCCCCGAAGATGGAGATCAAAGGAGCAATATGATATTGGCCATATCATGTCACTATTTGATTGCATGTGATGTTTATCATGTTTTACATCTTATTTACTTAGAACGACGGTAGCTTAAATAAGATGATCCCTCGAAATAATTTGAAGAAAAGTGTTCCCCCAAACTGTGCACCGTTGTGAAGGTTCGTTGTTTCGAAGCACCACGTGATGATCGGGTGTGATAGATCCTAACGTTCAAATACAACGGGTGTAAGCCATATTTACACACGCAATACACTTAGGTTGACTTGACGAGCCTAGCATGTACAGACATGGCCTCGGAGCACGGAAGACCGAAAGGTCGAGCATGAGTCGTATAGAAGATACGATCAACATGAAGATGTTCACTGATGATGACTAGTCCATCTCACGTGATGATCGGACACGGCCTAGTTGACTCGGATCATGTTTCACTTAGATGACTAGAGGGATGTCTGTCTGAGTGGGAGTTCATTGAATAATTTGATTAGATGAACTTAATTATCATGAAATTAGTCTAAAAACCTTTGCAAAATGTCTTGTAGATCAAATGGCCAACGCTCATGTCCACCTCAACTTCAACGCGTTCCTAGAGAAAACCAAGCTGAAAGATGATGGCAGCAACTATACGGACTGGGTCCGGAACCTGAGGATCATCCTCATAGCTGCCAAGAAAGATTATGTCCTAGAAGCACCGCTAGGTGAAGCACCCATCACAGAGAACCAAGACGTCATGAACGCTTGGCAGTCTCGTGCTGATGATTACTCCCTCATTTAGTGCGGCATGCTTTACAGCTTAGAACCGGGGCTCCAAAAGCGTTTTGAGCAACACGGAGCATATGAGATGTTCGAAGAGCTGAAAATGGTTTTCCAAGCTCATGCCCGGGCCTGGTCGAGAGATATGAAGTCTCCAACAAGTTCTTCAGTTGTAAGATGGAGGAAAATAGTTCTGTCAGTGAGCACATACTCAAAATGTCTGGGTTGCACAATCGCTTGACTCAGCTGGGAGTTAATCTCCTGGATGACGCGGTCATTGACAGGATCCTTCAGTCGCTTCCACCGAGCTACAAGAGCTTTGTGATGAACTTCAATATGCAGGGGATGGAAAAGACCATTCCTGAGGTATATTCAATGCTGAAATCAGTGGAGTTAGAGATCAAAAAGGAACATCAAGTGTTGATGGTGAATAAAACCACAAAGTTCAAGCAGGGCAACTTCAAGAAGGACGGCAAGGGAGTTGCCGCGCCCGGTAAGCCAGTTGCCGGGAAGAAGTCAAAGAATGGACCCAAGCCTGAGACTGAGTGCTTGTAAGGGCATATTTATCCCCAAGTTGTTTTGGTCATTGATGAAAATGCTTTTGCGGCCTAATTGTGTGCGTTAAGTTCTTTCAGAGATTCATCCATTGGCACGAGACAATTACCTCCCCTCGGTGTTTTATTCAAGACGGTGTAGCTCCTTTGCTTCGTTGTTGGTGGACTAGTTTCGTAGGAGTCATCGTACTATCAAGAGGGGATCCGCTTTGGTAAGACTTGGGTGGAATCAACACGTACACATCCTTATCACACCTGTCGTCTTCCTTCCGCATCTTTGGAGCTGCCCTTTTCTTCCATACCTGCTCCGTTCTGTCCGAGCGGTAGTACCGCGGTCAACAGCGGTAGTACCGCCGAAGCTCTCCAGCGGTAGTACCGCTCCACGAAGCAGTAGTACCGCTCTCAGCGGTAGTACCGCTCCGCAGAGCGGTAGTACCACTTGCGGGCTTCGGCCGTAGTACCGCGGTTGTTCCACGCTATTACCGCCTCGATTCGAGACCGGTGTTTCTCGTATCGGGTTTTGCGGTACTAGGAGCGGTAGTAGTGGCGGTAGTACCGCTCCAAGCGGTAGTACCGCTCCAAGCGGTAGTACCGCTCTTACTCCCGCGGTAGTACCGCTCTAGGGCCAGGGCCCTGTCTTCCACGTCAGCGCGGTAGTACCTCTGGGTAGGGATCGGTAGTACCGCTCTCAGTGGTAGTACCGCCCTGCCTTAGCGGTAGTACCGCTCTGTGCGGGGATGTACAGTGGGGTAACAGTTGGATTGATTCCCCCACTATATAAAGGGGTCTTCTTCCTCAAAGTTTACCTACCTCTTTCCCCCAAAGCTCCATTGTTGCTCCAAGCTCCATTTTCGGCCGATCTCTCTCCCTAGCCAATCAAACTTGTTGATTTGCTCGGGATTGGTTGAGAAGGCCCCGATCTACACTTCCACCAAGAGAAATTTGATTCCCTCTCTTATCCCTAGCGGATCTTGTTACTCTTGGGTGTTTGAGCACCCTAGACGGTTGAGGTCACCTCGAAGCCATACTCCATTGTGGTGAAGCTTCGTGGTGTTGTTGGGAGCCTCCAATTGTTGTGGAGATAGCCCCAACCTTGTTTGTAAAGGTTCGGTCGCCGCCTTCAAGGGCACCAATAGTGGAATCACGGCATCTCGCATTGTGTGAGGGAGTGAGGAGAATACGGTGGCCCTAGTGGCTTCTTGGGGAGCATTGTGCCTCCACACCGCTCTAACGGAGACGTACTTCCCTTTAAAAGGAAGGAACTTCGGTAACACATCCTCGTCTCCACCGGCTCCACTCTTGGTTACTTCGTGCCTTTACTCTTGCAAGCCTACTTGTGTTCTTTCCATTGCTTGCTTATGTGCTAGTTGTATTTGCATCATATAGGTTGCTCACCTAGTTGCATATCTAGACAACCTATTTTGTTGCAAAGTTTAAATTGGTAAAGAAAAGCTTAAAAATTGTTAGTTGCCTATTCACCCCCCCTCTAGTCAACCATATCAATCCTTTCAATTGGTATGAGAGCCTCGTCTCTTTTTAAGGACTTTACCGTCCAAAGAGTATGGTTGATGTCGTAGATGATGTGGGAGAGCACTCCGGTGCAGATCCGATATCATCTACGAGAGATGGGGGTAACTCGATCTCACGTGAGAAATTCAATGTGGCTTTGGAAACATTGAAAACCTCCATAACGACCGAGGTCAAGGACATGTTTAAGGATTTCCTAGAAGGACTTAAACAATCTACCTCGCCGATGAAAGTGGGTGATCCCACCAACAAGGTGACGGATGCTACCTCCGACAAGGGGGAAGCTAACATTGAAAAGAGTCCTTCTATTAGTGGTAGAAATGGCACCGACATCTTTGCCCATGTGGAACCCCCAATTTATGGAGGGCCGATCCCTTCCACGCATTTGAATCATGCCGGTCCTCCTCCTAAATATGAGAAACATGAAGATTTTGATTCTTGGGTTTATCGCTTCAAGCGTCATTTAAAACATGTGAACACTAACCTTTGGAGAATCATTGAAGAAGGTTTCTATCCTCATGACCCAAGCAACTTCACCCCTTGAGAAGCCATGGAAAATCAATTCAATGAGAGTGCTCTCTTCATCATCCAAGATGCAATCCTTCCCGAAGATCTCCCTCATCTTCGACCTCATGCCATGGCTAAAGAAGCATGGAAATGTGTTGAGTCTCTCTATCGAGGAAGTGCTAGCATTCAACGCTCCAACTATGAAGTGGTGCAAGATGAAGCCGATGAGTTTGCAATGAAAGAACATGAAGAACCACGTGAGCTCTTTCGAAGAGTGACCAAACTCGCGGTCTCACTCCGAGATCATGGAAGCAAGGATACGGATGACAATTGGATCAAGCGCAAGTTCCTCAAGGCCATGATGCCCTACAACAAGGCCATGTCCTCCGTCATTCGTCAAAGACTGGACTTCCACTCCATGACCTCAAGTGAAGTGTTGGATGAGTTTGTTGCAATGAGCATCTTGGACAAGACCGCCGACAATGCGGTGCTCCGTTCTCAAAGGGCAAAGAAGCCCAACCTTGCTTTGAAGGCTAAGGTCATCATGGAAGAAGAGGAAGAAGTGGAAGATGAGGAGAGCAATCCCGAAGACACCAAGTATGATTATCATGAGAACATGACACTTGCTTCAAGACAATTTTGGAGCAAGAAGAATTCAAGACCCAACTTCAACAAGAACAACTCAAGTGGCGTCAAGGGAAAGCAACGAGTTAGAACTTGCTTCAACTGTGGCAATGTGAGCCATTTCGTTGCGGATTGTCCTTACGAGAAGCGGGAAGACAATGGTGGCAAATTCATTCGAAAAGACAAAGCCAAGTCCTTCCCCAACAAGAACAACTTCGCCAAGAAGACTCCAACTCGTGGGTTGGTGGTTCAAGAAGAATACCAAGAGGACGACGATGATGACGAAAGTGGAGAAACAATGGCCATGGCATCCATTGTCGTTGCTACTACTTCCCCGGTGTCTCTCTTTGATTCACCCAACGAAAACATCACCGCCAAGTGCCTCATGGCTAAAGCTTCAAACAAGGTAACACCCAACATCACAACCACCATCATTACTAATCCCTCCTTGGAGGATTGCATTGATGAACATGTTGAGTCTAATGAGGAAGTGAATGAACTTGAGTATTTTATGAGTAAGCTCAAGGGTAAGTCCAAGAAGCACTTTGTTGCTCTCTTGGAACAACTTGGTGAGGCCAATGACATGATCGAGGCTCACGAAGAAACCATCTCTAAGATGGAAGGTCATAGTCGTGACTATGCCGATGAGATATCGGATCTCTCTAATGCTCTCGAGGAAGAGTGTGTGCATCGTTTGACTTTTGAGGAGTCACACAATGATGACCATGCTAAGTTAAAGAAAGATCTTGATCATGCTCTTGTCGTGTCTCGTGTGCTAACTTCCGAGAAGGCTAAACTTGGGGTTAATCATGCTAGACTCAAAGAGGAGTTTGAGATACTTGACCAGGCCCACAAGGTCTTGAAGGGTGCTCACGCTAACCTCAAGGAGTCTCATGCTCAACTCCAAGTTAAGCTAATCAAGGAAAAAGCCACCTTTCCTCATATGGTATTAATTGATAATGCATGTGCTACTAACCCGTGTTGTGAGCATGTGCATCTTGTGGAGGAGAATGCCAAGTTGAAGGATCAACTTGAGAAATGCCTTGTGACATGCATTCAAGGTGAGAAAAACCTCAACGACCTTATGAGAAATCAAAAGGAAGTTGTGGCCAAGGAAGGAATTGGGTTTGCACCCAAGTCCAAGAGCAAGAAGAAGAACAACAACAAGACCAAACGTCCTCCTTCTCTCAAGCAAACGTTTGAGAAAGAGGGAGAGGGTGCTCATAAGGAGAAGAAGGAAAAAGTGAAGGGAGTTGATGTCCAAAAGGGTAAGAGCGTTTCCTCAAACAAAGCCGGCGACTTTAACCCGTCATATGTGTTGTGCCGTGCTAGTGATGGACATGTTTATGCTAAATTTGTTGGTTCTCCTTATGAGTACATTGAGTGGTCTATTTGGGTTCCCAAGACCCTTGTTACTAACATCAAAGGACCCATTACTAAATGGGTACCTAAAACCAAGCATTGATCTCTTGTAGGTGTTTGCTTCCGGTGGGGGTCATGGTTGCTCGATAGTGGAGCAACAAATCATATGACCGGGAGCAAGGACTTGGTGGTGGACATGCAAAAGATTCCATCTATGCCCACCAATGTCGAGTGGGGGGGTGCATCACATTCTAAGGTATTGGGTCTCGGCAAGGTTGTCATTTCTCATGATCTAACGATCGAGAAAGTCATGCTTGTTGAGTCCCTTGCATACAATTTGCTTTCCGTTCGTCAACTTGCACTCATGGGTTTTGCTACGTTCTTTGATATTGATACCGTGGCCCTCTTCTGGAGCAAGACTCTTAAAATAGCCTTTGTTGGGCATGTTGAGAACGGTCTCTATGTGATTAACTTTTCGGAGCGACCCACTAAGACCGTGACTTGCCTAATGGCTAAAGTTGACGTGGGATGGCTTTGGCATCGCCGTTTGGCCCACGTCAATATGAGATCTTTGCAAAGTCTTCTCAAGGGGGACCATGTTCGTGGACTAACAAATGTTAGTTTTGCCAAAGATCGTGCTTGCAGTGCTTGTATCGAAGGGAAGCTTCATGAAAAGGCTCACCCTCCATCAACCATCATCTACTCGAAGAGACCCTTGGAGCTCCTTCACATGGATCTCTTTGGGCCTCCATCTTTTGATAGTCTTGGAGGTAGAAAGTATTGCTTGGTGATTGTGGATGACTATTCAAGATACACTTGGGTATACTTCTTCAAGAGGAAGAGTGAGACTCAACAAACCGTCATCGACTTTGCAAATGAAGCTCAACGTCAACATAATGCAAAGATCTTGACAATAAGAAGTGACAACGGCACCGAGTTCAAGAACTACACCTTGGATGAGTTTCTCAGTGATGAGGGGATCAAGCATCAATATGCTGCACCCTATACCCCTCAACAAAATGGTGTAGCGGAGAGGAAGAACCGGACGTTGATGGGTGCGGCAAGGACCATGATGGCGGAGTTCAAGTCTCCATACAACTTTTTGGCCGAAGCCATCAACACCGCATGTCATGCATCCACTCGGCTCTATCTCCGCAAAGGCTTGAACAAGACCACATATGAGATACTCACCGGCAACAAGCCCAACCTCAAGTACTTCCGGGTGTTCGGTTGTAAGTGTTTCATTATCAAGAAAGGTGTTCGTTTGTCTAAATTTGAGGCTAGAGCTCATGAGGGCATATTTGTTGGTTATGCTACAAACTCTCATGCTTACCGTGTTCTCAACAAGTCCACCAGACTCATTGAGGAGACGTGTAACATGGAGTTTGATGAAAATAACGGCTCCCAAGTGGAGCAAAGTGGTACTTGTGTTGTAGGTGATGAAATTCCTCCCCAAGCCATAAGAAAAATGGGTATTGGTCAAATTCTACCCATTGAGGAACCCCTTGTGGCTGAAGGAGAAGGACAATGCTCTACTCAAGTGGAGCCATCACCTCACCAAGACCCACACGCTTCCGAAGAACAAAGTGAAGACCCTCAACCTCGTGAACAAGACCAAGGGCAAGATCAACCTCAAGATGGTGGTGAACCTCTAAATGATGCCCAAGGTCAGGTTCTTCCCCTTGAGCAAGTTCAAGATCAAGAGCAGGCTCAAGATCAAGAACAAGCTCAAGACGGCGCTCAAGATGATCAAGTCAACCCTCCTCCTTCCACACCCGAGGAGGAATTAGAGCGTCGTGCCGCAAAGATTGCTTCCAAGCTCACCACCCAAGGCCATCTCATGGAAAATGTGGTTGGAAGCCTAAGAAAGGGGGTAAGCACTCGTAGACAATTAGCAAACTATTGTGAACATCACGCGTTTGTCTCTTGTGTTGAACCCCAAAAGGTCTATGAGGCGCTCGAAGACTCGGATTGGCTCAATGCCATGCATGAAGAACTCAACAACTTCGAGTACAACAAAGTATGGAGATTGGTGCCAAGGCCATCGGGGGACCACAACGTCATTGGAACCAAGTGGATCTTCAAGAACAAGCAAGATGCTCATGGGAACATCGTTCGCAACAAGGCAAGATTGGTCGCACAAGGCTACTCCCAAGTCGAGGGTATCGACTACGGTGAAACCTTTGCTCCCGTTGCTCGTCTTGAATCCATACGTTTGTTGATTGCCTATGCTTCCCATCACAACTTTAAGTTGCAACAAATGGATGTGAAAAGTGCTTTTCTTAATGGTCCTATTAATGAGTTGGTCTATGTCAAGGAACCCCCCGGGTTCGAGGATCCCTACTTTCTGGATCATGTATATGAACTCGATAAGGCACTCTATGGCCTTAAACAAGCCCCACGTGCGTGGTATGACCACCTTACCGAGTTGTTACAAGATCGTGGATTTGACGTGGGGCTAATCGACCCCACTCTTTTTACTAAGAAGGTCAAAGGGGAGTTGTTTGTATGCCAACTATATGTGGATGATATTATCTTTGGTTCTCCTAACAAAGCTTTCAATGAGGAATTTGCCGCTCTCATGACCTCCAAGTTCAAGATGTCTTCGATGGGAGAGTTGAAGTTCTTCCTTGGTTTTGACATCAAACAAAGAAGAGAAGGAACCTTCATCAACCAAGCCAAATACACTCAAGACATGCTAAAAAGATTCAAGCTAAGTGATGTCAAGCCGGCTACTACTCCAATGCCCACCAAGTGCCAACTTGACATTGATCCCAATGGTAAAGCGGTGGATCAAAAGGTATATCGCTCCATGATTGTCTCCTTGCTTTACCTTTGTGCATCTAGACCGGATATCATGTTGAGTGTGGGGATGTGTGCACGGTTTCAAGCCGCACCGAAGGAAAGTCACTATGTGGCGGTCAAGCGAATCTTTCGATATTTGGCTCATACCCCAAACTTTGGCTTATGGTACCCAAGACGGGCACACTTCAAGCTTGAAGGATTTACGGATTCTGATTGGGCGGGAGACAAAGTGGATAGGAAGTCCACTTCCGGAGGGTGCCAGTTTCTTGGGTGCTCTTTGGTGAGTTGGTCTTCCAAGAAGCAAAGTTGTGTGTCTCTCTCATCCACCGAAGCGGAGTATGTCGCGGCCGGTAGTTGTTGTGCACAACTCTGATGGATGAGGCAAACTTTAAAGGAATATGGTGTCATTTGTGACAAAGTTCCTTTTTGGTGTGACAACGAAAGTGCCATCAAGATTTCTCTTAACCCGGTGCAACACTTCAAGACGAAGCATATTGAGATTTGGTATCATTTCATCCGGGATCACATTAGGCGAGGGGAGATCGAGCTCAAGTATGTCAACACTCATGATAACCTTGCAGATATTTTCACGAAGCCCTTGGATGAAGCAAGATTTCGCGAGTTAAGGCATGAGCTAAATATCATTGATTCGAGCAATGTGACTTGAACCCTTGCACCCCCCCACCACACTCATCTTGTTGTCTAGTTTAGGTGTAGGCATGGACATAGGGGGAGTGTTGTTCTCTCAATGAACTCTCCCTCCCCCCATTATGCATAAAACGATCAACTCTTTCACATTAGCCATTTTTGATGGTACTTGTGCTTCAAAGACGAGTTTTGGTCATGGGCCCAAGGATAATTCTTCGCGGTGCCATACCATTTGACTCAAACATAGGTGGCTTCGGCCACCGCCCTCTCTTGAGAGAGGCCAGAGCTCGCTCTTCTTTCGTGTGGTTGTCTTGAAGGAGTGGGTTCTGGATCTTTGTTAGTGTGTGTGTTGCCTTGTTGGTCTTTAATTTTCTTGACCTTGCTTTCTCGTTCTTTTTTTTTGTTGTGCTTGAGTTTTTGTCTAGAGGCATTTTTTTGGTTGCTGGCGGTACTACCACTGCTGGCGAGCGGTACTACCGCTCCAAGCGGTACTACCGCCCTCCAGCGCGGTACTACCGCTGTGAGGCATGGGCAGGGGGTTATATCGGGCCAGGGGGAGTTTTCTTCTCCCCCATACCCATTCGCACGCCCCCTCGCTCTGTTCCTCTCTCTCCAGCAACCGGCGTCGCAGGAGGGCTCCGGCGGATCTCCCTCTCCGGGGCGTCCCTCTCCATTTCCTTCGGTGGAGTCTATCCCCACCTTGTCCTCTTGCCATGGATGCCGCTATTGTCCCCGTTCCCTCGTTCTTCTTGTCTAGATTTCCAATCTAGCATCTTAGGGGCAGTAGCAGTTGCATCTCTAGATTTTTGGCCAAATCTAGGCTTGAGTAGGATGGAGAATGCTTCTAGGCAGTTTGGATTGATGTTTGGTTGGAGTATTTTTGAATTTGGTAGGATGGTAGTGCCGGATCTGACCACGGTAGTAGGAAACTGTTGTTTCCCCGTCTCGAGCGGTACTACCGCCCTCTCCAGGGCGGTACTACCGCTTGGAGCAGTACTACCGCTCTCTGTGGAGCGGTACTACCGCTAGCTGGTCACGGTACTACCGCCCCCTACCAGCTTCCATTATGCTCTTACCTCTCAGTGATCTTTTTGCTCGTGTTTTGTGGCTTATGCTCGTTCTTTCTGGTTGTTTGCGTGTTCTTGTGTGTGGTTCCAGGTGATGAGCTTCCCGAGCATCCGGCTCATCGTGTTAACCCCGATCGTGCCACGTCCAAGCGCTACCGCACCACTGAGTCTGCCGGAGATTCCTCTAGTGCTCCACCTCAACTCCAGAAGAAGACTGCTGTCAAGCCGAAGCACTCTGGCAAAACCGTGACAGAAATGCAACCCAAGGAGTTCTGGGCAAGGCATCGCCGCAATCCCTATGAGGCTGACCAAGATCCCACTTTGTTCAACCGTCCGTTCTAGAACAGGTTCCAGTTTGCCATCTTCTTTGATGTTCTCAAGGCCAAGAAGAATCTCTTTGTCAACGTGCACTCCATCGACACCGACCATATGGAGAAGGATCCTGAGTATTTTGGTGAAGCTCTTGAGATGTGCACACAACTGAACATTCTTGGGATCATGCTATTCAACAAAGACTATGATGCTGATATTGTGGCTCAATTCTATGCCACGGTTCATCTCGGGACTGATGAGGACAGGACACTGACTTGGATGACCAATGGCAAGCTGCTTTCAGTCCAGTGGAAAGCTTTCATGGAGTTGATTGGGGTACAAGATCTAGGACTTGAGTCTCCTATTGGCTTTCGCCCACACCGCAACACCAACGCCACTCACAAGCAAGCTCTATGGCCCTACTACACTTTGAGGATCAACCCCGAGACGAAGAAGGAATCTTATGAGCTGCCTGCCTATCTGGATATCCTTCACCGTATCTTCAGAGAGACTCTTTTCCCTCATATCGGGAATCTGGATCAGGTTCACTCCTATCTGGTGGACATGCTTCTCTTCTGCCAGC
The DNA here is from genome assembly GCA_963921465.1 of Triticum timopheevii. Lineage (NCBI taxonomy): Eukaryota > Viridiplantae > Streptophyta > Magnoliopsida > Poales > Poaceae > Triticum > Triticum timopheevii. Next base: position 20,001,544 of record OY997274.1, read on the forward strand.
ATCAGAAGGAACAGAACACCGGAGAATCCCTGGATATCTCTCATGTTATGTGGTCTGAGCTGTTGTCTGCTATCTCCAAGCGCAAGTGCCCGATTTACGGTCCATTCATCATGCTGCTTATTGAGAAGGCCTGGGCTCGTGTCTATCCCAAGGTGATGCTGGAGACTGGAGAGTTGGTTTCTCACGACATCAAGCGTCTGAGGAAGAAGGATAACTGGGGCACTCAGGCCCCTAAGACTGGAGTTCCTTCGTCTGCTACTGCCATGGATACCGAGGAGGAGTCTGGGGCTGAGGATGATGATGATGACTACATGCCTTCCGAGGCAGAGCCCTCTTGGGCAAAGAAGCTCAAGTCTAAGATGAAGAAGTTGTTCTGCATGGAGGCTCACGGTCAGTACATGACTCATGTGGCTGAGAAGAAGGCTCGAGGTCGCCACAAGGAGATCATGCGTCAGTTGGGTGCTACAGTTAATAGTGGATCTGAGGACCAGCTTACTGAGGAGGAGGAGTGGATTCAGCAGCACTGCCCGTGGACCGATTCTGATGCCGAGCACTTCCCGACCAATGACGGTGGCGCAGATGATCCCGCTGTCATCTGATGTGTGTGTCCGTCTACTGCTATCACCTGGAGCTGTAGCAACACTCCCTCTTCTTTTTGGTGTCTCGATGCCAAAGGGGGAGAGAGTTTAGGGATTTGCGCTTTATGTCCTCCGTCTTCTGTGTTTGTGTTTTCCTCGCTATTTGCTTTGGTTGGTTTGTGTCAGTGAGACCTTTGTTGGTTTGTGTCAGTAAGACCTAAGTTCCCGTCATATGGTGTGAGACATATGCTACCTTATATTTCCAGTATCATTATCTATGTCACCATATCTTACGAGTTGCATGCTTATCTTGTTAAGTTTATCTATGCTCCTCTCATATAGCATGCTTAAGTGTTTTGTCGGTCTCTAAAATGTAGGGGGGTCATTGATCCTAGTATGTGTGCCGTGTAGTCCAAAGCACTTATCGAGATAGCACACATCTAGGGGGAGCCCATCTACATTTTAGGACGTGGGTTTTTGCACCTGTCCTTTATCTCTCTTGTTTGTGCAAACCCCGTATTGTCATCAATCCACCCAAAAGGGGGAGATTGTAAGGGCATATTTATCCCCAAGTTGTTTTGGTGATTGATGACAATGCTTTTGCGGACTAATCGTGTGCGTTAAGTTCTTTTAGAGATTCATCCATTGGCACGAGACGATTACCTCCCCTCGGTGTTTTGTTCAAGACGGTGTAGCTCCTTCGCTTCGTTGTTGGTGGACTAGTTTCGTAGGAGTCACCATACTATCAAGAGGGGATCCGTTTTGGTAAGACTTGGGTGGAATCAACACGTACACATCCTTATCACACCCGTCGTCTTCCTTCCGCATCTTTGGAGCTGCCCTTTTCTTCCGTACCTGCTCCGTTCTGTCCCAGCGGTAGTACCGCGGTCAACAGCGGTAGTACCACCGAAGCTCTCCAGCGGTAGTACCGCTCCACGAAGCGGTAGTACCGCTCTCAGCGGTAGTACCGCTCCGCAGAGTGGTAGTACCGCTTGCGGGCTTCGGCCGTAGTACCGCAGTTGTTTCGCGCTACTACCGCCTCGATTCGATACCGGTGTTTCTCGTGTCGGGTTTTGTGGTACTAGGAGCGGTAGTAGTGGCGGTAGTACCGCTCCAAGCGGTAGTACCGCTCTCACTCCCGCGGTAGTACCGCTCTGGGGCCAGGGCCCTGTCTTCCTCGTCAGCGCGGTAGTACCGCTGGGTAGGGAGTGGTAGTACCGCTCTCAGCGGTAGTACCGCCCTGCCCTAGCGGTAGTACCGCTCTGTGCGAGGATGTACAGTGGGGTAACGGTTGGATTAATTCCCCCACTATATAAAGGGGTCTTCTTCCTCAAAGTTGACCTACCTATTCCCCCCAAAGCTCCATTGTTGCTCCAAGCTCCATTTTCGCCCGATCTCTCTCCCTAGCCAATCAAACTTGTTGATTTGCTCGGGATTGGTTGAGAAGGCCCCGATCTACACTTCCACCAAGAGAAATTTGATTCCCTCTCTTATCCCTAGCGGATCTTGTTACTCTTGGGTGTTTGAGCACCCTATACGGTTGAGGTCACCTCGAAGCCATACTCCATTGTGGTGAAGCTTCGTGGTGTTGTTGGGAGCCTCCAATTGTTGTGGAGATAGCCCCAACCTTGTTTGTAAAGGTTCGGTCGCCGCCTTCAAGGGCACCAATAGTGGAATCACGGCATCTCGCATTGTGTGAGGGAGTGAGGAGAATACGGTGGCCCTAGTGGCTTCTTGGGGAGCATTGTGCCTCCACACCGCTCTAACGGAGACGTACTTCACTTTAAAAGGAAGGAACTTTGGTAACACATCCTCGTCTCCACCGGCTCCACTCTTGGTTACTTCGTGCCTTTACTCTTGCAAGTCTACTTGTGGTCTTTCCATTGCTTGCTTATGTGCTAGTTGTATTTGCATCATATAGGTTGCTCACCTAGTTGCACATCTAGACAACCTATTTTGTTGCAAAGTTTAAATTGGTAAAGAAAAGCTTAAAAATTGTTAGTTGCCTATTCACCCCCCCTCTAGTCAACCATATCGATGACTTGAGTAGATATTGGTATGTCTACTTGATGAAACACAAGTCTGAGACCTTTGAAAAGTTCAAGGAATTTCAGAATGAGGTAGAGAATCAACGTGACCGAAAGATAAAGTTCTTACAATCAGATCGTGGGGGGGGATATTTAAGTCACGAATTTGGTACGCACTTAAGGAAATGTGGAATCATTTCACAACTCACGCCGCTTGGAACACCTCAGCGAAATGGTGTGTCTGAACGTCGTAATCGCACTCTATTGGATATGGTGTGATCTGTGATGTCACTTACCGATTTACCGCTATCATTTTGGGGATACGCTCTAGAGACAGCTACATTCACTTTAAATAGGGCACCGTCTAAATCCGTTGAGACGACACCGTATGAATTATGGTTTGGGAAGAACCCTAAGCTGTCGTTACAAAAAGTTTGGGGATGCGATGCTTATGTCAAGAAACTTCAACCTGAAAAGCTCGAACCCAAGTCGGAAAAATGCGTCTTCATAGGATACCCTAAGGAAACCATTGGGTATACCTTCTACTTAAGATCCGAGGGCAAGATCTTTGTTGCCAAGAATGGGTCCTTTCTGGAGAAAGAGTTTCTCTCAAAAGAAGTAAGTGGGAGGAAAGTGGAACTTGATGAAGTACTACCTCTTGAACCATTAAGTAGCGCAGCTCAGGAAGATGTTCCTGTGGTGCCTGCACCAACTAGAGAGGAAACTAATGATGATGATCAAGGTACTTCGGATCAAGTTACTACTAAGCTTCGTAGGTCCATAAGGACACGTTCCACGCCCGAGTGGTATGGCAACCCTGTCTTGGAAATCATGCTGTTAGACAACGGTGAACCTTCGAACTATGAAGAAGCAATGGCGTGCCTAGATTCCAACAAATGGCTTGAAGCCATGCAATCCGAGATAGGATCCATGTATGAAAACAAAGTATGGACTTTGACAGACTTGCCCGATGATCGGTGAGCGATAGAAAACAAATGGATCTTTAAGAAGAAGACGGACGCGGATGGTAATGTTACCATCTATAAAGCTCAACTTGTCGCTAAGGGTTATCGACAAGTTCAAGGGATTGACTACGATGACACATTCTCTCCTGTAGCGAAGCTGAAGTCTGTCCGAATCATGTTAGCAATTGCCACATACTATGATTATGAGATATGGCAAATTGATGTCAAAACGGCATTCCTCAACGGCCATCTTAAGGAAGAACTGTATATGATGCAGCCGGAAGGTTTTGTCGATCCTAAGAATGCTAACAAGGTATGCAACCTCCAGCGCTCCATCTATGGGCTGGTGCAAGCATCTCAGAGTTGGAACATTCGCTTTAATGAAATGATCAAACCGTTTGGGTTTATGCAGACTTATGGAGAAGTCTGCGTTTACAAAAAAGTGAGTGGGAGCTCTGTAGAATTTCTCATATTATATGTGGATGACATACTTTTGATGGGAAATGATATAGAACTTTTGGACAGCATTAAGGCCTACTTGAATAAGTGTTTTTCAATGAAGGACGTTAGAGAAGCTGCTTACATATTAGGCATCAAGATCTATAGAGATAGATCAAGACGCCTCATAGGTCTTTCACAAAGCACATACCTTGATAAGATATTGAAGAAGTTCAATATGGATCAGTCCAAGAAGGGGTTCTTTCCTGTATTGCAAGGTGTGAAATTGAGCTCGGCTCAATGTCCGACCACGGCAGAAGATAGAGAAAAGATGAGTGTCATCCCCTATGCCTCGGCCATAGGGTCTATCATGTATGCCATGACATGTACCAGACCTGATATAAACCTTGCCGTAAGTTCGGTAGGAAGGTACCAAAGTAATCCCGGCATGGAACACTGGACAACGGTCAACAATATCTTGAAGTACCTGAAAAGGACTACGGATATGTTTCTCGTATATGGAGGTGACGAAGAGCTCGTCGTAAAGGGTTACGTCGATGCTAGCTTTGACACAGATCTGGATGACTCTAAGTCACAAACCGGATATGTGTATATTTTGAATGGTGGGGCAGTAAGCTGGTGCAGTTGCAAGCAAAGCGTCATGGCGGGATCTACATGTGAAGCGGAGTACATGGCACCCTCGGAGGCAGCGCATGAAGCAATCTGGGTGAAGGAGTTCATCACCGACCTAGGAGTCATACCCAATGCGTCGAGGCCGATCACACTCTTCTATGACAACACTGGAGCTATTGCACTTGCCAAGGAGCCTAGGTTTCATAAGAAGACCAGGCACATCAAGCGCCGCTTCAACTCCATTCGTGAAAATGTTCAAGATGGAGACATAGATATTTGTAAAGTACATACGACCTGAATGTAATAGATCCGTTGACTAAACCTCTCCCTAGAGCAAAAAATGATCAACACCAGAACGCAATGGGTGTTCGATTCATCACAATGTAACTAGATTATTGACTCTAGTGCAAGTGGGAGACTGTTGGAAATATGCCCTAGAGGCAATAATAAAATGATTATTATTATATTTCCTTGTTCATGATAATTGTCTATTATTCATGCTATAATTGTGTTATCCGGAAATCGTAATACATGTGTGAATATATAGACCACAACACGTCCCTAGTGAGCCTCTAGTTGACTAGCTCGTTGATCAACAGATAGTCATGGTTTCCTGACTATGGACATTGGTTGTCATTGATAACGGGATCACATCATTAGGAGAATGATGTGATGGACAAGACCCAATCCTAAGCATAGCACAAAGATCGTGTAGTTCGTTTAGCTAGAGCTTTTCCAAATGTCAAGTATCATTTCCTTAGACCATGAGATTGTGCAACTCCCGGATACTGTAGGAGTGCTTTGGGTGTGCCAAACGTCACAACGTAACTGGGTGACTATAAAGGTGCAATACGGGTATCTCCGAAAGTGTCTGTTGGGTTGGCACGAATCGAGACTGGGATTTGTCACTCCGTATGACGGAGAGATATCTCTGGGCCCACTCGGTAATGCTCATCATAATGAGCTCAATGTGACCAAGTGTCTGGTCACAGGATCATGCATTACGGTACGAGTAAAGTGACTTGCCGGTAACGAGATTAAACAAGGTATTGGGATACCGGATCGAATCTCGGGCAAGTAACATACCGATTGACAAAGGGAATTGTATACGGGATTGATTGAATCCTCGACATCGTGGTTCATCCGATGAGATCATCGAGGAGCATGTGGGAGCCAACATGGGTATCCAGATCCCGCTGTTGGTTATTGACCGGAGAGGCGTCTCGGTCATGTCTGCATGTCTCCCGAACCCGTAGGGTCTACACACTTAAGGTTCGGTGATGCTAGGGTTGTAGGGATATTAGTATGCAGTAACCCGAAAGTTGTTCGGAGTCCCGGATGAGATCCCGGACGTCACGAGGAGTTCTGAAATGGTCTGGAGGTAAACATTCATATATAGGAAGTCAAGTTTCGGCCATCGGGAAAGTTTCGGGGGTCACCGATATTGTACCGGGACCACCGGAAGGGTCCCAAGGGACCACCGGGTGGGGCCACCTATCCCAGAGGGCCCCATGGGCTGAAGTGGGGAGGGGAACCAGCCCCCGATGGGCTGGTGCGCCCCCCTTGGGCCTCCCCCTGCGCCTAGGGCAGGAAACCCTAGGGGTGGGGGGCGCCCCCCTTGGCTTGGGGGGCAAGCCACCCCCTTGGCCGCCGTCCCCCTTGGAAATCCCATCTCCTAGGGCTGGCGCCCCCCCGGGGTCCTATATATAGTGGGGGGGAGGGAGGGCAGCCGCACCCCTAGTCCCTGGCGCCTCCCTCTCCCCACGCACCACCTCTCCCTCTCGCAGAAGCTTGGCGAAGCCCTGCCGTGATCGCTGCTGCATCCACCACCACGCCGTCGTGCTGCTGGATCTTCATCAACCTCTCCTTTCCCCTTGCTGGATCAAGAAGGAGGAGACATCTTCCCAATCGTACGTGTGTTGAACGCGGAAGTGCCGTCCGTTCGGCGCTAGGATCTCCGGTGATTTGGATCACGACGAGTACGACTCCCTCAACCCCGTTCTCTTGAACGCTTCCGCACGCGATCTACAAGGGTATGTAGATGCAATCCTCTCTCTTGTTGCTAGATGACTCCATAGATTGATCTTGGTGAAGCGTAGAATTTTTTTTATTTTCTGCAACGTTCTCCAACACCCAATTCACATTACATGATACAAATAACCACATTAGAACATACAACTAATGTAAGCCATCATAGACATTAAATTTAGCATAGCGATAATCTAAACAGCATACAAATAGATGTACGCATTAGTGTACAACAACTCATGTCGCATCATTAGTATGAACACATAGATACAAGACCTCACGATAACGACATTACCATAATGACAATGAGCTGGATAAAGATAGTCAAATTCTTTACTCGTCCACTTGTCCACACGGTCTTGCATACTTCATAGTTGATATTCTCTTTGCGGACGTAATTGACATAATAAACCTCAACTTCTCTGCGGACGTAGTTAGCATAATGATCCTCAGCTTTTTTTAGTCGTATATCCTTTGTAGCAGCTGTTTTTGTAACTGTCCACTTGCTCTTTGCATATTTCCCATGAATCACAAATTTCAGGATTCCTCCAGTGTACACCACATACCAGTTCCCCTTCATCTACGTAAATAAATAAAAAAGGCAACAAGTCAATTTCATAGTTATCCAATCACGCAGAGAAAAGTCACATCATAATCTTCATAGCATTATGGACAATACAAATCACCACGTTGCACAGTTCATTAGTAGTTCAAAAGAAAACGTTTAGCTTCATCATTCCCATCGATCATATAGATCACATGAAAACAATGCACTAGTTGTTCAGCTGCATCATGAGCTATCCTTTCCTTTCGTCATCTTCTTGATCTCGTCTTGGGTGGTTCTCACAGCTTCGACGGCTGCTTGCGCACTCTCCGAAGCTGCTTGCACTTTCCCACCGTACCCCACCTACATTCGTCCCCATGTGCTCCCCGGACCAAACGATAGCCACTCCACTCCCCCACCCAAGCTATCGTCCGGCGATCTCCTACCATCTCCGGCATTGACGGGTAGCGGATCGGATTCCATTGATCTGCTGCTCCTCCCACGCAGCCACGAGAAGGAGATGACCGTCTGCCTTGCTCTGCACTGCTCCTAGGAGGAAGCAGTACAACAGCAGCGCCCGGACTCCTTATGTCGGGTATCCATTGCGTCTTCCCAAATGACGCATGGATCATGCGCAAGGTGTGTCGCCACTGCCTCACCGGAGGCCGTGCGATCTGTCTGGCGTTGGAACTTGGAACGCGGCTCTAGACATGGGAGATGGAGGCGCCTCGACTCCCATGAACCGGTCCGTGTCCAATGTCCTACTCTACCTCGCCCGCGACCGAATCAACATTTGGCGGGTGCAACCAGCCGTCGTACATGGACATAGCAGAGCCAGACAGGCTCTGCCTTAGATTAGGTACCACGTGCATGCATGCATTGTTTCGATTTGAGGTTTCGTATCCGATTATAGAAATGATTTTTTCAGGTGTGACCGGTCACTGTTCAAAGATGCGACGCGACAGTCTGAGGGGACGTCTTTTGATGTGTCGCAATTTTAAACTTAGATTGAACTGATCTTAGTTCAAAGCTGCCACTCTTATCTTGGATCCGGAAAGAGTATGTAATAACTGCAATAACTTGAGTGTTGTGGGCGACAGAACTAATTGCCTTCCGTTAGCTAGCCAGTAGAAGTGGAGGAGCATGCCATGCATTCATGAAGAAAGGAATGAAATGAAATAATGGATTGTATCGAAACTGTGTGCAGGACCGGATACAGAGCTAGCGACTGGCGGATTGATCTGTCCGGAATCCGGATGGGGATGGATCGTCAAAATGTGCAGGCTCACAGCAGACAGTTAAGCGGATTGAAACTGGCCGGCATTATCGATCTGTCCGAATGGGGATGGATCGCAGAAATGCGGGGACTCGCAGAAGACAATTCAGCGGAGTGAAGTCATCCGTCGCATAATTCGAGCAGCTCCTCGAGGTAGTCAGCACCCAGGTCCTCCAGCTCCAGCACACACGAAGCCGATGCAGCAGCTGCCTCCTGCTGCGGGCTCTGCTTCCTCCCCGCCGCAGCCGCGCTCATCTTGTCGTTCTTGGGCTTGCGCTTCCTGATGCAGTGCCGCCGCTTGAGCGCTGGAGCAGGTGAGTCCCCGGCCTCGCCCGCGGCGGCGACGCCCAGGCCCAGTCCGCTGAGCGACTTCTCCACGCAGCTGACGGGGAAGTTGAGCACGGTGGCGGCGCCACGCAGGGCGAAGGCGGCCTGGTCATACGCGAGAGCGGCGGCTTGAGGAGTGTCGAAGGTTCCGAGCCAGACGCGAGCACCGTTGCGCGTGGAGTCCCGGATCTCCGCCGCGTACTTGCCCCAGGGCCGCTTGCGCACCCCGATGAGCGGCTCCTCCTCCGCCGCACGATGGTGCGCCGCCGTGGGCTCACCGCGGTGCTGGTAGTTGGCGACGCCCTGCTCCTCCCGGCCCTGGCCGGGGTTTGTGGTTGGCAGAATAGAGGTGGAGGTGGAGGCGACTTCCACGAGGGCACTGAGCTTGAACTGGTCCATGTCATGGTCATGGTAGTCGTCAATGGCGGCCCCGAAATGAAGCTGAAGCTGCTGCTGCTGCTGGTGCTGGTGGGCGAAAGAGGAGGAGGAGGGGTTGTACTGCTGGTCGTAGTAGTGACCTGACGGGGAGTATGCGGTGGACTGGTCATGGTGTGTATAGGTCATGTCGTTGTAGATGTAGTTGTAGTCGTAGTGAGGTTCCATGGAATACATATGCTGCACTCGCAATCTAGCTAGCTAGAAGAGTAGATACATGGCGATTCTTCTTGTGGAAACCATGGATCCCTGGGACATATATATAAGAGCGCGCATGCCCGGAGGGCTGAACCTCCGTCAGGTTTTGCTTTTGTTTTCTCCACGCCGCATGCGCTAGCTGTAGGATGTATCGCCATGGGAAACACTCCAGCTGTGCACACACATGCGTGGACGCTCCCCTCTATGAACAGGCCATGACGTAGGGCGGCTGGATACGACAAAGCTGGCAGGACGTCATACCATCGCCCTTAATTAACCTTGTTACTACTACTCCCTCCGGCTCAGTTTTCAAGTCGTGCACGTATATCTAGGTTGCCAATTTTATCACCCTAATATAAACTATATAACAAAAAATTATACGGTTTGAAAATAGAACATCTGAATTTTATAGTGATATTTTTTTTTAATATCTGACTCGTATTAGGTTGGTCAAATTGATGACCTAGGGGTACGCGCACGCCATGTAAACTGAGAGAGAGGGAGTACAGAAAACTTAACCTTGACAACTGATAAAGTATTAACTCGCCGACTGATGGCAAAAAATGCTTAACTGATAGGCTACCGGCTCTCCTCCATTACCTTGTGACTTTCACTCTTACTCCCCCTTCCCCTATTGGAATATTAGGCAATTTCATGATTAGTTCTAGCAGATAACTAATGATTAAACATAAAATAGCATGCAACAATTTAGCATACTAGATGAACCAAAAAATATGCACATCATTATCGCATACGTAACAACAACTACACATAGAGACATGATCAGATTACACCGGGCTTATTGTTCGTTAATTAGCTGTTGCAGGAGCGGCGTTGTGGATGACGATGATGTGTTCCTAATGGTCCCAAAGACGACGATGAGTAGCACCTCCGACTTAGACAGAAGATGCCCCGTTGTGACAAACTTGAGCAGTCATGCAGAGTGCTTCTGAAAACCTAATTCGTGCTCTCCTGGTGCAGGATCACAAGGACAGACCGTTTCGGAGACCCGCTCTCCCGCACGCCAATGCACGCCGGCGTTCGGGATAGAGTAGACTATGGTGGCGGTGCAAGTTGTGAGTGATGCAAAAACCCTAGATATTTTCGATGTATTTTTGGCCGCGGCTGGTAGCAGTATATATAATAGGTCCAGAGGTGGTATCGTGTCATGATCACGATCTTAAAACCAACTTGGATTCTAAGTCGTATACTTAATTACCGTACAAGAAATAATTAACTTGTCTGCCAAGACATCAAAAAAATGGCAATCAAAAATTGCGCCCCTGCAAGTCAATGGACCGGATTTCGAAAGATCATTAACGCAGTGTGCCGCCCGGATCTGTGCCCAAGCCCGGCCATGAGAGGCTCGCGAGCGCAAGTGGTCTTCAATTTCTCTCCTTCACACCTCACTAAGTGTGGTGTGGAGAACCAAATGTATAAAGAGGTCTCACACCTCCTCAACTCTCGGGGTGGGACTAAAGTTTAGAGTCAGCCCTTGCTATTTTACACATGGGTCACTTTGAGATTTTAGACATTATTAATGCGCCAAGTCCATTTATTTCTGACATCCCCTCTGTTTTTCACATTAAGCATCACACTAATATAGAAACGGTGCCATCGCTAAAGCTTGCATCTTAGCATTTGTCGCCTGCACAAACTCAGCCTACCAAGTAAACCCCATCGTGTCGTCATGGAAGAAGAATACCACGTCCACGACCATCGCGAGTGCCTCCTTCACACCCTCCAGCTCTCAGATGATGCCACCGTCCACCATGCGGTTATTAGTTGGCTTTTGCTTGAAATATGTTGGGAATGTAAAGACAAGCAAGGAATCCCATGGACGTGTGCATATATATTATATTGTACTATTAAACTATATAATCCCTTTATTGTTGGAGTTTGTCTCTCCTATTTTTTGCAGGGAACTAAAGGATGATGTCATCGTCGGAAACAAGAATAGAAACAAGATAATTGCTGGAATCATGGAGCACAAACAGGCTAGGAGCTAGCGATCCAATATATACTAGATCGGCAACGCGCCTTGGCGCGAGGGTGCCGGTCCTAACGGTATGGTCAAGCCGTGGAAGATCAAACGGCACGATGCATTAGTATGAAGGCAAGTTTAACACATGTAACAGGAGAACCAATTATCGATTTCAATGGTAAGAAGAAACATTCACACTGTACCAGAAGTGTAACATCATCAAGTTCAACATGGTCATGAGATTATAAAAGCTAACCCGTCCCGGAAGCAAGGCAACATCCAATTCAGCATGGTAGCATGATTACAAAAGCTAATTAGCTAACACTAAGTTCAGTAACATGAGCAGGAACACAAGAGAGCAAAAGCTAACAGTGGCAATAGAGATAAAACTACGATGCCATAGCTTGGTTAATTGCCTCCATGAGTGACATTCCATTTGAGATGCGACGCCAAAAATGACCAACAAAATATCAGTGACGTTTGTCCTGCTTTTAGATGTCTGGCAAATTTGGCAAAATTTCTCATAATTCTTAAATATATCACTTTAAATATGAAAACTGATACATGCACACATATGTAATGAAATTAAACTTGAGTAATGCAACAGTAGAGTGGAAGTCTCATGAATATGGGAAAAAATGTTACAAATGTTCTGCATCCTTTTGACACTACCAATCCAAAGTGATTATTTCTATGGGAATTTTTTTTAACGAGCTTTAGTTAAATTATGTTCTTGATGAATAACAGTGGCTCTGAACTATACATGACCATAAGAAGTGCATCCATAGACAGACCCTTTTGCCTTTGATATTATGATATACAAAAATCCTTGATAAATAAAGTGTATCTAAGTCAGTAGTATAAAAAACTACCTGGATAGACCGGGCCTCAATGGAACCTCCTACAGTATTGATCCATACATGGCGTAGGTGCACCACTACCAACCAACTCCAACACTGTGCTGACAGCCCGCCTTGCCGATACCTACCCTCCCACACTTGGTCCTCTTGCCCGGGACACTGCATAGCAGGCAACACATAAACCTGATCACACAAACCTTAATCAATTTTCTGCTTGCAAAATAAAAGAGCATATTCCTAAACCACAAAGATGGGACGACGACCATCTTGGTCAGAGAAGGTAGTGTATGATTAAAAATGGTAGTTTGTTGTATTAAAAATTGTGGAAATTGGGGTGGACATCTGTGGATCTACCATGTAAGGAATATACCGAACATAATTTGGTCTCACTATTGGTAGAGCTTAGAGAACAACAAAGTAATGCAGAAAACAAAACATGGGAGCGTACATATTCTACATAACACACCACTGCACCATATAGATACAAGACAGATCAATTAGAAGGGGCAACATGTGCTCTGTTTATGAGAGAAATAAATCAAATAATATTGCAAGAGACTGAAAAATGATGGCAAGAACAAATCAAATAACATTGCAAGATACAACACATTACGAAAGATCATACCTCGACAAAGCAAACCAGGGACAGTAGATCCGCGGATGGCCTTACCAAGTTTGAGACCATTATCCGCGGAGGGACTGTTTCATATGCATAAATTTTCATATGTCTGCCCTACAGTACAATATTTCCTGAACCTATATCAAACTATAGTACAGTATTTTTTGAACCTATATTAAACTACAGTACACATTGATCATAACAGGATAATGCACAGGGGAGCACACAACGACATCACACATTGATCATAGGCCCAAGCAGACATATTTACGTGGATGAGGTTCGTGAGCACATCAGACGATAGAATACAGAGCACGAACAGGTAGAGGTCAACAGATTGCAAAGCTCGTTTACATATAAGCTAAATGTGCTATTATTTCTAGTGAAAAACCATGATGTTCCAATTCCTGTTTGTAATGTTCAATACTAATTAAAGAACTGTGGGGCAGTGCTTCAAAACTTTAAATTGCAAAGCAATAAACCTGGGAAGCAAAGCCTCCAGGACATGCATAGGAGGACAGCTCACATCAAAAATAGAATATGACCTTTTATGCTAGTCAACCAGAAGGCCAATTGAATATACGTAATTAATTGCTATCAAGAGAGCCAAAGCAACACATGGATTTCATTTTTTTATTGGATGAAGCGCATAATGTATACTGTATAAACAAATTCAAAGTTCAGTTATGGTCAACCATACCTTGATACAAGTAGGTCTAATATTGCAAACTGAAACCGCGATGTCGACAAAATAAGCTGCACATCGAGCACTGAAATATCATTTGCACATCAGAGACCTTGCACGATGCTCTATCCAATTTGTTGTGAGTCCAGAATATGCTCTTTCTTAAAGATTAAAATCATATAGGTAAAAGATGTACAAAACAACAGACAATAAAAACCCAATGCTAGAAGTAAGGCTCCTCATAGTAAAAAAAAACATGTTGAGCAAATCTTGACCTTTCAGGATGCTCTATCCAAGTTGAGAGATATTTTAAAGCAATAAATGGTGTTTGGAGTAGCACTTCACAATGCCATAGGAATGCTCATGTGTACAAATTTCATGGTAATTAGAGAAAGTAGCAAAGCTCAGGTGCACATGGATCCACAACACCATATCGCAAATCAACCAGAGGATAACCTATAGCCAAGTTACATTGGATACAGATGCTACTGCAGTGAAAATCTTAGTATCACACCATTGTTGACAAAAGATAGGAGGGGCTACTACTGCGTCATTATATTATTTATAAGCAAAAATTTACATGAGTAATTCTAAACTCTTAGCTGCCCACAATCTGAATTGTCAATAGCCACATTCAATTCCCTTTGATAACCTAAAGACACCATGCCCAATGAGAAGAAGACAAATGAGATTAGAATGCAAGTTACTGAATCATATATAGGATAAACACCTCCTGAACCTGTTTTTTCTGAGTAGGGGCCCGCCTCACCTTGTCGTTGTAGCCTACAGGTTGGCGCTTGGGGGGCATGGAGAGGCCAGGGATGTGGTTCTCCTGTTGCAAGCACCGATTGGAGATGCAGCAGGCCAAGGGGCTAGCAGCATCTCACTTCTTCCTCGTATTTTTTTTGGTGGAGACCATGCTTCTCCTTCTCCTAAGCGCCGTGTAACAGGGGGAGCACGCACCAAGGATCCTCGAGTGCAAGAAAGAAGGAATGAGTTAGGCGAGATAACCAGGGGTGAGGGTGTTATATACTGCCAATTTTTTGAGCAAAGATAAGCTGAAACTAACAGCGTCAGATCAGCCAAACATCCAAAACATCTGAACCTGAGATGACAACCCAGAGATCCACATTCCGTATATACTGCCAATAGTAAAACTATTCATCAAACCCAAATCAGTCACTTATCAAGAAAAAACAAGCCAAGACTAACTGCATCCGATCACCAGATGCCACAACACCCAATCCAACAGCTGCCACAATAACAAAGAGATCCCCACTCCGTATATTTCACTAATATACAAACAGTTGTTATGTCCAATTGACCATTTCTAAAGCAAAGTTAAGTTGAAACTAAAAGCATCAGACAACCAAAACACCCCAAATTCCATAACCTGAGATCCCATGGCACCCAGTCCAACAGTGAACCATCTCATGAACCTAATTAAGTAGTGTATATATGAACCTAAACAACATGACATAGCTGAACAACAACACAAATAGCAGCTGCATGCGGATCCAATTGATATATAGTAAACAAAAGGCCCAGAAAAATCACCTCCAGAGGACGTCTCCAAGGAGCATCAAGTCGCCATCCTTGTCTCCGTTCTGCTCACCGTCCACCCCGCCACGGCGGCGCCCATGGCTTCCCTCCCTCGGTCGGCGGTGGCGCGAGGATGCCGGTCCCGACGTTTTGGTCAAGCAGGTAATGATAAGTTAGTAGGAGTCCAGGTTTAGCATATGCATTAATACATGATAACACAATCATAGGAAGTAGATTAGAGAACCAACAATGGAACTACAGCATAATTCATTCATAATTTACAATAACCATGGAGTAGTAAATCCATCAAAAAGACTGTCTCATAGCGGTGATCACACATAATTTACAATAAGGATAGGTCATCTGCTACCACAATGATTCAGAACGCCCCTATAGAGGCATCATGTCCATATACGATAATATTACTCGATAAACCAAAAGAACTTCATCTTCTTATGAACTCGATAAACAATATGTAAGTATTACTATAAATGGGGAACTTCGTAAGCTGGAAAAGCAAGCAAGGTGCTTTTTCATTTCATTGGATAAACACATCAAATTATATATAGAGAACTAAAACCAACTACATCTCTTTGTACCTCTTACAGTTAGAGGAAAGACCATAAGGGAGGAACCTAAAGTTAGCATAGAATTTAACGGCAGCAGTAGTGTGCTATGCTATGCTTACATGTAACGGCAGCAGTAGTGTGCTATGATATTGGTGGTGTTCATTTTATATATCCTCACAGGTCACCTGACATAAGAAAAGGAGAAGATCAGAAGGGTATAGTAGTGATGAAGCTATATAACAGTTATTAAATAATGTAGCAATCCATCATATATTGTTTCACCCAAACAATTACTAACAGAAACACTACCATAAGTAAATATCCTTTATACGGTAACCACTCCAGAAGTAAATTGAATCTAAAAATATTTACCTCCTAATTAAGAGCATAGCCAAAGCACATGCCAAAGCAAGTGTCGATTTACTAACCACACGCTAAACGAACAAACATAAGCATCCGTGAAACCGTTGACCTGAGCATTACAAGAAAATTACTATGCCTGATATGGATCTAACTCGAGTCCCGGCATTAGAAGAAAATTACTATGCCTATGAAGTATCTAATTCTACCATTTCTTCCGGATCATCAGCTCCTAAATGGCCAAGTGCATCAGCTTGATATTTCCTTGTTCACAAATTACTTCATAAAAAATGCACACACATAAGAATTTGATCTTCGAATTGTCTCTGTAAGGTATCACTGCTTCTTAATGAAGATAACCAGTAAGATAATGGGGGGAATAAACAGATCATTTCAAAAGGAGAAGCAACCTACCAAGGGCTAAGAATGCAACACTCTGAATGAGCAAATTCATGTTAAAACTTAAATCCTACTACATTACAATCTACCTGGACCAAGAATACAAATTAGTCTAGCTAAAGTCTTTTTAAACCTTATTAACGTTGCCCCTGATTGAGCGTACTCCTTGTGAAAAAAACTGCATAAGAAATTATTCACTGGAAATATTAATTTTAGTACTGTATATTATGTACAGATGGACATCTACACACAAACAGGACATGAGTAAATCCTAACTACACCACCAGTGGTGCATATTAATAAACTGGTATATATATCAAGAAAGCTAAAAGGATTATCAAGAACACCGTATAACAATCAGAGGAATTCCAAATTAAGCTATTAATTATTTAAGCAGGGACTAAGCTGGAAAGAGGAAAGAAAATACAGCAAAGAGAGCAATGAAAATTCAAGCTTATCTTCAACACTGATGAAAAAAATACAGCTAGACTATCTTGCATACTCTCAAGCTAACAGTATATGAGTTCGCATAATCCTCACCTCTAACATTGAAGGAAGGTGAAGCATGATGTATGAGGGCTCATCAAAGTAGGATTCATCCTCTTCATGTCTCCTCAGCAGTGACCTTGGCTCGGAATACTTCCTCATTGATAAAACTGTTGATGCCCATAAGCTCTAATGTGGTTTCCAAAAAGAAATACCCACTCCAGACACTACTGTCAGCAATGAACCATGCGTTTAGTCGATGCGAGAGTAAATCCCTAAAATGTCGAGCATTGTTGGTCCAAAGGTTATATCATCGATGATCAGGCACACCTGAAGAGAAGCCCACTTAATATTTAGAGGGATAATATGAACAGAAATCAAACAAAGCATTGTATTGTTCCCTGATCATCATTCTTCATAGTGCATTGGGAACCTAACCAAACATGTGCCTGCTCTTGAAACCAAGAACGCACAAAAGATATTCGGAATTAAGCACCTTCTTTCTATAACATGGCAGTGCTAAAGAACGTTGATTTGCATTTGGTTAAGTATGAAATACAACACAATTTTCACATCAGTTCAAGAATGTATATACTTCTAAAATACATGAATAAAAGCAATTTCCTTCTATAACAAGGATCCTTTGGTTTGAAGTAGAGAAGCATATGAATTTTATGCTAGTGCCTGTGAGGATAGGCGATGGGCTTGCAGGCGCAAGGTAAGGATCCAAATACCCTGGAGTATTGTGTTGACAGCTGGGTCGCCGAGATAGATGCCCTGCTCTGGCCACATACTACCATCCCTGCCAGGATCTGGGCGACCACAGGCCACAGTGACCTAGATAGCAAGAGAGGTGGCAGGCTGACCTGACGAAAATACACATTTACATTGCAGTTGATAATCACTGAAAGCCGTAATATCCACTGATTTTGATAATCAACAACATCGATATAAATCAGAACAATCTTTAACCATAGTATCCTATACAGCACCCAGAAAACAAAATCAAAATAGCAGGTAAGAAGAACAACAAGCTAACTGAGCAACAAATGAAAGAAAAGGGGCCCCAGAATTATATACACTGCATTATTCATTATTGACAGCGTTTTGTTAGTCAGTTCTAGTTTCTTTTGGAGTATAAAGGAACTAACAAATACTCCATCCGTCCCAAAAATTCTTGTCGTAGATTCGTTTAGATACGGATGTAGTTCAGATAAGCCTAATCCAGAACTACACACACACACAGAGAGAGAGAGAGAGAGAGAGAGCGAAGAGATGGACCTGTAGGTCATCGGCAATCAGTACGACGACATACTTGATGGCGCCCTCTAGTACCTGGTGGTGGTGGTAGTGTCTTGCGCTCTTCCTACTCAGTACTCACCACATAAGGTAAGCCATTACCTTGTCAAGCTCCAGTGACGACCTGCAAGCCAAGGCGATGGAAAAGAGCGGCGGTCAGAGAGAGAGAGAGAGAGAGAGAGAGAGAGAGAGATAAAGATGCTTTTTAATTAAAATAATGATTGTAGGAGGCAAAACCAACAGAATAAAAAGAATAGAGTACAACACAAATAAAAAAAGCTTCATTTCCTAGTCCCACAAAAATAATCAGCAGGAACTAAGCTTAAATTAGCTCGATTAATTATTAATATTTTCAGGCAAACCGCAAAAGACCTAAGCGTTAAGTACAATATAAACAGCAAACTATATGAGTCATACCCAAGATTCTGCTGCACAATCAGTCAATCACACCATACAAATATTAATTACAAAGAGAGGTAATCCAACATTTTCTCTGGGGTTATTTTCAATCCAGTGGAATATCAACAAATTTAAACTATCACAGGACATTGATAGCACCATGTATATCAGATTAACAATAAATAGTCCTAAGCCAGATGAATTGTACATGGTAGAAGAAGACAGAGAAGAATCAGCTACAGGAGAGGCATGACAGGTGAGTTGATGTTGGGCGCGCGCGCACACCAACCAGACAGACGACCTCCCTTCTGTGCAGCTGCGTGTGGACAGGAAACAAACCGACTGTGACAGAAGAAGAGGAGCAAATGGATCGAATCGAAGCAAGCAAACTACAGAGAGAAGAGGGATGGTGAACCTTGGCGTTGTCGAGGTCTCTCGCAACGGAGTGCAAGAAGAAGCACGATAGTTACCAATGCTCAGGTGTATCTCCTTACTTGGTAATCCCTCTTTAATTCTGCCCACCAATCATCTGAAGAATAGCATAAACCCAGCGGAAATCTGAAGAGCCTCAGACCATAGATCTTCGAAACTTGATAGAGATTCAGTTGACACAAGAGTATGTTGAACACGAATTACATCAGCTTACCGAGAATAGAGAAGAATAGCATAAACCCAGCGGAAATCTGCACTACACGCCGGCTACCAACACGTGTCAAACCTAGCAGCCCAGCATTTTAACTGTTCCAGAACATTATAAAAACATCTTCAGTATTCAGATCACACTATGAATAAAGTACATAAGCACTGCGAGGACCAATCATCCGCAATCCACTTACACAGATACAGAGCATCCATTAGCCGTTCCAAATAAGCCAGCTAGCAAAATGCCAACCCCCTACATAACCAAACAAACAAATAAAGGTAAGAAGATGCTTACAAGTCCCTTCAGTATTCAGGTAGATGGACTAACTGCAGAGCAATGGAGGGGTTCAGATGTTTGTGACCTGCCAACCGATGCCACGATTCATAACAGAAGGAGGGCACGGCGTTGCACTGGCGTACCGTGAAACCGCAATGAAAGCGCCAGTAGACTGCATTGCAAAACAGGGAGTGTTATTCAGTCAATACTCAATTCCTTATCTATCTAAGCATCAGCAGTTAGTTGTCCACAATACCTCCACAAGAGCAACAAAAGCAGCTGCCATCATGGCAAAGCATTCACCAGCATCAAAAGTTGGTGCTCCCCACTGGAATGGGTATGGTACAGTTATCCTGCAAATTGTAAAGCAATGATCTGCTCAATACCTGAATTCCTCCAGTGCAAATTGCAGAAACCATTCATGATATGAACACAGTTATTCTGTAATAATGGTGTTAAATTTTACCATGGAGCTCCCCCAACAAGGCCAGATCGATCCGTGCGGCAGTGGAATTGGGTTTTCGGAGCAGCATTCTTGTACGCCCCACCCACGGTGAGGAAGAACGCGTAAAGCCACACGATGGCCACCGACATTATGACGGCGAACCACTCGAATGCAGTCCCCAGCAAAGGCACCAGATGAGGTATGTACTGCAGGAATAACGATCATAAGGCTTCAGACATTGTTGGTAAAAGTTACATAGCAGCATGGCCATCCAGATGATGCAATGTAATACCTGGGAAAGAGCCGCCGGCAGTATGATCTCTGGAAGACCGATCTCGATGCATTTCGTGACCTACGCACATGGCAAATCCATACTGTTATGTTATTTGTTATCCCCACTGCTGTCAACTACAGACAGCTAGACAGAATTCAGAAGTGCAGATTTGTGTGTGCACAAGCAGAAGGCTTACACATGGACCCGAATCCGACGAGCGCGACGAGGGGCGCCGCCGACAGCGGGCTCAGCAGCCTGCATCCAGCTCGCAGCTCCCGATGCAGGAGTGGATCGAGCTGCCGCCAACCGCCAGGCCTCGTCCGACCTCGCCGGCGATTGACCCTTCTCCCATCAGCCGCGATGGAGACGTGGGCGGAGGTGAGCCGGAGGCCGGGGATGAGCTGGGCGGCGGTGAGACGGGGTGGACGGGCCCGACGGCGTCGATCTGCTGGCGGGGGAGCTCGGTGGAAGCGGCCGGCGGCACAGGACGTGGTCGAGGACGGCTGGGAGATGGCGACGAGCGGGAGGCGAGGGCTGCGTGAAGGAGCCGACGGGGAGGAAGCGCCGGAGGAGGAGGACGGAGCAGCGGGAGACGACCCACGTCCCACGCCCTACGCCGTCTGGGTGCCTCTCCCCACGCACGGGCGGCGCGCCTCGACCCCGACGCCGGATCCGGCACCGCCATGAGCCGCTCGACCGGGCAAGGGCTGGAACTGGACAGCGGCGGGGCAGGGAGGCGCGGGCAGGGCTAGGGTTTGGAGGGAGGGAGAGAGGCGAGGCGGCAGGGAGAGGAGAGGGGCGCGGGCGAGTGCGGTTCTGCGGGGAGAGCGACGACCAGGCGCTCACACCTGCCGCTATTGGGTATTTTTCCAGCCATGCGAAAAGACGGAAATACCCTGGTGGGGGTAAGGTATTTACAGTCCGATGCAATTGAAATTTTATCCAAAGGCTGAGAACGATCGGCCCAAGATCGCACGGCTCACACGAAATCAACCCGAGATCCGCCGGCCTGTATCGCGAGGAGATTTTGATCCGACGGCCGAGAAGCTCTGAGCTCTGAGGAGGCTCCTGCATCCCTCATCACCCTAATATAAACTATATAACAAAAAATTATACGGTTTGAAAATAGAACATCTGAATTTTATAGTGATATTTTTTTTAATATCTGACTCGTATTAGGTTGGTCAAATTGATGACCTAGGGGTACGCGCACGCCATATAAACTGAGAGAGAGGGAGTACAGAAAACTTAACCTTGACAACTGATAAAGTATTAACTCGCCGACTGATGGCAAAAAATGCTTAACTGATAGGCTACCGGCTCTCCTCCATTACCTTGTGACTTTCACTCTTACTCCCCCTTCCCCTATTGGAATATTAGGCAATTTCATGATTAGTTCTAGCAGATAACTAATGATTAAACATAAAATAGCATGCAACAATTTAGCATACTAGATGAACCAAAAAATATGCACATCATTATCGCATACGTAACAACAACTACACATAGAGACATGATCAGATTACACCGGGCTTATTGTTCGTTAATTAGCTGTTGCAGGAGCGGCGTTGTGGATGACGATGATGTGTTCCTAATGGTCCCGAAGACGACGATGAGTAGCACCTCCGACTTAGACAAAAGATGCCCCGTTGTGACAAACTTGAGCAGTCATGCAGAGTGCTTCTGAAAACCTAATTCGTGCTCTCCTGGTGCAGGATCACAAGGACAGACCGTTTCGGAGACCCGCTCTCCCGCACGCCAATGCACGCCGGCGTTCGGGGTAGAGTAGACTATGGTGGCGGTGCAAGTTGTGAGTGATGCAAAAACCCTAGATGTTTTCGATGTATTTTTGGCCGCGACTGGTAGCAGTATATATAATAGGTCCAGAGGTGGTATCGTGTCATGATCACGATCTTAAACCAACTTGGATTCTAAGTCGTATACTTAATTACCGTACAAGAAATAATTAACTTGTCTGCCAAGACATCAAAAAAATGGCAATCAAAAATTGCGCCCCTGCAAGTCAATGGACCGGATTTCGAAAGATCATTAACGCAGTGTGCCGCCCGGATCTGTGCCCAAGCCCGGCCATGAGAGGCTCGCGAGCGCAAGTGGTCTTCAATTTCTCTCCTTCACACCTCACTAAGTGTGGTGTGGAGAACCAAATGTATAAAGAGGTCTCACACCTCAACTCTCGGGGTGGGACTAAAGTTTAGAGTCAGCCCTTGCTATTTTACACATGGGTCACTTTGAGATTTTAGACATTATTAATGCGCCAAGTCCATTTATTTCTGACATCCCCTCTGTTTTTCACCTTAAGCATCACACTAATATAGAAACGGTGCCATCGCCAAAGCTTGCATCTTAGCATTTGTCGCCTGCACAAACTCAGCCTACCAAGTAAACCCCATCGTGTCGTCATGGAAGAAGAATACCACGTCCACGACCATCGCGAGTGCCTCCTTCACACCCTCCAGCTCTCAGATGATGCCACCGTCCACCATGCGGTTATTAGTTGGCTTTTGCTTGAAATATGTTGGGAATGTAAAGACAAGCAAGGAATCCCATGGACGTGTGCATATATATTATATTGTACTATTAAACTATATAATCCCTTTATTGTTGGAGTTTGTCTCTCCTATTTTTTGCAGGGAACTAAAGGATGATGTCATCGTCGGAAACAAGAATAGAAACAAGATAATTGCTGGAATCATGGAGCACAAACAGGCTAGGAGCTAGCGATCCAATATATACTAGATCGGCAACGCGCCTTGGCGCGAGGGTGCCGGTCCTAACGGTATGGTCAAGCCGTGGAAGATCAAACGGCACGATGCATTAGTATGAAGGCAAGTTTAACACATGTAACAGGAGAACCAATTATCGATTTCAATGGTAAGAAGAAACATTCACACTGTACCAGAAGTGTAACATCATCAAGTTCAACATGGTCATGAGATTATAAAAGCTAACCCGTCCCGGAAGCAAGGCAACATCCAATTCAGCATGGTAGCATGATTACAAAAGCTAATTAGCTAACACTAAGTTCAGTAACATGAGCAGGAACACAAGAGAGCAAAAGCTAACAGTGGCAATAGAGATAAAACTACGATGCCATAGCTTGGTTAATTGCCTCCATGAGTGACATTCCATTTGAGATGCGACGCCAAAAATGACCAACAAAATATCAGTGACGTTTGTCCTGCTTTTAGATGTCTGGCAAATTTGGCAAAATTTCTCATAATTCTTAAATATATCACTTTAAATATGAAAACTGATACATGCACACATATGTAATGAAATTAAACTTGAGTAATGCAACAGTAGAGTGGAAGTCTCATGAATATGGGAAAAAATGTTACAAATGTTCTGCATCCTTTTGACACTACCAATCCAAAGTGATTATTTCTATGGGAATTTTTTTTAACGAGCTTTAGTTAAATTATGTTCTTGATGAATAACAGTGGCTCTGAACTATACATGACCATAAGAAGTGCATCCATAGACAGACCCTTTTGCCTTTGATATTATGATATACAAAAATCCTTGATAAATAAAGTGTATCTAAGTCAGTAGTATAAAAAACTACCTGGATAGACCGGGCCTCAATGGAACCTCCTACAGTATTGATCCATACATGGCGTAGGTGCACCACTACCAACCAACTCCAACACTGTGCTGACAGCCCGCCTTGCCGATACCTACCCTCCCACACTTGGTCCTCTTGCCCGGGACACTGCATAGCAGGCAACACATAAACCTGATCACACAAACCTTAATCAATTTTCTGCTTGCAAAATAAAAGAGCATATTCCTAAACCACAAAGATGGGACGACGACCATCTTGGTCAGAGAAGGTAGTGTATGATTAAAAATGGTAGTTTGTTGTATTAAAAATTGTAGAAATTGGGGTGGACATCTGTGGATCTACCATGTAAGGAATATACCGAACATAATTTGGTCTCACTATTGGTAGAGCTTAGAGAACAACAAAGTAATGCAGAAAACAAAACATGGGAGCGTACATATTCTACATAACACACCACTGCACCATATAGATACAAGACAGATCAATTAGAAGGGGCAACATGTGCTCTGTTTATGAGAGAAATAAATCAAATAATATTGCAAGAGACTGAAAAATGATGGCAAGAACAAATCAAATAACATTGCAAGATACAACACATTATGAAAGATCATACCTCGACAAAGCAAACCAGGGACAGTAGATCCGCGGATGGCCTTACCAAGTTTGAGACCATTATCCGCGGAGGGACTGTTTCATATGCATAAATTTTCATATGTCTGCCCTACAGTACAATATTTCCTGAACCTATATCAAACTATAGTACAGTATTTTTTGAACCTATATTAAACTACAGTACACATTGATCATAACAGGATAATGCACAGGGGAGCACACAACGACATCACACATTGATCATAGGCCCAAGCAGACATATTTACGTGGATGAGGTTCGTGAGCACATCAGACGATAGAATACAGAGCACGAACAGGTAGACGTCAATAGATTGCAAAGCTCGTTTACATATAAGCTAAATGTGCTATTATTTCTAGTGAAAAACCATGATGTTCCAATTCCTGTTTGTAATGTTCAATACTAATTAAAGAACTGTGGGGCAGTGCTTCAAAACTTTAAATTGCAAAGCAATAAACCTGAGAAGCAAAGCCTCCAGGACATGCATAGGAGGACAGCTCACATCAAAAATAGAATATGACCTTTTATGCTAGTCAACCAGAAGGCCAATTGAATATACGTAATTAATTGCTATCAAGAGAGCCAAAGCAACACATGGATTTCATTTTTTTATTGGATGAAGCGCATAATGTATACTGTATAAACAAATTCAAAGTTCAGTTATGGTCAACCATACCTTGATACAAGTAGGTCTAATATTGTAAACTGAAACCGCGATGTCGACAAAATAAGCTGCACATCGAGCACTGAAATATCATTTGCACATCAGAGACCTTGCACGATGCTCTATCCAATTTGTTGTGAGTCCAGAATATGCTCTTTCTTAAAGATTAAAATCATATAGGTAAAAGATGTACAAAACAACAGACAATCAAAACCCAATGCTAGAAGTAAGGCTCCTCATAGTAAAAAAAAACATGTTGAGCAAATCTTGACCTTTCAGGATGCTCTATCCAAGTTGAGAGATATTTTAAAGCAATAAATGGTGTTTGGAGTAGCACTTCACAATGCCATAGGAATGCTCATGTGTACAAATTTCATGGTAATTAGAGAAAGTAGCAAAGCTCAGGTGCACATGGATCCACAACACCATATCGCAAATCAACCAGAGGATAACCTATAGCCAAGTTACGTTGGATACAGATGCTACTGCAGTGAAAATCTTAGTATCACACCATTGTTGACAAAAGATAGGAGGGGCTACTACTGCGTCATTATATTATTTATAAGCAAAAATTTACATGAGTAATTCTAAACTCTTAGCTGCCCACAATCTGAATTGTCAATAGCCACATTCAATTCCCTTTGATAACCTAAAGACACCATGCCCAATGAGAAGAAGACAAATGAGATTAGAATGCAAGTTACTGAATCATATATAGGATAAACACCTCCTGAACCTGTTTTTTCTGAGTAGGGGCCCGCCTCACCTTGTCGTTGTAGCCTACAGGTTGGCGCTTGGGGGGCATGGAGAGGCCAGGGATGTGGTTCTCCTGTTGCAAGCACCGATTGGAGATGCAGCAGGCCAAGGGGCTAGCAGCATCTCACTTCTTCCTCGTATTTTTTTTGGTGGAGACCATGCTTCTCCTTCTCCTAAGCGCCGTGTAACAGGGGGAGCACGCACCAAGGATCCTCGAGTGCAAGAAAGAAGGAATGAGTTAGGCGAGATAAGCAGGGGTGAGGGTGTTATATACTGCCAATTTTTTGAGCAAAGATAAGCTGAAACTAACACCGTCAGATCAGCCAAACATCCAAAACATCTGAACCTGAGATGACAACCCAGAGATCCACATTCCGTATATACTGCCAATAGTAAAACTATTCATCAAACCCAAATCAGTCACTTATCAAGCAAAAACAAGCCAAGACTAACTGCATCCGATCACCAGATGCCACAACACCCAATCCAACAGCTGCCACAATAACAAAGAGATCCCCACTCCGTATATTTCACTAATATACAAACAGTTGTTATGTCTGATTGACCATTTCTAAAGCAAAGTTAAGTTGAAACTAAAAGCATCAGACAACCAAAACACCCCAAATTCCATAACCTGAGATCCCATGGCACCCAGTCCAACAGTGAACCATCTCATGAACCTAATTAAGTAGTGTATATATGAACCTAAACAACATGACATAGTTGAACAACAACACAAATAGCAGCTGCATGCGGATCCAATTGATATATAGTAAACAAAAGGCCCAGAAAAATCACCTCCAGAGGACGTCTCCAAGGAGCATCAAGTCGCCATCCTTGTCTCCGTTCTGCTCACCGTCCACCCCGCCACGGCGGCGCCCATGGCTTCCCTCCCTCGGTCGGCGGTGGCGCGAGGATGCCGGTCCCGACGTTTTGGTCAAGCAGGTAATGATAAGTTAGTAGGAGTCCAGGTTTAGCATATGCATTAATACATGATAACACAATCATAGGAAGTAGATTAGAGAACCAACAATGGAACTACAGCATAATTCATTCATAATTTACAATAACCATGGAGTAGTAAATCCATCAAAAAGACTGTCTCATAGCGGTGATCACACATAATTTACAATAAGGATAGGTCATCTGCTACCACAATGATTCAGAACGCCCCTATAGAGGCATCATGTCCATATACGATAATATTACTCGATAAACCAAAAGAACTTCATCTTCTTATGAACTCGATAAACAATATGTAAGTATTACTATAAATGGGGAACTTCGTAAGCTGGAAAAGCAAGCAAGGTGCTTTTTCATTTCATTGGATAAACACATCAAATTATATATACAGAACTAAAACCAACTACATCTCTTTGTACCTCTTACAGTTAGAGGAAAGACCATAAGGGAGGAACCTAAAGTTAGCATAGAATTTAACGGCAGCAGTAGTGTGCTATGCTATGCTTACATGTAACGGCAGCAGTAGTGTGCTATGATATTGGTGGTGTTCATTTTATATATCCTCACCGGTCACCTGACATAAGAAAATGAGAAGATCAGAAGGGTATAGTAGTGATGAAGCTATATAACAGTTATTAAATAATGTAGCAATCCATCATATATTGTTTCACCCAAACAATTACTAACAGAAACACTACCATAAGTAAATATCCTTTATACGGTAACCACTCCAGAAGTAAATTGAATCTAAAAATATTTACCTCCTAATTAAGAGCATAGCCAAAGCACATGCCAAAGCAAGTGTCGATTTACTAACCACACGCTAAACGAACAAACATAAGCATCCGTGAAACCGTTGACCTGAGCATTAGAAGAAAATTACTATGCCTGATATGGATCTAACTCGAGTCCCGGCATTAGAAGAAAATTACTATGCCTATGAAGTATCTAATTCTACCATTTCTTCCGGATCATCAGCTCCTAAATGGCCAAGTGCATCAGCTTGATATTTCCTTGTTCACAAATTACTTCATAAAAAATGCACACACATAAGAATTTGATCTTCGAATTGTCTCTGTAAGGTATCACTGCTTCTTAATGAAGATAGCCAGTAAGATAATGGGGGGAATAAACAGATCATTTCAAAAGGAGAAGCAACCTACCAAGGGCTAAGAATGCAACACTCTGAATGAGCAAATTCATGTTAAAACTTAAATCCTACTACATTACAATCTACCTGGACCAAGAATACAAATTAGTCTAGCTAAAGTCTTTTTAAACCTTATTAACGTTGCCCCTGATTGAGCGTACTCCTTGTGAAAAAAACTGCATAAGAAATTATTCACTGGAAATATTAATTTTAGTACTGTATATTATGTACAGATGGACATCTACACACAAACAGGACATGAGTAAATCCTAACTACACACAAACAAGATCTGCAGTGGATGCTTTATTGCAATGATGATCATGTTAACTACAGTGTTAGCTATTGAAGTGGTTTAATTATCATGCAGACACGGTAGTCCAGGCATAATGATCATGTTAGAGTGGCAGGGAGACGACTTATAAATTATCTCTTTTTTAGTGGGGCGGTGGTTTTCTTAACTTCTTGATATAGGGGCGGAGCTACCTGGAGACTCCCCAGTGTGGCGTTTTGGCGGGTAACAAGGAGCCTGCCTAGAGTTGACATGTAAGGGACCCCGCAAAAAAAAGTTGATATCTAAGGGCATCTCCAACGCCAGACGCTTAGACGGACGTCAGGACAGATATCCTATTGATTTCCCGGCGGATTAGTAGTTAGGGCATCTCCAGCCGCGCCCCAAGAAGGCCTCCCCAGGTATTTTTTTTCGCGCCGGCGCCGAAAAAATTGCCCAGTCGCGCTCCCAGGAGCCCGATTTTCGCCGGCTTGGGCCATAAATAGCGCCGGCGGACCCAGCCCGAACCCGGCGCGCTGGGGGGCGCTCGGGGGCGCCGGGCGAACTTTTTTGGCGCGAAGAAGCCGCGGGCCCGCCGCGTCAGCGACACGTCTCTCTTCTCGGCCCTTCGTCGTCCTCATCGCCTCGTTTCCCGCGGCGAATCAATGCCAAAGCTGCCGCGCGCTGCCGCGCCGGTCAGCCTGCGCCATTGATGCCTCACGGGCGGCGCAGTGAAGACCGGACGACACGCGTCCCTCGCCCTCCCTCGCCCGCCACGCGTACACACGGTGCCACGCGCGTGGGCGGCGCCTCGGCCTATATATGACGCGCCCCGGCGCACTCGGCGACTCCACACTCTCCCGCCGTCGTCGTTCCTCCCTCTCCTCTCCTCTCTTTCGCCGTCTCCAGTTCACACCCATGGCCGAGCGCTTCCCAGGCGACGGCGCGGCGACGAACGGCTTCGGCCGCCGCCATCTTCATGAAGACGAGGCTCGCCTCCTTTACGAGGCCGAGTACCCGGTCCCGCCGGACATGCGGGTGCCCGGGGCGTGGAGGATCAGCGCGGGCGGCGTGCCGGTGCCCCCGGTACCCACCGGCGCGGCGCGGCGTGCGGAGATCGCATGCATCCGCTCGAACCTGCCGCGTGCGGCGAGGGAGGGGCCACGGTACGTCCTCGACAGCCCGCTCTGGGACCCTTACTTCCGCCGCCGTCACGTCCAGCAGCTCGAGGCCACCAACGGCGTCGTGCCCTCCGGAGGCTCAACGCCGCCGGCCGGCGTCGGTGGTGGGGCATGCCCGGGCGCACGTTGGAGGCTGTCCTCGAGTACATCGAGGGCGGCAACACGTCGCACCTCGAGTACCCCGCTCCCCCTTCCTTCTCACGCCGCCGGGGAAGCTCCTGGACCCCGAGGCGCATGGAGACCGGGGGGTCCTCCTCCTCGTCCGGCTGCTCGCCCTGCCTCCGCCCCGTCAAGCCGGAGCCCCAGGGCATGCTGGTCGCCGCGCGCACCCGCAGCTCCGGCGTCCGCATCGGCGCCAACGCCTCTCCACCCACCGGCCCCTTCGTCCTCGTCGAGCCCAAGCTGGAGCCCGGCCTCCCCGCGAAGTACGAGGAGATAGCCCGGCATGGCTTCTCCGACGAGGACGCCATGCGGTGGGCGCGGGACGACTACCTCCGCGATGAGACGGTCCGGCAGCGCAGGGCCCTTGAGGAGATCGCCGCCCGCAAGCGTGGGCGCGAGGACGAGCACGGCGTCGTGGTCCTCGACAGCGACGACGACGACGCCCCCGGACCTTCCAACCCGCCGCGCCAACCGGGGGAGGGATGCAGCAGGGACGGCGGAGGCGTAGGCGGGGGCGGCGGCGACGACGACAACGACGACAATGACGACGATGGCGGTGACTACACGCGGTTCTACAGCCTCCTCGGCATTTAGAACCGCGTGGGCGGGCGGCGAGGCGGGCGGCGAGGGAGACGGCGGGGGTAGCCCGCGGTAGTTTTTTTCTTTTTTTGTAAAATATGTTTAAGTTTGAACAAACTCGCCGAAGTTTGCAATGAATTTGCACCGTGTTTGTGCCGTGTTTAAATTTTTTAAAATACCGTGGGCGCCGTGACTGGGGGACATCACGCCCCTAGTGCGCGGTTTAGTGCCGGTGCGCCCCCGGGGGCGATTTTTTGCCCCTCCTGGGGGGCCAACGGCTGGAGATGCCCTTAGTGATGAAATCATGTACCTAGGGTAGGGTCACGAACCTGTCCTAAGTACCCTTCCCAAGGACATCCTCAGAAGAAGCTGCCTTCCAGTCGACCAAGAGAGACTTCACTCGACGGACTCGAAGGACTCGACCACCAGGAGACCAAGAGCCACTCTGCATCCAAACGGTCTGTAATTAAGTAGTCTTTATGGCCATGATGACACTTTATGTGAGGCGTTACTGGTAACGCTAGGCCATAATGTACTTTAAACCCTGCATAACTGAGGGCCGGAGGGGTCTAGCAGACACTATATAAGCCACCCCCCTCCTCAGTATGAAGGGTTTGCACCTCTGTAACCTACACACACATAAATCCAGTCGACCGCCTCCGGGCTCCGAGACATAGGGTTGTTACTTCTTCCGAGAAGGGCCTGAACTCGTACATCCCTTGTCTGTACAACTGCTCCATAGTTAGGATCTTGCCTCCCCATACCTACCCCCCATTCTACTGTCAGACTTAGAACCACGACAGTTGGCACCCACCATGGGGCAGGTGTCTTAGCGATTTTTGGAGAAGTTGTAGTTGTTCCGATTGCCTTCATCATGGTTTTTGGTGGAGTTTTGGTCGAGGGCCGCGAGATCCGTCTCGGCGTGCTCACCTTCATCGCCACACCCAGTGGGTGTAGTCCCCAAGGCTATGGTGGACTGCTGGCAGTCGACCATAGTCTTTATGTCTTAAGTTTTTCCTTCATTCGGCTAGGTCGAATGGATTCACAGACCGGTGGGGGCACGCTGAGTGCACCCACTGGGTGTAGTCCCCGAGACTGTGGTCGACTGCTGGCAGTTGACTACAGCCTGAAGAACATCTTCCGTTTTTTTTTGTTGGTCGACTGGTCGACTCTAACTTGATAGAACTAGTGGGGGCACGCTGAGTGCACCCACTGGGTGTAGTCCCCGAGACTGTGGTCGAATGTTTGTATTCGGCCGTAGTCTCAGAAACGTATGATTTTTCCTTAGTCACTCGGAAGTGAATTGTCTTTGACATCTGTCGATCGGTTCTTTGTAGAAATCCTGCGACCTTGCGGCTCGTTATACTGAGTTGGAGAACAAACACATCCAGCTCGAGCTTGATCTGAAGCTGGCCCAGGAGAATTTAACGAAGGCGAAGGGGGAAGCTAAAGGTATGTTTGGTGAGGCTTTCGACGACTGCCTTTGCCCCTCGTTTGTTTCAAAAGTCTGACCTTGCTGTAACTTTGCAGGCAAAGTGAAGGATGCCCTGAAGAAGAAATACCTTGAGTGGGCTGATATGCCGAAAGCGGCTTTAGAGAAAACCAAGCTCGCAGATGAGAAGTTGGCTTCGGTCACCAAGCTTGAAGAAGAAATCACCAATCTGAAAGCTGCTCTTGATGCTGCCAACAAAGAGGTCAGTCGACTGAAAAGTGATAAGATTGCCCTGAGTGACAAGGCCAGTGAGTTGGTGGGAAAGAAGAACGATCTGGAGGCTTATCTGGGCGGACTCGCCAAGAAGCCATTCCTCATGCTTGAAGGTAATCTTTTGCACCAAACAGGTATTTTAACTGTGATCTTTCCATTCGACTGTTGTCCTGACTCGGTGGTTGTGCTTGCAGAATTTTGCCAGAACTTTGAAGAGGAGACTGGTCGACTGGAAGTAAACCTGGATCCCATCAACTCTCCTGTGAAGGATGAAGTCGCCATGAACGTGCTCCGGCTCGAATCTCGTGTTGCCGCCATCGTTGATTATCTCGCAAGGCTGAAGGTTGCCACTTCCCGCATCGACACCACGCTCTGGCCCAGAGAGATTCTCCAGAATGACCTCGAGTCTCTGATGACTCGAATGAACACAGTCCCAAGTCGAGTGCAGGAGTGGAAGAAGTCTTCTGCCAGGTGTGGCGCAGACGTTGCTCTATCTCTGGCCCGAGTTCATTGCAAAGATGCACGAGAGGACAAGCTGGCGGCCCTTAGGGTGGCTAACACCAAGAAGCACGATTTCCGGTCTTTCATGGAGACCTTCATCGCCGCTGCCACTCGGATTGCTGATGGAATCGACCTGGAAGAGTTTGTTGCACCTTCCAGCCCTCCACAGGAGGGGTAAAAAACTTCTGAGCTCGACACTTTAAATTTGCCTCGGTATGCCGAGTGATTTTTGTAACCGACAAACCTTAACAGGCTTAGCGCCTGAGCACTTTCGGTTCCGTTAGGTGTTATCCGAACTTGGATTCGACATTTAAATATGCTTGTATTTGGTTTGAGGTATCCTTTGCAGGTTAAAGCGAGGTGCTTATTGCAATCGACTTGTTCCCCAATACACTTAGGCAGGCACTGGGCTGCAGCTAAGCCCCCGAGTGGGAGGTCTGCTCTCCACTCGGTAGGATTTTTCAAAACTTAGGCGAGCACTGAGCTGCAGCTAAGCCTCCTAGTGGGAGGTCTGCTCTCCACTCAGTAGAATTTTCAAAACTTAGGCGAGCACTGGGCTGCAGCTAAGCGCCCGAGTGGGAGGTCTGCTCTCCACTCGGTAGGATTTTCAAAACTTAGGCGAGCACTGGGCTGCAGCTAAGCCCCCGAGTGGGAGGTCTGCTCTCCACTCGGTAGGATTTTCAAAACTTAGACTCTGTATCGGCCGACTCCCCTGTCGTCCTCCCTCCCTGTCTCCCGCCAGCGCAAGCGCTCTGGTCGGTCGAGGCTTCAGCGGTGGGTGAGGCACGCGATGGCTCGCCAGTCGGCCACCACCCAAGTCGCGGCAATCGAGCCCGACGAATATCTTTACGGCCTGTTCGATCTGTCGACTGGCTCCGTAGAGACCGCATCCGAGTGCGACAGCAGTGATCTGGCGTTTGAGGTTTTGATGGTCAATGGGTCTCGTAGCCCTCCCGGCTTCCCCCACGACGACGGGATGGACGGTGGAGGCGACCCCGCTCAGGCTCATGAGGAATATCAACCCGAGCCACTTAATTCCCTACAAAGGGAAGAACTTCACCGCAGGAACATGGATGCCCTGCATACTCCCATCGCAGGAGAAACCCCCGAGGTTCGCGCCTTGGAGGAGGCACGTTTGGCCAACTTGGTTGAACGCACTCGACTGGAGAATCTTCAGCGAGCACTCAACGAGCGCGCGCGGCAACGAGTACCCGACTCCAGTCGACGTCAACTCTTGCCGCAGCCGACTCAGGTATATCGAACCCCGATTCAGAATTTAGCAGCTGCAGCCCGTATAGCAGAGTCAATTTAGCCCTCTCAGTCGGAGGCTGGCAGAGGCTTGATGCAGATCAGGGATTTGCTCCGAGCAGCAGGAGATCAGAATTCAGCTATGTCACAGTCACGCAATAGGATTCACAGTCGATCCTGCGAATACAGCTCAGTCGGCTCACAGCCCAAGATCGCCTCCGCGGCATGAGGGACGCGAGGGTCGACGTGACCCATATGGTGACCAATTCGGTCGTGATGACAGGCGTCGAGTGCCCACTTTTCCCCCGAGGGGTGGGTCTTACGCTCATCGGCAGTTAGATGACAGGCGCCAGCTCAGTGTGGGGCGGAGAGCTCTGGTCGACCCCCAGGGAACCAGGCTTTGTCGCGCGATCCATCATCGTGCAAGGCTTGGTCGATCGGAACAGGGCTCATCGAGGTGGCCACGACAGAGACGCGCCCACTAGCAGCCGAGTACATGTTTCAGGTCCAGAATGTTTCAGCAGGGCTATCAGAGCCACGGTGATTCTTCCCAACTTCAGGTTGGCGACTGGAGTAAGTAAGTTCACCGGTGAGTCTAAGCCTGAAACTTGGCTTGAAGACTACCGAGTGACGGTGCAGATTGGCGGCGGAAATGATGAAGTGGCTATGAAGCATTTACCACTCATGTTGGAAGGTTCGGCCAGGGCGTGGTTGAATCAATTAGCTCCAAGCAGCATTTACACTTGGGAAGATCTTTCCCGAGTGTTCGTCAGGACATTTGAGGGAACCTGCAAGCGACCAGCTGGATTGACAGAGCTGCAAGTCTGCGTGCAGAAGTCGAATGAAACCTTAAGAGATTACGTTCAGAGATGGATCACTTTGCATCATACCGTGGAGAACGTGTCTGATCATCAGGCAGTCTGTGCCTTCAAGGATGGTGTTAAGAACAGAGAGTTAAGTTTGAAGTTTGGTCGGACCGGAGATATGACCCTGAGTCGAATGATGAAAATTGCCACCAAGTACGCTAATGGTGAAGAGGAGGACCGACTCCGGAGTGGAAAGTACAAGCCAAGTCAGTCGGAGAAAGGAAACTCCAATCGGAAACAGAAACGGAAGGCCGAGCCAGCGGCTCCTGGAGAGGCTCTGGCCGCGACTCAGGGTAAATTCAAAGGAAAATCCAAAGGATCTTGGAACCCCAAGAAGGTGAAGGATAAAGAAGGAAATGACGTGATGGATCTGCCGTGTCACATCCACATGAAGAAAGACGAAGAGGGAAAGTTCATCTACCCGAAGCATACCACTCGCCAGTGTCGGGTCTTGATCCAGCAGTTCCAAGGTAAACAGCCCAAGGACAAGGAAAAGGAGTCGGACAAAGCTGAGGACAAGGAGGATAGTGATGGAGGATATCCTCATGTTAACTCCACTCTGATGATATTTGCTGATGTAGAAAGCAAAAGCCGATTGAAGGTTATCAACCGTGAGGTGAACATGGTCGCCCCGGCGACACCAAGTTATTTGAGATGGTCCCAAACTCCCATTACATTCGACCAGTCCGATCACCCGACTCATATAGCCACCCCAGGGAGGCAAGCTTTGGTGGTCGACCCGGTCGTTGAAGGCACCCGACTGACGAAAGTGCTAATAGATGGTGGTAGCGGACTGAACATATTGTACGCTGAGACGCTGAAGGGAATGGGCATTCCGATGTCCAGATTAAGCGCCAGCAACCTGAGTTTTCACGGAGTTATACCTGGAAATAAGGCCGAGTCACTCGGTCAAATAGCTCTGGATGTGGTGTTCGGTGACTCAAAGCATTTCCGCAAGGAGAGGCTGACCGTTGAAGTCGTGGATTTTCAGAGCACTTACCACGCTATTTTGGGGCGACCAGCTTACGCACGGTTCATGGCTCGACCATGTTACGTGTACCTCAAACTGAAGGTGCCCGGCCCCAAGGGCGTGATCACTATCACTGGCAATCGGAAGAAGGCAGAAGAGTGTTTTCAGAAAGGCTCGAAAATTGCCGATTCCCAGATAACAATGGTAGAGCTGGAGGGATACAAGAAAAACGCAGATCCGAGTGATTTGTTGCGAGCCAAGAAGCCTGCCACGGAATCAGCGTTTCAGTCGTCCGGTGAGACGAAGCCAGTTCACATTCACCCGACAGACCCCAATGCGGCTCCGACTCACATTTCCACAACACTCGACCCTAAATAGGAAGAAGTGCTCATCCAGTTCCTCCGTGAGAACTGGGACATTTTTGCATGGAAGCCTGCTGACATGCCGGGTGTTCCCAGGGGGCTGGCTGAGCATCGCCTTAGAGTCGACTCAACAGCAAAACCAGTCAAAGAACATCTTCGACGGTCCGCCGTCCAGAAGAGAAAGGCCATTGGCGAGGAGGTGGCTCGACTGTTGGCGGCAGAGTTTATCCGAGAGATATACCACTCCGAGTGGCTCGCCAATGTCGTCATGGTTCCCAAGAAGGACAAGTCACTCCGCATGTGCATTGATTTCAAACACATCAATCGGGCCTGCCCGAAAGATCATTTTCCTCTCCCTCGCATCGACCAAATTGTCGACTCGACTGCGGGATGTGAGAGATTGTCTTTTCTAGACGCCTATTCTGGATACCATCAGATCCGTCTGTATGGACCGGATGAGATCAAAACCGCTTTCATCACTCCATTCGGGTGCTTCTGCTATGTCACCATGCCATTCGGCCTCAAGAATGCCGGAGCCACGTTCATGAGGATGATTCAGAAGTGTTTACTCACTCAAATCAGTCGGAACGTTGAAGCGTACATGGATGATATTGTGGTCAAATCACGAAAGGGTTCCGACCTGTTGACTGACCTCGCTGAAACATTTGCCAATCTCAGGAGGTATCATATCAAGCTCAATCCATCAAAGTGCACATTCGGAGTTCCTGGTGGAAAGTTACTTGGTTTTCTTGTTTCTGAACGAGGAATCGACGCTAACCCAGAAAAAGTTGGCACTATACTCCGAATGAAATGCCCTGTGCGGGTGCACGACGTCCAGAAGCTTACTGGATGCTTGGCCGCGTTAAGTCGATTTATCTCTCGACTCGGTGAAAAGGCATTGCCTCTTTACCGACTGATGAAGAAGGCAGACAAGTTCGAGTGGACTCCAGAAGCTGATGCAGCGTTTGCCGAGCTAAAAGCTCTACTCTCCACCCAGCCGGTGCTTGCTGCTCCAATCAGCAAAGAGCCTCTATTGCTTTATATTGCAGCCACAGGACAAGCCGTCAGTACAGTACTTACGGTCGAGCGGGAAGAAGGGAAAGCCTTCAAAGTTCAGCGCCCAATGTACTATCTGTCTGAAGTTTTGACTCCATCAAAGCAAAGATATCCTCATTATCAGAAGCTTGTGTATGGGATCTACATGACCATGAAGAAGGTTGCTCATTATTTCTCTGATCATTCCATTACAGTCGTCAGCGACGCTCCACTTTCAGAGATTCTGCACAACAGAGATGCAACTGGTCGAGTGGCGAAATGGGCGATTGAACTCCTTCCCCTTGATATCAAGTTTGAGGCAAAGAAAGCCATTAAGTCCTAAGCAATAGCAGATTTCCTTGCCGAGTGGATTGAACAGCAGCAGCCGACTCAAGTTCACTCGGAACATTGGACCATGTTCTTTGATGGCTCTAAGATGTTAAATGGTTCCGGTGCTGGGGTAGTCTTGGTTTCCCCCAGAGGAGATAAGCTCAGATATGTGCTCCAGATTCACTTTGATTCCTCCAACAATGAAGCAGAATACGAGGCCCTTTTGTATGGGTTGCGCATGGCCATTTCACTCGGCGTCCATCGCCTTATGGTTTATGGCGACTCAGATTTGGTGGTCAACCAAGTGATGAAGGAGTGGGACGTTAGAAGCCCAGCCATGACTGGATACTGTAATGCAGTGAGGAAGCTTGAAAAGAAGTTCGAAGGGTTAGAGCTCCATCATATACCCCGACTGAAAAATCAAGCGGCTGATGATTTGGCAAAAATAGGTTCCAAGAGAGAAGCCATTCCCAGTGATGTGTTCTTGGAGCATATCCATACTCCATCAGTCAAAGAAGATCCTTTTACCGAAGAAGCTCCGCAGCCCAAGAGTGCCACAGATCCGATTGAAGTTGAAGTTCCAGCAGTGGTCGACCTGGTCATGGAGGCTTTAGTGATCACTCCCGATTGGACAGTACCATATATCGCATATATCTTGAGAAAAGAGCTCCCGGAAGACGAGGAAGAGGCTCGACAGATCGTCCGCCGATCCAAGGCCTTTACTGTGATCAAGGGGCAGCTGTACAGGGAGAGCGCGACTGGAGTTGGTCAGAAGTGCATAACGCCAGAAGAAGGTCGGATAATCCTTGATGACATCCACTCGGGGACCTGTGGTCATCATGCGTCCTCTCGGACCATCGTGGCCAAAGCATACCGAGCCAGATTTTACTGGCCAAGGGCAAATGAAATGGCAAAGGAGATAGTCGACAAGTGTGAGGGATGTCAATTTTACTCCAACATGTCACACAAGCCTGCATTAGCTCTGAAGACCATACCACTCGTCTGGCCCTTCGCAGTATGGGGATTAGATATGGTTGGACCCTTGAGAACAGGCCGAAGTGGTTTCACACATGTACTGATAGCAGTCGACAAGTTCACCAAGTGGATCGAGGCTAAACCCATCAAGAACCTTGACGCCGGTACTGCTGTCAGCTTCATCAGAGAACTGATATTCAGATATGGAGTCCCACACAGCATCATCACTGACAATGGATCAAACTTCGATTCGGAGGAATTCAGGGCGTTCTGCACATCTCAGGGCACGCGAGTCAACTATGCTTCAGTCGCCCATCCCCAGTCGAATGGACAAGCGGAGCGGGCCAATGGCTTGATTCTCAAAGGGTTGAAACCCCGACTGATGCGTGATCTCAAGCATGCGGCTGGAGCATGGGTCGACGAACTTCCCTCGGTGCTTTGGGGTCTAAGGACCACGCCTAACCGGTCGACTGGAACAACTCCATTCTTCTTGGTCTATGGAGCTGAAGCGGTCTTGCCGAGTGACCTACTCCACAACGCTCCTCTGGTCGAGCTCTACACCGAAGCTGAAGCAGAACAAGCACGGCAGGATGCAGTCGACCTTTCAGAGGAAGAAAGGGAGATGGCTCTGATCCAATCGACCATTTACCAACAAGACTTGCGTCGCTTCCACGCAAAAAATATGAAGAGTCGAGCCTTCCAGGAAGGAGATTTGGTTCTCCGAGTGGATCAACAGAAACCACACAAGCTTGCTCCTTCTTGGGAAGGTCCCTTCATCGTCACCAAGGTTCTCCACAACGGAGCGTACCGTCTCTACAACGTCGAGCACAACATCGACGAGCCCCGAGCTTGGAACGCGGAGTTGCTCCGCCCCTTTTACACCTAATATTCACTCGGATGAGTTTTAATAAAAGTACTTCTGTAGCTCATGTTTCACAAAATAATAGTGTCATAATTTCCCCAATGATCGATGACATTTTTATTTTTTCAATAAAATTTCCCCTCAGTGGGTGGCTTAGCTGCGAATCCGTTTCGCCTAAGTTTGTAAAAAAAATCCTTACCGAGTGGAGAGCCAGCCTCCCACTCGGGGGCTTAGCTGCGAATCCGTTTCGCCTAAGTTTCAATAAAAACCTACCGAGTGGTGAGCCAGCCTCCCACTCGGGGGCTTAGCTGCAGTCCAAGTACTCGCCTAAGTTCCAATAAAATCCTATCGAGTGGTGAGCCAGCCTCCCACTCGGGGGCTTAGCTGCAGTCCAAGTACTCGCCTAAGTTCCAAGAAAATCCTACCGAGTGGTGAGCCAGTCACTCACTCGGGGGCTTAGCTGCAGTCCAAGTACTCGCCTAAGTTCGGAAAAATCCTACCGAGTGGAGAGCAAACCTCCCACTCGGAGGCTTAGCTGCAGTCTAGACACTCGTAAGTTCAAATTCAAACGTGCGCTCTGCAAGGGGGACGAGGTGCAAGTTGACTGCTACCCTCTCCTCCGAGCTATGCCACAAGTACAATGTGCGCTCTGCAAGGAGGGCGAGGTGCAGGTCGACTGCTACCCTCTCCTCCGAGCTACGCCACAAGTACAACGTGCTCTCTGCAAGGGAGACGAGGTGCAGGTCGACTGCTACCCTCTCCTCCGAGCTACGCACAAGTACAACATGCGCTCTGCAAGGAGGGCGAGGTGCAGGTCGACTGCTACCCTCTCCTTCGAGCCATGCCACAAGTACAATGTGCGCTCCGCAAGGAGGACGAGGGGCAGGTTGACCGCCACCCTCTCCTTCCGAGCTACGCCACAAGTATAATGTGTTCTCCATAAGAAAGACAAGGTCAATTAACACCTTATTTTTCAGACCTCCCACTCGGAGGCTTAGCTGCACATTGTGGAGAGTGGAGAGCAGACCTCCCACTCGGAGGCTTAGCTGCAGCCTAGTGCTCGCCTAAGTTTTGAAAATCCTACCGAGTGGAGAGCAGACCTCCCATTCGGGGGCTTAGCTGCAGCCCACTGCTCGCCTAAGTTTTGAAAATCCTACCGAGTGGAGAGCAGACCTCCCACTCGGGGGCTTAGCTGCAGCCCAGTGCTCGCCTAAGTTTTGAAAATCCTACCGAGTGGATAGCAGACCTCCCACTCGGGGGCTTAGCTGCAGCCCAGTGCTCGCCTAAGTTTTGAAAATCCTACCGAGTGGAGAGCAGACCTCCCACTCGGGAGCTTAGCTGCAACCCAGTGCTCGCCTAAGTTTTGAAAATCCTACCGAGTGGAGAGCAGACCTCCCACTCGGTGGCTTAGCTGCAGCCCAGTGCTCGCCTAAGTTTTGAAAATCCTACCGAGTGGAGAGCAGACCTCCCACTCGGGGGCTTAGCTGCAGCCCAGTGCTCGCCTAAGTTTTGAAAATTCTACCGAGTGGAGAGCAGACCTCTCACTCGGAGGCTTAGCTGCAGCTCAGTGCTCGCCTAAGTTTTGAAAAATCCTACTGAGTGGAGAGCAGACCTCCCACTCGGGGGCTTAGCTGCAGCCCAGTGCCTGCCTAAGTGTATTGGGGAACAAGTCGATTGCAATAAGCACCTCGCTTTAACCTGCAAAGGATACCTCAAACCAAATACAAGCATATTTAAACGTCGAATCCAAGTTCGGATAAC
Source organism: Triticum timopheevii (assembly GCA_963921465.1). Lineage (NCBI taxonomy): Eukaryota > Viridiplantae > Streptophyta > Magnoliopsida > Poales > Poaceae > Triticum > Triticum timopheevii. The sequence goes on from OY997274.1 coordinate 20,042,389, forward strand.
ACCTAACGGAACCGAAAGTGCTCAGGCGCTAAGCCTGTAAAGGTTTGTCAGTTACAAAAATCACTCGGCATACCGAGGCAAATTTAAAGTGTCGAGCTCAGAAGTTTTTTACCCCTCCTGTGGAGGGCTGGAAGGTGCAACAAACTCGTCCAGGTCGATTCCATCAGCAATCCGAGTGGCAGCGGCGATGAAGGTCTCCATGAAAGACCGGAAATCGTGCTTCTTGGTGTTAGCCACCCCAAGGGCCGCCAGCTTGTCCTCTCGTGCATCCTTGCAATGAACTCGGGCCAGAGATAGAGCAACGTCTGCGCCACACCTGGCAGAAGACTTCTTCCACTCCTGCACTCGACTTGGGACTGTGTTCAGTCGAGTCATCAGAGACTCGAGGTCATTCTGGAGCGTCTCTCTGGGCCAGAGCGTGGTGTCGATGCGGGAAGTGGCGACCTTCAGCCTTGCGAGATAATCAACGACGGCGGCAACACGAGATTCGAGCCGGAGCACGTTCATGGCGACTTCATCCTTCACAGGAGAGTTGATGGGATCCAGGTTTACTTCCAGTCGACCAGTCTCCTCTTCAAAGTTCTGGCAAAATTATGCAAGCACAACCACCGAGTCAGGACAACAGTCGAATGGAAAGATCACAGTTAAAATACCTGTTTGGTGCAAAAGATTACCTTCGAGCATGAGGAATAGCTTCGTGGCGAGTCCGCCCAGATAAGCCTCCAGATCGTTCTTCTTTCCCACCAACTCACTGGCCTTGTCACTCAGGGCAATCTTATCACTTTTCAGTCGACTGACCTCTTTGTTGGCAGCATCAAGACCAGCTTTCAGATTGGTGTTTTCTTCTTCAAGCTTGGTGACCGAAGCCAACTTCTCATCTGCGAGCTTGGTTTTCTCTAAAGCCGCTTTCCGCATATCATCCAACTCAAGGTCTTTCTTCTTCAGGGCATCCTTCACTTTGCCTGCAAAGTTACAGCAAGATCAAGCTCGAGCTGGATGTGTTTGTTATCCAACTCAGTATAACGAGCCGCAAGGTCGCAGGATTTCTACGAAGAACCGATCGACAGATGTCAAAGACAATTCACTTCTGTGTGACTAAGGAAAAATCATACGTTTCTAAGACTACGGCCGAATACAAACATTCGACCACAGTCTCGGGGACTACACCCAGTGGGTGCACTCAGCGTGCCCCCACTAGTTCTATCAAGTTAGAGTCGACCAGTCGACCAACAAAAAAACGAAAGAGGTTCTTCAGACTGTAGTCAACTGCCAGCAGTCGACCACAGTCTCGGGGACTACACCCAGTGGGTGCACTCAGCGTGCCCCCACCGGTCTGTGAATCCATTCGACCTAGCCGAATGAAGGAAAAACTTAAGACATAAAGACTATGGTCGACTGCCAGCAGTCTACCATAGCCTTGGGGACTACACCCAGTGGGTGCACTCAGCATGCCCCCACTAACCCGGAATTCCAATCGACACACCCAGTGGGTGTACGGCAATCACTATGAATTTCAGAAAGAAGAATTTTCAGACATCATATCCTAACAGAACAGGCGATGACCGACTGACCTGAACGTTACTCTGAAGAGCTGAACTGGCGTCATAGGCTGCCTGGCTGGCTTCTCGGATGGCCTTCACTTGCTCCATCATGACTCCCGCCTGGCGTATTGCTTCCTTCGCAGCACAGGCTTGGTCCTCTGGGACGTAGTGGGTCGAGAAAAGTGAAGGCTGTGCAGCACTCGACGACGAGGGGCGAGCACTCGTCAACGGCACCGCAAAAGATACGGTAGGCCGAGTGATATTCTCTCCCTCCGTGACCAGTGTCTCGGGTGCGGGCACGTCTTGAGTCGCTTTGCTAGTAGATGTTTTCCTGTTCCTCCTCTGCTTTAGTGGTTCTTCATCATCGTCGTCAGGAAGGTCAATAATGACATTAGATGGAGCTGCAGGAAAGAATCAAAATTAGAGACAATGAGCCAATCGGCTGAAGGCGGAATTATGAAGGACATACCAGGTTTAGAAGTGGCAGCGTCCTCCATCTCATGATCTTCAGCCCTGGCCGAAGTATCAGAAGTAGCAGCACTGCAATTCCAGAAGTCAGTCGGTTAACTCATGAGTCGACCAAAAATAAATTCATGTGGAACAAGAAGACTCAAGTAGCACCATTACCCTGATATGGTGGGAATCACCATCTTCATCTTCGGCAAGACCTTCGCCGGCTTCGATGGCGCCACGCGAGATTGCTTCGGAGCTTTCTCAGTCGGTGCTGGAGAAGTGGTCCGAGGGCGCTTAGCCGACTGCGTGACAGTCGCGACCCCCTTACCACGCTCGGTTGCAGGGTCATGGACGAGCTTCGAGCGTCTTTCCGAGTGAGGAGGTGCAACTTCCTCCTCCTCCTCCTCTTCTTCCTCCTCACCAGAGTCATCACCCTCATCATCATCAACAGCATCCGAATCCCACTCCTCCTGGCTTTCGCCCCCACTTCCTTCCTCCTCCTCAGTCGGCGTTTGTGCTCCATTGGGCATCGAGTATAATTCAGTGGTGGCCTGACAGACAACAAAACAAAGGTCAATCGACCAATTTGCAACAAAGCAGGATGAATAAAGCAAGATTACAATTAAGGATAAAGTGGGCATACCGTGTCCAGAGTGTAGGTATGGTCGAGTGGCGGAATTCTCCTGGCCCCTCGAGGGTTGTCCTTATTCCCTGTGATCGCGGTCATCCACCTCTCCAGTGTGGCGTCGTCGACTGCTTCTGGATGGACCTGAGTTTCATCCTCGGTTCCACAGTACAGCCACATCGGGTGGCCTCGGTACTGAAGCGGTTGCATGCGCCGCCTAAGGAAGACCTCCAGAAGGTCCATGCCCGTCACTCCGTCCCGAACGAGCTGGACTACACGCTCCATCAACATTTTTACTTGGGCTTTCTCTTCAGGAAGCACCTTCAGAGAAGAGGGCTTGTTCACTCGGTCCATGGAGAACGGAGGGAGACCAGTCGACTGCCCCGGCGTCGACTCGTCCTGGCAGTAGAACCAGGTCGACTGCCACCCTCTGACCGACTCAGGAAGCGTCATGGTCGGAAAAGTACTCTTGCTCCTCATCTGAATCCCAAGGCCCCCGCACATCTGAATAACCTTAGTCCTATCGTCATCTGGACTCGCCTTTTTCACTGTCTGTGAGCGACAAGTGAATATGTGCTTAAAGAGACCCCAGTGTGGTCGACAACCCAGGAAGTTCTCGCACATAGACACGAAGGCAGCAAGGTAGGCAATGGAATTTGGATTGAAATGGTGGAGTTGCGCCCCAAAGAAATTCAGGAACCCTCGGAAGCAAACACTCGGGGGCAGAGAGAACCCACGGTCTACGTGAGTAGATAGAAGAACGCACTCACCCTCCTGCGGCTGCGGTTGCCACTCGGTCCCTGGGAGCCTTGCTGCCCCGTAGGGGATCAGGCCCCCGTTGGCCAGGTCATTGAGATCCGTCTTAGTGATGGTCGAGCGGATCCAATCCCCTTGGACCCAACCCTGCGGCAGGCGGGACCTTGACGAAGATCCGCCCCGACTGGACGCCCTTCCCTTCGCTTTCCCCGTCATCGTCGCGTTCTTCACGCGTTCCAAGGCTGTCGTCTTCTCCTTCACCATTGTCGCCAGCGAAGCACGCGAGGAGTGGATGGGCGGGGGCGAGAGCAGACGCAGCGAGCGGAGGCGAAGAGGGCTGAGGGGGAAATGGGGAGCACTGTTCAAAAACCCTCGCCCGGTACCTTATATAAGGACGCTTCCGAGTGGCTGACAAGCGGGCCCGGGCGATCCTATCACATCCCGAAACAGTCGCGCACGCGTGATACGTGGCGAAAAAGGCGGCATGGAAATCGAGGCGTCTACGCCTTATTCCATCCGAGCCCCGCAGTCCGCCCCGCTTCGCGCGCTTCCCAAAATTCGGATCCCACAAAATCCGCTAACAGCAGCTCAATCTGTCAGACGGTAGATTTCCTGCGATCCGTCGCTCGGGAGTTTATTAAGTTCGAAAATTCACTCGACAGAAGAAAGGAATGGATCAAGGCGACTGAAAGAAAAGTTGCTGCCATCGTCAGAAAGATCATTGGTCCAAAAATAATACACGTTCAGAACACAAAAACAGGTCGGAAAAATTATCAACTCCTTCCTCACTCAAACCTCGATCCATTCGGGGGCTAATGATGAAGTCATGTACCTCGGGTAGGGTCACGAACCTGTCCTAAGTACCCTTCCCAAGGACATCCTCAGAAGAAGTTGCCTTCCAGTCGACCAAGAGAGACTTCACTCGACGGACTCGAAGGACTCGACCATGAAGACTCACTCGACCACCAGGAGACCAAGAGCCACTCTGCATCCAAACGGTCTGTAATTAAGTAGTCTTTATGGCCATGATGACACGTAAGACGTTACTGGTAATGCCAGGCCGTAATGTACTTTAAACCCTGCATAACTGAGGGCCGGAGGGGTCTGGCAGACACTATATAAGCCACCCCCTCCTCAGTATGAAGGGTTCGCACCTCTGTAACCTACACACACATAAATCCAGTCGACCGCCTCCGGGCTCCGAGACGTAGGGCTGTTACTTCTTCCGAAAAGGGCCTGAACTCGTACATCCCTTGTCTGTACAACTGCTCCATAGCTAGGATCTTGCCTCCCCATACCTACCCCCATTCTACTGTCAGACTTAGAACCACGACATTTAGCCCATCAAATCCTAGCTTCAAGTGTGGCATCGATGGAAAGGTTTGCATTGGGCACTAGGCCTCTTTTCTTCGCTCCACCAGGCGTGCGTGGTTGTAATTAGCGCTTGAAGTTAGCGCTTACGATTTGGAGGGTAGGGCGCTTAGGTATTTTTTTTGTTTTGTGATATTTATTTTTTTCCCTTCCTAAGCCTCTTGAAGCGACCAGCATGGAACATGATGTCAGTCCTTTATTTTGTTTGAGTTATTTTAGAGCTATGCTTGAGTTACATGAGTCCATAAGTTCATGATTACACTGCCATTTTTTTCTAGTTTACAAGCTCCTTTACTGCACCCCTACATGAATATGGGCCCTCCATTTCCCTTAATCTCTACAGCTCTGCTTGAGCTAGATGAGTCCATCAGCTCATGATTATGTGAGCTCATCACCCCAACGACTTTTTTTCAATCTCTACAGCCGCAACCGGTCCTGTGCATTGCGAGGCAACGACTTTGGAGTGGAACCGGTTGCGGCCGTAGCCGGTTGGTTGTTGATGCACGGTCCACGTTACTGATGTTGTGTGGTACCCGCACCCCAAGCTGTTGCCCCTCGATGTACAATGCCCTGTTCCAACACAATTATTTGCTCCTACCTCTCCATCTTTCAGGCGTCATGTAAGAAAAAGGTCGGCTCCTCACATTACCCTCAACAAAGAGTGTCCACTCATTTAGTTGCTTTACCTCGACCCATTTTTGTAGGGTTGGTTGACCCGACAAGGTGGTAGGGTATAGATTTGACTGCTGAAAAGCATGGACACATCGTGACCGTGAGAAGCATGTCACCACACACCACTAGTCGTGAATCCACATGTGATTTTGACCAATCCAACAATCTGAACAAATCACAACTGCAATGTGTAGATCTTGCAAGTTACAACAATCATCCATGGCGAAGCTGCAATCTGTACTATATATGCATTACGAAGCTGCACGTGTCCCATTGCTGCATCGTGGTCATGCAAGATGGCATGGCGGCATTCGTGGCCGGCAAGGTCGTGCGGCTATCCAATGGGGAAGCACACTGGGTAATGGTGGTGGCACTTGTCTCCGGTGTCCAGTAGGAGTAGTCGTGTATCACCATGCTAAACGCTACACATCAAATGTTTAATGAAATGTCTGAGAAATAGAGGCAAACATTTTGTGACTAGTGTTGGATAATTCCCTACCGCGATGCTCCGTAGGACAGGTAGGTAGACAACAAGATATCCAGAAGATGCTTTATTCACTACTAGAAACTGAAATTTTACTGTGCGTCATTTTTTTTCCTGTCGGGCCCACACCGGCTCACAGGGATAGATCGCTTATCCTGTCGGCCCAAACCTCCACGTCAAGAAGGATATCATTTGCGGGAGCTCCTGTACAGCGCTGCGAGCGCCGATTCGCGCTGCAAAGCCAGGATTCGAACCCTGACTTCCTGTGCGGTCAAATTCGAACACAGCCACTAGGACGATCTATCCACTCTGTTTATTCTGAGGACAAATTGTCCTTATTATATAGCAACATGTATTATTTTAAGATAAAATGAAAAGAAAAATGAAAAATGAATGCACTATATAAAAAAAACATGAATTTGAAGAAAGTTAATAAAATTGAAAAGGTTCATACAAACTGAAAAAAACCGTGAATTTGAGAAATCTTCATGAATTTGAAATAAGTTCGCAAAATTTAGGAGAAGTTCATGAATTCGAAAGCAGTTCACAAATTTGGAAAAAGTTCGTCGATTTTGAAAATAGTTCACCGATTTTGAATAAAAAAAGTTAATCAAATTTGAAAAAAAAATCACTGATTTGAAAAAAGTTCGCTGATTTTGAAAAAAGTTCATTCACTTAGAAAAAATTTCATCAGAAATTGAAAAAAGTTCATTGAAATTGAAAAAAAGTTCATCGAAATTGAAAATAGGTTCACCAAATTTGAAAAAGTTCATACAATTTCAAAATAGTTCATCGAATTTGAAAAAAAGTTCATCAAATTCAAAAGGATGCACGGGGAACATGTTCGTACAAAAAGAAAAAAAAACAGAAAGAAAAAACGAAAAAGGAAAATGAAAAAAAAAGAGCAGGGCACCCTCGTTGGCCAACGAGCAGGGGCAGTTCGTCATCGACGCTCCAACCGCTCCAACACCACCGTCTTCTACAAGTCCGATGGCCGACGAGCAAGGGCAGCGGTGCTGCGATGGTGTCGCGACCGGCTGCTTCATTACATCATGTGGCGGCGGTGATGGTGCGGGCTGCCACGGAGGCGACGCTGTAGAGGTCGCTGGTGCTGCGACGAAAGCTGGCCGCACATCGATGATGCTGCAACCTGCAATGGAGGTTGGTCGCGCGTCGGTGATGCTGCGATGGGGGAGAGCGAAGCGAGGCCACGCGCTCATACGTCTCGTGTTTTGAAGAGGAATTCTGTTTCTTCCATTGACTTAATCCTGCGGCTAATAATGTTTCAACCTAAAATCTAAAAAGTGCATAGGAGACGGATGTTGTTTTGATTTGGTACATCTGACTGCCGCCTAGCAGCCGCCAATCGGTTTCCAGTCTCACCGAGTCCTTTCTAGAGCGAGAGCGACCCCAATCCCTAGCGACCCCAAATCCCTCGCCGCCGGCTGCACCCCAAATCCCTCACCGGCGGCTGCTCCTCAAATCTGTAGCCTCCCCAACCTCTCATCTACGCCCTTGCTCTATTCCTTGGGTCGTTGACCACTAACCTGTCGCCTTTGCATCGAACGTGGCCGTCCTCGTCCGAGCCGCTGTCGTCACCGTTCCAGCCGCCGTTGCCGCCCCATCCTCCTCCAACCACGGCCATTCCCCATCCAGGTGCCTAGCTATGAAACTCCGCTACATGCTCTCTCCATCTCAGTTTCTTTCCCCGGCTGTGTGCACTGTCGCATCTCTTTCGGATGGAAGTGTTTCAGTATTTATTCATTGGATCTGTGTGTGTGTGTGTGTGTGTTCTTTTTCAGCTCATCTGGTCATGTGCTTCGTTTGGAAGGAACTGGGGCTCGCTTGGATCTGGCACAGTGCTCCACCACCTCACCAGATCGATTGTGTTTCACCTTTGGTACGTGCGTACAGAGCAGATTTCTGTAATTCCTTCTAACCCCTTCCTCCACTGTACATGCTCCAAACGGAAGTGCTCATTGGATTTGTACCTGTGTCCTTGTTCTGGTGTCTGTACATAATTCGTTCTGCTCCCTTTCCTCCACTATACATGCTGTACATAATTCGTTCTGTGCGTGTGTCCTCTAGTAAAGGATGGAAGCACGTTTGTTCAATTTCATTTCCCTTTATGAAAAATACATCAATAGGTTTCTCATTTCCTTTCATTATGTAGTATCACAATCTGTATTTAAATAAATTTGCGTTCTTCTGTTTGGAATTGAATAACTGTCATTAGTTTACTTTTTCTTTCCTCCCATTTGATTTAGTTACAAACTGCTCAACAATGCTACAGCAGCTGCTCGTAATTTTTCCACTTGGACCACCTGATTGCGCCTTCCCCACGGGCCACGAACACGTCCACGCGCTGATGCCCACGGCCACCCCGCGTGCCGCGTCGTGGCTCTCCATACGACGCGCCTCCGACGGGCTGAGAGGGTTGTAGCGCGGCGAGCAGCGGTAACGTGGCACCGTCGGGCGTGACGCGCTTCGCCGGAACAAAGATTATGGAGCACCATGGAGCATGGAGAGGAGATAAGGAGCACGCGAGCAGAGAGACCAAGACGCGAGCACCTCTCTGTAGTCAGCGCCAGCCAAAGGATTCGTAGTCGTAGGCCGTGTGCCTCGAGGCTCGAGCCATCGACTATGATGTTGCGGTGGCCTTGATCTACAATGTAGACGACCATCGACGACGTTCGTGCAGTGGTCGCGCTGCGACGACGACATCCACGTACGACGCCGACGTGACGATCAGGTTTCACGCCGGCGACCAGGGGAACGGCGATGCATTCGATGGGCCCCTCGGCACGCTTTCTTGCCGACAAGCCGATGGCCGGATCCACCTGGACACCTCGGAGACGCGGGTGGCCTGTGGCGACGTGTCGCAAGCCTCGCTGGACGCAGCCGTCGACCTGAAGTGTAGCAGTGCGCGAGATCGGCCACCTGCTCGAGCTCTCCCTCTGGGTTTCGCTCTACATGTACGGCAAGGAAGCCCAAGAAATGGCGGAGGAGCAGAAGAGCGCGAGTTGCTGCAGCAGTAGGTGGCGAGGAAAACGGGAGACCTGGAGCTGGATGCTTGCATGTAGTGTATTCTTTGCCATTCAAAAGTATGGAAGTATAGGCGAGGGGGAGGAGCCTGTTGCTGCTACCGAGCTACTCCGGCTTCCGGAGATTCATGCTGGAGTGCAATATGCTTTTGCTGCTGTGGAAAACGTTTCTACATGTAGGCGGTGCCGCTACGGTACATTTTGGATTTGTTCAGTGACTGCTCTATTTGTGATCCGTTCATCTCTGATTTTGGTCTGCAGTTTGGCTTCTCCCGTTTCCTTCTAGGATTTTTGCTTAGTTGTCAGAGTTAGTATTTTATTGGATGGAGAGATGATTGTTAACTCTTGACTCATCACGAGTGGACATAATATACTTTTGGATCGGTGTCCTTCTCAATCCATGCTAAACAAGTAGTTCAGGGGGATCCCCTCCAGTCATGAATTGGTAGTTTTTATGGGAATGATCATCCATGTTTTATATTTCTTTCTCTTTGCGCGTTTGCGTCCCAAATAATCGCCCACTTTACATCTTCGGCAGCAGTCAACTGCCAAGATGATAACAGGACTGAGAGATTGCATAATTCGCTCCAGAAGCTGAGACAACTGCTGGGAATAACCTGCTGCTGATATAAAAACATTTTTTTGTTCGCTGTTTGTGTCCATGTACATGCCACACAGTTTGTTTATTACAAAATTTACAGATAGCGCAATTCTTTTGTAATCCTTAGTTGCTTTGTGCCGTTCAAACTTGCATCAAAAGTTTTCATGAGGTGTTTGTTTTGATGAGTCACATCAGACGAAAGCTTACATTGTACTCTATATCGGTTACTTCACCACCCTAGGCCAGTACCATTTAGAGACTGAGAGGCAATAATGGTTTCAATCCAGTACAAAGTAGAAAATTCTAATCTCATCTAATATACAACTGTAGCTGGAGCTTTAAGCAAGTATTAGTTCAGTTCTTCAACAATGAATTTCCCTATTTCTAGCCAATTCAATAGAAAACTTTTTCAACGCCAGCATCAACCAAGATCCAAGTGTTGACATCACCCTTGTTTTTGGTATTTTCTATCTTCTAAGGTGAATCTTTTTCGATTTGCCTCTATGCACAGACTTCCCTTTTCGTAATTACAAGCTTATCTACAGTTTTCCTATTTTCAACTAAAATTCAGTAGATAAAATAAAACATGACGTACCGACGGGGAGCGGTGTGCCGCGGCGCGGGTATGGCTAGTTTTCATTAGAAGAGTATAATTGCTCCAGTTTATAAGGAAACCAGGACCCATAAACCTAACAATACTCGGGTAATAAATGGAAGCCGAACAAAACCACCAGTACATATGGCCACAACACCCAAGCTAAGCTAGGTCTGGAGTGCCACCAAAAGAGGCAAACGCTACCAAGAAGAAATAGCTGCCCCTGCCCAAGCGCCGGAGGGAGAAGCCAACACCGAAGGGAAGCAGTCATGGACGTCACCATATCCCAGGAAGATGACAACCTTGATCGCACGTGAACTCGCCCATCTCTTCCGGTAACGCCAACGCTAGGTCGCAGGCCAACCACGAGGTCAGAACTCCAAGGACCACACCTCCATGGAGCCCTATGCTAGGTCTGCCCAACCAAGAAGCCCGAACACAGCAGGCTGGGCGGACACAAAGGCGACACACATTTTGCTAGGGCTTTGCATGATCACAAACTCTTTGCAGAACACAACAAATTCAAAGAAGAGAATAAGAAAGATAAGCCCGAAGAAATGAAAAAAAAAACAAAAAATGAAGGATATCCAGCTAGAGCCATGATATTCTATTTTACAGGTCCAATATATGTTTTGTATCAAGACTTGTTATGCACTTGTACAAATGCGTAATTTTATTTGGGGTTTTTAGGAGAATTCTCTCATAAATGTTGTTGGATTCAGGGGAAAGCCCCAATTTCACTAGGGCAAATTAACTGTGGAGGCTACAAGTGTGACACAAAAATACGAACACCAACAATGGCACCAGAGAACCATGATAGGCTAGGCTGTCACCATTATTTCGTATAGAGAAAACGAGCACAAAGAAAATGCAAACCTCCCCAAGAAATACTAACAGGAAACAAGCAGTTCCTCGGGCGCAGCAACTGATCCAAAGATGATTACTGAGCTGTCACAATCCACACATTGCTGGATTATGATGTTCAAAACAGTATAACCCACTAAGATGATGAAAACAGGAACTGGTGTGCTGGTGGTTCCGAACCAAAAAAAAAACAGGAACTGGTTTTCACCTACTACTGCTACTGCCAAAACCTCTTCACTGAGATCCGACTCAGAACATGAGACCAAAAAGTGAAAAGGCCATAGGTGCACACCCAGTAGACACAACAACGCCGGCATAAGATATGAACTTTTGCTCCATTCCATATTTTCATGCATTGTAGCAAAAATCAAATTAAAGCCTGGAATAGTACTGTACGTTCTTCTATAAGTTACCGGCCGAAATCAAATTAACGGGAAAAAAACTGCATGTCTCGCAACGAAATCTTGCGTGAAACCCATTAACCCTGCCACCAGTAAAATATTTGCACAAAACAAAAGTGCTAAGTATACAAGCAAAAGTGATAAGCAAGCGATGGAAATGAACCTGGGGTTTCGAGGGGATAGAGTGCATGTCAGAGAGAGAGAGAGAGAGAGAGAGAGAGAGAGAGAGAGAGAGAGTGAAGGCGACGTGTTGGCTACCTGAAGCCGGTGGCGGCGTCGCCCACGCCAGGCAGACAGTGGCTGGAGCTGGCCTCACCTTCGCTTCCGCTCCAAGGATGCTTCCGATCAGGTCTCTGCTTTCTTTTTATTTGAGGGGGTGCTGGATGCTTGGTGAGTAGGTGTAGGTTAGTTCACTCGTCCCATTTATACGTACTCGGGGCAATTTCAAGACCTCCTAACTAGCGCCTTTTGCGCTAATTACAGGTAGCAGCACTACTGCGCTGTTCCTAGTTGGGCCTGCCCATTAAAAGCATATTTTATCGATCCATCCCTCCACCAGCTCCATCGCTGCCTCGCTCGAACGTCGCTAGTGTCTTTTAGCCAACACCTAATAACAGTTGACCTTGGACCCTTTACCATTTTGACCACTGACCTTTTGACCTTGTTAACCGTTGACTCATCAAAGAAATTCGAAATTGTTAATGAATTTGAAAGTTTAAATTTTCCAAAAAGTTCATGAATTTTAAAAAAGTTTGCCCATTTGAAAAAAAGTTCCCAAATTTGGAAAAAGTTCACCAATTTGGAAAAAATGACCATGAATTTCGAAAAGGTTCACAAATTTGACGTGGACCAAACCATGAAGCGTAGGGTAGCTTCTGCGTGGTCCACTGCCTTCAAACTAAACATTATGGTATGAGCAGTGTTGGTGTCATCATGGTTTGGTTGTTTGTTCGTGGGGCTAGAGTGAGATTGCGGCTCATGATCCTCTCTTCAGTTGCTTCACAGCAGTTTTGATACTATCCAATGGACTTGCGGCTGACGATCCGCTTCAGTTGCTTCGCTTGGCTGCATAAGTATACTCATTTATATCATCTGCAGGTTGTGCTGCGAGCCTGCGACACGTCGCATTAAGTATTGCTCAGCGATTAATCCGCTTGTGATGTAGCAACTGGGTTGGCGAGATGCGTCGTGAGCCTTACGTGTACGAGACGGAGCCTAGTGCTTTAGTTTTTCTTTTAATTGTTCAGTTTCTTATCGAATCGATCGATTTTCAAAAGAAAGGATTGTAATAATCTTCCTTGATTAATACAATCCTGATGGCATAAGGTGCCAATTTCATCAGGTCCATGATGAAGCCAAACGGCTGTACGATGTTCAGGAATACCCAACTAGGCAAATGCGTGACAGAATCGACCAATTTGAATTCAGTTATTTAAAGTAAAAACCGACTCTTACTATACCAGCAGTAAAAATCACCCGGTTTGATATCGGTTCGTCGTTCGGTTTTATGCCTAACCCTATTAAAAAAATCTTGTTATCAAATATTGTTTATAATTTTAAAGAATGTTCGTGTTTTTGTCACTTTTTTTTTACAAATTTATGAAATGTTTGTGGTTTAAAAAAAACTTGATTTTTTTCAAATTATGTGGTTTGCAATTTGTATTCAATTTTTTATCAATTGTTGGGAATAGGTTAACAAATTTTTAAAAAGTATTCAACTTTGTAAAATATGTGTACTTCAAAATTTCAAAAAATTCAATTCATTAGGAAAAATGATAGGGACATAAGAAAATGTTCCTACCAGACACATGCATTGATAGCGATGGAAATTACAAATAACAGAAGCATTCAAATTAGGAAAACCTATATGCTCATGAATGATAGTCTCTCATCCTCCTCTCAAATTGTGTCTTTTTTTTACTATGGATAAATGACCACAACTTTTTGCAGCAATGTAGAGCGGACATATGAGGCATTCATGAAAGGTTTGAACAACGTTTGACACCGTTGGCACGCTGTGACATGTCCTACCATTTGTTGTCCCTTTTCACCGAGAAAAACTCCAGGAAATGCAAAACTTGTCAAAAAATTAAACAACTTGTCATAATGCCTAGAATTGGTAATAGAAACTGGTGGAAAAAAATTGTGGGTCCATTTGACGGAAGTCGAGAAACAATATCCTCTCATACGGAGCCATCTAACACCCCGAACACCCTCTGTTGACACAAGGTCTATATTTATATATTATTGAAATCACCCCAACTTTTGCAAGAAGGTGGGCAAGCACACGGTAGGCATTCATGCTTGGTTTGAACGACTTTCGACACCATATGCAAGCTGCGATACGTCGCCATTTATCGGACCTTTTTCAAAGAAAACTCCATAAAATGCAAAACTTGTTGAAAATTCAAACAACTTGGCATGGTGCATTGAATTGATCATACAAGGTCAGAAAAAAATTAGGGTCAAAACAAGGATGTCGAGAGACAACGAGCTCTCAAACGGAGCCTTATGAATTATCCAAACACACTTCGTTCAACATGGTCTATTTTTGGACATCTTTGAAATGATACCAACTCTTGCAAGCAGGTGGGCATGCCCATCATAGGAATCCATGTCGGATTTAAATGATTTTTCACAACATATGCAAGTTGCGACACGCTCGACCATTTCTTAGTTTTTTTTCACCGAGAAAGCTCCAGAAAATACTAAACTTGGCAAAAATAAAAACAACTTGGCATGGTGCCTTAAATTGGTCATACAAGGCCATGGAAAAATTTGGGCCATTTCAAAGACGTCCTTGAACATGGTCTTTTTTTGGACGTCCTTGAAAAGACCCCAACTTTTCCCACCAGGTGGGCATGCTGATGGTAGGCACCGATGCCAGGTTTGAACGACTTTTGACACCATATACAAGTTGCGACACGTTTGTATTTATCTCTCATTGCTACCAGAAAACTTAAGAAAATGCATAACTTGTGAAAAACCTAAACAACTTCGCATGGTGCTTTGAAATGACCCCAACTTTTATAAGCATGTGGACATGCCAATGGTAGGCATCCATCCAGATTGGAGGGAAAAATTATTTAAAATCATAATTTAAACAGATACATAAAACTGTACTTTTAAGTTTTTACATAACTAATAAATACAAACAGACATAAATATTTGACAGAAAAAGAATTTAAAATCATAATTTAAAATGGTTACGGAAAACTGTTATTTTGGTATTCCAAACAATTTTTCAAATTTGTAAACAAGTTTTAAAAAGAATAATAAATTTCAAAAAGAAGACAAATGAATTACCAGAAAAAGAGAAAAAAAAAGAAAAAACTGTTTAGGCCTTGGCCCAACTAGGTGACAACATCGCTCCTGTTAGGCACCTGTTAGTCCGCCCAAGCGGTCGCGGATTTTGAAAAAGAAATCATCAATTTTATTGAGCAAATTCGCCGATTTAAAATAAAATGTCCAGGGTTTTGGGAACCTCAGCTTACCAGCTGGTTTTAAAAAAATCATAAATTTTGAACAAACTTTATTGTATGTGAAAAAAAAGTTGACCAACTTTGAAAAAAAGGTCATGTGTTTTGAAAATAAATTCACACATTTGAATAATTTCATTGATCTTTTAAAGAATCTTTAAGGATTCAAAAAAAGTTCATGGATTTTTTTTAATTGAAGAGAAGTTCACGATTTTAAAAAAGCTCAAGAATTAGAAAAATAATGATAAAATGGAAAGAAAAACAGCAGATGAAAACTCGCCCAATAAAATGGAAAAAACCACTGCGTTATATAATTAAGAGGGTATCATACCTAGAATTGCCACATCTACTAATGTGGCCTGTCCGTTTCCTCCTTGTATAATCTAACAGGGTGTCCACAGTTCAGAGCTTGTCAGCTGCATATTTTTTAATCTTTAACATAAAAATTAAAAAAGGTGAAACTTCAAGTATCTCTAATTCGAAGCTTGTCAGCTACATATTATTTAAAATTTATAACACAAAAAATAAAAAGGGTGAAACTTTAAGTAAGGAGGAAAAAATATGCACATATGGTCATATACGTATATACATACCGATGGGTGACCTACCATACATACGACAGTAAGTCAAAGGTCCATATTGCCGTTTATATGTTCTGTAAGGAGGGTGGGGGGGGGGGGGGGGGGGGCGGGTTCGAAGCGGGGCTCAAGTAGGTATAGAAAAAAATGTCCAAAGAAAATGCAAATCTCCCCAAGAAATACTAGCAGGAAACAAGCAGTTCCTCGGGCGCAACAGCTGACGCGAGATGATATTACTGAGCTGTCACAATCCAACACATGAGTGGATTACGATGTTCAAGAGAGTATATAAACTACTAAAATGAAGAAAACATGAACCTGTTTTGATCGGCTAATTGACCTGCTACTGCTATCGCCAAAACCTCTTCCACTCTGAACATGAGACCGAAAAGAGAAAAGGCCACATGTGCACACCCAATAGACACAACGATCCCGGCATATGGTATAAATTTTGCTCCATTCCATATTTCAGATTTACGCCCGGAACACTGAACTTTCTGCTATATAAGTTACCGGCTGGAAAACAAATAAACAGAAAATATTGCATGTCTCGCACTGAAATCTTGCGTGAATCCCATTAATCCTGTCACCTACAAATTTTTTTGACAGAACAAAAGTGCCAATTAAATAGGCAAAAGCGCTAAGCAAGAGATAGAGCAGATAACGAGAAATGAACCTAGGGTTTCGAGGGGAGAGAGAGAGAGAGAGAGAGAGATAGAGAGAGCAGGGGAACGACAATGAAGGTGACGCGTTGGCTGTCTGAAGCCGGCGGCGATGTCCACCGCGTCCGGCACACGGTGGCTGGGGCTGGTTCGTCTTTTTAACTACCACCTATTAATAGTTGACCTTCAACCCTTTGACTGTTTCGACAATACCAATTTGACCTTGTTGACCGTTGACTTCTGAAAGAAAATTAAAAAGTTCATGAATTTGAAAAATTTTATAAGTTCGCAAAATGTTCATGGATTTGATTTTTTTTGCCAATTTGAGGAAATTTTGAAATTTTGAAAACCTCCACCAGTTTTACAAAAGTTCACAAATTTGGAATAAATGTCCATGAATTTGGAAAGGGTTCACAAATTTGAAAACAATCACAAATTTGAAAAGGGTCACGAATTTAGAAAAAGTCCACGAATTTGAAAAAAAAAGTCATGACTCAAATTTCGTGAACTTTTGTATTGCGCAAATGAGGATTCGTCGGCAATTTGGGCTTACATTCTCGGCCTAGTCGTCATGATTATTGGGCTTATTTGTTTGCGCTCACCCACATTAACGTTTAGAAGGCCCGGGCGCGTCGACCGGCGAGCGCTGCCGCATCCAGTTTATCTCAAAAAAAAAAAAACGTACGGACGCGACTAGGCCAGTAGACGGGGCACGCGTCCATGGCCGCCGTTGAATAGCGGGAGCTCCGCACCGGGCCGCCGAGCCCTCCACACCGTCGCCGGCACCAGCGAGTCTCGGCGTCAGGTCCATACGCGACGCTCACCCTAACCTTGCATGTCTCTTCCGTCTCTTAAAGTCTTATTATCCAAGCTAGTCAGTGGACCATGCAGCAGTTACCCTGCCATGAAACTGAAAAAAAAACTGAACTATATAGTATGAGCAGTCTTGGTGCCATCATGGTTTGATGGTTTGCTCGTGGGGCTAGAGTGAGAATGCGGCTGATGATCGGCTCTTCAGTTGCCTCACCGCAGTTTTGATACTATCAGATGGACTTGCGGCTGACCATTTGCTTGAGTTGCTTCGCTCTACTGCATAAGTATATTCATCTGTATCGTTTGCAGGTTGATCTGTGACACGTCGCAATAACTATGGCTTAGTGATTAATCTGCTTGTGATGTAGCAAGTGGGTTGAGTCTAAACAGGAAAGCACATTTTTGGATGTGCCAACATGTGTTTCAAATCCGGTAATTTTTTATATTGTTCATACATGTTCTGGTTGTGTGTTCCTTCACCAGGTCCCTGTTTCTTGTGTCATTTTTTTCTCCTTCCGTGTTCTGAACTTCTTTTGATTTGATGGGCTCCATACCATCTAAGTGATGGTTCAGTTCGGTAAGATGCTTATGAGGTTTATCATGTTTACTGATCAAGAATTCTGGTTATGCCCATGGTGGTATTAAATCTGTGAACTTTTGTTTATATAAAGCTCACTCATATGTGTATTTTTGCTCTTGTGTACCAACTTATTTTTCATGCTATGAACTGCCGGTTTAATGTGAGACATACAGAATACGGTGATGGTTAAGTTCAACCAGAAGATCCAGAAATTTCATCTATCATGGAAATATGTAGTTTTATTCAGGCAAATGCTTTATTCAGGAACATTTATTCATCATTTCCATATTGCAACTAGTACTTGCCACACATGATGATGCATGGCAATTTTATTTTTCGGCCGCTACATTGATCATCTAGCACGCACCACTAGTGCAGGTAGCCACCATGGGAATGTTGTAGGCGGTGGGGGCGGGGCATTGTACCGGTATGTAGATGCTACACATCGACCGTAGGGCCTGAAGCGACATCCGAATGCTCTCAAGTTGTGCTGGCTGCTGCGGCTGGTACATACCCTGCCATTGTTGTTGGGGTTGTTGTTGCCTGATAGCCTCAGCCACGTTGTGGATGGCTTGGCAACGGAATTGCTCCGGGATCTGTGATAGCTGTCGGCAACATTGGTGCTGCACATTCTGGCAGCTGGTAGGCTGATCCACCGGTATCTGGGGGAATGGCACTGTCACTGGGCTACACTGATGCTGCAGGAATGTCGCACACGGTATCAACTGCTCCTGCAACTGTTGTTGTTGTTGTTGCCCCAGTTGTTGTTGCTGCTGGCATTGTACCGGGACATAGATGTTGCACATCAATGATAGGTTCTCAAGCAACATCCTCATGCTCTTATGTTGTGCTTGTTGTTGGCGCTCCTGCCATTGTTGTTGGGATTGTTGTTGCATGATAGTCTCTACCACGCTGTGGATGGCATGGCACCGGATTCGCTCTGGGATCTGCGCCAGTTGCTGGCAGCATTGGTGTTGCACGATCTGGCAGCTGCTAAGCTGCTCCACCTGTGTCTGGAGGAACGGCATTCTCAGTGGCCTACACTGTTGTTGCAGGAATGCCACACACGGCTTCATCTGCTCTAGCAACTGTCGTTGCCCAGGTTGTTGCTGTTGTTGGTATTGTCCGAAGCCCTGGCTACATGTGGTTTCCAACTAGGCAATGGCGGTGGTTGCTGTGAGGGCAAGGAGAGCCAGGATGAATACCTTCATGGTGGCTAGCCTCAAGTTTGCTTTCCTATTTGTGGTTGTCTGAAGGTTGATGAAGGAGGATCTTCATGGTACATGCCTATTTATAGTTGTCATGGTCTGTTTGCTGCATTCCATTCCTACATTATTTTACGAAAGCATTTGGATGCTTTCCAAACTGATCATCTCGTATTATTGTGTTAGGTGGCGCTAAAGTCTAATCTTCAATGGCCATGAAATATACTTTTCGGCACATATCACTTGACTGCCAGGTGAGATTGATAATGCATATGACTCATCAATCATCACTTTACATGTCAAGATTTCGAGTGGCATATCTTTTTGTGAAGCCCAATTTGTAATCTTACACTTGTGTTAGGTATAAATTAGCTTTTGCATTCACATGATCCATGGTTCTTTTTTGATTTAATGGTTTGTAATCTTGCATTAGCTGTTTAGGTTGATCACACCAGCAAACCATTAGCTGTGAAGAGGTGTTCCACACTCGATTAATTGTTCCCTAGAACTGATTTTGTAATTTTATTTGAGTTGGTAAGATAAACATGCATTAGTAGAGCACGACAAAACTCATAGGATGCCCTTTACATATCAAGATATTTCCATGGAGCTACTCTTATGTGATGGAACTGAACTTTACTGAACTGAATTTGTTCTTTCTTCTACAGGATGTATGCATGGGTCATGTGCTATGAGTCTGTAATCTTCCATGGTTGCTATCTGCTGCCAGGCCCATCCATACTCAGACCGCCAAGCCCGCCCCCATGTCCAAACCAAATTTAGTGTTCATTGGGTTGGCCGGGCCTAGCATCAAGACCTGAAGGTAACATCGAAATGGTACATATTCATTTAGGGTAACATTATAAGAGCTTTTTTCCCTAGTGCATGTATTCAGTCATTTTGATGTCACGTGTAATCAAATCATGCTTCTCAAGCAACTGTTGCTACAAAAACTTGAGTGAAATATATAATGAAGCGTTGAAGCTACCTTGAGTAAGCACTAACGCTACTTCGTCGGCCGGTTACAAATCTGGACGGTAAATTTGTGGCAACCCCGCTCAGATACGAAGACCTGTCTGGGGTGCTTGGCAGCACAGGAAATATGTGCAAGTGAAATGTTCCAATGGAGATCAACTAGAAGGGACATAGTGTCAAGACGAATGGTGATTACATATCCACGCAACACAAGATTTAATTTAAACCACAGCAACTAAACTCTACTCACCCAGGAAATTAAGCAGCTCCGCTTCTTAATAAGGCCAGTGTGTTTTTTGTTCGTCTTGGCACCCATCGTTGTATTCCATGGTTGACTCAAAAAAGTCTTTTAAAATATGCCGGATTAGACTAAGTGCCAATCATTTGGAAAAGAGGCTAATATAATTTTGAGAATATAATTTGAGGACAGCTACATTGTTGAAACTACACAATATTATATATGGACTAGAGTGTTGTAAGGTCGCCAACAATTGGGATGATAGCTAGAACGCCATACCATCTCACATGTTTGATCTCTGTGAATCGATCAGGTCAACAGTGCAGAATGTAAGAATTTTGCACACCAAGTTCTTTAAGAGGTTGGGCAGTCGATCGGTATGATGCTATCTCCATTAATTTAATCACATGTGGTTTGTAGTAAGTGAAACATAGACAGTGAGACTTGTTGAAAATATGAGCAAATTACTACGAGATTTAATCCGAATGAACAAAAGATAAATCATAACAACAATAGCAGAGATTGAATTAATCATGCGAACTAGCATAGTAGATGAACAAATCACATCTAGGGCACATACTAGAAACATGAATTCTACCACGATCTCGAACAGGAAGGATAGAATCACATACGGTGCAGCGGGAGCAGCACCGCCGGTGTTGACGTTGTCGCCCATGTCATCGAGGACAAGGTTGTCGAGGTCGGGGAAGAAGTCGTTGTTCGCGAAGTAGTTGCTGCCAGCAGTCGCGCGAGTGTGCTCCCCGAAAACCTGATTGCCCCTCTCCCGTACAGGATCACGAGAGGCGGGGTTCCCGAGGCCTGCTGTCCCTTCTCCGGGTGCACGCCGAAAGGAGGGATGGAGAAGACTTGCTTGGCGGCGCAATGATTTGGAAAGGTGGTGAGAAACCATACGAAGTGGCAGCGGCTAGGATAGACGTCTGCCTGACTATATAGTGTGGGCCGGGTAGGTCGTCGGAGTAAACCCCAGGTCCGAGTCGTCACGATCCAAAAGAATCGGAAACGGTTCAGTAACTAACGCGTCCATTAATTATTAATTAATGACTCATTAATTTTTCCCAAGCAGCAAAAATATAGACAACGTGCATAGCTCTATCCTCGGCTCAGCTCAATCCGCAACCCGTGGCCCGTCGTGACGAGGCGTGGCGTGGCAAGGAGGAGGAGCGCGCGTGTAGGTCTCCTCTTCTCATGCTCATACAAGTGGTAGAAGAGCTCACCTTATAAAGAGGTGCAACTCTCTCTCAACTTCCGGGGTGGGACTAAACTTTAGTCTCACTCACTCCACTCACATGTGTGCATGAATGGGCCAAGAGAATTTCAGAATTTTAGTTCGGCTTTGGACCAAAGGCCTACTAAGAAAATTTCAACAATCCCTCACAAAGTCTCATTGGCACATCTCATCCTTTAGTTCCAAAAAATTGTTTATATACCGGTGCTTAGTGGAGACTGTGAAGTTGAACTTCCACTTAGAGTTTTATGCTACACTAGATGACAACTTGAATAGTGGACTATGCCTTGAACTACAAGTTTTCCGCAAAACTAGTTTCACACAAATTCTTGACCGATACTGGGCTGCCGCAAGGCTTCCCCACGGGTGGAGCGTATACGTCATACTCCAGGACCTTTCATAAATTTATTAGAGAACACCCAATTCTCACAGACTGCGACATTAACAGTCAAATTCATATAGGTGTGTTACTCGGGAGATGCTCTGCAGGACAACATCTCTGCTTACTCATATAAGCCACTTGGAACACATTAAGATAAATATCAACCTGCCATGCAGATCGGGAGAGTATTGCATCTTCACGGAGTGGGATAATTAAAATAGGGATACTCTCCTCTCAGCCGACCAACAACTTGTCTCCCACTTCTACTTCACGGGATCTCCGATCACATAGAGTGGGTTACCACTATGGACAACTCATGCGATGGGTCTCAAACCTATCTCCATTGATGCATTATCTATCACATTACATGATAAACCCTTTGTGAAGAAATCTGCCAAGTTTTTAGTTGTTTGGATATAATCGAACGTAATAACTCCAGAGTTCCTCAATTTTCTAACAGATTTTGTTCTCCTCTTCAGATGCCTTGAAGACTTCATATTGTCCTTAGAACTGTTTATCTTGACGATCACAGTTTGATTATCACAGTTCATCAGGATATGGGGTATTGGTTTTTCAACCATAGGTAAGTCCATCAAGAGCTCACGAAGCCACTCTGCTTCAACAGTGGGAGTGTCTAATGCTGTGAGCTCTGCTTCCATAGTTGACCGCGTTAAGATGGTCTGCTTGCAAGACTTCCAGGAAACAGCGCCACCACCAAGTGTAAAAACATAACCACTTGTGGCCTTAATCTCATCAGCATCAGATATCCAGTTTGAGTCACTATAACCCTCCAGTACCCTTGGATACCCAGTGTAGTGAATCCCATAGCTCGCTGTGCCTTTCAAGTAGCGCATAACTCTCTCAAGCGCACGCCAATGACCATCTCCCGGTTTTGACACAAGCCGACTCAGCTTGCTCACAGCAAAGGAGATGTCAGGCCTCGTGGCACTCGCCAAATACATAAGCGAGCCAATAATCTGAGAATACCTCAGTTGATCTCTAGCAATCCGTTGATTCTTTCGAAGCAACACACTAGCATCATATGGAGTTGGAGCAGGCGTGCAGTCGCTATACCCAAAACGACTCAAGATCTTTTCCACATAATGAGACTGAAGTAGTGTGATCCCACCATTCTCATCTCTCAACAACTTGATGTTCAAGATAACATCAGCTACTCCTAGATCCTTCATCTCAAAATAGCGAGATAGGAAATCCTTAACCTCCTTGATTAGATCAAGTTTGGTTCCAAAGATCAGTATGTCATCGACATACAGACAAAGAATAACTCCTTCGCCCCCACCATGGCGATAGTACACACACTTGTCACCATCGTTTACTACAAACCCGGCAGTAGTTAATGTTCTTTCAAACTTCTCATGGCACTCCTTAGGAGTTTGCTTAAGGCCATATAAAGACTTTAATAACTTGGACACCTTTCCTTCCTGACCAGGTACTACAAAACCATCTGGCTGATCCATGTAAATTTCCTCCTTCAACTCTCCATTGAGGAAAGCCGTCTTAACGTCCATTTGATGAACGAGAAGACCATGTGAGGCAGCCAGTGATAGTAGCACCTGAATTGTGGCCAGTCTAGCCATGGGTGAGTAAGTATCAAAGAAGTCTTCACCTTCTTTTTGGGTATAACCCTTAGCCACAAGCCGTGCCTTGTACTTTTCAATCGTACCATCAGGTCTAAGCTTCTTCTTGAACACCCACTTACATCATACAGGTTTACACCCATAAGGACGGTCAGTGATCTCCTAGGTTTCGTTAGCTAAGATGGAATCCATCTCGCTACGAACAGCTTCCTTCCAGTAGTCAGCATCAGGAGATGCATATGCTTCTGAAATAGTCCTGGGTGTGTCATCCACAAGGTACACAATAAAATCATCACCAAAGGACTTTGCAGTCCTCTGTCTCTTACTCCTTACAGGAGTTTCATTGTCACCCTCAACAGGATTCTCAACGTGTTCCATTGCAATGGTGGGTTCAGGAATTACAGCGAATTCCTCACTAGATGGAGTAGGTATCTCCTGATTTGATGAACTCGACATATCCTTCATAGGAAATATGTCCTCAAAGAAAGTTGCATCATTAGACTCCATAATCGTACCAACATGCATGTCGGACAGCTCCGATTTTATTATCAAAAATCTATAGCCAATGCTATGAAAAGCATAGCTCAGAAGAACACAACCCACGGTTTTTGGTCCAAGCTTGCGCTTCTTGGGAATTGGTATAATGACTTTCGCCAAACAACCCCAAGAACGTAGGTAAGAGAGTTTCAACCTTTTCCTTTCCCATTCCTCAAACGGAGTCATGGTCATATGTTGTGTGGGAACTCGGTTTAGGACATGACATGCAGTCATCATCGCCTCCCCCCACCATTCATTGGAAAGACCCGATGTGTCTAACATGGCATTAACCAAATCAGTTAGAGTTCGGTTCTTTCTTTCGGCTACCCCATTTGACCGAGGTGAGTAGGGAGGTGTCCTCTCATGGATTATACCATGTTCCGCACAAAACAAATCAAATTCATTGGAAAAGTACTCTCCACCACAATCCGACCTAAGCCATTTAATTTTTCGATCAAGTTGGTTCTCTGCTTCAGCTTTATAGTTTTTGAAGAAAGTTAAAGCCTCATCTTTTGATTTCAGAAGATACACGTAACAATATCTAGTGGAGTCATCATTCAACGTCATGAAGTATCTCTTTCCACCTTTTGTCAACACGCCATTCATCTCACAAAGATCAGAATGTATAAGCTCTAGTGGCGCCAAGTCTCTTACCTCTGCAGTCTTATGGGACTTGCGAGGTTGCTTAGCTTGCACACATACTTGGCACTTGGAGCCTTTGACAGTAGAGATTTTCGGAATTAAATTCATATTGACCAGCCGCGTCATGCAACCAAAGTTAATGTGACAAAGTCGTGAATGCCAAATATCAGACTCATTATTGTGGCAAACATTATTAATAACTTTAGTGCAAATATCTGACAAAGACATGCGGAACAAGCCTCTGCTCTCATAGCCTTTTCCAAAAAATTGTCCATACTTAGAAATTACAACTTTATTGGATTCGAAAACCAACTTAAAGCCATCTCGACATAAACGGGAACCGCTAATGAGATTTTTATTGATGGACGACACATGATGAATGTTCTTCAGACGCACGGTCTTCCTCGAAGTAAACTTCAGATCGACCATACCAACACCTCGAACGATGGCATGTGACCCGTTCCCCATCAGCACGGGAGAAGTCCCTGTGACCTGGTAAGAAAAAAACATGGAGGCATCAGCACAAATATGTACATTGGCACCGGTGTCAATTAACCAATCAGGAGATTGAAATACTGAAAGGATGGTAGGAAGAATACCGTACCCAGATTCCTTCATATCAGTATCACCGATGACAACATTAGCGGACTTGCCGCTCTTCTCATGTTCGCACTCCTCAAAGCGGTTAGGACATTTCGGAGCCCAGTTATTAGGATCACCGCAGACATGGCAAAGTCCCTTCCCTTTCTTATGAGAATTCTTCTTGAAGTTGGAAGAATGTGACCGTTTGTTCTTTGTATCAAACTTGCCTTTGCCCTGAGTTTTGTTCTTGTTGTTTTTGAACTTGTTGGGCTAGAAATACTTCTTCTGTGCCATGTGGACACTAGAAGCTCCCTCAGCAACTCGAGCACATGTGTCCTTTGCTCTCGCCTTCTCTTCAACATCAAGAGTACCAATGAGATCCGCAACGGTAAACTCCCATCTCTTGTGTTTCAGGGAAGTAGAAAAATTGTTCCACGAAGGTGGAAGCTCCGCAATGATGCCTCCGGGAACAAATTTGTCCGGCAACACACACTTGAAGTACTCAATTTCTTTTGCGAGCGACTGTATCTCATGAGCCTGGTATACAACAGAGCGCTCATTAGTCATCTTGTAGTCATAGAATTGCTCCATGATGTACAACTCGCTGCTGGCGCCCGAGGCACCAAACTTGGCCTCGAGCGCAGCCCACATGTCCTTGTCATTGTCAAATGACATATATGAATCCACAATGGAGTCATCAAGAACACTCAGAAGAGCGCCTTTAAAGAGAGTATCGATCTTCTCAAAAGCTTCCAACTGTGCTGGATTAAGATCGCCCTCAGGCTTGCCCTTGGTGGCGTCATAGCAGCCCATGGTCTGAAACCAGTAGACTGCTCTTGTGCGCCACCTCTTATGTTGCGCCCCCTTAAAGGCAGGTAGGTTCAGATGCGCAGCAAAACCACTCGGAGTAAATTGCCTATAATCAGGTTTTTGGATTGTTGGAAATATGAGCAAATTACTACGAGATTTAATCCGAATGAACAAAAGATAAATCATGATAGCAATAGCAGAGATTAAACTAATCATGCAAACTAGCATAGTAGATGAACATATCACATCTAGGTCACATACTAGAAACATGAATTCTACCACGATCTCGAACAGGAAGGATAGAATCACATACGGTGCAGCGGGAGCAGCACCTCCGGTGTTGACGTTGTCGCCCATGTCGTCGAGGACGAGGTTGCTGTCCCTTCTCCCGGTGCACGCCAAAAGGAGGGATGGAGAAGACTTGCTTGGCAGCACACAATGATCTGGAACGGTGGTGAGAAACCATATGAAGCGACGGCGGCTAGGGTAGACAACGTGCATAGCTCTGTCCTCGGCTTGGCTCAATCCCGCAACCCGCGGCAAGGCGTGGCGAGGCGAGCGAGGAGGAGGAGCGTGTGTGTAGGTCTCCTCTTCTCATGCTCATACAAGTGGTAGAAGAGCTCACCTTATAAAGAGGTGCAACTCTCTCTCAACTTTCGGGGTGGGACTAAACTTTAGTCTCACTCACTCCACTCACATGTGTGCATAATGGGCCAAGAGAATTTCAGAATTTTAGTTGGGCTTTGGGCCAAAAGCCCACTAGCAAATTCCAACAATCCCCCACAAAGTCTCATTGGCACATTTCACCATTTGGTTCCAAAACATTGTTTATATACCGGTGCTTAGTGGAGACTCTGAAGTTGAACTTCCACTTAGAGATTTATGCTACACTAGATCACAACTTGAATAGTGGACTATGCCTTGAACTACAAGTTTTCTGCGAGACAAGTTTTACACAAATTCTTGATCGATACTGGACTGCCGCAAGGCTTCCCCGTGGGTGGAGCGTATACTTCGTACTCCAGGGCCTTTCATGAATTTATTAGAGAGCAAAATTCCAACAAGACTAAGCTACCATCATACTCCCTCCGTTCGGAATTACTTGTCTCGGAAATGGATGTATCTAGAACTAAAATATGTCTAGATACATCCATTTCTACGACAAATAATTCCGAACGGAGGGAGTAGTATGCAAGATACGCATTCATCTACATCTATTCACCCCGCGCTTCACAGAAGCAACATGCAGACAAATAAAAGAAGGGAGCATCAGTGGTTGTTGGTTCATTGGTCAAAAGACTAAGAGGTATAGATAGCGCCCACGCTCCTCCCCGCTGCACCTCCGCCCGCACCGCCGGCGATGGCCGTGCCCTGCTCCGACTGCTCCTTCGCGTCATGGTTTATGCCCCTCCCTCCTCCTCCTGTCGGAGGCCCTGGTGCCTCCTCTGCCGCTATCCGTCCCGTGCTTTTGGGAAGGCCCAGTCACTCTGCATCACCGGATCCAGATCCATCGCTGGCGGTGCATGGTGGATCTGGCGCCTCTGCCTCCGATGAGCTCGTGCCTGATTCGCAGCTTGTCGTGCCGCCGTTGGGTCAAGGCCTGGCTGGGTCGGGACTGGGCTCCCTCGCCGCCTCCCCCTCGCGCATTCAAGTGCTGGTGGGTGTCGGCATTAACTCCGGAGCTATCAGGCACCTGGCTTCCTTCCCTTCTCCTGCTCCTGGTGCGCCTTCAATGCCGGACGCGGGGCGCAAGGCGGAGATGACCGGCGGCTGGCACCTCGTCGCATCGCGTAATGGCCCGCGCCACCCGGCTTTGGCCACTCCAGCATTCAAGCCGGCGCCCATCCCTCGCTGGCTTCTGGGGCGCTATTGTCGATGCCTCCACCGCGGGCACCGGGCTGAATCTTGCCGTGACCCGATCCGCTGCTCCCGTTGTCTACAAAATGGGCACAAATCGCGCGGCTGCAAGAACAGGTGGAAGCCTCTGAGCTCTCTCGACAGCCCCCAGTGCCTCCACCACCGCTCCCTCGCCCCTTTGCTGCTCTTGCAACCCGCGCGGCGCCCCCCCCCTCCCCGCCTGGGCCGGGGATGGTAGACCTCTGCTCAACCCCCCTCTGATGCAGTCCAACACAGTGGCGGCCGTGATGCTGCGTCTGGGCAACCCCGCTCTAAGGCCGGAGGAGGACTTCGTTGTCGTCCCGGCGACTCCCGAGATGCAGGCAGAGGCGGCGCTCCTCTCCACCAACTGTGTTGTGGCCTGGCTAGATGGGGCCAAGCAGGACGTCCCCTGCCACCAGGTGGCCGCCGAGCTGGCGACGGCCCTGGACGCGAGGCCAGCCGAAGTCGAGGTCGTCAAGCACTACCCCAAGAAGTTTTTTGTGCGCTTCATGCATCAACACCACTGTGCCGACGCCGTGTCTCGTGGTGACCTCTGTGGTGCTGGTCACCGCATCTACGTGCGAGAGTGGAGGCTGGAGTTGTCACTAGTATGCCTCTACTTGACTAGCTCGTTGAATCAAAGATGTTTAAGTTTCCTAGCCATAGACATGAGTTGTCATTTGATTAACGGGATCACATTATTAGGAGAATGATGTGATTGACTTGACCCATTCCGTTAGCTTAGCACTTGATCGTTTAGTATGTTGCTATTGCTTTCTTCATGACTTATACATGTTCCTATGACTATGAGATTATGCAACTCCCGTTTACCGGAGGAACACTTTGTGTGCCACCAAACGTCACAACGTAACTAGGTGATTATAAAGGAGCTCTACAGGTGTCTCCGAAGGTACATGTTGAGTTGGCATATTTCGAGATTAGGATTTGTCACTCCGGTTGTCGGAGAGGTATCTCTAGGCCCACTCGGTAATGCACATCACTATAAGCCTTGCAAGCATTGTAACTAATGAGTTAGTTGCGGGATGATGTATTACGGGACGAGTAAAGAGACTTGCCGGTAACGAGATTGAGCTAGGTATTGAGATACCGATGATCGAATCGCGGGTAAGTAACATACCGATGACAAAGAGAACAACGTATGTTCTTATGCGGTTTGACCGATAAAGATCTTCGTAGAATATGTAGGAGCCAATATGAGCATCCAGGTTCCGCTATTGGTTATTTACCGGAGACGTGTCTCGGTCATGTCTACATTGTTCTCGAACCCGTAGGGTCCGCACGCTTAAAGTTCGGTGACGATTTATATTATGAGTTTATGTGTTTTTATGTACCGAAGGTTCGGAGTCCCGGATGAGATCGGGAACATGACGAGGAGTCTCGAATTGGTCGAGACGTAAAGATCGATATATTGGACGACTATATTCGGGCTTCGAAAAGGTTCTGAGTGATTCGGGTATTTTTTGGAGTACCGGAGAGTTACGGGAATTCGTATAGGGCCTTAATGGGCCATACGGGAAAGGAGAGAAAGGCCTCAAAGGGTGGGCGCACCCCTACCCATGGACTGGTCCGAATTGGACTCGGGAGGGGGGGGTGCCCCCTTCCTTCTTTCTCCTTTTTCCTTCCCTTCTCCTACTCCCACAAGGAAAGGAGGAGTCCTACTGCCGGTAGGAGTAGGACTCCCCCCTTGGCGCGCACTCCTCCTAGGCCGGCAGCCTCCCCCCCTTGATCCTTTATATACGGGGGCAGGGGGGCACCTCTAGACACACAACTTGATCTGTTGATCTCTCCCAGTCGTGTGCGGTTCCCCCCTCCACCATATTCCACCTCGGTAATATCGTAGCGGTGCTTAGGCAAAGCCCCTGCGTCGGTAGCATCATCAACACCGTCATCATGCCGTCATGCTAACGGAACTCTCCCGCAAAGCTCTGCTGGATCGGAGTTCGTGGGACGTTATCGAGCTGAACGTGTGCTGAACTCGGAGGTGTCGTACGTTTGGTACTTGGATCGGTCGGATCGTGAAGACGTACGACTACATCAACCACGTTGTGCTAACGCTTCCGCTTTCGGTCTACGAGGGTACATGGACAACACTCTCCCCTCTCGTTGCTATGCATCACCATGATCTTGCGTGTGCGTAGGAAATTTTTGAAAGTACTACGTTCCCCAACAGTAGTATCAGAGCCTGGTTTTATGCGTAGATGTTATATACACGAGTAGAACAAAAGTGAGTTATGGGCGATACAAGTCATACTGCTTACCAGCATGTCATACTTTGGTTTGGTGGTATTGTTGGATGATGTGGTCTGGATCGACATTACGCGTACGCTTACACGAGACTGGTTCTACCGACATGCTTTGCACATAGGTGGCTGGCGGGTGTCAGTTTCTCCAACTTTAGTTGAACCGAGTGTGGCTACGCCCGGTCCTTGAGAAGGTTAAAACAGCACTAACTTGACGAACTATCATTGTGGTTTTGATGCGTAGGTAAGAACGGTTCTTGCTCAGCCCGTAGCAGCCACGTAAAACTTGCAACAACAAAGTAGAGGACGTCTAACTTGTTTTTGCAGGGCATGTTGTGATGTGATATGGTCAAGACGTGATGACATATAAGTTGTTGTATGAGATGATCATGTTTTGTTGAAGTTATCGGCAACTGGCAGATGCCTTATGGTTGTCTCTTTATTGGATAAGATGCAAGTGCCAAATAATTGCTTTACTTTATCGCTATGCGATAGCAATAGTTGCAAGAGCAATAGTTGGCAAGACGACCATGTGACGACATATTGATATAGATCAAGATGATGGAGATCATGGTGTCGTGCCGGTGACGATAGAGATCATGACAGTACTTTGGAGATGGAGATCAAAGGCGCAAGATGATCATGGCCATATCATGTCACATATTTTGATTGCATATGATGTTTATCTTTTATACATCTTATTTTGCTTAGTTCGACGGTAGCTTTATAAGATGATCTCTCACTAAATTTCAAGGTATAAGTGTTCTCCCTGAGTATGCACCGTTGTGAAAGTTCTTCGTGCTGAGACACCACGTGATCGGGTGTGATAGGCTCTACGTTCAAATACAACGGGTGCAAAATAGTTGCACACGCGGAATACTTAGGTTAAACTTGACGAGCCTAGCATATACAGATATGGCCTCGGAACACTGGAGACCAAAAGGTCGAGCGTGTATCATATAGTAGATATGATCAACATAATGATGTTCACCATTGAAAACTACTCCATCTCACGTGATGATCGGACATGGTTTAGTTGATTTGGATCACGTGATCACTTAGATGATTAGAGGGATGTCTATCTAAGTGGGAGTTCTTAAGTAATATGACTAATTGAACTTTAATTTATCATGAGCTTAGTCCTGATAGTATTTTGCAAATTATGTTGTAGATCAATAGCTTGTGTTATCGCTTTCATATGTTTATTTTGATATGTTCCTAGAGAAAATTGTGTTGAAAGATGATAGTAGCAATGATGCAGATTGGATCCATGATCTGAGGATTGTCCTCATTGCTGCACAGAAGAATTATGTCCTTGATGCACCACTAGGTGACAGACCTATTGCAGGAGCAGATGCAGACGTTATGAACGTTTGGCTAGCTCAATATGATGACTACTTGATAGTTTATTGCACCATGCTTAACGGCTTAGAATCGGGACTTCAAAGACGTTTTGAACATCATGGACCATATGAGATGTTCCAGGAGTTGAAGTTAATATTTCAAGCAAATACGCGAGAGAGATATGAAGTCTCCAAAAAGTTTTATAGCTAAAAGATGCAGGAGAATTGCTCAACTAATGAGCATGTTCTCAGATTGTCTGGGTACTACAATCCCTTGAATCAAGTGGGAGTTAATCTTCCAGATAAGATTGTGATTGACAGAGTTCTCTAGTCACCATCACCAAGTTACTAAAACTTCGTGATGAACTATAGTATGCATGGGATGACGAAAACGATTCCCGAGCTCTTCGTGATGTTGAAATCGACGAAGGTAGAAATCAAGAAAGAGCATCAAGTGTTAATGATTGACAAGACCACTAGTTTGAAGAAAAGGGCAAAGGGAAAGAAAGGGAACTTCAAGTAGAATGGCAAGCAAGTTGTCACTCCCGTGAAGAAGCCCAAAGCTGGACCAAAGCCTAAAACTGAGTTCTTCTACTGCAAAGGAAATGGTCACTGGAAGTGGAAATTCCCTGAATATTTGGTGAATAATTAGGATGGCAAAGTGAACAAGGGTATATTTGATATACAGGTTATTGATGTGTACCTTACTAGTGTTTATAGTAGCCCCTGGGTATTTGATACTTGTTCGGTTGTTAAAAATTAGTAACTCGAAACAGGAGTTATAGAACAAACAGAGACTAGTTGAAGGTGAAGTGACGATGTGTGTTGGAAGTGGTTCCCAGATTGATACGATCATCATCGCACACCACCTATACTTTCGGGATTAGTGTTGAACCTAAATAAATGTTATTTGGCATTTGCATTTGAGCATGAATGTGATTTGATCATGTTTATTGCAATATGGTTATTCATTTAAAGTCAGAGAATAATTGTTGTTCTGTTTACATGAATAAAGCCTTCGATGGTCATACACCCAATGAAAATAGTTTGTTGGATCTCGATCATAGTGATACACATATTCATAATATTGATGCCAAAAGATTCAAAGTTGATAATTATAATGCAACTTATTTTGTGGCACTGCCGTTTGGGTCATATCAGTGTAAAGCGCATGAAGAAGCTCCATAAAGATGGATTTTTGGAATCATTTGATTACGAATCATTTGATGCTTGCGAACCATGCCTTTTGGGCAAGATGACTAAAACTCCGTTCTCTGGAACTATGGAGCGAGCAACAGATTTGTTGGAAATCATACATACTGATGTATGTGGTCCAATGAACATTGAGGCTCACGGCGGTTATCGTTATTTTCTCACCTTCACAGATGATTTAAGCAGATATGGGTATATCTACTTAATGAAGCACAAGTTTGAAATATTTGAAAAAGTTCAAAGAATTTCAGAGTGAAGTGGAGAATCATCGTAACAAGAAAATAAAGTTTCTACGATCTAATCGTGGAGGAAAATATTTGAGTTGCGAGTTTGGCCTTCATATAAAACAATGTGGAATAATTTCACAACTCACGCCACCTGGAACACCATAGAGTAATGGTGTGTCTGAACGTCATAACCGGACTTTATTGGATATGGTGCGATCTATGATGTATCTTACCGATTTGCCACTATCATTTTGGGGTTATGCATTAGAGATAGTTGCATTCACTTTAAATAGGGCACCATCAAAATCCGTTGCGACGACGCCTTATGAACTGTGGTTTGCCTAGAAACCAAAGTTGTCATTTCTTAAAGTTTGGGGCTGCAATGCTTATATGAAAAAGTTTCAACCTGATAAGTTCGAACCCCAATCGGAGAAGTGCCTCTTCATAGAATACCCAAAGGAAACTATTTGGTACACCTTCTATCACAAATCCGAAGGCAAGATATTCGTTGCTAAGAATGGATCCTTTCTAGAGAAGGAGTTTCTCTCGAAAGAAGTGAGTGGGAGGAAAGTAGAACTTGATGAGGTAACTGTACCTACTCCCTTATTGGAAAGTAGTTCATCACAGAAATCTATTTCTGTGACACCTACACCAATTAGTGAGGAAGCTATTGATATTGATCATGAAACTTCAGATCAAGTTACTACCAAACCTCGTAGGTCAACCAGAGTGAGATCCGCACCAGAGTGGTACGGTAATTCTATTCTGGAAGTCATTTTACTAGACCATGATAAACCTACGAACTATGAGGAAGGGATGATGAGCCCACATTCCGCGAAATGGCTAGAGGCCATGAAATCTGAGATAGGATCCATGTATGAGAACAAAGTGTGGACTTTGGTGGACTTGCCCGATGATCGGCAAGCCATAGAAAACAAATGGATCTTCAAGAGGAAGACAGACGTTGATGGTAATGTTACTGTCTACATAGCTCGACTTGTTGCAAAAGGTTTTCAACAAGTTCAAGGGGTTGACTACGATGAGACTTTCGCACCCGTAGTGATGCTTAAGTCTGTCCGAATCATGTTAGCAATTACCGCATTTTATGATTATGAAATATGGCAAATGGATGTCAAAACTGCATTCCTGAATGGATTTCTAGAAGAAGAGTTGTATATGATGCAACCAGAAGGTTTTATCGATCCAAAAGGTGCTAACAATGTGTGCAAGCTCCAGCGATCCATTTATGGACTGGTGCAAGCCTCTCGGAGTTGGAATAAACGCTTTGATAGTGTGATCAAAGCATATGGTTTTATATAGACTTTTGGAGAAGCCTGCATTTACAAGAAAGTGAATGGGAGCTCTGTAACATTTCTGATATTATATGTGGACGACATATTGTTGATTGGGAATGATATAGAATTTCTGGATAGCATAAAAGGATAGTTAAATAAAAGTTTTTCAATGAAAGACCTCGGTGAAGCTACTTACACATTGAGCATCAAGATCTATAGAGATAGATAAAGACGCTTGATAAGATTTTTCAATGAGTACATACCTTGATAAGATTTTGAAGTAATTCAATATGGAACAGTCAAAGAAGGAGTTCTTTGCAAGGTGTGAAGTTGAGTAAGACTCAAAACCCGACTATGACAGAAAATAGAAAGAAAATGAAAAGTCATTCCCTGTGCCTCAGACATAGGTTCTATTAAGTAAGCTATGTTGTGTACTAGACCTATTGTATACATTGCTCTGAGTTTAGCAAGGAAGTACAATTTTGATCTAAGAGTAGATCACTGGACAGTGGTCAAGAATATCCTTAGTAAGGACTAAGGAAACATCGACGAGCCCCGAGCTTGGAACGCGGAGTTGCTCCGCCCCTTTTACACCTAATATTCACTCGGATGAGTTGTAATAAAAGTACTTCTGTAGCTCATGTTTCACAAAATAATAGTGTCATAATTTCCCCAATGATCGATGACATTTTTATTTTTTCAATAAAATTTCCCCTCAGTGGGTGGCTTAGCTGCGAATCCGTTTCGCCTAAGTTTGTAAAAAAAATCCTTACCGAGTGGAGAGCCAGCCTCCCACTCGGGGGCTTAGCTGCGAATCCGTTTCGCCTAAGTTTCAATAAAAACCTACCGAGTGGTGAGCCAGCCTCCCACTCGGGGGCTTAGCTGCAGTCCAAGTACTCGCCTAAGTTCCAATAAAATCCTACCGAGTGGTGAGCCAGCCTCCCACTCGGGGGCTTAGCTGCAGTCCAAGTACTCGCCTAAGTTCCAAGAAAATCCTACTGAGTGGTGAGCCAGTCACTCACTCGGGGGCTTAGCTGCAGTCCAAGTACTCGTCTAAGTTCGGAAAAATCCTACCGAGTGGAGAGCAAACCTCCCACTCGGAGGCTTAGCTGCAGTCTAGACACTCGTAAGTTCAAATTCAAACGTGCGCTCTGCAAGGGGGACGAGGTGCAAGTTGACTGCTACCCTCTCCTCCGAGCTACGCCACAAGTACAATGTGCGCTCTGCAAGGAGGGCGAGGTGCAGGTCGACTGCTACCCTCTCCTCCGAGCTACGCCACAAGTACAACGTGCTCTCTGCAAGGGAGACGAGGTGCAGGTCGACTGCTACCCTCTCCTCCGAGCTACGCACAAGTACAACATGCGCTCTGCAAGGAGGGCGAGGTGCAGGTCGACTGCTACCCTCTCCTTCGAGCCACGCCACAAGTACAATGTGCGCTCCGCAAGGAGGACGAGGGGCAGGTTGACCGCCACCCTCTCCTTCCGAGCTACGCCACAAGTATAATGTGTTCTCCATAAGAAAGACAAGGTCAATTAACACCTTATTTTTCAGACCTCCCACTCGGAGGCTTAGCTGCACATTGTGGAGAGTGGAGAGCAGACCTCCCACTCGGAGGCTTAGCTGCAGCCTAGTGCTCGCCTAAGTTTTGAAAATCCTACCGAGTGGAGAGCAGACCTCCCATTCGGGGGCTTAGCTGCAGCCCACTGCTCGCCTAAGTTTTGAAAATCCTACCGAGTGGAGAGCAGACCTCCCACTCGGGGGCTTAGCTGCAGCCCAGTGCTCGCCTAAGTTTTGAAAATCCTACCGAGTGGATAGCAGACCTCCCACTCGGGGGCTTAGCTGCAGCCCAGTGCTCGCCTAAGTTTTGAAAATCCTACCGAGTGGAGAGCAGACCTCCCACTCGGGAGCTTAGCTGCAACCCAGTGCTCGCCTAAGTTTTGAAAATCCTACCGAGTGGAGAGCAGACCTCCCACTCGGGGGCTTAGCTGCAGCCCAGTGCTCGCCTAAGTTTTGAAAATCCTACCGAGTGGAGAGCAGACCTCCCACTCGGGGGCTTAGCTGCAGCCCAGTGCTCGCCTAAGTTTTGAAAATTCTACCGAGTGGAGAGCAGACCTCCCACTCGGAGGCTTAGCTGCAGCTCAGTGCTCGCCTAAGTTTTGAAAAATCCTACTGAGTGGAGAGCAGACCTCCCACTCGGGGGCTTAGCTGCAGCCCAGTGCCTGCCTAAGTGTATTGGGGAACAAGTCGATTGCAATAAGCACCTCGCTTTAACCTACAAAGGATACCTCAAACCAAATACAAGCATATTTAAACGTCGAATCCAAGTTCGGATAACACCTAACGGAACCGAAAGTGCTCAGGCGCTAAGCCTGTAAAGGTTTGTCAGTTACAAAAATCACTCGGCATACCGAGGCAAATTTAAAGTGTCGAGCTCAGAATTTTTTACCCCTCCTGTGGAGGGATGGAAGGTGCAACAAACTCGTCCAGGTCGATTCCATCAGCAATCCGAGTGGCAGCGGCGATGAAGGTCTCCATGAAAGACCGGAAATCGTGCTTCTTGGTGTTAGCCACCCCAAGGGCCGCCAGCTTGTCCTCTCGTGCATCCTTGCAATGAACTCGGGCCAGAGATAGAGCAACGTCTGCGCCACACCTGGCAGAAGACTTCTTCCACTCCTGCACTCGACTTGGGACTGTGTTCAGTCGAGTCATCAGAGACTCGAGGTCATTCTGGAGCGTCTCTCTGGGCCAGAGCGTGGTGTCGATGCGGGAAGTGGCGACCTTCAGCCTTGCGAGATAATCAACGACGGCGCCAACACGAGATTCGAGCCGGAGCACGTTCATGGCGACTTCATCCTTCACAGGAGAGTTGATGGGATCCAGGTTTACTTCCAGTCGGCCAGTCTCCTCTTCAAAGTTCTGGCAAAATTCTGCAAGCACAACCACCGAGTCAGGACAACAGTCGAATGGAAAGATCACAGTTAGAATACCTGTTTGGTGCAAAAGATTACTTTCGAGCATGAGGAATAGCTTCTTGGCGAGTCCGCCCAGATAAGCCTCCAGATCGTTCTTCTTTCCCACCAACTCACTGGCCTTGTCACTCAGGGCAATCTTATCACTTTTCAGTCGACTGACCTCTTTGTTGGCAGCATCAAGACCAGCTTTCAGATTGGTGTTTTCTTCTTCAAGCTTGGTGACCGAAGCCAACTTCTCATCTGCGAGCTTGGTTTTCTCTAAAGCCGCTTTCCGCATATCAGCCAACTCAAGGTCTTTCTTCTTCAGGGCATCCTTCACTTTGCCTGCAAAGTTACAGCAAGATCAAGCTCGAGCTGGATGTGTTTGTTATCCAACTCAGTATAACGAGCCGCAAGGTCGCAGGATTTCTACGAAGAACCGATCGACAGATGTCAAAGACAATTCACTTCCGTGTGACTAAGGAAAAATCATACGTTTCTAAGACTACGGCCGAATACAAACATTCGACCACAGTCTCGGGGACTACACCCAGTGGGTGCACTCAGCGTGCCCCCACTAGTTCTATCAAGTTAGAGTCGACCAGTCGACCAACAAAAAAACGAAAGAGGTTCTTCAGACTGTAGTCAACTGCCAGCAGTCGACCACAGTCTCAGGGACTACACCCAGTGGGTGCACTCAGCGTGCCCCAACCGGTCTGTGAATCCATTCGACCTAGCCGAATGAAGGAAAAACTTAAGACATAAAGACTATGGTCGACTGCCAGCAGTCCACCATAGCCTTGGGGACTACACCCAGTGGGTGCACTCAGCATGCCCCCACTAACCCGGAATTCCAATCGACACACCTAGTGGGTGTACGGCAATCACTATGAATTTCAGAAAGAAGAATTTTCAGACATCATATCCTAACAGAACAGGCGATGACCGACTGACCTGAACGTTACTCTGAAGAGCTGAACTGGCGTCATAGGCTGCCTGGCTGGCTTCTCGGATGGCCTTCACTTGCTCCATCATGACTCCCGCCTGGCGTATTGCTTCCTTCGCAGCACAGGCTTGGTCCTCTGGGACGTAGTGGGTCGAGAAAAGTGAAGGCTGTGCAGCACTCGACGACGAGGGGCGAGCACTCGTCAACGGCACCGCAAAAGATACGGTAGGCCGAGTGATATTCTCTCCCTCCGTGACCAGTGTCTCGGGTGCGGGCACGTCTTGAGTCGCTTTGCTAGTAGATGTTTTCCTGTTCCTCCTCTGCTTCAGTGGTTCTTCATCATCGTCGTCAGGAAGGTCAATAATGACATTAGATGGAGCTGCAGGAAAGAATCAAAATTAGAGACAATGAGCCAATCGGCTGAAGGCGGAATTATGAAGGACATACCAGGTTTAGAAGTGGCAGCGTCCTCCATCTCATGATCTTCAGCCCTGGCCGAAGTATCAGAAGTAGCAGCACTGCAATTCCAGAAGTCAGTCGGTTAACTCATGAGTCGACCAAAAATAAATTCATGTGGAACAAGAAGACTCAAGTAGCACCATTACCCTGATATGGTGGGAATCACCATCTTCATCTTCGGCAAGACCTTCGCCGGCTTCGATGGCGCCACGCGAGATTGCTTCGGAGCTTTCTCAGTCGATGCTGGAGAAGTGGTCCGAGGGCGCTTAGCCGACTACGCGACAGTCGCGACCCCCTTACCACGCTCGGTTGCAGGGTCATGGACGAGCTTCGAGCGTCTTTCCGAGTGAGGAGGTGCAACTTCCTCCTCCTCCTCCTCTTCTTCCTCCTCACCAGAGTCATCACCCTCATCATCATCAACATCATCCGAATCCCACTCCTCCTGGCTTTCGCCCCCACTTCCTTCCTCCTCCTCAGTCGGCGTTTGTGCTCCATTGGGCATCGAGTATAATTCAGTGGTGGCCTGACAGACAACAAAACAAAGGTCAATCGACCAATTTGCAACAAAGCAGGATGAATAAAGCAAGATTACAATTAAGGATAAAGTGGGCATACCGTGTCCAGAGTGTAGGTATGGTCGAGTGGCGGAATTCTCCTGGCCCCTCGAGGGTTGTCCTTATTCCCTGTGATCGCGGTCATCCACCTCTCCAGTGTGGCGTCGTCGACTGCTTCTGGATGGACCTGAGTTTCATCCTCGGTTCCACAGTACAGCCACATCGGGTGGCCTCGGTACTGAAGCGGTTGCATGCGCCGCCTAAGGAAGACCTCCAGAAGGTCCATGCCCGTCACTCCGTCCCGAACGAGCTGGACTACACGCTCCATCAACATTTTTACTTGGGCTTTCTCTTCAGGAAGCACCTTCAGAGAAGAGGGCTTGTTCACTCGGTCCATGGAGAACGGAGGGAGACCAGTCGACTGCCCCGGCATCGACTCGTCCTGGCAGTAGAACCAGGTCGACTGCCACCCTCTGACCGACTCAGGAAGCGTCATGGTCGGAAAAGTACTCTTGCTCCTCATCTGAATCCCAAGGCCCCCGCACATCTGAATAACCTTAGTCCTATCGTCATCTGGACTCGCCTTTTTCACTGTCTGTGAGCGACAAGTGAATATGTGCTTAAAGAGATCCCAGTGTGGTCGACAACCCAGGAAGTTCTCGCACATAGACACGAAGGCAGCAAGGTAGGCAATGGAATTTGGATTGAAATGGTGGAGTTGCGCCCCAAAGAAATTCAGGAACCCTCGGAAGAAAACACTCGGGGGCAGAGAGAACCCACGGTCTACGTGAGTAGATAGAAGAACGCACTCACCCTCATGCGGCTGCGGTTGCCACTCGGTCCCTGGGAGCCTTGCTGCCCCGTAGGGGATCAGGCCCCCGTTGGCCAGGTCATTGAGATCCGTCTCAGTGATGGTCGAGCGGATCCAATCCCCTTGGACCCAACCCTGCGGCAGGCGGGACCTTGACGAAGATCCGCCCCGACTGGACGCCCTTCCCTTCGCTTTCCCCGTCATCGTCGCGTTCTTCACGCGCTCCAAGGCTGTCGTCTTCTCCTTCACCATTGTCGCCAGCGAAGCACGCGAGGAGTGGATGGGCGGGGGAGAGAGCAGACGCAGCGAGCGGAGGCGAAGAGGGCAGAGGGGGAAATGGGGAGCACTGTTCAAAAACCCTCGCCCGGTACCTTATATAAGGACGCTTCCGAGTGGCTGACAAGAGGGCCCGGGCGATCCTATCACATCCCGAAACAGTCGCGCACGCGTGATACGTGGCGAAAAAGGCGGC
The DNA here is from genome assembly GCA_963921465.1 of Triticum timopheevii. Classification (NCBI taxonomy): domain Eukaryota; kingdom Viridiplantae; phylum Streptophyta; class Magnoliopsida; order Poales; family Poaceae; genus Triticum; species Triticum timopheevii. The sequence continues at coordinate 20,082,532 of OY997274.1, forward strand.
ATGGAAATCGAGGCGTCTACGCCTTATTCCATCCGAGCCCCGCAGTCCGCCCCGCTTCGCGCGCTTCCCAAAATTCGGATCCCACAAAATCCGCTAACAGCAGCTCAATCTGTTAGACGGTAGATTTCCTGCGATCCGTCGCTCGGGAGTTTATTAAGTTCGAAAATTCACTCGACAGAAGAAAGGAATGGATCAAGGCGACTGAAAGAAAAGTTGCTGCCATCGTCAGAAAGATCATTGGTCCAAAAATAATACACGTTCAGAACACAAAAACAGGTCGGAAAAATTATCAACTCCTTCCTCACTCAAACCTCGATCCATTCGGGGGCTAATGATGAAGTCATGTACCTCGGGTAGGGTCACGAACCTGTCCTAAGTACCCTTCCCAAGGACATCCTCAGAAGAAGTTGCCTTCCAGTCGACCAAGAGAGACTTCACTCGACGGACTCGAAGGACTCGACCATGAAGACTCACTCGACCACCAGGAGACCAAGAGCCACTCTGCATCCAAACGGTCTGTAATTAAGTAGTCTTTATGGCCATGATGACACGTAAGACGTTACTGGTAATGCCAGGCCGTAATGTACTTTAAACCCTGCATAACTGAGGGCCGGAGGGGTCTGGCAGACACTATATAAGCCACCCCCCTCCTCAGTATGAAGGGTTCGCACCTCTGTAACCTACACACACATAAATCCAGTCGACCGCCTCCGGGCTCCGAGACGTAGGGCTGTTACTTCTTCCGAAAAGGGCCTGAACTCGTACATCCCTTGTCTGTACAACTGCTCCATAGCTAGGATCTTGCCTCCCCATACCTACCCCCATTCTACTGTCAGACTTAGAACCACGACATTTAGCCCATCAAATCCTAGCTTCAAGTGTGGCATCGATGGAAAGGTTTGCATTGGGCACTAGGCCTCTTTTCTTCGCTCCACCAGGCGTGCGTGGTTGTAATTAGCGCTTGAAGTTAGCGCTTACGATTTGGAGGGTAGGGCGCTTAGGTATTTTTTTTGTTTTGTGATATTTATTTTTTTCCCTTCCTAAGCCTCTTGAAGCGACCAGCATGGAACATGATGTCAGTCCTTTATTTTGTTTGAGTTATTTTAGAGCTATGCTTGAGTTACATGAGTCCATAAGTTCATGATTACACTGCCATTTTTTTCTAGTTTACAAGCTCCTTTACTGCACCCCTACATGAATATGGGCCCTCCATTTCCCTTAATCTCTACAGCTCTGCTTGAGCTAGATGAGTCCATCAGCTCATGATTATGTGAGCTCATCACCCCAACGACTTTTTTTCAATCTCTACAGCCGCAACCGGTCCTGTGCATTGCGAGGCAACGACTTTGGAGTGGAACCGGTTGCGGCCGTAGCCGGTTGGTTGTTGATGCACGGTCCACGTTACTGATGTTGTGTGGTACCCGCACCCCAAGCTGTTGCCCCTCGATGTACAATGCCCTGTTCCAACACAATTATTTGCTCCTACCTCTCCATCTTTCAGGCGTCATGTAAGAAAAAGGTCGGCTCCTCACATTACCCTCAACAAAGAGTGTCCACTCATTTAGTTGCTTTACCTCGACCCATTTTTGTAGGGTTGGTTGACCCGACAAGGTGGTAGGGTATAGATTTGACTGCTGAAAAGCATGGACACATCGTGACCGTGAGAAGCATGTCACCACACACCACTAGTCGTGAATCCACATGTGATTTTGACCAATCCAACAATCTGAACAAATCACAACTGCAATGTGTAGATCTTGCAAGTTACAACAATCATCCATGGCGAAGCTGCAATCTGTACTATATATGCATTACGAAGCTGCACGTGTCCCATTGCTGCATCGTGGTCATGCAAGATGGCATGGCGGCATTCGTGGCCGGCAAGGTCGTGCGGCTATCCAATGGGGAAGCACACTGGGTAATGGTGGTGGCACTTGTCTCCGGTGTCCAGTAGGAGTAGTCGTGTATCACCATGCTAAACGCTACACATCAAATGTTTAATGAAATGTCTGAGAAATAGAGGCAAACATTTTGTGACTAGTGTTGGATAATTCCCTACCGCGATGCTATCCACGGACACGTCCGTAGGACAGGTAGGTAGACAACAAGATATCCAGAAGATGCTTTATTCACTACTAGAAACTGAAATTTTACTGTGCGTCATTTATTTTCCTGTCGGGCCCACACCGGCTCACAGGGATAGATCGCTTATCCTGTCGGCCCAAACCTCCACGTCAAGAAGGATATCATTTGCGGGAGCTCCTGTACAGCGCTGCGAGCGCCGATTCGCGCTGCAAAGCCAGGATTCGAACCCTGACTTCCTGTGCGGTCAAATTCGAACACAGCCACTAGGACGATCTATCCACTCTGTTTATTCTGAGGACAAATTGTCCTTATTATATAGCAACATGTATTATTTTATGATAAAATGAAAAGAAAAATGAAAAATGAATGCACTATATAAAAAAAACATGAATTTGAAGAAAGTTAATAAAATTGAAAAGGTTCATACAAACTGAAAAAAACCGTGAATTTGAGAAATCTTCATGAATTTGAAATAAGTTCGCAAAATTTAGGAGAAGTTCATGAATTCGAAAGCAGTTCACAAATTTGGAAAAAGTTCGTCGATTTTGAAAATAGTTCACCGATTTTGAATAAAAAAAGTTAATCAAATTTGAAAAAAAAAATCACTGATTTGAAAAAAGTTTGCTGATTTTGAAAAAAGTTCATTCACTTAGAAAAAATTTCATCAGAAATTGAAAAAAGTTCATTGAAATTGAAAAAAAGTTCATCGAAATTGAAAATAGGTTCACCAAATTTGAAAAAGTTCATACAATTTCAAAATAGTTCATCGAATTTGAAAAAAAGTTCATCAAATTCAAAAGGATGCACGGGGAACATGTTCGTACAAAAAGAAAAAAAACAGAAAGAAAAAACGAAAAAGGAAAATGAAAAAAAAAGAGCAGGGCACCCTCGTTGGCCAACGAGCAGGGGCAGTTCGTCATCGACGCTCCAACCGCTCCAACACCACCGTCTTCTACAAGTCCGATGGCCGACGAGCAAGGGCAGCGGTGCTGCGATGGTGTCGCGACCGGCTGCTTCATTACATCATGTGGCGGCGGTGATGGTGCGGGCTGCCACGGAGGCAACGCTGTAGAGGTCGCCGGTGCTGCGACGAAAGCTGGCCGCACATCGATGATGCTGCAACCTGCAATGGAGGTTGGTCGCGCGTCGGTGATGCTGCGATGGGGGAGAGCGAAGCGAGGCCACGCGCTCATACGTCTCGTGTTTTGAAGAGGAATTCTGTTTCTTCCATTGACTTAATCCTGCGGCTAATAATGTTTCAACCTAAAATCTAAAAAGTGCATAGGAGACGGATGTTGTTTTGATTTGGTACATCTGACTGCCGCCTAGCAGCCGCCAATCGGTTTCCAGTCTCACCGAGTCCTTTCTAGAGCGAGAGCGACCCCAATCCCTAGCGACCCCAAATCCCTCGCCGCCGGCTGCACCCCAAATCCCTCACCGGCGGCTGCTCCTCAAATCTGTAGCCTCCCCAACCTCTCATCTACGCCCTTGCTCTATTCCTTGGGTCGTTGACCACTAACCTGTCGCCTTTGCATCGAACGTGGCCGTCCTCGTCCGAGCCGCTGTCGTCACCGTTCCAGCCGCCGTTGCCGCCCCATCCTCCTCCAACCACGGCCATTCCCCATCCAGGTGCCTAGCTATGAAACTCCGCTACATGCTCTCTCCATCTCAGTTTCTTTCCCCGGCTGTGTGCACTGTCGCATCTCTTTCGGATGGAAGTGTTTCAGTATTTATTCATTGGATCTGTGTGTGTGTGTGTGTGTGTGTTCTTTTTCAGCTCATCTGGTCATGTGCTTCGTTTGGAAGGAACTGGGGCTCGCTTGGATCTGGCACAGTGCTCCACCACCTCACCAGATCGATTGTGTTTCACCTTTGGTACGTGCGTACAGAGCAGATTTCTGTAATTCCTTCTAACCCCTTCCTCCACTGTACATGCTCCAAACGGAAGTGCTCATTGGATTTGTACCTGTGTCCTTGTTCTGGTGTCTGTACATAATTCGTTCTGCTCCCTTTCCTCCACTATACATGCTGTACATAATTCGTTCTGTGCGTGTGTCCTCTAGTAAAGGATGGAAGCACGTTTGTTCAATTTCATTTCCCTTTATGAAAAATACATCAATAGGTTTCTCATTTCCTTTCATTATGTAGTATCACAATCTGTATTTAAATAAATTTGCGTTCTTCTGTTTGGAATTGAATAACTGTCATTAGTTTACTTTTTCTTTCCTCCCATTTGATTTAGTTACAAACTGCTCAACAATGCTACAGCAGCTGCTCGTAATTTTTCCACTTGGACCACCTGATTGCGCCTTCCCCACGGGCCACGAACACGTCCACGCGCTGATGCCCACGGCCACCCCGCGTGCCGCGTCGTGGCTCTCCATACGACGCGCCTCCGACGGGCTGAGAGGGTTGTAGCGCGGCGAGCAGCGGTAACGTGGCACCGTCGGGCGTGACGCGCTTCGCCGGAACAAAGATTATGGAGCACCATGGAGCATGGAGAGGAGATAAGGAGCACGCGAGCAGAGAGACCAAGACGCGAGCACCTCTCTGTAGTCAGCGCCAGCCAAAGGATTCGTAGTCGTAGGCCGTGTGCCTCGAGGCTCGAGCCATCGACTATGATGTTGCGGTGGCCTTGATCTACAATGTAGACGACCATCGACGACGTTCGTGCAGTGGTCGCGCTGCGACGACGACATCCACGTACGACGCCGACGTGACGATCAGGTTTCACGCCGGCGACCAGGGGAACGGCGATGCATTCGATGGGCCCCTCGGCACGCTTTCTTGCCGACAAGCCGATGGCCGGATCCACCTGGACACCTCGGAGACGCGGGTGGCCTGTGGCGACGTGTCGCAAGCCTCGCTGGACGCAGCCGTCGACCTGAAGTGTAGCAGTGCGCGAGATCGGCCACCTGCTCGAGCTCTCCCTCTGGGTTTCGCTCTACATGTACGGCAAGGAAGCCCAAGAAATGGCGGAGGAGCAGAAGAGCGCGAGTTGCTGCAGCAGTAGGTGGCGAGGAAAACGGGAGACCTGGAGCTGGATGCTTGCATGTAGTGTATTCTTTGCCATTCAAAAGTATGGAAGTATAGGCGAGGGGGAGGAGCCTGTTGCTGCTACCGAGCTACTCCGGCTTCCGGAGATTCATGCTGGAGTGCAATATGCTTTTGCTGCTGTGGAAAACGTTTCTACATGTAGGCGGTGCCGCTACGGTACATTTTGGATTTGTTCAGTGACTGCTCTATTTGTGATCCGATCATCTCTGATTTTGGTCTGCAGTTTGGCTTCTCCCGTTTCCTTCTAGGATTTTTGCTTAGTTGTCAGAGTTAGTATTTTATTGGATGGAGAGATGATTGTTAACTCTTGACTCATCACGAGTGGACATAATATACTTTTGGATCGGTGTCCTTCTCAATCCATGCTAAACAAGTAGTTCAGGGGGATCCCCTCCAGTCATGAATTGGTAGTTTTTATGGGAATGATCATCCATGTTTTATATTTCTTTCTCTTTGCGCGTTTGCGTCCCAAATAATCGCCCACTTTACATCTTCGGCAGCAGTCAACTGCCAAGATGATAACAGGACTGAGAGATTGCATAATTCGCTCCAGAAGCTGAGACAACTGCTGGGAATAACCTGCTGCTGATATAAAAACATTTTTTTGTTCGCTGTTTGTGTCCATGTACATGCCACACAGTTTGTTTATTACAAAATTTACAGATAGCGCAATTCTTTTGTAATCCTTAGTTGCTTTGTGCCGTTCAAACTTGCATCAAAAGTTTTCATGAGGTGTTTGTTTTGATGAGTCACATCAGACGAAAGCTTACATTGTACTCTATATCGGTTACTTCACCACCCTAGGCCAGTACCATTTAGAGACTGAGAGGCAATAATGGTTTCAATCCAGTACAAAGTAGAAAATTCTAATCTCATCTAATATACAACTATAGCTGGAGCTTTAAGCAAGTATTAGTTCAGTTCTTCAACAATGAATTTCCCTATTTCTAGCCAATTCAATAGAAAACTTTTTCAACGCCAGCATCAACCAAGATCCAAGTGTTGACATCACCCTTGTTTTTGGTATTTTCTATCTTCTAAGGTGAATCTTTTTCGATTTGCCTCTATGCATAGACTTCCCTTTTCGTAATTACAAGCTTATCTACAGTTTTCCTATTTTCAACTAAAATTCAGTAGATAAAATAAAACATGACGTACCGACGGGGAGCGGTGTGCCGCGGCGCGGGTATGGCTAGTTTTCATTAGAAGAGTATAATTGCTCCAGTTTATAAGGAAACCAGGACCCATAAACCTAACAATACTCGGGTAATAAATGGAAGCCGAACAAAACCACCAGTACATATGGCCACAACACCCAAGCTAAGCTAGGTCTGGAGTGCCACCAAAAGAGGCAAACGCTACCAAGAAGAAATAGCTGCCCCTGCCCAAGCGCCGGAGGGAGAAGCCAACACCGAAGGGAAGCAGTCATGGACGTCACCATATCCCAGGAAGATGACAACCTTGATCGCACGTGAACTCGCCCATCTCTTCCGGTAACGCCAACGCTAGGTCGCAGGCCAACCACGAGGTCAGAACTCCAAGGACCACACCTCCATGGAGCCCTATGCTAGGTCTGCCCAACCAAGAAGCCCCAACACAGCAGGCTGGGCGGACACAAAGGCGACACACATTTTGCTAGGGCTTTGCATGATCACAAACTCTTTGCAGAACACAACAAATTCAAAGAAGAGAATAAGAAAGATAAGCCCGAAGAAATGAAAAAAAAACAAAAAATGAAGGATATCCAGCTAGAGCCATGATATTCTATTTTACAGGTCCAATATATGTTTTGTATCAAGACTTGTTATGCACTTGTACAAATGCGTAATTTTATTTGGGGTTTTTAGGAGAATTCTCTCATAAATGTTGTTGGATTCAGGGGAAAGCCCCAATTTCACTAGGGCAAATTAACTGTGGAGGCTACAAGTGTGACACAAAAATACGAACACCAACAATGGCACCAGAGAACCATGATAGGCTAGGCTGTCACCATTATTTCGTATAGAGAAAACGAGCACAAAGAAAATGCAAACCTCCCCAAGAAATACTAACAGGAAACAAGCAGTTCCTCGGGCGCAGCAACTGATCCAAAGATGATTACTGAGCTGTCACAATCCACACATTGCTGGATTATGATGTTCAAAACAGTATAACCCACTAAGATGATGAAAACAGGAACTGGTGTGCTGGTGGTTCCGAACCAAAAAAAAAAACAGGAACTGGTTTTCACCTACTACTGCTACTGCCAAAACCTCTTCACTGAGATCCGACTCAGAACATGAGACCAAAAAGTGAAAAGGCCATAGGTGCACACCCAGTAGACACAACAACGCCGGCATAAGATATGAACTTTTGCTCCATTCCATATTTTCATGCATTGTAGCAAAAATCAAATTAAAGCCTGGAATAGTATTGTACGTTCTTCTATAAGTTACCGGCCGAAATCAAATTAACGGGAAAAAAACTGCATGTCTCGCAACGAAATCTTGCGTGAAACCCATTAACCCTGCCACCAGTAAAATATTTGCACAAAACAAAAGTGCTAAGTATACAAGCAAAAGTGATAAGCAAGCGATGGAAATGAACCTGGGGTTTCGAGGGGATAGAGTGCATGTCAGAGAGAGAGAGAGAGAGAGAGAGAGAGAGAGAGAGAGTGAAGGCGACGTGTTGGCTACCTGAAGCCGGTGGCGGCGTCGCCCACGCCAGGCAGACAGTGGCTGGAGCTGGCCTCACCTTCGCTTCCGCTCCAAGGATGCTTCCGATCAGGTCTCTGCTTTCTTTTTATTTGAGGGGGTGCTGGATGCTTGGTGAGTAGGTGTAGGTTAGTTCACTCGTCCCATTTATACGTACTCGGGGCAATTTCAAGACCTCCTAACTAGCGCCTTTTGCGCTAATTACAGGTAGCAGCACTACTGCGCTGTTCCTAGTTGGGCCTGCCCATTAAAAGCATATTTTATCGATCCATCCCTCCACCAGCTCCATCGCTGCCTCGCTCGAACGTCGCTAGTGTCTTTTAGCCAACACCTAATAACAGTTGACCTTGGACCCTTTACCATTTTGACCACTGACCTTTTGACCTTGTTAACCGTTGACTCATCAAAGAAATTCGAAATTGTTAATGAATTTGAAAGTTTAAATTTTCCAAAAAGTTCATGAATTTTAAAAAAGTTTGCCCATTTGAAAAAAAGTTCCCAAATTTGGAAAAAGTTCACCAATTTGGAAAAAATGACCATGAATTTCGAAAAGGTTCACAAATTTGACGTGGACCAAACCATGAAGCGTAGGGTAGCTTCTGCGTGGTCCACTGCCTTCAAACTAAACATTATGGTATGAGCAGTGTTGGTGTCATCATGGTTTGGTTGTTTGCTCGTGGGGCTAGAGTGAGATTGCGGCTCATGATCCTCTCTTCAGTTGCTTCACAGCAGTTTTGATACTATCCAATGGACTTGCGGCTGACGATCCGCTTCAGTTGCTTCGCTTGGCTGCATAAGTATACTCATTTATATCATCTGCAGGTTGTGCTGCGAGCCTGCGACACGTCGCATTAAGTATTGCTCAGCGATTAATCCGCTTGTGATGTAGCAACTGGGTTGGCGAGATGCGTCGTGAGCCTTACGTGTACGAGACGGAGCCTAGTGCTTTAGTTTTTCTTTTAATTGTTCAGTTTCTTATCGAATCGATCGATTTTCAAAAGAAAGGATTGTAATAATCTTCCTTGATTAATACAATCCTGATGGCATAAGGTGCCAATTTCATCAGGTCCATGATGAAGCCAAACGGCTGTACGATGTTCAGGAATACCCAACTAGGCAAATGCGTGACAGAATCGACCAATTTGAATTCAGTTATTTAAAGTAAAAACCGACTCTTACTATACCAGCAGTAAAAATCACCCGGTTTGATATCGGTTCGTCGTTCGGTTTTATGCCTAACCCTATTAAAAAAATCTTGTTATCAAATATTGTTTATAATTTTAAAGAATGTTCGTGTTTTTGTCACTTTTTTTTTACAAATTTATGAAATGTTTGTGGTTTAAAAAAAACTTGATTTTTTTCAAATTATGTGGTTTGCAATTTGTATTCAATTTTTTATCAATTGTTGGGAATAGGTTAACAAATTTTTAAAAAGTATTCAACTTTGTAAAATATGTGTACTTCAAAATTTCAAAAAATTCAATTCATTAGGAAAAATGATAGGGACATAAGAAAATGTTCCTACCAGACACATGCATTGATAGCGATGGAAATTACAAATAACAGAAGCATTCAAATTAGGAAAACCTATATGCTCATGAATGATAGTCTCTCATCCTCCTCTCAAATTGTGTCTTTTTTTTACTATGGATAAATGACCACAACTTTTTGCAGCAATGTAGAGCGGACATATGAGGCATTCATGAAAGGTTTGAACAACGTTTGACACCGTTGGCACGCTGTGACATGTCCTACCATTTGTTGTCCCTTTTCACCGAGAAAAACTCCAGGAAATGCAAAACTTGTCAAAAAATTAAACAACTTGTCATAATGCCTAGAATTGGTAATAGAAACTGGTGGAAAAAAATTGTGGGTCCATTTGACGGAAGTCGAGAAACAATATCCTCTCATACGGAGCCATCTAACACCCCGAACACCCTCTGTTGACACAAGGTCTATATTTATATATTATTGAAATCACCCCAACTTTTGCAAGAAGGTGGGCAAGCACACGGTAGGCATTCATGCTTGGTTTGAACGACTTTCGACACCATATGCAAGCTGCGATACGTCGCCATTTATCGGACCTTTTTCAAAGAAAACTCCATAAAATGCAAAACTTGTTGAAAATTCAAACAACTTGGCATGGTGCATTGAATTGATCATACAAGGTCAGAAAAAAATTAGGGTCAAAACAAGGATGTCGAGAGACAACGAGCTCTCAAACGGAGCCTTATGAATTATCCAAACACACTTCGTTCAACATGGTCTATTTTTGGACATCTTTGAAATGATACCAACTCTTGCAAGCAGGTGGGCATGCCCATCATAGGAATCCATGTCGGATTTAAATGATTTTTCACAACATATGCAAGTTGCGACACGCTCGACCATTTCTTAGTTTTTTTTCACCGAGAAAGCTCCAGAAAATACTAAACTTGGCAAAAATAAAAACAACTTGGCATGGTGCCTTAAATTGGTCATACAAGGCCATGGAAAAATTTGGGCCATTTCAAAGACGTCCTTGAACATGGTCTTTTTTTGGACGTCCTTGAAAAGACCCCAACTTTTCCCACCAGGTGGGCATGCTGATGGTAGGCACCGATGCCAGGTTTGAACGACTTTTGACACCATATACAAGTTGCGACACGTTTGTATTTATCTCTCATTGCTACCAGAAAACTTAAGAAAATGCATAACTTGTGAAAAACCTAAACAACTTCGCATGGTGCTTTGAAATGACCCCAACTTTTATAAGCATGTGGACATGCCAATGGTAGGCATCCATCCAGATTGGAGGGAAAAATTATTTAAAATCATAATTTAAACAGATACATAAAACTGTACTTTTAAGTTTTTACATAACTAATAAATACAAACAGACATAAATATTTGACAGAAAAAGAATTTAAAATCATAATTTAAAATGGTTACGGAAAACTGTTATTTTGGTATTCCAAACAATTTTTCAAATTTGTAAACAAGTTTTAAAAAGAATAATAAATTTCAAAAAGAAGACAAATGAATTACCAGAAAAAGAGAAAAAAAAAGAAAAAACTGTTTAGGCCTTGGCCCAACTAGGTGACAACATCGCTCCTGTTAGGCACCTGTTAGTCCGCCCAAGCGGTCGCGGATTTTGAAAAAGAAATCATCAATTTTATTGAGCAAATTCGCCGATTTAAAATAAAATGTCCAGGGTTTTGGGAACCTCAGCTTACCAGCTGGTTTTAAAAAAATCATAAATTTTGAACAAACTTTATTGTATGTGAAAAAAAAGTTGACCAACTTTGAAAAAAAGGTCATGTGTTTTGAAAATAAATTCACACATTTGAATAATTTCATTGATCTTTTAAAGAATCTTTAAGGATTCAAAAAAAGTTCATGGATTTTTTTTTAATTGAAGAGAAGTTCACGATTTTAAAAAAGCTCAAGAATTAGAAAAATAATGATAAAATGGAAAGAAAAACAGCAGATGAAAACTCGCCCAATAAAATGGAAAAAACCACTGCGTTATATAATTAAGAGGGTATCATACCTAGAATTGCCACATCTACTAATGTGGCCTGTCCGTTTCCTCCTTGTATAATCTAACAGGGTGTCCACAGTTCAGAGCTTGTCAGCTGCATATTTTTTAATCTTTAACATAAAAATTAAAAAAGGTGAAACTTCAAGTATCTCTAATTCGAAGCTTGTCAGCTACATATTATTTAAAATTTATAACACAAAAAATAAAAAGGGTGAAACTTTAAGTAAGGAGGAAAAAATATGCACATATGGTCATATACGTATATACATACCGATGGGTGACCTACCATACATACGACAGTAAGTCAAAGGTCCATATTGCCGTTTATATGTTCTGTAAGGAGGGTGGGGGGGGGGGGGGGGGTTCGAAGCGGGGCTCAAGTAGGTATAGAAAAAAATGTCCAAAGAAAATGCAAATCTCCCCAAGAAATACTAGCAGGAAACAAGCAGTTCCTCGGGCGCAACAGCTGACGCGAGATGATATTACTGAGCTGTCACAATCCAACACATGAGTGGATTACGATGTTCAAGAGAGTATATAAACTACTAAAATGAAGAAAACATGAACCTGTTTTGATCGGCTAATTGACCTGCTACTGCTATCGCCAAAACCTCTTCCACTCTGAACATGAGACCGAAAAGAGAAAAGGCCACATGTGCACACCCAATAGACACAACGATCCCGGCATATGGTATAAATTTTGCTCCATTCCATATTTCAGATTTACGCCCGGAACACTGAACTTTCTGCTATATAAGTTACCGGCTGGAAAACAAATAAACAGAAAATATTGCATGTCTCGCACTGAAATCTTGCGTGAATCCCATTAATCCTGTCACCTACAAATTTTTTTGACAGAACAAAAGTGCCAATTAAATAGGCAAAAGCGCTAAGCAAGAGATAGAGCAGATAACGAGAAATGAACCTAGGGTTTCGAGGGGAGAGAGAGAGAGAGAGAGAGATAGAGAGAGCAGGGGAACGACAATGAAGGTGACGCGTTGGCTGTCTGAAGCCGGCGGCGATGTCCACCGCGTCCGGCACACGGTGGCTGGGGCTGGTTCGTCTTTTTAACTACCACCTATTAATAGTTGACCTTCAACCCTTTGACTGTTTCGACAATACCAATTTGACCTTGTTGACCGTTGACTTCTGAAAGAAAATTAAAAAGTTCATGAATTTGAAAAACTTTATAAGTTCGCAAAATGTTCATGGATTTGATTTTTTTTGCCAATTTGAGGAAATTTTGAAATTTTGAAAACCTCCACCAGTTTTACAAAAGTTCACAAATTTGGAATAAATGTCCATGAATTTGGAAAGGGTTCACAAATTTGAAAACAATCACAAATTTGAAAAGGGTCACGAATTTAGAAAAAGTCCACGAATTTGAAAAAAAAAGTCATGACTCAAATTTCGTGAACTTTTGTATTGCGCAAATGAGGATTCGTCGGCAATTTGGGCTTACATTCTCGGCCTAGTCGTCATGATTATTGGGCTTATTTGTTTGCGCTCACCCACATTAACGTTTAGAAGGCCCGGGCGCGTCGACCGACGAGCGCTGCCGCATCCAGTTTATCTCAAAAAAAAAAAAACGTACGGACGCGACTAGGCCGGTAGACGGGGCACGCGTCCATGGCCGCCGTTGAATAGCGGGAGCTCCGCACCGGGCCGCCGAGCCCTCCACACCGTCGCCGGCACCAGCGAGTCTCGGCGTCAGGTCCATACGCGACGCTCACCCTAACCTTGCATGTCTCTTCCGTCTCTTAAAGTCTTATTATCCAAGCTAGTCAGTGGACCATGCAGCAGTTACCCTGCCATGAAACTGAAAAAAAAACTGAACTATATAGTATGAGCAGTCTTGGTGCCATCATGGTTTGATGGTTTGCTCGTGGGGCTAGAGTGAGAATGCGGCTGATGATCGGCTCTTCAGTTGCCTCACCGCAGTTTTGATACTATCAGATGGACTTGCGGCTGACCATTTGCTTGAGTTGCTTCGCTCTACTGCATAAGTATATTCATCTGTATCGTTTGCAGGTTGATCTGTGACACGTCGCAATAACTATGGCTTAGTGATTAATCTGCTTGTGATGTAGCAAGTGGGTTGAGTCTAAACAGGAAAGCACATTTTTGGATGTGCCAACATGTGTTTCAAATCCGGTAATTTTTTATATTGTTCATACATGTTCTGGTTGTGTGTTCCTTCACCAGGTCCCTGTTTCTTGTGTCATTTTTTTCTCCTTCCGTGTTCTGAACTTCTTTTGATTTGATGGGCTCCATACCATCTAAGTGATGGTTCAGTTCGGTAAGATGCTTATGAGGTTTATCATGTTTACTGATCAAGAATTCTGGTTATGCCCATGGTGGTATTAAATCTGTGAACTTTTGTTTATATAAAGCTCACTCATATGTGTATTTTTGCTCTTGTGTACCAACTTATTTTTCATGCTATGAACTGCCGGTTTAATGTGAGACATACAGAATACGGTGATGGTTAAGTTCAACCAGAAGATCCAGAAATTTCATCTATCATGGAAATATGTAGTTTTATTCAGGCAAATGCTTTATTCAGGAACATTTATTCATCATTTCCATATTGCAACTAGTACTTGCCACACATGATGATGCATGGCAATTTTATTTTTCGGCCGCTACATTGATCATCTAGCACGCACCACTAGTGCAGGTAGCCACCATGGGAATGTTGTAGGCGGTGGGGGCGGGGCATTGTACCGGTATGTAGATGCTACACATCGACCGTAGGGCCTGAAGCGACATCCGAATGCTCTCAAGTTGTGCTGGCTGCTGCGGCTGGTACATACCCTGCCATTGTTGTTGGGGTTGTTGTTGCCTGATAGCCTCAGCCACGTTGTGGATGGCTTGGCAACGGAATTGCTCCGGGATCTGTGATAGCTGTCGGCAACATTGGTGCTGCACATTCTGGCAGCTGGTAGGCTGATCCACCGGTATCTGGGGGAATGGCACTGTCACTGGGCTACACTGATGCTGCAGGAATGTCGCACACGGTATCAACTGCTCCTGCAACTGTTGTTGTTGTTGTTGCCCCAGTTGTTGTTGCTGCTGGCATTGTACCGGGACATAGATGTTGCACATCAATGATAGGTTCTCAAGCAACATCCTCATGCTCTTATGTTGTGCTTGTTGTTGGCGCTCCTGCCATTGTTGTTGGGATTGTTGTTGCATGATAGTCTCTACCACGCTGTGGATGGCATGGCACCGGATTCGCTCTGGGATCTGCGCCAGTTGCTGGCAGCATTGGTGTTGCACGATCTGGCAGCTGCTAAGCTGCTCCACCTGTGTCTGGAGGAACGGCATTCTCAGTGGCCTACACTGTTGTTGCAGGAATGCCACACACGGCTTCATCTGCTCTAGCAACTGTCGTTGCCCAGGTTGTTGCTGTTGTTGGTATTGTCCGAAGCCCTGGCTACATGTGGTTTCCAACTAGGCAATGGCGGTGGTTGCTGTGAGGGCAAGGAGAGCCAGGATGAATACCTTCATGGTGGCTAGCCTCAAGTTTGCTTTCCTATTTGTGGTTGTCTGAAGGTTGATGAAGGAGGATCTTCATGGTACATGCCTATTTATAGTTGTCATGGTCTGTTTGCTGCATTCCATTCCTACATTATTTTACGAAAGCATTTGGATGCTTTCCAAACTGATCATCTCGTATTATTGTGTTAGGTGGCGCTAAAGTCTAATCTTCAATGGCCATGAAATATACTTTTCGGCACATATCACTTGACTGCCAGGTGAGATTGATAATGCATATGACTCATCAATCATCACTTTACATGTCAAGATTTCGAGTGGCATATCTTTTTGTGAAGCCCAATTTGTAATCTTACACTTGTGTTAGGTATAAATTAGCTTTTGCATTCACATGATCCATGGTTCTTTTTTGATTTAATGGTTTGTAATCTTGCATTAGCTGTTTAGGTTGATCACACCAGCAAACCATTAGCTGTGAAGAGGTGTTCCACACTCGATTAATTGTTCCCTAGAACTGATTTTGTAATTTTATTTGAGTTGGTAAGATAAACATGCATTAGTAGAGCACGACAAAACTCATAGGATGCCCTTTACATATCAAGATATTTCCATGGAGCTACTCTTATGTGATGGAACTGAACTTTACTGAACTGAATTTGTTCTTTCTTCTACAGGATGTATGCATGGGTCATGTGCTATGAGTCTGTAATCTTCCATGGTTGCTATCTGCTGCCAGGCCCATCCATACTCAGACCGCCAAGCCCGCCCCCATGTCCAAACCAAATTTAGTGTTCATTGGGTTGGCCGGGCCTAGCATCAAGACCTGAAGGTAACATCGAAATGGTACATATTCATTTAGGGTAACATTATAAGAGCTTTTTTCCCTAGTGCATGTATTCAGTCATTTTGATGTCACGTGTAATCAAATCATGCTTCTCAAGCAACTGTTGCTACAAAAACTTGAGTGAAATATATAATGAAGCGTTGAAGCTACCTTGAGTAAGCACTAACGCTACTTCGTCGGCCGGTTACAAATCTGGACGGTAAATTTGTGGCAACCCCGCTCAGATACGAAGACCTGTCTGGGGTGCTTGGCAGCACAGGAAATATGTGCAAGTGAAATGTTCCAATGGAGATCAACTAGAAGGGACATAGTGTCAAGACGAACGGTGATTACATATCCACGCAACACAAGATTTAATTTAAACCACAGCAACTAAACTCTACTCACCCAGGAAATTAAGCAGCTCCGCTTCTTAATAAGGCCAGTGTGTTTTTTGTTCGTCTTGGCACCCATCGTTGTATTCCATGGTTGACTCAAAAAAGTCTTTTAAAATATGCCGGATTAGACTAAGTGCCAATCATTTGGAAAAGAGGCTAATATAATTTGAGGACAGCTACATTGTTGAAACTACACAATATTATATATGAACTAGAGTGTTGTAAGGTCGCCAACAATTGGGATGATAGCTAGAACGCCATACCATCTCACATGTTTGATCTCTGTGAATCGATCAGGTCAACAGTGCAGAATGTAAGAATTTTGCACACCAAGTTCTTTAAGAGGTTGGGCAGTCGATCGGTATGATGCTATCTCCATTAATTTAATCACATGTGGTTTGTAGTAAGTGAAACATAGACAGTGAGACTTGTTGAAAATATGAGCAAATTACTACGAGATTTAATCCGAATGAACAAAAGATAAATCATAACAACAATAGCAGAGATTGAATTAATCATGCGAACTAGCATAGTAGATGAACAGATCACATCTAGGGCACATACTAGAAACATGAATTCTACCACGATCTCGAACAGGAAGGATAGAATCACATACGGTGCAGCGGGAGCAGCACCGCCGGTGTTGACGTTGTCGCCCATGTCATCGAGGACAAGGTTGTCGAGGTCGGGGAAGAAGTCGTTGTTCGCGAAGTAGTTGCTGCCAGCAGTCGCGCGAGTGTGCTCCCCGAAAACCTGATTGCCCCTCTCCCGTACAGGATCACGAGAGGCGGGGTTCCCGAGGCCTGCTGTCCCTTCTCCGGGTGCACGCCGAAAGGAGGGATGGAGAAGACTTGCTTGGCGGCGCAATGATTTGGAACGGTGGTGAGAAACCATACGAAGTGGCAGTGGCTAGGATAGACGTCTGCCTGACTATATAATGTGGGCCGGGTAGGTCGTCGGAGTAAACCCCAGGTCCGAGTCGTCACGATCCAAAAGAATCGGAAACGGTTCAGTAACTAACGCGTCCATTAATTATTAATTAATGACTCATTAATTTTTCCCAAGCAGCAAAAATATAGACAACGTGCATAGCTCTATCCTCGGCTCAGCTCAATCCGCAACCCGTGGCCCGTCGTGACGAGGCGTGGCGTGGCAAGGAGGAGGAGCACGCGTGTAGGTCTCCTCTTCTCATGCTCATACAAGTGGTAGAAGAGCTCACCTTATAAAGAGGTGCAACTCTGTCTCAACTTCCGGGGTGGGACTAAACTTTAGTCTCACTCACTCCACTCACATGTGTGCATGAATGGGCCAAGAGAATTTCAGAATTTTAGTTCGGCTTTGGACCAAAGGCCTACTAACAAAATTTCAACAATCCCTCACAAAGTCTCATTGGCACATCTCATCCTTTAGTTCCAAAAAATTGTTTATATACCGGTGCTTAGTGGAGACTGTGAAGTTGAACTTCCACTTAGAGTTTTATGCTACACTAGATGACAACTTGAATAGTGGACTATGACTTGAACTACAAGTTTTCCGCAAAACTAGTTTCACACAAATTCTTGACCGATACTGGGCTGCCGCAAGGCTTCCCCACGGGTGGAGCGTATACGTCATACTCCAGGACCTTTCATAAATTTATTAGAGAACACCCAATTCTCACAGACTGCGACATTAACAGTCAAATTCATATAGGTGTGTTACTCGGGAGATGCTCTGCAGGACAACATCTCTGCTTACTCATATAAGCCACTTGGAACACATTAAGATAAATATCAACCTGCCATGCAGATCGGGAGAGTATTGCATCTTCACGGAGTGGGATAATTAAAATAGGGATACTCTCCTCTCAGCCGACCAACAACTTGTCTCCCACTTCTACTTCACGGGATCTCCGATCACATAGAGTGGGTTACCACTATGGACAACTCATGCGATGGGTCTCAAACCCATCTCCATTGATGCATTATCTATCACATTACGTGATAAACCCTTTGTGAAGAAATCTGCCAAGTTTTTAGTTGTTTGGATATAATCGAACGTAATAACTCCAGAGTTCCTCAATTTTCTAACAGATTTTGTTCTCCTCTTCAGATGCCTTGAAGACTTCATATTGTCCTTAGAACTGTTTATCTTGACGATCACAGTTTGATTATCACAGTTCATCAGGATATGGGGTATTGGTTTTTCAACCATAGGTAAGTCCATCAAGAGCTCACGAAGCCACTCTGCTTCAACAGTGGGAGTGTCTAATGCTGTGAGCTCTGCTTCCATAGTTGACCGCGTTAAGATGGTCTGCTTGCAAGACTTCCAGGAAACAGCGCCACCACCAAGTGTAAAAACATAACCACTTGTGGCCTTAATCTCATCAGCATCAGATATCCAGTTTGAGTCACTATAACCCTCCAGTACCCTTGGATACCCAGTGTAGTGAATCCCATAGCTCGCTGTGCCTTTCAAGTAGCGCATAACTCTCTCAAGCGCACGCCAATGACCATCTCCCGGTTTTGACACAAGCCGACTCAGCTTGCTCACAGCAAAGGAGATGTCAGGCCTCGTGGCACTCGCCAAATACATAAGCGAGCCAATAATCTGAGAATACCTCAGTTGATCTCTAGCAATCCGTTGATTCTTTCGAAGCAACACACTAGCATCATATGGAGTTGGAGCAGGCGTGCAGTCGCTATACCCAAAACGACTCAAGATCTTTTCCACATAATGAGACTGAAGTAGTGTGATCCCACCATTCTCATCTCTCAACAACTTGATGTTCAAGATAACATCAGCTACTCCTAGATCCTTCATCTCAAAATAGCGAGATAGGAAATCCTTAACCTCCTTGATTAGATCAAGTTTGGTTCCAAAGATCAGTATGTCATCGACATACAGACAAAGAATAACTCCTTCGCCCCCACCATGGCGATAGTACACACACTTGTCACCATCGTTTACTACAAACCCGACAGCAGTTAATGTTCTTTCAAACTTCTCATGGCACTCCTTAGGAGTTTGCTTAAGGCCATATAAAGACTTTAATAACTTGGACACCTTTCCTTCCTGACCAGGTACTACAAAACCATCTGGCTGATCCATGTAAATTTCCTCCTTCAACTCTCCATTGAGGAAAGCCGTCTTAACGTCCATTTGATGAACGAGAAGACCATGTGAGGCAGCCAGTGATAGTAGCACCTGAATTGTGGCCAGTCTAGCCATGGGTGAGTAAGTATCAAAGAAGTCTTCACCTTCTTTTTGGGTATAACCCTTAGCCACAAGCCGTGCCTTGTACTTTTCAATCGTACCATCAGGTCTAAGCTTCTTCTTGAACACCCACTTACATCATACAGGTTTACACCCATAAGGACGGTCAGTGATCTCCTAGGTTTCGTTAGCTAAGATGGAATCCATCTCGCTACGAACAGCTTCCTTCCAGTAGTCAGCATCAGGAGATGCATATGCTTCTGAAATAGTCCTGGGTGTGTCATCCACAAGGTACACAATAAAATCATCACCAAAGGACTTTGCAGTCCTCTGTCTCTTACTCCTTACAGGAGTTTCATTGTCACCCTCAACAGGATTCTCAACGTGTTCCATTGCAATGGTGGGTTCAGGAATTACAGCGAATTCCTCACTAGATGGAGTAGGTATCTCCTGATTTGATGAACTCGACATATCCTTCATAGGAAATATGTCCTCAAAGAAAGTTGCATCATTAGACTCCATAATCGTACCAACATGCATGTCGGACAGCTCCGATTTTATTATCAAAAATCTATAGCCAATGCTATGAAAAGCATAGCTCAGAAGAACACAACCCACGGTTTTTGGTCCAAGCTTGCGCTTCTTGGGAATTGGTATAATGACTTTCGCCAAACAACCCCAAGAACGTAGGTAAGAGAGTTTCAACCTTTTCCTTTCCCATTCCTCAAACGGAGTCATGGTCATATGTTGTGTGGGAACTCGGTTTAGGACATGACATGCAGTCATCATCGCCTCCCCCCACCATTCATTGGAAAGACCCGATGTGTCTAACATGGCATTAACCAAATCAGTTAGAGTTCGGTTCTTTCTTTCGGCTACCCCATTTGACCGAGGTGAGTAGGGAGGTGTCCTCTCATGGATTATACCATGTTCCGCACAAAACAAATCAAATTCATTGGAAAAGTACTCTCCACCACAATCCGACCTAAGCCATTTAATTTTTCGATCAAGTTGGTTCTCTGCTTCAGCTTTATAGTTTTTGAAGAAAGTTAAAGCCTCATCTTTTGATTTCAGAAGATACACGTAACAATATCTAGTGGAGTCATCATTCAACGTCATGAAGTATCTCTTTCCACCTTTTGTCAACACGCCATTCATCTCACAAAGATCAGAATGTATAAGCTCTAGTGGCGCCAAGTCTCTTACCTCTGCAGTCTTATGGGACTTGCGAGGTTGCTTAGCTTGCACACATACTTGGCACTTGGAGCCTTTGACAGTAGAGATTTTCGGAATTAAATTCATATTGACCAGCCGCGTCATGCAACCAAAGTTAATGTGACAAAGTCGTGAATGCCAAATATCAGACTCATTATTGTGGCAAACATTATTAATAACTTTAGTGCAAATATCTGACAAAGACATGCGGAACAAGCCTCCGCTCTCATAGCCTTTTCCAAAAAATTGTCCATACTTAGAAATTACAACTTTATTGGATTCGAAAACCAACTTAAAGCCATCTCGACATAAACGGGAACCGCTAATGAGAT
This sequence comes from Triticum timopheevii, assembly GCA_963921465.1. NCBI lineage: Eukaryota > Viridiplantae > Streptophyta > Magnoliopsida > Poales > Poaceae > Triticum > Triticum timopheevii. Next base: position 20,103,357 of record OY997274.1, read on the forward strand.
TTTTATTGATGGACGACACATGATGAATGTTCTTCAGACGCACGGTCTTCCTCGAAGTAAACTTCAGATCGACCATACCAACACCTCGAACGATGGCATGTGACCCGTTCCCCATCAGCACGGGAGAAGTCCCTGTGACCTGGTAAGAAAAAAACATGGAGGCATCAGCACAAATATGTACATTGGCACCGGTGTCAATTAACCAATCAGGAGATTGAAATACTGAAAGGATGGTAGGAAGAATACCGTACCCAGATTCCTTCATATCAGTATCACCGATGACAACATTAGCGGACTTGCCGCTCTTCTCATGTTCGCACTCCTCAAAGCGGTTAGGACATTTCGGAGCCCAGTTATTAGGATCACCGCAGACATGGCAAAGTCCCTTCCCTTTCTTATGAGAATTCTTCTTGAAGTTGGAAGAATGTGACCGTTTGTTCTTTGTATCAAACTTGCCTTTGCCCTGAGTTTTGTTCTTGTTGTTTTTGAACTTGTTGGGCTAGAAATACTTCTTCTGTGCCATGTGGACACTAGAAGCTCCCTCAGCAACTCGAGCACATGTGTCCTTTGCTCTCGCCTTCTCTTCAACATCAAGAGTACCAATGAGATCCGCAACGGTAAACTCCCATCTCTTGTGTTTCAGGGAAGTAGAAAAATTGTTCCACGAAGGTGGAAGCTCCGCAATGATGCCTCCGGGAACAAATTTGTCCGGCAACACACACTTGAAGTACTCAATTTCTTTTGCGAGCGACTGTATCTCATGAGCCTGGTATACAACAGAGCGCTCATTAGTCATCTTGTAGTCATAGAATTGCTCCATGATGTACAACTCGCTGCTGGCGCCCGAGGCACCAAACTTGGCCTCGAGCGCAGCCCACATGTCCTTGTCATTGTCAAATGACATATATGAATCCACAATGGAGTCATCAAGAACACTCAGAAGAGCGCCTTTAAAGAGAGTATCGATCTTCTCAAAAGCTTCCAACTGTGCTGGATTAAGATCGCCCTCAGGCTTGCCCTTGGTGGCGTCATAGCAGCCCATGGTCTGAAACCAGTAGACTGCTCTTGTGCGCCACCTCTTATGTTGCGCCCCCTTAAAGGCAGGTAGGTTCAGATGCGCAGCAAAACCACTCGGAGTAAATTGCCTATAATCAGGTTTTTGGATTGTTGGAAATATGAGCAAATTACTACGAGATTTAATCCGAATGAACAAAAGATAAATCATGATAGCAATAGCAGAGATTAAACTAATCATGCAAACTAGCATAGTAGATGAACATATCACATCTAGGTCACATACTAGAAACATGAATTCTACCACGATCTCGAACAGGAAGGATAGAATCACATACGGTGCAGCGGGAGCAGCACCTCCGGTGTTGACGTTGTCGCCCATGTCGTCGAGGACGAGGTTGCTGTCCCTTCTCCCGGTGCACGCCAAAAGGAGGGATGGAGAAGACTTGCTTGGCAGCACACAATGATCTGGAACGGTGGTGAGAAACCATATGAAGCGACGGCGGCTAGGGTAGACAACGTGCATAGCTCTGTCCTCGGCTTGGCTCAATCCCGCAACCCGCGGCAAGGCGTGGCGAGGCGAGCGAGGAGGAGGAGCGTGTGTGTAGGTCTCCTCTTCTCATGCTCATACAAGTGGTAGAAGAGCTCACCTTATAAAGAGGTGCAACTCTCTCTCAACTTTCGGGGTGGGACTAAACTTTAGTCTCACTCACTCCACTCACATGTGTGCATAATGGGCCAAGAGAATTTCAGAATTTTAGTTGGGCTTTGGGCCAAAAGCCCACTAGCAAATTCCAACAATCCCCCACAAAGTCTCATTGGCACATTTCACCATTTGGTTCCAAAACATTGTTTATATACCGGTGCTTAGTGGAGACTCTGAAGTTGAACTTCCACTTAGAGATTTATGCTACACTAGATCACAACTTGAATAGTGGACTATGCCTTGAACTACAAGTTTTCTGCGAGACAAGTTTTACACAAATTCTTGATCGATACTGGACTGCCGCAAGGCTTCCCCGTGGGTGGAGCGTATACTTCGTACTCCAGGGCCTTTCATGAATTTATTAGAGAGCAAAATTCCAACAAGACTAAGCTACCATCATACTCCCTCCGTTCGGAATTACTTGTCTCGGAAATGGATGTATCTAGAACTAAAATATGTCTAGATACATCCATTTCTACGACAAATAATTCCGAACGGAGGGAGTAGTATGCAAGATACGCATTCATCTACATCTATTCACCCCGCGCTTCACAGAAGCAACATGCAGACAAATAAAAGAAGGGAGCATCAGTGGTTGTTGGTTCATTGGTCAAAAGACTAAGAGGTATAGATAGCGCCCACGCTCCTCCCCGCTGCACCTCCGCCCGCACCGCCGGCGATGGCCGTGCCCTGCTCCGACTGCTCCTTCGCGTCATGGTTTATGCCCCTCCCTCCTCCTCCTGTCGGAGGCCCTGGTGCCTCCTCTGCCGCTATCCGTCCCGTGCTTTTGGGAAGGCCCAGTCACTCTACATCACCGGATCCAGATCCATCGCTGGCGGTGCATGGTGGATCTGGCGCCTCTGCCTCCGATGAGCTCGTGCCTGATTCGCAGCTTGTCGTGCCGCCGTTGGGTCAAGGCCTGGCTGGGTCGGGACTGGGCTCCCTCGCCGCCTCCCCCTCGCGCATTCAAGTGCTGGTGGGTGTCGGCATTAACTCCGGAGCTATCAGGCACCTGGCTTCCTTCCCTTCTCCTGCTCCTGGTGCGCCTTCAATGCCGGACGCGGGGCGCAAGGCGGAGATGACCGGCGGCTGGCACCTCGTCGCATCGCGTAATGGCCCGCGCCACCCGGCTTTGGCCACTCCAGCATTCAAGCCGGCGCCCATCCCTCGCTGGCTTCTGGGGCGCTATTGTCGATGCCTCCACCGCGGGCACCGGGCTGAATCTTGCCGTGACCCGATCCGCTGCTCCCGTTGTCTACAAAATGGGCACAAATCGCGCGGCTGCAAGAACAGGTGGAAGCCTCTGAGCTCTCTCGACAGCCCCCAGTGCCTCCACCACCGCTCCCTCGCCCCTTTGCTGCTCTTGCAACCCGCGCGGCGCCCCCCCCCCCTCCCCGCCTGGGCCGGGGATGGTAGACCTCTGCTCAACCCCCCTCTGATGCAGTCCAACACAGTGGCGGCCGTGATGCTGCGTCTGGGCAACCCCGCTCTAAGGCCGGAGGAGGACTTCGTCGTCGTCCCGGCGACTCCCGAGATGCAGGCAGAGGCGGCGCTCCTCTCCACCAACTGTGTTGTGGCCTGGCTAGATGGGGCCAAGCAGGACGTCCCCTGCCACCAGGTGGCCGCCGAGCTGGCGACGGCCCTGGACGCGAGGCCAGCCGAAGTCGAGGTCGTCAAGCACTACCCCAAGAAGTTTTTTGTGCGCTTCATGCATCAACACCACTGTGCCGACGCCGTGTCTCGTGGTGACCTCTGTGGTGCTGGTCACCGCATCTACGTGCGAGAGTGGAGGCTGGAGTTGTCACTAGTATGCCTCTACTTGACTAGCTCGTTGAATCAAAGATGTTTAAGTTTCCTAGCCATAGACATGAGTTGTCATTTGATTAACGGGATCACATCATTAGGAGAATGATGTGATTGACTTGACCCATTCCGTTAGCTTAGCACTTGATCGTTTAGTATGTTGCTATTGCTTTCTTCATGACTTATACATGTTCCTATGACTATGAGATTATGCAACTCCCGTTTACCGGAGGAACACTTTGTGTGCCACCAAACGTCACAACGTAACTAGGTGATTATAAAGGAGCTCTACAGGTGTCTCCGAAGGTACATGTTGAGTTGGCATATTTCGAGATTAGGATTTGTCACTCCGGTTGTCGGAGAGGTATCTCTAGGCCCACTCGGTAATGCACATCACTATAAGCCTTGCAAGCATTGTAACTAATGAGTTAGTTGCGAGATGATGTATTACGGGACGAGTAAAGAGACTTGCCGGTAACGAGATTGAGCTAGGTATTGAGATACCGACGATCGAATCGCGGGTAAGTAACATACCGATGACAAAGAGAACAACGTATGTTCTTATGCGGTTTGACCGATAAAGATCTTCGTAGAATATGTAGGAGCCAATATGAGCATCCAGGTTCCGCTATTGGTTATTTACCGGAGACGTGTCTCGGTCATGTCTACATTGTTCTCGAACCCGTAGGGTCCGCACGCTTAAAGTTCGGTGACGATTTATATTATGAGTTTATGTGTTTTTATGTACCGAAGGTTCGGAGTCCCGGATGAGATCGGGAACATGACGAGGAGTCTCGAAATGGTCGAGACGTAAAGATCGATATATTGGACGACTATATTCGGGCTTCGAAAAGGTTCTGAGTGATTCGGGTATTTTTTGGAGTACCGGAGAGTTACGGGAATTCGTATAGGGCCTTAATGGGCCATACGGGAAAGGAGAGAAAGGCCTCAAAGGGTGGGCGCACCCCTACCCATGGACTGGTCCGAATTGGACTCGGGAGGGGGGGTGCCCCCTTCCTTCTTTCTCCTTTTTCCTTCCCTTCTCCTACTCCCACAAGGAAAGGAGGAGTCCTACTGCCGGTAGGAGTAGGACTCCCCCCTTGGCGCGCACTCCTCCTAGGCCGGCAGCCTCCCCCCCTTGATCCTTTATATACGGGGGCAGGGGGGCACCTCTAGACACACAACTTGATCTGTTGATCTCTCCCAGTCGTGTGCGGTTCCCCCCTCCACCATATTCCACCTCGGTAATATCGTAGCGGTGCTTAGGCGAAGCCCCTGCGTCGGTAGCATCATCAACACCGTCATCATGCCGTCATGCTAACGGAACTCTCCCGCAAAGCTCTGCTGGATCGGAGTTCATGGGACGTTATCGAGCTGAACGTGTGCTGAACTCGGAGGTGTCGTACGTTTGGTACTTGGATCGGTCGGATCGTGAAGTCGTACGACTACATCAACCACGTTGTGCTAACGCTTCCGCTTTCGGTCTACGAGGGTACATGGACAACACTCTCCCCTCTCGTTGCTATGCATCACCATGATCTTGCGTGTGCGTAGGAAATTTTTGAAATTACTACGTTCCCCAACAGTGGTATCAGAGCCTGGTTTTATGCGTAGATGTTATATACACGAGTAGAACAAAAGTGAGTTATGGGCGATACAAGTCATACTGCTTACCAGCATGTCATACTTTGGTTTGGTGGTATTGTTGGATGATGTGGTCCGGATCGACATTACGCGTACGCTTACACGAGACTGGTTCTACCGACATGCTTTGCACATAGGTGGCTGGCGGGTGTCAGTTTCTCCAACTTTAGTTGAACCGAGTGTGGCTACGCCCGGTCCTTGAGAAGGTTAAAACAGCACTAACTTGACGAACTATCATTGTGGTTTTGATGCGTAGGTAAGAACGGTTCTTGCTCAGCCCGTAGCAGCCACGTAAAACTTGCAACAACAAAGTAGAGGACGTCTAACTTGTTTTTGCAGGGCATGTTGTGATGTGATATGGTCAAGACGTGATGACATATAAGTTGTTGTATGAGATGATCATGTTTTGTTGAAGTTATCGGCAACTGGCAGATGCCTTATGGTTGTCTCTTTATTGGATAAGATGCAAGTGCCAAATAATTGCTTTACTTTATCGCTATGCGATAGCAATAGTTGCAAGAGCAATAGTTGGCAAGACGACCATGTGACGACATATTGATATAGATCAAGATGATGGAGATCATGGTGTCGTGCCGGTGACGATAGAGATCATGACAGTACTTTGGAGATGGAGATCAAAGGCGCAAGATGATCATGGCCATATCATGTCACATATTTTGATTGCATATGATGTTTATCTTTTATACATCTTATTTTGCTTAGTTCGACGGTAGCTTTATAAGATGATCTCTCACTAAATTTCAAGGTATAAGTGTTCTCCCTGAGTATGCACCGTTGTGAAAGTTCTTCGTGCTGAGACACCACGTGATCGGGTGTGATAGGCTCTACGTTCAAATACAACGGGTGCAAAATAGTTGCACACGCGGAATACTTAGGTTAAACTTGACGAGCCTAGCATATACAGATATGGCCTCGGAACACTGGAGACCAAAAGGTCGAGCGTGTATCATATAGTAGATATGATCAACATAATGATGTTCACCATTGAAAACTACTCCATCTCACGTGATGATCGGACATGGTTTAGTTGATTTGGATCACGTGATCACTTAGATGATTAGAGGGATGTCTATCTAAGTGGGAGTTCTTAAGTAATATGACTAATTGAACTTTAATTTATCATGAGCTTAGTCCTGATAGTATTTTGCAAATTATGTTGTAGATCAATAGCTTGTGTTATTGCTTTCATATGTTTATTTTGATATGTTCCTAGAGAAAATTGTGTTGAAAGATGATAGTAGCAATGATGCAGATTGGATCCATGATCTGAGGATTGTCCTCATTGCTGCACAGAAGAATTATGTCCTTGATGCACCACTAGGTGACAGACCTATTGCAGGAGCAGATGCAGACGTTATGAACGTTTGGCTAGCTCAATATGATGACTACTTGATAGTTTATTGCACCATGCTTAACGGCTTAGAATCGGGACTTCAAAGACGTTTTGAACATCATGGACCATATGAGATGTTCCAGGAGTTGAAGTTAATATTTCAAGCAAATACGCGAGAGAGATATGAAGTCTCCAAAAAGTTTTATAGCTAAAAGATGCAGGAGAATTGCTCAACTAATGAGCATGTTCTCAGATTGTCTGGGTACTACAATCCCTTGAATCAAGTGGGAGTTAATCTTCCAGATAAGATTGTGATTGACAGAGTTCTCTAGTCACCATCACCAAGTTACTAAAACTTCGTGATGAACTATAGTATGCATGGGATGACGAAAACGATTCCCGAGCTCTTCGTGATGTTGAAATCGACGAAGGTAGAAATCAAGAAAGAGCATCAAGTGTTAATGATTGACAAGACCACTAGTTTGAAGAAAAGGGCAAAGGGAAAGAAAGGGAACTTCAAGTAGAATGGCAAGCAAGTTGTCACTCCCGTGAAGAAGCCCAAAGCTGGACCAAAGCCTAAAACTGAGTTCTTCTACTGCAAAGGAAATGGTCACTGGAAGTGGAAATTCCCTGAATATTTGGTGAATAATTAGGATGGCAAAGTGAACAAGGGTATATTTGATATACAGGTTATTGATGTGTACCTTACTAGTGTTTATAGTAGCCCCTGGGTATTTGATACTTGTTCGGTTGTTAAAAATTAGTAACTCGAAACAGGAGTTATAGAACAAACAGAGACTAGTTGAAGGTGAAGTGACGATGTGTGTTGGAAGTGGTTCCCAGATTGATACGATCATCATCGCACACCACCTATACTTTCGGGATTAGTGTTGAACCTAAATAAATGTTATTTGGCATTTGCATTTGAGCATGAATGTGATTTGATCATGTTTATTGCAATATGGTTATTCATTTAAAGTCAGAGAATAATTGTTGTTCTGTTTACATGAATAAAGCCTTCGATGGTCATACACCCAATGAAAATAGTTTGTTGGATCTCGATCATAGTGATACACATATTCATAATATTGATGCCAAAAGATTCAAAGTTGATAATTATAATGCAACTTATTTTGTGGCACTGCCGTTTGGGTCATATCAGTGTAAAGCGCATGAAGAAGCTCCATAAAGATGGATTTTTGGAATCATTTGATTATGAATCATTTGATGCTTGCGAACCATGCCTTTTGGGCAAGATGACTAAAACTCCGTTCTCTGGAACTATGGAGCGAGCAACAGATTTGTTGGAAATCATACATACTGATGTATGTGGTCCAATGAACATTGAGGCTCACGGCGGTTATCGTTATTTTCTCACCTTCACAGATGATTTAAGCAGATATGGGTATATCTACTTAATGAAGCACAAGTTTGAAATATTTGAAAAAGTTCAAAGAATTTCAGAGTGAAGTGGAGAATCATCGTAACAAGAAAATAAAGTTTCTACGATCTAATCGTGGAGGAAAATATTTGAGTTGCGAGTTTGGCCTTCATATAAAACAATGTGGAATAATTTCACAACTCACGCCACCTGGAACACCATAGAGTAATGGTGTGTCTGAACGTCATAACCGGACTTTATTGGATATGGTGCGATCTATGATGTATCTTACCGATTTGCCACTACCATTTTGGGGTTATGCATTAGAGATAGTTGCATTCACTTTAAATAGGGCACCATCAAAATCCGTTGCGACGACGCCTTATGAACTGTGGTTTGCCTAGAAACCAAAGTTGTCGTTTCTTAAAGTTTGGGGCTGCAATGCTTATATGAAAAAGTTTCAACCTGATAAGTTCGAACCCAAATCGGAGAAGTGCCTCTTCATAGAATACCCAAAGGAAACTATTTGGTACACCTTCTATCACAAATCCGAAGGCAAGATATTCGTTGCTAAGAATGGATCCTTTCTAGAGAAGGAGTTTCTCTCGAAAGAAGTGAGTGGGAGGAAAGTAGAACTTGATGAGGTAACTGTACCTACTCCCTTATTGGAAAGTAGTTCATCACAGAAATCTATTTCTGTGACACCTACACCAATTAGTGAGGAAGCTATTGATATTGATCATGAAACTTCAGATCAAGTTACTACCAAACCTCGTAGGTCAACCAGAGTGAGATCCGCACCAGAGTGGTACGGTAATTCTATTCTGGAAGTCATTTTACTAGACCATGATAAACCTACGAACTATGAGGAAGGGATGATGAGCCCACATTCCGTGAAATGGCTAGAGGCCATGAAATCTGAGATAGGATCCATGTATGAGAACAAAGTGTGGACTTTGGTGGACTTGCCCGATGATCGGCAAGCCATAGAAAACAAATGGATCTTCAAGAGGAAGACAGACGTTGATGGTAATGTTACTGTCTACATAGCTCGACTTGTTGCAAAAGGTTTTCAACAAGTTCAAGGGGTTGACTACGATGAGACTTTCGCACCCGTAGTGATGCTTAAGTCTGTCCGAATCATGTTAGCAATTACCGCATTTTATGATTATGAAATATGGCAAATGGATGTCAAAACTGCATTCCTGAATGGATTTCCAGAAGAAGAGTTGTATATGATGCAACCAGAAGGTTTTATCGATCCAAAAGGTGCTAACAATGTGTGCAAGCTCCAGCGATCCATTTATGGACTGGTGCAAGCCTCTCGGAGTTGGAATAAACGCTTTGATAGTGTGATCAAAGCATATGGTTTTATATAGACTTTTGGAGAAGCCTGTATTTACAAGAAAGTGAGTGGGAGCTCTGTAACATTTCTGATATTATATGTGGACGACATATTGTTGATTGGGAATGATATAGAATTTCTGGATAGCATAAAAGGATAGTTAAATAAAAGTTTTTCAATGAAAGACCTCGGTGAAGCTACTTACACATTGAGCATCAAGATCTATAGAGATAGATCAAGACGCTTGATAAGATTTTTCAATGAGTACATACCTTGATAAGATTTTGAAGTAATTCAATATGGAACAGTCAAAGAAGGAGTTCTTTGCAAGGTGTGAAGTTGAGTAAGACTCAAAACCCGACTATGACAGAAAATAGAAAGAAAATGAAAAGTCATTCCCTGTGCCTCAGACATAGGTTCTATTAAGTAAGCTATGTTGTGTACTAGACCTATTGTATACATTGCTCTGAGTTTAGCAAGGAAGTACAATTTTGATCTAAGAGTAGATCACTGGACAGTGGTCAAGAATATCCTTAGTAAGGACTAAGGAAACATCGACGAGCCCCGAGCTTGGAACGCGGAGTTGCTCCGCCCCTTTTACACCTAATATTCACTCGGATGAGTTGTAATAAAAGTACTTCTGTAGCTCATGTTTCACAAAATAATAGTGTCATAATTTCCCCAATGATCGATGACATTTTTATTTTTTCAATAAAATTTCCCCTCAGTGGGTGGCTTAGCTGCGAATCCGTTTCGCCTAAGTTTGTAAAAAAAATCCTTACCGAGTGGAGAGCCAGCCTCCCACTCGGGGGCTTAGCTGCGAATCCGTTTCGCCTAAGTTTCAATAAAAACCTACCGAGTGGTGAGCCAGCCTCCCACTCGGGGGCTTAGCTGCAGTCCAAGTACTCGCCTAAGTTCCAATAAAATCCTACCGAGTGGTGAGCCAGCCTCCCACTCGGGGGCTTAGCTGCAGTCCAAGTACTCGCCTAAGTTCCAAGAAAATCCTACTGAGTGGTGAGCCAGTCACTCACTCGGGGGCTTAGCTGCAGTCCAAGTACTCGCCTAAGTTCGGAAAAATCCTACCGAGTGGAGAGCAAACCTCCCACTCGGAGGCTTAGCTGCAGTCTAGACACTCGTAAGTTCAAATTCAAACGTGCGCTCTGCAAGGGGGACGAGGTGCAAGTTGACTGCTACCCTCTCCTCCGAGCTACGTCACAAGTACAATGTGCGCTCTGCAAGGAGGGCGAGGTGCAGGTCGACTGCTACCCTCTCCTCCGAGCTACGCCACAAGTACAACGTGCTCTCTGCAAGGGAGACGAGGTGCAGGTCGACTGCTACCCTCTCCTCCGAGCTACGCACAAGTACAACATGCGCTCTGCAAGGAGGGCGAGGTGCAGGTCGACTGCTACCCTCTCCTTCGAGCCACGCCACAAGTACAATGTGCGCTCCGCAAGGAGGACGAGGGGCAGGTTGACCGCCACCCTCTCCTTCCGAGCTACGCCACAAGTATAATATGTTCTCCATAAGAAAGACAAGGTCAATTAACACCTTATTTTTCAGACCTCCCACTCGGAGGCTTAGCTGCACATTGTGGAGAGTGGAGAGCAGACCTCCCACTCGGAGGCTTAGCTGCAGCCTAGTGCTCGCCTAAGTTTTGAAAATCCTACCGAGTGGAGAGCAGACCTCCCATTCGGGGGCTTAGCTGCAGCCCACTGCTCGCCTAAGTTTTGAAAATCCTACCGAGTGGAGAGCAGACCTTCCACTCGGGGGCTTAGCTGCAGCCCAGTGCTCGCCTAAGTTTTGAAAATCCTACCGAGTGGATAGCAGACCTCCCACTCGGGGGCTTAGCTGCAGCCCAGTGCTCGCCTAAGTTTTGAAAATCCTACCGAGTGGAGAGCAGACCTCCCACTCGGGAGCTTAGCTGCAACCCAGTGCTCGCCTAAGTTTTGAAAATCCTACCGAGTGGAGAGCAGACCTCCCACTCGGGGGCTTAGCTGCAGCCCAGTGCTCGCCTAAGTTTTGAAAATCCTACCGAGTGGAGAGCAGACCTCCCACTCGGGGGCTTAGCTGCAGCCCAGTGCTCGCCTAAGTTTTGAAAATTCTACCGAGTGGAGAGCAGACCTCCCACTCGGAGGCTTAGCTGCAGCTCAGTGCTCGCCTAAGTTTTGAAAAATCCTACTGAGTGGAGAGCAGACCTCCCACTCGGGGGCTTAGCTGCAGCCCAGTGCCTGCCTAAGTGTATTGGGGAACAAGTCGATTGCAATAAGCACCTCGCTTTAACCTACAAAGGATACCTCAAACCAAATACAAGCATATTTAAACGTCGAATCCAAGTTCGGATAACACCTAACGGAACCGAAAGTGCTCAGGCGCTAAGCCTGTAAAGGTTTGTCAGTTACAAAACTCACTCGGCATACCGAGGCAAATTTAAAGTGTCGAGCTCAGAAGTTTTTTACCCCTCCTGTGGAGGGCTGGAAGGTGCAACAAACTCGTCCAGGTCGATTCCATCAGCAATCCGAGTGGCAGCGGCGATGAAGGTCTCCATGAAAGACCGGAAATCGTGCTTCTTGGTGTTAGCCACCCCAAGGGCCGCCAGCTTGTCCTCTCGTGCATCCTTGCAATGAACTCGGGCCAGAGATAGAGCAACGTCTGCGCCACACCTGGCAGAAGACTTCTTCCACTCCTGCACTCGACTTGGGACTGTGTTCAGTCGAGTCATCAGAGACTCGAGGTCATTCTGGAGCGTCTCTCTGGGCCAGAGCGTGGTGTCGATGCGGGAAGTGGCGACCTTCAGCCTTGCGAGATAATCAACGACGGCGCCAACACGAGATTCGAGCCGGAGCACGTTCATGGCGACTTCATCCTTCACAGGAGAGTTGATGGGATCCAGGTTTACTTCCAGTCGGCCAGTCTCCTCTTCAAAGTTCTGGCAAAATTCTGCAAGCACAACCACCGAGTCAGGACAACAGTCGAATGGAAAGATCACAGTTAGAATACCTGTTTGGTGCAAAAGATTACTTTCGAGCATGAGGAATAGCTTCTTGGCGAGTCCGCCCAGATAAGCCTCCAGATCGTTCTTCTTTCCCACCAACTCACTGGCCTTGTCACTCAGGGCAATCTTATCACTTTTCAGTCGACTGACCTCTTTGTTGGCAGCATCAAGACCAGCTTTCAGATTGGTGTTTTCTTCTTCAAGCTTGGTGACCGAAGCCAACTTCTCATCTGCGAGCTTGGTTTTCTCTAAAGCCGCTTTCCGCATATCAGCCAACTCAAGGTCTTTCTTCTTCAGGGCATCCTTCACTTTGCCTGCAAAGTTACAGCAAGATCAAGCTCGAGCTGGATGTGTTTGTTATCCAACTCAGTATAACGAGCCGCAAGGTCGCAGGATTTCTACGAAGAACCGATCGACAGATGTCAAAGACAATTCACTTCCGTGTGACTAAGGAAAAATCATACGTTTCTAAGACTACGGCCGAATACAAACATTCGACCACAGTCTCGGGGACTACACCCAGTGGGTGCACTCAGCGTGCCCCCACTAGTTCTATCAAGTTAGAGTCGACCAGTCGACCAACAAAAAAACGAAAGAGGTTCTTCAGACTGTAGTCAACTGCCAGCAGTCGACCACAGTCTCAGGGACTACACCCAGTGGGTGCACTCAGCGTGCCCCAACCGGTCTGTGAATCCATTCGACCTAGCCGAATGAAGGAAAAACTTAAGACATAAAGACTATGGTCGACTGCCAGCAGTCCACCATAGCCTTGGGGACTACACCCAGTGGGTGCACTCAGCATGCCCCCACTAACCCGGAATTCCAATCGACACACCCAGTGGGTGTACGGCAATCACTATGAATTTCAGAAAGAAGAATTTTCAGACATCATATCCTAACAGAACAGGCGATGACCGACTGACCTGAACGTTACTCTGAAGAGCTGAACTGGCGTCATAGGCTGCCTGGCTGGCTTCTCGGATGGCCTTCACTTGCTCCATCATGACTCCCGCCTGGCGTATTGCTTCCTTCGCAGCACAGGCTTGGTCCTCTGGGACGTAGTGGGTCGAGAAAAGTGAAGGCTGTGCAGCACTCGACGACGAGGGGCGAGCACTCGTCAACGGCACCGCAAAAGATACGGTAGGCCGAGTGATATTCTCTCCCTCCGTGACCAGTGTCTCGGGTGCGGGCACGTCTTGAGTCGCTTTGCTAGTAGATGTTTTCCTGTTCCTCCTCTGCTTCAGTGGTTCTTCATCATCGTCGTCAGGAAGGTCAATAATGACATTAGATGGAGCTGCAGGAAAGAATCAAAATTAGAGACAATGAGCCAATCGGCTGAAGGCGGAATTATGAAGGACATACCAGGTTTAGAAGTGGCAGCGTCCTCCATCTCATGATCTTCAGCCCTGGCCGAAGTATCAGAAGTAGCAGCACTGCAATTCCAGAAGTCAGTCGGTTAACTCATGAGTCGACCAAAAATAAATTCATGTGGAACAAGAAGACTCAAGTAGCACCATTACCCTGATATGGTGGGAATCACCATCTTCATCTTCGGCAAGACCTTCGCCGGCTTCGATGGCGCCACGCGAGATTGCTTCGGAGCTTTCTCAGTCGGTGCTGGAGAAGTGGTCCGAGGGCGCTTAGCCGACTACGCGACAGTCGCGACCCCCTTACCACGCTCGGTTGCAGGGTCATGGACGAGCTTCGAGCGTCTTTCCGAGTGAGGAGGTGCAACTTCCTCCTCCTCCTCCTCTTCTTCCTCCTCACCAGAGTCATCACCCTCATCATCATCAACAGCATCCGAATCCCACTCCTCCTGGCTTTCGCCCCCACTTCCTTCCTCCTCCTCAGTCGGCGTTTGTGCTCCATTGGGCATCGAGTATAATTCAGTGGTGGCCTGACAGACAACAAAACAAAGGTCAATCGACCAATTTGCAACAAAGCAGGATGAATAAAGCAAGATTACAATTAAGGATAAAGTGGGCATACCGTGTCCAGAGTGTAGGTATGGTCGAGTGGCGGAATTCTCCTGGCCCCTCGAGGGTTGTCCTTATTCCCTGTGATCGCGGTCATCCACCTCTCCAGTGTGGCGTCGTCGACTGCTTCTGGATGGACCTGAGTTTCATCCTCGGTTCCACAGTACAGCCACATCGGGTGGCCTCGGTACTGAAGCGGTTGGATGCGCCGCCTAAGGAAGACCTCCAGAAGGTCCATGCCCGTCACTCCGTCCCGAACGAGCTGGACTACACGCTCCATCAACATTTTTACTTGGGCTTTCTCTTCAGGAAGCACCTTCAGAGAAGAGGGCTTGTTCACTCGGTCCATGGAGAACGGAGGGAGACCAGTCGACTGCCCCGGCGTCGACTCGTCCTGGCAGTAGAACCAGGTCGACTGCCACCCTCTGACCGACTCAGGAAGCGTCATGGTCGGAAAAGTACTCTTGCTCCTCATCTGAATCCCAAGGCCCCCGCACATCTGAATAACCTTAGTCCTATCGTCATCTGGACTCGCCTTTTTCACTGTCTGTGAGCGACAAGTGAATATGTGCTTAAAGAGACCCCAGTGTGGTCGACAACCCAGGAAGTTCTCGCACATAGACACGAAGGCAGCAAGGTAGGCAATGGAATTTGGATTGAAATGGTGGAGTTGCGCCCCAAAGAAATTCAGGAACCCTCGGAAGAAAACACTCGGGGGCAGAGAGAACCCACGGTCTACGTGAGTAGATAGAAGAACGCACTCACCCTCCTGCGGCTGCGGTTGCCACTCGGTCCCTGGGAGCCTTGCTGCCCCGTAGGGGATCAGGCCCCCGTTGGCCAGGTCATTGAGATCCGTCTCAGTGATGGTCGAGCGGATCCAATCCCCTTGGACCCAACCCTGCGGCAGGCGGGACCTTGACGAAGATCCGCCCCGACTGGACGCCCTTCCCTTCGCTTTCCCCGTCATCGTCGCGTTCTTCACGCGCTCCAAGGCTGTCGTCTTCTCCTTCACCATTGTCGCCAGCGAAGCACGCGAGGAGTGGATGGGCGGGGGAGAGAGCAGACGCAGCGAGCGGAGGCGAAGAGGGCAGAGGGGGAAATGGGGAGCACTGTTCAAAAACCCTCGCCCGGTACCTTATATAAGGACGCTTCCGAGTGGCTGACAAGCGGGCCCGGGCGATCCTATCACATCCCGAAACAGTCGCGCACGCGTGATACGTGGCGAAAAAGGCGGCATGGAAATCGAGGCGTCTACGCCTTATTCCATCCGAGCCCCGCAGTCCGCCCCGCTTCGCGCGCTTCCCAAAATTCGGATCCCACAAAATCCGCTAACAGCAGCTCAATCTGTTAGACGGTAGATTTCCTGCGATCCGTCGCTCGGGAGTTTATTAAGTTCGAAAATTCACTCGACAGAAGAAAGGAATGGATTAAGGCGACTGAAAGAAAAGTTGCTGCCATCGTCAGAAAGATCATTGGTCCAAAAATAATACACGTTCAGAACACAAAAACAGGTCGGAAAAATTATCAACTCCTTCCTCACTCAAACCTCGATCCATTCGGGGGCTTATGATGAAGTCATGTACCTCGGGTAGGGTCACGAACCTGTCCTAAGTACCCTTCCCAAGGACATCCTCAGAAGAAGTTGCCTTCCAGTCGACCAAGAGAGACTTCACTCGACGGACTCGAAGGACTCGACCATGAAGACTCACTCGACCACCAGGAGACCAAGAGCCACTCTGCATCCAAACGGTCTGTAATTAAGTAGTCTTTATGGCCATGATGACACGTAAGACGTTACTGGTAATGCCAGGCCGTAATGTACTTTAAACCCTGCATAACTGAGGGCCGGAGGGGTCTGGCAGACACTATATAAGCCACCCCCCTCCTCAGTATGAAGGGTTCGCACCTCTGTAACCTACACACACATAAATCCAGTCGACCGCCTCCGGGCTCCGAGACGTAGGGCTGTTACTTCTTCCGAAAAGGGCCTGAACTCGTACATCCCTTGTCTGTACAACTGCTCCATAGCTAGGATCTTGCCTCCCCATACCTACCCCCATTCTACTGTCAGACTTAGAACCACGACATTTAGCCCATCAAATCCTAGCTTCAAGTGTGGCATCGATGGAAAGGTTTGCATTGGGCACTAGGCCTCTTTTCTTCGCTCCACCAGGCGTGCGTGGTTGTAATTAGCGCTTGAAGTTAGCGCTTACGATTTGGAGGGTAGGGCGCTTAGGTATTTTTTTTGTTTTGTGATATTTATTTTTTTCCCTTCCTAAGCCTCTTGAAGCGACCAGCATGGAACATGATGTCAGTCCTTTATTTTGTTTGAGTTATTTTAGAGCTATGCTTGAGTTACATGAGTCCATAAGTTCATGATTACACTGCCATTTTTTTCTAGTTTACAAGCTCCTTTACTGCACCCCTACATGAATATGGGCCCTCCATTTCCCTTAATCTCTACAGCTCTGCTTGAGCTAGATGAGTCCATCAGCTCATGATTATGTGAGCTCATCACCCCAACGACTTTTTTTCAATCTCTACAGCCGCAACCGGTCCTGTGCATTGCGAGGCAACGACTTTGGAGTGGAACCGGTTGCGGCCGTAGCCGGTTGGTTGTTGATGCACGGTCCACGTTACTGATGTTGTGTGGTACCCGCACCCCAAGCTGTTGCCCCTCGATGTACAATGCCCTGTTCCAACACAATTATTTGCTCCTACCTCTCCATCTTTCAGGCGTCATGTAAGAAAAAGGTCGGCTCCTCACATTACCCTCAACAAAGAGTGTCCACTCATTTAGTTGCTTTACCTCGACCCATTTTTGTAGGGTTGGTTGACCCGACAAGGTGGTAGGGTATAGATTTGACTGCTGAAAAGCATGGACACATCGTGACCGTGAGAAGCATGTCACCACACACCACTAGTCGTGAATCCACATGTGATTTTGACCAATCCAACAATCTGAACAAATCACAACTGCAATGTGTAGATCTTGCAAGTTACAACAATCATCCATGGCGAAGCTGCAATCTGTACTATATATGCATTACGAAGCTGCACGTGTCCCATTGCTGCATCGTGGTCATGCAAGATGGCATGGCGGCATTCGTGGCCGGCAAGGTCGTGCGGCTATCCAATGGGGAAGCACACTGGGTAATGGTGGTGGCACTTGTCTCCGGTGTCCAGTAGGAGTAGTCGTGTATCACCATGCTAAACGCTACACATCAAATGTTTAATGAAATGTCTGAGAAATAGAGGCAAACATTTTGTGACTAGTGTTGGATAATTCCCTACCGCGATGCTATCCACGGACACGTCCGTAGGACAGGTAGGTAGACAACAAGATATCCAGAAGATGCTTTATTCACTACTAGAAACTGAAATTTTACTGTGCGTCATTTATTTTCCTGTCGGGCCCACACCGGCTCACAGGGATAGATCGCTTATCCTGTCGGCCCAAACCTCCACGTCAAGAAGGATATCATTTGCGGGAGCTCCTGTACAGCGCTGCGAGCGCCGATTCGCGCTGCAAAGCCAGGATTCGAACCCTGACTTCCTGTGCGGTCAAATTCGAACACAGCCACTAGGACGATCTATCCACTCTGTTTATTCTGAGGACAAATTGTCCTTATTATATAGCAACATGTATTATTTTATGATAAAATGAAAAGAAAAATGAAAAATGAATGCACTATATAAAAAAAACATGAATTTGAAGAAAGTTAATAAAATTGAAAAGGTTCATACAAACTGAAAAAAACCGTGAATTTGAGAAATCTTCATGAATTTGAAATAAGTTCGCAAAATTTAGGAGAAGTTCATGAATTCGAAAGCAGTTCACAAATTTGGAAAAAGTTCGTCGATTTTGAAAATAGTTCACCGATTTTGAATAAAAAAAGTTAATCAAATTTGAAAAAAAAAATCACTGATTTGAAAAAAGTTTGCTGATTTTGAAAAAAGTTCATTCACTTAGAAAAAATTTCATCAGAAATTGAAAAAAGTTCATTGAAATTGAAAAAAAGTTCATCGAAATTGAAAATAGGTTCACCAAATTTGAAAAAGTTCATACAATTTCAAAATAGTTCATCGAATTTGAAAAAAAGTTCATCAAATTCAAAAGGATGCACGGGGAACATGTTCGTACAAAAAGAAAAAAAACAGAAAGAAAAAACGAAAAAGGAAAATGAAAAAAAAAGAGCAGGGCACCCTCGTTGGCCAACGAGCAGGGGCAGTTCGTCATCGACGCTCCAACCGCTCCAACACCACCGTCTTCTACAAGTCCGATGGCCGACGAGCAAGGGCAGCGGTGCTGCGATGGTGTCGCGACCGGCTGCTTCATTACATCATGTGGCGGCGGTGATGGTGCGGGCTGCCACGGAGGCAACGCTGTAGAGGTCGCCGGTGCTGCGACGAAAGCTGGCCGCACATCGATGATGCTGCAACCTGCAATGGAGGTTGGTCGCGCGTCGGTGATGCTGCGATGGGGGAGAGCGAAGCGAGGCCACGCGCTCATACGTCTCGTGTTTTGAAGAGGAATTCTGTTTCTTCCATTGACTTAATCCTGCGGCTAATAATGTTTCAACCTAAAATCTAAAAAGTGCATAGGAGACGGATGTTGTTTTGATTTGGTACATCTGACTGCCGCCTAGCAGCCGCCAATCGGTTTCCAGTCTCACCGAGTCCTTTCTAGAGCGAGAGCGACCCCAATCCCTAGCGACCCCAAATCCCTCGCCGCCGGCTGCACCCCAAATCCCTCACCGGCGGCTGCTCCTCAAATCTGTAGCCTCCCCAACCTCTCATCTACGCCCTTGCTCTATTCCTTGGGTCGTTGACCACTAACCTGTCGCCTTTGCATCGAACGTGGCCGTCCTCGTCCGAGCCGCTGTCGTCACCGTTCCAGCCGCCGTTGCCGCCCCATCCTCCTCCAACCACGGCCATTCCCCATCCAGGTGCCTAGCTATGAAACTCCGCTACATGCTCTCTCCATCTCAGTTTCTTTCCCCGGCTGTGTGCACTGTCGCATCTCTTTCGGATGGAAGTGTTTCAGTATTTATTCATTGGATCTGTGTGTGTGTGTGTGTGTGTTCTTTTTCAGCTCATCTGGTCATGTGCTTCGTTTGGAAGGAACTGGGGCTCGCTTGGATCTGGCACAGTGCTCCACCACCTCACCAGATCGATTGTGTTTCACCTTTGGTACGTGCGTACAGAGCAGATTTCTGTAATTCCTTCTAACCCCTTCCTCCACTGTACATGCTCCAAACGGAAGTGCTCATTGGATTTGTACCTGTGTCCTTGTTCTGGTGTCTGTACATAATTCGTTCTGCTCCCTTTCCTCCACTATACATGCTGTACATAATTCGTTCTGTGCGTGTGTCCTCTAGTAAAGGATGGAAGCACGTTTGTTCAATTTCATTTCCCTTTATGAAAAATACATCAATAGGTTTCTCATTTCCTTTCATTATGTAGTATCACAATCTGTATTTAAATAAATTTGCGTTCTTCTGTTTGGAATTGAATAACTGTCATTAGTTTACTTTTTCTTTCCTCCCATTTGATTTAGTTACAAACTGCTCAACAATGCTACAGCAGCTGCTCGTAATTTTTCCACTTGGACCACCTGATTGCGCCTTCCCCACGGGCCACGAACACGTCCACGCGCTGATGCCCACGGCCACCCCGCGTGCCGCGTCGTGGCTCTCCATACGACGCGCCTCCGACGGGCTGAGAGGGTTGTAGCGCGGCGAGCAGCGGTAACGTGGCACCGTCGGGCGTGACGCGCTTCGCCGGAACAAAGATTATGGAGCACCATGGAGCATGGAGAGGAGATAAGGAGCACGCGAGCAGAGAGACCAAGACGCGAGCACCTCTCTGTAGTCAGCGCCAGCCAAAGGATTCGTAGTCGTAGGCCGTGTGCCTCGAGGCTCGAGCCATCGACTATGATGTTGCGGTGGCCTTGATCTACAATGTAGACGACCATCGACGACGTTCGTGCAGTGGTCGCGCTGCGACGACGACATCCACGTACGACGCCGACGTGACGATCAGGTTTCACGCCGGCGACCAGGGGAACGGCGATGCATTCGATGGGCCCCTCGGCACGCTTTCTTGCCGACAAGCCGATGGCCGGATCCACCTGGACACCTCGGAGACGCGGGTGGCCTGTGGCGACGTGTCGCAAGCCTCGCTGGACGCAGCCGTCGACCTGAAGTGTAGCAGTGCGCGAGATCGGCCACCTGCTCGAGCTCTCCCTCTGGGTTTCGCTCTACATGTACGGCAAGGAAGCCCAAGAAATGGCGGAGGAGCAGAAGAGCGCGAGTTGCTGCAGCAGTAGGTGGCGAGGAAAACGGGAGACCTGGAGCTGGATGCTTGCATGTAGTGTATTCTTTGCCATTCAAAAGTATGGAAGTATAGGCGAGGGGGAGGAGCCTGTTGCTGCTACCGAGCTACTCCGGCTTCCGGAGATTCATGCTGGAGTGCAATATGCTTTTGCTGCTGTGGAAAACGTTTCTACATGTAGGCGGTGCCGCTACGGTACATTTTGGATTTGTTCAGTGACTGCTCTATTTGTGATCCGATCATCTCTGATTTTGGTCTGCAGTTTGGCTTCTCCCGTTTCCTTCTAGGATTTTTGCTTAGTTGTCAGAGTTAGTATTTTATTGGATGGAGAGATGATTGTTAACTCTTGACTCATCACGAGTGGACATAATATACTTTTGGATCGGTGTCCTTCTCAATCCATGCTAAACAAGTAGTTCAGGGGGATCCCCTCCAGTCATGAATTGGTAGTTTTTATGGGAATGATCATCCATGTTTTATATTTCTTTCTCTTTGCGCGTTTGCGTCCCAAATAATCGCCCACTTTACATCTTCGGCAGCAGTCAACTGCCAAGATGATAACAGGACTGAGAGATTGCATAATTCGCTCCAGAAGCTGAGACAACTGCTGGGAATAACCTGCTGCTGATATAAAAACATTTTTTTGTTCGCTGTTTGTGTCCATGTACATGCCACACAGTTTGTTTATTACAAAATTTACAGATAGCGCAATTCTTTTGTAATCCTTAGTTGCTTTGTGCCGTTCAAACTTGCATCAAAAGTTTTCATGAGGTGTTTGTTTTGATGAGTCACATCAGACGAAAGCTTACATTGTACTCTATATCGGTTACTTCACCACCCTAGGCCAGTACCATTTAGAGACTGAGAGGCAATAATGGTTTCAATCCAGTACAAAGTAGAAAATTCTAATCTCATCTAATATACAACTGTAGCTGGAGCTTTAAGCAAGTATTAGTTCAGTTCTTTAACAATGAATTTCCCTATTTCTAGCCAATTCAATAGAAAACTTTTTCAACGCCAGCATCAACCAAGATCCAAGTGTTGACATCACCCTTGTTTTTGGTATTTTCTATCTTCTAAGGTGAATCTTTTTCGATTTGCCTCTATGCATAGACTTCCCTTTTCGTAATTACAAGCTTATCTACAGTTTTCCTATTTTCAACTAAAATTCAGTAGATAAAATAAAACATGACGTACCGACGGGGAGCGATGTGCCGCGGCGCGGGTATGGCTAGTTTTCATTAGAAGAGTATAATTGCTCCAGTTTATAAGGAAACCAGGACCCATAAACCTAACAATACTCGGGTAATAAATGGAAGCCGAACAAAACCACCAGTACATATGGCCACAACACCCAAGCTAAGCTAGGTCTGGAGTGCCACCAAAAGAGGCAAACGCTACCAAGAAGAAATAGCTGCCCCTGCCCAAGCGCCGGAGGGAGAAGCCAACACCGAAGGGAAGCAGTCATGGACGTCACCATATCCCAGGAAGATGACAACCTTGATCGCACGTGAACTCGCCCATCTCTTCCGGTAACGCCAACGCTAGGTCGCAGGCCAACCACGAGGTCAGAACTCCAAGGACCACACCTCCATGGAGCCCTATGCTAGGTCTGCCCAACCAAGAAGCCCCAACACAGCAGGCTGGGCGGACACAAAGGCGACACACATTTTGCTAGGGCTTTGCATGATCACAAACTCTTTGCAGAACACAACAAATTCAAAGAAGAGAATAAGAAAGATAAGCCCGAAGAAATGAAAAAAAAACAAAAAATGAAGGATATCCAGCTAGAGCCATGATATTCTATTTTACAGGTCCAATATATGTTTTGTATCAAGACTTGTTATGCACTTGTACAAATGCGTAATTTTATTTGGGGTTTTTAGGAGAATTCTCTCATAAATGTTGTTGGATTCAGGGGAAAGCCCCAATTTCACTAGGGCAAATTAACTGTGGAGGCTACAAGTGTGACACAAAAATACGAACACCAACAATGGCACCAGAGAACCATGATAGGCTAGGCTGTCACCATTATTTCGTATAGAGAAAACGAGCACAAAGAAAATGCAAACCTCCCCAAGAAATACTAACAGGAAACAAGCAGTTCCTCGGGCGCAGCAACTGATCCAAAGATGATTACTGAGCTGTCACAATCCACACATTGCTGGATTATGATGTTCAAAACAGTATAACCCACTAAGATGATGAAAACAGGAACTGGTGTGCTGGTGGTTCCGAACCAAAAAAAAAAAAACAGGAACTGGTTTTCACCTACTACTGCTACTGCCAAAACCTCTTCACTGAGATCCGACTCAGAACATGAGACCAAAAAGTGAAAAGGCCATAGGTGCACACCCAGTAGACACAACAACGCCGGCATAAGATATGAACTTTTGCTCCATTCCATATTTTCATGCATTGTAGCAAAAATCAAATTAAAGCCTGGAATAGTATTGTACGTTCTTCTATAAGTTACCGGCCGAAATCAAATTAACGGGAAAAAAACTGCATGTCTCGCAACGAAATCTTGCGTGAAACCCATTAACCCTGCCACCAGTAAAATATTTGCACAAAACAAAAGTGCTAAGTATACAAGCAAAAGTGATAAGCAAGCGATGGAAATGAACCTGGGGTTTCGAGGGGATAGAGTGCATGTCAGAGAGAGAGAGAGAGAGAGAGAGAGAGAGAGAGAGAGTGTGTGAAGGCGACGTGTTGGCTACCTGAAGCCGGTGGCGGCGTCGCCCACGCCAGGCAGACAGTGGCTGGAGCTGGCCTCACCTTCGCTTCCGCTCCAAGGATGCTTCCGATCAGGTCTCTGCTTTCTTTTTATTTGAGGGGGTGCTGGATGCTTGGTGAGTAGGTGTAGGTTAGTTCACTCGTCCCATTTATACGTACTCGGGGCAATTTCAAGACCTCCTAACTAGCGCCTTTTGCGCTAATTACAGGTAGCAGCACTACTGCGCTGTTCCTAGTTGGGCCTGCCCATTAAAAGCATATTTTATCGATCCATCCCTCCACCAGCTCCATCGCTGCCTCGCTCGAACGTCGCTAGTGTCTTTTAGCCAACACCTAATAACAGTTGACCTTGGACCCTTTACCATTTTGACCACTGACCTTTTGACCTTGTTAACCGTTGACTCATCAAAGAAATTCGAAATTGTTAATGAATTTGAAAGTTTAAATTTTCCAAAAAGTTCATGAATTTTAAAAAAGTTTGCCCATTTGAAAAAAAGTTCCCAAATTTGGAAAAAGTTCACCAATTTGGAAAAAATGACCATGAATTTCGAAAAGGTTCACAAATTTGACGTGGACCAAACCATGAAGCGTAGGGTAGCTTCTGCGTGGTCCACTGCCTTCAAACTAAACATTATGGTATGAGCAGTGTTGGTGTCATCATGGTTTGGTTGTTTGCTCGTGGGGCTAGAGTGAGATTGCGGCTCATGATCCTCTCTTCAGTTGCTTCACAGCAGTTTTGATACTATCCAATGGACTTGCGGCTGACGATCCGCTTCAGTTGCTTCGCTTGGCTGCATAAGTATACTCATTTATATCATCTGCAGGTTGTGCTGCGAGCCTGCGACACGTCGCATTAAGTATTGCTCAGCGATTAATCCGCTTGTGATGTAGCAACTGGGTTGGCGAGATGCGTCGTGAGCCTTACGTGTACGAGACGGAGCCTAGTGCTTTAGTTTTTCTTTTAATTGTTCAGTTTCTTATCGAATCGATCGATTTTCAAAAGAAAGGATTGTAATAATCTTCCTTGATTAATACAATCCTGATGGCATAAGGTGCCAATTTCATCAGGTCCATGATGAAGCCAAACGGCTGTACGATGTTCAGGAATACCCAACTAGGCAAATGCGTGACAGAATCGACCAATTTGAATTCAGTTATTTAAAGTAAAAACCGACTCTTACTATACCAGCAGTAAAAATCACCCGGTTTGATATCGGTTCGTCGTTCGGTTTTATGCCTAACCCTATTAAAAAAATCTTGTTATCAAATA
The DNA here is from genome assembly GCA_963921465.1 of Triticum timopheevii. Taxonomy (NCBI): domain Eukaryota; kingdom Viridiplantae; phylum Streptophyta; class Magnoliopsida; order Poales; family Poaceae; genus Triticum; species Triticum timopheevii. The sequence continues at coordinate 20,127,914 of OY997274.1, forward strand.
TTGTTTATAATTTTAAAGAATGTTCGTGTTTTTGTCACTTTTTTTTTACAAATTTATGAAATGTTTGTGGTTTAAAAAAAACTTGATTTTTTTCAAATTATGTGGTTTGCAATTTGTATTCAATTTTTTATCAATTGTTGGGAATAGGTTAACAAATTTTTAAAAAGTATTCAACTTTGTAAAATATGTGTACTTCAAAATTTCAAAAAATTCAATTCATTAGGAAAAATGATAGGGACATAAGAAAATGTTCCTACCAGACACATGCATTGATAGCGATGGAAATTACAAATAACAGAAGCATTCAAATTAGGAAAACCTATATGCTCATGAATGATAGTCTCTCATCCTCCTCTCAAATTGTGTCTTTTTTTTACTATGGATAAATGACCACAACTTTTTGCAGCAATGTAGAGCGGACATATGAGGCATTCATGAAAGGTTTGAACAACGTTTGACACCGTTGGCACGCTGTGACATGTCCTACCATTTGTTGTCCCTTTTCACCGAGAAAAACTCCAGGAAATGCAAAACTTGTCAAAAAATTAAACAACTTGTCATAATGCCTAGAATTGGTAATAGAAACTGGTGGAAAAAAATTGTGGGTCCATTTGACGGAAGTCGAGAAACAATATCCTCTCATACGGAGCCATCTAACACCCCGAACACCCTCTGTTGACACAAGGTCTATATTTATATATTATTGAAATCACCCCAACTTTTGCAAGAAGGTGGGCAAGCACACGGTAGGCATTCATGCTTGGTTTGAACGACTTTCGACACCATATGCAAGCTGCGATACGTCGCCATTTATCGGACCTTTTTCAAAGAAAACTCCATAAAATGCAAAACTTGTTGAAAATTCAAACAACTTGGCATGGTGCATTGAATTGATCATACAAGGTCAGAAAAAAATTAGGGTCAAAACAAGGATGTCGAGAGACAACGAGCTCTCAAACGGAGCCTTATGAATTATCCAAACACACTTCGTTCAACATGGTCTATTTTTGGACATCTTTGAAATGATACCAACTCTTGCAAGCAGGTGGGCATGCCCATCATAGGAATCCATGTCGGATTTAAATGATTTTTCACAACATATGCAAGTTGCGACACGCTCGACCATTTCTTAGTTTTTTTTCACCGAGAAAGCTCCAGAAAATACTAAACTTGGCAAAAATAAAAACAACTTGGCATGGTGCCTTAAATTGGTCATACAAGGCCATGGAAAAATTTGGGCCATTTCAAAGACGTCCTTGAACATGGTCTTTTTTTGGACGTCCTTGAAAAGACCCCAACTTTTCCCACCAGGTGGGCATGCTGATGGTAGGCACCGATGCCAGGTTTGAACGACTTTTGACACCATATACAAGTTGCGACACGTTTGTATTTATCTCTCATTGCTACCAGAAAACTTAAGAAAATGCATAACTTGTGAAAAACCTAAACAACTTCGCATGGTGCTTTGAAATGACCCCAACTTTTATAAGCATGTGGACATGCCAATGGTAGGCATCCATCCAGATTGGAGGGAAAAATTATTTAAAATCATAATTTAAACAGATACATAAAACTGTACTTTTAAGTTTTTACATAACTAATAAATACAAACAGACATAAATATTTGACAGAAAAGGAATTTAAAATCATAATTTAAAATGGTTACGGAAAACTGTTATTTTGGTATTCCAAACAATTTTTCAAATTTGTAAACAAGTTTTAAAAAGAATAATAAATTTCAAAAAGAAGACAAATGAATTACCAGAAAAAGAGAAAAAAAAAGAAAAAACTGTTTAGGCCTTGGCCCAACTAGGTGACAACATCGCTCCTGTTAGGCACCTGTTAGTCTGCCCAAGCGGTCGCGGATTTTGAAAAAGAAATCATCAATTTTATTGAGCAAATTCGCCGATTTAAAATAAAATGTCCAGGGTTTTGGGAACCTCAGCTTACCAGCTGGTTTTAAAAAAATCATAAATTTTGAACAAACTTTATTGTATGTGAAAAAAAAGTTGACCAACTTTGAAAAAAAGGTCATGTGTTTTGAAAATAAATTCACACATTTGAATAATTTCATTGATCTTTTAAAGAATCTTTAAGGATTCAAAAAAAGTTCATGGATTTTTTTTTAATTGAAGAGAAGTTCACGATTTTAAAAAAGCTCAAGAATTAGAAAAATAATGATAAAATGGAAAGAAAAACAGCAGATGAAAACTCGCCCAATAAAATGGAAAAAACCACTGCGTTATATAATTAAGAGGGTATCATACCTAGAATTGCCACATCTACTAATGTGGCCTGTCCGTTTCCTCCTTGTATAATCTAACAGGGTGTCCACAGTTCAGAGCTTGTCAGCTGCATATTTTTTAATCTTTAACATAAAAATTAAAAAAGGTGAAACTTCAAGTATCTCTAATTCGAAGCTTGTCAGCTACATATTATTTAAAATTTATAACACAAAAAATAAAAAGGGTGAAACTTTAAGTAAGGAGGAAAAAATATGCACATATGGTCATATACGTATATACATACCGATGGGTGACCTACCATACATACGACAGTAAGTCAAAGGTCCATATTGCCGTTTATATGTTCTGTAAGGAGGGTGGGGGGGGGGGGGGGGGGGGGGGTTCGAAGCGGGGCTCAAGTAGGTATAGAAAAAAATGTCCAAAGAAAATGCAAATCTCCCCAAGAAATACTAGCAGGAAACAAGCAGTTCCTCGGGCGCAACAGCTGACGCGAGATGATATTACTGAGCTGTCACAATCCAACACATGAGTGGATTACGATGTTCAAGAGAGTATATAAACTACTAAAATGAAGAAAACATGAACCTGTTTTGATCGGCTAATTGACCTGCTACTGCTATCGCCAAAACCTCTTCCACTCTGAACATGAGACCGAAAAGAGAAAAGGCCACATGTGCACACCCAATAGACACAACGATCCCGGCATATGGTATAAATTTTGCTCCATTCCATATTTCAGATTTACGCCCGGAACACTGAACTTTCTGCTATATAAGTTACCGGCTGGAAAACAAATAAACAGAAAATATTGCATGTCTCGCACTGAAATCTTGCGTGAATCCCATTAATCCTGTCACCTACAAATTTTTTTGACAGAACAAAAGTGCCAATTAAATAGGCAAAAGCGCTAAGCAAGAGATAGAGCAGATAACGAGAAATGAACCTAGGGTTTCGAGGGGAGAGAGAGAGAGAGAGAGAGATAGAGAGAGCAGGGGAACGACAATGAAGGTGACGCGTTGGCTGTCTGAAGCCGGCGGCGATGTCCACCGCGTCCGGCACACGGTGGCTGGGGCTGGTTCGTCTTTTTAACTACCACCTATTAATAGTTGACCTTCAACCCTTTGACTGTTTCGACAATACCAATTTGACCTTGTTGACCGTTGACTTCTGAAAGAAAATTAAAAAGTTCATGAATTTGAAAAACTTTATAAGTTCGCAAAATGTTCATGGATTTGATTTTTTTTGCCAATTTGAGGAAATTTTGAAATTTTGAAAACCTCCACCAGTTTTACAAAAGTTCACAAATTTGGAATAAATGTCCATGAATTTGGAAAGGGTTCACAAATTTGAAAACAATCACAAATTTGAAAAGGGTCACGAATTTAGAAAAAGTCCACGAATTTGAAAAAAAAAGTCATGACTCAAATTTCGTGAACTTTTGTATTGCGCAAATGAGGATTCGTCGGCAATTTGGGCTTACATTCTCGGCCTAGTCGTCATGATTATTGGGCTTATTTGTTTGCGCTCACCCACATTAACGTTTAGAAGGCCCGGGCGCGTCGACCGACGAGCGCTGCCGCATCCAGTTTATCTCAAAAAAAAAAAACGTACGGACGCGACTAGGCCGGTAGACGGGGCACGCGTCCATGGCCGCCGTTGAATAGCGGGAGCTCCGCACTGGGCCGCCGAGCCCTCCACACCGTCGCCGGCACCAGCGAGTCTCGGCGTCAGGTCCATACGCGACGCTCACCCTAACCTTGCATGTCTCTTCCGTCTCTTAAAGTCTTATTATCCAAGCTAGTCAGTGGACCATGCAGCAGTTACCCTGCCATGAAACTGAAAAAAAAACTGAACTATATAGTATGAGCAGTCTTGGTGCCATCATGGTTTGATGGTTTGCTCGTGGGGCTAGAGTGAGAATGCGGCTGATGATCGGCTCTTCAGTTGCCTCACCGCAGTTTTGATACTATCAGATGGACTTGCGGCTGACCATTTGCTTGAGTTGCTTCGCTCTACTGCATAAGTATATTCATCTGTATCGTTTGCAGGTTGATCTGTGACACGTCGCAATAACTATGGCTTAGTGATTAATCTGCTTGTGATGTAGCAAGTGGGTTGAGTCTAAACAGGAAAGCACATTTTTGGATGTGCCAACATGTGTTTCAAATCCGGTAATTTTTTATATTGTTCATACATGTTCTGGTTGTGTGTTCCTTCACCAGGTCCCTGTTTCTTGTGTCATTTTTTTCTCCTTCCGTGTTCTGAACTTCTTTTGATTTGATGGGCTCCATACCATCTAAGTGATGGTTCAGTTCGGTAAGATGCTTATGAGGTTTATCATGTTTACTGATCAAGAATTCTGGTTATGCCCATGGTGGTATTAAATCTGTGAACTTTTGTTTATATAAAGCTCACTCATATGTGTATTTTTGCTCTTGTGTACCAACTTATTTTTCATGCTATGAACTGCCGGTTTAATGTGAGACATACAGAATACGGTGATGGTTAAGTTCAACCAGAAGATCCAGAAATTTCATCTATCATGGAAATATGTAGTTTTATTCAGGCAAATGCTTTATTCAGGAACATTTATTCATCATTTCCATATTGCAACTAGTACTTGCCACACATGATGATGCATGGCAATTTTATTTTTCGGCCGCTACATTGATCATCTAGCACGCACCACTAGTGCAGGTAGCCACCATGGGAATGTTGTAGGCGGTGGGGGCGGGGCATTGTACCGGTATGTAGATGCTACACATCGACCGTAGGGCCTGAAGCGACATCCGAATGCTCTCAAGTTGTGCTGGCTGCTGCGGCTGGTACATACCCTGCCATTGTTGTTGGGGTTGTTGTTGCCTGATAGCCTCAGCCACGTTGTGGATGGCTTGGCAACGGAATTGCTCCGGGATCTGTGATAGCTGTCGGCAACATTGGTGCTGCACATTCTGGCAGCTGGTAGGCTGATCCACCGGTATCTGGGGGAATGGCACTGTCACTGGGCTACACTGATGCTGCAGGAATGTCGCACACGGTATCAACTGCTCCTGCAACTGTTGTTGTTGTTGTTGCCCCAGTTGTTGTTGCTGCTGGCATTGTACCGGGACATAGATGTTGCACATCAATGATAGGTTCTCAAGCAACATCCTCATGCTCTTATGTTGTGCTTGTTGTTGGCGCTCCTGCCATTGTTGTTGGGATTGTTGTTGCATGATAGTCTCTACCACGCTGTGGATGGCATGGCACCGGATTCGCTCTGGGATCTGCGCCAGTTGCTGGCAGCATTGGTGTTGCACGATCTGGCAGCTGCTAAGCTGCTCCACCTGTGTCTGGAGGAACGGCATTCTCAGTGGCCTACACTGTTGTTGCAGGAATGCCACACACGGCTTCATCTGCTCTAGCAACTGTCGTTGCCCAGGTTGTTGCTGTTGTTGGTATTGTCCGAAGCCCTGGCTACATGTGGTTTCCAACTAGGCAATGGCGGTGGTTGCTGTGAGGGCAAGGAGAGCCAGGATGAATACCTTCATGGTGGCTAGCCTCAAGTTTGCTTTCCTATTTGTGGTTGTCTGAAGGTTGATGAAGGAGGATCTTCATGGTACATGCCTATTTATAGTTGTCATGGTCTGTTTGCTGCATTCCATTCCTACATTATTTTACGAAAGCATTTGGATGCTTTCCAAACTGATCATCTCGTATTATTGTGTTAGGTGGCGCTAAAGTCTAATCTTCAATGGCCATGAAATATACTTTTCGGCACATATCACTTGACTGCCAGGTGAGATTGATAATGCATATGACTCATCAATCATCACTTTACATGTCAAGATTTCGAGTGGCATATCTTTTTGTGAAGCCCAATTTGTAATCTTACACTTGTGTTAGGTATAAATTAGCTTTTGCATTCACATGATCCATGGTTCTTTTTTGATTTAATGGTTTGTAATCTTGCATTAGCTGTTTAGGTTGATCACACCAGCAAACCATTAGCTGTGAAGAGGTGTTCCACACTCGATTAATTGTTCCCTAGAACTGATTTTGTAATTTTATTTGAGTTGGTAAGATAAACATGCATTAGTAGAGCACGACAAAACTCATAGGATGCCCTTTACATATCAAGATATTTCCATGGAGCTACTCTTATGTGATGGAACTGAACTTTACTGAACTGAATTTGTTCTTTCTTCTACAGGATGTATGCATGGGTCATGTGCTATGAGTCTGTAATCTTCCATGGTTGCTATCTGCTGCCAGGCCCATCCATACTCAGACCGCCAAGCCCGCCCCCATGTCCAAACCAAATTTAGTGTTCATTGGGTTGGCCGGGCCTAGCATCAAGACCTGAAGGTAACATCGAAATGGTACATATTCATTTAGGGTAACATTATAAGAGCTTTTTTCCCTAGTGCATGTATTCAGTCATTTTGATGTCACGTGTAATCAAATCATGCTTCTCAAGCAACTGTTGCTACAAAAACTTGAGTGAAATATATAATGAAGCGTTGAAGCTACCTTGAGTAAGCACTAACGCTACTTCGTCGGCCGGTTACAAATCTGGACGGTAAATTTGTGGCAACCCCGCTCAGATACGAAGACCTGTCTGGGGTGCTTGGCAGCACAGGAAATATGTGCAAGTGAAATGTTCCAATGGAGATCAACTAGAAGGGACATAGTGTCAAGACGAACGGTGATTACATATCCACGCAACACAAGATTTAATTTAAACCACAGCAACTAAACTCTACTCACCCAGGAAATTAAGCAGCTCCGCTTCTTAATAAGGCCAGTGTGTTTTTTGTTCGTCTTGGCACCCATCGTTGTATTCCATGGTTGACTCAAAAAAGTCTTTTAAAATATGCCGGATTAGACTAAGTGCCAATCATTTGGAAAAGAGGCTAATATAATTTTGAGAATATAATTTGAGGACAGCTACATTGTTGAAACTACACAATATTATATATGGACTAGAGTGTTGTAAGGTCGCCAACAATTGGGATGATAGCTAGAACGCCATACCATCTCACATGTTTGATCTCTGTGAATCGATCAGGTCAACAGTGCAGAATGTAAGAATTTTGCACACCAAGTTCTTTAAGAGGTTGGGCAGTCGATCGGTATGATGCTATCTCCATTAATTTAATCACATGTGGTTTGTAGTAAGTGAAACATAGACAGTGAGACTTGTTGAAAATATGAGCAAATTACTACGAGATTTAATCCGAATGAACAAAAGATAAATCATAACAACAATAGCAGAGATTGAATTAATCATGCGAACTAGCATAGTAGATGAACAGATCACATCTAGGGCACATACTAGAAACATGAATTCTACCACGATCTCGAACAGGAAGGATAGAATCACATACGGTGCAGCGGGAGCAGCACCGCCGGTGTTGACGTTGTCGCCCATGTCATCGAGGACAAGGTTGTCGAGGTCGGGGAAGAAGTCGTTGTTCGCGAAGTAGTTGCTGCCAGCAGTCGCGCGAGTGTGCTCCCCGAAAACCTGATTGCCCCTCTCCCGTACAGGATCACGAGAGGCGGGGTTCCCGAGGCCTGCTGTCCCTTCTCCGGGTGCACGCCGAAAGGAGGGATGGAGAAGACTTGCTTGGCGGCGCAATGATTTGGAACGGTGGTGAGAAACCATACGAAGTGGCAGTGGCTAGGATAGACGTCTGCCTGACTATATAGTGTGGGCCAGGTAGGTCGTCGGAGTAAACCCCAGGTCCGAGTCGTCACGATCCAAAAGAATCGGAAACGGTTCAGTAACTAACGCGTCCATTAATTATTAATTAATGACTCATTAATTTTTCCCAAGCAGCAAAAATATAGACAACGTGCATAGCTCTATCCTCGGCTCAGCTCAATCCGCAACCCGTGGCCCGTCGTGACGAGGCGTGGCGTGGCAAGGAGGAGGAGCGCGCGTGTAGGTCTCCTCTTCTCATGCTCATACAAGTGGTAGAAGAGCTCACCTTATAAAGAGGTGCAACTCTGTCTCAACTTCCGGGGTGGGACTAAACTTTAGTCTCACTCACTCCACTCACATGTGTGCATGAATGGGCCAAGAGAATTTCAGAATTTTAGTTCGGCTTTGGACCAAAGGCCTACTAACAAAATTTCAACAATCCCTCACAAAGTCTCATTGGCACATCTCATCCTTTAGTTCCAAAAAATTGTTTATATACCGGTGCTTAGTGGAGACTGTGAAGTTGAACTTCCACTTAGAGTTTTATGCTACAGTAGATGACAACTTGAATAGTGGACTATGACTTGAACTACAAGTTTTCCGCAAAACTAGTTTCACACAAATTCTTGACCGATACTGGGCTGCCGCAAGGCTTCCCCACGGGTGGAGCGTATACGTCATACTCCAGGACCTTTCATAAATTTATTAGAGAACACCCAATTCTCACAGACTGCGACATTAACAGTCAAATTCATATAGGTGTGTTACTCGGGAGATGCTCTGCAGGACAACATCTCTGCTTACTCATATAAGCCACTTGGAACACATTAAGATAAATATCAACCTGCCATGCAGATCGGGAGAGTATTGCATCTTCACGGAGTGGGATAATTAAAATAGGGATACTCTCCTCTCAGCCGACCAACAACTTGTCTCCCACTTCTACTTCACGGGATCTCCGATCACATAGAGTGGGTTACCACTATGGACAACTCATGCGATGGGTCTCAAACCCATCTCCATTGATGCATTATCTATCACATTACGTGATAAACCCTTTGTGAAGAAATCTGCCAAGTTTTTAGTTGTTTGGATATAATCGAACGTAATAACTCCAGAGTTTCTCAATTTTCTAACAGATTTTGTTCTCCTCTTCAGATGCCTTGAAGACTTCATATTGTCCTTAGAACTGTTTATCTTGACGATCACAGTTTGATTATCACAGTTCATCAGGATATGGGGTATTGGTTTTTCAACCATAGGTAAGTCCATCAAGAGCTCACGAAGCCACTCTGCTTCAACAGTGGGAGTGTCTAATGCTGTGAGCTCTGCTTCCATAGTTGACCGCGTTAAGATGGTCTGCTTGCAAGACTTCCAGGAAACAGCGCCACCACCAAGTGTAAAAACATAACCACTTGTGGCCTTAATCTCATCAGCATCAGATATCCAGTTTGAGTCACTATAACCCTCCAGTACCCTTGGATACCCAGTGTAGTGAATCCCATAGCTCGCTGTGCCTTTCAAGTAGCGCATAACTCTCTCAAGCGCACGCCAATGACCATCTCCCGGTTTTGACACAAGCCGACTCAGCTTGCTCACAGCAAAGGAGATGTCAGGCCTCGTGGCACTCGCCAAATACATAAGCGAGCCAATAATCTGAGAATACCTCAGTTGATCTCTAGCAATCCGTCGATTCTTTCGAAGCAACACACTAGCATCATATGGAGTTGGAGCAGGCGTGCAGTCGCTATACCCAAAACGACTCAAGATCTTTTCCACATAATGAGACTGAAGTAGTGTGATCCCACCATTCTCATCTCTCAACAACTTGATGTTCAAGATAACATCAGCTACTCCTAGATCCTTCATCTCAAAATAGCGAGATAGGAAATCCTTAACCTCCTTGATTAGATCAAGTTTGGTTCCAAAGATCAGTATGTCATCGACATACAGACAAAGAATAACTCCTTCGCCCCCACCATGGCGATAGTACACACACTTGTCACCATCGTTTACTACAAACCCGGCAGCAGTTAATGTTCTTTCAAACTTCTCATGGCACTCCTTAGGAGTTTGCTTAAGGCCATATAAAGACTTTAATAACTTGGACACCTTTCCTTCCTGACCAGGTACTACAAAACCATCTGGCTGATCCATGTAAATTTCCTCCTTCAACTCTCCATTGAGGAAAGCCGTCTTAACGTCCATTTGATGAACGAGAAGACCATGTGAGGCAGCCAGTGATAGTAGCACCTGAATTGTGGCCAGTCTAGCCATGGGTGAGTAAGTATCAAAGAAGTCTTCACCTTCTTTTTGGGTATAACCCTTAGCCACAAGCCGTGCCTTGTACTTTTCAATCGTACCATCAGGTCTAAGCTTCTTCTTGAACACCCACTTACATCATACAGGTTTACACCCATAAGGACGGTCAGTGATCTCCTAGGTTTCGTTAGCTAAGATGGAATCCATCTCGCTACGAACAGCTTCCTTCCAGTAGTCAGCATCAGGAGATGCATATGCTTCTGAAATAGTCCTGGGTGTGTCATCCACAAGGTACACAATAAAATCATCACCAAAGGACTTTGCAGTCCTCTGTCTCTTACTCCTTACAGGAGTTTCATTGTCACCCTCAACAGGATTCTCAACGTGTTCCATTGCAATGGTGGGTTCAGGAATTACAGCGAATTCCTCACTAGATGGAGTAGGTATCTCCTGATTTGATGAACTCGACATATCCTTCATAGGAAATATGTCCTCAAAGAAAGTTGCATCATTAGACTCCATAATCGTACCAACATGCATGTCGGACAGCTCCGATTTTATTATCAAAAATCTATAGCCAATGCTATGAAAAGCATAGCTCAGAAGAACACAACCCACGGTTTTTGGTCCAAGCTTGCGCTTCTTGGGAATTGGTATAATGACTTTCGCCAAACAACCCCAAGAACGTAGGTAAGAGAGTTTCAACCTTTTCCTTTCCCATTCCTCAAACGGAGTCATGGTCATATGTTGTGTGGGAACTCGGTTTAGGACATGACATGCAGTCATCATCGCCTCCCCCCACCATTCATTGGAAAGACCCGATGTGTCTAACATGGCATTAACCAAATCAGTTAGAGTTCGGTTCTTTCTTTCGGCTACCCCATTTGACCGAGGTGAGTAGGGAGGTGTCCTCTCATGGATTATACCATGTTCCGCACAAAACAAATCAAATTCATTGGAAAAGTACTCTCCACCACAATCCGACCTAAGCCATTTAATTTTTCGATCAAGTTGGTTCTCTGCTTCAGCTTTATAGTTTTTGAAGAAAGTTAAAGCCTCATCTTTTGATTTCAGAAGATACACGTAACAATATCTAGTGGAGTCATCATTCAACGTCATGAAGTATCTCTTTCCACCTTTTGTCAACACGCCATTCATCTCACAAAGATCAGAATGTATAAGCTCTAGTGGCGCCAAGTCTCTTACCTCTGCAGTCTTATGGGACTTGCGAGGTTGCTTAGCTTGCACACATACTTGGCACTTGGAGCCTTTGACAGTAGAGATTTTCGGAATTAAATTCATATTGACCAGCCGCGTCATGCAACCAAAGTTAATGTGACAAAGTCGTGAATGCCAAATATCAGACTCATTATTGTGGCAAACATTATTAATAACTTTAGTGCAAATATCTGACAAAGACATGCGGAACAAGCCTCCGCTCTCATAGCCTTTTCCAAAAAATTGTCCATACTTAGAAATTACAACTTTATTGGATTCGAAAACCAACTTAAAGCCATCTCGACATAAACGGGAACCGCTAATGAGATTTTTATTGATGGACGACACATGATGAATGTTCTTCAGACGCACGGTCTTCCTCGAAGTAAACTTCAGATCGACCATACCAACACCTCGAACGATGGCATGTGACCCGTTCCCCATCAGCACGGGAGAAGTCCCCGTGACCTGGTAAGAAAAAAACATGGAGGCATCAGCACAAATATGTACATTGGCACCGGTGTCAATTAACCAATCAGGAGATTGAAATACTGAAAGGATGGTAGGAAGAATACCGTACCCAGATTCCTTCATATCAGTATCACCGATGACAACATTAGCGGACTTGCCGCTCTTCTCATGTTCGCACTCCTCAAAGCGGTTAGGACATTTCGGAGCCCAGTTATTAGGATCACCGCAGACATGGCAAAGTCCCTTCCCTTTCTTATGAGAATTCTTCTTGAAGTTGGAAGAATGTGACCGTTTGTTCTTTGTATCAAACTTGCCTTTGCCCTGAGTTTTATTCTTGTTGTTTTTGAACTTGTTGGGCTAGAAATACTTCTTCTGTGCCATGTGGACACTAGAAGCTCCCTCAGCAACTCGAGCACATGTGTCCTTTGCTCTCGCCTTCTCTTCAACATCAAGAGTACCAATGAGATCCGCAACGGTAAACTCCCATCTCTTGTGTTTCAGGGAAGTAGAAAAATTGTTCCACGAAGGTGGAAGCTCCGCAATGATGCCTCCGGGAACAAATTTGTCCGGCAACACACACTTGAAGTACTCAATTTCTTTTGCGAGCGACTGTATCTCATGAGCCTGGTATACAACAGAGCGCTCATTAGTCATCTTGTAGTCATAGAATTGCTCCATGATGTACAACTCGCTGCTGGCGCCCGAGGCACCAAACTTGGCCTCGAGCGCAGCCCACATGTCCTTGTCATTGTCAAATGACATATATGAATCCACAATGGAGTCATCAAGAACACTCAGAAGAGCGCCTTTAAAGAGAGTATCGATCTTCTCAAAAGCTTCCAACTGTGCTGGATTAAGATCGCCCTCAGGCTTGCCCTTGGTGGCGTCATAGCAGCCCATGGTCTGAAACCAGTAGACTGCTCTTGTGCGCCACCTCTTATGTTGCGCCCCCTTAAAGGCAGGTAGGTTCAGATGCGCAGCAAAACCACTCGGAGTAAATTGCCTATAATCAGGTTTTTGGATTGTTGGAAATATGAGCAAATTACTACGAGATTTAATCCGAATGAACAAAAGATAAATCATGATAGCAATAGCAGAGATTAAACTAATCATGCAAACTAGCATAGTAGATGAACATATCACATCTAGGTCACATACTAGAAACATGAATTCTACCACGATCTCGAACAGGAAGGATAGAATCACATACGGTGCAGCGGGAGCAGCACCTCCGGTGTTGACGTTGTCGCCCATGTCGTCGAGGACGAGGTTGCTGTCCCTTCTCCCGGTGCACGCCAAAAGGAGGGATGGAGAAGACTTGCTTGGCAGCACACAATGATCTGGAACGGTGGTGAGAAACCATATGAAGCGACGGCGGCTAGGGTAGACAACGTGCATAGCTCTGTCCTCGGCTTGGCTCAATCCCGCAACCCGCGGCAAGGCGTGGCGAGGCGAGCGAGGAGGAGGAGCGTGTGTGTAGGTCTCCTCTTCTCATGCTCATACAAGTGGTAGAAGAGCTCACCTTATAAAGAGGTGCAACTCTCTCTCAACTTTCGGGGTGGGACTAAACTTTAGTCTCACTCACTCCACTCACATGTGTGCATAATGGGCCAAGAGAATTTCAGAATTTTAGTTGGGCTTTGGGCCAAAAGCCCACTAGCAAATTCCAACAATCCCCCACAAAGTCTCATTGGCACATTTCACCATTTGGTTCCAAAACATTGTTTATATACCGGTGCTTAGTGGAGACTCTGAAGTTGAACTTCCACTTAGAGATTTATGCTACACTAGATCACAACTTGAATAGTGGACTATGCCTTGAACTACAAGTTTTCTGCAAGACAAGTTTTACACAAATTCTTGATCGATACTGGACTGCCGCAAGGCTTCCCCGTGGGTGGAGCGTATACTTCGTACTCCAGGGCCTTTCATGAATTTATTAGAGAGCAAAATTCCAACAAGACTAAGCTACCATCATACTCCCTCCGTTCGGAATTACTTGTCTCGGAAATGGATGTATCTAGAACTAAAATATGTCTAGATACATCCATTTCTACGACAAATAATTCCGAACGGAGGGAGTAGTATGCAAGATACGCATTCATCTACATCTATTCACCCCGCGCTTCACAGAAGCAACATGCAGACAAATAAAAGAAGGGAGCATCAGTGGTTGTTGGTTCATTGGTCAAAAGACTAAGAGGTATAGATAGCGCCCACGCTCCTCCCCGCTGCACCTCCGCCCGCACCGCCGGCGATGGCCGTGCCCTGCTCCGACTGCTCCTTCGCGTCATGGTTTATGCCCCTCCCTCCTCCTCCTGTCGGAGGCCCTGGTGCCTCCTCTGCCGCTATCCGTCCCGTGCTTTTGGGAAGGCCCAGTCACTCTGCATCACCGGATCCAGATCCATCGCTGGCGGTGCATGGTGGATCTGGCGCCTCTGCCTCCGATGAGCTCGTGCCTGACTCGCAGCTTGTCGTGCCGCCGTTGGGTCAAGGCCTGGCTGGGTCGGGACTGGGCTCCCTCGCCGCCTCCCCCTCACGCATTCAAGTGCTGGTGGGTGTCGGCATTAACTCCGGAGCTATCAGGCACCTGGCTTCCTTCCCTTCTCCTGCTCCTGGTGCGCCTTCAATGCCGGACGCGGGGCGCAAGGCGGAGATGACCGGCGGCTGGCACCTCGTCGCATCGCGTAATGGCCCGCGCCACCCGGCTTTGGCCACTCCAGCATTCAAGCCGGCGCCCATCCCTCGCTGGCTTCTGGGGCGCTATTGTCGATGCCTCCACCGCGGGCACCGGGCTGAATCTTGCCGTGACCCGATCCGCTGCTCCCGTTGTCTACAAAATGGGCACAAATCACGCGGCTGCAAGAACAGGTGGAAGCCTCTGAGCTCTCTCGACAGCCCCCAGTGCCTCCACCACCGCTCCCTCGCCCCTTTGCTGCTCTTGCAACCCGCGCGGCGCCCCCCCCCCTCCCCGCCTGGGCCGGGGATGGTAGACCTCTGCTCAACCCCCCTCTGATGCAGTCCAACACAGTGGCGGCCGTGATGCTGCGTCTGGGCAACCCCGCTCTAAGGCCGGAGGAGGACTTCGTCGTCGTCCCGGCGACTCCCGAGATGCAGGCAGAGGCGGCGCTCCTCTCCACCAACTGTGTTGTGGCCTGGCTAGATGGAGCCAAGCAGGACGTCCCCTGCCACCAGGTGGCCGCCGAGCTGGCGACGGCCCTGGACGCGAGGCCAGCCGAAGTCGAGGTCGTCAAGCACTACCCCAAGAAGTTTTTTGTGCGCTTCATGCATCAACACCACTGTGCCGACGCCGTGTCTCGTGGTGACCTCTGTGGTGCTGGTCACCGCATCTACGTGCGAGAGTGGAGGCTGGAGTTGTCACTAGTATGCCTCTACTTGACTAGCTCGTTGAATCAAAGATGTTTAAGTTTCCTAGCCATAGACATGAGTTGTCATTTGATTAACGGGATCACATCATTAGGAGAATGATGTGATTGACTTGACCCATTCCGTTAGCTTAGCACTTGATCGTTTAGTATGTTGCTATTGCTTTCTTCATGACTTATACATGTTCCTATGACTATGAGATTATGCAACTCCCGTTTACCGGAGGAACACTTTGTGTGCCACCAAACGTCACAACGTAACTAGGTGATTATAAAGGAGCTCTACAGGTGTCTCCGAAGGTACATGTTGAGTTGGCATATTTCGAGATTAGGATTTGTCACTCCGGTTGTCGGAGAGGTATCTCTAGGCCCACTCGGTAATGCACATCACTATAAGCCTTGCAAGCATTGTAACTAATGAGTTAGTTGCGGGATGATGTATTACGGGACGAGTAAAGAGACTTGCCGGTAACGAGATTGAGCTAGGTATTGAGATACCGACGATCGAATCGCGGGTAAGTAACATACCGATGACAAAGAGAACAACGTATGTTCTTATGCGGTTTGACCGATAAAGATCTTCGTAGAATATGTAGGAGCCAATATGAGCATCCAGGTTCCGCTATTGGTTATTTACCGGAGACGTGTCTCGGTCATGTCTACATTGTTCTCGAACCCGTAGGGTCCGCACGCTTAAAGTTCGGTGACGATTTATATTATGAGTTTATGTGTTTTTATGTACCGAAGGTTCGGAGTCCCGGATGAGATCGGGAACATGACGAGGAGTCTCGAAATGGTCGAGACGTAAAGATCGATATATTGGACGACTATATTCGGGCTTCGAAAAGGTTCTGAGTGATTCGGGTATTTTTTGGAGTACCGGAGAGTTACGGGAATTCGTATAGGGCCTTAATGGGCCATACGGGAAAGGAGAGAAAGGCCTCAAAGGGTGGGCGCACCCCTACCCATGGACTGGTCCGAATTGGACTCGGGAGGGGGGGGTGCCCCCTTCCTTCTTTCTCCTTTTTCCTTCCCTTCTCCTACTCCCACAAGGAAAGGAGGAGTCCTACTGCCGGTAGGAGTAGGACTCCCCCCTTGGCGCGCACTCCTCCTAGGCCGGCAGCCTCCCCCCCTTGATCCTTTATATACGGGGGCAGGGGGGCACCTCTAGACACACAACTTGATCTGTTGATCTCTCCCAGTCGTGTGCGGTTCCCCCCTCCACCATATTCCACCTCGGTAATATCGTAGCGGTGCTTAGGCGAAGCCCCTGCGTCGGTAGCATCATCAACACCGTCATCATGCCGTCATGCTAACGGAACTCTCCCGCAAAGCTCTGCTGGATCGGAGTTCATGGGACGTTATCGAGCTGAACATGTGCTGAACTCGGAGGTGTCGTACGTTTGGTACTTGGATCGGTCGGATCGTGAAGACGTACGACTACATCAACCACGTTGTGCTAACGCTTCCGCTTTCGGTCTACGAGGGTACATGGACAACACTCTCCCCTCTCGTTGCTATGCATCACCATGATCTTGCGTGTGCGTAGGAAATTTTTGAAATTACTACGTTCCCCAACAGTGGTATCAGAGCCTGGTTTTATGCGTAGATGTTATATACACGAGTAGAACAAAAGTGAGTTATGGGCGATACAAGTCATACTGCTTACCAGCATGTCATACTTTGGTTTGGTGGTATTGTTGGATGATGTGGTCCGGATCGACATTACGCGTACGCTTACACGAGACTGGTTCTACCGACATGCTTTGCACATAGGTGGCTGGCGGGTGTCAGTTTCTCCAACTTTAGTTGAACCGAGTGTGGCTACGCCCGGTCCTTGAGAAGGTTAAAACAGCACTAACTTGACGAACTATCATTGTGGTTTTGATGCGTAGGTAAGAACGGTTCTTGCTCAGCCCGTAGCAGCCACGTAAAACTTGCAACAACAAAGTAGAGGACATCTAACTTGTTTTTGCAGGGCATGTTGTGATGTGATATGGTCAAGACGTGATGACATATAAGTTGTTGTATGAGATGATCATGTTTTGTTGAAGTTATCGGCAACTGGCAGATGCCTTATGGTTGTCTCTTTATTGGATAAGATGCAAGTGCCAAATAATTGCTTTACTTTATCGCTATGCGATAGCAATAGTTGCAAGAGCAATAGTTGGCAAGACGACCATGTGACGACATATTGATATAGATCAAGATGATGGAGATCATGGTGTCGTGCCGGTGACGATAGAGATCATGACAGTACTTTGGAGATGGAGATCAAAGGCGCAAGATGATCATGGCCATATCATGTCACATATTTTGATTGCATATGATGTTTATCTTTTATACATCTTATTTTGCTTAGTTCGACGGTAGCTTTATAAGATGATCTCTCACTAAATTTCAAGGTATAAGTGTTCTCCCTGAGTATGCACCGTTGTGAAAGTTCTTCGTGCTGAGACACCACGTGATCGGGTGTGATAGGCTCTACGTTCAAATACAACGGGTGCAAAATAGTTGCACACGCGGAATACTTAGGTTAAACTTGACGAGCCTAGCATATACAGATATGGCCTCGGAACACTGGAGACCAAAAGGTCGAGCGTGTATCATATAGTAGATATGATCAACATAATGATGTTCACCATTGAAAACTACTCCATCTCACGTGATGATCGGACATGGTTTAGTTGATTTGGATCACGTGATCACTTAGATGATTAGAGGGATGTCTATCTAAGTGGGAGTTCTTAAGTAATATGACTAATTGAACTTTAATTTATCATGAGCTTAGTCCTGATAGTATTTTGCAAATTATGTTGTAGATCAATAGCTTGTGTTATTGCTTTCATATGTTTATTTTGATATATTCCTAGAGAAAATTGTGTTGAAAGATGATAGTAGCAATGATGCAGATTGGATCCATGATCTGAGGATTGTCCTCATTGCTGCACAGAAGAATTATGTCCTTGATGCACCACTAGGTGACAGACCTATTGCAGGAGCAGATGCAGACGTTATGAACGTTTGGCTAGCTCAATATGATGACTACTTGATAGTTTATTGCACCATGCTTAACGGCTTAGAATCGGGACTTCAAAGACGTTTTGAACATCATGGACCATATGAGATGTTCCAGGAGTTGAAGTTAATATTTCAAGCAAATACGCGAGAGAGATATGAAGTCTCCAAAAAGTTTTATAGCTAAAAGATGCAGGAGAATTGCTCAACTAATGAGCATGTTCTCAGATTGTCTGGGTACTACAATCCCTTGAATCAAGTGGGAGTTAATCTTCCAGATAAGATTGTGATTGACAGAGTTCTCTAGTCACCATCACCAAGTTACTAAAACTTCGTGATGAACTATAGTATGCATGGGATGACGAAAACGATTCCCGAGCTCTTCGTGATGTTGAAATCGACGAAGGTAGAAATCAAGAAAGAGCATCAAGTGTTAATGATTGACAAGACCACTAGTTTGAAGAAAAGGGCAAAGGGAAAGAAAGGGAACTTCAAGTAGAATGGCAAGCAAGTTGTCACTCCCATGAAGAAGCCCAAAGCTGGACCAAAGCCTAAAACTGAGTTCTTCTACTGCAAAGGAAATGGTCACTGGAAGTAGAAATTCCCTGAATATTTGGTGAATAATTAGGATGGCAAAGTGAACAAGGGTATATTTGATATACAGGTTATTGATGTGTACCTTACTAGTGTTTATAGTAGCCCCTGGGTATTTGATACTTGTTCGGTTGTTAAAAATTAGTAACTCGAAACAGGAGTTATAGAACAAACAGAGACTAGTTGAAGGTGAAGTGACGATGTGTGTTGGAAGTGGTTCCCAGATTGATACGATCATCATCGCACACCACCTATACTTTCGGGATTAGTGTTGAACCTAAATAAATGTTATTTGGCAATTGCATTTGAGCATGAATGTGATTTGATCATGTTTATTGCAATATGGTTATTCATTTAAAGTCAGAGAATAATTGTTGTTCTGTTTACATGAATAAAGCCTTCGATGGTCATACACCCAATGAAAATAGTTTGTTGGATCTCGATCATAGTGATACACATATTCATAATATTGATGCCAAAAGATTCAAAGTTGATAATTATAATGCAACTTATTTTGTGGCACTGCCGTTTGGGTCATATCAGTGTAAAGCGCATGAAGAAGCTCCATAAAGATGGATTTTTGGAATCATTTGATTATGAATCATTTGATGCTTGCGAACCATGCCTTTTGGGCAAGATGACTAAAACTCCGTTCTCTGGAACTATGGAGCGAGCAACAGATTTGTTGGAAATCATACATACTGATGTATGTGGTCCAATGAACATTGAGGCTCACGGCGGTTATCGTTATTTTCTCACCTTCACAGATGATTTAAGCAGATATGGGTATATCTACTTAATGAAGCACAAGTTTGAAATATTTGAAAAAGTTCAAAGAATTTCAGAGTGAAGTGGAGAATCATCGTAACAAGAAAATAAAGTTTCTACGATCTAATCGTGGAGGAAAATATTTGAGTTGCGAGTTTGGCCTTCATATAAAACAATGTGGAATAATTTCACAACTCACGCCACCTGGAACACCATAGAGTAATGGTGTGTCTGAACGTCATAACCGGACTTTATTGGATATGGTGCGATCTATGATGTATCTTACCGATTTGCCACTACCATTTTGGGGTTATGCATTAGAGATAGTTGCATTCACTTTAAATAGGGCACCATCAAAATCCGTTGCGACGACGCCTTATGAACTGTGGTTTGCCTAGAAACCAAAGTTGTCGTTTCTTAAAGTTTGGGGCTGCAATGCTTATATGAAAAAGTTTCAACCTGATAAGTTCGAACCCAAATCGGAGAAGTGCCTCTTCATAGAATACCCAAAGGAAACTATTTGGTACACCTTCTATCACAAATCCGAAGGCAAGATATTCGTTGCTAAGAATGGATCCTTTCTAGAGAAGGAGTTTCTCTCGAAAGAAGTGAGTGGGAGGAAAGTAGAACTTGATGAGGTAACTGTACCTACTCCCTTATTGGAAAGTAGTTCATCACAGAAATCTATTTCTGTGACACCTACACCAATTAGTGAGGAAGCTATTGATATTGATCATGAAACTTCAGATCAAGTTACTACCAAACCTCGTAGGTCAACCAGAGTGAGATCCGCACCAGAGTGGTACGGTAATTCTATTCTGGAAGTCATTTTACTAGACCATGATAAACCTACGAACTATGAGGAAGGGATGATGAGCCCACATTCCGTGAAATGGCTAGAGGCCATGAAATCTGAGATAGGATCCATGTATGAGAACATAGTGTGGACTTTGGTGGACTTGCCCGATGATCGGCAAGCCATAGAAAACAAATGGATCTTCAAGAGGAAGACAGACGTTGATGGTAATGTTACTGTCTACATAGCTCGACTTGTTGCAAAAGGTTTTCAACAAGTTCAAGGGGTTGACTACGATGAGACTTTCGCACCCGTAGTGATGCTTAAGTCTGTCCGAATCATGTTAGCAATTACCGCATTTTATGATTATGAAATATGGCAAATGGATGTCAAAACTGCATTCCTGAATGGATTTCTAGAAGAAGAGTTGTATATGATGCAACCAGAAGGTTTTATCGATCCAAAAGGTGCTAACAATGTGTGCAAGCTCCAGCGATCCATTTATGGACTGGTGCAAGCCTCTCGGAGTTGGAATAAACGCTTTGATAGTGTGATCAAAGCATATGGTTTTATATAGACTTTTGGAGAAGCCTGTATTTACAAGAAAGTGAGTGGGAGCTCTGTAACATTTCTGATATTATATGTGGACGACATATTGTTGATTGGGAATGATATAGAATTTCCGGATAGCATAAAAGGATAGTTAAATAAAAGTTTTTCAATGAAAGACCTCGGTGAAGCTACTTACACATTGAGCATCAAGATCTATAGAGATAGATCAAGACGCTTGATAAGATTTTTCAATGAGTACATACCTTGATAAGATTTTGAAGTAATTCAATATGGAACAGTCAAAGAAGGAGTTCTTTGCAAGGCGTGAAATTGAGTAAGACTCAAAACCCGACTATGACAGAAAATAGAAAGAAAATGAAAAGTCATTCCCTGTGCCTCAGACATAGGTTCTATTAAGTAAGCTATGTTGTGTACTAGACCTATTGTATACATTGCTCTGAGTTTAGCAAGGAAGTACAATTTTGATCTAAGAGTAGATCACTGGACAGTGGTCAAGAATATCCTTAGTAAGGACTAAGGAAACATCGACGAGCCCCGAGCTTGGAACGCGGAGTTGCTCCGCCCCTTTTACACCTAATATTCACTCGGATGAGTTGTAATAAAAGTACTTCTGTAGCTCATGTTTCACAAAATAATAGTGTCATAATTTCCCCAATGATCGATGACATTTTTATTTTTTCAATAAAATTTCCCCTCAGTGGGTGGCTTAGCTGCGAATCCATTTCGCCTAAGTTTGTAAAAAAAATCCTTACCAAGTGGAGAGCCAGCCTCCCACTCGGGGGCTTAGCTGCGAATCCGTTTCGCCTAAGTTTCAATAAAAACCTACCGAGTGGTGAGCCAGCCTCCCACTCGGGGGCTTAGCTGCAGTCCAAGTACTCGCCTAAGTTCCAATAAAATCCTACCGAGTGGTGAGCCAGCCTCCCACTCGGGGGCTTAGCTGTAGTCCAAGTACTCGCCTAAGTTCCAAGAAAATCCTACTGAGTGGTGAGCCAGTCACTCACTCGGGGGCTTAGCTGCAGTCCAAGTACTCGCCTAAGTTCGGAAAAATCCTACCGAGTGGAGAGCAAACCTCCCACTCGGAGGCTTAGCTGCAGTCTAGACACTCGTAAGTTCAAATTCAAACGTGCGCTCTGCAAGGGGGACGAGGTGCAAGTTGACTGCTACCCTCTCCTCCGAGCTACGCCACAAGTACAATGTGCGCTCTGCAAGGAGGGCGAGGTGCAGGTCGACTGCTACCCTCTCCTCCGAGCTACGCCACAAGTACAACGTGCTCTCTGCAAGGGAGATGAGGTGCAGGTCGACTGCTACCCTCTCCTCCGAGCTACGCACAAGTACAACATGCGCTCTGCAAGGAGGGCGAGGTGCAGGTCGACTGCTACCCTCTCCTTCGAGCCACGCCACAAGTACAATGTGCGCTCCGCAAGGAGGACGAGGGGCAGGTTGACCGCCACCCTCTCCTTCCGAGCTACGCCACAAGTATAATATGTTCTCCATAAGAAAGACAAGGTCAATTAACACCTTATTTTTCAGACCTCCCACTCGGAGGCTTAGCTGCACATTGTGGAGAGTGGAGAGCAGACCTCCCACTCGGAGGCTTAGCTGCAGCCTAGTGCTCGCCTAAGTTTTGAAAATCCTACCGAGTGGAGAGCAGACCTCCCATTCGGGGGCTTAGCTGCAGCCCACTGCTCGCCTAAGTTTTGAAAATCCTACCGAGTGGAGAGCAGACCTCCCACTCGGGGGCTTAGCTGCAGCCCAGTGCTCGCCTAAGTTTTGAAAATCCTACCGAGTGGATAGCAGACCTCCCACTCGGGGGCTTAGCTGCAGCCCAGTGCTCGCCTAAGTTTTGAAAATCCTACCGAGTGGAGAGCAGACCTCCCACTCGGGAGCTTAGCTGCAACCCAGTGCTCGCCTAAGTTTTGAAAATCCTACCGAGTGGAGAGCAGACCTCCCACTCGGGGGCTTAGCTGCAGCCCAGTGCTCGCCTAAGTTTTGAAAATCCTACCGAGTGGAGAGCAGACCTCCCACTCGGGGGCTTAGCTGCAGCCCAGTGCTCGCCTAAGTTTTGAAAATTCTACCGAGTGGAGAGCAGACCTCCCACTCGGAGGCTTAGCTGCAGCTCAGTGCTCGCCTAAGTTTTGAAAAATCCTACTGAGTGGAGAGCAGACCTCCCACTCGGGGGCTTAGCTGCAGCCCAGTGCCTGCCTAAGTGTATTGGGGAACAAGTCGATTGCAATAAGCACCTCGCTTTAACCTACAAAGGATACCTCAAACCAAATACAAGCATATTTAAACGTCGAATCCAAGTTCGGATAACACCTAACGGAACCGAAAGTGCTCAGGCGCTAAGCCTGTAAAGGTTTGTCAGTTACAAAAATCACTCGGCATACCGAGGAAAATTTAAAGTGTCGAGCTCAGAAGTTTTTTACCCCTCCTGTGGAGGGCTGGAAGGTGCAACAAACTCGTCCAGGTCGATTCCATCAGCAATCCGAGTGGCAGCGGCGATGAAGGTCTCCATGAAAGACCGGAAATCGTGCTTCTTGGTGTTAGCCACCCCAAGGGCCGCCAGCTTGTCCTCTCGTGCATCCTTGCAATGAACTCGGGCCAGAGATAGAGCAACGTCTGCGCCACACCTGGCAGAAGACTTCTTCCACTCCTGCACTCGACTTGGGACTGTGTTCAGTCGAGTCATCAGAGACTCGAGGTCATTCTGGAGCGTCTCTCTGGGCCAGAGCGTGGTGTCGATGCGGGAAGTGGCGACCTTCAGCCTTGCGAGATAATCAACGACGGCGCCAACACGAGATTCGAGCCGGAGCACGTTCATGGCGACTTCATCCTTCACAGGAGAGTTGATGGGATCCAGGTTTACTTCCAGTCGACCAGTCTCCTCTTCAAAGTTCTGGCAAAATTCTGCAAGCACAACCACCGAGTCAGGACAACAGTCGAATGGAAAGATCACAGTTAAAATACCTGTTTGGTGCAAAAGATTACTTTCGAGCATGAGGAATAGCTTCTTGGCGAGTCCGCCCAGATAAGCCTCCAGATCGTTCTTCTTTCCCACCAACTCACTGGCCTTGTCACTCAGGGCAATCTTATCACTTTTCAGTCGACTGACCTCTTTGTTGGCAGCATCAAGACCAGCTTTCAGATTGGTGTTTTCTTCTTCAAGCTTGGTGACCGAAGCCAACTTCTCATCTGCGAGCTTGGTTTTCTCTAAAGCCGCTTTCCGCATATCAGCCAACTCAAGGTCTTTCTTCTTCAGGGCATCCTTCACTTTGCCTGCAAAGTTACAGCAAGATCAAGCTCGAGCTGGATGTGTTTGTTATCCAACTCAGTATAACGAGCCGCAAGGTCGCAGGATTTCTACGAAGAACCGATCGACAGATGTCAAAGACAATTCACTTCCGTGTGACTAAGGAAAAATCATACGTTTCTAAGACTACGGCCGAATACAAACATTCGACCACAGTCTCGGGGACTACACCCAGTGGGTGCACTCAGCGTGCCCCCACTAGTTCTATCAAGTTAGAGTCGACCAGTCGACCAACAAAAAAACGAAAGAGGTTCTTCAGACTGTAGTCAACTGCCAGCAGTCGACCACAGTCTCAGGGACTACACCCAGTGGGTGCACTCAGCGTGCCCCAACCGGTCTGTGAATCCATTCGACCTAGCCGAATGAAGGAAAAACTTAAGACATAAAGACTATGGTCGACTGCCAGCAGTCCACCATAGCCTTGGGGACTACACCCAGTGGGTGCACTCAGCATGCCCCCACTAACCCGGAATTCCAATCGACACACCCAGTGGGTGTACGGCAATCACTATGAATTTCAGAAAGAAGAATTTTCAGACATCATATCCTAACAGAACAGGCGATGACCGACTGACCTGAACGTTACTCTGAAGAGCTGAACTGGCGTCATAGGCTGCCTGGCTGGCTTCTCGGATGGCCTTCACTTGCTCCATCATGACTCCCGCCTGGCGTATTGCTTCCTTCGCAGCACAGGCTTGGTCCTCTGGGACGTAGTGGGTCGAGAAAAGTGAAGGCTGTGCAGCACTCGACGACGAGGGGCGAGCACTCGTCAACGGCACCGCAAAAGATACGGTAGGCCGAGTGATATTCTCTCCCTCCGTGACCAGTGTCTCGGGTGCGGGCACGTCTTGAGTCGCTTTGCTAGTAGATGTTTTCCTGTTCCTCCTCTGCTTCAGTGGTTCTTCATCATCGTCGTCAGGAAGGTCAATAATGACATTAGATGGAGCTGCAGGAAAGAATCAAAATTAGAGACAATGAGCCAATCGGCTGAAGGCGGAATTATGAAGGACATACCAGGTTTAGAAGTGGCAGCGTCCTCCATCTCATGATCTTCAGCCCTGGCCGAAGTATCAGAAGTAGCAGCACTGCAATTCCAGAAGTCAGTCGGTTAACTCATGAGTCGACCAAAAATAAATTCATGTGGAACAAGAAGACTCAAGTAGCACCATTACCCTGATATGGTGGGAATCACCATCTTCATCTTCGGCAAGACCTTCGCCGGCTTCGATGGCGCCACGCGAGATTGCTTCGGAGCTTTCTCAGTCGGTGCTGGAGAAGTGGTCCGAGGGCGCTTAGCCGACTACGCGACAGTCGCGACCCCCTTACCACGCTCGGTTGCAGGGTCATGGACGAGCTTCGAGCGTCTTTCCGAGTGAGGAGGTGCAACTTCCTCCTCCTCCTCCTCTTCTTCCTCCTCACCAGAGTCATCACCCTCATCATCATCAACAGCATCCGAATCCCACTCCTCCTGGCTTTCGCCCCCACTTCCTTCCTCCTCCTCAGTCGGCGTTTGTGCTCCATTGGGCATCGAGTATAATTCAGTGGTGGCCTGACAGACAACAAAACAAAGGTCAATCGACCAATTTGCAACAAAGCAGGATGAATAAAGCAAGATTACAATTAAGGATAAAGTGGGCATACCGTGTCCAGAGTGTAGGTATGGTCGAGTGGCGGAATTCTCCTGGCCCCTCGAGGGTTGTCCTTATTCCCTGTGATCGCGGTCATCCACCTCTCCAGTGTGGCGTCGTCGACTGCTTCTGGATGGACCTGAGTTTCATCCTCGGTTCCACAGTACAGCCACATCGGGTGGCCTCGGTACTGAAGCGGTTGGATGCGCCGCCTAAGGAAGACCTCCAGAAGGTCCATGCCCGTCACTCCGTCCCGAACGAGCTGGACTACACGCTCCATCAACATTTTTACTTGGGCTTTCTCTTCAGGAAGCACCTTCAGAGAAGAGGGCTTGTTCACTCGGTCCATGGAGAACGGAGGGAGACCAGTCGACTGCCCCGGCGTCGACTCGTCCTGGCAGTAGAACCAGGTCGACTGCCACCCTCTGACCGACTCAGGAAGCGTCATGGTCGGAAAAGTACTCTTGCTCCTCATCTGAATCCCAAGGCCCCCGCACATCTGAATAACCTTAGTCCTATCGTCATCTGGACTCGCCTTTTTCACTGTCTGTGAGCGACAAGTGAATATGTGCCTAAAGAGACCCCAGTGTGGTCGACAACCCAGGAAGTTCTCGCACATAGACACGAAGGCAGCAAGGTAGGCAATGGAATTTGGATTGAAATGGTGGAGTTGCGCCCCAAAGAAATTCAGGAACCCTCGGAAGAAAACACTCGGGGGCAGAGAGAACCCACGGTCTACGTGAGTAGATAGAAGAACGCACTCACCCTCATGCGGCTGCGGTTGCCACTCGGTCCCTGGGAGCCTTGCTGCCCCGTAGGGGATCAGGCCCCCGTTGGCCAGGTCATTGAGATCCGTCTCAGTGATGGTCGAGCGGATCCAATCCCCTTGGACCCAACCCTGCGGCAGGCGGGACCTTGACGAAGATCCGCCCCGACTGGACGCCCTTCCCTTCGCTTTCCCCGTCATCGTCGCGTTCTTCACGCGCTCCAAGGCTGTCGTCTTCTCCTTCACCATTGTCGCCAGCGAAGCACGCGAGGAGTGGATGGGCGGGGGAGAGAGCAGACGCAGCGAGCGGAGGCGAAGAGGGCAGAGGGGGAAATGGGGAGCACTGTTCAAAAACCCTCGCCCGGTACCTTATATAAGGACGCTTCCGAGTGGCTGACAAGCGGGCCCGGGCGATCCTATCACATCCCGAAACAGTCGCGCACGCGTGATACGTGGCGAAAAAGGCGGCATGGAAATCGAGGCGTCTACGCCTTATTCCATCCGAGCCCCGCAGTCCGCCCCGCTTCGCGCGCTTCCCAAAATTCGGATCCCACAAAATCCGCTAACAGCAGCTCAATCTGTCAGACGGTAGATTTCCTGCGATCCGTCGCTCGGGAGTTTATTAAGTTTGAAAATTCACTCGACAGAAGAAAGGAATGGATCAAGGCGACTGAAAGAAAAGTTGCTGCCATCGTCAGAAAGATCATTGGTCCAAAAATAATACACGTTCAGAACACAAAAACAGGTCGGAAAAATTATCAACTCCTTCCTCACTCAAACCTCGATCCATTCGGGGGCTAATGATGAAGTCATGTACCTCGGGTAGGGTCACGAACCTGTCCTAAGTACCCTTCCCAAGGACATCCTCAGAAGAAGTTGCCTTCCAGTCGACCAAGAGAGACTTCACTCGACGGACTCGAAGGACTCGACCATGAAGACTCACTCGACCACCAGGAGACCAAGAGCCACTCTGCATCCAAACGGTCTGTAATTAAGTAGTCTTTATGGCCATGATGACACGTAAGACGTTACTGGTAATGCCAGGCCGTAATGTACTTTAAACCCTGCATAACTGAGGGCCGGAGGGGTCTGGCAGACACTATATAAGCCACCCCCCTCCTCAGTATGAAGGGTTCGCACCTCTGTAACCTACACACACATAAATCCAGTCGACCGCCTCCGGGCTCCGAGACGTAGGGCTGTTACTTCTTCCGAAAAGGGCCTGAACTCGTACATCCCTTGTCTGTACAACTGCTCCATAGCTAGGATCTTGCCTCCCCATACCTACCCCCATTCTACTGTCAGACTTAGAACCACGACATTTAGCCCATCAAATCCTAGCTTCAAGTGTGGCATCGATGGAAAGGTTTGCATTGGGCACTAGGCCTCTTTTCTTCGCTCCACCAGGCGTGCGTGGTTGTAATTAGCGCTTGAAGTTAGCGCTTACGATTTGGAGGGTAGGGCGCTTAGGTATTTTTTTTGTTTTGTGATATTTATTTTTTTCCCTTCCTAAGCCTCTTGAAGCGACCAGCATGGAACATGATGTCAGTCCTTTATTTTGTTTGAGTTATTTTAGAGCTATGCTTGAGTTACATGAGTCCATAAGTTCATGATTACACTGCCATTTTTTTCTAGTTTACAAGCTCCTTTACTGCACCCCTACATGAATATGGGCCCTCCATTTCCCTTAATCTCTACAGCTCTGCTTGAGCTAGATGAGTCCATCAGCTCATGATTATGTGAGCTCATCACCCCAACGACTTTTTTTCAATCTCTACAGCCGCAACCGGTCCTGTGCATTGCGAGGCAACGACTTTGGAGTGGAACCGGTTGCGGCCGTAGCCGGTTGGTTGTTGATGCACGGTCCACGTTACTGATGTTGTGTGGTACCCGCACCCCAAGCTGTTGCCCCTCGATGTACAATGCCCTGTTCCAACACAATTATTTGCTCCTACCTCTCCATCTTTCAGGCGTCATGTAAGAAAAAGGTCGGCTCCTCACATTACCCTCAACAAAGAGTGTCCACTCATTTAGTTGCTTTACCTCGACCCATTTTTGTAGGGTTGGTTGACCCGACAAGGTGGTAGGGTATAGATTTGACTGCTGAAAAGCATGGACACATCGTGACCGTGAGAAGCATGTCACCACACACCACTAGTCGTGAATCCACATGTGATTTTGACCAATCCAACAATCTGAACAAATCACAACTGCAATGTGTAGATCTTGCAAGTTACAACAATCATCCATGGCGAAGCTGCAATCTGTACTATATATGCATTACGAAGCTGCACGTGTCCCATTGCTGCATCGTGGTCATGCAAGATGGCATGGCGGCATTCGTGGCCGGCAAGGTCGTGCGGCTATCCAATGGGGAAGCACACTGGGTAATGGTGGTGGCACTTGTCTCCGGTGTCCAGTAGGAGTAGTCGTGTATCACCATGCTAAACGCTACACATCAAATGTTTAATGAAATGTCTGAGAAATAGAGGCAAACATTTTGTGACTAGTGTTGGATAATTCCCTACCGCGATGCTATCCACGGACACGTCCGTAGGACAGGTAGGTAGACAACAAGATATCCAGAAGATGCTTTATTCACTACTAGAAACTGAAATTTTACTGTGCGTCATTTATTTTCCTGTCGGGCCCACACCGGCTCACAGGGATAGATCGCTTATCCTGTCGGCCCAAACCTCCACGTCAAGAAGGATATCATTTGCGGGAGCTCCTGTACAGCGCTGCGAGCGCCGATTCGCGCTGCAAAGCCAGGATTCGAACCCTGACTTCCTGTGCGGTCAAATTCGAACACAGCCACTAGGACGATCTATCCACTCTGTTTATTCTGAGGACAAATTGTCCTTATTATATAGCAACATGTATTATTTTATGATAAAATGAAAAGAAAAATGAAAAATGAATGCACTATATAAAAAAAACATGAATTTGAAGAAAGTTAATAAAATTGAAAAGGTTCATACAAACTGAAAAAAACCGTGAATTTGAGAAATCTTCATGAATTTGAAATAAGTTCGCAAAATTTAGGAGAAGTTCATGAATTCGAAAGCAGTTCACAAATTTGGAAAAAGTTCGTCGATTTTGAAAATAGTTCACCGATTTTGAATAAAAAAAGTTAATCAAATTTGAAAAAAAAAATCACTGATTTGAAAAAAGTTCGCTGATTTTGAAAAAAGTTCATTCACTTAGAAAAAATTTCATCAGAAATTGAAAAAAGTTCATTGAAATTGAAAAAAAGTTCATCGAAATTGAAAATAGGTTCACCAAATTTGAAAAAGTTCATACAATTTCAAAATAGTTCATCGAATTTGAAAAAAAGTTCATCAAATTCAAAAGGATGCACGGGGAACATGTTCGTACAAAAAGAAAAAAAACAGAAAGAAAAAACGAAAAAGGAAAATGAAAAAAAAAAGAGCAGGGCACCCTCGTTGGCCAACGAGCAGGGGCAGTTCGTCATCGACGCTCCAACCGCTCCAACACCACCGTCTTCTACAAGTCCGATGGCCGACGAGCAAGGGCAGCGGTGCTGCGATGGTGTCGCGACCGGCTGCTTCATTACATCATGTGGCGGCGGTGATGGTGCGGGCTGCCACGGAGGCAACGCTGTAGAGGTCGCCGGTGCTGCGACGAAAGCTGGCCGCACATCGATGATGCTGCAACCTGCAATGGAGGTTGGTCGCGCGTCGGTGATGCTGCGATGGGGGAGAGCGAAGCGAGGCCACGCGCTCATACGTCTCGTGTTTTGAAGAGGAATTCTGTTTCTTCCATTGACTTAATCCTGCGGCTAATAATGTTTCAACCTAAAATCTAAAAAGTGCATAGGAGACGGATGTTGTTTTGATTTGGTACATCTGACTGCCGCCTAGCAGCCGCCAATCGGTTTCCAGTCTCACCGAGTCCTTTCTAGAGCGAGAGCGACCCCAATCCCTAGCGACCCCAAATCCCTCGCCGCCGGCTGCACCCCAAATCCCTCACCGGCGGCTGCTCCTCAAATCTGTAGCCTCCCCAACCTCTCATCTACGCCCTTGCTCTATTCCTTGGGTCGTTGACCACTAACCTGTCGCCTTTGCATCGAACGTGGCCGTCCTCGTCCGAGCCGCTGTCGTCACCGTTCCAGCCGCCGTTGCCGCCCCATCCTCCTCCAACCACGGCCATTCCCCATCCAGGTGCCTAGCTATGAAACTCCGCTACATGCTCTCTCCATCTCAGTTTCTTTCCCCGGCTGTGTGCACTGTCGCATCTCTTTCGGATGGAAGTGTTTCAGTATTTATTCATTGGATCTGTGTGTGTGTGTGTGTGTGTGTGTTCTTTTTCAGCTCATCTGGTCATGTGCTTCGTTTGGAAGGAACTGGGGCTCGCTTGGATCTGGCACAGTGCTCCACCACCTCACCAGATCGATTGTGTTTCACCTTTGGTACGTGCGTACAGAGCAGATTTCTGTAATTCCTTCTAACCCCTTCCTCCACTGTACATGCTCCAAACGGAAGTGCTCATTGGATTTGTACCTGTGTCCTTGTTCTGGTGTCTGTACATAATTCGTTCTGCTCCCTTTCATCCACTATACATGCTGTACATAATTCGTTCTGTGCGTGTGTCCTCTAGTAAAGGATGGAAGCACGTTTGTTCAATTTCATTTCCCTTTATGAAAAATACATCAATAGGTTTCTCATTTCCTTTCATTATGTAGTATCACAATCTGTATTTAAATAAATTTGCGTTCTTCTGTTTGGAATTGAATAACTGTCATTAGTTTACTTTTTCTTTCCTCCCATTTGATTTAGTTACAAACTGCTCAACAATGCTACAGCAGCTGCTCGTAATTTTTCCACTTGGACCACCTGATTGCGCCTTCCCCACGGGCCACGAACACGTCCACGCGCTGATGCCCACGGCCACCCCGCGTGCCGCGTCGTGGCTCTCCATACGACGCGCCTCCGACGGGCTGAGAGGGTTGTAGCGCGGCGAGCAGCGGTAACGTGGCACCGTCGGGCGTGACGCGCTTCGCCGGAACAAAGATTATGGAGCACCATGGAGCATGGAGAGGAGATAAGGAGCACGCGAGCAGAGAGACCAAGACGCGAGCACCTCTCTGTAGTCAGCGCCAGCCAAAGGATTCGTAGTCGTAGGCCGTGTGCCTCGAGGCTCGAGCCATCGACTATGATGTTGCGGTGGCCTTGATCTACAATGTAGACGACCATCGACGACGTTCGTGCAGTGGTCGCGCTGCGACGACGACATCCACGTACGACGCCGACGTGACGATCAGGTTTCACGCCGGCGACCAGGGGAACGGCGATGCATTCGATGGGCCCCTCGGCACGCTTTCTTGCCGACAAGCCGATGGCCGGATCCACCTGGACACCTCGGAGACGCGGGTGGCCTGTGGCGACGTGTCGCAAGCCTCGCTGGACGCAGCCGTCGACCTGAAGTGTAGCAGTGCGCGAGATCGGCCACCTGCTCGAGCTCTCCCTCTGGGTTTCGCTCTACATGTACGGCAAGGAAGCCCAAGAAATGGCGGAGGAGCAGAAGAGCGCGAGTTGCTGCAGCAGTAGGTGGCGAGGAAAACGGGAGACCTGGAGCTGGATGCTTGCATGTAGTGTATTCTTTGCCATTCAAAAGTATGGAAGTATAGGCGAGGGGGAGGAGCCTGTTGCTGCTACCGAGCTACTCCGGCTTCCGGAGATTCATGCTGGAGTGCAATATGCTTTTGCTGCTGTGGAAAACGTTTCTACATGTAGGCGGTGCCGCTACGGTACATTTTGGATTTGTTCAGTGACTGCTCTATTTGTGATCCGATCATCTCTGATTTTGGTCTGCAGTTTGGCTTCTCCCGTTTCCTTCTAGGATTTTTGCTTAGTTGTCAGAGTTAGTATTTTATTGGATGGAGAGATGATTGTTAACTCTTGACTCATCACGAGTGGACATAATATACTTTTGGATCGGTGTCCTTCTCAATCCATGCTAAACAAGTAGTTCAGGGGGATCCCCTCCAGTCATGAATTGGTAGTTTTTATGGGAATGATCATCCATGTTTTATATTTCTTTCTCTTTGCGCGTTTGCGTCCCAAATAATCGCCCACTTTACATCTTCGGCAGCAGTCAACTGCCAAGATGATAACAGGACTGAGAGATTGCATAATTCGCTCCAGAAGCTGAGACAACTGCTGGGAATAACCTGCTGCTGATATAAAAACATTTTTTTGTTCGCTGTTTGTGTCCATGTACATGCCACACAGTTTGTTTATTACAAAATTTACAGATAGCGCAATTCTTTTGTAATCCTTAGTTGCTTTGTGCCGTTCAAACTTGCATCAAAAGTTTTCATGAGGTGTTTGTTTTGATGAGTCACATCAGACGAAAGCTTACATTGTACTCTATATCGGTTACTTCACCACCCTAGGCCAGTACCATTTAGAGACTGAGAGGCAATAATGGTTTCAATCCAGTACAAAGTAGAAAATTCTAATCTCATCTAATATACAACTGTAGCTGGAGCTTTAAGCAAGTATTAGTTCAGTTCTTCAACAATGAATTTCCCTATTTCTAGCCAATTCAATAGAAAACTTTTTCAACGCCAGCATCAACCAAGATCCAAGTGTTGACATCACCCTTGTTTTTGGTATTTTCTATCTTCTAAGGTGAATCTTTTTCGATTTGCCTCTATGCACAGACTTCCCTTTTCGTAATTACAAGCTTATCTACAGTTTTCCTATTTTCAACTAAAATTCAGTAGATAAAATAAAACATGACGTACCGACGGGGAGCGGTGTGCCGCGGCGCGGGTATGGCTAGTTTTCATTAGAAGAGTATAATTGCTCCAGTTTATAAGGAAACCAGGACCCATAAACCTAACAATACTCGGGTAATAAATGGAAGCCGAACAAAACCACCAGTACATATGGCCACAACACCCAAGCTAAGCTAGGTCTGGAGTGCCACCAAAAGAGGCAAACGCTACCAAGAAGAAATAGCTGCCCCTGCCCAAGCGCCGGAGGGAGAAGCCAACACCGAAGGGAAGCAGTCATGGACGTCACCATATCCCAGGAAGATGACAACCTTGATCGCACGTGAACTCGCCCATCTCTTCCGGTAACGCCAACGCTAGGTCGCAGGCCAACCACGAGGTCAGAACTCCAAGGACCACACCTCCATGGAGCCCTATGCTAGGTCTGCCCAACCAAGAAGCCCGAACACAGCAGGCTGGGCGGACACAAAGGCGACACACATTTTGCTAGGGCTTTGCATGATCACAAACTCTTTGCAGAACACAACAAATTCAAAGAAGAGAATAAGAAAGATAAGCCCGAAGAAATGAAAAAAAAACAAAAAATGAAGGATATCCAGCTAGAGCCATGATATTCTATTTTACAGGTCCAATATATGTTTTGTATCAAGACTTGTTATGCACTTGTACAAATGCGTAATTTTATTTGGGGTTTTTAGGAGAATTCTCTCATAAATGTTGTTGGATTCAGGGGAAAGCCCCAATTTCACTAGGGCAAATTAACTGTGGAGGCTACAAGTGTGACACAAAAATACGAACACCAACAATGGCACCAGAGAACCATGATAGGCTAGGCTGTCACCATTATTTCGTATAGAGAAAACGAGCACAAAGAAAATGCAAACCTCCCCAAGAAATACTAACAGGAAACAAGCAGTTCCTCGGGCGCAGCAACTGATCCAAAGATGATTACTGAGCTGTCACAATCCACACATTGCTGGATTATGATGTTCAAAACAGTATAACCCACTAAGATGATGAAAACAGGAACTGGTGTGCTGGTGGTTCCGAACCAAAAAAAAAAACAGGAACTGGTTTTCACCTACTACTGCTACTGCCAAAACCTCTTCACTGAGATCCGACTCAGAACATGAGACCAAAAAGTGAAAAGGCCATAGGTGCACACCCAGTAGACACAACAACGCCGGCATAAGATATGAACTTTTGCTCCATTCCATATTTTCATGCATTGTAGCAAAAATCAAATTAAAGCCTGGAATAGTATTGTACGTTCTTCTATAAGTTACCGGCCGAAATCAAATTAACGGGAAAAAAACTGCATGTCTCGCAACGAAATCTTGCGTGAAACCCATTAACCCTGCCACCAGTAAAATATTTGCACAAAACAAAAGTGCTAAGTATACAAGCAAAAGTGATAAGCAAGCGATGGAAATGAACCTGGGGTTTCGAGGGGATAGAGTGCATGTCAGAGAGAGAGAGAGAGAGAGAGAGAGAGAGAGAGAGAGAGTGAAGGCGACGTGTTGGCTACCTGAAGCCGGTGGCGGCGTCGCCCACGCCAGGCAGACAGTGGCTGGAGCTGGCCTCACCTTCGCTTCCGCTCCAAGGATGCTTCCGATCAGGTCTCTGCTTTCTTTTTATTTGAGGGGGTGCTGGATGCTTGGTGAGTAGGTGTAGGTTAGTTCACTCGTCCCATTTATACGTACTCGGGGCAATTTCAAGACCTCCTAACTAGCGCCTTTTGCGCTAATTACAGGTAGCAGCACTACTGCGCTGTTCCTAGTTGGGCCTGCCCATTAAAAGCATATTTTATCAATCCATCCCTCCACCAGCTCCATCGCTGCCTCGCTCGAACGTCGCTAGTGTCTTTTAGCCAACACCTAATAACAGTTGACCTTGGACCCTTTACCATTTTGACCACTGACCTTTTGACCTTGTTAACCGTTGACTCATCAAAGAAATTCGAAATTGTTAATGAATTTGAAAGTTTAAATTTTCCAAAAAGTTCATGAATTTTAAAAAAGTTTGCCCATTTGAAAAAAGTTCCCAAATTTGGAAAAAGTTCACCAATTTGGAAAAAATGACCATGAATTTCGAAAAGGTTCACAAATTTGACGTGGACCAAACCATGAAGCGTAGGGTAGCTTCTGCGTGGTCCACTGCCTTCAAACTAAACATTATGGTATGAGCAGTGTTGGTGTCATCATGGTTTGGTTGTTTGTTCGTGGGGCTAGAGTGAGATTGCGGCTCATGATCCTCTCTTCAGTTGCTTCACAGCAGTTTTGATACTATCCAATGGACTTGCGGCTGACGATCCGCTTCAGTTGCTTCGCTTGGCTGCATAAGTATACTCATTTATATCATCTGCAGGTTGTGCTGCGAGCCTGCGACACGTCGCATTAACTATTGCTCAGCGATTAATCCGCTTGTGATGTAGCAACTGGGTTGGCGAGATGCGTCATGAGCCTTACGTGTACGAGACGGAGCCTAGTGCTTTAGTTTTTCTTTTAATTGTTCAGTTTCTTATCGAATCGATCGATTTTCAAAAGAAAGGATTGTAATAATCTTCCTTGATTAATACAATCCTGATGGCATAAGGTGCCAATTTCATCAGGTCCATGATGAAGCCAAACGGCTGTACGATGTTCAGGAATACCCAACTAGGCAAATGCGTGACAGAATCGACCGATTTGAATTCAGTTATTTAAAGTAAAAACCGACTCTTACTATACCAGCAGTAAAAATCACCCGGTTTGATATCGGTTCGTCGTTCGGTTTTATGCCTAACCCTATTAAAAAAATCTTGTTATCAAATATTGTTTATAATTTTAAAGAATGTTCGTGTTTTTGTCACTTTTTTTTTTACAAATTTATGAAATGTTTGTGGTTTAAAAAAAACTTGATTTTTTTCAAATTATGTGGTTTGCAATTTGTATTCAATTTTTTATCAATTGTTGGGAATAGGTTAACAAATTTTTAAAAAGTATTCAACTTTGTAAAATATGTGTACTTCAAAATTTCAAAAAATTCAATTCATTAGGAAAAATGATAGGGACATAAGAAAATGTTCCTACCAGACACATGCATTGATAGCGATGGAAATTACAAATAACAGAAGCATTCAAATTAGGAAAACCTATATGCTCATGAATGATAGTCTCTCATCCTCCTCTCAAATTGTGTCTTTTTTTTACTATGGATAAATGACCACAACTTTTTGCAGCAATGTAGAGCGGACATATGAGGCATTCATGAAAGGTTTGAACAACGTTTGACACCGTTGGCACGCTGTGACATGTCCTACCATTTGTTGTCCCTTTTCACCGAGAAAAACTCCAGGAAATGCAAAACTTGTCAAAAAATTAAACAACTTGTCATAATGCCTAGAATTGGTAATAGAAACTGGTGGAAAAAAATTGTGGGTCCATTTGACGGAAGTCGAGAAACAATATCCTCTCATACGGAGCCATCTAACACCCCGAACACCCTCTGTTGACACAAGGTCTATATTTATATATTATTGAAATCACCCCAACTTTTGCAAGAAGGTGGGCAAGCACACGGTAGGCATTCATGCTTGGTTTGAACGACTTTCGACACCATATGCAAGCTGCGATACGTCGCCATTTATCGGACCTTTTTCAAAGAAAACTCCATAAAATGCAAAACTTGTTGAAAATTCAAACAACTTGGCATGGTGCATTGAATTGATCATACAAGGTCAGAAAAAAATTAGGGTCAAAACAAGGATGTCGAGAGACAACGAGCTCTCAAACGGAGCCTTATGAATTATCCAAACACACTTCGTTCAACATGGTCTATTTTTGGACATCTTTGAAATGATACCAACTCTTGCAAGCAGGTGGGCATGCCCATCATAGGAATCCATGTCGGATTTAAATGATTTTTCACAACATATGCAAGTTGCGACACGCTCGACCATTTCTTAGTTTTTTTCACCGAGAAAGCTCCAGAAAATACTAAACTTGGCAAAAATAAAAACAACTTGGCATGGTGCCTTAAATTGGTCATACAAGGCCATGGAAAAATTTGGGCCATTTCAAAGACGTCCTTGAACATGGTCTTTTTTTGGACGTCCTTGAAAAGACCCCAACTTTTCCCACCAGGTGGGCATGCTGATGGTAGGCACCGATGCCAGGTTTGAACGACTTTTGACACCATATACAAGTTGCAACACGTTTGTATTTATCTCTCATTGCTACCAGAAAACTTAAGAAAATGCATAACTTGTGAAAAACCTAAACAACTTCGCATGGTGCTTTGAAATGACCCCAACTTTTATAAGCATGTGGACATGCCAATGGTAGGCATCCATCCAGATTGGAGGGAAAAATTATTTAAAATCATAATTTAAACAGATACATAAAACTGTACTTTTAAGTTTTTACATAACTAATAAATACAAACAGACATAAATATTTGACAGAAAAAGAATTTAAAATCATAATTTAAAATGGTTACGGAAAACTGTTATTTTGGTATTCCAAACAATTTTTCAAATTTGTAAACAAGTTTTAAAAAGAATAATAAATTTCAAAAAGAAGACAAATGAATTACCAGAAAAAGAGAAAAAAAAAAGAAAAAACTGTTTAGGCCTTGGCCCAACTAGGTGACAACATCGCTCCTGTTAGGCACCTGTTAGTCCGCCCAAGCGGTCGCGGATTTTGAAAAAAAAAATCATCAATTTTATTGAGCAAATTCGCCGATTTAAAATAAAATGTCCAGGGTTTTGGGAGCCTCAGCTTACCAGCTGGTTTTAAAAAAATCATAAATTTTGAACAAACTTTATTGTATGTGAAAAAAAAGTTGACCAACTTTGAAAAAAAGGTCATGTGTTTTGAAAATAAATTCACACATTTGAATAATTTCATTGATCTTTTAAAGAATCTTTAAGGATTCAAAAAAAGTTCATGGATTTTTTTTTAATTGAAGAGAAGTTCACGATTTTAAAAAAGCTCAAGAATTAGAAAAATAATGATAAAATGGAAAGAAAAACAGCAGATGAAAACTCGCCCAATAAAATGGAAAAAACCACTGCGTTATATAATTAAGAGGGTATCATACCTAGAATTGCCACATCTACTAATGTGGCCTGTCCGTTTCCTCCTTGTATAATCTAACAGGGTGTCCACAGTTCAGAGCTTGTCAGCTGCATATTTTTTAATCTTTAACATAAAAATTAAAAAAGGTGAAACTTCAAGTATCTCTAATTCGAAGCTTGTCAGCTACATATTATTTAAAATTTATAACACAAAAAATAAAAAGGGTGAAACTTTAAGTAAGGAGGAAAAAATATGCACATATGGTCATATACGTATATACATACCGATGGGTGACCTACCATACATACGACAGTAAGTCAAAGGTCCATATTGCCGTTTATATGTTCTGTAAGGAGGGTGGGGGGGGGGGGGGTTCGAAGCGGGGCTCAAGTAGGTATAGAAAAAAATGTCCAAAGAAAATGCAAATCTCCCCAAGAAATACTAGCAGGAAACAAGCAGTTCCTCGGGCGCAACAGCTGACGCGAGATGATATTACTGAGCTGTCACAATCCAACACATGAGTGGATTACGATGTTCAAGAGAGTATATAAACCACTAAAATGAAGAAAACATGAACCTGTTTTGATCGGCTAATTGACCTGCTACTGCTATCGCCAAAACCTCTTCCACTCTGAACATGAGACCGAAAAGAGAAAAGGCCACATGTGCACACCCAATAGACACAACGATCCCGGCATATGGTATAAATTTTGCTCCATTCCATATTTCAGATTTACGCCCGGAACACTGAACTTTCTGCTATATAAGTTACCGGCTGGAAAACAAATAAACAGAAAATATTGCATGTCTCGCACTGAAATCTTGCGTGAATCCCATTAATCCTGTCACCTACAAATTTTTTTGACAGAACAAAAGTGCCAATTAAATAGGCAAAAGCGCTAAGCAAGAGATAGAGCAGATAACGAGAAATGAACCTAGGGTTTCGAGGGGAGAGAGAGAGAGAGAGAGAGATAGAGAGAGCAGGGGAACGACAATGAAGGTGACGCGTTGGCTGTCTGAAGCCGGCGGCGATGTCCACCGCGTCCGGCACACGGTGGCTGGGCCTGGTTCGTCTTTTTAACTACCACCTATTAATAGTTGACCTTCAACCCTTTGACTGTTTCGACAATACCAATTTGACCTTGTTGACCGTTGACTTCTGAAAGAAAATTAAAAAGTTCATGAATTTGAAAAACTTTATAAGTTCGCAAAA
Source organism: Triticum timopheevii (assembly GCA_963921465.1). NCBI lineage: Eukaryota > Viridiplantae > Streptophyta > Magnoliopsida > Poales > Poaceae > Triticum > Triticum timopheevii. Next base: position 20,167,672 of record OY997274.1, read on the forward strand.
TGTTCATGGATTTGATTTTTTTGCCAATTTGAGGAAATTTTGAAATTTTGAAAACCTCCACCAGTTTTACAAAAGTTCACAAATTTGGAATAAATGTCCATGAATTTGGAAAGGGTTCACAAATTTGAAAACAATCACAAATTTGAAAAGGGTCACGAATTTAGAAAAAGTCCACGAATTTGAAAAAAAAAGTCATGACTCAAATTTCGTGAACTTTTGTATTGCGCAAATGAGGATTCGTCGGCAATTTGGGCTTACATTCTCGGCCTAGTCGTCATGATTATTGGGCTTATTTGTTTGCGCTCGCCCACATTAACGTTTAGAAGGCCCGGGCGCGTCGACCGACGAGCGCTGCCGCATCCAGTTTATCTCAAAAAAAAAAAACGTACGGACGCGACTAGGCCGGTAGACGGGGCACGCGTCCATGGCCGCCGTTGAATAGCGGGAGCTCCGCACCGGGCCGCCGAGCCCTCCACACCGTCGCCGGCACCAGCGAGTCTCGGCGTCAGGTCCATACGCGACGCTCACCCTAACCTTGCATGTCTCTTCCGTCTCTTAAAGTCTTATTATCCAAGCTAGTCAGTGGACCATGCAGCAGTTACCCTGCCATGAAACTGAAAAAAAAACTGAACTATATAGTATGAGCAGTCTTGGTGCCATCATGGTTTGATGGTTTGCTCGTGGGGCTAGAGTGAGAATGCGGCTGATGATCGGCTCTTCAGTTGCCTCACCGCAGTTTTGATACTATCAGATGGACTTGCGGCTGACCATTTGCTTGAGTTGCTTCGCTCTACTGCATAAGTATATTCATCTGTATCGTTTGCAGGTTGATCTGTGACACGTCGCAATAACTATGGCTTAGTGATTAATCTGCTTGTGATGTAGCAAGTGGGTTGAGTCTAAACAGGAAAGCACATTTTTGGATGTGCCAACATGTGTTTCAAATCCGGTAATTTTTTATATTGTTCATACATGTTCTGGTTGTGTGTTCCTTCACCAGGTCCCTGTTTCTTGTGTCATTTTTTTCTCCTTCCGTGTTCTGAACTTCTTTTGATTTGATGGGCTCCATACCATCTAAGTGATGGTTCAGTTCGGTAAGATGCTTATGAGGTTTATCATGTTTACTGATCAAGAATTCTGGTTATGCCCATGGTGGTATTAAATCTGTGAACTTTTGTTTATATAAAGCTCACTCATATGTGTATTTTTGCTCTTGTGTACCAACTTATTTTTCATGCTATGAACTGCCGGTTTAATGTGAGACATACAAAATACGGTGATGGTTAAGTTCAACCAGAAGATCCAGAAATTTCATCTATCATGGAAATATGTAGTTTTATTCAGGCAAATGCTTTATTCAGGAACATTTATTCATCATTTCCATATTGCAACTAGTACTTGCCACACATGATGATGCATGGCAATTTTATTTTTCGGCCGCTACATTGATCATCTAGCACGCACCACTAGTGCAGGTAGCCACCATGGGAATGTTGTAGGCGGTGGGGGCGGGGCATTGTACCGGTATGTAGATGCTACACATCGACCGTAGGGCCTGAAGCGACATCCGAATGCTCTCAAGTTGTGCTGGCTGCTGCGGCTGGTACATACCCTGCCATTGTTGTTGGGGTTGTTGTTGCCTGATAGCCTCAGCCACGTTGTGGATGGCTTGGCAACGGAATTGCTCCGGGATCTGTGATAGCTGTCGGCAACATTGGTGCTGCACATTCTGGCAGCTGGTAGGCTGATCCACCGGTATCTGGGGGAATGGCACTGTCACTGGGCTACACTGATGCTGCAGGAATGTCGCACACGGTATCAACTGCTCCTGCAACTGTTGTTGTTGTTGTTGCCCCAGTTGTTGTTGCTGCTGGCATTGTACCGGGACATAGATGTTGCACATCAATGATAGGTTCTCAAGCAACATCCTCATGCTCTTATGTTGTGCTTGTTGTTGGCGCTCCTGCCATTGTTGTTGGGATTGTTGTTGCATGATAGTCTCTACCACGCTGTGGATGGCATGGCACCGGATTCGCTCTGGGATCTGCGCCAGTTGTTGGCAGCATTGGTGTTGCACGATCTGGCAGCTGCTAAGCTGCTCCACCTGTGTCTGGAGGAACGGCATTCTCAGTGGCCTACACTGTTGTTGCAGGAATGCCACACACGGCTTCATCTGCTCTAGCAACTGTCGTTGCCCAGGTTGTTGCTGTTGTTGGTATTGTCCGAAGCCCTGGCTACATGTGGTTTCCAACTAGGCAATGGCGGTGGTTGCTGTGAGGGCAAGGAGAGCCAGGATGAAGACCTTCATGGTGGCTAGCCTCAAGTTTGCTTTCCTATTTGTGGTTGTCTGAAGGTTGATGAAGGAGGATCTTCATGGTACATGCCTATTTATAGTTGTCATGGTCTGTTTGCTGCATTCCATTCCTACATTATTTTACGAAAGCATTTGGATGCTTTCCAAACTGATCATCTCGTATTATTGTGTTAGGTGGCGCTAAAGTCTAATCTTCAATGGCCATGAAATATACTTTTCGGCACATATCACTTGACTGCCAGGTGAGATTGATAATGCATATGACTCATCAATCATCACTTTACATGTCAAGATTTCGAGTGGCATATCTTTTTGTGAAGCCCAATTTGTAATCTTATACTTGTGTTAGGTATAAATTAGCTTTTGCATTCACATGATCCATGGTTCTTTTTTGATTTAATGGTTTGTAATCTTGCATTAGCTGTTTAGGTTGATCACACCAGCAAACCATTAGCTGTGAAGAGGTGTTCCACACTCGATTAATTGTTCCCTAGAACTGATTTTGTAATTTTATTTGAGTTGGTAAGATAAACATGCATTAGTAGAGCACGACAAAACTCATAGGATGCCCTTTACATATCAAGATATTTCCATGGAGCTACTCTTATGTGATGGAACTGAACTTTACTGAACTGAATTTGTTCTTTCTTCTACAGGATGTATGCATGGGTCATGTGCTATGAGTCTGTAATCTTCCATGGTTGCTATCTGCTGCCAGGCCCATCCATACTCAGACCGCCAAGCCCGCCCCCATGTCCAAACCAAATTTAGTGTTCATTGGGTTGGCCGGGCCTAGCATCAAGACCTGAAGGTAACATCGAAATGGTACATATTCATTTAGGGTAACATTATAAGAGCTTTTTTCCCTAGTGCATGTATTCAGTCATTTTGATGTCACGTGTAATCAAATCATGCTTCTCAAGCAACTGTTGCTACAAAAACTTGAGTGAAATATATAATGAAGCGTTGAAGCTACCTTGAGTAAGCACTAACGCTACTTCGTCGGCCGGTTACAAATCTGGACGGTAAATTTGTGGCAACCCCGCTCAGATACGAAGACCTGTCTGGGGTGCTTGGCAGCACAGGAAATATGTGCAAGTGAAATGTTCCAATGGAGATCAACTAGAAGGGACATAGTGTCAAGACGAACGGTGATTACATATCCACGCAACACAAGATTTAATTTAAACCACAGCAACTAAACTCTACTCACCCAGGAAATTAAGCAGCTCCGCTTCTTAATAAGGCCAGTGTGTTTTTTGTTCGTCTTGGCACCCATCGTTGTATTCCATGGTTGACTCAAAAAAGTCTTTTAAAATATGCCGGATTAGACTAAGTGCCAATCATTTGGAAAAGAGGCTAATATAATTTTGAGAATATAATTTGAGGACAGCTACATTGTTGAAACTACACAATATTATATATGGACTAGAGTGTTGTAAGGTCGCCAACAATTGGGATGATAGCTAGAACGCCATACCATCTCACATGTTTGATCTCTGTGAATCGATCAGGTCAACAGTGCAGAATGTAAGAATTTTGCACACCAAGTTCTTTAAGAAGTTGGGCAGTCCATCGGTATGATGCTATCTCCATTAATTTAATCACATGTGGTTTGTAGTAAGTGAAACATAGACAGTGAGACTTGTTGAAAATATGAGCAAATTACTACGAGATTTAATCCGAATGAACAAAAGATAAATCATAACAACAATAGTAGAGATTAAATTAATCATGCGAACTAGCATAGTAGATGAACAGATCACATCTAGGGCACATACTAGAAACATGAATTCTACCACGATCTCGAACAGGAAGGATAGAATCACATACGGTGCAGCGGGAGCAGCACCGCCGGTGTTGACGTTGTCGCCCATGTCATCGAGGACAAGGTTGTCGAGGTCGGGGAAGAAGTCGTTGTTCGCGAAGTAGTTGCTGCCAGCAGTCGCGCGAGTGTGCTCCCCGAAAACCTGATTGCCCCTCTCCCGTACAGGATCACGAGAGGCGGGGTTCCCGAGGCCTGCTGTCCCTTCTCCGGGTGCACGCCGAAAGGAGGGATGGAGAAGACTTGCTTGGCGGCGCAATGATTTGGAACGGTGGTGAGAAACCATACGAAGTGGCAGCGGCTAGGATAGACGTCTGCCTGACTATATAGTGTGGGCCGGGTAGGTCGTCGGAGTAAACCCCAGGTCCGAGTCGTCACGATCCAAAAGAATCGGAAACGGTTCAGTAACTAACGCGTCCATTAATTATTAATTAATGACTCATTAATTTTTCCCAAGCAGCAAAAATATAGACAACGTGCATAGCTCTATCCTCGGCTCAGCTCAATCCGCAACCCGTGGCCCGTCGTGACGAGGCGTGGCGTGGCAAGGAGGAGGAGCGCGCGTGTAGGTCTCCTCTTCTCATGCTCATACAAGTGGTAGAAGAGCTCACCTTATAAAGAGGTGCAACTCTCTCTCAACTTCCGGGGTGGGACTAAACTTTAGTCTCACTCACTCCACTCACATGTGTGCATGAATGGGCCAAGAGAATTTCAGAATTTTAGTTCGGCTTTGGACCAAAGGCCTACTAACAAAATTTCAACAATCCCTCACAAAGTCTCATTGGCACATCTCATCCTTTAGTTCCAAAAAATTGTTTATATACCGGTGCTTAGTGGAGACTGTGAAGTTGAACTTCCACTTAGAGTTTTATGCTACACTAGATGACAACTTGAATAGTGGACTATGCCTTGAACTACAAGTTTTCCGCAAAACTAGTTTCACACAAATTCTTGACCGATACTGGGCTGCCGCAAGGCTTCCCCACGGGTGGAGCGTATACGTCATACTCCAGGACCTTTCATAAATTTATTAGAGAACACCCAATTCTCACAGACTGCGACATTAACAGTCAAATTCATATAGGTGTGTTACTCGGGAGATGCTCTGCAGGACAACATCTCTGCTTACTCATATAAGCCACTTGGAACACATTAAGATAAATATCAACCTGCCATGCAGATCGGGAGAGTATTGCATCTTCACGGAGTGGGATAATTAAAATAGGGATACTCTCCTCTCAGCCGACCAACAACTTGTCTCCCACTTCTACTTCACGGGATCTCCGATCACATAGAGTGGGTTACCACTATGGACAACTCATGCGATGGGTCTCAAACCCATCTCCATTGATGCATTATCTATCACATTACGTGATAAACCCTTTGTGAAGAAATCTGCCAAGTTTTTAGTTGTTTGGATATAATCGAACGTAATAACTCCAGAGTTCCTCAATTTTCTAACAGATTTTGTTCTCCTCTTCAGATGCCTTGAAGACTTCATATTGTCCTTAGAACTGTTTATCTTGACGATCACAGTTTGATTATCACAGTTCATCAGGATATGGGGTATTGGTTTTTCAACCATAGGTAAGTCCATCAAGAGCTCACGAAGCCACTCTGCTTCAACAGTGGGAGTGTCTAATGCTGTGAGCTCTGCTTCCATAGTTGACCACGTTAAGATGGTCTGCTTGCAAGACTTCCAGGAAACAGCGCCACCACCAAGTGTAAAAACATAACCACTTGTGGCCTTAATCTCATCAGCATCAGATATCCAGTTTGAGTCACTATAACCCTCCAGTACCCTTGGATACCCAGTGTAGTGAATCCCATAGCTCGCTGTGCCTTTCAAGTAGCGCATAACTCTCTCAAGCGCACGCCAATGACCATCTCCCGGTTTTGACACAAGCCGACTCAGCTTGCTCACAGCAAAGGAGATGTCAGGCCTCGTGGCACTCGCCAAATACATAAGCGAGCCAATAATCTGAGAATACCTCAGTTGATCTCTAGCAATCCGTCGATTCTTTCGAAGCAACACACTAGCATCATATGGAGTTGGAGCAGGCGTGCAGTCGCTATACCCAAAACGACTCAAGATCTTTTCCACATAATGAGACTGAAGTAGTGTGATCCCACCATTCTCATCTCTCAACAACTTGATGTTCAAGATAACATCAGCTACTCCTAGATCCTTCATCTCAAAATAGCGAGATAGGAAATCCTTAACCTCCTTGATTAGATCAAGTTTGGTTCCAAAGATCAGTATGTCATCGACATACAGACAAAGAATAACTCCTTCGCCCCCACCATGGCGATAGTACACACACTTGTCACCATCGTTTACTACAAACCCGGCAGCAGTTAATGTTCTTTCAAACTTCTCATGGCACTCCTTAGGAGTTTGCTTAAGGCCATATAAAGACTTTAATAACTTGGACACCTTTCCTTCCTGACCAGGTACTACAAAACCATCTGGCTGATCCATGTAAATTTCCTCCTTCAACTCTCCATTGAGGAAAGCCGTCTTAACGTCCATTTGATGAACGAGAAGACCATGTGAGGCAGCCAGTGATAGTAGCACCTGAATTGTGGCCAGTCTAGCCATGGGTGAGTAAGTATCAAAGAAGTCTTCACCTTCTTTTTGGGTATAACCCTTAGCCACAAGCCGTGCCTTGTACTTTTCAATCGTACCATCAGGTCTAAGCTTCTTCTTGAACACCCACTTACATCATACAGGTTTACACCCATAAGGACGGTCAGTGATCTCCTAGGTTTCGTTAGCTAAGATGGAATCCATCTCGCTACGAACAGCTTCCTTCCAGTAGTCAGCATCAGGAGATGCATATGCTTCTGAAATAGTCCTGGGTGTGTCATCCACAAGGTACACAATAAAATCATCACCAAAGGACTTTGCAGTCCTCTGTCTCTTACTCCTTACAGGAGTTTCATTGTCACCCTCAACAGGATTCTCAACGTGTTCCATTGCAATGGTGGGTTCAGGAATTACAGCGAATTCCTCACTAGATGGAGTAGGTATCTCCTGATTTGATGAACTCGACATATCCTTCATAGGAAATATGTCCTCAAAGAAAGTTGCATCATTAGACCCCATAATCGTACCAACATGCATGTCGGACAGCTCCGATTTTATTATCAAAATCTATAGCCAATGCTATGAAAAGCATAGCTCAGAAGAACACAACCCACGGTTTTTGGTCCAAGCTTGCGCTTCTTGGGAATTGGTATAATGACTTTCGCCAAACAACCCCAAGAACGTAGGTAAGAGAGTTTCAACCTTTTCCTTGCCCATTCCTCAAACGGAGTCATGGTCATATGTTGTGTGGGAACTCGGTTTAGGACATGACATGCAGTCATCATCGCCTCCCCCCACCATTCATTGGAAAGACCCGATGTGTCTAACATGGCATTAACCAAATCAGTTAGAGTTCGGTTCTTTCTTTTGGCTACCCCATTTGACCGAGGTGAGTAGGGAGGTGTCCTCTCATGGATTATACCATGTTCCGCACAAAACAAATCAAATTCATTGGAAAAGTACTCTCCACCACAATCCGACCTAAGCCATTTAATTTTTCGATCAAGTTGGTTCTCTGCTTCAGCTTTATAGTTTTTGAAGAAAGTTAAAGCCTCATCTTTTGATTTCAGAAGATACACGTAACAATATCTAGTGGAGTCATCATTCAACGTCATGAAGTATCTCTTTCCACCTTTTGTCAACACGCCATTCATCTCACAAAGATCAGAATGTATAAGCTCTAGTGGCGCCAAGTCTCTTACCTCTGCAGTCTTATGGGACTTGCGAGGTTGCTTAGCTTGCACACATACTTGGCACTTGGAGCCTTTGACAGTAGAGATTTTCGGAATTAAATTCATATTGACCAGACGCGTCATGCAACCAAAGTTAATGTGACAAAGTCGTGAATGCCAAATATCAGACTCATTATTGTGGCAAACATTATTAATAACTTTAGTGCAAATATCTGACAAAGACATGCGGAACAAGCCTCTGCTCTCATAGCCTTTTCCAAAAAATTGTCCATACTTAGAAATTACAACTTTATTGGATTCGAAAACCAACTTAAAGCCATCTCGACATAAACGGGAACCGCTAATGAGATTTTTATTGATGGAAGACACATGATGAACGTTCTTCAGACGCACGGTCTTCCCCGAAGTAAACTTCAGATCGACCATACCAACACCTCGAACGATGGCATGTGACCCGTTCCCCATCAGCACGGGAGAAGTCCCTGTGACCTGGTAAGAAAAAAACATGGAGGCATCAGCACAAATATGTACATTGGCACCGGTGTCAATTAACCAATCAGGAGATTGAAATACTGAAAGGATGGTAGGAAGAATACCGTACCCAGATTCCTTCATATCAGTATCACCGATGACAACATTAGCGGACTTTCCGCTCTTCTCATGTTCGCACTCCTCAAAGCGGTTAGGACATTTCGGAGCCCAGTTATTAGGATCAGCGCAGACATGGCAAAGTCCCTTCCCTTTCTTATGAGAATTCTTCTTGAAGTTGGAAGAATGTGACCGTTTGTTCTTTGTATCAAACTTTCCTTTGCCCTGAGTTTTGTTCTTGTTGTTTTTGAACTTGTTGGGCTAGAAATTCTTCTTCTGTACCATGTGGACACTAGAAGCTCCCTCAGCAACTCGAGCACATGTGTCCTTTGCTCTCGCCTTCTCTTCAACATCAAGAGTACCAATGAGATCCGCAACGGTAAACTCCCATCTCTTGTGTTTCAGGGAAGTAGAAAAATTGTTCCACGAAGGTGGAAGCTCCGCAATGATGCCTCCGGGAACAAATTTGTCCGGCAACACACACTTGAAGTACTCAATTTCTTTTGCGAGCGACTGTATCTCATGAGCCTGGTATACAACAGAGCGCTCATTAGTCATCTTGTAGTCATAGAATTGCTCCATGATGTACAACTCGCTGCTGGCGCCCGAGGCACCAAACTTGGCCTCGAGCGCAGCCCACATGTCCTTGTCATTGTCAAATGACATATATGAATCCACAATGGAGTCATCAAGAACACTCAGAAGAGCGCCTTTAAAGAGAGTATCGATCTTCTCAAAAGCTTCCAACTGTGCTGGATTAAGATCGCCCTCAGGCTTGCCCTTGGTGGCGTCATAGCAGCCCATGGTCTGAAACCAGTAGACTGCTCTTGTGCGCCACCTCTTATGTTGCGCCCCCTTAAAGGCAGGTAGGTTCAGATGCGCAGCAAAACCACTCGGAGTAAATTGCCTATAATCAGGTTTTTGGATTGTTGGAAATATGAGCAAATTACTACGAGATTTAATCCGAATGAACAAAAGATAAATCATGATAGCAATAGCAGAGATTAAACTAATCATGCAAACTAGCATAGTAGATGAACATATCACATCTAGGTCACATACTAGAAACATGAATTCTACCACGATCTCGAACAGGAAGGATAGAATCACATACGGTGCAGCGGGAGCAGCACCTCCGGTGTTGACGTTGTCGCCCATGTCGTCGAGGACGAGGTTGCTGTCCCTTCTCCCGGTGCACGCCAAAAGGAGGGATGGAGAAGACTTGCTTGGCGGCGCACAATGATCTGGAACGGTGGTGAGAAACCATATGAAGCGACGGCAGCTAGGGTAGACAACGTGCATAGCTCTGTCCTCGGCTTGGCTCAATCCCGCAACCCGCGGCAAGGCGTGGCGAGGCGAGCGAGGAGGAGGAGCGTGTGTGTAGGTCTCCTCTTCTCATGCTCATACAAGTGGTAGAAGAGCTCACCTTATAAAGAGGTGCAACTCTCTCTCAACTTTCGGGGTGGGACTAAACTTTAGTCTCACTCACTCCACTCACATGTGTGCATAATGGGCCAAGAGAATTTCAGAATTTTAGTTGGGCTTTGGGCCAAAAGCCCACTAGCAAATTCCTACAATCCCCCACAAAGTCTCATTGGCACATTTCACCATTTGGTTCCAAAACATTGTTTATATACCGGTGCTTAGTGGAGACTCTGAAGTTGAACTTCCACTTAGAGATTTATGCTACACTAGATCACAACTTGAATAGTGGACTATGCCTTGAACTACAAGTTTTCTGCGAGACAAGTTTTACACAAATTCTTGATCGATACTGGACTGCCGCAAGGCTTCCCCGTGGGTGGAGCGTATACTTCGTACTCCAGGGCCTTTCATGAATTTATTAGAGAGCAAAATTCCAACAAGACTAAGCTACCATCATACTCCCTCCGTTCGGAATTACTTGTCTCGGAAATGGATGTATCTAGAACTAAAATATGTCTAGATACATCCATTTCTACGACAAATAATTCCGAACGGAGGGAGTAGTATGCAAGATACGCATTCATCTACATCTATTCACCCCGCGCTTCACAGAAGCAACATGCAGACAAATAAAAGAAGGGAGCATCAGTGGTTGTTGGTTCATTGGTCAAAAGACTAAGAGGTATAGATAGCGCCCACGCTCCTCCCCGCTGCACCTCCGCCCGCACCGCCAGCGATGGCCGTGCCCTGCTCCGACTGCTCCTTCGCGTCATGGTTTATGCCCCTCCCTCCTCCTCCTGTCGGAGGCCCTGGTGCCTCCTCTGCCGCTATCCGTCCCGTGCTTTTGGGAAGGCCCAGTCACTCTGCATCACCGGATCCAGATCCATCGCTAGCGGTGCATGGTGGATCTGGCGCCTCTGCCTCCGATGAGCTCGTGCCTGACTCGCAGCTTGTCGTGCCGCCGTTGGGTCAAGGCCTGGCTGGGTCGGGACTGGGCTCCCTCTCCGCCTCCCCCTCGCGCATTCAAGTGCTGGTGGGTGTCGGCATTAACTCCGGAGCTATCAGGCACCTGGCTTCCTTCCCTTCTCCTGCTCCTGGTGCGCCTTCAATGCCGGATGCGGGGCGCAAGGCGGAGATGACCGGCGGCTGGCACCTCGTCGCATCGCGTAATGGCCCGCGCCACCCGGCTTTGGCCACTCCAGCATTCAAGCCGGCGCCCATCCCTCGCTGGCTTCTGGGGCGCTATTGTCGATGCCTCCACCGCGGGCACCGGGCTGAATCTTGCCGTGACCCGATCCGCTGCTCCCGTTGTCTACAAAATGGGCACAAATCGCGCGGCTGCAAGAACAGGTGGAAGCCTCTGAGCTCTCTCGACAGCCCCCAGTGCCTCCACCACCGCTCCCTCGCCCCTTTGCTGCTCTTGCAACCCGCGCGGCGCCCCCCCCTCCCCGCCTGGGCCGGGGATGGTAGACCTCTGCTCAACCCCCCTCTGATGCAGTCCAACACAGTGGCGGCCGTGATGCTGCGTCTGGGCAACCCCGCTCTAAGGCCGGAGGAGGACTTCGTCGTCGTCCCGGCGACTCCCGAGATGCAGGCAGAGGTGGCGCTCCTCTCCACCAACTGTGTTGTGGCCTGGCTAGATGGGGCCAAGCAGGACGTCCCCTGCCACCAGGTGGCCGCCGAGCTGGCGACGGCCCTGGACGCGAGGCCAGCCGAAGTCGAGGTCGTCAAGCACTACCCCAAGAAGTTTTTTGTGCGCTTCATGCATCAACACCACTGTGCCGACGCCGTGTCTCGTGGTGACCTCTGTGGTGCTGGTCACCGCATCTACGTGCGAGAGTGGAGGCTGGAGTTGTCACTAGTATGCCTCTACTTGACTAGCTCGTTGAATCAAAGATGTTTAAGTTTCCTAGCCATAGACATGAGTTGTCATTTGATTAACGGGATCACATCATTAGGAGAATGATGTGATTGACTTGACCCATTCCGTTAGCTTAGCACTTGATCGTTTAGTATGTTGCTATTGCTTTCTTCATGACTTATACATGTTCCTATGACTATGAGATTATGCAACTCCCGTTTACCGGAGGAACACTTTGTGTGCCACCAAACGTCACAACGTAACTAGGTGATTATAAAGGAGCTCTACAGGTGTCTCCGAAGGTACATGTTGAGTTGGCATATTTCGAGATTAGGATTTGTCACTCCGGTTGTCGGAGAGGTATCTCTAGGCCCACTCGGTAATGCACATCACTATAAGCCTTGCAAGCATTGTAACTAATGAGTTAGTTGCGGGATGATGTATTACGGGACGAGTAAAGAGACTTGCCGGTAACGAGATTGAGCTAGGTATTGAGATACCGACGATCGAATCGCGGGTAAGTAACATACCGATGACAAAGAGAACAACGTATGTTCTTATGCGGTTTGACCGATAAAGATCTTCGTAGAATATGTAGGAGCCAATATGAGCATCCAGGTTCCGCTATTGGTTATTTACCGGAGACGTGTCTCGGTCATGTCTACATTGTTCTCGAACCCGTAGGGTCCGCACGCTTAAAGTTCGGTGACGATTTATATTATGAGTTTATGTGTTTTTATGTACCGAAGGTTCGGAGTCCCAGATGAGATCGGGGACATGACGAGGAGTCTCGAAATGGTCGAGACGTAAAGATCGATATATTGGACGACTATATTCGGGCTTCGAAAAGGTTCTGAGTGATTCGGGTATTTTTTGGAGTACCGGAGAGTTACGGGAATTCGTATAGGGCCTTAATGGGCCATACGGGAAAGGAGAGAAAGGCCTCAAAGGGTGGGCGCACCCCTCCCCATGGACTGGTCCGAATTGGACTCGGGAGGGGGGGTGCCCCCTTCCTTCTTTCTCCTTTTTCCTTCCCTTCTCCTACTCCCACAAGGAAAGGAGGAGTCCTACTGCCGGTAGGAGTAGGACTCCCCCCTTGGCGCGCACTCCTCCTAGGCCGGCAGCCTCCCCCCCTTGATCCTTTATATACGGGGGCAGGGGGGCACCTCTAGACACACAACTTGATCTGTTGATCTCTCCCAGTCGTGTGCGGTTCCCCCCTCCACCATATTCCACCTCGGTAATATCGTAGCGGTGCTTAGGCGAAGCCCCTGCGTCGGTAGCATCATCAACACCGTCATCATGCCGTCATGCTAACGGAACTCTCCCGCAAAGCTCTGCTGGATCGGAGTTCGTGGGACGTTATCGAGCTGAACGTGTGCTGAACTCGGAGGTGTCGTACGTTTGGTACTTGGATCGGTCGGATCGTGAAGACGTACGACTACATCAACCACGTTGTGCTAACGCTTCCGCTTTCGGTCTACGAGGGTACATGGACAACACTCTCCCCTCTCGTTGCTATGCATCACCATGATCTTGCGTGTGCGTAGGAAATTTTTGAAATTACTACGTTCCCCAACAGTGGTATCAGAGCCTGGTTTTATGCGTAGATGTTATATACACGAGTAGAACAAAAGTGAGTTATGGGCGATACAAGTCATACTGCTTACCAGCATGTCATACTTTGGTTTGGTGGTATTGTTGGATGATGTGGTCCGGATCGACATTACGCGTACGCTTACACGAGACTGGTTCTACCGACGTGCTTTGCACATAGGTGGCTGGCGGGTGTCAGTTTCTCCAACTTTAGTTGAACCGAGTGTGGCTACGCCCGGTCCTTGAGAAGGTTAAAACAGCACTAACTTGACGAACTATCATTGTGGTTTTGATGCGTAGGTAAGAACGGTTCTTGCTCAGCCCGTAGCAGCCACGTAAAACTTGCAACAACAAAGTAGAGGACGTCTAACTTGTTTTTGCAGGGCATGTTGTGATGTGATATGGTCAAGACGTGATGACATATAAGTTGTTGTATGAGATGATCATGTTTTGTTGAAGTTATCGGCAACTGGTAGATGCCTTATGGTTGTCTCTTTATTGCATAAGATGCAAGTGCCAAATAATTGCTTTACTTTGTCGCTATGCGATAGCAATAGTTGCAAGAGCAATAGTTGGCAAGACGACCATGTGACGACATATTGATATAGATCAAGATGATGGAGATCATGGTGTCGTGCCGGTGACGATAGAGATCATGACAGTACTTTGGAGATGGAGATCAAAGGCGGAAGATGATCATGGCCATATCATGTCACATATTTTGATTGCATATGATGTTTATCTTTTATACATCTAATTTTGCTTAGTTCGACGGTAGCTTTATAAGATGATCTCTCACTAAATTTCAAGGTATAAGTGTTCTCCCTGAGTATGCACCGTTGTGAAAGTTCTTCGTGCTGAGACACCACGTGATCGGGTGTGATAGGCTCTACGTTCAAATACAACGGGTGCAAAATAGTTGCACACGCGGAATACTTAGGTTAAACTTGACGAGCCTAGCATATACAGATATGGCCTCGGAACACTGGAGACCAAAAGGTCGAGTGTGTATCATATAGTAGATATGATCAACATAATGATGTTCACCATTGAAAACTACTCCATCTCACGTGATGATCGGACATGGTTTAGTTGATTTGGATCACGTGATCACTTAGATGATTAGAGGGATGTCTATCTAAGTGGGAGTTCTTAAGTAATATGACTAATTGAACTTTAATTTATCATGAGCTTAGTCCTGATAGTATTTTGCAAATTATGTTGTAGATCAATAGCTTGTGTTATTGCTTTCATATGTTTATTTTGATATGTTCCTAGAGAAAATTGTGTTGAAAGATGATAGTAGCAATGATGCGGATTGGATCCATGATCTGAGGATTGTCCTCATTGCTGCACAGAAGAATTATGTCCTTGATGCACCACTAGGTGACAGACCTATTGCAGGAGCAGATGCAGACGTTATGAACGTTTGGCTAGCTCAATATGATGACTACTTGATAGTTTATTGCACCATGCTTAACGGCTTAGAATCGGGACTTCAAAGACGTTTTGAACATCATGGACCATATGAGATGTTCCAGGAGTTGAAGTTAATATTTCAAGCAAATACGCGAGAGAGATATGAAGTCTCCAAAAAGTTTTATAGCTAAAAGATGCAGGAGAATTGCTCAACTAATGAGCATGTTCTCAGATTGTCTGGGTACTACAATCCCTTGAATCAAGTGGGAGTTAATCTTCCAGATAAGATTGTGATTGACAGAGTTCTCTAGTCACCATCACCAAGTTACTAAAACTTCGTGATGAACTATAGTATGCATGGGATGACGAAAATGATTCCCGAGCTCTTCGTGATGTTGAAATCGACGAAGGTAGAAATCAAGAAAGAGCATCAAGTGTTAATGATTGACAAGACCACTAGTTTGAAGAAAAGGGCAAAGGGAAAGAAAGGGAACTTCAAGTAGAATGGCAAGCAAGTTGTCACTCCCGTGAAGAAGCCCAAAGCTGGACCAAAGTCTAAAACTGAGTTCTTCTACTGCAAAGGAAATGGTCACTGGAAGTGGAAATTCCCTGAATATTTGGTGAATAATTAGGATGGCAAAGTGAACAAGGGTATATTTGATATACAGGTTATTGATGTGTACCTTACTAGTGTTTATAGTAGCCCCTGGGTATTTGATACTTGTTCAGTTGTTAAAAATTAGTAACTCGAAACAGGAGTTATAGAACAAACAGAGACTAGTTGAAGGTGAAGTGACGATGTGTGTTGGAAGTGGTTCCAAGATTGATACGATCATCATCGCACACCACCTATACTTTCGGGATTAGTGTTGAACCTAAATAAATGTTATTTGGCATTTGCATTTGAGCATGAATGTGATTTGATCATGTTTATTGCAATATGGTTATTCATTTAAAGTCAGAGAATAATTGTTGTTCTGTTTACATGAATAAAGCCTTCGATGGTCATACACCCAATGAAAATAGTTTGTTGGATCTCGATCATAGTGATACACATATTCATAATATTGATGCCAAAAGATTCATAGTTGATAATTATAATGCAACTTATTTTGTGGCACTGCCGTTTGGGTCATATCAGTGTAAAGCGCATGAAGAAGCTCCATAAAGATGGATTTTTGGAATCATTTGATTATGAATCATTTGATGCTTGCGAACCATGCCTTTTGGGCAAGATGACTAAAACTCCGTTCTCCGGAACTATGGAGCGAGCAACAGATTTGTTGGAAATCATACATACTGATGTATGTGGTCCAATGAACATTGAGGCTCACGGCGGTTATCGTTATTTTCTCACCTTCACAGATGATTTAAGCAGATATGGGTATATCTACTTAATGAAGCACAAGTTTGAAATATTTGAAAAAGTTCAAAGAATTTCAGAGTGAAGTGGAGAATCATCGTAACAAGAAAATAAAGTTTCTACGATCTAATCGTGGAGGAAAATATTTGAGTTGCGAGTTTGGCCTTCATATAAAACAATGTGGAATAATTTCACAACTCACGCCACCTGGAACACCATAGAGTAATGGTGTGTCTGAACGTCATAACCGGACTTTATTGGATATGGTGAGATCTATGATGTATCTTACCGATTTGCCACTATCATTTTGGGGTTATGCATTAGAGACAGTTGCATTCACTTTAAATAGGGCACCATCAAAATCCGTTGCGACGACGCCTTATGAACTGTGGTTTGCCTAGAAACCAAAGTTGTCGTTTCTTAAAGTTTGGGGCTGCGATGCTTATATGAAAAAGTTTCAACCTGATAAGTTCGAACCCAAATCGGAGAAGTGCCTCTTCATAGAATACCCAAAGGAAACTATTTGGTACACCTTCTATCACAAATCCGAAGGCAAGATATTCGTTGCTAAGAATGGATCCTTTCTAGAGAAGGAGTTTCTCTCGAAAGAAGTGAGTGGGAGGAAAGTAGAACTTGATGAGGTAACTGTACCTACTCCCTTATTGGAAAGTAGTTCATCACAGAAATCTATTTCTGTGACACCTACACCAATTAGTGAGGAAGCTATTGATATTGATCATGAAACTTCAGATCAAGTTACTACCAAACCTCGTAGGTCAACCAGAGTGAGATCCGCACCAGAGTGGTACGGTAATTCTATTCTGGAAGTCATTTTAATAGACCATGATAAACCTACGAACTATGAGGAAGGGATGATGAGCCCACATTCCGCGAAATGGCTAGAGGCCATGAAATCTGAGATAGGATCCATGTATGAGAACAAAGTGTGGACTTTGGTGGACTTGCCCGATGATCGGCAAGCCATAGAAAACAAATGGATCTTCAAGAGGAAGAAAGACATTGATGGTAATGTTACTGTCTACATAGCTCGACTTGTTGCAAAAGGTTTTCAACAAGTTCAAGGGGTTGACTACGATGAGACTTTCGCACCCGTAGTGATGCTTAAGTCTGTCCGAATCATGTTAGCAATTACCGCATTTTATGATTATGAAATATGGCAAATGGATGTCAAAACTGCATTCCTGAATGGATTTCTAGAAGAAGAGTTGTATATGATGCAACCAGAAGGTTTTATCGATCCAAAAGGTGCTAACAATGTGTGCAAGCTCCAGCGATCCATTTATGGACTGGTGCAAGCCTCTCGGAGTTGGAATAAACGCTTTGATAGTGTGATCAAAGCATATGGTTTTATATAGACTTTTGGAGAAGCCTGTATTTACAAGAAAGTGAGTGGGAGCTCTGTAACATTTCTGATATTATATGTGGACGACATATTGTTGATTGGGAATGATATAGAATTTCTGGATAGCATAAAAGGATAGTTAAATAAAAGTTTTTCAATGAAAGACCTCGGTGAAGCTACTTACACATTGAGCATCAAGATCTATAGAGATAGATCAAGACGCTTGATAAGATTTTTCAATGAGTACATACCTTGATAAGATTTTGAAGTAATTCAATATGGAACAGTCAAAGAAGGAGTTCTTTGCAAGGTGTGAAGTTGAGTAAGACTCAAAACCCGACTATGACAGAAAATAGAAAGAAAATGAAAAGTCATTCCCTGTGCCTCAGACATAGGTTCTATTAAGTAAGCTATGTTGTGTACTAGACCTATTGTATACATTGCTCTGAGTTTAGCAAGGAAGTACAATTTTGATCTAAGAGTAGATCACTGGACAGTGGTCAAGAATATCCTTAGTAAGGACTAAGGAAATATTTCTCGATTATGGAGGTGATAAAAGAGCCCATCGTAAAGAGTTACATCGGTGCAAGCTTTTACACCGATCCAGATGACTCTAAGTCTCAGTATGGATACATATTGAAAGTGGGAGCAATTAGCTAGAGTAGCTCCGTGCAGAGCATTCTAGACATAGAATATTTGCAAAATACATACAGCTCTAAATGTGACAGACCCGTTGACTAGACTTCTCTCACGAGCAAAACATGATGATACCTTAGTACTCTTTGGGTGTTAATCACATAGCGATGTGAACTAGATTATTGACTCTAGTAAACCCTTTGGGTGTTGATCACATGACGATGTGAACTATGGGTATTAATCATATACAGATATGAATATTGGTGTTAAATCACATGATGATGTGAACTAGATTATTGACTCTAGTGCAAGTGGGATCCTGAAGAAAATATTCCCTAGAAGCAATAATAAAGTTATTATTTATTTCCTTATTTCATGATAAATGTTTATTATTCATGCTAGAATTGTATTAACCGGAAACTTGATACATGTGTGAATACATAGACAAACAGAGTGTCACTAGTATGCCTCTACTTGACTAGCTCGTTGAATCAAAGATGGTTAAGTTTCCTAGCCATAGACATGAGTTGTCATTTGATTAACGGGATCACATCATTAGGAGAATGATGTGATTGACTTGACCCATTACGTTAGCTTAGCACTTGATCGTTTAGTATGTTGCTATTGCTTTCTTCATGACTTATACATGTTCCTATGACTATGAGATTATCCAACTCCCGTTTACCGGAGCAACACTTTGTGAGCCACCAAACATCACAACGTAACTGGGTGATTATAAAGGAGCTCTACAGGTGTCTCCGAAGTTACATGTTGAGTTGGCGTATTTCGAGATTAGGATTTGTCACTCCGATTGTCGGAGAGGTATCTCTGGGCCCACTCGGTAATGCACATCACTAAAAGACTTGCAAGCATTGTAACTAATAAGTTAGTTGCGGGATGATGTATTACGGAACGAGTAAAGAGACTTGCCGGTAACGAGATTGAGCTAGGTATTGAGATACCGACGATCGAATCTCGGGTAAGTAACATACCGATGACAAAGGGAACAACGTATGTTGTTATGCGTTTTGACTGATAAAGATCTTCGTACAATATGTAGGAGCCAATATGAGCATCCAGGTTCCGCTATTGGTTATTGACCGGAGACGTGTCTCGGTCATGTCTACATTGTTCTCGAACCCGTAGGGTCCGCACGCTTAAAGTTCGGTGACGATTTATATTATGAGTTTATGTGTTTTGATGTACCAAAGGTTCGGAGTCCCGGATGAGATCAGGGACATTACGAGGAGTCTCGAAATGGTCGAGACGTAAAGATCGATATATTGGACGACTATATTCGGCTTCGAAAAGGTTCTGAGTGATTCGGGTATTTTCCGGAGTACCGGAGAGTTACGGGAATTCGTATTGGGCCTTAATGGGCCATACAGGAAAGGAGAGAAAGGCCTCAAAGGGTGGGCGCACCCCGCCCCATGGACTGGTCCGAATTGGACTCGAGAGGGGGGGGCCTTCCTTCTTTCTCCTTTTTCCTTCCCTTCTCCTACTCCCACAAGGAAAGGAGGAGTCCTACTCCCGGTGGGAGTAGGACTCCCCCCTTGGCGCGCACTCCTCCGAGGCCGGCAGCCTCCCCCCTTGCTCCTTTATATACGGGGGCAGGGGGGCACCTCTAGACACACAACTTGATCTGTTGATCTCTCCCAGCCGTGTGCGGTGCCCCCCTCCACCATATTCCACCTCGGTAATATCGTAGAGGTGCTTAGATGAAGCCCCTGCGTCGGTAGCATCATCAACACCGTCATCACGCCATCGTGCTGATGGAACTCTCCCACAAAGCTCTGCTAGATCGGAGTTCGTGGGACGTCATCGAGCTGAACATGTGCTGAACTCGGAGGTGCCGTATGTTCGGTACTTGGATCGGTCGGATCATGAAGACGTACGACTACATCAACCGCGTTGTGCTAACGCTTCCCCTTTCGGTCTACGAGGGTACGTGGACAACACTCTCCCCTCTCGTTGCTATGCATCACCATGATCTTGCATGTACATAGGAAATTTTTGAAATTACTACGTTCCCCAACACATCCAACCCCAATGCCATCCCCAAGGTCGAATGGCTCATGCTTCCGGCTCGTGGTCATCGCCGTTGCGGACGCCGTGGCCTCCGGCACCGCGCCCTCATCCACCTCGACCTCCACGAGGACCACTCCAAGGCTGCGGACGATGACGACGACAACCCACCAGCCCCGGACGTCTTTGAGTTCACCTGGTACATGAAGATGGTCAACGGCACGTACAAACCAAGGGAGTGCCGGCCCGCCCAGGGTGGTGCGGAACACCATGGGGACAGGTGAGATGATGAGGGCGACCGCGACGGCAGGCGTTGCCGTGACCGTGGTCGCGCGCGGGAGGGCTGGGGCGCTAGGGTGCGCGCTCGCTCTCCCGTAACCCTCGGGGTCAGCAACAGGAGGAGGTCCAGGACCGCTCTAGGGACCGCTCCGGTGGCCGTCGGCGCGCTGGCAACAGCGAGGTTGCCTCGCCCACGCCCCTTGGTGGTCCTGGTGCTGCTCTGGTGCTCAGGGGCTCGGGCTCGGGCAGTGCAGCACCTGCTCGCGCCCTCGAGGTGTTGGCTGTCCGCAGGCGCAGCCCGACGCGTCCGGCCTTGCTGCGCTCTTCTAGGCGCCGCTCGCAGGAAGAGAGGACCCCCCCCCCCCCCGGCATCCCCGCCGCTCACTCCGACAATAGTTCTGCCACCAAGCCCGATCTCCAAGTGCGCTGTGGACGCGGCTTCCCGCCTGGCGTGCCCTACGCCCAGCTAGGCCATGGTGGAACTATGCGCGCCTGCTTCGCTCGTGCTGCCCCTGCGGTCGCCCTCTAGGCCGCTGGGGTTCTAGTCTTCACCCACGCCGTTCCTGATCAGCGTCCGCTCCCTGCAACACACGCCCTCTCCTGCTCGGGGCCAAGCGGCAATCTGCTTGGAAGATGCTCTGGAGCCATTCTTTGTGGAGCGCCAAGGAGGCATTCTTGCTTTGCCTGACTCCCCCCTCCCAGGCCACCTGTAGCTCGGCGGAAGACTATTGCTGGGATGAAGATTTCCAACAGGGGGGCCTCTCTCTGCAGAAAATCAACCGTGGAGGTCCTCGCGCAGCCGTGGTTCCAGCTGCCAAGGCGGCGGAGAAGCTCGTCAGCCGGTCCCTGGGAATCACCAGAGATGGAGTGGACGTGACAGAGGCCACTCTTGCTGACTTCACAGCCAAGTTCAGAGAGCAGCTTGCTCCGGAGGTGATATTGGCCGTGAGAGAGTTCTTCCACCTGGATGACGCGGCTGTTAATGATGTTGAAGACGTGCTGATCGAACATGGTGGGGAAGGTAC
The DNA here is from genome assembly GCA_963921465.1 of Triticum timopheevii. NCBI lineage: Eukaryota > Viridiplantae > Streptophyta > Magnoliopsida > Poales > Poaceae > Triticum > Triticum timopheevii. The sequence goes on from OY997274.1 coordinate 20,189,174, forward strand.
CTTGGAGACGATCCAAGAGGATGGTGCAAGCCTGGGAGCGCAGTAGGTGGCTTGGTAGTTTGTTGTTAAGTGCTGTTCTAGTTACCTATGTTAGCTATCTCCACGGTTGTATGTGTTGGCATGTTGGCTGTAGGTGGCCTTCCCTTGGACCTGGTCAATGCTGTTTGGCTTGGCCCTGTGTGTGCGCGCCCCAGTATGTGTCCTTTCGTGTACTTCCAATATGTGTGTGTCCCAGTGGGGATTGTATCCTCTTTCAACTTGGCCAAACTATTCCTACTAGCTCCTTGCTGTTGGCACCCCTGGTCTTGCAAAAGTGTCTGCTTGTTTGCTCAATGACATCACAACCTGTCAATACCCTAAGCTGGAACGTGCAGGAGCTTAACTGCCCGGCTAGGAGGGCAACGGTCAGTGCTACGATTGCTGACTCCTCGTGCCAAATTGTGTGTTTACAAGAGACGAAGCTGGATAATGTTGATAAGTATGTGGCGGCATTTCTTGGTGGCAACCGATTGAAAAGTTTTGCACAGCGCCCGGCCACAGGAACTAAGGGTGGTATTTTACTGCTATGGGACGACAATGTGGTCGAGATTTCCGGCATTTCTACCTCGGCCTTTTGTCTCTCTGCCATGGTTTGCATCCGAGCGACAAATGTGTGCTTTAAGTTAACATCCGTCTATGGACCAACTCACCATGCCAGCAAAGATCCCTTCTTCGCCGAGCTTGTCTCCCACAAGTATTACCGGGTGTTGCTTGGTTGGCCCTCGGGGATTTTAATCAAATATACCGGAGTAGGATCAACAATTTTCGTGCAGCTCTGCAATCTTGTGAGCTCAAAGAGATTCATCTCCAAAATAGGCGCTTCACTTGGAGCAACGAGAGGGAAAACCCCACCCTCTGCAAGCTTGACTCATTTTTCTGCAATGCGGATTGGGACATGTCTTTCAACACTCATGTGTTGCATGCTTTATCATCTTCCCTCCCCGACCATTGCCCCCTCCTTCTTGCCGATGATAAGGGGCCGAGACGACCGCAATTGAGGGAGTCCTGGACTAGGGGGTGTCCGGATAGCCGGACTATCATCGTCAGCCGGACTCCAAGACTATAAAGATACAAGATTGAAGACTTCGTCCCGTGTCCAGATGGGATTTTCCTTGGCGTGGAAGGCATGCTTGGCAATATGGATATGTAGATCTCCTACCATTGTAACCGACTCTGTGTAACCCTAGCCCTCCCCGGTGTCTATATAAACTGGAGGGTTTTAGTCCGTAGGACAATAACCATTACAACAATCATACCATAGGCTAGCTTCTAGGGTTTAGCCTCCTTGATCTCGTGGTAGATCCACTCTTGTACTACCCATATCATCAATATCAATCAAGCAGGAGTAGGGTTTTACCTCCATCAAGAGGGCCCGAACCTGGGTAAAAACGTCGTGTCCCTTGTCTCCTGTTACCATCCGTCTAGACGCACAGTTCGGGACCCCCTACCCGAGATCCGCCGGTTTTGACACCGACATTGGTGCTTTCATTGAGAGTTCCTCTGTGTCGTCACCGATGGGCTTGATGGCTTCTTCAATCAACAACAACGCCGTCCAGGGTGAGACTTTCCTCCCCGGACAGATCTTCGTGTTCGACGGCTTTGCACTGCGGGCCAATCAACTTGGCCATCTGGAGCAGATCGAAAGCTACGCCCCGGGCCATCAGGTCGGGTTTGGAAGCCTAAACTTCACGGCCAACATCCGTGGAGACTTGATCTTCGACGGATTCAAGCCAGAGCCGAGCGTGTCGCGCTGTCACGATGGGCATGATTTAGCTCTGCCGCCGGACAGTGCCCTGGAGGCCGCACACGAGTCCGCTCTAACCAATAGTATGGAGCAGACCGCACAGATCGAGAACAGGTGGCTGGACACCGCCTCGGGAGCTGCAACTTCTACGGAGATGGAGCCGAATACTGACCTTGTCCCTTATAAAGCTCATGACTCCGAGGCGCCGGACTCCTTGCTGAACTCCGAACCTCCTGCGCCCCTGCCAATCGAATCCGATTGGGCGCCGATCATGGAGTTCACCGCCGCGGACATCTTTCAGCACTCACCCTTTGGTGACATCCTAAATTCGCTAAAGCATCTCTCGTTATCAGGATAGCCCTGACCGGACTTCGGTCAAGATGGTTGGGATGCGGACGACGAAGAAATTCAAAGCCCACCCACCACCCACTTTGTAGCCACTGTCGACGATCTAACCGACATGCTAGACTACGACTCCGAAGACATCGACGGTATGGACGACGATGCCGGAGACGATCAAGAACCAGCACCTACAGGACACTGGAAGACCACCTCGTCATACGACATATATATGGTGGACATCCCAAAGGATGGGGACGGCGAAGAAGCAGCGGAGGCAGATTCTTCTAAGAAACAGCCCAAGCATCGACGTCAGCGGTGCCGCTCTAAATCCCGCCACAGTAAGAATGGAGATTCCGGCACCGGAGATAATAACACCCCAGAGAGTGCCGAAGACAACCCCCTCTAGCAAGATTCAGCACAGGAGGACGGGGAGACCAGCCCTCGAGAGAGAGCGGCAGACGAGGAGGATGACAACTACATGCCTCCCTCCGGAGACGAGGCAAGCCTCAACGACGACGAATTCGTCGTGCCAGAGGATCCCGTCGAACAAGAGCGTTTTAAACGCAGGCTTATCGCCATGGCAAATAGCCTAAAGAAAAAGCAGCAATAGCTTCAAGCTGATCAAGACCTGCTGGCCGACAGATGGACGGAGGTCCTCGCGGCCGAAGAGTATGAACTCGAACGCCCCTCCAAGAGCTACCCAAAACGCAAGTTGCTCCCCCGACTAGAGGAGGAAGCATACATACCTTCATCACCAGCGCACAATACGGCAGACCCCCCCCCCCTCGTGGTCGCGACAGAGAGGCATCTAGGCCCTCCATCAAGACCGTACCCCGGCACCGCTCGAAAAGTACGAAGCCACGAGGGAATGCGCCGGACTTGCGGGATATATTGGAGGACAAGGCAAGACAATCCAGATCTATCTACGGATCACGTGGGCGCCCCACGACTCACGACGACTACCGTCGCGCCGGATACATCAACTCCGGCCGGGCCGAACACAGCAGACAACGCTCTCTTGAGCTACGTCGTGATATTGCTCAATACAAAGGCACCGCACACCCACTATGCTTCACTGACGAAGTAATGGATCATCAAATCCCTGAAGGGTTTAAACCCGTGAACATTGAATCCTACGATGGCACAACAGACCCCGCGGTTTGGATTGAAGATTATCTCCTTCATATCCATATGGCCCGCGACGACGATCTCCACGCCATCAAGTATCTCCCACTCGAGCTTAAAGGACCAGCTCGGCATTGGCTTAACAGCTTACCCGCGGAGTCAATTGGGTGTTGGGAGGACCTGGAAGCCGCATTCCTCGACAACTTCCAGGGCACATATGTGCGACCACCAGACGCCGATGACCTAAGCCACATAATTCAGCAGCGAGACGAATCGGCCAGACAGTTCTGGACACGGTTCTTAACAAAGAAAAATCAAATCGTCGACTGTCCGGATGCAGAGGCCCTCGCAGCCTTCAAACATAACATCCGCGATGAATGGCTGGCCCGGCACCTAGGACAGGAAAAGCCGAAATCCATGGCAGCCCTCACATCACTCATGACCCGCTTCTGTGCGGGAGAGGACAGGTGGCTAGCTCGCAGCAACAACCTCAGCAAAAATGCTGGCAGTCCGGATACTAAGGACCACAACGGCAGGTCGCATCGAAACAAAAACAAACGCCGCGTTAACGGCGATACCAATGAGGATACGGCGGTTAACGCCGGATTCAGAGGCTCTAAACCCGGTCAGCGGAAGAAGCCATTCAAAAGAACTACTCCGGGTCCGTCCAATTTGGACCGAATACTCGACCGCTCTTGCCAGATATATGGCACCCCCGAAAAGCCAGCTAATCACACCAACAGAGATTGTTGGGTATTCAAGCAGGCAGGCAAGTTAATTGCCGAAAACAATGACAAGGGGCTGCACAGCAATGACGAGGAGGAGACCCGGCCGCCGAACAGTAGAGGACAGAAGGGTTTCCCCCCACAAGTGCGGACGGTAAACATGATATACGCAACCCATATACCCAAGAGGTAGCGGAAGCGTGCACTTAGGGACGTATATGCGATGGAGCTAGTCGCACCGAAGTTCAATCCATGGTCCTCTTGCCCGATCACTTTCGATCGAAGAGACCACCCGACCAGTATCCGCCATGGCGGATTCGCCGCATTGGTTTTAGACCCAATCGTCGATGGATTTCACCTCACGAGAGTCCTGATGGACGGCGGCAGTAGCCTGAACCTGCTTTATCAGGATACAGTGCGCAAGATGGGCATAGACCCCTCAAGGATTAAACCTACAAAGACGACCTTCAAATGCGTCATACCAGGTGTTGAGGCCAATTGTACAGGCTCAGTCACACTGGAAGTGGTCTTCGGATCCCCGGATAATTTCCGAAGCGAGGAGTTAATCTTCGACATAGTCCCGTTCCGCAGCGGCTATCACGCTCTTCTCGGACGAACCGCGTTCGCAAAGTTCAACGCGGTGCCGCATTATGCATACCTCAAGCTCAAGATGCCAGGACCTCGTGGAGTCATCACGGTCAACGGAAATACGGAACGCTCCCTCCGAACGGAGGAACACACAGCATCTTTTGCGGCAGAAGTACAGAGCAGCCTTTTAAGGCAATTTTCGAGTCCGGCCGTTAAACGACCGGACACGGCCAAACGCGCCCGGGGCAACATCAATCAAGACCACCTGGCATGTTCCGAGCACCCGTAGCAATGCGGCCCCAACCCCAGCCCTCGCACGATTGCAAGACCAGCTCTCCACGTACATCATTACGCTCTGGAGATACCATGGGCATAGGGGGAGGGGCACGACCATGACAGGCCCAGAGTGCGGCTCAACCACACCAGGGGCTACCAAGTGTGTCGCTCTTTTCATTTTTATTTTTCTTCTTTTTATACACAGGACTCCGTTCACCAGAGGCCCTGTCCGGCGGCGAACCTTCCGAACTCACGATGCAACAGCCAGGGAGGGACAAAGGCTGCGACGAACACTCAGGTGGTCTCCATTACGAGCATTAAATTTGTTAAATACACCAGTCCGCAGCCCACCCCTGGAGGGGGACATGTTTAATTAGTCCAATCCCTTGCTTACCGCACTATTTGTATCATTCTGCACTCATGGCAGAGTTCCTTGAATAAACAATGCAGCACTTTTTGCCTATAATTGCATTACTTTACATATATATTCATTAATGACATCTCGCACCCGTATATTTTGGTATGGCTGAATACACCAGGGGCTTATGTTCCCCGCATTATGGTGTGATAAGTCCGAACACTTTCACAAGTGCCGCACCCCGAACTTATAGAATTATATGAATCGGCTCCGAATCATGTCTTGGGTCAATAGTTGGGTTTGCCCGGCTCCCATGTTTTGGTACCTTACGTTCCGTTCTGTCGGCTAAGGTAGCACTGGGAGAACCACTGCGATTGCGCCCCAGTTGAGCTGGGCGAGCGCCTCAGTGGAGAAAGCTAAAACTGACTGTCATGACAAGGCGAGAGACTGGTCGCTGTTCGAGAGGTCTTTTCGAGTCCCTAAAGACTTATGCCGCTTCGAGCGAAGAACCGGATACTATCCGGCCAAGGCGTGGATAGCGCCCCGAACTCGGTCTTCCAAATACTAGGGGCTTCGCCAAAATTTAAAATTATAGAATTCTATGGCTAAGTGAGAGTGTTAAAGCATTATAAGTTGGTTGCCTTGATCGTTGTGTTGAGCGCCTCCCTAGATGGACCCAAAAATGGGAACAAGAGCGCTCAAGTTTATCCCGAACACCCCAGCACTCGTGGCATGGGGGCTGAAGCCGACGACTTGCCATCTCTCGGATTTAATAAACGGCCGCACAGAAGGTAATATTTTAAATCAATAAGCATTGCTTAGCGCATATGAACAAAGATTTTCAGCGCACAGGATAACACATTGCGAGTTTACTCAATAATTACATCTCTGGGGCACTCATCCGCAATCTTGCGGGCACCCTTCAGGACAGTCTTATAGTACATCTCGAGCATACGATACTCCTTGCCCGCTGGCGGCGCGTCAGTGATAAGCCTCTCCGCATCCAGCCTGCCCCAATGCACCTTTGCGCGGGCAAGGGCCCGACGGGCACCTTCAATACAGGCGGAGCGCTTGATGACCTCCACCCAGGGGCACGCATCCACCAGCCGCCGCACGAGGCCGAAGTAGCTCCCAGGCATGGCCTCTCCAGGCCACAGCCGGACTATGAGGCCCTTCATGGCCTGCTCGGCTACCTTGTGGAGCTCGACCAGCTGCTTCAGCTAGTCGCTAGGGGGCACCAGATGTCCGGCCTCAGCGTACTGAGATCAGAAGACCTTCTCCGTTGAGCTCCCCTCCTCGCCGCGGTAGAATGCAGCGGCATCAGACACGCTGCGAGGCGGATCTGCAAACACCCCTGGAGATCTCCGAATTCGGGTAAGTAACAGGTAATTTACATTAACATGCTTGCTTTGCATGAAAAATGCCTTACCCGCCGCTATTTTCTTCACATCCTCAACCTCCTGGAGGGCCTTACGGGCCTCGGCCTTAGCGGCTTTGGCACTTTCAAGAGCCGAGGCAAGCTCGGACTCTCGAGTCTTCGAGTCGCGCTCCAAACTCTCATGCTTTTCCATGAGAGCCTGGAGCTCTTGCCGCACCTCCGCCACCCGCGCCTCCTGCTTCTCTCGCTCCGCTCGTTCCGCGGCCGCATTGCGTTCGGCCGCGGATACGGCCTCCTTCAGGGTCGCCACCTCGTTCGTGGCCCCTGCAGTACCCACGTTATCCTCGTTATTTCTATTGCAACGAAAATCTGTTTCTGTAAGGTACAAATTTTAAAGTGGTGTTACTCACCTTCTTTGTCCTCGAGCTACTTCTTGGCAAGGCCGAGCTCTTGCTCGGACCGCTCGAGGTCCTGCTTCAAAGCACCGACCTCCGCAGTCAGTGCGGCAGAGGTCAGCAGCGCAGCTTGCAAACCCATATTGACATAATTTTTAGCACTCCTGCGTATATCTTTTTTAGATCCTCAATCCGGTTTTTCTTTCCGAACACCGAACCGAGCATCAGGGGCTACTGTCTATGCAGTATTACATTACATATTTTAAACTTCTTACCTCAAAGCCTGTTAGAAGGCTACTGCAGGCTTCGGTCAGCCCGCTCTTGGCGAGCTGAACCTTCTGAATCACCGCACTCATAATAGTGTGGTGTTCTTCCTCGATGGAAGCGCCCTTGAGCGCCTCCAACAAGTTGTCCGGCACCTCCGGTTGGACGGAGGCTGCCGGTGTCACGGTCTTGCCGTTCTTACGAAGGGGCCGCTTGCCGGACTCCGGAACCACTGCGGGTTCCGGCGCGGAGTCCGGCGCAGAATTCGGGAGGCTGCCTTGCGGCACCTCCGGAGCCTCCTCCTGATGGGTCCCCTCCTGGGATCCCACCTCGACGTCATCAGCGTCACGAGGGGTGGAGGCGGTCGGAATGGAATCCACATCCGACGGAGCCAAGGACCCGCTCGATGAAGCGGGAAGATCATCATCTGCCGGACTGCGAGCAGTGTGCAGCATTAGAAGGACACTATGTGACACAAAAGATAAATTATGAATCATTCAGGAATCCGGATACTTACGATCTTGCCAGAGGCCTGGCCCTTGAGGGCCACTCTTCGTCGCCAACATTGGCGTTGGCGGAGCTATCCGGGGGATGGGTCCTTCCCCTCTTGGACCCTTCGGCCTCCCCCGTTGGGGAAGCCTTCCTCTTCCTCTCTCCCTCCCCTGGGAGAGAGTCCTCTTTCTCCTCCTCGTCTTCGGGGGAGGAGTCCGCCTCGGAGCTATCGGACGATGAGTCCGATATCACCTGGCGCCAGGAACTTCTTCGAGTTCCCGTGGCCTTCTTCATGGCCTTCTTCTCCGGCACCACATAAAGTGCTGGGACCAGCAGCCCCGTTAAACGGGCGTCCGCTGGGTCTTCGGGAAGGGGAGCCGGACAGTCTACCTGTCCGGATGTCCTCTACCAGTCCTGTCAAAGGCATTGGGAGTTTTAGATCCCACATAGAATTAGACTATAAAAGAAAACAACTGTCCCATAGAGGATAACAAAGCTTACCTCGCCGGCCGGGTGCTTGGTGCTGAATCCGCGATCTTCAATCGCGGACGTGGGGGCTTCTCCACCCTTGAACAGCACCCTCCAGGCAGCTTCGTACGTCGTGTCGAAGAGCCCGCTCAGGGTCCGGTGCTGTGCCGGATTGAACTCCCACAAATTGAAGGCCCGTTGTTGGTAACGGAGAATCCGGCGGACGAGCATGACCTGGATCACATTGACAAGCCTAAGCTTCTTGTTCACCAGGGTCTAGAGACAGGACTGGAGTCCTGTCAGCTCCTCCGAACTACCACATAGCAAGCCCTTCTCTTTCCAGGAGGTGAGCTGCATAGGGATACTAGATCTGAACTCGGGGGCCGCCGCCCATTTAGGGTCGCGTGGCTCGGTGATGTAGAACCACCCCGATTGCCATCCCTTGATGGACTCCACGAAGGCCCCCTCGAGCCAGGTGACGTTGGGCATTTTGCCCACCATGGCGCCTCCGCACTCCGCTTGAGAGCCCTTCACCACCTTCGACTTGACATTGAAGGTCTTGAGCCACAAGTCGAAGTGAAGCCGGATGCAGAGGAAGGCCTCGCACACGAAGATAAACGCCGAGATGTTGAGGATGAAGTTTGGCGCCAGATCGTGGAAGTCCAGGCCGTAGTAGTACATGAGCCCCTGGACAAAGGGATGAAGTGGGAAGCCCAGTCCGCGGAGGAAGTGGGGAAGGAATACAACCCTCTCATGGGGCCTGGGGGTGGGGATGAGCTGCCCCTCGTCGGGCAGCCGGTGCGCGATGTCGCCGGAAAGGTATCCGGCGCTGCGTAGCTTTGCGATATGCTCCTCCGTACCGGAGGAGGCCAACTGAGGGAGTCCTGGACTAGGGGGTGTCCGGACAGCCGGACTATCAATATCCGCCGGACTCCAAGACTACGAAGATACAAGATTGAAGACTCCGTCCCGTGTCCGGATGGGATTTTCCTTGGCGTGGAAGGCAAGCTTGGCAATACGGATATGTAGATCTCCTACCATTGTAACCGACTCTGTGTAACCCTAGCCTCCTCCAGTGTCTATATAAACCGGAGGGCTTTAGTCCGTAGGATAACATACATTACAACAATCATACCATAGGCTAGCTTCTAGGGTTTAGCCTCCTTGATCTCGTGGTAGATCCACTCTTGTACTACCCATATCATCAATATTAATCAAGCAGGACGTAGGGTTTTACCTCCATCGAGAGGGCCCGAACCTGGGTAAAAACATCGTGTCCCTCGTCTCTTGTTACCATCCGCCTAGACGCACAGTTCGGGACCCCCTACCCGAGATCCGCCGGTTTTGACACCGACATTGGTGCTTTCATTGAGAGTTCCTCTGTGTCGTCACCGATAGGCTTGATGGCATCTTCAACCAGCAACGCTGTCCAGGGTGAGACTTTTCTCCCCGGACAGATCTTCGTATTCGGCGGCTTCGCCCTGCGGGCCAATTCACTTGGCCATCTGGAGCAGATCAAAAGCTACACCCCTGGCCGTCAGGTCAGATTTGGAAGCTTAAACTTCACGGCCGATGTCCACGGAGACTTGATCTTCGACGGACTCGAGCCACAGCCGAGCGCGCCACACTATGACGATGGGCATGATCTAGCTCTGCCGCCGAACAGTGCCTTGGTGGCCGCACACGGATCTGCTTCGGCCATTAGCCCTGGGGGCTTCAACATCCACGGCCATGGAGCCGAACACTAATCTTGTCCCCCGCGAAACTCGTGATTCCGAGGCACCGGACTCCTTGCCGGACTCCGAACCTCCCGCGCCCCTACCAATTGATCCGGATTGGGCGCCGGTTATGGAATTCACCGCCGCGGACATCTTCCAATGTTCGCCTTTCGGCGATATCTTGAATTCACTAAAGCATCTCTCGTTATCAGGAGAGTCCTGGCCGGATTATGGCCAGGATGGTTGGGATACGGACGACGAAGAAATTCAGAGCCCACCCACCACCCACTTTGTAGCCACTGTCGACGATCTAACCGACATGCTAGACTACGAATCCGAAGACATCGACGCTATGGACGACGATGCCGGAGACGAACAGGAACCAGCGCCTACAGGGCATTGGAAGACCACCTCGTCATACGACATATATATGGTGGACACCCCAAAAGAAGGGGATGGCGAAGAAGCAGCGGAGGCAGACTCTTTAAAGAAGCAGCCCAAACGCCGGCGTCAGCGGCGCCGCTCTAAATCCCGCGACAGCAAGAATGGAGATTCCGGCACAGGAGATAATAACACTCCAGAGAGCACCGAAGACAATCCCCTCCAGCAAGACTCGGCGCAGGAGGATGCAGAAGCAAGCACTCATGAGGGGGCGGCAGACGAAGAGGTTGAGGATCATAACTATATGCCTCCCTCCGAAGACGAAGCAAGCCTCAACGATGACGAATTCGTCGTACCCGAGGATCCCGTCGAACAAGAGCGCTTCAAGCGTAGGCGTATCGCCACAGCAAACAGCCTAAAGAAAAAGCAGCAGCAGCTTCAAGCTGATCAGGACCTGCTGGCCGATCGATGGACCGAGCTCCTCGCAGCCGAAGAGTATAAACTCGAACGTCCCTCCAAAAGTTACCCAAGACGCAAGCTGCTCCCCCGATTAGAGGAGGAAGCATACGTACCTCCATCACCAACGCACGATATAGCTGACAGACCACCCCGTGGTCGTGACAGAGAGGCATCCAGGCCGCCAACCAAGACCATACCCCGGCACCGCTCCAAAAGTACGAAGCCAAGAGGGAACGCGCCGGACTTGCGAGACATATTGGAGGACAAAGCAAGGCAATCCAGATCCATCTATGGATCACGTGGACGCCCTACGACCCACGACGAATACCGTCGTGCCGGATACAATAACCCCGGCCGGGCCGAACACAGCAGACAGCGCTCTCTCGAGCTGCGTCGCGATATCGCTCAATACAGGGGCGCCGCACACCCACTATGCTTCACTGACAAAGTAATGGATCATCAGATCCCCGAAGGGTTTAAACCCGTAAACATCGAATCTTACGATGGCACAACAGACCCCGCGGTTTGGATCGAAGACTATCTTCTCCACATCCATATGGCCCGCGGCGACGATCTCCACGCCATCAAATACCTCCCACTCAAGCTTAAAGGACCAGCTCGGCATTGGCTTAACAGCTTTCCCGCAGAGTCAATTGGGTGTTGGGAAGACCTGGAGGCCGCATTCCTTGATAACTTCCAAGGCACATATGTGCGACCACCAGACGCCGACGACCTAAGCCACATTATTCAGCAGCCAGACGAATCGGCCAGACAATTCTGGACACGGTTCTTGACGAAGAAAAATCAAATCGTCGATTGTCCGGATGCAGAGGCCCTTGCGGCCTTCAAACATAACATCCGGGACGAATGGCTAGCCCGGCACCTGGGGTAGGAAAAGCCGAAATCCATGGCAGCCCTCACATCGTTAATGACCCGCTTTTGCGCGGGAGAGGACAGCTGGCTAGCCCGCAGCAACAATCTCCGTAAAAACTCTGGCAGTCCGGATACCAAGGACAACAACGGCAGGTCACGTCGAAACAAAAACAAGCGCCGCATTAACGATGATGATAAGGATGATACGGCCGTCAATGCCGGATTCCGAGGCTCTAAACCCGGTCAGCGGAAGAAGCCATTCAAAAGAACCACTCCGGGTCCGTCCAACCTGGACCGAATACTTGACCGCTTATGCCGGATACACGGCACCTCTGAAAAGCCAGCTAACCACACCAATAGAGATTGCTGGGTATTCAAGCAGGCCGGCAAGTTAATTGCCGAAAACAATGACAAGGGGCTAAATAGCGACGACGAGGAAGAGACCCGACCGCCGAACAACAAAGGACAGAAGGGTTTTCCCCCGCAAGTGCGGACGGTGAATATGATATACGCGACCCACATACCCAAGAGGGAGAGGAAACGCGCACTACGGGACGTCTATGCGATGGAGCCAGTCGCCCCGAAGTTCAACCCATGGTCCTCTTGTCCGATCACTTTCGATCGAAGAGACCATCCGACCAGCATACGCCATGGCGGATTCGCCGCATTGGTTTTAGACCCAATCGTCGATGGGTTCCACCTCACGAGAGTCCTGATGGACGGCGGTAGCAGCCTGAACCTGCTTTATCAGGATACAGTGCGCAAAATGGGCATAGACCCATCAAGGATTAAACCTACAAAGACAACCTTTAAAGGTGTCATACTAGGAGTGGAAGCCAACTGTATAGGCTCAGTCACACTGGAAGTGGTCTTCGGATCCCCGGATAATTTCCGGAGCGAAGAGTTAATCTTCGACATAGTCCCGTTTCGCAGCGGCTATCATGGCCTGCTCGGACGAACCGCGTTCGCAAAATTCAACGCGGTGCCGCATTATGCATACCTAAAGATCAAGATGCCAGGCCCTCGTGGAGTCATCACGGTCAATGGGAATACGGAACGCTCCCTCCGAACGGAGGAACATACAGTGGCTCTCGCGGCAGAAGTACAGAGCAGCCTTCTAAGGCAATTCTCTAGTCCGGCCGTTAAACGGCCGGATACAGCAAAGCGCGCCCGGAGCAATGCCAACCAAGACCACCTGGCGCGATCAGAGCACGTGTAGCAATGCGGCCCCAACCCTTGCCCGCGCATGATCGCAAGAATAACACTCCGCGTACATCATTACGCCTTGGAGATACCATGGGCACAAGGGAGGGGGCACGATCGCAACAGACCCAGAGTACGGTTCGACCACACCGGGGGCTCGCAAGTGTGCCCCCCTTATTTTTATTTTATTTTTCTTCTTTTATGTACGCAGGACTCTGTTAACCAGAAGCCCTGTCCGGCGGCGAACCTGCCGAACTCACGATGCAACAGTCAGGGACTAAAGAATGCCGCGACGAACATCCAGGTGGTCTCAATTATGAGCATTAAATTTGATTATATACACCAATTCTGCAGCTCATCCCTGGAGGGGGACATGTTTATTTAGTCCAAATCCCTTGCTTACCGCACTATTTGTATCAGTCCGCTCTACTAGCAGACTTTCTTTCATAAATAATGCAGCACCTTTTTATTGCAATGGCATTATCTTTTATATATATGTTCATTACATGACATCTTGCACCCGTATATTTTGGTACGGCTGAATACGCCAGGGGCTTCTGTTCCCCAAATTATGGTGTAATTAAGTCTGAACACTTTCACAAGTGCGGCACCCCGAACTTATAGCATTATATGAATCGGCTCCGAATCATGTCTTGGGTCAATAGTTGGGTTTGCCCGGCTCCCATGTTTTGGTGCCTTACGTTCCGTTCCGTCGGCTAAGGTAGCACTGGGAGAACCACTGCGATTGCGCCCCGGTTGATCCGGGCGAGCACCTCAGTGGAGAAAGCTAAAACTGACTGGCATGATAAGGCGAGAGACTGGTCGCTGTTCGAGAGGTTTTTTCGGGTCCTTAAAGACTCACGCCGCTTCGAGCGAAGTTCCGGACAATGTCCGAAGAAGGCGTGGATAGCGCCCCGGATTCGGTCTTCCGAATACCAGGAGCTTCGCCGAAATTTAAAATTATAGAATTCTATGGCTAAGTGAGAGTGTTCAAGCATTATAAGTCCGGTTGCCTTGTTCGTTGTGTTGAGCGCCTCCCTCGATGGACCCAACAATGGGAACAAGAGTGCTCATGTTTATCCCGAACACCCCAGCACTCGCGGCTTGGGGGCTGAAGCCAACGACTTGCCATCTCTCAGATTTTATAAACGGCCGCACAGAAGGTAATATTTTAAATTAAACAAGCGTTGCTCATGGCGCATATGAACGAAGTTTTCAGCGCACAGGATAAATACATAGCGAGTTCACTCAAAGATTACATTTCGAGAGCACTCATCTGCAATATCGCAGGCTCCCTTCGGGAAAATTTTATAATACCTCTCCGGCGTATGATACTCCCTGCCCGGTGGCGGTGGATCCGTGAGAAGCTTCTCCGCATCCAACTTGCCCCAGTGCACCTTTGTGCGGGCAAGGGCCCGACGAGCGCCTTCAATACAGGCGGAGCGCTTGATGACCTCCACCCAGGGGCATGCATCCACCAGCCGCCGCACGAGGCCAAAGTAGCTCCCAGGCATGGCCTGTCCAGGCCATAGCCGGACTATGAGGCCCTTCATGGCCTCCTCAGCTACCTTGTGGAGTTCGACCAGCTGCTTCAGCTGGTCGCTTGGGGGCACCGGATGGCCGGCCTCAGCGTACTGAGACCAGAAAACCTTCTCCGTCGAGCTCCCCTCCTCGCCACGATAGAATGCGGCGGCATCAGACGCACTACACGGCAGATCTGCAAACGCCCCTGGAGAGCTCCGAATGTGGGTAAGTGTCAGGTAGTTCACATTAACATGCCTGCTTTGCATGAAAAATGCCTTACCCGCCGTTATCTTCTTTATATCTTCAACCTCCTGAAGGGCCTTACGGGCCTCGGCCTTGGCGGACTTGGCACTTTCGAGAGCCGAGGCAAGCTCGGACTCTCGAGTCTTGGAGTCACGCTCCAAACTCTCATGCTTTTCCATGAGAGCCTGGAGCTCTTGCCGAACTTCCACCACCCGTGCCTCTTGTTTTTCTCGCTCGGCCCGTTCCGCGGCCGCACTGCGTTCGGCCACAGACACAGCCTCCTTCAGGGCTGCCACCTCGTTAGTGGCCCCTGCAATACCCGCATTATCCTTGTTAATTTTGTTGCAACCGAAATCCTTTTCTGTAAGGTACTAATTCAAAGTGGTATTATTCACCTTCTTTTTCCTCGAGCTGCTTCTTCGCATGGCCGAGCTCTTGCTTGGACCGCTCGAGATCCTGCTTTAACACATCGACCTCCGCCGTTAATGCGGCAGAGGCCAGCAGCGCAGCCTGCAAACCCATATTGACATATTTTTAGCAACCCTGCGAATATCTTGTTAGATCCTCAGTCCGGCTTTTCTTTCCGAACACCGAACTGAGCATCAGGGGCTACTGTCTATGTGGTATTACATTAAATAATTTTAACTTCTTACCTCAAAGCCTGTTAAAAGGCTGCTGCAGGCTTCGGTCAGCCCGCTTTTGGCGAGCTGAACCTTTTGAATCACCGCACTCATGATAGTGCGGTGTTCTTCCTCAATGGAAGCGCCTTTAAGCGCCTCCAGCAAGTTATCCGGAGCCTCCGGTTGGACGGAGGCCGCCGGTGTCACGGTCTTGCCCTTCTTTCGAAGGGGCCGCTTGCCGGACTCTGGAACCACTACGGGTTCCGATGTAGAGTCCGGCGCAAAGTCCGGGAGGTCGCCTGACGGCGCCTCCGGAGCCTCCTCCTGATGGGTCCCTCTCTGGGATCCCACCTCGGTGTCCTCGTCAGCGCGTGGGGTGGAGGCGGTCGGAAGTGAATTCACATCCGACGAGGCCAATGACCCGCTCGATGAGTCGGGGAGATCGTCATCGGCCGGACTACGGACAGAATGCGGCGTTAGAAGGACACTATGTGACATAAAAGATATGCATATAAAGGATCCGGGTACTTACGATCTTGCCGGATGCCTGGCCCTTTGAGGCCACTCATCCTCGCCAACGTTGGTGTTGGCGAAACTGTCCGGGGGGGTAGTTCTCCCCCTCTTGGACCCTTTGGCCTCCCCGATTGGGGAAGCCTTCCTCTTCTTCTCTCCCTCCTCTGGGAGAGAATACTCCTCCTCGTCGTCTTCAGGGGAGGAGTCCTCGTCGTCGTCAGACGCCTGATTACGGGAACTCTTTCGAGTCCCCGCGGCCACCTTCTTGGCCTTCTTCTCCGGCACCACGTGTGGTGCCGGAACCAGCAGCCCTGCTAAGCGGGCATCCACTGGGTCTTCTGGCATGGGAGCCGGGCTGATAAGTAGCTTGGCCTTCTCCATCCATTCCTGTCAAAGGAAGATGCAGAATGAAACCTCACTAGAGTCAATCTAATTATCACAAGTGTCCCGTAATGGGGTTGAATCACTTACCTCATCAGTTGGATACTGCGAGCTGAATCCGCGGTCTTCGGTCGCGGACGCGGGGGCTTCGGCGCCCTTGAACAGCACCCTCCAGGCACCTTCGTATGTTGTATCGAAGAGCCCGCTTAGCGCCTGGTGCTGTTCCGGATTGAACTCCCACAAATTGAATGCCCGTTCTTGGCATGGGAGGATCCGCCGGATGAGCATGACTTGGACCACGTCGACGAGCCTGAGCCTATTGCTCACCATCTTCTTGATACATGCTCGGAGTCCCGTCACCTCCACCGGATTGCCCCACTGCAAGCCCTTCTCTTTCTAGGAGGTGAGCTGCGTGGGGATACCAGATCTAAACTCGGGGGCCGCTGCCCATCTGGGTTTGCGCGGCTCGGTGATGTAGAACCACCCCGATTGCCACCCCTTGACGGAGTCCACGAAGGTCCCTTCGAGCCAAGGGACGTTGGGCAATTTGCCCAACATGGCGCCTCCGCATTCCGCTTGCGTGCCCTTCACAACCTTCGGCTTGACGTTGAAGGTCTTGAGCCACAGGCCGAAGTGGGGCTGGATGCAGAGGAAGGCCTCGCACACGACGATAAACGCCAAGATGTTGAGGATGAAGTTCGGCGCCAGATCGTGGAAATCTAGGCCGTAGTAAAACATGAGCCCCCGGACAAATGGATGGAGCGGAAAGCCCAGTCCGCGGAGGAAGTGGGGGAGGAAGACGACCCTCTCATGAGGCCCAGGGGTAGGGATGAGCTGCCCCTCGTCGGGCAGCCGATGCGCGATATCGCCGGAAAGGTATCCGGCGCTGCGCAGCTTGGTGATGTCCTCCTCCTTAGCGGTGGAGGCCAACCATTTGCCTCCCGCTCCAGACATATTCGGAGATGGTCGAGGCGAGATGCGCGAGCTCGGGCGTTGGAGCTTGAGTTCGCGGGGATGGATAAGCAAAGGAGGAAGAAGGCGTAGGTGAGAAGGTGAATCCTTATCCCTTATATATAGGCGGAAAAAACTATGCGTCCCCCACCAGCCTGGTAAAACTCGCTTATCTCCCAAGCGCCACCATCAATGGCGCGGTTGGGTTACCCACGCACGTATTGATGAGAATCCCGGAATAAGGGGAACACGATCTCTGCTTCGACAAGACGTGCCAAGGGAACCGCTTCGCTAAACGTGCTGAGGTGGTATGGTAAAAAACGATTCAAACAAAGGCTTGGTAGCGGTGTGATGTCACGCCGCATAATACGTCAGCGGATTGAACTAAGTGTGTATTTTATTCTCTCTACGGTGGAATGTGCTGAGCCGGACACTATCCTGGTGTTCATGATCTTCTCTGGATTATTCAAGGGAGGAACCCGCCTTGCAATGCCGAACATTATGCGCGCCGGACCAATCGTCATTGAAGCCTGGTTCAGGGGCTACTGAGGGAGTCCTAGACTAGGGGGTGTCCGGACAGCCGGACTATCAATATCCGCCGGACTCCAAGACTACGAAGATACAAGATTGAAGACTCCGTCCCGTGTCCGTATGGGATTTTCCTTGGCGTGGAAGGCAAGCTTGGCAATACGGATATGTAGATCTCCTACCATTGTAACCGACTCTATGTAACCCTAGCCTCCTCCGATGTCTATATAAACCGGAGGGCTTTAGTCCGTAGGACAACATACATTACAACAATCATACCATAGGCTAGCTTCTAGGGTTTAGCCTCCTTGATCTCGTGGTAGATCGACTCTTGTACTACCCATATCATCAATATTAATCAAGCAGGACGTAGGGTTTTACCTCCATCGAGAGGGCCCGAACCTGGGTAAAAACATCGTATCCCTCGTCTCTTGTTACCATCCGCCTAGACGCACAGTTCGGGACCCCCTACCCGAGATCCGCCGGTTTTGACACCGACACCAACCATTTGCCTCCCGCTCCAGACATGGTCGGAGAAGGTCGAGACGGGATGCGCGGACTTGGGCGCTGGAGCTCGAGTGCGCGGAGATGGATAAGCAGAGGAGGAAGAAGGCGTAGGTAAAAAGGTGGATCTTTATCCCCTTATATGGGCGGACGAAGACTATGCGTCCCCACCGGCCTGGTAAAACTCGCTTATCTCCCAAGCGCCACCATCAATGGCGTGGGTGGGTTACCCACGTCCGTATTGATGAGAATCCCAGAATAAGGGGAACACGATCTCTGCTTCGACAAGACGTGCCAAAGAAACCGCTTCGCTAAACGCGCTGAGGTGGTATAATAAAATACGATTCAAGTAAAGGCTTGGTGGTGGTGTGACGTCATGCCACAAAATACGTCAGCGGATTGAACTTGTGTACATAATATTCTCTCTACGGTGGAATGTGGAAATTATTTTGTAGAGCCGGACACTATCCTGGTGTTCACAATCTTCTATGTATTATTCGGAGGAGGAACCCGCCTTGCAATGCCGAACAATATGCGCGCCGGACTCATCGTCATTGAAGCCTGGTTCAGGGGCTACTGAGGGAGTCCTGGACTAGGGGGTGTCCGGATAGCCGGACTATCATCGTCAGCCGGACTCCAAGACTATGAAGATACAAGATTGAAGACTTCGTCCCGTGTCCGAATGGGACTTTACTTGGCGTGGAAGGCAAGCTTGGCAATACGGATATGTAGATCTCCTACCATTGTAACTGACTCTGTGTAACCCTAGCCCTCCCCGGTGTCTATATAAATCGGGGGGTTTTAGTCCGTAGGACAACAACCATTACAACAATCATACCATAGGCTAGCTTCTAGGGTTTAGCCTCCTTGATCTCGTGGTAGATCCACTCTTGTACTACCCATATCATCAATATCAATCAAGCAGGAGTAGGGTTTTACCTCCATCGAGAGGGCCCGAACCTGGGTAAAAACGTCGTGTCCCTTGTCTCCTGTTACCATCCGCCTAGACGCACAGTTCGGGACCCCCTACCCGAGATCCGCTGGTTTTGACACCGACAGCGATCCTTCAAATTTGAAAATTTCTGGGTATCGTTACTCGCATTCAATGACGTGGTTCAGAAAGCGTGGGATGAGCGTGTCAATCAGACAGAGCCTTTCCAAATCCTTCATTATAGTCTCAAGAAAACTGCGATCCGTCTTACAGAGTGGAGCAACAAGTTTTTCTCTAAGGCCAAGGTCCATAAACATAAGGCTCGCCTGGTGATCCTCCATTTGGATATTGCGCAGGAGGATAGGGCCCTTTCCCCTGCGGAGTGAGACCTTCGTGCTAGGCTCAAGCGTAGAGTGGTTAGCTTGGCGGTCCTGGAGCGGGCCCGAAAGAGCCAATGTGCTAGGTTGGTAAATCTGAAGGAGGGTGATGCCAACACCAAATTCTTCCACCGTCGCATCAATGCCCGTAGGCGAAAAAACCACATTCACCAGTTAAAACATGCACGTGGTTGGGTGACTGAGCATAAAGAAAAAGAGAAGATCATCCACGACCACTTCTCTGAGGTCATGGGGCGGGCAAGCACGAGTAACAAGGATTTCAATTGGGAGGAATTGGGCATCGAGAATCACGCTTTGCATGACCTCGACTCCGCCATCACTGATGACGAGGTTTGGGAGGCTATTAAGGAGATGCCTAGTGATAAGGCGCCGGACCCGGACGGATTCACAAGGATGTTCTTCAAGAAGTGTTGGGGAACCATCAAGCATTCGATCATGGAGGTCATTCAACGATTTGATTCTCTGCACACCTCCAACCTTCAGTGGCTAAATTCGGCCAACATTGTTCTATTGCCAAAAAAGGATGACGCGGAAGAAATCTCTGACTATAGGCCCATTAGCCTCATCCACGCCATCGCTAAAATATTGCCAAGATATTGTCGCTCCGGCTTGCACCCCACATGGACGATCTTGTCTCCAACGCCCAGAGTGCATTCATCAAAAGGAGAAGTATCCATGACAACTTCATGTATGTTCGAAATTTCGCCCGACGTCTTCACAAATGCAAAACGCCCGCACTCCTCTTCAAGCTTGATATAAAGAAGGTGTTTGACCCGGTAAAGTGGGGATACATCCTGGAACTTCTCCAACGATTGGGCTTCTCTCCAAAATTCTGGGCTTGGATTGCTGCATTATTATCATCTTCTTCATCTCGGAATATGTTAAATGGGTTGCCCGGTCCTCCAGTCAAGCACGGTCGTGGATTCCGGCAGGGAGACCCCATTTCCCCCTCCTCTTTGTTCTGGCAATTGACCCCTTGCACAAGATCCTCGACTTGGCGACGAGAAAGGGACTCCTCCATAAGATCCGTGGTCACGGGTCCATGGTGAGTACCTCTCTGTATGCAGATGATGCAGCGGTCTTTGTGGCTCCCATCAAGCGGGACATTGACAATCTCGCCTCTATTCTGAGAGGTTTTGGGGACGTGACGGGCCTTTGCTCCAACTTCCAGAAAAGCTCGGTTGTGCCTATTCGTTGCAACCACCTCGATCTTGAGCAAATCCTTGAGAGTATGCCGGCAACACGGGCCTCTTTCCCGGTAAAATACCTTGGCTTACCACTTTCAGTTTGGCAGTTGAAGAAGGTGGATTTCCAATACCTTGAGGATAAGGCAGCTGGGAACTGGTGACCTGGGAGGTACAAAACATCACTACCATTGGCCGTACGACGCTTGTTAGGTCGGTCATCTCCTCCCAAGCGGTGTTCTCCATCATGCCCCTCGTCGTGCCTCAAGGCTCTCTTGACAGCGTAAACAAGATTGAGAGGGCTTTCCTTTGGTCCGGTGCAGACAAGACAACGGGAGCCAAATGCAAGGTTAACTGGGAAGTGGTTTGTAGACCAAAACAATACGGCGGCCTTGGAGTGCTCAACACCGACAAATTTGCGCGTGCTTTGCGGCTGCGGTGGCTGTGGTTTGAATGAAACGATCCCCGCAAATTATGGGTTGGACTGGGAAACCCCTGCGTCGAGGAGGACTACGAGTTTTTCTATGCCTCTATGACTATCACGGTGGGAGATGGCGCCAAAACGCCTTTTTGGGACTCCCCGTGGCTTCTTGGACGCAAACCCAAGGATATTGCACCTCTCATCTTTGCGGCCTCGACAAGAAAGAACTGGAAGGTTCGTGAGGCCCTCAAGGGGAACGCTTGGATCCTCAAGATCAGCCACATCGCGGTTGTCTCCGCCGCCCACATTCAGGAATTCTTCACTCTATGGATGCTCCTAAATGATTTTCACCTGCGCGAGCAAACTGAAGATACCATCGTCTGGAAGCACGCGAACGAAGGAATATACATGGCGGCCACCGCGTACCAGGCTCAATTCCTTGGCTTGACTTTTTCCCCCTTGGATCGTATGGTTTGGAAGGCATGGGCACCTCCAAAGGTCAAATTTTTTGCATGGTTGGCATTGCAAGATAGGATCTACGCCGCCGATCGTTTAGAGAGGCGAGGTTGGCCAAATTGTGGCCTCTGCAAGCTTTGCAATAGGGAACAAGAAACGGGTGCCCACATTTTCTTCAAGTGTCGCTATACGATTCGGCTATGGAAGTCTCTCATTGAGTTGCTTGGTCTCGCGCACATGGATACGTCCGAGTGGCACATGGACGAATCCGTCTTCGAATGGTGGGACAAAAGAACCGACAACCGTAACCCCAACCGGCAAGCTTTGGCCTCTCTCACCATGCTTGCCTCGTGGACCATTTGGAAAGAAAGAAATGCTCGGGTGTTTCGTCATAAGAGTGCGCCACCGACCATCCTACTCGCCGCCATCGTCGACGAGGCCAAGCTTTGGGTGACCGCTGGTGCAAAGAAATTAGGGTATATTTTTGCGGGCGAGTAATTATCATGCCGTACATGTGGGTGTGCTGCAAAACTCTAAACTCTATTCTCTCCTTATTTAATAGATGAGGCAAATCTTTTGCCTCCGTTTCGAAAAAAAAAGAGACTAAGAGCACGTTTTCTTTGAGGACCGATCACACATTGCAAAAGGAAAAGGTTGAACCATCCGTGTTGTCCCATAAAGAAAGCCCCCACAAAAAGAACTATCAAAAAAAAGAGACCGCAGGTTGCATCCCCATCTGTCCGAGAAAAAATACTGTAGCTTTTGAAATCAAACTCCAGCAGCAAACAAATATCCCTCAGCTCAAGATCAAGCACAGAAACCAATCAGCACAAAAGCATACATTTCAGTGTTATTAGTTTATTACACATCGGCCATGCAACTAACCAGGACGCAGCATGTATCTTAAGAGGCAAATTTGGGTAATACCGCAAATTATGGTTGTTAAAACTGTATTTTTGCAATGAAAAAGAATAACATGTAAACGAAAGCACAAGCACATGCAGAAATAGGGAAGGTGCTTATAAATTGGGCGACGCTAGGCGCCGGTGTGCCGGCCCAAACGGTTCGGCCGGTCTAGCCCCAACCGTACGATCCAGCGAGCACCCGTTCCGATCTATGCGTTGACTTCCCCTGCTCTTCTTCCCCTCCGCACGAAGCGCGCGCACTGCTCACCTGCACGTCCTCCTGGCCCGCCAGCAACTACCTCACCTGCGCCCCCTCTCTCCACCGCTCCCGCGCTGCTGGATGCTGCACTCGCCGCCGGTCGCCGCCGTCTTGTCTCATGTATCTCGCCGGATCCACGGATGTAGCAAAAAGTTCGCAGGTGGGTTGCAGCTCCCCCTCGCTGGTGATGGTCACGGCTTCGGCAACACCAGTCGCCGGTTG
Source organism: Triticum timopheevii (assembly GCA_963921465.1). Taxonomy (NCBI): domain Eukaryota; kingdom Viridiplantae; phylum Streptophyta; class Magnoliopsida; order Poales; family Poaceae; genus Triticum; species Triticum timopheevii. The sequence goes on from OY997274.1 coordinate 20,212,042, forward strand.
CAGCTCCGCTAGATGCAGCTCTTGTTGCCATCGGTTGCAGCCCGATGTCAGCCAGGTAGCAGGCGCTCCATCTTGAAAAAGAATGGATGTAGCAAAAGTCGTTGCCGGATGTAGCAAAAACCTACCACACTTGCAGCAAAAAGTCGTCATTCACCGTCGTGGGTTGCAGCTCGGTCGTGATGGATGTAGCAAAACGTGATGCCGGTTGTAGCAAAAAACGATGCTAGTTGTAGCAAAACGGCGACGCCGGCTGTGTGTTGTAGCAAAACGTGATGCTAGTTGTAGCAAAATGCTATGCCAGTTGTAGCAAAAATCTATGCCGGTTGTAGCAAAAATCTGGAGAAGCCTCCGGTGTCGACCATCGCCGTCCGGCTCGTCGGCGGCGAGGCAGAAGCACGAGACGTGTGGGAGTTGCAACCGCCGGGGATGGGGATTGGTCAACGGGCTGCATCCAATGACGAAACGGGCTGTAAAAGCATGGCGGGGTGAGATCTGCATCCATGGACGCGCGGGGGATTCGACCTTCCATGGCCGACGGCGAGATTTGGGCGCCGGCGCTGCAGGAGATGAGGATGGGGGCGAGATCCGTGGAGCTGCGAGACAGGAATGAGGCGAGATTTATGAATGTTCCCTATTAAAAAAGTCTTGTTATCAAATATTGTTTATAATTTTAAAGAATGTTCTTGTTTTTGACCTTTTTTTACAAATTTATGAAATGTTTGCAGTTCAAAAAACATGATTTTTTTTCAAAGTATGCGGTTTGCAATTTGTATTCAAATTTTTATCAATTGTTGGGAATAGGTTAACAAAATTTTAAAAAGTGTTCAACTTTGTAAAATATGTGTACACAATTCAACATTTTAAAATTTTAAATTCATTAAGAATAATGGTAGGAACATAACAAAATGTTCATACCAGACACATGCATTGATAGTGATGGAAATTACAAATAACAGAGGCATTCAAATTAGGAAAAATGACCACAGCTTTTTGCAGCAATCTGGAGCGGACATATGAGGCATTCATGAAAGGTTTGAACAACGTTTGACACCGTTGGCACGTTGTGACATGTTTGACCATTTGTCGTCCATTTTCACCAAGAAAAACTCCAGGAAATGCAAAACTTGTCAAAAAAATAAACAACTTGTCATAATGCCTAGAATTGGTTACAGAAACTGGTGGAAAAAAATGGTGGGTCCATTTGACGGATGTCGAGAAACAATATCCTCTCATACGGAGCATCTATCACCCCGAACACCCTCTATCGACACATGATCTATATTTATATATTATTGAAATGAATCACAACTTTTGCAAGCAGGTGGGCAAGCACACGGTAGGCATTCATGCTTGGTTTGAACGACTTTCGACACCATATGCAAGTTGCGATACGTCCAATCATTTATCGGCCTTTTATCAAAGAAAACTCCATAAAATGCAAAACTTGTCGAAAACTCAAACAACTTGGCATGGGGCCTTGAATTGGTCATACAAGGTCAGAAAAAAAAATTAGGGTCAAAACAAGGATGTCGAGAAACAACATGCTCTCAAACTTGAATATCCAAACATACTCCGTTCAATATGGTCTATTTTTGGACATCTTTGAAATGATACCAACTCTTGCAAGCAGGTGGGCATGCCCATGATAGGAATCCATGTCGGATTTAAATGATTTTTCACACATATGCAAGTTGCGACACGATTCGACCATTTATTAGCTTTTTTGACCGAGAAAACTCCAGAAAATACTGAACTTGGCAAAAATAAAAACAACTTGGCATGGTGGCTTAAATTGGTCATACAAGGCCATGGAAAAATTGGGGTCATTTCAAAGACGTCCTTGAACATGGTGTTTTTTTGGACGTGCTTGAAAAGACGCCAACTTTTCCCACCAGGTGGGCATGCCGATGGTAGGCATCCATGCCAGGTTTGAACGACTTTTGACACCGTATACAAGTTGCGACACCTTTGTATTTATCGGTCATTGCTATCAGAAAACATAAAAAAATGCAAAACTTGTGAAAAACCTAAACAACTTGGCATGGTGCTTTGAAATGACCCCAACTTTTATAAGCGTGTGGACATGCTAATGGTGGGCATCCATCCAGATTGGAAGGAAAAATTATTTAAAATCATAATTTAAAGAGATACATAAAATTGTACTTTTAAGTTTTTACATAACTAATAAATACAAACGGACATAAATATTTGAAAGAAAAAGAATTTAAAATCATAATTTTAAATGGTTACCGAAAACTGTTATTTCGGTATTCCAAACAATTTTTCAAATTTGTAAACAAGTTTTAAAAAGAATAATAAAGTTCAAAAAGAAGACAAATGAATTACTAGAAAAACAGAAAAAAAATAGAAAAAAATTAGGCCTTGGCCCAACTAGGCGACAACATCGCTCCTGTTAGGCCCCTGTTAGTCCGCCCAAGCGATCGAGGATTTGAAAAAAGAATCATCGATTTTATTAAGAAAATTCACCGATTTAAAATAAAATTTTCAAGCTGGTTTTTAGAAAAATCATAAATTTTGAACAAAATTCATTGTATGTGAAAACAAAGTCCATTAATTTTGAAAAAAAAGGTCACGTGTTGTGAAAATAAATTCACACATTTGTAAAACTTTCATTGATTTTTTAAAGAAACTTTAAGATTCAAAAAAAGTTCATGGATTTTATTTTATTTTTTAATCTAAGAGAAGTTCACGGTTTTTAAAAAAGCTCACGAATTAGAAAAAATAATGATAAGCTGGAAAGGAAAACAGCGGATGAAAACTCGCCCAATAAAATGGAAAAAAACCACTGCGTTCTATAATTAAGAGGGTATCATACCTATAATTGCCACATGTACTAATGTGGCCTGTCGGTTTCCTCCTTGTATAATCTAACAGGGTGTCCATAGTTCAAATCTGGTCAGCTGCATATTTTTTAATCTTTAACATGAAAACAAAAAAGGTGAGGCTTGTCAGCTACATATTTTTTAAAATTTATAACATAAAACATAAAAAGGGTGAAACTTTAAGCAAGGAGGAAAAAAGATGCACATATGGTCATATACGTATATTAAACCTGCGCAAACGTCGGGCCGGGCCGGGTTTCAGGTCGGGCTGATAAAAGCCCGACCTTCATTTCTCAAGCCCGAGCCCGGCCCTAATCCTGAAATACTCCCTGATTTCAAGCCCGAGCCCGGCCCGAAATGAAGCCCGAAGCCTGAAAGCCCGGCCTGAACGCTGTTTTTTAGTACGTGTACGTATAAGTCCGGCCCGAAGCCCAAAAGCACAGCCCGAAAAATAGAAAAAGAGAAGCCCGAGCCCGGCCCGAACTACCTTTCGGGCTGCAAAACAAAGCCCGAGCCCGGCCCAAGTGTCAAGCCCGGCTCGGCCCGGCCTGGGTTTTTCAGGCCGGGCTCGGGCCGGGTTGTCGGGCCGGGCTGCCCATGCCCGGGTTTAACGTATATACATACCGATGGGCAACCCACTGTACATACAACAGTAAGTCAAAGGTCCATATTGCCGTTTATATGTTCAATAAGAGAAGGGGGAGGGGGGGGGTGTACCAAAGCGGGGCTCAAGTAGGTATAGAAAAATAATGTCCAAAGAAAATGCAAATCTCCCCAAGAAATACTAGCAGGAAACAAGCAGTTCCTCGGGCGCAACAGCTGACGCGAGATGATTACTGAGCTGTCACAATCCAACACATGAGTGGATTATTATGTTCAAGAGAGTATATAAACCACTAAAATGAAGAAAACATGAACCTGTTTTGATCTGCTAATTGACCTGCTACTGCTATCGCCAAAACCTCTTCGACTCTGAACATGAGAGCGAAAAGAGAAAAGGCCACATGTGCACACCCAAAGTCACTACGATCCCGACATATGGTATAAATTTTGCCCCATTCCATATTTCAGATTTACGCCCGGAACACTGAACTTTCTGCTATAAGTTACCGGCTGGAAAACAAATGAACATAAAATATTGCATGTCTCGCACTGAAATCTTGCGTGAATCTCATTAACCCTGTCACCTATAATTTTTTTTGACAGAACAAAAGTGCCAATTAAATAGGCAAAAGCGCTAAGCAAGAGACAGAACAGATAAACGGGAAATGAACCTAGGGTTTCGAGGAGAGAGAGAGAGAGAGAGAGAGAGAGAGAGAGAGAGCAGGGAAACGACAGTGAAGGTGACGCGTTGGCTCCCTGAAGCCGGCGGCGACGTCCACTGCGTCCGGCACACGGTGGCTGGGGCTGGTTTGACTTTTTAACTACCACCTATATATTAATAGTTGACCTTCAACCCTTTCACTGTTTCGACAATACCAATTTGACCTTATTGGCCGTTGACTTCTGAAAGAAAATTAAAAAGTTCATGAATTTGAAAAACTTTATAAGTTCGCAAAATGTTCATGAATTTTATTTATTTATTTTGCCAATTTGAGAAAAATTTAAAATTTTGAAAACCTCCACCAGTTTTACAAAAGTTCACAAATTTGGAATAAATGTCCATGAATTTGAAAAGGTTCACGAATTTGAAAAAAAAAATCATGACTCAAATTTCGTGAACTTTTGTATTGCGCAAATGAGGATTCGTCGGCAATTTGGGCTTACATTCTCGGCCTAGTCATCATGATTATTGGGCTTATTTGTTTGCGCTCACCCACATTAACGTTTAGAAGGCCCGGGCGCCAGCCCTGCTCCTCCACTCGGGCGCATCGACCGACGAGCGCTGCCGCTTCCAGTTTATCTCAAAATAAAAAAAACGTACGGATGCGACTAGGCCGGTAGACGGGGCACGCGTCCATGGCCGCCTCCGAATAGCGGGAGCTCCGCATCGGGCCGCCGAGCCCTCCGCACCGTCACCGGCACCAGCGAGTCTTGGGGTCAGGTCCATACGCGACGCTCACCCTAACCTTGCCTGTCTCTTCCGTCTCTTAAAGTCTTATAATCCAAGCTAGTCAGCGGACCATGCAGCAGTTACCCTGCCATCAAACTGAAAAAAAAACAAAAAAAACTGAACTATGTAGTATGAGAAGTCTTGGTGCCATCATGGTTTGATGGTTTGCTCGTGGGGCTAGAGTGAGATTGCGGCTGATGATCGGCTCTTAGTTGCTCTTGGTTTGCTCGTGGACCATGCAGCAGTTTTGATACTATCCGATGGACTTGCGGCTGACGATTTGCTTGAGTTGCTTCGCTCTGCTGCATAAGTATATTTATCTATACCGTTTGCAGGTTGTGCAGTGACACGTCGCAATAACTATGGCTTAGTGATTAATCTGCTTGTCATGTAGCACTTGGGTTGAGACTAAACAGGAAAGCATATTTTTGGATATGCCGACATGTGTTTGAAAGCCCGTAATTTTTTATATTGTTCATACATGTTCTGCTTGTGTGTTCCTTCACCAGGTCCCTGGTCCTTGTGTTACTTGTTTCTCCCTCCATGTTGTGAACTTCTTTTGATTTGATGGGCTCCATACCATCTAAGTGATGGTTCAGTTCGGTAAGATGCTTATGAGGTTTATCATGTTTACTGATCAAGAATTCTGGTTATGCCCATGGTGGTATTAAATCTGTGAACTTTTGTTTATATAAAGCTCACTCATATGTGTATTTTTGCTCTTGTGTACCAACTTATTTTTCATGCTATGAACTGCCGGTTTAATGTGAGACATACAGAATACGGTGATGGTTAAGTTCAACCAGAAGATCCAGAAATTTCATCTATCATGGAAATATGTAGTTTTATTCAGGCAAATGCTTTATTCAGGAACATTTATTCATCATTTCCATATTGCAACTAGTACTTGCCACACATGATGATGCATGGCATTTTTATTTTTCGGCCGCTACATTGATCATCTAGCACGCACCACTAGTGCAGGTAGCCACCATGGGAATGTTGTAGGCGGTGGGGGCGGGGCATTGTACCGGTATGTAGATGCTACACATTGACCGCAGGGCCTGAAGCGACATCCGAATGCTCTCAAGTTGTGCTGGCTGCTGCGGCTGGTACATACCCTGCCATTGTTGTTGGGGTTGTTGTTGCCTGATAGCCTCAGCCACGTTGTGGATGGCTTGGCAACGGAATTGCTCCGGGATCTGTGATAGCCGTCGGCAACATTGGTGCTGCACATTCTGGCAGCTGGTAGGCTGATCCACCGGTATCTGGGGGAATGGCACTGTCACTGGGCTACACTGATGCTGCAGGAATGTCGCACACGGTATCAACTGCTCCTGCAACTGTTGTTGTTGTTGTTGCCCCAGTTGTTGTTGCTGCTGGCATTGTACCGGGACATAGATGTTGCACATCAATGATAGGTTCTCAAGCAACATCCTCATGCTCTTATGTTGTGCTTGTTGTTGGCGCTCCTGCCATTGTTGTTGGGATTGTTGTTGCATGATAGTCTCTACCACGCTGTGGATGGCATGGCACCGGATTCGCTCTGGGATCTGCGCCAGTTGCTGGCAGCATTGGTGTTGCATGATCTGGCAGCTGCTAAGCTGCTCCACCTGTGTCTGGAGGAACGGCATTCTCAGTGGCCTACACTGTTGTTGCAGGAATGCCACACACGGCTTCATCTGCTCTAGCAACTGTCGTTGCCCAGGTTGTTGCTGTTGTTGGTATTGTCCAAAGCCCTGGCTACATGTGGTTTCCAACTGGGCAATGGCGGTGGTTGCTGTGAGGGCAAGGAGAGCCAGGATGAAGACCTTCATGGTGGCTAGCCTCAAGTTTGCTTTCCTATTTGTGGTTGTCTGAAGGTTGATGAAGGAGGATCTTCATGGTACATGCCTATTTATAGTTGTCATGGTCTATTTGCTGCATTCCATTCCTACATTATTTTACGAAAGCATTTGGATGCTTTCCAAACTGATCATCTCGTATTATTGTGTTAGGTGGCGCTAAAGTCTAATCTTCAATGGCCATGAAATATACTTTTCGGCACATATCACTTGACTGCCAGGTGAGATTGATAATGCATATGACTCATCAATCATCACTTTACATGTCAAGATTTCGAGTGGCATATCTTTTTGTGAAGCCCAATTTGTAATCTTATACTTGTGTTAGGTATAAATTAGCTTTTGCATTCACATGATCCATGGTTCTTTTTTGAGTTAATGGTTTGTAATCTTGCATTAGCTGTTTAGGTTGATCACACCAGCAAACCATTAGCTGTGAAGAGGTGTTCCACACTCGATTAATTGTTCCCTAGAACTGATTTTGTAATTTTATTTGAGTTGGTAAGATAAACATGCATTAGTAGAGCACGACAAAACTCATAGGATGCCCTTTACATATCAAGATATTTCCATGGAGCTACTCTTATGTGATGGAACTGAACTTTACTGAACTGAATTTGTTCTTTCTTCTACAGGATGTATGCATGGGTCATGTGCTATGAGTCTGTAATCTTCCATGGTTGCTATCTGCTGCCAGGCCCATCCATACTCAGACCGCCAAGCCCGCCCCCATGTCCAAACCAAATTTAGTGTTCATTGGGTTGGCCGGGCCTAGCATCAAGACCTGAAGGTAACATCGAAATGGTACATATTCATTTAGGGTAACATTATAAGAGCTTTTTTCCCTAGTGCATGTATTCAGTCATTTTGATGTCACGTGTAATCAAATCATGCTTCTCAAGCAACTGTTGCTACAAAAACTTGAGTGAAATATATAATGAAGCGTTGAAGCTACCTTGAGTAAGCACTAACGCTACTTCGTCGGCCGGTTACAAATCTGGACGGTAAATTTGTGGCAACCCGCTCAGATACGAAGACCTGTCTGGGGTGCTTGGCAGCACAGGAAATATGTGCAAGTGAAATGTTCCAATGGAGATCAACTAGAAGGGACATAGTGTCAAGACGAACGGTGATTACATATCCACGCAACACAAGATTTAATTTAAACCACAGCAACTAAACTCTACTCACCCAGGAAATTAAGCAGCTCCGCTTCTTAATAAGGCCAGTGTGTTTTTTGTTCGTCTTGGCACCCATCGTTGTATTCCATGGTTGACTCAAAAAAGTCTTTTAAAATATGGCGGATTAGACTAAGTGCCGATCATTTGGAAAAGAGGCTAATATAATTTTGAGAATATAATTTGAGGACAGCTACATTGTTGAAACTGCACAATATTATACTCTATATGGACTAGAGTGTTGTAAGGTGGGCAACAATTGGGATGATAGCTAGAACGCCATACCATCTCACATGTTTGATCTCTGTGAAACGATCAGGTCAACAGTGGAGAATGTAAGAATTTTGCGCACCAAGTTCTTTAAGAAGTTGGGCAGTCGATCGGTATGATGCTATCTCCATTAATTTAATCACATGTAGTTTGTAGTAAGTGAACAAAAGGTAAATCATAACAGCAATAGCAGAGATTAAACTAATCATGCGAACTAGCATGGTAGATGAACAGATCACATCTAGGGCACATACTAGAAACATGAATTCTACCACGATCTCGAACAGGAAGGATAGAATCACATACGGTGCAGCGGGAGCAGCACCGCCGGCGTTGACATTGTCGCCCATGTCATCGAGGACGAGGTTGCCGAGGTCGGGGAAGAAGTCCTCGTTCGCGAAGTAGTCGCTGCCGGCAGTCACGCGAGTGTGCTCCCCAAAAACCTGATCGCCCCTCTCCCGTACAGGATCATGAGAGGCGGGTTTCCGGAGGCCTGCTGTCCCTTCTCCGGGTGCACGCCGAAAGGAGGGATGGAGAAGACTTGCTTGGCGGCGCAATAATTTGGAACGGTGGTGATAAACCATACGAAGTGGCAGCGGCTAGGGTAGACGTCTGCCTGACTATATAGTGTGGGCCGGGTAGGTTGTGGGAGTAAACCCCAGGTCCGAGTCGTCACAATCCAAAAGAATCGAAAACGGTCAGTAACTAACGCGTCCATTAATTATTAATTAATGACTCATTAATTTTTCCCGAGCAGAAAAAATATAGACAACATGCATAGCTCTATCCTCGGCTCCGCTCAATCCGCAACCCGTGGCGCGTCATGAAGAGGCGTGGCGTGGCGAGGAGGAGGAGCACGCGTGTAGGTCTTCTCTTCTCATGCTCATACAAGTGGTAGAAGAGCTCACCTTATAAAGAGGTGCAACTCTCTTTCAACTTCCGGGGTGGGACTAAACTTTAGTCTCACTCACTCCACTCACATGTGTGCATGAGTGGGGAAAGAGAATTTCAGAATTGTAGTTGGGCTTTGGGACAAAGGCCTACTAACAAAATTTCAACAATCCCCCACAAAGTCTCATTGGCACATCTCATCATTTAGTTCCAAAACATTGTTTATATACCGGTGCTTAGTGGAGACTGTGAAGTTGAACTTCCACTTAGAATTTTATGCTACACTAGATCACAACTTGAATAGTGGACTATGCCTTGAACTACAAGTTTTCCACGAAACTAGTTTCACACAAATTTTTGACCGATACTGGGCTGCCGCAAGGCTTCCCCACGGGTGGAGCGTATACGTCATACTCCAGGACCTTTCATGAATTTATTAGAGAACACCCAATTCTCACAGACTGCGACGTTAACAGTCAAATTCATATAGGTGTCTTACTCGGGAGATGCTCTGTAGGACAACATCTCTGCTTACTCAAATAAGCCACTTGGAACACATTAAGATAAATATCAACCTGCCATGCAGATCAGGAGAGTATTGCATCTTCATGGAGTGGGATAATTAAAATAGGGATACTCTCCTCTCAGCTGACCAACAGCTTGTCTCCCACTTCTACTTCACGGGATCTCCGATCACATAGAGTGGGTTACCACTATGGACAACTCATGCGATGGGTCTCAAACCCATCTCCATTGGTGCATTATCTATCACATTACGTGATAAACCCTTTGTAAAGGGATCTGCCAAGTTTTTCGTTGTTTGGATATAATCGAACGTAATAACTCTGGAGTTCCTCAATTTTCTAACAGATTTTGTTCTCCTCTTCACATGCCTTGAGGACTTCATATTGTCCTTAGAATTGTTTATCTTGACGATCACAGTTTGATTATCACAGTTCATCAGGATAGGGGGTATTGGTTTTTCTACCATAGGTAAGTCCATCAAGATCTCACGAAGCCACTCTGCTTCAACAGTGGCAGTGTCTAATGATGTGAGTTCTGCTTCCATAGTTGACCACGTTAAGATGGTATGCTTGCAAGACTTCCAGGAAACAGCGCCACCACCAAGTGTAAAAACATAACCACTTGTGTCCTTAATCTCATCAGCATCAGATATCCAGTTTGAGTCACTATAACCCTCTAGTACCCTTGGATACCCGGTGTAGTGAATCCCATAGCTCGTTGTGCCTTTCAAGTAGTGCATAACTCTCTTAAGCGCACGCCAATGACCATCTCCCGGTTTTGACACAAGCCGACTCATCTTGCTCACAGCAAAGGAGATGTCAGGCCTCATGGCACTCGCCAAATACATAAGCGAGCCAATAATCTGAGAATACCTCAGTTGATCTCTAGCAATCCGTCGATCTTTTGAAGCAACACACTAGCATCATATGGAGTTGGAGAAGGCGTGCAGTCGCTATACCCAAAACGACTCAAGATCTTTTCCACATAATGAGACTAAAGTAGTGTGATCCCACCATTCTCATCTCTCAACAGCTTGATGTTCAAGATAACATCAGCTACTCCTAGATCCTTCATCTCAAAATAGCGAGATAGGAAATCCTTAACCTCCTTGATTAGATCAAGTTTGGTTCCAAAGATCAGTATGTCATCGACATATAGACAAAGAATAACTCCTTCGCCCCCACCATGGCAATAGTACACACACTTGTCACCATCGTTTACTAAAGACCCGACAGCAGTTAATGTTCTTTCGAACTTCTCATGCCACTCCTTAGGAGCTTGCTTAAGGCCATATAAAGACTTTAATAACTTGCACACCTTTCCTTCCTGACTAGGTACTACAAAACCATTTGGCCGATCCATGTAAATTTCCTCCTTCAACTCTCCATTGAGGAAAGCGTCGTCTTAACGTCCATTTGATGAACGAGAAGACCATGTGAGGCAGCCAGTGATAGTAGCACCTGAATTGTGGTCAATCTAGCCATGGGTGAGTAAGTATCAAAGAAGTCTTCACCTTCTTTTTGGGTATAACCCTTAGCCACAAGCCATGCCTTGTACTTTTCAATCGTACCATCAGGTCTAAGCTTCTTCTTGAACACCCACTTACATCCTACAGGTTTACACCCGTAAGGACGGTCAGTGATCTACCAGGTTTCGTTAGCTAAGATGGAATCCATCTCGCTACGAACAACTTCCTTCCAGTAGTCAGCATCAGGAGATGCATATGCTTCTGAAATAGTCATGGGTGTGTCATCCAAAAGGTACACAATAAAATCATCACCAAAGGACTTTGCGGTCCTCTGTCTCTTACTCCTTACAGGAGTTTCATTGTCACCCCCAACAGGATTCTCAACGTGTTCCATCACAATGGTGGGTTCAGGAATTACAGCGAATTCCTCACTAGATGGAGTTGGTATCTCCTGATTTGATGAACTCGACATATCCTTCATAGGAAATATGTCCTCAAAGAAAGTTGCATCATTAGACCCCATAATCGTACCAACATGCATGTCGGACACCTCCGATTTTATTATCAAAAATCTATAGCCAATGCTATGAAAAGCATAGCCCAGAAGAACACAACCCACGGTTTTTGGTCCAAGCTTGCGCTTCTTGGGAATTGGTACATTGACTTTCGCCAAACAACCCCAAGAACGTAGGTAAGAGAGTTTCAACATTTTCCTTTCCCATTCCTCAAACGGAGTCATGGTCATATGTTTTGTGGGAACTCTGTTTAGGACATGACATGCAGTCATCAGCGCCTCCCCCCACCATTCATTGGAAAGACCCGATGTGTCTAACATGGCGTTAACCAAATCAGTTAGAGTTCGGTTCTTTCTTTCGGCTACCCCATTTGACCGAGGTGAGTAGGGAGGTGTACTCTCATGGATTATACCATGTTCCACACAAAACAAATCAAATTCATTGGAAAAGTACTCTCCACCACAATCAGACCTAAGCCATTTAATTTTTCGATCAAGTTGGTTCTCTGCTTCAGCTTTATAGTTTTTGAAGAAAGTTAAAGCCTCATCTTTTGATTTCAGAAGATACACGTAACAATATCTAGTGGAGTCATCATTCAACATCATGAAGTATCTCTTTCCACCTTTTGCCAACACGCCATTCATCTCACAAAGATCAGAATGTATAAACTCTAGTGGTGCCAAGTCTCTTGCCTCTGCAGTCTTATGGGACTTGCGAGGTTGCTTAGCTTGCACACATACTTGGCACTTGGAGCCTTTGACAGTAGAGATTTTCGGAATTAAATTCATATTGACCAGCTGTGTCATGCAACCAAAGTTAATGTGACAAAGTCGTGAATGCCAAATATTAGACTCATTATTGTGGCAAACATTATTAATAACTTTAGTGCAAATATCTGACAAAGACAGGCGGAACAAGCCTCCGCTCTCATAGCTTTTTCCAACAAATTGTCCATACTTAAAAATTACAACTTTATAGGATTCGAAAACCAACTTAAAACCATCTCGACATAAATGGGAACCGCTAACGAGATTTTTATTGATGGACGACACATGATGAACGTTCTTCAGACGCACGGTCTTCCCCGAAGTAAACTTCAGATCGACCGTACCAACACCTCGAACGATGGCATGTGACTCCCCATCAGCATGGGAGAAGTCCCTGTGACCTGGTAAGAAGAAAACATGGAGGCATCAGCACAAATATGTACATTGGCACTGGTGTCAATTAACCAATCAGGAGATTGAAATACTGAAAGGATGGTAGGAAGAATACCGTACCAAGATTCCTTCATATCAGTATCACCGATGACAACATTAGCGGACTTGCCGCTCTTCTCATGTTCGCGCTCCTCAAAGCAGTTAGGACACTTCGGAGCCCAGTTATTAGGATCACCGCAGACATGGCAAAGTCCCTTCCCTTTCTTATGAGAATTCTTCTTGAAGTTGGTAGAATGTGACGGTTTATTATTTGTATCAAACTTGCCTTTGCCCTGAGTTTTGTTCTTGTTGTTTTTGAACTTGTTGGGCTAGAATTTTTTCTTCTATACCATGTGGGAACTAGAAGCTCCCTCAGCAACTCGAGCACATGTGTCCTTTGCTCTCGCCTTCTCTTCAACATCAAGAGTACCAATGAGATCCGCAATGGAAAACTCCCATCTCTTGTGTTTCAGGGAAGTAGAAAAATTGTTCCACGAAGGTGGAAGCTCGGCAATGATGCCTCCGGCAACAAATTTTTCTGGCAACACACACTTGAAGTACTCAATTTCTTTTGCAAGCGACTGTATCTCATGAGCCTACTATACAACAGAGCGCTCATTAGTCATCTTGTAGTCATAGAATTTCTCCATGATGTACAACTCGCTGCTGGCGCCCGAGGCACCAAACTTGGCCTCGAGCGCAGCCCACATGTCCTTGCCATTGTCAAATGACATATACAAATCCATAATGGAGTCATCAAGAACACTCATAAGAGCGCCTTTAAAGACAGTATCGATCTTCTCAAAAGCTTCCAACTATGCTGGATTAAGATCGCCCTCAGGCTTGCCCTTGGTGGCGTCATAGCAGCCCATGGTCTGAAACCAGTAGAATGCTCTTGTGCCACCTCTTATATTGCGGCCCCTTAACGGCAGGCAGCTTCAGATGCACAACAAAACCACTCGGAGTAAATTGCATATAATCAGGTTTTTGGATTGTTGGAAATATGAGCAAATTACTACAAGATTTAATCCGAATGAACAAATGATAAATCATGACAGCAATAGTAGAGATTAAACTAATCACGCAAACTAGCATAGTAGATGAACATATCACATCTAGGGCACATACTAGAAACATGAATTCTACCACGATCTCGAACAGGAAGGATAGAATCACATACGGTGCAGCGGGAGCAGCACCGCCGGCGTTGACGTTGTCGCCCATGTCGTCGAGGACGGGGTTGTTGTCCCTTCTCCCGGTGCACGCCAAAAGGAGGGATGGAGAAGACTTGCTTGGCAGCGCACAATGATTTGGAACGGTGGTGAGAAACCATATGAAGTGGCGGCGGCTAGGGTAGACAACGTGCATAGCTCTGTCCTCGGCTCGGCTCAATCCCGCAACCCACGGCAAGGCGTGGCGAGGCGAGCGGGGAGGAGGAGCATGCGTGTAGGTCTCCTCTTCTCATGCTCATACAAGTGGTAGAAGAGCTCACCTTATAAAGAGGTGCAACTCTCTCTCAACTTTCGGGGTGGGACTAAACTTTAGTCTCACTCACTCCACTCACATGTGTGCATAATGGACCAAGAGAATTTCAGAATTTTAGTTGAGCTTTGGGCCAAAAGCCCACTAGCAAATTCCAACAATCCCCCACAAAGTCTCATTGGCACATTTCACCATTTGGTTCCAAAACATTGTTTATATACCGGTGCTTAGTGGAGACTGTGAAGTTGAAGTTCCACTTAGAGATTTATGCTACACTAGATCACAACTTGAATAGTGGACTATGCCTTGAACTACAAGTTTTCTGCGAGACTAGTTTCACACAAATTTTTGACCGATACTGGGCTGCCGCAAGGCTCCCCCGCGGGTGGAGCGTATACGTCGTACTCCAGGGCCTTTCATGAATTTATTAGAGAGCAAAATTCCAACAAGACTAAGCTACCATCATACTCCCTCCGTTCGGAATTACTTCTCGGAAATGGATGTATCTAGAACTAAAATACGTCTAGATACATCCATTTCTGCGACAAGTAATTCCGAACGGAGGGAGTAGTATGCAAGATACGCATTCATCTACATCTATTCACCCCGCGCTTCACAGAAGCAACAGGCAGGAAAATAAAAGAAGGGAGCATCAATGGTTGTTGGTTCATTGGTCAAAAGACTAAGAGGGATAGATAGCGCCCATGCTCCTCCCCGCTGCACCTCCGCCCGCGTCGCCGGCGATGGCTGCGCACTACTCCGTCCGCTCCTTCGCGTCATGGTTTATGCCCCTCCCTCCTCCTCCTATCAGAGGCCCTGGTGCCTCCTCTGCCGCTGTCCGTCCCGTGCTTCTGGGAAGGCCCAGGCACTCTGCATCGCCGGATCCAGATCCACCGCTGGCAGGGCATGGTGGATCTGGCGCCTCTGCCTCCGATGAGCTCGTGCCTGACTCGCTGCTTCTCATGCCGCCACTGGGTCAAGGCCTGGCTGGGTCGGGACTGGGCGCCCTCGCCGCCTCCCCCTCGCGCATTCAAGTGCTGGCGAGTGTCGGCATTAACTACGGAGCTATCAGGCACCTGGCTTCCTCCCCTTCTCCTGCTCCTGGTGCGCCTTCAATGCCGGACGCGGGGCGCGAGGCGGACATGACCGGCGGCTAGCACCTCGTCACATCGCATAATGGCCCGCGCCGCCCGGTTTTGGCCGCTCCAGCATTCGAGCCGGCGCCCATCCCTCGCTGGCTTCTGGGGCGCTGTTGTCGGTGCCTCCACCACGGGCACCGGGCTGAATCTTGCCATGACCCGATCCGCTGCTCCCGTTGTCTACAAAATGGGCTCAAATCGCGCGGCTGCAAGAACAGGTGGAAGCCTCTGAGCTCTCTCGACAGTCCCCCAGTGCCTCCACCACCGCTCCCTCGCCCCTCTGCTGCTCTTGCAACCTGCGCGGTGCCCCCCCCCCCCCGCCTGGGCCGGGGCTGGGAGACCTCTGCTCAACCCCTCTGCTGCAATCCAACGCAGCAGCGGCCGTGATGCTGCGTCTGGGCGACCCCGCTCTGAGGCCGGAGGAGGACTTCGTCGTCGTCCCGGCGACTCCCGAGATGCAGGTGGAGGCGGCACTCCTCTCCTCCAACTGTGCTGTGGCCTAGCTAGAGGGGGCCAGGCAGGACGTCCCCTGCCACCAGGTGGCCGCCGAGCTGGCAACGACCCTGGGCGCGAGGCCGGCCGATGTCGAGGTCGTCAAGCACTACCCCGAGCAGTTTTTTGTGCGCTTCATGCATCAACACCACTGCGCCGACGCCGTATCTTGTGGTGACCTCTGTGGTGCTGGTCACCGCATCTACATGCGGGAGTGGAGGCTGGAGGCCCATGCGGACAATGAGGATCAACTCCATCATGTTCGTCTCTGCTTGGAAGGCGTCCCGCTGCACGGGTGGAACCACTACATCACCACCTTCCTCATCGGCCGTGGCTGCTCCCTCGACTACATCGAGCCGTGTTCGCTCCGCAAAGAGGACACGAGGGACACAGCGCTTTGGGCATGGACATCCTGAAGGAAATATGCCCTAGAAGCAATAATAAAGTTATTATTTATTTCCTTATTTCATGATAAATGTTTATTATTCATGCTAGAATTGTATTAACCGGAAACTTGATACATGTGTGAATACATAGACAAACAGAGTGTCACTAGTATGCCTCTACTTGACTAGCTCGTTGAATCAAAGATGGTTAAGTTTCCCAGCCAAAGACATGAGTTGTCATTTGATTAACGGGATCACATCATTAGGAGAATGATGTGATTGACTTGACCCATTCCGTTAGCTTAGCACTTGATCGTTTAGTATGTTGCTATTGCTTTCATCATGACTTATACATGTTCCTATGACTATGAGATTATGCAACTCCCGTTTACCGGAGGAACACTTTGTGTGCCACCAAACGTCACAACGTAACTAGGTGATTATAAAGGAGCTCTACAGGTGTCTCCGAAGGTACATGTTGAGTTGGCGTATTTCGAGATTAGGATTTGTCACTCCGATTTTCGGAGAGGTATCTCTAGACCCAATCAGTAATGCACATCACTATAAGCCTTGCAAGCATTGTAACTAATGAGTTAGTTGCGGGATGATGTATTACGGAACGAGTAAAGAGACTTGCCGGTAACGAGATTGAGCTAGGTATTGAGATACCGACAGTCGAATCTGGGGTAAGTAACATACCGATGACAAAGGGAACAACGTATGTTGTTATGCGGTTTGACCGATAAAGATCTTCGTAGAATATGTAGGAGCCAATACGAGCATCCAGGTTCCGCTATTGGTTATTGACCGGAGACGTGTCCAGGTTTATGTGTTTTGATGTACCGAAGGTTCGGAGTCCCGGATGAGATCGGGGACATGACGAGGAGTCTCGAAATGGTCGATACGTAAAGATCGATATATTGGACGACTATATTCAGACTTCGGAAAGGTTCCGAGTGATTCGGGTATTTTTCGGAGTACCGGAGAGTTAAGGGAATTCGTATTGGACCTTAATGGGCCATACTGGAAAGGAGAGAAAGGCCTCAAAGGGTGGCTGCACCCCTCCCCATGGACTGGTCCGAATTGGACTAGGGAGAGGGGGCGCCCCCTTCCTTCTTTCTCCTTTTTCCTTCCCTTCTCCTACTCCCACAAGGAAAGGAGGAGTCCTACTCCCAGTGGGAGTAGGACTCCCCCCTTGGCGCGCCCTCCTCCTAGGCCGGCCGCCTCCCCCCTTGCTCCTTTATATACGGGGGCAGGGGGCACCTCTAGACACACAACTTGATCTGTTGATCTCTCCCAGCCGTGTGCGGTGCCCCCCTCCACCATATTCCACCTCGGTAATATCGTAGCAGTGCTTAGGCGAAGCCCCTGCATCGGTAGCATCATCAACACCGTCATAATGCCGTCGTGCTGACGGAACTCTCCCGCAAAGCTCTGCTGGATCGGAGTTCGTGGGACGTTATCGAGCTGAACGTGTGCTGAACTCGGAGGTGCCGTACGTTCGGTACTTGGATCGGTCGGATCGTGAAGACGTACGACTACATCAACTGCGTTGTGCTAATGCTTCCGCTTTCGGTCTATGAGGGTACGTGGACAACACTCTCCCCTCTCGTTGCTATGCATCACCATGATCTTGCGTGTGCGTAGGAAATTTTTGAAATTACTACGTTCCCCAACAGTGGTATCAGAGCCTGGTTTTATGCGTAGATGTTATATGCACGAGTAGAACACAAGTGAGTTGTGGGCGATACAAGTCATACTGCTTACCAGCATGTCATACTTTGGTTCGGCGGTATTGTTGGATGAAGCGGTCCGGACCGACATTACGCGTACGCTTACGCGAGACTGGTTCTACCGACGTGCTTTGCACATAGGTGGCTGGCGGGTGTCAGTTTCTCCAACTTTAGTTGAACCGAGTGTGGCTACGCCCGGTCCTTGAGAAGGTTAAAACAGCACTAACTTGACGAACTATCGTTGTGGTTTTGATGCGTAGGTAAGAACGGTTCTTGCTCAGCCCGTAGCAGCCACGTAAAACTTGCAACAACAAAGTAGAGGACGTCTAACTTGTTTTTGCAGGGCATGTTGTGATGTGATATGGTCAAGACGTGATGAGATATAAGTTGTTGTATGAGATGATCATGTTTTGTTGAAGTTATCGGCAACTGGCAGAAGCCTTATGGTTGTCTCTTTATTGCATAAGGTGCAAGTGCCAAATAATTGCTTTACTTTATCGCTATGCGATAGCAATAGTTGCAAGAGCAATAGTTGGCAAGACGACCATGTGACGACATATTGATATAGATCAAGATGATGGAGATCATGGTGTCATGCCGGTGACGATAGAGATCATGACAGTACTTTGGAGATGGAGATCAAAGGCGCAAGATGATCATGGCCATATCATGTCACATATTTTGATTGCATATGATGTTTATCTTTTATACATCATATTTTGCTTAGTTCGACGGTAGCTTTATAAGATGATCTCTCACTAAATTTCAAGGTATAGGTGTTCTCCCTGAGTATGCACCGTTGCGAAAGTTCTTCATGCTGAGACACCACATGATCGGGTGTGATAGGCTCTACGTTCAAATACAATAGGTGCAAAACAGTTGCACACGCGGAATATTTAGGTTAAACTTGACGAGCCTAGCATATACAGATATGGCCTCGGAACACTTGAGACCAAAAGTTCGAGCGTGAATCATATAGTAGATATGATCAACATAATGATGTTCACCATTGAAAACTACTCCATCTCACGTGATGATCGGACATGGTTTAGTTGATTTGGATCACGTGATCACTTAGATGATCAGAGGGATGTCTATCTAAGTGGGAGTTCTTAAGTAATATGATTAATTGAACTTTAATTTATCATGAACTTAGTCCTGATAGTATTTTGCAAATTATGTTGTAGATCAATAGCTCGCGTTGTTGCTTTCATATGTTTATTTTGATATGTTCCTAGAGAAAATTGTGTTGAAAGATGATAGTAGCAATGATGCGGATTGGATCCATGATCTGAGGATTGTCCTCATTGCTACACAGAAGAAGTATGTCCTTGATGCACCACTAGGTGACAGACCTATTGCAGGAGCAGATGCAGACATTATGAACGTTTGGCTAGCTCAATATGATGACTACTTGATAGTTTGGTCCACCATGCTTAACGGCTTAGAATCGGGACTTCAAAGACGTTTTGAACGTCATGGACCATATGAGATGTTCCAGGAGTCGAAGTTAATATTTCAAACAAATACCCGAGTTGAGAGATATGAAGTATCCAAAAAGTTCTATAGCTAAAAGATGCAGGAGAATTGCTCAACTAATGAGCATGTCCTCAGATTGTCTGGGTACTACAATCGCTTGAATCAAGTGGGAGTTAATCTTCCAGATAAGATAGTGATTGACAGAGTTCTCTAGTCACCATCACCAAGTTACTAGAACTTCGTGATGAACTATAGTATGCAAGGGATGACAAAAACGATTCCCGAGCTCTTCGTGATGTTGAAATGGACGAAGGTAGAAATCAAGAAAGAGAATCGAGTGTTGATGATTGACAAGACCACTAGTTTTAAGAAAAGGGCAAAGGGAAAGATAGGGAACTTCAAGTAGAATGGCAAGCAAGTTGTCACTCCCGTGAAGAAGCCCAAAGCTGGATCAAAGCCTAAAACTGAGTGCTTCTACTGCAAAGGAAATGGTCACTGGAAGTGGAAATTCCCTGAATATTTGGTGAATAAGTAGGATGGCAAAGTGAACAAGGGTATATTTGATATACAGGTTATTGATGTGTCTAGTGTTTATAGTAGCCCCTCGGTATTTGATACTTGTTCGGTTGCTAAAAATTAGTAACTCGAAACAGGAGTTACAGAACAAACAGAGACTAGTTGAAGGTGAAGTGACGATGTGTGTTGGAAGTGGTTCCAAGATTGATATGATCATCATCACACACACCCTATACTTTCGGGATTAGTGTTGAACCTAAATAAATGTTATTTGGCGTTTGCGTTGAGCATGAATGTGATTTGATCATGTTTATTGCAATACGGTTATTCATTTAATGTCAGAGAATAATTGTTGTTCTGTTTACATGAATAAAGCCTTCAATGGTCATACACCCAATGAAAATAGTTTGTTGGATCTCGATCGTAGTGATACACATATTCATAATATTGATGCCAAAAGATGCAAAGTTGATAATGATAATGCAACTTATTTTGTGGCATTGTCGTTTGGGTCATATCGGTGTAAAGCGCATGAAGAAGCTCCATAAAGATGGATTTTTGGAATCATTTGATTATGAATCATTTGATGCTTGCGAACCGTGCTTTTTGGGCAAGATGACTAAAACTATGTTCTCTGGAACTATGGAGCGAGCAACAGATTTGTTGGTAATCATACATACTGATGTATGTGGTCTAATAAACATTGAGGCTCACGGCGGGTATCGTTATTTTCTCACCTTCACAGATGATTTAAGCAGATATGGGTATATCTACTTAATGAAGCACAAGTCTGAAACATTTGAAAAAGTTTGAAGAATTTCAGAGTGAAGTGGAGAATCATCATAACAAGAAAATAAAGTTTCTACGATCTAATCCTGGAGGAAAATATTTGAGTTGCGAGTTTGGCCTTCATATAAAACAATGTGGAATAATTTCACAGCTCACGCCACCAGGAACACCATAGCGTAATGGTGTGTCCGAACGTCATAACCGCACTTTATTGGCCATGGTGCGATCTATGATGTATCTTACCGATTTGCCACTATCGTTTTGGGGTTATGCATTAGAGACAGCTGCATTCACTTTAAATAGGGCACCATCAAAATCCGTTGAGACGACGCCTTATGAATTGTGGTTTGCCTAGAAACCAAAGTTGTCGTTTCTTAAAGTTTGGGGCTGCGATGCTTATATGAAAAAGTTTCAACCTGATAAGCTCGAACCCAAATTGGAGAAGTGCGTCTTCATAGAATACCCAAAGGAAACTATTGGGTACACCTTCTATCACAGATCCGGAGGCAAGATATTCGTTGCTAAGAATGGATCCTTTCTAGAGAAGGAGTTTCTCTCGAAAGAAGTGAGTGGGAGGAAAGTAGAACTTGATGAGGTAACTGTACCTGCTCCCTTATTGGAAAGTAGTTCATCACAGAAATCTATTTCTGTGACACGTACACCAATTAGTGAGGAAGCTATTGATATTGATCATGAAACTTCAGATCAAGTTACTACCAAACCTCGTAGGTCAACCAGAGTGAGATCCGCACCAGAGTGGTACGGTAATTCTATTCTGGAAGTCATGTTACTAGACCATGATAAACCTACGAACTATGAGGAAGCGATGATGAGCCCAGATTCCTTGAAATGGCTAGAGGCCATGAAATCTGAGATAGGATCCATGTATGAGAACAAAGTGTGGACTTTGGTGGACTTGGCCGATGATCGGCAAGCCATAGAAAACAAATGGATCTTCAAGAGGAAGACAGACGTTGATGGTAATGTTACTGTCTACAAAGCTCGACTTGTTGCAAAAGGTTTTCGACAAGTTCAAGGGGTTGACTACGATGAGACTTTCTCACCCGTAGCGATGCTTAAGTCTGTCAGAATCATGTTAGCAATTACCACATTTTATGACTATGAAATAAGGCAAATGGATGTCAAAACTACATTCCTGAATGGATTTCTAGAAGAAGAGTTGTATATGATGCAACCAGAAGGTTTTGTCGATCCAAAAGGTGCTAACAAAGTGTGCAAGCTCCAGCGATCCATTTATGGACTGGTGCAAGCCTCTCGGAGTTGGAATAAACGCTTTGATAGTGTGATCAAAGCATATGGTTTTGTATAGACTTTTGGAGAAGCCTGTATTTGCAAGAAAGTGAGTGGGAGCTCTGTAGCATTTCTGATATTATATGTGGACGACATATTGTTGATTGGAAATGATATAGAATTTCTGGATAGCATAAAAGGATACTTGAATAAAAGTTTTTCAATGAAAGACCTCGGTGAAGCTACTTACACATTGAGCATCAAGATCTATAGAGATAGATCAAGACGCTTGATAAGATTTTTCAATGAGTACATACCTTGATAAGATTTTGAAGTAATTCAACATGGAACAGTCAAAGAAGGAGTTCTTTGCAAGGTGTGAAGTTGAGTAAGACTCAAAACCCGACTATGGCAGAAAATAGAAAGAGAATGAAAAGTCATTCCCTATGCCTCAAACATAGGTTCTATTAAGTATGCTATGCTGTGTACCAGACCTATTGTATACCTTGCTCTGAGTTTAGCAAGGAAGTACAATTTTGATCTAAGAGTAGATCACTGGAGAGTGGTCAAGAATATCCTTAGTAAGGACTAAAGAAATATTTCTCAATTATGGAGGTGATAAAAGAGCCCATCATAAAGAGTTACATTGGTGCAAGCTTTTACACCAATCCAAGTGACTCTAAGTCTCAGTCTGGATACATATTGAAAGTGGGAGCAATTAGCTAGAGTAGCTCCGTGCAGAGCATTGTAGACATAGAATATTTGCAAAATACATACGGCTCTAAATGTGACAGACCCGTTGACTAAACTTCTCTCATGAGCAAAACATGATCATACCTTAGTACTCTTTGGGTGTTAATCACATAGCGATGTGAACTAGATTATTGACTCTAGTAAACCCTTTGGGTGTTGATCACATGACGATGTGAACTATGGGTATTAATCATATACCGATATGAATATTGGTGTTAAATCACTTGATGATGTGAACTAGATTATTGACTCTAGTGCAAGTGGGAGACTGAAGGAAATATGCCCTAGAAGCAATAATAAAGTTATTATTTATTTCCTTATTTCATAATAAATGTTTATTATTCATGCTAGAATTGTATTAACCGGAAACTTGATACATGTGTGAATACATAGACAAACAGAGTGTCACTAGTATGCCTCTACTTGACTAGCTCGTTGAATCAAGGATGGTTAAGTTTCCTAGCCATAGACATGAGTTGTCATTTGATTAACGGGATCACATCATTAGGAGAATGATGTGATTGACTTGTCCCATTCCTTTAGCTTAGCACTTGATCGTTTAGTATGTTGCTATTGCTTTCTTCATGACTTATACATGTTCCTATGACTATGAGATTATGCAACTCCCGTTTACCGGAGGAACACTTTGTGTGCAACCAAACGTCACAACGTAACTGGATTATAAAGGAGCTCTACTGGTGTCTCCGAAGGTACATGTTGAGTTGGCGTATTTCGAGATTAGGATTTGTCACTCCGATTGTCGGAGAGGTATCTCTGAGCCCACTCGGTAATGCACGTCACTATAAGCCTTGCAAGCATTGTAACTAATGAGTTAGTTGCGGGATGATGTATTACGGAACGAGTAAAGAGACTTTCGGGTAACGAGATTGTGCTAGGTATTGAGATACCGACGATCGAATCTCGGGTAAGTAACATACCGATGACAAAGGGAACAACGTATGTTGTTATGCGGTTTGACCGATAAAGATCTTAGTAGAATATGTAGGAGCCAATATGAGCATCTAGGTTCTGCTATTGGTTATTGACCGGAGACGTGTCTCGGTCATGTCTACATTGTTCTCGAACCCGTAGGGTCCGCACGCTTAAAGTTCGGTAACGATTTATATTATTAGTTTATGTGTTTTGATGTATCGAGGGAGTTCGAAGTCCTGGATGAGACCGGGGACATGACGACGAGTCTCGAAATGGTCGAGACGTAATGATCGATATATTGGACGACTATATTCGGACTTCGGAAAGGTTCCGAGTGATTCGGGTATTTTTCGGAGTACCGGAGAGTTACGAGAATTCATATTGGGCCTTAATGGGCCATACGGGAAAGGAAAGAAAGGCCTCAAAGGGTGGCCGCAAACCCTCCCCATGGACTGGTCCGAATTGGACTAGGGAGGGGGGGCACCCCCTTCCTTCTTTCTCCTTTTTCCTTCCCTTCTCCTACTCCCACAAGGAAAGGAGGAGTCATACCCCCCCCTTGGCACCCTCCTCCTAGGCCGGTCGCCTCGCCCCTTGCTCCTTTATATATGGGGGCAGGGGGGCACCTCTAGACACACAACCTGATCTGTTGATCTCTCCCTGTCGTGTGCGGTGCCCCTCTCCACCATATTCCACCTCGGTAATATCGTAGCGGTGCTTAGGCAAAGCCCCTTCGTCGGTAGCATCATCAACACCGTCATCAAGCCGTCGTGCTGACGGAACTCTCCCACAATGCTCTGCTGGATCGGAGTTCGTGGGACATCATCGAGCTGAACGTGTGCTGAACTCGGAGGTGTCGTACGTTCGGCACTTGGATCGGTCGGATCGTGAAGACGTACGACTACATCAACCGCGTTGTGCTAACGCTTCCGCTTTCGGTCTACGAGGGTATGTGGACAACACTCTCCCCGCTCGTTGCTATGCATCACCATGATCTTTCGTGTGCGTAGGAAAATTTTGAAATTACTATGTTCCCCAACACATCCAACCCCAATGCCATCCCCTAGGTCAAATGGCTCACGCTTCCGGCTCGTGGTCATCACCGCCGCGGACGCCGTGGCCTCCGGCACCGCGTCCTCATCCACCTCGACCTCCACGAGGACCACTCCAAGGCTACGGACGACGACGATGACAACCCACCAGCCCCGGACGTCTTCTAGTTCACCTGGTACAGGAAGATGGTCGACGACACGTACAAACCAAGGGAGCGCCGGCCCTCCCAGGGTGGTGCGCAACGCCGTGGGGACAGGCGAGATGATGAGGGCGACCGCGACGGCAGGCGTGGCCGTGACGGTGGTCGCGCGCGGGAGGGCTGGGGCGCCAGGGTGCGGCGCTCGCTCTCCCGTAACGCTTGGGGTCGGCAATGGGAGGAGGTCCAGGACCGCTCTAGGGACCGCTTCGGTGGCCGTCGGCGCGCTGGCAACAACCAAGTTGCCTCGCCCACGCCCCTTGGTGGTCCTGGTGCTGCTCTGGTGCTCAGGGGCTCGGGCTCGGGCAGTGCAGCACCTGCTCGCGCCCTTGAGATGTTGGCCGTCCGCGGGCGCAGCCCGACGCGTCCGGCCTTGCCGCGCTCTTCCAGGAGCCGCTCGCAGGAAGAGAGGACCCCCCCCCCCCCCCGGCATCCCTGCCGCTCTCTCCGACAACAGTTCTGCCACCAAGCCTGATCTCCAAGCGCGTTGTGGACGCGGCTTCCCGCCTGGCGTGCCCTACGCCCAGCCAGGCCATGGTGGAACTATGCGCGCCTACTTCGCTCGTGCTGCCCTTGCGGTCGCCCTCTAGGCCGCCGGGGTTCCAGTCTTCACCCACGCCGCCCCTGATTAGCGCCGGCTCCCTACAGCACACGCCCTCTCCTGCTCGGGGCCAAGCGGCAATCTGCTCAGAAGATGCTCTGGAGCCATTCTTTGTGGAGCGCCAAGGAGGCATTCTTGCTTTGCCCGACTCCCTCCTCCCAGGCCACCTGTAGCTCAGCGGAAGACTATTGCTGGCGTGAAGATTTCCAACAAGGGGGGCCTCTCTCTGCAGAAAATCAACCGTGGAGGTCCTCGCGTAGCCGTGGTTCCAGCTGCCAAGGCGGCGGAGAAGCTCGTCAACCGGTCCCTGAGAATCACCAGAGATGGAGTGGACGTGACAGAGGCCACTCTTGCTGAGTTCACAGCCAAGTTCATAGAGCAGCTTGCTCCGGAGGTGATATTGGCCATGAGAGAGTTCTTCCACCTAGATGACGCGGCTGCAATGATGTTGAAGACGCGCTGGATGAACATGGTGGGGAAGGTACCCTGGAGATGATCCAAGAGGATGGTGCAAGCCTGGGAGCGCAGTAGGCGGCATGGTAGTTTGTTGTTAAGAGTTGTTCTAGTTACCTATGTTAGCTATCTCCACAGTTGTATGTGTTGGCATGTTGGCTGTAGGTGGCCTTCCCTTGGACCTGGTCAATGTTGTTTGGCTTGGCCCTGTGTGTGTGCGCCCCAGTATGTGTCCTTTCGTGTACTTCCAGTATGTGTGTGTCCCAGTGGGGCTTGTATCCTCTTTCAACTTGGCCAGACTATTCCTACTAGCTGCTTGTTGTTGGCACCCCTGGTCTTGCAAAAGTGTCTGCTTGTTTGCTCAATGACATCACAACCTATCAATACCCTAAGCTGGAACGTGCGGGGGCTTAACTGCCCGGCTAGGAGGGCAACAGTCAGTGCTACGATTGCTGACTCCTCGTGCCAAATTGTGTGTTTACAAGAGACGAAGCTGGATAATGTTGATAAGTATGTGGCAGCATTTCTTGGTGGCAACCGATTGAAAAGTTTTGCGCAGCGCCCGGCCACGGGAACTAGGGGTGGTATTTTGCTGCTATGGGACGACAATGTGGTCGAGATTTCCGGCATTTCTACCTCGGCCTTTTGTCTCTCTGCCATGGTTTGCATCTGGGCGACAAATGTGTGCTTTAAGTTAACATCCGTCTATGGACCAACTGACCATGCCAGCAAAGATCCCTTCTTCGCCGAGCTTGTCTCCCACAAGCCTTTACCGGGTGTTGCTTGGTTGTCCCTCGGGGATTTTAATCAAATATACCGCGCAAGAGATAAGAATAAGAGAAGCATAAACCAGAGTAGGATCAACCGTTTTCGTGCAACTCTGCAATCTTGTGAGCTCAAAGAGATTCATCTCCAAAATAGGCGCTTCACTTGGAGCGACGAGAGGGAAAACCCCACCCTCTCCAAGCTTGACTCGTTTTTCTGCAATGCGGATTGGGACATGTCTTTCAACACTCATGTGTTGCAAGCTTTATCATCTTCCCTCTCCGACCATTGCCCCCTCCTGCTTGCCGATGATAAGGGGCCGAGACGACCGCGATCCTTCAAATTTGGAAAATTCTGGGTATCGTTACTCGGATTCAATGACATGGTTCAGAAGGCGTGGGATGAGCGTGTCAACCACACAGAGCCTTTCCAAATCCTTCATTATAGGCTCAAGAAAACTGCGATCCGTCTTACAGAGTGGAGCAACAAGTTTTTCTCTAAGGCCAAGGTCCAACAACATGCGGCTCACCTGGTGATCGTCCATTTGGATATTGCGCAGGAGGATAGGGCCCTCTTCCCTGCGGAGCGAGACCTTCGTGCTAGGCTCAAGCGTAGAGAGGTTAGCTTGGCGGTCCTAGAGCGGGCCCGAAAGAGCCAATGTGCTAGGTTGGCAAATCTGAAGGAGGGTGGTGCCAACACCAAATTCTTCCACAGTCGCATCAATGCCCGTAGGTGAAAATACCACATTCACCGGTTAAAACATGCACGTGGTTGGGTGACTGAGCATAAAGAAAAAGAGAAGATCATCCACGACCACTTCTCTGAGGTCATGGGGCGGGCAAGCACGAGCAACAAGGATTTCAATTGGGAGGAATTGGGCATCGAGAATCACGCTTTGCATGACCTCGACTACGCCATCACTGATGACGAGGTTTGGGAGGCTATTAAGGAGATGCCTAGTGATAAGGCGCCGGACCCGGACGGATTCACGAGGATGTTCTTCAAGAAGTGTTGGGGAACCATCAAGCATTCGATCATGGAGGTCATTCAACGATTTGATTCTCTGCACACCTCCAACCTTCAGTGGCTAAATTCGGCCAACATTGTTCTATTGCCAAAAAAGGATGACGCGGAAGAAATCTCTGACTATAGGCCCATTAGCCTCATCCACGCCATCGCTAAAATATTGCCAAGATATTGTCGCTCCGGCTTGCACCCCACATGGACGATCTTGTCTCCAACGCCCAGAGTGCATTCATCAAAAGGAGAAGTATCCATGACAACTTCATGTATGTTCGAAATTTCGCCCGACGTCTTCACAAATGCAAAACGCCCGCACTCCTCTTCAAGCTTGATATAAAGAAGGTGTTTGACCCGGTAAAGTGGGGATACATCCTGGAACTTCTCCAACGATTGGGCTTCTCTCCAAAATTCTGGGCTTGGATTGCTGCATTATTATCATCTTCTTCATCTCGGAATATGTTAAATGGGTTGCCCGGTCCTCCAGTCAAGCACGGTCGTGGATTCCGGCAGGGAGACCCCATTTCCCCCTCCTCTTTGTTCTGGCAATTGACCCCTTGCACAAGATCCTCGATTTGGCGACGAGAAAGGGACTCCTCCATAAGATCCGTGGTCACGGGTCCATGGTGAGTACCTCTCTGTATGCAGATGATGCAGCGGTCTTTGTGGCTCCCATCAAGCGGGACATTGACAATCTCGCCTCTATTCTGAGAGGTTTTGGGGACGTGACGGGCCTTTGCTCCAACTTCTAGAAAAGCTCGGTTGTGCCTATTCGTTGCAACCACCTCGATCTTGAGCAAATCCTTGAGAGTATGCCGGCAACACGGGCCTCTTTCCCGGTAAAATACCTTGGCTTACCACTTTCAGTTTGGTAGTTGAAGAAGGTGGATTTCCAATACCTTGAGGATAAGGCAGCCGGGAAACTGGTGACCTGGGAGGGACAAAGCATCACTACCATTGGTCGTTCGACGCTTGTTAGGTCGGTCATCTCCTCCCAAGCGGTGTTCTCCATCACGCCCCTCGTCGTGCCTCAAGGCTCTCTTCACAGCCTAAACAAGATTGAGAGGGCTTTCCTTTGGTCCGGTGCAGACATGACAACGGGAGCCAAATGCAAGGTTAACTGGGAAGTGGTTTGTAGACCAAAACAATACGGCGGCCTTGGAGTGCTCAACACCGACAAATTTGCGCGTGCTTTGCGGCTGCGGTGGTTGTGGTTTGAATGGAACGATCCCCGCAAATTATGGGTTGGACTGGGAAACCCCTGCACCGAGGAGGACTACGAGTTTTTCTATGCCTCTACGACTATCATGGTGGGAGATGGCGCCAAAACGCCTTTTTGGGACTCCCCGTGGCTTCTTGGACGCAAACCCAAGGATATTGCACCTCTCATCTGTGCGGCCTCGACAAGAAAGAACTGGAAGGTTCGTGAGGCCCTCAAGGGGAACACTTGAATCCTCAAGATCAGCCACATCGCGGTTGTCTCCGCCGCCCACATTCAGGAATTCTTCACTCTATGGATGCTCCTAAATGATTTTCACCTGCGCGAGCAAACCGAAGATACCATCGTCTGGAAGCACGCGAACGACGGGATATACACGGCGGCCACCACGTGCCAAGCTCAATTTCTTGGCTTGACTTTTTCCCCCTTGGATCGTATGGTTTGGAAGGCATGGGCACCTCCAAAGGTCAATTTTTTTGCATGGTTGGCATTGCAAGATAGGATCTGGACCGCCGATCGTTTAGAGAGGCGAGGTTGGCCAAATTGTGGCCTCTGAAAGCTTTGCAATAGGGAACAAGAAACGGGTGCCCACCTTTTCTTCAAGTGTCGCTATACGATTCGGCTATGGAAGTCTCTCATTGAGTTGCTTGGTCTCGTGCACATGGATACGTCTGAGTGGCACATGGACGAATCCGTCTTCGAATGGTGGGACAAAAGAACCGACAACCGTAACCCCAACCGGCAAGCTTTGGCCTCTCTCACCATGCTTGTCTCGTGGACCATTTGGAAAGAAAGAAACGCTCGGGTGTTTCGTCATAAGAGTGCGCCACCGACCATCCTACTCGCCGCCATCGTCGACGAGGCCAAGCTTTGGGTGACCGC
Organism: Triticum timopheevii; assembly: GCA_963921465.1. Classification (NCBI taxonomy): domain Eukaryota; kingdom Viridiplantae; phylum Streptophyta; class Magnoliopsida; order Poales; family Poaceae; genus Triticum; species Triticum timopheevii. The sequence continues at coordinate 20,241,967 of OY997274.1, forward strand.
TGGTGCAAAGAAATTAGGGTATATTTTTGCGGGCGAGTAATTATCATGCCGTACCTGTGGGTGTGTTGCAAAACTCTAAACTCTATTCTCTCCTTATTTAATAGATGAGGCAAATCTTTTGCGTCCGTTTCAAAAAAAAAAAAGACTAAGAGCACGTTTTCTTTGAGGACCGATCACACATTGCAAAAGGAAAAGGTTGAACCATCCGTGCTGTCCCATAAAGAAAGCCCCCACAAAAAGAACTATCAAAAAAAAGAGACCGCAGGTTGCATCCCCATCTGTCCGAGAAAAAATACTGTAGCTTTTGAAATCAAACTCCAGCAGCAAACAAATATCCCTCAGCTCAAGAGCAAGCACAGAAACCAATCAGCACAAAAGCATACATTTCAGTGTTATTAGTTTACTACACATCGGCCATGCAACTAACCAGGACGCAGCATGTATTTTAAGAGGCAAATTTGGGTAATACCGCAAATTATGGTTGTTTAAACTGTATTTTTGCAATGAAAGAGAATAACATGTAAACGAAAGCACAAGCACATGCAGAAATAGGGAAGGTGCTTAAAAATTAGACTTGGATTTGGATTCTTGTAGCTATAGGAGATCTGCTTCATAGCAGGATGAGAACAAAAACCATATGTCCAGGCAGTGTGTACTTTGAAACTTTGACCATGAGAAAAGTTCAACGCCGGTCATGGAGCTTAAAATACATAAGATGGTTCTTATGGTCAAAGTGCCTACAGAGGCAGCAACATATGCATGCATCCTAGCACCGGCCTGGTGAATTCGATGCTGTCAGAGTGGGGTATAATTACCTGTGTGTTACAACAATGATTAGAGTCACTGCAGGCCAGAAGCTTATTATACTTGTCAGTTCAAGCACACAACTAGAACCATGCACCTGAAGAACCTCTTAAGGCAAAACTGCACTTCAAAGTTGCCAGTTACAGCAAAAGAAGAAGGATCAATGAGTAGTAAACAACAGGTCTAACTGAAAGGCCACAAAGCACATAAGCTTGAGTAAGCGCTAATGCCAACATAAACACATCCCTTATAAGGTCTAAGTGCTCAAGGATGAACTAACTGCAAAATCATCAATGCTCCTGCCACGGTACTGGAAGAGCAATTTTTTGAAATAAGCTGGGACCTAGCTTAAAATAAAGATAAACAACATTTTAATGCAGACTGGACTTTTTTTCAACAAAGGATGTATTTTATTGGTTCAAAATGGAGCATCAAGAAGATACATAACACAATGAGTGCACACCTGGCCTCTGCATAGCTAGGACGCACACAACCAACACCAACTTACACACACGACAACACACCGGCAACTAGCAAAGTCATATAAGACCAAAGCTATATGTACGCGGCAAAAAAAGAAAAATAGCTCCAAAGCGATCAGATATGTGATCGGAAAACTACAACAATGACCATCTCCACACCAACGATCTCATGACACCACCTGGACGATGAGGTTCTTCAACAACAACACCCTCGAGAAGGGAGCGACACTCAACCGCCCTGAACTAAGTGGTTAGAACTCCAACTATAACTAACATCGTAATGCTACAAATATATAAAAGCTTCCAAACTTTTTTGGATAGACCTACACAAAAGTCAAGACAACTTATGGCGAGCAGTAATAACCATGCATCAAGACTATCAATCATCATGTACACGAATAGAACATACTAGAGGCACAACCCACGTTGGTTGTGTTAGAATAAAATGCTAATGCAAGATCATAGACGACACACCGAGGCACGATATTTGTTAACGAGGTTCACCAATATGGCTACATCCCGAGGCATGACTACGGGCGCTCCTACCCAAGATATCGCAACACCGGCCGCCCAGGCGCCGGCACAAGCCGTCGGCTCCCCCGCGTACCTGTTGCTATCAAGTCGTCATGGGTTACAACGTGTGGTGCCCCTCCGTATATAAGAGGCCTAGGATACAAGTGTCCGACTCCTACACAACTCGTACATAACCACACCAATTACAACTCCAAGTCCACATAACCCCTTGCGTACATAGTATATTCGACACAAATATAACAAACTCCACCTTGGCGAATATTCTCCACCACCTAGAAGTCGTCCATGCTCGAACCTCCATGTACTACAAACTTGGGTTGTCTTCTTTATAGCTCACTGAGAGCTACCCGACGGGTCAGACCCGCCGCCACCGTGAGACTCCACTGCTACTCCTGCAGCTCCAATCTCCATGGCTCCAGCTGCAATAGTGCTCCCTTGCAACTTGTAAAGATGCAAAGCCGTCCTCTCTCCTATTATCACTGTCACCCCATCTTCCATGATTTTCATGGTCTTCTGATATGTCTCCGTCGTATCTATAATTTTTGATTGTTCCATGCCAATATTCTTCAACTTTCATATACTTTTGGCAACTTTTTATACTATTTTTCGGACTAACATATTGATCCAGTGCCCAGTGCCAGTTCCTGTTTGTTGCATGTTTTATGTTTCACAGAAACCCAATATCAAATAGAATCCAAACGGGATAAAAACGGACAGAGAATTATTTTGGAATATTTGGGATTTTCCGGAGGAAGAATCAACGTGAAACGGTGCCCGAGGTGGCCACGAGACAGGGGGGCGCCCTCCCCCCTTGGGCGCGCTTGGCACTCTCATGGGCTACCCGTAAGGCGGTTGACGCTCTTCTTTTGCCGCAAGAAAGCTAATTTTATGAGAAAAATCTGGGAGAAAGATTCACCCCAATCAGAATTACGGATCTCCGGATATAAAAGAAACGGTGAAGGGGCAGAATCTGAGAACGCGGAAACAGAGAGAGACAGAGAGACAGATCCAATCTCGGAGGGGCTCTCGCCCCTCCCACGCCATGGGAGCCAAGGACCAGAGGGGAAACCCTTCTCCCATCTAGGGAGAAGGTCAAGGAAGAAGAAGTAGAAGGGGGGCCCTCTCCCCCTTGCTTCCGGTGGCGCCGGAATGCCACGGGGGGTCATCATCATAACCGCGATCTTCACCAACAACTTCACCGCCTTCATCACCAACTCTTCCCCCCTCTATGCAGCGGTGTAACCCCTCTCTTACCCGATGTAATCTCTACTTAAACATGGTGCTCAACGCTATATATTGTTTCCCAATGATGTATGGCTATCTTATGATGTTTGAGTACATCCGTTTTGTCCTATGGGTTAATTGATGATCGTGATTGGTTTGAGTTGCATGTTTTATTATTGGTTCTGTCCTATGGTGCTCTCCGTGTCGCGCAAGCGTGAGGGATCCCCGCTGTAGGGTTTGCAATATGTTCATGATTTGCTTATGGTGGGTGACGTGAGTCAACAGAAGCACAGACCCGAGTAAGTAGGTTGTTTGTGTATGGGATAAAGGGGACTTGATACATGAATGCTATGGTTGGGCTTTACCTTAATGATCTTTAGTAGTTGTGGATGCTTGCTAGAGTTCCAATTAGAAGTGCATATGATCCAAGAAGAGAAAGTATGTTACCTTATGCCTCTCCCTCAAATAAAATTGCAATAGTGATTACCGATCTAGTTATCGATTGCCTTGGACAAATAACTTTCTCGTAACAAAAAGCTCTCTACTAATACTTAATTTATTGCATCTTTATCTAAACAGCCCCTAGTTTTTATTTACGTGCTCTTTATTATCTTGCAAACCTATCCAACAACACCTACAAAGTACTTCGTGTTTCATACTTGTTCTAGGTAAAGCGAACGTCAAGCGTGTGTAGAGTCGTATCAGTGGCCGATAGGACTTGAGAGAGTATTTGTTCTACCTTTAGCTCCTCGTTGGGTTCGACACTTTTGCTTATCGAAAGAGGCTACAACTATCCCGTATACTTGCGGGTTATCAAGACTTTTTTCTGGCGCGTTGCCGGGGAGTCATAGCGTGGGGTGAATATTCTCGTGTGTGCTTGTTTGCTTTATCACTAAGTAATTTTTATTTGCTGTTCTTTCTATCTTTAGTTATGGGTAGGAAACGCAAAATACCAAAAAAATTAGTTGTACCTACTACACCTATGGTTGAAGAACCACTCAAAATCTATCACACTACTGAAGCTTTTTACTTGGATCATCTTCGATCCCTTTGTGCTCGTGCTGAAACCCCAACTAGCTTAGTTGAGGGCAAATCTTTAGATGAGCATGCTTGTTATGTGCGGCACCGTATATCTGAAAAAGGAAACTTTTACTGGATCAAATTCATCGTTTGCAATGCTATGCTTGGAATTTATGTGAAATATATGATATTACTTGTTGTTCTGAAAACCCTAAGAATCACCTTCCCTACCAATGTGAGTTTATTGATAATGGAATCGTATCTTCGTATGCTAAGGGTGTTTATAATTACTATGATGTTCAACAAATTGAAGAATTTGTTGCTTTTAAGGGTGCTTATGAAACTTCAATTGAAAAGTATGATGCTACTCTCTACAAATCTGAAATTTTTTGCCATACTTGAATATTGTTATGATATTTATGATTCTAATGCCTATGTTAAACTATATATTGAGAAATTCTCCGCTGTCCAAGAAGAGACTAATATTTTGCAGGAAGCTATGGAAGAAGAAATTGATGAAAATGTGAGCTCATTGGATGAAAAAGATGATGAGGAGAGCGGAGAACAAAAGGAGGAAGAGCGGATTGATCACCCGTGCCCACCTTCTAATGAGAGTAACTCTTCAACTCATACATTGTTTAATTCCCCTTCGTGCTTACCGAAGGATGATTGCCATCATGATTGCTATGATCCCGTTGATTCTCTTGAAATATCCCTTTTCGATGATGCTTGCTATGCTTGTGGCCAAGATGCCAATATGAATTATGCTTATGGAGATGAACTTGCTATAGTTCCTTATGTTAAACATGAAATTCTTGTTATTGCACCCACACATGATAGTCCTATTATCTTTTTGAATTCTCCTGACTACACTATATCGGAGAAGTTTGTGCTTATTAAGGATTACATTGATGGGTTGCCTTTTACCGTTGCACATGATAATTTTGGTAGATATGATATGCATGTGCTTGCTGCTCCTACTTGCAATTATTATGAGAGAAGAACTATATCTCCGCCTCTTTATCACTACGGGAAACAGGAGATTTGCCGTCAGTACTTCCTTTGCCGTCGGCATTTCATCGGGACAGACGGCAAAGAAAGGGTTTGCCGTCATCAGTAGACGGCAAAGAAAAAGTAATGGCAAAATAGATTTTGCCGTCTGTCTTTTATATTACAGACGGCAAAGAGTAGACTTTGCCGTCTATAAAAATAAATACAGACGGCAAAGAGCTTTTCCGTATGCCTTTTTTATTTTCGATGGCAAAGAGTTGACTTTGCCATGTGTAATATAAAACGCAGACGGCAAAGAACTTTGCCGTCTGTGATTTTATTAACATACGGCAAAGTGCTTACTTTGTCGTCTGTAAATAGAACCACAGACGGCAAAGAGAAAACACAAGTCCACGGATCGATCACGCGGATCGCTGACATGGCTAAATCTCCTCCGCACATCCCCATGAGGCGAAAAACCCACCAGCCCCACGTCCCACGCCCTCTCTCCACCTTATCCACCTGACACCCCCACGCCCCCACCACTCATCCCTCTCGTACGTCTCTCTCTCTCGATCTGGAGGACACCAGCACGCACGGCCACCTCTCCTCCCGGCCTCTGCCTCGCCGGCCACGCTCGCTGTCCCCGACCCCATTGCCCTCGCCGGCCACGCTCGCTGTCCCCGACCCCATCGCCCCCGCCAGCCCCCGGCCCCCTTCGCCTCGGCCGACCTCAGCGCGAGTAACCCGTCGCCCCCACCGGCCGCTGGCCTCGGCTCCGTCTCCCCCACCGGCCGCCCCTACCTACTTCGGCCCCGGCCCCGTCCCCCGTCGCCCCCGCCTACCCCCGGCCGCGCGGGCAGCAGGCATGGCGGACACGCGGGCGACGAGCATGGAAGACCCGATGGTGGCGCAGGCATGCGGCGGCCTCGTCCCTCTGGCGCGCGGCGGCGCATCGGCCGCCCGACGTAGCACTGGCGTGCGTCGGTGCCCCTCTCTCTCTCTCTCCAGGAACCAGCAAGCTCGAGCACGGCTGGGCGGTGGTGCGGGTTACCAGGGTCGGCCAAGCGGCGCGGGCGAGCGTGGTTGTCCGGTGGCGCGGCGAGTAGGGTCGGGCGAGCGGCGCGGTGAGCAGGGCGAGGCGGCGGCAGTGGTGTCCCTGTGGTGTGGTATTGTCCCTGGCGAGAAGGACGGCCGGCGGTGAAGAACCTGTTGCTGTGATGGAGGACTTGATTGCTTTTCATTTTTAGTTTCTAGGGGTCCTTGTGTAAATTTTGAGAACACTTCTGTAACTTCTTCTCTGTAACCACCGAGGATGAATGCAACATAGCAAGGCCGTGTCGAATCCAAAATCTCCTTGAGCCAAACCTTTTTTGTGGTTTGTTTTTCGTGTGTCCGGCGAAATGCTCTGCTCATACGTCACTTTTTTAAAAAAAGATGAAAAATAATCTTTGTCGTCTGTACTTTAGTGTGGATGACGGCAAAGCACACGTTTTGACTGACGGCAAAGAACACGTTTTTTGCCATCTGTTATTTTTGCGGCAGATGGCAAAACTATATTGACTGACGGCAAAATCTTTGCCGTCATCTCGACAAAAGGCTGACGGCAAAGCATTCTTTGCCGACTAATCTTTGCCGCCTGAGTTTGCCGTCTACTTCCTGATGGTAAGATCTTTGCCGTCTGATTTGGGTCTTTGCCGTCTGTAATCCACAGACGGCAAATTACCTGTTTCCTGTAGTGTATGTTTCCAATATGATAGAATTGCAAGAAATTGTTTATACTATGCATTGGCCTTTACTATGTGTGCATGAATTGTTCTTTTATAACATGTCGAAGCATAGGAAGAGGGTTAGACTTCGTCATTACATGATATATGTTACTTTGTGCTCACTACTAAATCACAAATCATTGTTAATTAAAATTGGCTTTGATATACCTTGGGATCCGGGTGGATTCATCACTTGAGCACTAAATGCCTAGCTTAATGGCTTTAAAGAAAGCGCTGCCAGGGAGGCAACCCGAAAGTTTTAGAGAGTCATTTATTTCTGTTGATTGCTTTTATATAGTCTAAAAACAAAAAAAATAAAGAGGGGAACCCAAAACTTTTCAAAAAGGGAAGTGAAAGTGAGAAAGACAAGCATTGTTGAAGTGGGAGCTAGCCTTGAACTTTGTTCATGCTCACGGAAACTTTGTCAATCTTGATTACAGAAAATTTTCATCAAAAATAATTATACCCTTGTATAATTCCATTGTATTATAAAAATAATGTGCCAAGGTTTGCCTTTAGGATGTTTACAAAGCTTGTTAGTTTGTACGGTGCAGGACAGAAACTTTGGTTGTAGTGCGCGATTTTACATTTTTAACTGGAACGTCAAATGGTTCTGATTCCTTTTGCAATGTATTGCTGTACAACTTATTTATTTTACTAATTTTGGTAGAAGTTTTGGAGTACCAGAAGTATGGTGAATGTTGAGATTACTACAGACTGTTCTGTTTTTGACAGATTCTGTTTTTGATGCATAGTTTGCTTGTTTTGATGAAACTATCAATTTATATCAGTGGATTAAGCCATGGAAAAGCTATATTACAGTAGACACAATGCAAATACAAAATATGAATTGGTTTGCTACAGTACTTAGAGTAGTGATTTGCTTTATTATACTAACAGATCTTACCGAGTTTTCTGTTGAAGTTTTGTGTGGATGAAGTGTCTAATCGAGGATGTCTCGATATGAGGAAAAGGAAGAGAGGCAAGAGCTCAAGCTTGGGGATGCCCGAGGCACCCCAAGTAAATACTCAGGGAGACTCAAGCGTCTAAGCTTGGGGATGCCCCAGAAGGCATCCCCTCTTTCTTCAACAAGTATCGGTATGTTTTCGTATTCGTTTCGTTCGTGCGATATGTGCAAGTCTTGGAGCGTCTTTTGCATTTAGTTTTAACTTTTCTTTTATGCACCATGCTGGTATGAGATAGTCCTTGGTTGATTTATAGAATGCTCATTGCACTTCACTTAACTCTTTTGAGTATGGCTTTATAGAATGCTTCATGTACTTCACTTATATCATTTGAAGTCTGGATTGCATGTTTCTCTTCACATAGAAAACCGCCATTTGTAGAATGCTCTTTTGCTTCACTTATACTTGTTAGAGCGTGGGCATATATTTTGTAGAAAGAATTAAACTCTCTTGCTTCACTTATATCTATTTAGAGAGATGACAGGAATTGGTCATTCACATTCTTAGTCATAAAATCCTACATAAACTTGTAGATCGCTGAATATGATATGTTTGATTCCTTGCAATAGTTTTGCGATATAGAGGTGATAATATGTAGGAGGTACTAGTAGATGGTTGTGTTTAGTAAGGATGTTGGTGTTAAGGTTTGTGATTCCCGAAGCATGCACGTATGATCTACTAACTATGTAACCAAATTGGCGCGCATTGTATTTTGATTGTTTATCTTTGCGTGAAGGCCGGGGGGGCGCGATGGTTAACTCCTACCAACCTCCCCCCTAGGAGCATGCGCGTAGTACTTTGTTTTGATGGCTAATAAATTTTTGCAATAAGTATGTGAGTTCTTTATGACTAATGTTGAGTCCATGAATTATACGCACTCTCACCCTTCCATCATTGCTAGCCTCTTCGGTATCGTGCATTGCCCTTTCTCACCTCGAGAGTTGGTGCAAACTTCGTCGGTGCATCCAAACCCCGTGATACGATACACTCTATCACACATAAGCCTCCTTATATCTTCCTCAAAAGATCCACCATACCTACCTAACATGGCATTTCCATAGCCATTTCGAGATATATTGTCATGCAACTTCCATCATCATCATATTCATGACTTGAGTATTCATTGTCATATTGCTTTGCATGATCGTAAGATAGCTAGCATGATGTTTTCATGGCTTGTCCATTTTTTGATTTCGTTGCTACGCTAGATCATTGCACATCCCGGTACACCTCCAGAAGCATTCATATAGAGTCATATCTTTGTTCTAGTATCGAGTTGTAATATTGAGTTGTAGGTAAATAAAAGTGTGATGATCATCATTATAGAGCATTGCCCCATGAAAAAAAAAGAAAAAAAGGGGGAAAGGCCAAAGAAGCCTAAATAAAAAAGGGGGCCAAAGAAGCCCACCCAAAAAAAGGAAAAAAGAAAAAAAGAAAAAAAGAAAAAGAAAAGGGGCAATGTTACTATCCTTTTTCCACACTTGTGTTTCAAAGTAGCACCATGTTCCTCATATAGAGAGTCTCCTATATTGTCACTTTCATATACTAGTGAGAATTTTTATTATAGAACTTGGCTTGTATATTCCAACGATGGGCTTCCTCAAATGCCCTAGAGCTTCATGAGCAAGCAAGTTGGATGCATACCCACTTAGTTTCGGTTTGAGCTTTCATACACTTATAGCTCTTAGTGCATCCATTGCATGGAAATCCCTACTCCTCACATTGACATCAATTGATGGGCAGCTCCATAGCCCGTTGATTAGCCGCATCGGTGTGAGACTTTCTCCCTTTTTGTCTTCTCCACATAACCTCCACCATCATATTCTATTCCACCCATAGTGCTATATCCATGGCTCACGCTCATGTATTGCGTGAAGGTTGAAAAACTTTGAGAATACTGAAGTATGAAACAATTGCTTGGCTGACACCGGGATAGGCATGAGGGGTACCTTGTGTTAAGAAAAGGGAGCATACAAGACTATATGATTTTGTAGGGATAACGTTCTGGAAGCATTGATATTTTGAAAGACATGATTGTTTGTTGGGATGCCCTAACTTTATCGTTTTTATGTCAAAATGATAGACTATTGCTTTGAATCACTCGTGTCTTAATATTCATGCCATGATTAGATATATGATCAAGATTATGCTAGGTAGCATTCCACATCAAAAATTGTCCTTTTTTTATCATTTACCTACTCGAGGACGAGCAGGAATTAAGCTTGGGGATGCTGATACGTCTCCATGGTATCTATAATTTTTTATTGTTCCATGCCAATATTCTTCAACTTTCATATACTTTTGGCAACTTTTTATACTATTTTTGGGACTAACATATTGATCGAGTGCCCAGTGCCAGTTCCTGTTTGTTGCATGTTTTATGTTTAGCGGAAACCCAATATCAAATGGAATCCAAACAGGATAAAAACAGACGGGGAATTATTTTAGAATATTTGGGATTTTCCGGAGGAAGAATCGACGCGAAACGGTGCCCGAGGTGGCCACGAGACAGGGGGGCGCGCCCTCCCCCCGGGCGCACCTGGCACTCTCGTAGGCCACCCGTAAGGCGGTTGACGCTCTTCTTTTGCCGCAAGAAAGCTAATTTTATGAGAAAAATCTGGGGGAAAGATTCATCTCAATCGGAGTTACGGATCTCCGGATATAAAAGAAACGGTGAAGGGGCAAAATCTGAGAACGCAGAAACAGAGAGAGACAGAGAGATAGATCCAATCTCGGAGGGTCTCTCGCCCCTCCCACGCCATGGGAGCCAAGGACCAGAGGGGAAACCCTCTCCCATCTAGGGAGAAGGTCAAGGAAGAAGAAGAAGAAGGGCGGCCCTCTCCCCCTTGCTTCCGGTGGTGCCAGAACGCCACCGGGGGCTATCATCATCACCACGATCTTCACCAACAACTTCACCGCCTTCATCACCAAGTCTTCCCCCCTCTATGCAGCGGTGTAACCCCTCTCTTACCCACTATAATCTCTACTTAAACATGGTGCTCAACACTATATATTATTTCCCAATGATGTATGGCTATCTTATGATGTTTGGGTAGATCCGTTTTGTCCTATGGGTTAATTGATGATCGTGATTGGTTTGAGTTACATGTTTTATTATTGGTGGTGTCCTATGGTGCTCTCCGTGTCGCGCAAGCATGAGGGATCCCCGCTGTAGGGTTTGCAATATGTTCATGATTTGCTTATGGTGGGTGGCGTGAGTGAACAGAAGCACATACCCGAGTAAGTAGGTTGTTTGCATATGGGATAAAGGGGACTTGATACTTTAATGCTATGGTTGGGTTTTACCTTAATGATCTTTAGTAGTTGCGGATGCTTGCTAGAATTCCAATCATAAGTGCATATGATCCAAGAAGAGGAAGTATGTTAGCTTATGCCTCTCCCTCAAATAAAATTGCAATAGTGATTACCGGTCTAGTTATCAATTGCCTTGGACAAATAACTTTCTCGTAACAAAAAGCTCTCTACTAATACTTACTTTATTGCATCCTTATCTAAACAGCCTCTAGTTTTTATTTACGTGCTCTTTATTATCTTGCAAACCTATCCAACAACACCTACAAAGTACTTCTAGTTTCATACTTGTTCTAGGTAAAGCGTACGTCAAGCGTGCGTAGAGTCGTATCCGTGGCCGATAGGACTTGAGAGAGTATTTGTTCTACCTTTAGCTCCTCGTTGGGTTCGACACTTTTACTTATCGAAAGAGTGTACAACTATCCCGTATACTTGCAGGTTATCATCTTCTTATACCGATCACAACGGAATTCCATACCACCATCATGAAGAACACCAAGCGAAACTAGATTCCTCCTTAGCCCTGGCACATGCTTGACTCCCCGAAGCATCCGCTCAACTCCATCAAACATCTTGATTTTGATGTCACCTACTCCAGCAACACGATAACCTGTGTCATCGCCCACAAACCAAATTCACCAGACTTGTACGAAGAGAACCCCTCCCTGTTGGGCGTCACATGAAAAGAGCAAGCTGAATCCAACATCCACGCTTCAGTTTTTGTTGACCGTCTGTTTGATACTACGAGAACATCACTATCACTGTCCGAGCCATCACCATGAGTAGCCGCATTAGCACTTGCCTCACCCTTCAGTTCTGGGCATCCCTCTTTATATGTCCCCAATCCTTGCACCTGTAGCACTGCACCTTTTTCTTCTTTTTCTTCTCCGCCTCTTGTCCCTTCCTGAGCTAATAACCTTTAACTGCCAACCCCAAACCTTGAGTACTCTCCCTTTCTGCAACATTCTTTTTCTTCATCAACTCATGTCCAAGGAACGCTGCAGTGACTTCCTCATTATTGATGGTTGTCTTTCCATGTGTCAATGTAATGACCAAATGCTCATAGAGGACGGTGGCAATGAAACAAGAAGAAGTAGTGCCTTATCCTCGTCCTCAATCTTCACATCCAAATGCGCTAGATCCGTGACCAACTGATTAAAGGCGTTCACATGCTCCACAAGATCCGACCCCTCCTGCATCTTCAGCCCATAGAACTTTTGCTTCAAATAGAGCTTATTGCTCGCTGACTTGGACATATAACGATTTGCCAACTTGTCCCAAATTCCCTTAGGAGAATCTTCGTCCATGACATGATACATGACCTGATCCGCAAGACGAAGCCGTATCCGTATGGTAGCGGCCGCCTACACTTGCATATCCTCCCACGCATCCTTGTCAACCTTGGCTGGCTTCGTCTCCTGCAAACCCTTCAAGATTCTCTGCTGCGCCAGAATATACACTGGTAGAAAAAAGCCCTTTAGTCCCGGTTCGCAACAGCCTTTAGTCCCGGCTGTGCAACTGGGACTAAATATGCGCGACTAAAGACCCAGTCGCGCCCCTTACGGACCGCGACTAAAGGCCCGTCCACGTGGGCACCCGTGGTCCGTCGGGGCGGAGGACCTTTAGTCCCGGTTCTCGTGGCCAACCGGGACTAAAGGCCTCCTCCGCAGGTTTAGGGTTTCAGCCCCCCTAAACCTGGTTTCTTTTTAATTTGTAGTGTTTTATTTGTTTTATATTTTATTTTGTGTTCTATTTTATTTTTGATGAAGTTTCAGTACACATATTCTACGCTACTATATACATGCATATGAAATTTCAAACAAGAAGAATTCAAGAGGAATATATAATATATATTCAATCTCGGGTGACCATATACAACTTCGAACAAGTTTCCATACACAATTAGGATGGATGACCATATACAACTTCGAACAAGTTTCAATCTCGGGTATGCATATAAATTTCTTCGTCCTCGGTATAGTGTTCTCCTTTAGGATTGATGAATTCCCTCATGAAAAATCCTGCTAATTCTTCTTGAATTGGTCGGAAGCGAGCTTCTGGACTAAGCCTCCTCCGCAAGTTATCCGTCACGTTCCGCACGCTATCTGATGCCTTTCGCTCAGTGGTGTGTCTCCGGATGTTCTCACAAACATAGTATCCACATAGATTGGTCCCCGGTGGCTGCTTATCCACATTAACTAACCTTCTGAAATCTAGTTCATGTTTGAATTCACCGACAATTTCTTCTGAGAACCGTCTCCAAACCCTACAGGGCAAAGAAAATTAAATGAATAAGGGAGTTATTAGTTACTTGATATTAGGAAATGAACGAAAGAGACCGATCGATATAGAGCTCAAATGATTGAAAATAATTACTTTTGCAGCATTTTTCTCATGTCGGCCCAACGCTTTGGATCCGAATCCATAGAGTCCATGATTAGAACTCTGGAGGTGTGAAGTTCAATATTTAGCAGAATCCAGTGGAACCTGCGGACACGTTACATGCACAGTCATGCATAACTCATCGATTAGACATACCATGCATGGAGTAAACAAAAGAGAATGGGCACAAGAGAGAAACACTCACCCAAAATGGTAAGGAAATAGAATATGACTTTTGAGTTGATGCTTTCTAAGAAACTTGTACAGGTCTTTCTCCACGTCTTCGGGGTGATGTTGTAACACATGTCCATTAACGATATGTGGGTCAATGAACCCAACATCATGGATGTTTCTTATTTTGCATTCCCAAATCTTCAATCTGCATAATAGCGTACGCAACAATATAGTTAGGACAATATATATATATATAGTGCAGGCAATGAAGAACGAGATGAGGTAGAAATAAATCACTTACAGAACGTAGCAACTCACCATAGATTTGTCGAGGTCGCGCAGATTGAACAGCTGGAACAATTCACTCATATGAACTTCTACAGAGTACCGTTTGGTGTGATGCTCATCTGTAACATCCGCATAAACATATTCTTTGTCGGCCCATGTTATGAATTGCTTGTACCAACGTAGCAGATTTCGCATTTGTGGTGGTAGACTCTTTTCCTGCGCAGGCTCGACGAGAGGCCCATTCCGCACATATTGTAATGCTATCTCACATACTGGCGCATCCTCAAGGTCTAAGAAGGCACGAAGAGTCAAACCCATCTCGGACGCTTGTTTCATGGCACCCGCTACAGTCAATCCAAGTGCTGCCGCAGCTGCTATGATCTCGGGGTCCTCTTCCGGACCGGCTTTCACTATGAGCGGGGGGATCGATTGTTTCTTCTGCATCCCGAGCTGGTCAACTTGTTTCCCGCTTTTTTTACTTTCTTCTTTCTCCTCCTTCAATATTTTTGCTTGCCCACGAAGTTCATGTCCATAGTCGTCAGGCATATTCAGCTCGGCTTGGGACGGTGTCATCAAAAAATCCTTAGCCCACTTCTTTTGCTTCTCAGTGAATACTTGCTTGGGCTCAGGCTCTTTTTTCGCCTTCATATCCGCCTTCCATTTCTCATAATCAGCAGACGCGGCCAATTTGATTTCAGCTTCACTAAGTTCCCCAGGCCTTGGGAGGAGAAGCTTCAGTGATGGCTCCGGTACCCTTGTGGTCTTAGGTACATAAGGGTCCGGGTTAATAGTCCAGGAGCGGGTTTCCTTGCTGTCCGCCTGCTTCTGCTTCTTCGCCGGAGGTGGATTGGGGGGCGTCGTACCCGCCGGAGGAGGATTGGGGGGTGTCGTACCCGCCGGAGGTTGTGGATCGGGGGACGGCGTCGAATGGCGTGAAGGAGGTGTAGGTGAACCACCACGACCACCACCACCGCCACCACCGCCACCACCACCACCACCATCGGAGGGGGGTGGACTTGCTAGCCTTGGCGCCTCGCCTGGAAACACTATGTACTTCTTTTTCCATAGAATGAACTGGCGCTTGACATCTCCAAGTCTTCTCTCCCCTTCGGGTGTAGGTTTGTCAATCTCCAGGTCCTCAAACCCTTGGACTATGTCTTCCACCATGACACGAGTATAGCCATATGCAATGGGGTTGTTGTGGTGGAGTGCTCCAGGTGTACAGGGTAAAGCACTGCCGCTAGCTACCTTCGTGGAAACGTTCCCCACGGGATAATGCAGATCACATTCTTTCATCTTCTTTACATCATCCACGGGGTAGTGAGGCTCCGGTGCATGAATCTCGATCATCGGTGCACTAGCACCAGGCGGGGCATCCGTGGAAGCCACACTGCTTCTCCGCTGCTGGCTTCCGCGATCCGCTTCATGATCTTCATGCGGCCCTGCAGCCGATTTTTCTCTCACTAGTTCATGCACGGTCTGCTTCAACTCATGGAGTTCTGATGCTAACTTCGTCATAAGATCTGCATCCCGGGCCGTCTTTCTCTTACGGCTTCTGTAACAGTACGGGTCATTGTCCTGGGAAAACCCTACTTTCCACGGAACTTTGCCTTTGCCTCGTACACGTCCTCCGTGTTCATCATTCCCGAGGGCTATTGTCAGTGCGTCTTTCTCTCTGTTGAACTTGATCAAGCCCTCTTGAGCTTGGGTCATTGCGTCAATAAGGGCTTGGGTGGGAGCAAACTGTCTCTGCTGGTGAACACACACCCCTGTCTCCGGGTCTAGCGATCCCCCATGCCCGTACCACCAGCTTTTGGCCCTTGGGTCCCATCCCTCTGTACCTAGAGGGATTCCTCGCACCCTCAGGTCCTCCTCCATCTTCTGCCACCTAGGCTCCGAAAGGAGGTATCCTCCTGGCCCCATAATATGATGGTACTTTTTCTTACTCGCATTATCCTTTTTTTTGATATTTCCTTGAAATGCTCCGATTGCTTTTGCCTCACAAATTCTGGCCAATCATCTTTCAGTTTCTCATGTTGTCCATTGAAATCCGGAGTCTTGCCCTTGTTGACATAGTCACGGGTTAAATTTTTCTTGAAGTTCCGGAATGCTTCGCCCATCTTCTGAAGAGCGAACTCTTTAACTAGCCTCCTCCTCTGACGTCCACCTGGAACCTCGTTACCGAATTCATCGACTTTGTTGTATTCCGGAGGTAGAATGAAATGTTCCATAAGCTTTCTCCAGCAATCCTTTTTCGTTCTCTTGTCGACAAAACTGAAACCAAGACGTGCCTTCTTTGGCTCCTTCCATTCCTGGACGGTGATCGGGACGTTGTCTCTAACAACGACTCCGCATTGGTTGATAAACTTTGAGGTGTGCTGTAGGGGCTTGCCGGTTTCACTGACAAACTCAATGGCATATGTTTCTCCTGTTTTCATCGCCTTGGATTTGCCACGCTTTGTCGTACTCGATCCGGAGGGCTAAAAAAAGAAAGAGAGTCGCGCGCGTTAATACATATGTATTCACATTTCAGTAAGTTTGTATCACGAGAGGCTCAATGTATATATATACCTCACCGGAGGTGGTTGCTACTTGCAATTCGAGATCGTCGGTTGTTGATGGTTGACCTCCGTCGACAATGTCCGTTCCTTCACCTTCTTGATCATCGACAATCTCTGTTCCACCGTCAAGGTTCAGATAAGAAGAGACTACATCCTCTTGTTGCTCATATTCTGAGCCCGGCACATAAGGAATCTCGTTGTTGATGATGCCCATTAAATAACGTTCAGCCTCCGGATACCTAAGCGGCTCGGTTCTATCGTCCGCCATATGTCACCCCTGCATGTAGTAAAAATTCTTTAAGTATAAAGGAATTAAAAAATAAGATTAAGGGGACATAGAGGAGGAGGAATTAAAAAATAAGATTCTTTAAGTAAAAATTCTTTTTTTCTTCTTCTTCCTTTCTTCTTCCTCTTTCTTCTTTCTTTCTTCTTCTTCCTTTTTCTTTCTTGTTTTTTCTTCTTCCTTTTTCTTTCTTCTTTCTTACTTCTTTCTTTTTTTCTTCTTCCTTTTTTTTTCTTCTTTCTTTTTTTCTTCTGTTGTTTTCTTCCTTTTTCTTTTTTTTCTTCCTTTTTCCTTTTTTCTTCCTTTTTCTTGTTTTTCTTCTGTTTTTCTTTTGTTTTCTTCTTCTTTCTTTCTTCTTCTTCCTTTTTCTTTCTTGTTTTTTCTTCTTCCTTTTTCTTTCTTCTTTCTTTCTTCTTTCTTTTTTTCTTCTTCCTTTTTTTTTCTTCTTTCTTTTTTTCTTCTGTTGTTTTCTTCCTTTTTCTTTTTTTTCTTCCTTTTTCCTTTTTTCTTCCTTTTTCTTGTTTTTCTTCTGTTTTTCTTTTGTTTTCTTCTTCTTTCTTTCTTCTTCTTCCTTTTTCTTTCTTGTTTTTTCTTCTTCCTTTTTCTTTCTTCTTTCTTTCTTCTTCCTTTTTTTCTTCTTCCTTTTTTTTCTTCTTTCTTTTTTTCTTCTGTTGTTTTCTTCCTTTTTCTTTTTTTCTTCCTTTTTCCTTTTTTCTTCCTTTTTCCTTTTTTCTTCCTTTTTCTTGTTTTTCTTCTGTTTTTCTTTTGTTTTCTTCTTCTTTCTTTCTTCTTCTTCCTTTTTCTTTCTTGTTTTTTCTTCTTCCTTTTTCTTTCTTCTTTCTTTCTTCTTTCTTTTTTTCTTCTTCCTTTTTTTTTCTTCTTTCTTTTTTTCTTCTGTTGTTTTCTTCCTTTTTCTTTTTTTTCTTCCTTTTTCCTTTTTTCTTCCTTTTTCTTGTTTTTCTTCTGTTTTTCTTTTGTTTTCTTCTTCCTTCTTTCTTCTTCTTCCTTTTTCCTTTTTCTTTCTTCTTCTTCTTCCTTTTTCTTCTTCCTTCTTCTTCTTCTGCCGGCGCGCGGAGGACGGCAGGCAAGGCCAGCGGGCGGCGGGCGGCAGGGCGTCGGGCGGCGGGCGGCGGGCGGCGGGCAGCTGGCGGCGGGCAAGGGCGCAAGGCACGGGCGGCGGGCAAGGGCAGGGCACAGGCGGAGGCGGCGCTCACTGGGGACGGGGGCGGAGGCGCGCAGGGCTTCGGCGTCGGCGTCGGCGTTGGGGCAGGGCTTCGGCGTCGGCGTCGGGGCAGGGCTTCGGCGTCGATCGGCGTCGGGGTAGCGCTTCGGCGTCGAGAGAGAGGAGATGCTATTTATAGACGCACATTTAGTCGCGGTTGGGGAGGCGGACCGCGACTAAAGGTACTTTAGTTGCGGTCCGCCTCCCCAACCGGGACTAAAGGGTTTTGGCGCCGCTTTCGTTCCCGCGCAGAAAGACCCTTTAGTCGCGGTTGGGGACAACAACCGTGACTAAAGGGTACCCTTTAGTCGCGGTCCGCCTCCCCAGCCGGGACTAAAGGTCTGTGCTAGAACTGGCGCGGTGCGGTGGGATGTTTAGTCCCACCTCGCTAGCCGAGAGGCTTCGAAGTGGTTTATAAGCGCAGCTGCGCTCACCACTTCGAGCTCCTCTCAAATGCAGGCTTACGGGCCTATTCTGTCACTATGTGCCTGTGGGCCTACTGGGCCTTCTGCGGGCCTGAATCCTGGCCCTTTAATGGGTTTCTAGTCGTATTCAGGCCGTGGTGGCCCAGTAGGTGGCATTTTTCTTTTTTTTTGTTTTCTTTTTTGCTTTATTTATTTTGTTTTGTTTTTCTTCTTTCTTTTATTCCTTTCTTCCTTTTTCCTTTTTTCTTCCTTTTTTCCTTTTTCCTTTTTTCTTCTGTTTTTTTCTTATGTTTTTCTTCTGTTTGTTTTTTTCCTTTGTTTTTCCTTTTTTCTTCTGTTTTTTTCTTCCTTTTTCCTTCTTTCTTCTTCTTCCTTTTTCCTTTTAAAATCAGAAAAATAAAACTAATTCATTTTAAAATCTTAAAAATACAATTATATATCAAAAAAATCAGAAAAATAAAACTAATTCATTTTAAAACCCCTTGAAGGTTTGACAAAAGGTTTGATACATCATTCAGTTCATCGACCAAATACAAAGTTTGGTACAATAAATTATTACACATCAATTCTTCCCTTGTGTCCCTGCTTGCTTACGATTGTGCCGTATCCATGGAGCATCCTCATCATTTAACTTAATGCTTGGGTCAGTGTTCACTTTGAAGGGCGGAATTTCACCAAATATATTATAATCTTCTGACATGTCTGTCTTGTCCTCCACTCCCACGATGTTTCTTTTCCCGGAAAGAACAATGTGGCGCTTTGGATCATCGCATGATGTACTGATCATTTTCTTATCTTTCCGTTTCCTCGGTTTGCTACTCATGTCCTTCAAATAAAAAACCTGAGCGACATCTTTGGCAAGGACGAATGGTTCGTCAAGGTAACCAAGATTGTTGAAATCCACCATTGTCATTCCGTATTGCTCGTCCACCTTTACCCCACCTCCTGTTAGCTTGAACCATTTGCACCGGAACAAAGGGACCTTAAAGGAGGGTCCATAGTCAAGTTCCCATATCTCCTCTATGTAACCATAATATGTGACCTTTTGCCCATTCTCGGTTGCTGCATCAAAGCGGACACCACTGTTTTGGTTGGTGCTCTTTTTATCTTGGGCGATGGTGTAAAATGTATTCCCATTTATCTCGTACCCTTGGAAAGTCGTTATAGTCGAAGATGGTTTCTTGGCCAACATGTACAGCTGATCTCCAACATCATTGTCATTCATTAAATGTTTTCGCAACCAACTGCCGAAAGTCTCCATGTGGGCCTTTCTAATCCAGGATTCAGGCTTCCCCGGGTTGTCCGAGCGTAAAATATTCTTGTGTTGCTCGAAGTACGGAGCCACCAAGCTGGAATTTTGCAGAACTGTGTGGTGTGCTTCAGTCATAGAATGACCGTCCATACATATCGTGGATTCCCTTCCGATCTTGCCTTTTCCACTTAGTCTCCCCTCGTGCCGCGATTGAGGAATACCAATCGGCTTAAGGTCAGGAACATAGTCAATACAGAACTCAATTACCTCCTCATTTCCATAGCCCTTGACGATGCTTCCTTCTGGCCTAGCACGGTTACGAACATATTTCTCTAATACTCCCATGAACCTCTCAAAGGGGAACATATTGTGTAGAAATATAGGACCGAGAATGGAAATCTCTTCGACTAGGTGGACCAGGAGGTGCGTCATAATATCGAAGAAGGATGGTGGGAACACCAACTCGAAACTGACAAGGCATTGGACCACATCGTTCTGTAACCGTGGTAGATCTTCTGGATTGATTACCTTCTGAGAGATTGCATTGAGGAATGCACATAGCTTCACAATGGCTACTCGAACATTTTCCGGTAGGAGCCCCCTCAAAGCAATCGGAAGCAATTGCGTCATAATCACGTGGCAGTCATGAGACTTCAGGTTTTGGAACTTTTTCTCCGACATGTTTATTATTCCCTTTATATTCGACGAGAAGCCAGACGGGACCTTCATACTGCTCAGGCATTCAAAAAAAATGACCTTCTCTTCTTTGGTAAGAGCGTAGCTGGCACGACCTTGAAACCATTCCGGATGCCGGTCATCTAGGTCTTTCAAAAGTTGCTGGTCCTGCCGATTCATTTGTCTTCCCATACACGCCCAAGAAGCTTAGCAGGTTCACGCAAATATTCTTCGTAACATGCATCACGTCGATTGCAGAGCGGACATCTAGGACTTTCCAATATTCTAGCTCCCAAAATATAGATTTCTTCTTCCACATGGGTGCGTGCCCGTCAACTCCCCGCGGAACTGATTGTCCGCCAGGACCCTTTCCAAAGATGACTTTCAAATCCTTGACCATATCAAATATCTCAGCACCAGTACGTTCCGCAGGCTTCGGCCGGTGATCTGCCTTCCCGTTGAAATGCTTGCCTTTCTTTCTTACGTTATGATTTCGGGGAAGAAATCGACGATGACCCAGGTACACGTTCTTCTTACAATTAACCAAACATACACTTTCAGTCTCATGTAAGCAGTGCGTGCATGCATTGTATCCCTTATTTGTCTGTCCCGAAAGGTTACTGAGAGCAGGCCAATCGTTGATGGTTACAAAAAGCAACGCTCGTAGGTCAAATTCCTCTCCTTTGTGCTCATCCCAGACACGTACACCAGGTCTGGCCCACAACTGTAAAAGTTCTTCAACTAATGGCCTTAGGTACACATCGATGTCGTTGCCGGGTTGCTTAGGGCCTTGGATGAGAATTGGCATCATAATGAACTTCCGCTTCATGCACAACCAAGGAGGAAGGTTGTAGATGCATAGAGTCACGGGCCAGGTGCTATGGCTAGAGCTCTGCTCGCCAAAAGGATTAATGCCATCAGTATTTAGACCAAATCTTATGTTCCTTGCGTCAGCTGCAAAATCTTTGAAAACTCTGTCGATCTTTCTCCATTGCGTTCCATCAGTGGTGTGTCTCAACTCCCCGTCGGACTTACGGTCCTCTTTGTGCCATCGCAACGACTTGGCATGCTTTTTGTTCATGAACAGACGTTTCAACCGTGGTATTATAGGAGCATACCACATCACCTTGGCGGGAACCCTCTTCCTGGGTTTCTCGCCCTCAACATCGTCACCAGGGTCATCGCCTCTGATCTTATAACGCAATGCAGTGCATACAGGGCATTCATTCAAATTCTCATATTCACCGCGGTAGAGGATGCAGTCATTAATGCATGCATGTATCTTCAGAACCTCTAAACCTAGAGGGCAGACAACCTTCTTTGCTTCGTACGTACTGGCGGGCAACTCGTTATTCTTCAGGAACATATTCTTCAACATTTTCAGCAAATTTTCAAATGATGAGTCACCTACACCTTCCTGTGCCTTCCATTTTAGCAAATCCAGTGTGCAGCCCGGCTTTTTCAGACTATTATCGCATCCTGGATACAACGACTTTTTGTGATCCTCTAACATGCGATCCAAATTCTCCCTCTCCTTGTCAGTTTCGCAGCGTCTCCGTGCATCAGCAATGGTCCGACCAAGATCATCAGCGGGCTCATCATGTGCCTCTTCTTCACCTTCACCTAACCCTTCCCCACCTTCAGCATCATCCTCCATGAAAGTATCACCGAAATGATCATGATAGTTGTCATCGATATCATCCCCTTCTTCATCTTCTTCCATTCTAACCCCTCTTTCTCCATGCTTGGTCCAACAATTATAGCTTGGCATGAAACCATGCCGAAGCAGGTGCATGTGAACGTCTCTTGAGGAGGAGTAACCCTTCTGATTCTTACAGACAGCACATGGACAGATAATAAAACCTTGCTGCTTGTTCGCATTTGCCACTACGAGGAAATCTTTCAAACCCGTAGTGAACTCGCCGGAGAGTCGGGGACCGTACATCCATTGCCGATTCATCTGCATTATTATTATATAAAGTATATAATTAACCATGATGCATTTGTTAAACTAACTAGCTAGAAATAATACAAATTAAACAATGAACTACACACATGCGTATTTTATCAATGACACATGAAAGGTTCAAGTTGCTAACCGCGATCGCGGAGGAAAAATAAATGAGAAAGCTCAAGTGTGGCTCGGACACTTCATATCATGTTTGTTTCAGGCTCTCGGGCATTTCATCAAACACCTTGTGTGCATAGGAGAAATCAAAAGCAAACCCACCACCACCTTCTGAAAATTGTGAAGTGAGCTGAGTGAAGTGAAGTGAGCTGAGTCCTATATATAGGGATGGGCCTTTAGTCCCGGTTGGCCTGGCCAACCGTGATTAAAGGCCTTCGGGGACCTTTAGTCCCGGTTGGCCAGGCCAACCGGGACTAAAGCCCCTCCCGTCCAGCTGTCGACCGAGCGCGCTGGGCCCAGATAGTTGGTCGCGGGTCTTCTCCCGAACCGCGACTAAAGACCCCTTTGGTCGCGGTTCGGTTGTTTTGGGGACTAATGGGGGCGTATGGAAGCCTCTTTTTCTACCAGTGATCCTTGACTCTTGTCTCCCATAGACCTAAGTTACCCGTGCCATCGATTTTCTCCACATCAAACTTGGTGAACCCCGGCACCATGCTGAGCCGCGATCTAACTGACATGTTGCTGCCGGTCTGACCGCCCTTGTTTTCTTCTGCGAATTCCTCACGAAAAAGATCACGGATCCCATATTCCTCGTCTGAAGCCACACCGCAGTCCACGATCTAACCAAGAAATTTGACCTGCACCCACAATCTACCCTTCAAGAAACATCGTAGAACCTTTGAGACCAGCCGCAACACGCAGATTATTTCTGCCCACGGCAACTCAACTTGCTCCACCTTGTCCCGAATTCCAGATTTATTTATGTGCCCTGCTAGCCACGTCGTCTGTCCTTTTATTACTGCTGGTAGACCCGACCCTTTTTTCCCTTAGCCTCACACGGAAAACGAGTCCAAAGCTGCCACGGTTTGCACATAATCTCCAAATCGAGTCCAACGCCAGACCAGCACAGACCCAAACATGTATGCGTGCACATATTTCCTGATTTTAATCATAACATCATGTAGGCAGGCTTGTCCCCTGGACCAAATACGCACGCACACGTTCTTCTGAAACTGCTCCTGCATGTATGCGTCCCCTGGACTCCTGCACTAACACGTCAGATCGCTTCTAAATTTTCTTTCTTTGCACGCACGGTAAACATCATCCATGGAAACCTGCTGCCGTACGCAACCGAGCGCCTGCTGTCTCTCGTACACAGCAGCCGTAACCTTCCTTCTCTCGATCTGAGCCCTCGGGAAACAATCCGCCGCTAATCTCGACGACAACTACCGTCTCTGATCTTGGTTCTTCGCCAGCAATCTGTTCAGCCCTGTCGCCCGTACTCGTTGCACGTCAACCCTGCCGAAACAGTCGCCACCTCGCGCATCGTCCGTGCACGAGCCGTGTCGTACCCTGGCCACCAGCGTCACCGGCACGATCCGTCTGCAGTGCCACATCGCCGCCCTTGTACAACACGGAGCGCATCATCTCGATGCTCTCAGACTCCGATCTATCAGGCCGTCCCCCATGTCTGGTCGTCGGTCTGATCGCGAGCTGAATCAGTCGCCTCCGCAACGTCTTCAACAGCCACTACGCCGGTCCAATCGCCACGTCTAGCCGTTTCTTACCGACCACAGCCCATCAAACGTTTCAGGCCTCCTGCCCGAAGTGTCCGACACCACCGACCGCCTCCGCGGTCGCCGTCATGCTCCACCTTGCGCCAATCGGACATTTCCTTGTACCCGTCGAGCATGATCCTCATACCTCCAGATGATCTTCCGCATAGCCTTCTCGCAACCTTGCTCTGATACCACTTGTTAAAATAAAACGCTAATGCAAGATCATGGACGACACACCGAGGCACGATATTTGTTAACGAGGTTCACCGATATGGCTACATCCCCGAGGCATGACTACGGGCACTCCCCAAGATACCGCAACACCGGCCGCCCGGGCGCCGGCACAAGCCGTTGGCTCCCCCGCGTACCTGTTGCTATCAAGTCGTCATGGGTTACAACTTGTGGTGCCCCTCCATATATAAGAGGCCTAGGATTCAAGTGTCTGACTCCTACACAACTCGTACCTAACCACACCAATTACAACTCCAAGTCCACGTAACCCCTTGCGTACATAGTATATTCGACACAAATATAATAGGTTGCATCATACTGCCACGGTTGATATATGCAGATAAAGAGGCATCTCCCTGGAACGCTTTCCAACTCAAAAGAGATCCAATTATTAGAATCATGCAAATTGAAGTTTTTTAGTTGCTCTTCCCTTCCCATCTCTCTGGGTTCATGCAACACAATGGGTGGCTTCTCTCACCGGTGTTGATGAAGATTGACCAATTTTCTAGCTTTTCCACCTTCACCCACTTTCAGATTCACTCGCTAGGTTGAGGCAGAAGGCTTCAAACGTATCTTATGTTGATGGAAAAGATCGATGATCATCGACCAGGAGAAGCATATCACCGCACGCAACAAGCCACGGGTGAGAGAGATGTCATTTGTTGGGTATGCTTCCACAAAAATCAACTGCAATTTTCTGTATTCAAATCCATGGTACCAAGTTCATGATCAATAGCATGCGGTCATTGTTCATGCCAAATACTTGTCCTTTGAAGACTACAACCTTCTCGATCATTCCAATGTGAAGAGAACATCTCAACCAAGAGTTACCACCAACACGCCAAAAGAAATTGTGGCATCCAGTGGTAACCAACAAATATGTGTTGGGTGACGCCAGAGGAGCCGTGAGGGAAGCATGGTGGAGGAAAGTGTTTGCGTCGACCCGTAGTTCTGGAGTTGAGACACTAACACCCATGAAGACATCAATAACAAGACATGATCGATTTTGGTTGGACAGGATGAGTTGGCACAGGAAACACCCCTGAAATAAGAACCTCCAAAGGACTTTGTCGGGATTTACTCTCACCAAAACGAGGAAACTAGGGAATCTAACAACACATGTAGATGTCTTGGTTGGCTAAAGTAGTGACATAGCATGAATGTTTATGTACGAGGCTGTTGCTAAATTGGCAGGGATGAGGAGAGAACGCCAGGAAGTTGGGTAGGAGGAAGAGAGATGGCAAGAGCATCTGTTTAGACGGATAGGAGGAGAAGGCCACACACCAAGAGGAGCACGTGGCAGCGAACACAAGAAGGTTACGGAACAATGGAGTGAATCAGGTCATCCGGGAGGTCTGGCCAACCTTAAAACCTGTACATAGTTGAGACGGCAGCGACCCAAAAACAGCAGATCATGGAGTTACAAGAGACCACACCTTGTCTACAAGAAAATTTGAATTAAAAGAAAAAATAGAAAAATGAACTGGACAATTGAAAAGGTAATAGATGGAGAAGCAATACAGAACGCCAACAAGCGGAAATGGCTAGTGCACGGGTAACATATATGCGCGACATGAAAAACACTAGTGACAAAATAACACAACAAGAGATTGGGTTCATATGCTGCTGACAATGACATTGAAAATCAAATGAGGTATATATTTATAACAATGCCACAGCCTGTCATGTCCCTAAGCTATCATTGATTACCTGAAGGCAATGGAGAACATGTCATCATGTATCTTCAGTACATGATACTGAATTATACTTTTTCTTCTTAGTATTCCTTCTGTTCCATATTAAGTGTCGCTGATTAAATCAGCGACACATAATGCGGAATGGAGAGGGTACTATAATAGCGACAATTAATATGGAATGGAGGGAGTATATACAAGACCAAAGGGAACAGATGCAGCTCTATCTCTAACAATCTATTAACGATGTCCAAACAGCATATAAATCGGTTAGAGCGATGTAACGTCGATGCAAGCAAAAAACTCTTACGGAAAAATCAATGGGAATCAAGAAACCAGGTGTCAAGAGCATGCCTTGTAGAGAAGGCGTGTGACGGATCAATAACGATGCGGGTGAGCGGCAGTGCTTCACATGCGTCCTTCTCTGGCGGCCGCTTCAAAACGAGGTTGTGCGACGGCGGGCTAGTGTGTTGGGCTGGACTGAGGTCATTGCACAACAAGCAGGTGCAATAGAGCCCAATACTGATATTCTTGGAATATGTTTCTTGTTTTTTCTATAAAACAATATACATGGTAATACGTGTCTCATTCATATAACAAAGAAAATGTGATAGATCACTTCTTCACCCGAGCTTGACATGGCACCATCATATGTGTAGCTTTTCGGACCTCCAAAGTAGCTTACCAAAGGCGAAGCCATTACAGTTGAAAGAATCTAGTCCGGCAGCACCCCGGAAAATGCCATCAAACTCTAGATCTGACACCCCCTGCCCCGCTCAAAGATAATGTCGGCATAGGAAACCATACCCGCCAGCCACCAACCACAAAACCAGCCCATGATCGACCATCTTCTAGTGGACACCAACGCAGAGCACAATGCATCCGCTCCTGCACTATCTCCCAGAGCTCCGTGTCGATGCTGAAGAAAATGCCAATGGAGAGCACATCCATCTATAACTATAGAACATGATACTGAATTTTACCCTTTTTTCTTAGTGTAAATATATAGACCAAAGAGAATAGATGTGGTTCTATCTATTTCTGATAGAGGTAGTCTTAATCCCCCTTTCCGTTCGCAGTCCGAGGAGATCAATGGATCCACTTATGATTCCCAATTTTCCATCCAGTCTAGGGCCCATAGCAGTTTGACAAAAGTTCTTATAGAAAAAATCAAGTGGGAATCTAATCTAGCCTATCAAAGTAGTGGCGTGATTCAAACTCTTCTTGCAGCAATTCACGGTTGCACGATGGACTATAGGAGGTATATCAAATTTGAGAACAATTGCAGCTCTATATTTAATTCTCTATAAAGTGATGGTTTAGTTTGTTAAGATGCTTCTAAAGTTTCACGTTTTGGAGGTTTATCATGTGTACTAAGAAAGAATTCTTGTTAAGCCAACACTTGTATCAAAACCGTTAACTTTTATTTTATAAAGATCGTTCATATGTGTATGTTCCTCATGTGTACCATCTTGATGGCGTTAGAGCTTAGTTTATATTTGATGGTATCCCCCACGTCACTCCGCTCCGGGCAACACGGTGGAGATGAAACTCTAGCCTCCGGTCATTCGTCCCCTTCCCTTCCTTCATCATTGCCGCCTGAGGAGGCCTCCGACAAAGTCCACATGGTCACCGAGGATAGCATCGGGAAGGATCTGGCTGCTCCGCCTCCACGCGGAGGGAAGTTGATGCCGAGGCGGCGGCCTCTGATGGCGCGGCGGCGCCGTATATGCGGCGGGCCGTGTCTCCTCAAGGGTCGGGAGGCTCGGCATCCCGGATTGCGCGGGATCTGAAGGTTGCATCCCTCCTCCTTGTGTCTTGCTCTTTCTCGCTAGATCTAGCTTCCGACACATGCTGGTTGCCGGATCATTTGATGGCGTGGCTGCCTAGAGCCACGGACTCGGACCGGGAGAATTCCTTGCCTAGTTCTCCGGCCAGACAACACCGACATCACCTGGTGTCGTTCCCCTTCACGGAATCGTCATCTTGGACAATCCCATTCCCTCCTAATCATATGTTGGGTGAAATCATTTGTCTATTCCAGACCGGGTGGCAGCGGCATGGCATGCGTTGTCACCTTCTTGTAGGTGCCACTTTTGTCTGTCCAAGACCGGGCGACAGCGGAAGCTGCAGATCATGCTAGTTGGGATTGTGCAGGTGCTTTGCGAGTTGCTTTGGGTGTGTAGAGTCTTCGAGGAAGGAGGTGATGTTTGATGTTTCTTCTCGCGAGATTGGTGCTTTTCTGATTTCCTTAGGTGTTTGAAGCATGGTATGTGTGTGCTTGCTCATGGGTCAGTCGGTGCCAGCTTCTTGGGGGGCGAGGCAATAGGATTCCCCTTTATCGGTAGCAGCATAACGTTGCAGTAGCATGGTCTTGATCAAGGTTTTGGTTACCAGTCAAAATTTCAAGATTTCCCATGGTTACCGCATATTTTCGTGCCCCTCGGTAAATCCCATACCGAGCAAAAAATACCATTTTTTTAATTTTTTGAATTTTTGAATTTAAATGCTCGATTTGTAGTAAAGTGCGTAGGATCTAATTAATGCCATGAGAGTTGGTTCTGGCAACCTACTTCCTGTTTTGAGAGGTCTCTGGTTCGAATGTTCATTCATTCATTTATTTGAATTCAAAATTCAACTATAAAATTCGTTCAAAATATTCTCGATATTTCTTGGTAACCATGGTAACCACGTTTACCACTCCCCCTCGGTAAAATTGCCTCATTCGGTAACCAAAACCTTGGTCCTGATGTAGGCGGGCATAGTCTGGTTCTTGTTATGATTGACTCAGCTCCTGCCTAGAATGTTTGTTCAGGGACCTCAACCTTCAGCAACTATTTTCTTCGTGATTGGATCTCTGAGCACCGTTGTGGCTCTTTGTATGGTGTTCTTAAAGCAGCGGTAAGTTTAGGTTGAAATCTACTGGCGGTCTGACGCCTTTGTCCAGGGCAAGGGGCAGGACTGGTGAGGACTGGCATGATTTGGTTTTCATTTCTCGAAGTAGATGAGGTTGTGTTGCTCCGCCATTGGGTTATGTCTCCAATTGAAGTTTCACTCTGTTTGCTCTACTCCCCTTGCGTTTTGAGGACTCCATGGACATCAAGCTAGTGCTTAGTTTTCTTATCTATAGAGTACTTGCTACCTTTGGTGCTTGTAAGCTGCTTGGGCAACACTATGTATGCGTAATTCCCTATTTGACACTGAGAAAATATTTCTTCCTTATTTAACACAAACTTTAAACTTTGTTCTCAATATAACAATCCCATCCATTTTTTGGGCAAAGTTTGCTAAATGGCATGTGAAATGACAATTATGCCCTCAAACATCTATTCGCTCCTTTTCTTTATTTCGGGTGTCTTATTTAAGGGTGGGGTTCATGGTTCGTGTAACAAAATAAGCCAAAAGGTACTACGAACAAGTACCGCAAGCAAGGCTCAAGTACGTATGTACATACACGGCTAGAGACGAGCACGTGCTCGTTTTGCTTCTAGAGGAAAATCAATCGAGCTGTTTGTGTGTTTGTGAGCTAGCTTGTTTCTAGGGGGAAATCAATCGAGCTGCTTGTGTGTTTGTGAGCTAGCTTTGCAGTACGTGCGCTGTATTTGAAGGAATCGATCTAGCATTCTAAACAACACTCCACCACACGGGCTTGCCAAACGCCCGGATGCTTATGCGCTGCATTTGAAGGAATCGATCTAGCATTCTAAACAACACTCCATCACACGGGCTCGCCCAACGCCCGGACGCTCCCTCCGGCTGCGCCTTGGCTGCTCCCATGATCCCATCGCCCCCGCCTTGACCAGTTTCTCCAGCCGGAACCATTGATCAGTTTGCACAGACTGAGGTCATAGCTCGCCGCCTACTTGAGATCTGTCATGCGGACAACCCTGCACAGCGCAGTCCAGCGCAACATATGCTCGTGCGGCGTGCCGGCAAGGAAGGCCTACATCGGTTGTTACTCCGGAGCGACGCGACCACCCGCCTCCTGTGCCACTCGGTGCTCTCGAGTACGAGGGATTGTGGGCCAGGTGAAGCCAATGATAGTGAACTTGA
This sequence comes from Triticum timopheevii, assembly GCA_963921465.1. Classification (NCBI taxonomy): domain Eukaryota; kingdom Viridiplantae; phylum Streptophyta; class Magnoliopsida; order Poales; family Poaceae; genus Triticum; species Triticum timopheevii. The sequence continues at coordinate 20,271,994 of OY997274.1, forward strand.
TCTGACTTAGGTGTTTCTAGTGCCAGGGATAAACTTGTCATTTCATGTATCATTCAACACCATTAGGTCAAAAAATAGACGTAAGTATTATATTGGGAACAAAATTTAAAGTTGGTGTTAGATAGGGAAAAAATATTTTTCCAATGTCAAATAGGAAAACCATATTTAAAACAGTGTTAAATAAGGAATTCTTTCATTTCTTTGTTTTTTCTTGCTGGATGATGGTCGTTGTAATTTCAGACCAGTTGATGACTTTGTTAATTCAAAGTCAGGCCCTTCTTGAGCCTTCGTTCTAAAACAAAGTGTATTATCTTTTTCTTCTGGCTATGAACTATTGGTAATGGGAGATATACAGGGTATGGTGATGGTTAAGTTTAGTCAGAAAAATCATAGACTTAATATATCATGCAAACATGTAGCTTTATTTAGACAAGTGCTTCATTCAGGAACATCTGTTCATTATTTCCATGTTGCAATTAGTAATAGGCACACATGATGATGCATGACATTTTTATTTTGCCACTGCTATATTGATCAACTAGCAGGTACCATCGGCATAGCTAGCTGTCATGGTAATGCTATAGGGGGGTGGTGGTGGTGGTTGGGCATTGTACAGGGATGTAGATTCTGCACATCGACGGTAGGGTGTGAAGTGACATCCTCAGGCCCTCAAGTTGTACTTCCTGTTGTGGTTGGTGATGTTGTTGTTGCCTGATAGACTCTACCACATTATGGATGGCTTGGCAGCGGAATTGCTTTGGGATCTGTGCTAGTTGCCGGCAGCATTGGGACTGCACGTTCTGGCAGCTGGTGGGCTTATGCACTGGTGTATGCGGGAATGGCACTGTCATTGGCCTACATTGATGTTGTAGGAATGTCGCACACGGTTTTAACTGCTCCTGCAACTGTTGTTGTTGTTGTCGCCCAAGTTGATGCTGTTGCTGGCATTGTACCGGGACGTAGATGTTGCACATAGACGGCAGGGTCTGAAGCGACATCCTCATGCTCTTAAGTTGTGCTTCCTGTTGGGGCTCATTCCATTCTTGTTGGGGCTGTTGTTGACTGATAGCCTCTTCCACGCTTTGGATGGCCTTGCACCGGGCTTGTTCTGGGATCTGCGCCAGCTGCCGACAGCATTGGTGTTGCACTGTTTGGCAACTGCTATGCTGCTCTCCCCGTGTTTGGGGGAATGGTGTTCTCACTGGGCTACACTGATGTTGTACGAAAGCCACACATGGCTTCATCTGATCCAGCAACTGTTTCTGCCCCAGTTGTTGGTGGTGTTGGCATTGTCCGAAGCCCTGGCTACAGATGTTTTCCAATTGGGCAGTGGCGGTGGATGCTGCAAGGGCGAGGAGAGCGAGGATGAACATTGTCTTCATGGTGGCTAGCCTCAAGTTGCTTTGATGATTGTGGTTGTCTAAAGGTTGACGGAGGGGGATCTTCATGGTACATGCATACTTATAGTTGTCATGGTCTAGTTTGCTGCATTCCATTCCTATATTACTTTACAAAAGCAAATGGATGCTTTTTAAACTGATCATCTTGTATTGTTGTGTTAGGTGGCACTACAAGTCTAATCTTGGATGATCATCAAATATACTTTTTGGCACATATCACCTGCATATGACTCATCAATCATCACTTTACATGTCAAGCATAGTTTGGGTCACATATCTTTTTGCAAAACCCAGTCTGTACTCTTGTACATGAGTTAGGTATAAATTAGCTTTTCCATTCACACACTCCATGCTTTTTAAACTGATCATCTTGTATTGTTGTGTTAGGTGGCACTACAAGTCTAATCTTGGATGATCATCAAATGTACTTTTCGGCACATATCACCTGCATATGACTCATCAATCATCACTTTACATGTCAAGCATAGTTTGGGTCGCATATCTTTTTGCAAAATCCATTCTGTAATCTTGTACGTGAGTTAGGTATAAATTAGCTTTTCCATTCACACACTCCGTTCTTTCCTCGATTAATTGTTCCCTGGAACTGATTTTGTAATGTCATGTGAGTTGGTCAGATAAACATGCATTACTAGAGCACGGCATGACTCATAGGATGCTCTTTACATGTCAAGGATTGCCATGGAGCTATGCTCCAATGTTGTGAAACTGATCTTGTACAGGATGAACGATGAGTTTGTAATCCTCCAAGGTTGATATCTACTGCCAAGCCCAACCATACTCAAGCCGCTAAGCCCTTCTTTTAGTCAAAGCAAATTCTCTTGTTCACCGGGTTGGGTGGGCCTAGCATCAAGATCTTAACGTTGAAATGGTCACAATTTATACATGGGTATATATAAGATCAATTTTTAGATGCATTCAGTCATTTTGATGCTCAAGAAGAGATACCCGATGTAGTGAAACGTGAAACCTTCATGTCAGGGTAAAAGAGAAATCGCCGTGTTGAGACGAGGTCCTAACTTGCTTTGTTGAATTCGCCAAGGACCGTTCACATAAAATTCGACGAACACATGCACAAAAAAACTTTTAGTAAGGGCACGTCTCATGCTCTGTGATTTCTCTTACAACACTCATGCATGGGTGTGACGAACACATGCTTTTTAAACATGCATAATTCCTCGACTCACCCACACAGAAGCAATTAAAGATACTCAGGCTTATCTTGATAGTTTTTAAGGTAACCATTAATGATGTATATGATCAAGCATAGATCAGCAAGTAGTCACATGACTGCGGGCATGGCTATTGGAAAAGTTTTAACCCTGCAGAGGTTGATACATCTCAAGCGTATCTATAATTGATTTCTTATGCTATTTTTGTATCATTGTTGCATAATTTTGGAATCATTTTTTATTCTTTTATTCGACTAACCTATTAAGTGCCCAGTGTCAGTACTGCATATTTTTTGAATTTGCATAAGTAATAATTTTTAGGACAAAAAAATTGAAATAAAATCTTGTGTGAACTTTCAAGCCAAAAGAGACCTTGGGCTAGAAGCTCACCTGGAGGGGGCACTAGGCCATCGCATGGACCCATGACGCAACCTAGCGCTGGGACGCGCAGAGCCCCTTGACCTCCTCCCTGCCGCCTCTCGCCCCCCTTGCTCTACATATACTAAAAATTGCTTGAACGATTTTTCTGTTGTCGACACTTCTCTATCCGAAGCGATCTTCTTCAGCCCTTGTCTGGCACCCTGTCTGAGGGTCGAATTGATCCTCTTCAACCTCTCCATCATCGTGCTACTCCTATGGTGATGCAATTTTAGCCCACTCTCGTGGTTGACCGTTTGTACCAATAACAATATGTTTTATCTCACTCTTGTGATCATTTTGCAATCTTGATTGTTACCATGGGCTTGTTAATGGAGTCGAACTATGTGATGTATCCCTTATATTATCGTTGTAATGAATTGGATTTTGCTCCTGCTATGAGTTCCTTTAAGCAGGATTGAATATTTTGCGAATCAATGAGATTATGTGATGCATGTCTAGTATAATTTTATAAGATATCGGTACTCACATTGGGGTGACTCTACGAATTATGATTGAAAAGATAAAGATTATAAGGTGATTGTTTAGTATAATTCTCGAGGTTGCCTGAGGTGACATAGGGGTGTGCCCTATGGATTAAGATTAGAAATACAAACTTAGAGGTGTGCTTAGCCATACCTATACGGCTATGCTATCTCATCTCACTTAGAGGCGTGCTTAGGAATTTTGGAGTGTTGCCAACATTTTCTAAAATGCGAGGAAAGTATTTTTTGAATGGTACAAAACATTTTTCCAATACTAAGTGATTTTTTTCCTAAAATTTCACAAACATATTTTCGAAACACGTGAACACTTTGTTATGTCATGAATTTTTTGAATGATGTGAATATTTTTAAAATAGTACACAAACAATTTTTTACATTACATAAATAATTTTAATGGTACGTAAGTTTTTTATAAAAACTATGTAGATTAATTTGAAGGTATTATACTTTTAATTATTTGAAATATAAACAAAATTTGAAAAAATCAACGAAAACAAGGGAGCTAAGCAAGCCAGCCGCTTCCGTTTTGGGCGGCCCGTTTAGATGCTCCGTGCTCGCTGTGGCCGAACATGTGCCCCTACTATCTCAGCCCAGTACCGTGCTTGGGCCGGCCCGTGCTAGCGTTAAAGGCCGAGACGCTGGCCCGAACTGGAAAAAGTCCACCTCTCGGACGCCTCTCCACCGCCCGAAAAAGTGAGAGACGACCACCGCCGCTCGCCGACGACCAGTAGGCGGCGCCGATCCGGAGCTGCCGGTTGAGGGGACGCCACCGTACCTGCGCGCATGGCCGGGAGCCGCCGCCGCCGCCGCCGCAGGAGAGAGCGGTCGCAGCAGGCCGCCGAACCCTCGCCGCCGCCGGCACCAGCCAGCCTCAGCTCCAGGTGAGCACGCTCGCCTCGCGCGCCCTTACCCTAGCCTTGCTCTTAGGTTTCTCAATCCGAAGCTTATTGAACGAATCTAGCCTGTTGCTGCCCGTCCTGTCTCCTGACATCCTGCGTGAAATTGGTATTGGACACGATCTGTACTGTACTGTACTGTGCATAGGGGAACTGGGAACTCTGAACAGTACAATTGTTTGCAACTCGTCCAAGAAATTACACCGTAGAGTGGTTGAACACAACAATTATATACCATAGGGTGGTTGCACATTAAGGACAATACTCTGTTGTACAGAACATCATGCTGTAGGTGATCCTGATGTAGCCTGTTCTGGTTAAAGTTTAGCATATTGATATGCAATTGTTACAATCGAACGGGAAACTTAATTTACTTGTCTGTCCCTTGGCGATAGTTTGTTCTACGATAATTTGCGGGCGGGTGGGCTGCTCCATTGCTCTCTCTTGCAATCCTATATACACAGCTTGCACTCTGTCAGTCTCTCTGTCTTACTGTAGTAGAAGTCCCGGCAGGATCTGTTCTCTGAATTCTTTGACAGTACCTCCCACAAGGCCGTGTAGTCCGTTTCACCCACAACCAGCCGCCCTGTAAACTTCAGATAACTGACGGAGACAAACCAATCACCACATCGAACAGCTTCAACCTCCTCTGCCTCAGAACACAGGCTTCTCTTTCTCCAGGTAGAAAGCAAGACCACGCCATTGTGGTCCCTTGCTAAAGCACCAGCACATCCCTGCCCCGTAGCCTCAACGAAGGAACCATCGGTGTTCATATTGAATTATTGGTATATACATCTCACAATGGGAATAAACTTTGTTCAGTTAAACAGTGATGCTTTTTTGCCTTAGTGTGTATAGTAAGAGCATATATACCGGAAATCCAATTCAACCTCCTCTGACACATATATACCACATTTCTAATAAATTACTAGCTATATCTCTGTTATATTTGAGTTCTTTCTTCTGACCCTTGAATTTTCTCCATGACAGGGAAGTTGCTGTTGTAGCAAGGCCCTCTAAGAAAATCAGTGATGCCTCTGGATCTATTTCCTCATCCTCAACGGGATCTCATGCCTGGGAAAACCTTCTAGACAGCCTGCTCCACCAAATCATTTCTCTCATTAGCTCATTTCATGACTTCCTTGCTTTCCGTGGCACCTGTCACTCATGGCACGCTGCAGCCTCTTCCTTCCCATCTGTATATACCTTCAGCTTCCCACCCCTCCACCTCAAACCAGATGTTAGCCAAGAGAGTTACAACTCAGATCGGAAATCACAGCTTGTTGATCCTGCTAAGAAAAGTTTATCCCATCGTTGTTCAGCGCCTGGAATTACTCCACATCCCATGCGCTATCTGGGCTGCTCATATGGTTATCTTATCTTCTCTGATAGGAGACACTGCCATCTCGTCGATGTGTACACTGGCACTAAGGTGAAGCCGCCAAAATTCCAATCTGAGAGCAACACTTTGATCTACCTTGGCATCCTTACGGCTCCACTAAATTCGCCCAATTCACGTCTCATCCTTTTCTCGAGAATCTCCATGCTCCAGTGGCAGGTTGGAACAAATTCTTGGACAGAGCACCCTCATGTTGGTGAACTCATCCATCAGATTGTGCTCTTCAAAGGCCAGATGTTTGCCATGGACTTTGTTCAAAGGCTACATACCATACACATAGCACCTGAGCTCAGCATGCAGGAAGTAGCAGTTATGTGGGAACAGAGCATGCTCGTAGGCCTGCATTCTAAGCCATGGTTGGTGGTCTGTGGTGACATGCTTCTCTTGGTAGATCTCTCGGTAAGCATGGACCAACTGTTTGGCTTTCCTGGCACCTTTCAAGTCTTCCGCCTCGACTTCTCAGTTGAACCAGCTAAGTGGGTGAAGATGGATAGGTTGGACAATTGGGCACTCTTCCTTACCAATGATAGGAGAAACCCTACATTTTCTTGCATGAACCCTGAAAGATGGGGAGGAAAGAGTAACTATATTTACGTTCCAACAAAATCAGAAGATTTTGATGAGCCATGGACTGCAATAGAGGTTGGACAGCCGGTGCCCAGCTCGACTCACCGTATGTCATTCAGTTCCGCAGCCACTGCCCATTGCAGTCCACTAAATAGCCTCTGGGTGCTTCCGAGTTTGGTTTACAGGGTTGACCAGTGATTGGTCATCGTTGCTTGTTGCAGTTGCAAGGCTTTTCTTAGTCTTTCACAATGCCAGTCCTGTTGATTCCTGCTTTTATATTATTCAGTTAGCCACTAGGTTCTGTAACTCCCATGGTTTCTTGACTTGGCAAATGTATTGTGTACAAGAATGTTTATGTATATTGTCTCCAGGAAGTGATCGTCCTGCACTGGATCTATGGGGATTAATTGAATTCTTATGTAGCAGCTTGGTTGACATTAATTCTGTGACTGGACAAGAAAGCACATTCTGAATATGTCAATGCTGTTTCGAATCCGGTAACTCTTTATGTTGCTCATACATGTTTCTGTCTGTATGCTCTTTCCATATGTTCCTTGTGCCTCTATTATTTCTCCTTTCATGTTTTGAATTTCTTTTGATATAATGGGAGCCATACAATATAGGGTGATGGTTCATTCCGGTAAGATGCTGCTAAGATTTCATCTACGGTACAGAACATGCAAGTTTATTCGGCCAACAGCTTTATTCAGGAGCAGATGTTTGTTATTTCCAAGTTGCAACAGTACTGGCCACACAGGGTGATGTATGGCACTTTTATTTTGTCACCGCTTCATCGATCAACTGAACACTGATCGATCCAGCTAGCACAGCACAGATCTTAGCAGCCACCACCAGCACAGGTAATGGCCACAGGCATGCTGTAGGGGGGGGGGGGGGGTGCAATAATCCGAGATGTATGAGCTGTGCATCGACGGGGGGTGTGAAGCACCATGCTCATTATCTCAAACTGAACCTGCTGCAGAGGCTGACCGTAACTCCACCGCGTAAGAAGGTTCAGTAAGGTGAAAGGCTTCTGACATTTCATTTATCATGTAAAACATGCAATTTTATTCGGACAAAAGCTTTATTCAGAAACAGAGGTCTGTTATTTCCAGTTGCAATAGTACTGGCCACACATGATGATGTATGGCACTTTTATTTTGTAACTCTTCATCGATCAACTAAACGGTGATCGATCAAGCTAGCTAGCACAGCACAGATCTTAGCAGACACCACCGGCACAGGTAGCTGTCATGGGGATGCTGTAGATGGCGGGGGTGATGGTGCTGCACGGGGTGGTGGTGCAATATTGCGGGATGTTCACGCTGCACATCGACGGAAAGGTCTGAAGCACCATCCTCATTATCTCAACCGGAACCTGCTGCTGCTGAGGCTGCCCGAAACTTTGCCCTTGCTGCTGCTGAGGCTGGCCGAAACGTTGCCCTTGCTGCTGCCGCATGATGATCTGTGCCACGCTACAGACCGCCTGGCACCGAGCCTGCTCCGAGATCTGGGCCAGCGGCTGGCAGCACTGTTGCCGCATCAACTGGCAACCGCTTGCCTGCCACATCTGTGACTGGACATATGGTGTCTGGCTGCACTGCTGCAGGAAAGCAGCGCATGTGTTCATCTGCGGTTGCGGCTGCGGCTGCGGCTGCTGCTGGCATTGCCCGTAGCCCTGGCTACAGGTAGTGTACAGCTGCGCAACAGCGCTTGTCGCCGTGAAGGCGAGGAGAGCGAGGATGAACATGGTCTTCATGGTGGCTGGCTATAAGCTTGCTTTGGTGTTTATGTTTGTGTGAAGGGTGATGAGGGAGGGTCTTGATGGTGCAGGCCTATTTATAGCTGCCATGGCATCATGTTGTGCATTGCATTCCTAGGTTCCTATGCTAAAGCTTTTGCGTGCTTTTCCAACTGATCATCTGACACTCTTGTGTTAGGTGGCGCTACAAGTCCAATCTTGGATGCTCGTCTAATATGCTTTTCAACACATATCGTGTAGATATCAGCCAGCTTGTGCCTGACCTCGATAATCCATATGACTCATCACTAATCACTTTACATGTCAAGCGTATATCTCGATTGTGTCTTTTTGCGAAACCCGTTTTGTTGTCTTGTATGAGTTGATAGATATAAATCAGATTGGCATGTCCCACACTCCATCTTACTGTTTTCTGAAAACTGGTTTTGTATCATTCTACTAATTGGTAATTGGTAATACAAACGGCATCAGCAGAGCATTGATGACTCATAAATTTTCCTTTACATGCCAAGGATTGTCATGGAGCTATGTTTCGGCGTGTGAAACTGGATTTGTTGTTTTTTGTACGCCGAGTTTAATTGCTTCCTGGAACTGGTTTTGTAGTCTTGTATAAGCTGGTAGGAGATAAAATGCCATGAGTCATCAAATGAGTTTTACATGTGGGAAGTCTGATGTAGCATTTTTGTAGCTTTGGCGAGTGAACCTAAACTTGTTAATATTTTTTGTAAAAGGTATGTGTTTTATGCATGTATCATGAGGAGAGTGGATTTTTTTAGCTCGAGCTCCATGGAGCTCTTTTTTCAAAATTCGGGAAGTCACATTTTGAAGTTCCAAAAAATCTGAAAAAAATACACATGGACCTACAGATGTATACTGCATCTTTTCAACAACAACAACAAATAAGTTGGGGTAGCTTGAGGTGAAGATCTCGCAACCAACTCATGGTTCTGGCACATGGATAGCTAACTTTCATGCACCCCTTTCCATGGCTAGTTCTTTGTTGATATTTCAGTCCTTCGGACTTATCTCATGTCAAGCTTGGTCTATCCCGACCTCTCTTACATTATCAACACGTTTTAGCCATCCTTCTGGACGCCTGCGCTGAATATGCCCAAACCATCTAAGACGATTTTGGACAAGCTTCTCTTCACTCAGTGTTTCCCCAACTTCTTTAATGGATATTGCACATGTGTTAGAAATACAAGGTTTTTTTTTCTACTGCTCACACTAAAATGTATTTTTCCATGAAATTTTACAGAGATGTATACCAGTGTTTCAATGTGTCTATTCTCTGTTCGGCCCATCAATCCCTAATTCCCAAATTAAGATGTTCACTAGGATAAACTAGACCGAGATTAATGTTTTTTGTGCAGACCAAGTGTTGTGGTTTTTGTGGTTATTTCTGACATTTTATGGACTTAAATAGATGGACATAGGTGTGGAAACCTGGGGCTGTGACAGGTTTTAGTGATGCCTAGATAGATACTTCATCCGTTTGGAATTAGTTGTGCTCAAACGGATGTATCTTGACGTATTTTAGTGCTAGATACATTCGCTTGAGCGTCAACTAATTCCGGATGGAGGGAGCAATATTATAGAATTCGCAACACAACTAAGCTAAACCAGAATGGAAACCTTTGACTCCGCCCCGATAATAATCTTGCGAACAAGGTGCTTAACCCTTTGCTATAGAATTATATCGTGATATAGGTGACCATGTACTCCCTCCATTCCTAAATATAATTAAGTGTATTTTAGAGATATCAATAAGAACTACATAATGATGTATATAGACATACTTTAGAGTATACATTCACTCATTTTGTTTCGTATGTAGTCCATGTTGAAATATGGCAAAAGACTTATATTTAGATACAGAGGGAGTAGTTCGCTAGAAAAATCATTCCTATGAAGTTTCGGCTGGACTTGTATCAAGTGTTGCTTCTCAATAGAGTTATATTCTAGTATACATATCCTTCGTTCTTCTATCTTGTATCCAACGTTCCAACCAACGATGACAAAATGTGGCTGGTATGCTTGTTCAGTTTTTGGTACCTCCACAGTTTCTTGACTTGGCACCAAATGTATAGAGCACAAGAATATTAATACCGAAAAAGGGTTTCCCCGCTTTGTAATCCAAAGCAACCAACACCGATACAAGGATTGCTGGGGCGAACAACATAACAAGCCCAAAAGAAAAAGAAGAAGAAACAAATGCCAACAACGTTAGCTCGACAAAGCGCGGATGACCCGCCACCGCTACGCCCTCCAGAAACAAACCACCACAACCCCGAACCGCCGCGTACCAAGAAGCACCTCCAAGAAGGAATGCGGCGCCGACGACGCTGCTGCCCGGACATGTCCTAGAGTTTTCCCCGGCACGCGGAGGGAGGTGGGGGATGGATATCACCGACACCCTCCAGGAAGGGATGGTGGCACCCGCAGGTGTCACCGCATTGGAGCCGAAGAACCGGCAAGGATTTCTCCCGCACTCCATCCCCACCGCCCAACGGACCGGAGCCGACCAGCCAGACCGCCGCCCACCACCATGCGTCATCGCGGTTGTGCCGCCACCCACGCCGCCACACTGTGGACACCAACACGAGGCCAAGAGGACTGGAGAGAAGCGCCCCGTGGTGAGAGAAGCAACGCCGAAGCCGAACGGGAGGGAACCACCTCCACCGCCGTCGTGCGGGAGGCTAGAACCTCCGGCACCGTCGCGGTAGCCGTCCGGACGCGACAGCAGGGCATGCCAGGCCACCCCTGGCCTGGCCAGGCCCGAAACGGGCCCGCTAAGCCCCGCCGCCACGCTGCAACAAGCCGGCAATGGCGCCTCCAGCACCCTGCCGCTCGTCGCCTCGCCCCCGCCTCCTGGAGGACGCACCGCAGCCGCACCCCACTGCCAGCCCGCCCGGGCCCAGATGGGGCCAGAAGGGCCCAGATTTGGGCTGAGCGGGCGCCGCCAAACCGCGCCGCCGCGCTACCCCGCCGCCAACGGCGACGCCATCGCCCAGCCATCCGCCCGCGCAGCACCAGGACCCCGCCGCCACACCGGACCGCCGCCGCCTAGGGACACCCCCCAGCCCGCTCCGTCCCGCGCCAGAGGAGAGCCGAGAGGGGAATTGCAAGGGGGCCGTCGCCGCCAGCGTCGCCCGGGCCAGGCCCGGCGGCGAGCGCCGACGACGGCGGCGGGGAGGGAAGGAGGGGGGAGGGGGGCTGGAGAAGAGGGTCACGGCGCGGCCGGTCGCCCGCGGGGGCGACGCGGTCGCGAGAGCCCGTGGGGTATTCCCCCGATCTTCCTACTTTCGGTGGAGGAGTCCACGAGAATATTAATATATGTTGTCTCCCGCCCGTGATTGTGCTGCACAATGCTCTATGACATGTCGGCAATTAATCAGCTTCTGATGTAGCATTGAGTTTTATCGTGTGTGTTGGATAATAACTTTACGTGTGTCAACAATGTTATCAAATCTACCCGCAAAAAAAAACAATGCTATCAAATCCATTAATATTTTTATGAAGCTTGTTCATATGTGTATGTTCCTTGATCCAGTCTCTCTTCTTACGTATGTACCGTCCCTCTCTTCATGTTGTGAACTTTTGGTTTAATTGGGAGCCATATAGAGTATGATGATTCTTCAGTTCAGTGAGATGTGTCATAGATTTCATTTGTTTCACGGAAAATAAACCACTCCTAGAGTAGAAGGTTTTCCTAATGGTGTAACACAGATTTTTTTTCCCGGCCGAAACAGAGTGCTCTCGCGACCGCGTCGCCCCCGCGCGGGCGACCGGCCGCGCAATGGGCCTCCTCCTTCCAGGCTCCCCCCTCCCTCCTTCCTTCTCGCCGCCGTCGCCGGCGCCCGCGGCCGGCTTGGCCCCGGGGCTGCTGATGGCGGCGGCCTCCTGGCCCTTCCCCTCCCGGTCGCTCTCTGGCGCGGGCGGAGCTGCGCCGGGGGGTGCATCTAGGCGGCGGCGGTCTGTCATGGCGGCGGGGCTCCGTGGCGCATGCAGGCGAGCTAATGGGCGGCGGCGCCGCCGTTGGCGGCGGGATCTGGCGTCGTCCGCTCGGCCCAGATCTGGGCCCTTCGGGCCCCATCTGGGCCTGGGCGGGCCGGCGGCGGGGATGGCTCCGGTGTGGCTTTTGGGAGGCGGGGGAGATGCGACGAGTGGCCGGGTGCCGGCGGCGACGACGCCGGCCTGCTGCATCGCGGCCGGCGGGGCTTAACGGGCCCGCTTCGGGCCTGGCTGGGCCAGGGGTGGCTCGGCATGCCCCGCTGCCGCGTCCGGACGGCTACCGCGACGGTGCCGGAGGCACGGGCCTCCTGCACGACGGCGGTGGAGGTGGTTCCCTCCCGCTCGGCGTCGATGCTGCTGCTCCCGTCATGGTGAGCTTCTCTCCGGTCCTCTTGGCCTCGTGGTGGTGTTCGTAGTGAGGCGGCGTGGGTGGCGGCGCTGCTGCATTGGCACATGGTGATGGGCGACGGTTTGGCGGGTTGGTTCCGTCCGGTTGGGCGGTTGGGGGTTGGAATGCGGGAGAAATCCCTGCCGGCTTCGGCCCTGACACGGTGACACCTGCGGGTGCCACAATTCCTTCCTGGAGGGTGTCGGTGGTATCCACCCCCCACCATCCTCTGCGTGCCCGGGGAAACCTGAGGACTCGTCCGGGCAGGAGCGTCATCAGCGTCGCATCCCTTCTTGGAGGTGCTGCTTGGTGGTACGCGGCGGATCGGAGCCTTGGTCTGTGGTAATTTGTTTCCGGTGGGCGCCGCGGTGGCGGGTCATTTGCGCTTTGCCAAGCTGCCGTGGTTGGCATTTGTTTCTTCTTCTTTTTCTTGGTGTGTTGTGCTGCTCGCCACAGCGTTATCTGTTCTCGGTGATGTTTGCTTTGGAATATAAAGCGGGGGAAACCCTTTTTCGGTAATGGTGTAACACAGTAAAATAAAATATGCGGGTGTGCCAATATTCATTCGTATATACGAAATAAAAAGATAATAATGTGGCATACCAAAAAAGTATAATTAGGAGTGAAATTATGAAAATATATCTTATGCCTTTAGATATTATTCAGTTATATCTACTAGGTTTTGTAACTTCCATGGTTTCTTCACTTTGCAAATGTATTATGCACAATAATATTTATCTATATTGTCTCCAGGAAGTGATCATCCTGCAGTGGCTCTACATGGATTATTGACTTCTTATGTAGCAGCTTGGTTGACATTAATTCTGTGATTGAACAAGAAAGCACATAGTGAATACGTCAACATTGTTTCAAATCCGGCACCTCTTTATATTGCTCATACATGTTTGTGGCCGTGTGCTGTTTGATCTGGTCTCTCTCCATATGTGCCTTGTGCTGCTCTTTTATTTGTCCTTTCGTGTTCTGAATTTATCTTGATTCAGTGGGAGGCATACAATAGATTGATGGTCCACTTCGGTCAGTTGCTTCTGGGATTTCATCTGTCGCCAAAAACATGCAATTTTATTTTGACAACAGATTTATTCAGGAGCAGATGTTTGTAATTTCGAAGTTGCAATAGTACTGGCCACACATGATGATGCGTGGGACTTGTATTTTGTCATCGCTTCATCGATCAACTGAATACTGATCAAACTTGCTAGCAGAATACAGATTTTAGCAGCCACCACAAGCACATGTAGTGGCCACAATCATGCTGTAGGTCGGGGGGGGGGGGGGGGGGGGGGGGGGGGGCGGTGGAGTGATATGCTGCTCCACGGGGTGGTAATGCAGTAATCCTACACGCTGCATATCGGCGGAACGGTGTGAAGTACCATCCTCAGTATCTCAAACTGAACGTGTTGCGGAGGCTGGCTGTAACTTTGCCATGTAAGAAGGTCAATAAGGTGAGATGCTTCTATGATCTCACTTATCATGCAAAACATGCAATTTTATTCAGACAAAAGCTTTATTCAGAAACAAAGGTTTCTTATTTCTATCTTGCAACGGTACTGGCCACACATGATGATGTATGGCACTTTTATTTTATTTTTCACCCTTCATCCATCATCTAAACTAAATGGCAATCGATCTAGTTAGCGCAGCACAGATCTTAGCAGGTACCACCAACACAGGTAGCGGTCATAGGGATGTTGTAGGGGGTCTGAGTGATGGTGCTGCACGGGGTGGTGGTGCAATATTGCGGGATGTTCACGTTGCACATCGATGGAAGGGTCTGGAGCACCATCCTCGTTATCTCAACCGAAACCTGGTGCTGAGGCTGGCTGAAACTTTGCACTTGTTGCTGAGGCTGACCGAAACTTTTCCCTTGCTGCTGTCGCATGATGACCTGGGCCACGCTACAGACAGCCTGGCACCGAGCCTGCTTCGAGATCTGGGCCAGCGGCTGGCAGCATTGTTGCCGCATCAACTGGCAACCGCTTGCCTGCCACATCTGTGACTGGACATACGGTGTCGGGCTGCACTGCTGCAGGAGAGCAGCGCATGTGTTCACCTGCTGTTGCGGCTGCTGCTGGCATTGCCCATAGCCCTGGCTGCATGTAGTGTCCAGCTGCGCAACGACGCTGGTCGCCGCGATGGCAATGAGAGCGAGGATGAACATGGTCTTCATGGTGGTTGGCTACAAGTATTACTTCGATGTTTATGTTTGTGTGAAGGGTGATGAAGGATGGTCTTCATGTTGCAGGCCTATTTATAGCTACCACGGCATCATTTTGTACATTGCATCTCTAGGTTGCTTTGCTACAGCTTTTGCGTGCTTTTCAAACTGATCATCCTAGACTCTTGTGTTAGGTGGTGCTACAAGTCCGATATTGGATGATCATCAAAAGTACTTTTCAACAGATATCGTCTAGATGTCGGATGAAGGCTGACCTGGATAATCGATATGAATCATCACTGATCACTTTACATGTCAAGCGTATATTTGGATTGGGTATTTTGTGAAAGCGATTTTGTTATCTTGTACAAGCTGTTAGGTATAAATCAGATTGAGCATGTCCCGTACTCCATTTTATTGAAACTGATTTTCTATTGTTGTGTTAATTGGTAATACAAGTGGCATCGGCAGAGCATTGAATGACTCATGAATTTCGCTTTACATGTCAAGGATTACCATGGGAGCTATGGTTTGGCTTGTGAAACTGACTTTGTTGTATTTTGTACGCCGGGTTTGATTGTTTTCCATAACTAACTTTGTAGGGTTGTATAAGTTGGTAAGATAAAAATGCCATGGGTCATCAAAATCACTTTCACATGTGGAAAACTTCCTTCTTAAAGAGGGTGTGGGGGGGGGGGGGGGGGGGAGAGCTAATCATGTTGGAAGCTATTACTTTTTTCTAGAGAGAAAGAGAGAGGTCTGAAAGCTCTTGATTCTTCCAAGGTTGGTATAATGGTGTTTTCTGCTGTTTCTTTTTTTTTTAGAAACAAGCTGCTTTCATAGTGAAGGATTTTTTTTAGACTACATTTTTTTAGAAAATTTTGAGACTGCGTTTTTTAGGGATATTTTGAGACTACATAGTGAAGCGTATTTACTGCCAAGTCCATTGCCCCAATCCCGGCCCATGAGTCCTGGCCTGGGCCGACCGGCGATATAACCGAAGGAGATATTCGATGTGGAAAAACAAAAACTGACTTGTACCGTACTGCTGCGCTACCCGTCGGAGAGCTGGAAGAAACGGCGGCGCACATGGAGGCGCCGCCGCGGGAGATCGACGCGCATCCTTCTTCCTCGGCGCCGGCGACCGTTTCTTCGTCCTCGTCCTCGTCGCCGACGTAATATCCTCAAGCCCTACCTCGCCTTGTACTCCTCCTTTTTCTTCTGGTTATTAATCTCTTTCTGCATCTCATCTCGTTGCGTTTGCCTGCTGATGTTCTATTAGATGATAGATCCATCTAAAAAATTAGTCTTTACGCCTCCATATGGAACTGAATTAGATCAAGATTGATTTTTTTTTTGAGAACCGACAAAGATTGATTTTGCTTATGCTCGAAGAAAAACAATCCAGATCTCCAATTTGCAGGTAAGAACAGAAGGTGTATCAATATGCTAGGAGAATCATATTTGCATTGCCTGTCTTTTTTTTTTTTGGCCTGATTCACTCAGTATCAAGCACTCGGCACCTGACCACGTATTCAGTATTTCAGTTTGAGAAACAGGCAATTGTGGTGTCTATTTCAGTGTACACAACAATTTCTATGAAACTTCAGCACTCCTTCTATCTATAACTTCTCAACAGAACTCAAATCCTGTCTCTGCATCGCTCTTGATTTTATTCTAGGCTTCCCGGGAGTGACAACTCAAAGTGATCAGTACCTTTGTTCAGTTCAGTGTGTAATGTGAAGCGTAGCCATGTTTTTTTTAGAATCTTGGAAGCTCCTCTTCTTTTTCTTTTCGAAACTTTGGCAGGAGCGCTGCCGTATCTATTAGAGGACAAAGAGACCCAAAGTCTTGGTAGCTCCTGTTCTTTTTCATACAATTGTGACTCGCTTCACATGCCTAACCTTTTGTCCTGAATTTGCTGCCTTGAACAGGGAGCACGCCGCCATGCGAATCAGGGCTAAGAGAACCTGCTATGCATCTGCCTCCTCCGTCTTTGCCGCATCCAGGCCGTGTGGATGGGCAGAGCTCCCGGAAGATTTTCTCCAATCATTAGTCGCTCGCCTCGGCTCCTTCCGTGACCTCCTTGCCTTCGGTGCCACTTGTCGTCCTTGGCGTGATGTATTGTCAGCACGCACGCCCTCTTTGCAGCCTCTCCTCCTACACCCGAGTACCGACAGCCAACGATCTCCCTGGTTTCACCAATGGATCGTTTTCCAGGAATGCACGTGGAAATTGTCTGATCCGTGGAGATTGGATAATTCAGTTGCCGCCTCATCCTGGCACAGTTTGCTTTCCTTGAGTGACCTCAGAAGAATGTTCTTTCTGCGCTGCTCCTACGGTCACCTCATCTTCTGCGATGAAGATGGGTTCTACATTGTTAATGCGTTCAGTGGTGCTAAGGTTGTGCCTCCTCCCCTCAAGTCAGGTAACTTCACCCGCGTTAACTATGTCACCTTGACTGCCCCTGTTGCATCTGCGGACTCGCATCTCCTTGTCGGCAGTGGAGTCTATCTGTTCGAGTGGTGCATCGGGAGCGACTCTTGGTCAGAATACTGTCCTAAAGTTCTTCTTCTTAAGATTGAACAAATCATGGCCTTCAAGGGTAAAACATATGCCCTAGGGTCTTTTGGATCCTTCTGCATCGTACACTTGTCACCTAGTCTCATAATTCAGAAGTTTAAACTTGTGTTTGAGGAAGATAGAACCGAAGATCTCTATTGGACAAATCAAAAAACATGGCTTGTGGCGTGCGGCGATGCACTTCTTTTGATCAAACTTGAGGCAGGAAGGAAGATATGCTCGGAGGTTGAGCCCATCCAGTTCAAGGCCTTCAAACTCGAGTCACTGGATGCCGTGAACAAGAAGGCAAGGTGGGTGAAGTTGGACAGGTTGGATAACTGGGCCATCTTTGTCAGTGCCGACATGCGATGCGAGGCGTTGCCATGCATGAACCCGGAGAGATGGGGAGGGAAAAGCAACCACATATACTTCCCATGTTATCAGTCTCAACAACCATGGGCTGCAGTCAAACTATAGAAAAAATATAACGACCTTGCGAGATGTTTGCAGCTCGTGAATATTGGAATCCAGTTTCATAGATTAGAGTCAACCTGGATCCTTCCCGGCACATTTCCTCGCTCCGGTCAGCAATGATCTTCGGGCAATTGAGGATGCGACCGGTGATTAGCTTCTGATACAGCTTTTGTGGGGGGATTCTACCATGTTGCAGTTGCAGGTTGGCTTGTCTCAGAAGAACTTGAAAATTTTCACTGTAAAGATTGCTGATTCCACACTCTCCTTTTCTTTTTTGGTGTCGATTATAAGGGACTCTTATGTTTTATTTCTCATGTACTACATATTGTGGAGTTTTCTTGTATACTTGAGCAACTTGATAACATGGTCTTGGACTGCAATCTCCTCTCATACGTACTACTCCCTCCGTTCCAAATTACTCGTCGCAGAAATGGATGTATCTAGAACTAAAATACATCTAGATACATCCATACCTGCGACAAGTAATTCGGAACGGAGGGAGTAGATACCTAAGGTTTTTCTGCTGGCACAGAGATTTTGTGCTGTGGTTGTTTATTGTTCAAGTGATTTGCTTTAGCATATAACAGTCTCACTGGGTGGAAATGTGAATATTTAGAACATAGCTTAAGGAGGGTTCCAAAAAAATTAACTGAACATTGCACACCATTTTGGGGTTGAGAGTTACAAGAATCGGAGTGGGGATGCAAGTCCATAGCAAATTACCTATGCATTCAGGTTAGTATATAGCGCACAATGTTGTGCATTCGCACCCAAGTTCAGCCAACAAACATATAAGCATTCAGCACAAAGTTCAGAATTTGCATCAAGAAAAACCAGGCAGACAGATTGTTCACCAACCAAATAGCTCTGCATCTGTACCTAGCTTCAGCAAGCAATTCTGACTGCATTTTATTACCTCTGTTTTTAAAAGGAGATCAAGCTACATAGTAAAATAAAAGCCCACACACAATGCCGAAGAGTGGTATGAAGAACCAACGTTTCAGGATGCTAAACCCCGTCTCTTTTATGCAAAATGGAAGCAATTAACAAGGTTCAGCAAAAACAACACGTCAAACATGTAGCACAAGTTTTTGCCTCCGGAAATGTACACTGTGTAGCAAACAGATTATTACATGTAGCACAATGTACGGAGCGGCTGGCCGCGCGCCCGTCCGACAGCTGGGGCGTGCGCGCCCTCGCTGTGGCGTGGCGGTGCTGGGCGCGGTCAGTGCGGTGTGGAGGGCCAACGCGAGCGCATGCGGCGCCGTCCGGGGGTGATCCCGGGGGGCGCGGGCTCGCCCCGGCAAGTGGCCTCTGGCCTGGCGCGGCCGGATCTGGTGGGCCCTTGCTGGCCGGATCTGGCGTTTGGCGGCCGGAGGCCAGGAGGTGGTTCGACCAGCAACTGTTTGCAGTCGGGTGCGTGGTGTCTCCATGATGGGTTGGTGGTCCGCGGTGGCATGGTCTGGGTAGGGCCTTGGGATGGTCTGGGCCTGCGCGCCGACGGTGCTTCGGCTAGTTCTTCGGCGGCGTAGCTAGTGGCATCTGCTGCTCCGGTTTGGTGGTGGTGAGTTGGAGACATCATCTCCAGCATAGGTGCTCAGCTCCCTGACGAAAATCATGCTTGACTTAGGTCTGGGCTGGTGGCGAATGATGCCTTCAGGTGTGATTTTTCCTTGTAGGAGGCGCCATCGAAGGGATCCGACACCTCTCCCTGGTTCAAGTCCTTGTCTCCTGGTGAAAGCCGTGTGTAATGGTGGCGCCATTGGTGTCATTACTTTGTTGGAAGCATTGCCATGGAGTCAAGTATGATGTGGGGAGCACTTGGTTAGTGGTGGTGCGATGGATCTGAAGCGGGCAGCGTTTTGCTGAGCTTGGAGCCGTTGGTGGTGCATCCGTCTGGGGTCGGTCGTTTGGTCGATGGGAGTGCAGCTGGAGCACCCCTTGGAGGCATGTCCGTCGGGGCGATGATGGTGGGCACTTGGAGCACACACGACATGCTTGCAGCGCCAGGCGAGTCAGGTTGGGCACCCTCTCATGATCGGAGAGGCACATGTTCGCTCCTCTTTTGTCGGATATGTCGTCTCTCCCCGGTGACGATGATGTCGTCGATCATGCTTGTGGTGGCCTTATCCAAGACGACTGAGTGGTGCTCTTTGGCGAGTACGGGGACTTTTGTCTTTTAGTTCGTGTTCTGTCGGCCTTTTCAGGCGTTCCTGTATGTCCTGTTGTGCTCGAGCCCTAGCTTTGGTAGGTGTGGTTTGTAAAGGTTTTAGCTCGGTTTTCCTCAGTTAACCGAGCATCGGTTTCTTTACCGCTTCCTCTTAATGAATTGTAGCAGCTCTCCTGCTATCTTTCAAAAAAAGTACTTTGCAGATTCAAAAGATGAAGAAGGCTTCCTCATTGCCACCAAGAAGGACAAGCATGTCATCACACACACCACTAACACGAGGGAAAGCTTGGTTGGTCCATATTATCACAGCAAACAACTCTTTTTGCCTCAAAGCAAAATCAGGGTGCAAAAATGCACGGTGTGAAGCTTTCTAGATGTCTTCGCAATGATTCGGCCTTTGATTGCCACCATACGCAGGACGTAGCCAGACCCCAAGCAAAAGGGGCCATGTCCTGGGGCATGGGGTGAAACACTTCCTTAAGGGTTGCTACTGTAGCATAATGTAATTAGTTTAACTAGCAAAAAGGCCCGTGCATTGCAACAGGAGAAAAGGAGACTTGGCACCATAATAAAATGTTTATGTCTATTGCACATCTGTTTTCCACACAACATGGCTTTTCCTATTTCATCTCGTGTTTTTGCCATATTTGTTTGTCTCCTCCCAGTTGTGCCACTAAAATCAATCATGGCTGAAGTAGCTTGGGTAAATCGACTGGCATTGCAGCGGCTTGTCGATGATTATGCGTCTCTTGGAGACGTTCGTCACGGCAATGAAGTGACGATGCGGTGTCATACCGGAAAAGTCGGTGAAGAATTGCATCTCTTTCCAGAACAGCTGGTGTGCGGATGGTGCATGTCGGAGTCGCTTCTCGAAGATATGCTCGATGAATAGTTCTTATTTTTAGCGTGATGCAATCATACAGAACGTCGTGTCGTGGGGTTGGCGTAGAGATCAGTGGTTTGATGCAAATCGCTAGGTGCAGTCGTTCGGTGGCTACTTGATGCAGGATTGCAGGTTCGCTGGCGCGGATGTTGTCTTGGTATCGGTGTACCGGCTGGTGTTCCAATATTGTACACGTATCATGCGTGACGCAGTCGGTCGTGTGATTGCATGCTGATGTGATCCGTCTTGCCGGCATGAGTAGCACATGACGTATGCCGGTTGCATGCAAACGCAGTGATTCTGTGGGTGTTCACGTGTCTTTGGAGGCCACGCATGCATGTGGCATGGCTGAGGGTTAGTGTGCCCAGTCGTTGCTCGCCGTGTATCGTCTATATCCAAGTCGGCTGAAGTCCGCTCGCCCGCATCGGAGATTTGTGTACGCGTATAGCTTTTCTCCATCGAGAGATCCGCGACTTGTACACGAGGGAAATCAATACTCCATGCGCGTGTCCTTCGCTGCTCCTCGCCGCTTAGGTGGGTGCATGGGTAGACGACGCTGCAGGCGCGTGGCTATGGAGCTGGAGAGGCGCCGGAGTTGCTGATGAGTCACCCAGCCACCCGTTACGTCGTCGTTCGGCGAGTGTGCTCCGGCAAAACTTGTGTCGATGCAGAGATGGGGTTTGCTGGTGGATCCGATCTTGAAGCCCACCGCATGCAGCAGTGCCCAACCATCTCTCCTCTATTAGCAAAATAGCAGCCAGACAAATTTGCATCATCGCCGGTGGCCTAGCTCCTGGCGTTGCTGCCAGATCGTGGTGGAGGGAGGAGAAGAGGCTGGTGCTCCGGATCGGGGATGGTAGGAGCTGGGAGGTGGTGCGTCGACGGCGTCAATTCTCTTGGGCGAAAAACGGGTCGAGGCGTGGGGCGTCAGGGCTCGGTGCTGCTTAACCACGTTGTGTGGCTTAGAGTCCTGCTCGGATTGGTTTGGTGGATACGTGGGCCAGCCAGGGAACGACGGATGACGGCCTAACGTAAATTTAGTACCACCTCGAATATGTTTTAAATTCAAACTGAAAGCGTAAAATCACGGGAAGAAGCGTATTGTGACGGTGAACCCACGGAGTCAATCCGTGCTTTATTATTAGGATTAGGATTAGGAAAAGATTACTGTAGTTCTATGGCTTGCCTGGGGCGTGAGCTAAGGCTGGTTACGCTACTGATGATATGTGCAATTAGAAAAATCGCGAAGCAACCTAGGACTCCCAACACGCCAAGCGCACAGGCTGTGCAAGCTGGTGATAAATACTTCCTGTTTCAAAATATAGGTCGTTTTAGCAAGGTGTTTTAGCTTGCTAAAACGACTTATATTGTGAAACGGAGGGAGTATATAGGAATCCGGCACTAATGATCAGAGATATAAAGACTTACAGGAGAGCTGAATCAATGGGCAAGGTGAAGCTGATACCATAGCACTAACGATCACGTCCATAATGATAAGTGATCTGTGGGATGGGAAGATAGCATGACCATAAGAGCAACTCTAGCAGATTCATCATATTTGCGATCGCCATTTGCCATATGGAGCGCACTACATATGGATATGAAGAGTGGGCACGCGACTCGCAAATTTACAGTCGCCATATCTCAGCCTTCATAATTCTTTTGGTTTCCACATTTAAACGCTTCGATTACCTTCTAATTTAAACGTTTAGCACATCAAGCAAAAATGCTCATAGTTTTTGACAAGTCGCATGAACAAAAGCATTTCGCCGATAACATGTACAAATCACGTGTTCCCGCCCTGCCCTCTTTCGAGCTTGCTGATTCGTCGCGCCACTAGATCCATTAGGTTAGGATACAACATGATGAACTGATTCTGGGGGAGACCGCCGCCTACATGTGGTGTCATAGGCCTTGCCTCCTCTGTTCTGGGCTCTTTGGAGGCGATGTAGACGAGGTGTTGGCCTAGGCGGCAGCGGTTGATCATCAGAGCCGCAATAGGCACGTTACCCACCGGAGCCGCAGGAGGCGTGGGAGCCTTCGAAGGCGTGAGATTTGATTCCAAAACGATGGAATCAGACATGACGGTAGAGGCGCCGTAAATGTTGTCATAGGCAGGTGACTGGGACGGCCGAAAGAGGTGAAAGACGGACGAGACTTGCCTGCTCCCCCGGCGTGTGCCCATCCGTGCTCCCGCGTACGTGGCTTGTTTTGATTGGATCAAAATAAAGCCTGGCTTGTTTTGATTGGAAAAAAAAAAGAAAAAAGACAGCCGTAGGATGAAGTGGGAGCACGGATGGAAGCATGAAAAGGAAGCAGGCAAGCCGGATCCGTGAAAGACGGCCCTAAGGTGAGGGAGGGGGCGGCAACACTGGAGAGAAGAGCGGCAGGAGAGGGAAATGTCGCTCGCGGCAAACCATTTTCCGGATGGAGCGTGGTCCAAATACCCCCTTTCCCGGTCTAATATGGAGGCCCACGAGCTGTATCTGAAGCACTCCAAAAATTGTGGCTATCGAGGGTGGGATAGCGACTCTGCTAGAGTGTGTCTTTTTTGCCGAAATCACCATCATGACAGTTACTGTGATGATCGGGCCAACTTTTTTTCCGACAAAAATCGGATGTGTGAACGACACAAAACGCAGCCGCCTCAGCTCCAGAAAAGGCCTCGGGTTCCTCTGTCTCCCGTCGCCGCCGCCAGTCTGTCTTGTATCCGATGGCCTTAGGGCCAAGGGAGGCACGATGGATCCTGGCCCTTGCCGGTGGGAGGGCTCCGGATGCTTCTTCGAGTTTTGTTAGGGTTTGTGTCATGCTAAAGAAGACGAGATAGCGGTGGCTCTCTAAAGATGAAATAAGGTTCTCCCTGCCTAGCGTTCGTCCCGGTGATGCATCTAGCATCCGTGGGCGTGTGGATGTGTGTCTCCGGCGGATCTATCTTAGGTGGATTTGCTCGAATCTGATTGTCGCTCGTCATGTTCGTGTGTTTTCAGGTTGGATCTGTTCAATCTATGCTACTATGGTGGTTGTTGTTCTGGTGCACTGGTTCTGTGGGGTCTTAGCATGATTTCCCGATTGTCTACTACAGTAAGTTTTGCCCGGCTTCAGCGATGGAGGGCGATGGTCTACGGATTTGGATGTAATTTTTATGATTTCTAGTGTTCATTCTACTGCCATGATTGATGATGAATAGATCAGAAGTATTTCTTTTAAATGGATGGGACCAATGTTGCTTTAAGACATCTTACAAACCCCATTGTTCGATGCGAAGGTGTACCATCGCTAAACTGGGCCGTGCCCGCGTTAGAGCATCTCTAACAGACACCTTAAAAGTGGTCAAACCCTTATGATTTTTGGGTTTTAAGGATTTGATCGAAAAAAGTGTCCAGAACAGAAACAGTAAAAGTGATCCAACCCGTAAATTTTTTAAAGGGCATCGAAAATCCACACCGGAGACCCCGTATACCAGTCAAATCTCGTCGGGGCAAACACGCCACCACGGAATTTGCCGGAATCCGCCCGAAACTCGCCGAAATTGATCACCGCACACCTGGAAAGGCAGCTGGACGCCATAATCGATCGCCACCGGTTCGAATTGAACAAGCTCGACCTCACCGTGGCCTCCCGTGACCTCAGCCTGGCCGCCGAAATCCCTCCCTTCGCGGCCGACAAAGGGGCACGGCTCGCACGGCACGGCCGGCAACGGAGTAGGGTGCAACCAGCGGGCGATGGGGCGCTGAGGCGCGGCCGGCGGGGCTAGGCGCTACCGGCCGGGCCGGCAGGGGGAAGGGGCGGCGCCGGCTAGGCTGGAGGAAGGAGTTCTTATCCCAGTTTTACAATTTGTTTTTACAGTATCTATTCGGCCGTAACTAAAATAGACATTTAAAATCCTTTTTTGCCGATCCTTATCCCCGTTTACAGTTTGTAGTTGTATAAGGGGTCTGCTTATATATATGCTCTTATAACGGGAACAAGGAAATATCCAGGTTAAAAAATAAAACTGGTCTGTAGTTCTGTACCGCACTGTTTTACAGGCCGCGCTGCCCGATAGAGCTGGAAGAAACGGCGGCGCGCATGGAGGCGCCGCCGCTGGAGATCGACGCGCATCCTTCTTCCTCGGCGTCGGCGGCTGCTGCGTCCCCGTCGTCATCGCCTACGTAATACCCCCAACCCCAACCTCGTCCTGTACTCCATCTCTCTGTCCCTCTCGTTCTGCTTCCCATCCCGTTTCCGTTCCCCTGCGGATGTCGCATCAGATCCGCCTTACATCTCCAAGATTAATCACACCACAATATATGGAACTAAATTGGGTAGATATAGTTAAGTCGTAGATGGATTCTTTCTGCTTATTCTCGAAGAAGAAAAACAATCCAGATTGAGACTTTCCCTGCTTTAGATCTCCAACAATGCAGATAATAATAGTGGGCGAATCATATGTGCTCTGCTTCCATTTTTCAGGCAGTATCAACACTTGCCAGACACAGTATTAGTTTGAGAAATAGGCGATCGTGGTGTGTATTGTTCAGTAGCTTCTATGTAGTTGTTAATTTTATTCTGAGAAGCAACAACTTAAGGTGATAGGTGACTGTGTGTGTTTAGACTTGGTTCCTTTTGCAGGCTGGGAGGTTGCAATCCTGATGAGTAGGGGGTGCCTAGTTTCCTACATCGTTTGAGGGCGCGGATCAGTGGATCTGTCGATGTGGTGTAGGTCAGCAGCGTTATCTGTAATTTCGGTCTGGGTTTGTAGGACTCGGTGATTACTGATAATGGAAATCGGAGAGGAAACTCTCTTTTTCAACCAAACAAAAACAAATTAAGGCGATCAGTATCTTTGTTAATTTTAGTGTATGATGTAATTGTAGTGACGCGATGATATTTGAACGATACACACAAATCATGTTTATTGAATCTTGGTAGCTCCGGTTCCCTTTTGTACAACTACTATACCTTCCTGCGCATGTCTAACCTTTGTCCTGAATTTTCCTTGTCGAACAGGGAGAGCACTGTGCAAATCAGGGCGAAGAGAACATGCTATGCCTCTGCCTCATCTGGGACACGCGGATGGGCCGAGCTCCCGGACGACTTGCTCTGACCCATCGTCGCTCTCCTCAGCTCGTTCCGCGACCTCCTCGCCTTTGGTTCCACATGTCGTCCTTGGCGTGATTTCTCAGCGCACACGTCCTCTTTGTACCCTCTCCTCCTCCACCCAGGCACCGACAGCCAACGGTATCCCTGGTACGACTATGACTACTGGACCCTTTTCCACGAATGCACGTGGAGATTGGCTGATCCTGCTGCCGCCTCATCCTATCCCAGTTTGCTTCCCTTGAGTGACCTCAGAGGCATGTTCTTTCTGCACTGCTCCTACGGTCATCTCATCTTCTTCGACAACAAGGGGTTCTACATTATTGATGCGTTCAGTGGCGCTAAGGTTGTGACTCCTTTCCTCAAGTCAGACAACTTCGTTCACATTAGCTATGCCACCTTGACTGCCCCTGTTGCATCCGCTGACTTGCATCTCCTTGTCGGCAGCGGAGGCTATCTGTTTCAGTGGCGCGTCGGGAGCGACTCTTGGTTGGAACACTATCCTAAAGTTCCTTTTCTTAGGATTGAACAAATCGTGGCCTTCAAGGGCAAAACATACACCCTGGGGTCTTTTGGGTCCTTCTGCATCGTACAATTTTCGCCCTGTCTCTTAGTTCATAAGTTTGAAATTATGTTTGAGGAAGATAGAACTGAAGATCGCTATTGGACAAATCAAAAAACATGGCTTGTGGTGTGCGACATGCTTCTCTTAATCAAACTTGAGGCAGTAAAAAGGACAAGCTCTGAGGTTTTCCAGTTCAAGGCCTTCAAGCTCAAGTCATTGGACGCCAAGAACAAGAAGGCAAGGTGGGAGAAGGTGGATAGGTTGAATAACTGGGCCATCTTTGTCAGCGCCGATGGGCGATGTGAGGCGTTGTCGTTCATGAACCCGGAGAGATGGGAAGGGAGGAGCAACCACATATACTTCCCAAGTTATGAGAAAGAACAACCTTGGGCTGCAGTGCAACTATGGCAAAGAGCTAATAACCATTCGACAAGTTCGTGGCTCTCAAAAACTGGTAGCCAGTACCACAGATTGGTGCCAACCTGGGTCCTCCCCACTGCATTTCGTCGCTCCGGTCAGCAATGATCTTACGGCCATCGCAGGTGCGGTTGGTGATTGTCCTCTGATACAGCTTTCATGGGAGAGTTCTACCTTGTTTGCAGTTACATGGTGAGTATTTTTACTTAATGTTCTTAACTTTTTTCTAAAATTGCATTGCAAACAGAAGCTTTTGCTGTAGAGTTATTTGATTCTGCTTTTTTTTGTGGGATTATAAGGGACCTTATGTTTTATTTCTCATCTACTACAAATTACGGAGTTTACTTGTACTTGGGCCACTTGATAATTTGGGTTATACAACACACCTAAGGTGATCTAGGTCTGACCCCAAAATGCAAATTCCTAATACCTACTCGCTAGCATCTGTGCAGTGCTCATTATTCATCAAGTTATAAGCTTGCTGCTGTTCTTCATTTTTCATGTTGAATAAACTTGTGCTGTCTTTATTTAGTGCCATGGCAGAGTTTTTTCACTGCCATGGCAGCTGTTTTGCTTCGAATAAGTGTGCCATGGCAAAGGTTTGCATTCTCACTGCACATGTGCATAATTAGCTGGTTAGGCGTCTTTCTCATCGTGTTTCGGTTAGCCAGGTCGTGGGATGGCACGATGGAGGTGGTCAGCTGGATAAGCGAGTCGGGCTTAGTCCACGTTCTGCACGGTCTTGTTCGTGGGATGGAATGAACGCCGAGGATCGCTGTGAGCATTTTGTTCGGACTGTTACAGGCCATTTCCTTTGTAACATAATAAAAGGAGAAAAAGAAATACAGAAAAGCTGCAAGGGTTGTGCGCAGCACAGAAAACCTGCTTGTGACATTGTGTTCATTGTGTGAGCTGAGAATTGTGTTGTCATTTCATACTAAGGAACCTAATTAAGGTGTTTACCCTTACCTTTCATACGATTTTCTAGAACCATTTCGATCCTAATCCACCGTCAGATATCTGCCATAGAACAACTGTTCAGGTATTATCATCTTATTAAGACGGATTTATTTGGCAGATTAACATATCGCTGTTTAACAATGACAGAATAAAAGTCAGCAATATATATTCTGTGATTTCAGACCATTTGCATTTTTTTTCCCTATGTGGCATTTCCCATCATTTGGATCCGTACAAGGCTTCAACATCTGCAAAAGACAATCCATCTTGGTTCGAATAAATGGAATCTTGCTGTGATGTCATTTTTTTTTGTGCGCGATGAGTGATGACACCGTTGACACTTGCACGTCTAGTCAAGATGCCATGTGTATGTAGCTCCGCATTTGTATGTAGCTTCAGCAAACAACTCCATCTCTTGGATCCTCGTAATTGGGGCTCCCATGTAATTGTGTGTCCCCAAAGCATCTACTGGTCCATATAATTGCTGCAAGCAACTCTTAGTACCTCGCCATGAAAACTAGGGTGCCAAATGCACGGTGTACAACTTTTGATGTATCCTCGACTCCTCGTAATGATCCGGCCTTTGAAGGCCACCATCTCTGGGATCAAATGTGCACTTACAAAATCGCAGCGCAACCAAGTGGGGCTCCCAACCTCTCTTGTAGTCCGTGTGATGGCATCAGATAGTTGGAGCAGATGGTGGTTGTTCTACATTGCCAATCAATGTTTTTAGAGATAATAATAGAGGGTGTCGATCACTGATTCTCAATTTGCTAGGAAAATCATATGTGGTCTGCTTTTATTTTTCTGCCAGTATCTACACTTGCCAGATACAGTATTAGTTTGAGAAATACTAGGCACAAACATTTATTTTCTATCTAGCGCATATATATAACATCCCCATATAATTGATATCCAGTGCATGCATCGTTGCAGTAGCAAGATGAGTAGCAGTAGCTTCTGATATAGCTTTGGTGGGAGGATTCTACTATGTTGCAGTAGCAAGATGAGTAGTTCACTGAATGTTCTTAAACGTGTTTCAAAACTTGCATTACAAACAGAAGTGTAGATTAAGTTATCAGATTATGTACTTTCCTCTTTTTTTCTGCGGCAATTACAAGGGACCCATATGTTTTATTTCTCATTTATTACAGATTGTGGAGTTTTCTTGTACCTGGGCACTTGATAACGGATCCGGCTTGCCTGCTCCCTCGCCATGCTCCCATCCGTGCTCCCACTCCATCCTACGGCTGTCCTTTTCTCCTTTTTTTTTCTAATCTAATCATCTCCCCCCTGATTTTAAGGGGGTAGGGCCGGGCCTTATTTTGTTCCAATTAAATCATGCCACGTATGCGGGAGCACGGATGGGAGCACGCTGGGGGAGCAGGCAAGTCTCGTCCCTTGATAACATGGGCTAGGCCTGTAACTTCCCTTTCATACATAGATAGCTAAGAGTAATTGTACTATGGTTGTTGATTATTCACGTGATGTGCTTGAGCATATGACAGTCTCATTGGGTGGAAATGTGAATTGAGAACATAGCTTGGGCAGAGCTACAATTTTTTAACTGCACATTGTACGCCATTTTTGGCTGGAGAATTGCAACGTCACCAAGAATTAGAGTGAGGGTGCAAGTCCATAGACATCAGGTTAATATAGACTGCAAGTTCAGCCAACAAACATATGTATAAGCAGCATATATGCATTCATCACAAAGTTCATATTTCGCACCAACAGAAATTAGGCAGACAGAGTGTTCGACAACCAAATAGCTTCAGCAAACAGCTCTACGTGCATTTGATTATCTCTGTTTAAAAGGAGATCAAGCTACAAATAGATGTATGGACCAAACAAAGCACATAACTAAAATAAAAGCCCAGGCACATCTGACATGGTGCACACAAAAAATGCTGGAGAGTGATAGAAAGACCCAACAAGCTAGTATTGTTTCAGGATGCAAACCCTTATCTCTTGTATGCAATACGGGAGTAATTAACTAGGTTCAGCGAAAACAGCAACATGTAGCACAAGTTTTGCCTCCAGGAACGTACACTGGGTAGCAAACAGAGATTATTACAAATCTTGATGTACTCCGTCAGAGGAGCGGAAACTAGAAGGAACATAGCGACAAAAAGTCCCCAAGTGCAGCCAACGACAACAAGATAACTGCGCAGTGCAATGACACGATCTCATACCCAAGCTGCAAAGGATGTAGGATCGCGAGCAAGATAAGCATTGATCGTCGCAAAACAAGGTTCTGGCTCCACCTCCTCATTTTGGTTGCCATCTACTGGGTATGAAAATACTCGAGCGTTTTCATCCAACTGATAGACTAGGCCACCCCTTAAACCCATTCTCTCTGGGTTCACTAAGAGTCGTGGCTGTCCAGTACGTTTCTCGCCCAAGAAGAACGCCCACTTCTTCAAGCCTCCCTCTTCCACAATCACATACTTTGCAGGTTCAGTTGAGAAGTCAATGGAGAAGGCTTCCCCGTTACGACCAAGTAGGAGAAGTGTGTCTTCACAAGCCACCAAATTTCCGGAAAGCACGTACGGGTCCATATAATCTCTACAATCAAGTCTTAGTACCTCAACATGAAACTGAGGTGCCAAATGCACGGTGTATAGTTTTTGACGCATCCTCATAATGACTTGGCCTTTGAAGGACACCATCTCCTGATCAAATGTGCATTTAGAAAATCATAGTGCAACCAAGAGGGGCTCCCAACTTGCCAAGCGTACAGGCAGTGCGGGCTGCTGACAAATAGATATGAATCTGGTGACGCCTCTGGAGATATGAAGGTTCTGTAGCATAGTTGACTCAATGGGAAAGGTGGAGCTGCAACCGTAGTGCCAGTGAGCACGTCCATAACGACAAGGGATCTGTCGTAGCAGAAAATCACATGACCATAAGAACATTTGACGGCCGCCATTTTGTCCAAAATACTTGGAGGGGTCAAGCGACACAACGGAGTACTTGGATATATAGGATCAATGAGCTCCCATGTGTTTCCAATGTTAGAGCCAGCTGAGCTTGTCTGGGCGGCACAGTTCCGGATAATAACAGGTGGGAAGAGCCTGCCTAAGGTAGATTCGATTGACATGAATGCGGCATACCAGCTGGGGCAGGTGGCGATGAATGCAAGAAGGTCACGAGTTGAACCCAACAGGACAATGATGGAGTGCAATAATCCATGTGGTAGGTCTGCCCAGCCTTCGGGTCCAAACATGACACGGTGCACGGAGATGGGTGTGTTGGAGCTCCGGTTGATGTTTTGCATGATATCAACTTCAAATTCTGCATTAAGGATCATGAAAGGACAACAATTTTAGCAATGGACTTGAGTTAACTATATAATATAAATTGCTATCACTATTTTAATTCACTTGGTACTACTACAGCTTTGATAATTGTACAAACACAATAAAAATGTTTGTAGAAACTATAAACATAATACACAATAGAGTAAAGACTACAGTATTGCCATCGAAATGTGCATATGCCTCAAGAAAATTCGATCATGATAAAATTAGTCAACATTTGAAAAGAAAAGGCAAGTTCTGTATTTTTGTTTCCACCAAATGTTATTTATATGTGTTGCGCAATAGGTTTGGCTCTTGTCTCCACCTCGATTCCGGGCCCACAGATACGCGATAAATTTCATCAACATTTGAAATTAAAAAAGTGCAAGCAATATTGAAATTCTAAGATTGTTCTACACTGATAGCGGTAAACCCTTGAACTATTTCATATTTTTCATATCGTATAAACACAACAGGATCACACATCCACCAACAACATACACGCTCAGATCCCCAAATCATCCATGGCAGAGTCAGGCTAACAAGAACAAAAATACGATGAGCGCGTCAGAGGAGGTCGTCCCCAATGGGGGTGATGGCGGGCCAAGGAAGATGATCCTGGGCAGCCTTGCGCGGTGGAGAACTCTGTCTGAACGTGGACCGTGGCACCGGTCAGCAATATATATACTTGGCCAACCCACGAGATCATGTCCTACACGGAAATTGACTTAACCTAGATCACATCGTATACTACATATTTGGACTCAAGCTTGACTCAAACACGTGAACTCCTACTAGTACATGTACATGACTTTGGTTAGTCCCCAAAGAACTAAAGTCACGTGACATGCAAGCACCAACTACATCATGTTCCAAACAAAACAATCAAGATTATGCTAACATTAGCATCGGCCCTACACCATCAAT
Organism: Triticum timopheevii; assembly: GCA_963921465.1. Classification (NCBI taxonomy): domain Eukaryota; kingdom Viridiplantae; phylum Streptophyta; class Magnoliopsida; order Poales; family Poaceae; genus Triticum; species Triticum timopheevii. The sequence continues at coordinate 20,304,048 of OY997274.1, forward strand.
GGCTGTCATGGGTTCCCAACTCCAGCAATCACTCCAAAGCTGCTTGTATGTAAAAATCAGAGCAAGGGGGTAGAACGTACTCGACATCAACTTGGTTCCTTCCTTTGCTGGGGCTGAACCCGGAGGGCGAAGGTGGTTCAAGGCCAGGCCTCCTCCATGAATCCAGCAACCAGCAAGGAAAATGAAGTGGGCGAAGTCATCCTCAACAAGGCTCCTCCCCTACCCCCTGGAGCCGGTAACACGAAAGCCAAGCACCAAAAAGATAAGAATATCCTCAAGGGTAAGCCAAGGAAGGAAGTTGATCAATCCGTGGTGAACACCGGGGCGGTGTTGGGTAAATGCATGGGACGTGACAGTGAGTCTGGTAGTGAGTTTGTGGCGACACCTAGTTACAAGGGTCTTGTTCTGAACAAAAAGGCATGAGGTGAGGGTAATAGAGGTGGCATGAGCAACATAGGTGTGTTAGGCGGTAAGGAAGCTATCAGCCCATGGGTTGCCAATGAATGACATGTGATAAGGAAGGCACCTGTCAGGAGAAAATGAGTCACCTGCTCTAGAACTGTTGGGGCCTCGGGCAGTCCTGGGTAGTTGAATAGTTAGTTTGCCTCGTGCGTGCATATACCACTTGATGATCGTTTTACTTTCTGAAACTCGGCAATGTGAAAAGAGTTTCAATAATCTTAGGTGGATGCTAGGCCGCCAGAATTGTATTGTGCATGATGGTAAGGGCAAGGGTGCCTTGCGTTGTTCTGAGATGAATGAACTAAAATAAAAAGACTGCCATATAACCTGAGGTACATTGATGTCTTAATTCATGATGATTACCATGGCCTGAAGTGTCGGGCTACATGGTGAACCTAAGGAGTAAGGAAGACGTCACATCTGGAGTTTACTCAAAAGAATAAAGCCAGATGCTCATGAACACTTGTTGATGGTAGGTGATTTTTATGAGACAATGTGGCAGCATGAGCACTTCTCAGTAGCTTGGATGCCCGAGAGAAAAATACAAATTTCAGAGAAGCCTTGTTCTAGTGTGATCTTCATAATTGGGGCTATAAGGGGCCATCCTGGACATACGATAATAAACAGAATGGCAAAAGCAGTACACACATATTCTCCAACGACTTTCCTCTATGGCTGCAATACGGAGACAGACCAAGGTGCATAGCAACGTGAAATCCTTCTAGTATGAGTATATATGGGAAAGAGTAGTGTCGCTGGAGGGAACTAGCTAGTGAAGTCCCTGGCCGATGACTGCACTAAGCTGGGAGTGCTGCAACAGGATGTTTGTTCCCGAACATGAAAGCTGTTGGGTCCATAATAAGGAGTACTCACTGGCTAAGAAGGAACATTATAGTCACATACTGAATGCACCATCTTACTGGTTGCAGATGGTCGGGAAAGCATCTTAAGAAAGCAGGTCTTGGAAGGGAGGTTAATGCCTATCAAAATTGTTTGGTGAGCCTCGGTGTCTCTAAACTAATGTTTGTTGATGACAGCCTTTTGTTCTTCAAGGCCGTAGGAAGAAAGGTGAGGGTAGTAAAGGACACTCCAAATCTAGTTCAAAGGTGTACATGATAGCTTCTTAGCCCAGCTAAATGCTCTTTATTATTTAGTGAACACTGCCCGCCCCATGTCCAGTAAGAGATAAAGGTCACCCTTGGTGTTGTGGCTTCCACTTTTGAGAGTAAATATTTGGGTTTACCAACCCCAGAAGGTAGGATGTTTGCCTCGAATTTCAGTCGATCATGGAAAGGTTCACAAAAATGTGCAAGGACTAGATTGAAAAGTATATGGCCCATGCAGCTAAAGAGGTCTTGATCAAGTAAGTGGTTCCAGCGCTTCCCACTTACTTCTTTGGATTGTTCAAATGTCCTTGGGCTTTTGTGATAAGTATGAAAATTTTATCTAGGACTTTAGGTGGGGCGATGAGTAAGGACATCACAAGTCCACTGGCTCTCCTGGTACCAACTGGTAAAACAAAAGAGAGGAGGTGTTCTAGGATTCTGAGATATGCATATGTTTAACCAAGCTCTCTTGGCAAGGCAAGGGTGGAGACTGATTCACAAGTCGGATAGTTTATGTTCCAGAGTCTTGAAATCAGAATATTATCCTCGTGTGGATATTCTGTACATGGTCATTTCCTCGTATGCATCACTGGTTTGGAGTTAAGATACTCAAGGAAGGCATCATCTGGCGTATAGTGAATGGACGAAAAATTCAGATTCAGAGAGACAACTGGATTCTGAGACAATATGGCCTCAGGTTGCCAAATTCGCTAGAAACTCAAGGTTGAGGTGGGTTAACCAGTTGATTATCTCGATAAAAAATGAATGGAATATTAACCTTGTCCATAGGCTATTTTTTGATTTTGATGTAGAGGAGATATTTTGCATAAATCACCCTTCTATGTGATCGATGACTTGCTTATAAACTTGACACCCAACTCAAATTCAGGCACAATTCCCCTGCTTCTAGCTCTTCTCAAGTGCGACATATAATTGGAGTATTTGGGATGTGATTTGGAGAGCTAAGGTTCCAGAGAAGGTTAAGTTCTTTGGCTAGAGGTTGCTACTGGCTCACTTGCAAATCAATTGTGTAAATTTATAAAGGTGCTGAGTGTAACACCATTTGTGCTATTTCTGGTAACAATGTGGAGCATGAATTCCAATCTCTGCAGTGGCTTTGGGATGTTGGCTAGTATCCCATCAATACTTCTTTTTTGAGGGAATTGGTGTCCCGGTCAATACTTAATGCCCCCCTATCTAATGATTGCAATCAGTTTATAGTAATATACAAGTCTAGTGTTTTCCCTCAATAAAATAAAATAAACACAACTCGTAGATCAACTAATTTTTACCTTAATTTTTCTAGAAAAAAACTGGGTGAGTTCTTCCCCTGCCTTCTTCAATGTTCACAGCGGAGGGCGAATTGGAGGCAACCACTACCTTCTCCGATGCCAGTCGTGGTAAGACGTGGCCATCGGAGACAGTATGTTGCTTTCCTCCATCGCCAATCATCATGTTGGCTCCATACCTAGGGGAAAACATACGCCTTTGACTGTGGTGACTCCAAATCTAGATGCGGCTGGTCGCCCACACCTAGGACTCCAGATCTGGAAGGAAACACGGTAGTACCCCACGCGGTTGTCTCAACGCATCATCACCGCTCAACCATGGGCGGTTCTAGTGCAGTCGGTGTGGATGTTGAGGGGAAGGGGGAACGTGTGTGACGAGAGAGAGAGCGGGGGGGGGGGGGGGGGGCAGGGGGGAGGGGGGAGGGGGAGGAGGAGAGGGGGAGAGTGGCGTATGGGTTTGGTTGTTATAGAAAAGCTTTATCGAAGTACCAAGGGGAACCTTGTCAAACTTTGAGTGATTTTTCTTGCTTTTGGCAACTTTATACCTTACTCACACATGAGTTGAAAAAACTCTATTACTAAGAAAAGAGGAAGGCTAGATTGTTCATGCTTGCGAATCGTGCACTCGCTTTTCGACTAGTTGTATTTTCCCGTTTGGGAAAGGGTGCAGCACCTCCTTGTTCCCATTAGAAGATTAGGTGAAGGCTTAATAAGAAATTAGAGAAGACCCACCCTGAAATTCAACGGGAGAAAGATTAGGTGGAGGCTTACTAGGAAATTAGGGAGCTCCCATCATGAAATTCCGAGGCGGATAGATTAGGTGGAGGCTTAATAGGATGTTAGCAAGGGCCCACCCTACTAATTCAGGGGGAGTTTACCTGTAGATTATTATGTGGGCCTGCATACCACAATAAGACCTCTCGTTAAAATTCCCCACCCTCTTCCATGTGGTGGGCCCACTTCTCACCCTGCCGCTCCCAAAAAAGTGTGTCGGCTGAGAGTTGTGCGTGTTGGTCAGTTTGCTCCCTGGAGCGAGCAAACGCCAGTGAGTCAATGTGGGGTGCCCCAACTGGCAAGGAGACGAATGACACCATGCAAAATTCTCCGGTCACCATGATTCCTGTATACAAATAGTGAACCATCAGACGCCAATGCCCTTACCTCGCTGACCAGACACCCGCGGCTCCACTCCCAGACATAGGATGTCAAGGTGAGGTACTCCATGTCCTCCTAGAATTCTGTTAGTGTTGGAAATATGCCCTAGAGGCAATAATAAATTAGTTATTATTATATTTCCTTGTTCATGATAATCGTTTATTATCCATGCTATAATTGTATTGATGGGAAACTCAGATACATGTGTGGATACATAGACAACACCATGTCCCTAGTAAGCCTCTAGTTGACTAGCTCGTTGATCAATAGATGGTTACGGTTTCCTGACCATGGACATTAGATGTCATTGATAACGGGATCACATCATTAGGAGAATGATGTGATGGACAAGACCCAATCCTAAGCCTAGCACAAAGATCGTGTAGTTCGTATGCTAAAGCTTTTCTAATGTCAAGTATCTTTTCCTTAGACCATGAGATTGTGCAACTCCCGGATACCGTAGGAATGCTTTGGGTGTACCAAACGTCACAACGTAACTGGGTGGCTATAAAGGTGCACTACAGGTATCTCCGAAAGTGTCTGTTGGGTTGGCACGAATCGAGACTGGGATTTGTCACTCCGGTAAACGGAGAGGTATCTCTGGGCCCACTCGGTAGGACATCATCATAATGTGCACAATGTGACCAAGGGGCTGATCACGGGATGATGTGTTACGGAACGAGTAAAGAGACTTGCCGGTAATGAGATTGAACAAGGTATCGGCATACCGACGATTGAATCTCAGGCAAGTACATTACCGCTAGACAAAGGGAATTGTATACGGGATTGATTGAGTCCTAGACATTGTGGTTCATCCGATGAGATCATCGTGGAACATGTGGGAACCAACATGGGTATCCAGATCCCGCTGTTGGTTATTGACCGGAGAACGTCTCGGTCATGTCTACATGTCTCCCGAACCCGTAGGGTCTACACACTTAGGGTTCGATGATGCTAGGGTTATAAAGGAAGTTTGTATGTGGTTATCGAATGTTGCTCGGAGTCCCGGATGAGATCCCGGACGTCACGAGGAGTTCCGGAATGGTCCGGAGGTAAAGATTTATATATGGAAAGTTGTTGTTCGGGTTCCGGAAAAAGTTTGGGTTTTTTCGGTATTGTACCGGGAAGCTTCCAGAAGGTTCCGGAGGATTCCGGAGGGGTCCGGAGGTCCGGAAACTGTTCCACCACGTCCAATACAGCAGCATGGGCTGTAGGGAGGCGCCGTAGCCTTAATGGGCCAGGGGCACCAGCCCCCCCAATGCCCATGCGCATGGGAGGGGAAAAACCCTAAAGGGGGAGGCCTCCACTTGACTTGGGAGGCACTCCTCCCCCCTTGGCCGCACCCCTTCCTTGGAGGAAGGGGCAAGGCTGCGCCTCCCCATCTCCCTTGCCCCTATATATAGTGGAGGGGAGGGAGGGCAGCCGCACCTGAAGCCCTGGCGCCTCCCTCCCTCCCGTGACACCTCCTCCTCTCCCGCAGGTGCTTGGCGAAGCCCTGCAGGATTGCCACGCTCCTCCATCACCACCACGCCGTTGTGCTGCTGCTGGACGGAGTCTTCCTCAACCTCTCCCTCTCTCCTTGCTGGATCAAGGCGTGGGAGACGTCACCGTGCTGTACGTGTGTTGAACGCGGAGGTGCCGTCCGTTCGGCACTCGGATCTCCGGTGATTTGGACCACGACGAGTACGACTCCTTCAACCCCGTTCTCTTGAACGCTTCCGCTTAGCGATCTACAAGGGTATGTAGATGCACTCTCCTTCCCCTCGTTGCTGGTTTCTCCATAGATAGATCTTGGTGACACGTAGGAAAATTTTGAATTTCTGCTACGTTCCCCAACAGTGGCATCATGAGCTAGGTCTATTGCGTAGATTCTTTGCACGAGTAGAACACAAAGTAGTTGTGGGCGTTGATTTTGTTCAATATTCTTACCATTACTAGTCCAATCTTGTTTCGACGGTATTGTGGGATGAAGCGGCCCGGACCGACCTTACACGTACACTTACGTGAGACAGGTTCCACCAATTGACATGCACTTGGTGCATAAGGTGGCTAGCGGGTGCCAGTCTCTCCCACTTTAGTCGGAACGGATTCGATGAAAAGGGTCCTTATGAAGGGTAAATAGCAATTGACATATCACGTTGTGGTTTTGCGTAGGTAAGAAACGTTCTTGCTAGAAACCCATAGCAGCCACGTAAAACATGCAAACAACAATTAGAGGACGTCTAACTTGTTTTTGCAGGGTATGCTATGTGATGTGATATGGCCAAGAAAAATGTGATGAATATATGTGATGTATGAGATTGATCATGTTCTTGTAATAGGAATCACGACTTGCATGTCGATGAGTATGACAACCGGCAGGAGCCATAGGAGTTGTCTTAATTTATTGTATGACCTGCGTGTCATTAAACAACGCCATGTAATTACTTTACTTTATTGCTAACCGGTAGCCATAGTAGTAGAAGTAATAGTTGGCGAGACAACTTCATGGAGACACGATGATGGAGATCATGATGATGAAGATCATGGTGTCATGCCGGTGACGATGATGATCATGGAGCCCCAAAGATGGAGATCAAAAGGAGCAATGTGATAATGGCCATATCATGTCACTATTTGATTGCATGTGATGTTTATCATATTTATACATCTTATTTGCTTAGAACGACGGTAGTAAATAAGATGATCCCTTACAACAATTTCAAGAAGTGTTCTCCCCTAACTGTGCACCGTTGCTAAAGTTCGTCGTTTCGAAGCACCACGTGATGATCGGGTGTGATAGATCCTTACGTTCACATACAACGGGTGTAAGACAGTTTTACACATGCAAAACACTTAGGGTTAACTTGACGAGCCTAGCATGTACAGACATAGCCTCGGAACACAGAGACCGAAAGGTCGAGCATGAGTCGTATAGTAGATACGATCAACATGAAGATGTTCACCGATGATGACTAGTCCGTCTCACGTGATGATCGGACACGGCCTAGTTGACTCGGATCATGTAATCACTTAGATGACTAGAGGGATGTCTATCTGAGTGGGAGTTCATTAGATGAACTTAATTATCCTGAACATAGTCAAAAGATCTTTGCAAATTATGTCGTAAGCTCGCGCTTTAGTTCCACTGTTTAGATATGTTCCTAGAGAAAATATAGTTGAAAGTTAACAGTAGCGATTATGCGATCAGTAGAAAGCTTATGTCCTTAATGCACCGCTCAGTGTGCTGAACCCCAAACTTTGTTTGTGGATGTTGCGAACATCGGACATACATGTTTTTGATAACTACGTGATAGTTCAGTTAAACGGTTTAGAGATGAGGCACCAAAGACGTTTTCGAAACGTCGCGGAACATATGAGATGTTTCGAGGGCTGAAATTGGGATTTCAGGCTCGTGCCAACGTCAAGAGGTATAAGACCTCCGACGATTTTCTTAGCCTGCAAACTAAGGGAGAAAAGCTCAATCGTTGAGCTTGTGCTCAGATTGTCTGAGTGCAACAATCACTTGAATCGAGTGGGAGTTGATCTTCCAGATGAGATAGTGATGTTTCTCCAAAGTCATTGCCACCAAGCTGCTAGAGCTTTGTGATGAACTATAACATATCAAGGATAGATATGATGATCCTTGAGGTATTCGCGATGTTTGACACCGCGAAAGTAGAAATCAAGAAGGAGCATCCATTATTGATGGTTGGTGAAACCACTAGTTTTCAAGAAGGGCAAGGGCAAGAAGGGATACTTCATGAAACGGCAAATCAGCTGCTGCTCTAGTGAAGAAACCCGAGGTTGAACCCAAACCCGAGACTAAGTGCTTCTGTAATAAGGGGAACAGCCACTGGAGCAGCATTACCCTAGATACTTGGTAGATGAGAAGGCTGGCAAGGTCGATAGAAGTATATTGGATATACATTATGTTAATGTGTACTTTACTAGTACTCCTAGTAGCACCAGGGTATTAGATACCGGTTCGGTTGCTAAGTGTTAGTAACTCGAAATAAAAGGCTATGGAATAAACGAAGACTAGCTAAAGGTGAGCTGATGATATGTGTTGGAAGTGTTTCCAAGCTTGATGTGATCAAACATCGCACGCTCCCTCTACCATCAAGATTAGTATTAAACCTGAATAATTGTCATTTGGTGTTAGCGTTGAGCATAGACATGATTGGATTATGTCTATCGCAATACGGTTATTCATTTAAGGAGAATAATGGTTACTCTATTTATTTGAATAATACCTTCAATGGTCTTGCACCTAAAGGAATGGTTTATTGAATCTCGATCGTAGTGATACACATTTTCACGCCAAAAATATAAGATAGTAATGATAATACCACTTACTTGTGGCACTGCCATGTAAGTCATATTGGTATAAAACGCATGAAGAAGCTCCATGTTGATGGATCTTTGGACTCACTCGTTTTTGAAAAGTTTGAGACATGCGAACCACGTCTATTGGTGTATACGCATGAAGAAACTCCATGCAGATGGATCGTTTGGACTCACTTGATTTTGAATCACTTGAGATATGCAAATCTTACCACATGGGCAAGATGACTGAAAAGCCTCGTTTTCAGTAAGATGGAACAAGATAGCAACTTGTTGGAAGTAACACTTTTTGATGTGAGCAGTCCAATGAGTGCTGAGGCATGCAGTGAATATCGTTATGTTCTTACTTCACAGATGATTCAAGTAGATGTTGAGTATATTTACTTGATGAAACACAAGTCTGAATTATTGAATGGTTCAAGTAATTTCAGAGTGAAGTTGAAGATCATCGTGACAAGAGGATAAAATGTCTATGATATGATCATAGAGATGAGTATCTGAGTTACGAGCTTTGGCACACAATTAAGACATTGTGGAAATTGTTTCACAATTAATGCCGCCTGGAACACCATAGTTTGATGGTGTGTCCGAACATCATAGTTGCACCCTGTTGGATATGGTGCGTACCATGATGTCTCTTATCGAATTACCACTATCATTCATGGGTTTGGCATTAGAGACAACCACATTCACTTTAAATAGGGCACCACGTAATTCCGTTGAGATGACACCGTATGAACTATGGTTTAGAGAAACCTAAGCTGTCATTTCTTAAAGGTTTGGGGCTGCGACACTTATGTGAAAAAGTTTCAGGTTGATAAGCTCGAACCCAAAGCGGATAAAATGCATCTTTATAGGACACCCAAAACAGTTGGGTATACCTCCTAATTCAGATCCGAAAGCAATAGTGATTGTTTCTTGAATCGGGTCCTTTCTCGAGGAAAAGTTTGTCTCGAAAAGTTGAGTGGGAGGATGGTGGAGACTTGATGAGGTTATTGAACTGTCACTTCAACTAGTGTGTAGCAGGGCACAGCAAGTTGTTCCTGTAGCACCTACACCAATTGAAGTGGAAGCTTATGATAGTGATCATGAAGCTTCAGATCAAGTCACTACCGAACCTCGTAGGACGACAAGGACGCGTACTGCTTTGGAGTGGTACGGTGACCCTGTCTTGAAGGTCATGTTGCTAGACAACAATGAACCTACGAGCTATGGAGAAGCAATGGTGGGCCCAAATTCCGACAAATGGTTAGAAGCCATGAAATCCGAGAAAGGATCCATGTATCAGAACAAAGCATGGACTTTGGTGGACTTGCCCAATGATCGGCAAGCCATTGAGATAAATGGATCTTTAAGAAGAAGACGGACGTGGATGGTAATGTCACCATCTATGAAGCTCGACTTGTAGCGAAGAGTTTTTCACAAGTTCAAGGAGTTGACTACGATGAGATTTTCTCATCCGTAGCGATGCTCAAGTCCGTCGGAATCATGTTAGCATTAGCTGCATTTATGAAATCTAGCAGATGGATGTCAAAACGAGTTTCCTTACCAGTTTTCGTAAGGAAAGGTTGTATGTGATACAATCAGAAAGGTTTTGTCGATCCTAAGGATGCTAAAAGGTATGCTAGCACCAGCGATCCTTCTAAGGACCGGAGTAAGCATCTCGTAGTTGGAATATGTACTTTGATAAGATGATCAAAGATTTTGGGTTTATACAAAGTTTATGAGAAACTTGTATTTCCAAAGAAGTGACTGGGAGCACTATAGAATTTCTGATGAGTATATGTTGTTGACATATTGATGATCAGAAATGATGTAGAATTTCTAGAAAGCATATAGGGTTGTTTAAAAAGTGGTTTTCAAAGGAAAACCTGGATTAAGCTACTTGAACATTGAGCATCAAGATCTATGAGGATGGATCAAAACGCTTAATGGTACTTTCAAAATGAGCACATACCTTGACATGATCTTGAAGGTGTTCAAGATGGATCAGTCAAAGAAGGAGTTCTTGGCTGAGTTGTAAGGTATGAAGTTACGACTTAAACCTCGACCACGGCAGAAAAGAGAGAAAGGATGAAGGTCGTCCCCTATGCTTTAGACGTAGGCTCTACAGTATGCTATGCTGAGTACCGCACCTGATGTGTGCCTTGCCACATGTCTGGCAAGAGGGTACAAAGGTGATCAAGGAGTGGATCACCAGATAGCGGTCAAAATTATCCAGAGAGGAATAAGGATTTGTTTCTCTATTATGGAGGTGATAAAGAGTTCGACGTAAAGGGTTACGACGATGCAAGCTTTAAACACCTATCTGAATGACTCTGAGTAGCAAAACGAATACGTATAGTGGAGCGACCATTTGGAATATCTCCAAGTGGAGCGTGGAAGCAGCATTTACAATATGACATAGAGAATTGCGAAGTACATACGGATCTGAATATTGCAGACCTGTTGACTAAAAAAAAACCTCTCTCACAAGCAAAACATGATCAAACCCCAGAACTCATTGAGTCTTAAACACATGATGATGTGAACTAGTTTAATGACACTAGTAAACTCTTTGGATGTTGGTCACATGGCGACGTGACCTGTCAGTGTTAATCACATGGTGATGTGAACTAGATTATTGACTCTAGTGCAAGTGGGAGACTGTTGGAAATATGCCCTAGAGGCAATAATAAATTAGTTATTATTATATTTCCTTGTTCATGATAATTCTTTATTATCCATTCTATAATTGTATTGATGGGAAACTCAGATACATGTGTGGATACATAGACAACACCATGTCCCTAGTAAGCCTCTAGTTGACTAGCTCGTTGATCAATAGATGGTTACGGTTTCCTGACCATGGACATTAGATGTCATTGATAACGGGATCACATCATTAGGAGAATGATGTGATGGACAAGACCCAATCCTAAGCCTAGCACAAAGATCGTGTAGTTCGTATGCTAAAGCTTTTCTAATGTCAAGTATCTTTTCCTTAGACCATGAGATTGTGCAACTCCCGGATACCGTAGGAATGCTTTGGGTGTACCAAACGTCACAACATAACTGGGTGGCTATAAAGGTGCACTACAGGTATCTCCGAAAGTGTCTGTTGGGTTGGCACGAATCGAGACTGGGATTTGTCACTCCGGTAAACGGAGAGGTATCTCTGGGCCCACTTGGTAGGACATCATCATAATGTGCACAATGTGACCAAGGGGCTGATCACGGGATGATGTGTTACGGAACGAGTAAAGAGACTTGCCGGTAACGAGATTGAACAAGGTATCGGCATACCGACGATCGAATCTCAGGCAAGTACAATACCGCTAGACAAAGGGAATTGTATACGGGATTGATTAAGTCCTAGACATCGTTGTTCATCCGATGAGATCATCGTGGAACATGTGGGAACCAACATGGGTATCCAGATCCCGCTGTTGGTTATTGACCGGAGAACGTCTCGGTCATGTCTACATGTCTCCCGAACCCGTAGGGTCTACACACTTAAGGTTCGATGACGCTAGGGTTATAAAGGAAGTTTGTATGTGGTTACCGAATGTTGTTAGGAGTCCCGGATGAGATCCCGGACGTCACGAGGAGTTCCGGAATGGTCCGGAGGTAAAGATTTATATATGGAAAGTTCTTGTTCGGGTTCCGGAAAAAGTTTGGGTTTTTTCGGTATTGTACCGGGAAGCTTCCAGAAGGTTCCGGAGGATTCCGGAGGGGTCCAGAGGTCCGGAAACTGTTCCACCACGTCCAATACAGCAGCATGGGCTGTAGGGGGGCGCCGTAGCCTTAATGGGCCAGGGGCACCAGCCCCCCCAAGGCCCATGCGCATGGGAGGGGGAAAACCCTAAAGGGGGAGGCCTCCACTTGACTTGGGAGGCACTCCTCCCCCCTTGGCCGCACCCCTTCCTTGGAGGAAGGGGCAAGGCCGCGCCTCCCCCCTCTCCCTTGCCCCTATATATAGTGGAGGGGAGGGAGGGCAGCCGCACCTAAAGCCCTGGCGCCTCACTCCCTCCCGTGACACCTCCTCCTCTCCCGCAGGTGCTTGGCGAAGCCCTGCAGGATTGCCACGCTCCTCCATCACCACCACGCCGTTGTGCTGCTGCTGGACGGAGTCTTCCTCAACCTCTCCCTCTCTCCTTGCTGGATCAAGGCGTGGGAGACGTCACCGTGCTGTACGTGTGTTGAACGCGGAGGTGCCGTCCGTTCGGCACTCGGATCTCCGGTGATTTGGATCACGATGAGTACGACTCCTTCAACCCCGTTCTCTTGAACGCTTCCGCTTAGCGATCTACAAGGGTATGTATATGCACTCTCCTTCCCCTCGTTGCTGGTTTCTCCATAGATAGATCTTGGTGACACGTAGGAAAATTTTGAATTCCTGCTACGTTCCCCAACAGTGGCATCATGAGCTAGGTCTATTGCGTAGATTCTTTGCACGAGTAGAACACAAAGTAGTTGTGGGCGTTGATTTTGTTCAATATTCTTACCATTACTAGTCCAATCTTGTTTCGACGGTATTGTGGGATGAAGCGGCCCGGACCGACCTTACACGTACACTTACGTGAGACAGGTTCCACCGATTGACATGCACTTGGTGCATAAGGTGGCTAGCGGGTGCCAGTCTCTCCCACTTTAGTCGGAACGGATTCGATGAAAAGGGTCCTTATGAAGGGTAAATAGCAATTGACATATCACGTTGTGGTTTTGCGTAGGTAAGAAACGTTCTTGCTAGAAACCCATAGCAGCCACGTAAAACATGCAAACAACAATTAGAGGATGTCTAACTTGTTTTTGCAGGGTATGCTATGTGATGTGATATGGCCAAGAAGAATGTGATGAATATATGTGATGTATGAGATTGATCATGTTCTTGTAATAGGAATCACGACTTGCATGTCGATGAGTATGACAACCGGCAGGAGCCATAGGAGTTGTCTTAATTTATTGTATGACCTGCGTGTCATTAAACAACGCCATGTAATTACTTTACTTTATTGCTAACCGGTAGCCGTAGTAGTAGAAGTAATAGTTGGCGAGACAACTTCATGGAGACACGATGATGGAGATCATGATGATGAAGATCATGGTGTCATGCCGGTGACGATGATGATCATGGAGCCCCGAAGATGGAGATCAAAAGGAGCAATGTGATAATGGCCATATCATGTCACTATTTGATTGCATGTGATGTTTATCATATTTATACATCTTATTTGCTTAGAACGACGGTAGTAAATAAGATGATCCCTTACAACAATTTCAAGAAGTGTTCTCCCCTAACTGTGCACCGTTGCTAAAGTTCGTCGTTTCGAAGCACCACGTGATGATCGGGTGTGATAGATCCTTACGTTCACATACAACGGGTGTAAGACAGTTTTACACATGCAAAACACTTAGGGTTAACTTGACGAGCCTAGCATGTACAGACATAGCCTCGGAACACAGAGACCGAAAGGTCGAGCATGAGTCGTATAGTAGATACGATCAACATGAAGATGTTCACCGATGATGACTAGTCCGTCTCACGTGATGATCGGACACGGCCTAGTTGACTCGGATCATGTAATCACTTAGATGACTAGAAGGATGTCTATCTGAGTGGGAGTTCATTAGATGAACTTAATTATCCTGAACATAGTCAAAAGATCTTTGCAAATTATGTCGTAAGCTCGCGCTTTAGTTCCACTGTTTAGATATGTTCCTAGAGAAAATATAGTTGAAAGTTAACAGTAGCGATTATGCGATCAGTAGAAAGCTTATGTCCTTAATGCACCGCTCAGTGTGCTGAACCCCAAACTTTGTTTGTGGATGTTGCGAACATCGGACATACATGTTTTTGATAACTACGTGATAGTTCAGTTAAACGGTTTAGAGATGAGGCACCAAAGACGTTTTCGAAACGTCGCGGAACATATGAGATGTTTCGAGGGCTGAAATTGGGATTTCAGGCTCGTGCCAACGTCAAGAGGTATAAGACCTCCGACGATTTTCTTAGCCTGCAAACTAAGGGAGAAAAGCTCAATCGTTGAGCTTGTGCTCAGATTGTCTGAGTGCAACAATCACTTGAATCGAGTGGGAGTTGATCTTTCAGATGAGATAGTGATGTTTCTCCAAAGTCATTGCCACCAAGCTGCTAGAGCTTTGTGATGAACTATAACATATCAAGGATAGATATGATGATCCTTGAGGTATTCGCGATGTTTGACACCGCGAAAGTAGAAATCAAGAAGGAGCATCCATTATTGATGGTTGGTGAAACCACTAGTTTTCAAGAAGGGCAAGGGCAAGAAGGGATACTTCATGAAACGGCAAATCAGCTGCTGCTCTAGTGAAGAAACCCAAGGTTGAACCCAAACCCGAGACTAAGTGCTTCTGTAATAAGGGGAACAGCCACTGGAGCAGCATTACCCTAGATACTTGGTAGATGAGAAGGCTGGCAAGGTCGATAGAAGTATATTGGATATACATTATGTTAATGTGTACTTTACTAGTACTCCTAGTAGCACCAGGGTATTAGATACCGGTTCGGTTGCTAAGTGTTAGTAACTCGAAATAAAAGGCTATGGAATAAACGAAGACTAGCTAAAGGTGAGCTGATGATATGTGTTGGAAGTGTTTCCAAGCTTGATGTGATCAAACATCGCACGCTCCCTCTACCATCAAGATTAGTATTAAACCTGAATAATTGTCATTTGGTGTTAGCGTTGAGCATAGACATGATTGGATTATGTCTATCGCAATACGGTTATTCATTTAAGGAGAATAATGGTTACTCTATTTATTTGAATAATACCTTCAATGGTCTTGCACCTAAAGGAATGGTTTATTGAATCTCGATCGTAGTGATACACATTTTCACGCCAAAAATATAAGATAGTAATGATAATACCACTTACTTGTGGCACTGCCATGTAAGTCATATTGGTATAAAACGCATGAAGAAGCTCCATGTTGATGGATCTTTGGACTCACTCGTTTTTGAAAAGTTTGAGACATGCGAACCACGTCTATTGGTGTATACGCATGAAGAAACTCCATGCAGATGGATCGTTTGGACTCACTTGATTTTGAATCACTTGAGATATGCAAATCTTACCACATGGGCAAGATGACTGAAAAGCCTCGTTTTCAGTAAGATGGAACAAGATAGCAACTTGTTGGAAGTAACACTTTTTGATGTGAGCAGTCCAATGAGTGCTGAGGCATGCAGTGAATATCGTTATGTTCTTACTTCACAGATGATTCAAGTAGATGTTGAGTATATTTACTTGATGAAACACAAGTCTGAATTATTGAATGGTTCAAGTAATTTCAGAGTGAAGTTGAAGATCATCGTGACAAGAGGATAAAATGTCTATGATATGATCATAGAGATGAGTATCTGAGTTACGAGCTTTGGCACACAATTAAGACATTGTGGAAATTGTTTCACAATTAATGCCGCCTGGAACACCATAGTTTGATGGTGTGTCCGAACATCATAGTTGCACCCTGTTGGATATGGTGCGTACCATGATGTCTCTTATCGAATTACCACTATCATTCATGGGTTTGGCATTAGAGACAACCACATTCACTTTAAATAGGGCACCACGTAATTCCGTTGAGATGACACCGTATGAACTATGGTTTAGAGAAACCTAAGCTGTCATTTCTTAAAGGTTTGGGGCTGCGACACTTATGTGAAAAAGTTTCAGGTTGATAAGCTCGAACCCAAAGCGGATAAAATGCATCTTTATAGGACACCCAAAACAGTTGGGTATACCTCCTAATTCAGATCCGAAAGCAATAGTGATTGTTTCTTGAATCGGGTCCTTTCTCGAGGAAAAGTTTGTCTCGAAAAGTTGAGTGGGAGGATGGTGGAGACTTGATGAGGTTATTGAACCGTCACTTCAACTAGTGTGTAGCAGGGCACAACAAGTTGTTCCTGTAGCACCTACACCAATTGAAGTGGAAGCTTATGATAGTGATCATGAAGCTTCAGATCAAGTCACTACCGAACCTCGTAGGACGACAAGGACGCGTACTGCTTTGGAGTGGTACGGTGACCCTGTCTTGAAGGTCATGTTGCTAGACAACAATGAACCTACGAGCTATGGAGAAGCAATGGTGGGCCCAAATTCCGACAAATGGTTAGAAGCCATGAAATCCGAGAAAGGATCCATGTATCAGAACAAAGCATGGACTTTGGTGGACTTGCCCAATGATCGGCAAGCCATTGAGATAAATGGATCTTTAAGAAGAAGACGGACGTGGATGGTAATGTCACCATCTATGAAGCTCGACTTGTAGCGAAGAGTTTTTCACAAGTTCAAGGAGTTGACTAAGATGAGATTTTCTCATCCGTAGCGATGCTTAAGTCCGTCGGAATCATGTTAGCATTAGCTGCATTTATGAAATCTAGCAGATGGATGTCAAAACGAGTTTCCTTACCAGTTTTCGTAAGGAAAGGTTGTATGTGATACAATCAGAAAGGTTTTGTCGATCCTAAGGATGCTAAAAGGTATGCTAGCACCAGCGATCCTTCTAAGGACCGGAGTAAGCATCTCGTAGTTGGAATATGTACTTTGATAAGATGATCAAAGATTTTGGGTTTATACAAAGTTTATGAGAAACTTGTATTTCCAAAGAAGTGAGTGGGAGCACTATAGAATTTCTGATGAGTATATGTTGTTGACATATTGATGATCAGAAATGATGTAGAATTTCTAGAAAGCATATAGGGTTGTTTAAAAAGTGTTTTTCAAAGGAAAACCTGGATTAAGCTACTTGAACATTGAGCATCAAGATCTATGAGGATGGATCAAAACGCTTAATGGTACTTTCAAAACGAGCACATACCTTGACATGATCTTGAAGGTGTTCAAGATGGATCAGTCAAAGAAGGAGTTCTTGGCTGAGTTGTAAGGTATGAAGTTAAGACTTAAACCTCGACCACGGCAGAAAATAGAGAAAGGACGAAGGTCGTCCCCTATGCTTTAGACGTAGGCTCTACAGTATGCTATGCTGAGTACCGCACCTGATGTGTGCCTTGCCACATGTCTGGCAAGAGGGTACAAAGGTGATCAAGGAGTGGATCACCAGATAGCGGTCAAAATTATCCAGAGAGGAATAAGGATTTGTTTCTCTATTATGGAGGTGATAAAGAGTTCGACGTAAAGGGTTACGACGATGCAAGCTTTAAACACCTATCTGAATGACTCTGAGTAGCAAAACGAATACGTATAGTGGAGCGACCATTTGGAATAGCTCCAAGTGGAGCGTGGAAGCAGCATTTACAATATGACATAGAGAATTGCGAAGTACATACGGATCTGAATATTGCAGACCTGTTGACTAAAAAAAAACCTCTCTCACAAGCAAAACATGATCAAACCCCAGAACTCATTGAGTCTTAAACACATGATGATGTGAACTAGTTTAATGACACTAGTAAACTCTTTGGATGTTGGTCACATGGCGACGTGACCTGTCAGTGTTAATCACATGGTGATGTGAACTAGATTATTGACTCTAGTGCAAGTGGGAGACTGTTGGAAATATGCCCTAGAGGCAATAATAAATTAGTTATTATTATATTTCCTTGTTCATGATAATCCTTTATTATCCATGCTATAATTGTATTGATGGGAAACTCAGATACATGTGTGGATACATAGACAACACCATGTCCCTAGTAAGCCTCTAGTTGACTAGCTCGTTGATCAATAGATGGTTACGGTTTCCTGACCATGGACATTAGATGTCATTGATAACGGGATCACATCATTAGGAGAATGATGTGATGGACAAGACCCAATCCTAAGCCTAGCACAAAGATCTTGTAGTTCGTATGCTAAAGCTTTTCTAATGTCAAGTATCTTTTCCTTAGACCATGAGATTGTGCAACTCCCGGATACCGTAGGAATGCTTTGGGTGTACCAAACGTCACAACGTAACTGGGTGGCTATAAAGGTGCACTACAGGTATCTCCGAAAGTGTCTATTGGGTTGGCACGAATCGAGACTAGGATTTGTCACTCCGGTAAACGGAGAGGTATCTCTGGGCCCACTCGGTAGGACATCATCATAATGTGCACAATGTGACCAAGGGGCTGATCACGGGATGATGTGTTACGGAACGAGTAAAGAGACTTGCCGATAACGAGATTGAACAAGGTATCGGCATACCGACGATCGAATCTCAGGCAAGTACAATACCGCTAGACAAAGGGAATTGTATACGGGATTGATTGAGTCCTAGACATCGTGGTTCATCCGATGAGATCATCGTGGAACATGTGGGAACCAACATGGGTATCCAGATCCCGCTGTTGGTTATTGACCGGAGAACGTCTCGGTCATGTCTACATGTCTCCCGAACCCGTAGGGTCTACACACTTAAGGTTCGATGACGCTAGGGTTATAAAGGAAGTTTGTATGTGGTTACCGAATGTTGTTAGGAGTCCCGGATGAGATCCCGGACGTCACGAGGAGTTCCGGAATGGTCCGGAGGTAAAGATTTATATATGGAAAGTTCTTGTTCGGGTTCCGGAAAAAGTTTGGGTTTTTTCGGT
This sequence comes from Triticum timopheevii, assembly GCA_963921465.1. Classification (NCBI taxonomy): domain Eukaryota; kingdom Viridiplantae; phylum Streptophyta; class Magnoliopsida; order Poales; family Poaceae; genus Triticum; species Triticum timopheevii. The sequence goes on from OY997274.1 coordinate 20,322,941, forward strand.
ATTGTACCGGGAAGCTTCCAGAAGGTTCCGGAGGATTCCGGAGGGGTCCGGAGGTCCGGAAACTGTTCCACCACGTCCAATACAGCAGCATGGGCTGTAGGGGGGCGCCGTAGCCTTAATGGGCCAGGGGCACCAGCCCCCCCAAGGCCCATGCGCATGGGAGGGGGAAAACCCTAAAGGGGGAGGCCTCCACTTGACTTGGGAGGCACTCCTCCCCCCTTGGCCGCACCCCTTCCTTGGAGGAAGGGGCAAGGCTGCGCCTCCCCCCTCTCCCTTGCCCTTATATATAGTGGAGGGGAGGGAGGGCAGCCGCACCTGAAGCCCTGGCGCCTCCCTCCCTCCCGTGACACCTCCTCCTCTCCCGCAGGTGCTTGGCGAAGCCCTGCAGGATTGCCACGCTCCTCCATCGCCACCACGCCATTGTGCTGCTGCTGGATGGAGTCTTCCTCAACCTCTCCCTCTCTCCTTGCTGGATCAAGGCGTGGGAGACGTCACCGTGATGTACGTGTGTTGAACGCGGAGGTGCCGTCCGTTCGGCACTCGGATCTCCGGTGATTTGGATCACGACGAGTACGACTCCTTCAACCCCGTTCTCTTGAACGCTTCCGCTTAGCGATCTACAAGGGTATGTAGATGCACTCTCCTTCCCCTCGTTGCTGGTTTCTCCATAGATAGATCTTGGTGACACGTAGGAAAATTTTGAATTTCTGCTACGTTCCCCAACAGTTAGCTCTTCGCCCATATTTTTGTTCTTGTTTCTCTTTGTCAACCAAGACCCCTCTATTGAATTTTCCTTTGGCTTGAGAATGATGGTTGTGACCTCCATAACAATGCAACACTCATCACCCGACCTCTCCTCTTCGTCGTATGTGTCCTCCTTGCCGATGATAGCAAAGTGGACAACCCCAGCGACAGTGATATCTCCTCGATGCCAAGGACAGGCACCACGTGCGAGGGAATATCTGTGATCCGACACCCACAACACAATCCATAAGGACGAGTTTTATTCCCATCGAAACCTTCTCTCCCAGCCGAAGATGGGGCCCCCCTCGATCTTCTCGTCGGCATCCGCAGAAGCAACTACCCTAATGGTCTATTAAGACTGAGTACAATGGAGAGCCATTCAGATATGCCGCCAAAAAAGACGATGGAGAAGCTTGTTGACAATCGCGTGTGCATAGGAGGGGAGAGGGGCAACCCAGTTTAGTAAACTGTAATAACGAGTTGTACTGTGCATCACAATTATTGTATAAACATCCTTTGATTAATTATAAAAAGAGGACAATTCAAAACCTCATATAAAATGCTATAAAACACACTCAAATAATCAATGCACTGGTATAATCCCGCTAAAAAATACTAAAATATTTACCATAGTTTCCTTAGGGGGCGGCCCTCTCATTTAATTAACTAGGCAGGCAAATCCAAGAAGCAAACACTCGTGAGAGATATAACCATTTTCTAGTGAAAAAAATAGTGTTACCAACTCAAGAAAAAAGAAGCATGCATATAGAACACATGGGCAACGATGTACATCTGATCTTTCCAAAGGTATATGGAGGGGCACAAATATCAACATAGAATATGGAGTGAGTGGATCAAAGTTGACTGGAAGCAGAATCAATATCCGCAACATTGCATCTTTCAAAGGTTCCAAATATTCGTTGGCGTCATTAGTAACAAGTGTATCTAAATTATCATCTGGAAACAGCAAAAGTTATCAAAATATTCGTTTTCTGGCGGTATTAACAGTGTAGATCGAACATGGAGAAGCAATGGTCCCAGAAACAAGCATAGCGAGGATCTTCGGCCCCATAAAGAACATAGCTCGGTGTAGCCTCAAGGCTCAATCAGACTGTTGCAGCCTTCGGTGGATAATATTCGAGTTTCATGGCAAGGTCTCAGTGTTCCTAGGGTTAAGCTCTAGCTCGGTGTCCCGCTTTGTCCCGCAAAACTCAACCACAGCAGTGGAGAACGTTCTGAACCAGCAGACAAGAAGCCGTTTTTGTTGTAGTATAGTGGTAAGTATTCCCGCCTGTCACGCGGGTGACCCGGGTTCGATCCCCGGCAACGGCGCACTTTTTTTTTTGTTTGGCCGCCCACGACAGGCCAGGCCGATTCTTTCCGGACGCTGGGCTAGAACTTAACCCCAGAAACACGAGACCATGTCGTGAAACTCGAATATTGTCTGCCGAAGGCTGCAAAAGTCAGCTTGAGCGTTGAGGCCACACCGAGGAATGTTCTTCTTTCTGGGCCTGAAGATCCTCGCTCTGCTTGTTTCCGGAATCATTGCTTCTCCATGTTTGATCGAAATTATGTGAGTGTCTCCTCTTTGCTGAGCACTGTCCCTCTTGCTCATTGGGCCCAAGAGAGACGATTTGGCACGTACCATGATGTGGAGCACGCACGAAAAGAGATCCACAGGAAGGAGAACGCTCAGTCTAAGTAAGTTAAGTTGAGCACCATTACCAATTAAGTCGTTGTAGTATAGTGGTAAGTATTCCCGCCTGTCACGCGGGTGACCCGGGTTCGATCCCCGGCAACGGCGTATTTTTCGGTTTTCAGCCTACGACGCTTGGGCCCGTTAATTCCCTTGGCCCATCCTTTTCAGCCAGCTGAGAGCCCGCTCCTCCTAGCCCTGCTATTTCTTAACGCTACCACAACGGTCGAGGCCTGCTGAGAGCTCGTCTGGCCCTGCTAAGACATTCGCCGTCGTCCTACAAGAATGGTGTGTGCTCAGTTAGAAAAAGAAAAAAGCATGGCGTGTCCAAATGCTTTCACTGAATACCACATTATTTTTTACTCTCTCTGTAAAAAAATATAAGAGTGTTTAGACATTGCCCAAATGCTCGTGGCACAGAGCATGTCGTGCTGCATTTATACCGGCCCAGATCATGTAGCGGCCCGCATTGATGTCGGGCAACACGACCACACATGAAGGTGACGATATGACAGACGCGACCTCTAGGGCGGCCCGGACGAGCGCGCGGCCCAGCAGCAGGCGCGGTACGACCGGTGCAGCGCCGCCCGCCACTCCGCCTTTGTCAAGACCAATGTTGCGTCGAAATGGGTCCACAACTATCCGGACCTTACCATTGCGTGGGCCCTCGACCTCTCCGTCACCACCACGAAGACGGACGCCTGGTACCGCCACCGCCTTGCTCACCAAGATCGGTGAGGAATGGCCGCTTAGCGACTGCTCCACTAACGCCGCTAGGCCTCCGCTAGCGCCGTCAGCAATGGCCATGGCATCCCTCCGTACAGGAGTAAGTGGAGGCGCCAGACAAGGCTGTCGCGGCTCTCCGACGCCTTTCCACCACTGGAGGGACGACGACGGCACGCACGGCGACGGTGGTATGGCAGGAAAGGGCGGCCATGCGTACAAGGTGGCCGCTCGGTACAGATTTTTTTAGTTAAAGGGTCAAAACATCGATCTTTTTATGTAAATTAAGAGCGTGTTTGGAATCCCTCCGCTCCGCAACTCCACTCCGGAGCGGAGCTGCATGTAGTTATAACACGGGGAGTTGCTAACCTGGCGCTCCGCCCGCTCCGCTACGTCCTGGCCGAGCGGAGTGTTGCCCAACGGGGCCTAAGTCTGAATTTTAATGAAACCCGTTGTTTTAGATCAACAGGAGGGCGATGCCCCCCCCCCCCCCCCCCCCCCCCACACACACCCCAAAGCCCCATTGCCAGCGAACGTACATCACACGTTCTCCATCCCAAACAAGGAAAGAGGGAACGCATGTCCTGAAACGAAATTCAAAGCTAAAGCTAGCATACAGTCCACGCTCCGGAGCTACTTTTATTACAGTCTTCAGGTAAACGGCTCCCAACTAGCGAAAGTGCCTTTCTGCTCCCGAGCTCATTTGAACTCGGTGAACAGTAAAATCGAAAAAAATTCAAAAAATTTTGATTTTTTTTTGGGAGAAACATTGACAAAAGTTCTAAGTGCTTGTAAAAATTCATAATGAAATCACAATCCTGTAAGGCGTGGCAAAAAAAACAAATTCAGGCTCCAAAATGCTTTTGAAAGTAGCATTTTCAGAGTACCGAATTTTTATTTTTTTGCCACGCTTTCTAGAAATGTAATTTCATCACGAATTTTTGCAAGCACTTAAAACTTTTGTCAATGTTTCTCCCAAAAAAATTGGAATTTTTTGAATTTTTTTTTATTTTTTTTTTGATTTTACTGTTCACCCGAGCTCAAATGAGCTCGGGTGCAGAAACTCCACGTCCACTAGCTAGGGTCTAATGTAAAACAAAACATGGTAAGCGAGCTATATCTTGCATGGTGGAATCCTCTTTTTTTCACCACACATCTCCAGCGTGCATCCCCCCAGGCCCTAGCGCGAGATCCTTCCATTGTCCTCATCTTCTTCAGCAGCTGAACTGGTGAAGGTGGCAGCTCCAGCGGAGAGGTTGGGCTCGGCACTAGCATCCGCTGGAGCTTTGCGAGTGGTCCTCTCGGCGGGGAAGACATATCCTGATCTCCATTACCTGTATGAGCTACATCTTGGTCCAAAGACAGTTTGTCAAGATGCATCTGGCACAAAACACCTTCAGTGTTCATGTCAGCGCTCTTCACCCCACTGTCAAAGGGAAAGGGTCCCTGAGGAGACGAGAGACCTGTTGAGAGAAAAGCTTCACTTTCTCCAGTGCCTCTTCCTTGAACAAAATCCCCTATCTCTTGATTGTAACATGTATCAGCCACCATATCTGCTTCAAGTCACACCAGATGACATTGTCAAATACCATAGAATTTCTAAATTTCCAGATGCACCACAAAACACAGGCACATACAGAGTTCATGGCCCCTTTTTTTGTGTGCAGGCCAATATCTAGCAATGGACAGGTAATCAGAGCCTAGATTGCAAGAAAGAAAACCAGAGACTGAAACCCAAATTTGTTTTGCAACCACACAGTCAAAAAACAAATGGTGTGTAGTCTCCTGCTCATTGCAGAACACACATTCTGGTGGTTTAAGTATACCTCTCTTAGCTAAATTGTCTTTAGTCATAAGCTTGTTGTGAGATAGTAACCACAAGAATACTTGCACTCTAGGGGGAACTACCACAGACCAAACAGAAGGGATATACACAGGTTGGATTCCTCTAAAGTTTATAATGCTGTAGAGAGAACCAGAAGTGTACACCCGTTTACTTTCATACTGCCAAATAAGAGAATCCTCTTCTTCACTGCAAAGGCTAGTACTTTTAATGATTCCTTCTAGTTCATACCACAGCTCCATCATTTCTGGAGAAAACTTCCTTCTGAAAGTCAGTTTTATGTTCTCTCCGTCCCAAATCTCAGCTACAGTTTTGGTTTGTTGGTGGCAAACCACATATAGGGGCCAAAACTTCACTGAGAGGGGTGAAGTGCCAAACCAACTATCTTCCCAGAACCTGACTTTCTCGCCATTGCCTATTACCCATCTATACCCAAATTTCAAAGCCTTAGAAGCCCACATAACCCCCTGCCAGAATTTGGAAGAAGTTTGTGGCCTACTAGCAAAGATGTTTGGGGAGTCTTTTACATATTTATTGTCCACTATTTGTCTCCAAATTTTTCCTTTATCTTGGATATATCTCTTAACCCAACTACCCAGCAGGCAGAGGTTTACATCCTTGAGGTTTGGGAGCCCCAAGCCTCCAAAATTCTTTCTTATACACACCAAGTGCCAATTATCTAGGTGCAACTTTCTATTGCCCTCAAAGCCATTCCAGAGACAGTGAGCCATTTGGCTACTAATCAGATCTAGTGCCCATTTTGGGAATCTAAAGAAAGAAATTAAGTAAATAACGATACTAGCCAGACAAGTTTTAATCAAAATAAGCCTAGCAGAGTAGGAGAGCAGCTTGCCTCTCCATCCTACCATTCTTTTGAGAATCTTGTCAATGAGAGGCTGAATATCCTCTATCCTAAGCTTATCATAATGGAGAGGTATTCCTAGATATTTGATAGGGAAAACACCTACAGTGTGCCCTAGAATATCAGCCAATTTTTTTGTTCTGTCAGCATCTATACCTATTGGGATGACCTCACTCTTGGAGTAATTAATTTTCATCCCAGAATCATTTTCAAAACATGTTAGCACATTCTTAAGATTTGCAACCTTCTCTTCATCATTCTCCACAAAGAGAATAGTATGATCTGCATACTGCAAGCAGATGACCCCTCCTGGTAAAAGATCAGAACACAAACCTGCAATCAGGCCATGTGTTGAGGCTTTAACTAGCATCCTAGTCAAAACATCTACTACCAGGTTAAAAAGGAGGGGGGAGATGGGATCTCCTTGTATAAGACCTTTGCTGGTGACAAATGAATCTCCTTCAACCCCATTCACTTTCACACCAACAGACCCCATATGTGTGATCTGCCTGATCCAGTTTATCCAGGTGGGGTTAAAGTTTCTTTTCTGGAGGATTTCAAGAAGGAAATCAAGGTTAAACTTGTCAAAGGCTTTTTCATAATCTAGTTTGAGGAGTAGCCCAGTTTTCCCAGAGTGGTAAGTGGAATGAAGCACCTCATGTGCTGTCACTACACTCTCCAGGATAAATCTGCCCTTAATAAATGCAGATTGGTTAATAGAGGTGAGTAAACCTATGACAGATGCTAACCTATTAGTTAAAACCTTGGTAAAAACTTTAAAGATGCAGTTCAGAAGACTAATAGGTCTGAACTTCTTCATATTGGTAGCATCTTTTTCTTTAGGAATAAGAGTCATCATAGCAAAGTTAAGTCTATATATATCTAGAGTTCCTTCATGGAAATCTTTAAACAGGGCCATGACATCTTTTTTCACGACATCCCAAAACTGTTGAAGGAAGAAAAAAGATAGCCCGTCTGGTCCAGGTGCTCCATCAGAGTAAGAACCAAATACTACGTTTTTAACTTCTTCATAAAAGTGGCTTGCAAAGAAATATTATCAGCATCAGAGACTTTTTCTCCCTCAAAGAAAAAATCATTATCAAGCCTAAAACCATTTCTATCCTCTTTTCTAAAAATATTTTTGTAATAAGAGGTAGCAATATCTAACATCTCATTGAGATCAGAGGTGCTCCCATTTGGGCCTTCTAAAGCATGTATTAGAGTTTTCCTCCTTCTTTGGTTGGCCACAGCCTGGAAATATTTAGTATTCCTATCTCCTTCTAAAATGTCCCTATCTCTAGATCTCTGTCTAGCCTTAATATCTTCTTTTAGCCAAATTCTCCGGAGTTCTTGGATAATACTATTCATTCTAGCAGTCTCCAGATCAGTCAACTGGACAGATTCAGACTTGACATCTAAAGCATCATATCCCTGAGTAAGAGAGTTTTTTGTCCTCCTAATTTCTGCCTCTATATTTATGCTCCATCCTCTGGCAAATCTCCTAAATCTCCTAGCCTTCTCCTGCCAAATGTCAATAGCCTTAGTGCTTTTGATAGGAGCAGACCAATTAGCTATAGCTAACTTTTTAAATCCCTCCATCAGCATCCACCACTTTTCAAACTTGAAACTTGTAGGCTTTGGAGGGCATCCCACCCCAGAATCCCATAGAATTGGGGTGTGATCACTCCCAGTTCTTGGGAGAGCTTGAGAGCAACTTAGAGGAAACAAAGCATCTAACTCAGTGCTACAAAAAAATCTATCTATGGTGGACATAACCAAGTTATCTTGATTGTTTTCCCAAGTGAATCTCCTACCTGACATCTTAATCTCTAGAAGATTCCAGATTTCAACCCAATCATTGAATTTTTCACTCCAATGGTGATTAATAATGCCTGTGTTTTTATCATGCTGATACATAACTAAGTTAAAGTCACCGCCTATGAGAGTGGGTTTCTGGTCATCTATGAAGAGGGTATGTAATTCTGAGATGAAATCATCTTTCCCCTCATCATAAGGTGAGCCATACACAGCAATGACTCTAAAAGAAACCCCACTAGATTTCAGAATTAGATTGCAGGAGATAGAATACTTGAGAGAATTCCATTGTTGAATTTCAAACAAGTCTACATCCACTCCCATTAGGACCCCACCTGTAGTGCCCACAGCAGGCAGGTGGTGCCATTCAAAATTAATGTTGTTACTAATAGATTTGAGGAATGCAGTAGACAACTCCTCCTTCTTAGTTTCTTGAAAAGCTACAATGCTAGGTCTAACTTTACTAATGGTATCAACAATGCAGGTTTTCTTCCCTGGGGTAGTGATCCCCCTGACGTTCCAAAATAGATAATTCATCTAAACAGGCTTTTCCTGGGGTGCTTGCCCCGTCCATATTTAGAGACTTTAGTCCACATAGCACTATGTTCCTCATAGAGAGAGGTAAAACCCTTTAAATTTTTAGGGGTACAAGGAGAATCTATTGTATCTGCTGGATTTGTCAGCCCCTCAGGCTTATCCAGGGTGTTACTAAAAATATTATCTCTAATCTCCAGAGCTGAGTGATCAGTACTACTGATTGAAGAAAAGTTCTCTTGAAACCCCACAGGTTTAAGAGGAATGCAACTATCTTTTCTAATGCAATTATCATATATTTCTACACCTATCTTATTTGCAAAAGCAAGAAAAGCAGGGTCAGAGAATTTATCAAAGGAGTTTTTAACTATTGTACCTTTCAGGGAGTTCTTGTCAGCTTCCAGATTTTGCACTTTCTTCTTGCTAACAGCTATCTCCAGCATAGTTCTGCCCCCTATATCAACTCTGCTGCTTTTCCTCTGAGCTTGTGTAGGCCCCCAAGCTTTCTTTTGCGCAGTCTGTGGTGCCACTTCAGGCTGAGGTGCATTTTGACAAGGACTAAACACTACCTCATCAGCTCCTTCTTGCTCCATGCCTTGAAGTTGGTCCATTTCCAGCATACCATTGATTTCCTCATCTTCACTTTCCTCACCTACATCTATCTCCTGGAGGAAATTGAAACTCTGTTTCATTACCTCTGGGTCTTGGAGTTGTTGAATGTAGTCCATGGCATTTTGCCTCCCCTGTTGACTTGTCTCCCCAGAAGCACATCCTCTCCCTTCTACAGGCTTTGTTGTGCTTTGGGGGGTGTTGTTGCTCACATTGGGTTCTTGCGCGGTCTTCCATGATCTTGCTTTTCTGTCTCAGTTTCTTTGTCAGTGTCTTCCTCAAGCGGGTCCTCTGATTGATTGTTTTCACTAGGGGGTTCTACCTCAATCTTGATCTTGAAGAGTTTCGCGCCAATACCAAAAACCCTGCCAGGTGGGATTTTAGTATGGTCTTTGCATCTGATCTGTATCATTACCACTTCAAAGAAAGACTTAAAGTTCACCTGCCAGTCCACATCAACCAGTGTCCCCAACACTGAAGCAAACTGCTCCAGGACAGACCATTCTACCCAGGCAGGGGCCACACCATACAACTTGAGCCACACTGTTTGGATCTCTGCATAATGTTCCAGGGTCCCATCCCATTTCTCCACATTAACTACCACTCCCTCTAGCTAAAGCAGTCCAAAGTTTGGGTAACTAGCCACCTGCTCTACTGGAATATGTGGGGGGAACTTAACCAGATAAGTCCACTCATCAAGCTTTCTGACATGCCAAGGCCAGTTGGTCATGTAGATCAGTGAGAAATTGTGTGCCAAGTTCTCTTTGGTAACTTGCCCTGCCTCAATATACATTATCCCTACATTTTTCCTTCCTCCCATGTGTTGTTCATTCACATCAGACAACTCCACATGGAAGAATCCAAGTCCTGGAGCACAGCTCCCTACATACTTGGCTGGGTTTCTCGGTTTTTTCCTGATAGGGCATTCTTCCACCTTGTCGGTGACCATCTTGCAGATGAAGCAAACTGGAGGTTGCAAGCATTGTGATTTGTGATGACCTGATTCTCCACAGCTATAGCTGGTAACATCACAATAGTCTTCATTGCCAGATCCTTTCTCTTTCTGCACTGCCTTATTCTTCTTCTCAGCAACTTTGTTCCTCCTTGGCTATTGGGTTTGGTTCACAGGTTTGCCCACCGCTCCTTGTGGTTGAGTAGCCTGGGCTTGGGACTGCTACCTTTGATCCTGATCTTTTTGCTGAGCGTTGGCAGAATGCAGATTCTGAGCCACAGGGGGAACCTCCTGAGGATTTTGTTGTCCAGAAGACTGGCCATTCCCCCAATTGCTGGTATTCCTCCACTGGTTCGTAGGAGGTGGCTGGTAGTAATGTAGTTGGTACCACGGCGGTGGAGGCGCACCTGGATACCCAAAACCAAAGGGGAACTGTGAAGGGGGGCCAAACTGCGGATCAAACTGCATCCACGGACCTTGACCTTGCTGGAATTGATTGTTACCAGCACCTCCACCTCTTCCTCTTGCTCCATCCTTCTTCCATCTCCCTCGTCCGCGCCCCGCCCCATCCGCCATGTTTTTTATCTAAGCAAAGTCCGGGGGCACACACCTCCAATTGGTCTTTGAGATCGAGCGGAACTGCAGTTGAGGACCGTCATGCGCCCTTAGATCTGACGACGAAGCCGGATGGCAGTCTTGTGTCGAGAAATTGCGGCTAAGGAAGAGGGATCTCTCTACCCAGATCGAGATGCGGGGTGGTTCTGGGCTAGGGTTTGTAGCGATTTCCTCATCCCAAATCTGCCCCAAGTACTTGCGGAGCGCCTCTTCCTCGTGAGACCGGCAGCTCTAGCCCACACTTCGCGTATCTGTCTCCACCTCAGCGCTGTAGCTCTGGTCACTGACAGCAAGGCCCCGCTTCGCTCCTCTGCTAGCAAAACAGGGGATCTCCCCAACCACGGTGACCGGAGTTGCGTCTCGCTGCAGGAACAGCGGCGGACCTGCGCATACCCGCACTCTTTTGAGATTCGAGGTTCTCGAAGGCACCCGATGGGGCTCTGGTTCAGCAGCACGGCGGAGCGGTGTATCTACTGTCTCCTCCAGATCCATCGCCCCTCTCTGTGCAGCGCACGCCGTTGTCTCCCTCCGGGCCGTCACGGCATTGGGAGCGGTGGCTGAAGAGACCAGAACGCACGCCATTTTGCTCGCCGCGTCGGGATCGGTGAGTTTGCCTCCGCCCGCGCCCACGCAATGATCTCTGCGGGAGAGGCCGATTCTCCCTGACTCAACCAATCTAGATCCTCTGTCTCTGCCTCTGTGCAGATCCTGGTGACCAACTTCATGATTGAATCCCCTCTCTGTGGGAATCGCATCGTTCTCGCCAGGCGAGCCCGATGCATCTCCTCCGCCATGGCTTCCCCATCTCGAGCTCCTTGACCTCTCCTCCCCACCATCTATAGCACCCGGGACCTCCGCGTTCTTGGAGACGGGCTCCCCGCACTCGAGCGCCTGGTGATGGCCTAGCAGGGACGGTGAGAGTCGTCGGCGAGCGTGGAAACTATGGTGGTAGGTGGATGGGACACGGCAAGTCGCGGGAGCGGACATGAGCTGTGGTAACCGAGCGCAATGAAACCACAATGTCCTGTCCTTGTTGGCAGTGGAGCCTATCTGTTCCAGTGGCGCATCGGGAGCGACTCTTGGTTGGAACACTATCCTAAAGTTCTTTTTCTCAAGAGTGAACAAATTTTGGCCCGGGAGGGTAAAACATATGCCCTAGGGTCTTTTGGGTCCTTTTGCATCATACAATTGTCACCCAGGCTGTTAATTCAGAAATTTGAAGTTGTACTCGAGAAAGATAGAACCGAAGATCACTATTGGACAAATCAAAAAACATGGCTCGTGGTGTGTGGTGACGCGCTTCTCTTGATCAAACTTGAGGCAGGAGGAAAGATATCCTCAGACGCCATCCAGTTCATGGCCTTGAAGCTTGAGTCATTGGACGCGTGACCAAGAAGGCAACATGGGTGAAGGTGTACAGGCTGGATCACTGGGCCATCTTTGTCAGCCCTGACATGCGATGTGAGGCATTGCGATGCATGAACCCAGAGAGATGGGGAGGGAGGAGCAACCACATATACTTCCCAAGTTATCAGTCTGAAAAACCTTGGGCTGCAGCCCAACTATGGCAACAATGTAACGACTATTGGACACGTTTGCAGCTCAGGAACACTGGAAGCCGGGACCGCAGATTGGAGTTAACCTGGGTCGTTCCCAGCATGTTTCCTTGCTCCGGTCAGCGATGATCTTAGGGGCAATCATGTGTGCAGCTGGTGATTAGCTTCTGATATAACTTTTGTGGGAGAATTCTACTCCCTCTAAAAGTCCTATATTACTTTAGAGATGGAGTACCATTTTGCAGTCGCAAGGCGAATAGTTGACTAAATGTTCTTGAATGCTTCCTAAGTTACTCATCTTGCACTTTTTTTTGTGGCGATAACATGGGACTCTTATGGTATATTTCTCATCAATCCCTATTCCCCAAATTACGATGTTCACTAGGATAAACTAGACCGAGATTAATGTTTCTTGTGCAGACCTAGTGTTGTGCTTTTTGTTTTTATTTGTGACATGTTATGGACTTAAATAGATGGACATAGGTGTTAAAACCTGGGCCGTGACAGGTTTTAGTGATACCTAGATAGATACTTCATCTGTTCGGAATTAGTTGCGCTCAAACGGATGTATCTTAACGTATTTTAGTGCTAGATACATCCGCTTGAGCGTCGACTGATTCCGGATGGAGGGAGCAATATTATAGAATTCGCAACACAACTAAGCTAAACCAGAATGGAAACCTTTGACTTCACCCCGATAATAATCTTGCGAACAAGGTGCTTAACCCTTTGATATAGAATTATATCGTGATATAGCTAGGTGACCATGTACTCCCTCCGTTCCTAAATATAAATATTTTTAGATATTTCAATAAGAACTACATAAGGATGTACATAGACATGCTTTAGAGTATAGATTCACTCATTTTGTTCGGTATGTAGTGCATATTGAAATCTGTAAAAAGACTTGTATTCAGATACGGATGGAGTAGTTCACTAGACAAATCATTCCTATGAAGTTTCGGCTGGACTTGTATCAAGTGTTGCTTCTCAATGGAGTTATATTCCAGTATACATATCATCTTTCTTTTATCTTGTATCCAAACTTCCGATAACAAAATATGGCTAGTATGCTTGTTCAGTTTTTGGTACCTCCATGGTTTCTTGACTTGGCACCAAATGTATAGATCACAAGAATATTAATATATATGTTGTCTTCTGCCCATGATTGTGCTGCGCAATGCTCAATGGCTATGACATTTCGGCAATTAATCAGCTTCTGATGTAGCATTGAGTTTTATCGTGTGTGTTGGATAATAACTTTACGTGTGTCAACAATGTTATCAAATCCATTAATATTTTTATGAAGCTTGTTCATGTGTGTATGTTCCTTGATCCAGTCTCTCTTCTTACGTATTTACCGTCCCTCTCTTCATGTTGTGAACTTTTGGTTTAATTGGGATCCATGTAGAGTATGATGATTGTTCAATTCAGTGAGATGTGTCATAGATTTCATTTGTTTCATGGAAAATAAACCACTCCTAGAGTAGAAGGTTTTTCCTAATGGTGTAAAACAGTAAAATAAAACGTGTGGGTGTGCCAATATCCATTCGTATATAGAAATAAAAAGACAATCATGTGGCATACAAAAAAAGTATAATTAGGAGTGAAATTATGAAAATATATCTTATGCCTTTAGATATTATTCAGTTATATCTACTAGGTTTTGTAACTTCCATGGTTTCTTCACTTTGCAAATGTATCATACACAATAATGTTTATCTATATTGTCTCCCGGAAGTGATCATCCTGCAGTGGCTCTACAGGGATTAATTGACTTCTTATCTAGCAGCTTGGTTGACATTAATTCTATGATTTAACAAGAAAGCACGTAGTGAATATGTCAACATTGTTTCAAATCCGGCACCTCTTTATATTGGTCATACATGTTTGTGGCCGTGTGCTGTTTGATCTGGTCTCTCTCCATATGTGCCTTGTGCTGATCTTTTATTTGTCCTTTCGTGTTCTGAATTTATCTTGATTTAGTGGGAGGCATACAATAGATTGATGGTCCACTTCGGTCAGATGCTTCTGAGATTTCATCTGTCGCGCAAAACATGCAATTTTATTTTGACAACAGATTTATTCAGTTGCAGATGTTTGTTATTTCGAAGTTGCAATAGTACTGGCCACACACGATGATGCGTGGGACTTGTATTTTGTCATCGATCAACTGAACACTGATCGACCTTGCTAGCAGAACACAGATTTTAGCAGTCACCACCAGACATGTAGTGGCAACAGTCATGCTGTAGAGGAGGGGGGGGGGTGGTGGTGGAGTGTTATAGATATAGATCAAGACGCTTGATTGGACTTTCACAAAGCACATTCCTTGATAAAGTTTTGAAAAAGTTCAAAATGGATCAGGCAAAGAAAGGATTCTTGCCTGTATTACAAGGTGTGAAGTTGAGTCAGACTCAATGCCCGACCACAGCAGAAGATAGAGAGAAAATGAAAGAAGTTCCCTATGCTTCAGCCATAGGCTCTATCATGTATGCAATGTTGTGTACCAGACCTGACGTATGCTTAGCAATAAGCTTGGTACCAAAGTAATCCAGGAGTGGATCACTGGATAGCGGTCAAGAATATCCTGAAATACCTGAAAAGGACTAAGGTTATGTTTCTCGTTTATGGAGGTGACAAAGAGCTAGTCGTAAATGGTTACGTCGATGCAAGCTTTGACACTGATCTGGACGATTCTAAATCGCAAACCGGATACGTGTTTACATTAAACGGTGGAGCTGTCAGTTGGTGCAGTTCTAAACAAAGCGTCGTGGCGGGATCTACATGCGAAGTGGAGTACATAGCTGCTTCAGAAGCAGAAAATGAAGGAGTCTAGATGAAGGAGTTCATTTCTGATCTAGGTGTCATACCTAGTGCATTGAGACCAATGAAGATCTTCTGTGACAATACTGATGCAATTGCCTTGGCAAAGGAATCCAGATTTCACAAGAGGACCAAACACATCAAGAGACACTTCAATTCCATCCGGGACCAAGTCCAGGTGGGAGACATAGAGATTTGCAAGATACATATGGATCTGAATATTGCAGACCCGTTGACTAAGCCTCTTCCACGAGCAAAACATGATCAGCACCAAGACTCCATGGGTGTTAGAATCATTACTGTGTAATCTAGATTATTGACTCTAGTGCAAGTGGGAGTGATGCTGCTCCACGGGGTGGTAAGGCAGTAATTCGGGATGTACACGTTGCATATCGGCGGAACGGTGTGAAGTACCATCCTCAGTATCTCAAACTGAACGTGTTGCAGAGGCTGGCCGTAACTTTGCCATGTAAGAAGGTCAATAAGGTGAGATACTTCTATGATCTTACTTATCATGCAAAACATGCAATTTTATTCAGACAAAAGCTTTATTGAGAAACAAAGGTTTCTTATTTCTATGTTGCAACAGTACTGGCCACACATGATGATGTATGGCACTTTTATTTTATTTTCCACCCTTCATCCATCATCTAAACTAAATGGTGATCGATCTAGTTAGCGCAGCACAGATCTTAGCAGGTACCACCAACACAGGTAGTGGCCATAGGGACGTTGTAGGGGGTCTGAATGATGGTGCTGCACGGGGTGGTGGTGCAATATTGTGGGATGTTCACGTTGCACATCGATGGAAGGGTCTGGAGCACCATCCTCGTTATCTCAACCGGAACCTGGTGTTGAGGCTGGCTGAAACTTTGCACTTGTTGCTGAGGCTGACCGAAACTTTGCCCTTGCTGCTGTCGCATGATGACCTGGGCCACGCTACAGACAGCCTGGCACCGAGCCTGCTCCGAGATCTGGGCCAGCGGCTGGCAGCATTGTTGCCGCATCAACTGGCAACCGCTTGCCTGCCACATCTGTGACTGGACATATGGTGTCGGGCTGCACTGCTGCAAGAGAGCAGCGCATGTGTTCACCTGCTGCTGGCATTGCCCATAGCCCTGGCTGCAGGTAGTATCCAGCTGCGCAACGACGCTGGTCGCCGAAATGGCAATGAGAACGAGGATGAACATGGTCTTCATGGTGGTTGGCTACAAGCTTGCTTCGATGTTTATGTTTGTGTGAAGGCTGATGAAGGATGGTCTTCATGGTGGAGCCCTTTTTATAGCTACCATGGCATCATTTTCTGCATTGCATCCCTAGGTTGCTTTGCTAAAGGTTTTGTGTGCTTTCAAACAGATCATCCTAGACTCTTGTGTTAGGTGGCGCTACAAGTCCAATCTTGGATGGTCGTCAAATATACTTTTCAACACACATCGTGTATATGTTGCTCAGCTCGCGCCTGATCTGGATAATCGGTATGACTCATCACTGATCACTTTACATGTCAAGCATATATCTGGATTGTGTCTTTTTGTGAAATCCATTTTGTTATCTTGTACGAGTTGTTAGACATAAATTAGATTGGCATGTCCCGCAATCCATCTTATTGTTTCCTGAAAACTGGTTTTGTATCATTGTATTAATTGGTAATAAAAATGGCATCAGTAGAGCATTGGATGACTCATAAATTTTCCTTTACATGTCAAGGATTGTCATGGAGCTATGCTTCGGCGTGTGAAACTGAATTTGTTGTTCTTTGTATGCCGAGTTTAATTGCTTCCTGGAACTGGTTTTGTAGTCTTTTATAATCTGGTAGGAGATAAAATGCCATGAGTCATTAAATGAGTTCTACACATGTGGAAAGTCTGATGTAGCGGTTTTGTAGCTCTGGAAAGTGAAGTTAAGCTTGTTGTCTTTTGTAAAAGAAATATGGTTTACAATGGATGTAAAAGATATGTGTTTTATGCATGTATTATGAGGAGGGTAGGTTTTTTGAGGTCGAGCTCCATGGAGCTCATTTTTTGAAAAATCCAAAAATCATATTTTGAAGTTCCAAAAAAAATCTGAAATATACACATGAACCTACAGATGCATACACATCTCTGTAAAATCTCATGATGAAATATATTTTGGTGTGAGCTGCACAAAAAATGATGGGCTTTTATAGTGAATTGTGCATGTGCTCGAAATACATGGTTATTGTTTGTGCAACTCACACCAAAACTTATTTCATCATGAAATTTGACAGAGTATATCAGTCTTCCAGTGTGTCTATTCTTGTTTGGCTCATCAATCCCTAATCCCCAAATTATGATGTTCACTAGGATTACCCAGACCGAGGTTAATGTTTCTTGTGCAGACCTAGTGATGTGTTTTTTGTAGTTATTTTTGTCATGTTATGGATTTAAATAGATGGATATAGGTGTTGAAACCTGGGGCTGGGGCAGGTTTTAGTGATACCTAGAGAGATAATATTTTAGAATTTGCAACGCAACTAAGCCAAATTAATGGGCATATTTAGTTTGACTATTTTTAAATATCATGAATATTTTATGAATTCACGAATTTTTTGTAACTACATGGACATTTTTTAGTTCTATTTTTTTTAAATTCATGAATATTAATAACTATGCAAAAAAATTTGTGAACAATTTTGAAATCCATAAAAATTCAATCCAAACATTATTCAAAATTTGGAACATTTTAAAACTCAAGGATGTATTTTTGGATTTCTGACCTTTTCTTAATTAATTTAAAGCTAAAAACCCAAAGGATGAAAAAGGAAAACGGAAAAAAGGGTGCCCCACATTGTGCTCGCCCAAAGTGTGTGACTCGCACTGCCCTATGCAAGATCTCCATAGGAACATCTTAGAAACTCCCAAAATCACAACTTAAGGGGTATACTTTGGATTTGTTGCCCATCTCCTGTGATGCTGACCATTAGCGCAACGTATGTGTGCCACATGTCACAATCTCTGAGTTTGGGTGGGATTTCATCTCATGCACGGAAGGGGGTGGGGGTTTAATTTGTCCTTTTTTCATGTTCATTTTTTCAAAACGAAATATCAGTCGAACTGTGCATCCAAATTACGAACTGTTTTCACCGTCTTCGTGTTGATATATTCAAAACTACATCACATGTTGATAGGTTTTGATATTTATTTTTTTTAATAAATTTGTGCTTCCAACTGCACTACCATGTGCTCACGGCGTGAATTAACCCGTACTCCCACTTAGTAATAACTTGTGCCTCTCAACTTTATTCTCCCAACTAGTACTAATATGTATGCTCTCAACCCACTAATTTGTGCTCCAAATGTGAGCTAACCAGTGCTCCTAACGTGAATTCAGATCCTCTGACTAGGAAAGAGAAGTCAAGGCAGTACCTGACTAAACTAAACCCATAAACCAACCCTTTGACTTTGCCCCGATTTTAATCTTGCACACATGGTGCTTAACCCTTTGCTATAGAATTATATCGTCATATGGGTGACTCTGTATTTCACTAGACAAATCATTCTTATGAAGTTTCAGCGGAACTTGTATCAAGTGTACCTTCTCAATAGAACTTGTATCGTCATAAGGATGTATGTATACATACATCCGTATCTAGACAAATGTAAGACAAGAATTTTGGGACGGAGGGAGTAGTATACAGATCGTTCATTCTGTTACCTTATCTCCAACCTTCCGAGCAATGATAACTCAATGTGACTGGTATGCTTGTTCAGTTTTTGGTAACCTCCATGATTTCTTGACTTGGCACCAAATATATAGATCACAAGAATATTAATACATATTGTCTCTTGTGATTGTGCTGCACAACGGTCAATGACTATGACATGTCGGCAATTAATCGGCTTCTGATGTAACATTGAGTTTTATCTTGTCTGTTGCATAATAATTTTAGGTATGTCAATGCTTTTATCAAATTCATTAACATTTTTATGAAACTCGTTAATGTGTGTATGTTCCTTGATCTCATGCACGCAAGGGGTGGGTGGTTTAATTTGTCCTTTTTCATGTTCATTTTTTTCAAAACAAAATATCTCTCGAACTGTGCATCCAAATTACGAATGGTTTTCACCGTCTTTTGCGTTGAGATCTTCAAAACCACATCACATGTTGATATGTTTTGATATTATTTTAGTAAATTTGTGCTTCCAACTACACTACCATGTGCTCACAACATGAACTAACCCGTGCTCCCACTTAGTAATAACTTGTGCCTCTCAACTTTATGCTCCCAACTAGTACTAACATGTGTGCTCTCAACCCATTAATCTTTGCTCCAAATGTGAACTAACTAGTGCTCCTAATGTGCAGTTCGGATCCTCTGACTTGGGAAGAGAAGTCAGGGAAGCTACAACACCCTGACTTCCCTTCGCTAGATTTCCATAAATAGCAATTTAACACAACAATTATGTGCTTTATCTACAGTAATCTATGAATCAACATTGATGAGTGAATAGTGCCCGTTCTCTAACTTTCCTTCCATCTTTTACACACATAGGACGCTGTAGCCCCCTGACTTGCCTCTGCATGTCAGAGGATCCTTCTCTCCTAACGTAAGGCACAACAGTGCTCCTATGTGAAGCACACATATGCTTCCAACATGAATTTGTGCTCGCACCTAATACTAACTCGTGATCCACCTATTTCTAACCCTTGCTTTCGCACAAAGTGCATATGTGCCCCACGCGGAGACCACACATGACACTAGTGGAAAACCGGGCTATAGCTCCGGTTCGTAAGACCCTTTAGTGCCGGTTCTGTAACCGGCACTAGAGGGTGGGGACTAAAGGTCCCCCTCCCCCTTTAGTATCGGTTCTAAATGAACCACCGCTAAAGGGCCACCACGTGGCACATGCCAGCACCGGGGGCGGGAGCCCTTTAGTACTGGTTGGTAACACCAACCGGCAGTAAAAGGTTTGGGTGGTTTTTGTTTTATTATTTATTTTCTTTTTAATTTTGTGTTTTCCATTTAATTCTATTTTGTTTGCTGGTATTATACGGTACTACGTATTGTACACGTTATGCATATATATAAATAGAATTTCTCGTAGAACCGATCATCGAATGTCTCACAACCACCATTATTCACACACATACACACATGTACATATATACAATTAGGTATATATACAATTTCTCCTACATGTTGCCTTCAAAACCAATGGCATTTGCCTTGGTGCCTTCGGAGCACGACGACAATTGAGAGTGGTTCATGGGGGCGGTAGCTGGTAACAGAATTCTCCTTTGGGATCTATGACCTGGTCGAGCAAAAATCCCGTTATTTCCTCTTGAAGTGCTCGTATGCGCTCCTCTGGTAGGAGCGTCTCCCGCACCTCATTGAACTGTTAAGAAGGAGATCAATATGCATGTGTATTAGTTATGTGACTAGATATCAATAATGATGTAAAAATTGTGAATATTGTTCTGTCAAACGTACCCATAGTTGTCTATCAGATTTGGTCCTTTCGGACGTCATCATGCGAATGTTCTCGCAAACGTAGTATGCACACACTTCAAACCCCTTTGCCTGCTTCAGGGCCTTTACGAGAATAGAATTTAATAGGATAATAACTAATCAAGCATGATAATTAATGGTACTAAAACTAGAATTAAAAAGATGGTAGCTAGCTAGTACTACTTAATTAATTATACCTTGGGTCGAAACCAATACAGCTTTTCTTTCCATGGACCTGGAACTTCTTTCCTGAACTTTGCCCAAGCCCTGTCCGCCGGCAAAGAAAATGAATAAATGAGTTATTAAATAGTTGATATCAGGAAATGATGAACTAAAGAGGCCGACATATAGTTAATAATGATTGAAATTACCTGTTGACTATCCCCTTCAAGATTGAGTAGTCACTTTATTTTTTAAGTAGTGAGTCCAGTACTTCAACTGTTGCTTCGTCAACTTTAATGATTAACAAGATCCAATGGTAACTGCATGCACACACGTTTGCATGTCTTAATTAAGCAGGCATGTGCAAAACACTTAATTATTAACATCTAGCTAGCTAGTAAGCAAAAACAGAATTTGTAGTACAAGACAGTGTGACTCACCGGAAGTTGTAAGGAAGTAGTATATCTTCATTGGTATTCAGACGCTTCAAGAACTCTAGCATGTTTTTCTCTACATCGTCTCTATACCATGCATATGTCCATGTTTGTTCATTAACGGTATTTGGGTCAATGAACCCAATGCCATAGCGTCCACCTTTTTTCATTTCATACATCTTCATCCTGCATAATACCACAGAAAAGAATATAGTGAGGATAATTACAGGTAATGATCGATCAATGAGCACTACAGCTAGCTTGAGACTTAAATTACAGAAAGAAATCACTTACAGACAATAGCAACTGACGAGAGCTTTGTCGAGTGCTTCTTGATTGAATAACTGCCATAGTTCTGAATACTCAACGGTCAGAGCTAGCTTATGGAAGTAATACTCTTCCTTGACTTTCACCATGAGGGACTCTCGATTGGTACTCTTGGTAATTTTCATGTACCAATCATGCAATTCATACATTCTCGTTGGGAGGTTCTTGACCTCCTCAGGCTTGACCAAAGGTTGGGCGCGGACATATTTCGGTTTTATGTCCTCCTCTAAGCGGAGACATGGGCTCAATCTCGAGGAGTTGTCCAACAGTGATACCGAGCATTTCAGCCTGCCTTCTATGCTCGTCGGTTATTACCAGCTGACCGGCGCCGGTACTCTCATGTGTTGGTACAACAAGCGGGGGGATCGATTGCGCCGCCTGTTCTCTTAGCTAGGGAACGGTTTTCCCGCATTTTTGGCCAGCTGCTTGGCTCGAGCTCGAGCTCGACTCCTTTTGTCGTGCTCGATGTGCCTTCCTGATTTGGCGCTCATAGTCTGAGTCAACAGGCTTGGGAGCTGTTGCTTTAGCCATACGAATAAAGTGGTCAATCTTATCCTCGGGCACTTCCTCCCTTGGCGGGGTGGCGGTTTCGGTCCAAAATGGGCGTCCACTTGGGCCTTCACTATGGCTTCGTTTTGCTCCTCGGTCATGTCATAAGGCCTCTACAGAAGAGGCCCGAGGCTTGGACTATATTGCAATCGCTTGCCTCCGCTTGTACCTCATGTACTACCTTCACTTGTAGCACTACGCACCATAGCTGCGGCGGCTCTCTTCCGCGATTACTGAGGCAGCGGAGACGGCTGACGTGGTGTCGGACTTGGAGGAGGAGTGGCACGCGTTGGTGGACTTGGAGGAGGAGGAGTGGCCTCACACGTTGGCTGAGTTGAAGCAGGAGGAGTGGCCTCACGTGTTGGCTGAGTTGAAGCAGGAGGAGTGGCCTGAAGCTGTGCCGGACTTGGAGGAGCGGGAGTCGTTTGCTCCTCGTCATCTCCTGGAATGTCAAACTCTAGCTGATGCGGTGTCGGTGGCCTTTGAAAGATGATGCAATCCTTTCTCCATAGGATGATATGATGTATGGCCTCTCCCAGTGTGTGCTCCTCGTCACCTCCAGGAATGTCAAGTTGTAGCCCTGAATATTGGTCCACCACCTCATCAACCACGACACGAGCATAGCCGGCTGGAATCGGGCTGCAATGGAAGGTTGCTCCGGGGGGATTTGTATAAGCAACGGCGTCCGCCACCTTCACGGATATGTTCTTTATTTTGAAGTGTAGCTCACAGTTAGTGTTCTCCATGATATCATCCACAGGGTATCTATCCAGCAGTGCGTCGCCCGGGGCGAAACCCACGCTGCTTCTCGGCATGGATGGGATGGTGCTATCCAATGCTGGATGAGACCCTCTTTCCTAGCTAAGTGAGTCGATATGCTGCTGCTGCCACTGGAATTTGAGTGCCAAGTCCATGTGCGCTGATTCTAGGCCTTGAAGGTGTTCTGCTTCCTGCTTCCTCTGCTTGTCCTCCGGCTTCTTCTTCTTCTCCTCCTCCATCTTCCTTCTCGCACGGTTTCTGTAGTTGGCGTTCCATTCCGAAAGCCCTCATACCAAAGAATAACGCCCTTGCCTCGTGTTCTTCCCGGGTGTTCAGGATTTCCCAGGGCGCTCGTAAGCTCGTTGTTCTCTCTGTTGGGCGTGAACACCCCCTTTCGAGCATCTTCTATTGCTTCAAGTTGAAGGAAATATGCCCTAGAGGCAATAATAAAGTTATTATTTATTTCCTCATATCATGATAAATGTTTATTATTCATGCTAGAATTGTATTAACCGGAAACATGATACATGTGTGAATACATAGACAAACTTAATGTCACTAGTGTGCCTCTACTTGACTAGCTCATTAATCAAAGATGGTTATGTTTCCTAACCATAGACATGTGTTGTCATTTGATTAACGGGATCACATCATTAGAAGAATGATGTGATTGACTTGACCCATTCCGTTAGCTTAGCACTTGATTGTTTAGTATGTTGCTATTGCTTTCTTCATGATTTATACAAGTTCATATAACTATGAGATTATGCAACTCCCGTTTACCGGAGGAACACTTTGTGTGCTACCAAACGTCACAACGTAACTGGGTGATTATAAAGGAGCTCTACAGGTGTCCCCAAAAGTACATGTTGAGTTGGCGTATTTCGAGATTAGGTTTTGTCACTCCGACTGTCGGAGAGGTATCTCTAGGCCCTCTCGGTAATGCACATCACTATAAGCCTTGCAAGCAATGTAGCTAATGAGTTAGTTACGGAATGATGCATTACGTAACGAGTAAAGAGATTTGCCGGTAACGAGATTGAACTAGGTATTGAGATACCGACGATCGAATCTCGGGCAAGTAACATACCGATGACAAAGGGAACAACGTATGTTGTTATGCGGTTTGACCGATAAAGATCTTCGTAGAATATGTAGGAGCCAATATGAGCATCCAGGTTCCGCTACTGGTTATTGACCGGAAACAGTTCTAGGTCATGTCTACATAGTTCTCGAACCCGTAGGGTCCGCACACTTAAGGTTTCGATGACAGTTATATTATGAGTTTATGAGTTTTGATGTACTGAAGTTTGTTCGGAGTCCCGAATGTGATTACGGACATGACGAGGAGTCTCTAAATGGTAGAGACATGAAGATTGATATATTGGAATCCTATATTTGGATATCGGAAGTGTTCCGGGTGAAATCGGGATTTACTAGAGTACCGGGAGGTTACCGGAACCCCCCGGGGGCTTAATGGGCCTACATGGGCCCTAGTAGATAGGAAGAGATGAGGCAAGGGCTGGGCCATGCGCCCCTCCCCCCTAGTCCGAATAGGACAAGGAGAGGGGGGCGCCCCCCCTTCCTTCCTCTCCCCCTCCTCCTTCCCCCTTCTCCTATTCTAACTAGGAAAGAAGGGCCCCTTACCCTTGGCTCCTTTATATACGGGGGCAGGGGGGCACCTCTAGAGACAACAATTAATCTCTTGATCTCTTAGCCGTGTGCGGTGCCCCCCTCCACCATAGTCCTCGATAATATTGTAGCGGTGCTTAGGCGAAGCCCTGCGACGGTAGAACATCAAGATTGTCACCACGCCGTTATGCTGACGGAACCCTTCCCTGACATTCTGCTGGATCGGAGTCCGGGGATCGTCATCGAGCTGAACGTGGGCTAGAACTCGGAGGTGCCGTAGTTTCAGTGCTTGATCGGTCGGGCCGTGAAGACGTACGACTACATCAACCGCGTTGTTCTAACGCTTCCGCTTTCGGTCTACGAGGGTACGTGGACAACACTCTCCCCTCTCGTTGCTATGCATCACCATGATCTTGCGTGTGCGTAGGAATTTTTTTAAAATTACTGCATTCCCCAACAGTGGCATCCGTGCCTGGTTTTATGCGTAGATGTTATATGCACGAGTAGAACACAAGTGAGTTGTGGGTGATACAAGTCATACTGCTTACTAGCATGTCATACTTTGCTTCAGCGGTATTGTTGGATGAAGCGGCCCGGACCGACATTACGCGTACGCTTACGCGAGACCGGTTCTCCCAACGTGCTTTGCACAGAGGTGGCTAGCGGGTGTCAGTTTCTCCAACTTTAGTTGAACCGAGTGTGGCTACGCCCGGTCCTTGCGAAGGTTAAAACAGCACCAACTTGACAAAATATCATTGTGGTTTTGATGCGTAGGTAAGAACGGTTCTTGCTAAGCCCGTAGCAGCCACGTAAAACTTGCAACAACAAAGTAGAGGACGTCTAACTTGTTTTTGCAGGGCATGTTGTGATGTGATATGGTCAAGACGTGATGCTATATTTTATTGTATGAGATGATCATGTTTTGTAACCGAGTTATCGGCAACTGGCAGGAGCCATATGGCTGTCGCTTTATTGTATGCAATGCAATCGCCCTGTAATGCTTTACTTTATCACTAAACGGTAGAGATAGTCATAGAAGCATAAAATTGGCGAGACAACAACGATGCTACGATGGAGATCAAGGTGTCGCGCCGGTGATAATGGTGATCACGACGGTGCTTCAGAGATGGAGATCACAAGCACAAGATGATGATGGCCATATCATATCACTTATATTGATTGCATGTGATGTTTATCCTTTATGCATCTTATCTTGCTTTGACTGACGGTAGCATTTTAAGATGATCTCTCACTAATTATCAAGAAGTGTTCTCCATGAGTATGCACCGTTGCGAAAGTTCTTCGTGCCGAGACACCACGTGATGATCGGGTGTGATAGGCTCTACGTTCAAATACAACGGGTGCAAAACAGTTGCACACACGGAATACTCAGGTTAAACTTGACGAGCCTAGCATATACAAATATGGCCTCGGAACACAGAGACCGAAAGGTCGAACGTGAATCATATAGTAGATATGATCAACATAGTGATGTTCACCATTGAAACTACTCCATCTCACGTGATGATCGGACATGGTTTAGTTGATTTGGATCACGTCACCACTTAGATGACTAGAGAGATGTCTGTCTAAGTGGGAGTTCTTAATTAATATGATTAATTGAACTTAAATTTATCATGAACTTAGTACCTGATAGTATTTTGCTTATCTATGTTTGTTGTAGATAGATGGCTCGTGCTGTTGTTCCGTTGAACTTTAATGCGTTCCTTGAGAAAGCTAAGTTGAAAGATGATGGTAGCAACTACATGGACTGGGTCCGTAACTTGAGGATTAACCTCATTGCTGCATAGAAGAATTACGTCCTGGAAGAACCGCTGGGTGCCAGGCCTGCTGCAGATGCAACTGACGACGTTAAGAACGTTTGGCAGAGCAAAGCTCATGACTACTCGATAGTTCAGTGTGCCATGCTTTACGGCTTGGAACCGGGTCTTCAACGACGTTTTGAACGTCATGGAGCATATGAGATGTTCCAGGAGTTGAAGTTAATATTTCAAGCAAATGCCCGGATTGAGAGATATGAAGTCTCCAATAAGTTCTATAGTTGTAAGATGGAGGAGAACAGTTCTTTCAGTGAACACATACTCAAAATGTCTGGGTATAATAATCACTTGATTCAACTGGGAGTTAATCTTCCTGATGATAGTGTCATTGACAGAATTCTTCAGTCATTGCCACCAAGCTACAAGAGCTTCGTGATGAACTATAATATGCAAGGGATGGACAAGACTATTCCCGAGCTCTTCGCAATGCTAAAAGCTACGGAGGTAGAAATCAAGAAGGAGCATCAAGTGTTGATGGTCAATAAGACCACCGGTTTCATCAAAAAGGGCAAAGGGAAGAAGAAGGGGAACTTCAAGAAGAACAGCAAACAAGTTGCTGCTCAAGAGAAGAAACCTAAGTCTGGACCTAAGCCTGAGACTGAGTGCTTCTACTGCAAGCAGACTGGACACTGGAAGCGGAACTGCCCCAAGTATTTGGCGGATAAGAAGGATGGCAAAGTGAACAAAGGTATATGTGATATACATGTTATTGATGTGTACCTTACTAATGCTCGCAGTAGCACCTGAGTATTTGATACTGGTTCTGTTGCTAATATTTGCAACTCGAAACAGGGACTACTAATTAAGCGAAGATTGGCTAAGGACGAGGTGACGATGTGCGTGCGAAATGGTTCCAAAGTCAATATGATCGTGGTCGGCACACTACCTCTACATCTACCATCGGGATTAGTTTTAGACCTGAATAATTATTATTTGGTGCCAGCGTTAAGCATGAACATTATATCTTGATCTTGTTTGATGCGAGACCGTTATTCATTTAAATCAGAGAATAATGGTTGTTCTATTTATATGAGTAATATATTTTATGGTCATGCACCCTTGAAGAGTGGTCTATTTTTATTAAATCTCGATAGTAGTGATACATATATTCATAATGTTGAAGCCAAAAGATGCAGAGTTGATAATGATAGTGCAACTTATTTGTGGCACTGCCGTTTGGGTCATATTAGTGTAAAGCGCATGAAGAAACTCCATACTGATGGACTTCTGGAATCACTAGATTATGAATCACTTGGTACTTGCGAACCGTGCCTCATGGGCAAGATGACTAAAACACCGTTCTCTGGAACTATGGAGCGAGCAACTGATTTGTTGTAAATCATACATACTGATGTATGTGGTCCAATGAATATTGAGGCTCGCGGCGGGTATCGTTATTTTCTCACCTTCACAGATGATTTGAGCAGATATGGGTATATCTACTTGATGAAACACAAGTCTGAAACATTTGAAAAGTTCAAAGAATTTCAGAGTGAAGTGGAAAATCATCGTAACAAGAAAATAAAATTCCTACAATCTGATCGTGGAGGAGAATATTTGATTTACGAGTTTGGTTTACATTTGAAGCAATGCGGAATAGTTTTGCAACTCACGACACACGGAACACCACAACGAAATGGTGTGTCTGAACGTCGTAATCGTACTTTACTAGATATGGTGCGATCTATGATGTCTTTTACTGATTTACTGCTATCGTTTTGGGGTTATGCTTTAGAGACAGCCGCATTCACGTTAAATAGGGCACCATCAAAATCCGTTGAGACGATGCCTTATGAACTGTGGTTTGGCAAGAAACCAAAGTTGTCGTTTCTTAAAGTTTGGGGCTGCGATGCTTATGTGAAGAAACTTCAACCAGATAAGCTCGAACCCAAATCGGAGAAATGTATCTTCATAGGATACCCAAAAGAGACTATTGGGTACACCTTCTATAACAGATCTGAGGGCAAGATTTTTGTTGCTAAATTCGTATCCTTTCTAGAGAAGGAGTTTCTCTCGAAAGAAGTGAGTGGGAGGAAAGTAGAACTTGATGAGGTAACTGTACCTTCTCCCTTATTGGAAAGTAGTTCATCACAAGAACCGGTTCCTGTGACAACTACACCAATCAGTGAGGAAGCTAATGATATTGATCATGAAACTTCAGATCAAGTTACTACCGAACCTCGTAGGTCTACCAGAGTAAGATCCGCACCAGAGTGGTACGGTAATCCTATTCTGGAAGTCATGTTACTTGACCATGGCGAACCTACGAACTATGAGGAAGCAATGATGAGCCCAGATTCCGCAAAATGGCTTGAGGCCATGAAATCTGAGATGGGATCCATGTATGAGAACAAAGTATGGACTTTCGTTAACTTGCCCAATGATCGGCAAGCCATCGAGAATAAATGGATCTTCAAGAAGAAGACTGACGCTGATGGTAATGTAACTGTCTACAAAGCTCGACTTGTTGTGAAAGGTTTTTGACAAGTTCAAGGGGTTGACTACGATGAGAGTTTCTCACCCGTAGCGATGCTTTAGTCTGTCCGAATCATGTTAGCAATTGCCGCATTTTATGATTATGAAATTTGGCAAATGGATGTCAAAACTGCATTCCTGAATGGATTTCTGGAAGAAGAGTTGTATATGATGCAACCGGAAGGTTTTATCGATCCAAAAGGTGCTAACACAAGCTCCAGGGATCCATTTATGGACTGGTGCAAGCCTCTCGGAGTTGGAATAAACGCTTTGATAGTGTGATCAAAGCATATGACTTTATACAGACTTTTGGAGAAGCATGTATTTACAAGAAAGTGAGTGGGAGCTCTGTAGCATTTCTTATATTATATGTAGATGACATATTGCTAATTGGAAATGATATAGAATTTCTGGATAGCGTAAAGGGATACTTGAATAAAAGTTTTTCAATGAAAGGCCTCGGTGAAGCTGCTTACATATTGGGCATCAAGATCTATAGATATAGATCAAGACGCTTGATTGGACTTTCACAAAGCACATTCCTTGATAAAGTTTTGAAAAAGTTCAAAATGGATCAGGCAAAGAAAGGATTCTTGCCTGTATTACAAGGTGTGAAGTTGAGTCAGACTCAATGCCCGACCACAGCAGAAGATAGAGAGAAAATGAAAGAAGTTCCCTATGCTTCAGCCATAGGCTCTATCATGTATGCAATGTTGTGTACCAGACCTGACGTATGCTTAGCAATAAGCTTGGTACCAAAGTAATCCAGGAGTGGATCACTGGATAGCGGTCAAGAATATCCTGAAATACCTGAAAAGGACTAAGGTTATGTTTCTCGTTTATGGAGGTGACAAAGAGCTAGTCGTAAATGGTTACGTCGATGCAAGCTTTGACACTGATCTGGACGATTCTAAATCGCAAACCGGATACGTGTTTACATTAAACGGTGGAGCTGTCAGTTGGTGCAGTTCTAAACAAAGCGTCGTGGCGGGATCTACATGCGAAGTGGAGTACATAGCTGCTTCAGAAGCAGAAAATGAAGGAGTCTAGATGAAGGAGTTCATTTCTGATCTAGGTGTCATACCTAGTGCATTGAGACCAATGAAGATCTTCTGTGACAATACTGATGCAATTGCCTTGGCAAAGGAATCCAGATTTCACAAGAGGACCAAACACATCAAGAGACACTTCAATTCCATCCGGGACCAAGTCCAGGTGGGAGACATAGAGATTTGCAAGATACATATGGATCTGAATATTGCAGACCCGTTGACTAAGCCTCTTCCACGAGCAAAACATGATCAGCACCAAGACTCCATGGGTGTTAGAATCATTACTGTGTAATCTAGATTATTGACTCTAGTGCAAGTGGGAGTGATGCTGCTCCACGGGGTGGTAAGGCAGTAATTCGGGATGTACACGTTGCATATCGGCGGAACGGTGTGAAGTACCATCCTCAGTATCTCAAACTGAACGTGTTGCAGAGGCTGGCCGTAACTTTGCCATGTAAGAAGGTCAATAAGGTGAGATACTTCTATGATCTTACTTATCATGCAAAACATGCAATTTTATTCAGACAAAAGCTTTATTGAGAAACAAAGGTTTCTTATTTCTATGTTGCAACAGTACTGGCCACACATGATGATGTATGGCACTTTTATTTTATTTTCCACCCTTCATCCATCATCTAAACTAAATGGTGATCGATCTAGTTAGCGCAGCACAGATCTTAGCAGGTACCACCAACACAGGTAGTGGCCATAGGGACGTTGTAGGGGGTCTGAATGATGGTGCTGCACGGGGTGGTGGTGCAATATTGTGGGATGTTCACGTTGCACATCGATGGAAGGGTCTGGAGCACCATCCTCGTTATCTCAACCGGAACCTGGTGTTGAGGCTGGCTGAAACTTTGCACTTGTTGCTGAGGCTGACCGAAACTTTGCCCTTGCTGCTGTCGCATGATGACCTGGGCCACGCTACAGACAGCCTGGCACCGAGCCTGCTCCGAGATCTGGGCCAGCGGCTGGCAGCATTGTTGCCGCATCAACTGGCAACCGCTTGCCTGCCACATCTGTGACTGGACATATGGTGTCGGGCTGCACTGCTGCAAGAGAGCAGCGCATGTGTTCACCTGCTGCTGGCATTGCCCATAGCCCTGGCTGCAGGTAGTATCCAGCTGCGCAACGACGCTGGTCGCCGAAATGGCAATGAGAGCGAGGATGAACATGGTCTTCATGGTGGTTGGCTACAAGCTTGCTTCGATGTTTATGTTTGTGTGAAGGCTGATGAAGGATGGTCTTCATGGTGGAGCCCTTTTTATAGCTACCATGGCATCATTTTCTGCATTGCATCCCTAGGTTGCTTTGCTAAAGGTTTTGTGTTCTTTCAAACAGATCATCCTAGACTCTTGTGTTAGGTGGCGCTACAAGTCCAATCTTGGATGGTCGTCAAATATACTTTTCAACACATATCGTGTATATGTTGCTCAGCTCGCGCCTGATCTGGATAATCGGTATGACTCATCACTGATCACTTTACATGTCAAGCATATATCTGGATTGTGTCTTTTTGTGAAATCCATTTTGTTATCTTGTACGAGTTGTTAGACATAAATTAGATTGGCATGTCCCGCAATCCATCTTATTGTTTCCTGAAAACTGGTTTTGTATCATTGTATTAATTGGTAATAAAAATGGCATCAGTAGAGCATTGGATGACTCATAAATTTTCCTTTACATGTCAAGGATTGTCATGGAGCTATGCTTCGGCGTGTGAAACTGAATTTGTTGTTCTTTGTATGCCGAGTTTAATTGCTTCCTGGAACTGGTTTTGTAGTCTTTTATAATCTGGCAGGAGATAAAATGCCATGAGTCATTAAATGAGTTCTACACATGTGGAAAGTCTGATGTAGCGGTTTTGTAGCTCTGGAAAGTGAAGTTAAGCTTGTTGTCTTTTGTAAAAGAAATATGGTTTACAATGGATGTAAAAGATATGTGTTTTATGCATGTATTATGAGGAGGGTAGGTTTTTTGAGGTCGAGCTCCATGGAGCTCATTTTTTGAAAAATCCAAAAATCATATTTTGAAGTTCCAAAAAAAATCTGAAATATACACATGAACCTACAGATGCATACACATCTCTGTAAAATCTCATGATGAAATATATTTTGGTGTGAGCTGCACAAAAAATGATGGGCTTTTATAGTGAATTGTGCATGTGCTCGAAATACATGGTTATTGTTTGTGCAACTCACACCAAAACTTATTTCATCATGAAATTTGACAGAGTATATCAGTCTTCCAGTGTGTCTATTCTTGTTTGGCTCATCAATCCCTAATCCCCAAATTATGATGTTCACTAGGATTACCCAGACCGAGGTTAATGTTTCTTGTGCAGACCTAGTGATGTGTTTTTTGTAGTTATTTTTGTCATGTTATGGATTTAAATAGATGGATATAGGTGTTGAAACCTGGGGCTGGGGCAGGTTTTAGTGATACCTAGAGAGATAATATTTTAGAATTTGCAACGCAACTAAGCCAAATTAATGGGCATATTTAGTTTGACTATTTTTAAATATCATGAATATTTTATGAATTCACGAATTTTTTGTAACTACATGGACATTTTTTAGTTCTATTTTTTTTAAATTCATGAATATTAATAACTATGCAAAAAAATTTGTGAACAATTTTGAAATCCATAAAAATTCAATCCAAACATTATTCAAAATTTGGAACATTTTAAAACTCAAGGATGTATTTTTGGATTTCTGACCTTTTCTTAATTAATTTAAAGCTAAAAACCCAAAGGATGAAAAAGGAAAACGGAAAAAAGGGTGCCCCACATTGTGCTCGCCCAAAGTGTGTGACCCGCACTGCCCTATGCAAGATCTCCATAGGAACATCTTAGAAACTCCCAAAATCACAACTTAAGGGGTATACTTTGGATTTGTTGCCCATCTCCTGTGATGCTGACCATTAGCGCAACGTATGTGTGCCACATGTCACAATCTCTGAGTTTGGGTGGGATTTCATCTCATGCACGGAAGGGGGTGGGGGTTTAATTTGTCCTTTTTTCATGTTCATTTTTTCAAAACGAAATATCAGTCGAACTGTGCATCCAAATTACGAACTGTTTTCACCGTCTTCGTGTTGATATATTCAAAACTACATCACATGTTGATAGGTTTTGATATTTATTTTTTTTAATAAATTTGTGCTTCCAACTGCACTACCATGTGCTCACGGCGTGAATTAACCCGTACTCCCACTTAGTAATAACTTGTGCCTCTCAACTTTATTCTCCCAACTAGTACTAATATGTATGCTCTCAACCCACTAATTTGTGCTCCAAATGTGAGCTAACCAGTGCTCCTAACGTGAATTCAGATCCTCTGACTAGGAAAGAGAAGTCAAGGCAGTACCTGACTAAACTAAACCCATAAACCAACCCTTTGACTTTGCCCCGATTTTAATCTTGCACACATGGTGCTTAACCCTTTGCTATAGAATTATATCGTCATATGGGTGACTCTGTATTTCACTAGACAAATCATTCTTATGAAGTTTCAGCGGAACTTGTATCAAGTGTACCTTCTCAATAGAACTTGTATCGTCATAAGGATGTATGTATACATACATCCGTATCTAGACAAATGTAAGACAAGAATTTTGGGACGGAGGGAGTAGTATACAGATCGTTCATTCTGTTACCTTATCTCCAACCTTCCGAGCAATGATAACTCAATGTGACTGGTATGCTTGTTCAGTTTTTGGTAACCTCCATGATTTCTTGACTTGGCACCAAATATATAGATCACAAGAATATTAATACATATTGTCTCTTGTGATTGTGCTGCACAACGGTCAATGACTATGACATGTCGGCAATTAATCGGCTTCTGATGTAACATTGAGTTTTATCTTGTCTGTTGCATAATAATTTTAGGTATGTCAATGCTTTTATCAAATTCATTAACATTTTTATGAAACTCGTTAATGTGTGTATGTTCCTTGATCTCATGCACGCAAGGGGTGGGTGGTTTAATTTGTCCTTTTTCATGTTCATTTTTTTCAAAACAAAATATCTCTCGAACTGTGCGTCCAAATTACGAATGGTTTTCACCGTCTTTTGCGTTGAGATCTTCAAAACCACATCACATGTTGATATGTTTTGATATTATTTTAGTAAATTTGTGCTTCCAACTACACTACCATGTGCTCACAACATGAACTAACCCGTGCTCCCACTTAGTAATAACTTGTGCCTCTCAACTTTATGCTCCCAACTAGTACTAACATGTGTGCTCTCAACCCATTAATCTTTGCTCCAAATGTGAACTAACTAGTGCTCCTAATGTGCAGTTCGGATCCTCTGACTTGGGAAGAGAAGTCAGGGAAGCTACAACACCCTGACTTCCCTTCGCTAGATTTCCATAAATAGCAATTTAACACAACAATTATGTGCTTTATCTACAGTAATCTATGAATCAACATTGATGAGTGAATAGTGCCCGTTCTCTAACTTTCCTTCCATCTTTTACACACATAGGACGCTGTAGCCCCCTGACTTGCCTCTGCATGTCAGAGGATCCTTCTCTCCTAACGTAAGGCACAACAGTGCTCCTATGTGAAGCACACATATGCTTCCAACATGAATTTGTGCTCGCACCTAATACTAACTCGTGATCCACCTATTTCTAACCCTTGCTTTCGCACAAAGTGCATATGTGCCCCACGCGGAGACCACACATGACACTAGTGGAAAACCGGGCTATAGCTCCGGTTCGTAAGACCCTTTAGTGCCGGTTCTGTAACCGGCACTAGAGGGTGGGGACTAAAGGTCCCCCTCCCCCTTTAGTATCGGTTCTAAATGAACCACCGCTAAAGGGCCACCACGTGGCACATGCCAGCACCGGGGGCGGGAGCCCTTTAGTACTGGTTGGTAACACCAACCGGCAGTAAAAGGTTTGGGTGGTTTTTGTTTTATTATTTATTTTCTTTTTAATTTTGTGTTTTCCATTTAATTCTATTTTGTTTGCTGGTATTATACGGTACTACGTATTGTACACGTTATGCATATATATAAATAGAATTTCTCGTAGAACCGATCATCGAATGTCTCACAACCACCATTATTCACACACATACACACATGTACATATATACAATTAGGTATATATACAATTTCTCCTACATGTTGCCTTCAAAACCAATGGCATTTGCCTTGGTGCCTTCGGAGCACGACGACAATTGAGAGTGGTTCATGGGGGCGGTAGCTGGTAACAGAATTCTCCTTTGGGATCTATGACCTGGTCGAGCAAAAATCCCGTTATTTCCTCTTGAAGTGCTCGTATGCGCTCCTCTGGTAGGAGCGTCTCCCGCACCTCATTGAACTGTTAAGAAGGAGATCAATATGCATGTGTATTAGTTATGTGACTAGATATCAATAATGATGTAAAAATTGTGAATATTGTTCTGTCAAACGTACCCATAGTTGTCTATCAGATTTGGTCCTTTCGGACGTCATCATGCGAATGTTCTCGCAAACGTAGTATGCACACACTTCAAACCCCTTTGCCTGCTTCAGGGCCTTTACGAGAATAGAATTTAATAGGATAATAACTAATCAAGCATGATAATTAATGGTACTAAAACTAGAATTAAAAAGATGGTAGCTAGCTAGTACTACTTAATTAATTATACCTTGGGTCGAAACCAATACAGCTTTTCTTTCCATGGACCTGGAACTTCTTTCCTGAACTTTGCCCAAGCCCTGTCCGCCGGCAAAGAAAATGAATAAATGAGTTATTAAATAGTTGATATCAGGAAATGATGAACTAAAGAGGCCGACATATAGTTAATAATGATTGAAATTACCTGTTGACTATCCCCTTCAAGATTGAGTAGTCACTTTATTTTTTAAGTAGTGAGTCCAGTACTTCAACTGTTGCTTCGTCAACTTTAATGATTAACAAGATCCAATGGTAACTGCATGCACACACGTTTGCATGTCTTAATTAAGCAGGCATGTGCAAAACACTTAATTATTAACATCTAGCTAGCTAGTAAGCAAAAACAGAATTTGTAGTATAAGACAGTGTGACTCACCGGAAGTTGTAAGGAAGTAGTATATCTTCATTGGTATTCAGACGCTTCAAGAACTCTAGCATGTTTTTCTCTACATCGTCTCTATACCATGCATATGTCCATGTTTGTTCATTAACGGTATTTGGGTCAATGAACCCAATGCCATAGCGTCCACCTTTTTTCATTTCATACATCTTCATCCTGCATAATACCACAGAAAAGAATATAGTGAGGATAATTATAGGTAATGATCGATCAATGAGCACTACAGCTAGCTTGAGACTTAAATTACAGAAAGAAATCACTTACAGACAATAGCAACTGACGAGAGCTTTGTCGAGTGCTTCTTGATTGAATAACTGCCATAGTTCTGAATACTCAACGGTCAGAGCTAGCTTATGGAAGTAATACTCTTCCTTGACTTTCACCATGAGGGACTCTCGATTGGTACTCTTGGTAATTTTCATGTACCAGTCATGCAATTCATACATTCTCGTTGGGAGGTTCTTGACCTCCTCAGGCTTGACCAAAGGTTGGGCGCGGACATATTTCGGTTTTATGTCCTCCTCTAAGCGGAGACATGGGCTCAATCTCGAGGAGTTGTCCAACAGTGATACCGAGCATTTCAGCCTGCCTTCTATGCTCGTCGGTTATTACCAGCTGACCGGCGCCGGTACTCTCATGTGTTGGTACAACAAGCGGGGGGATCGATTGCGCCGCCTGTTCTCTTAGCTAGGGAACGGTTTTCCCGCATTTTTGGCCAGCTGCTTGGCTCGAGCTCGAGCTCGACTCCTTTTGTCGTGCTCGATGTGCCTTCCTGATTTGGCGCTCATAGTCTGAGTCAACAGGCTTGGGAGCTGTTGCTTTAGCCATACGAATAAAGTGGTCAATCTTATCCTCGGGCACTTCCTCCCTTGGCGGGGTGGCGGTTTCGGTCCAAAATGGGCGTCCACTTGGGCCTTCACTATGGCTTCGTTTTGCTCCTCGGTCATGTCATAAGGCCTCTACAGAAGAGGCCCGAGGCTTGGACTATATTGCAATCGCTTGCCTCCGCTTGTACCTCATGTACTACCTTCACTTGTAGCACTACGCACCATAGCTGCGGCGGCTCTCTTCCGCGATTACTGAGGCAGCGGAAACGGCTGACGTGGTGTCGGACTTGGAGGAGGAGTGGCACGCGTTGGTGGACTTGGAGGAGGAGGAGTGGCCTCACACGTTGGCTGAGTTGAAGCAGGAGGAGTGGCCTCACGTGTTGGCTGAGTTGAAGCAGGAGGAGTGGCCTGAAGCTGTGCCGGACTTGGAGGAGCGGGAGTCGTCTGCTCCTCGTCATCTCCTGGAATGTCAAACTCTAGCTGATGCGGTGTCGGTGGCCTTTGAAAAATGATGCAATCCTTTCTCCATAGGATGATATGATGTATGGCCTCTCCCAGTGTGTGCTCCTCGTCACCTCCAGGAATGTCAAGTTGTAGCCCTGAATATTGGTCCACCACCTCATCAACCACGACACGAGCATAGCCGGCTGGAATCGGGCTGCAATGGAAGGTTGCTCCGGGGGGATTTGTATAAGCAACGGCGTCCGCCACCTTCACGGATATGTTCTTTATTTTGAAGTGTAGCTCACAGTTAGTGTTCTCCATGATATCATCCACAGGGTATCTATTCAGCAGTGCGTCGCCCGGGGCGAAACCCACGCTGCTTCTCGGCATGGATGGGATGGTGCTATCCAATGCTGGATGAGACCCTCTTTCCTAGCTAAGTGAGTCGATATGCTGCTGCTGCCACTGGAATTTGAGTGCCAAGTCCATGTGCGCTGATTCTAGGCCTTGAAGGTGTTCTGCTTCCTGCTTCCTCTGCTTGTCCTCCGGCTTCTTCTTCTTCTCCTCCTCCATCTTCCTTCTCGCACGGTTTCTGTAGTTGGCGTTCCATTCCGAAAGCCCTCATACCAAAGAATAACGCCCTTGCCTCGTGTTCTTCCCGGGTGTTCAGGATTTCCCAGGGCGCTCGTAAGCTCGTTGTTCTCTCTGTTGGGCGTGAACACCCCCTTTCGAGCATCTTCTATTGCTTCAAGTTGAAGGAAATATGCCCTAGAGGCAATAATAAAGTTATTATTTATTTCCTCATATCATGATAAATGTTTATTATTCATGCTAGAATTGTATTAACCGGAAACATGATACATGTGTGAATACATAGACAAACTTAATGTCACTAGTGTGCCTCTACTTGACTAGCTCATTAATCAAAGATGGTTATGTTTCCTAACCATAGACATGTGTTGTCATTTGATTAACGGGATCACATCATTAGAAGAATGATGTGATTGACTTGACCCATTCCGTTAGCTTAGCACTTGATTGTTTAGTATGTTGCTATTGCTTTCTTCATGATTTATACAAGTTCATATAACTATGAGATTATGCAACTCCCGTTTACCGGAGGAACACTTTGTGTGCTACCAAACGTCACAACGTAACTGGGTGATTATAAAGGAGCTCTACAGGTGTCCCCAAAAGTACATGTTGAGTTGGCGTATTTCGAGATTAGGTTTTGTCACTCCGACCGTCGGAGAGGTATCTCTAGGCCCTCTCGGTAATGCACATCACTATAAGCCTTGCAAGCAATGTAGCTAATGAGTTAGTTACGGAATGATGCATTACGTAACGAGTAAAGAGATTTGCCGGTAACGAGATTGAACTAGGTATTGAGATACCGATGATCGAATCTCGGGCAAGTAACATACCGATGACAAAGGGAACAACGTATGTTGTTATGCAGTTTGACCGATAAAGATCTTCGTAGAATATGTAGGAGCCAATATGAGCATCCAGGTTCCGCTACTGGTTATTGACCGGAAACAGTTCTAGGTCATGTCTACATAGTTCTCGAACCCGTAGGGTCCGCACACTTAAGGTTTCGATGACAGTTATATTATGAGTTTATGAGTTTTGATGTACCGAAGTTTGTTCGGAGTCCTGAATGTGATTACGGACATGACGAGGAGTCTCTAAATGGTAGAGACATGAAGATTGATATATTGGAATCCTATATTTGGATATCGGAAGTGTTCCGGGTGAAATCGGGATTTTACTAGAGTACCGGGAGGTTACCGGAACCCCCCGGGGGCTTAATGGGCCTACATGGGCCCTAGTAGATAGGAAGAGATGAGGCAAGGGCTGGGCCATGCGCCCCTCCCCCCTAGTCCGAATAGGACAAGGAGAGGGGGGCGCCCCCCCTTCCTTCCTCTCTCCCTCCTCCTTCCCCCTTCTCCTATTCTAACTAGGAAAGAAGGGAGTCCTATTCCTGGTGGGAGTAGGACTCCCCTTGGCGCGCCCCTCCTTGGCCGGCTGCCCCCTTACCCTTGGATCCTTTATATACGGGGGCAGGGGGGCACCTCTAGAGACAACAATTAATCTCTTGATCTCTTAGCCGTGTGCGGTGCCCCCCTCCACCATAGTCCTCGATAATATTGTAGCGGTGCTTAGGCGAAGCCCTGCGACGGTAGAACATCAAGATTGTCACCACGCCGTCATGCTGACGGAACCCTTCCCTGACATTCTGCTGGATCGGAGTCCGGGGATCATCATCGAGCTGAACGTGGGCTAGAACTCGGAGGTGCCGTAGTTTCAGTGCTTGATCGGTCGGGCCGTGAAGACGTACGACTACATCAACCGCGTTGTTCTAACGCTTCCGCTTTCGGTCTACGAGGGTACGTGGACAACACTCTCCCCTCTCGTTGGTATGCATCACCATGATCTTGCGTGTGCGTAGGAATTTTTTTAAAATTACTGCATTCCCCAACAGTGGCATCCGTGCCTGGTTTTATGCGCAGATGTTATATGCACGAGTAGAACACAAGTGAGTTGTGGGTGATACAAGTCATACTGCTTACTAGCATGTCATACTTTGCTTCAGCGGTATTGTTGGATGAAGTGGCCCGGACCGACATTACGCGTACGCTTACGCGAGACCGGTTCTCCCAACGTGCTTTGCACAGAGGTGGCTAGCGGGTGTCAGTTTCTCCAACTTTAGTTTAACCGAGTGTGGCTACGCCCGGTCCTTGCGAAGGTTAAAACAGCACCAACTTGACAAAATATCATTGTGGTTTTGATGCGTAGGTAAGAACGGTTCTTGCTAAGCCCGTAGCAGCCACGTAAAACTTGCAACAACAAAGTAGAGGACGTCTAACTTGTTTTTGCAGGGCATGTTGTGATGTGATATGGTCAAGACGTGATGCTATATTTTATTGTATGAGATGATCATGTTTTGTAACCGAGTTATCGGCAACTGGCAGGAGCCATATGGCTGTCGCTTTATTGTATGCAATGCAATCGCCCTGTAATGCTTTACTTTATCACTAAACGGTAGAGATAGTCATAGAAGCATAAAATTGGCGAGACAACAACGATGCTACGATGGAGATCAAGGTGTCATGCCGGTGATAATGGTGATCACGACGGTGCTTCAGAGATGGAGATCACAAGCACAAGATGATGATGGCCATATCATATCACTTATATTGATTGCATGTGATGTTTATCCTTTATGCATCTTATCTTGATTTGACTGACGGTAGCATTTTAAGATGATCTCGCACTAATTATCAAGAAGTGTTCTCCATGAGTATGCACCGTTGCGAAAGTTCTTCGTGCTGAGACACCACGTGATGATCGGGTGTGATAGGCTCTACGTTCAAATACAACGGGTGCAAAACAGTTGCACACACGGAATACTCAGTTTAAACTTGACGAGCCTAGCATATACAAATATGGCCTCGGAACACGGAGACCGAAAGGTCGAATGTGAATCATATAGTAGATATGATCAACATAGTGATGTTCACCATTGAAACTACTCCATCTCACGTGATGATCGGACATGGTTTAGTTGATTCGGATCACGTCACCACTTAGATGACTAGAGAGATGTCTGTCTAAGTGGGAGTTCTTAATTAATATGATTAATTGAACTTAAATTTATCGTGAACTTAGTACCTGATAGTATTTTGCTTATCTATGTTTGTTGTAGATAGATGGCTCGTGCTGTTGTTCCATTGAACTTTAATGCGTTCCTTGAGAAAGCTAAGTTGAAAGATGATGGTAGCAACTACATGGACTGGGTCCGTAACTTGAGGATTAACCTCATTGCTGCATAGAAGAATTACGTCCTGGAAGAACCACTGGGTGCCAGGCCTGCTGCAGATGCAACTGACGACGTTAAGAACGTCTGGCAGAGCAAAGCTCATGACTACTCGATAGTTCAGTGTGCCATGCTTTATGGCTTGGAACCGGGTCTTCAACGACGTTTTGAACGTCATGGAGCATATGAGATGTTCCAGGAGTTGAAGTTAATATTTCAAGCAAATGCCCGGATTGAGAGATATGAAGTCTCCAATAAGTTCTATAGTTGTAAGATGGAGGAGAACAGTTCTTTCAGTGAACACATACTCAAAATGTCTGGGTATAATAATCACTTGATTCAACTGGGAGTTAATCTTCCTGATGATAGTGTCATTGACAGAATTCTTCAGTCATTGCTACCAAGCTACAAGAGCTTCGTGATGAACTATAATATGCAAGGGATGGACAAGACTATTCCCGAGCTCTTCGCAATGCTAAAAGCTACGGAGGTAGAAATCAAGAAGGAGCATCAAGTGTTGATGGTCAATAAGACCACCAGTTTCATGAAAAAGGGCAAAGGGAAGAAGAAGGGGAACTTCAAGAAGAACAGCAAACAAGTTGCTGCTCAAGAGAAGAAACCTAAGTCTGGACCTAAGCCTGAGACTGAGTGCTTCTACTGCAAGCAGACTGGACACTGGAAGCGAAACTGCCCCAAGTATTTGGCGGATAAGAAGGATGGCAAAGTGAACAAAGGTATATGTGATATACATGTTATTGATGTGTACCTTACTAATGCTCGCAGTAGCACCTGAGTATTTGATACTGGTTCTGTTGCTAATATTTGCAACTCGAAACAGGGACTACTAATTAAGCGAAGATTGGCTAAGGACGAGGTGACGATGTGCGTGGGAAATGGTTCCAAAGTCAATATGATCGTGGTCGGCACACTACCTCTACATCTACCATCGGGATTAGTTTTAGACCTGAATAATTATTATTTGGTGCCAGCGTTAAGCATGAACATTATATCTTGATCTTGTTTGATGCGAGACCGTTATTCATTTAAATCAGAGAATAATGGTTGTTCTATTTATATGAGTAATATATTTTATGGTCATGCACCCTTGAAGAGTGGTCTATTTTTATTAAATCTTGATAGTAGTGATACATATATTCATAATGTTGAAGCCAAAAGATGCAGAGTTGATAATGATAGTGCAACTTATTTGTGGCACTGCCGTTTGGGTCATATTAGTGTAAAGCGCATGAAGAAACTCCATACTGATGGACTTCTGGAATCACTAGATTATGAATCACTTGGTACTTGCGAACCGTGCCTCATGGGCAAGATGACTAAAACACCGTTCTCTGGAACTATGGAGCGAGCAACTGATTTGTTGTAAATCATACATACTGATGTATGTGGTCCAATGAATATTGAGGCTCGCGGCGGGTATCATTATTTTCTCACCTTCACAGATGATTTGAGCAGATATGGGTATATCTACTTGATGAAACACAAGTCTGAAACATTTGAAAAGTTCAAAGAATTTCAGAGTGAAGTGGAAAATCATCGTAACAAGAAAATAAAATTCCTACAATCTGATCGTGGAGGAGAATATTTGATTTACGAGTTTGGTTTACATTTGAAGCAATGCGGAATAGTTTTGCAACTCACGACACACGGAACACCACAACGAAATGGTGTGTCTGAACGTCGTAATCGTACTTTACTAGATATGGTGCGATCTATGATGTCTTTTACTGATTTACTGCTATCATTTTGGGGTTATGCTTTAGAGACAGCCGCATTCACGTTAAATAGGGCACCATCAAAATCCGTTGAGACGATGCCTTATGAACTGTGGTTTGGCAAGAAACCAAAGTTGTCGTTTCTTAAAGTTTGGGGCTGCGATGCTTATGTGAAGAAACTTCAACCAGATAAGCTCGAACCCAAATCGGAGAAATGTGTCTTCATAGGATACCCAAAAGAGACTATTGGGTACACCTTCTATCACAGATCTGAGGGCAAGATTTTTGTTGCTAAATTCGGATCCTTTCTAGAGAAGGAGTTTCTCTCGAAAGAAGTGAGTGGGAGGAAAGTAGAACTTGATGAGGTAACTGTACCTTCTCCCTTATTGGAAAGTAGTTCATCACAAGAACCGGTTCCTGTGACAACTACACCAATCAGTGAGGAAGCTAATGATATTGATCATGAAACTTCAGATCAAGTTACTACCGAACCTCGTAGGTCTACCAGAGTAAGATCCGCACCAGAGTGGTACGGTAATCCTATTCTGGAAGTCATGTTACTTGACCATGGCGAACCTACGAACTATGAGGAAGCAATGATGAGCCCAGATTCCGCAAAATGGCTTGAGGCCATGAAATCTGAGATGGGATCCATGTATGAGAACAAAGTATGGACTTTCGTTAACTTGCCCAATGATCGGCAAGCCATCGAGAATAAATGGATCTTCAAGAAGAAGACTGACGCTGATGGTAATGTAACTGTCTACAAAGCTCGACTTGTTGTGAAAGGTTTTTGACAAGTTCAAGGGGTTGACTACGATGAGAGTTTCTCACCCGTAGCGATGCTTTAGTCTGTCCGAATCATGTTAGCAATTGCCGCATTTTATGATTATGAAATTTGGCAAATGGATGTCAAAACTGCATTCCTGAATGGATTTTTGGAAGAAGAGTTGTATATGATGCAACCGGAAGGTTTTATCGATCCAAAAGGTGCTAACACAAGCTCCAGGGATCCATTTATGGACTGGTGCAAGCCTCTCGGAGTTGGAATAAACGCTTTGATAGTGTGATCAAAGCATATGACTTTATACAGACTTTTGGAGAAGCATGTATTTACAAGAAAGTGAGTGGGAGCTCTATAGCATTTCTTATATTATATGTAGATGACATATTGTTAATTGGAAATGATATAGAATTTCTGGATGGCGTAAAGGGACACTTGAATAAAAGTTTTTCAATGAAAGGCCTCGGTGAAGCTGCTTACATATTGGGCATCAAGATCTATAGATATAGATCAAGACGCTTGATTGGACTTTCACAAAGCACATTCCTTGATAAAGTTTTGAAAATGTTCAAAATGGATCAGGCAAAGAAAGGATTCTTGCCTGTATTACAAGGTGTGAAGTTGAGTCAGACTCAATGCCCGACCACAGCAGAAGATAGAGAGAAAATGAAAGAAGTTCCCTATGCTTCAGCCATAGGCTCTATCATGTATGCAATGTTGTGTACCAGACCTGACGTATGCTTAGCAATAAGCTTGGTACCAAAGTAATCCAGGAGTGGATCACTGGACAGCGGTCAAGAATATCCTGAAATACCTGAAAAGGACTAAGGTTATGTTTCTCGTTTATGGAGGTGACAAAGAGCTAGTCGTAAATGGTTACGTCGATGCAAGCTTTGACACTGATCTGGACGATTCTAAATCGCAAACCGGATACGTGTTTACATTAAACGGTGGAGCTGTCAGTTGGTGCAGTTCTAAACAAAGCGTCGTGGCGGGATCTACATGCGAAGCGGAGTACATAGCTGCTTCAGAAGCAGAAAATGAAGGAGTCTGGATGAAGGAGTTCATTTCTGATCTAGGTGTCATACCTAGTGCATTGAGACCAATGAAGATCTTCTGTGACAATACTGGTGCAATTGCCTTGGCAAAGGAATCCAGATTTCACAAGAGGACCAAACACATCAAGAGACACTTCAATTCCATCCGGGACCAAGTCCAGGTGGGAGACATAGAGATTTGCAAGATACATATGGATCTGAATATTGCAGACCCGTTGACTAAGCCTCTTCCACGAGCAAAACATGATCAGCACCAAGACTCCATGGGTGTTAGAATCATTACTGTGTAATCTAGATTATTGACTCTAGTGCAAGTGGGAGACTGAAAGAAATATTCCCTAGAGGCAATAATAAAGTTATTATTTATTTCCTCATATCACGATAAA
This sequence comes from Triticum timopheevii, assembly GCA_963921465.1. Lineage (NCBI taxonomy): Eukaryota > Viridiplantae > Streptophyta > Magnoliopsida > Poales > Poaceae > Triticum > Triticum timopheevii. Next base: position 20,367,550 of record OY997274.1, read on the forward strand.
TGTTTATTATTCATGCTAGAATTGTATTAACCGGAAACATGATACATGTGTGAATACATAGACAAACTTAATGTCACTAGTGTGCCTCTACTTGACTAGCTCATTAATCAAAGATGGTTATGTTTCCTAACTGTCGGGGAAGCTGATCCACGAACACCTATGGGACCGGCGGACCGAGCCCCTTTCGGTTCGGCGGGGGGGGGGGGGGGGGGGGGCGAGATCGCACGAAGAGCAGATCGAGGCGAAGCACACGAGCAGTTTACCCAGCTTCGGAGCTCTCCACAGAGATAATACTCCTACTGCTGCTTGTCTGATTGTATTGTGTTCTTGCTCGGGAGTGCTGAGTGCTACAGTACACTCGAGCTGCTAACGAGACCGAGCGTGAGTGTTTTCTGGTTTCGAACCCCCCTCTACGTTGTGCATGGGCCTCCTTTTATATGCTCAAGGGGTCACCGACTGGTGGCAACATAAACAAGGGCAAAAATGGAAAAGTAAATGTGGTTGGTACAACTACTTGTACAGTGTATCATACCTAACCCTGACGGCAGGGGACAAAGGCATTAAATGCCCGTCTGCGTCGCCCAAACAGTGCAGAAAGGGACCGTCAGGGACGCCACCGCTTGCCACGATGGCTATCTTGTCAGCGCCGCTCATCACCGCGCACCGCTGGCTGCACAGCCTCTCTCCACGCGCGCCTGGAAAGGCCCCAGGGCGACACGTTGGTGGATATGCTGGAGCGTGGGTACAGAGTCATAGCTTCCCGCGGGAAGCGCCTTGCCGCGGTCGTTGTCTTGTCATGTCCGGAAGCTTGTCGCTCACCGGGCCTTGCCGGGACGAGTGGCGCGTCGTGGCAAGTTCCTTGAGATGCCTTGGTTGGCCTTCCCGGCAAGCTCCTCTTGCCGGGGCTTTGTCTCCTTGGCTTGAATACTTTGTTCTTGAATGGCTCCAAAGGAACCAACGGAGGACCTTGGCGGTCACCCGGCAAGCCTTGCCGCGGGGTGCTGCGACTGCCCGTGCACAAGTTCGGGATACTAGGGTACCCCTATTCTAGTACACAGACAGGAGCCCCCGGGCCTGGGCCACACACGGTGCCGAGCGCTGCTCGGCCAGGCCCAAAATAGGGCACGGGCACGCGCGGCCTTGGTTACGCCGTATCTTACTCCGTACCCACCGCGCCCTCCCGAACGGCACGCGTCAGATGCGGCGTCGTGGGAGAGATCGTGGGTGGTTTCTTTATTCGGAAAGACGGAACGTCCGCCCCCCCCCCCCCTTATAAGCAGGGGAAACAGGGGCAGTTCGCCCATCTCACCGGTTGCTTACTCCAATCTCAAAAATCTCCACCGCTCCCCCTTCTGAGAGAGAGCAGCGCTCCGCCCCCCATCTCCACCAGCACCACCAACGCCGTTGATCTTCCCCACCACCTCCGCCATGGCTCCGAAAGCCGACAAGGGGAAGGGCGTGAAGTCGGCCGAGGCGCAGCGGCTCGCGGCGCTGCGAAAGGAGCGGGCAATCTCCCCCCCCCCCCTTCACCCAGCTCGCCGCGACGGAGCTCAGGGAGTACTACTACCTCTTCTGATCGACGGAGACGCGAGCTCATCCGCGCACGAAGGTACTCCCAGCTGCCGCTTCGGAACTAGCTCCAAATGGATACCCTTTCTTCGCGTTGTTCTTCTACTGCGGGCTCTGCCCGCCTTTCTCTGAATTCTTCTGTGATATCATGAACACCTACGGGTTCCGCCTCCTTGACTTCACCCCCAATGCTGTCCTGACCATGGCAGTTTTCGCACATCTCTGCGAAAACTTTGTTGGAGTCTATCCCAATGTAGCCCTTTTCCTCCACTTCTTTATGCCTCGAGTTGAGAGAGGGGAGCCTCTTTCCAGCGGAATCGCCTGGATCTCGAGAACCGGCAAGAAGGACGCTTATCTGGAGGGAGAGCTCCGCAGCAAGTGGGATGAGTGGAGAGCAGACTGGTGCTGGATTGTCGAGGAGAACCCGCAGCCATTTACCGCCCAGCGCCAAGCCCCAGTAGTGCGCGGCAATGATTGGAGCAACGTGGCCACGGAAGACGCTAGGCTGAAGATTGCTGTCACCAGGATCCTACGCCTCAGGCTTGCCGGGCTCACTGTAGGCGCCGTTGGCGCAAATTTTCTCCGCCGCCGCATCGCCCCCATGCAGGATAGGAGGAGACCCGCCTGGGAGTTCCAGAATGCGGCGGATATCATGAGGCTGCGCCCGGGCCTCAACTTCAATTTCACCATCCTGGAACTGGACGCAATGCTCTTGGAGCTGTTCAAGCACGATCCTGAGCATCCCGGAGCGTTCAGGTTGCCGAGGAGCATCGTTCCGCTGTGCAACAATTCCTCGCTTGACCGCATCCGGGCAATGATGCCGCTGTGCGACTCGCATGGAATTGTCCCAACTTGGCAAGAGCCTGCCGACGACGTCGTGCAGGAGTTCTTTGACGGCCTGGTAGAAGTGCCGGTCCGCCCCGATGAGCAGAAGAGCCTCACCCGCGACACCACCGACGATGAGATGAAGCGCATCGCCACCAGGCTGGAGGAGGCGGCGGCAGCCGCTGCCGCGGGCGAGTTCGGATTCACCATGGAGGAGGCAGAGGCAGCAGAGGCGGCAAGCCTTGCCGAGCGAGGGGAGCTTGCCGGCGAGGAAGAGCTTGTCGAGCCTGAAGGTGAGTCGAGCGAGCCCGCCGAGGGCGCAAGCGACTCGTTGAAGATCGGTTCCTCCTCCCCTCCTTCAGCCAGCTCACCGCAAGCGAAGCCCCCAGCTCCACCAAGAAGGCGTCTCCTCAAGGCCGGGGGCGTAGCGGGGCGGCAGACGAGTCAACAGCCGCCGCGCCGTGCGACACGCTCTACCACGGCAAGCACTGTTGCCGCGGGAGCGCCTCACGCCGCTGCGGCAACTGGAGCGGGGTCTTCCCGGTCCACCGCTTCTGCCCCTGCCAAGCGGACAAGGGAGCATACTCCTCCGCCTCATCGCACCGGAGGCGAGCCGGACTTCGATCTCTCCGCGCTCAGCTCCGACGAGGAAGAAGAAGAGTAAGATTCTCTGCTATACTTGTAGTTCTTCAATTCTTGCTGCTTTGTCTTGTATCTGATTTGCTTCACTCTGAACCTGTTCATTTTCAGGACTCTGGCCCAGAGATCGGCGAAGAGACCCAAGGCCCCAGTGATTGTCATCGAGGATGAACCCACCGCGACAGGAGGGGACGCGTCCGAGACCATCTTGCCGGACATGGCAACCATTCCCCAAAGCAGCCCCCAGTGCAGCCCCCAGCGAAAGTATATGGTTTACTTCCTGCTGTTAGGCGCGCATGGGTGCTCTTTATTTGCTGACATCTGATTATTGGGTTGTGTAGGAGCAGAGCATCTTCACCAGGAGTGCCCGGAAGCCGCCCCTGACATGCCATCTACTTCGACTACACCGCCAAGGGAGGATTCCCCGGCAAGGGAGCGTTCTCCGGCAAGGGAGAATTCTCCGGCAAGGGATAGTTCTCCGGCAAGGGACAGCACCAGCGACCCTCCAGTGGTGGAGACCACGACCGTGGATCCCAGTACAGGTAATCCTCTTGCTTGAAAACTTCCCTTGGGTTCTTCTTCTTCTGATTTTCTTTTTGAATATTTGCTTGACTTTTCTCCCTTTTCCGGTCGTCAGATCCATCTTCCACGGAGCCAATGGAGACCGAGGTCGCCGGCGAGGAGAACGCGCGTGGCAACACCGACGACGCCGTTGCCACCGAAGAAGGAGCCGGCGCTGATGATCCCGCCGGCGAAGAGGCCGCCAAAGCTGCCGCCGCAGAAGCTGGCGAGGGATCCGGCGATCGCACTGACGGCCCTGAGGCCGCAGGAGCGCCAGGCGCTACGCCGACCGCCGATCCCTCCGCCGTTGCCGCCGCGTCGGGCTCCGAAGAGCCCCAGCCCGGCGCCTATCTGAAGGCTGGCGATGGCATCTTCATCAAGCTCCCCTGGGCCTCAAGCTCCAGGGCGCCGGTCGAAGGAGAAATCCTGGATGGAGAGGTGCTCGCCTCCGCTGGGCTGACGCTGGTCCACGCGCCAAGCAGCAGCAGCGGCGAGCCTGAGGAGGAGCGGTTGCTGCGGAAGCTGACGTCGCTCTACCGCGCCCGACAGGCCAAGCTGGAATCCCGGGAAGCGCTCGTCGCGAAAGCGGGAGTGGATATCGAGAAGCGCGGGAAGGAGCTCCGGGGTCTGAGGCAGGAAGCTCTCCGGTCCCTGGCAGAGGAGCGGGAGCAAGTCGCCGAAGAGCGGAAAGCCTTCCTCCTCGAGAAGGCTGAGGTTGAAGAGCAACATCGGCTTGCTGCCGAGAAGCTATTTACGCAGGAAGGCGAGTTGGCGCAGCGCAAGGTTAACCTTGACAGCCACGAGGAGGAGCTTGCCGCACGCGAGCAAACAGTTGGCGGGGCTCTAAAGGAAGCAAAGGATGCTGCCGCAGCTGCCGAGGCCGCCAAGAAGGAGCTGGAGACGAAGGTGGCGCAGCTGGAGGCCGATCTCAAGGCGAGCGGTGAGGATCTTGCCGCGCTCAAGCTTGAGCGCGAGAAGGATGCCGCCGCTCATGGCGAGCTGCAGGGTCTTCTTGCCGAGAGGAGCAAAGAGCTTAGCGCCGCCAAGGACTCCAACGCAGATCTTGAGTTGAAGCTGACCACTTTGACCCAGATGCTGGACGGCGCCAGGGAGCGGGAGGTGGCCTTGATGGAGAAGATCAAGGCCGATGAGGCGCTGCTGGCGGGTGCCGCTGCCGCCCAGAACACCTTCAGGGTGAATGTGGAGCACTGGACAGAGGGTCTTGTGGATGTTGCCGGAGCCATCGACAGGGAGTTGGCGCAGCTGGGGATGGAGGATCTTGGGTACTCCTCCGATGAGCACCTCCAACCCAGCGCCAAGCTCAGCTTGTTCTTCAAAGGCATGGCGACGGCCCTCCAGCGACTCCGGGAGAGGATCCCAAAGCAGCTGGCCGACGAGTCGCGCAAGATCTGCGCATGAGCTCTCCAAAAGGTACTGGTGAAGGTGGCCTTCCGCAACCCAGGCCTCAACCTCACCAACGTCCTCAGGTCCTTGCCGCCGGATGCTGATCTGGAAGCGCTCAAGGCACTTGTCGCACCCATTGTGGACAAGGTGAGTGGGATCAAGAGGGTTGAGGGCGATCGCGTAGATTAGGCCGCCCGTTTTCTCTTTTTTCTTGTCGCTGCTGGTCATGTTATGAGAACAATCTGTTAGAGCTGCGACAAGCTATCTTGTAATATAACTCTATTTTGGGTATCGATTGCCATGTTATTTCCTTTACTTGATTCCTTCCTTTGTATGTTTTTGCCCTAAGCTTTTAGGGAACTTGTCGGCGCAGGCACCCTAGCCGCGAGCGCTGAGTGCGGGACGTCAGCAGCCTGCTGGCGGTGCCGCTACCGACAAGAAACCTTGTCGCAACTAGTCGCAGCTCACTTAAGTTGTTGAGCGGACTCGAAACAAAGTAAGGGCGCAACTAGCTACGAGTTGGTTCCTCCGCGCACAGGTTTTCCATACAAAGCACGGTCGTTCAAGGAGGATAACTTAAAATTTTAAAAACTGATTGCTCAAACTTTGGCAACTTAGTTTTTCTGTCGTCTGCTTCCCAGTAAGGCGAAACTTTCTTGAACGACGCCTGGTCCACACCACTATCTTATCCTTCCCCCCCCCCCCCCCCGGCAAACTTCCTTTCTTCAAGAAATAGAAAGAAGAGAAAATAAAGATATGGAGCCTTACGGCTCGTTATTGCTTACCGGGGGTAGGTGCTGCACAAAGTGTCAGATAATACATGCAAAAAAGAGAAGGAAGCATGAAATTGACAAGATGTGCGGAGCACATGAGCTTTATTTATGCACGAGGTCTGCGCCCGGCTTTGTACGAAGGATTACATGCAACATCGGCAAGACTTGTACAAAAGGTGGTTGCCGGAACAGGTTCCGGCAACCGCGCCCTACGGGTAAAACTTACGAAGATGCTCAATGTTCCATGAGTTGCTAACAGGAATGCCATCTTCAGTCTCAAGGCGGACAGTGCCAGGCCTAGTGACTCATTTCACCCGGTAAGGGCCTTCCCACTTCGGCGTCAACTTGTTGGAATTCTTGGCGGACTGAACGCGCCGAAGAACAAGGTCGCCTTCCTCGAAACTTCTGGCACTAACTTTGTGGCTATGGTAGCGGCGCAAAGCTTGCTGGTATCGAGCAGCTCGTATAGCGGCCTGAAGACGGTCCTCCTCAAGGAGCAGCACGTCATCTTGTCGCAGCTGCTCTTGCTCAAGCTCATCATAAGAGAGCACTCGAGGTGACCCGTATACGAGTTCCGTGGGGAGAACTGCCTCTGCTCCATAGACTAGAGCGAAAGGTGTCTGGCCAGTGGCTCGATTTGGCGTCGTCCTGATCGACCAAAGAACCACCGGCAGCTCCTCAATCCAGTTCTTTCCGCAATTGCGCAGCCTGTCGAAAGTCCTGGTCTTGAGCCCGCGCAGCACTTCAGCATTTGCCCTCTCCGCTTGACCGTTGCTTCTCGGATGAGCAACAGAAGCGAAGCAGACCTTGGCGCCAAGATCTTGGACGTACTGCATGAAGGTGCGGCTCGTGAATTGCGTGTCGTTGTCGGTGATGACCCTGTTAGGGATCCCGAAACGGCACTGAAGAACTTGACTGCTGACTGTGTTGTCACCTTCCTCACTGGTTCCACTTCCGGCCACTTTGTGAACTTGTCGATTGCAACGTACAAGTACTCAAAGCCCCCGACAGCTCGGGGGAAGGGGCCGAGGATGTCGAGCCCCCAGACCGAAAATGGCCAGGATAAAGGGATCGTCTGGAGAGCTTGAGCTGGCTGGTGTATCTGCTTGGAATGGAACTGGCACGCTTCACACTTGGTTACTTGTGCAGTCGCATCCTGGAGGGCTGTCGGCCAAAAGAAACCTTGCCGGAATGCTTTGCCGGCAAGTGCTCTTGCGCCAATGTGGTGACCACATATGCCTCCATGTATCTCTGCCAACAGCTGTTGTCCGTCTTCCCGGCGAATACACTTCAATTTCACACCGTTGAGTCTTCTTCTGTACAGTGTGTTGTCGACAAACTTGTACATACTTGACTGCCGGGCTACTCTTTCCGCTTCTTCTTGCTCTTCGGGAAGTTCTCCTGTCTGAAGGAAATGGACAATCTGCTGTGCCCATGCTGGAGCTTGCGGCTCAACAACAAGGACTAAAGGCACATCTGCTGCTGCGGGAACATCGGCTTCTACGGCAAGAGCCTGCGGCTCAGCCGGAGCTTGATGTTCCCCGGCAAGCTTGCCAGAGCAAAACTTGTTGGGAGCATCTGCTTCAACGGAACAAACCCTAGGGCTTGCCGGAGCAGACTGCTCCTCAGCACTCTTGGTGTTGATCTTGGGGACCTTCTTGGCGGCTGCTTCAGGGAGCTCTGCCGGAAAATAGTCACCAGAAATCAACTTCCTCTTCTTGTTCTGTCCAGTTGATGGCGTTACAGACGGTTGAGTGAGCTTGAGCACAAAGATTCCTGGTTCCACAGGTAGCTTAAGTGCGGCGCACTTTGACAGGCCATCGGCAATGTCGTTCTGAGCTCTTGGAACATGCTCCATCTGTAGGCCGTCAAAGTGCTCTTCTATCTTTCTCACTTCATCAACGTAAGCTTCCATCAACGGACTCTGATAATTCTTGTTCACTTGGCGGACGACAAGCTATGAATCACCCCTGACAATGAGCTTCTTGATCCCAAGGTCTGCTGCGATCCTGAGACCGGCAAGCAAACCTTCATACTCTGCAGTATTGTTCGTTGCTTGCTCCTTGGGAAAGTGCATCTGGACTACGTACTTGAGGTGCTCTCCGGTGGGTGCAACAAGTAGCACGCCCGCACCGGCGCCTTGCAGCGAGAAGGCACCATCAAAGTACATCAGCCACTCTTTGCTTGCTTCCTTGACGGGGATGCTCGTTTCTGGAATTTCTTCATCTAGTGTTGGCGCCCACTCTACTATGAACTCTGCCAATGCTCCGCTTTGGATAGTTGAAGTTCTCTCAAACTTGAGGCCAAAGCTTGAAAGTTCTAGTGCCCACTCGACAATCCTGCCTGTTGCTTCTGGATTTTGCAGTATCCTCTTCAGCGGAAAACGAGTGACGACTGTGATCTCATGTGCCTGGAAGTAATGGCGCAGCTTTCTCGAGGCCATGAGAAGGCCGAAAAGCAATTTCTGCACACCAGAGTACCTTGACCTAGCTCCCTGCAGAAGGGAACTGACAAAGTAAACTGGGCGCTGCACCATTCTCTTCTGCACCTCCTTACGCGCTTGCGCAGATCCATCTTTGTCGGGACCAGAGCTTGTCGGTGAAGCCGCCTGCTTGTCGCTGGATGCATCTGCCATGGTTGCTGGCTCATCATCCGCCTCCCTCTCCGCCACTAACGCAGCACTAACCACTTGATTGGTTGCCGCCATATACAGCAGCAACTTCTCTTATGGCTTAGGTGCGACAAGTGTTGGAGTGGAGGACAGGTATCTCTTTAAGTCCTGCAGCGCAGCCTCCGCCTCCGGAGTCCATTTCATTGGACCTGCCTTTTTCAATATTTTGAAAAATGGCAGGGCGCGCTCAGTAGACCTAGAGATAAACCTGTTGAGAGCAGCCACGCAACCGGCAAGCCTTCGTACATCCTTGACGCGCTTTGGTGCTTCAATCTGCTCAATGGCCTTGATCTTGTCGGGATTGGCTTCAATTCCCCGCTGAGACACGAAGAACCCGAGAAGCTTGCCGGAGGGGACTCCAAACACACACTTCTCGGGGTTAAGCTTGAGGTTGATCTTCCGCAGATTTGCAAAGGTTTCGTCTAAATCTTGAATCAAAGTTGCCTTGTCCTTGCTCTTGACCACTATGTCATCCATGTAGGCTTCCACATTTCTGTGTATTTCTGGCTCAAAAGCGACATGGACTACCCTTGCAAATGTTGAACCAGCATTCTTTAAACCGAAAGGCATCGGTGAAATCGATACAAAGCCTCCATTTCTCGTTTGCCTTGCGCACGACTATAGGATTGGCCAACCACGTAGGATGGAGCACTCCTCTGACAAGGCCTGCTGCTTCCAATTTCTTGATTTCTTCTGCGATGAATTCTTGGCGCTCCAGAGCCTGTTTCCTGACTTTCTGCTTGACGGGCCGCGCATGAGGACAGACGGCAAGGTGGTGCTCGATTACTTTCCTGGGAACACCGGGGATGTCAGACGGTTGCCACGCAAACACGTCGACGTTCGCCTGCAGGAAAGCAACGAGCGCGCTTTCCTATTTAGGGTCGAGAGTGGCACTGATGGTGAAGGTACCACCAGTGCCGTCCACCTTGGCGGACACCTTCTTGGTCTCTGGTGGAGCTGCCATCGTCTTCTTACACTTGCCGGTGGAGCTCGATGGTGCGTCCTCGATGGTAGCGCAGCACTCCGAAGAGGTGCGCTTGCCGGAGTGGGCATCAGAACTCTTGCCGGACTTGGTCTTCTTCTTCCCCCCGGGAGCTTCAACGGCAAGTGACTTGTGATCTGTTGCGGCTGCTGCTTCCCGGTAGATCTTGTCGGCGCAGATAAGGGCATCCTTCTTGTCGCCAGGGACAGAGATGACACTTATCGGGCCTGGCATCTTTAGCATGTTGTATGCATAATGAGAGGCTGACATGAACTTGGCGAGTGCTGGACGGCCGAGTATCCCATTGTAAGGCAATGGAAATTCAGCAACGTCAAAAGTGACCCTCTCAGTCCTGAAGTTCAACTTGCTGCCAAATGTCACCGGCAACGTGATCTTTTCCCTTCGACTTGCTCCTTCTCGGCTTGATTCCTTGGAATGTGCCGGTCTCTTCGAGCTCACTGTCAGGGATCTGGAGTTTCTGGAGTACTGCGGAGGAGATCAGGTTCAAGCCGGCCCCGCCGTCAACTAGCATCTTAGTGACCTTGAGGTTGCGGATAGTTGGTGAAACCAACATCGGCAAGCACCCGACCGCAGTTATGCGATCAGGGTGGTCCTCAATATCAAAGATGATAGGCGTGCTGGACCATTTTAGAGGCTTGCGTGACTCGATGGGTGGTCCCGCCGCATTGACTTCCCGCACCCATTGCTTGAGCTGGCGGTGTGAAGTATGCAGAGAAGCACCGCCGTCAACGCACAGGACCTCTGTGGCTTTCTGGAACTCCTGCTCATCGGCCTCGTCATCATCCATATCTTCGTCGTCGTCGTCATCTTCATCCTTGTCGCAGCCGCGGGGAGGTCTGTCTCCTTGCCGCTGCTTGGCCTTGCCGCGGCGTCCTCCTCGGCCGGGGCGTTTCTTGCCGGCTCCTCCAGCACCTTCCTGGGCCTTCTCCTTGTCGCGTTGCTCGTATTCAGCCTTTTGCTGCTCAACAAGCTGCTCGACTTTCTTGCAGCTCTGGAGGTCATGGCCCTTGGTGCGGTGGATCTTGCAGTACTGCTTGTTGGTGCCATCCTGCTTGTCGGCGACCGCCACAGCCTGCTCGCCGGAGGTACCAGCTTTGGTTTTCTTGGCGCCACCTCCGTTGCCAGACTGCTCAACGACTAGCACATCTTTGCCTTTCTTCTTCCTGTTGTTCCGCCGCCGGTTTTTCTTTGCCGGGGCAGCATCCTCATTATCAGATCCTCCTGCTACTGTATTGTCTCCGAGGAGTTTCCTCCCTTCCTCAGCACGCGCACACTTGTCGGCCAGGGCATACAGCTCACTGACGTCTCTGATCTTGCACATCTCCATCTCCTCCCGCATCCTGCGATTTCGCACGTTCTGATGGAACGCGCTGATGACCGCGGCAGGGTGGACATCTGGGATGTTGTGCTGTACACGGCTGAATCTTTGAATATACTTGCGCAGGGGCTCTCCTTCCTTCTGGGCATGCAGATGAAGGTCGCTTTCTTGGCCATGAGGCTTGTGGCCGCCTGTAATGGCGCCGACAAACTGATGGCATAGATCTGCCCAGGTGGATATGGAGTTATCCGGCAAGTGCATGAGCCAGGATCTGACATTGGGCTTGAGCACCAGAGGGAAGTAGTTGGCAAGGATCTTGTCGTCCCGCCCCCCAGTAGCTTGCACCGCGATGGTGTAGATGCTGAGGAACTCCGACGGATGTGACTTGCCGTCGTACTTCTCTGGTACATCTGGCTTGAAATTTTTCTTGCTGGGCCACTGGACTTCCCGCAGCTCACGAGTGAACGCAGGGCAACCTACTGCGTACGGCAAGTCGCCTGGTTCCCCTGGCGCATGCATGTCGACAGAGGGCCCAGCGCGCTGGTCGGATTGACGCCGCGCTTCTCTTCGGCGCTCGATGCGAGTACGAGCGTCTTCTTGCTGTCGTTCGTGAAGAACTTGGCGCTGATCGCGACGAGCTCGTGAATCCAATGATGCGGTGGAGTCGCTGTTGAGGTGGATCCGGCGAGTCGGCGATCTTGGCCTTCGGGGTGGAGAGTGCATGGCAGTTGCACCCCCACCGGTTTCGTCGCCATCGGCTCGTGCCTGGCGGTCCTGCCGCGGCAGCGATGTACTCGGCTGCCGCGGAGTGTCGCTGTTAGCGAAGCCGATGAGACTCTGAATGGTGGCCCTCCATTCGTCGACCTTGTCTGTTGTTGGAGGGTAATCCAGGAGCAATTGAGCTCGCGCCAAAGCTTCTGCTGAAGTGGCGGGCGGCAGAGGCGAACGGTGCGAGGAGCGGGATATGCTCAGACTTCTAACTATGTTAGAAGGAGCAGTATCCCGTCGAGGCGACCATGCCTCGCTCGTGCCAGCATGTTGGCGCGCACGCTGGTCTTGAGCACCGCGAGATCCACCAGCTTGATCTTGATCCAACGAACGTATGGTACTGCGAATACCATGACGCTGTGGGTCCTGCGCCTCCTGAGATGGGCGCGGTGCATGTACGGACGCCGGGGTCTGCGCAGCCTTGTCCTTGGACCTGGCGGCACTGTGAGCTCCCTCGTCGACGCCCATTCTTCCGCCGACGCCTACCCCACCACCCGTTTGCTCCGGTGGCGGTGGGATCGACATGGACGGAACAGCTGTCTTCGAAGCCTTCTTCTTCGATGGCATGTTGATGAATAAGATGAAGATCTAGCTCGTGTGAATGCCAGATCGGGTTCACACAACCTCGACGCTCCCCTACCTGGCGCGCCAAAGATGTCGGGGAAGCTGATCCACGAACACCTATGGGACCGGTGGACCGAGCCCCTTTCGGTTCGGCGGGGGGCGGAGATCGCACGAAGAGCAGATCGAGGCGAAGCACACGAGTAGTTTACCCAGCTTCGGAGCTCTCCGGAGAGATAATACTCCTACTGCTACTTGTCTGATTCTATTGTGTTCTTGCTCGGGAGCGCTGAGTGCTACAGTACACTCGAGCTGCTAACGAGACCGAGCGTGAGTGTTTTCTGGTTTCGAACCCCCCTCTACGTTGCGCATGGGCCTCCTTTTATATGCTCAAGGGGTCACCGACAGGTGGCAACGTAAACAAGGGCAAAAATGGAAAAGTAACTGTGGTTGGTACAACTACTTGTACAGTGTATCATACCTAACCCTGACGGCAGGGGACAAAGGCATTAAATGCCCGTCTGCGTCGCCCAAACAGTGCAGAAAGGGACCGTCGGGGACGCCACCGCTTGCCACGATGGCTATCTTGTCACCGCCGCTCATCACCGCGCACCGCTGGCTGCACAGCCTCTCGCCACGCGCGCCTGGAAAGGCCCCAGGGCGACACGTTGGTGGATGTGCTGGAGCATGGGTATAGAGTGGTAGCTTCCCGCGGCAAGCGCCTTGCCGCGGTCGTTGTCTTGTCGCGTCCGGAAGCTTGTCGCTCACCGGGCCTTGCCGGGACGCGTGGCGCGTCACGGCAAGTTCCTTGAGATGCCTTGGTTGGCCTTCCCGGCAAGCTCCTCTTCCCGGGGCTTTGTCTCCTTGGCTTGAATACTTTGTTCTTGAATGGCTCCAAAGGAACCAACGGAGGACCTTGGCGGTCACCCGGCAAGCCTTGCCGCGGGGTGCTGCGACTGCCCGTGCACAAGTTCGGGATACTAGGGTACCCCTATTCTAGTACACCGGCACTAACCATAGACATGTGTTGTCATTTGCTTAACGGGATCACATCATTAGAAGAATGATGTGATTGACTTGACCCATTCTGTTAGCTTAGCACTTGATCGTTTAGTATGTTGCTATTGCTTTCTTCATGACTTATACAAGTTCCTACAACTATGAGATTATGCAACTCCCGTTTACCGGAGGAGCACTTTGTGTGCTACCAAACGTCACAACGTAACTGGGTGATTATAAAGGAGCTCTACAGGTGTCTCCAAAGGTACATGTTGAGTTGGCGTATTTCGAGATTAGGTTTTGTCACTCCGACTGTCGGAGAGGTATCTCTGGGCCCTCTCGGTAATGCACATCACTATAAGCCTTGCAAGCAATGTAGCTAATGAGTTAGTTACGGAATGATGCATTACGTAACGAGTAAAGAGATTTGCTGGTAACGAGATTGAACTAGGTATTGAGATACCGACGATCGAATCTCGGGCAAGTAACATACCGATGACAAAGGGAACAACGTATGTTGTTATGCGGTTTGACCGATAAAGATCTTCGTACAATATGTAGGAGCCAATATGAGCATCCGGGTTCCGCTATTGGTTATTGACCGGAAACAGTTCTAGGTCATGTCTACATAGTTCTCGAACCCGCAGGGTCCGCACGCTTAAGGTTTTGATGACAATTATATTATGAGTTTATGATTTTTGATGTACCGAAGTTTGTTCGGAGTCCCGGATGTGATTATGGACATGACGAGGAGTCTCGAAATGGTTGAGACATGAAGATTGATATATTGGAAGCCTATATTTGGATATCGGAAGTGTTCCGGGTGAAATCGGGATTTTACCGGAGTACCGGGAGGTTACCGGAACCCCCCGGGGGCTTAATGGGACTACATGGGCCCTAGTGGAGAGGAAGAGAGGAGGCAAGGGCTGGTCCGCGTGCCCCTCCCCCCTCCCTAGTCCGAATAGGACAAGGAGAGGGGCCGGCGCCCCCCTTTCCTTCCTCTCTCCCTCCTCCTTCCCCCCTTCTCCTATTCCAACTAGGAAAGAAGGGAGTCCTACTTGGCCGGCCGCCCCCTTCCCCTTGGCTCCTTTATATACGGGGCAGGGGGCACCTCTAGGGACAACAATTGATCTCTTGATCTCTTAGCCGTGTGCGGTGCCCCCCTCCACCATAGTCCTCGATAATATTGTAGCGGTGCTTAGGTGAAGCCCTGCAACGGTAGAATATCAAGATCATCACCACGCCGTCGTGCTGACGGAACTCTTCCCCGACATTCTGCTAGATCGGAGTCCGGGGATCGTCATCGAGCTGAACGTGTTCTAGAACTCGGAGGTGCGTATTTTCGGTGCTTGATCGGTCCGTGAAGACGTATGACTACATCAATCGCGTTGTTCTAACGCTTCCGCTTTCGGTCTACGAGGGTACATGGACAACACTCTCCCCTCTCGTTGCTATGCATCACCATGATCTTGCGTGTGCATAGGAATTTTTTTGAAATTACTACGTTCCCCAACACAAGTAACTTAATTTCGGCTCCTTTAAGACATGCCTTCTTTGAAACCTAGCATGTCTTCGGGTCCAACGCCCCCCCCCCATGCACATAGAACCAAGTTATGCACTTGGGGGGCCAGCTCAATGTAGCTGGAGTGACCTGTGTAGCCTGCATCTCTTGCTCAGACTTATCCCACTTAGGCGTTGCCACCACGTAGCCACCTGGCCCCAACCTATGGAATTGCTCCTTTTTGCGGCATTGGCCTTGTTTTTTCTGGACCGTTCCTTAGATAATTCTGATTCCTTGAATTTCATGAAAGCGGGCTAGTATTCTCATTGCTTCTCCAGTGTTCCCTTGAATTCTGGAGTTTTCTTTCCTCCTTGACGTAGTTATTCCATACAGTTTTCTTGTGGTTGTTGAATGCAATTGCCATCTTCCTAAGAGCAGCGTCCTTGATTTTCTCCACATCTGCAGCTGTGAAATGATCTGGTACGGTGAAATGTTCCATGAGGTTTTTCCAAAGCAGAGTTTTTGCTCTGTCGTCGACAAAAGTATGATCTGGACATTTCTTTGCTGGCTCTTTCCATTCTTGAAGGGAGATCGGGAGTTGGTCCTTCACAAGAACTCCGCACTGATGAACGAACTTGTTCACAATGTTCTTAGGCGCTAGTGGTTCGCCATTAGTTTTGATGGCATCAATGTTGTACTTTACGCCCTCCTTCAACTTTTTGCCCGGGCCTCGCACTCTGCCTGTAGAAGATTTGCTCTATCCAGAGGGCCGAAAGAAGAAAGATCGATTCATTAATATATCTTCAAATCATTTAAAACATGTGATGATCACCAGATGCCTGCTTATATAAATATACCTCGCCGGTCTTTGTTATTTCAAGATCAACATTTTCTTCGCCATCATAATCATAGTCGTCGTCCATGATTTCATCAATTCGGTCGTCGCGATCGAATATCATATCATCACCCTCCCTGGTATTGTTCAGATATTGGGAGCTGTCATCTTCTTCATTTCGATCATCTGGCCCGCGAGGGGAGCGTATGATCTCGAACAGGGCCTCTTCTCCCTCTACCGGTATTGTCCGCCATAGCTTTTATTTAACTAATCCAGAAGAAATATAAAACAATTTAGTATTCAAATTACAATGCATGCATGCAATCAATAAGGAAATCCTGAATCATAGTACATAATATGCATCGTCTCGAATAATATATAATCTCGAATACATCGTCTCGAATATTATATATCGAATACATCACTAGCTAGCTAGCTAATAAAACTCGAGTACTACAGAATAATCTAGGCCGCTCGCGGTTCCTGAGGCGCGGGCGGTGGACACCCAAAGAGAAGGAACCATCATAGGATCATAGCTCTGGTCATCTCCCCAAAGAACCTGCCAGGTATTGGAGAACCTGACGTCCATAGCAGCCATGTAGCGACGGACGTGCTCGTCCTCCTCCATGACACGGCGACGCACCACCTCCGGCGGGGTCGGCTCCCTCCGCACCAAAAGTGGCCCACGGGAACGCCACCAAAGGAGCTCAGGGTCGACGACGGGACCCGAGGGCGGGTTCCTCACCAAGCGGCGAGCCCTTAAAGGTAGCACCTCCCGGTGCCAGCCCGGCGGAGCCCAGTCCCGGACATGAGTCCTCTGAAGCAGGACATCGTCACGAACGGGTCGACGACGAGGATGCGGGCCGGGCATCGTCGAGAACAAATACTATACGTCGCAAAAGTAACATTTTTTAAATGATTGGATTGTGATTTCTTATATGCAAATTCTAAATTTCTATAACTAACATTTCTATAACATTTCTAATATTTCTATAACAATGTGAAATTAATATAATTCATCTAGATAAAACTAACATTTCTATAACATTTCTATATACTATTTGACATTAACCTAATCTAATTAATTAATTCATCTAAAATATTTGTATAAAAACAGGAAAAACAGAAAAAACAAAAAATTAAAAACTAAAAACATAATCGTGTGTGTGTGCGCGCACACACACACCTACGGCGCCGGCGGCGCGGCGGCTTCGATTGGAGGGAGGAGAGGGGCCGGGGATAGGGGCTCACAGCGCGGGCGAGGTCGAGGTGACGGCGACGACGACGACGACAGCGACAACGAGGCAGAGGGGACGGTGACGGGCCGGTGCGGCGACGGGGACAGGCCGGCGACGGACGGCGACAGGGACGGAGACGGATGGAGATGGGGACGGTGACGGGGACGGCGACGGGCGGCGACGGGGACGAGGGTGCCGACGGGGCAGAGGAGAAGAAGCAGAGGGAGAGATGAGAAACTGAATTTTTTTAAGTGTTTCTTATATAGAACCCCCCTTTAGTACCGGTTGGAGCCACTGAAAGGGCATTTCCCTACCTTATGTTTTGGATGATAATGACAACCCTTTGTTGGTCTAATCCTGTGCTTAATGTTTCAGGTTCTCGATGATTAGGCTTACATCGGATTGTGGTTCTCTCTCGAAGGAAACGATTGAAGACGGAATCCTCTATGCTTTTTATCTCTTTGGTCGTAGGGAACCCGTACTATCAAGAGGGAATCCTCTTTGGAAAGAATAGGGGAATCCATTCACGTATACCTCCATCACCCCTCGTTTTGTCTTCCTCTAGTGTGAGAGAGAGTGCCTCCCTCTTGATTTAATGTCTGTTGTGTTTTCCCAGCGGTTGTACCGCTCGTCCGAGCGGTTGTACCGCTGGCTCTTGGCGCTTCCCTGCCTTTGTCGAGCGGTGGTATCGCTGCCTCCGGGTGGTGGTACCGCCACCAAGCTCTGCAAAGACCAGCGGCGGTTGTTCCGGCCATGCACCACCCATGTACCGGTCAGGCTTCTGTTTTGGTGCGGTGGCTGGGCAGTGGTGGCCCGGTTGGTCCGTTTGTTCCTCATCAACCGGTACTACCGGAGGTTCGAGCGGTTCTTCCGCTCGTACCTTAGCCGATCAAGCGCTCAAGGCCAAGCGGTTGCACCGGCCCCGCACCGCCCAACTACCGCCCTCAAGGGTGACTCCGTTCTGTTTCGGTGCGGTAGTTGTGCGGTGGCTGGGAGGTTGGTCCGGTTATTTTCTAATAACCGGTACTACCGCCCGGTGGCCCGGTTGTACCGCCTGGTAGGGTTCTGCCGTTACATCTTGAGTCCCGGTTGTACCGGGACAAGGACCGGCTGTACCGCTGCAGTGCTGAAAACGCAGTAACGGTTGGATTTATTAGGGTTGCTATATAAGGTGGTTCTTCCACCTACCACTCTCACCTTTTACCTCTCTCACTCCACCATTAATGCTCTCAAGCTCTCTTGCCCGATCTCTCTCTCTGGCCACTCAAACTTGTTGATTTGCTAGGGATTAAAGGAGGAGACCTAGATCTACACTTCCACCAAAGGATATTTGCTTCCCCCATACTTTCTAGTGTGGATTTTGTTACTCTTGGGTGTCTGAGCACCCTAGACGGTTGAGGTCACCTCGAAGCCATATTCCATTGTGGTGAAGCTTCGTGGTTTCGCTGGGAGCCTCCAATTGTTGTGGAGATTGCCCCAACCTTGTTTGTAAAGGTTCGGTCACCGCCTTCAAGGGCACCAATAGTGAAATCACGGCATCTCGCATTGTGTGAGGGCGTGACGAGAATACGGTGGCCCTAGTGGCTTCTTGGGGAGCATTGTGCCTCCACACCTCTCTAACGGAGACGTACTTCCCCTTAAAAGGAAGGAACTTCGGTAACACATCCTCGTCTTCACCGGCTCCACTCTTGGTTATTTTGTGCCTTTACTTTTGCAAGCATACTTGTGTTGCATCCCTTGCTTGCTTATGTGCTAGTTGTTATTGCATCATATAGGTTGCTCACATAGTTGCATATCTAGACAACCTATTTGTTGCAAAGTTTAATTTGGTAAAGAAAAGCTTAAAAATTGTTAGTTGCCTATTCACCCCCCCCCCCTCTAGTCAACCATATCGATCCTTTCAATTGGTATCAGAGCCTCGTCTCTTTTTAAGGACTTTACCGTCCGAAGAGTATGGTTGACGTCGTAGATGATGTGGGAGAGCACTCCGGTGCGAATTCGATATCATCTACAGGAGATGGGGGTAACTCGATCTCTCGTGAGGAATTCAATGTGGCGTTGGACACATTGAAAACCTCCATGACGACCGAGGTCAAGGACATGTTTAAGGATTTCTTAGAAGGGCTTAAACTTTCCACCACGCCCGTGAAAGTGGGTGATCTCGCCAACACGGTGACGGATGCTATCCCTGACAAGGGGGAAGCTACTAGTGAGAAAGCTCCTATATCTAGTGGTAAAAATGGCACCGGTGTCTTTGCCCATGTGGAACCCCCAATTTATGGAGGACCGATTCCCTCTACTCATTTGAATCATGCCGGTCCTCCTCCTAAGTATGAGAAACACGAAGATTTTGATTCTTGGGTTTATCGTTTTAAGCGTCATTTAAAACATGTGAATACTAACCTTTGGAGAATCATTGAAGAAGGTTTCTATCCTCATGACCCAAGCAACTTCACCCCTCAAGAAGCCGTGGATAATCAATTCAATGAGAGTGCTCTCTTCATCATCCAAGATGCAATCCTTCCCGAAGATCTCCCTCATCTTCGACCTCATGCCATGGCTAAAGACACATGGAAATGTGTTGTGTCTCTGTATCGAGGAAGTGCTAGCATTCAACGCTCCAACTATGAAGTTGTGCAAGATGAAGCCGATGAGTTTGCAATGAAAGAAGATGAAGAACCTCGTGAGCTCTTTCGTAGAGTGACCAAACTCGCCGTCTCACTCCGAGATCATGGAAGCAAGGACACGGATGACAATTGGATCAAGCGCAAGTTCCTCAAGGCCATGATGCCTTACAACAAGGCCATATCCTCCATTATTCGTCAAAGACCGGACTTCCACTCCATGACCTCAAGTGAAGTGTTGGATGAGTTCGTTGCAATGAGCATCTTGGACAAAACCGCCGACAACGCGGTGCTCCATTCTCAAAGGGCAAAGAAGCCCAACCTTGCTTTGAAGGCCAAGGTTATTGTGGAAGAAGAGGAAGAAGTGGAAGATGAGGAGAGCAACCCCGAAGACACCAAATATGATTATCATGAGCACATGGCCCTTGCTTCAAGACAATTTTGGAGCAAGAAGAATACAAGACCCAACTTCAACAAGAACAACTCAAGTGGCGTCAAGGGCAAGCAACGAGTTAGAACTTGCTTCAACTGTGGCAATGTGAGCCATTTCGTTGCGGATTGTCCTTACGAGAAGAGGGAAGACAATGGTGGCAAGTTCATCCGAAAAGACAAAGCCAAGACCTTCCCCAACAAGAACAACTTTGCCAAGAAGACTCCCACTTGTGGGTTGGTGGTTCAAGAAGAATACCAAGAGGATGACGATGATGGTGAAAATGGAGAAGCGATGGCCATGGCATCCGTTGCCATTGCTACTACTCCCCGGGTGTCTCTCTTTGATTCACCCAACGAGAACATCACCGCCAAGTGCCTCATGGCTAAAGCTTCAAACAAGGTAACCCCTAACATTAAAATCACCATCATTACTAATCCCTCCGTGGAGGATTGCATTGATGAACATGATGGGTCTAATGAGGAAGTGAATGAATTTGAGTCTTTTATGAGTAAGCTCAAGGGAAAGTCCAAGAAGCATTTTGTTGCTCTCTTGGAACAACTTGGTGAGGCCAATTACATGATCGAGGCTCACGAAGAAACCATCTCTAAGATGGAAGGTAATAGTCGTGACTATGCCGATGAGATATCGGATCTCTCTAATGCTCTTAAGGAAGAGCGTGTTCATCGTTTGACTTTTGAGGAGTCATACAACGATGACCATGCTAAGTTAAAGAAAGATCTTGATCATGCTCTTGTCGTGTCTCGTGTGCTAACTTCCAAGAAGGCTAAACTTGGGGTTGATCATGCTAGACTCAAAGAGGAGTTTGAGATACTTGACAAGGCCCACAAGGTCTTGAAGGGTGCTCACGCTAACCTCAAGGAGTCTCATGCTCAACTCCAAGTTAAGCTAACCAAGGAAAAGGCCACCTTCCCGCATATGGTATTAATTGATAATGCATGTGGTACTAACCCATGTTGTGAGCATGTGCATCTTGTGGAGGAGAATGCCAAATTGAAGGATCAACTTGAGAAAGGCCTTGTGACATGCATTCAAGGTGAGAAGAACCTCAACGACCTTTTGAGCAATCAAAAGGAAGTTGTGGCCAAGGAAGGAATTGGGTTTGCACCCAAGTCCAAGAGCAAGAAGAAGAAGAACGACAAGACCAAACGTCCTCCTCCTCTCAAGAAAACTTTTGTGAAAGAGGGAGAGGGTGCTCCTAAGGAGAAGAAGGAAAAAGTGAAGGGAGTTGACGTCCAAAAGGGCAAAAGCATTTCCTCCAACAAAGCCGGCGACTTTAACCCGTCATATGTGTTGTGTCGTGCTAGTGATGGACATGTTTATGCTAAATTTGTTGGTTCTCCTTATGAGTACATTGAGTGGTCTATTTGGGTTCCCAAGACCCTTGTTACTAACATCAAAGGACCCATTAATAAATGGGTACCTAAAACCAAGCATTGATCTCTTGTAGGTGTTTGCTTCCGATGGGGGATCATGGTTGCTCGACAGTGGAGCAACAAATCATATGACCGGGAGCAAGGACTTGGTGGTGGACATGCAAAAGATTCCATCTATGCCCACCAATGTCGAATGGGGTGATGCCTCACATTCTAAGGTATTGGGTCTTGGCAAGGTTGTCATTTCTCATGATCTGACGATCGAGAAAGTCATGCTTGTTGAGTCCCTTGCATACAATTTGCTTTCCGTTCGTCAACTTGCACTCATGGGATTTTCTACTTTCTTTGACATTGATGCCGTGGCCCTCTTGTGGAGAAAGACTCTTAAAGTAGCCTTTGTTGCGCATGTCGAGAACGGTCTCTATGTGATTAACTTTTCGGAGCGACCCACTAAGACCGCGACATGCCTAATGGCTAAAGTTGACGTGGGATGGCTTTGGCATCGCCGTTTGGCCCACGTCAATATGAGATCTTTGCAAAGTCTTCTCAAGGGGGACCATGTCCGTGGACTAACAAATGTTAGTTTTGCCAAAGATCGTGCTTGTAGTGCTTGTATTGAAGGAAAGCTTCATGAGAAGGCTCACCCTCCATCAACCATCATCTACTCGAAGAGACCCTTGGAGATTCTTCACATGGATCTCTTTGGGCCTCCATCCTTTGATAGTCTTGGAGGTAGAAAGTATTGCTTGGTGATTGTGGATGACTATTCAAGATACTCTTGGGTATACTTCTTCAAGAGGAAGAGTGAGACTCAACAAACCGCCATTGACTTTGCAAATGAAGCTCAATGTCAACACAATGCAAAGATCTTGACAATAAGAAGTGACAACGGCACTGAGTTCAAGAACTACACCTTGGATGAGTTTCTTAGTGATGAGGGGATCAAGCATCAATATGCTGCACCTTATACCCCTCAACAAAATGGTGTAGCGGAGAGGAAGAATCGGACGTTGATGGATGCGGCAAGGACCATGATGGCGGAGTTCAAGTCTCCATACAACTTTTGGGCCGAAGCCATCAACACCGCATGTCATGCATACAATCGGCTCTATCTCCGCAAAGGCTTGAACAAGACTCCTTATGAGATACTCACCGGCAACAAGCCCAACCTTAAGTACTTCCGGGTGTTTGGTTGTAAGTGTTTTATTCTCAAGAAAGGTGTTCGTTTGTCTAAATTCGAGGCTAGAGCTCATGAGGGCATATTTGTTGGTTATGCTACAAACTCTCATGCTTACCGTGTTCTCAACAAGTCCATCGGACTCATTGAGGAGACGTGTAACGTGGAGTTTGACGAAAATAACGGCTCCCAAGTGGAGCAAAGTGGTACTTGTGATGTAGGTGATGAAATTCCTCCCCAAGCCATAAGAAGAATGGGTATTGGTCATATTCTACCCATTGAGAAACCCCTTGTGGCCGAAGGAGAAGGACAATGCTCCACTCAAGCGGAGCCATCACCTCCTCAAGACCCACACGCTTCCGAAGAACAAAGTGAAGGCCCTCAACCTCGTGAACAAGACCAAGGGAGATCAACCTCAAGATGGTGGTGAACCTCTAAATGATGCCCAAGGTCAAGTTCTCCCCCTCGAGCAAGTTCAAGATCATGAGCAAGCTCAAGACGGCGCTCAAGATAATCAAGTTAACCCTCCTCCTTCCACACCCGAGGAGGAATTAGAGCGTCGTGCCGTGAAGATTGCTTCCAAGCTCATCACCCAAGGCCATCTCATGGAAAATGTGGTTGGAAGTCTAAGAAAGGGGGTAAGCACTCGTAGAAAATTAGCAAACTATTGTGAACATCACGCGTTTGTCTCTTGTGTTGAACCCCAAAAGGTCTAGGAGGCGCTCGAAGACTCGGATTGGCTCAATGCCATGTATGAAGAACTCAACAACTTCGAGTACAACAAGGTGTGGAGATTGGTGCCAAGGCCTTCGGGGGACCACAACGTCATTGGAACCAAGTGGATTTTCAAGAACAAGCAAGATGCTAATGGGAACATCGTTCGCAACAAGGCAAGATTGGTAGCACAAGGCTACTCCCAAGTCGAGGGTATCGACTACGGTGAAACCTTTGCTCCCGTTGCTCGTCTTGAATCCATACGTTTGTTGATTGCTTATGCTTCCCATCACAACTTTAAGTTGCAACAAATGGATGTGAAAAGTGCTTTTCTTAATGGTCCTATTAATGAGTTGGTCTATGTCAAGCAACCCCCCGGGTTCGAGGATCCCTACTTTCCGGATCATGTGTATCAACTCGATAAGGCACTCTATGGCCTTAAACAAGCCCCACGTGTGTGGTATGACCATCTAACCGAGTTGTTACAAGATCGTGGATTTGAGGTGGGGCTAATCGATCCCACTCTTTTTACTAAGAAGGTCAAAGGGGAGTTGTTTGTATGCCAACTATATGTTGATGACATTATCTTTGGTTCCCCTAACAAAGCTTTCAATGAGGAATTTGCCACTCTCATGACCTCCAAGTTCAAGATGTCTTCAATGGGAGAGTTGACGTTCTTCCTTGGTTTTGACATCAAACAAAGAAGAGAAGGAACCTTCATCAACCAAGCCAAATACACTCAAGACATGCTAAAAAGATTCAAGTTAAGTGATGTCAAGCCGGCTACTACACCAATGCCTACCAAGTGCCAACTTGACATTGATCCCAATGGTAAAGCGGTGGATCAAAAGGTATATCGCTCCATGATTGGCTCCTTGCTTTACCTTTGTGCATCTAGACCGGATATCATGTTGAGTGTGGGGATGTGTGCACGGTGTCAAGCCGCACCGAAGGAAAGTCACTATGTGGCGGTCAAGCGAATCTTTTGATATTTGGCTCATACCCCAAACTTTGGCTTATGGTACCCAAGAGGGGCAAACTTCAAGCTTGAAGGATTTACGGATTCCGATTGGGCGGGAGATAAAGTGGATAGGAAGTCCACTTCTGGAGGGTGCCAGTTTCTTGGGTGCTCTTTGGTGAGTTGGTCTTCCAAGAAGCAAAATTGTGTGTCTCTCTCGTCCACCGAAGCGGAATATGTGGCGGCCGGTAGTTGTTGTGCACAACTCTTATGGATGAGGCAAACTTTAAAGGAATACGGTGTCATTTGTGACAAAGTGCCTCTTTGGTGTGACAACGAAAGTGCCATCAAGATTTCTCTCAACCCCGTGCAACACTTCAAGACGAAGCATATTGAGATTCGGTATCATTTCATCCGGGATCACATTAGGCGAGGGGAGATCGAGCTCAAGTATGTCAACACTCATGATAACCTTGCAGATATTTTCACGAAGCCCTTGGATGAAGCAAGATTTCGCGAGTTAAGGCATGAGCTAAATATCATTGATTCGAGCAATGTGACTTGAACCCTTGAACCCCCCACCACACTCAACTTGTTGTCTAGTTTAGGTGTAGGCATGGACATAGGGGGAGTGTTGTTCGCTCAATGAACTCTCCCTCCCCCCATTATACATAAATCGATCAACTCTTTCACATTAGCCATTTTTGATGGTACTTGTGCTACAAAGACGAGTTTTGGTCATGGGCCCAAGGATAATTCCTCGCGGTGCCATACCAATTGACTCAAACATAGGTGGATTTGGCCACCGCCCTCTCTTGAGAGAGTCCTGAGCTCGCTCTGCTTTCGTGCGGCTGTTTTGTTTTTCCTTTCGTTCTTCTCTCTGTTCTAAGTGTTGGTTTCCCTAAGTTGTTGTCCCGTTTGTTTTGTTCCCTTCTCCCTGGTTTGGGCTTTGGTGGTCGGGCGGTATAACCGGGGTCATGGGCGGTTCTACCGCTGATACCTGGTTGTGCTGCCCCTGTAGCTTTGCATTCGGTACTTGGGCGGTTTTACCGCTCATTTTCACTGGGCTTCCTACATCCGGTACTACCGTTGTTTCCGGGCGGTACTACCGGTGTGCTTCAGGAAACAGAAGTACCGCCCACAACCACCTGTCGGTACCTGACCTGCGGTACAACCGGTCCTCGGAGCGGTTCTACCGCTACGCGGCTATGGGCCTATTTATATCTGACGGGGTGAAGGGTTTTCTTCTTTTTCCCCTTCGTCCCCGTTCGTATTTTCCTTGCGCTAACCGTCGGTCACCTCTGCCCCGCCCCGGAGTGCGTCCCACGCTTCGGATCCGTGGGCTCTCCGTGGATTCTTTCCGTGGAGGCCTTCCAATCTCCTCCCATGGATGGTGGTAATGCCCTTGTTCTTCGTTCCTCGTTCTAGGGTTTCTTCTTTGTCTAAGGCATTACTTAACCCTCCAAGTTTAGTGTTTGATATTTGGGTGGGAGAGATCGTTGTTTTTCTTCTGTCTATGCAGTACCTAGAAATCAGAATATTGCTTGTGTGATTCGCATATCTTGGTTAGATCTATCCCCCTGGTAGTGCCACTGTCAGCGGTTCTACCGCCTATACGGGCGGTACAACCGGTGGGGCGGTTCTACCGATGGGAGATCCGGTACAACCGGAATATATGAACCACACAACACTGTTCTGGTTTCTCTGCTTTTGCCTTTTTTTTGTGCTTTCCTCTCATTCTTGCTGGTTTTCGTGTGTTCTCTTCGTGTGTGTGTTCAGGTGGCTCTAGTTCTCGCTTTGCTCCTCGCAAGACCAAGAAGAGGGCTCGAAGGACTGCGAGCCCGGCTGTGTCTACTGATGAGGAGGAAGTTGTGATTCCCACCAAGCCTACTCGCCGTGAAAAGTCTGCCGCTGCAAAGCAACGTGTGGTAATGCCTCTGCACCGTTGGAAAGCCAAGGATTGGGAAGCCTTCCGCTCCAAGAATCCCTATGTGGTGCCCGTAGCTCCTCGTTGGACCACCGTTCAGTTTCGGAATGAGATGCAAGTGCGGATTGTTCATGAACTCTTTGAGCACAACAAGAACAGATATGCCAAGCAGTGGACCATCGATCTTGACCATTGGAGGAACAACCTGGAGTATTTTGGTGAGGCTTTGGCTCTCTGTGAGGAGTTTGATCTTGTCAAGCTCATGACCATCAACTGTGACTTTGATGTTCAACTTATCCATCAGTTCTATGCCACCGTTCACTTTGGAGAAGATGACGCGCGCACCCTCACTTTCATGTGCCGTGATGAGCTCTTTCAAGTTCCCTGGAGGACCTTTTGCAATGCTATTGGGTACGATGATACCGGTCTGGAAGGAAGGGGTGGAATTCGCCCCCATGACCATCCTGACTCCATGGCCTAAGGAGAAGCTTGCCCCTCTGTACATTCGGGGCCGTGGTATTATTGGTGAATCTAAGGATTTGGTGAAGGTCTATGACAACATGCATCGTGTGTTTTGCAATGTGCTTCTGCCCAAAGTGGGGAATCAGGATGAAATCCATGGCTATCTTGTTGACTTGATGGTTGCTATGAAGACCAAGGTGGGATCTGGGGAGACGTTTGATGTGTCCAACTGGCTGTGGCACGAGATGTATAACATGGTCATCTACAGGAAGGTCCCCATTTATGCTCCTTTTGTCATGTGCTTTCTGAACTCCATGTGGGAGGTTCGCCGTCCTGGAGAGCCCCTCACCTCTCCTGATAATCTTACCATTCATGAAGTCAAGCTCCTTAAGAAGAAGAAGCACGCCGAGCCACGTTTCCCTGCTGATGCTCCTGAGGATGTCTATGCCACTTATGATGATGAGGATTTTGAGTTGGAGCCAGGGGTCAAGCCCTCGTGGGTGGACAAGCTCGCTGCCAAGGTGAAGAAGACTTTCTGCCTTCAGTCTGACATCCAGAAGAGGATGTATGAGGCACATGTCAATGATAAGTATGCCCGGCGTCGCCAAGTTGCTATGATGAGGCACCTCAACATGTCGGTTCAGAGTGGTTCTGAGAAGAGCATCACACCGGAGGAGCGTTGGATATCTTCCCACAACACCTGGACTGATGATGATGCCCCCCCTCAGCCCTCCACCACCTTTACTGCTGCTGATGATATCATGGAGGACTCGGATCGGGACGATGATGAAGATTCTGATAATGGTGAAGATTCTGACAATGATGAAGATCCAGATGCTATCGAGGAGTTAGAGGAGGACGACTGAGCCTGGGGCGCTAGCTTCGCTCTCTTCCTTTTTGGTGTCTTGATGCCAAAGGGGGAGAGAGTGTGATAGGACTCGGGAGTTGCATGGGTGGTTGCGTGGTGTGTGTTTAATGTTGAACTTTGTCTGTGGTCTCCGTTTGAACTTTGTTCGTTTATCGGTTTGCTTTGTGTGGAGTTTGTGCCACTCCTGCTATCTTTCTTTTATGCTTGTTGGTCATTGTTGGTAGTTTTGCTCTCGTTTCATTATGTTGTCTACCTTCATGTTATGTGCTTTTAGTGGCGAGTATATAAAATCTAGGGGGAGTCTCGACCTTAAAGTATGCCCATGCTCTCTAACAGCTAATTCAAATTGGCGCACACATCTAGGGGGAGCTCCGACTAGATTCTATAGACTTCTATCTTAAATCGTGTTGTTGTCATCATACACCAAAAAGGGGGAGATTGAAAGGGCATTTCCCTACCTTATGTTTTGGATGATGATGACAACCCTTTGTTGGTCTAATCCTGTGCTAAATGTTTCAGGTTCTCGATGATTAGGCTTACATCGGATTGTGGTTCTCTCTCGAAGGACACGATTGAAGACGGAATCCTCTATGCTTTTTATCTCTTTGGTCGTAGGGAACCCGTACTATCAAGAGGGAATACTCTTTGGAAAGAATAGGGGAATCCATTCACGTACACCTCCATCACCCCTCGTTTTGTCTTCCTCTGGTGTGAGAGAGAGTGCCTCCCTCTTGATTTAACGTCTGCTGTGTTTTCCCAGCGGTTGTACCACTCGTCCAAGCGGTTGTACCGCTGGCTCTTGGCGCTTCCCTGCCTTTGTCGAGCGGTGGTACCGCTGCCTCCGGGTGGTGGTACCGCCACCAGGCTCTGCAAAGACTAGCGCGGTTGTTCCGGCCATGCACCGCCCATGTACCGATCAGGCTTCTGTTTTGATGCGGTGGCTGGGCGGTGGTGGCCCGGTTGGTCCGGTTGTTCCTCATCAACCGGTACTACCGGAGGTTCGAGCGGTTCTTCCGCTCGTACCTTAGTCGATCAAGCGCTCAAGGCCAAGCGGTTGCACCGGCCCCGCACGGCCCAACTACCGCCCTCAAGGGTGACTCCGTTCTGTTTCGGTGCGGTAGTTGTGCGGTGGCTGGGCGGTTGGTCCGGTTATTTTCTAATAACCGGTACTACCGCCCGGTGGCCCAGTTGTACCACCTGGTAGGGTTCTGTCGTTACATCGTGAGTCCCGGTTGTGCCGGGACAAGGACCGGTTGTACCACTGCAGTGCTGAAAACGCAGTAACGGTTGGATTTATTAGGGTTGCTATATAAGGTGGTTCTTCCACCTACCACTCCCACCTTTTACCTCTCTCACTCCACCATTAATGCTCTCAAGCTCTCTTGCCCGATCTCTCTCTAGCCACTCAAACTTGTTGATTTGCTAGGGATTGAAGGAGGAGACCTAGATCTACACTTCCACCAAAGGATATTTGCTTCCCCCATACATTCTAGTGTGGATTTTGTTACTCTTGGGTGTTTGAGCACCCTAGACGGTTGAGGTCACCTCGAAGCCATATTCCATTGTGGTGAAGCTTCGTGGTTTCGTTGGGAGCCTAAAATTGTTGTGGAGATTGCCCCAACCTTGTTTGTAAAGGTTCGGTCGCCGCCTTCAAGGGCACCAATAGTGGAATCACGGCATCTCGCATTGTGTGAGAGCGTGAGGAGAATACGGTGGCCCTAGTGGCTTCTTGGGGAGCATTGTGCTTCCACACCGCTCTAAAGGAGACGTACTTCCCCTTAAAAGGAAGGAACTTTGGTAACACATCCTCGTCTTCACCAGCTCCACTCTTGGTTATTTCGTGCCTTTACTTTTGCAAGCATACTTGTGTTGCATCCCTTGCTTGCTTATGTGCTAGTTGTTATTGCATCATATAGGTTGCTCACATAGTTGCATATCTAGACAACCTATTTTGTTGCAAAGTTTAATTTGGTAAAGAAAAGCTTAAAAATTGTTAGTTGCCTATTCACCCCCCCCCCCTCTAGTCAACCATATCGATCCTTTCAGCCACCAACCGGTATTAAAGGGCTGTTTTGGCCAGGCGAATCGGCGGGAAGCGCACCCCCATTAGTACCGAATGGTGGCTCCAACCGGTACTAAAGACCCCCCCCTTAGTATCGGTTGGAGCCACCACCTGATACTAAAGGGTGTGCGCTGGCGCAGGTGCGGTGCGGGCAAGTTTAGTCCCACCTCGCTAGTCGAGGGGCGCCCGCACCTGTTTAAAAGCCTCAGCGCGGCAGCTCTGTTGAACTCCTCTCTTAAGTAGGCTTTTGGGCCTAAGTCTGCCGCTCTGCCTTGTGGGCCTATTGGGCCTTGCGGGCCTACATCCTGGCCCAACTACATGTCGGGTTTCTAGTCGTGTGCAGGCCGTTGTGGCCTAGTAGGTAGGCTTTTTTATTTAGTTTTTGTCTCAAAAAAAATTAGTTTTTCCTTTTCTGCTTTATTTATTTTCATTTATTTACTTCTGGATATTTTTTCTTTACGTACAAAAAATTAAAAACTTTATGTTAGTGCCAGTAGTTTTCAAATTTGAATAGTTTAGATTTGACTTATTTGACGAAGTGCAGTTTTTCTCGTAAATGCATGAAAGAATTTGTTTGCACATAAAATTTCTTCGCGTTTCAAATGCCAAAACACATAAGTACCCTAATATTACAAAGATTCCCTCCGGTTTGTTCGAAGTGGCACTTTCCAGATATATAAGTCCGGAAACTCACTAGAGAAGAAAGTGATGACGGTGAAGCCTATCACATCCCAGAGTGGGATCTTTGTGTGTGAAACTTTTTCTTCGTGTGTGTCTCTTTGCGCCGTAACTATGGACAATCTTCATCATTTAACTAGATTCTCGGGTCAATATTCACTGTGAATGGAGTAATTTCATCAAACTTTTCATTATCTTCTGACATGTCTGTCTTGTCATCCACTCCCACGATGTTTCTTTTCCCTGAAAGAACTATGTGGCGCTTTGGCTCATTGTATGATGCATTCGCTTCCTTATCTTTTCTTTTTCTCGGCCTGGTAGACATGTCTTTCACATAGAAAACCTGCGCCACATCATTGGCTAGGACGAATGGTCCGTCTGCATACGCAAGATTGTTGAGATCCACTATTGTCATTCCATACTGCGGGTCTTCCGTTACCCTGCCTCGTGTCATATTGACCCATTTGCACCGAAACAAAGGGACCTTCAAACCACGTCCATAGTCAAGTTCCCATATGTCCTCTATGTAACCATAATATGTTTCCTTTCCCGTCTTGGTTGTTGCATCAAAGCGGACATCACTGTTTTGGTTGGTGCTCTTCTTATCTTGGGCGATCGTGTAAAATGTATTCCCATTTATCTCGTACCCTTTGAAAGTCACTATATTCGAAGATGGTAACTGGGACAGCAAGTACATCCCATCTTCAATATTGTCGTCATGCATGGCACGTGTCTGCAACCAACTGGCGAAAGTCCCCGTTTGTTCACGTGTAATCCAGTCGTCAGACTGCTCCGGGTGTTTGGAGCGTAGAAAATTCTTGTGTTCCTCCATATACGGAACCACCAAGGCGGAATTCTGTAGAACTGTGTAGTGTGCTTGAGTGAGAGAATGCCCGTCCATACATATTATTTGATCCCCTCCTAGGGTGCCATTTCCATCCAGTCTGCCCTTATGCCGCGATTCAGGAACACCAATCGGCTTAAGGTCAGGAATAAAGTCAATACAAAATTCAATGGCCACCTCATTTTCACGGCCCTTCCAGATGCTTCCTTCTGGCCTAGCACGGTTATGAACATATTTCTTCAAGACTCCCATGAACCTCTCAAAGAGGAACATACTGTGTAGAAATACAAGACCCAAAACGTTAATCTCTTCACATAGGTGAACTAGGACGTGCATCATGATGTTGAAGAAGGATGGTGGGAACACCAACTCGAAACTGACAAGACATTCCACCAAATCATTCTGTAACCTTGGTATGATTTCTGGATCGATTACCTTTTGAGAGATTGCATTGAGGAATGCACATAGCTTCACAATGGCTAATCGAACGTTTTCCGGTAGAAGCCCCCTCAATGCAACCGGAAGCAGTTGTGTCATAATCACGTGGCAGTCATGAGACTTTAGGTTCTAGAACTTTTTCTCTGCCATATTTATTATTCCCTTTATATTCGACGAGAAGCCAGACGGTACCTTCATACTGAGCAGACATTCAAAGAAGTTTCCTTCTCTTCTTTGGTAAGAGCGTAGCTAGCATGACCCTGATGTATGCCGTCTTTTCCGTGCATATGTTGTTGGTCCTCCCATGCCTCCGGTGTATCTTTTGTCTTCGCATACATGCCCAAGAAGCCAAGCAGGGTCACGCAAAGATTCTTCGTCACGTGCATCACGTCGATTGTGGAGCGGACCTCTAGGTCTTTCCAATAGGGCAGGTCCCAAAATATAGATTTCTTCTTCCACATGGGTGCACGTCCGCAAGCGTCCTTCGGAACAGGTTGTTGTCGGAGAGGTATCTCTGGGCCCTCTCGGTAATGCACATCACTATAAGCCTTGCAAGCAATGTAGCTAATGATTTAGTTACGGAATGATGCATTACGTAACGAGTAAAGAGACTTGCCAGTAACAAGATTGAACTAGGTATTGAGATACCGACGATCGAATATCGGGCAAGTAACATACCGATGACAAAGGGAACAACGTATGTTGTTATGCGGTTTAACCGATAAAGATCTTCGTGAATATGTAGGAGCCAATATGAGCATCTAGGTTCCGCTATTGGTTATTGACCGGAAACAGTTCTAGGTCATGTCTACATAGTTCTTGAACCCGTAGGGTCCACATGCTTAAGGTTTCGATGATAGTTATATTATGAGTTTATGAGTTTTGATGTACCGAAGTTTGTTCGGAGTCCCGGATGTGAATACGGACATGACGAGGAGTCTCGAAATGGTCGAGACATGAAGATTGATATATTGGAAGCCTATATTTGGATATCAGAAGTGTTCCGGGTGAAATCGGGATTTTACCGGAGTACCGGGAGGTTACCGGAACCCCCCGGGGGCTTAATGGGCCTACATGGGCCCTAGCGGAGAGGAAGAGAGGAGGCAAGGGCTGGGCCGCGCGCCCCTCCCCCCCTAGTCCGAATAGGACAAGGAGAGGGGGGCGGCGCCCCCCCTTTCCTTCCTCTCTCCCACCTCCCACCCCCCTTCTCCTATTCCAACTAGGAAAGAAGGGAGTCCTACTCCCGGTGGGAGTAGGACTCCCCTTGGCGCGCCCCTCCTTGGCCGGCCGCCCCCTTCCCCTTGGCTCCTTTATATATGAGGGTAGGGGGCACCTCTAGCGACGACAATTGATCTCTTGATCTCTTAGCCGTGTGCGGTGCCCCCCTCCACTATTGTCCTCGATAATATTGTAGCGGTGCCTAGGCGAAGCCCTGGGACGGTAGAACATAAAGATCGTCACCACGCCGTCGTGCTGACGGAACTCTTCCCCGACATTCTGCTGGATCGGAGTCCGGGGATCGTCATCGAGCTGAACATGTGCTAGAACTCGGAGGTGTCGTAGTTTCGGTGCTTGATCGGTCGGGCCGTGAAGACGTACGACTACATCAACCGCGTGATTCTAACGCTTCCGCTTTCGGTCTACGAGGGTACGTGGACAACACTCTCCCCTCTCGTTGCTATGCATCACCATGATCTTGCGTGTGCGTAGGAAATTTTTTGAAATTACTACGTTCCCCAACAGTGGCATCCGAGCCTGGTTTTATGCGCAGATGTTATATGCACGAGTAGAACACAAGTGAGTTGTGGGCGATACAAGTCATATTGCTTACCATCATGTCATACTTTGGTTCGGCGGTATTGTTGGATAAAGCGGCCCGGACCGACATTACGCGTACGCTTACGCGGGACCGGTTCTCCCGACGTGCTCTGTACAGAGGTGGCTAGCGGGTGTCAGTTTCTCCAACTTTAGTTGAACCGAGTGTGGCTACGCCCGGTCCTTGCGAAGGTTAAAACAGCACCAACTTGACAAACTATCGTTGTGGTTTTGATGCGTAGGTAAGAACGGTTCTAGCTAAGCCCGTAGCAGCCACGTAAAACTTGCAACAACAAAGTAGAGGACGTCTAACTTGTTTTTGCAGGGCATGTTGTGATGTGATATGGTCAAGATGTGATGCTATATTTTATTGTATGAGATGATCATGTTTTGTAACCGAGTTATCGGCAACTTGCAGGAGCCATATGGTTGTCGCTTTATTGTATGCAATGCAATTGCCCTGTAATGCTTTACTTTATCACTAAACGGTAGCGATAGTCGTAGAAGCATAAAATTGGCGAGACGACAACGATGCTACGATGGAGATCAAGGTGTCGCGCCGGTGACGATGGTGATCACGACGGTGCTTCGGAGATGGAGATCACAAGCACAAGATGATGATGGCCATATCATATCACTTATATTGATTGCATGTGATGTTTATCCTTTATGCATCTTATCTTGCTTTGATTGACGGTAGCATTTTAAGATGATCTCTCACTAATTATCAAGAAGTGTTCTCCCTGAGTATGCACCGTTGCGAAAGTTCTTCGTGCTGAGACACCACGTGATGATCGGGTGTGATAGGCTCTGCGTTCAAATACAACGGGTGCAAAACAATTGCACACGCGGAATACTCAGGTTAAACTTGACGAGCCTAGCATATACAGATATGGCTTCGGAACACGGAGACCGAAAGGTCGAACGTGAATCATATAGTAGATATGATCAACATAGTGATGTTCACCATTGAAACTACTCCATCTCACGTGATGATCGGACATGGTTTAGTTGATTTGGATCACGTGACCACTTAGATGACTAGAGAGATGTCTGTCTAAGTGGGAGTTCTTAAGTAATATGATTAATTGAACTTAAATTTATCATGAATTTAGTGCCTGATAGTATTTTGTTTATCTATGTTTGTTGTAGATAGATGGCTCGTGCTGTTCTTCCATTGAATTTTAATGCATTCCTTGAGAAAGCTAAGTTGAAAGATGATGGTAGCAACTACACGGATTGGGTCCGTAACTTGAGGATTATCCTTATTGCTGCACAGAAGAATTACGTCCTGGAATGTCAGGCCTGCTGCAGATGCAACTGACGACGTTAAGAACGTCTGGCAGAGCAAAGCTGATGACTACTCGATAGTTCAGTGTGCCATGCTTTACGGCTTGGAACCAGGTCTTCAACGATGTTTTGAACGTCATGGAGCGTTTGAGATGTTCCAGGAATTAAAGTTAATATTTCAAGCAAATGCCCGGATTGAGAGATATGATTGTGATCACTTGAATGGATGGGGGCCTTCAAATCTTGACAAAATTTGGGCAAAATATGTGATGAGCTCGAGGGAAGAGGGGAAGAACAGAGAGGAGAGGGGAAAGGAGGAAGAACATTGCGAGCTGGACGAAGGGATATTATGTAAGATGACCTTTACTACCGGTTCGTGGTACGAACCGGTATTAAAGGTGCTGGAGGGGCCCCAGTCTAACAACATCCTACCACAACGCTCTTTAGTACCGATTCGTGGCACAAACCGGTGCTAAAGGTTCGCCACGAACCGGTAGTACTGAGAGCGGCCCACCTAACCGTTGAAACCGGCACTAATGGTCACATTAGTGCCGGCTCAAATACAAACCGGGACTAATGAGCTGCACATTAGACCCTTTTTCTACTAGTATGAACTCCACAAAAACCTGAGAAAATGGAAACCCAAAAAAAGAGAATGCAAAAAAACCAGGAAAACTAATAACACGAAAAGAAAAGAAAACTCTCCTACGGGATGTGTCTTGCATGCGACACATGGCAACAGGTTTATTGGGGCGCATGACGATGACTTGAAGCACCACCTCGCGATCGCATGCTCTCACAACTCAAAGAAGTGCCCCACATGAGCAACCCTTGATTAGTTGCTCCCAGAAACACGGGAGCGCCTATACCATGCATTAAGCGGCAAACAGTCGGCCTTCCGCATAGGGAGCGCCTTGATTGGACCAGCCCATGGCGCATTGCGGCTCGGCTATTGTATCGAGCCGGCTGCTATAGCAGTGTTTTCTGAAAGTTCCTTTTTGTTTTCATCAGTTTTTCAGAAAATGTTTTTGTAGGGTGAATATTTTTTGAAATTTCTGAACATTTCTTGGAAACGCGGATAAATTTTAAATTTTGAACATGGTTTTGAAAAGCAAAAATGTTTTGAAGTTGCAAATACTTTAATGCGAAACAAAATTGTGAACATATTTATAAAATTCCAGACTTTTATTAAAAAATTATCTTTTGAAACGTTTTTTTAAACCATGACATTTTTTATTCTGATTGTTTTTAAACGTAAAAATAATAATTCACAAACCTGTTTTAAAAATACGAAAAAAATTGTATTCTCAAAAAAGAAAACACTTCTTAATTCTTTGAACCAGTGAAGGAAAATAAGAAATTCCATGAATAAAACAATCAAAAAATGGAGAAAAAAATAACCAGAACCTTTTTTTTCCTTGAGGGGACAAAACAGAACCCTTCAGAGGGGTTCCCCAGACAGAAAACCTTCTAGAAGGTTCCTAAAACTGGGATTGGTAGAAGCGTGTAATTTCACGGTTTTTTTAGGGGTTAATTTTGCGTTAAATGGGCTAAGCGTCCACATAGGATTTACCAAGCGTTTCAAAATAGTTGGGACTGGGCCGGGCCGACATTACAACCGGAAGAGTTAAAAAAATATTGAAAAGAAAAAACCCAGATCTGCGCCGTACTGCTGTACAGGCTCCTCTGCTCAGCCTAAAAAAAATCTGAGAGCTGGAAGAAACGGCGGCGCGCATGGAGGAGCAGCCGCGGGAGGTGGACGCGCATCCTTCTTCCTCGGCGCCGGCGACCGCTTCTTCGTCCTCGTCCTCGTCGCCGACGTAATACCCCCAACCCCTACCTCGTCTTCGTCTTCCTTTTCTGGTTAATTTCGTTCGTGGAAAGAGTCTGACAGATTTCAGGGCGCATAGTTCTTTCTGCATCCCATCCCCTTTCCATTTACCTGTGGATGTTGCATCAGATCCACCTATATCTTCTGTAAGATTAATCACACTGTACCTCGATATGGAACTGAATTTGGTTGATATAATTAAGGCAAAGATTGATTCTTCTTATTGTCAAAGGAAAACAATCCAGATTGAGACTATCCCTGCTTTATTAGATCTCCAACGTTGCAGATAAAGGACAGAGGGTGTCAATGCCTGTATCAATGTGCTAGGAGAATCATATTTCCCTTGCCTGTCATTTTTTTGGCTGATTCAGTTTGACAACTAGGTGCTGTCAGTCAGTATCAAAGCAACCTGTATGGAACTTCAGTAGGCCCAAAGATTGTGATATGCAGTTCAGTAGGCCCAAAGATTTATATGAAACTTCAGCAACCTGTATCTACCGCGTATAGCTTCTCCGTAGAACTGAAATTCAGTGCCCGCGTCGTTGTTTATTTTATTCTGAGCTTCTCAGGGTCAACAGCTCAATATCATCTGTATCCTTCTTTAGCTCAGGATCATGTTTCCTAGAATCTTGTAGCTCCTGTTCTTTTTCGTACAGTACAATTATAACTAGCTTGGCATGACTAACCTTTTGTCCTGAATTTGTTGTGTCCAACAGGGAGAGCGTCGCCATGCGAATCAGGGCTAAGAGAACCTGCTATGCCTCTGCTTCCTCTGTCTTTGCCGCATCCGGGCCACGAGGATGGGCAGAGCTCCCGGAAGATTTGCTCCAATGTGTCGTTGCTCTCCTCGGCTCCTCCCGCGACCTCCTCGCCTTCGGTGCCACCTGTCGTCCTTGGCGTGATCTCTTCTCGGTATGCACGTGCTCTTTGCAGCCTCTCCTCCTACACCCGAGTGCCGACAGCAAACTGTCTCCCCAGTTTAACCGCTGGACGACCTTGCAAGGATGCACGTGGAGATTGGCTGATCCTGCTGCCGCCTCATCCTATCCCAGTTTGCTTTCCTTGAGTGACCTCAGAGGCATGTTCTTTCTTCGCTACTCATACGGCCACCTCATCTTCTGCGACGATGATGGGTTCTACATTGTTAACGCCTTCAGCGGCGCTAAGGCTGTGCCTCCTTGCCTCAAGTCAGATCACTTCACCAGCATCAGCTATGCCACCTTGACTGCCCCTGTTGCATCCGATGACTCGCATCTCCTTGTTGGCAGTGGAGCCTATCTGTTCCGGTGGCGCATCGGGAGCGACTCTTGGTTGGAACACTATCCTAAAGTTAATTTTCTTAAGATTGAACAAGTCGTGACCCTGAAGGGCAAAACATATGCCCTAGGGTCTTTCGGGTCCTTCTGCATTGTACAATTCTTACCCAGTCTCTTAATTCAGAAGTTCGAAGTTATATTTGAGGAAGATAGAATCAAAGATCTCTATTGGACAAATAGAAAAACATGGCTTGTTGT
This sequence comes from Triticum timopheevii, assembly GCA_963921465.1. Taxonomy (NCBI): domain Eukaryota; kingdom Viridiplantae; phylum Streptophyta; class Magnoliopsida; order Poales; family Poaceae; genus Triticum; species Triticum timopheevii. The sequence goes on from OY997274.1 coordinate 20,405,244, forward strand.
GTGCGGTGGTGCTCTTCTTTTGATCAAACTTGAGGAAGGAAGAAAGACATGCTTGGATGTCATCCAGTTCAAGGCCTTCAAGCTTGAGTCGTTGGACACCGTGAGCAAGAAGGCAAGGTGGGTGAAGGTGGACAGGTTGGATAACTGGGCCATCTTTGTCAGCGCGGACGTGCGATGCGAGGCATTGCCATGCATAAACCCAGAGAGATGGGGAGGCAGAAGCAACCACATATACTTCCCAAGTTATCAGCCTGAACAGCCTTGGGCTGCAGTCCAACTATGGCAAAAACGTAGTGACTGTTCAACATGTTCGCAGCTCGAGAACACTGGAAATCGGTACCGCAGATTGGAGTCAACCTGGGTGATTCCAAGCACGTTTCCTCGCTCTGGTCAGTGATGATCTTTGGGGCAATCGTACATGCGTCTGGTGTAGCTTCTGATACAACTTCCGTGGGAGAATTCTACCATGTTGCAGTTGCAGGACGAGTAGTTGACTGAATGTTCCTGACTTGTTTTCCAAAATTACGATGTTGAACTCTACCTTTTCTTGTGTGGTGATTACAAGGGACCCTTATTATATTTCATTTCTCATCTACTAGAAATTGTAGAGATTTTTTGTAATTGGGCCACTTGATAACATGGGCTAGGCCTGCAACTATCTATCATACTACTCACCTAAGATGTTCATCTTTTTGCCTCAAAAAAAAAAAAGATGTTCATCTTTTTCTCAAAGAAAAAACTAAGATGTTCATCTGGCCTGGGGCTGGGCCCAAAATGCAAATTCAACATGCCTACTAGCGCATCTCTGCTCATTATTCATTCAGTAAGCTATAAGCCTACTGACATTCTTCATCTTTTCATACTAGAAACCTATACTGTTTATCCTTATCTTTCTAAGATTTTACAGAACCGTTTCGATCCTAATCCGATCAACTGTTGAACAACTATACAGATCTTTCATCTTTAAAAAAAATGTTTGTTCGGACAGATTTCCAAAAGCATTACTAGGAAACCACCCAAAATTTCTCAAAGTAAAAAAACAAGAATCTACCAGCACATCTCTTTTTCCATGTGGATGGGATCACTTTGATGACCCCTTTATCCTTTAGGTCCAAAGAAAATATGCTAGCTGCCAATATGGAAAAACAGAACACACATGTATACACCATGTTGCTGTTTAACAATGACAGGAATAAAGACTGGTCTAGCTCATCGCCATCATCTTTTTGTGCTTTCAAACCTTTTGCTTTCCCTGTCTAGCATGCCCCATCATTCGGATCCCCACAAGGCCTCAACATCTTGATGGCATCAAGGGAGAGAAAAAGACACACATCCACACCACAGGCATGGCGGGCACGGCGTCTATATGGAACTCATGTTAGACTTTAGGCTTTGAATCTTCTTGGCTTTGGGTGCCGATGAATCAATGCGACCGGCAAGTGCGGCACCCATGTCGCCATAGATTGGACAAGTTTCACAAACACCTTGATGAAAAAGGATTGGCAGATAACAATTTTCCGAGTTTCTTGCACCAACGAGTATCCTGAAAATTTGATCTGTTTGGGAAAGGTGGGTGATTTACTCGTACTTCAATATACAGTATGTAGATATGTATATAGCTTCTCATCGTCATCCGGCCCCTGTGAAGTTCACTTCTTAATTTCTCTTGTGGTGGTAGATAAAAAGATTTAGCTACCATCATATGCCATCCACTCAACTTCTCTTCTTTATGTATAAAGTAAATAAAAGAGCTACTTATCCAAATGAAAAAGCTTTTGGGGGGTCACATCTGGTGAGAAAACAATCCTTCCTAGACGGCAACAAGACAAACTGCACAACTGAACGGTTGAGAAAACCTCCAAAGGGCCATAGAATTTGTGTTCCAATCCCCACGCATGAAAAGGATATGTATGAGCAGTTGAAGACGGATCAGAATTCGGAACACACCAATAGATTTGACTTTGCGCAGCCTTGTCACCTCAGCCTCTTTTTTAATTTTCCTGTGTCAACTTTCTTACCTAGAAAAGATATGGCTGCTGCCTGTGCTTGCATAATCCATCTTGGATCGGGTAAATGGATTTTTGCTGGGGATGTCATTCCCTCCTTTCTGTACATGATGACAGCGTTGACACTTGCAGTTCTAGACAAGAAGACGTCATGTGTACTTTCTCCCTGTACTATTCACGTTGAAAGCATACAGGTTGTGCAACCACCCTAAAAATTTCAACCATATTCATTTACTCCATTCCAAGAAGTAATCATACTGCAAGAGAAAACTTGGTGTGCTACAGTCCAATAACTGGTCACAATCTGGAAGTGGGAAAGAAGAACATATCAGTGCCTAGTATAATGATTTTGAATGACCACTATATTTTCTTCCAATTCCATGTTTTCGAAAATCATTATGGACATAATGAGATGGAATTATTCATCACGACAACTCCAATTACTAATAGACATAAAAAAATATACTCTCTTGCACATCAGTGGTCAAAGTTTTGGAAAAAGTACATACTCTTAAACAGCATCCAAAAAAGAGCCGAGAGGGCAGCGCGACAACAAATGCTAGTGATACAATAAGAAAAAGAAAAGGAGCTGTTCTTGTTGATCCATGTAAAATTGCAACATATTAAGGTCCAATATACACCTTCCCAGCAACATGCTACTTTCCTGAATCTTCGGCGTCACTGAATTCTTCAGACATACTCATGCTGCTGCTGCTTAAGTATATATTGCATCTACACCAACTTGGGCACTCAGAATTAGGGGGTTTGTGCTTTGTGGTCAGGTGTCCTGTCGGGTCCATATATGTCTGCATTATCCCCCAAATGCCGGCTGTCACGGGCGCACAGCCGTATGCATCAAGTGATCAAAGCAGATGCAGGCTATCACCTTCGCTTAGTTATAGTGGTCGAAAGAGCATCTTGAAAGCTAGGCTTGTTGAACACTTTGTATATACTAGTACAACCTGACATTGCTTGTGCTTGGGGCCACTTAATTTAATTGGGTCGACGAAAGTACATGATTAACTCCTAGCTATGTTGACGCTCTAATTAATTTGATGAGAGGGATGTGGTGCCGACTAAATAAATTAATCGCTTCGTTCATTCGTGCATATCTTGTTTTGACCGCATAAATCCAGGCTTTGAACAGCAAGTATAGTTCAACAATATACGGACTGTGTTACGCAAAATCGATGCCATTCAAAACACAGTGACGAACACATCTTATTGCAATGATTTATTTAACCTTTACTTTCGAAATTGGGTAGAAATTAGTTAACAGTGAAGGCTCATACATAACAATCAACATGCAATATTCAGACTTGATTAAAATCGGCATCCAAGTTAGTGCATTGTGTTCTGCTCTTTTTCTCCATCCTTTTTTGTTTTCAGCAATGTAGAGGAGAAAATATGTCGAGCGATTAACATTTGCTGCCACTAGTACGTACCACACTAATCAGTGACCGGGACAGCTTAGGATCTGGTGAGTGCGAATCTCAACTTGTTTTCTTTTCTTTTCCACCGCTTTTCCTTTGTTGGCCGTTCAAAAAGAGTTGGCGCGCGCTCGCTTTGATCCTCTTTTCTCACTCTTTTCTCCTCTCTTCCTGTTTCCGTGGCGTTCAGCGCCACTTTGCGCCCTCTGTGCAGTACAATCAGCCTGATCTGATGAACCTCAAGTACATCATCATCAACGTAAAGTAATATGCAAGCAGGGCCCGTTCTTTGGACGATTCAGATAATCCTTGACTGTACTTGCCATTATCCTTAAGAACTATAGTACCAACATAATCACTCTCTCATTAGTAGTCGTTGCCATCACGAGGGTGCCTCCTAATCACGCAGTAAAACCTGACGAGGACAGGTGTCTTCCATTGGAATTGTATATATATATGTAGTACTCCCTCCGTTCGTCCAAAATAGATGACCCAACTTTATACTATGTACTAGTAGTAGTACTAAATATCAGTGTGCCCGTGCACGTACGGGACCTCGAGGTTGAGGCGGCAGGCAGGCAGGAATCTTGCCAGTTGGAAGCGTGCGTATGATTCTTGCTGATACAATATTATGAATACAAAAAAGGAAGAAGAGAAATGAGGCAGGTGTGATTAGGTTGGGAACATTGATTAATTAGTTTATTTATTGTACAAACCAACCAAGTGCTTTGGTCAACTCCTTTGCTCTACCAAAATATCTTGAATCTTAACTACTCATCTCTTTAATGCAAATCGAGGATTAACTATAGCGGTAGCAGATTAACTAGTGGTGGAATTTCAACTGCTGCTGCTCCTAGGTTTTGTTGTGGAGCAAGTAAGGTGGACAAGAGAAGACCCCAGGAGGGACAGACGTACGGGTTCAAGTGGCTAAGTTAATTAGAGCAGCTAAGCTAAGCTGCTGCTAATTAGCACTAGTGGTTCAAACGGCTAGCTAATAACTCACTCTCTATCTCTTGTGATATGACCGTTGGGCCGGGGAGAGTGTGTGTAACGGCTATCTAGGGCCAAGAACGGGTCAACAATCGCTCTGAAGAAACCGTAGAGCGAGAGAGAGGGAGAGATTCGAAAGCGCTCAGGCGGAAGCAAACGGCAGGCAGGAATCAGGCCATGATGCATGCCCAGTTTCTTGTCACGACCTACACTTTTTACCATGCATATACATATAATAAGTGATTAATTAAGGCACTACTGGTAGTAGTAGTAGTACGAAGGAGAAGGAGAGGCTAATCAAGGGCCAAATTTGACGGTGTCGTTATGCGTCGATAACCGTGCCGGCTGGCTTGGCAACGGTAAGAAAAAATAAAATCAAAAAAGTAGTACCTAGAACTCATGTACTAGATGAGATATAATTTGGTCCCGTTCACTTTGAAAACAAGAACAAATACAGCCACGTCAGCACACACGCATCTTATAGCATCACATCCAATCTAATGGCTATAAAAGGTGAATGAGACCAAATTATATCTCATCTAAATGAGTTCTAACGAAACCGAATAAAAAAGGGACAGCGAGTGGATGCCTGCAAGGCCCTCTTGTCGTTAGCTTGCCGCTTGTGCGGGACGCAGGCGGCACATGGTAACAATCATGGCTGGCACTTGGGTTGAGTTGAGGTTTCTCCCGTTCATGGCTGGCATTTCATTTCATTTCGGAGGAGACGACCGCCACAGCATTCATCAAAGAGAAAACAGGGGGTGATGGAGCACCATACGCCACGGAAAATAGCACGGTGCATATGTCCCTGCCTGCCTGCTCGAGTCTTCACTGTTCCAAGTTTTTTTTTCTTTAAAAAAAAACTCTTTAAGTAATACTACTATGCAAGATGGCTATTGCGCCTGCAAGATTCCATCCAGAATACATATATGTGTAAACTCGCCTTGTATTATTTTTTTTCCCTTATAGTTGTGCGTATGTAGGAGAGGGACATGCCGGCCTAGCTGAGCTAGGATATGCGCGTCAATGCTCGTGTTTTGGTGTGATGTGATGCCATACATCATTAGCATTTCCTATCTGCACTGCGCTAATGGAGGTGAGGTGACATAATCATACGTTGATACTCACAATTTGCTGGGCTTGACGGTGACATGCATGGGCATGGCTAGAGATAAGACCTGCACTGCAGGCTACTTGGGTTTTCTATGGATATTTGTTTATGTCAAACCCCGTTTTTCGACGTGTCGGGTTAATAGTGGATGGGATGGGATACATCATGCATATACTCCCGAAAGAGGAGGAATTCGAATACATGGGAAATTGTGTATAGCAAAGTTGCACGTGCTACTTTTTTTACGCAAGCTACCCACAGCCCTCAAGTGAATTTCTATATTTGTGTTGTTTATGTAGGCCGGCCGTCCATTCCAAGTGTACATAAATGCTAGCCAATTGAAAAACTATGCTCACAGTTGAACAGTTAAATCGTGAAAACAAGATTTTAAATTCTGAATTTCAACTCCTGCTTTTAAAAGACAAATTTTAAGCACCAATCTTTTTTCCGCTCATGACACAGAACTTGTCCCTTTTTACCAAGATCATCTTTGGATAGACGCGTACGTAACCTTTTGCGGGGGTTATTTTTTACATAAAAAAGCATCATCCGAATTGAATATCAACATTCTACCATGATAACTTATTTTTCAACGAGATGATTAAGTATACACATACGACTTTGCGTAACGATAAGTCTCCCGAGAATAGACTTATCTCTTATTACGTAAACTGTCCACACAAGTCTATATAAACGTCGACAACCAAAGATAAGGAAAACCACGCAAAATTATTTAATCTCGACAAAAATAAATATGAACATTTGGACATAGAGCTTACGTCCCGCTGTCCATAGGGCTTGTAGTTTAGTCTTTGCAAACACATCATCATGGAGTTCAAAGTCCAACCAGCCATCAACAACAACGATAATTAATCAATTGAATTTAATCGAGTTATTGGGTAGGGGAAAAGTCGCACTTCTAGACACCCAACATGCAATTAGTCTTCTCGAATACGTCCCATAAAATTTTCTCCTTCACGCTTAGATGATTCAATGATTTTATCATTAGGAAATGCATGGATAACCACTCTCACTTGCAACAGGCCATAGCATAAGCTTCTTGACTGTGGACTTGGGCAAAAGAGATGTGCTTATCGAAGAAATATATATGTGATGACATGATAATGACCAAGTCTAGATGCTTTTTCAACCTCAAAGTTGCATGTGTAAAGGAGTCAGCTCATCTAGATACAACCAAAGAAACAACATTTCAAATGTGTTATACGAATTCAAGAAAGCACTAGATGCGAGAAGAACAATTGATGAATAACCGCACATAATCGTCGTTTGGCGTATGAAAACAAGCTTAGCAAAAAAGTAATTGACTTGTTTGTGCTCCCTCTAGTGTAATTTTCTCCGTGTCTTTTTGCTCTCGGGTCTGCGTGTTACACGTCACCTCTTACAATAATTGACACAAACTTGAATACTAATGACACCATCACTGTATCTGAGTTGACAAATGGCATGGACAAGAAGAGAAATAACAGTACTAAAGCACATCATTATTCATTTAAGCTAATCACAATTAATACGACATGATGTGTACGTGGAGACTGCTGGACATGGACAGCTCCATGGACCTCCATATACGTCTGCCTCTTGACCTACCATCACCATTTATTACCCCTTTATTTTCCATGCTGTTCTTGAGAGCTCCACATATATTTTTCTACAAAATCGCTGCAATTTGTTATTTTGCAGCCTTTTTATCCGGCTTTGTCGATTAGGGTGAGCCCTCCATTGACTTTTCGATCATGGTTAGTTGATGAGGTAGAGATATTCTTAGTAGCAGGTGAAGACAAGAGCACACGAAAAAGGATCATCTTATTCTGATGGAAGAAAAGTGTATCCTCCTTCCAACCCAACAAACTCTGAAAGATCAAGTAATAATAGTCGCTTAATTTTGTCATGATGCTGTTCTTTTTTTGCAGATAATATGGTGTACCAAATGGTGCAGTGTGTCAGGGTCAAAAGGCAAAAGAGAAAAAGAACAGAGCTTCCTTCAAGTACATGGTAGTAGTATTTATCTCAGTCCTGGTGATGCTTGTTTTTTGGTGGTTAAACATATGGGGTGCAAGTACACTAGATCTTTTGTTATACAGTGTGTTATGCAATAATCAACTGATATACCAAAAGTAAAAAAGTAAAAAATAAGTAAGATTGCAGCACATGTTGTTGAGAACTTGAAATGCAAAACCAGATGCACCCACCCTTTGGCAAGAGTAGAAGGTCATTAGCATCAACAATTTGCAAGGGGCACCAGACAGAGACTCATCATTTGGCAAGAACAGATGTCAGTCATTAGCTTGGCATGATGTAAGAAAATGGCCATGATGTGCCCTGATAATGATGTGTTCTCATGCAAAGTTTAGTGGAGTGCCTTGATAATGACATGGTCCTGTGTTTTGCAAGGTGCCATATGTTTTCATTTTTTTCGACAACCATAATGTTTTCGTTCAAAACCAATGGAAAAACACTCATCCAAGTTTCCAGAATGACAGATTTGCATATATGGCTTTGCCACAATGGTACACTAGAATGAAGCACCAGGCAGATTGCACCAGAAGTTTTTATTTTTCACTCTACACAATCACATTTTCGACATAATCACAAAGCATGACTGCTAGAGAAGAATTTTCTGGGGGCAGGGTGATGAACAAAGAACCATATCATCATGCATCAGTTACAATTGTCTGTCTTCCAACAAGCAAAAGAATTTAACAACACATTAACAGAGCTGCTAGCACACTCCCTCTACCACTATGTCAACATCATCATAATAATCATGCATCAAAGGGGCAGAGCACCGGATTAACAGTGTCACTGAGACATGAACAAGAAAGAAAAAACAAGAAAAAAGAAGAACAAATCATACCCTCTCACAAGCACAACCCACCACAACAATGGCAGAAATCTTTCAAACCAACCACATGTAGTAATCATCAATCATACCCTCCCCCTGGACTCGCCGGAGTCGGCGACGGCGCTCATGCCCTCGCCCTTCTCGCCAATCCTCTTGTCGTCCTCCATGCCCTTGAGGTGCCCGGCGGCCTTGAGCGCCCCGATGTTGCTGACATTGCCGAAGATGAGCACGATGATGCCGAGGAAGCTGCCCAGGAACGCAGCAGCAAAGGATCCTCCTGCACGCCCAGGGCCAGCAGACGCAACCGCGAAGCCGATCATGGCGCCCATGCAGCGGACGTACGCGTACCAGATAGCAAACGCACCCTCCTTGCCCGGCGGCGAGGCGTCGAGCAGCAGGATGCGGCCGAAGGAGTAGAGGATGCCGTTGGCGGTGCTCTGGACGAGGGCGATGATGATGATGTGGGCGGCCCTCCACCTGTGGCTCTTGAAGTAGAACCCAGCGCCGGAGACGAAGAGGGCGATGATGAAGCCGAGCAGCTGCATGCGGACGGCGTCGGCGCGGATGATGATCTGGATGGGGTGGAGCAGCGGCAGCGAGATGAGCGGGAACAGGAAGTAGAGGATCCACAGCGCGAGCACGAGGACCGGCTTGATGCAGACGCCGCCAATGGCATAGAGCGTGCCACTGGTGAAGATGCACATTGTGGCGAAAGATGACAGGAACACCGCCACCAAGCTTCCGATGGCCTGTGGGTAGCGGCCAATGGTCATGCTGTACTTGAGCTTGCTGAAGAAGTTTGGCTCGAACGCGGTGGTGGGTGACGAGCTGCTGGGCCTGTTCGTGAAGAGGCCGTGGCAGATGCCGATGAACCAGATGAGGCCGCTGAAGATGGAGACGACCCAGAGGCCGGTGAGCTGGTCAGTGCGCCTCAGCATGTGGTACATGAACGCAGCCATGAGCGCCGCGCCGATGCCGCCGATGGCGGTGCAGTAGAGGCTGAGCTGGCTGGCAGCAGCGCGGCGGCGCAGGACAAGGTGCTTGCCCGAGTCGTGAGCGGCGAGGCCACGGATCATCAGCCCGAGGTTGCGGGTGTGCACCGCCTCGGCGATGATGATGGACGCGGCGATGAAGAGGATGTAGAACAGGAACACCCAGACCGTCTTGAAGAAGCCGGTGAGCAGGCAGAAGAAGGAGCCGAACGACGTCGCGGCAATGAGGATGAGCGACTGGTACTGGCCCCTGTCGAGGTGGTGCGCAACCTGGGTGAGGAGCGGCGCCACGAGGAGGATGCCGATCGCCCACGAGAGGGCGCTCCAGCCCAGGGGCGACATGTGGGAGCTAGAGATGTCAATGGAGTACCTGGTCAGCCTCTGGTACCTGGCCACATTTCACAAACTTGGTGTGAGCATTTTGATGACATGAACATGCAGTACAAGCAAATATGGCATGACTAACACCTTGCATAGTAAAAAAACATGTAAATAAGAACAGCAATCATGTTGAGAAGATAAAACATGCACATTTCAGCATAGTTAAAACCAAAAATTACAGCATGTACAATTCTCATTCATGGGTAGATGCAATGCAAGATGAAGTCATTACACAAGGGGAAAAACAATTGTGAGTTGGGGTGTCCATGTTGACACATTTATGTATCAACAACATCTTGTTTGCCCCCATCAAGGGGCAGTTAGTTGGCCCTATGCAATTCAAGCATCTACACCCACCAACCAGTTGGCTGGACCTGCAGTTAGCCAGCCATGAACCATCAATTTTTCTAGGTTAAAAGCAAAGAGCTTGTGCATAATTACAAGGGTTATCACCACCCTCTTTCCCTGTTCAAAGGAAAAGGGCATAAAGAGGGGAGAAGACCAGGCCCAAGAGAAGGGGGGCAAAAGCATGGGCATGCTTTGGAGCACTCATTTCCTTGGTCCTATCAAAAGTGGGACAAAAGCAATGCAGTACTCACTAGATCTATCTTTCACCCTAGAAAAAATGCACTCCTAGTACATACATGGCTACTGCTATTTTTCTCCTCTCCTCCTAGGAAAAACATCACTCATTGGAAATGAAAATCTGTCATCAGTACTAGCATTTTGAACTTTGAAATGAAATACAGTAGCAGTAGTAGTATTTGGAGTGGCAGTATCTTGTCTGTGCACTACCTGAAGCAGAGCATGGAGGCAAGTTTTGGTTCAGAGGCCGTAGTTAATGGGATACACAGGCAGTCGTGCCCATAAATTTCACACTTATGGCCTCCCCTGCCTGCTTGCAGTACCATTCATATTTTTCTACTGCTTGCAGTACTACCATCCCAACGTTACAAAAAGATTCATTCAAATGGGTTTTATTTCCACAGGCACCCTTGGTTGGGAATCTCTTGTTTGACCTTATCCCCCCAAGAGAAATCATGTGACCCTCAGCAGGGCAGGGCTAACTGACAAAAACTGGTGCAGTTTTAATATGTGTAGGTAGATATAACTATAGGCAGGGAGAAAAATCCTGGGGAAATAATATTTAGCTGGAAAAAAGAAATAAATGGGGAAAATGAGGGTATGGGATGTGGCCTCCTCACTGAGCTATCTACTACATCTAGCCTAGGACCAAAAAACAGTGGCCATCTTTTGGAGCCTTGCACCAAGAATCTCTTATCTGCTTGCTACCGATAATAATGGAGATGCAAGCGAGGTAACATGGAATCTCTGAGGTATCACCAAAGCATCCTATCATTTCTCCTGTCTCCTAGGTATTTTCGTTGCATATACGCCGCAATATACGCACCCACACCCGCCCCAGCAGACAGGGAAAATCATATACTTGTACTTGCACACAGTAGCAGAAAGATGATAAAGAAATGAAAACAAAGTAGGGAAAATAATAAGAGTGTGCAGAAGTACAGAGGAGATCACGGGATGCAGCAGGAGAAACTGCCAAAACAAATTGAAATCCGCAAGGCAAGGCAAGGGGGGAGCACCGTGCTGATGCTTCCTCGTTTGCAGACAAAAACAAGAACACTTTTTTATTTTGGGCAGACACTGGGTAAGATAAGAACAAGCTCTCGGGGAAAATAGTGGTAGTGCTCCAAGAAAAATCACTGGCGCATAGCCCTAGAAATGGAAGAAAAGATTACTACTTCCCATAAAAAACACTGAGGATTTTTTTCTTCTTGCTTGCTTGTGAGCAAATCTGGCTTGAACTTGTGTGGAAGAGAGGAACAGGGGAGGGAAGATACAGGAAGAAGAAAACAAATCTGCAAATCTGTGTGGAAACCCCTCTAAAAACCACAAGAAACCACCCCAAGAAACTGGACAGGGTCCCCCAAATCTGGCCCAAAACCCCTCTAAAAACCACAAGAAACGGCCAATAACTCCAAAAAACAGAGGAGAGAACCCCCAAAAAAACTCAAAACTTTTAGAGAGAGGGGAGGAGGATGTTGTTCAGCTTGTTCTTCTTACATGGACATCTCGTGGACGGAGCAGGAGGCGCCCTTGACGGTGTACTTGGCCTCGGGGGTGAAGTCGGAGGAGGGGAAGGCGACCTGGGTGACGATGGCCGGGAACAGCACCGGCAGCAGCAGGTGGGTGATGAAGAAGGAGCAGAAGCCGTAGAGGTACCACCCCACCAGCTCCACCATGGCCGGCGGCTCCTCGGGCATCACGTACGCCGGGGCCGCCGGCTGCCGGTACGCCTCGCGCACCACCTGGATCTCCCGCGTCGTCTCCTCCGCCGCCGGCGGCTGGGCCCCGTTGCCGCCCTTGCCCCCTCCTCCGCCGTTCTTGGCCATGGGGGGCGCGGCGACGTGGGGCGGGGCAACGGCCGCCTTCTCCTTGGCAGGGGGCGCCGCCGCCGACGCCTTCTCCTTGTCCTCCTTCTGCAGCGCCTCCCTCATGCTGCTCCGAGGCTGCGGCAATGGCTGCTCCGACATTGCTCCCGCCCTCCTCCTCTTTAAGCAGGCAGCCGCAGCAGGGGCTCCGCTCCAACGGCCGGCTAGCTGGCTACCGGTGAGAGCGAGCGAGCGGCGGCTGCAGCTACCAGCGGGCGTGTGTGATGTGCGTGATGAGAGAGAGTGGCTGCGGGAAGGTGAGTGGTTCTTTTGAGGCCGGCCTGCTCCTTGGGTTCCTCCTCTTCTCGGGCGTAGAGAGAGAGAGGCTACAAGTAGAGGTAGAGAGAGAAACGGGGAGGGGAAAAGGTGGCGGATTTGAAAGCCGGGAATGCAATGGGGTTTTGGGGGTAGAGAGAGAGTGGAGTGGTGTGCGTTGCCATTGGATCCGGCCATGGCGGGGCTGGTTTTATGGGGGCGTGGGGTTTCTGCTACGGGGACCCAACCCAACCCATGGGCGGGCTGCACCACTGCTTGTTGTTTGGGGCGCGGATGAGTTGGCCGCCGGGCCGGAGACGGCGACGTGCGGCGGCACGGCGCGTATCAATGAACATGTGACTTCGGTGTACCTACAAGCGTACCAAGTGATGGATTTTGTTTTCATCTTCTTTGTTTATTTACTGTGCGGTTTTGTGTGTAAATTGTTGGTCTTTAGGACGTGAAAGCGGAGTGAATCGCAATGTTGATGGTAGAGCATTTCTGTGATAGCGACCGCGGATGGCTGGCTGGCAAAGAATGTGCAAAATTTTAGGGTGTAAAGCATAGTGAATTGCAATGTAGATGGTAGAGCATTCTGTGATGGTGACCATGGATGGCTGGCAAAGGATATGCAAAGTTTGGAGTCTTGTACTAGCGTGCGGGTAATGGGTACAAGATTAGGGTTGGTTGGGCTTTGTAGTTATCTAACAAACCATACGAGGCGTGTAGGGAAACAAGGTAAAAAGTATGAGTTGTCGAGGATATCCCTTGCATCCTTATTTCTTAGGGGAAAAAAGGACAGGTGTAAAGTGCAACTCAATGTGTTTCGTTGATCGGGCAATCACGGATAAATTAATCTTTTACCGTCGTAATATGTTTTCGGGTATTCTATCATACCATCTTTCACGGCACTAATTCACATAACAGAGTGTCATAAAGCCATTAGATGGCTCGCAAAGGCCCTCTGTCCCACAATATAAGATGTTCTTCCAAACGGTTTTAGCTTGCAAAAGCATCTTATATTATGGGACGGAGGGAGTACATATTTTGGGTTGTCGAGGATATCTGCCGCATCTCTATTTTGTATGAGAAAAGGATTTTAAAAAATGGTGTAAGAGTGCAGCTTAATACAACTCAGTAATCAGAAAGTCACAAAGGACTTGATCTTTTTCGTAATATATCATAGCATGACTGATGTGAAAAAAATATTTCAAGTATATATGTTTTGGGTACAAATGAAAAGTGTAGATGCGTAACCTAAAATGCTCTTATTAATCCAAAAGGCCAGCAAAACAAAGTGTTCCAAGTAATATATAAAAGCACCGTTAGCGGTACTAACTAAAAGCATTGGGATGGCTTGCAAAGAACATACATGTTTTGGATTCTTGTAGAATACACATGATAGGCACAAATTTAGGGTTGGTGGGCTTTGTGGTTATCTAACAAACAATGCGAAGCGTGTAGGAAAACAACGTAAAGTATGAGTTGTCAAGGATATCCGATGCATCTTCATTTCGCACGAAAACAAAATGAAAAGGTGTTAAAGTGCAGCTTCATATATTTCATTCATCGGGCAATCACTAATAAAGTGCGACTAGTGACACCCGTCGCGCCATATAGTTAACGGTGTGAAATAAACGCAAGGTGAGGCATGTAGAGAAAAACAATGTAGAAATGATGAGTTATCAAGGATGTTTCGCCACTTCTCTGTTTCGTACGGAGAAAAAAAAAGAATGAAAATGTGTTACAGTGCGGCTTAATACATTTCACTGATTAGATGGTCTAATTATCGTGATACTCACTCGTTGGCGCCTATGAAGATATTTCAAGATAGTGTGTTTGATGGTAACTTGAATGCTCTTAGCAAATAAATAAAAGCTACAAATAAAGCATTTCAAACATATATTGCATATGTCCCATAATATAAGAGCGTTTTTCACACTATACTAGTGTCAAAAACGCTTTTATATTATGTGACGGAGGAAGTATTTCATAGCACCGGCTGTTGTATGCTAATGTGGATTTGACCATTCGACGATTCAGAAGGCAATGGTAAACTGGCATGGCGCCCGACGCATTCAGGATTTGAGTAGCCGCGGACCACGCGATTGACGGATCCATCCAATTAAGTTTCCTACTTGAGCACACCACAAGCAACAACGGGATATTCTAACAAACCGTTTTGTGTTGCCAATAGGCATTTGTCAGGGAAGCAATGGCTTCGGGGTATAGCTGGAGGCCTGGGGCGGTGGACCCATAGCAGATACCGCCCGGCCAAGAGGGGTAGTCGACTCGATTGGCCTTTTTAACCTTGGATGCCCTAGCCGGGCTATGCTCCATTTTTCACTTTGCCCTGCCCTGCCCCCTAGGCCACAAGAGAAGAGACCTTGCCTTGCCTTGCCTTGCCTGCATCTCCGGGACTGCATTGCCTGCCTGGCTCGTTGACACCAGGATGGAAAAAAAAAACCCTATCTTGTTCCTCTGTATATCCATCCATGTGGCTCTTGTGATGTCCATCGGCCCATGGCTCCTCCGTGGAACGGAACGGAACGGGACGGGACGGGACGTGATTAGCCTCATAGAAGTTGCGTTCCATTACGATGACAGCAACAGCCTCAACTAGTCTGTGTGTTTTCCTTCATTCTAGTCACTTTCATGCTGTTTTTCTTTCAAAGGTTGCTTGCTTGCACAAAATTGCAGTCTCTTGACGATAAGAAAATGCATGATACTGCATGCATTAACTAGTGTGGGATGATGCTCCCGGCTGACGTCCGCCGCGGCTGATGGACGGGTGCGATCACCGGCGCGTCACCCCCGCCCCCGGCCGGACGTGCGTGTACAGCGACGCGCATCGCCCGAGGCAGGCCGTAGATTTTCTTTTATTTCATCTTTCACGTGGACACGTCTCGGTGAAAAAAGGTTAAACTGGTTTCTCGCGCCGGCTGCCCTACCATGTGTGCGCGGTGTGCCTGTGATGCATGGCCCTGGCCCGGCCTCCTAGCTCGCCTGCCTGCCTGCTGCCCTGGCCTGCCCGGCTCACACGCACATGGACGGGCTGGACACAAAACGCACGCTGTGGAGAGGGGTACTTGGAGCAAGCAAAATACTGCTGCTACCTCCCGCCGCTAGCGCTAGGGTTTTGTGTTGTGGGCGAGGAGTGTGTGTGTGGACCAGCGGCTCAAGAGATGCTTCGCAACAAAATATTGAGGGGCTGCAAACTAAACCGTCTTTGCCTTATCTTAGCAACAGAAACCGTGGTGAGGTATGATTGTGGCCATGTGGTTAATCATGGTACTAGTTCATTCTTTTGAATTCAATACATTCTGCTAATTATAAAAATTTCTGACCCCCGCGAAATATCCAAACACTCAAAATTTCGTTTGAATTCAACAAATATTATTTGTTTTCACCTAATCATATTTGAGTTCTAAAAATAATTTGAACCTGTCCAAAAATTTTGTGAATATAGTCTGATACTCACGGATGACCCTCGAGGTTGGCCAACAGTTGACACGTCCGAACGAGCTCGTTGTTGGAAAGAGGAGGTGTCAAGCGGTGAAAGGAGCAGTTGCAGGCGCAAATCAGGCGTTGGTGGAGGATCTTGTCGTGGATGGCGGCAAGCTACGAGGGCGTGTCGAAGCACCGGCTGGTCTGTTATTTGGAGGCCATTTTACAGTTGACGTGCACGATGTTTTTCTTTACTCCCATTCACACTAAACTATTGACGGTGTCGAACTTGTTGGGTGTCGGTGGAAGGCCTGACTAGGGTAAGTGTTGTCAAGTTGTAACACGTTGTAAATGCATTTACCTGACAAAGGCAAACCATGAAGGCCCCGAGAGTAACAGTCCACTTCTTTTCTAAATTGGGTTGATGGCGCTAATAAAAAGTGGCATATGCCTCCGGGATCAGATATGCCTATATTATCCTCAGTGAAGAAAATAACTCTCATCACACAGTTGGACGCGTCAACCAGGTTGATTTCACCGGAGACCCACGTACATGATGCTCAATGCTACTCCCGGTGGATCTCGAGTGAGTCGAGCCAAGAACTAGTTTAACTAGCAGTTCACGAGCATGGAGCCCTACACCAATGGGAAGTGTGGTGGTACACCCTTAAACCAACCATCCAGCTCAACCGAGTTGATGGCATGCACACATGTATATATGTATGGACAAAAGCAACACATGGGATGTATCAAAGTGCCATCTAATACCGATGTTAGACAGTGGTCTCACTTCCTAGTGGAGCCAAAGCCGAGTTTAACTGGCAGGTCACGAGGTATTCGTCCAGCCCTACAACCGTCCAGCTCAATCTAATTAATGACACACATGCGTATGCATGGACAAAGCAGTGCGGCCTCGCTCTCACTCGCGACCATGGGAGAAGGAACAAGCCTGCATAGGACATGCATCCGTCCATATATATCACTCCCCATAACTCAATCAAGATTCATCCGGCAACGTGCATGGGCAGGCCAAATCACCCACCCCTATCCGCATAATTATCCACACCACGCAAAACCCACAGAAATACGCACAAAGTGGCCATGTGTTCCTCCATGCAATATATTCATTATATATTTGTTGAGTGTGCAAAGTGTCTTACAGTATTTATTTTTTATTTTAAGTTGAGTGTTCAAAGTGGTATCTTTGCTGGCCGGCCTCGCAGGTAGGTCGAGCAGTCTAGGAGTGGGTCTCTAGGATACCATCCAACAGAGCATCACACACAAAAAAATTGAGAAAGAGAGAGAAGGGTTAGGGTTAGGGGTGCAATGATGCAGGCATGCCCCGGCCAGCCCTGCACTGTAGCTTTTGCCTTCGGGTTGGGCTTGGCGGGGGGGTCTTTTGACTTGGAAGCTGGACTGAAGGGGGAGAAAAAGTCCTTTTGCGCCCTGGCAACTTACCATTATTTGCAGGGCAGGGCCCTCCTCCTCACCCTCCTCCCACTGCTGCTGCTAACTGCTAATCATATGGGGCGCCCAAACAGACAGCTGTTTCCGCTGTTCCCCAGGCCCCCAAACCAACCCTAGCAAAGCAAAGCTGGTTAACAAGAAAAAAAACTAACCAAGACGGACAACGCATCTTCCCTGCACCGCATTGCAGCCCTCGTCTTTGCATTGCATGCATGCAGTGGCAGCTGTCCTCTTCATGCATGGACCAAAGACAGGTACTCCATGGAGATTACGGTAGTTGTAGAGATTATTGTAGAGTACCGATTAGAAAATGTCAGTGGTTGTAGAGATTATTTTGCTCGTTGGTTAGTCTGGTAATGTGATACTACTAATGTATTGGTGGCGCATGTGGGAGTTCCCTTCTTCGAATTCCTCCTCCTGAGCTAGTAGCTAGGCTCGCTGGAGTGAGATATTTTTTGTGCAGTGTGCAGGTAGGTCAGGGGGGTCACCACGTACCTCGGCGTCGACTAGCTATAGCTCGCTCGACATTGTTTGGTTGGAGAAGCATTACATTTACGTGGTGCTGGCTGGCAATCATGGCTGCTAGCTCATGCTGCCTGTGTGTTGTGTGTGCCCATCTCCGCGCTGGAACCAACCCAACCCAACCCCCAAGCAACAGTACCAAACCACACTTCACATGGCAAACTTCAGTCTCAAACAGTTCCTCGCCGAAAGAAGCCGCCGGACCAATTTTCCACGCATCATTTGCTTGCTTGCTTGCCTCTACAACTCCGATGAAACCACCTCCAGACGTTCGTTTCCAGCAAGTGAACTTGTGCCTTTTTTCTGAGAAAAAAGGAGTGAACTTGTGTCGAAATTCCTGCGTTCCCAACGAGGCTGCGCACGCATGATTTCAGTCCGTTTGTGGCCTTGTGGACAAGGGGTATGTATGATTTGAACTGGCATCGAAGTGGCTGGGTGCTATGGACTGAGCATTGGGGCCACCCCGGCCCTATGCGTGTAGTACTACGCGTACAATTATTGTGAAAATACTGAGCAGAGATACTCCTGCATTGCATTCAGTAGGAGGAGGAAACATGAATACCTGGGATATCGTTTGTCCTTTTCCAACGGCCATAACCGGCAGGAGCAAGACGTTACTCCAGCCGCAAGTACGCAACGTGCAATGTCCACTCCAGCTCCAGCTGGGCCGATCTATATCTCTCTCTGAATTTATTTATTTTTCTGAGGGAATGAAAGTAATAAGCCAGGGAGGTAGATAATGTCTTTTTCAGCATTATGGATATCCTCGGTCGGGCTATGATTGATATGATTGTGCGCCGTGCAAATAATTCGATAACCACGTTGTGTACCTCCACATCAGTGTCATGCAAGAGGTTTTTTTTAGGAGAGATCATGGAGAGCGCATTGCGCGTGTCATCAGCTATACGCGCAATGTGTAAGAAGGAAAGACTTTGTTAAGCACATTGTAAAACTAGTAACACCCATGACGATGCTCCAGATGCTCAAAACTATTTTGTTAAAGCGCATTGTGAAGTTAACACCTGGCCAAGCGTAAAGAAGAAGAAGAATGTTCTGTTAGATACATCGTAGATCAGCACCACCGGCGACCATATGGTGTGCCTGGGTGCAAACAAAGAAAAGAAAAGGAATCTTGTTAAGCACATGCATGCAGGTGTACATCTGAGTCGTGCTGTGTGTCAAAAAAGAAGGATTTTATCGAGCTGTTTTGGCATTACCACTGCAAGGTTTGTAACGTCACAGCGCAACTTAGCACGCGGCGGATGCTGCTGGTCGATGTTTACCTTAGAAGGTACCCCACCCAGCATTGCATTTGTTAATCTGATGCACTTGCTTTATTACCATTTCCACCCAAGTGTGACATTGCTTTTGGCAGTTAAGGATGCATGGATGAACGCTAATGTCACAATCATTGCGCTCGCGCCTTGTTTGGGCGATTGTCGTGACAGGTAGGAGCATGTACTCTTTAACTGAAAAGAAAAATAATGGAAAGGAAGAAGAAGCTGGTGGATCCAATGGGAGACCGATGATTGAGTGATGTACTAGTGGCGTGGCCGGGTGATACGACGGGATGGCGATGTGTCCACACTAGACTCCAGTACACTGGCGCTGGCACACCTTGAGACAGGCCCGGGCGACACGCTGGTACTGTAGTATCGTGTGTGTGTGCCCACGATTTCGATTCAATTCCTGTAGCAGTGTAGCAGCCAATTCCTTGAGTACGTAGTACATACACAAATGGGAAACAGAAATTTCTCAAGATGAGAAAGAGGGGAAAACATACATCCGAAACCATTGCCAAACACATGATCTGCTGAAGGCGGGAGGGCGGAAGAGAGAGACCATGAAAAGAGGAAGAAGCTGGGTGTGCTTTGGTTCATTGCTTCATTCTTACTACTACCAGTGCTGGTGCATTTTCTTTTGCGTTTTCATCTCATAGTAGAGTATCGCAGTTTTTTTTTTTGAAAAGAGGGGACTTCCCGGCCTCGGCCTCTGCATTAGAGAGAGAGAGAGCTATGGGCGTGTGTAGAGTAGACTAGTGCCAGAGAATGTATGGCTGGCTGGATGCACACTCAGCGTGCAGTGCAGTGCAGCACAGGTGCCGGTGAGGCAGGTAGAGGAGAAACAAGGAAAGATAAATGACAGCACAGATGCTCTCCCGCGCCGCATCTTCGCCAGCGCCACCCCTCCCACCTCCCCTCGTCGGCACCCGCCCGCCACCGCGGAAGCTTCGTAGGCTCCGCCGTTGTCCTCTACCACTTCGATTTGTCCTCGTCCCGTCGGCGACGAAAGAGCGGTGGATCCGTGGTTGCTCCCGCTGCCTTTGGATTTAGCGTTTTCGGCCGGCGGCGGCTGCACCTAGCCATGGATTGGCCGGGAAGCAGACCGCACAACGCCTCCACGTTGCATGCAGGTACCGGCTCCTCCTCCAACCACTCAAATCTCTTCCGTCGAAGGTTCGCTGGCAAATACATGCTTGACCGTCACCCGGGCTCGGCGGTGGCGAAGCGGCTCGCCGCTGCCGGTCATACAGTGCGACAACTACACGCGGCAGGTGGTGCGTCGAGTTTCTACCACGCCGCAACATCTCGGATGAGTGTTCTTCAAGTGCACAAATGATGGGGTATGTGCTTATTTTGATTCGATTCTTCACCGACGCAATTTCAGTAGCTCATTGTTTGCTCATTTATGTGTGTAGGATGATGGATTCAAGTTTTGGTACTGGGAAAAAGAATACATCGATCTATTGATTGCACGAAAATTGATAGATGTTTGTGCAATCGTTGCTAGATATGAGAGATGAAATTAGATGCGAAGCAACATCTACTTCTTTAGCATCGAAGAACAAAGAAGTGTTGAAGAAGCTCGAGAAGCCGCAGATCAACAATGAACACACAGAGAAGATATTGATCCAACTAGTGGGAGTAGTTAGGGAAGTTGGATATCTTATAAAATGTCTAATTGCAGTTATTGTTTTCTTTGGTCTTACTCTAGTAGCAAAGAATTGGTGAATTATTATGTACTCCACCGTCGTTGAATGAAATAAAGAAGTAAAAATATGTGTTTCGGTGGCCAAAAATGAAATGCAAATGATTTTTTACTCCGTTATATATAGGGGATTGGCTAGGTTCGGCAAAATTTTAGTGGAGTATATATACTCCACTAAGATTTTACTCCACCAGATACTCCGTTATTTTTAGGGGATCGATTAGAAATACCCTTAGAGCATCTGCAACCAGTCCTCTCAAACCGACTTAGACGGACGGGCCGGCCATTGACCCGTTAAAAAAACCAGTCTCATACCGGTCCTAAACGGCTAGACTGACCGGCAACCCTCATATTCAGCCAAATTTAGGGCAGGTGGGAGGAGGCCCGGGCGCGTTCGCCACGTCGGACCAGACAGCCCGATCCCACCAAAAATTGCACCAAATTCCTCGGGTCCATCAAACTCACCGCCCTTCTCCCGCTTACATCCATCATTTTTCGCATCCAAGCCGGCGCAGTTGTCCACCTTTGCTCCCCAACCTCGCCGCCAACCCTAGGTGTCGACGAGCCCGTCCCACGCCGCCACCACGAAGGCTGCTTCGGAGTCATCCGTGTGCGTCCCATCCTCGACTCCAGTGTGCAAGCCGAAGAGCGTCGCCCGTAAGAACTGGCGGTGGAGGCAGCGGGATAGGGAAGAGGCATCATAGGGAGCGGATGTGGACCACGAGTAGCAGCGTTCACACACGCTGCAAGCCCCCAACCCCTTCCATAGGATTCGACTTACAACAAGGATCACGTCGTCCGACCCGCTCGCGTCAGAGGACGATCCGGCTGCGGGTTGGGAGGGCATTCTAGAGTGTTTTTCCCCGACGTAGAGGTCGGCGGATGATGTCTTTCACTCGTCGTAGCTCCAACGGGCGCGAACAAGCACAAATACCAGCGGTGCCCAGTCTGCCAACGTCTTGTTTGATGGAATGACAAAGCAGGCCTCGGTACATCTTTTCCTGTATTAAGCCATTTACCCTAGGAAAAATCAAGAGAAGACTTTCGGGACCAGGCGCGGCCGTCTCGAGGCGGAACTAGAGGCAGAGCACTTTTGCTCTCTAGTGGAGTGATTTTGTCAGGGGTACTTCTCTTTGGGAGGGGGAAATCGAAGCCATCGTCGTGACCAACGCTCCTCTCATCGAGGGATGACTCATTTTCATCAACATCTTCATCAACACCATCTCATCTCATAACCCTAGTTCATCTCTTGTGCTCAATCTTTGTATCCAACCTCAGATTGGTACCTGAGGGTGCTAGTACATCTTGTAGTCGATGCAATTTGGTTTACTTGGTGGAAGATTATATGTTCGGATTGTTAAACACATATTTATATCCTCTGATCATGAACACAATTATTATTTTTGAGCAAAAGAGGGTTTCCCCTCTGATTTCCATTAGAGAAACCAAGCCGAAGCCAAATTCAGGTCTAGTACTCTGATACAAGCCAAACAAAATAAAACAACGCAAATAGAGGAGAGAGCCTAGCCAGCGAGCAAACTCTCCCTACATGAACTAAGGACCAGACCAACTACGAGGACATCGCTAAAGTTTATTACAATCCATCCAAAAGGAGGCGAGCTGAAGACACATGCAACAAATGATAAGATCTAAAGATTCTTCTCCCCAAAGCTTCACATTTGCAGCCTTGGAACTCCGAAGCGCCAACTCTGCGAAGCTTTGTAAGTTTCACTTGCCATATGTTCGATGAGCCTTGCCCCCAGCATCAACGTTCTTTCCCCTGGGTCCTTTTTCTGGAAAATAGCCCAGTCAGCGATCCAATTGCACATTCTCTTAACGATCCCAATCGGGTCGTTTATATTTTTTCTGCCAAACACAATATCATTCCTACTTATTCCAAATTGCCCAAAGGAGGATAGATGTACCAATCAAGACCATTTCCTTGTCATTTTTGCTGAAATTGTTTAACCAGTTTCCAAAACAATTATCCATGTCTTTTGGAATTTTTTTAAGGTCAAAAGCACACCCTACCAGACTCCAAATAAGTCCAGCAACAGAGCAAGAAAAGAACAAGTGATTAATATTCTCTTCTTTTCCATAGAACACACAGTGTTTGTCTCCTTTCCACCCCCTTTTCAGCAGGTTATCTCTGGTTAGAATACTCTTCTTGTTCAAGGGCCAAAGAAAAAACTTGATTTTTGCAGGCACTTAAACTTTCCACAGAAATTTATGTGGAAAGCCAACATCAGATTTACTAAATGTAGATATAAAGATTTTACAGAAAATTCCCTATTAGTAGTCAGCATCCACATGGGTTTGTCCCTCCCTCCATGCATTATTATTTCCTCACATCTCCTCTTTAAGCTATCCCAGAGATTTTCATATTCTTCACAAATTGTTCTTCTGAAAGACATAGGCCCCCAACCTTTATCTATCACTCCTCTGACAGTAATTTCCCTGTCATTACTAATGGAATATAGTGAGGGATAAGCCTCCGTCAAAGGTTTATCATCCACCCACCAGTCTTCCCAGAACCTTGTACTTCTACCATCACCAAGTTTTTTCTAGATGCAGGGGAAGACCAACCCCCTAATTTTCAGTAGGCTAGACTAGAATTGTGAATCTCCTTTTTTGTATTTGACTCCAGAAAGGCATTTGTCTCTGAGATATTTAGATTTAATAATATCTTACCAGAGCCCTTCTTCAACCTCAAGTTTCCAAATCCATTTAGCAAGCAAAGCAATATTAAAGGTCTCGAGATTTGTTATTCCCAGCCCACCTTGTTGTTTTGGAAAACAACAAGTTTTCCAGTTAACTAGATGATATTTCTTCTTATCTTCTTCTGCTTGCCACACTAATCTAGCTCTATAAAAGTCCACTTTTTCCTAACTCCAGCAGGGAGTAGGTAAAAAGACATCATATAAATGGGAATATTTGTTAAACAGGATTGCACCAGTGTGACTCTGCCAGCAATATTGAGCAATCTGCCGTGCCAGCAGACACATCTTTTTTCAAAATTTTCAGTCACATTCCTCCACATACTATTCCTAATTCTTCTATTATGTGCTGGTAAACCTAAATATTTCAAAGGCATTTCTCCCAGGGCACATGTGAAGATCTCTTGATATAAGTTTCTCCTATTTTTAGCTTCCCCCAAAAGGTAAATGTCACTTTCATGAAAATTAATTGTCAACCCTGACATTTGTTTAAAGGTAGTTATTATGAATTTTAAGTTCCTGGCTGATTCCTCATCATCCTGTATCAGGAATATAGCATCATCAGCATATTGCAACATATTTACCCCATTCTCATGAATGTTAGTAAGTACCCCTTTAATGTAACCTTCAATTCTAGCCTTATCCATTATTATAGCTAGGGCATCCACAACTAGGTCAAATAGCAAAGGGGAGAGAGAATCCCCCTGCCTAAGTCCTTTAAAAGTTTTGAAAAAATGCCCCACATTATCATTAACTTTCACCCCCACCTGACACCCCCCCTCATGGTGTGCATCACCCAGTCACACCACTTATCAGGGAAGTTTTTCAACTTGAGCATTTTGTGGACAAAAGGCCACTTAATTTTGTCATATGCTTTTTCAAAATCAACTTTAAACAACATAGCATTCTGTTTTTTTGTATGAATTGAATTTAAGGCCTCATGCAAAATAACCACTCCCTCCATAATATATCTACCTTTAACAAAGGCGGTTTGAATGTGTGAGATTATAGGATTGACTACCTTACTAAGTCTGTTCATTAAGACTTTAGTAATGTTTTGAAACTAGCATTTAAGAGACATATAAGTCTAAATTTTTGAATCTGTTTAGCATCCTTAACTTTAGGAACCAGAGTAATAATTCCATAGTTAAGCCTAGCTAAATCAACCACACCCCTTTGAAAATCATCTAGAATTCTTTTTAGATCATTTTTAACCATATCCCAGAAGTTCTGATAAAATTCAATAGCAAACCCATCAGGCCCTGGACTTTTATTCCTTTCCATGGAAAAGACAACCTCTTTAATCTCGTCCATAGAGAAGTTTTTGATCAGTTCTTCTTGTGTTTTAGGAGAAATCCCCTCAACCCCTTGGATGTTAAGATTTATACTAGAAGTCTCAGCTTGTCCAAATAGATTTTTGTAGAATGCAGTGATGTAATCCATAAGTTCCTTTTCCCCTTCAATCACTTCCCCATCCTGTTCTAATCTCATAATTCTATTTTTTTCTCCCCCTCCCATTCACTTTGGCATGATAATATCTAGTGTTAGAGTCTCCCTCTTTAATTTCCTTGTCCTTATATCTTTGCAACCACTTAATTCCAGCTTAAGTATCTCTTTTAGTTCTCTCCGTAGCTCTTTTTGAATGTCTCTTTCCTGAGCATTAATACCTCTAGATTCAGCATTTTTGTCCATCACATCTAACATACTCACTAGTTCTTTTTTCTTTTTTCTATACATTGCATTTGCATTTAAGATCCACCCTTTTATTTTCTGTCTAATATTCCTAAGCTTTTTTTGCCAGGTGTCCATACTGGACCAATTGCAGTTAACCTCCCAATTCTTTTCAACAAATTCTTTAAATCCCTCCATATGCATCCAGGCATTTTCAAATCTGAAAATGGGTGGGGCAGTTTTTTGTTCCCCTGAGTCCAACAACAAAGGGGTGTGATAAGAGATTTCTCTCTCTAAAGCTTGAGGGGATTGCACTCTCCTCCCAGCAGGAGGATATGCTCGTCATTTATACTGATAAAGCTTTTAGAAAGCGCATCCACCAAAGGCGTTTCTCTTCCTTTCCATTTTTGCCCCCACTTTTCCCCCTCATCGATCTTTCCCCTTATATCAGAATTTTTATTTCCTAAATTGCGCAAACCAACCTCGATTTCCATTTCATCAATATAAATTGCTTCATTAGACCAGAAATCTGGAATTTGGGCATATTGTTTCGTACTCATTTTATCGATAATTTCTCTACCAAGCAGAACTTGGCTCGGTGTGATTTCACTCTCTTCCCCTCTATTGTAAACATATCCAGACCTAGTTTTATTTTCATCCCCCCCCATCATTAGCAGCGAATCGCCTTTGTTATTTTAATTTTTTCTTTGCCCGGACCCCCCACCGATGTGGGTTCAGTGAGATATTTAGATTTGGGGGAAATCATACCTTGCAATTCCAACGAGGGCCCGACCTCCTCGTCGAGATCCTCACCAGTGAGCCGCTAGAAGCGGCTGCCCGCCGGTGGGGCTCCTACCCACATCCCTGGGAGCGAGCAAGGCTGAGCAGACGCGACGAACGGCAAGGGAAGCGCGGCGACTTCCTCAGGATCAGAGGCATCTTCAGCTTCTTCTTCTTCATACCAGGCTTTGTTCCTCCCATGGCCTTGTCGCTTCCCAGATCTGCTCGCGCCTCCGTCGCCACCACAGGAGCAGGCTGCCTCTCCCTTGCCGCCGTAGGCATAGTGTAGGGAGGCCCATCACTGCGCCGACCACAAACTCCGATGAGCCTGCCGGAGCGCGACGGCGCGATCGAAACGCCTTCCACTTCATTGATTGCATGGGGTTGTCTGAGTCTTCCTCCTCCATCGGCCATAGCAGCATCCTGAGTGCTCCCACCGGTTCGTCCGACGGCGTGAGACGCCAACCCTCCGCCTCGGTGAGCTTCCTGTATGCCGCCCCCGCCGCCTCCTTCAGATCATGTTCCTCTGCAAACCAGGAGATGATCTCCATCAGCTTCTCCAGCTTCGTCTCGTCCCTATCGGCTATCACCCGTGCCGTTGCCTCGAAACTCGGCTTCCAGGGCGCCATGGATCTTCTTGCGCGGTGCACTCACTTGTGGGAGGGAAGGGGAGTGGATTTCGTCGAGAGGGGAGGGAATGGCCACTCCGCATCGCGCCGTGACTTTAATCCTCCTCCATTCCCGACGCTCCCTCTCCTCCTCTATCTCGATCTGTGCGTCGCGCCGCGTCTCCGCCCCGGTTCCAAGTGCTTTGTCCACCAACACAACGTGACAGGGAAAACATACCTGCGTCCCCTCCCGAATCGGCTCCTCACCGCGTACCCACATCGATTCGACGCGGATCTCGCGGTCGTTAAGGAGGGTCAACTACGGGGAGACGCCTCATTGGAGGAGCATGCCTCGGTTGAATATCATGAGCGCCGGTGTTGAGAGATCGGAGACGAGGTGGACCGCCCACCGGGGATCGAGCGAATTCGCCTCGAGTCGCCCCATCCTCACATGCGCCTGCCTGGTGCGCGAATGGAAAATGTCTGTTCGACAAGTGTGTGCCTCTCATGAACACAATTATGCTTTGTGAGTAGTTCTATTTGTTCTTGAATACATGAGATAAGTCTAATAATGTGAAGTTAGTTTCTATTCAATGTTTTGATGATATGTTATATTGTTCTTTCTCTAGTGGTGTTGTGTGAGCGTCGACTACATGACACTTCACCATGTTTGGGCCTAGAAGAAGGCATTGTGGAATTAGTTTGTAGATGATGTGTTGCGGGAGTGACTGAAACTTAAACCCTAGTTTATGAGTTGTTCCTAAGGGTTTTTTTTGAATTCATATGTTTAATGTTATGGTTAGATTTATCTTAATTATTCTCTTGTATTTGTGGATGCTTGCATGGAGGGGATATTCATAAGTAGGTTGTTTATTCAAGTTAGAACAATACCTTAGCTCTGGTCCACTAACATAGCAACTTATCAAAGCAATGAACATGAGTCAATGAATCATGGTGAAAGTAACTAGACGAATTCACATGTGTCCTCAAGAGCGTTTTAATCACTATAAGAAGTTTACTCTAGCTTGTCCTTCGCAATAATAAGGATTGTGCCACCTTGTTGCATCTTGTTACTTTGGTTACTTGTTACTAGTTACTAGTTATCAATTATCTTGTTATCACACTTGCTACCAAAACTATCGTACAACACTTGCAACAATACTTTACTGAAAACCGCTTATCGATTACTTCTGCTCCTCGTAGTGTTCGACACTCTTACTTATCGAACGGAGTACGATTGATCGCCTATACTTGTGGTCCATCACAATTCCTGCAAGCGCAGGAGGAACACCGCTAAAACATGTTCGTCCTCGGGCAGCACCGACCGCGGGCCCAGACCTACGGCAAGCGTGCGAGCGAGGAAGCCATGTGTGTCATGGCCGCGATGAACCCCAACTTCATCAGTGCACAACAGGCGCTCTACGAGTCGCCCACACTCAAGCCTTCGGTCGCAAAGTACAGACGACGCAGTCGGACGTGGATGCGGCATTTCTTACGCAGGCGATCACATGCGAGAACACTGTCACGCGCGCGTCCGACGCGCCGCCACGCCGGTGGGACGACGAGCATGCCGGTCCCTCCACTTCCATTGTGAATCTGACATCCACCGGAAACGGACATGTCATGGATTCCGACGAGAATGAGTAGGGCATGGGAGGCGGGGGGATCGAGTCCCAAGTGGGCCGGTTCGTCTCCTATGTTCTACTCTTCTTCGCAGGCGACTGCACCTTCACTTCGTGTGTCTTGTCCCCGCCGCTCATCAAGACGGTAGATGGGGGACACGGTCGCACGAAGGGAACAACAACGAGTTGGATGACGGGCACCACCGTAGGCTAGGTTTAGATCTGGCCACCCTTTTTTAATAAAAATGTCAGAAATGTAATGAATGTGCTTTGGTTTGCACGTAATTCGTTTGGTTTGTTGAAACCCGGCTTAAATTGTATGTAGATAGTTTTGGATGGCCGACTCCCACAACTGTGTCCGTGGACTGGTCCTCCGGTCTGCGGACAGATGCGGTGTCCAGTTTGCGGGTAATCAGCACCAGGGTGACTATATATGTTGTACTGAGTGCAAAAACAAGAAAAGCATCTTGGTAAGCACATACTGGTGTGCATCTAAGATGTGCCAAGGATCAGAACAAAGAAGATTTTATTGAGCTGTTTTAGCATTACATTTCTTGAATTGGACACACATGCCTTCATTTAGTTTGTGGGGTATGATCTAGGTTCCCCATCTGAAGAGCCACTTCCAGGGCCGGCGTTGCTCTTGTGGCACATCTTCAGCATCAGGGTGTGAAGGGATGTGGTGGTCGCCTTGCGGTAGATGTCGCGACCGCCACCCTCGCAGCCGGCGGGTGGCTCGTCGATGCGACATCAGCTGGACGCATTCATCGGAGGGCTAGAGTCGATGCTCGGCGGCAATCATGTCCTCCCCTCAGGATGATCTGCTGCCAAAGGCAAAGACGACGGAGCTAGTGGAGGCACGTGATGGCGTCGTCTCGTGTAGATCAGCCATCGGATGCCACTTGTGAGGATGGTTCGTGTTGGGGAATGCAGTAATTTCAAAAAAAATTCCTACGCACACTCAAGATCATGTTGATGGCATAGCAACGAGAGGGGAGAGTATATGTCCACGTACCCTCATAGACCGTTAGCGGAAGCGTTATGACAACGCGGTTGATGTAGTCGTACGTCTTCACGATCCAACCGATCCAAGCTCCGAACGTACGGGGCCTCCGAGTTCAGCACACGTTCAGCTCGATGACGATCTCCGGCCTCCGATCCAGCAAAGCTCCGGAGATGAGTTCCGTCAGCACGATGGCGTGGTGACGATGTTGATGTTCTACCGCCGCAGGGCTTCGCCTAAGCTTCGCGACGATATGACTGAGGTGGAATATAGTGGAAGGGGGCACCGCACACGGCTAAGGAACGATCCGTAGATCAACTTGTGTTGTTGTGCCTAGAGGTGCCCCCCTGCCCCCGTATATAAAGGAGCCAGGGGGAGGGGTTCGGCCGGCCAGGAGGGGCGCGCCAGGAGGAGTCCTCCTCCCACCGGGAGTAGGACTCCCCCCCTTCCTTGTTGGAGTAGGAGAGAAGGAAAGAGGGGGAGAGGAGGAAGGATAAGGGGGCTGCACCCCTTGTCCAATTCGGACCAGAGGGGGGCTGCGCCCCTCCTTCCTTTCGGCCTCTCTCCTCTATTCCCGTATGGCCCAATAAGGCCCATATACTCCCCGGCGAATTCCCGTAACTCTCCGGTACTCCGAAAAATACCCGAATGACTCAGAACCTTTCCGAACTCCGAATATAGTCGTCCAATATATCGATCTTTACGTCTCGACCATTTCGAGACTCCTCGTCATGTCCCCGATCTCATCCGGGACTCCGAACTCCTTCGGTACATCAAAACTCATAAACTCATAATAAAACTGTCATCGAAACCTTAAGCGTGCGGACCCTACGGGTTCGAGAACTATGTAGACATGACCTAGAACTATTCTTGGTCAATAACCAATAGCGGGACCTAGATGTGCATATTGGCTCCCACATATTCTACGAAGATCTTTATCGGTCAAACCGCATAACAACATACGTTGTTCCCTTTGTCATCGGTATGTTACTTGCCCGAGATTCGATCGTCGGTATCCAATACCTAGTTCAATCTCGTTACTGGCAAGTCTCTTTTCTCATTCCGTAATGCATCATCCCGTAACCAACTCATTTGGTTATATTGCTTGCAAGGCTTATAATGATGTGCATTACCGAGAGGGCCCAGAGATACCTCTCCGACAATCGAAGTGACAAAACCTAATCTCGAAATACGCCAACTCAACATGTACCTTCGGAGACACCTGTAGTACTCCTTTATAATCACCCAGTTACGTTGTGACGTTTGGTAGTACCCAAAGTGTTCCTCCGGTAAATGGGAGTTGCATAATCTCATAGTTACAGGAACATGTATATGTCATGAAGAAAGCAATAGCAACATACTAAACAATCAAGTGCTAGGCTAACGGAATGGGTCATGTCAATCACATCATTCTCCTAATGATGTGATCCCGTTAATCAAATGACAACTCTTTTGTCCATGGCTAGGAAACTTAACCATCTTTGATTCACGAGCTAGTCAAGTAGAGGCATACTAGTGACGTTATGTTGGTCTATGTATTCACACATGTATTATGTTTCCGGTTAATACAATTCTAGCATAAATAATAAACATTTATCATGAAATAAGGAAATAAATAATAACTTTATTATTGCCTCTAGGGCATATTTCCTTCAGTCTCCCACTTGCACTAGAGTCAATAATCTAGTTCACATCGCCATGTGATTTAACACCAATATTCATATCTGTATATGATTATCACCCATAGTTCACATCATCATGTGACCAACACCCAAAGGGTTACTAGAGTCAATAATCTAGTTCACATAGCTATGTGATTAACACCCAAAGAGTACTGAGGTGTGATCATGTTTTGCTCGTGAGAGAAGCTTAGTCAACGGGTCTGTCACATTCAGAGCCGTATGTATTTTGCAAATATTATATGTCTACAATGCTCTGCACGGAGCTACTCTAGCTATTTGCTCCCACTTTCAATATGTATCCAGATTGAGACTTAGAGTCATCTGGATCGGTGTAAAAGCTTGCACCGATGTAACTTTTTACGACGGGCTATTTTATCACCTCCATAATCGAGAAAAATTTCCTTAGTCCTCACTAAGGGTATTCTTGACCAATGTCCAGTGATCTACTCCTAGATCACTATTGTACTCCCTTGCCAAATAAAGAGCAAAGTATACAATAGGTCTGGTACATAGCATAGCATACTTTATAGAACCTATGACTGAGGCATAGGGAATGACTTTTCATTCTCTTTCTATTTTCTGCCATGGTCGGGTCTTGAGTCTTACTCAACTTCACACCTTTGTATCATAGGCAAGAAATCCTTCTTTGACTGTTCTATTTTGAACTTATTTCAAAAATTTATCAAGGTATGTATTCATTGAAAAATCTTATCAAGTGTCTTGATCTATCTATATAGATCTTGATGCTCAACGTGTAAGCAGCTTCACCGAGGTCTTGCTTTGAAAAACTCTTATTCAAGTATCCTTTCATGCTATCCAGAATTTCCATATCATTTCCAATTAACAGTATGTCATCCACATATAATATTAGAAATGCTACAGAGCTCTCACTCACTTTCTTGTAAATACAGGCTTCTTCAAAAAGTCTGTATAAAACCATATGCTTTGATCAACTCATCAAAGCGTATATTCCAACTCCGAGATGCTTGCACCAGTCCATAGATGGATCGCTGCAGCTTGCACAATTTGTTAGCACCTTTAGGATTGACAAAACCTTTCTCGTTGCATCATATACAACTCTTCTTTAAGAAAACCATTAAGGAATGCAGTTTTGTCTATCCATTTGCCAGATTTCATAAAATACGGCAATTGCTAACATGATTCAGACAGACTTAAGCATAGATACGAGTGAAAAATTCTCATCGTAGTCAACACCTTGAACTTGTCGAAAACCTTTTGCGACAATTCTAGCTTTGTAGATAGTAACACTATCAGCGTCTGTCTTCCTCTTGAAGATCCATTTAATCTCAATGTCTCGCCGATCATTGGGCAAGTCAATCAAAGTCCATACTTTGTTTTCATACATGGATCTTATCTCAGATCTCATGGCCTCAAGCCATTTTGCGGAATCTGGGCTCACCATCGCTTCTTCATAGTTCGTAGGTTCATCATGGTCTAGTAACACGACTTCCGGAACAGGATTACCATACCACTCTGGTGCGGACCGTACTCTGGAAGGCCTACGAGGTTCTGTAGTAACTTGATCTGAAGTTTCATGATCATCATTATTAGCTTCCTCACTAATTGGTGTAGGAATCACTGGAACTGATTTCAGTGATGAACTATTTTCCAATTCGGGAGAAGGTACAGTTACCTCATCAAGTTCTACTTTCCTCCCACTCACTTCTTTCGAGAGAAACTTCTTCTCTTAGAAAGGATCCATTTTAGCAACGAATAACTTGCCTTCGGATCTGTGATAGAAGGCCTACCCAATAGTTACCTTTGGGTATTCTATGAAGACGCACTTCTCCGATTTGGGTTCGAGCTTATCAGGTTGAAAACCTTTTTCATATAAGCATCGCAACTCCAAAATTTTAAGAAATGATAGCTTAGGTTTACTGCTAAACCATAGTTCATACGGTGTCGTCTCAACGGATTTAGATGGTGCCCTTTTTAAACGTGAATGCAGCTGTCTCTAATGCACAACCCCAAAACGATAGTGGTAAAACCGATAAGAGACATCATAGATCGCACCATATCCAATAAAGTGCGGTTACGACATTCGGACACACCATAACGTTGTGGTGTTCCAGGTGGCGTGAGCTGTGAAACTATTCCACATTGTTTTAATTGAAGACCAAACTCGTAACTCAAATATTTGCCTCCGCGATCAAATCACAGAAACTTTATTTCCTTGTTATGATGATTCTCCACTTCACTCTGAAATTCTTTGAACCTTTCAACTATTTCAGACTTATGTTTCATCAAGTAGATATACCCATATCTTCTCAAATCATCTTGTGAAGGTCAGAAAATAACGATACTTGCCACGAGCATCAACACTCATTGGATTGCATACATCGGTATGTATTATTTCCAATAAGTCAGTAGCACGTTCCATTGTTCCGGAGAACGGAATTTTAGTCATGTTGCCCAAAAGGCACGGTTCGCAAGCATCAAATGATTCATAACCAAGTGATTCCGAAAATCCATCTTTATGGAGTATCTTCATGCGCTTTACACCGATATGACCCAAACGGCAGTGCCACAAATAAGTTGCACTATCATTATTAACTTTGCATCTTTTGGTTTCAATATTATGAATATGTGTATCACTACGATCGAGATCCAATGAACCATTTTCATTGGGTGTGTAACCATATAAGGTTTTATTCATGTAAATAGAACAACAGTTTATTCTCTTACTTAAATGAATAACCGTATTGCAATAAACATGATCAAATCATATTCATGCTCAACGCAAACACCAAATAACACTTATTTAGTTTCAACACTAATCCCGAAAGTATAGGGAGTGTGCGATGATGATCATATCAATCTTGGAACTACTTCCAACACTCATCGTCACTTCCCCTTCAACTAGTCTTTGTTTATTCTGCAACTCCCGCTTCGAGTTACTAATCTTAGCAACTGAACTAGTACCAAATACTGAGGGGTTGCTATAAACACTAGTAAAGTACACATCAATAACATGTATATCAAATATACTTATGTTCACTTTGCCATCCTTCTTATCCGCCAATCACTTGGGGTAGTTCTGCTTCCAGTGACCAATCCCTTTGCAGTAGAAGCACTTAGTCTCAGGCTTAGGACTAGACTTGGGCTTCTTCACTTGAGCAACAACTCGCTTGCCGTTCTTCTTGAAGTTCCCCTTCTTCCCTTTGCCCTTTTCTTGAAACTAGTGGTCTTGTCTACCATCAACACTTGATGTTTTCCTTGATTTCTACCTTCGTCGATTTCAACATCACGAAGAGCTCGGGAATCGTTCTCGTCATCCCTTGCATACTATAGTTCATCACGAAGTTCTAGTAACTTAGTGATGGTGACTAGAGAATTCTGTCAATCACTATCTTATCTGGAAGATTAACTCCCACTTGATTCAAGCGATTGAAGTACCCAGACAATCTGAGCACATGCTCACTAGTTGAGCGATTCTCCTCCATCCTTTAGCTATAGAACTTGTTAGAGACTTCATATCTCTCAACTCGGGTACTTGCTTGAAATATTAACTTCAACTCTTGGAACATCTCATATGGTTCATGACGTCCAAAAACGTCTTTGAAGTCCCGATTCTAAGCCGTTAAGCATGGTGCACTAAACTATCAAGTAGTCATCATATTGCATCTGCTCTTGCAATAGGTCTGTCACCTAGCGGTGCATTAAGGACATAATACTTCTATGCAGCAATGAGGATAAACCTCAGATCACGGATCCAATCCGCATCATTGCTACTAACATTTTTCAACACACAGTTTTCTCTAGAAACATATCAAAATAAACATGTGAAAGCAACAACGCGAGCTATTGATCTACAACATAA
Organism: Triticum timopheevii; assembly: GCA_963921465.1. NCBI lineage: Eukaryota > Viridiplantae > Streptophyta > Magnoliopsida > Poales > Poaceae > Triticum > Triticum timopheevii. The sequence continues at coordinate 20,440,073 of OY997274.1, forward strand.
TTTGCAAAATACTACCAGGACTAAGTTCATGATAAATTTAAGTTCAATTAATCATATTACTAAAGAACTCCCACTTAGACAGACATCTCTCTAGTCATCTAAGTGATCACGTGATCCAAATCAACTAAACCATGTCCGATCATCACGTGAGATGGAGTAGTTTTCAATGGTGAACATCACTATGTTGATCATATCTACTATATGATTCACGCTCGACCTTTCGGTCTCCGTGTTCCGAGGCCATATCTGTATATGCTAGGCTCGTCAAGTATGACCTGAGTATTCCGCGTGTGCAACTGTTTTGCACCCGTTGTATTTGAACATAGAGCCTATCACACCCGATCATCACGTGGTGTCTCAGTACGAAGAACTTTCGCAACGGTGCATACCCAGGGAGAACACTTCTTGATTATTAGTGAGAGATCATCTTAAAATGCTACTGTCAATCAAAGCAAGATAAGATGCATAAAGGATAAACATCACATGCAATCAATATAAGTGATATGATATGGCCATCATCATCTTGTGCTTGTGATCTCCATCTTCGAAGCACCGTCATGATCACCATCGTCACCGGTGCGACACCTTGATCTTCATCGTAGCATCGTTGTCGTTACGCCATCTATTGCTTCTACGACTATTGCTACCGCTTAGTGATAAAGTAAAGCAATTACAGGGCGTTTGCATTTCATACAATAAAGCGACAACCATATGGCTTCTGCCAGTTGCCGATAACTTCGGTTACAAAACATGATCATCTCATACAATAAAATATAGCATCACGTCTTGACCATATCACATCACAACATGCCCTGCAAAAACAAGTTAGACGTCCTCTACTTTGTTGTTGCAAATTTTACGTGGCTGCTACGGGCTTAGCAAGAACCGTTCTTACCTACGCATCAAAACCACGACGATAGTTCGTCAAGTTAGTGCTGTTTTAACCTTCGCAAGGACCGGGCGTAGCCACACTCGATTCAGCTAAAGTGAGAGAGACAGACACCCGCCAGCCACCTTTAAGCACAAGTGCTCGTAACGGTGAAACCAGTCTCGCGTAAGCGTACGCATAATGTCGGTCTGGGCCGCTTCATCTCACAATACCGCCGAACCAAAGTATGACATGCTGGTAAGCAGTATGACTTGTATCGCCCACAACTCACTTGTGTTCTACTCGTGCATATGACATCTATGCATATAACCAGGCTCGGATGCCACTCTTTGGGGAACGCAGTAATTTCAGAAAAAATTCCTACGCACACTCAAGATCATGTTGATGGCATAGCAACGAGAGGGGAGAGTATATGTCCACGTACCCTCGGAGACCGTTAGCGGAAGCGTTATGACAACGCGGTTGATGTAGTCATACGTCTTCACGATCCGACCGATCCAAGCTCCGAACGTACGGGGCCTCCGAGTTCAGCACACGTTCAACTCGATGACGATCTCCGGCCTCCGATCCAGCAAAGCTCCGGAGATGAGTTCCGTCAGCACGACGGCGTGGTGACGATGTTGATGTTCTACCGGCGCAGGGCTTCGCCTAAGCTTCGCGACGATATGACCGAGGTGAAATATAGTGAAAGGGGGCACCGCACACGGCTAAGGAACGATCCGTAGATCAACTTGTGTTGTTGTGCCTAGAGGTGCCCCCCTGCCCCCGTATATAAAGGAGCCAGGGGGAGGGGTTCGGCCGGCCAGGAGGGGCGCGCCAGGAGGAGTCCTCCTCCCACCGGGAGTAGGACTCCCCCCCTTCCTTGTTGGAGTAGGAGAGAAGGAAAGAGGGGGAGAGGAGGAAGGAAAATGGGGCTGCACCCCTTGTCCAATTCGGACCAGAGGGGGGCTGCGCCTCTCCTTCCTTTCGGCCTCTCTCCTCTATTCCCGTATGGCCCAATAAGGCCCATATACTCCCCGGCGAATTCCCGTAACTCTCCGGTACTCCGAAAAATACCCGAATGACTCGGAACCTTTCCGAACTCCGAATATAGTCGTCCAATATATCGATCTTTACGTCTCGACCATTTCGAGACTCCTCGTCATGTCCCCGATCTCATCCGGGACTCTGAACTCCTTCGGTACATCAAAACTCATAAACTCATAATAAAACTGTCATCGAAACCTTAAGCGTGCGGACCCTACGGGTTCGAGAACTATGTAGACATGACCTAGAACTATTCTTGGTCAATAACCAATAGCGGGACCTGGATGCCCATATTGGCTCCCACATATTCTACGAAGATCTTTATCGGTCAAACCGCATAACAACATACGTTGTTCCCTTTGTCATCGGTATGTTACTTGCCCGAGATTCGATCGTCGGTATCCAATACCTAGTTCAATCTCGTTACCGGCAAGTCTCTTTACTCGTTCCGTAATGCATCATCCCGTAACCAACTCATTTGGTTATATTGCTTGCAAGGCTTATAATGATGTGCATTACCGAGAGGGCCCAGAGATACCTCTCCGACAATCGGAGTGACAAAACCTAATCTCGAAATACGCCAACTCAACATGTACCTTCGGAGACACCTGTAGTACTCCTTTATAATCACTCAGTTAAGTTGTGACGTTTGGTAGTACCCAAAGTGTTTCTCCGGCAAATGGGAGTTGCATAATCTCATAGTTACAGGAACATGTATATGTCATGAAGAAAGCAATAGCAACATACTAAACGTTCAAGTGCTAGGCTAACGGAATGGATCATGTCAATCACATCATTCTCCTAATGATGTGATCCCGTTAATCAAATGACAACTCTTTTGTCCATGGCTAGGAAACTTAACCATCTTTGATTCACGAGCTAGTCAAGTAGAGGCATACTAGTGACGTTATGTTGGTCTATGTATTCACACATGTATTATGTTTCCGGTTAATACAATTCTAGCATAAATAATAAACATTTATCATGAAATAAGGAAATAAATAATAACTTTATTATTGCCTCTAGGGCATATTTCCTTCAGTTCAAGACTGCCGAAGTGTCCGAAACTCAGGATTTTGGCGGTTCTCGTGATCCTCCTCTCTCGTCAAAGAATTTGTCGCGTGTGCGACGACGAGCTTTCGCTGTTTAGTGCCTTTTTGTGCCGTTCAGGACCGTGCGTGTAAGCTGCCAGTGTGCCAGTGAGACCATGACAAGCGGAGGAGATGACATAAGATGACTTCGATTGAGTGGTGCTGCTTGAGCACCTAGTCTCGAGCTCCGGGGTGAAAACCCTAGGTCTGACCCTATTTGGTTGTACCCGACAATGACGGCGTTTTTTGCGCCATTACCTGTTGAGGCATTTGTTTGGAGGTTGCTCGGACTAGATCTTCAGGGTGAAAACCCATGATCCGGCAGTGGTTGGATCCGGCGATGACGGCGTTTGCACGCTGTTCCCTTCCTGGAGGCATTGCTTTTGAAGAACTTTTTCTGATAGTCCTTATGTTGTCAAGGGATTGTTGTGCTGATGGTCGTCGTTGTATATCGTTGATCGTTGTTTTGATCGCTTCAGGTTTTTTCTTTTTTTCCCTCCGCACAGCATAGCTTTGGTCTTCTATGACTTTGCTCTTTGCTCGCGGGGTTTTTGTGTGTGTGTGTTCATGTTGGCTGTGTGCATCTTAATTATGCAGAGACCGGATGTATTCATTATGTTTGTATCCCCTTGATGCTTCATTATGAATCAATAAAAGACACCCTTTATCGGAAAAAACAAAGTTGCTGGTTGATATGGACTGAGCATCGGGGTCACCCCGGGGCCTACGCCTGTACTACGTGTACAATTATTGTGAAAATACAGGGCAGAGGAGATAACTAAACATGAATACCTGGGATATTGTGTGCCCCTTTCCATCGGCCATAACTGGAACAAGCAAGGCATTATTCCAGCCCCATGTACGCAACGTGCAATGTCCAGTCCAGTCTAGGTGGGCCTCTATCCCTCTCTGAATTTATTTCTTTTTGCTGAAAGAATGAAAGAAATAAGATAGGGAGGGAAATACACAGGAGCACTTGGGTGCTCCACCCCCTATACGAAAAATTAAATTCAAAAAATACCAGGAAAATTCAGAAGAAAAAAACTGAAATCTTGGGATCTCAAACTTGGGTGCCTAATCTACTCTCGTATGAAGTTTAATGAAAAAAATACCAGGAAATGTATCCGTGGTGAAGAAAATACAGTCCAAATTAACAACCATCAAACCCCTTTTTTATTTTATAATAAGGAATTTTTTGTCTTCTTTGCTATGAATATGTTTCCTGGTGTGTTTTCATGAAATTTCACACGAAAGTAGATTGGGCAGCCAGGTTTCATATCCCAAAGCCATGGATTTTTTTTCCGAAATTTCCCGGTAAGTGTTTTCAACTTAATGTTCATATAAGTGTGTGGAGCAGCCAGGTGCTACAAATCCTCTTCCATGAAACAATGTCTTTTTTGGCATGGTGGAAATCCTCGGGATATGATTGAAATGATTGTGCACCATGCAAATAATCCGATAAACACGTTGTGTAGTGTGTATGAATGTCATACGAAAGTTTTTTTGTTGTTGAGAAATCACCGGGGGAGGAGTCCCTCTACCTAAATATATTACTCAAAGTGGCCATTATGCCAAGAGAGCGATCCTGTTTATAAGGGAAACCAGATCGAAAACCTGGGACAACTTGACCCCGTTTATAAGGGAAACTGGGCCGAAAACCGTACAAGCAACAAGATTACAAAAGGATGAGAAGAACATGACGCCCAAGATAAGGCAGGACCGAGCTAGCAGGCGAAAAGGACCATCACCACGAGAGACACAAGTAGATGTAGGGTGTCGTCGAAGGATCACAATACCAAGACTCTGCGAGCAACCTAACGCACCGCACCGGCGTGCATACCGAACCCACGGCGCAACACAGCAACATCTACAATCAATGAGTGCCAAGCACGGACCTTGACTTCGAGCTCCGCCAATGGAATTCAGAACGATTAGCAAGTTGTGGAGGCTTCTTGCGTCGTCATTGAGCAAAGATGAACCAAGACAATCCCAAGAGCACGAAGCTCGCCACAACACAACGGCAACCATTGGAGGGTCTTGAGCTTACACAGCAACAGAGACGACACAAAGGCACCGCCGCCGCCCCCCAACAGAACACCACCCAAGACAGACAAAGGGTAGAGATGACAGCTCCACAACACGGAGCGGTGTTGTTGCCAGACCCCAACGCACATCACCGTCGACCCCGAACTAGTTGCACCACCACCACCGACATCCCCACCTACCAAGCAAAATAACCTGGCCAACTTCTCGATGATGCCTTCAAGAAGGGGGGCGCCGCACGCTTGCGCCGCCATCATCGCTTCCACGCGGACCTAGAAGCAGAGTTTCCTCCGAAGTTGAGCAAAAGATGGCGAAATCAACATTTCAACGACGCCTCCAAAAAGGTTAGTGGCGCCCACGGGCGTCACCGTCATTGGCTCTGAGCAGAGCATGGCTTTCGCCGAGTTGAACATATACACACCCATGAACAGATTATTTGAGGTAGACCGCGCACCTGCATCACCATGAAGCATTGGGCCATGGCAGCCCCGATGTCATGCGAAAGTTATGTTTGAGGAGAGATCATGGTATGCGCTTTGTGAGTGTCCTCAGCGATATGAGCGAAGTGTAAGAAGGAATACTTTGTTAAGCACCACTGTAAACTACTACCAGCACCTGGGATGTGACGATGCTTCCGCTGTTCAAGAAGATTTTGTTAAGCGCGTTGGGAGGTTAACACCTGGCCAAGTGTAAGAAGAACAACAATTTGTTCGGCACATTGTAGATCAGCACCGGTGACTGTGATGTGCCGACTGCCAAAAAATAGAAAAGAAGGGATCTTGTTAAGCACATGCATGCAGATGCAGGTGCACATCTGAGTCGTGCCCAGTGTCAAAAAAGAAGGATTTTATGGAGCTGTTTTGGCATTAGCAGCAGTAAGTTGCAAGTTTTGTAACGTGGCAGGCCAAGTTAGGACGCACGCGCGGGATGGATGCTGTTTGGTCGATGTTTACCTTACAAGGTACCCCACCGCCACCGGGCTCTGGACTTTGTTAATCCACGGCACTGCCACTGTTACTTTATCTCCATTCTCTTCTCTATCTCTCCCCAGTGTGACGCTGCTTTTGGCAATTAAGGATGAAGGAACGGTAATGTCACAATCATTGCCCTCGCCGGCAGTACTCTTTAACCGATGAAAGGAAAAAAGAAAGGAAAGGAAAGGAAGGAAGAAGAAGAAGCTGATGGATCCAATGGGAGACCGATGATTGAGTGGTGTACTAGTGGCGTGGCGTGGCGTGGGCGGGTGATACGACGGGACGACGACGTGTCCACACTAGACTCCAGTACACTGGCGCTGGCACACCTTGAGACAGGCCTGGGCGACACGCTGGTACTCCCTCCGTTCTGAATTACTTGTCACACGTATGAATATATCTAGATGTATTTTAGTTCTAGATACATCCATTTCAGCGACGAGTAATTTGGAACGGAGGGAGGGAGTACGTAGTACCGTGTGTGTGCCCCCACGATTTCGATTCAATTCCTGTAGCAGTGCAGTAGCCAGTTCCTCGAGTACGTACTACATACGCAGAGGCAAATTGGAAACAGAAATTTGAAGGGAAAATTTTGTTTTTGCCACTCTAGATTTTGCCAATTTTCCTTATGCCACTCTAGATTTTGACATTTCACTTTTGCCACTCTTAGTTTTTGACAATTATCACAATTACCATTCCCGTGGCAAAAGCAAAATTTTCAGAGTGGCAATTGTGATAATTATCAAAAGCTAAGAGTGGCAAAAATGAAATAAAATTATTTTGATTTTGCCAGAAAATGGCAATTGTGATAATTGTCAAAAACAAAGAGTGGCAAAAGTGAAATGTCAAAATCTAGAGTGGCATAAGGAAAATTGGCAAAATCTAGAGTGAAAAAAACAAAATTTTCCCAAATTTGAAGGCAGGAGGGCGGAAGACAGCATGAAAAGAAGAACAACGATGCTATACGTACGATGATTTCCCCGTCCAACACTTAGGATTAGAGACGAATTGTCGATGATTCAGTTTGTGGGCCATATCATTTGCAGTCTGGTCGTACCAGTGTAGGACGAAAATGAACCGTAGATGATGGATGGACTCTTACTACTACTCCTACTAGTGCATTTTCCTTTGCGTTTTCGTGTGACAGTGGAGTATCGCAGTGGTGGTAGTAGTAGTATCCTAGGCCCAGTGGCATACTAGGCGTATTGTTAAGCAAGCGTGGGCATGGTATCAATACGGGAGTGACCATTTGTTGCGCGCGTGCCCAGGCAGATTGTTTGAGCCGGAGGAGGACGAGAGGGAGGGGCGTGTCTAGAGTAGACCAGTGCCAGCTGCACACTCATCAGCGTGCAGTGCAGTGCAGCACAGGTGCCAGTGAGGCAGGGAGAGAAACAAGGAAAGATAAAAATACAGCTTTGCGTCTATGCACGCAGGCATTCGAGTCGAGTCGAGGGTACTGCAGGAGGCAGTATTAATGGGCCGCCCCTTGCCGTTGCCGTTGCCGTTGCCGTTGGCCTCTCCCCTGCTGTCATCTCCTCGGGACAGAGTTTGCCGGTCTGAATTTCTTTAGTGAACAAGGTGCAGGCACGTAGCCACGGGAGCAGCGTTCGTAAGTGCAGCCTTCGTGCACTCACAGTTATCTAGCACTCCGTACTACTACTACTATCCGGTAGGCACTCGGGCACTGGACACCTCAATGTCTCCCTGACTGTCAACGCTGCTGCTACTACTTGAGTCGTGCGCTAATCGGTAATCATGCAGGTGAACGACTGGAAACCTGGTCGGTCGACGCGATCTACGCACGGGCACACACCCGCCTACGCGCTGCAGCAGTATTTCCACCTGATCCGTCGGTCGGTCGAGATGGCCCGGGTATCCGATGAAACCAACTATACCAGTAGCAGTGCTCGCTCAGTTCCCCGGGCGCACGCACGCGCGGTCAAAAAGGAGAGGGTGAACCTTTGCCGCTTTTGCTCCACCAGGATTCAGGTATCACAAGAGCCCATGCCGTGCCATGCATGCACCACCTGCTCAACCCGGTCGGCAGATTCGGCAAGACCGGATTAGATACAGAAATGAAGAGAAGTACACGATGGTGGTGGTGGACTTGGTGGAGGAGGAGCACGTCGAGATCGAGGGTGTCAAGGTATGTACGATCGCTTGCTCCCCCCGTCCTTCCCCTATCGATCTCGAGATGTGTTGATGATTGGGCTGTTCGATTCGGTGCTTCCGAACGAGGAAGACTGTGGCGTGGGATGGCCCATGTGGAGCTATGTAGTTACCCCAAGGGGAAATTTCATGGCTTGCTTCACGGGCCATAGCTCCTCCTTACCCAGCCCCACTTTGTCTCCCTTGTAATTTGGCTGTTCCTGATCTTGGTGGTTGGCATGTCTCAAATTTTTATTGAGGAGGGCTACTAATGTAAAGGAGCAAACTGGAAATTCCACCAGCATATTTTAGGTAATTATATCATGTTTTTTAACCTTCCGTGTGCATATGGTAGGCATGAACTTGTCCCTGCAGCTCATGATAAGAGTAGGACCTTAAATTCCCCAGAATGAGTTCTTATAGCTTTCTTTCGTTCTGGTGTGTATTTTCAATGCAAATAATCCAAGTGTAATCTTAGCTTGTTCGTTGATCTGTTCTGGACCATGGTTCATGCATCTATGGTTGCAGTTGCCAATTAGAACAGTGTCATATACAATAATACGATTTCCACATCTGTTTAGAGGACTTCTGATCTCATCTCAGCGTAGTGTTCAATTAAAATCATATTTATTACTGGGTTAGAGCAGATGGATTGATTTCTAGATGCAAAGTAACGCATCAGGTTGAGTTGATTGTGTGTTACTTTGCACCTCCTTAAGATAGCAAATGCAATGCCTTTGAACTTTTGTTTATATATATAGTATGATTATTTATGAGCATGATTGGTTATGATAGAGTGTTGTAATACAACAAGGAACACAAGTACTTATACTTAACTAAATGATAAATCACTAACCCTTTTTACTAGAGTTTGCATTAGGCCAATCGACATGCTGCTATTAGATCCAAGTACACTCTACAACTCAGGAGTATTTCTTTAGTATCTCACTTCTAATATGTTCTCTCCTCTGTTTGAGGTTATATGTGTCCTCCCCACAAGTAGCAGCAACTTTGCCATCATCCTTTTCTTCTGCATTCACATTTTTTAAAATCATGTGTTGTTTAGATAAAATTTGGTGGTTTAGATGAAATTTTATCGAAAGGTTTCCCCATCATTAACTTTGTGGTGCTAATTTGTTCTTATTTCTCTAGGTGTCCGCATTTTCTCTTGTAAACTTCTTTTACTTGTCTATCTCCCTACTGGTATACATGTCTTTAATGGATAGTTTATTATACAGAGTTTGCTTTACATAATTTTGAAAAAAAAATCTCAATGAACGACGGGTAGTGTCCTACTAGAATATTGGGAAAATGAAAATGGAAACTGGTTATTCACTTATTCTAGCATCATCACTATCACACTGAGTTTTTCTGCATGTTGTGACACCAATATACTTGTAATCTTAGTATTGGGTTCTTCTAAAGGATAATTTTCTTCTCATATTATCGCTCGAATGATCAAAATATGTGATCTTAAAGTCACTGTTCTTCTTCATGCTTACTTACCATTATGTTGTTGTCATCGGATATTATATTAGAGACCAAGACTGCATAAGGAAGTCATTTTATAAGCTTTAGAGTTCCAGCAATAAGAAAGAAAATTTGCGATATCGTGTTATTAGGTCTATAGTTTCTTATGCTGGGGAATGTAGGATGCAATTTCAAAAATATTCCTACGCTCACGCAAGATCTATCTAGGAGATGCATAGCAACGAGAGGGGCAGAGTGTGTCCATGTACACTCGTAGTTCAAAAGCGGAAGCGTTAGACAACGCGGTTTATGTAGTCGAACTTCTTCTAGCTCCGACCGATCAAGTACTGAACGTACGCCACCTCCAAGTTCTACACACGTTCAACTCGATGACGTTCCTCGCCCTCTTAATCCAGCAAGGTGTCAAGAAAGTAGATGAGTTCTATCAGCACGACGGCGTGGTGACGGTGATGGTGAAGTGAGATCCGCGCAGGGCATCGCCTAAGCACCGCGATAATATGACCGGGGGTATAAACTGTGGAGGGGGGCGCTGCACACGGCTAACAATCGTTGTTCTATGTTGTAGGCCCCCCCACACATATATAGGTTGGAGGTGAGGAGAGGCGGCCAAGGGGGCGCCCCAAGTAGGAGGAATCCTACTTGGGGTCCTCTCCCAATTCGGCCAACCCTTCTCTCCTATTCCTACTCAGAGTAGGAAGGGAAGAGGGGGAAGGGGGAATCCTATTCCCCTTTTCCTTTCCTCCTTCCCCTTTCTTTCTCCAATTTAGCCAGCCCATATGGGGGGAGGGGGGCTATGTCGTTGGTGCGTTTTCCTTCTTGGCCCAAAAGGCCCATATCTTTTGCCGGGGGTTCCCGGAACCCCTTCCGGTGACCCGATAAGTACCCTGTGCTACATATTCTACGAAGATCTTTATCGGTCGAATCGTTATGACAACATACGTTATTCCCTTTGTCATCGATATGTTATTTGCCCAAGATTCGATCGTCGGTATCTTCATACCTAGTTCAATCTCGTTACCGGCAAGTCTCTTTACTCGTTCCGTAATACATCATCCTGCAACTAACTCATTAGTCACTTTGCTTGCAAGGCTTCTTATGGCGTGTATTACCGAGAGGGCTCGGAGATACCTCTCCGATACTCGGAGTGACAAATCCTAATCTCGATCTATGCCAACCCAACAAAAAACACCTTTGGAGATATCTGTAGAGCATCTTTATAATCACCCAGTTACGTTGTGACGTTTGATAGCACACAAGGCATTCCTCCGGTATCCGGGAGTTGCATAACCTCATAGTCGAAGGGATATGTATTTGACATGAAGAAAGCAATAGCAATAAACTGCACGATCATTATGCTAAGCTAACGGATGGGTCTTGTCCATCACATCATTCTCCTAATGATGTGATCCCGTTCATGAAATGACAACACATGTCTATGATTAGGAAACTTAACCATCTTTGATTAACGAGCTAGTCTAGTAGAGGCTTACTAGGGACACGGTATTTTGTCTATGTATCCACACATGTATCAAGTTTCCGGTTAATACAATTTTAGCATGAATATAAACATTTATCATGAAATAAGGAAATATAAAATAACAACTTTATTATTGCCTCTATGGCATATTTGCTTCATCTTACTCCTATACTGGGTGTTGCATAATGAACTAATTGATATTGGATATTATGTACAGTCTTAATTATCTTAATTGCAGTACCACATTATTTGACTCTGTTAACACATTGTGCTTGCCATTAGTATTGTGAAAACATATGTCTTCTCTGCAGTATATTTGAAGATATCGTTGATGTGTGTCATTTTATAAACTATGTGAAAGATGAAGCACGCATGGTCTGAGACATCCCTGACCGGTTCGTGGAAAAAGATCAGCTCTTCACCAGTAAAAAGTAGGTTATATACTTTCTTTTACTCCTTGAATCAAGTGTTAGGGTGTTGTGATGTGTAATTTCTGATTAGGTAATTCGAGTTTGGATTCATTCACTTTGGCAGTCGTTCGGTAAGTAGTTGTGTAAATTCTGATATCTTTTTAATTTGTTTAACTCAAGTTATGACCAAGTAAATGTATCTTAGTTTTTAATTGATTGCAGGAACTTGACAATGCAATAAAAGAAATGGATGTGGTGAAAGATATGATGCTGGGAGATGAGCATGCTGGCAGGTGTTATGTTGTTGAGATTCTAGACTCTTTGATTGATTAGATGCGCGTAGACAACATAGATATGCACAAAACAGCCGCGGGAGGTGCACCATTGGAAAGTCTGGCCACCGTTTACTTGTCTAGGCATGCAGAGCTATTGTTGCTTCTATTGTGTTTATATTTTTATTTTATTTTATTTTGGAAAAGGAGGACATCCCCGGTCTCTGTATCAGAATGATGCGCACGTCCATTTTATTTAAACGAAACAAAGTGACACAAGGTCTGAACTCTTGTGTTTATATGATTGGATATTTGTAGATGCCCAAATATCTTTACCAAAACCCATAATGATAGGATGGTTTCAGCAATGAAGTTGACTTGCAACCCAGTTTTATTTATTGTTCATTCCCTTCTGTTGCAGGGTCTTTTCTGTAGAGGCGTATGATCGTTGGTAACCTTGCATAGTTATTTGCGTTTCAAATGACAATTCAAATGCTCAGAATGATTGGCATGGGGCTCGGTGGTACAGTCCCTGACCTTCCAGTCAGGTAAGCCGTTGAACACTAGATTTATACATTGCCCTTGATCTCATGATATTCAATCATACATTCACACGGTGTTCGGAGAAGCTGAGAAACATATCTCTCCCGAAGAAAATAAGTGAATCTGTGAATTGGAGGATATGTTCTCACCTTCTTAATGCTCACACCCTCTTATCTTTAATTTGAATGCTACTTAACCAGCTTCCATTGCCAGCAAATGAAACAGTCTCTAGAGCATTCAACTATTTTAGGTCATTAGATAGTGTCAAATTGATTTAAAGGCAAATCTTATCAAGCAAAACTAAACCATCTTGCTATTATGTTAACTCTAGATTTTGTAGATATGAAAAACATGATGCCAATCGCACATATTACATTTGAGTTCTCAAGGCTTACAAGAACAATGGACAAGTTTCTGCGGGTGCTTATTTACTATTTTGTTCTATTCTTCTCCACGCTATTATGTCCATTCAAGACAATTTCAATTTAGTTGTAAAACTATTTTATTTCAGACAATTAATATTTGGACGTGCAAACTATTTTTGAACATTGAAATATGAATATATGGGCATTTTTGGCCGTGGCGGATAGGATGGGGCTAAAGGATGCATCCGTGCGTTGGACGCACGGCCACCGCATCCCAGGAAAGGCTCGCACACGATCCCATTGCCCTACCCAAATGAATAAAATCCGGACTAAACGGACGTCCGTTTGGAATCGTGCGCTGGAGTTGGCCCAATGTATTGGTGGTGCATGTGGGAGTTTCTTTCTTCCTCCTCCTGAGCTAGCTAGCTAGGCTCGGTGGAGTGAGATATTTTTTGCGCAGTGTGCAGGTAAGTCAGGGGGTCACCACGTACCTCGGCATCGACTAGCTATAGCTCGCTTGACATTGTTTGGTTGGAGAAGCATTACATTTACGTGGTGCTGGCTGGCAATCATGGCTGCTAGCCCATGCTGCCTGTGTGTTGTGTGTGCCCATCTCCCCGCTGGAACCAACCCAACCCAACCCCCAAGCAACAGTACCAAACCGCACTTGTACTAGTAAACTTCAGTATGAAACAGTTTCTCGCGGAAAGAAACCACCAAAGCATTTCAAAGAATTTCCAAGAAACCACCACCTGACGTTTGTTTCCAAGGCCGTCGATCGCAAGACGCGGAGTTGTGTCGAAACTCCTGCGTTCCCAACGAGGCTGGAGGACACACATGATTTCATTTCATTTAGTTTGTGGCCTTGTGGGGAAGGGGTATGTATGGTTTGAACTGACTCCCAAGATGCTGGCTGATATGGACTGAGCATTGGGGGCCACCCAAAGGGCCCTATGCGTGTACTACAACGTGTACAATTATTGTGAAAATACATGGCAGAGGAGATAACGAAACATGAATTCCTGGGATATCGTTTGTCCCTTTCCAACGGCCATAACGGGCAGGAACAAGACGTTACTCCAGCCACAAGTACGCAACGTGCAATGCCCACTCCAGCTGGGCCTATCTATATCTCTCTCTGAATTTATTTCCTTTTTCTGAAAGAATAAGCTAGTGAAGTGAAATAATGTCTTTTTCAGCATGATGGATATCCTCGGTCGGGACATGATTGATATGATTGTGCACCGTGCAAATAATTCGATGAGCACGCTGTGTAGTGTGTATCAATGCCATGCCAAAGTTATTTTTGAGGAGAGATCATGGTAAGCGCATTGCGGAGCGTCATCGGCGATACGTGCAAAGTGTAACAAGGAAAGACTTTGTTAAGCACATTGTAAAACTACTAACACCCATGACGATGCTCCAGATGTTCAAATTGATTTTGTTAAAAGCGCATTGTGAAATCAACACCTGGCCGAGTGTACATCTGAGGTGTGCCAAGTGTCAAAAAGGAAGGATTTTTATTGGGCTGTATTCGCATTGAGCGCTGCTATACACACGACAAGCTTGAACGATCTTTGGACGATGCAGCACATCTGACCGTACGTACGCAGAGCAAAAACTGGATGCACCGTCAATCATCCGTCGTCCTCAGTTCGTGTGGGCAAACTGTCGTCCGCACAGTAGTTCCGATTCGCATTAGCAGCAGTATGTTGCAAGGTTTGTAACGTGGCAGCCGAAGCATTGTTAGCACGCGCACGCAGGTTGCTGTCTGGTCGATGCTTACCTTGGAAGGTACCCCCACCGTGCTCTGGATTTTGTTAATCCACGGGCACTTGCTTTATTAGGCCAACTTCACCGCGCGACCCTATCATGTCCGGCCCCGTCCGTTTGGGTAAAAGGGACAAATGAGACGGCCCAGCGCGCAACGGCCCGGACCCATCTGGTCTGTTTTGTGTTCGTGCCGACCCATTTCGAGCGCAAACTAGCGCCGGATTTGGGTCGCGGCGGACAGCGAACGGACGCTTCGAACGTCCGCGTAGGGAACGCGTGGCAGGCGGCCACCTAGCTCCCACCCGCCAACATAAATGCGCACGAGCGGGTGGCCCCGCCTGTCATCCGCACAGCGACGGGTCGGCGTCCTTCTTAAATGGGACCCGTGGACCGGTCGTCGTCCTCATCCCCACGCCGGCCCCTCTCTGCCCCCTCGAAAGCCGACACGCCAAAACCCTAGCCACTTGCCGCCCTCGAGCTCGCCGGCCGGCCGCAGCCATGGGTCTGTGGAACCGCAAGGGGAAGCACGACCGCGAGGCCGGCCCCTCCTTCGGCCGCCACCGCGGATCCGTGAAAAAGGAGGAGCCCGCGTCAGCGTCGCGCTCCTCCCGTCGAGCCCCCGCGTCACCGCCGCACTCCTCCCGTCGAGCCCCCGCGCCGGCCCCCTTCACCATTGCCCCTAGGCCCTCCGGCGAGCGCGACCGGCAGTACATCTGCGCGGACGTGTGCCGGAGGTACTGGGAGACAAGGACGCCGGTCCCGTGGAGCGACGCCCACCTCCCCAACGGATGGCACCTCTCCGCGGACCGGGTCCCCATCCCGCCAGTGCCGGCGACCGGCCGTGCACGGCGTGATGAGATCAACCGCCGCCGCCGCCTCCTCCCCGACGACCTGTACTACGACCACAAGTATGCCCCTGACTCCCCGCTGTGGGACACATGGCTCCAGGACGAGCACGACGTGCGGCGTGCGTTCTACTTCGCCGGCACCGTGTCGGGGCCGCGGAGGCCACGTGCAGAGCCGCGCGGGCGTACGCGGGTGCACGGCTTGACGCCCACGCCGTCGCCTTCCCCGTCTCCGTCGCCACCTCCCCCTCCTCGCATGACAGCGGAGGAGGAGGCCCGTCTCCTGCAGCGTGTCATGGACGACTCCATGAACACGCACGACGAGCAGCAGTGGGACGGCCTGGAGGAGGCCATCGCCCTCTCTGCCGCCGGGGACGTCGCGTTCCCGGAGCTGAAGCTGGCGACCGTCACGGAGGAGCCGATGGAGGAGGACCCGCCCGCGTTCGAGCAGCTACTGGGCCAGGGGTGGGGCTGGTCCTGCACTGCGCCGGAGATGGCCGCCGGCGTAGGCGTGAACTGGTGCCCCACTCCGCCGCGGTCACCGGAGCGGGAGGCGTCGCCGCGGGAGGAGGTGGTGCAGGCACCTCCGGCCGTCCAGCCCGCCCCCGTCTACCACGCACCGCCGCCCCCCACCTCCGGACGCCGCCGGAGTACGTCGACCTCGTCTGCGACGACGACGACACCGGCGGCAAGTGAAGACGGCGACGGCCACGACATCGACGGGCGCGGCAGGAGCGCGCGGGAGGATTTTTTTATTTTGTTATTATGTTAATTATTAAACTGGGCCTTTTAAGTGGCCGTTGAAACCGGGCCGTTTTGTGGCCGACCCCTATATATGTTTTATGTTTTTTTAAATGCGTTTATTTGCTTTTTTAGTTATTTCATTCAGTTTTTTATTCCCGTCCACCCCGGACACGATTTGGGGTGCGGCCGCGCGTGGGCGCACGCACGACCCAACGGACACAGCCGGACACGGGCGAACCCATCGGCGCCCCAAAGGGAGAAATTCGGGCCAATCCGGACGTCCGTTTGGGGTCGCGCGGTGGAGTTGGCCTTAGTACCATTAACTAACAAGTGTGACATTGCTTTTGGCAGTTAAGGATGCATGGATGAACGGTAATGTCATTGCGCTCGCGCCTTGTTTGGGCGATTGTCTTGACAGGTATACTAGGAGGAGCATGTACTGTACTCTTTATAACAGAAATGAGAAAGAAAGTAAAGGAAGAAGAAGCTGATGGATCCAATGGGAGGCCGATGATTGAGTGATGTACTACTACTGGCTTGGCCTGGCCGGGTGATACGACGGGACGACAACGTGTCCACACTAGACTCCAGTACACTGGCTCTGGCACACCTTGAGACAGGCCCAGGCGACACGCTGGTACTGTAGTATCGTGTGTGTGTGCCCACGATTTCGATTCAATTCCTGTAGCAGTCTAGCAGCCAAATCCTTGAGTACGTAGTACACACGCAGAGGTAAACGTGAAACAGAAATTTCTCAAGATGAGGAGGAGGGGAAAACGTCCGGAAACATTGTGGGGAAATCAAAACACATGATTTGAAGGCAGGAGGGCGGAAGAGAGAGACCATGAAAAGAAGAAGAAGAAGAAGCTGGATGTGCTTTGTTTGGTTCATTGTTTGATTCTTACTACTACTACTACTACTAGTGCATTTTCTTTTGCGCATTTTCATCTGACAGTGACGGTAGAGTATCGCAGTGGTAGTAGTACTAGTAGTATCCTAGGCCCAGTGGCATACTATGATTACCGGTAGGAGTATTGTTAAGCAAGCGTTGGTATGGTATCGTATAATTACGGGGGTGGGCACGCACCAAATATGTCATGGATTTGTCACGGCAGATGTCCTGGTGAAAGGACTTAGTCGTGGAGCCATCGCTATGGGTTTACTTGGAGGGGTTAAAGCGGACACAAGACACGAGGGTTTTATACTAGTTCGGCCCCTTCGATGAAGGTAAAGGCCTACGTCTAGTTGTGATGGGATTGATGTGGTCTCGACGGCTAGGGAGCAAACAAGCTTCGCCTAGGCTCGAGTTGTTGTTGTCCCTCCTGAACCGCCGCCGGGTCGTCCCCTTATATACACGGGTGACGCCCGTCGGTCCATAGAGTCCCAACCGGTTCATACTCGTATCCCGGTTGGCATCTCCCTGTTCCTAACTTACAATACAAGTTACACATCAGGCCGGTTTACGGCTACATGTTCTAAACCGACTACAGGCCTTGGGCCTTCATCTGCTTATACCACTAATGAAGTCAACCCGGCCCAAATAGTCCGGTTTACACCTAGTGGTAATATCCCCAACATTAGGCCCCAGATTGATTTGAACTGGTTCATGTCAATCCTTCACAAAACCTTGTGTCTTGGATATCTTCTGGTAATTGGTAAATCGCCATGTCGTCATCATTTTTGGTTGCTGTAAACCGGCATGACGTCATCATTTTTGGTTGCTGTAAACCGGCATGACGTCATCATTAAACTTATAACGCCCTCTTTAATAACAGCTCCTGGATCCGCGTGCTTGACCTAGCTCGGTGGCCTTATAAATAAGACCGAAGGGTCATTTCCTTTCTTTCCCCTTCGTCCCTTCTTCTTCTTCTTCCTCACGTCGCCGGCTTTGGAGCTTCGCCACCGCCGTCGACCTCTGCCTCGTCTCGGGCCGCTGCATCAACCTGAACGTACCAGAGTATTGCGGCACCTTTCCGCATCTTCTCCGTTCCCGGTAAGCTTTCTCCCCTTCTTAACCTAGATCTGTTCTTAGGGTTCCATGTTCATGCTGTGTTCATCACGCGTTCATATCCGTTCTCTGACCTTGAATGAATCCGTGAACTCTTGCTGTGTTTAGTAGCGATCCCTAAGCATCCGCTTGCAATTTCTCATCTAAGCCCATAGATCTCCCGCACATATCCGCTCAGTGGTTCACTTCTGTTTCTGCCTTACTCTTCGAAATATTTCCTGTTTTTGTGAGCTTGCTGTAGATCCGCGGCTGTAATAAGATTTTGTAAAACTTGTTTCTGCATAGTTATCCATAGCTTCAATTGCTTCCGATGCTTAGGTCAGGCGGTTTAACTTTACCATAGAAAAAATTGCTAAACCGGTATATATCATTAGTCCCCTGGTTGAACCGCCAAAATCCATATGATGCCGCGTTGTAGAAGACCGGTTTATAGGTACTGCCGCCGGTTTATCGTAATTAGATCAACACCTTTTTATCCGGCATGTCCTTGAACCGGATTACCTATCTCTTGTAGATCTCATTATGGCCAAACAAGTGTATGAGTGCAACTGGGTTCCCTCTCGCGTCACAGAATCACAGTTGGACGATCTAGTCCTGATTGGCGCTTTGGATGATAAAGATACGATCCACTGGAGGGTTCCTGGAGATGAATGTCCTCCCACACCCCAGGAAGGAGAGGTCGTGGTCTTCGCAGATCACATGGCCCGGGGCTTCAAACCGCCCGGTTCGAAATTTTATCGGGATGTGTTAGCCAATTTTCAGCTCCGTCCACAGGATATTGGCCCCAACTCTGTCACCAATCTATGTCACTTTCAAGTACTTTCTGAGGCATACCTTCAAGAAGAGCCTTCAGTCGAGTTGTTTAGAGATCTCTTTCATCTGAACCGTCGCACTGAATTCACCGACGACCCTAATACTGAACTGGGCGGTATGGCCATTCAGAAGAGGAAGGAAATCACCTATCCCCACGTCAAACTCCATACTCATCCCAAGGAGTGGAATGCAACTTGGTTTTACTGCAAGGATACATCTCCTGACAATGAAAATCCCTTGCCTGGCTTCCGTCCGGAACGGCTCAGCAACACTCACCCTTTTCCACAAAGGTTAAGTGCCAAGGATAGAATCAAATATGCTCCTCAACTGTCCAAACTCCGAGCCTTTATGGCCAATGGTTTAACAGGAATAGACCTTGCACGCTGCTGGATATCATGGAGCATACTGCCTCTGAGCCGGCGCCCCGGTTTGATGTGCGAATACACTGGTAGCGTCGATGACCCACTCCGACATATCAAAATCCAAGTCTCCGATGACGAAGTCACAGAATCTGTAAAGAAGATATTGAATGAACCGGAGCACCTCTGTGCTCAAACCGGTCTGCTTCCTTATTGCACCACCAACGAACCGCCAGCGGTAAGATTTTAATTGTTCTATTATTGAACCTGTTACTGCTTTATCTGCCTGACCTTTAATTATTGCTGATTCCAGAGTGATAATCCGTTTTGGAGAAAGAAGCTTTCACAAGATAAAACGGAGAAGGCAGGGCGGCCAACCCGGCCCAAGACCAAGGTTATCAAGAAACCAGCTCGTAAGAGAAAAACCACCGCTTCATCTGACCCAGCCATTGATGATGATGTGGGTAATCCGGATCTTGAGGTAGAACTTGATTCACTTGACTTACTTTTTACATGCCTTATTGATGATGATGCTTGTCAGGATGACGTTGAAGCCAGCAATGCGGGATTCGTTGAGGTAACTATTCTCTTTTCCGATTCAGAAATCTTGCCTTTGCCAAAATTTCACCAGGCAAACCGGAAAGTTAAATTTTCTCATCCTCTTGCTTATTTGGATCCCCAATTTTTTTATGAAGACCCAGCAACACGAAGCTCGCCGCACAACTCGGCACAGCGGTCAGGTAGTTACCTCTGCCAGTTTACCGAACAGTCCGGTTCGAAAACGCCGCTCCGAGGTCTCCGACCTTTTTATTGATTTAAATCCTAAAGCGGGTTTCTTCCGTCAACCTCTTAATCCATCCGACTCCGATTATCAGGTCACTTCTCATTCATCGTCTGGTGAATCGTCGGCCACTCAGCTACCACCATTGAAAACAGTTGCTGGGTAAGTTAAACTAAACATATGCTTCCAGTATACTGCGTAATGGCTTATGCCTTTCCTTGACTTTTTGTTTTTCTTTCAGAGCCAAACCGAAACCAAGCAAGAAAGCCCGCCTGGATAAAGCGGCTGAAGAAAATGTAGCCCCAGAACATGACCAAGCGCTGGATCTTGAAATGTTTGCTCCTGAAGATATTCCCAATGATCCTCCTTTGCAAGATGACGTTATTCCCGAAGAAGGGCTTATTAATACTCCAGCCTCTGCTGATCCGCCTGCCAGCTCCGTCCGGATTGAGAAATCCCACGCTCCTGCTGACAAACCGGCCGCGCCAACACAAACCGGCGAGTCCAAAGATGATGATGTTGTGATTACCGGTGTGGGCCGCTTTGAACCCGGGAATCCTGTCACCCTTACCAAGCATACCATCAAAGAGGATTTTTCCACTTTGAACAAAGGAAAATGGGATGTTAAACTAGAGACATATGCTGCTCTGAGTGCCCAAGATCTTCACTCCGGCTATTTAAACCGGCTTTACACTAGCCGTGACTGTGAAGCTGGCCTGGTCAAGATGATGAGGGATAAATTTGAGGTAACCTACTTCTTTTCTTGCTGCCATTGCATCCATCCTTCTAGCCCCCAAGGGCCGGTTTGTAACCTTGGTCAAACCGGGACTAGATCCTGAACATTTTTGAAACCCATCGGTATCGTCCTCAAGGGCCGGTCTAACTTAGCATAAGTAAACCGGGGCTCCAATAGAAAACTGTCCTTAGAGCATAACTTGATCAAATAGCCATTAGCCCCCAAGTGCCAAGTTGAATACTTGTATTGAGCTTGGGACTTTGCAGTCTAGTAATATAGAAAAATTGAAGGTGCATTAGCCCCCAAGTATCAGGCATATAACTTTGTTATGTGGTTGATACTTCAATTTCCTAGTTCGCTTGTGTAAAGCTGAAACGCTGTCTGTATGCAGGCTGAGGTGAAAATCAAGGAGGACCGGATTGCCGATTTGCAGGAGGCCTTCAAAACCCAACAGACTGAAACAGATAAGGCAAAGCAAGAATTAACCAACGCCTTGAGCACTGCTGAACGGCTGAAAGAAGGCTTCAAGAAAGAGCGGGCTGACTGGGCCACTGAGAAGGCCGGTTTAACCAAAAGAGCGGAAAATGCTGAAGCTGCCCTTAAACCGGTGGTGGATGAACTGACGGCCGTACAACGGCAAATACACTCCATGACTGCTGCAATCTTTGGTAAGCTCCTTTTAACTTCTGTGATAATTTGAACCTGCTGCAGCGTAAATCCGGTTTGAGACCATTACTATCTTGTTGTAGGCACACGCATTGGGCATTTAGGAAATGACGCGCGGAAGAAACTGAAGGCTGTCTACACCTTGGTGGAATAATTGTATACCGGAGCCCAACGGATCATCACCACAACTTCTCATAACAACCCGGCACCCTCTTTAATCCAGGACACTCTTAGCAGGTTGTCAATGCTTCCAGCCCGGATTGAGGAGCTGAAGAAATCCGCCGCCCGAACCGGAGCCATTAATGCCTTGATCCGGGCAAAGGCATGGGTGCCAGATTTTGATCCTGTGGAAGCATCTCAAGGCTATCCAGCCTGAAAGAAGATGGCTCTGAATTCGACGAAGAGGATTTAAGGGCAATAAACCGTGCTGTGCGCCCTCCGGCTTGTCAGCTAGCTGAAGAAGCAGATTTGACGCATTATCAAGCACAATATAATGATCAAAACAAGCGAGTGCCTGCCCCAACTGTTGAAGCGGAGAATCTGGTCCCTCCAATCCGTAAGCACACTTATGCTCCTGATATTGAACCGTCTTCCCTGATCCATGAAGAGGCAGTTTTCCAAGCTTTAATGGGAATCGACTGGACCACTGTTGATTTCCAGCCAATGGGTAGAGACGAGGAAGCTGAAGCGGCGGAGGATGAGGAGCAGGCTTGAACCGGAAGCCGGTTTGGATAGCTGTCTATGACATCTTTCCAAAAGAACAATGATCTTGTTTGGGCACCGTGCTGCCTTGTAATAGGATAGTTAACACTTCTGCCTGGAATATGCCTTCGTGCATAAGTACTGAAGCCTTTGTTTGAAAAACCTCAATTCATATTTCCTGCAATCATCAAAATTTGAACTTCGGTGGCGGTTATACCGCCAGCCGGTTTATGATCTTGATATGTGTATCAGTAATATAACCAATAGGTGATATATAAATACCTGCCATGTTTGGGCATGAAGCTGGCTTAGCCAAGCCTGAAGCGGCGGTTTTATAAACCATTACCGTCAAAAAGGGGGGAGAAAATAGCTCCCGTACGAACCGTACTGAATCAATACGAGCCCCCTTGTTACTCCATGATGTTAACAGGGAAAAGGTAAACCGGGCATACTCCTCCGGATTAAAGGGGGATCAAAACCATCGGCTGAACCGGAAAAATATGTTTGTTGACATAAAAGAAATCCAACAAAAGCAAAGAACAAACAAACCATGAAAATAACATGGAAGCAAAGGCAATGATAAAAACCGTTTGCAAAAATATGCTATACTGAGCTGATCAGATGGTGTTACCATGGTCGGACAGGACCAAGGCCCCCAATAGGAGTGACAATGATTCAAGTCAGCTAGGTTCCCAAATGATTCGTGGCATATATGCCAGATCAAGAGGCGTGGCAATGGTTCGGGTTCGACCATGCCCCCAAGTGATTTTGTGGCCTTATGCCGACCAAGAGGCGTGACTGGTTCAGACTTGACCATGTCCCCAAATGATCTGGTGGCTGTCGCCTATCAAAGGGTGTCGCGTTGGTTCGGACACGACCAAGGCCCCCAGTGATATATAAAAAGCAAATCTTAAGGGGTAAACCGGAGGCCGCTTTAAACAGAGCCACTCCGTGTAACCACGCATGATAAGAAAGACAGAGACCCCGCTTTAGCTGAGGCTCTGGTTTTATATATCAAAGATAATATATACATTGTCATGATATGTACGTAGATAGAGCCGATGACTCAAGTATAGTAAGGCCGAAGATGAGCTATGTTCCATGGCCTGTTGGTCTCCTCCTCTGATGTACGTGAGTCTTGATGCTCTCGAATATCAATCAGATAGTACGACCCGTTGTGCAGATTCTTGCTGACCACGAATGGTCCTTCCCAAGGTGGGGATAACTTGTGCATATCTGTCTGGTCCTGGATTAGTCGAAGCACCAAATCTCCTTCTTGAAAAGTTCTGGTTCTAACCCGGTGACTGTGATAGCGACGAAGATCTTGTTGGTAAATCGCCGAACGGGTGGCCGCTAGATCACGCGCTTCGTCCAATAGGTCCAAAGCGTCTTGCCGTGCTGTCTCATTGCCCGCTTCA
Source organism: Triticum timopheevii (assembly GCA_963921465.1). Classification (NCBI taxonomy): domain Eukaryota; kingdom Viridiplantae; phylum Streptophyta; class Magnoliopsida; order Poales; family Poaceae; genus Triticum; species Triticum timopheevii. The sequence goes on from OY997274.1 coordinate 20,463,647, forward strand.
ACATAAGCTGCCACACGAGGCAAATCGTGCCGGATATCACTAGGGAGAACTGCCTCTGCTCCATAGACCATAAAAAATGGTGTGTATCCTGTGGACCGGTTTGGCGTAGTATTGATACTCCAGAGTACAGATGGTAGCTCTTCAACCCAACATCCCGGTGTTCTTTGCAATGGGACCATAAGCCGGGGTTTGATGCCTCGCAAAATCTCTTGATTAGCTCTTTCTGCCTGTCCATTGGACTGGGGGTGCGCCACTGATGACACGTCAAGTCGGATGTGCTCACGTTCACAGAACTCCTTCATAGCTCCCTTGGATAAATTGGTGCCATTATCAGTAATGATACTGTGCGGAAAGCCAAACCGGAAAATCACCTTTTTGATGAACTGCACCGCTGTTGCTGCATCGCACTTGCTGACAGGCTCCGCTTCAACCCACTTGGTAAATTTATCAACTGCCACCAAAAGGTGGGTTTTCTTATCCTTGGATCTTTTAAAAGGTCCGACCATATCCAGCCCCCAAGTTGCAAACGGCCATGTTATTGGAATCATCCTCAATTCTTGAGCCGGCACATGCGCACGTCTTGAAAATTTCTGACATCCATCGCACCGTTTAACCAAGTCCTCCGCATCAGCATGTGCGGTCAGCCAGTAAAACCCGTGACGAAACGCCTTTGCCACCAGAGACTTTGAACCGGCGTGGTGTCCACAATCCCCTTCATGAATTTCTCTTAAGATTTCACAGCCTTCCTCAGGAGAAACACAACGTTGAAATGCCCCTGATACACTGCAACGATGCAATTCACCATTGAGAATCGTCATGGACTTGGATCGCCGGACTATCTGCCTTGCTAGAATTTCATCCCCTGGCAACTCCCCCCGGGTCATGTATGCAATATAAGGAACCGTCCAATCCGGAATAGTATATAATGCTGCCACCAATTGAGCCTCCGGGTCAGGAATAGCCAAATCCGCTTCACCTGGGAGCTGGACTGACGGATTATGCAACACGTCCAAAAAGACATTAGGCGGGACCGGTTTGCGCTGAGAACCCAACCGGCTTAAAGCATCTGCTGCTTCATTCTTCCGACGGTCCACATGATCCACTTGATAACCCTTGAAGCAACCCGCAATATTATCCACTTCCCGACGATATGCAGCCATGAGCGGGTCCTTAGAATCCCAAGTGCCAGACACCTGTTGAGCCACCAGGTCCGAGTCACCGAAACACTTAACCCGGCTTAAGTTCATCTCTTTAGCCATCCGGAGACCATGGAGCAAGGCTTCGTACTCAGCTGCATTGTTAGTACAAGGGAACATTAAGCGGAGAACATAACAGAACTTATCACCTCGCGGGGAAGTTAATATGACTCCAGCCCCCGAGCCTTCCAATTGCCTGGATCCATCAAAATGAATAGTCCAATATGTGTGATCCGGCTTCTCCTCTGGCGCTTGTAACTCCGTCCAGTCATTGATGAAATCAACAAGTGCTTGAGACTTCACCGCCGTCCGAGGTACATACTTCAGTCCGTGTGGCCCAAGCTCTATAGCCCACTTGGCAATCCGGCCCGTTGCCTCCCGGTTCTGTATGATATCACCCAAGGGAGCTGAACTGACCACTGTGATGGGGTGCCCTTGAAAATACTGCTTCAACTTCCGGCTAGCCATGAAGACACCATAGACCAACTTCTGCCAATGCGGATACCTTTGCTTGGATTCAATAAGCACCTCGCTGATATAATATACCGACCGCTGAACCGGATATTCCTTGCCTGCCTCCTTGCGTTCCACCACAATAGCCACACTAACTGCCCGAGCATTAGCTGCTACATATAATAATAGTGGCTCCTTGTCAACCGGAGCTGCAAGAACCGGCGGATTGGCTAACTGCCGCTTCAAGTCCTCAAATGCTTCGTCAGCAGCCGGACTCCAGACGAAATTGTCTGTCTTCCTCAGCATTTGGTACAAAGGGATGGCCTTCTCTCCGAGGCGGCTGATAAACCGGCTCAGTGCAGCAATTCGGCCTGCCAAACGCTGAACATCATTGATACACTTCGGTTTAGCTAGGGAGGTAATAGCCGTATTCTTCTCCGGGTTAGCCTCAATTCCTCTGTTAGACACCAGGAAACCCAGTAACTTGCCTGCTGGAACACCAAAGACACACTTGGCCGGATTAAGCATCATCTTGTAAACTCGCAAGTTGTCAAAGGTCTCCTTCAAATCATCCACCAGCATCTCCTTCTGTCTTGACTTCACTACAATATCATCCACATAGGCGTGCACATTGCGGCCGATCTGTTTATGCAGGCAATTCTGTACACACCGTTGGTAGGTGGCTTGGGCACTCTTGAGCCCGAAGGGCATAGACACATAGTAGAAGGCTCTAAAGGGAGTAATAAATGCTGTTTTCTCCTGGTCCTTAACCGCCATCTCGATCTGATGATATCCAGAGTATGCATCCAAAAAACTCAAACGCTCACAACCCGCCGTGGCATCAATGATCTGGTCAATGCGGGGGAGGGCAAAAGGATCTGCCGGACAGGCCTTGTTAAGATCTGTGTAATCCACACACATACGCCAAGTGTCGTTTTTCTTAAGAACCAGCACCGGATTAGCAAGCCACTCTGGATGGAACACCTCAACAATAAAACCAGCTGCTAAAAGCCTGGCCACTTCCTCTCCAATGGCTTTGCGCCTTTCTTCGTTAAACCGGCGGAGGAATTGTTTCACCGGTTTATACTTAGGATCTACATTAAGAGTGTGCTCAGCGAGTTCCCTCGGTACACCTGGCATGTCGGACGGTTTCCATGCAAAGATGTCCCGATTCTCACGGATGAACTCGATGAGCGCGCTTTCCTATTTGGGATCCAGGTTGGCACTGATAGTAAACTGCTTGGACGAATCGCCGGGCACGAAGTCAACAAGCTTGGTCTCAGCCGCCGATTTGAACTTCAAATCCGAATCATGCTCTGTAGTTGGCTTCTTCAAAGGGGTCATATCCGCCGGATCAACATTGTCCTTATAATACTTCAACTCTTCCGTGGCACAGACCGACTCTGCATAAGCCGCATCACCTTCCTCACATTCCAAAGCGACCCTACGGCTCCCATGAACCGTTATCGTCCCCTTGTAACCCGACATCTTGAGCTGTAAGTAGACATAACAAGGCCGCGCCATAAACTTGGCATAAGCCGGCCGCCCAAACAAGGCATGATACGGGCTCCGGATCTTCACCACCTCAAAGGTTAATTTTTCCGACCGAGAATCATGCTCGTCCCCAAAAGCCACATCTAGGGCTATCTTACCAACAGGATATGCAGATTTGCCTGGCACTACACCATGGAACACCGTATTAGACGGTCTGAGATCCTTGTCTGTGAGACCCATGCGCCGGAATGTCTCATAGTATAGTATGTTAATACTGCTTCCTCCATCCATGAGTACCTTGGTGAACTTATAACCCCCCACCTGAGGGTCTACCACTAATGCTAGCTGGCCCGGATTATCAACCTGGGGCGGGTGATCCTCTCTGCTCCACACGATAGGCTGCTCTGACCAGCGTAAGTAACGTGGTAAGGCCGGTTCAACAGAATTCACCGCTCGCTTGCGAAGTTTTCGGTCGCGCTTATCCAAGCTAGTTGTGAAAACATGGTATTGCCCATTGTTCAACTGATTTGGCTGGCTCTGATAACCCGACTGCTGCTGCTGCTGCTGCTGGCCGTTCTGACTATTCTGATTGTTGTGGCCGCCCTGATTGAGACCTGAACCGGAAGCTCCGTCGTGACCCGGTCCATAGAAACCGGATCCTGAACCGCCACCTGACCCATGGTCATACCGGAAGGCATTAGAGTTTTTAAACTCCTGCATAATATAAAAATCCTTCCAAAGGTGGTTAGCCGGTGACTCCTTCGTCCCGTACTTTGGGCAAGGCTGATTCAACAAATAATTCAAACGGCTTGCGTTTGGATTGGGAGCCCCATTACGATTTGCCGCTTTTCCTCTGCGCCGCTGCCCCCTGTCCTGTGCATTAGCGTTGGCCACAAAATCCATGCTGCTATCCGCCTTGCGCTTGCCTCCATTTCCATGACCCGCCGGTTTGTACTGCTGCTGTTTGGAGTTGCCATTCTTCCTTCCCTTCCCTGCTTCATCATCATCAGCCTCGGGATCCTTGGTACTGTCCGAATCAGCATACTTCACTAAAGCGGCCATGAGGGTTCCCATGTCATTACAGAACCGCTTCATGCGTCCCAATTTCAATTTTAAAGGCTCAAACCGGCAGTTGCCTTCCAGAGTTAAGATCGCAGAGTCAGCATTAATCCTGTCAGACGAGTGCAAAATTTCCGAAACGCGGCGCACCCAACGGGTCGTTGATTCCCCTTCCTCCTGGACACAAGCCGCCAGGTCTACTATGGACTTGGGCTGCTTACATGTATCCTTAGAATTCTGTATAAACCGGGCCCGCAACTGGGCCCATGAGCTGATATAATTGGGTGGTAGGCTCTTCAACCAAGTACGAGCCGTGCCCTCAAGCATCATGGTGAAGTATTTTGCACACGCGGCCTCATCCACGTCTAGCATCTCCATGGCCATCTCATAACTCTCTACCCACGCTTCAGGGGATAAATCCGCGGTGTAATTCGGCACCTTGCGTGGACCCTTGAAATCTTTGGGCAGGCGCACATTGCGTAAAGCGGGGATTAAGTAAGGCACTCCCAAAGAGGATGCGACTTCTGGTCCGGCAAAGGTGGTAGGGCGAACCGGTGTAAGCTGACCCGCATCATCCTGTGCTGCTAACTCGGCCTCCCTTCGTGCCCGGGCCCGGTCCACCACATCCTGAGCATCGCAGACACCACCTGCCGGGTTATTGCCACGGGCCGCTTCACGGCCTCGCGCATTGCTCGATATGGCCGGTTCATCCATGCGCCTGCTATAGCTTCGGCTTGGACGGGGCGTAGAGTGGATCCGATCACGACTGTACGAATATGCTTCCTGCTGAATTAGCGCAGTCCAGAGAAGCTCCTTAACCCGGCGCGTCTCTATCACTTGCGGAGAGTCCCCTTCGACCGGGATAGCCTCTAATCGCGCGGCGGCTGCAACAAGTTTGTGCATAGGATTCGAATAATGACCCGGGGGCGTCTGGGCCGGCAGAGGGGCCACAATGTTCTGTTGAGGAGGTTCTATCAGGCGGGGCTGGACCGTCGCTCCTGGCCCTGGTGCCTCAATCCGGTTTGCCTCCAGGTACTGCGACGGATTACTGGGCCCTGCTCCTGGAGTGTGAAAGAGATTTCGGGGGTCAAACCTTAACGGCAGGCGTGATCTGTGCTTCCGCTTCAAGACCTCCTGTGATGCATTCTGGTCAAGCATGAGCTTATAGGCCTGGGCGTCCAAATCGGCCCGCTCTGCAGCCATCCTGTCCTTCTCTGCTGCCAAATCCGCTTTGGCTTGCACGATCTGCTCTTTCACCTTTGCAATTTCTGTATCATGAGCCTCCTGATCTGCCGGATTGGCTTCTGCCATAAGCGCGGCTAGTGCATCAAATAGATCGGATAGGACTTGAACCGGCGGGCGCACAAGGCCTCCTGCCCCTGCTGCTGCTGCCGCTGCTGATCCGGAGAGCATTGCTGTGGCGGTCGAAGAATGATTCGCCGCCTGGGTGCCGGCCATGAATATTCCAACCCGGTTGATCTGGCCCGGGGGGTCCGGAATACTGTCGCCATCGGAACAGCCCCTAACCTGGTCGTCTTGCAACTGGTATAGAGATTCGGTCTCTCCGGTTGAGGACTCGTCGCCGGAATAGACGACGGTCTCGCTACCGTGTTCTGACTCGACCTCATGCTCTCCTCCGTGGATGACTCCAACGAAGGCACGCTTCATGGCCGGTTTAACCTGGGTAGATCTCGCACGCTGAGCCGTCTCGACGAGGTCGGTGCAGATGTCCGGCTCAGGCCCAGGCTCACCGATCTTGCCAATGAAAACGTGTATGCCTCCGAAGGGGACCCGGTACCCGTACTCAATTGAATCGGCCTCGGGACCCCATCCTGCGTCGTCGATGTAGATCCTGCCGCGACGACTCTTGGTCATCCGGCCCACAACATAGCCTTCGAGTCCCTTGAGCTTGCCCTCCAAGATCGTCAAACCATCGTGCGATAGCCCCACGGTGGGCGCCAACTATCGTGGATTTGTCACGGCAGATGTCCTGGTGAAAGGACTTAGTCGTGGAGCCATCGCTACGGGTTTACTTGGAGGGGTTAAAGCGGACACAAGACACGAGGGTTTTATACTAGTCCGGCCCCTTCGATGAAGGTAAAGGCCTACGTCCAGTTGTGATGGGATTGATGTGGTCTCGATGGCTAGGGAGCAAACAAGCTTCGCCTAGGCTCGAGTTGTTGTTGTCCCTCCTGAACCGCCGCCGGGTCGTCCCCTTATATACACGGGTGACGCCCGTCGGTCCATAGAGTCCCGACCGGTTCATACTCGTATCCCGGTTGGCATCTCCCTATTCCTAACTTACAATACAAGTTACACATCAGGCCGGTTTACGGCTACATGTTCTAAACCGACTACAGGCCTTGGGCCTTCATCTGCTTATACCACTAATGAAGTCAATCCGGCCCAAATAGTCCGGTTTACACCTAGTGGTAATATCCCCAACAGAATAGTAGGCAGATTGTTTGAGCAGGAGGACGAGAGAAAGGGAGAGGGTCGTGTCGTGTGTAGAGTAGAGTAGTGCCAGAGATCGTGTGGCTGGCTGCACAACAACTCAGTCTCAGCGTGCAGTGCAGCACATGTGCCAGTGATGCAGGGAGAGGAGAAACAAGGAAAGATAAAATACAGCCTTGCGTCCATGCACGCAGGCATTTGAGTCGAGTCGAGTCGAGGCGAGGAGGGCAGCATTAATGGCTGCCCGTTGCCGTTGCCGTTGCCGTTGCCGTTGCCGCTGGCATCTCCCGTGCTGTCTTCTGTTCTCCTCAGGACAGTGTTTACCGGTCTGAATATTTGGTGAGGAAGGTGCAGGCACGTAGCCACGGGAGCAGCGTTCGTTCGTGTACTCACAGTCAGTGACCTTGTATACGCTAGGTACTTAAGTACAGCGGCTTTGTGCTGTCAGTAATCTTGTATACGTACTACAGGGTGGGTACTTAAGTGCAGCCTTCGTGCACTGACAGTTATCTAGAGTAGTACTTTTTTTCTTGAGGGATATCTAGAGTAGTACTACTACTACAATCCGGTAGGCACTCGGGCACTGGACACTGCAATGTCTCCCTGACTGGAGTAAATAGCATAAAACTACTACTTTACGAATTAGGGTTTCAAAAAACTACCGAATTTATTTTTTTCACTGATAAGTACCAAGTCAGGGGTTGGCTGTTTCAAAAAATCCCAAATCCTTTTTGTTAAAAAATTAAACATGTTTATGACAGGTCGGGCCCGTCACTAAATGCACCGTTTGGTTGACCGTTTGTTTGACCGTTAACTGACTTGCGGGGGCCACATGTCAGCTCCTCATCCACAATTTTTTTTACAGATTAGCCCCTACAAAGATTTTAGAAAAGCAATCGGCTCCCTGGAATCCTCTCCTTCGGTTCGCTCGTCGAGCCGCCGATCCTCAACGGCGATCGCGCCAAGATGTCCGCCAGGATCCTCGAGGGCGTAGGCCGCTCCGGTGACACGGCGCACCGACGCAACTGCGGCAGCGGCGGCGACAAGGCCGCATCGCCCGGCCGCGCGCTCTCCGACTCCGCGCGGCACACCGGGCAAGACGAGTGCGTACGCAGCCACGTGTCGATGCAGCTGCTGTGGAAGAAGTGCCTGCACGCCGGCAGCAAGCGCACCACGTCGCTGTCCTCCAGGTCCTGCAGGCACACCACGCACGCGACCGACGTCGCTCTCCCCTTGCTGCCGCTCCTCCTCTTACCGCCGCCACTCGTGCAGCCGCCCCAGCTGTCCTGGGGCAACGGCGCCGGCGTCGCTCGCGCTCTGTAGGTGAAGGTGGGGAGCGCGGCGATGTCCTCCAAGCTCAGCCCGGGGTGGAATGCGGAGGAGCGGCCGGGGTTGATCTCCGGTGATCACCGGTGGCGGGCGGCGGGCGGCTCGCCGGCCAGAGGAGGCGACATCGCGAGCTCCGGGCAGACCTGCGTCAATGGTTGTGGTGATGTGGCAGGGAGCCGATTGCTTTTTTTACAAACTTACAGGGACCTGATTGCTTTTTTAAAATTTGTGTGCAGGCCCACCCCTAACGGTCAAACAAACGGTCAAAGTAACATTTCGTTTAGGTGTGGGTCTGACCTGTCATAATCACGGTCAATAGATAAGTACTCGGCGATTTGAGTTTTTTAAAATAGTCGACCACTCAGGTGGTAGTTATTTGAGAAAAATTAAAAACCGGTAATTTTTTGAAACCCTAACCTGTAAAGTAGTAGTTTTATGCTATTTACTCCCTGACTGTCATCGCCGCTACTACTTCACTAGTGCGCTAATCGGTAATCATGCAGGTGCACGATGGGAAACTGGTCGGTCGACTCATATACGCACGGGCACACACCCCCACCCGCCTACGCGCTGCAGCAGTATTTCCACCTGATCCGTCGGTCGGTCGAGATGGCCCGGGTATCCGATGAAACCAACTATACCAGTAGCAGTGCTCGCTCAGTCCCCCGGACGCACGCGCGCGCGCGCACCCTGCAGGCGTCGCCTGCCACGGTCAAAGAGGAGAGGGTGAAGCTTTGCCGCTTTTGCTCCACCAGGATTCAGATATCACAAGAGCCCATGCCATGCCATGCATGCACAGCCTGCTCAACGCCGGCCGGCCGCTTCCGCGAGACCAGATTAGAAGGAGAACTCAAGAGGGGAGAGAGCACAGAGTTTCTCATCCCATTGATGGCAAGGTGATACTGATTTGCATGCTTCGTCGCACAGCTTGTGTCCTCTCGGCCGCGCCATCGTCGCCGCGAAAAGAGGAAATCGCACTTGCTTCTCGGAAAGTAACATTCTCAGCGCCAGCTCAAATGACCTCCGGTGAACAGTAACATTGATAAACATTTAAATAAAATCTGATTTTATTTGTGACAAACATTGACAAAATTTCTGAGTGCTTGCAAAATTTCATCATTAAATCACAGTTGTGAAAGTCGTGGTAAAAAAAATTCCAGTGCTCCAAAATACTTCCGAAACTAAGTAGCATTTTCAGAGTATGGTTTTTCTTGTCATGCCCTCCACAAATGGGATTTCATGACGAAATATTGCAAGATCTTAGAACTTTTGCCAATATTTGTCATGATTTTTTTAATTATTTTGATTTATTTATTTTTCATTTTTACTGTTCACCCGAGCTCATTTGAGCTCGTGCTAAGAGACTCCGCGTCCTCGCTTCTCTATTTTTACGGAAAGTTCTAAAAGATTCTAGGTATAACGACTTGTCACCACATGCTCCAAATAGCAAAGGTCGTCATCGCACATGAGATGAAGATTGAGGAGGGTGGAAGGTCACCAACACCGCCAAAATCTCAATTCGGGATGCTTCGACAATCCTGGACCGTCCTCGACTGTGGTGCAGAATCAATCATCAAATGTTATTTGGCCATGCCGTCGGATCAAAAGATCCAAGGAACTTCGTAACGCCGCGACAATCGCCTAGAGCGCAGTACCATTGCGTCACCCACACGCCCAAGTAGAGAACCACTATGTTGGGATGCAGCAGGTCGCCCGTGTACCTGCAAACGGGATCACTGCCAAAAACCGCTTGCTTAGTGACCTCCGGCCGGCCAGAAATGCCACGACCACCGCTGCACAAGCATACCCTTGTAGCGACCCGACCCAAATGAATCAGAGTCTTTATGCTTAAGTGTTATCCCTATATCGGTACGCTGACACACACAATACTCAATGAAACAACAGAAAATCACATGTATGAAGTAACGTAAACACTATTACCTTAATCCATATAGCGCAAGTAACGACAAAGGTTGTGTAGTCCCAGTAACACCAATGGCAAAGTTGATTCTAGACATCGTAACTCTAACGTATCACTTACTTGTCGTATAATTCCTGCAATATGAGACGTTGCAGCCGGGTAGGTCAGTACGTTGAATGCACTGGCAATTTCACACCATAGGATAATAATGAAAATGTCTATCTCTATATGCATATTTGGCTGGTGGAGGCTCTTAAGTTTATTTTATTTTTGCATAAAGCTAACCTTTTCCTATAACAAAGGAATCAATTTATTTACTACCAAATTTATGCCATTACACTACTAGCGAAAAGCCTAGCAGTGGCGCGGGTTGGAGGCGTAGTAGTGGCGCGGGGGTGGGGGGTGGGGGTGGGGACTACTGATACGGCGCTACAACTAATGTTCAGGAGTAGCGCGGGTGGGGCGCGCTACTCCTATCCTGCATAGCAATAGCGTGTTGTGGACCTCGAGCGCTACCACTACACCTTCCTAGCAGCACCGTGTTTGTTCCATCCGGTGCTACTACTAAACCTCCCTAGCAGTAGCGCCTTGTGGGCTACCTGCGCTACTGGTAAAGTTTGCTGGGTTTTTTTCTACTGCATATTGCCGCTGTATTTGTACTGGTTCTATATAGTAGTCTCAAAATATGATTTTGTGATCATGATGATTTATTATTTTATTGTGTGTAAGAGACATGAGTTAGATTCAAGTGGAGGCAACGTGGTGCAGATCCAAAGTACTACTAACCCAAACTTGATCACTTTAATTTGGATTAGTAGTACATTCGATCTGCACCATGTGTTGCCTCCACTTGAATCTAATCCATGCTTATTCACCTACTGATATATATATAATAACTGATCATGCTCATAATGATATAACAACTAAGCATCATCATCATTAATAATAACTCATCATCGTTATCATAATAACAAGTCATCCTCATCATCATCATCGTCATCTAACAACTTATACTCGTTATCATAATAACAAGTCATACTCATCATCATCATAGTTATCTAACCAACCCTAGCTAATTGTTCTTATCACATGATCATGAGTATTACCTAGGACCTACGTACTACCCTCTCTAAGGTAAGTAGCATAAAACAAGATAACCGCTGACTCTCTATTATGGAGAATGGACATTATCATGTCTCCAATTCGTGCGCTTCACATAATGTTGCTTCCAAGTAACTCCCTATGATTCTTCATACATTTTTGCCATTCTTTTATTGTGAGGCGAAGCCTGGGCGAACTTGGGCGCCGTAAGGTAATAACATCAAGGCGACCTTTCGAAAACATCATATGAGGCACACAATCCTTCTGGATTTTCTGTTGAAAAACATAATAATAACGTCGTAGTTAGCGATGTAGTTTAGCTTTAGAAGAATGTATGCAAAAGATAGACTGATGTCGTAATAGTAAAAAATCTTAACATGCCATCTCCATGGATGTTATCGTAGTTCAACACGTGCACTAGTGGCACACAGTGACCATAATGTGAAGGAGTTTCATAATCGATATTGTAATTCTCAACATCAATAATAAATGAGATAAGGGTATCTTTCTTCTCATATGTTAATTTAGAGCCATCAGTGTAGTAGGTTCTGTCTAATAACTTCCGTACATTTTTTGAAAAATGGAAATAAGTTGTCAATAGAAAATACCTGTCAACTATTTTGAAATAAACAATATACATTACTTAATAAATATGTTTGAGAACCTCACATAGAGGTAGAAGTGGAGGCGTATCAACATCGACCCAAATGTCGATATTATCTTCGTCGATACTATCTTCATCCATATTATCTTCGTCAGTGTCATCTTCAGGATCACCAAGATCGAAGGTGACATGCATACCCTCCTAAAAACCATACGCCTTGCATAGTGCTTCCCAATTCAAGCAACAGAATCGGGGAGCAGGTCATCGCATTGTATAGCTTTATGGGAAAAGCATAACCATGATGGGTCCTGAGGTTAACTCTCTTTGTCTCCATATTTTCGTGATCTTTGGAATTCAGCTTCTCCAAGACATAACCTCTTGTATGGCAGGGGATGCACTAGTCGAAATGTAAAAAAGCGGAATTACACGTTGATGAAGCGCAGAAGGCATGCTTAATTACGAAAAAAGACTTGTCGTCGTTGCGTACCATACAAACATCGAAAGTCTTTTCGAGCTTAACAGTGAAGCCCCGACCGCCTTCCAGGTGAGGCAACCTGTCGCACAGACCCCGGTCGTCGCCGCAGTAGTCGCACTCAGGGATCCTTTCGTCATGAAACATTTCCTATGTTCATAATTCAAAGATTAAACTTGTGAATTTCAATATATGCACTACAAAAACTAAATTCGATCATTAATATTCATCACGGGTTGACTTTAGGTCTATCGAGTCTTCCTTGAAAACTCTCATCTCACGTGGTGCATATGATGAGCACTCCCTCTCTGATATATTCGACCGCCGGTGATGGTCGCTCCTCCCTTCATCCCCGAGTGCATTACTGCTACCGCTTGAGCACTGCGTTGGTTTTCCCTTGAAGAGGAAAGGGTGATGCAGCAAAGTAGCGTAAGTATTTCCCTCAGTTTTTGAGAAGGGACAATTGTATTTTTGCCCCTAGTTGGTTCCTACCCATGGGTTTTGCCCTTACATTTCGAGCTTGCTCAGTTTTGCCCTTACTTTTTCCGTCGAGGTCCCTCGAATGCCCTTTGACCATTTGACCAAAACTTTGAAAATTCATAACTAATTCATATGAACTCGGAAAAATGCAAATAAGATATCAAAATGTTCAGATAAACATTACCATTATGTGCATATCGTTTGCATTCAGGACAAAAGCACCCTTTAGACTACCTGAGGTAAGTAATGTTATTAACATTATTAAAAATAAAAAGGTATAAACAATATTTTTTTCATGAATAAAAATTACATGCAAATGTAAGTGATGTTTCCTGAACATCCTGATATCTTATTTGCATTTTTCTGAGTTCGTATCAATTTGTTATGAAGTTTCCAAATAATGGTCAAAGTCGTTAGAACATTCATAACAAGATGATACGAACTCAAAAAAATGAAAATAAGATATCTGGATGTTCAGGAAACATCACCTACATTTGCATGTAATTTTTATTCATGAAAAAAATATTGTTTATACCTTTTTATTTTTAATAATGTTAATAACATTAATTACCTCAGGTAGTTTAAAAGGGTGCTTTTGTCCCAAATGCAAATGATATGCACATAAAGGTAATGTTTATCTGAACATTTTGATATCTTATTTGCATTTTTCCGAGTTCATATGAATTAGTTATGAATTTTCAAAGTTTTGGTCAAACGGTCAAAGGGCATTCAAGGGACCACGACGGAAAAAGTAGGGGCAAAACTGAGCAAGCTCGAAAAGTAAGGGCAAAACCCGTGGGTAGGAAACAACTAGGGGTAAAAATGCAATTGTCCCTTTTGAGAACCAAGGTATCAATCCAGTAGGAGGTTCCTCAAAAGTCCCTTGTACCTACACAAACAAACAAAAACCTCGCAACCAACGCGATAAAGGGGTTGTCAATCCCTTCACGGTAACTTGCGAAAGTGAGATTTGATAGAGATAATAAGATAAGATAAATATTTTTGGTATTTTTATGATATAGATTGGAAAGTAAAGATTGCAAAATAAGGATAGATGGAAAACTTATATGATAAAAGATAGACCCGGGGGCCATAGGTTTGACTAGTGGCTTCTCTCAAGATAGCATAAGTATTACGGTGGGTGAACAAATTACTGTCGAACAATTGATAGAAAAATGCATAGTTATGAGATTATCTAGGCATGGTCATGTATATAGGCATCACATCCGCAACAAGTAGATCGAAACGATTGTGCATCTACTACTATTACTTCACACACCGACCGACTCCTGCCTGCATCTAGAGTATTAAGTTCATAAGAACAGAGTAACGCATTAAGCAAGATGACATGATGTAGAGGGATAAACTCATGCAATATGATATAAACCCCATATTTTTATCCTCGATGGCAACAATACAATATGTGCCTTGCTTTCCCTGCTGTCACTGGGAAAGGACACCGTAAGATTGAACCCAAAGCTAAACACCTGTCCCATTGCAAGAAAGATCAATCTAGTAGGCCAAACCAAACTGATAATTCGAAGAGACTTGCAAAGATAACCAATCACACATAAAAGAATTCAGAGGAGATTCAATTATTTCTAATACATAATAAACACACAATTCATCGGATCTCGACAAACACACCGCAAAAAGAGTTACATCGAATGTATCTCCAAGAAGATCGAGGAGAACTTGGTATGGAGATTCAAAGAGAGAGAAGAAGCCATCTAGCTAATAACTATGGACCCGAAGTTCCGTGGTAAACTACTCACAACTCATCGGAGATGCCTTGGAGATGATGTAGAGGCCCTCCGTGGTCGATTCCCCCTCCGGCGGAGCGCCGGCCGGATACAGAAGGTTGCGGCGGTGGAAATAGTTTTTCGTGGTGCTCCTGGATATTTTCAAGGTACGGGAGTATATATAGGCGAAGGAGGTAGGTCAGGGGAGCCACGAGGGGCCCACGAGGGCGGGGGACGCGCCCACCCCCTAGGGCGCGCCCTCCTGCCTCGTGGCCGCCTCGGCTGCTTCTTGACATCCACTCCAAGTATCCTGATTGCGTTTGTTCCAAAAAGATCGCTCCCAAAGGTTTCATTCCGTTTGGACTCCGTTTGATATTCCTTTTCTTTGAAACACTGAAATAGGAAAAAAAACAGCAATTCAGGCTGGGCCTCCGGTTAGTAGGTTAGTCCCAAAAATGATATAAAAGTGTAAAGTAAAGCCCATAAACATCCAAAACGGGTAATATAATAGCATGGAACAATAAATTATATATACATTGGAGACGTATCAATTACACCAAATTGTCTAGCACACGGGAACGAAGGAGAAGCGACCCCTATGAAAACAGTCGAGATTCTTCATCTCTGACATTTGCGACCATCGGTGATGGTCGTTCTTCTCTTCCTTCCCGTGTATTACCAAAAGGTCTATCATGAGAAAGAAGAGGAAGAACAACCCCCATGACAACAGTCGGCGTTCTTCTTCTCTCGTATATGGTGGATAGTCCCTCACTGTTTTTTGACGGTCATGTATGGAGCCCCAACAGACTTAAAGTCAACCCAAAATGTCATTTAATGCTCTTTCTGGCAAATCAAGGCACTCCATATTTCCTACATTCTAGCACAAGCCATGCTTATATTCACGAAAAAAATCCAGCATGACCTTTGCTAAAAAGGACATATCGAGCGCCTAAAATTTGCCAACGGAAATTAATCAACACTCCGGCAAGACATAGGCCACTCGGAGGTGTTCCCTGCAAACATAGGCCACTTGGGCAAGCACATATCCTATTTGAGCAACACTAGATATACATGTTTATATCTACATCATATTTGAGCAACACTCACTACTGCAGGATGCTGCTAACGCGACACTATGATCACAGACCCTTTCACGAAAATGTGTGCGATGCATTAGTTACAAAATGGTGACGTAAAATAACCGTCAAAAAAGATGCAAAATATTTGCGATGAAGGATACATCAAACACGGTTCAGATTTTAGTTGCGTTTGCGATACAGGGCATACGGTTCAGTTCAATGAACTGTTTGCTATGAGGCAAAACAAAAGAAACGGGCAAGCAGATGAAGGCGTGTGCGATATACGGCATACAGTTCACTCGGATAAACTGTTTGTGATGAGGCGGAACAACAGAAATGGGCAGCCAGATGAAGGTGCGTGTGCGATATACGACATACAGTTCACTCAGATGAACTGTTTGCATTGAGCCAAGAGTACAGAAACGGTTCAACTTAACAAGATGTGAGTGATATGCGGCAAACAGGTCTGTAATCGGAAATGTGTACAAGACCGATAACAACACAAACGAATCATGTTAACAAGCCATGTGTGTTGTGAGCAAACGATTGCTGGTATACAATTGTGAGTGTTTGATGAAAACATCATCGACGGGTTCCATTGTTTTGTCCGAGTGCGATATGATTTTCTTTGTCCGCACAACTTCTACGCTCTGTCTACAGAGCATCAACATATATACTTAAAAATATATCATTGCATAACTAAATTAAGCATACAATTACACAAGTGAGAACACACATAATATTTTCGCACACCAAAGTAAGCAATTACATGCATATACTAAATTAGGAGAAACGAGGATCTAATCATCTAGTTCTTGTTGCGACGATGCTTGCCATTGCTCTACTTCCCGCTAGATCCTTGGCCGTTTGGGGAAGGAGGCACTTCCTCATGTCAACGATTCGCCTGTACATGTCGTAGCTCGTGTACGCCTCCTTGGCCGCGTACATGACGTGAGCTTTGTCGAGTTTCTCCATCCAGGCCGAGTGCCAGGCACGCTTTTCTTTGTTGTAGGAATCCTTCATGTCTCCATAGTAGGGGTCGATGTTAGCCTCGGCGAGGTGAACCAGTGAGTCCTTCTCATGCTCTTTGTTGCCCCAGATCTTGTATTGGCCCTGGATGTCGACAAGATTCTGGCATACGATGCCCGAATTCTTGAGCACCTTTACATCGTTGGTGATGTCCAGCGTAGCGAACATGTACTGGTGGCTGTTGACAAACTTGGCGAAATGCTCGCAAGGACTTGTGCCAGGCAATAATGGTAGACGAGGACGTGGTTGCGCATGCACATCTGGGCGATGGCGACCTTGGGACAAGATCCGACACGAGCGCGGGTGTACTCGAGGTCGAACCCGACCACCTTGTACTTCTCCTCGGCAAGCTACAACTCCATGATGTGGATGGAGCGCTCCACCCAGACCTGGTTGTTGGTGTACACCACCGAGAGCTCCGTGAACCTTCCGTGGGTGTCCACCACGACATGCATGGTGAACTGTTGCTCGTCGTCGGCAGCCGCTCGGAGCGCCATTGGTGCCGCGCAGGATACCCTCTAAGAATTTGTTGTGGTGGGTTTGCTTCTTGAATGGTGGGGCGCGATCGAAAGGTTGAAGAGACACAAGGGTTAAATGGCCGCTGTAATAAATGGGGGCCGGCCGGCCTGTAATCGTCACGTCTTGTCACGGCGTTCATAGCGGAGGATTCCAGTGCACACTTAACAACACCGCACCGCATGGGTTTTGTTTGACCACACGTGGGCTCGAAGATTCGCCAAATGTATCGTCGGTGAGCCTGTTCCCGCGCTACCGCGCAGTTTACTGTGCAAGCTTCCTGTCCGGCTAGTTTGGCCATGCGTCGGCTAGAAGAGGGACAAATCGTGGGCGTTTATTGGCAGAAAGCTTTGTAAAAATGAAGTGTGTGGAATGACTTCAGTCATAAGTTTACCCGTGGGTGATGAGGTCAAAGTTACACAGAAGGGTGATGATGGACAATCGAGTGCGATAATTAATTCTGCGCTCTACATGGCACACGATGAAACCAACTGTGTGCAATAATGGCGAAGATCGTAGTCGAGTTAAGCTATACAGATCGAGTGCTATGAGTGTTGGAGAACGTTGCAGAAAATTAAAAATTTTCCTACGGTTTCACCAAGATCCATCTATGAGTTCATCTAAGCAACGAGTCAAGGGAGAGAGATTGCATCTACATACCACTTGTAGATCGCGTGCGGAAGCGTTCAAGGGAACGGTGATGATGGAGTCGTACTCGCCGTGATTCAGATCACTGATGACCAAGTGCCGAACGGACATCACCTCCGCGTTCAACACACGTACGGAACGGACGACATCTCCTCCGTCTTGATCCAGCAAGGGGGAAGGAGAGGTTGAGGAAGATGGCTCCAGCAGCAGCACGACGGCGTGGTGGTGGTGGAGCAGCAGTACTCCGACAGGGCTTGGCCAAGCTCGTGACGGAGGAGGAGAGGTGTTGGGGAGGGGAGGGGCTGCGCCTTGGTTGTGTCCAGCAACCCTCCCCTCACCCCTCTATTTATAGGGGAAGGGGCAAGGGGGGCCGGCCCCTCTAGATGAGATCTAGAGGGGGGGGGGGGGCGGCGGCCAGGGAGGGGGGCTTGCCCCCCAAGCAAAGGGGGGCGCCCCCACTAGGGTTCCCCCCCAAACCCTAGGCGCATGGGCCCAAGGGGGGCGCCCAGCCCTCCAGGGTCTGGTTCCCTGCCCCTTGCGGCCCATGAGGCCCTCCGAGAGGGGTGGCCCCTCCCGGTGGACCCCCGGAACCTCTCCGGTGGCCGCATGACAACTTCCCTTATATAAATCTTCACCTCCGGACCATTCCGGAACTCCTCGTGACGTTCGAGATCTCATCCTGGACTTCGAACAACATTCGGTAATCACATACAAGTCTTCCTAATAACCCTAGCGTCACCGACCCTTAAGTGTGTAGACCCTACGGGTTCGGGAGACATGCAGACATGACCGAGACGACTCTCCGGTC
This sequence comes from Triticum timopheevii, assembly GCA_963921465.1. NCBI lineage: Eukaryota > Viridiplantae > Streptophyta > Magnoliopsida > Poales > Poaceae > Triticum > Triticum timopheevii. The sequence continues at coordinate 20,482,032 of OY997274.1, forward strand.
AATAACCAACAACGGGATCTGGATACCCATGTTGTCTCCCACATGCTCCTCGATGATTTCATCGGATGAACCACGATGTCGAGGATTCAAACAACCCCGTATTCAATTCCCTTTGTCAATCGATACGTTACTTGCCCGAGACTCGATCGTCGGTATCCCAATACCTTGTTCAGTCTCGTTACTGGCAAGTCACTTTACTCGTACCGCAATGCATGATCCCATGACCAGACACTTGGTCACTTTGAGCTCATTATGATGATGCATTACCGAGTGGGCCCAGAGATACCTCTCCGTCATACGGAGTGACAAATCCCAGTCTCGATCCGTGTCAACCCAACAAACACTTTCGAAGATACCTGTAGTGCACCTTTATAGTCACCCAGTTACGTTGTGACGTTTGGTACACCCAAAGCACTTTTACTGTATCCGGGAGTTACACAATCTCATGGTCTAAGGAAAGGATACTTGACATTGAAAAAGCTCTAGCAAACGAACTACACGATCTTGTGCTATGCTTAGGATTGGGTCTTGTCCATCACATCATTCTCCTAATGATGTGATCCCGTTATCAATGACATCTAATGTCCATAGCCAGGAAACCATGACTATCTGTTGATCAATGAACTAGTCAACTAGAGGCTTACTAGGGACATATTATGGTCTATGTATTCACACGTGTATTACGATTTCCTGATAATACAGTTATAGCATGAATAAAGACAATTATCATGAACAAGGAAATATAATAATAATCTTTTATTATTGCCTCTAGGGCATATTTCCAACAGTCTCCCACTTGCACTACAGTCAATAATCTAGTTACATTATGATGAATCGAACACCCATAGAGTTCTGGTGTTGATCATGTTTTGCTCATGAGAGAGGTTTAGTCAACGGATCTGCGACATTCAGATCCGTATGTACTTTGCAAATATCTATGTCTCCATCTTGAACATTTTCACGGATGGAGTTGAAACGATGCTTGATGTGCCTGGTCTTCTTGTGAAACCTGGGCTCCTTGGCAAGGGCAATAGCTCCAGTGTTGTCACAGAAGAGTTTGATCGGCCCCGACGCATTGGGTATGACTCCTAGGTCGGTGATGAACTCCTTCACCCAAATTGCTTCATGCGCTGCCTCTGAGGCTGCCATGTACTCCGCTTCACATGTAGATCCTGCCACGACGCTCTGCTTGCAGCTGCACTAGCTTACTGCTCCACCATTCAACATATACACGTATCCGGTTTGTGAGTTAGAGTCATCCAGATCTGTGTCGAAGCTAGCGTCGACGTAACGCTTTACGAAGAGCTCTTCGTCACCTCCATAAATGAGAAACATGTCCTTTGTCCTTTTCAGGTACTTCAGGATATTCTTGACCACTGTCCAGTGTTCCTTGCCGGGATTACTTTGGTACCTTCCTACCAAACTTACGGCAAGGTTTACATCAGGTCTGGTACACAGCATGGCATACATAATAGATCCTATGGCTGAAGCATAGGGGATGACACTCATCTCTTCTTAATCTTTAGCCGTGGTCGGGCATTGAGCCGAGCTCAATCTCACACCTTGCAACACAGGCAAGAACCCTTTCTTGGACTGATCCATTTTGAACTTCTTCAAAATCTTATCAAGGTATGTGCTTTGTGAAAGACCTATGAGGCGTCTTGATCTATCCCTATAGATCTTGATGCCTAATATGTAAGCAGCTTCTCCAAGGTCCTTCATTGAAAAACACTTGTTCAAGTAGGCCTTAATGCTGTCCAAGAGTTCTATATCATTTCCCATCAAAAGTATGTCATCTACATATAATATGAGAAATGCTACACAGCTCCCACTCACTTTCTTGTAAACGCAGGCTTCTCCATAAGTCTGCATAAACCCAAACGCTTTGATCATCTCATCAAAGCGAATGTTCCAACTCCGAGATGCTTGCACCAGCCCATAAATGGATCGCTGGAGCTTGCATACTTTGTTAGCATTCTTAGGGTCGACAAAACCTTCCGGCTGCATCATATACAACTCTTCCTTAAGATGTCCGTTAAGGAATGCCGTTTTGACGTCCATCTGCCATATCTCATAATCATAGTATGCGGCAATTGCTAACATGATTCGGACGGACTTCAGCTTCCCTACGGGAGAGAATGTCTCATCGTAGTCAACCCCTTGAACTTGTCGATAACCCTTAGAAACAAGTCGAGCTTTATAGATGGTAACATTACCATCCGCGTCCGTCTTCTTCTTAAAGACCATTTGTTTTCTATCGCTCGCCGATCATCGGGCAAGTCTGTCAAAGTCCATACTTTGTTTTCATACGTGGATTCTATCTCGGATTTCATGGCTTCAAGCCATTTGTTGGAGTCTGGGCCCGCCATCGCTTCTTCATAGTTCGAAGGTTCACCGTTGTCTAACAACATGATTTCCAGGACAGGGTTGCCGTACCACTCTGGTGCGGAACGTGTCCTTGTGGACCTACGAAGTTCAGTAGCAACTTGATCCGAAGTACCTTGATCATCATCATTATTTTCCTCTCCAGTTGGTGTAGGCATCACAGCAACAATTTCCTAAGTTGCACTACTTCCTGTTCAAGAGGTAGTACTTCATCGAGTTCTACTTTCCTCCCACTTACTTCTTTCGAGAGAAACTCTTTTTCCAGAAAGGATCCGTTCTTGGCAACAAAGATCTTGCCCTCGGATCTTAAGTAGAAGGTATACCCAATGGTTTCCTTAGGGTATCCTATGTAGACGCATTTTTCCGACTTGGCTTCGAGCTTTTCAGGTTTAAGTTTCTTGACATAAGCATCGCATCCCCAAACTTTTAGAAATGACAGCTTAGGTTTCTTCCCAAACCATAATTCATACGGTGTCGTCTCAACGGATTTAGTCGGTGCCCTATTTAAAGTGAATGTAGCCGTCTCTAGAGCGTATCCCCAAAATGATAGCGGTAAATCGGTAAGAGACATCATAGACCGCACCATATCCAATAGAGTGCGATTATCACGTTCAGATACACCATTACGCTGAGGTGTTCCAGGTGGCGTGATCTGTGAAACGATTCCACACTTAAGTGCGTACCAAATTCGTGACTTAAATATTCTCCCCACGATCTGATCGTAGGAACTTTATCTTTCGGTCACGTTGATTCTCTACCACATTCTGAAATTCCTTGAACTTTTCAAAGGTCTCAGACTTGTGTTTCATTAAGTAGACATACCCATATCTACTCAAGTCATTAGTGAGAGTGAGAACATAACGATATCCTCCGCGAGCCTCAACGCTCATTGGACCGCACACATCGGTATGTATGATTTCCAACAAGTTGGTTGCTCGCTCCATTGTTCCGGAGAACAGAGTCTTGGTCATTTTGCCCATGAGGCATGGTTCGCATGTGTCAAACGATTCATAATCGAGAGACTCTAAAAGTCCATCTGCATGGAGCTTCTTCATGCGCTTGACACCAATGTGACCAAGGCGGCAGTGCCACAAGTATGTGGGACTATCGTTACCAACTTTACATCTTTTGGTATTCACACTATGAATATGTGTAATATTACGCTCGAGATTCATTAAGAATAAACCATTGACCATCGGGGCATGACCATAAAACATATCTCTCATATAAATATAACAACCATTATTCTCGGATTTAAATGAGTAGCCATCTTGCATCAAACGAGATCCAGATACAATGTTCATGCTCAAACTTGGCACTAAATAACAATTATTAAGGTTTAAAACTAATCCCGTAGGTAAATGTAGAGGCAGCGTGCCGACGGCGATCACATCGACCTTGGAACCATTCCCGACGCGCATCGTCACCTCGTCCTTCGCCAGTCTCCATTTATTCCGCAGCTCCTGCTGTGAGTTACAAATATGAGCAACGGTACCGGTATCAAATACCCAGGAGTTACTACGAGTACTGGTAAGGTACACATCAATTACATGTATATCAAATATACCTTTAGTGTTGCCGGCCTTCTTGTTCGCTAAGTATTTGGGGCAGTTCCGCTTCCAGTGACCCTTCCCTTTGCAATAAAAGCACTCAGTCTCAGGCTTGGGTCCATTGCTTGACTTCTTCCTGGCAACTGGCTTACCAGGCGCGGCAACTTCCTTGCCGTCCTTCTTGAAGTTCTTCTTACCCTTGCCTTTCTTGAACTTGGTGGTTTTATTGACCATCAACACTTGATGTTCTTTCTTGATTTCTACCTCTGCTGACTTCAGCATTGAAAATACTTCAGGAATAGTTTTCACCATCCCCTGCATATTGTAGTTCATCACAAAGCTCTTGTAGCTTGGTGGGAGCGACTGAAGGATTCTGTCAATGACCGCCTCGTCCGGGAGGTTAATGTCCAGCTGGGACAGGCGGTTGTGCAACCCAGACATTTTGAGTATGTGCTCACTGACAGAACTATTTTCCTCCATCTTACAACTATAGAACTTGTCGGAGACTTCATATCTCTCGACCCGGGCATGAGCTTGGAAAACTAGTTTCAGCTCCTCGAACATCTCATATGCTCCGTGTTGCTCAAAACGCTTTTGGAGCCCTGGTTCTAAGCTGTAAAGCATGCCGCACTGAACGAGGGAGTAATCATCAGTGTGAGACTGCCAAGCGTTCATAACGTCTTGGTTCTCTGGGACGGGTGCATCACCTAGCGGTCCTTCTAGGACATATTGTTTCCTGGCAGCTATGAGGATGATCCTCAGGTTCCGGACCCAGTCCGTATAGTTGCTGCCATCATCTTTCAGCTTGGTTTTCTCTAGGAACGCGTTGAAGTTCATGTTGACATGAGCGGCGGCCATTTGATCTTCAAGACATATTTGCAAAGGTTTTAGACTAAGTTCATGATAATTAAGTTCATCTAATCAAATTATTATAATGAACTCCCACTCAGATTAGACATCCCTCTAGTCATCTAAGTATTACATGATCCGAGTCGACTAAGCCGTGTCCGATCATCACGTGAGACGGACTAGTCATCGTCGGTGAACATCTTCATGTTGATCGTATCTTTCATACGACTCGTGTTCGACCTTTCGGTCTCTGTGTTCCGAGGCCATGTCTGTACATGCTAGGCTCGTCAAGTTAACCCTAAGTGTTTTTGCATGTGTAAAACTGTCTTACACCCGTTGTATGTGAACGTAAGAATCTATCACACCCAATCATCACGTGGTGCTTCGAAACGACGAACTTTAGCAACGGCGCACAGTTAGGGGAGAACAATTCTTGAAATTATTATAAGGGATCATCTTATTTACTACCGTCGTTCTAAGTAAACAAGATGCATAAACATAATAAACATCACATGCAATTATATAGTAGTGACATGATATGGCCAATATCATATAGCTCCTTTGATCTCCATCTTCGGGGCTCCATGATCATCTTTGTCACCGGCATGACACCATGATCTCCATCATCATGATCTCCATCATCGTGTCTTCATGAAGTTGTCACGCCAACGACTACTTCTACTTCTATGGCTAACACGTTTAGCAATAAAGTAAAGTAATTTACATGGCGTTCTTCAATGACACGCAGGTCATACAAAAAATCAAGACAACTCCTATGGCTCCTGCCGGTTGTCATACTCATCGACATGCAAGTCGTGATTCCTATTACAAGAACATGATCTCATACATCACAATATATCATTCATCACAACTTTTGGCCATATCACATCACAAGACACTTGCTGCAAAAACAAGTTAGACGTCCTCTAATTGTTGTTGCAAGTTTTTACGTGGCTTCTATAGGTGATCTAGCACGAACGTTTTCTTACCTACGTTAAAGCCACAACATGATTTGTCAACTTCTATTTACCCTTCATAAGGACCCTTTTCGTCGAATCCGCTCCAACTAAAGTGGGAGAGACAGACACCCGCCAGCCACCTTATGCAACTAGTGCAAGTCAGTCGGTGGAACCGGTCTCACTTAAGCGTACGTGTAAGGTTGGTCCGGGCCGCTTCTTCCCACAATACTGCTGAAGCAAGATAAGACTAGTAACGGCAAGCAAGTTGACAAGATCTACGCCCACAACAAAATTGTGTTCTACTCATGCAATAGAGAACTACGCATAAACCTGGCTCGATACCACTGTTGGAGAACATTGCAGAAAATTAAAAATTTTCCTACGGTTTCACCAAGATCCATCTATGAGTTCATCTAAGCAATAAGTCAAGGGAGAGAGATTGCATCTACATACCATTTGTAGATCATGTGTGGAAGCGTTCAAGGGAACGGTGATGATGGAGTCGTACTCGCCGTGATTCAGATCACCGATGACCAAGTGCCGAACGGATAGCACCTCCGCGTTCAACACACGTACGGAACGAACGACGTCTCCTCCGTCTTGATCCAGCAAGGGGGAAAGGAGAGGTTGAGGAAGATGGCTCCAGCAGCAGAACGACGGCGTGGTGGTGGTGGAGCAGTAGTACTCCGACAGGGCTTCGCCAAGCTCGTGACGGAGGAGGAGAGGTGTTGGGGAGGGGAGAGGCTGCGCCTTGGTTGTGTCCAGCAGCCCTCCCCTCACCCCTCTATTTATAGGGGAAGGGGCAAGGGGGGCCGGCCCCTCTAGATGAGATCTAGAGGGGAGGCGGCGGCCAGGGAGGGGGGCTTGCCCCCCAAGCAAAGGGGGGCGCCCCCACTAGGGTTCCCCCCCAAACCCTAGGCGCATGGGCCCAAGGGGGGGGGGCGCCCAGCCCTCCAGGGGCTGGTTCCCTGCCCCTTGCGGCCCATGAGGCCCTCCGAGAGGGGTGGCCCCTCCCGGTGGACCCTCGGAACCTCTCCGGTGGCCGCATGACAACTTCCCATATATAAATCTTCACCTCCGGACCATTCCGGAACTACTCGTGACGTCCGGGATCTCATCCGGGACTCCGAACAACATTCGGTAATCACATACAAGTCTTCCTAATAACCCTAGCGTCACCGAACCTTAAGTGTGTAGACCCTACGGGTTCGGGAGAAATGCAGACATGACCGAGACGACTCTCCGGTCAATAACCAACAGCGGGATCTGGATACCCATGTTGGCTCCCACATGCTCCTCGATGATTTCATCGGATGAACCACGATGTCGAGGATTCAAACAACCCCGTATTCAATTCCCTTTGTCAATCGGTACGTTACTTGCCCGAGACTCGATCGTCGGTATCCCAATACCTTGTTCAGTCTCGTTACCGGCAAGTCACTTTACTCGTACCGCAATGCATGATCCCGTGACCAGTCACTTGGTCACTTTGAGCTCATTATGATGATGCATTACCGAGTGGGCCCAAAGAAACCTCTCCGTCATACAGAGTGACAAATCCCAGTCTCGATCCGTGTCAACCCAACATTCGGAGATACCTGTAGTGCACCTTTATAGTCACCCAGTTACGTTGTGACGTTTGGTACACCCAAAGCACTCTTATGGTATCCGGAAGTTACACGATCTCATGGTCTAAGGAAAGGATACTTTATATTGAAAAAGCTCTAGCAAACGAACTACACAATCTTGTGCTATGCTTAGGATTGGGTCTTGTCCATCACATCATTCTCCTAATGATGTGATCCCGTTATCAACGACATCTAATGTCCATAGCCAGGAAACCATGACTATCTGTTGATCAATGAACTAGTCAACTAGAGGCTTACTAGGGACATATTATGGTCTATGTATTCACACGTGTATTACGATTTCTGGATAATACAGTTATAGCATGAATAAAGACAATTATCATGAACAAGGAAATATAATAATAATCTTTTATTATTGCCTCTAGGGCATATTTCCAACAGTCTCCCACTTGCACTACAGTCAATAATCTAGTTACATTGTGATGAGTCGAACACCCATAGAGTTCTGGTGTTGATCATGTTTTGCTCGTGAGAGAGGTTTAGTCAATGGATCTGCGACATACAGATCTCTATGTACTTTGCAAATATCTATGTCTCCATCTTGAACATTTTCACGGATGGAGTTGAAACGTCGCTTGATGTGCCTGGTCTTCTTGTGAAACCTGGGCTCCTTGGCAAGGGCAATAGCTCCAGTGTTGTCACATAAGAATATGATCGGCCCCGACGCATTGGGTATGACTCCTAGGTCGGTGATGAACTCCTTCACCCAAATTGCTTCATGCGCTGCCTCCGAGGCTGCCATGTACTCCGCTTCACATGTAGATCCCGCCACGACGCTCTGCTTGCAGCTGCACCAGCTTACTGCTCCACCATTCAACATATACACGTATCCGGTTTGTGACTTAGAGTCATCCAGATTTGTGTCGAAGCTAGCGTCGACTTAACCCTTTACAACGAGCTCTTCGTCACCTCCATAAACGAGAAACATGTCCTTTGTCCTTTTCAGGTACTTCAGGATATTCTTGACCGCTGTCCAGTGTTCCTTGCCGGGATTACTTTGATACCTTCCTACCAAACTTACGGCAAGGTTTACATCAGGTTTGGTACACAGCATGGCATACATAATAGATCCTATGGCTGAAGCATAGGGGATGACACTCATCTCTTCTTTATCTTTAGCCGTGGTCGGGCATTGAGCCGAGCTCAATCTCACACCTTGCAACACAGGGAAGAACCCTTTCTTGGACTGATCGATTTTGAACTTCTTCAAAATCTTAACAAGGTATGTGCTTTGTGAAAGACCTATGAGGCGTCTCGATCTATCCCTATAGATCTTGATGCCTAATATGTAAGCAGCTTCTCCAAGGTCCTTCATTGAAAAACACTTGTTCAAGTAGGCCTTAATGCTGTCCAAGAGTTCTATATCATATCCCATCAAAAGTATGTCATCTACATATAATATGAGAAATGCTACAGAGCTCCCACTCACTTTCTTGTAAACGCGGGCTTCTCCATAAGTCTGCATAAAACCAAACGCTTTGATCATCTCATCAAAGCGAATGTTACAACTCCGAGATGCTTGCACCAGCCCATAAATGGATCGCTGGAGCTTGCATACTTTGTTAGCATTCTTAGGGTCGACAAAACCTTCCGACTGCATCATATACAACTCTTCCTTAAGATGTCCGTTAAGGAATGCCGTTTTGACGTCCATCTGCCATATCTCATAATCATAGTATGCGACAATTGCTAACATGATTCGGACGGACTTCAGCTTCGCTACGGGAGAGAATGTCTCATCGTAGTCAACCCCTTGAACTTGTCGATAACCCTTAGCGACAAGTCGAGCTTTATAGATGGTAACATTACCATCCGCGTCCGTCTTCTTCTTAAAGATCCATTTGTTTTCTACCGCTCGCCAATCATCGGGCAAGTCTGTCAAAGTCCATACTTTGTTTTCATACATGGATTCTATCTCGGATTTCATGGCTTCAAGCCATTTGTTGGAATCTGGGCCCGCCATCGCTTCTTCATAGTTTGAAGGTTCACCGTTGTCTAACAACATGATTTCCAGGACAGGTTTGCCGTACCACTCTGGTGCGGAACGTGTCCTTGTGGACCTACGAAGTTCAATAGCAACTTGATCCGAAGTACCTTGATCATCATCATTATTTTCCTCTCCAGTCGGTGTAGGTATCACAGGAACAATTTCCTAAGTTGCACTACTTTCCTGTTCAAGAGGTAGTACTTCATCGAGTTCTACTTTCCTCCCATTTACTTCTTTCGAGAGAAACTCTTTTTCCAGAAAGGATCCATTCTTGGCAACAAAGATTTTGCCCTCGGATCTTAAGTAGAAGGTGTACCCAATGGTTTCCTTAGGGTATCCTATGAAGACGCATTTTTCCGACTTGGGTTCGAGCTTTTCAGGTTTAAGTTTCTTGACATAAGCATCGCATCCCCAAACTATTAGAAATGACAGCTTAGGTTTCTTCCCAAACCATAATTCATACGCGTCTCAACGGATTTAGTCGGTGCCCTATTTAAAGTGAATGTAGCCGTCTCTAGAGCGTATCCCCAAAATGATAGCGGTAAGTCGGTAAGAGACATCATAGACCGCACCATATCCAATAGAGTGCGACTACGACTTTCGGACACACCATTACGCTGAGGTGTTCCAGGTGGCGTGAGCTGTGAAACGATTCCAGACTTCCTTAAGTGCATACCAAATTCTTGACTTAAATATTCTCCCCACGATCTGATCGTAGGAACTTTATCTTTCGGTCACGTTGATTCTCTACCTCATTCTGAAATTGCTTGAACTTTTCAAAGGTCTCAGACTTGTGTTTCATTAAGTAGACATACCCATATCTACTCAAGTCATCAGTGAGAGTGAGAACATAACGATATCCTCCGCGAGCCTTAACGCTCATTGGACCGCACACATCGGTATGTATGATTTCCAACAAGTTGGTTGCTCGCTCTATTGTTCGCATGTGTCATTTTGCCCATGAGGCATGGTTCACATGTGTCAAACGATTCATATTCGAGAGACTCTAAAAGTCCATCTGCATGGAGCTTCTTCATGCGCTTGACACCAATGTGACCAAGGCGGCAGTGCCACAAGTATGTGGGACTATCGTTATCAACTTTACATCTTTTGGTATTCACACTATGAATATGTGTAATATTACGCTCGAGATTCATTAAGAATAAACCATTGACCATCGGGGCATGACCATAAAACATATCTCTCATATAAATAGAACAACCATTATTCTCGGATTTAAATGAGTAGCCATCTCGCATCAAACGAGATCCAGATACAATGTTCATGCTCAAACTTGGCACTAAATAACAATTATCTAGGGCATATTTCCAACAATGAGATCGACAAGGTAAACAGATTCGGGAATGGTTAATATAATCTAAGACCGTTGCATATTAAGGTCAAAATACTGCTAAAAATATATGAGTCTCATACGATGCCATTTCAACAATTGTACCACAAAAACTTAAAATATTACAAGGTTCAAATTCCCGAGTTATATGGCTCAAATTCAAAGATTACAAGGTTCAAACTGACATTAGAAATGAAATTCAGCTCATCAGCTGCAAACGCTCGCACTGATCCGCTGAACTGGATATCAGAGAGGTTCAAACTAATATTACCACTTCCAAGTCTGGTTTTGAAACCTCATAATTTTTGCAAAGGGGCCAGCCACTGAGAAGTCATGTATTGGGTTGACAAGATGACTTCCGATTACTCTGTCATCTGAAGTTCCAAAATGAAATTTAGCATTTTCGGAGCCTATTCCATTCTGCCGCAGGCGCCGACGCTGATCAACAAACCATTCATTTTTGTGAAATAAATGTATGGCAAACTTCATTACCTTCAGCATCCTTGCTCTGACAAAAAAGAACCTGACGAATATAATCTCTGATAAGGTCCCTCGGTAGGAGTTCAAAGTAATTTCTGAGAGATGCAGATCTCTGACAACAAAGATCGCTTTACAAATCCATTACCGGGAGGAAACTGTTCAATGGAAATTAATTGTGTTGTGAAAGCTTGTTTGATTATGTGTAATGGGTGGTGTCGTTGCTGGTTGGATGAATATCATGGGCTGGATTGAAATAAATGGGCTAAACTGGCACACTAAAAAAATTGGGAATGGGCTTAGCTATGCAGGTGAAGGAAATATGCCCTAGAGGCAATAATAAAGTTATTATTTATTTCCTTATTTCATGATAAATGTTTATTATTCATGCTAGAATTGTATTAACCGGAAACATAATACATGTGTGAATACATAGACAAACATAGTGTCACTAGTATGCCTCTACTTGACTAGCTCGTTGATCAAAGATGGTTATGTTTCCTACCCATAGACATGTGTTGTCATTTGATTAACGGGATCACATCATTAGAAGAATGATGTGATTGACTTGACCCATTCCGTTAGCTTAGCACTCGATCGCTTATTACGTTGCTATTGCTTTCTTCATGACTTATACATGTTCCTATGACTATGAGATTTTACAAGATTTTACAACTCCCGTTTACCGAAGGAACACTTTGTGTGCTACCAAACGTCACAACGTAACTGGGTGATTATAAAGGTGCTCTACAGGTGTCTCCGAAGGTACTTGTTGGTTTGGCGTATTTCGAGATTAGGATTTGTCACTCCGATTGTCGGAGAGGTATCTCTGGGCCCACTCGATAATGCACATCACTTAAAGCCTTGCAAGCATTGCAACTAATGACTTAGTTGCGGGATGATGTATTATGGAACGAGTAAAGAGACTTGCCGGTAACAAGATTGATCTAGGTATTGAGATACCGACGATCGAATCTCGGGCAAGTAACATACCGATGACAAGGGGAACAACGTATGTTGTTATGCGGTTTGACCGATAAAGATCTTCGTAGAATATGTAGTAGCCAATATGGGCAGCCAAGTTCCGCTATTGGTTATTGACCAGAGAGATGTCTCGGTCATGTCTACATAGTTCTCGAACCCGTAGGGTCCGCACGCTTAACGTTTCATTGACGATATAGTATTATATGAGTTATGTATCTTGGTAACCGAATGTTGTTCGGAGTCCCGGATGAGATCATGGACATGACGAGGAACACTAGAATGGTCCGGAGATAAAGTTGATATATGGGATAATAGTGTTTGATCTCCGGAAGGGTTCTGGAATTCACCGGAAGGGGTTCCGGATGTTTCCCGAAATGTTTGGGTACGAGAACAAGTTATTTGGGCCAAAGGGGAAAGCCCACAAGGTTTTTGGAAAGCGCAAAAGGAAGTTTTGCGGAGTCCAGGGGCCAGACGCCAGGGTCCCTGGCATCTGGGTCCAGACACCAGGAACCCTGGCGTCTGGCCCTGGAGTCCGGGAAGGACTCTTGCCTTTCGGGTGAAATCGACTTTGTGGAGGCTTTTACTCCAAGTTTCGACCCCAAGGCTCAACATATAAATGAAGGGGCAGGGCTAGCACCAAAGAGATATCAAGAAACACCAAGCCGTGTGCCGGCAATCCCATCCCCTCTAGTTTATCCTCCGTCATAGTTTCCGTAGTGCTTAGGCGAAGCCCTGCGGAGATTGTTCTTCACCAACACCGTCACCACGCCGTCGTGCTGCCGGAACTCAACTACTACTTCGCCCGTCTTGCTGGATCAAGAAGGCGAGGACGTCATCGAGCTGAACGTGTGCAGAACTCAGAGGTGCCGTGCGTTTGGAACTTGGATCGGTCGGATCATGAAGACGTACGACTACATCAACCGCGTTGATAAACGCTTCCGCTTAACGATCTTCAAGGGTATGAAGATACACTCCCCCTCTCGTTGCTATACATCACCATGATCTTGCGTGTGCGTAGGAATTTTTTTGAAATAACTACGTTCCCCAACAGTGGCATCCGAGCCAAGTTCTATGCGTAGATGTCATATGCACGAGTAGAACACAAGTGAGTTGTGGGTGATACAAGTCATACTGCTTACAAGCATGTCATAGTTTGGTTCAGCGGTATTGTGAGATGAAGCGGCCCGGACCGACATTACGCGTACGCTTACGCGAGACTGATTTCACCGTTACGAGCACTCGTTGCTTAAAGGTGACTGGCGGGTGTCTGTCTCTCTCACTTTAGTTGAACCGAGTGTGGCTACGCCCGGTCCTTGCGAAGGTTAAAACAACACTAACTTGACTAACTATCGTTGTGGTTTTGATGCGTAGGTAAGAACGGTTCTTGCTAAGCCCGTAGCAGCCACGTAAAATTTGCAACAACAAAGTAGAGGGCATCTAACTTGTTTTTGCAGGGCATGTTGTGATGTGATATGGTCAAGGCATGATGCTATATTTTATTGTATGAGATGATCATGTTTCGTAACCGAGTTATCGGCAACTGGCAGGAGCCATATGGTTGTCGCTTTATTGTATGCAATGCAATCGCCCTGTAATTGCTTTACTTTATCACTAAGCGGTAGCGATAGTCGTAGAAGCAATAGTTGGCGAGACGACAACGATGCTACGATGGAGATCAAGGTGTCGCGCCGGTGACAATGGTGATCATGACGGTGCTTCGGAGATGGAGATCACAAGCACAAGATGATGATGGCCATATCATATCACTTATATTGATTACATGTGATGTTTATCTTTTTTTGCATCTTATCTTGCTTTGATTGACAGTAGCATTTTAAGATGATCTCTCACTAAATTATCAAGAAGTGTTCTCCCTGAGTATGCACCGTTGCGAAAGTTCTTCGTGCTGAGACACCACGTGATGATCGGGTGTGATAGGCTCTACGTTCAAATACAACGGGTGCAAAATAGTTGCACCCGCGGAATACTCAGGTTAAACTTGACGAGCCTAGCATATACAGATATGGCCTCGGAACACGGAGACCGAAAGGTCGAACGTGAATCATATAGTAGATATGATCAACATAGAGATGTTCTCCATTGAAACTAATCCATCTCACGTGATGATTGGACATGGTTTAGTTGATTTGGATCACGTGATCACTTAGATGACTAGAGAGATGTATGTCTAAGTGGGAGTTCTTAAGTAATATGATTAATTGAACCTAAATTTATCATGAACTTAGTCCTGGTAGTATTTTGCAAATTATGTTGTAGATCAATAGCTCGCGTTGTTGCTTTCATATGTTTATTTTGATATGTTCGTAGAGAAAATTGTGTTGAAAGATGTTAGTAGCAACGATGCGGATTGGATCCGTAATCTGAGGTTTATCCTCATTGCTGCATAGAAGAATTATGTCCTTAATGCACCGCTAGGTGACAGACCTATTGCAGGAGCAGATGCAGATGTTATGAACGTTTGGCTAGCTCAATATAATGACTACTTGATAGTTTAGTGCACCATGCTTAATGGCTTAGAATCGGGACTTCAAAGATGTTTTTGAACGTCATGGACCATATGAGATGTTCCAGGAATTGAAGTTAATATTTCAAGCAAATACCCGAGTTGAGAGATATGAAGTATCCAACAAGTTCTATAGCTAAAGGATGGAGGAGAATCACTCAACTAGTGAGCATGTGCTCAAATTGTCTGGGTACTACAATCACTTGAATCAAGTGGGAGTTAATCTTCCAGATAAGATAGTGATTGACAGAGTTCTCTAGTCACCATCACCAAGTTACTAGAACTTCGTGATGAACTATAGTATGCAAGGGATGACGAAAACAATTCCCGATCTCTTCGTGATGTTGAAATCGACAAAGGTAGAAATCAAGAAAGAGCATCAAGTGTTGATGATTGACAAGGCCACTAGTTTCAAGAGAAGGGCAAAGGGAAAGAAAGGGAACTTCAAGTAGAATGACAAGCAAGTTGTCATTCCTGCGAAGAAGCCCAAAGCTGGACCAAAGCCTGAAACTGAGTGCTTACACTGCAAAGGAAATGGTCACTGGAAGGGGAAATGCCCTGAATATTTGGTGGATAAGAAGGATGGCAAAGTGAACAAGGGTATATTTGATATTGACGTGTACCTTACTAGTGTTTATAGTGGCCCCTGAGTATTTGATACTTGTTCAGTTGCTAAAAATTAGTAACTCGAAACAAGAGTTACAGAATAAACAAAGACTAGTTGAGGGTGAAGTGACGATGTGTGCTGGAAGTGGTTCCAAGATTGATATGATCATCATCGCACACCCTATGCTTTCGGGATTAGTGTTAAACCTAAATAAATGTTATTTGGCGTTTGCGTTGAGCATGAATATGATTTGATCATGTTTGTTGCGATACGGTTATTCATTTAAAGTTAGAGAATAATTGTTATTCTGTTTACATGAATAAGTCCTTCGATGGTCATACACCCAATGAAAATAGTTTCTTGGATCTCGATCGTAGTGATACACATATTCATGATATTGAAGCCAAAAGATGCAAAGTTAATAATGATAGTGCAACTTATTTGTGGCACTGCCATTTGGGTCATATCGGTGTAAAGCGCATGAAGAAAGTCCATAAAGATGGATTTTCGGAATCACTTGGTTATGAATCATTTGATGCTTGCGAACCGTGCCTTTTTGGGCAAGATGACTAAAACTCCGTTCTCCGGAACAATGGAACGAGCTACTGACTTATTGGAAATAATACATACCGATGTATGCGATCCAATGAGTGTTGATGCTCGTGGCAAGTATCGTTATTTTCTGACCTTCACAAGATGATTTGAGCAGATATGGGTATATCTACTTGATGAAACATAAGTCTGAAATAGTTGAAAGGTTCAAAGAATTTCAGAGTGAAGTGGAAAAATCATCGTAACAAGAAAATAAAGTTTCTATGATCTGATCGTAGAGATCAATATTTGAGATACGAGTTTGGCCTTCATTTTAAACAATGTGGAATAGTTTCACAGCTCACGCCATATGTAACACCACAACGTAATGGTGTGTCCGAACGTCGTAACCACACTTTATTGGATATGGTGCGATCTATGATGTATCTTACCGATTTACCACTATTGTTTTGGGGTTATGCATTAGAGATAGCTGCATTCACTTTAAATAGGGCACCATCTAAATCCGTTGAGACGAGACCGTATGAACTATGGTTTAGCAGTAAACCTAAGCTGTCGTTTCTTAAAGTTTGGAGTTGCGATGCTTATGTGAAAAAGGTCGCTCGAACCCAAATCGGAGAAATGTGTCTTCATAGGATACCCAAAAGAGATTATTGAGTACACTTTCTATCACAGATCTGAGGGCAAGATTTTTGTTGCTAAATTCGGATCCTTTCTAGACAAGGAGTTTCTCTCAAAAGAAGTGAGTGGGAGGAAAGTAGAACTTGATGAGGTAACTGTACCTGCTCCCTTATTGGAAAGTAGTTCATCACAAGAACCGGTTCCTGTGACAACTACACCAATCAGTGAGGAAGCTAATGATATTGATCATGAAACTTCAGATCAAGTTACTACCGAACCTCGTAGGTCTACCAGAGTAAGATCCGCACCAGAGTGGTACGGTAATCATATTCTGGAAGTCATGTTACTTGACCATGGCGAACCTACGAACTATGAGGAAGCGATGATGAGCCCAGATTCCGCAAAATGGCTTGAGGCCTTGAAATCTGAGATGGGATCCATGTATGAGAACAAAGTGTGGACTTTGATTGACTTACCCGATGATTGGTGAGTCATTAAGAATAAATGGATCTTCAAGAGGAAGACGGATGCTGATAGTAGTGTTACTATCTACAAAGCTAGACTTGTTGAAAAAGGTTTTTGACAAAGTTCAAGGTGTTGAATACAATGAGATTTTCTCACTCGTATCGATGCTTAAAAGTCTGTCCGAATCATGTTAGCAATTGCCACATTTTATGAAATCTGGCAAATGGATGTCAAAACTGCATTCCTTAAATGGATTTATTAATGAAGAGTTGTATATGATGCAACCAGAAGGTTTTGTTAATCCCAAAGGTGCTAAAAAAATGTGCAAGCTCCAGCGATCCATCTATGGACTGGTGCAAGCATCTCGGAGGTGGAATATACGCTTTGATAAGTTGATCAAAGCTTATAGTTTTATACGGACTTGCAGTGAATCCTGTATTTACAATAAAGTGAGTGGGAGCACTACAGCCTTTTTGATAAGTATATGTGAGTGACATATTGTTGATCAGAAATGATGTAGAATTTTTCTGGAAAGCATAAAGAAATGTTTGAAAGGAGTTCTTTAAAAGAAAGACCTCAGTAAAGCTACTTACATATTGAGAATCAAGATCTATTGAGATAGATCAAGACGCTTGATAAGATTTTCAATGAGTACATACCTTGACAAGATTTTGAAGTAGTTCAAAATGGAACAGTCAAAGAAAGAGTTCTTGCCTGTATTGCAAAGGTATGAAATTGAGTAAGACTCAAATCCCGACCACGGCAGAAAATAGAAAGAGAATGAAAGTCATTCCCTATGCATCAGTCATAGGTTCTATAAAAGTATGCCATGCTATGGACCAGACCTATTGTATACTCTGCCCTGGTTTGGCAAGGGAGTACAATAGTGATCTTGGAGTAGATCACTGGACATTGGCCAAAATTATCCTTAGTGGAATAAGGATATGTTTCTCGATTATGGAGGTGACAAGAAGTTCGTCGTAAAGGGTTACGTCGATGCAAGTTTTGACACTGATCTAGATGACTCTAAGTCTCAATCTGGATACATATTGAAAGTGGGAGCAATTAGCTAGAGTAGCTCCGTACAGATCATTGTAGACATAGAATATTTTTCAAAATACTTACGGCTTTGAATGTGACAGACCCGTTGACTAAACTTCTCTCACGAGCATAACATGATCACACCTTAGTACTCTTTGGGTGTTAATCACATAGCAATGTGAACTAGATTATTGACTCTAGTAAACCCCTTCGGTGTTGGTCACATGATGATGTGAACTATGGATGTTAATCATATACAGATATGAATATTGGTGTTAAATCACATGGCGATGTGAACTAGATTATTGACTCTAGTGCAAGTGGGAGACTGAAGGAAATATGCCCTAGAGGCAATAATAAATTTATTATTTATTTCCTTATTTCATGATAAATGTTTATTATTCATGCTAGAATTGTATTAACCGGAAACATAATACATGTGTGAATACATAGACAAACATAGTGTCACTAGTATGCCTCTACTTGACTAGCTTGTTGATCAAAGATGGTTATGTTTCCTAGCCATAGAGATGTGTTGTCATTTGATTAACGGGATCACATTATTGGAAGAATGATGTGATTGACTTGACCCATTCCGTTAGCTTAGCACTCGATCGCTTAGTATGTTGCTATTGCTTTCTTCATGACTTATACATGTTCCTATGACTATGAGATTATGCAACTCCCGTTTACCGGAGGAACACTTTTTGTGCTACCAAACGTCACAACATAACTGGGTGATTATAAAGGTGCTCTAGAGGTGTCTCCGAAGGTACTTGTTGGGTTGGCGTATTTCGAGATTAGGATTTGTCACTCCGATTGTCGGAGAGGTATCTCTGGGTCCACTCGGTAATGCACATAAATTAAAGCCTTGCAAGCATTGCAACTAATGACTTAGTTGCGGGATGATGTATTATGGAACGAGTAAAGAGACTTGCCGGTAACGAGATTGAACTAGGTATTGAGATACCGACGATCGAATCTCGGGCAAGTAACATACCGATGACAAAGGGAACAACGTATGTTGTTATGCGGTTTGACCGATAAAGATCTTCGTAGAATATGTAGGAGCCAATATGGGCATCCAGGTTCCGCTATTGGTTATTGACCAGAGAGATGTCTCGGTCATGTCTACATAGTTCTCGAACCCGTAGGGTCAGCACGCTTAACGTTTCGTTGGCGATATAGTATTATATGAGTTATGTATGTTGGTAACCGAATGTTGTTCATAGTCCCGGATGAGATCATAGACATGACGAGGAACTCCGGAATGGTCCGGAGATAAAGTTTGATATATGGGATATTAGTGTTTGATCTCCGGAAGGGTTCCGGAATTCACCGGAAGAGGTTCCGGATGTTTCCCAAAATGTTTGGGTACGAGAACACGTTGTTTGGGCCGAAGGGGAAAGCCCACAAGGTTTTTGGAAAGCGCAAAAGGAAGTTTTGCGGAGTCCAGGGGCCAGACGCCAGGGTCCCTGGCGTCTGGTGTTGGGGAACGTAGCAGAAATTCAAAATTTTCCTACATGTCACCAAGATTTATCTATGGAGAAACCAGCAATGAGGGGAAGGAGAGTGCATCTACATACCCTTGTAGATCGCTAAGCGGAAGCGTTCAAGAGAACGGGGTTGAAGGAGTCGTACTCGTCGTGATTCAAATCACCGGAGATCCTAGTGCCGAACGGACGGCACCTCCGCGTTCAACACACGTACAGCCCGACAACGTCTCCCATGCCTTGATCCAGCAAGGAGAGAGGGAGAGGTTGAGGAAGACTTCATCCAGCAGCAACACAATGGCGTGGTGGTGGTGGAGGAGCGTGGCAATCCTGCAGGGCTTCGCCAAGCACCGCGGGAGAGGAGGAGTACTTGGGAGAGGGGGAGGGCTGCACCAGAACTTGTGGTGCGGCTGCCCTACCACCCCCCACATATATATAGGGGCAAGGGAGAGGGGGGCCAGCCCCCTCAGATCCAATCTGAGGAGGGGGCGGCGGCCAAGGGGGGGAGGAGTGCCTCCCAAGTCAAGTGGAGGCCCTCCCCCTTAGGGTTTTCCCTCTCCCATGCGCATGGGCCTTGGGGGGGCTGGTGCCCCTGGCCCATTAAGGCTAGGGCGCCCCCCTACAGCCCATGCTACTGTATTGTACATGGTGGAACAATTTTCGGACCTCTGGACCCCTCCGGAATCCTCCGTAACCTTCTGGAAGCTTCCCGGTACAATACCGAAAAAACCCGAACTTTTTCCGGAACCAGAACAACAACTTTCCATATATAAATCTTTACCTCCGGACCATTCCGGAAGTCCTCGTGACATCCAGGATCTCATCCGGGACTCCTAACAACATTCGGTAACCACATACAAACTTCCTTTATAACCCTAGCGTCATCGAACCTTAAGTGTGTAGACCCTACGGGTTCGGGAGACATGTAGACATGACCGAGACGTTCTCCGGTCAATAACCAACAGCGGGATCTAGATACCCATGTTGGCTCCCACATGTTCCACGATGATCTCATCGGATGAACCACGATGTCAAGGACTCAATCGATCCCGTATACAATTCCCTTTGTCTAGCGGTATTATACTTGCCCGAGATTCGATCGTCGGTATACCGATACCTTGTTCAATCTCGTTACCGGCAAGTCTCTTTACTCGTTCTGTAACACATCATCCC
Organism: Triticum timopheevii; assembly: GCA_963921465.1. Taxonomy (NCBI): domain Eukaryota; kingdom Viridiplantae; phylum Streptophyta; class Magnoliopsida; order Poales; family Poaceae; genus Triticum; species Triticum timopheevii. Next base: position 20,502,699 of record OY997274.1, read on the forward strand.
GTGATCAACCCCTTGGTCACATTGTGCACATTATGATGATGTCCTACCGAGTGGGCCCAGAGATACCTCTCCGTTTACCGGAGTGACAAATCCCAGTCTCGATTCGTGCCAACCCAACAGACACTTTCGGAGATACCTGTAGTGCACCTTTATAGCCACCCAGTTACGTTGTGGTGTTTAGTACACCCAAAGCATTCCTACGGTATCCGGGAGTTGCACAATCTCATGGTCTAAGGAAAAGATACTTGACATTGAAAAGCTTTAGCATACGAACTACACGATCTTTGTGCTAGGCTTAGGATTGGGTCTTGTCCATCACATCATTCTCCTAATGATGTGATCCCGTTATCAACGACATCTAATGTCCATGGTTAGGAAACTGTAACCATCTGTTGATCAACGAGCTAGTCAACTAGAGGCTTACTAGGGACATAGTGTTGTCTATGTATCCACACATGTATCTGAGTTTCCTATTAATACAATTATAGCATGGATAATAAATGATTATCATGAACAAGGAAATATAATAATATCTAATTTATTATTGCCTCTAGGGCATATTTCCAACAGTCTCCCACTTGCACTGGAGTCAATAATCTAGTTCACATCGCCATGTGATTAACACTCACAGGTCACATCACCATGTAACCAACATCCAAAGAGTTTACTAGTGTCATTAAACTAGTTCACATCATCATGTGATTAAGACTCAATGAGTTCTGGGGTTTGATCATGTTTTGCTTGTAAGAGAGGTTTTAGTCAACGGGTCTGCAACATTCAGATCTGTATGTGCTTCGCAAATCTCTAGGTCATATTGTAAATGCCGCTTCCACGCTCCACTTGGAGCTATTCCAAATGGTTGCTCCACTATACGTATCCGGTTTGCTACTCAGAGTCATTCGGGTAGGTGTTAAAGCTTGCATCGACGTAACCCTTTACACCGAACTCTTTATCATCTCCATAATCGAGAAACATGTCCTTATTTACTCCAAGGACAATTTTGACCGCTGTCAAATGATCCATTCCTGGATCATTCTTGTACCCCTTGACTGACTCATGGCAAGGCACACTTCTAGTGCGGTACACAGCATAACATACTATAGAGCCTATGTCTGAAACATAGGGGACGACCTTCGTCCTTTCTCTCTTTTTTGCCATGGTCGAGCTTTAAGTCTTGACTTCATACCTTACATCTCAGGCAAGAACTCCTTCTTTGACTGATACATCTTGAACACCTTCAAGATCATGTCAAGGTATGTGCTCATTTGAAAGTACTATTAAGCATTTTGATCTATCTTATAGATCTTGATGCTTATTGTTCAAGTAGCCTAATCCAGGTTTTCCATTGAAAAGCACTTTTCAGATAACCCTATATGCTTTCTAGAAATTCTACATCATTTCTGATCAACAATATGTTTACAACATATACTTATCAGAAATTCTATAGTGCTCCCACTCACTTCTTTGTAAATACAAGTTTCTCATAAATTTGTATAAACCCAAAATCTTTGATCATCTTATCAAAGTACATATTCCAACTCCGAGATGCTTACTCCAGTCCTTAGAAGGATCGCTGGAGCTAGCATACCTTTTAGCATCCTTAGGATCGACAAAACCTTTCTGATTGTATCACATACAACCTTTCCTTACAAAGACTGGTAAGGAAACTCGTTTTGACATCCATCTGCCAGATTTCATAAACGCAGCTAATGCTAACATGATTCCGACGGACTTTAAGCATCGCTACGGATGAGAAAATCTCATCGTAGTCCACTCCTTGAACTTGTAAAAAACTCTTCGCCACAAGTCGAGCTTCATAGACGGTGACATCACCGTCCACGTCCTTCTTCTTCTTAAAGATCCATTTATCTCAATGGCTTGCCGATCATCGGGCAAGTCCACCAAAGTCCATGCTTTGTTCTGATACATGGATCCTATCTCGGATTTCATGGCTTCTAACCATTTGTCGGAATTTGGGCCCACCATTGCTTCTCCATAGCTCGTAGGTTCATTGTTGTCTAGCAACATGACCTTCAAGACAAGATTACTGTACAACTCTGAAGCAGTACGCATCCTTTTCACCCTACGAGGTACGGTAGTGACTTGATCCGAAGTTTCATGATCACTATCATAAGCTTCTACTTCAATTTGTGTAGGTGCCACAGGAACAACTTCTTGTGCCCTGCTACACTCTAGTTGTAGTGACGGTTCAATAACCATATCAAGTATCCACCATCCTCCCACTCAACTTTTCGAGACAAACTTTTCCTCGAGAAAGGACGCGATTCAAGAAACAATCCCTATTGCTTTCGGATCTGAATTAGGAGGTATACCCAACTGTTTTGGGTGTCCTATGAAGATGCATTTTATCCGCTTTGGGTTCGAGCTTATCAACCTGAAACTTTTTCACATAAGCGTCGCAGCCCCAAACCTTTAAGAAATGACAGCTTAGGTTTCTCTAAACCATAGTTCATACGGTGTCATCTCAACGGAATTACGTGGTGCCCTATTTAAAGTGGATGTGGTTGTCTCTAATGCCTAACCCATAAACGATAGTGGTAATTCGATAAGTGTAACGCCCCGGATACAACTTTCCACATTCGTAACTCCAACTCTTGCCTTTTCCGGAGATGCGACATGATATTTCTTTCGTGGTTGGGTTTTTGTATTTTGTTTTGCATTTTGTTCTTGGTGTGCATCTCATCTCATAGCATCATGCGCATTGCATTTGCATGTTTTCATAAAAGTCGTAGCCGGTTGCAGTTGCCCTTTCTCTCCTTGCCTCCATTGTCATTTTGTCAGGCCCTTGTCCTCGTTGACCTCTCTCAGACCCCTCGTGTGCGTGTCCGAAACTTGCCCCGAACCCGAACCGCTCAGTCATCACCGATGGATCCGGATCATCCTCAAACACCCGAAAAACATCTCCATTTTCTTACTTGGACTCCCTATCTATTTATTTCGCGACCGTCCGATTTCAATCGGAGAAACCAAATGCCCCTATCAAAATCCCTTACTATATAAATATCAGTCTAACCCTAGATCCTAGGGGCTTGTCCCATCCCCCAAATCCCCTCATCCGCCGCCGCCACTCTTTTCATTGGGATCACCCACAGCCAACCACCATCCTCCAAGATCCCCTCCTCACCAACCAGAGCAGCAGCCCCCTCTCGATCCAAACCACCAACCGAAGCTACCTCCTTCCTCCTCGTTTTCCAGATCGGGCCAACCACAACCAGCCGGCGCTCAAGCCCCACGCTGCCCCTCCAGTTCGTATGCCGCCGTCCCCAGCAAGCTGCTCCACCAGCGATCCACGACCAGGCCAGCCCCTCGCGTCTCCTTCTCCTTCTGCTCCCTCCTTCCCCCGTCTCTCCTGTAACCTTGCTTCTCTCCCGTCGTTTCTCTCTCAGGGAGCACAGAAAGCGCCGACCATCATGGATTTTGCACCGGAGCTTCGTGCCCCTTGCTCGCGAGCGCCCCGCTTCGAGTGTCGTGGTTCTAAGTCTGACAGTAGAGTGGGGGTAGGTATGGAGAGGCGAGGTCCTAGCTATGGAGAGGTTGTAAACACAAGAGATGTACGAGTTCAGGCCCTTCTCGGAGGATGTAAAAGCCGTACGTCTCGGAGCCCGGAGGCGGTCGAGTGGATTATGTGTATATGAGTTACAGGAGTGCGAACCCTTCTGCCTGTGGAGGGGGGTGGCTTATATAGAGTGCGCCAGGACCCCTGCCAGCCCACGTAATGAAGGGTTTAAGGTACATTAAGTCTGGGGCGTTACTGGTAACGCCCCACATAAAGTGTCTTAACTATCATAAAGTCTACTTAATTACAGACCGTTGCAGTGCAGAGTGCTCCTTGACCTTCTGGTGGTCGAGTGAGTCTTCATGGTCGAGTCCTTCAAGTTAGTCGAGTGGGTTCCTTGTAGGTCGACTGGAAGGTGATCTCTTCTAAGGGTGTCCTTGGGTAGGGTACTTAGATCAGGTCTATGACCCTACCCTAGGTACATGAATCCATCATTAGCCCCCGAATGGATTGAGGCTTGAGTGGGGAAGGAGTTGATGCAGTTTCCGATTGACTTTTGCATACTGGTCATGCGTTGTTTTGGACTAAGAACCTCTTTGTTGATGTCGAGCAACTTTTCTTCAGTCGACTCGATCCATTCTTTTCTTTCGTCGAGTGATCTTTTGGACTTTGCCGATTTCCGAGCGACGGATCGCAGGAAATCCCACGTCTGACAGACCGATCTGCCGTTCGCGGATTCTGCGGGATATTAAATTTGGGGAAGCGCGCAAAGCGGGGCGGACCGCGACGCTCGGATGGGATAGGGCATAGATGCCTCGATCTCTGCGCCGCTTTTTTCGCCACGTATCGCGTCTGTGCAACTGTTTTGGGATATGATTAGATCGATCGGGGCCACCTGTCATCCACTCGGAAGGGATCTTATAAATGCGCCCGGCGAGGGTTTTTGAACAGTGCCTCAGCATTCTCTCTCTGCTCTCTTCGTCTCCGCCCAACGCGCCCGCTCTCGCCTCCGCACAACTTCTCCTCGCGCGTCTCGCCGGCAGCCATGGTCAAGGAGAAGACGGCGGCGCTGGAACGCGCGAAGAAGGCGTCGGCGACGGAGAAGGCGAAGGGGAGATCCACCAGTCGTGGCGGGTCTTCGTCTAGATCTTGCCTGCCGAAAGGCTGGGTCTAGGGAAATTGGATCCGGTCGACCATCACGGAGACGGATCTCCTCGACATGGCCAACGACGGGCTGATCCCCCACGGAGCCACAAGGCTTCCAGGGAAAGAGTGGCAGCCCCAGCCGGAAAAGGGTGAGTGCGTGCTTCTGGCTACCCATGTCGACCGCGGATTTTCTTTGCCACCGAGCGTTTTCTTCCGTGGTTTCTTGAACTTCTTTGGAGCGCAGCTCCACCACTTCACCCCGAATTCTATCGCCTATCTTGCCGCGTTTGTGTCCATGTGTGAGAATTTTCTGGGTTGTCGACCGCATTGGGGTTTGTTCAAGCACATATTCACGTGTCGCTCTCAGACCGTGAAGAAGGCGAGCCCAGGCGACGAAAAAACCCAAGTTGTCCAAATGTGTGGAGGTCTGGGGATCCAGGTGAGGAACAAGAGCACCTTCCCAGCCATGACGTTTCCCGAGTCAGTCAGAGGCTGGCAGTCGACCTGGTTCTACTGCCAGAATTAGCCGACGCCGGGGCAGTCGAGTGGACTCCTTCAGTTCACCATGGACCGAGTGAACAAGCCCTCCTCTCTGAAGGTGATTCCGGAGGAGAAAGCTGACATGAAGGTGCTGATGGAGCGCGTAGTTCAGTTGGTTCGGGAGGGAGTGACGGGTATGGATCTCCTGGAGGTTTTTCTTAGGCGACGTATCCAGCCTCTTCAGTTCCGGAGCCATTGCATGTGGTTGTACCGCGGGACTGAAGATGAGACTCGGATCAATCCAGAAGCAGTCGACGATGCCACTCTAGAAAGGTGGATAGCCGCTGTTACTGGGAACAAGGATAACCCTCGTGGAGCCAGAAGGATTCCTCCACTCGACCACCGCAGCGTTCCAGACAAGGTATGCCTGCTCCACTTCTCATTGTATTCTTGTCATATTTATTTCTGTTTTCTCTGCAAATCGGTCGATTGATCTTTGTCTTGACGTCTATCAGGCCCTCACTGAGCTGTACTCGATGCCCAATGGAGCACAGGCTCCGACTGAAGAGGGAGAAGCGAGCGGGGGCGAGAGCCAGGAGGAGTGGGACTCGGATGCCGCTGAGGACGATGATGATGATGATGACGATGAGGAGGACGAAGAAGAGGAGGAGGAGGAGGTCGCACCACCGCGCTCGGAAAGGCGGTCGAAGCTTGTCCATGACCCTGTGACTGAACGTGGCAAGGGGGTTGCGACTGTTGCGCAGTCGACCAAGCGCCCTCGGATCACTTCTCCGGCGCCGACTGAAAAGGCGTCGAAGCAGCCCAGGGCGGCTTCGTCAAAGCCGACCAAGCTCCTGCCGAAGATGAAGGTGTCCAACCCCACCATATTAGGGTAATCATGCTGCTTAAGTCTTCTTGTTTTGTGCGAGCTTTATCTCTGGTTGACGCTTGAGTTAGTCGACTGATTCTTTGGAATTGCAGTGCTGCTACTTCTGAGACCTCAGCCAGGGCTGGCGACCATGAGATGGAGGACGGAGCAACCTCAAACCCTGGTACTATACTATTAATTCCGTTTTTAGTCGATTGACTCATGATCTCTAATTCTGATTCTTTTCTGTAGCTCCATCCAATGTCGTTATCACTCTTCCTGATGATGATGATGATGAGAAACCACTGAAGCACAGGAGGAGCAGGAAAGCGTCTGCCGGCAGGGTGGCCCAGGATGTGACGGCGCCCGAGACTCTGATCATGGAGGAGGAGAACACCACTCGACACACCGTGTCTTTCGCGGTGCCATTGACGAGTGCTCATCCTGCTTTGTCAAGTGCTGCACAGCCTTCTCTCTTCACGACGCACCATGTCCCAGAGGACCAAGCCAGCGCTGCGAAGGAAGCCATACGCCAAGCAGGGGTCATGATGGAACAGGTGAAGGCCATCCAGGAAGCAAGTCAAGCAGCTTATGATGCCAGCTCCGCCCTTCAAAGCAATGTTCAGGTCAGTCGACCATCGCTTGTTCTGTTAGGATATGCTATCAAAACTTTTCTTTCCGGAATCTATAGCAGTCACCCACTGGGTGTGTCGATTTAAACTCCGTGTTAGCGGGGGCACGCTGAGTGCACCCGCTGGGTGTAGTCCCCAAGGCTAAGGTCGACTGCTGGCAGTCGGCCTTAGGCTTTATAAGTAAAGTATTTCCGTCGTTCGACTGAGGCGAATGGATTTCTCAAACCGGTGGGGGCACGCTGAGTGCACCCACTGGGTGTAGTCCCCGAGACTGTGGTCGACTGCTTGCAGTCAATTACAGTCTTAAAGAATACATCTTGTTTTTTTGGGGGGTCAACAGGTCGACTCTGTCTTCAATAGGATTAGTGGTGGCACGCTGAGTGCACCCACTGGGTGTAGTCCCCGAGACTACGGTCGAATGCTTGTATTCGGCTATAGTCTTAGAAACGCATGATTTTTTCCTTTTCCACTCGGAAGTGAATTATCTTTGACATTTTGTCGATTGGTTCTTCTCAGAAATCCTGTGACCTTGCGGCTCGCTACACCGAGCTGGAAAACAAGCACATTCAGCTCGAGCTGGATTTGAAGCTGGTTCAGGAGAATCTGACGAAGGCAAAGGAGGAGACCAAAGGTATCTTTGGTGAGACCTCGACGACTGCTTTTTTCCTTCATTTGTTTCAAAATCTGATCTTGCTGTAACTTGCAGGTAAGGTGAAGGAGGCCCAACAGAAAAAAGACCTTGAACTAGCTGAGAAGATCAAGCTTGCTGATGAGAAGTTAGCTTCAGTCACCAAGCTTGAACAAGAAAATACTAATCTGAAAGCTGCTCTTGGGATCGCCAACAAGGAAGTCAGTCGACTGAAAACTGACAAAGCTGCCCTGACCGACAAAGTCAGCTAGTTGACTGGGAAGAAAAATGATCTGGAGGCCTTCCTGAGTGGTCTTGCCAAGAAGTTGTTCCTTATGCTTGAAGGTAACCCTTTACGCTCAACAATCATTTTCAACTGTGATTTTTCCATTCGACCATTGCCTTGACTCGGTGATTGTCCTTGCAGAATTTTGTCAAAACTTTGAAGAAGAGACTAGCCGGCTGGAACCAAACCTTGACCCCGTCAATTCTCCGGTGAACGACGAAGTTGCCATGAATGTTTTCCGACTGGAGTCCCGTGTTGCAGCTGTCGTGGACTATCTTGCAAGGCTGAAGGTCGCCACATCTCGCATCGACTCAACGCTCTGGCCCAGGGAGACACTCCAGAACGACCTCGAGTCGCTGATGGCTCGCCTGAACACGGTCCCTGGTCGAGTGCAGGAGTGGAAAAAGTCCTCGGCTCGGTGCGGTGCAGATGTTGCTCTGTGTCTAGCCCGAGTCCACTATAAAGATGCACGAGAAGACAAGTTGGCGGCTCTCCGGGTGGCCAACACCAAGAAACACGACTTCAGGTCCTTCATGGAAACCTTCATTGCTGCTGCCACTCGGATCGCAGATGGAATTTATCTTGATGAGTTCGTTGCACCTTCCAGCCCTCCACAGGAGGGGTAAAAAACTTCTTTTAAGCTCGACACTTTAAATTTACCTCGGTATGCCGAGTGGAGTTGTAACCGATAAACCTTAACAGGCTTAGCGCCTGAGCACTTTCGGTTCCTTTAGGTATCGATCCGAACTTGGATTTGATGTTTGAATATGATTGCTTTTGGCTCGAAATGTCTTTTGCAGGTTCAAAGCAAGACGCTCACTGCAGTCGACTTATTCCTTAATCCACTTAGGCGAGCGCTGGGCTGCAGCTAATCCCCCGAGTGAGAGGTTTGCTCTTCACTCGGTAGGATTTTTATATCTTAGGCGAGCACTGTGCTGCAGCTAAGCCCCCGAGTGAGAGGTTTGCTCTTCACTTGGTAGGATTTTCATATCTTAGGCGAGCACTGGGCTGCAGCTAAGCCCCCGAGTGAGAGGTTTGCTCTTCACTCGGTAGGATTTTTATATCTTAGGCGAGCACTGGGCTGTAGCTAAGCCCCCGAGTGAGAGGTTTGCTCTTCACTCGGTAGGATTTTTATATCTTAGGCGAGCACTGGCTGCAGCTAAGCCCCCGAGTGAGAGGTTTGCTCTTCACTCGGTAGGATTTTCACATTGTACTTGTGGCGAAGCTCAGAGGAGAGGGTCGCAGTCGACCCGCACCTCGTCCTCCTTACGAGCGCTCATTGTACTTATGGCGTAGCTTAGAGGAGAGGGTCGCAGTCGACCTACGCCTCGTCCTCCTTTCGAGCGTACGTTGTATTTGTGGCATAGCTCAGAGGAGAGGGTCGCAGTCGACCTGCACCTCGTCCTCCTTGCGAGCGCACATTGTACTTATGGCGTAGCTCAGAGGAGAGGGTCGCAGTCGACCTGCACCTCGTCCTCCTTTCGAGCGTACGTTGTATTTGTGGCGTAGCTCAGAGGAGAGGGTCGCAGTCGACCTGCACCTCGTCCTCCTTGCGAGCGCACATTGTACTTAGGCGAGTGTTTAAACTGCAGCTAAGCCCCCCGAGTGGGAGTCTGGCTCGCCACTCGGTAGGATTTATATAACTTAGGCGAGTACTTGGACTGCAGCTAAGCCCCCGAGTGGAAGTCTGGCTTACCACTCGGTAGGATTTTTAAAACTTAGGCGAGTACTTGGACTGCAGCTAAGCCTCTGAGTGGAAGTCTGGCTTACCACTCGGTAGGATTTTATTTAATCTTAGGCGTAACGGGTTCGCAGCTAAGCCTCCGAGTGGGAGTCTGGCTCACCACTCGGTAAGGATTTTTACAAACTTAGGCGAAACGGATTTGCGGCTAAGCCCCCGAGTGGGAGTCTTGCTCACCACTCGGTAAGGATTTTTACAAACTTAGGCGAAACGGATTTGCGGCTAAGTCACCCATTGAGGGGAAAATTTTTATTGGACAAATAAAAAGTGACAAAAATTATGGAGGAATTATGAAACTATTATTTTGAAATCCATGAACTGCAGAAGTACTTTATTACAACTCATCCGAGTGATAAACTTAAGTGTAAAATGGGCGGAGTAGTTCCGCGTTCCAAGCTCGGGGCTCGTCGATATTATGTTCGACGTTGTAAAGACGGTATGCCCCGTTGTGGAGAACTTTGGTGACGATGAAGGGTCCTTCCCAAGAAGGAGCAAGCTTGTGTTGTTTCTTCTGATCCACTCGAAGAACTAAATCCCCTTCCTGGAAGGCTCGACCCCTCACATTTCTGGCGTGGAAACGACGCAAGTCTTGTTGATAGATGGTCGATCGGGTCAGAGCCATCTCCCTTTCTTCCTCTAAAAGGTCGACTGCGTCCTGCCGCGCTTGTTCAGCTTCTGCTTTGTTGTAGAGTTCAACTCGAGGAGCATTGTGGAGAAGATCACTCGGCAAGACTGCTTCAGCTCCGTAGACCAAGAAGAATGGGGTTCTTCCGGTCGACCGATTAGGTGTGGTCCGCAGTCCCCAAAGCACCGAGGGAAGTTCGTCGACCCATGCTCCAGCCGCATGCTTGAGATCACGCATCAGTCGGGGTTTCAATCCTTTGAGGATGAGGCCATTGGCTCGCTCTGCTTGTCCATTCGACTGCGGATGGGCGACTGAAGCATAGTCGACTCGTGTGCCTTGAGAGTTGCAGAAATCCCTGAATTCTTCCGAGTCAAAGTTCAACCCATTATCCGTAATGATGCTGTGCGGGACTCCATATATGAATATCAGTTCCCTGATGAAGCTAACAGCAGTACCGGCGTCAAGGTTCTTGATTGGCTTGGCCTCAATCCACTTGGTGAACTTGTCGACTGCCACCAGTACATGCGTGAAGCCACTTCGACCTGTTCTCAAGGGACCGACCATGTCCAACCCCCATACTGCGAAAGGCCAGACGAGTGGAATGGTCTTCAGAGCTGACGCAGGCTTGTGTGACATATTTGAGTAGAACTGACATCCTTCGCACTTGTCCACTATTTCCTTTGCCATCTCATTCGCCTTTGGCCAGTAAAATCCGGCTCGGTATGCTTTGGCCACGATGGTCCGAGAGGACGCATGATGACCACAGGTCCCCGAGTGGATATCATTGAGAATGATTCGACCTTCCTCCGGCGTTATGCACTTTTGACCAACTCCAGTCGCGCTCTCTCTATACAGCTGTCCTTTGATAACGGTAAAGGCCTTGGATCGACGGACGATCTGTCGAGCCTCTTCCTCATCCTCTGGGAGCTCTTTTCTCAGGATATACGCGATATAGGGAATTGTCCAGTCGGGTGTGACTACCAAGATCTCCATAACCAAGTCGACCACTGCTGGGACTTCTACCTCAATCGGATCCGTGGCACTCTTGGGTTGTGGGGTTTCTTCAGTGAAAGGGTCTTCCTTAACTGACGGCGTATGAATATGTTCCAAAAACACGCCACTCGGAATGGCTTCTCTCTTGGAACCAATCTTTGCTAGATCATCAGCTGCTTGATTTTTCAATCGGGGTATATGATGGAGCTCTAACCCCTCAAACTTCTTTTCCAGCTTCCTCACTGCATTGCAGTATCCAGTCATGGCTGGGCTCCTCACGTCCCACTCCTTCATCACTTGGTTGACCACTAAATCTGAATTGCCATAGACCATCAGGCGACGGATGCCGAGTGAGATGGCCATGCGCAACCCGTATAAGAGGGCCTCATACTCTGCCTCATTGTTGGAGGAATCAAAGTGAATCTGGAGCACATATCTGAGCTTATCTCCTCTGGGGGGAACTAGGACAACCCCAGCACCGGAAGCATTCAACATCTTAGAGCCATCAAAGAACATGGTCCAATGCTCCGAGTGAACTTCAGTCGGCTGCTGCTGTTCAATCCACTCAGCGAGGAAATCTACTATTGCCTGGGACTTAATGGCTTTCTTTGCCTCAAACTTGATATCAAGGGGAAGAAGTTCAATCGCCCATTTCGCCACTCGACCAGTTGCATCTCTGTTGTGCAGAATCTCTGATAGTGGAGCGTCGCTGACGACTGTGATGGAATGATCAGAGAAATAATGAGCAACCTTCTTCGTGGTCATGTATATTCCATACACAAGCTTCTGATAATGAGGATATCTTTGCTTGGATGGAGTCAAGACTTCAGACAAATAATACACTGGGCACTGAACTTTGAAGGCTTTTCCTTCTTCTTCCCGCTCGACCATAAGCACTGTACTGACGACTTGTCCTGTGGCTGCGATATAAAGCAACAGAGGCTCTTTGCTGATTGGAGCAGCAAGCACCAGCTGGGTGGAAAGCAGAGCTTTTAGCTCGGCAAACGCTGCATCAGCTTCTGGAGTCCACTCGAACTTGTCTGCCTTCTTCATCAGTCGGTAAAGAGACAATGCCTTTTCACTGAGTCGTGAGATGAATCGACTTAATGCGGCCAAGCATCCAGTAAGCTTCTGGACATCGTGCACTCGCACAGGGCATTTCATTCGGAGAATAGTGCCGATCTTCTCTGGATTAGCATCGATCCCTCGCTCGGAAACGAGAAAACCGAGTAACTTGCCACTAGGAACTCCGAATGTGCACTTTGATGGATTGAGCTTGATATCATACCTTCTGAGGTTGGCAAATGTTTCGGCGAGGTCAGCGAGCAGGTCAGAACCTTTTCGTGACTTGACGACGATATCATCCATATACGCTTCCACATTCCGACTGATTTGAGTGAGCAGACACTTCTGAATCATTCGCATAAATGTGGCTCCAGCATTCTTGAGGCCGAATGGCATGGTGATATAGCAGAAGCACCCGAATGGAGTGATGAAAGCTGTTTTTATCTCATCGGGTCCGTACAGACGGATCTGGTGGTACCCAGAATAGGCGTCGAGAAAAGACAATCTCTCGCATCCCGCGGTCGAGTCAACAATTTGATCTATGCGAGGGAGAGGAAAATGATCTTTCGGGCAGGCCCGGTTGATGTGCTTGAAATCAATGCACATTCGTAGCGATTTTTCCTTCTTAGGAACCGTGACGACATTAGCAAGCCACTCGGAGTGGTATATCTCTCGGATAAATCCTTCCGCCAACAGTCGAGCCACTTCCTCACCAATAGCCTTTCTCTTCTGGACGGCGGACCGCCGAAGATGTTCTTTAACTGGTTTTGCTGATGAGTCAACTCTAAGGCGATGCTCAGCCAGTCCCCTGGGAACACCTGGCATGTCAGCTGGCTTCCATGCAAAAATGTCCCAGTTCTCAAGGAGGAACTGGATGAGCGCTTCTTCCTATTTCGGGTCGAGTGTTGTGGATATGTGGGTCGGGGCTGCATTGGGATCGGTCGGGAGAATGTGGACAGGCTTCGTCTCACCGGACGACTGAAATGCAGATTCTGTGGCGGGCTTCTTGGATCGCAGCAAATCACTCGGATCTGCGCTTTGTTTATATTCTTCAAACTCGACCGCTGTCACCTGGGAATCGGCAATCTTCGAGCCCTTCTGAAAGCACTCTTTTGCCTTTTTCCTATCACCGGTGACAGTGATCACTCCTTTGGGGCCGGGCATCTTCAGTTTGAGGTACACGTAACATGGTTGAGCCATGAACCGTGCGTAAGCTGGCCTCCCCAAAATGGCGTGGTACGCACTCTGAAAATCCACGACCTCAAACGTCAACTTCTCTTTGCGAAAATGTTTTGAATCACCAAACACCACGTCCAGAGCTATTTGGCCGAGCGACTCGGCTTTCTTTCCTGGTATAACTCCATGAAAGCTCATGTTACTAGTGCTCAGTCGGGACATCGGAATGCCCATTCCTTTCAGTGTGTCTGCATACAACAAGTTCAGCCCACTACCACTGTCCATCAGCACTTTTGTCAGTCGAGTGCCTTCGACAACTGGATCGACCATCAAAGCTTGCCTCCCAGGGGTGGCAATATGAGTCGGGTAATCAGATTGGTCGAATGTGATGGGTGTTTGGAACCATCTCAGATAACTTGGTTTTGCTGGGGCAACCATGTTCACCTCATGATTAATGACCTTCAGTCAGCTCTTGCTTTCCACATCTGCGAAGATCATCAGAGTGGAGTTGACATGCGGATATCCTTCCTCACTGTCCTCCTTGTCTTCGGCCTTGTCCGACTCCTTTTCCTTGTCCTTAGACTGTTTTCCTTGAAACTGCTGGATCAGGAGTCGACATTGGTGAGTGGTATGCTTTGGGTAAATGATATTGCCCTCTTCATCTTTCTTCGTGTGGATGTGACACGGCATATCCATCACGTCGTTCCCTTCTTTATCCTTTACCTTCTTAGGGTTCCAGGATCCTTTAGGTTTCCCTTTGAACTTTCCCTGAGTCACGGCCAGAGCCTCTCTAGGAGCTGCTGGTTCAGCCTTCCGCTTCTGTTTCCGACTGGTGTTTCCCTTCTCCGACTGACTCGGCTTGTACTTGCCGCTTCGGAGTCGATCTTCTTCTTCGCCGTTGGCGTACTTGGTAGCAATCTCCATCATCCGACTCACGGTCATGTCTCCGGTTCGACCAAATTTCAAACTCAATTCTCTGTTCTTGACGCCATCCTTGAAGGCGCAGACTGCCTGATGATCAAACACATTCTCCACAGTATGGTGCAAAGTGATCCATCTCTGAATATACTCCCTGAGAGTCTCATTGGTCTTCTGCACACAGACTTGCAGCTCCGTCAATCCAGCCGGTCGTTTGCAAGTTCCTTCAAACGTTCTGACGAACACTCGGGACAGATCTTCCAAAGTGTAAATGCTGCTAGGAGGTAACTGATTCAACCACGCTCTGGCAGAACCTTCCAACATGAGGGGCAAATGCTTCATGGCCACCTCGTCATTCCCACCACCAATCTAAACCGCCACTCGGTAGTCCTCAAGCCAAGTTTCAGGCTTAGACTCATCGGTGAACTTGCTGACTCCTGTTGCCAACCTGAAATTGGGGGGGATCACTGCGGCTCTGATAGCCCTGCTGAAACATTCTGGACCAGAAACATGCACTCGACTGCTTGTGGGCACATCTCTGTCGGGCCCACCCCGATGGACTCTGTTCCGGTCGACCAAGCCTTGCACGATAATGGATCGCGCGTTGAAGCCTGGTTCCCTGGGGTCGACTGGAGCTCTTCGCCCCACACTGAGCTGACGCCTGTCATCTTGCTGCCGAGGAACGTAAGACCCACCCCTCGGAGGGGAAGTGGGCACTCAACGCCTATCATCCCGGTCGTGTCGGTCTCCATACTGGTCTCGCCGATTCTCGCGCCCTTCACGCCGCGGAGGCGATCTGGGACTGTGAGCCGACTGAACCGTATTCGCAGCGACGGATCGACTGTGAATTCTGTTGCGCGACTGCGACACGGCTGAATTCTGGTCCCCTGCTGCCCGGAGCAAATCCCTGATCTGCATCAAGCCTCTGCCAG
Source organism: Triticum timopheevii (assembly GCA_963921465.1). Taxonomy (NCBI): domain Eukaryota; kingdom Viridiplantae; phylum Streptophyta; class Magnoliopsida; order Poales; family Poaceae; genus Triticum; species Triticum timopheevii. Next base: position 20,517,706 of record OY997274.1, read on the forward strand.
CTTCCGAGTGAGAGGGCTGGATGGACTCTGCTATACGGGTCGCAGCTACTAAATTCTGGATTGGGGTTCGATATACCTGAGTCAGCGGGAAGAGTTGACGTCGATTGGCATCGGGAACTCGTTGCCGCGCGTGCTCGTTGAGTGCTCGCTGAAGATTCTCCAAGCGAGCGCGTTCGGCCAAATTGGCCAAACGTGCCTCCTCCAAGGCGCGAGCCTCGGGGGTTTCTCCGGCGATGGGAGTATGCAGGGCATCCATGTTCCTGCGACGAAGTTCCTCTCTTTGCAGAGAGTCGAGTGGCTCGGGCTGGTACTCTTCGTGGTCTCGTGCGGGGTTGTCTCCGCCGCCTGCCCCGCCTTCATGGGCGAAGCCAGGGGGACTGCAAGGTCCGTTGACCATCAAGATTTCCGCCGCCGGATCACTGCTATCGCATTCGGATGCAGTCTCCACGGAGCCAGTCGACAGATCGAACAGGCCGTAGAGAGATTCGTCGGGCTCGATTGCCGCAACTTGGGTGGTGGCCGTCTGGCGAGCCACCGCGTGTCTCACCCACCGCTGAAGCCTTGACCGACCAGAGCGCTTGCGCTGCTGGGAGACCGGGAGGGTGGTCGATAGGGGAGTCGACCGATACGGGGTCGACGGTTGTCGCAACAGAACTCCACGGACACATGCGCGAAAATGCGTCGCACCGCGGATGGGGAGCGCATCAACGACGAGTGGAGCCTCCTGGAGCCAAGCGGAGTCGTCGGCGATGAAGGTGAGAGCGCCGAGACGGATCTCGTGACCCTCGACCAAAACTCCAGCAGCCACCATGATGAAAGTACTCGGAAGAATCGCAACTTCTCCACAAAATCGCTAAAACACCGGCCCCACGGTGGGCGCCAACTGTCGTGGTTCTAAGTCTGACAGTAGAGTGGGGGTAGGTATGGAGAGGCAAGGTCCTAGCTATGGAGAGGTTGTAAACACAAGAGATGTACGAGTTCAGGCCCTTCTCGGAGGAAGTAAAAGCCCTACGTCTCAGAGCCCGGAGGCGGTCGAGTGGATTATGTGTATATGAGTTACATGAGTGCGAACCCTTCTGCCTGTGGAGGGGGGTGGCTTATATAGAGTGCACCAGGACCCCTGCCAGCCCACGTAATGAAGGGTTTAAGGTACATTAAGTCTGGGGCGTTACTGGTAACGCCCCACATAAAGTGTCTTAACTATCATAAAGTCTACTTAATTACAGACCGTTGCAGTGCAGAGTGCTCCTTGACCTTCTGGTGGTCGAGTGAGTCTTCATGGTCGAGTCCTTCAAGTCAGTCGAGTGGGTTCCTCGTAGGTCGACTGGAAGGTGATCTCTTCTAAGGGTGTCCTTGGGTAGGGTACTTAGATCAGGTCTATGACCCTACCCTAGGTACATGAATCCATCATCGAGCCTCCTCTGCTTTGGGCCTCCTCTGTCGTCCCCGCGCTGGACTCTGCTGCTGCCTCCCCTGCGACCCGAGAGCGTTGCCTCCTCTGCTTCGATGCAGGAGGACGATGGCCTCGCTCATGCGCACCTTCAGCGCCAGCTGGGCGGCGCCGATCCGCGTCCCAAGGCCAAGCAGCCGGCTTGCCCTGCTCCTGCCTCCCCCAGATCAGTGTTGCGCCGGCGCCCTTCGGTTCCCTCGCCGCCGGCGAGCATCATCACGCCCCAGGTTGTGGAGCCCCTGCCCTCCATCTCTCCCTTCCGCTCTCTTCTCCCCCGCTAACGTTTGTCTCTCTCTCTCTGACTTGCCACAGCAGGGAACCGCCGCCACCCTCGCCGTTCCCGCCGGTCTCTGCCGCCGTTGCCTCTGCTCCCCGCCTCTGCATCACGCTGCATCGAGCAGTGCTCGACCCGGCAGCACCCGTTGACCGCGCCCCCTCCCCTCATCCAGATCGGCCTCCGCCACCATCTTCTTCATGGAGCCCCGCCAAGAGCCTGGAGCCGCCGCGCCTTCTTCCTTTGCTTCTGCATCGACGAGGACGAGGACGAGTGCCCCGCTCCTGTACACGCAAGCAGGATGACCTGCATCGTGCTCTGCCTGCGTTGACCACGCCCTGCCTCGCTTCGATCTGCCTCCGAGGCATAGCGCTGCGCCAAGCCCACCTCTCCAATCCGGCCTGCTTCGGCCTCCTCCACCGCCCGGCCCATGAGGCCTGGTGAGCAGCCCCCGCCCCCTGTGCACTGTTGGGCCACCCTGCAGATTCGGCCCGCATGTGTTTTTTTCCTGTTCTGGACGTTTTGCTAATTATCCAGGGAACTGCATATTTACAGATTACCCCTCCATGTTCATGCATATAATAACTAATAAACGGTGCATTGGATTAAAATGATTCAAACATGTAAAATGCTTAGAATTTTTTCTAGTTTCATAATATGCTACTTTCATCCATGTTTAACATATTTAACTTGATGTTTGATTTAATTTGCTAAAATGCCATGTTTAAATGATTTATTTCATAACTAAATAACCGTAGCTCGGTTTTATATAAACTTTATATGTAAATGGGGTGGAAAAATGCATAGATTAACATGGTGCACTTTATTTTCCTGTTTAACAACAATAAAATATGGTTTAGGGCAGAACAGTACCAAATTCAAAATATGCATATGGGGATTTTTCGGAATTGTTGTTTGTTCTTCCGGCCTCATTTAAACTTGCCTAGTTAGGTAGTTTCATTATGCTTCACCCCTTGCCATGTTTAACAACATTTAATATTGATGAGTAGCATAACCGAGAGAGAACTAAATAATTGATATGGTGTTTCGTCAATATGCAACTCATTGCATATTGAGCTCCACTTAAATTGTAGTATCGTTTGTTGCACTTTGCCATGCCATGCCTCTTTAAACCGAACATGCATCATACTTGATTGTGCATCATGCCATGATTATGCTTGTGCATTTACCATGTTGTTTGTTTCTTTCCGGTGTTGCTTCTTAGTTCCGGTAATGTTGCGATTGTGAGGATTCGTTCGACTGCTCCCGTTTGTCTTCTTCATGGACTCGTTCTTCTTCCTAGCGGGATTTCAGGCAAGATGACCGCTACCCAGGATCTCACTACTATCATTGCTATGCTAGTTGCTTCGTTCTATCGCTTTGCTGCGCTACCTATCTTTTGCTCTTCAAGCCTCCCAAATTGCCATGAACCTCTAACCTTTGACACCATTCCTAGCAAACTGTTGTTTGGCTATGTTACCGCTTTGCTCAGCCCCTCTTATAGCATTGCTAGTTGAAGGTGAAGTTGAAGATTGCTCCATGGTGGACAGGGTTATGTTGGGATATCACAATATCTCTTATATTATTAATGCATCTATATACTTGGTAAAGGGTGGAAGGCTCGGCCTTATGTCTGGTGTTTTGTTCCACTCTTGCCGCCCTAGTTTCCGTCATACCGGTGTTATATTCCCGGATTTTGCGTTCCTTACGCGGTCGGGTGATTTATGGGACCCCCCTGACAGTTCGCTTTGAATAAAACTTGTCCAGCAAGGCCTAACCTTGGTTTTACCATTTGCCTCACCACCACCTATACCCTTCCCTTGGGTCGGCCAACCCAAGGGTCATCTTTATTTTAGCCCCCCTGGACCAGTGCTTCTCTAAGTGCTGGTCTGAACCGGGCAGACTGCGGGGCCCCCTCGGGGCAACTCGAGGTCTGGTTTTACTCGTAGGCTGACCTATCCGGTGTTGCCCTGAGAACGAGATATGTGCAGCTCCTATCGGGATTGTCGGCGCATCGGGCGGCTTTGCTGGTCTTGTTTTACCATTGTCGAAATGTCTTGTAAACCGGGATTCCGAGACTGATCGGGTCTTCCTGGGAGAAGGTATATCCTTCATTGATCGCGAGAGCTTATCATGGGCTAAGTTGGGACACCCCTGCAGGGTATAAACTTTCGAGAGCCGTGCCCGCGGTTATGTGGCAGATGGGAATTTGTTAATGTCCGGTTGTAGATAACTTGACACTAGATCCGAATTAAAATGCATCAACCGCGTGTGTAGCCGTGATGGTCTCTTCTCGGCGGAGTCCGGGAAGTGAACACGGTCTTTGGGTTATGTTTGACGTAAGTAGGAGTTCAGGATCACCTCTTGATCATTGCTAGCTTCACGACCGTTCCTTTGCTTCTCTTCTCGCTCTCATTGCGTATGTTAGCCACCATACTATGCTTAGTCGCTGCTGCAACCTCACCACTTTACCCCCTTCCTTACCCATTAAGTTTTGCTAGTCTTGATACCCATGGTAATGGGATTGCTGAGTCCTCGTGGCTCACAGATTACTACACCAACAGTTGCAGGTACAGGTTATGCGATGATCATGACGCGAGAGCGATGTTTGCTTGTCTGGTGTTCTTCTTCTGGTTCTCCTTCGATCAGGGGATAGGTTCCAGGTCGGCAGCCTGGGCTAGCAGGGTGGATATTGTTTGAGTTTCTGTTTATGATTCATCCGTAGTCGGATGGTGCTCTTATGTATGACGATGTTGTATTCGTGTGACATTGTATGCCTTTTGTATGTATCCCCATCTATTATGTAATGTTGATGTAATGATATCCACCTTGCAAAAGTGTTTCAATATGCGGGTCTATCCTTGGTGGGACCTTCGAGTTCCTTTTGGATAGGGTCACATATTGGGCGTGACAAGTTGGTATCAGAGCCTCGACCGACCATAGGAGCCCCCTTGATTGTTGGCCGTTGTTGAGTCTAGAAGAAAACTATTTTGAGTCTTAAGATTATATATATCGGAGAGTAGGATTCTTTTTACTCCTCAGCCCCCTTCATCGCTCTGGTGAGGACTCCTGACGTAGATGTTTTGACTTTCCTCTCCTCAATTTTTCACAAAATTTTTTTAGGATCACGTGGGTATCTTGGGATTGTTCCGATATTCTTATGACGAGAACATTGTTCTTGGTGCCTCCTGACATTTAGGGGTTGTGGCAGTGTCCCGGGGAGTTGAGCTCCGAGGTGTTGTCGTCATAATTTTATCGTTGCAGTTCTGGAATACCTGAGTTTTGCCGACATCGAAAATCTCTTTTATGCAGTTGTTGGTGAGATAACCTCGACGCCACCCAGTACTGGGGAGTTCGGGAGTATTGCCATAGCTCGTATAATGGATGCTTTTCGAAGGTTGAGGTACACGATTTCTGAAGGTTTCTTGGTTATCTGTTGACGGATGGATACAGCTTGGATGTAGGTATTGTTAGTTTGGGTGAGATATATTGCTTCCCCTGTATCCCCAACACCAGATTGCATAACCAGAAAGTTTCGGGAGTTTATAGGTGGGAATTCAAGTAGCTCCTAGAATATCTTTCCAACAGATGCATGATATGGGATTGGGTAAATCTCTATCATATGTATTTGTTCCGGCTTATTTCTGCAAGCCAATCCTTTGTTTTGTTTTATTTGTGGTATTCGAGTTGCTTCGAAGTCAAATGTTGAATCCATACCTTCCCTAAACGGTGTTCTCATATTGCTATGTGAATACTAATCCTTTTTTATCATTGAGGTTGTCATGTTAATTCTTTTCCAACCGGTGCGCTTCTCTTCGAGATGATCCCATCATTCTCCTCATCTGCAAGATCAATTCTAAGTTTTCTCAACGGTGTTTGTTTCGTTCATCCCAAGTTGTCTTTGTTTTTTCCCACCCTCCCACCCTTTTCTTCAAGGACTCATTTATTTTAATCAAGTATCCATTTATTCATGTGAAGTCTCTTCATTCTTTTCTTTCGATGTTCTTATTTGGTGATTTCCCATGAAGATGCTCAACAGTTTCAAGTTCATCATCCTTCATTGTTGTTTCTTCTCCGGTGGATCCAATTCAAGCTTTCGATATTCATCATATTCCTTTCCTCGTTTCTAATGCTTTCTCATGTCGGTGCACCTCTTAATTGTTCACCTTTGTCTATTCTTATTTGGAGTGCTTAAGATTATCTCAGAAGATTCAAGTTTCTATTCTTAATCCTTTCTAGCTATTTCGAGGTTGTTATCTCACTCAAGCTATTTAATTCTACCGGTGCAATCTCTATTTCAAGCAATCCTTCAACGATGTTTCTTTTGAGTGGGCCCTAACCCACAGGTTTTTTCCCAGGATCTTACCTGACTCTTCTAATTTATCTGGAGCGATTCCCAAAGTCTTTCGAAGTTTGACGTAAGAATGAATTTTCATCAGTCATATTGCTTCTCCAAGATCGCTTTCAAATTCTTTTCAGCTTTGGCTCAACCTTTTCTCTTTTAATCCTTCCGGAGTATCTCAACAATTCATGGTGGTTCTCATCATCATTGTCAACATTTGAAGACCGAAGAAGGATTTCTCTTAAATCTTGGTCCATTCTCTTGAATATTCATGGTTCTAGCTTCATGCTATCCTCATAATTGTTTTGATTGTGACAATTCTTTTCTTACCATCCAGAGCATTTCATGAGTTGCTTCCATTTCTTTCCTCCGAAGGCCATCATGTCTTAATTCTTCATTCTCAGCATGTAGCTATCGTTCTCCAAATCTTACCGGTGAATCATTCAAATATCCTCTATTCAGTTCATGATCTCTTCGTTCTCATGTATCTAAATCCCCTCAAGTATCTTCATTCGTTTTCCAATTCTTCCTGGTGAATTGTGCCTTTGCTACTTTCATTTTCAATTCTTATGGTGGTTCGTTCAAGATTTCTCTTCCTTCGTCATCGTATCAATTCATTCATTCATTCGTTGTTTCCAAATCCCACCGGTGGTTCCATCTATACCTTCTCAAATTTGCGCTATATCTCTCTTAACCCTTTCTACGGGAATAAGTAGTATGCCAAATCCATTGCTTGTCATCAATTTAATTTGATGAAGGATAAGCATATAATAAATCTTATTATTATTTCCTTGAGGTGATTCAATTCTTTTCTTCCGGAGATTATTCATGATGAATAAATTCTTGATTACAAGTGATTCATCTTTCTTTCCGGAGTTGGTCATCATATCACATTCTCGGTTCGAGAGGCTTCATCTTTCTTTTCGGAGTTCCAAGCTCTCTTAATTATCTCGTCGCGAAGCTCCATCTAAATCATTGCAAGGATTGACCTTGTGTTTTCAACTTCTCTTTCTTTTTATCATCCTTTTATTACCGGAGTTCTTCATGGAGGCTCTACATTGTGGTTCATCAAGGATTCTCTTCATTCTTAAATTGTTCTTCAAGATTTCACTTGGAGTTATGACCCGCCAAGCTATACTCTAAAATAAACCTTGTGCCCAACACATGTTTTTTCTGAGGAGTTCAAGTATTCTTCTTCTTGCATTTCGAAGTGCAATTCTTTCTACCTTATCTTTTGAGACGGTGATATGTCATTCTTGATAATTTCCATTGATGTTTCTTGATTCACTTGTTGTCAAGAATGAGGTATTTCAAATCCATCAATCTCTTCGTTGGAGTTATCTTGGTAAAGATTTCACCTAAAGCCTTCCCTAAGGAATATTCCTAATTATGGTGCTATCAATGATCCGAGTTTTCTCCTATCCTCCCGGTGAAGAAGTTTTTCATCTCTTTGGTGCTCTCAATCAAATCAACTCTCAATCAAATCAATGGTTTCCATTAGTGGCCGGTTGTCACCTCATAGTGTTGAGATTTTTCCATAAGCCCACTACAAGCTTATTCGTCTCGTTGTTGGTTTTCCAACAACCACGTTGACCTTCTTGGAAGGGTGCTTTCCAAGTTCACTTGTGGCAAAAGTTGTCATTTTCTTCTCCGTCCCTTTATCCCAACGGTCTAACTTCTATTCTTTCGTTTCGGAGGCATTGTGATGTTGTGCTCTTCACCCATCACCTCGTTTTGTCAGGATCGCGTTCTTTTCTTGCTTACCCATTTAACCGGAGTGTTGTGTCATCCCTTCAAGTTATTTTCATCTTATCAACTCTTGCATCTCTTTTCAACCGGAGTGTTGTCCGAATTTGATCTTCCTTGTTCCTTATTTATCTCGTTTCAACCAGAGCGGTTCCATTGTGCTCGTCATTCATAGCTTTGCAACTCCAAGGTTCACATGATGTTCCTTATTTCTCTTTTCTATAGGAGTGCTACCAATTTCGTTCAACTCCGTTGTGTTCTTTCTGTCAACTTTTCAACCTCTCTAGGTTCATGGTTTCACTCGTTTGTCGAAGAAGCAACTTAGTTTTACCTCTTATCTTCCTCTTCCTTTTCCCTCCGGTGCCATCCTAGATCTCGGGACGAGATCCTCTCGTAGTGGTGGAGTGTTGTAACGCCCCGGATACAACTTTCCACATTCGTAACTCCAACTCTTGCCTTTTCCGGAGATGCGACATGATATTTCTTTCGTGGTTGGATTTTTGTATTTTGTTTTGCATTTTGTTCTTGGCGTGCATCTCATCTCATAGCATCATGCGCATTGCATTTGCATGTTTTCATAAAAGTCGTAGCCGGTTGCAGTTGCCCTTTCTCTCTTTGCCTCCGTTGTCATTTTGTCAGGCCCTTGTCCTCATTGACCTCTCTCAGACCCCTCGTGTGTGTGTCCGAAACTTGCCCCGAACCCGAACCGCTCAGTCATCACCGATGGATCCGGATCATCCCCAAACACCCAAAAAACATCTCCGTTTTCTTATTTGGACTCCCTATCTATTTATTTCGCGACCATCCGATTTCAATCGGAGGGACCAAATGCCCCTATCAAAATCCCTTACTATATAAATATCAGTCTAACCCTAGATCCTAGGGGCTTGTCCCATCCCCCAAATCCCCTCATCCGCCGCCGCCACTCTTTTCATCCGGATCACCCACAGCCAACCACCATCCTCCCAGATCCCCTCCTCACCAACCAGAGCAGAAGCCCCCTCTCGATCCAAACCGCCAACCGAAGCTGCCTCCTTCCTCCTTGTTTTCCAGATCGGGCCAACCACAACCAGCCGGCGCTCAAGCCCCACGCTGCCCCTCCAGTTCGTATGCCGCCGTCCCCAGCAAGCTGCTCCACCGGCGATCCACGACCAGGCCAGCCCCTCGCGTCTCCTTCTCCTTCTGCTCCCTCCTTCCCCTGTCTCTCCTGTAACCTTGCTTCTCTCCCGTCGTTTCTCTCTCAGGGAGCACAGGACGCGCCGGCCATCATGGATTTTGCACCGGAGCTCCGTGCCCCTTGCTCGCGAGCGCCCCGCTTCGAGCCTCCTCTGCTTTGGGCCTCCTCTGTCGTCCCCGCGCTGGACTCTGCTGCTGCCTCCCCTGCGACCCGAGAGCGTTGCCTCCTCCGCTACGATGCAGGAGGACGACGGCCTCGCTCGTGCGCACCTTCAGCGCCAGCTGGGCGGCGCCGATCCGCGTCCCAAGGCCAAGCAGCCGGCTTGCCCTGCTCCTGCCTCCCCCAGATCAGTGTTGCGCCGGCGCCCTTCGGTTCCCTCGCCGCCGGCGAGCATCATCACGCCCCAGGTTGTGGAGCCCCTGCCCTCCATCTCTCCCTTCCGCTCTCTTCTCCCCCGCTAACGTTTGTCTCTCTCTCTCTGACTTGCCACAGCAGGGAACCGCCGCCACCCTCGCCGTTCCCGCCGGTCTCTGCCGCCGTTGCCTCTGCTCCCCGCCTCTGCATCACGCTGCATCGAGCAGTGCTCGACCCGGCAGCACCCGTTGACCGCGCCCCCTCCCCTCATCCAGATCGGCCTCCGCCACCATCTTCTTCATGGAGCCCCGCCAAGTCCCTGGAGCCGCCGCGCCTTCTTCCTTTGCTTCTGCATCGACGAGGACGAGGACGAGTGCCCCGCTCCTGTACGCGCAAGCAGGATGACCTGCATCGTGCTCTGCCTGCGTTGACCACGCCCTACCTCGCTTCGATCTGCCTCCGAGGCATAGCGCTGCGCCAAGCCCACCTCTCCAATCCGGCCTGCTTCGGCCTCCTCCACCGACCGGCCCATGAGGCCTGGTGAGCAGCCCCCGCCCCCTGTGCACTGTTGGGCCACCCTGTAGATTCGGCCCGCATGTGTTTTTTTCCTGTTCTGGACGTTTTGCTAATTATCCAGGGAACTGCATATTTACAGATTACCCCTCCATGTTCATGCATATAATAACTAATAAACGGTGCATTGGATTAAAATGATTCATACATGTAAAATGCTTAGAATTTTGTCTAGTTTCATAATATGCTACTTTCATCCATGTTTAACATATTTAACTTGATGTTTGATTTAATTTGCTAAAATGCCATGTTTAAATGATTTATTTCATAACTAAATAACCGTAGCTCGATTTTATATAAACTTTATATGTAAATGGGGTGGAAAAATGCATAGATTAACATGGTGCACTTTATTTTCCTGTTTAACAACAATAAAATATGGTTTAGGGCAGAACAGTACCAAATTCAAAATATGCATATGGGGATTTTTCGTAATTGTTGTTTGTTCTTCCGGCCTCATTTAAACTTGCCTAGTTAGGTAGTTTCATTATGCTTCACCCCTTGCCATGTTTAACAACATTTAATATTGATGAGTAGCATAACCGAGAGAGAACTAAATAATTGATATGGTGTTTTGTCAATATGCAACTCATTGCATATTGAGCTCCACTTAAATTGTAGTATCGTTTGTTGCACTTTGCCATGCCATGCCTCTTTAAACCGGACATGCATCATACTTGATTGTGCATCATGCCATGATTATGCTTGTGCATTTACCATGTTGTTTGTTTCTTTCCGGTGTTGCTTCTTAGTTCCGATAATGTTGCGATTGTGAGGATTCGTTCGACTGCTCCCGATTGTCTTCTTCATGGACTCATTCTTCTTCCTAGCGGGATTTCAGGCAAGATGACCGCTACCCTGGATCTCACTACTATAATTGCTATGCTAGTTGCTTCGTTCTATCGCTTTGCTGCGCTACCTATCTTTTGCTCTTCAAGCCTCCCAAATTGCCATGAACCTCTAACCTTTGACACCATTCCTAGCAAACTGTTGTTTGGCTATGTTACCGCTTTGCTCAGCCCCTCTTATAGCGTTGCTAGTTGTAGGCGAAGTTGAAGATTGCTCCATGGTGGACAGGGTTATGTTGGGATATCACAATACTCTTATATTATTAATGCATCTATATACTTGGTAAAGGGTGGAAGGCTCGGCCTTATGCCTGGTGTTTTGTTCCACTCTTGCCGCCCTAGTTTCCGTCATACCGGTGTTATGTTCCCGGATTTTGCATTCCTTACGCGGTCGGGTGATTTATGGGACCCCCCTGACAGTTCGCTTTGAATAAAACTTGTCCAGCAAGGCCCAACCTTGGTTTTACCATTGGCCTCACCACCACCTATACCCTTCCCTTAGGTCGGCCAACCCAAGGGTCATCTTTATTTTAGCCCCCCCGGGCCAGTGCTTCTCTAAGTGCTGGTCTGAACCGGGCAGACTGCGGGGCCCCCTCGAGGCAACTCGAGGTCTGGTTTTACTCGTAGGCTGACCTATCCGGTGTTGCCCTGAGAACGAGATATGTGCAGCTCCTATCGGGATTGTCGGCGCATCGGGCGGCTTTGCTGGTCTTGTTTTACCATTGTCGAAATGTCTTGTAAACCGGGATTCCGAGACTGATCGGGTCTTCCTGGGAGAAGGTATATCCTTCGTTGATCACGAGAGCTTATCATGGGCTAAGTTGGGACACCCCTGCAGGGTATAAACTTTCGAGAGCCGTGCCTGCGGTTATGTGGCAGATGGGAATTTGTTAATGTCCGGTTGTAGATAACTTGACACCAGATCCGAATTAAAATGCATCAACCGCGTGTGTAGCCGTGATGGTCTCTTCTCGGCGGAGTCCGGGAAGTGAACACGGTCTTTGGGTTATGTTTGACGTAAGGAGGAGTTCAGGATCACCTCTTGATCATTGCTAGCTTCACGACCGTTCCTTTGCTTCTCTTCTCGCTCTCATTGCGTATGTTAGCCACCATACTATGCTTAGTCGCTGCTGCAACCTTACCACTTTAGCCCCTTCCTTACCCATTAAGTTTTGCTAGTCTTGATACCCATGGTAATGGGATTGCTGAGTCCTCGTGGCTCACAGATTACTACACCAACAGTTGCAGGTACAGGTTAAGCGATGATCATGACGCGAGAGCAATGTTTGCTTGTCTGGTGTTCTTCTTCTGGTTCTCCTTCGATCAGGGGATAGGTTCCAGGTCGGCAGCCTGGGCTAGCAGGGTGGATATTGTTTGAGTTTCTGTTTATGATTCATCCGTAGTCGGATGGTGCTCTTATGTATGATGATGTTGTATTCGTGTGACATTGTATGCCTTTTATATGTATCCCCATCTATTATGTAATGTTGATGTAATGATATCCACCTTGAAAAAGCATTTCAATATGCGGGTCTATCCTTGGTGGGACCTTCGAGTTCCTTTTGGATAGGGTCGCATATTGGGCGTGACAATAAGAGACATCATGGTACGCACCATATCCAATAGGGTGCAACTATGATGTTCGGACACACCATCAAACTATGGTGTTCCAGGCGGTATTAATTGTGAAACAATCTCCACAATGTCTTAATTGTGTGCCAAACTCGTAACTCAGATACTCATTTCTATGATCATATCATAGACATTTCATCCTCTTGTCACGATGATCTTCAACTTCACTCTGAAATTACTTGAACCATTCAATAATTCAGACTTGTGTTTCATCAAGTAAATATACACTACATCTACTCGAATCATCTGTGAAGTAAGAACATAACGACATTCACTGCATGCCTCAGCACTCATTGGACTGCACACATCAAAATGTGTTACTTCCAACAAGTTGCTATCTTGTTCCACTTTACTGAAAAACAAGGCTTTTTAGTCATCTTGCCCATGTGGTATGATTTGCATATCTCAAGTGATTCAAAATCAAGTGAGTCCAAACGATCCATCTGCATGGAGTTTCTTCGTGCGTATAAACCAATAGACATGGTTCGCATGTCTCAAACTTTTCAAAAATGAGTGAGTCCAAAGATCCGTCAACATGGAGCTTCTTCATGCGTTTTACACCAATATGACTTACATGGCAGTGCCACATGTAAGTGGTACTATCATTACTATCTTATATCTTTTTGGCATGAAAATGTGTATCACTACGATCGAGATTCAATAAACCATTCCTTTAGGTGCAAGACCATTGAAGGTATTATTCAAATAAATAGAGTAACCATTATTCTCCTTAAATGAATAACCGTATTGCGATAGACATAATCCAATCATGTCTATGCACAACGCAAACACCAAATCTCGATGGTAGAGGGAGCGTGCGATGCTTGATCACATCAACCTTGGAAACACTTCCAACACATATCGTCAGCTCACCTTTAGCTAGTCTCCCCTTATTCCGTAGCTTTTATTTCGAGTTACTAACATTTAGCAACCGAACCGGTATCTAATACCCTGGTGCTACTAGGAGTACTAGTAAAGTACACATTAACATAATGTATATCCAATATACTTCTATCGACCTTGCCAGCCTTCTCATCTACCAAGTATCTAGGGTAATTCCGCTCCAGTGGTTGTTCCCCTTATTACAGAAGCACTTAGTCTCGGGTTTGGGTTCATCCTTGGATTTCTTCACTAGAGCAGCAGCTGATTTGCCGTTTCATGAAGTATCCCTTCTTGCCCTTGCCCTTCTTGAAACTAGTGGTTTCACCAACCATCAACAATTGATGCTCCTTCTTGATTTCTACTTTCGCGGTGTCAAACATCGCGAATACCTCAAGGATCATCATATCTATCCCTGATATGTTATAGCTCATCACGAAGCTCTAGCAGCTTGGTGGCAATGACTTTGGAGAAACATCACTATCTCTGGAAGATCAACTCCCACTCGATTCAAGTGATTGTCGCGTTCAGACAATCTGAGCACAAGCTCAACGATTGAGCTTTTCTCCCTTAGTTTGCAGGCTAAGAAAGTCGTCGGAGGTCTCATACCTCTTGACGTGGGCACGAGCCTGAAATCCCAATTTCAGCCCTCGAAACATCTCATATGTTTCGCGACATTTCGAAAACGTCTTTGGTGCCTCAACTCTAAACCGTTTAACTGAACTATCACGTAGTTATCAAAACGTGTATGTCCGATGTTCGCAACAACCACATACGAAGTTCGGGGTTCAGCACACTGAGCGGTGCATTAAGGACATAAGCTTTCTATTGTCCGCATAATTGCTACTATCAACTTTCAACTATATTTTCTCTAGGAATATATCTAAACAGTGGAACTAAAGCGCAAGCTTACGACATAATTTGCAAAGATCTTTTGACTATGTTCAGGATAATGAAGTTCATCTTATGAACTCCCACTCAGATAGACATCCCTCTAGTCATCTAAGTGATTACATGATCCGAGTCAACTAGGTCGTGTCCGATCATCACGTGAGACGGACTACTCATCATCGGTGAACATCTTCATGTTGATCATATCTACTATACGACTCATGCTCGACCTTTCGGTCTCTGTGTTCCGAGGCCATGTCTGTACATGCTAGGCTCGTCAAGTTAACCCTAAGTGTTTTTGCATGTGTAAAACTGTCTTACACCCGTTGTATGTGAACGTAAGGATCTATCACACCTGATCATCACGTGGTGCTTCGAAACGACGAACTTTAGCAACGGTGCACAGTTAGGGGAGAACACTTCTTGAAATTGTTGTAAGGGATCATCTTATTTACTACCGTCGTTCTAAGTAAACAAGATGCGTAAACATGATAAACATCACATGCAATCAAATAGTGACATGATATGGCCAATATCATTTTGCTCCTTTTGATCTCCATCTTCGGGGCTCCATGATCATCATCGTCACCGGCATGACACCATGATCTCCATCATCATGATCTCCATCATCGTGTCTCCATGAAGTTGTCTTGCCAACTTATTACTTCTACTACTATGGCTACCGGTTAGCAATAAAGTAAAGTAATTACACGGCGTTGTTCAATGACACGCAGGTCATACAATAAATAAAGACAACTCCTATGGCTCCTGCCGGTTGTCATACTCATCGACATGCAAGTTGTGATTCCTATTACAAGAACATGATCAATCTCATACATCACATATCATTCATCACATTCTTCTTGGCCATATCACATCACATAGCATACCCTGCAAAAACAAGTTAGGCGTCCTCTAATTGTTGTTGCATGTTTCACGTGGCTGCTATGGGTTTCTAGCAAGAACGTTTCTTACCTACGCAAAACCACAACGTGATATGCCAATTGCTATTTACCCTTCATAAGGACCCTTTTCATCGAATCCGTTCCGACTAAAGTGGGAGAGGTTAGCACCCGCTAGCCACCTTATGCACCAAGTGCATGTCAATCGGTGGAACCTGTCTCACGTAAGTGTACGTGTAAGGTCGGTCCGGGCCGCTTCATCCCACAATACTGTCGAAACAAGATTGGACTAGTAACGGTAAGCATATTGAACAAAATCAACGCCCACAACTACTTTGTGTTCTACTCGTGCAAAGAATCTACGCAATAGACCTAGCTCATGATGCCACTGTTGGGGAACGTAGCAGAAATTCAAAATTTTCCTACGTGTCACCAAGATCTATCTATGGAGAAACCAGCAACGAGGGGAAGGAGAGTGCATCTACATACCCTTGTAGATCGCTAAGCGGAAGCGTTCAAGAGAACGGGGTTGAAGGAGTCGTACTCGTCGTGATTCAAATCACCGGAGATCCTAGTGCCGAACGGACGGCACCTCCGCGTTCAACACACGTACAGCCCGGCGACGTCTCCCATGCCTTGATCCAGCAAGGAGAGAGGGAGAGTTTGAGGAAGACTCCATCCAGCAGCAGCACAATGGCGTGGTGGTGGTGGAGGAGCGTGGCAATCCTGCAGGGCTTCGCCAAGCATCGCGGGAGAGGAGGAGTACTTGGGAGAGGGGGAGGGCTGCGCCAGAACTTGTGGTGCGGCTGCCCTCCCACCCCCCACATATATATAGGGGCAAGGGAGAGGGGGGCCGGCACCCTCAGATCCAATCTGAGGAGGGGGCGGCGGCCAAGGGGGGGGAGGAGTGCCTCCCAAGTCAAGTGGAGGCCCTCCCCCTTAGGGTTTTCCCTCTCCCATGCGCATGGGCCTTGGGGGGCTGGTGCCCCTGGCCCATTAAGGCTAGGGCGCCCCCCTACAGCCCATGCTACTGTATTGGACGTGGTGGAACAATTTCCGGACCTCCGGACCCCTCCGGAATCCTCCAGAACCTTCTGGAAGCTTCCCGGTACAATACCGAAAAAACCCGAACTTTTTCCGGAACCCGAACAACAACTTTCCATATATAAATCTTTACCTCCGGACCATTCCGGAAGTCCTCGTGACGTCCGGGATCTCATCCGGGACTCCTAACAACATTCGGTAACCACATACAAACTTCCTTTATAACCCTAGCGTCATCGAACCTTAAGTGTGTAGACCCTACGGGTTCGGGAGACATGTAGACATGACCGAGACGTTCTCCGGTCAATAACCAACAGCGGGATCTGGATACCCATGTTGGCTCCCACATGTTCCACGATGATCTCATCGGATGAACCACGATGTCAAGGACTCAATCGATCCCGTATACAATTCCCTTTGTCTAGCGTTATTATACTTGCCCGAGATTTGATCGTCGGTATACCGATACCTTGTTCAATCTCAATACCGGCAAGTCTCTTTACTCGTTCCATAACACATCATCCCGTGATCAACCCCTTGGTCACATTGTGCACATTATGATGATGTCCTACCGAGTGGGCCCAGAGATACCTCTCCGTTTACCGGAGTGACAAATCCCAGTCTCGATTCGTGCCAACCCAACAGACACTTTCAGAGATACCTGTAGTGCACCTTTATAGCCACCCAGTTACGTTGTGGTGTTTGGTACATCCAAAGCATTCCTACGGTATCCGGGAGTTGCACAATCTCATGGTCTAAGGAAAAGATACTTGACATTGAAAAGCTTTAGCATACGAACTACACGATCTTTGTGCTAGGCTTAGGATTGGGTCTTGTCCATCACATCATTCTCCTAATGATGTGATCCCGTTATCAACGACATCTAATGTCCATGGTCAGGAAACCGTAACCATCTATTGATCAACGAGCTAGTCAACTAGAGGCTTACTAGGGACATGGTGTTGTCTATGTATCCACACATGTATCTGAGTTTCCTATCAATACAATTATAGCATGGATAATAAACGATTATCATGAACAAGGAAATATAATAATATCTAATTTATTATTGCCTCTAGGGCATATTTCCAACATCTGGGTCCAGACGCCGGGAACCCTGGCGTCTAGCCCTAGAGTCCGGGAAGGACTCTTGCCTTTCGGGTGAAACCGACTTTGTGGAGGCTTTTACTCCAAGTTTCGACCCCAAGGCTCAACATATAAATTTAGGGGCAGGGCTAGCACCAAAGAGATATCAAGAAACACCAAGCCGTGTTCCGGCAGCCCCGTCCCCTTAGTTTATCCTCCGTCATAGTTTCCGTAGTGCTTAGGCGAAGCCCTGCGGAGATTGTTCTTCACCAACACCGTCACCACGCCGTCGTGCTGCCGGAACTCATCTACTACTTCACCCGTCTTGCTGGATCGAGAAGGCGAAGACGTCATCGAGCTGAACGTGTGCAGAACTCGGAGGTGCCCTGCGTTCGGTACTTGGATCGGTCGGATCGTGAAGACGTACGACTACATCAACCGCGTTGATAAACGCTTCCGCTTAGCGATCTTCGAGGGTATGAAGATACACTCCCCCTCTCGTTGCTATACATCACCATGATCTTGCGTGTTCGTAGGAATTTTTTTGAAATTACTACGTTCCCCAACAGCAAGATGCCATGTCAGATCCATATGCTGGTGCCACGTAGATTCCATGTTAGGCCCATGTTTGTACAATGTCATGTCAATCCATGACGGATTAGTCCATCATAGTGGACCGGGCCTAGGCGGGCTTAGGGACTGGTCGGTGACGGACATGAACCGCCATGGTGGTACAGTTGTCAAATTATGACGCGATATACGTGACGGACTCTAGATCCGTCATGGACCTCCCTCGATGACGGTTTTGCATTGTTCCATGAAAGATTGAATCCGTCATGTATGAACAGGATTCTTGTAGTCAATGTCACACCAAAGAGGCCACCATCAAACTGAAAGCAGTGACAACACATGACTTATGGATTGGCATGTTTTCTTTGGAATACCGGATTCTCACAACGATATCAATGTGCTTCAACGATCTCCCGTGTTTAGGAGGCTTTGTAATGGGGAATCACCATTGTGCAACTACACTGTCAACATGTGGTACTATCTTGCCGATGACATCTATTCTCAGTGGACAGCGTTTGTGAAGACCATATCGATCCGAACCACAAGGCTACAAATAAAGCCACTTTGCAACACAAGCAGCTAGGATGGATGTGAAGAGGGCATTCAGAGTGCATCAAGCTCGTTGGAGAATTGTTCGTGCAACTACAATGATGTGAGAATCAAAAACTTTGTGGCAGCTAAAGACATGTTGTGTTGTTTTGGACAATATGATTGTCGGGGATGAGGGTGATGGTGTAGCCCAAACCAATAATTTTGAAGCGCCTAGAAAACAAGTTCATATTTCAGAAGATCAAGATGCAAATCAACTTATGAACTTTCTACAGATGCATCAGAATCTTCAAGATCATTAGGTGCACGTGCAACTACTCAGTTATCTTGTGGAGCATATGTAAAAGTAAAACCACAATGAAAACCAAAGAGCTAATGTTTGAGTTGTGCATTTAAAATAAATTTTATGTAAGAACTATGTATTTTTGATACCAACATTTGTTATTTATGTGTGGCATTGGCGTCTATGATGGACATGCATGGATTTGCATGTACTTGATAGTTCGGATTTGATGTATGTGACCGCGCACGACATATGCTGGGCGGTCCTCCGGCTGCTTTTGTTCATTGATTCTCACTCTTAAGGAGACGACGTTGCCCATCAGCCCGTTTGTAAATTAGATGCACAACAATCTCACGGTGTAGAGTCTATGTCGGCTGCACATCGGCCATACCATGTCGTGTGTACATCAATTTCGTAAGTAGTACACTAGCTAGTGTACCATTCCTTTTCGCTGTGGTGACAGTAGAGTAGTAGGCAAATTGTTTCAGTGGCATGATATTATCCTAGACCCAGTGGTTTCGTATGGCATGGTAGTATACGGGCGTGGGAACCAAATACTGTAGTAGGTAAATAAATTGTTTCCGCAAGAGGAGAGAGAGAGGGCGGTCCAGAGTAGTAGAATAGAGCAGAGTAGGCACACACAACACACACACACTCAGCGTGCAGCGGTGCAGGTGCCACTAAGGCAGAGTGAGCAGTAGACTTTTGATGCAGGTATGCAGGCATCGAGTCGAGCCGAGGAAGGGGATATTAATGGGCCGGCCATTGCCGCTGGCCTCCTCTCCCCTCCCTCTCTTGTGGTCTGGTCTGCTCCGGTAAGAAGATGCAGAAGTTACTCCGTCAGTCTCAGCCGTTGGTTAATTTCGTACTCCATCCACGTAGCATCTGGAATTAAAACAACCACGTGTACTACCAGTAACCTACAATCTACTACTAGCTTGTACTCCCTCCGTTCCGAATTACTCGTCCAAAAAATGAATGTATTTAGAGTTGTAGATACATCCATTTTTGTGACAAGTAATTCTGAACGGAGGGAGTAGTATCTACTATCTTGCAGTGGTTTTTGCATAACAAGAAGAGTCTCTGCTACTCTGCTTATTTAGGGTAAAAAAATATGAAAACAGAGCATATTACTAAACAGTATAACTCAGCTAGCTAAGGCCCCTCACAGCGATTTGGCATCCTGTACCGTCAGATCACGCGAACGGATGTACTAGATCGAACATTTACTTACGCGTCGAAAACGTCACAGGGCCGCTGCTCTGGAGATGGACCAGGAAGCCCTCTCATTGATCGGGCCAAAAAACTCACGCAGGGCCTGCTAGGCCATGTGAGTCCGTGCAATCGAGGGCTCGTCCCCCACCGAGCAGCTCCACTTTCCTTCCCTCCCGAAACCTTACGCATGATCGGCGCCCAGATGACGGTGACATCCTCTCACCTCCATCCCATGGCTCCTCTCTCCTCTCCCATGGCAGTACATCGCGCCGAAGTGCCCTCCCCTAGGCGGTCGATACAGAGGGGATCGAGCTGCGTTTCATGCGGGGCGATGCGGGCGGTCTGCGAGGGGATCAGGGCAACGAAGGCGATGCCGGCGATAGGTCTTTTGAGGGGATCCATCCGAGCCATGCGGGCGACGCATGCGACCGGTCTTGGGGGAGCGACACGGCCAGGCGAGGCGTCTTTGGTAGTGGGGGATGCAAGGTGGAAGCAGGAGGAGTGCGGGTGGCCGGTGGACTTCTCTCTAAGCTCGCCAGAGACATCATTTGCTGCCCAGCTACCCTCAGCCACCATCTTCCGTTTGTTCACTCGCCTCTGATGGACACACATAGCGGCGATGCAGACTACATAGTCCCTTCTTGCTTACCTGTGACCTCTCGTCGTAGTAGTTCACATGTCCTCGCAGCTGAGCATATCCCTGTGAAAGGATGCACTGGTAATGTTTCACGTGTATATCCAGTTTGAAGCCTAACTATGTCGAAGGTTAATGAGGCACTGCTAATTTTTTTTCCAGATTTTTTTAAACATTTTAAAATCACAATGTGGGTTCGGTGCACCGGTAGCATCACAAGCTCCGGCGCACCAGATATTTTCCCAACTTATGTGAACTCACTAGCAGCAAAAACAAATAGATAGCTAGAGACATGCACATACAAGTGAAACCGACTTTTTTTCATTGGTACTTTTTTCTGAGAACTTATTTCTCACTGGCACCTTGACAAAGTGCAATGATCAACATCGTATTTGTGAGAACCAATCTATTGTATACAGAAATCTAACTTACAATTTTGCGGCTTCATGATTCTTTTTGCGTCAACGCCTCAATGGGAATAAAAGATCAAACTCAAATGTATGGGTTAATTTATGCAAATTAACATCCATGTTTACCTTCCTGTATTGATGGAAATTTCTATCAATACATTGTAAAAATGGACGGGCGCGGCAATGCCGCCATTATGATCTAGTGAATTAGTACAGCACCACGACATTACGGCAGGCGTAATACTGTATCTCTAGCCTAAGCCAAGCGTATGAACGACTTGCTTGGGCCCAGCGCACAAGACATCCAAAATTTAAGAATTTCAAAGGCCAGGAATCTCGAGTGAATCCAGCCAGCAAGACAGGCCGACCGGCCCCCACCGGACTGGCTTGCCTTGTCTTGCCCGTATCGTGCATGTATATGGAGTACTTGTCAGAAAAGCTACTGCACTGCGCCGCGCCGGAACGGAGACCTGCCCACGGCACACGGGCGCGCAGTGCAGGGGGCATCGGGCATCCAATGCACGGACCAACGGACACCTCGCCGCGCCGCTGCTGGTCTAGGCTAGCCGTGTATATATAGTAATGCTATTTTTTTGCCTACTCTAGCCTGTCTCTACTAGTGGAACGGATTCACCCGAGCTGAGTGGAGAGTATCCGATGAATGCAAAATACGGCATCCGATGAATGAACTACCCGCTGCCTGTCGGCCTGGGTGTATGTATGTTTGTCTTGTTTGTTTGCATGGGAGCAGTGAAAGTTGCCCTCTGGCTCTGGGAGTGAATCTGGGTTCACCCGTTCGTCTTCGTCCGCACGGTCAAATGTGCCGCACCGCTTTCAGCTCATCCATCAGTCATCACATGCACGACCGGAGAGATTAGAAACAGGACACCGGAGTAGTAGTAAACAAAACGAACATCAGCGCCGCTGGCCCATCCTATCATATCGAGCTAGCTAGCTAGGTGGACTGACCAGTGAATGGGTGGAGAGAGCCCATGGGGTTCCTATCACTCCCTCAGTCCCTGCAGGTGCAGCACACGCGCTCTCTTGCCAACGACGTGCCGCTCGATCTTGAGCTTCTGCGCGGGGCCGAGGACCGAGGCCACATCTCCTTCCCGTGGGTGAGCACGCACCGCACGAGGCACGATCAACCTCTGCAGCTTGGATGCATGGATGGTGGTTCTCTCACCTTCTCCATCCAGATTATTCAGCACCGGATATTGTTTGACCATTCCCAACGGCCATAACTGGCACAAGACATTATCCCCGAGCTCAAGTACACGACGTGTAATGTCCAGCTGGGGACCCCTTTGATTTCAAAGAAAAAAAAATTTAGTAACATGGAAATAAGCTAATTAACTAATGTGTCTCTTTCCACATGAATATTCTCAGGACATGATTGTGCACCAATAATTTATTAAGCACGTCGCAAGTCTACATTAGGTATGTTCCAAGCGTGAATAGCAAAAAACAACATTGTTTTCTTTAAGAGGGTTACCCAAGCTTTGAATTTGCATGTCATCTTCAACCGGGAACCCTGAAACGGACACAATTTCAGTTGACCGTCCGCGGACAGTGATACGGGAGCTGGCCATCCAACCGTGTATCTCAAACGTTCGGACACATTTCAAATGGAATTCGAACAAACCTGAACATTTTCATGCAAACCGGATGATTTTGAGCGCATTCATTATATTATTGGCATATTTCATTAAACAAAAGCGTCCAGAAGTTAACCCACTCAAAATCTCGCCGGCGTTCGTGCTCCAATTCTTTTTGTTCCCTATGTCCCACATCTTTGTCAACCACGAGCTCGCTGCTTGTCAACGAAGTTTGGGTCCTCCGCAGCCTTGGCTGCCACGGCCTCCGCGCTCGTGAACTTGCTGTAGATTTGCCCCACTGCCAACCAGTGATGCGCAAGGGGGCGAGGTTGTAGCACTGCTCCTCCTGTGCCAGCCTAAATGCCGACACCAGCGGCCGACAGCTCCTTCGGCATGATGTTGTTGAAGTGCACCTACACCTGCTTCATGGTGAAGCTGGCATGGACTAGCGGGGGGAGGGGCGGGGGCGGCGGCTTGTCGTTGGACGCCTCCACCATCATCGGGTCATTGGCAGCCAAGTTCTATCCATCACGCACGATGAGCTTGCCAGCTAGCCGCAAGGCCGCTCAACTCGTGCTTCTGCTCCTTCGAGCTCTTCCACATCGCTCTAGAGCTCGTGGTCATGGCGGTGGTAGTGCTTGGAGGAGGAACAAAAGCGGACATGGTACGGTGCGGACTGTGTTGGGCGTGGCCGTGTATAAATAGTGGGCATCGGCTAGGTTAACCGGCGGGCTGTTTCAACGTAGGCGCCAGAGTAGGTTTCTCGTCCGCCGCACGTGTTTAATGCCAGCAAGCGGATGGACGGACAGCCGATTTGAATGCGGTAGATAGCCGCCCGGTCTCGTCCAGTAACGTCACTACAGTCTACATTGCACCGCATCACAATGTATCCGGTGCACCCATACTTGTGGTGCTACCCGTGCACCTGATGCTATAGAACATTTTCTAAAATCTGGAAGAAAAAAACTAGCATATTGATACAACATCAGTGCATGTTGACACAAAATTTCGTAACAAAATTTAAAATATTTTTTGTGATACAAGAATGGCAAATTTAACACTAATGTGATAATGGACATATTTAAAGCTCAATATATATTATGTACTATTTAGTGTTGAATTTATCATTTTTGTTTTCCAAGCTATGTTTCAAGTTTTGATTTGAAATTTTGTGACAACATACATTAATGTAGCGTGAATGTGCTAACTTTTTTTTTCAGAAATTGTTGAACATTTAAATGTGCAATGGAAGTCCGATGCACCGGTAGCACCAACCACCGATGCGCCAGATATTCTCCCTATTCGGCAAGCCTAGCTAGTGTGTCCAGGCCCCGAGATTTCAATCTAATCCTAATAACAGTACCACTCCTATTCCCTTGCAGGTTTGTTGTATAGTCTATAGGTTACACGAAACTCAGGTTTGGTCGACCCTCAATTTATTCCTTGATTCTTTACAGGTACAATTAGTACATTCTTTTGCTAGTAGAGTATTACTCCCTCCGTTCGGAAATTACTTGTCTCGGAAATGGATGTATCTAGAACTAAAATACGTCTAGATACATCCATTTCTGCGACAAGTAATTCCGAACGGAGGGAGTATCTCACTAGTGCAGAACTGGGCATTAGCACCGGTTCGTAAGGCCTTGTAGTGCCGGTTACATAACCG
This sequence comes from Triticum timopheevii, assembly GCA_963921465.1. NCBI lineage: Eukaryota > Viridiplantae > Streptophyta > Magnoliopsida > Poales > Poaceae > Triticum > Triticum timopheevii. The sequence continues at coordinate 20,541,829 of OY997274.1, forward strand.
GCACTAAATTGCGGTCACTAAAGGCCCCCTCCTTTAGTACCGGTTCAGCACGAACCGGTGCTAAAGGGCAACCACGTGGCACGAGCCAGCTCCGGGGACCTGGAGCCCTTTAGTACCGGTTGGTATTACCAACCGGTACTATAAGGTTTGGAGTTTTTTTTAGTTTTATGATTTCTTTTTCATTTAATTTTGTGTTTCCATTTTAATTCTTTTTCGTTTGATGGTATTTTACGATACTACACATTGTACACGTTTTATATATATATATATATATATATATATATATATATATATATATATATATATATATAATTTCTAGTAGAACCAATCATGCATATATATATATCATCAATGTCTCACAAACCACCATATTAATTAATTCACACATACACACATGTATAGCTATATACAATTTCTCCTACATATGAATGTTGCCTTCGGAGCCAGTGGCATTAGCCTAATTGGTGCCTTCGGAGCACGATGACAATTGTAAGTGGTTTTCATTGGGGCGGTAGCGGGTAATAGAATTCTTCATTCGGATTTATGACCTGGTCGAGCAAAAATCCCGCTATTTCCTCTTGAAGTGCTTCTACGCGCTCCGTTTGTATGAGCTTCTCCCGCACCTCTTTGAACTGTTAAGAAGGAGATCAATATGCATGTGTATTAGTTGTGTGACTAGATATCGATAATGGTGTAAAAATTATGAATGGTATTCTGACAAGTGTACCCATTGCTGTCTTTGAGATCTGCTTCTTTCGGACGCCATCATGCGAATGTTCTCGCAAACGCAGAATGCACACAAATCAGTCCCCTGCGCCTGCTTCAGGGCCTTTACGAGAATGGAATTTGATCAGATAATAATAATTAATCAAGCATGATAATTAAAGAGATGGCAGCTAGCTAGCTAGCTAGTACTACTTAATTACTTACCTTGGGTCGAATCCATTTAAGCTTTTGTTTCCATTCACCTTCCGTGACGCTGATGAATCTTGCCCAAGCCCTGCCCGCCGACAAAGAAAATGAATAAAGGGGTTATTAAATAGTTCATATCATGAAATGACGAACTAAATAGGCCGAGATATATAGTTAATAATGATTGAAATTACCTGTTGACTATCCCATACAAGATGTTATAGTCAGTTTTTTCTGAGATTAGTGAGTCCAGTACTTCAACTGTTCCAGCGTCAACTTTAATGATACACAAGACCCAGTGAAATCTGCATGCACACACGTTTGCATGTCTTAATTAAGCAGGCATATGTAAGCAAAAACATGTAGCTAGCTAGTAGGCAAAAACAGAGAATTTGTAGTACAAGACAGTGTGACTCACTAGAAGCTGTAAGGAAGTAGTATATCTTCATTGTATTTGAGGCGCTTCAAGAACTCTAGCATGCTGTCCTCTACGTACTTTTTCTGACGTTCATTTATCTTCCAGGTGTATTCATTAACGGTATTTGGGTCAATGAACCCAATGCCAAAGCGTCCACCTTTTCTCATTTCATATATCTTCATCCTGCATAATACCACAGAAAAGAATATAGTGAGGATAATTACAGGTAATGATTGATCAAAAGGATATCACTACAGCTAGCTTGAGACTTAAATTATAGAAAGAAATCACTTACAGACAATAGCAACTGACGATGGATTTGTCGAGTGCGTCTTGATTGTATAACTGAAACAGTTCAGTATACTCAACGGACACAGCTTTCTCATGGTAGTAATGGTCCTCCTTGACATTCACCATGAGGGACAATCGATCTGAAATCTTGATAATGTTCATGTACCATTGATGCAATTCATACATTCTCGTTGGGAGGTTCTTGACCTTGTCTGGCGCGACCAAAGGTTGGCCCTGGATATATTTCCGTTTTACTTCATCCTCTCTAAGCAAAGGCATGGGCTCGATCTCGAGGAGTTGTCCAACAGTGATGTTGAGAAGTTCAGCCTGCATTATATGCTCCTCCGTTATTACCACATTGCCCACCTCGGGAACATGCACTGTTTGCCCACAATAATATTGGGCGCGCGTCTTGTCACCTGTTGTTGGCACAACAAGCGAGGGGATCGATTGCGCCGCCTGTTCTCCCAGCTGGGGAATGGTTTTCCCGCATTTTTTTGCAGCTGCTTCTTGTTTGCTCGATCCCGATGTAGACGTGCTCGCCTCCCTTTGTAGACGTGCCCGATTTAACTTCCTGATGTGGCGCTCATAGTCTGTGTCAACAGGCTTGGGAGCTGGTGGTTGAGCCATACGAATGAAGTGATCAATCATTTCCTCAGGCACTTTCTCCCTTGGCGGCGGTGGCGGTTCGGTGCAAAATGGGCTTCCACCTCGGCCTTGGATATGGCTGTGATTTCCTCCTCGGACCTATCATAAGACCTCTGCGGAAGAGGCTTGAGGCTTGGACCATATTTATATCGCTTGGCTCCGCCTGTACTTCCTGTACTACCTCGACTCGTACTGCTACGCACCATAGCTGCGGGGTGTCTCTTCTGCGATTGCTGAGGCAGCGGAGACGGCTGATGGGGCTGAGTTGGACGAGGAGGAGTGGCCTGAGGTTGTGCCGGACTTGGAGGAGGAGTGGACGTCTGACGCTGTGGCGGACTTGGAGGAGGAGGATTGTCCTGAAACTTTGCCGGACTTGGAGGAGGAGGAGTGGCCTGACACTTTGCCGGACTTGGTGGACTTGCAGGAGCGGGAGTCTGCTGACTCGGTGGCGGACTTCGACGAGGACTCCGCTGTCGCGGTGTCGGTGGCCTTCGAAAGATGATGCAATCCTTTTTCCATAGGATGATACGATGTTTGGCCTCTCCGAGAAAGCGCTCGCCGTCACCTCCAGCAATGTCAAGCTGTAGCCCCGAATATGGTGGGTCCACCACCTCATCAACCAAGACACGAGCATAGCCCGCTGGAATCGGGTTGCAATGGAAGGTTGCCTCGGGGGGATTTGTGAAAGCAAAGCCGTCCGCCACCTTCATGGATATGTTCTTCATTTTGACGTGTAGCTCGCAGTTAGTGTTCTCCGTGATGTCATCCACGGGGTATCTACCCAGCATTGCGTCGTCCTGGACGGAACCCATGCTGCTTCTCGGCATGGATGGGCCGGTGCTATCCAATGCTGGATCATCCGCTAGCTGCTGCAGCTGCTGAGACCCCCTTTGATGGGTAAGTGAGCCGATCTGCTCCTGCTGCCGCTAGAATTTGACTGCCAATTCCGCTTGACTTGCTTCTAGGCCTTGAAGGCATTCATAGTCCCGCTTCCTCTGCTCCTCCTCCATCTTCCTCTTCTTCTCCTCCGCAATCTTCTTTCTCGCATGGGTTCTGTAGTCGGTGTTCCAGTCTGAAAACCCCTCACACCACGGCATAGCGCCTTGCCTCGTGTTCTTCCCGGGTGTTCAGGATTTCCCAGGGCACGCGTAAGCTCGTCGTTCTCTCTGTTGGGCTGGAACACCCCCGATCGTGCCTCTTCTATTGCAACAAGTATCGCATCGTCGGCTCCCTTCAGACTTGCCCTCGTCGAAACATTGCCTGTCTCCGGGTCCAACTCCCCCCCATGCGCATAGAACCAAGTCCTGACCCTGGGGGGCCAGCTCTTAGTAGCCGGAGTGACACCTGCATCCTCCATCTCTTTCTCAGACTTATCCCACTTAGGCATTGCCACCGCATAGCCACCTGGCCCCAGCTTATTGAACTTATCCTTTTTTTCGACATTCTTCTTGTTTACTCTCGACCGTTCCTTAGCTAATTCCGAATCCTTGAATTTCACGAAATCGTCCCCATGATCACGTTGGTTCTCCAGTGTTCCCTTGAATACTGGAGTCTTCCTTCCTCCCTTGACGTACTTGTTCCATTCACGATTCTTGTAGTTCTTGAATGCAATCGCCATCATCCTAAGAGCAGCCTCCTTGACTTTCTTCACATCTGCTTCTGTGAAATGATCTGGTAGGGTGAAATGTTCCATGAGAGTATCCCAAAGCAGATCTTTTTGATTCTTGTCAACAAAAGTAACATCTGGACGTGGCTTTGCTGGCTCTCTCCATTCTTGAAGTTTGATCGGGAGTTGGTCCTTCACAAGAACTCCGCACTGACGAACGAACTTGTCCGCAATCTTCTTAGGCGCTAATGGTTTGCTAGTAGGGCCGCATACCTCGATATTGTACTTTGCGCCCGGCTTCAACTTTTTGTTCGGGCCTCGTTTCGTCATTTTGCCTGAAGATTTGCTCGATCCGGATGGCTGAAAGAACAAAGATCGATTCGTTAATATATCTTCAAGTCATTTAAAACATGTGATGATCACCAGATGCCTGCTTATATAAATATATATACCTCGCCGGTGTTTGTTGTTTCAGGATCAACATGTTCTTCGTCATCGTCATAATCGTAGTTCATGACTTCATCAATTTCGTCGTCGCGATCGAATATCATATCACCCTCTCCGGTGTTGTTTAGAAATTCAGAGCCGTCATAATCTTCTTCATTCTGATTATCATCTGGCCCGCGTATCAGATCGAACATGGTCTGTTCTCCCTCTCTGTCGGTATTGTCTGCCATAGCTTTTGTTTAACTAATCCAAAAGAAATATAAAACAATTTAGTATTCAAATTACATCGTCTCGAATAATAGATATAATCTCGAATACATCGTCTAGAATAATAGATATAATCCCGAATACATCGTCTCGAATAATATATAATATTGAATAGTACATCACTGGCTATTAGCTAATAAAGATCGAATACTACAGAAGAATCTAGGACACTCGCGGTTCATCCGGCGCGGGCGGTGGACACCCAAAGAGAAGGAACCCTCACAGGATCATAGCTAAGTGAGATCCCCGAAGATACTGCCACGTATTGGAGAACCTGCCGCCCTCTAACGCAACCATGTAGCGATGGGTGTGCTCATCCTCCTCCCTGACACGGCGACGTACCACCTCCGGCGGGGCCGGGTCCCTCCGCACCGAAACTGGCCCACGCGAACGCCACCAAACGAGATCAGGGTCGACGACGGGACCCGCGGCCGGGTTCCTCATCAAGCGGTGCGCCCCTCCAAGCAGCACCTCCCAGTGCCAGGCCGGCGGAGCCCAGTCCCGGACATGGGTCGGCTGGACGTTGTCGCGGACGGGTCGACGGTGAGGATACGGGCCGGGCATCGTCGAGAACAAATACTAGCTATATGCCCGCAAAAAGTAACATTTTTTTATTGATTGGATTTTGATAACTAAAATTTCTAACATTTCTATATAACACTAATTATGCTAATCTAAATAATCTAAATAACACTAAAATTTCTAACATTTCAATATAACACTAATTTCTAACATTTCTATATAAGACTAATTTCTAACTGATTAAGCACTAATTATATCCATCTAACATACATTCATACATATATAATAGTGAAAAAATAATAATCTAAATAATCTAAACTAATTAAACATACAAAATACGTGTGTGTGTGTACTAATTAAACACTAATTATATAAACTAATTAAACATACAAAATAATAATCTAAATAATCTAAACTAATTAAAGATTAATTATCTAAACTAATTAAACATGCTTGTGTGTGTGTGTACGGGCTCGGGGCCGGAGGGCTCACAACGGGCGACGGCGACGGCGAGGCGACGGCTAGGCGACAACGAGGCAAGGCGACAGCGAGGAGAGGCGACGGCGGGGACGGCGCGACGGGGACGGGGACGGCGCGACGGGGACGGGCCCGGGGCGACGACGGAGACGAGGGCGGCGACGGGGACGGGGGCGGCGACGGGGACGGGGGCGGCGACGGAGACGAGCGGCGACGTCGAAGATGATCGAGGGCGGCGGCGACGGCGATGAAGACAACGGAACAGAGGAACGAACAGAGAGGGAAACTGAAATTTTCGGACGTGTTGTATATATAGGGGGGCACCTTTAGTACCGGTTGGAGCCACCAACCGGTACTAAAGGCCTGTTTTGGCCAGGCCAAGCGGCGGGAAGCGACCGCCTTTAGTACCGGGTGGTGGCACAAACCGGTACTAAAGGCCCCCCCTTTAGTACCGGTTTGTGCCACGACCCGGTAATAAAGGTGGTGCGCTGGCGCAGGTGCGGTGCGGCAAGTTTAGTCCCACCTCGCTAGTCGAGGGGCTACCGCACTGGTTTATAAGCCCCAGTGCGGTAGCTCTCTCGAGCTCCTCTCCTAAACAGGCCTACTGGGCCTACCTGTCCTCTTCGCCTAGTGGGCCTATTGGGCCTTCGCGGGCCTGCATCCTGGCCCAACGAAAGGTTGTGTCGCTAGTCGTATGCAGGCCGCTTTGGCCCAGTAGGCGGGCTTTTTTTCCTTTATTTTTTTTGCTTTATTTTTTTGTTTTATTCATTTTTGAGTTGTTTTTTTGCTGTATTTAGTGTTTCTTTGTGAATATTTTTGCTTTAGGTACAAAAAATTATAAACTTTCTGTTAGTGCCGGTAGATTTCAAATTTGAATAGTTTAAATTTTGAATTATTTGAAATTTGTGTGAATCACTAGTTTGTGAATAACTTAACTTTGAAAAAAGTTTTTTCAGTGATTCTTTTTTCTTATGTTTAATATTAGTTTGTTTTATCATTATATTCAATTTAGTCATGCTTAGGTTATTTGAAAAATGAAATGCCTTTGTAACAGTTCAGTTTTCGTCCGAAACCCTAATACTTTGAAAGAGATTGTCCATTTTGTACACGAAGTGCATCCAGTTTTTGCCGTAACCCTCTCTACTTTCTTGCACATGCTATTTGTATGAAATTATGATACCATGCCAAGTTTCAACCTTTTCTGAGTTCATTTGAATTGCTTTTCAATTTCAGGGTCATTTAGCTGAAAAAAATCAGTAAATGCATGAAAAGAATTTGTTTGCACATAAAATTTCTTCACGTTTCAAATGCCAAAACACATAACTACCCTAACTATTACAGACATTCCCTCCTGGGTGTGAAACACAGAAGAAAGTGATGATAGTGAAGCCGATCACATCCCAGATCTTTGGGTGTGAGACTTTTTCTTCGCGTGTCTCCCTTTGCGCCGTAACCATGGAAAATCTTCATCATTTAATGGGATGCTCGGGTCAATATTCACTGTGAATGGAGCAATTTCATCAAACTTTTCATAATCTTCTGACTTGTCTGTCTTGTCATCCACTCCCACGATGTTTCTCTTCCCAGAAAGAACTATGTGCCGCTTTGGCTCATCGTACGATGCATTCGCTTCCTTATCTTTTCTTTTTCTTGGCTTGGTAGACATGTCCTTCACATAGAAAACCTGTGCCACATCATTGGCTAGGATGAATGGTTCGTCTGCATACGAAAGATTGTTGAGATCCACTGTTGTCATTCCGTACTGCGGGTCTTCCGTTACCCCGCCTCATGTCATATTGACCCATTTGCACCGAAACAAAGGGACCTTTAAACCACGTCGATAGTCAAGTTCCCATATGTCCTGTATATAACCATAATATGTTTCCCTTCCCGTCTTGGTTTCTGCATCAAAGCGGACACAACTGTTTTGGTTGGTGCTCTTCTTATCTTGGGCGATCGTGTAAAATGTATTACCATTTATCTCGTACCCTTTGAAAGTCATTATATTCGAAGATGGTAACTGGGACAGCAAGTACAGGTCATCTTCAATAGAGGTGTTATGCATGATACGTGTCTGCAACCAGTTGGCGAAACTCCTGGTTTGTTCACGTGTAATCCAGTCATCAGACCGCTCCGGGTGTTTGGAGCGTAGCATATTCTTGTGTTCATCCATATACGGAGCCACCAAGGCGGAATTCTGTAGAACTGTGTAGTGTGCTTCAGTGAGAGAATGTCCGTCCATACATATTATTTGTTCCCCTCCTAGCGTGCCTTTTCCATCCAGTCTGCCCTTATGCCGCGATTCAGGAACACCAATTGGCTTAAGGTCAGAAATAAAGTCAATACAAAACTCAATGACCTCCTCATTTTGATGGCCCTTGGAGATGCTTCCTTCTGGCCTAGCACGGTTACGAACATATTTCTTTAAGACTCCCATGAACCTCTCAAAGGGGAAAATATTGTGTAGAAATACAGGACCCAAAACGTTAATCTCTTCGCATAGGTGAACTAGGACGTGCGTCATGATGTTTAAGAAGGATGGTGGGAACACCAACTCGAAACTGACAAGACATTGCACCAAATCATTCTGTAACCTTGGTATGATTTCTGGATCGATTACCTTCTGAGAGATTGCATTGAGAAATGCACATAACTTCACAATGGCTAATCGAACATTTTCCGGTAGAAGCCCCCTCAATGCAACCGGAAGCAGTTGCGTCATAATCACGTGGCAGTCATGAGACTTTAGGTTCTGGAACTTTTTCTCTGCCATGTTTATTATTCCCTTTATATTCGACGAGAAGCCAGACGGTACCTTAATACTGAGCAGGCATTCAAAGAAGATTTCCTTCTCTTCTTTGGTAAGAGCGTAGCTTGCATGACCCTGATGTATGCCGTCTTCTCCGTGCATACGTTGCTGGTCCTCCCGTGCCTCAGGTGTATCTTTTGTCTTCCCATACACGCCCAAGAAGCCAAGCAGGGTCACGCAAAGATTCTTCATCACGTGCATCACGTCGATTGCGGAGCGGACCTCTAGGTCTTTCCAATATGGCAGGTCCCAAAATATAGATTTCTTCTTCCACATGGGTGCGCGTCCGTCCGCATCCTTCGGAACAGGTTGTCCGCTAGAACCATTTCCAAATATCACCTTCAAATCCTTGACCATATCATGTACATCAGCACTAGTACGGTGGCGAGGCTTCGTCCGGTGATCCGCCTCACCTTTGAAATGCTTGCCTTTCTTTCTTACGGGATGCCTGCTCAGAAGAAATCGACGATGTCCCAGGTACACATTCTTCTTACAACTATTCAAATATATACTGTCGGTATCATCCAAACAGTGCGTGCATCCGCGGTATCCCTTGTTTGTCTGTCCTGAAAGGTTACTGAGAGCAGGCCAATCATTGATGGTCACGAACAACAACGCCTTTAGGTCAAATTCTTCCCCCATGTGCTCATCCCACGCACGTACACCTGTTCCATTCCACAGTTGTAAGAGTTCTTCAACTAATGGCCTTAGGTACACATCAATGTCGTTGCCGGGTTGCTTAGGGCCTTGGATGAGCACTGGCATCATAATGAACTTCCGCTTCCTGCACAACCAAGGAGGAAGGTTATACAAACATAGAGTCACAGGCCAGGTGCTATGGTTGCTGCTCTGCTTCCCAAAAGGATTAATGCCATCTGCGCTTAGACCAAACCATACCCTCCTTGCGTCATCTGCAAACTCCTTCCCGTACTTTCTTTCGATTTTTCTCCACTGCGACCCGTCAGCGGGTACTCTCAACTTTCCGTCTTTCTTACGGTCTTCTCTGTGCCATCGCATCGCCTTGGCATGCTCTTTGTTTTGGAACAAACGTTTCAACCGTGGTATTATAGGAGAATACCACATCACCTTGGCAGGAATCTTCATCCTGGGGCGCTCGCCCTCGACATCACCAGGCTCATCGCGGCTGATCTTATAGCGCAATGCACCACATACCGGGCAAGCGTTCAAATCCTCGTACTCACCGCGGTAGAGGATGCAATCATTAGGGCATGCATGTATCTTCTGCACCTCTAACCCTAGAGGTGAAAGGATCGATATGGTTGACTAGAGGGGGGGGGGTGAATAGGCAACTAACAATTTTTAAGCTTTTCTTTACCAAATTAAACTTTGCAACAAATAGGTTGTCTAGATATGCAACTAAGTGAGCAACCTATATGATGGAATAGCAACTAGCACGCAAGCAAGCAAGAGAAGTAACAATAAGTAAGCTTGCGAAAGTAAAGGCACAAAATAACCAAGAGTGGAGTCGGTGGAGACGAGGATGTGTTACCGGAGTTCCTTCCTTTTAAAGGGAAGTACGTCTCCGTTAGAGCGGTGTGGAGGCACAATGCTCCCCAAGAAGCCACTAGGGCCACCGTATTCTCCTCACGCCCTCACACGATGCGAGATGCCGTGATTCCACTATTGGTGCCCTTGAAGGCGGCAACCGAACCTTTACAAGCAAGGTTGGGGCAATCTCCACAACAATCGGAGGCTCCCAACAACAACACCACCACGAAGCTTCACCACAATGGAGTATGGCTTCGAGGTGACCTCAACCGTCTAGGGTGCTCAACACCCAAGAGTAACAAGATCCGCAAGGGATAAGTGGGGGGAATCAAATATCCTTTGGTGGAAGTGTAGATCGGGCCCTTGTCACCCAATCCCGAGCAAATCAACAAGTTTGATTGGCTAGGGAGAGAGATCGAGCGAAAATGGAGCTTGGAGCAACAATGGAGCTTAGAGGTGGAAGAGGTAGTCAACTAGAGGTAGAAGACATCCCTTATATAGTCGTGGAAAGAATCCAACCGTTATCCACTAGTTCTGCCCGCGACCCACGGTACTACCGCTCCAAGGACGTGGTACTACCGCGGCGCCGCGCGGTACTACCGTGGACCACCACGGTACTACCGTGGCAACTGCACAGGCCGGAACAGACCTGAGGACGGAGCAGTACTACCGCTTGCGCGGTACTACCGCTCCCCCTTGCGGTACTACCGCAAGGCAGGAGAGTTACGGCCTGGGAAGGGAGCGGATGAAATAAATTTCATCCGTGCCTACTTCCACAGAAACTAGGGTGGTGCAAAAACCCGACGCGGTACTACCGCCTGCGAGGCGCGGTACTACCGTGGTCGGCGCGGATGTAAAAAATTACATCCGCGCCTACTACCGCGACGCTGCGGTACTAGGCAGAAGGGCCACGGTACTACTACTCCAAGGGAGCGGTACTACCGTGGGCCCCCGCGGTACTACCGCGCTGGACGAGCGGTACTACCGTGGGGGCGCGGATGTAAAAAATTACATCCGCCCCTACTACCGCACCGGAGTGGCACTAGGCCAGGGTGCGGCGGTACTACCGCACAAAGGGGGCGGTACTACCGTGACACCCCGCCGTACTACCGCAAGTACAGCAGTAGTCGTCAGTTTTTCACACAACCAAGATAACGACAGGTAGCTCCAAAGTGCAAGGAAAGGAGGGACAAGTGTACGTGTGATTCCACCCTACCTTTCCGACGCGGACCCCCTCTTAATAGTACGCTCTCCTACGACTCAACTCCACCAAAGAGAAACGTAGAACAACGCCGGCTTCAACAGTCTCCGAGGGGCACCGAATCGTCTTGTGCCTAATGATGAAGTATCTGAGGGACTCAAGGCACACGATTAGTCCGCACGAGTATTGTCATCAATCACCAAAAAACTTAGGGATAAATATGCCCTTACAATCTCCCCCTTTTTGGTGTATTGATGACAACACGGGATTTGCACATAGATAAGATATTTTTAAGGCAGTGGCAAACCCCACTTCTCTAAAATATAGACGGGGCTCCCCCTAGATGTGTGCACTTTAGATGAATGCTTCGGACTGCATGGCACACAAACTAGGATCAACACTCCCCCTATATTTTAGAGACCAAGACATGATAATAAGCATAGCATAGCAAGAAAGTAGCACAATATAACACAAGCTAGCTAGGATAGATAAAGTGCATATGTCTTACACCAAATGAGGTAAGATAACCAAGGTTCAAACGATAACAACAGCAGAGAGTTCAACTGAAAGCAGCAAACACACAAACACAAACTCGCAAATCCCTGCACTCTCTCCCCCTTTGGCATCGAGACGCCAAAAAGGCAGAGAGGACACCTAAACACACAAGAGGTGGCTCAAGCAGAGAAGTTGTCCCACGCCTCCTCGTCAGACTCCTCTGCAGCTGGAATGGACTCCTCGACCTCCTCCTCAGAATCAGTCCACTTGTATCCTTGCTTCTCCATCCACTCGGTCTCAGGAGTGATGCGCTCCTCAGATCCGCCAGACACATCCTCGCCATAGAGCTGCAAGACCTTGTTGTGCCGGCGACGACTCTCCTTGGACTCCACGTGAGCCCTGTACTGTCCCTTGGCTTGCATGCAGAAAAGAGACTTCATCTTATCCTTCAACTTCTTGGCCCAAGATGGCCTAGAGTCACTCTGAGAGGGCCTAGCAGAACGGCCCCCAGCAACATCCTCAGCGCCAGCAACATCCTCATCAACAGCAGCAGCCCTAGCAGCAGATGCCTCAGCACGAGTAGCGGTGTTAGCCCAGTTGGGTTTGACCCTCAGACAAATGGGCTCATGGCGAATCCAGTCTGGAGCCAGGAACTCCTCCTCAGGGTACATCTTCTCCCAAGTCTTCGAAATCAACAGAAACAGGTAGGGCCCATAAATAGGCACCTTGCGGTTGAATACAGCAAACCGAAGCTCACACCACATGATGTGAGAGACATCAAGTGGCTGAGTCTGAGACGAGCGAGCCTCCTCGCACATAAGCATCATGTCCACCATGAAGGCATGAACCTTGTCTTTGTCACCGATGCGTAGGAACAAAGAGTTGCGGAAAATACGGTACATGATATCCAGGAAGGGGTTGAGAACCAAGATTGTCTTGCCAGTAGCGAGCGTCTTCTCAACCATGAACGGGGTGAGCTTGTCCTTGTCAGCAGAGTCAGCATTGCCGTGAGGGCGAACACCAACGGGAGTGTCAAGTCCATCATCAGCAACGTGAAGCAAATCCATGAACTCCTTCCAGGGAGCAGACAGCTTGCGGCCATTGGTCATCCAGGTCATCCTCCTTTCATCATTGGTGTGAAAGAACACTGAGGCAAAGAACTGACAGATGATCTCAGGGTCATAGTCCAGGTGGAAAGAGATCACATGCTCAATTCCAAACTGCTCCACCAAGTCCAGAGCCTCCCCAAAGTAGTCACGATACTTGTCCTTCCTCATGTGGTGCATACTAATCCACTTCACCTCCACATAGGTATTCTGCTTGTTCTTGATGACATCCAAGTAGATCTGGGTTTGGGCCTTGTTCCAGAACAGTTCACACCCTCTGACAGTGGAGCGTGGGGTCACATAGGGGTGAAGCTGCCTGAGACGGACATACTCTTGAGCGCTTATCTCATCCATACCCCTGGCAGGCTCCTTGTGCTTGCTAGCGGTGGTCTTGACATTGCGCTTCGATGCAGATGACCCCTCGGGAACTTCTCCTGGGTTGCGCAGACGCTTAGAGCCAGTGTCACGAACGGGATTGGCCCGGCGAGAGCCACCACCTAAGACACACACGCAAAGCACCAAAACAAGGCGAAAAGAATCAATGCAAAGGCTATAAGTCAGCACATGAAACCCATAGAAGATAAACGAGAAAGTTGGCATGCGATAGATGTGAGCCACGGTAGATCTGCCATGGGTTGCGGTACTAAAGGCTTAGTACAGCTCCAGACGCGGTAGTACCGTGAGGGGTCACGGTAGTACCATGGCTGGGGCAGTAGTAAGGCTTTAGTACTGCACGGCGCGCGGTAGTACCGCGCACTAGGGGCGGTAGTACCGTGAGAGCGGTAGTACCGCTCCATACAGGCGGTAGTACCGCGTCGCGTCGGATCCAACGGGATTTGAATCTGAAAAAGAACCGCGAAGCCATGGCGGTGCTACGGTGATCAGATCTAGTGCAAGACAACAATACAAGTGTAAATCCTATGCAATACCACACTCCTTCATCCTACTCTTGCAGAGATCTAGTCTAGGAATCTCAAGAACATACAAGTCTCCCCCAAAACCTAGAAGAACCAAATACAATCAAAACGGAGAAGGATTTGGGGAAAAACCTTGGTCCATAGCAAGAACACGTGGTGGGGAACAATCCCACTGGACGGAATCACGGGAAGGCAGCCGGTGGAGGAGATCCGGCGACGAATGCCGGCTCCGTTCGTGAGCACGAGAGAGGAAGAGACGACGTGGAGAGAAGAGGACGAATGGGTATGGGGGAGTTAGAACTCCCCCTGCCCGATCTTATCCCCACGCGCTTCGAACCGGCGCGGTAGTACAGCGGGTCATCGCGGTAGTACCGCCCGGGCGGTAGTACCGCTCAACCAGGCGGCAGTAAAAAATTACTGCCGCTTGGGGACGGTAGTACCGTGCTCCCATCAGCGGTAGTACCGTGGTTGGCCGCGGTAGTACCGTGACCGACCGCGGTAGTACCGTGAGCTCACGCCACCGAAGGTTTCGAACAAGAGAGAAAAGATCCTTTGCACCGAAAAACAGACACAACCCAAAACTGCACAAAAACAAGCACATACCAAGGGAACAGCAGGAAATCCCTAAGTGACAAAACCTCTCGAGTAGAGAGGGCGGTGGCCGAAGCCACCTATGTTTGAGTTGGATGGTATGGCACCGCGAAGAATTATCCTTGGGCCCATGACCAAAACTCATCTTTGAAGCACAAGTACCATCAAAAATGGCTAATGTGAAAGAGGTGATCTATTTATGCAATTGAGAGAACAACACTCCCCCTATGTCCATGCCTACACCTAAACTAGACAACAAGTTGAGTGTGGTGGGGGGTGCACGGGTTCAAGTCACATTGCTCAAATCAATGATATTTAGCTCATGCCTTAACTCGCGAAATCTTGCTTCATCCAAGGGCTTCGTGAAAATATCTGCAAGGTTATCATGAGTGTTGACATACTTGAGCTCGATCTCCCCTCGCCTAATGTGATCCCGAATGAAGTGATACCGAATCTCAATGTGCTTCGTCTTGAAGTGTTGCACCGGGTTGAGAGAAATCTTGATGGCACTTTCATTATCACACCAAAGAGGCACTTTGTCACAAATGACACCATACTCCTTTAAAGTTTGCCTCATCCATAGGAGTTGAGCACAACAACTACCGGCCGCCACATACTCCACTTCGGTGGATGAGAGAGACACACAACTTTGCTTCTTGGAAGACCAACTTACCAAAGAGCAACCAAGAAATTGGCACCCTCCAGAAGTGGACTTCCTATCCACTTTGTCTCCCGCCCAATCGGAATCCGTGAAACCTTCAAGCTTGAAGTTTGCTCCTCTTGGATACCATAAGCCAAAGTTTGGGGTATGAGCCAAATATCGGAAGATTCGCTTGACCGCCACAAAGTGACTTTCCTTTGGTGCGGCTTGAAAACGTGCACACATCCCCACACTCAACATGATATCCGGTCTAGATGCACAAAGGTAAAGCAAGGAGCCAATCATGGAGCGATATACCTTTTGATCCACCGCTTTACCATTGGGATCGATGTCAAGTTGGCACTTGGTTGGCATTGGTGTTGTAGCCGGCTTGACATCACTTAGCTTGAATCTTTTAAGCATGTCTTGTGTGTATTTGGCTTGATTGATGAAGGTTCCTTCTCTTCTTTGTTTGATGCCGAAACCAAGGAAGAACTTCAACTCTCCCATCGAAGACATCTTAAACTTGGAGGTCATGAGAGCGGCAAATTCTTCATTGAAAGCTTTGTTAGGGGAACCAAAGATAATATCATCAACATATAGTTGGCATACAAACAACTTCCCGTTGACCTTCTTAGTAAAAAGAGTGGGGTCGATTAGCCCTACTTCAAATCCACGATCTTGTAGCAACTCGGTAAGGTGGTCATACCATGCACGTGGGGCTTGTTTAAGGCCATAGAGTGCCTTATCGAGTTGATACACATGATCCGGAAAGTAGGGATCCTCGAACCCGGGGGGTTGCTTGACATAGACCAACTCATTAATGGGACCATTAAGAAAAGCACTTTTCACATCCATTTGTTGCAACTTAAAGTTGTGATGGGAAGCATAAGCAATCAACAAACGAATGGATTCAAGACGAGCAACGGGAGCAAAGGTTTCACCGTAGTCGATACCCTCGACTTGGGAGTAGCCTTGTGCTACCAATCTTGCCTTGTTGCGAATGATGTTCCCATGGGCATCTTGCTTGTTCTTGAAGGTCCACTTGGTCCCAATGACATTGTGGTTCCCGGATGGTCTTGGCACCAATCTCCACACCTTGTTGTACTCGAAGTTGTTGAGTTCTTCATGCATGGCATTGAGCCAATCCGAGTCTTCGAGCGCCTCATAGACCTTTTGGGGTTCGACACAAGAGACAAACGCGTGATGTTCACAATAGTTTGCCAATTGTCTACGAGTGCTTACCCCCTTTCGTAGGCTTCCAACCACATTTTCCATGAGATGGCCTTGGGCGGTGAGCTTAGAAGCAATCTTCGCGGCATGACGCTCTAATTCCTCCTCGAGAGTGGAAGGAGGAGGGTTGACTTGATGATCTTGAGCGTCGTCTTGAGCTTGTCCTTGATCTTGAGGTTGCTCTTGATCTTGAACTCGCTCGAGGGGGAGAACTTGACCTTGGGCATCATTTAGTGGTTCATCACCATCTTGAGGTAGATCTTGCCCTTGGTCTTGTTCACGAGGTTGAGGGCCTTCACTTTGTTCTTTGGAAGCGTGTGGGTCTTGATGAGGTGATGGCTCTACTTGAGTAGAGCATTGTCCTTCTCCTTCGGCCACAAGGGGTTCCTCAATGGGTAGGATTTGACCAATACCCATTCTTCTTATGGCTTGGGGAGGAATTTCATCACCTACATCACAAGTACCACTTTGCTCCACTTGGGAGCCGTTATTTTCGTCAAACTCCACGTTACACGTCTCCTCAATGAGTCCGGTGGACTTGTTGAGGACACGGTAAGCATGAGAGTTTGTAGCATAACCAACAAATATGCCCTCATGAGCTCTAGCCTAAAATTTAGACAACCGAACACCTTTCTTGAGAATGAAACACTTACAACCGAACACCCGGAAGTACTTGAGGTTGGGCTTGTTGCCGGTGAGGATCTCATAAGGAGTCTTGTTCAAGCCTTTGCGAAGATAGAGCCGATTGGATGCATGACATGCGGTGTTGATGGCTTCGGCCCAAAAGTTGTACGGAGACTTGAACTCCGCCATCATGGTCCTTGCCGCATCCATCAACGTCCGGTTCTTCCTCTCCGCAACACCATTTTGTTGAGGGGTATAAGGTGCCGCATATTGATGCTTGATCCCCTCATCACTAAGAAACTCATCCAAGGTGTAGTTCTTGAACTCGGTGCCGTTGTCGCTTCTTATTGTCAAGATCTTTGCATCATGTTGACGTTGAGCTTCATTTGCAAAGTTGATGATGGTTTGTTGGGTCTCACTCTTCCTCTTGAAGAAGTACACTCAAGTGTATCTTGAATAATCATCCACAATCACCAAGCAATACTTTCTTCCTCCAAGACTATCAAAAGATGGAGGCCCGAAGAGATCCATGTGAAGGAGCTCCAAGGGTCTCTTCGAGTAGATGATGGTTGAGGGAGGGTGAGCCTTTTCATGAAGCTTTCCTTCGATACAAGCACTGCAAGCACGATCTTTGGCAAAACTAACATTTGTTAGTCCACGAACATGGTCCCCCTTGAGAAGACTTTGCAAAGATCTCATATTGACGTGGGCTAAACGGCGATGCCAAAGCCATCCCACGTCAACTTTAGCCATTAGGCATGTCGCGGTCTTAGTGGGTTGCTCCGAAAAGTTAACCACATAGAGACCATTCTCGACATGCCCAACAAAGGCTACTTTAAGAGTCTTGCTCCACAAGAGGGCCACGGTATCAATATCAAAGAATGTGGCAAAGCCCATGAGTGCAAGTTGACGAACGGAAAGTAAATTGAATGCAAGGGACTCAACAAGCATGACTTTCTTGATCGTTAGATCATGAGAAATGACAACCTTGCCGAGACCCAATACCTTAGAATGTGATGCATCACCCCACTCGACATTGGTGGGCATAGATGGAATCTCTTGCACGTCCACCACCAAGTCCTTGCTCCCGGTCATATGATTTGTTGCTCCACTATCGAGCAACCATGATCCCCCACCGGAAGCAAATACCTACACGAGATCAATGCTTGGTTTTAGGTACCCATTTAGTAATGGGTCCTTTGATGTTAGTAACAAGGGTCTTGGGAACCCAAATAGACCATTCAATGTACTCATAAGGAGAACCAACAAATTTAGCATAAACATGTCCATCACTAGCACGGCACAACACATATGAAGGGTTAAAGTCGTCGGCTTTGTTTGAGGAAATGCTCTTGCCCTTTTGGACATCAACTTCCTTCACTTTCTCCTTCTTCTTCTTAGAAGCACCCTCTCCCTCTTTCACGAACGTTTGTTTGAGGGGAGGAGGACGATTGGCCTTGTTGTTCTTCTTCTTCTTGCTCTTGGACTTGGGTGAAAACCCAATTCCTTCCTTGCCCACAACTTCCTTTTGATTGCTCAAAAGGTCGTTGAGGTTTTTCTCACCTTGAATGCAAGTCACAAGGCCCTTCTCAAGTTGATCCTTCAACTTGGCATTTTCCTCCACAAGATGCACATGCTCACAACAAGGGCTAGTAGCACATGCATTATCAATTAATACCATATGAGGAAAGGTGGCCTTTTCCTTGATTAGCTTAACATGGAGTTGAGAATGAGACTCCTTGAGGCTAGCATGAGTACCCTTCAAGACCTTGTGGGCCTTGTCAAGTATCTCAAACTCCTCTTTGAGTCTAGCATGATCAACCCCAAGTTTAGCCTTCTCGGAGGTTAGCACACGAGACATGACAAGAGCATGATCAAGATCTTTCTTTAACTTAGCATGGTCATCATTGTGTGACTCCTCAAGAGTCAAACGATGCACACGCTCTTCCTCAAGAGCATTAGAGAGATCCAATATCTCATCGGCATAGTCATGACTATGACCTTCCATCTTGGAGATGGTTTCTTCGTGAGCCTCGATCATGTCATTGGCCTCACCAAGTTGTTCCAAGAGAGCAACAAAGTGCTTCTTGGACTTTCCCTTGAGCTTACTCATAAAGGACTCAAATTCATTCACTTCCTCATTAGAATCAACATGTCCATCAATGCAATCCTCCACGGAGGGATTAGTAATGATGGTGGTTGTGATGTTGGGGGTTACCTTGTTTGAAGCCTTAGCCATGAGGCATCTAGCGGTGATGTTTTCGTTGGGTGATTCGAAGAGAGACACCCGGGGAGTAGCAATGGCAATGGATGCCATGGCCATTGCTTCTTCATTCTCATCATCATCGTCATCCTCTTGGTATTCTTCTTGAACCACCAACCCACGAGTGGGAGTCTTCTTGGCGAAGTTGTTCTTGTTGGGGATGGACTTGGCTTTGTCTTTCCGAATGAACTTGCCACCATTGTCTTCCCGCTTCTCGTAAGGACAATCCGCAACGAAATGGATCACATTGCCACAGTTGAAGCAAGTTCTAACTCGTTGCTTGCCCTTGACGCCACTTGAGTTGTTCTTGTTGAAGTTGGGTCTTGAGCTCTTCTTGCTCCAAAATTGTCTTGAAGCAAGGGCCATGTGCTCATGGTAGTCAAACTTGGTGTCTTCGGGGTTGATTTCCTCATCTTCCACTTCTTCCTCTTCTTCGACAATGACCTTGGCCTTCAAGGCAAGGTTAGGCTTCTTAGCTCTTTGAGAACGGAGCACCGCATTGTCGGCGGTCTTGTCCAAGATGCTCATTGCAACGAACTCATCCAACACTTCACTTGAGGTCATGGTGTGGAAGTCCGGTCGTTGACGAATGACGGAGGACATGGCTTTGTTGTAGGGCATCATGGCCTTGAGGAACTTCCGCTTGATCCAATTGTCATCTGTGTCCTTGCTTCCATGATCTCGAAGTGCCACCGCGAGTTTGGTCACTCTTCGAAAGAGCTCACGGGGTTCTTCATCTTCTTTCATTGCAAACTCGTCGGCTTCATCTTGCACCACTTCATAGTTGGACCGTTGAATGCTAGCACTTCCACGATAGAGACCCTCGACACATTTCCATGCTTCTTTAGCCACGACATGGGGTCGTAGGTGAGGGAGATCTTCGGGAAGGATTGCATCTTGGATGATGAAGAGAGCACTCTCATTGAATTGATTGTCCACGGCTTCTCGAGGGGTGAAGTTGCTTGGGTCATGAGGATAAAAACCTTCTTCAATGACTCTCCAAAGGTTAGTGTTCACATGTTTCAAATGACGCTTAAAGCGATAGACCCAATTATCAAAATCTGCATGTTTTTCATAGTTAGGAGGTGGACCGGCATGATTCAAATGAGTGGAGGGGATTGGCCCTCCATAAACCGGGGGTTCCACATGGGCAAATATGCCGGTGCCATTTCTACCACTAGTAGAAGGACTCTTTTCATTGTTAGCTTCCCCCTTGTCGGAGAAAGCATCCGTCACCTTGTTAGTAGGATCACCCACTTTCATAGGTGCGGTAGATAGTTTAAGTCCCTCTAAGAAATCATTAAACATGCTTTTAACCTCGGCCGTCATGGAGGTTTTCAATGTGTCTAAAGCCACATTGAACTCCTCACGAGAGACCGAGGTTCCCCCTTCGGCCGAAGATGAGATGGGATTCACACTGGAGTGTTCCTCCGCACCATCGTTGGTGTCAACCATACTCTTCGGACGACAAAGTCCTTAATAAAGAGACGAGGCTCTGATACCAATTGAAAGGATCGATATGGTTGACTAGAGGGGGGGGGTGAATAGGCAACTAACAATTTTTAAGCTTTTCTTTACCAAATTAAACTTTGCAACAAATAGGTTGTCTAGATATGCAACTAAGTGAGCAACCTATATGATGGAATAGCAACTAGCACGCAAGCAAGCAAGAGAAGTAACAATAAGTAAGCTTGTGAAAGTAAAGGCACGAAATAACCAAGAGTGGAGTCGGTGGAGACGAGGATGTGTTACCGGAGTTCCTTCCTTTTAAAGGGAAGTACGTCTCTGTTAGAGCGGTGTGGAGGCACAATGCTCCCCAAGAAGCCACTAGGGCCACCGTATTCTCCTCACGCCCTCACACGATGCGAGATGCCGTGATTCCACTATTGGTGCCCTTGAAGGCGGCAACCGAACCTTTACAAGCAAGGTTGGGGCAATCTCCACAACAATCAGAGGCTCCCAACAACAACACCACCACGAAGCTTCATCACAATGGAGTATGGCTTCGAGGTGACCTCAACCGTCTAGGGTGCTCAACACCCAAGAGTAACAAGATCCGCAAGGGATAAGTGGGGGGATTCAAATATCCTTTGGTGGAACTGTAGATCGGGCCCTTGTCACCCAATCCCGAGCAAATCAACAAGTTTGATTGGCTAGGGAGAGAGATCGAGCGAAAATGGAGCTTGGAGCAACAATGGAGCTTAGAGGTGGAAGAGGTAGTCAACTAGAGGTAGAAGACATCCCTTATATAGTCGTGGAAAGAATCCAACCGTTATCCACTAGTTCTGCCCGCGACCCACGGTACTACCGCTCCAAGGACGCGGTACTACCGCGGCGCCGCGCGGTACTACCGTGGACCACCACGGTACTACCGTGGCAACTGCACAGGCCGGAACAGACCTGAGGACGGAGCAGTACTACCGCCTGCGCGGTACTACCGCTCCCCCTTGCGGTACTACCGCAAGGCAGGAGAGTTACGGCCTGGGAAGGGAGCGGATGAAATAAATTTCATCCGTGCCTACTTCCGTAGAAACTAGGGTGGTGCAAAAACCCGACGCGGTACTACCGCCTGCGAGGCGCGGTACTACCGTGGTCGGTGCGGATGTAAAAAAGCGCCTACTACCGCGACGCTGCGGTACTAGGCAGAAGGGCCACGGTACTACTATTCCAAGGGAGCGGTACTACCGTGGGCCCCCACAGTACTACCTCGCTGGACGAGCGGTACTACCGTGGGGGGCGCGGATGTAAAAAATTACATCCGCCCCTACTACCGCACCGGAGCGGCACTAGGCCAGGGTGTGGCGGTACTACCGCACAAAGGGGGCGGTACTACCGTGACACCCCGCGGTACTACCGCAAGTACAGCAGTAGTCGTCAGTTTTTCACACAACCAAGATAACGACGGGTAGCTCCAAAGTGCAAGGAAAGGAGGGACAAGTGTACGTGTGATTCCACCCTACCTTTCCGACGCGGACCCCCTCTTAATAGTACGGCTCTCCTACGACTCAACTCCACCAAAGAGAAACGTAGAACAATGCCGGCTTCAACAGTCTCCGAGGGGCACCAAATCGTCTTGTGCCTAATGATGAAGTATCTGAGGGACTCAAGGCACACGATTAGTCCGCACGAGTATTGTCATCAATCACCAAAACACTTAGGGATAAATATGCCCTTACAAGAGGGCAGACAGCCTTCTTTGCTTCGTACGTACTCTCGGGCAATTCGTTGTCCTTTGGAAGCATATCCTTTATCATTACCAGCAACTTTCCAAATCCTTTGTCAGATACACCATTCTCTGCCTTCCATTGCAGCAATTCCAGTATGGTGCCCAGCTTTTTCTTGTCACCTACGCAATTCGGGTACAACAATTTTTTGTGATCCTCTAACATGCGCTGCAACTTCTTCTTCTCCAAATCACTTGCGCAGTTTCTCTTTGCATCGGCAATGGCCCGACCTAGATCATCAACGGGCTCATCTGATGCCTCTTCTTCAGCTCCTTCCCGCATTGTCGGCTCAGCTTCTTCCCGCATTACCGGCTCAGCTTCTTCCCCCATTGTAGTATCATCGTATTCAGGGAACCCATGGCCAGGATAGCTGTCGTCGTCCTCTTCTTCTTCATTGTCTTCCATCATAACCCCTCTTTCTCCGTGCTTGGTCCAAACATTATAGTGGGGCATGAAACTGGACTCAAACAGGTGGACGTGAATGGTTCTTGACGTAGAGTAATTGTGACCATTCTTACAGCCAGCACATGGACAAGGCATAAAACCATCCGCCCGCTTGTTTGCCTCAGCCGCAAGCAGAAAATTATGCACGCCCTCAACAAACTGGGGAGAGCATCGGTCATCGTACATCCATTGCCGGCTCATCTTCATTACACAACACCGAATAGACCAAATTAATACAAGTTCATACATGAAGTTCATACAACACTTAAATGCAACAAACAAATAACTCTCTAGCTAAAGCATTTAAATGCAACAACAAATGCGATCAAGATCACAACTAAGGTAACAATTGATCCAACAGCATAATGATACCAAGCCTCACTATCGATGGCATATTTTCTAATCTTTCTATTCTTCAAGCGCATTTTCTCCATCTTGATCTTGTGATCATCGACGACATCGGCAACATGCAACTCCAATTCCATCTTCTCCCCCTCAATTCTTTTCAATTTTTCTTTCAAGTACTCATTTTCTCTTTCAACTAAATTTAACCTCTCGACAATAGGGTCGGTTGGAATTTCCGGTTCACATACCTCCTATATAAAAATATCTATGTCAACTTGATGGGCATAATTTATCATAAACACGAAATGCAACAAATAGTTTTAAAAGAGAATATACCACATCCGAATCCTAACAAGGACGAGGGCCGACGGGGACGGATATCAAAACCATGGCACTATGTATAACAAACAACGTACGGGTAAGATAATTATTACATGATTAACTATATATCCAAATCACACAAACATCAATTTTTTATATAAAATTTCATGAACAAGAGGCTCACCATAAGGTGGTGCCAGCGACGGGACGGTGCGGGCGATCGACGGTGGTTACGACGGAGATTTAGAAGACACTAAGTAAACCACACCTACATATGCAAACTAAGTGTTATTTTTGACCTCAAATTGCATATAAATCAAATACTAGCACATATATATATTTCCTCCCAAATTACTAAACTCACAAATTAGTAACTATATAAAGCATTGCAAGAGCTAATCTAGCAATGAGAGATGAAAGGACAAAGTTGCTAACCTTTGCGATCACTTGAATGGATGGGGGCCTTCAAATCTTGACAAATTTTGGGCAAAATGTGTGATGAGCTCGAGGGGAAGAGGAAGAACAGAGAGGAGAGGAGAGGGGAAAGGGGGAAGAACAGAGCGAGCTGGATGAAGGGTTTATATGCAGGAGGACCTTTAGTACCGGTTCGTGCCACGAAACGATACTAACGGTGCTGGAGGGGGCCCAGACTGACAACATCCTGCCACCATCCTCATTAATACCGGTTCGTGGCACGAACCGGTGCTAAAGGTTAGCCACGAACCGGTACTAATGAGAGCGGTCCGGCTAGCCGTTGGAACCGGCACTAATGTATACATTAGTGCCGGCTCTAATACAAACCGGCACTAATGTGCTGCATGTTTGACCATTTTTCTACTAGTGTCTCATACCTAGTGGCAGATAATATGAGCATCTTGTTGTTAAGCATTAGTGTAAGGGCATGGGAACGGAAAATTCATAGAGGATCTCAGGCTCATGATCTGCTCCCGAGTGAACAGTATAAATTCAAATAAAATAGATAACAAAAAAATTTCTTTACATTAATGGTGCTCGACTCTTTCAAGCACTTGCAAATTTTCACGCCGATATAACATAGCACCCTCTTTCATTGCCAAAAATGTCACATTCCTCTGAATTTTGTACTGTTTTATTTCGACTTTACAGTTCATGAGAAGGAGTAGATCCACTAGGGCACCGAAACGCCGCAATGGGCAACCAAAGTAAGGGCTTCTTTGATTCATGGGATTTCCACATGATTTTCATAGCATTGTGGATCCTATGGATTCTTTGCTCTGGTAGGTGTTTTATTTGCAGGAAGGCGGTTCTTAGGAACTATACCAGTGGAACTTTTGTTTAGTTTATTTCATAGGAAATGTTCTATGATGTATGACCTCTTTGAAAGAACCCTATTATTTTACAATGCTATCATCAAACACCGACTTGTATCAGTTCCTACATTCTCCAATTCCATAGAATTCAAGTGAACAGGGCATAGCAGTCCCCCATTTCCCCCATCCTAGGAATCAAAGGAGCCCTAAGGGCATCTCCAGCCGTTGGCCCCCCAGGAGGACCAAAAAATCGCCCCCTGGGGGCGCACCGGCGCTAAACGGCGCACTGGGGGCGTGATGCCCCCCAGTCGCGGCGCCCACGGTATTTTAAAAAATTTGAAGACGGCACAAACACGACGCAAACACGGCACAAACATAGCAAACTTCGGCGAGTTCGTTCAAACATAAACATATTTTACAAAAAAAAACGGTGGGCTAATCCCGCCGTTTCCCTCGCCGCCCGCCTCGCCGCCCGCCCAACGCGTCTACATGCCGAGGAGGCTGTAGAACCGCGTGTAGTCGCCGCCGTCGTCGTCGTCGTCGTCGTCACCGCTGCCGCCCCCGCCTCCGCCGTCCCTGCTACAGCCCTCCCCCGGTTGGCGCGGCGGGTTGGAAGGCCCGGGGGCGTCGTCGTCGTCGCTGTCGAGGATCACAACGCCATGCTCGTCCTCGCGCCCGCGCTTGCGGGCGGCGATTTCCTCCAGGGCCCGGCACTGCCGGACCGTCTCCTCGCGGAGGTAGTCCTCCCGCGCCCATCGTATGGCGTCCTCGTCGGAGAAGCCGCGCCGGGCTATCTCCTCGTACTCCGCGGGGAGGCCGGGCTCCTTCTTGGGCTCGACGAGGCCGGGCTCCGGCTTGGGCTCGACAAGGACAAAACGGCCGGCGGGGCTCCGGCTTGACGGGGCGCCGATACGGACGCCGGAGCTGCGGGTGCACGCGGCCACAGGCGTGTCCTGGGGCTCCGGCTTGACGGGGTGGAGGCAGGGCGAGCCGCCGGACGAAGAGGAGGACCCCCCGGTCTCCATGCGCCTCGGGGTCCAGGAGCTTCCCCGGCGGCGTGAAAAGGAAGGGGGGCTGGGTAGTCGAGGCGCGGTGTGTTGCCGCCCTCGATGTACTCGAGGACGGCGTCCAGCGTGCGTCCTGGCACGCCCCGGGGGCACCGGCACGCCGCCGGCGCTGATCCTCCACGCCCCGGGCACCCGCATGTCCGGCGGGACCGGGTACTCGGCCTCGTAAAGGAGGCGAGCTTCGTCTTCATCGAGATGGCGCCGGCCGAAGCCGTTCGCCGCCGCGCCGTCGCTTGGGAAACGTTCGGCCATTGGAGGAGAGGAGAGGGAGGAAGGAGCGACGGCGGAGGGGAAGGAGTGACGGCGAAGGGGGAGTGTGAGCGACCGAGTGCGCCGGGGCGCGGCATATATAGGCCGACGCGCCGCCCACACGCGTGGCACCGTGCGTACGCGTGGCGGGCGAGGCGAGGGCGAGGGACGCGCGTCGTCCGGCCTTCACTGCGCCGCCCGTGAAGCATCAATGGCGCAGGCTGGCCGGCGCGGCAGCGCGGCAGCTTTGGCATTGATTCGCCGCGGGAAACGAGGCGATGAGGACGACGAAGGGCCGAGAAGTAAACTGGTCGCTGACGCGTCGGGCCCGCGGTTTCTTCGCGCCAAAAAACTTCGCCCGGCGCCCCCGAGCGCCCCCCAGCGCGCCGGGTTCGGGCTGGGTCCGCCGGCGCTTTTTTCGGCCCAAGCCGGCGAAAATCGGGCTCCTGGAGGCGTGACTGGGCCGTTTTTTCGGCGCCGGCGCGAAAAAAACACCTGGGGAGGCCTTCTTGGGGCGCGGCTGGAGATGCCCTAAACAAGTTGATTTAGCGGGAGATACTAGTAGGCTAGAGTATGGCCACACATACGCAGCATGCAGTGCAGGTGCTAGTAACGCAGTACGTACGTACGATCCCAGAAAAAGGAAAAAGAAAAGAAAACGCAGTAGTACGTAGGATGGGCCATGCCCGTTGGGTGGCATCTCTCTGCATTTCTCTCGTCTGGATGGATAAACAAGAAGGACTAGCCTAGAAGAAGGGATGCACGTACGTACTGGGTCTTCAATCATGCTACGGACGTCGCAGCTTTGCCAGTGGCCCATCCTATCCTTCTACCCATCTTGCACTACACATGTAGTCCTACACTGATGCGTTATGTAGATGTTTTTTTTTTGGACATTATTGAACTGGCGTTATTGCAGGGAGGTGCGTGGTTACGCACATGAAATCTCACACCAAATTAAGACTAGTCACAGTGGGAGTAACTTCGGTAGTAACATCGAGTCCAACTCAACAAATTTGCTTATGTGGCAATGAGTTAATGAGGAGAGATGTAGTACTAGTAACTTAGCTAGTTACTGTAACATCACATGTCCCAATGCAATATGAGTCTATAACCTAATAAATGAACATTTGCATGTTACCACACTTATGTTAGGCCCTGTTTGGTTCCAAATAAGTCACCAACTTATAAGTCGAAAAGTGTAAAAAGTGACTTATTTTGCCAAACAACCCCAACTTATAAGTCACCCCAACTTATAAGTCATAAGTTGCTCCACCCCAACTTAAAACTTATAAGTCACCCCCCTTTGCATGGGTCCTACCACCTGCATGATGTTGATTGGTGTGGGAAGATGTGGGAAGGTAACTTATAAGTCGGGTGACAACCAAACGGGTGTGACTTATAAGTCACTAGTTTTAAGTCACCTGACTTATAAGTCAAGGGACTTATTGGAACCAAACAGGGCCTTACCACCCACTATTGAGGTAGTAACATAGTCTAGGGATATGTGCATGTTACTCTCCATTGTGGCTAGTCTAACCATTTACGAGCCAGTGCCCAGTCGCAGCATTGATGTCAGTCAGACTGCACACACATATTTATTCCCAAATCCAGGGCAAGAATTATGAAACGGAGGAAGCACGGACGCCTGCACTGGGCTTGGAATTCGGACGGAATGCACCAAGGAATCAGCATTCGTTCTCGTGGAGGAAGAGCGTCGACGCCTTAACATAATTCCGCGTTTGGCAGTTAAATTTTCATCAAAAGAATGGCAAACGAGAGCGTGTGTCTCTAGACCAGAGGAAGCGGCGTGCATGCAGCCAGGCAGGCCTGCCGCCCGTGTGTCTGGGCTGCGGGGCACGGTGTGGCCTGTGCGTGGATTCGTTCGCCACGCTCTTTCAGTTATCGGTCAAACGGAGCAGGCAGGAAGGGAACCCTTTTAGGTCCGGTCCGGCCAGCATCAGATCAGATCAGATATTGACACAGAGAGAGCCCATACGTTGCGTACAAGCTTTTGATGCGAGGGGAAAAGAGGGAAGACCGGAGTGCACCAGACCAGAGCATCTACCAGAGTCTAAGAGGGTGTTTGTTTCCAGGGACTTTAAAAAGTCCCTATAAATTCCATCTAAACCAAACAAGAGAGACTTAATGGGACTTATTGTAATGATTTCGGACTTATCAAATAAGACTCTCAGGGAGGAGCTTATTGGGACTTATCCCGGGCCGGACCTACCCCGCGTCGCTCCAGGCTCGTTCCCCGCACGCCGTCGTCCCGCCTCTCGCCCCGCCTCTCGCCCTGTCGCCACCCCGCCTCTCGCCCCGTCGCCGCCCCGCCTCGGTTCGCCGTCCCGTCGCCGCCCCGCCTCGGTTCGTTGCAGCGGTGCCTCCAATCGCCGGACAGGCCCTTTCCTGAGCCTCGTTGTAAGTCCCTGTAAACAAACAGGTAGGGACTTATGACTTATAAGTTGGGACTTAAAAAAGTCCTAGGAATTATGAAACAAACAGGACCTGAGTAAATAGCATAAAGCTACTACTTTACAGGTTAAGGTTGCAAAAAACTACCGAATTTTATTTTTTCGCTGATAACTATCAAGTCAGGGGTTGGCTGTTTCAAAAACTCAAATTGCCCAGTGCTTTATTATTGATCGTGATTATGACAGTTGGGGCCCGCATGTAAGAAAACTGATTGTTTGACTGTTAAATGACATATAGGGCCCATATGTCACTGTCCCTACAAACTTAAAAAAGCAATAAGGTCCTCCAAACAAATTGAAAAAAGCCATCGGGTCCTCCAACACAAATTGAAAAAAGCCATCGGGTCCCTCCCGTGCTCAAGATCTACAGGAGCGCACACCGGCCGCTGTGCTCGCCACGGAGCTCCCTCCCGTCGTGGCGTCCGGTGCGCATAGCAGCGGAGCTTCCTTCCAGCGCCACCGCACAGCTCCCTCTCGTCGTCCGTCGCCCGTTGCCCGTCCAGTGCGCTTCGCCGCGGAGCTTCCTTCCCGTGTGCGTGCCGGCTGCCATCTCCACCTGCCGGCGAGCTGCGCCTGCAGCCGCCGTGAGCTCCCTGTTGTGTGTCCTCTCCCTCTCCCTCTTTCCAGGGCGCGGCGGCCCGAGCCTCTGGCCATGGCGCTCGGCTGGCGGCAGCCCATGCCCCTGGGCACAGCGGCCGGAGTCGCTGCCACCTGGCCATGGCGTGGTTGGTGGCGGCCTGTGCTCCTGGGTGCCGGCTGCTCCTCGCGCGGCGCTCCTTCCTGGAGTCAGCCCTGGCTTGGCGTCTGGCGGGGTGGCCGAGGTGGTGGAGATCGGGCCTTGGTCAGGAGAAGAAGGGAGAGAAGAAAAAGATAAGAGGAAGAAGAAGGATCTGACATGTGGGTCTCATATGTAAGATAACGGTCAAAGAAAACAGTCAAACAAACGGAATGTTTAGGAGTGGGTCTGACTCGTCAGAATACTGTTTAAACTGCTAGTGACGAGCATTTTGGGTTTTTTGAAACAGCCGACCCCTGACTTGGTAGTTATCAGCGAAAAAATAATATTTGATAGCTTTTTAAAATCATAGTCTGTAAAGTAGTAGTTTTATGCTATTTACTCACCGGAGTCCACAAAGCCTTCTCCCTCGGCGGACCACGCCATGCCGTAGCAGGTAGTAGCACGCAGGGCGCAGCCGCGCAGGGGAATGGATCCATCAGTCGAGTTGCCTATATAGGCTAGCTACCAGACTACCGCCAGTTGAGTTTTTGCCCACTGGGTCTCCATCCCTCCAGCAGGTGCACGCACGCGAGCTCAGGCCTCAGGCACGCAGACGTGAGGCATATGGGGATGAAATTTCTGTTTTGACCTTATACGCGAAGATTAGCACGAATTGACCTCGTTTGGAAAATACTTTTGAATCTGACTTTTTTGATCACGCCAACATCTTGGCGTTTGGATTGCACTAGAGACGCCACGATCAATGGCGTCTAGCCCTAGCCCACACTTACACAGCTAGTGCTGATGTGGCGCAGGCGAAACGCCATGAACCTTGCGTTTGGGCAAACGCCATATTCCTTGACGTTTGGTGTCAGACACAAATATGTCCTAGCCTAGCTTAGCTAAAGCTAATTGAGAGCTCATGTAAGAAAAAAAAGCTAACTAACAGCTTGGCTAGCTAGATAGAGAACATTCAGCAGAGTCAATTAGATGCTGAGTGATGCAACATATAAAGTACAGTCGATCAGATGATTTGCATTGCAGGCGACACACTAGTAAGACATCACCAACACTGACTCCTGAAAAAAATATTGTATTTGTCAGTGGACTGGTTCAGACCAGTCCGCATGCAAGAATATGAAAGCCAACCATCCAATTATGTTCGCATACTTTAGGAACGTGATTTAACAAACCGAACATTTTTTTGTATGCTAAACCGAACGAATTTGCAAAGACAACAAAATTCACTTAAGTTCATGCATAATACCTCCGTCCTGATTTATTGGTCCTCGTCGTATTTTGCTAAATTTTGATCATAGATTTAACTAAGAAAATATTAATGCATGTCACAAAAAATATATCCTTCTACTCGTATTTGAACATAGTTTCCAACATTATTATTTTTTTGTGACATTCACTAATATTTTGTTATTTAAATTTAAGATCAAAATTTGGCACAAAATACGAAGGGGACCAATAAACCATGTCGGAGATAGTACTCCTGGTGTCAAAAAAGGTCTTACATTATGGGACGGAGGGAGTAATTTACGGTGGAACCACCATTG
The DNA here is from genome assembly GCA_963921465.1 of Triticum timopheevii. NCBI lineage: Eukaryota > Viridiplantae > Streptophyta > Magnoliopsida > Poales > Poaceae > Triticum > Triticum timopheevii. The sequence goes on from OY997274.1 coordinate 20,572,501, forward strand.
TCGTTCATGTCGCCGTCGCCGTCGTATTCATCATCAGAGTAGTCCTTCCAGCGACGGGAGGGCACAGGGTGCGGCAGCCCCGTCCGATCGCCACATGGCGTTCACGAACGAGCCGTTTCGCTTTCTCCTGCGTCGTGCCGAGGGCCGCCTAGGCTAATGCCGACCCTGGTCGGTGTGCCCTGGCTGCCTTGCCCCTGCTGATAGTGGGGGGGGGGGGGGGGTCGCTGAGCGGTCACTCCTAGCTTATCTTTGTAAGCTCCCCGTCAAAGCAGTCGCGATGACACGCGACCGTCCCCGCCGTGGTCAGCGCGGACCTAGTCGGCGCCTTGTCGGACTTTGCGAAGGCCGAGCGGCACACCGTGTTTATCCACTTCTGCCTTGCCGCCACGACGATGCTCCACGAGGACGACAAGCCACCGGGGCCACCGAGGTAGTGGACAATCTATCATTGGCACTCCTGGTTCGTTCTTGCCGCCTCCGAGAGGAAGCGTGACTGCTCCGTCGGCTAATCCTCCGTGTCATCAGAGAAGATGACGATCTCCTTCATCTCGGAGGAGTTGGTGGCCGTGGAGGTCAAGGAGTCCGAAGAACGATGATGGCGGTGCCATGATCTGAAGGGAGATCCAAAGCCAACACCTCATAAAACCAAGACTTGGGCATGGTGGAGATCTTGGTCTGGATGGCGAGGGAGTGGAGAGGAACGAATAGGGTTAGAACGGAGATGAAAGGCACCGGTGATGTGTTGTGTGGACGCCCACCCGTCCGGTCACATTGCTCTAGATTGGCTGCGTCCAATCACGCCCTCTCTCGGTAATGTGGAAAGAAACTGACGGAGCCATCAGTTGTGAACGGGGATGCCACGTGGCTCCTCTTTGCCGTGTGTGGCTCTCGGCATCTGCGTCGTTTGTCGTGTGGTGCTTGTTCGCCGTGAGCCCGTGACGGCAACGTCAACTAGTTGCCGTGAAGCAAGGTTTGCCGAGTGTGGCTCTCGGTGTTGTTTACTTTGTTGAGTGTCCGTGTTTTGGCTCTCGGCGAAGAGCCTGACAACCGGCGTATACGGAAATTCCAGTCGTGGTTGGGGTCAGATCGTGTGGTCGGACCCGTAAGTGGCACGAGTTTGAACACCTGCAAACCTTCCGTAAATTTGATGTCGATTTGTGAAAATTCAGACGACTTGATTTACAACACCATGTTGAATGACAAAAAAGTCGGGTTGGAATTTTTACCGGCGATTAGCAGCACCGAGTTAATGGCCCGAAACCGTGCAGTTCATGCTTGACTAGGAATAATAATTCAACGAAGGCAATCGTAGTTCCTGTTCCGTTCACAATACGTGCAAGGTGTCATGGACTCTTGCATGGAGCACATCGTTAGCGTGGAAAAAAGAAATAATACTAACATGCAAGCTCGCCCAAGGAATATGGCGTTTACCCAAAACGCAAGTTTGATACTAACATGCAAGCTTGCCCAAAAGATTTAACCAGCCAGCTCTCGGTAGTTTTAGCTAGGCCCGCCAGACAAGGACACATTTATGTGTGTATTACCAAACGTCAAGGACTATGGCGTTTGCCCAAACGTCAAGGTTCATGGCGTTTCGCCTTTGCCACATCAGTGCCAGCTGTGTAAGTGTGGGTCAGGGCTAAACGCCATTGATCGTGGCGTCTGCAGTGCAATCCATACGCCAAGGACGTTGGCGTGACAAAAAAAGGTCAGATTCAAAAATATTTTTCAAACGAGGTCAGTTCGTGTTAATCTTCACGTATAAGGTCAAAACAGTGATTTCGTCCGCATATGGCCTCCCCAGTTTCTCCATCCAGCCATCCCTGCCAGGATACCCATTTTCTCTTTTTTCCCATTTAGAAGTCCATACCATTTTTTATTTTAAAAAACGCAAGGTTTCATCTTACATCAATTTTTCTTACAATCATCTCTTCGTCCACCCTTTCACCCTCCATTGATTTTCTTTTCCGGGTTTTCATTCTCTTCTGGTTTCATCAAGCCAATCTTTGATGACCCAATAAACAGACTAATCTACGGTATAGCAAAAGATTCACGATCCATTAATAAATGGTTTCTTAGACTGAGACCTTATACCGGTCAGACATTTTTGGTAACGCAATAAATAACAGTTCATCTCTTATCTTTGGTAACCAATAAAACAGATCAGTCATGAGCACATATCTTGTCCTCACACTTGCGCCTCACCATCGCCGCAGGCACCGCACTGTGGCAAAGGGGCTCACCCAACCCAACGCGTGTAGGTGCAAGACATCCGAGGTGCCCTGGGGCTGGTGGCTCTGGTGCAGTACGTTGATCTTTAGCGACGTGTTCGACACTTCCAGCTTACTCCCTGCCCTGACGAGTTGCGATGGAGATGGACCACTTCGGAAGCCCTCCAAGATGATGCTTGGCTTCGCAAGATCAAGGTCACCTTCGAACATCTTCGACAATTTATTGAGCTTTGGTCCACCATCCGCCACTTCCCTCTTGAGGTGCACGCTGAAGACGACATTGTGTGGAAACACACAGAGAGCGGGATTTACACTGCCAAGTCCGCCTACTTGGCCCAATTTTTGCATCATCCGCTCACCCATGAAGCTCGCGGCGTGGAAGGCCTGGGCCCCGCCCAAGGTCAAATTTTTCGCGTGGTTGGCCATGCAATATAGGGTATGGAATGCTGACCGTTTGGCCAACCGGGGGTGGCCCAATTGTGGGCTTTGTCCTCTTTGCAAGCGCGTGCAAGAATCCATCGACCACCTCCTCTTCAGATGCCGATACACTAATAGACTTTGGGAAATGATAAAAGATTGGCTCCAGCTCGAAAGAATCAACACTTTCACTTGGCACTTGGCACGGTGAACCAAAGAGTGGTGGATCGGACTCTCCGACTCTACCATACCGAATAGGAAGGCCATGACTACCGTCTCCATGCTCACCTCTTGGACAATCTGGAATGAAAGGAACGTCCGCATCTTTCAATTCAAGAGTGCCCCACCGACGGTTCTACCAGCTAACATCAAGATTGAGGCTCAAATTTGGGTCACCACGTGTGCAAAGAAATTGGGATCTATCATGCCGCGAGAGTAGGCCTTTTGTAGCGGTGTTGTAACACGATGGGTGTTGGAACACAAACATTAAACTCGTTTTCCCCCTCTTAATTAATGAACGAGGCAAGTCTTTTGCCTCCTTTCAAAAAAAATGTAAACGTACAAAGCTCTTGCGTGTTATGCAAAAAGAAAAGAAAATTCAGTTTAACCGGGAACCAAGAGTTCCTTCGTGCATCATCGCATATATGTTCCGTCCTTGATGGAAAGAGAAGACTGTTGCACGATGGCCATGCCTCCATGGGGCCGGCCGACAAATCTGGTAGCAACAGACACCAAGTGCTCACGCTTTCCGGTAGCAGCAGCATCATACCCATGCTTTCAAGTTGCCATTGACGACAGCAGAACCTCATTGATCGGGGATCGATTTAATCATAATAACATCAGTGCTGTGTGCAACCCCTATCCATGCCATGCTAGCGCTGGATCTACCCCCCAAGACCTTATCAACGATGGTGCGAATTTGCCGTGGCTTTTTGTGGTGTGGCAAGAAGGAGGCCAATGGAGGAAACTGCTCGGTGGAATGGGACATGGTCTGTCGACCAAAGTGGGCTGGTGGTTTAGGCATTCCGAATCTTCGTTGGCTCAACTTAGCCTTGCAAGCAAGGTGGCCATGGCTCCAAAGGACGGACAAGTTGAAGCCATGGTCTAGACTACCCATTAGAGTCCCAAAGGAATCGATGGCAATGTTTCATGCAACGGCTAGAGCTGTGGTTGGCAATGGGAAGGAAACATTGTTTTGGGAGGATCGTTGGCTGCAGGGATTTCGCATCTGTGAGCTTGCACCGTTGGTGTATGGCAGGGTTCCCAAATGGGTAAGGCTGGTGTGCACAGTCTCGACAGCCATGGAGGATGCGGCATGGGCAGGAGACATTGGGCCCGACATCACTGAGGCCGAGCTGCAGCAGTTTCTGCTCCTCTGGTCACGAGTAGAGAATGTGCAACTGGATACGGGCACGGCGGACTTGGTTGTCTGGGCATGGGAAAAGGAAAGCATGTTCTCGGCGCGCTCGGCGTACGCGGCAAGGTTTGCGGGACTTGAGGTGGCGCCTACGGCTGCATTCACATGGGGATCGAGAGCACCTCTGACTTGCCGATTCTTTGCGTGGCTTGCTCTCAAAAATCGGTGCTGGACTTCTGACAGACTCGCCAAGCGCGGACTACCTCATCAGGATGCGTGCCCTTTCTGCGATCAACAAGAGGAAACTATGGATCATCTCATGGTGCATTGTGCCATCCCAAAGGAAGTGTGGCATTGGATGAGCGTGACCACTAATCAGCCGGAGCTGGAGCCTCGCGATGACGATAATCTCGGCTCTTGGTGCTTAAGGCAAGAGCAGCGACGAGACCAACGGCGGACTATGAGAGCCTTGTGCTTGCTGGGCATGTGAGTGATATGGACGCACAGAAACGATATCGTTTTTAACGGTGCAAGCCCCTCCACAGTGCAAGTGCTCGGACGAATTGAGAGGGAAGGAAGGGCATGGAGGCAAGTAGGGCTTTTGAAAGGGGACTTGGATGGAGTGTTTGCGGGACTAGCAAGGTGGGGGGGTGGGTGAGTAGTCGAACTATGTAACCACCCCATGTGGATGTGGATGTTCGAGCCGTGTAAATGACATTGTAATGCTGTGGATGGGAAGTCTTTCCCCCTCTTCTTTATAAAATGATACGCACACTCGTGCGTATTCGAGAAAGATCGAGGATCGATCGATGATACAGTTTCCCATATTCCTACATCGTCTTCAGAGCTCAGAGCTGTGGTGTAAAGAAATATAAGATCATTCAGATCACTAGTACCATTGACACCCGCCTTCTTCGATACCATACCAATTCACGTGAACGATAAAAACAAACTGGTAGTACAGATTAATAACACTGCGCTGCTGATCATCCAACAATTCCACCGATATATCCTACCCCTTTTTGCTCATGATTAATTCTCGACACACCAGACATCACCAACAAAAGGAACCATCTTAAATGGCTGCCGCCTAACCAGAAAGCAGCTGGAGACCAGCTAACTAATTGAATCAGCACCCAACCACAGGAACAAAAGGCATGTGAATTAACTCAACACACTGCTACAAGTCTACAACTACAGCGCAACATTCTATTCTACCACAGGAGTACACTGCAGACACAGCAAGTGCGGTGGTTGACCGGATAACCAAGATATCGATCGATCAAGAGAACAAAATTAATCACCTCTATCAGTTGCAGTTCCAAGCATCTTCGATTCTTCATCTCACCCTTTCTTCTCTTGCATGCTGGCTTCATCTAGATCGATGCAGGGTAACTAACACTTGCATCTATATATGGCCACCAAGATCAACAGAAAACTGAAAGAGCACGAACGCATGCTTGTTGCCAATAGTTGACATCAGAGGGGAAATCCTCTTTACCAAAAACATAAAATGAAAATAATAATAATAATGATAATGATAATGTGGTATACACATTAATAAAGGGGAGAACAATGGACTTCTGGCAGCCTCAAGCCTTCCAGTTCGATGTCACCATGTGTCTCTGGGCCTACAAAAGCTTCTTCAGTTGGCCTCCCAAGAGTAGCAGACCGCCACGCAATTGACACACAACCATATCCCTACCAGGCATAATTTCATACGTAGTTCATCTTGGATTCTTGCAGGAAAGGAAGTGGTGGCACCTACTGGTCCAACAGATTAAGCCCATGTCTCTTTTGGCCATTGGTTCCTTCTCGACTTAACAGGCACCAGGCATCGGCTCATTCGTACCCTAGATCATGATGACCCGCCTATACAAGTCTGCTCTCAACGTTGAGCAGACTGTCCAATTAATTCATCCACCCGATCGACCACGGCGTCGCGCATCGCGGCCGCAAGGTCCTCGTCGTCGTTGCAGTCGTAGAAGCACCCTCTTTCCTTCGCGTCGGCCACAATCTCCTGCCAGATCGTCTTGCTGCTCGACAGCATTGCTGCGTCGCCCAGGATCCAAAGGCAGTGCCTGCGGATGGAAGAACATAACACAACACAATGTCGATCGTCGTTAGTTTGTTTACAGTGGCCCAAATTGTTCTATGTGACTGAACTGAAGAGATTTTCTCACTCACTTTGCCCGGGTCAGCGCCACGCTCGTGCGCCTCCAGTCGGCCAGGAACCCCACCGGCCCGTGGCCATTGCTGTGCACGGCGGAGAAGATGATGACGTCCTCCTCGGCGCCCTGAAACCCCTCCACGGTCCGAACCTTCACGGAGAAGCCTTCTCCACCGCCGTGTGCCCCATACTCGAGCCTTCCGAGCCTCTCCTGGATGGTGCGGACTTGCGCATTGTACGGCGACACCACGCCTACGGCGAGCTTTTGTCCCGAGCAAACCGACTCTGCACAAAAGCAAATCAAGATCATCAATCGGGCCATGTCATCGATGATAGATAGAAGGTAAACCTATTTCATGAATGTGTACTACTAGTCACTGATCAAATTACAGCACCATTGAACAATCTCTCCACGATCCGGGTCACGGCGGCTGCCTCGGCCGTGTTGCTCAGGCTCATGTCATGCTCGTCCGAGCTCTCGGTCCCGCATTTGATGTTGATGAACGAGTAGGGGCCGTACATTGGGCCAGCCAGGAGCTTCCTCTCGTAATCCCTTCGGAGGACGTTGGGGCCATCTGTCACCTTGCCGAGGTAAAACCTCGAGAGGGGGAACTTGCTTATCTCTGGGTGCATCCTGTACTGCACGTCAAGGAGGTGTCTAGGATGTCCAAGAGATATAAGCCTCTCGAACAGGCTTCTCCCAAAGTCGGCGTCCACGCTGACCTGCAAGGTACAATAGAGTTGTGCAAACATTACAAGACTGACTGTGTCGTGTAAAAGAAAGAGAAAAACAAGCAAGATCATGTTTGTATAGGGGAAGTTGGAAAGAAAGACCACCTTGCTTTTGATTAGCGCCGGTAACTTGCAGTCATCGCCGATGAGGACAGTGCGACGGACACCGGTGTGCAGAGGTATCGGTATCTCACGCTCCCTCAGCTGCTCCGCCTCGTCGACGATAAGAAGGTCGATTGGCTTAAATTCCTCAAGTTTCCAGCCCTGGCTCAGCTGGGACGAGGTACAAGGGGTGCAAAGTATGATCTTAGCATTGTTCAGTATGTACGCTTCGAATTTGCCACAAGATGTTGGGACGTGAAAGTGGTCGGGCAATTGCTTGAGCTTGTCAATGCACACGGCTCTTGCTTCCAGAAACTCCGGCCACCCCACCGGCTTCTTGAAGAAGAGCTTTCGCATCAGCCGTTCCGGGTCGGACCACAGGAGGTCCCCCAAGGTTTCGAGCGCGCGCAGGAGCTCATCTATAAAAGGGAAGCTCTGCTTGCACTTTGCGGGGAGGAGGAGGTCGTTGCGGTAAGCCTCTATGCAGCAGCGCAGGCCTTCCTCGAAGCGTTCATAGTTGTATAGGAAGAATTCCTTAAATGACATGGTCCCTTGCTCATCTTGGGGGCAACCACTGGCAACCCACACAGCGCCCAATCATATTCGTCGTGCCCCGTCCTGGCGTCCCAGATGTACGAGGAAAATAAACTCAGCGGTTTCTCGAGAATGTCTAGCATGTCGCTCAAACGGTCGTTCCAGTTTGTGACAGCCTCGAGCCGGGAAATACGCCGCTCCAGGAACATCTCTGCGAGGCTTCCATCCACCGCACCATTATGATAATTGCTCTCGAGCAGCACCACATCGCTAGAGGAGAAGGGCGAACCGCCATCAAGGAGAGCGAGGAGACCGGACGCGACCTCCAGCACTGCGGTCTTGGTTGGGGCGAGGGCCAGTGTCCTGTGGTTCTTCATCATCATGGACCACAATAGGGGCACAATGATCTTGGTTTTCCCTGTCCCGGGAGGCCCGCAGATGAGGCGCACCCAACACGGCGTATCTCGATGCATTGCTGAAACACAGTCCAGCACCGCCTTGTGCTGTGAGGGGTCGAGCTTGAATTTCTCAAGACAATCATAAAGCGCCTTGCCTGGTGGTATTTGTGGAGGTAGTTCCGGCAACAACGAGTTTCGCTCTTGGCCAACCTGCCATGACAACATGAAACATACATAAATACTCCCTTCGTTCACAAATATAAGATGTTTTAGATATTTTCAAGAAACAGAAACCAGAGCAACCTGCTATGACATATGGTGAACATCTTACAATAGTGAATGGAAGAAGTAGATGGCAAACATACTAACTGAGAGTACGTAGTCGATACGTAGCTAGAAACTAAAGATTATAAAGAAACAACTAAAGACTTAACCGTGTGAACAATCAATGAAAAATGCAGTACATATATACACAGTACCCAACTAGGTAGATACGTACCGTTGGAGCATACTTGTCAATTTTCTGGATGAGGTTAATGTCCGGGTGGCCGGCGGTGGGCAGCTGGCTCAGAGCATCCAGCGTAAGGGCATCTCCAGCCGTTGGTCCCCCAGGGGGCGTCTAAAAGCGCCGCCCGGGGGTGAGCCGGCGCAAAGAAAGGCCCTGGGGGCGAGTCGTCGCCCAGCCGTCGGCCCCCAGGGCCACCCCCAGGGCCGCCCCAGGCGAGTGTTTAAAAAAAAAAGGCCGTTCGGCGAAGTTATGATAAAAGAGTAGCTAAATTTTGGCTAAACAAGGCAAATTTCGGCGAAATTCGCGCATTTTCATTACATTAAGCTAATAACCTAAAAAACGTCGCCACCATCGTCGTCGTCGGCCTTCTCCTCCTTGACGCGGGCCCCCCGGCTGGACCCGGCGTCGCCATGGTGGACTGGCGGCGGCGCGTCGTCGTCGTCGTCGCTGTCGCATAGGACGACGACCCCGTCTTCGTCGCGGCCGCTTCGGCGCTCCTCGAAGCGGCGCAGGGCGGCGCGCTGGCGCTCCTTCGCCTTCTCCCGACGCGCCTTCTCCATCGCAATGGAGTCCTGGCGCGCCCATTCTAGGGCCGCGTCGTCGTCGTCGAACTCCGCCTTCACCGGCACCAGCCCCGGCTCCGTCTTTGGCTTGACGAAGCGCCGGCCGCCCTCGTTGATGACGATGCCGGCGCTGCGAGTGCGCCGGCCGAGAGGCGACTCCGCCGCGGGCTCGGCCTTGACGCCGAGCAGGGCCGGAGTGCCGGAGGAGTGCGACGAGGATCGGGAGGAGAAAGAGGAGGAGGAGGACCCGAACCGCCTTGGCGCCCATGGCCCGACGCGTCGGTGCTGCGCCGGGGGGTACGCCAACGGCGGGTCGTTGCCGCCCTCGAGGTGCGTGAGCATGCCCTCGAGTGTGCGGCCGGGGACGCCCCACCAGAGACGGCGCCCCTCGCTGTTCTGCCGCCCGCCGACCACCGACGCGCCGTTGGTGGACGCCAGTCGCTGCTGCTGGCGGCGCTCGAAATACGCCGCCCAGGCCGCGTGGTTGTCGGCGGCGTACTCGGGGAGGGAGCGTTGGGCGTCGGTGAGGGACGCGCGCACGATCTCGACCTCCTCGGCGAAGTACTTCGGCTTCGCCACGGCGTCGGGCAACGGGGGAATGGGCACTCCCCCGGCGCTGAGTCTCCACCCCGATGGCCCGACGCGCATGTCCGGCGGCGCCGGGATGTTCGCCTAGAACAGGAGACAGGACTCCAGTTCGCGGAGTGAACGGCGGCCGAAGCCGTTGGCCGCCGCCTCGTCTCCGGGGAAACGTTCTGCCATGGCGACGGCGCTCGGGAGAGGCAGGGAGAGGGAGGGGCTGGACGGCGGCGAGGGGGCGGGCGGGGCTGGCGTGGGTACAGGAGAGCGGAGTGGAGGCCGCCGACTTTTATAGCCGGGCCGCGCCCGTGTGTACGCGTGCGAGGGAGGGGAGGCGTCGGCACGCCGTCCCGTGAAGCGCCGCCCGTGAAGGAATCAATGGCAAGGCTGACCGGCGGCAGCCTTACCGTTGATTCCCCGCGGGAACCGAGGCCGTTGGGGGGAGACGAGGCACCGAGTCGCTGACGCGGCTGGCCCGCGGCTTCTAGGGACTAGGTCCGCCGGCGCTGTTTTCGGGCCAAGCCGGCGAAAATTGGGCTCCTGGGGACGCTACTGGGCCGTTTTTACGGCGCCGGCGCGAAAAAATCGCCTGGGGAGGCCTTTTTGGGGGCGCGGCTGGAGATGCCCTAAGCTCGGTCATCTTGTGGTTGATCAGGTACACCACAAAAAGAGGCAAGGCGATCACTTGTTTGTTGAGAGGCAGACTACCTAATGGAAGCAGCTCTACCACAGTGTGGGCTTGGGGATAATCCCGGATCACCATGTCGCCTCTAACGACGGCTATGGCGCACGGCTGCTCCAGGTCCGACAGGCATGTCGGCCTCCGGTGCGTCAACAGCACCACATCGCCGTCCTTTGGGGAATAAGAGCCACCATAAAATGCCGACCAGGTAACTTGCTCAAACCAGACGGTGTATTCTGACCGATCTGAGAGCGGACGGTACTCCTCGATCTGGACCACCTCAGCCACCGGCCCGTGGCCGATGCCTTTCAGCGCGGCGCAGACGTCGGCGCGCATCTCTTCCATCAGTGGCACCAGGAAGGATCTGGTGTAGTCCCTGGCTGAGGTGAAAGTCGCCGGGATTCTCTTCATCTGAATGTCGCAGCAGCTAGCTAGTTACAGATTAATTAGCAGATTGAGATTGTCCTAGGTGCGTAGGTACTATGCAAGCAGGTGAAAGAAAACCAAAGGGGAAGGAATGAAAAAGGCACCCGCCGGGTCCTTGTACAGGTCCTCGTTGAGCAAGTCCTGGAGCTCCCACGAGAAGGTCGGCGTCTCCTCCAGCTCCATCTCCGGCTCCGGCTGCTCCTCCTTCGGATCCGGCGTGGTGGAGTATTTGGCCAAATCTGCCCTCATCGCGCTGAAAAGGGGCGGCATATAATGCGCCTTCTCCTCGGCCGGCGAGGCGTGGCCGCCGCTCGCCGCTGTGGTCCATCCAAGCTGCCGGACTCCGCCGGCCCCCAGATGCCTGGTGGTGGTGGTGGCTCGGTTCCAACTCCGCGCCGCCGCGGCGAGGCGGCGACGAACCAGATGCTGGAACATGGCCGCCAAGTGAAGACGGAAAGATCTGCGCTTGACTTGTTTGTAGTGATGGGAAATGAAAAACCAACCGTCGGTCTCCTTTCATAATTATTCTTTTTTAGACAGTATTATTATTCTTCGGAAGGATACCAATCGTCGATCTCCTTGTCTTCCGACGTGGGCTACCAATCTCCTCGCAGGCCCGCTGGAAGTACTAAGAGCAACTCTGCGGACCCGTAAAAGATCCTGACCCGTAAAATAACCGGCAATATGCGGCCGGCGCGAAAAATCCCGCCTGAACAGACTCTGTATCCGCATCCGACCCGAATTTTTTTTTGCGAGGCACGGCAAAAGATCTCCCCCGACCTCTAGTTTCACGGGGCAGGAGCACGACCCGAGCTCGGCCCCTATCCGCGGCGAGATTTGGCGGAAGGGACATTTCCGCGCGGCCGCTCCCACTCCTCCCACCCCGACCACCATTGCTTCCGCCACATCCCGCTCCCGTTCATCTTCCCCGGCCATCCGTCGCCACCATGGATGACACCTTGCCCTTCCCTGTCTCCATCGAGGTCGCGCACACTCAAACCCTCAGGCGGATCTCGTCGCCGGCCATGTTGGCCCCGCCATCGCCCAAGGCGCCACCGCGGCTGCCCGCAAGCGTCAGGGTAGCGTGCTCGTGCAGGGCGTGAACCCGGCTGCCCCCACCAGCAGGGCCCGCGCTCCGGGCGCCAACGTGGATGCGCGATCCCGGCCGGCGACGGCGAAGGTCGCCAAGGTCCCGGGCGCAAAGCGAAGGAAGATTCCGGCTACAAGGCGGCCGGCTACTTCATCCACTCCCTCCGCCCCGGAAATAGGTTCCCCAGCGATCCCGCTTAACGGTGCTGCTCCCACCGTAGGCGATGTGTTCGACGAAATGGGCGCAAGGTATGGCTCGGTCATCCGTTCACTATTCGGTCATGGAAATATTCTTTGCTTTCGCGATTAGCTCGTGACTTGTTGCCGTTCGCTATATCGGTGGTTCGAACAATGCAACTGCGAGTTCGTGAACTTGTTGGACACCAATGTTGTTGACATCGATGAGGCCCCATTCGCCGCATTTGAGTACAATGAAATGGACGGCGGCGTGGATGATCAATGAGGCCCCATTCGCCCCATTCGTCGCTTTTGCAAGTCCTTTTGCGTTTGTCCTATCAAAACTATACTTTATCTCGCGCGCGAACTATGTTTTTAGCGTTTGAATTTGAACTTATTTGTCCGAATTTGAAATCATTTTAGCTTATTGGGGTTTTCGGTTTGCGGGTCGGCGCGGCGCTGCTCGATCAGACCCCGGCCGCGCCGGCCTGCATATGCCGTTTTCCGGGTCCGTTTTGCAAAAGATGTCATGGGAGGGTAGGACAAAAGATGTCATATAAGTTCTTTCCATAACTATGTATGACTATTTACGGAACACATGCCTACATTATATTTATGAACTGGAGCTAGTGCCGTATCGCCCTAGGTTAGAACTGCCTCATGATGAATATCATCCAACGAGTCATCGATCCAATGCCTACGAATTTATCTTATATTGTTCTTGCTAAGTTACCGTTACTGTTGCTACTGCTACTATCATCAATATTACTGTGCTACTAATCACTTTTGTGCAGATAATTAATCTCCAGGTGTAGTTGAATTGACAACTCAGCTATTAATACCTTCAAATATTCTTTGGCTCCCCTTGTGTCGAATCTATAAATTTGGGATGAATACTCTATCCTCGAAAACTGTTGTGATTCCCTATATTTGTGGGTTATCATGGTTATGTGATCCAATTATATTAGCATTGTTGAGAGATTGCACTAACGAAAGTACGGACCCTAGGCCTCATTTTCAAGCATTGCATTACCGTTCGTGCTCCGTGTTATCAATTGCTACCTTGCTATTTTTTATTGTTCTTATTACAAAAATCAATATCTACTATCCATATTACACTTGTATCACCATCTCCTCACCGAACTAGTGTACCTATATAATTTGCCATTGTATTTGGTGTGTTGGGGACACAAGAAACTTTTTATTTTTTGATTGCAGGGTTGTTCGAGAGAGACCATCTGTCGGTGTACTAAAGTAGGGGTACCTTAGTACCCCGAACTTGTGCACGGGCAGTCGCAGCGCCCAGCGGCAAGGCTTGCCGGGCATCCACCAGGATCCTCCGCAGCTCATATTTGTGCCATTCAAGAACAAAGTGTTTTAACTAAAAAGACAAGGCCCCGGCAAGAGGAGCTTGCTGGGAAGGGCAAGGCCCCGGCAAGAGGAGCTTGCCGGGAGGGCCAGCCAAGAAACTTACCGCGACGCGCCGCGCGTCCCAGCAAGACCCGGCGAGCGACAAGCTTTCGGGTGCGGCAAGACAACGACCGTGGCAAGGCGCTTGCCGCGGCGAAGCCACCACTCTGCGCCCACGCTCCAGCGCATCCGACGACGTGTCGCCACAGGATCGTTCCAGGCACACGTGGTGGGGAGCTGTGCAGCCAAGCGGTGCGAGGTGGCAAGTGGAGATGACGAGAAGGCCATCGTGGCGATCGGTGGCGCCCCTAACGGTCGTTTCCTACACTGTTTGGGCGACCAGACGGGCATTAAATGCCCTTGTCCCCTGCCGCAGAGTTAGGTGGGGGGCACTGTAGATAGCGGTTGTACCAACCCCTCTTTTTACTTTTATACCCCTGTCTACATTGCCACCTGTCGGTGACCCCTTTAGCCTATAAAAGGAGGCCCATGCGCAACGTAGAAGGGGTTCGACTCCTTCGAAAACATAGAACGCTCACGCCTTTGAGCAAGAACATAATACCACCACAAAGCAGCAGTAGGAGTTTTATCTCTCCAGAGAGCTCCGAAGCTGGGTAAAATCCCTCGCGTGCTTCGCCTCGATCTGCTCTTCGTGCGCTCTCCGCTCCCTTGCCGGACCGAAAAGGGGCCCTGCCCCATAGGTGTTCGTTTCCCACGACATCTTTGGCGCGCCGGGTAGGGGGGCATCGAGGTTGTGCGAACCTGATCCGGTGTTCGTGCGCGCTACATCAACATCTTCATCGACAATGCCACCGAAGAAGAAGGCTTCGGAGGTGGCCGCTCCGTCCACGTCGATCCCACCACCACCGGAGCAAACGGGCGGTGGGGTAGACGCCGGCGGAGGAACGGGCGCCGACGGGGGGACTCACATCGTCACCAGGTCCAAGGACAAGGCCCCGCAAGCTTCGGCGTCTGTACATACACCGCACCCCTCCCAGGAGGTGCAGGATCGACAACGCCATGGTGCTCCTAGCACCGTACTCGCATTGGAACAAGGCCGAGCTGGTGGATCGCGGGACGCTCAAGGCCAACATGCGCGTCAACATGTTGGCACAAGCGCAGTACGGTCGCCTGGATGAGATGTTGCTCCTTCTAACGCTATTAGAAGTTTGAGCATATCCCGCTCCTCGCGTCGTTCGCCACCGCCGCCCAAGACTCCAAAGGAAGCACTGGCCCGAGCCCAACTGCTTCTAGATTACCCTCCAGCGCCAGACAGGATCGACGATTGGAGGGCCACCATTCAGAGCCTCATCGGCTTCGCCAACGGCGACAAGCCCCGGCAACCGAGCACGTCGAAGCCCCGGCAAGACGCCCAGGCGCAAGCCGACGGCGACAAGACCGCTGGGGGTGCCACCACCGTGCACTCCCCGCCCAGAAGGCCAAGATCGCCGACTCGCCGGGCTAACCTCGACACCGATTCCACCGCGTCGTCGGACCCGCGAGCCCGTCGTGATCAGCGCCAAGTTCTCCAAGAACGACGACAAGAAGATGCTCGTACTCGCATCAAACGTCGAAGAGAAGCGCGGCGTCAGTCAGACCAGCGCGCTGGACCCGCTGTTGATATGCATGCGCCAGGTGTCGGTGTCAAGACCGGCGGATCTCGGGTAGGGGGTCCCGAACTGTGCGTCTAGGCGGATGGTAACAGGAGACAAGGGACACGATGTTTTTTACCCAGGTTCGGGCCCTCTCGATGGAGGTAAAACCCTACTCCTGCTTGATTGATATTGATGATATGGGTAGTACAAGAGTAGATGTACCACGAGATCAAGGAGGCTAAACCCTAGAAGCTAGCCTATGGTATGATTGTATGTTGTGTATATTGTCCTACGGACTAAAGCCCTCCGGTTTATATAGATACCGGAGAGGGCTAGGGTTACACAGAGTCGGTTACAATAGTAGGAGACCTACGTATCCGTATCGCCAAGCTTGCCTTCCACGCCAAGTAAAGTACCTTCCGGACACGAGCCGGAGTCTTCAATCTTGTATCTTCGTAGTCTTAGAGTCCGGCGGACATTGATAGTCCGGCTGTCCGAACACCCCCAAGATCGTAAGTACCCGGATCCTTGATGTGTAATTTCTTTTATGTCGCGTAGTATCCTTCTAATGCCGCATTCCGCCCGTAGTCCGGCCAATGATGATCTCCCCGACTCATCGAGCGGGTCATTGGCCTCGTCGGATGTGAATTCCATCCCGACTGCCTCCACCCCACGCGCCAACGAGGACGTCGAGGTGGGGTCCCAGAGAGGGACCCATCAGGAGGAGGCTCCGGAGGCGCCGTCAGGCAGCCCCCCGGACTTCGTGCCGGACTCTACATCGGAACCTGCAGTGGTTCCAGAGTCCGGCAAGCGGCCCCTTCGAAAGAAGGGCAGGACCGTGACGCCGGCGGCCTCCGTCCAACCGGAGGCGCCGGATAACCTACTGGAGGCGCTTAAAGGCGCTTCCATCGAGGAAGAACACCGCACTATCATGAGTGCGGTGATTAAGAAGGTTTAGC
Source organism: Triticum timopheevii (assembly GCA_963921465.1). Lineage (NCBI taxonomy): Eukaryota > Viridiplantae > Streptophyta > Magnoliopsida > Poales > Poaceae > Triticum > Triticum timopheevii. Next base: position 20,588,430 of record OY997274.1, read on the forward strand.
TCGCGAAAAGCGGGCTGACCGAAGCCTGCAGTAGCCTTTTAATAGGCTTTGAGGTAAGAAGTTAAAATTATGTAATATAATACCGCATAGACAGTAGCCCCTGATGCTTAGTTCGGTGTTCGGAAAGAAAAGCCGGACTAAGGATCTATAACAAGATATATGCAGGGTTGCCTAAAATATGTCAATATGGGTTTGCAGGCTGCACTGTTGACCTCTGCCGCACTAACGGCGGAGGTTGAGGTGCTGAAAAAGGATCTCGAGCGGTCCGAGCAAGAGCTCGGCCATGCAAAGAAGCAGCTCGAGGAAAAAGAAGGTGAGTAACACCTCTTTGAATAAGTACCTTACAGAAAAGGATTTTGGTTGCAAATAAAATTAACAAGGATAATATGTGCATTGCAGGGGCCACTAACGAGGTGGCAACCCTGAAGGATGCTGTGTCCGCGGCCGAACGCAATGCGGCCGCGGAACGGGCTGAGCGAGAAAAGCAAGAGGCGCGGGTGGCGGAAGTTCGGCAAGAGCTCCAGGTTCTCATGGAAAAACATGAGAGTTTGGAGCGTGACTCCAAGACTCGAGAGTCCGAGCTTGCCTCGGCTCTCGAAAGTGCCAAGTCCGCCAAGGCCGAGGCCCATAAGGCCCTTCAGGAGGTTGAGGACATAAAGAAGATAGCGGCGGGTAAGGCGTTTTTCATGCAAAGCAGGCATGTTAATGTGAACTACCTGACACTTACCCGAATTCGGAGCTCTCCAGGGGCATTTGCAGATCTGCCGCGTAGTGCAGCTGATGCCGCCGCATTCTATCGTGGCGAGGAGGGGAGCTCGACGAAGAAGGTCTTCTGGTCTCAGTATACTGAGGCCGGCCATCCGGTGCCCCCAAGCGACCAGCTGAAGCAGCTGGTCAAACTCCACAAGGTAGCTGAGGAGGCCATGAAGGGCCTCATAGTCTGGCTGTGGCCTGGACAGGCCATGCCTAGTAGCTACTTTGGCCTCGTGCGGCGGCTGGTGGATGCATGCCCTAGGCTGGATGTAGTCAAGCGCTCCGCCTGTATCGAAGGTGCTCGTCGGGCCCTTGCCCGCATAAAAGGTGCAATGGGGCAAATTGGATGCGGAGAAGCTTCTCACGGACCCACCGCCACCGGGCAAGGAGTATCGCACGCCGGAGAAGTATTATAATATTGTCCTAAAGGGAGCCTGCAATATTGCAGATGAGTGCTCCCGAAATGTAATTTTTGAGTGAACTCGCTGTTTATTTATCCTGTGCGCTGAAAACTTCGTTCATATGCGCCATGAGCAACGCTTGTTTAATTTAAAATATTACCTTCTGTGCGGCCGTTTATAAAATCTAAGAGATGGCAAGTCGTTGGCTTCAGCCCCCAAGCCACAAGTGCTGGGGTGTTCGGTGATAAACTTGAGCACTCTTGTTCCCATATTTGGGTCCATCTAGGGAGGCGCTCAACACGACGAACAAGGCGACCGGACTTATAATGCTTGAACACTCTCACTTAGCCATAGAATTCTATAATTTTAAATTTCAGTGAAGCCCCTGGTATTCGGAAGACCGAATCTGGGGCGCTATCCACGCCTTCATCGGACATAATCCGGAACTTCGCTCGAAGCGGCGTGAGTCTTTAAGGACCCGAAAAAACCTCTCGAACAGCGACCAGTCTCTCGCCTTATCATGCCGGTCGGTTTTAGCTTTCTCCACTGAGGCGTTAACCCGGCTCAACCGGGGTGCAATCGCAGTGGTTCTCCCAGTGCTACCTTAGCCGACAGAACGGAAACGTAAGGTGCCAAACATGGGAGCCGGGCAAACCCAACTATTGACCCAAGACATGATTCGGAGCCGATTCATATAATGCTATAAGTTCGGGGTGCCGCACTTGTGAAAGTGTTCGGACTTTATCACACCATGAAGTGGGGAACATAAGCCCTTGGTGTATTATGCCGTACCAAAATATACGGGTGCCACATGTCATATAATGAGCATATATATATATATAATGTAATGCAATTGCGATCATAAAGGTGCTGCATTATTAATGAAAGAAAAGTCTGCTAGTAGAGCGGACTGATACAAATAGTGCGGTAAGCAAGGTATTTGGACTAAATAAACATGTCCCCCTCCAGGGATGAGCTGCGGATTTGGTGTACATAATTGAATTTAATGCTCGTAATTGAGACCACCTGAGTGTTCGACGCGGCCTTCTTTAGTCCCTGACTATTGCATCATGAGTTCGGCAGGTTCACCGCCGGACAGGGCTTCTGGTTAACAGAGTCCTGTGTACAAAAAAGAAGAATAATATTAAAATAGGAGCACATGTGCGAGCCCCTGGTGTGGTCGAACCGCACTCTGGGTCCGTTGTGATCGTGCCCCCTTCCCTGTGCCCATGGTATCTCCAAAGCGTAATGATGTACGCGGAGTGTTTTTCTTGCGATCATACGCGGGCGAGGGTTGGGGCCGCATTGCTACGCGTGCTCTGATCGCGCCAGGTGGTCTTGGTTGATATTGCTCCGGGCGCGCTTTGATGTATCCGGCCTTTTAACGGCCGGACTCGAGAATTGCCTTAGAAGGCTGCTCTGTACTTCTGCCGCGAGAGCCGCTGTATGTTCCTCCGTTCGGAGGGAGCGTTCCGTATTCCCAGTGACCGTGATGACTCCACGAGGGCCTGGCATCTTGAGCTTTAGGTATGCATAGTGCGGCACCGCGTTGAATTTGGCAAACGCGGTTCGTCCGAGCAGGGCGTGATAGCCCCTGCGAAACGGGACTATGTCGAAGACTAACTCTTCACTCCGGAAATTATCCGGGGATCCGAAGACCACTTCCAGTGTGACTGAGCCTGTACCGTTGGCTTCCACTCCTGGTATGACACCTTTAAAGGTTGTCTTTGTAGGTTTAATCCTTGATGGGTCTATGCCCATTTTGCGCACTGTATCCTGATAAAGCAGGTTCAGGCTACTGCCGCCATCCATCAGGACTCTCGTGAGGTGAAACCCATCGACGATTGGGTCTAAGACCAATGCGGCGAATCCGCCATGGCGTATGCTGGTTGGATGGTCTCTTCGATCGAAAGTGATCGGACAAGAGGACCATGGGTTGAACTTTGGGGCGACTGGCTCCATCGCATAGACGTCCCTTAGTGCGCGTTTCCTCTCCCTCTTGGGTATATGGGTCGCGTATATCATATTCACCGTCCGTACTTGTGGGGGAAAACCCTTCTGTCCTCTTTTGTTCGGCGGCCGGGTCTCTTCCTCATCGTCGCTATTTAGCCCCTTGTCATTGTTTTCGGCAATTAACTTGCCGGCCTGCTTGAACACCCAGCAATCTCTATTGGTGTGGTTAGCTGGCTTTTCAGGGGTGCCATGTATCTGGCATGAGCGGTCGAGTATTCGGTCCAAATTGGACGGACCCGGAATGGTTCTTTTAAATGGCTTCTTCCGTTGACCGGGTTTAGAGCCTCGGAATCCGGCATTGACCGCTGTATCCTCCTTGTCGTCGCCGTTAATTCGGCGCTTATTTTTGTTTCGACGTGACCTGCCGTTGTTGTCCTTAGTATCCGGACTGCCAGAATTTTTACGGAGATTGTTGCTGCGGGCTAGCCAGCTGTCCTCTCCCGCACAAAAGCGGGTCATTAACGATGTGAGGGCTGCCATGGATTTCGGCTTTTCCTGCCCCAGGTGCCGGGCTAGCCATTCGTCCCGGATGTTATGTTTGAAGGCTGCAAGGGCCTCTGCGTCCGGACAATCGACGATTTGATTTTTCTTTGTCAAGAACCGTGTCCAGAATTGTCTGGCCGATTCGTCTGGCTGCTGAATGATGTGGCTTAGGTCATCGGCGTCTGGTGGTCGCACATATGTGCCTTGGAAGTTATCAAGGAATGCGGCCTTTAGGTCCTTCCAGCACCCAATTGACTCTGCGGGCAAGCTGTTAAGCCAATGCCGAGCTGGTCCTCTAAGCTTGAGTGGGAGGTACTTTATGGCGTGGAGATCGTCGCCGCGGGCCATATGGATGTGGAGAAGATAATCTTCGATCCACACCGCGGGGTCTATTGTGCCATCATAAGATTCGATGTTTACGGGTTTAAACCCTTCGGGGATCTGATGATCCATTACTTCGTCAGTGAAGCATAATGGGTGTGCGGCGCCCCTATATTGAGCGATATCGCGACGCTGCTCGAGAGAGCACTGTCTGCTGTGTTCGGCCCGGCCGGGGTTATTGTATCCGGCACGACGGTATTCGTCGTGGGTCGTAGGGCGCCCACGTGATCCATAGATGGATCTGGATTTCCTTGCTTTGTCCTCCAATATGTCTCGCAAGTCCGGCGCGTTCCCTCTTGGCTTCGTACTTTTGGAGCGATGCCGGGGTATAGTCTTGGCTGGGGGCCTGGATGCCTCTCTGTCGCGACCACGGGGTGGTTGGTCAGCCATATCGTGCGCTGGTGATGGATGTACGTATGCTTCCTCCTCTAATCGGGGGAGCAGCTTGCGTTTTGGGTAACTTTTGGAGGGACATTCGAGTTTATACTCTTCGGCCGCGAGGACTTCAGTCCATCGATCGGCCAGCAGGTCCTAATCAGCTTGAAGCTGCTACTACTTTTTCTTTAGGCTGTTTGCTGTGGCGATAAGCCTGCGCTTGAAGCGCTCTTGTTCGACGGGATCCTCGGGTACGACGAATTTGTCATCGTTGAGGCTTGCTTCGTCTTCGGAGGGAGGCATATAATTATGATCCTCAACCTCTTCGTCTGCCGCCCTCTCATGAGGGCTTGCTTCTGCATCCTCCTGCGCTGAGTCTTGCTGGAGGGGATTGTCTTCGGCACTCTCTGGAGTATTATTATCTCCTGTGCCGGAATCTCCGTTTTTACTGTGGCGGGATTTAGAGCGGCGCCGCTGACGTCGGCGCTTGGGCTGTTTCTTTAAGGGATCTGCCTCCGCTGTTCCTTCACCGTCCCCATCTTTTGGGGTATCCACCATGTATACGTCATATGACGAGGTGGCCTTCTAGTGCCCCATGGGCGCTGGTTCGTCTCCGGCATCGTCGTCCATAGCGTCGATGTCTTCGGAGTCGTAGTCTAGAATGTCGGTTAGATCGTCGACAGTGGCTACAAAGTGGGTGGTGGGTGGGCTCTGAATTTCTTCGTCGTCCGCATCCCAACCATCCTGGCCATAATCCGGCCAGGACTCTCCTGATAATGAGAGATGCTTTAGTGAATTTAAGATATCGCCGAAAGGCGAGCATTGGAAGATGTCCGCGGCGGTGAATTCCATGACCGGCGCGCAATCCGGATCGATTGGTAGGGGCGCGGGAGGTTCGGAGTCCGGCGAGGAGTCCGGCGCCTCGGAATCACGAGCTTCGCAGGGGACAAGATTAGTGTTCGGCTCCATCGCCGTGGATGTTGAAGCCCCCAGGGCGGCGTCTATCCACCGACCCTCGATCTGGGCGATCGGCTTCGGGCTAATAGCCGAAGCGGATCCGTGTGCGGCCACCAAGGCACTGTTCGGCGGCAGAGCTAGATCATGCCCATTGTCACAGTGCGGCGCGCTTGGCTGTGGCTCGAGTCCATCGAGGATCAAGTCTCCTCGGACATCGGCTGTGAAGTTTAAGCTTCCAAATGTGACCTGACGGCCAGGGGCGTAGCTTTCGATTTGCTCCAGATGGCCAAGTGAATTGGCCCGCAGTGCGAAGCCGCTGAATAAGAAGATCTGTCTGGGGAGGAAAGTCTCACCCTGGACAGCGTTGCAGGTTGAAGATGCCATCAAGCCTATCGGTGACGACACAGAGGAACTCTCAATGAAAGCACCAATGTCGGTGTCAAAACCGGCGGATCTCGGGTAGGGGGTCCCGAACTGTGCGTCTAGGCGGATGGTAACAGGAGACAAGGGACACGATGTTTTTAACCCAGGTTCGGGCCCTCTCGATGGAGGTAAAACCCTACTCCTGCTTGATTGATATTGATGATATGGGTAGTACAAGAGTAGATCTACCACGAGATCATGGAGGCTAAACCCTAGAAGCTAGCCTATGGTATGATTGTATGTTGTGTATATTGTCCTACGGACTAAAGCCCTCCGGTTTATATAGATACCGGAGAGGGCTAGGGTTACACAGAGTCGGTTACAATAGTAGGAGATCTACGTATCCGTATCGCCAAGCTTGCCTTCCACGCCAAGTAAAGTACCTTCCGGACACGAGCCGGAGTCTTCAATCTTGTATCTTCGTAGTCTTGGAGTCCGGCGGACATTGATAGTCCGGCTGTCCGAACACCCCCTAGTCCAGGACTCCCTCAGCCGTCGCCACACCCTTGAAGAAAAGAGTAAGCTTGGCGCTGGGCTGGAGGTTCTCGTCGGAGGGGTACCCGAAGCCCGCCAAGTCCAGTTCCGCCAGCTCTTCGTCGATGACTGCAGCAATGTTGACGAGGCCCTCCGTCCAGAGCTCCACCGTAGCCTTGAAGGTGTTTTGAGTCTCGGCAGCCCTCGTTAGCAGCTCCTCATTGGCCTTGATCTCTTTCTTCAAATCCTCCTCTCGCTTTTTGGCGCCGCCCAGCGTCTCCGTCAGTGTAGCCAGCTTCAGCTCCAAATCGGCATTTGAGTCCTTGGCGGCGTTCAGTTCCTTGCCCTTGTCGGCGAGTTGGACTTGTAGATCACCATGAGCAAGAGCATCCTTCTCGCGTTCGCGCTGGAGCGCGAAAAGCTCCTCATCTTTTCCTTTCAGATCAGCCTCCAGCTACGTCATCTTCATCTCTAATTCCTTCTTGGCGGCCTCTTCGTCGGCAGGGTCATCAGTGCCGGCCTCCTCTTCAGTAGCAGCGGCATCACCAGTATCGCCGCGCAAGTTCTCCTCGCCGGTGGCCTCGGTATCCATTGGCTCCACAGAGGGAAGATCTGAAGGCAGGAAAAGGGGGGAGAAAAAGTCAAGCAAATATCCAGAAAGAAGACCAGAAGAAGAAGAACCCAAGGGAAAATTTCCGACAAGGAGGGTTACCTGTGCTGGGCTCTGTGACCATGGGTTCCACCACCGAAGGCTCGCTGGTCCCGTCCCTTGCCGGGGAACGGCCCCTTGCCAGGGACCGCTCCCTTGCCGGAGAGCGCTCCCTTGTCGGAGAATCGCCCCTTGGCGGCGTAGTTGAAGCAGATTGCACCTCCGGAGCGGCTTTTGGTTGCTCCTGATGGGCTTGTTCTGCTCCTGCACAAGCAAGTTAACAACCAAGATATCGGCAAGGAGAAAGCACCCATGCGCGCCCCACAACAAGAAGTGAACAAATACTTACGCTGGGGGCTGCGCTGGGGGCTGCTTCGAGGAGAGGGTGCCGGGTCCGTCAAGGTAGTCTCGGACGTGTTCTCTGCCATCACAGCAGGATCGTCCTCGATGACAACTACGGGCACCTTGGCCCTCTTCGCCGCTCTCTCGGCCAGAGTCCTGAAACGGAACGAGGTTCAGAGGGAAGCAGATCAGATACAAGGACAAGAAACAGCAAAAATCGAAGAAACATAAGTACAACAAGAAGAAAGTCTTACTCCTCCTCTTCTTCTTCCTCCTCCTCGGAGCTCAGCGCGGAGAGGTCGAAGTCCGGTACCCTCTCGGCGCAATGAGGCGGAGGAGTAGGCTCCCTTGGACGCTTGGAGGGAGCTGCAGCAGGACTGGAAGTGGTGGCCCGAGAAGACCCCTCTCCAGTTGCCGGCGCGGCATGAGACGCTCCCGTGTCAGCGGTGCTTGGCACGGTGGAGCGTGTCCCGCTGCGCGACGGCTGTTGGCCCGTCTGCCGCCCAGCTGTATCTCCGGTCCTGCGAAGGCGCCTCCTTGGTTGAGCTGGGGGCTGCGCTGAGGGCCCCGTCTGCAGCAAGCTGCTTGAAGACGGCTGGCCACCTGCGCCCCCGGCAGGCTCGTTTGCCTCGGCTTCGGGCTCCCCCTCGCCAGCGACCTCCCGCCAAGGCCCTCTCGGTCGGCAAGGCTTGCCGCCTCGGCCGCCTCTGCCTCCTCCAACGTGAACCCAAACTCTCCCGCGGCGGCGGCTGCCGCCGCCTCTTCGGCCCTGGTGGCGATGTACCGCATTTCATCGTCGGTGGTGTCGCGGGTGAGGAGCCTCTGCTCGTCAGCACGGACTGCTACCTCCACCAAGCTGTCGAAGAACTGCCGCACGACGTCGTCGGCGGGCTCCTTCCAGGTTGGGATAATCCCGTGCGAGTCACACTCCGGCATCATTGCACGGATGCGATCAAGCTGGGAGTTGTTGCATAGTGGGATGACGCCCTGCGGCAACCTGAACCACTCCGGATGGTTGGCGTCATGCTTGAACAGCTCCTTGAGCATCCCAATCCAACTCCAGAATGGTGAAATTGAAATTGAGGCCTGGGCGCAACCTCATGATATCTGCCGGGCCCCCGAACAGCCAGGCGGGCCTCCTCCTCTCCTGCAGAGGGGCGATGCGGCGGCGAAGGAAATCCGCGCCGACGGCCCCTACAGTGAGCCCGGCAAGCCTGAGTCACAGGATCCTGGTGGTGGCGATCTTCAGCTTGGCGTCGTCCGCCGCCAGGGCGCTCCAGTCGCCGCCACGCACTACCCGGGTCTGGCGCAGATTGGTGAAGGGCTGCGGATCTGAGTCAACAATCCAACACCATTCAGCCCTCCACTCGTCCCATTTGCTGCGAAGCTCCCCCTCCAGATACACCTCCTTCTTGCCGGCCCTCGAGATCCAGGAGACCCTGCCAGACAAGGGCTCCCCTTTCTCGACCCAGGGCATGAAATAGTGGCGGAAAAGAGCAACGTTGGGATGTTTCCCGATGAAGTTCTCGCAAAGATGCGCGAAAACCGCCATTGTCAGAACGGCGTTGGGGGTGAAGTCAAGGAGATGGAGCCCGTATGTGTTTATGATATCGCAGAAGAAATTGGAAAAGGGCGGGCAGAGCCCGCAATAGAAGAATAATGGGAAGAAGTAGTACCCTTTTGGGCACCGCTTCGAAGTAGAAGCTTCGGCGGAGAGTGTCTGCGTGCGCGGATGCGCCCGCGTCTCCGTCGACCAGAAGAGATAGAACTCCTCCCGCAGCGCCTTCGGGGTGAGCTCGGGGGGGGGAAAGTGCTCGCTCCTTGCGCAGCGCCTCAAGCCGCAGCGCCTCGGCCGACTTCGTACTCTTTCCGGTCTTCGGAGCCATGGCGGAAGCAGTGGAGGAGGTTGGCGGCGACGGCGGCGATGACGGCGGCGAGGGCGGAGCACTGCTCTCTTTCGGCTTGGGAAGCCGAGGGGAGCGGCGGAGCTTTCTGAGGAAGGAATCGCAAGTGGCGAAGGTGGGGGAATGACCCCTATTTCCTCTGCTTATAAAGAGGAGAGGCGAACGTTACGCCTTTCTTGATTAAAGAATTGCCCACGATCTCTCCCACGACGCCGCGTTTGATGCGTGCCGTTACGGGAGGGCGCGGTGGATACGGAGTAAGATTTGGTATGAACCCAGGGCGCGTGTGCCCGTGCCCTGTTTTGGGCCTGGCCCAACAGCGCTCGGCACCGTGTGTGGCCCAGGCCCGGGGGCTCCTGTCGGTGTACTAAAGTAGGGGTACCTTAGTACCCCGAACTTGTGCACGGGCAGTCGCAGCGCCCAGCGGCAAGGCTTGCCGGGCATCCGCCAGGATCCTTCGCAGCTCATATTTGTGCCATTCAAGAACAAAGTGTTTTAACTAAGAAGACAAGGCCCCGGCAAGAGGAGCTTGCCGGGAAGGGCAAGGCTCCGGCAAGAGGAGCTTGCCGGGAGGGCCAGCCAAGAAACTTACCGCGACGCGCCGCGCGTCCCAGCAAGACCCGGCGAGCGACAAGCTTTCGGGTGCGGCAAGACAACGACCGCGGCAAGGCGCTTGCCGCGGCGAAGCCACCACTCTGCGCCCACGCTCCAGCGCATCCGACGACGTGTCGCCACAGGATCATTCCAGGCACACGTGGTGGGGAGCTGTGCAGCCAAGCGGTGCGAGGTGGCAAGTGGAGATGACGAGAAGGCCATCGTGGCGATCGGTGGCGCCCCTAACGGTCGTTTCCTACACTGTTTGGGCGACCAGACGGGCATTAAATGCCCTTGTCCCCTGCCGCAGAGTTAGGTGGGGGGCACTGTAGATAGCGGTTGTACCAACCCCTCTTTTTACTTTTATACCCCTGTCTACGTTGCCACCTGTCGGTGACCCCTTTAGCCTATAAAAGGAGGCCCATGCGCAACGTAGAAGGGGTTCGACTCCTTCGAAAACACAGAACGCTCACGCCTTTGAGCAAGAACATAATACCACCACAAAGCAGCAGTAGGAGTTTTATCTCTCCGGAGAGCTCCGAAGCTGGGTAAAATCCCTCGCGTGCTTCGCCTCGATCTGCTCTTCGTGCGCTCTCCGCTCCCTTGCCGGACCGAAAAGGGGCCCTGCCCCATAGGTGTTCGTTTCCCACGACACCATCTTCATCCTACGTCTCCCAGGGGTTGATAAACCTTAGGTCATCCACTTGAGAGAAAATTGCTACTGTCCCACAAAACTCCGCGCTTGGAGGCCCAGCACATGTCTACAAGAATAAAGTTGCGTAGTAGACATCATCATTATGTATGTACAATTACAATGATGCATGATCGCTGCAATATTTTTGGTGATATTGATCATGGCAATTTCATTGCATACACCGTGGCAAAGTTTTTCATAGCATAGATCATGGCAACTTTTTTTTATCCTTTGTGTTATAGAACATGGAATATTCATTGTTTACATCGTGACAACTTTTTTGCGTTATACAAATCATTGTATTTTTTTTTGTTAGAGCATTGCAACATTTTGGGTGATATAGAACATGGTAGTTTCATTAGACAGGCCATGCTAATTTTTTTTGATTTGTGGTGGCAACTTTGGACATACACTAGTAGAAAAGGGGGCAATGGTCCAGGCAGGGCCAGCCCATTAGTCCCGGTTCAGTCCAGAACCGGGACCAATGGGGGCATTGGACCCGGTTCGTGAGCCCCGGGGGCCGGCCGGGCCACGTGGGCCATTCGTCCCGGTTCGTCTGGACCTTTTGGTCCCGGTTGGAGGGACAAACCGGGACCAATGGTCCTCGCTCCTAGCCACCACTATTGGTCCCGGTTGGAGGCATGAACCGGGACCAAAGGCTGCCATTTAGTCCCGGTTCAAGCCACCAACCGGGACTAAAGGGTTGGTCCTCGTTGCGGCCAAAGTTTAGTCCCACCTCGCCAACCGAAGGAGGCTTAGACCGGTTTATAAGCCCCTCCCTCTCTGCCTTGTTGAGCTCCTCTCAAAATGAAAATAGATGCCCTTATACAGGAAATTTAACCTAAATTCATACTAAATTTCTCTAAAGTTAGTGGAAATTTATTATGAATTTAGGTTGAATTTTCTCTATAAGCACATCTATGCTCATTTCTGAGTAGTTTTTTATATAGTTTTTTTCTTTTCTTCTATATTTATTTTTTTCTTTTTATTTCTGAGTTGTAATAAGTCATTAAAAATAAGCATCTATGCTCATTTTTTAGTAGTTAATCACAATTATTTTTTCTTCTATTTATTTCTGAATTGTAATAAGTCATTAAAAATAAGCATCTATGCTCATTTTTTTAGTAAAGTTAATCAAAACTATTTTTTCTTCTATTTATTTCTGAGTAGTTTTTTATATAGTTTTTTCTTTTCTGCTATATTTATTTTTTCTTTTTATTTCTGAGTTGTAATAAGTCATTAAAAATAAAAAAGAGGGGCAATGCTCGTTAATTAGCTTCAAGCCTTTCGGAATAGTGTAAACTGCACTGCACATAGCTCCGTGCAGTCTACCCTGATCCTCAAGGCTTGAAGCAAAGCAACGTGCAGGTGAGCATTGAGCCTCTTCTTCATCGTCTCTGCACTCAGGGCTTATAAAACCGCTGCGAGTGCCTCTCGCTTGGCGAGGTGGGACTAATTAAAAACAGCTGCAGAAAGAATCAACTAAAAACAGCTGCAGAAAATAAATAAGTAATTAGACGGGTGCATTGGAACTGGTTGGAGGAGCCAACTAGTACCGATGCCCCTCTTTGGTCCCGGTTGGTGGCGCCAACCGGGACAAATGCCCATCTTTTGTCCCGGTTGGAGCCACCAACCGGGACCAAAGATCTTCGTTTCCCGTCCTTTGGGCTGCTGAAAAGAGGCCTTTGGTCCCGGTTGGTGGCTCCAACCGGGACCAAAGATGGGCATGTGTCCCGGTTTGTAGCACGAAACGGGACCAAAGCATTTGCTATATAAGTAGCACTTAGCGCGCCGTCCTCCTCTCCCGACTTCGATCTCTTCCTCCTCCTCTCCCGACACCGCGCGCCGTCCCCTGCCGCCACCACGCCGTCGCCGCCCCGCCTCGACGCCGTCGCCGCCCCGCCCCAACGCCGTCGCCGCCCCGCCCAGCCCCGCCCCGCGCGCCGTCGCCGCCCGCCCTGCCGCCCCGACGTCGCCGCCCCGGCCCGCGCCGCCTCGACGCCGTCGCCGCCCCGCCCCGCACCTCGGCGGCGCCGTCGCCGGCCGTGAGCAACTTTTTTTAATTTTTGTTAGATTTTTTTTAGATTTGTTTGTAGTTCATAGATTTTTTTTGTTAGATTAGATGCCTAGTAATTTAGATATGTAGTTCATATTGTGTAATTTAGATTGTGTAATTAATTTGTTCATATTGTGTTAGATTTTTTTCTGTCAATAGATTTTTTTGGTGATATTATTGTTGAATATGCATGTTTGGTGATATTATTTTTAATAGATCTTTTTGTTAGATTAGATTTGTAGTAATTTAGATATGTAGTTCATATTGTGTAATTTAGATTGTGTAATTTAGATTGTGTAATTAATTTGTTCATATTATGTTAGTTTTTTTCTGTTAATAGATTTTTTGGTGATATTATTGTTGAATATGCATGTTTGGTGATATTATTGTTAATATATTTTTTTGGTGATATTTAGATTGTGTAATTAATTTTGTTCATAGAATTTTAATGATTTTTTTGTTCATAGTATTTAGAAAAAGGAAAAAATAAGAAGAGAAAGTGTTTAATATAATTAGTTAGAAAAATACTAGTTTATTTTTAGTAAGTACTATTTTATTTTATTTATAGTAAGTGCTTCATATATAGAAGTACTTTGTTTTTAGTAAGTACTACTTTATTTATTTATAGTAAGTGCTTAGTAGTTGAACTAGATAGTTGATTTAATTAATAAAACTATTTTATTTAACTATATATAGAAGTAGTTCCCGCATCGACGTCGGCGATGCCTATCCCGCATCCTCGTCGTCGTCAACTCGGCGGTGGAGGCCTGCTTGATCAGGGCCATGTTCGGGACTGGGCTCCGCCGGGCTGGTATTGGGAGGTGTTACCTTTCGGGGGACGTAGGTTGGTGAGGAGGCAGCCCATTGTTGACCCGATCCTTATTTGGTGGCAGTCGCGTGGGCCAGTGACGGTGCTGAGGCTTCCGGACACTGCGGAGGTGGTACGTCACCGTGTCAGCGAGGAGGACGAGCACGTCCGTCGCTACATGGTTGCATTGGAGGGCAGGTTCGACAATACCTGGCAGGTTCTTCAGGGATCTCACTGGAGCTATGATCCTGTGATGGTTCCTTATCTTTGGGTGACCACCGCCCGCGTCGATACCCGTCGGGCGCTACGGTTCTAGTTTGTATTAGTGATGCTATATTAGTGATAATATTCGACGATGTACGGACACCAAGAGATGATGTACTTTTGCTTATAATTATTGAATACATGCTAATTTGAATACTACTTTATTTTATGATTTGGTTTTGCTTATTTTATGATTTGGTTTTGCTTATTGAATGCTCATATTGGATAAGTTCTCCTTCATTCCCGTGTGCTAGACAATTTGGTGTAATAATGCACTCGGGAATGAAAGGAGGAGCTACGTACATCACCGATAGTCAACTCATGATTAATAATCTAGTTTAATATTTGAATTATGAACATAGGCCGGAAATGTCGTACTCGGACGACGAAAACCGCCCGGGGGAGTGCGACTGGTGCCACGACGAAGGAGGTATGTGCGACAGGTTCATTGTGCTGGACGAAGATCGGCGCTTCAGCATTAAGCTCGAGGAGACCTTCGATGTTCATACGGTATGCAGCGACGACAATAGTTTTTTTCGTAATTAAGCATGACTTCAACTATTTTAACGTGTATTTTTCATCTTTTCCCATTCGACTAGCTTATCCCATGCTTTGCAAGACGCTATGTCTTGGAGAGGATGGGTTTTGAAGACCATGAAAGTATGGAAACCAAAAAAATTATCCTAAGTATACATCATGGTGTGGATTTTCAAGTAAAGCTGTACAATGCTCAGAGTGTAACCCATTTTGGTTGCAAAAATTGGGAAGCACTTTGCAAGATGTATGGTCTTGATGAGGGTATGCTTGTCACCATGGATCTTGGTGATCCTACAATCAAGCAAGAGAGACCTTCGATTTGGGTCCTTGTGGATACACGTCCAATTCTTCCCCCATGTGAGCTTAACATAGTTATTAAGTAATTTATATTGTTTATTTCAAAATAGTTGACAACTTATTTCCATTGACAGCTTATTTTCATTCTTCAAAGAATGTGCGGAAGATGGTAGACAGAACCTACTACACCGAAGCCTCCGAATTAACTTATCAGGAGAAAAATCATCTGGTCGCATTTTATACTGATCTTGAGAATTACAATATCTACAATCAAACTCCTCAACATTATGGTCAATACGTGCCACTAGTGCACGTGTTGAACTACGGTAACTACGATGGAGATACCCTGGTAAGATTTTTTACTATTACGACATCCGTGCATTTTTTTTGCACACTTCTAAAACTAGTACATCATTGCTAACTACAAAGTTATTACTATGTTTTTCAACAGATAATCCCGAATGATTGTGTGCCTCATCTGATGTATACGCACAGTACCCTTCATGTTTTGAACATACAACTAGGTCTTCCTACGAATCTCAATTGTACATACCGGGTTTCTAAAAGAAGTGGAGACATGACAATCAAAGAATGGAAAAAATGTATGGACAGTCGTAAGGAGCTTCTTGGAAGCAAAAAGCAGCGAAGGGCAAGAATTGGAGACAGGATGATCGCCGTTCTTCATAATGGAGAGTCAGGGTCTATATTGTTTTATGCTATTTTACCTTAAAGGTGGTTAGGTCCTACCTGATACTGATGATCATGTGCTAAGAACAATTATGTAGGGTTGGGTTCGATGACTATGAGGATGATGATCGTATGACTTATTATTAATAACGAGTAGAAGTTGTATGATGATGCATGATTTGTAGGACTTGTTATTATATATGATGATGTATGATGCGAGCATGCATGAGTTGTTATATCAGCGGGTGAAATGAACATAGCAGCAGCGTTGGTAAACCAAGGACGAAGTGAAGGAAATATGCCCTAGAGGCAATAATAAAGTTATTATTTATTTCCTAATATCATGATAAATGTTTATTATTCATGCTAGAATTGTATTAACCGGAAACATGATACATGTGTGAATACATAGACAAACATAATGTCACTAGTATGCCTCTACTTGAACTAGCTCATTGATCAAAGATGGTTATGTTTCCTAACCATAGGCATGTGTTGTCATTTGATTAATGGGATCACATCATTAGGAGAATGATGTGATTGACTTGACCCATTCCGTTAGCTTAGCACTTGATCGTTTAGTATGTTGCTATTGCTTTCTTCATGACTTATACAAAGTTCCTGCAACTATGAGATTGTGCAACTCCCATTTACCGGAGGAACACTTTGTGTGCTACCAAACGTCACAACGTAACTGGGTGATTATAAAGGTGCTCTACAGGTGTCTCCAAAGGTACATGTTGAGTTGGCATAATTTGAGATTAGGTTTTGTCACTCTGATTGTCGGAGAGGTATCTCTGGGCCTTCTCGGTAATACTCATCACCTAAGCCTTGCAAGCATTGTAACTAATGAGTTAGTTATGAAATGATGTATTACGGAACGAGTAAAGAGACTTGCCGGTAACGAGATTGAACTAGGTATTGGATACCGACGATCGAATCTCGGGCAAGTAACATACCGATGACAAAGGGAACAACGTATGTTGTTATGCGGTTTGACCGATAAAGATCTTCCTAGAATATGTAGGAACCAATATGAACATCCAGGTTCCACTATTGGTTATTGACCGAGAATAGTTCTAGGTCATGTCTACATAGTTCTCGAACCCGTAGGGTCCGCACGCTTAACGTTACGATGATCGTTTTATTATGAGTTTATAAGTTTTGATGTACCGAAGGTTGTTCGGAGTCCCGGATGTGATCACGGACATGACGACGAGTCTCGACATGGTCGAGACATAAAGTTTGATATATTGGATGACTATATTCGGACACCGGAAGTGTTCCGGATGTTTTCGGAGAAAAATCGGAGTGCCGGAGGGTTACCGGAACCCCCCCGGAACTAATGGGCCTTATTGGGCCCTATTGGAGAGAGAGAGGGGCCGGCCAGGGCAAGAGGCGCGCCCCCTCCCCTTGAGTCCGAATAAGACAAGGAAGGGGGGGCGGCACCCCCCTTGCCTTTCCCCTCTCCCACTCCTTCCTTCCCCTCCTTGGAATAGGAAAGGGAGGGGGCAAACCTACTTGGAGTAGGTTTCCCCCTCCTAGGGCGCGCCTCCCCCTTGGCCGGCCGCCTCCTCCTCTCCTCCTTTACATACGGGGGAGGGGGGCACCCCATAGACACACAAGTTGATCTACGGATCGTTCCTTAGCCGTGTGCGGTGCCCCCCTCCACCATAATCCACCTCGGTCATATCGTCGCGGAGTTTAGGCCAAGCCCTGCGCCGGTAGAACATCATCATCGTCACCACGCCATCGTGCTGACAGAACCCATCCCCGACGCTTCGCTGGATTGGAGCCCGGGGGACGTCATCGAGATGGACGTGTGCTGAACACGGAGGTGCCGTACGTTCGGTGCTTGGATCGGTCGAGTCGTGAAGACATACGACCACATCAACCGCGTTGTCATAACGCTTCCGCTTGACGGTCTACGAGGGTACGTAGACAACACTCTCCCCTCTCGTTGCTATGCCATCACCATGATCTTGCGTGTGCATAGGAAATTTTTTGAAATTACTACGTTCCCCAACAGTGACATCCGAGCCAGGTTTTATGGTTTGATGTTATATGCACGAGTAGAACACAAGTGAGTTGTGGGCGATATAAGTCATACTGCTTACCAGCATGTCATACTTTGGTTCGGTGGTGTTGTTGGATGAAGCGGCCCGGACCGACATTACGCGTACGCCTACGCGAGACTGGTTTTACCGCCGTGCTTTGCACACAGGTGACTAGCGGGTGTCAGTTTCTCCAACTTTAGTTGAACCGAGTGTGGCTACGCCCGGTCCTTGTGAAGGTTAAAACAACATCAACTTGACAAACTATCGTTGTGGTTTTGATGCGTAGGTGAGATTGGTTCTTGCTTAAGCCCGTAGCAGCCACGTAAAACTTGCAACAACAAAGTAGAGGACGTCTAACTTGTTTTTGCAAGGCATGTTGTGATGTGATATGGCCAAGACGTGATGCTATATTTTATTGTATGAGATGATCATGTTTTGTAACCGAAGTTATCGGCCACTGGCAGGAGCCATATGGTTGTCGCTTTATTGTATGAAATGCAAACGCCCTGTAATTGCTTTACTTTATCACTAAGCGGTAGCGATAGTCGTAGAAGCAATAGATGGCGTGAACGACAATGATGCTACGATGGAGATCAAGGTGTCGCGCCGGTGACGATGGTGATCACGATGGTGCTTCAGAGATGGAGATCACAAGTACAAGATGATAATGGCCATATCATATCACTTATATTGATTGCATGTGATGTTTATCCTTTATGCATCTTATCTTGCTTTGATTGACGGTAGCATTTTAAGATGATCTCTCACTAAAAATTATCAAGAAGTGTTCTCCCTGAGTATGCACCGTTGCCAAAGTTCGTCGTGCCCAGACACCACGTGATGATCGGGTGTGATAAGCTCTACGTCCATCTACAACGGGTGCAAGCCAGTTTTGCACATGCAGAATACTCAAGTTAAACTTGACGAGCCTAGCATATGCAGATATGGCCTCGCAACACGGAGACCGAAAGGTCGAGCGTGAATCATATAGTAGATATGATCAACATAGAGATGTTCACCATTGAAAACTACTCCATCTCACGTGATGATCGGTTATGGTTTAGTTGATTTGGATCACGTGATCACTTAGATGACTAGAGAGATGTCTGTCTAAGTGGGAGTTCTTAAATAATATGATTAATTGAACTTAAATTTATCATGAACTTAGTACCTGATAGTATTTTGCTTGTCTATGTTTGTTGTAGATAGATGGCCCGTGCTGTTGTTCCGTTGAATTTTATTGCGTTCCTTGAGAAAGCAAAGTTGAAAGATGATGGTAGCAATTACACGGACTGTGTCCGTAACTTGAGGATTATCCTCATTGCTACACAGAAGAATTACGTTTTGGAAGCACCGCTGGGTGCCAGGCCTGCTGCAGGAGCAACACCAGATGTTGTGAACGTCTGGCAGAGCAAAGCTGATGACTACTCTATAGTTCAGTGTGCCATGCTTTACGGCTTAGAACCGGGTCTTCAACGATGTTTTGGACGTCATGGAGCATATGAGATGTTCCAGGAGTTGAAGTTAATATTTCAAGCAAATGCCCGGATTGAGAGATATGAAGTCTCCAATAAGTTCTACAGCTGCAAGATGGAGGAGAATAGTTATGTCAGTGAGCATATACTCAAAATGTCTGGGTATAATAATCACTTGATTCAACTGGGAGTTAATCTTCCGGATGATAGCGTCATTGACAGAATTCTCCAATCACTGCCACCAAGCTACAAGAGCTTTGTGATGAACTATAATATGCAAGGGATGAACAAGACAATTCCCGAGCTCTTCGCAATGCTAAAGGCTGCGGAGGTAGAAATCAAGAAGGAGCATCAAGTGTTGATGGCCAACAAGACCACTAGTTTCAAGAAAAAGGGCAAAGGGAAGAAGAAGGGGAACTTCAAGAAGAACAGCAAGCAAGTTGCTGCTCAAGAGAAGAAACCCAAGTCTGGACCTAAGCCTGAAACTGAGTGCTTCTACTGCAAGCAGACTGGTCACTGGAAGCGGAACTGCCCCAAGTATTTGGCGGATAAGAAGGATGGCAAAGTGAGCAAAGGTATATGTGATATACATGTTATTGATGTGTACCTAACTAGAGCTCGTAGTAGCACCTGGGTGTTTGATACTGGTTCTGTTGCTAATATTTGCAACCCAAAACAGGGACTACGGAATAAGCAAGAACTGACCAAGGACGAGGTGACGATGCGCGTGGGAAACGGTTCCAAAGTCGATGTGATCGCGGTCGGCACGCTACCTCTACATCTACCTTCGGGATTAGTTTTAGACCTGAATAATTGTTATTTGGTGCCAGCGTTGAGCATGAACATTATATCTGGATCTTGTTTGATGCGAGACGGTTATTCATTTAAATCAGAGAATAATGGTTGTTCTATTTATATGAGTAATATCTTTTATGGTCATGCACCCTTGAGAGTGGTCTATTTTTATTGAATCTCGATAGTAGTGATACACATAATCATAATGTTGAAGCCAAAAGATGCAGAGTTGATAATGATAGTGCAACTTATTTGTGGCCCGTTTAGGTCATATCGGTGTAAAGCGCATGAAGAAACTCCATACTGATGGACTTTTGGAATCACTTGATTATGACTCACTTGGTACTTGCGAACCATGCCTCATGGGCAAGAAGACTAAAACACCGTTCTCCGGTACTATGGAGAGAGCAACAGATTTGTTGGAAATCATACATACAGATGTATGTGGTCCGATGAATGTTGAAGCTCGTGGCGGATATTGTTATTTTCTCACCTTCATAGATGATTTGAGCAGATATGGGTATATCTACTTAATGAAGCACAAGTCTGAATCATTTGAAAAGTTCAAAGAATTTCAGAGTGAAGTGGAAAATCATCGTAACAAGAAAATAAAGTTTCTACGATCTGATCGTGGAGGAGAATATTTGAGTTACGAGTTTGGTTTACATTTGAAACAATGCGGAATAGTTTCGCAACTCACGTCACCTGGAACACCACAAAGAAATGGTGTGTCGAACGTCGTAATTGTACTTTACTAGATATGGTGCGATCTATGATGTCTCTTACTGATTTACCGCTATCATTTTGGGGTTATGCTTTAGAAATCGCCGCATTCACATTAAAAGAGGGCACCATCTAAATCCGTTGAGACGACGCCTTATGAACTGTGGTTTGGCAAGAAACCAAAGTTATCGTTGAAGGAAATATGCCCTAGAGGCAATAATAAAGTTATTATTTATTTCCTTATTTCATGATAAATGTTTATTATTCATGCTAGAATTGTATTAACCGGAAACATGATACATGTGTGAATACATAGACAAACACATAGTCACTAGTATGCCTCTACTTGACTAGCTCATTAATCAAAGATGGTTATGTTTCCTGACCATAGACATGTGTTGTCATTTGATTAATGGGATCACATCATTAGGAGAATGATGTGATTGACATGACCCATTCTGTTAGCCTAGCACTTGATCGTTTAGTATACTGCTATTGCTTTCTTCATGACTTATACAAAGTTCCTGCAACTATGAGATTGTGCAACTCCCGTTTACCGGAAGAACACTTTGTGTGCTACCAAACGTCACAACGTAACTGGGTGATTATAAAGGTGCTCTACAGGTGTTTCCGAAGGTACATGTTGGGTTGGCATAATTCGAGATTAGGATTTGTCACTCCGATTGTCGGAGAGGTATCTCTGGGCCCTCTCGGTAATACTCATCACCTAAGCCTTGCAAGCATGTAACTAATGAAGTTAGTTATGAGATGACGTATTACGGAACGAGTAAAGAGACTTGCCAGTAACGAGATTGAACTAGGGCAATTACATACCGATGACAAAGGGAACAAAGTATGTTGTTATGCGGTTTGACCGATAAAGATCTTCGTAGAATATGTAGGAACCAATATGGGCTTCCAGGTCCCGCTATTGGTTATTGACCGAGAATGGTTTTAGGTCATGTCTACATAGTTCTCGAACTCGTAGGGTCCGCACGCTTAACGTTTCGATGACAGTTTTATTATGAGTTTATAAGTTTTGATGTACCGAAGTTTGTTCGGAGTCCCGGATGTGATCACGGACATGACGAGGAGTCTCGGAATGGTCGAGACATAAAGATTGATATATTGGAAGCCTATGTTTGGACATCGGAATGGTTCCGGGTGAAATCGGCATTTTACCGGAGTACCGGGAGGTTACCGGAACCCCCCGGGGGGTTAATGGGCCTACATGGGCCAAGAGGGAGAAGAGGAAGGAGCAAGGAGGGGGCCGCGCGCCCCTCCCCCTCCTAGTCCGAATAGGACAAGGGAAGGGGGCGGCGCCCCCCCTTTCCTTCCCCTCCTCCTCCTCTTTCCCCCTTCTCTCCTACTCCAACTTGGAAAAGGGGAGTCCTACTCCCGGTGGGAGTAGGACTTCCCCTTGGCGCGCCCCCTTAGGCCGGCGGCCTCCTCCCCCCTGGCTCCTTTATATACGGGGGCGGGGGGCACCCCATAGACACACAAGTTGATCTACGGATCGTTCCTTAGCCGTGTGCGGTGCCCCCTTCCACCATATTCCACCTCGGTCATATCGTCGCGGAGTTTAGGCGAAGCTCTGTGCCGGTAGAACATCATCATCGTCACCACGCCGTCGTGCTGACAGAACTCATCTCCGGAGCCTTTGCTGGATCGGAGGGCCGGAGATCGTCATCGAGCTGAACGTGTGCTGAACTCAGAGGCTCCGTACGTTCGGTGCTTGGATCGGTCGGATCGTGAAGACGTACGACTACATCAACCATGTTGTGATAACGCTTCCGCTTACGGTCTACGAGGGTATGTGGACGAACACTCTCCCCTCTCGTTGCTATGCCATCACCATGATCTTGCGTGTGCGTAGGAAATTTTTTGAAATTACTACGTTCCCAACAGTGGCATCCGAGCCTAGGTTTTATGCGTTGATGTTATATGCACGAGTAGAACACAAGTGAGTTGTGGACGATATAAGTCATACTGCCTACCAGCATGTCATACTTTGGTTCAGCGGTATTGTGAGATGAAGCGGCCCGGACCGACATTACGCGTACGCTTACGCGAGACTGGTTTCACCGTTACGAGCACTCGTGCTTAAAGGTGGCTGGCGGGTGTCTGTCTCTCTCACTTTAGTTGAACTGAGTGTGGCTACGCCCGGTCCTTGCGAAGGTTAAAACGGAGTCTATTTGACAAACTATCGTTGTGGTTTTGATGCGTAGGTGAGAACGGTTCTTGCTAAGCCCGTAGCAGCCACGTAAAATTTGCAACAACAAAGTAGAGGACGTCTAACTTGTTTTTGCAGGGCATGTTGTGATGTGGTATGGTCAAGACGTGATGCTATATTTTATTGTATGAGATGATCATGTTTTGTAACCGAAGTTATCGGCAACTGGCAGGAGCCATATGGTTGTCGCTTTATTGTATGAAATGCAAACGCCCTGTAATTGCTTTACTTTATCACTAAGCGGTAGCGATAGTCGTAGAAGCAATAGATGGCGTAACGACAACGATGCTACGATGGAGATCAAGGTGTCGCGCCGGTGACGATGGTGATCATGACGGTGCTTCGAAGATGGAGATCACAAGCACAAGATGATGATGGCCATATCATATCACTTATATTGATTGCATGTGATGTTTATCCTTTATGCATCTTATCTTGCTTTGATTGACGGTAGCATTTTAAGATGATCTCTCACTAAAATTATCAAGTAGTGTTCTCCCTGAGTATGCACCGTTGCCAAAGTTCGTCGTGCCGAGACACCACGTGATGATCGGGTGTGATAAGTTCTACGTCCATCTACAACGGGTGCAAGCCAGTTTTGCACACGCGGAATACTCAGGTTAAACTTGACGAGCCTAGCATATGCAGATATGGCCTCGGAGCACGGAGACCGAAAGGTCGAGCGTGAATCATATAGTAGATATGATCAACATAGTGATGTTCACCATTGAAAACTACTCCATCTCACATGATGATCGGTTATAGCTTAGTTGATTTGGATCACGTCATCACTTAGATGACTAGAGAGATGTCTGTCTAAGTGGGAGTTCTTAAGTAATATGATTAATTGAACTTAAATTTATCATGAACTTAGTCCTGGTAGTATTTTGCAAATTATGTTGTAGATCAATAGCTTGCGTTGTTGCTTTCATATGTTTATTTTGATATGTTCCTAGAGAAAACTGTGTTGAAAAATGTTAGTAGCAATGTTGCGGATTTGATCCGTGATCTGAGGTTAATCCTCATTGCTGCACAGAAGAATTATGTCCTTGATGCACCGCTAGGTGACAGACCTATTGCAAGAGCAGATGTAGACGTTATGAACGTTTGGCTAGCTCAATATGATGACTACTTGATAGTTTAGTGCACCATGCTTAACGTCTTAGAATCGGGACTTCAAAGACGTTTTGAACGTCATGGACCATATGAGATGTTCCAGGAATTGAAGTTAATATTTCAAGCAAATACCCGAGTTGAGAGATATGAAGTCTCCAACAAGTTCTATAGCTAAAAGATGGAGGAGAATCGCTCAACTAGTGAGCATGTGCTCAGATTGTCTGGGTACTTCAATCGCTTGAATCAAGTGGGAGTTAATCTTCCAGATAAGATAGTGATTGACAGAATTCTCTAGTCACCATCACTAAGTTACTAGAACTTCATGATGAACTATAGTATGCAAGGGATGGCGAAAACGATTCCCAAGCTCTTCGTGATGCTGAAATCAACGAAGGTAGAAATCAAGAAAGAGCATCAAGTGTTGATGGTTAACAAGATCACTAGTTTCAAGAAAAGGGCAAAGGGAAAGAAAGGGAACTTCAAGTAGAATGACAAGCAAGTTGTCACTCCCGTGAAGAAGACCAAAGCTGGACCAAAGCCTGAAACTGAGTGCTTACACTGCAAAGGAAATGGTCACTGGAAGCGGAAATGCCCTGAATATTTGGTGGGTAAAAAGGATGGCAAAGTGAACAAGTGTATATTTGATATACAGGTTATTGATGTGTGCCTTACTAGTGTTTATAGTAGCCCCTAAGTATTTGATACTTGTTCGGTTGCTAAGATTAGTAATTCGAAACGGGAGTTGCAGAATAAACAGAGACTAGTTAAGGGTGAAGTGACGATGTTTGTTGGAAGTGGTTCCAAGATTGATATGATCATCATCGCACACTCCCTATACTTTCGGGATTTGTGTTGAATCTAAATAAGTGTTATTTGGTGTTTGCGTTGAGCATGAATATGATTTGATCATGTTTATTGCAATACGGTTATTCATTTAAGTTAGAGAACAATTGTTGTTCTGTTTACATGAATAAAACCTTCTATGGTCATACACACCAACGAAAATGGTTTGTTGGATCTCGATCGTAGTAATACACATATTCATAATATTGAGGCCAAAAGATGCAAAGTTAATAATGATAGTGCAACTTATTTGTGGCACTGCCGTTTAGGTCATATTGGTGTAAAGCGCACGAAGAAACTCCATGCTGATGGGATTTTGGAATCACTTGATTATGAATCACTTGATGCTTGCGAACCATGCCTCATGGGCAATATGATTAAGACTCTGTTCTCCGGAACAATGGAGCGAGCAAATGACTTATTGGAAATAATACATACTGATGTATGCGATCCGATGAGTGTTGAGGCTCGCGGCGGGTATCGTTATTTTCTGACCTTCACAGATGATTTCAGCAGATATTGGTATATCTACTTGATGAAACATAAGTCTGAAATAGTTGAAAGGTTCAAAGAATTTCAGAGTGAAGTGGAAAATTATCGTAACAAGAAAATAAAGTTTCTGCGATCTGATCATGGAGATGAATATTTGAGTTGCGAGTTTGGTCTTCAATTAAAACAATGTGGAATAGTTTCACAGCTCACGCCACCTGGAACACCACAACGTTATGGTGTGTCCGAACGTCGTAACCGCACTTTATTTGATATGGTGTGATCTATGATGTCTCTCACCGATTTACCACTATCATTTTGGGGTTATGCATTAGAGACAGCTGCATTCACTTTAAATAGGGCACCATCAAAATCCGTTGAGACGACGCCTTATGAATTGTGGTTTGGCGAGAAACCAAAAGTTGTCGTTTCTTAAAGTTTGGGGCTGCGATGCTTATGTGAAAAGGTTTCAACCTGATAAGCTCGAACCCAAATCAGAGAAGTGCGTCTTCATAGAATACCCAAAGGTAACTATTGGGTACACCTTCTATCACAGATCCGAAAGCAAGTTATTCGTTGCTAAGATGGATCCTTTCTAGAGAAGAAGTTTCTCTCGAAAGAAGTGAGTGGGAGGAAAGTAGAGCATTATAAGGTAATTGTACCTTCTCCCGAATTGGAAAGTAGTTCATCACAGAAATTAGTTCCAGTGATTGCTACACCAATTAGTGAGGAAGCCAATGATGATGATCATAAAACTTCAGATCAAGTTACTACAGAACCTCGTAGGTCTTCCAGAGTAAGATCCGCACCAGAATGGTGTAGTAATCATGTTCTGGAAGTCATGTTACTAGACCATGATGAACCTACGAACTATGAGGAAGCGGTGATGAGCCCAGATTCCGCGAAATGGCTTGAGGCCATAAAATCTGAGATATGATCCATGTATGAGAACAAAGTATGGACTTTGATTGACTTGCTCGATCAGCAAGCCATGTTAAATGAATGGATCTTCAAGAGGAAGACGGACACTGATAGTAGTGTTACTATCTACCAAGCTCGACTTGTTGCGAAAGGTTTTCAACAAGTTCAAGATGTTGAATATGATGAGATTTTCTCACCCATATCAATGATTAAGTCTGTCTGAATCATGTTAGCAATTGCCACATTTTATGAAATCTGGCAAATGGATGTCAAAAATGCATTCCTTAATGGATTTATTAAAGAAGAGTTGTATATGATGCAACCAGAAGGTTTTCATGATAAATGTTTATTATTCATGCTAGAATTGTATTAACCGGAAACATGATACATGTGTGAATACATAGACAAACACATAGTCACTAGTATGCCTCTACTTGACTAGCTCATTAATCAAAGATGGTTATGTTTCCTGACCATAGACATGTGTTGTCATTTGATTAATGGGATCACATCATTAGGAGAATGATGTGATTGACATGACCCATTCTGTTAGCCTAGCACTTGATCGTTTAGTATACTGCTATTGCTTTCTTCATGACTTATACAAAGTTCCTACAACTATGAGATTGTGCAACTCCCGTTTACCGGAAGAACACTTTGTGTGCTACCAAACGTCACAACGTAACTGGGTGATTATAAAGGTGCTCTACAGGTGTTTCCGAAGGTACATGTTGGGTTGGCATAATTCGAGATTAGGATTTGTCACTCCGATTGTCGGAGAGGTATCTCTGGGCCCTCTCGGTAATACTCATCACCTAAGCCTTGCAAGCATGTAACTAATGAAGTTAGTTATGAGATGACGTATTACGGAACGAGTAAAGAGACTTGCCAGTAACGAGATTGAACTAGGGCAAGTAACATACCGATGACAAAGGGAACAAAGTATGTTGTTATGCGGTTTGACCGATAAAGATCTTCGTAGAATATGTAGGAACCAATATGGGCATCCAGGTCCCGCTATTGGTTATTGACCGAGAATGGTTTTAGGTCATGTCTACATAGTTCTCGAACCCGTAGGGTCCGCACGCTTAACGTTTCGATGACAGTTTTATTATGAGTTTATAAGTTTTGATGTACCGAAGTTTGTTCGGAGTCACGGATGTGATCACGGACATGATGAGGAGTCTCGGAATGGTCGAGACATAAAGATTGATATATTGGAAGCCTATGTTTGGACATCGGAATGGTTCCGGGTGAAATCGGCATTTTACCGGAGTACTGGGAGGTTACCGGAACCCCCCGGGGGGTTAATGGGCCTACATGGGCCAAGAGGGAGAAGAGGAAGGAGCAAGGAGGGGGCCGCGTGCCCCTCCCCCTCCTAGTCTGAATAGGACAAGGGAAGGGGGGCGGCGCCCCCCCTTTCCTTCCCCTCCTCCTCCTCCTCTTTCCCCCTTCTCTCCTACTCCAACTTGGAAAAGGGGAGTCCTACTCCCGGTGGGAGTAGGACTTCCCCTTGGCGCGCCCCCTTAGGCCGGCGGCCTCCTCCCCCCTGGCTCCTTTATATACGGGGGCGGGGGCACCCCATAGACACACAAGTTGATCTACGGATCGTTCCTTAGCCGTGTGCGGTGCCCCCTTCCACCATATTCCACCTCGGTCATATCGTCGCGGAGTTTAGGCGAAGCTCTGCACCGGTAGAACATCATCATCGTCACCACGCCGTCGTGCTGACGGAACTCATCTCCGGAGCCTTTGCTGGATCGGAGGGCCGGAGATCGTCATCGAGCTGAACGTGTGCTGAACTCGGAGGCTCCGTACGTTCGGTGCTTGGATCGGTCGGATCGTGAAGACGTACGACTACATCAACCGCGTTGTGATAACGCTTCCGCTTACGGTCTACGAGGGTACGTGGACGAACACTCTCCCCTCTCGTTGCTATGCCATCACCATGATCTTGCGTGTGCGTAGGAATTTTTTTGAAATTACTACGTTCCCAACAATCGTTTCTTAAAGTTTGGGGCTGCGATGCTTATGTGAAGAAACTTCAACCAGATAAGCTCGAACCCAAATCGGAAAAACGTGTCTTCTTAGGATACCCAAAAGAGACTGTTGGGTACACCTTCTATCACAGATCCGAAGGCAAGACATTCGTTGCTAAGAATGGATCCTTTCTAGAGAAGGAGTTTCTCTCGAAAGAAGTGAGTGGGAGGAAAGTAGAACTTGATGAGGTAATGGTACCTGCTCCCTTATTGGAAAGTAGTTCATCACAGAAATCAGTTCCTGTGACAAATACACCAATTAGTGAGGAAGCTAATGATATTGATCATGAAACTTCAGATCAAGTGTCTACTGAACCTCGTAGGTCTACCAGAGTAAGATCCGCACCAGAGTGGTTTGGTAATCCTGTTCTGGAAGTTATGTTACTTGACCATGATGAACCTACGAACTATGAGGAAGCGATGATGAGCCTAGATTCCGCAAAATGGCTGGAGGCCATGAAATCTGAGATGGGATCCATGTATGAGAACAAAGTATGGACTTTGGTTGACTTGCCCGATGATCGGCAAGCCATTGAGAATAAATGGATCTTTAAGAAGAAGACTGACGCTGACGGTAATATAATTGTCTATAAAGCTCGACTTGTTGCGAAAGGTTTTCGACAAGTTCAAGGGGTTGACTACGATGAGACTTTCTCACCCGTAGTGATGCTTAAGTCTGTCCGAATCATATTAGCGATTGCCGCATTTTATGATTATGAAATTTTGCAGATGGATGTAAAAACTGCATTCCTGAATGGATTTCTGGGAGAAGAGTTGTATATGATGCAACCGGAAGGTTTTGTCGATCCTAAGGGAACTAACAAAGTGTGCAAGCTCCAGCGGTCA
Organism: Triticum timopheevii; assembly: GCA_963921465.1. NCBI lineage: Eukaryota > Viridiplantae > Streptophyta > Magnoliopsida > Poales > Poaceae > Triticum > Triticum timopheevii. The sequence goes on from OY997274.1 coordinate 20,617,059, forward strand.
ATCTATGGTCTGGTGCAAGCCTCTCGGAGTTGGAATAAACGCTTTGATAGTGTGATCAAAGCATATGGTTTTATACAGACTTTTGGAGAAGCCTGTTTTTACAAGAAAGTGAGTGGGAGCTCTGTAGCATTTCTAATATTATATGTGGATGACATATTATTGATTGGAAATGATATAGAATTTCTGGATAGCATAAAAGGATACTTGAATAAAAGTTTTTCAATGAAAGACCTCGGTGAAGCTGCTTACATATTGGGCATTAAGATCTTTAGAGATAGATCAAGACGCTTGATTGGACTTTCACAAAGCACGTACCTTGATAAAATATTGAAAAGGTTCAATGTGGAGCAGGCGAAGAAAGGGTTTTTGCCTGTATTACAAGGTATAAAGTTGAGTCAGACTCAATGCCCGACCACTAAAGAAGATAGAGAGAAAATGAAAGGAGTTCCCTATGCTTCAACCATAGGCTCTATCATGTATGCAATGCTGTGTACCAGACCTGATGTGTGCCTTGCTATTAGTTTGGCAGGGAGGTACCAAAGTAATCCAGGAGTGGGTCACTGGACAGCGGTCAAGAACATCCTGAAATACCTGAAAAGGACTAAGGATATGTTTCTCATATATGGAGGTGACAAAGAACTAGTCGTAAATGGTTACGTCGATGCAAGCTTTGACACTGATCTGGACGATTCTAAATCGCAAACCGGATACGTATTTTTATTAAACAGTGGAGCTGTAAGTTGGTGCAGTTCTAAACAAAGCGTCGTGGCGCGATCTACATGTGAAGCGGAGTACATAGCTGCTTCGAAAGCAGCAAATGAAGGAGTCTGGATGAAGGAGTTCATTTCCGATCTAGGTGTTGTACCTAGTGCATCGGGACCAATGAAGATCTTCTGTGACAATACTGGTGCAATTGCCTTGGCAAATGAATCCAGATTTCACAAGAGGACCAAGCACATCAAGAGACGCTTCAATTCCATTCGGGACCAAGTCCAAGTGGGAGACATAGAGATTTGCAAGATACATACGGATCTGAATGTTGCAGACCCGTTGACTAAGCCTCTCTCACGAGCAAAACATGATCAGCACCAAGACTCCATGGGTGTTAGAATCATTACTATGTAATCTAGATTATTGACTCTAGTGCAAGTGGGAGACTGAAGGAAATATGCCCTAGAGGCAATAATAAAGTTATTATTTATTTCCTAATATCATGATAAATGTTTATTATTCATGCTAGAATTGTATTAACCGGAAACATGATACATGTGTGAATACATAGACAAACATAATGTCACTAGTATGCCTCTACTTGAACTAGCTCATTGATCAAAGATGGTTATGTTTTCTAACCATAGGCATGTGTTGTCATTTGATTAATGGGATCACATCATTAGGAGAATGATGTGATTGACTTGACCCATTCCGTTAGCTTAGCACTTGATCATTTAGTATGTTGCTATTGCTTTCTTCATGACTTATACAAAGTTCCTGCAACTATGAGATTGTGCAACTCCCGTTTACCGGAGGAACACTTTGTGTGCTACCAAACGTCACAACGTAACTGGGTGATTATAAAGGTGCTCTATAGGTGTCTCCAAAGGTACATGTTGAGTTGGCATAATTCGAGATTAGGTTTTGTCACTCCGATTGTCGGAGAGGTATCTCTGGGCCTTCTCGGTAATACTCATCACCTAAGCCTTGCAAGCATTGTAACTAATGATTTAGTTATGAAATGATGTATTATGGAACGAGTAAAGAGACTTGCCGGTAATGAGATTGAACTAGGTATTGGATACCGATGATCGAATCTCGGGCAAGTAACATACCGATGACAAAGGGAACAACGTATGTTGTTATGCGGTTTGACCGATAAAGATCTTCGTAGAATATGTAGGAACCAATATGAACATCCAGGTTCCACTATTGGTTATTGACCGAGAATAGTTCTAGGTCATGTCTACATAGTTCTCGAACCCGTAGGGTCCGCACGCTTAACGTTACGATGACAGTTTTATTATGAGTTTATATGTACCGAAGGTTGTTCGGAGTCCCGGATGTGATCACGGACATGATGAGGAGTCTCGAAATGGTCGAGAAATAAAAATTGATATATTGGATGACTATATTCAGACACCAGAAGTGTTCCAGATGTTTTCGGAGAAAAACCAGAGTGCCGGAGGGTTACCGGAACCCCCCCGGGAACTAATGGGCCTTATTGGGCCCTAGTGGAGAGAGAGAGAGGGGCCGGCCAGGGCAAGAGGCGCGCCCCCTCCCCTTGAGTCCGAATAGGACAAGGAAGGGGGGGCAGCGGCCCCCTTGCCTTTCCCCTCTCCCACTCCTTCCTTCCCCTCCTTCTTGGAATAGGAAAGGGAGGGGGCAAACCTACTTGGAGTAGGTTTCCCCCTCCTAGGGCGCGCCTCCCCCTTGGCCGGCCCCCTCCTCCTCTCCCCCTTTATATATGGGGGAGGGGGCACCCCATAGACACACAAGTTGATCTACGGACCGTTCCTTAGCCGTGTGCGGTGCCCCCTCCACCATAATCCACCGCGGTCATATCGTCGCGGAGTTTAGGCGAAGCCCTGCGCCGGTAGAACATCATCATCGTCACCACGCCGTCGTGCTGACGGAACTCATCCCCGACGCTTCGCTGGATTGGAGCCCGAGGGACGTCATCGAGATGGACGTGTGTTGAACACGGAGGTGCCGTACGTTCGGTGCTTGGATCGGTCGAGTCGTGAAGACGTACGACTACATAAACTGCGTTGTCATAACGCTTCCGCTTGACGGTCTACGAGGGTACGTAGACAACACTCTCCCCTCTCGTTGCTATGCCATCACCATGATCTTGCGTGTGCGTAGGAATTTATTTGAAATTACTACGTTCCCCAACACGAAGATATAAGAGAGGACACTTATCTCTATTAGCTAGCTAATAACAACATAAAAATAACCCCCAAACCCCCTAAAGCAGCCACTTTTCTAAAAAAACATGGACTTTTGGTCCCAGGTTGGTGCCACCAACCGGGACCAAAGGCCCCCCTGACTGGGCTCGGCGGACCGGCCATGTGGAGGCACATCTGTCCCGGTTCGTGTTTGAACCGGGACTAATGGGTGAAGGTATTAGTAACGACCCATTAGTTCCGGTTCATGAACCGGGACTAAAGGCCCTTACGAACCGGGACTAATAGGTGTTTTTCTACTAGGGATAGGAAAGCATGGTCAATACAGATTTTGGCAAATTCAAATGTTTGTTACCAGTCAATAGACACAACTTGTAATTTTCTAAAGTTTCCATGATATTTAACAATCAATTTTTTCAACAACTTGCCATGTGACCGCAACAAATTTTCTAAATTTGCCATGTTGCAGAACTTTTTTTTTCCCATGCTATCGTGTTTTGATGATATTTGTTCACATTGTTGCCATGATTTTTTTAGGTAATTTCATGTTGTTAGCTTTCTGATTGTCTTTTTATATCTTGTCATGTTTTTTGTGTGTTATCCATTCTTTTATGAAGTTCCTGATCCTATGATACATTTACTCTTTATTTAATTTTTGACAACTTTATTTTACATGTTATCCTATATATAAAATGTTGGGTATGTGGTAGTTTTATTATATACATCATGGCAAAATTATTATTTATGGCACACGGTAATTATTACTATTTGGGTCCCGATAACTGTCACACGTGTGGCGGGAAAGGAGATGCACCACACGTCTCTAATGTAAATAGATTGCCACGTCATCGCATGCATGCATGCGAGAATCTTTTTGGATTTTCAGTTTTTAAAATGTTTTATCTCTTAAATGAAAAATCCGATTGAAGATCCGTTTTCACCATTAAATCCCTCACGACGAGATCTTCAAAACTAGATTTCATATCGATATATTTCGGCGAATTTTTTTTTGTTAAAAGTTGCCATGTCTATTGCACATGAATTACCATGATATTTACACTGAAGTTGCCATGATATGTTTAAACTATTTTTTTATATTTAAAAGCAATTTTAACATATTATAAACCAAAGAATTAAGAAACTAGACTTGCCATGCACCATAAAATAAAATTGCCACGATACATACACTTAAAATTGCCATGGTTCAATAAAAAAATATTTTCATGGTCAAAGTACTGGAATTGCCATCATAAAAAAACTAAAATTGCCATGATCTACAAACTAAAATTGCCACATGGCAACTTTAGTTTAAGCACTATGGCAACTATAGTGTAAACATCATGGCAACTTCTGGGCAAAAAAAAAAATTCATCGAAACATATCAACATGGGGTCTAGTTTTGAAGATCTCGTCGAGGCGGATTTAATGGTGAAAACGGATTTTTAGTTCGCTTTTTTATTTAGGAGATAAAATATTTTTAAGCTAAAAATCAAAAAGATTTCTGCTGATGTCATGTATTCATACGTGGCAAAATGAGTGATGGTGGAGGCGTGTGGGCGATCTGCAAACGCCCACACGTGTGGCCGTTAACATTTCCGTACTATTTTGGATCATGATTATTTTATTATTTATGGCATGGCAATTTTGCTATTTTATAGGATATCAACTTTGCATCAGCCTTAGCAAGAACTTCAATTTTTTTGCCATAGCAATTTCTTGTGGGCTTCCTCTTTTTGTAGATTAAATAATACGCAAATTTGAGAGGCAGGTGTTTTTTTTTTCCTGTTGTAATGGGTCATGGCAATTTTCCATTGGTATTTCCTTTTGTAGTGGACCATGGCAAATGTTCCTTTTGTAGGTTCCGACCTTGGCAAATTTTGTGTAGATATTTTTCCTTTTTGTAGTTTATGGAAACTTTTCTACTAATTTGCTACTTCCTCCGTTTAAAATAAGTGTCTCAACTTAAATATAAGTTTGTACTAAAGTTAGTATAAAGTTTAGACCTTTATTTTGAGACCGAGAAAGTACTTATTATTAAATAATGCTCAAAAAAGTACTTATTATTAAATAATGATTTTTTTGAAATATATTATTAAATAATGATGGTTCAACGTGTCGGCTAGGTTTGGGGGCAAAAGAAAGTATTGAGCGATGATTAGTTTGCTCCTTGCTGTTACAGAGAAATTAAGGTGCATGCTTATACGAGCAGAGACATGTGTAATTTATTCACGTCAAAGGAAGAAAAAGATACAAGTAATTTACATCCGGCAAGTGGAAATCAGTCTCCGCAGGTATGAAGAGCTACACCGCGGGAGGCCTCTGCTATGCTAATTACATTTACCTCTCTGAACCTTTCCCGGGTCTGTGATCATCATATATATAAGCTAGCACTTGCAACAGTCAGCAAATACTTACTTATTCGCCGTTGTCATCCCTGCAATCAGATGAGGAACGGAACGGACGGCTACGCAAAACGAATCAATCAAGAAAGAACAAGGAAGAAATGCTTGTGCGGTTCATCGAGGCGCCTGACATGCATGCATGCCGGCGTGCCCCGCGCGCGCACGAACCAGAGCAAGCATGGCATCCTCACTGATGCGGAGCCGGGTAGCCGACGGGCATGGCGTAGGGCGGGTGGCCCGGCCCCGGCGGGAACATGACCGGCGTGCCGACGGCGGCGGGGACCATGTGGCCGGCGACCGGGTGGCCCATGGGCGCCCCTCCGTACATGCCCACCATCCCGGGATGCTTCATCATGCCCCCGGGCGGCCCCAGCGCGGCGGGGGCCTGGCCGGTGATGGGCGGCACGGCCTGGGCGGCGTTGTTGATGCTGGTGATGTCGTGGATGCTGGAGCGGCGGCGGTCCCGGTTCATGGAGTTGAGGCGGATGAAGTACTTCTGCGCGTGGCTGGCCACCTGCGTCGGCGTCCGGGAGATGACGAAGTTGCGCGAGATGCTCCGCCAGTCGCCCTTGCCGAACTTGTCCAGCCCCAGCAGGAAGAGCCTGCGCGCAACGCCACGCCACGCCATGATCAAAAAGATGCAGAGCTTCCTCTGTTGTCCATGGGAGATCCGATCCTAGCTTTCTTTCTTGTATATAGAGTACGCACCTGTGCTCCTCCTCTGTCCACGGGATGCCCTTGCGCCGCTCCTGCTCGGCCTTGGAGCAGCCCTTCCCGGAGTCGGAGTCGAAGCTCTTCCGGTCCTCGCGCCGGTCCTTGCTAGGCGCCGCTGCCGTCGCCGCGGCGGAAGAGTCCTCCCCGGCGTAGCGCGGGAGGGGGACGCGGCCGGCGTCGATCGCGCCGACGTCCTCCACCAGGGCCTCGTAGTGGCGCCGCACCTCCTCCGTGGACCGCGCCGGCACGCTCGCCGCGAGCGCCGCGAACCAGCACTCCTCCGGCGGGCCGTCCAGCGGCGGCGGCGCACCGGCCGCGACCGCGTTCTCGAACGCCTTGTCCTCCTCGTTGGTCCACGCCGCCGTGGTCGCTCCCTGAGACGCCATCGGGGTTGTCAGGCGGCGGCGCACGGAGGGACGGAGCCTTATCCGCAAGGAAGGAAGGAGGTGGGAATCGGCGGCCGGCTACGTGCGCGCGGGATAGGTCGCACACGGGCGCTCCCTTTTGCCGTTGGCCACGCACGCCCGCCACGACCCACTCACCAACCTTATCCATTCGTCCACAGCCTCTGGTGGATAGCTTTGCCCGCCAAAAACATCTCTCTCTCTCTCGCTCTCTCCGCGCGCGCATCGCAAGCTCCGCCGCGCCGCGCCGCGCCCCTCCGATCTCTCTCCGGCGGCCGGCCTCCATGGCCCATTCTCTCCCTGCCACGGCCATACCAGCCGGCTAGTTGCCGCAAGCCGGCCGCCCTCTGCGCGTTGCTGCAAACGCAGACCCCATGCTGGAAACAGGGGGGCCGAGCTAGTAAAAAAGAAATCCAGTGCCAAAGATATTACTCCAATATTCCGCTTCACATTAAGAAAAACACCATTAAGTTTGTATTAGCTTGATCTAAAATACGTACTAGCTTAAATTTGCCTATACGTACAATCATGACTTATATTTTATCAAAAGGGGTCCTAGCTGCTATTTTTCTTCCTCATCTCCCATATTACTTCCAGAACTCAAAGCAACATTCTTAAAAACTGAATTCACCTCTGTGTTGTTTGGCGACATCATTCGACGAGAAAGGGTTTCCTTCCGCTTTATATCATACTATAAAGCAAACAACACAAAGAATACATATTTCAGACAAACAAATAAAAACAACAACAGAAAGACACGACAATAAAGATACACGAAGCTACAGAATGACTAATAGGCTCCGAATGCGCCAAGCCATCTTGATGATCGAAGACCTCAGCGAACCCAAGACCTGCCGTCGATGCTATGCGGCCAAGGGAGCAACCTGTGGCCGGAGGGAAAAGAAGCTCCATGCACTCCCATCGGACAAACACTGTTAGCCTGCCATTCACCGCCGAAGAAGACTCCCTGTCTTCTAGTCCTGGATCGGAGGACGCTACGCCGTCAGTTCATAGAGCAGCAGCCGTTGCTGTGGACAGGATGAAAAGCACGGCCGCATCACCTCGCCGAGCCGCAACCCCGGCAACATCACAACCACCACCGAAACCCCAACCACCACCTCCATCGTCCCAAGGCGACGTCTTCAAGAAGAAAAATGACGCCATAGCACCGTCGCCGCCCAATCCAAAGATTTTCGGGCTATCTCCCGAGACACAGAGGTGGGAGCAAGGGATGGCAGGGGGAGAGGTGAGCGCCGACAGTGGAGGACGGGGGAGGTGGCTCGCAGGTGCACATGAGGTGTTCGAGGAAATGCCAAAGAGAGGAGAGGAGGAGGAAGAAGAAGATTGACACCGAATAACGAGCAACGTAACGGTTAAAATAAACGTAGTTGACTTCACCGCCATGCCAGCCCTGACGGGTGGGTCCTGCATGTCATGAACGTGCTTAAATCGTCTAAATTGGCCATTTTCCAAAAGTGATAGTTTTTAGTCAAAAAATTATTATTATTGCTAGTTTTCGGTCACTTTTTTGAAAGTGGTAGTTCACTGGGACACGAACCCCAAATGTGGTAGTTTTTTTAATCAAATACTCCATTATAAAGGATGTCTCCTGGTGATTTTAAGGACTTAGAGCATTTACAGCCGCGATGGGCAAATCCAGGCCCTCAAACTCCCGCGGGCACTGATCGGACACTCCTTAAATCCTGTCATCCACATTCGTGTATCTCATATCCAGTACCCTATATCCATAAGCATGCAACATGAAACTAAACAATGTAGATCATCCAATGGACATAGAATGGGACATAGAAATGCACATTTCAATCATCAAAAGATCACCAATGGATCTCCAAAAGATCGTCAAAGTTCACATATTTCACATAAACAACGAACAAGTTTAAACTAGATTATTAAAAACTTGAAATTAAAGATGGAGACGACGGAGCTTCACCAATTCCTCGCTGGGCCTTTGCCCTTCCGGTCGCTTGTGCGTACATGTGCTTACATCCGGGCCAGTAACTCGTGTCTGTACATGCGTCACAGGATCAATCAGCTAGCTGTCTAATCTACCCGAGTGTGCTCCATACCTTTCTTTCCTGGTGGTCAGGAGCGAAGCTATGTGTATTGCTCAGGGGGCTATGGCCCCCCGCCTAGGACAAATTTCTGAAGACTTTTTTTCTAAGGACATAGTTAGGAATACTACCATTTATAAAATTTCAGTCTTTTTGGAAAACTATTTAAAACCGTGGGCCTCTAGAAAAACTAGAGTATTCTCTGAAAACTTCAAAAAAGCATTGCAGCATTTGTAGGGTAATAATATTCAGTTCTTCAGTCTTACCCCTTTTTTCTGATGATGAAAGACGGAGCATTTGAAGAGTAATAATGTTCAAGGTGCAGCTTATACACTAACTAATTAAGGACAGTATAATTGAGCCTAATCCCTGCCCTCTCAGGCTATCAACATCTGGACCATTTATTTTAATGATTTATCAATTTCTGGCCGTCTGATCTCTGCTGTCTCGCACGTCTCGCAACAAGTGGGCCGGCTGTCCTATGGGGACGCTAAGTGCGCTGGTTGATTGGGCCATCCGGTTGATTCGGCCTCACCAGAAAGAAGCCCATCACAGCGAACAAATAAACATGAGGTCTCTCCTCTCTCTCTCGATCGGGAACCCTGGTCAGTCGACCTATCACCGTAGCCGCCGCCTCCCATGCCACAGTCACCTGGGACGTGGATTTTTAGAGCACGTGCACCCAGGCCCTCCTATCCTAACTCTTCAATATTGCTTTAAGATCCGTGCGACACAACTAAGTTTCTATATGAAATTTTCACTTTTTTGCTTTTCCCACATAAAACATATCTTAAAGTTCAAACCTATGCAGGATGGCAAATCTTTCTAACTAGAATCTAGGATAAATCTTTCAGAATTTTTTGTCCGACATAAATATTAAAAATATGATTTTTTTAATCAAACAAAACGTATTTTGTATATTTATGTTTGACAAAAAAATCTGTACGATTTATCCTAGATTCTACTCAGAAAGCTTTGTCACGCTGCATAGGTTTGAACTTCAAGATATATTCTATGTGGGAGAAACAAAAAAGAGAAATATATTTGCACGAATCTTAAAGCAAAAAATGGATGGCTAGATAGAGAGGGCCTGGGTGCATATGCTCTAATATATATTTTCGCACAGTCACCTCCCGCCCGTCATCCCCAGTCCTCTTCGCGCGGTGGGATCGAGCCCTCGGTATGCTGCTGCGCCGCCGCCGGGCGTCGCCATCCTCACATCGCCGCACCTTTTCCTTCCAAATTCTTTTCCTCGGGTGACCCATGCGTCCCCTAGGTGAGATGCCGATGCTGATGCCGATGCGACTTCCCTTCCCTCTGGATCGCAGTCCCTTTGAGCGCCTTCATCCATCCCCTCGAATCTCGCAAGGCGGTCGGTCCGGCGCCTGCGGATGTCCCCTTTCTGTGGCGCAAATTTGGGTTGATGTGTGTGTTCCTATGACGGCATCTTGTTTGGGCTACGATTTTCAGAGGCAATCCATCGCGTCCCGATGATGTGGCGAGGCGTATGTGGGTGTTAGTCCCAGCCTCCCAGGTTTTGATCGGTTTTGGTGAGGGAAATTTGTCTAAGGACATTTGGATATGATTTGGGTATAAGGACTGTTCGGGGACATCGGTTGCTGAATCTCAACTCTCAAGTAGTAGTTCCTGTTGTCAGATTTGCAGCTGGAGAGGACACATGGCTCTGACCTTGTGCAAAACATTCTTGATGGCTATGGCCTATGGAAAAGTAGAAAGGAAAACCGCTTTTCTGCAGGATTATAAATATATTTTTTTATCCTGAATCTGGGGTTTTCATGTTTTAAGCAGCAATTTATGTTTGATTACTCGCTGGTAGATTGTGGGATTTCATGTGAGCTTCATAGTATAAAATGTGCTGGCACAGATACAATGTGCAGCAATTTATGTTTGTACTAACCAATGATGTTGTGGATTTTGTTTGGCAGGTAAGTATGTGTTAGGAAGTGTATGGGGAGAAAGGATGCAAGAGTTGCGTAGTGGAGTCCGACAATCTCGGTTGAAGTCAAGGGAAGTAGCAGTGACTACCACGACTAGACATCACGTCCAGCGGCGACCTGCAAGAATCAGCATCCCTGTGTGTGCTACCGTCCAGGACAGCGTCACCCTTTTACACTATGTCCACGGCGGTCGTTCCTTCACTACAGGTACAACTCGCCTCTCCCTTATGCAACATGACTAGGCTGGAGTTAGGTGTCATGGGTTCAGATTAACAAGACACGGCTTAGCTCTAACATGATACAATGAGCCGACACAGACTGTAGATACACCAAAAATATCAAAATGTTGAATAGTATTATATTCATAGTACATGTAATTCTATACATTGTATTGTACGTCTGTGAAGTTTATTGAAAAATGGAGAAGAAAGAAAATGAAGCCCGCCACGCATACCCGATCGACCACGCTTTCGTTTTCCTACCCTAGCCGCCGCCGCCACCAGGCGACTAGGGCGAGGCACTTTTACCTCCGATCTCCACCGGCCGGTGCACTGGCCCCCTCTCCCTTCGACTGCTGCTCTGGCGGCAGGAGGAAGGGGGGACCCCGTTCCTCCGCTCTGTAGTTAGCTTTTGGATTTGTAGGTCGTGGTGCGTCGTTGGGGTGGTGGGAGCGGCGCCCGAACGAATAAATCTGCCTCAACCCCACTCCCACACCGGCGGTGTCCTTCATGGCGGCGTCTCGGAGTTGATGGCATCGTGTCTCTGTCGATCCCTCAGATCGACAGCGTTAGGGTTCATGGATGGTGTTGACGAGGCGGCGGCGGCAACTCCATCAGGTGTGTCTCTCCTTCTGCTCTGTCGCCGTTGCGGTGGCGTTGTCTCTGACATCATGGTGGAGCAGGGAGGTTTTGTCGTTCAGGAGTACGCGCAGGCGGTTGTCTACGCAAGTGACAGCTGGAAGATGGAGTATCTTGTGTTGGGTCTGTGGTCGAAGGCGGGCAGTTCTGGTTTCCTTCTCCGACGTCGTCGTCATGTGAGGGTGTCAGTTCTGAAGTTCGATGGCGTGTCCGGGGACATGTTGCCCCGGTCTGATTCTTTCAACGGCTATGGTTTTGCTTTTGGCAAACTACTTTGGAGGTCCGTAAAGCTGCTGATCAGCGATGGAGCCGCGTCGAGCTTGGGCGAAGAGGTGATCTGTCTTTTTACCCTTTGGTGGCCGCTTCGGTGGTGTCGAAGGAAAGGGACATGCGCTGGTATTTTGCATAGGATTTTCCTATCTTTTCAGTCATGTATGGTCGGTGCTTACGTGCCTTGTAACTTGATCTTTATTTTATATAAATGAGACACGTATTACCATGCAAAAAAAAGAAAGAAAATAAAGCGCTTTTTGTTTATCTTAACAGAGAATGGATGTCTAAGTGTCTTGTGCATCGGATTCCAAGGAGAAATCACATCCAGAAAATGTTATAAGAATCAATTGTCTAACCAGGTTAACTAACCAGCATTTCTCTTTTTATTCTATGTATTCATTACTCATTTTTAGTCACTCTCTTCATCTCTTGAAGTTATTATAGAAACAAATATCTTTTTGCTATGTTGTGCCAAAACCATATTGGAAGTTGGCATGCACACCAAGGATGATTATATGCCTCTTTAAGTCATCCACAATCACATTCTTGATTCTTGTCTTGGCTCTAACTTGGGTAAAAACTGGAATATCATCTTTGAAAATGATGTTAGTCAGAACGAGAATAACTTTGTAGACATGGTGGCAGCTGCGCACGGCTCCAATTTTTATCTCTAATTATTTTGGTAAATTATTTTGGACCATGGAATATAGCTCTCAAACGAAAATGAAGTTTGCTCACCTTGCTCGGACAATGGGAGGTTTGCTCACCTTACAAAAGTAAAGGCATTGAAGAAATTTGTAAGGTGGGAAGACTCGAAATTCCATAGGTAGTTATGCCATGCTCCCCCTCTTGTGATATCTAAACCGGTTGCACATGTGGTTTTGAAGATTATATATTCATCTTCAAGCATGCAGGAAGGCTTGGCATGAACGATGCCACTTATAAGGTGCAAGGCAGGAGGGCTTAACTACTTAACTATCGGGGTTAATTTATTTACTATGCATGTTGTTTCAGATGATTTTGTAGATGGTATACAATTTTACTATCTTAATGTATCGAATGCATCCATACTTCCATGAATTCCATCAAAAGAACCATATTGCGTAGACACGTTCCCAAGTGACAAGCACAACTCATGGAAGGAACAAAAGACATCCAGGCTAGGAAGGCATGTTTCGAAGGTACAAGCTCAAGTGATGGAAGTATTGTTGTTCGGGATTGCAAAATACATGTATCTGGATGTGATGTTGATGAAAGGTGTTAAAACTGCTTGCTCTGTATGTCTAATCTTATGCTGGCGAGATGTTGGCTAGATTACCATTTCCTTGTGTTGCCTTCTATGTCAAAAAATGCAAATATTGTGGAAATGTAAGAACATGAGCTTCTGGTGTAATGTTCTTTCCTTCTTTGTTGCACAAGCTTGAAGTCATCATTTCTCATATAACTCTACTTTGTTTTCTTGTTCATGCTTTGTGCTATAGGTCACTTATGTGAATATTTTTTTTTATGCATTGTGTTCATGTTGACATGTGCTACGTGACAACTAATGCCTCTTTGTGCATTATTATGGTCCAGTGCTGAATTGATACATACATGAGATGAAAAATGGCGGCAACGATAAAGTTAACATTACCTTTGAATTTAGGGATCAAGCAATATGTACATTTACAAAATTTCCAATCATTATAAAACTCCCAATCATTATATTGTCAAAATGGACGGACGCGGCAACGCGCGTCATCAACGATCTAGTAAAGATTAAAAAGGTAGCTACGAACCCATACGCCTACAGCCATGTTCGGCAGCCCTCCACGGAGCGGAGCGCCCTTTTAGCAGCTCTGCAAATTATAACTGGACTAGTGTTTGCATTACCCTGTCAAGAATCCTCGGCGCCTCCTCCACCACCCGTGGGTTCTTCTTCTCGTGATCGCCCGGCCGCCGCCGGCCCGCCGCCGGCTCCGTCCTTGGAGTCATCATCCTCGTAGGCTCGCACATGTCGGCGGCCCGCACAGTCCTCGGAGTCATCACCCTCATAGGCTTGTACTCGTTGGCGTCGGCGTACTTGCGGTACTCATCGGCCTCCTTCCGCATGATGTCCAACACGTCGGCATACGTGACATTGGGGTCCGCCGTCAGCTCGGCCACGCGTTTGTACAGGGCGATCTTGCGACGGCGACGCGGCTGCCACTAGATCAGGGGGTGGGTTGCTGAGAGTTGGCGGCGGCGGCATGGCGTCTAGATTTTCGATCGACTGTTGTTTGCCATGTTCCCTCGGTGCGTGGTGTTATCGATCGGTACGGGGAGGACGAGCCGCGTTGACAGGCGGGGCCGAGCAAGAATGCGGACTCTCACTGACAGGCCGGCCCAACCGTATGCGGTCCTACTTCACAAGTGACATGTTAAAAAAAAATCAAGATTTGCCATGCTTGGCAGGCAAAATTGTTATTCTCGTGATAACATAATTTTTCGTACAAAAAATGTTTAATATGCCATATTCGGAAACCCGACATCATATTTTTCACATTCCCGATAAAAAGAGTAGGTAGCTCTAAACGGAAACAAAGAGCAGGCGAACTGGGCTCATTTCTCTCATCTCCTTTTTTACCTTCTCCTCTTGTCCCAGTTCATCGCTCTTTCTCCTTGGATGGCGCCGCCCTGAGGTGGGGACTGGGGATAAGAAGGGAGCTCATGTTGTGGGTTGTAGTTACCTCTGGGGTCTGGCCTTGTGGTGCTATGCGGCCACGCTCCTCGTGGCGATGCCATATGCGGTGATGTGTGTCCAAGCTCCCAATGCCCCCGCGCTACCTTGCCTGCAGTGGCATGGTCTCTCTTCTCGTCTACAGCAACTGGTGTTGTTGTATGTACGAGGATCTGGACGATGAAGGTGCAATTGGGGCATATGTTCGAGCCATCTTTGGCTGCCTGCCCCATCGGCGCCCGAGGGTGCTGTAAACTTATTGAAGTCGTCTTTGGAGCAAGCCTTCGTCAAGACGTGTACCAAGCGAAAGCATAGCAAAGGTGACGCCCTTGGGCGTCATTACCCCTTCCTTGAGGCGTCATCCTTGTCGTGCACGTGGGTCATTGTGTCCTTGATGGCGGGGCTGCTGCGGGGTTTTGTAGCGGCTCATGCCGACGTCGGCATCCATCAACCCCTCCTAATGAACCCCGCTGCCATGTGCAATGTACTCCGTCTCCAACAGTTTTGGTTCGCTCCACGTCTTCCTCAGTTCCAAGTTCTAACTGGTTCCTACTGTTCACTTGTTGCTCCCTTGGCGCTTTGGGTGGAGTGGAGGGAATATAAGTCGGGCACAGGTTTTAGGTCCTTGATTTGACTAGCGAAATATGTGTGTTGTAGCCAAAGACCTAAATTATTTCTGGGTCTGACTTGTATTCACAGGAGGACGTAAGCAAGTATGACAGGAGGAAGTAAGCAAGTGGAAGATTGGCGATAGTGCAGACGACGTACGATTACCCCTTGGTGAAGTCCGTCTCCGACGAGCTGATGGTTTTCTTCCCCCCTTGGTCCGCGGCTCCGGCCGGCAGCTGGAAGAGGGATAGCATTCATCTGTACTAGTACTAGAGCACACACTCATACGTGTTATCATTATTACAGCATTCATCTGTCAACGAAACCAAGCACACACTCTACTAGTACTAGAGCAGAACATATATATACCTGCTGGCTGCTACTGTTTGCATTACCCATCACAGCCTACAGAGAAGAATCCTCGGCGCCTCCTCCTCCAGCCGCGGGTTCTTCTTCTTCTCCTCGTCGCCCGCCGCCTCCCCACCGCCAGCCTCGGTCTCAACATCCTCCTCGGAGTCATCATCCTCGTCGTCGAAGGGGTCCTCAACGCCATCGTACCTGGCCCGGGACTCGCCACGCGGGCGGCATCGTACGTAGTCCGAAATCTCCTTCCACAGGACGGCGAACGCGTCAGCGTCCGGAACCCGCGGGTCCGCCAGCAGCTCCGCCATGCGCTTGCGGAACTTGTCCATGCCGAACGGTATGATGACGGTGGGGTCCATTTCGCCGGGGCGGGAACGCAATTGGGAAAGCGCGACAGGCGGGGACTGGGAGGAACGCCCAGGGTTTCGACTGTCGTTCGCCCTGAAGAATTGAACACTTTTTTTTTTTGGCGGTTGAAGAATTGAACACTTTAATGTTCTGAACTTAAGAAACATATCTTTCTGTTTTCTCTCAAAAAAAAAAACTTACGAAACATAACACTTCACCTTGCGTGCCATCTCCTACCTCGCCCAGCCATCCGATCGGCATCCAACGGCGACTTACTCCTTCGTTGAGGAGCTGCAGCTCACCGCTTGTGTCCGTCCGTAGCCAATCCAACGGCTTGTGATGCCTACCTCTGCCTGTCACCGTTTGAATTCCCATAAAAGAGTATCATAACGAGTGCAGCGTTTCGGTGTCCAGACTCATTTGCACCCGGTCGAAAAAAATCATGAAAATTCCAAAAAAAAAAACTGCATGGTAGAAAATTTGTTGTGTGACATGCGCTCCAATTTTCAGATCATTTGAACATCTTGATAGCTCTCAGCAAAAAAGACAAATCGGGTCAGAACAGTGCTTGGACAGTAAAAATTTTATAGACTCCGAATTTGTCTTTTTTGCCGAGAGCTGCTTAGAAGTCCAAATGATTTGAAAATTGAAGCGAACCTCATGCATCAAATTATCTACCATGCAAAAAACATTGATTTTTTTTGAAAAAAAATTTAGTGTTTGTTTTGATTTTGTCCCTCGGCATGGGTGCAGATGAGCCTGTGTTCCGAAGTGAATTATCGCATCACAACTTCCTTTGCTTTTCAGTGCGCTTCTATTTACTTTTTACCTAATGTAAGGCTAGAGTTTTATACTCCCTCCATCCCATAATATAAGACGGACGAAGGGAGTAAATGGGTAAAAACCCTAAACATCATTATCCTCCAAATTTAGCTATTCTCTACATTTTATTCACCGGATTCAGTTTGGGAGGAACCTGCCGGAAAAAGCTAACGATGGAGGGGTTCAAAAGTAGAGACGATAGCAACTGGTTCGGCGATGGAGAGGGATTGAAGAATGGGAATGGCAATTGTTCAGGTTCAGTATGGAATGAACCACAGCCGACGAAAACTAGCCGACAATCGATAGTGGTTCGAGAATGGGGAGCTTGAGGACGGGGCGTTGACCCGTTGGCTGGACAGCTGGGGTAGCTGCCAGCCCACCCGAATCCGAGCCCCGACTCAGACGCGTGATACCCGTGAGTTTCTCCTATAAAATAAATGTCAACGAAGGTTAGCCACTCTCAGTAAGTTTGTCTTATTTTTTTTAGAATGGGGAGCTGGGGACAACTAATGTCCGCCAGATTCGCCGGCCAAAACCAGCCATCGATGTCCGACAATAGAGATGACTATGCGAAGGCGGGGTGAAGAAGGCTAGACTTTCCGTGGCAGAGGGAGCTTCCGGGTTATCTTAGTTCCCAGTAACACGAATAGTAAAACGTCGTATGGACTGGCTGTTTCTTTGATGAAAATCAAAGAACCAGAGTGTTCAAGACAACAGTAACATAGTAACAATAGTAACTCTGAAACGAAAAACAGAACCGAGACGTGAAATGGCGTACATTCCTGCGTTTAAAACAAGAGCCGTATGTTTGTCCCAATTACATCAAGAAATTTCCGCTAAATGTTCCTCTGCTTATTTCGCCTTTCTGGCGGCACATCACATTGCATTTTTCTTATCTCAAAACTACCACCATCATCATCAATCAATCTCTCAAAACTTGGTCCATGCTACCAAAATTAAACCACGTCCTCCGGAGAAACTCGGCCGTGTCGCTCATCAGTATCCAAAGCCTGGTCATCATCAAAGCAAGCACAGATCAGCAACATGCTTCGTAAGAGCACCTGTACCGTTTGCTCACCGACTAAAAGGGGTTTGAAGCTTACCGGAGTTGTCCATGGGGTTGGCGAGGGGCGCGGCCTCGGGCTCCTTGATCTCCACGACAACAACGTCCGACGTCAGGAAGGTCTTGGCCACCGATGCGGCGTGCTCCAGGCAACATCTCACCACCTGTCATATCCAGTTCAAGGTCGTCAGGAGAACTAACGTAGCATTATCATCATGTTCTTTACTTCCTGCCGTTGTTGCTTTTCTTCCTTCTCTCCTTTTGCAGTTCCCAAGTTCTTACTTTATTTTTGTAATATGCAAAATTAAAGCCAATCTAGATTAGCTTTGGTTATCCATTTAGTTTCCTTTTGTCTTTCTAGGCTTAGATCTGG
The DNA here is from genome assembly GCA_963921465.1 of Triticum timopheevii. NCBI lineage: Eukaryota > Viridiplantae > Streptophyta > Magnoliopsida > Poales > Poaceae > Triticum > Triticum timopheevii. The sequence continues at coordinate 20,634,918 of OY997274.1, forward strand.
ACACTTTATTCCAAAGCAGCAAGACTAAATCTCAGAAAAGAAAAAGGGTGGTTTGCCTAGGAAAAATATATAAGGAGGATTCAGCCCCAATAGAAAAGACAGAATAAAGGATGCCCCAAGTTGCATCACCACCCAAAACTCAGAGTTGTGCAAGCAAGAGTGTAGGGACTGGGGAGGCCGCAAACCTTAGTAGGGTCAATGATACCAGCAGCCATCAAGTCCTCGTACTGCCCAGTGGCGGCGTTGTAGCCGAACTTGAAGTTGTCGTTAGAAAGAACCTGGTACGGCAGCATTTTTTATGTTAATCGGATACATGCAGGAAAATAACAATATTTCTTTTTAGTAAACAAACTCTAACCTTCTCGGTAACAACACTGCCATTCACACCAGCATTCTTGGCGATCAATTTGAGTGGGTAGCACAGCGCCCTCCTCACTATCTCAGCTCCGACCTAGTAGAAAAGTTGGCATCACAGCATGTCAAACTTGAATGCTCAATGATTCAACATGATTGTTTGTGACCCACTTGCACCGGACTGCATTGTGTGCAAGTATTAGAAGCCTTGGGGAATTTCATTTGGTTTTTACCTTCTGCTCGTCGTTATCGAGGGTGTCCTTGATGGCATCAACCTTAGCAGCCAGCCTCAAAAGAGTGCACCCTCCACCAACAACAATACCTTCCTCAACGGCAGCCTGCAAAAGAAAGAATCGACTTAGAATGTTTAAGGAAGTAACAAAACCAATGGCGCTTAACTCTGCTTCTTTGATAAGCAGATATGAAGCTGACAGCTAAAATTATTTAAGGACACAACATTGTTTGACTTACCTTGGTTGCGTTTAGAGCATCCTCAACTCTCAACTTCTTCTCCTTAAGTTCAGTTTCTGTTTGTGCTCCCACCTACCAAGTCACAAGCCATGGGTTACTACAGTTACCATGCCATCCTTCCTTCCAACAGGGAATCAAGCAAAAGAGCAGCATGCCAAAAATAATAGTGCCCTCCATTACTACCTGAATAACAGCAACACCACCGGCGAGCTTTGCAATCCTCTCATTGAGTTTTTCCTTCTCATAGTCTTGCTCTGCTGCCTGTGAGTCAGCAATAACCACTTAGAATCAGACTTGAGACTACGATGCTTTTTAAGTCTGGGATAAACAGAACAGCCACACACAGAGCTCAAACAAAGAAATTTTTAACATACGCCCAGGATGAAGCATGTAAACCAACCAAACTACATTCTAATACGAAGAAATTTCCAATCTACACACAGTACCAGGCATGATGAAATGGAACCTTCTAGAACTCAGTACCGAGTCAAGTGAGGTGTAGAGAAAAGAAAATGACATGCCTCAATGAGATTTTTGATCTGTGCAACCCTCTTAGTCACTTCTTCCTGGGTGCTGCCATCACCAACAATTGTTGTCGACTCCTTTGTAAGGACAACCTTTGCAGCTGTTCCTAGAACCGTATTATCTGCCTTGTCAAGTGTGAGTCCAACCTCGTCTCTGATTACAGTCCCTGCAAAAAAAAAGCGTGTCACGAACAAGAAGCATTGCTGATCATGGAAACATTCATTTGAGATGTATTTTCGCCTCACCTCCGGTCAGGATGGCAATGTCGTCCAGGTACTGGGTCTTGCGCTCTCCAAAGCCAGGGGCTTTGATAGCGCAAATTTTCAAAGAACCTCTTAGCTTGTTGACAACAAGGGTTGCAAGAGCCTCCTGCTCAATATCCTCAGCAATGATCAGGATTGGGTATTGACCCCTGATGGCTTCCTCCAGAACATTGATAAGGTCCCGTGCATTGGTGATTTTCTTGTCAACCAGAAGTAGCTGAAGAAAGAAGATCAGAACACATTAATAATCTGAAACTGAACCATAAAGACAGTAAGCAGCAGCAAAAACAAACTGATAGATGCTCAGATTCCAGCTTACCTTGCAGTTCTCGTACTCGGTGGTCATTTTCTCGCTGTCAGTGACGAAATAAGGAGAGATATAACCACGCTCAAACTGCATTCCCTCCACAACATAAAGATTGTTCTCAGAACTCCTCCCCTCTTCAAGGGTAACCACTCCCTTCCGTCCGACCTTGCTCATAGCCTCTGCTATCATGTTACCGATTTCGTAGTTGTTGCCAGCACTGACTGCAGCAACATCGGCAAGCTCACTGTCCTCAACCTGCAGAGAGAACATGCCTTCGTAAATATAACTAATAAGCATATTACATATACCAGCCATCTCGCTCGAGTTGGGAATCAGTTAAATACTAATAAGGGCCAGATTGCCAAAACTAGGAACACTTTGACAGCATAATAGCCTGATGATTAATTTTACCTCCTTCGACATCTTCTTAAGTTCAAGGACTAGTGCTTTCGCTGTTTTCTCAATACCACGAGTAATTTGAACAGGGTTAGCACCAGCTGCAATAACCTGAATAATAACAGACACATTTTTAGGTTTACAGAACAGTAACACCACACTCAAATCACAAGTAACAATAAACCTCTTCTAGCGGCATACCTTAACACCCTCAGCAATGAGCCCCTGAGCAAGGACGACAGAAGTAGTTGTCCCGTCTCCAGCTAAATCGTTGGTCTTCGCTGCAGCTTGCCTAACCAACTTAGCTCCAATATTTTCAACAGGATCCTCCAGCTCAACCTGCAGTACAACGATTGTTACTTGAATATTCTGCTGGGGCATTAAACTAAAATCATGAGCATGCTCATATTGCCAGAAAGTAATTACACTAGATCCATGTATATAAGAATACAACATGCAAACGCATGTGCTTCGAGTGACAAAAAACAAGTGCATGATTACTAAAAGGAATCTTCTCAGTACTTAGAAGTGGAGCAGAAAAACTGGCTGATTGCCTCGTCATCGCAACGTACCTCTCTTGCAACTGTAACACCATCATTGACAATCTTAGGGGAGCCGTACTTGCTCTCCAAAACAACATTCCTTCCCTTTGGTCCCAAGGTAACTCCAACAAGATCTGCAAGCTTGTTTACTCCAACCTAAAATACAGAAACAGCTCATCAGCGTGTGTTGAAAGCTCACCAGGTACCTTCATATAGTGAGAACACAAAACAAGATGTGTAAGATATGTGAAGCTCACCTGGAGCTTCTTGGTGGCTGAGCCATCCTTGTTGAAGTAGAGCTCCTTAGCTGCTTTAACTCTGAAGTTGCATTTCCTCTGAAGGCGCACATGTCGTGGCCTGTCGGCAAGGGAGATAGATGATAGTGAAAATGGCTTCTTGTCTGATACAAGGCCAGTTGGAGCTGCCATGAGCCCAACGGTAGAAGTGGCGCCAAATGGTGAAGCCATGTTTTCCTGTGCAGCAACAATAATATCAGAATGGCATAACAATATATACTACAACATATACAAACAAATCTCCGAATATGGAGATCCTGTTATCACAAGGAAACAGAAGCAAGCTTCACTGCAGACATAAAGGCAGTGGAGGCGCCACCAAATCAAAATAGATACTTTTTAACTTTTTCTGTCCTACATATATGCACCGACAAAAGAATACAAATTAGCAGGGTGTTCCATGTGTGGGTTGAAAACAGAATTTTGTTACTGTTCTCAAATTATGCAGAAACAGCAGTTGACCACTCTACTACTCTAGTTTGCGTTCCAGAAACGACAAGCAGGGCCAACCAGTAGAGTGCACTGACTTCTAATTTACGCGCTATATGAAACCCAAACAATCTGGGGATATAAAGTAGCTAGTCAGTGTGCAAGCAAACTGCAATCCTCATAGCAAAACTGAAGGGCAGATGTAGCTCCTGCTCCGGCTACCCGAATAAGAGCACCACAAAACCCAAACAGGCACGCGGACACGGCCGACAGAGCACGAGCCCTGAACCGCCTGCAGAACACCCACCCCCCCATAGAGAACCAATTCGCAGTAGGTTACATCAATGTACCCATCACAGCAGGCTATGCACGAAGCCGGAGACCTGGCGAGCCTGGCGAGCGCCGACAGCCCGCGGCATCTGGGCGGAACCGCTCCAATCCCGCTACTAGCAAACAGTAGCAACTATAGCAGAGCACACAACATCCCAGACCAAGAACCGCACGGCCGCCGAATTCGCCGGCAAAACCTACTTGAAACCCCACCCCGCGCTCTAGTTCAAACGGAGACTGCCGTCCAACACGGCGCGACCCGCCCATCTAATCCTGGGACCGCCACGCCCGAATGCGACGGCCCGGCGGCCGAATTCAGCAGGCGAGGAGCCGCGCGGCGCCTGGCGGGAGGGGGAGGAGGTAGGGGATGGGGGTCGAGGTCGGAGCTTACCTTGACGGAGCGGAGGAGGAGCGGGCGGGGGCGGAGAGGATAAGGCTGCGGCCTCGGGAGAGCAGGGCGCTGCGGGTGCGGGTGAGGGGTTTGCTTTGGGTTAGGGAAGGAGGAAGGAGGGGATGAGATGAGGTAGGTCTTAAATACACGCCAGGGTTTTACAAAGGGGATTGGTAGGTGGCGTCTTGCCCTCCCACCCTTGGGTAAGTGCGTATTTTCCGATGACAGTAATAAGATTTGTACAGGGACCCCTTGTGTAATTAGCAGGATATGAATCTCTGATGCTAAGAGCATCTACAGCCGGCCGGCCTCCCCAGACTGACTGACGGCCCAGGAGTGTCCAGTCATAAAAACATGACCTAGTCTTCCTCCTCAAATGAGACGTGGATGTCTGGCTTGATCGACGCCCCTCAAATTCAGCCCAAATCCGAGGCGAGTATGAGGAGGTATGGACGCGTCCGCCATGTCAGCCCGGCCATCATTTGCCCACACAGGCCCTACTCCGACCTCACTTATAATCCCCATCCGGAGAAAACCCTAACTTCAATTCACTCTCCGTCGCTTCCCCTCCACTCCGCACCCATTCCCCTCTCCCTCTCCGTCCCAATGTTAAGAACCCGAAGTGGCGGCGCCGCCGAATCCCACAAGGAGGATGACTGGGACGCCTTCGTACTTGAGGCGGGCAGTGACGAGGAGGAGCTGATCCTCTGCATCGTGCTTTAGTGCTTGCGGGCCGGCAAAAGCAGCAGCTCCGGCTCTTCTCCGTCCCTTGTCGCCCGTCGCCGTAGCGCGAACCCCGTAAAACGCACATCCTTGCGTGCTCGGCCTGCTCTGCCCTGTTGGCCAAACGCACTCCTACCCTTCGATCGTTGTTCCCAAGGAGCATCACTGGGTGCTTCTGCCCCGCACCACCGACGCCGCGAATGCGAATGCCCAAATCAGAGGCACACGCTGCTTGCCGCGAGTGGCAATGGGCTAGGGAGAGCGCAGTGGTGTCGGAGACGATCGCGTAGTCCTCCCACCGTCAATGCGGATTGCTAGCGGCGCTTGATGAGGAGGAGCAGCTCCTTGCGGCTATCTACCCCTGCTCGTTGAAGACGCAAAGACGGATCCCCTGCCGGCTCCTTAGGAAGAACGCCATGGCGCTTGGGCTTGGTATTGAGCGATCGGTGCGCAAAGTGGCGAAGAAGCCGACAGCGGAAGCAAGAGCGGCGAAGCTACCGAGGCAGCAAAACCGCGCCATCCGGAGGATGGCCGGCTACATCAACTCCTCGTCCTACGTCACCATGGCTCCGACGACCCCCCCCCCCCCCTCTCCTGCCGCTGACGCCTACATGGAGGGCTATAGTCGCTCCGATGACCGGAAGGCAAAGGACCGATGAGGAATTGGTGAAGATGCTCAGCCCTATTCAGCTCTGTTTTCTGTTTTTGTAATTTTATTTTAAAAACCTATGTGCCATGAGCTGAACTGTGAAGTTTTTTTGGGTCCGGATTATGTGGACATGCGGTTTTGTTCTATATCTATTTGTTGTATGCTCATCCATTTCGTTGATCATCTATGTAGCTTCTTTCACGTTGTGGACGCGGCGATTTGAGATTGACTAGTCATTGTTGCGAACATATAGGGTGCCAAATTTGATTTATTTGGCTATAGATGCTTTAACAAGTGACGCAACTATCTTGAGTGGACAATAAGCAAATGAAAGGGATCACATATTCAAAAGAAGAAGAAATGCAATTGCCCGTTGCATCCTTTGTTGATATATGGCCATCAGCGAGAGGAGCACCTGCTGGCAGAAAACCAAGACATGGTGTTGTGGCCGTCTTTGTGCCTTTGGTTGTATCCTTGGTGCCCGGTCTCGACCACAACCATGTATACTAGGGATGATGGAACCCAGAGTTAAGATGTTAGACGACGGCCCATCCAGATAGGAGAATGTTAGCATATTAACAATATGCATGAACATAGATCATGATAAATGATTCCAGTGAAGACGAGTCTAGCTTAAATTCTATTTCTATTCTATTTATGCAACTCAGAGAACAAAACAAACAAAAATATGTTCCAATCCTGATTAGGGTTGAAGAATCATCTTAACACAGTTACCCATGCGAAAAAGAAGGGATGGCCGATAAAAAAAGATTTAGGTTGGTCTATTTTTTCGAACCGTCCGATGTGCACCCAACGACCAGATGCCCTTCTTCCGCCTATTGTCCTTCCCCATTCATCTTCTTTGCCAAACCGTCCATGACCACCGGCCCAACTGCTTGCCTCCGCCACCCCCTCCCCTCACCATCGTGCCGGCGCTAGCCACCATGGCCATCACTCTAAATCGACAAACCACTAGAATTTCTATGCGAGACTGCACCCCGAACCATTAACCTTCGAACTAGCCTCCGCCTACGATTCGTTCCTGACCGAGGCCTTGACGGCGTTTTGCCCTGCCCGCGCTTCCTTCTTCCTTCCCAATGAAATTGACTGAGCCAAATTCGAAAACCTGACAACTTCTTCCAGCTAAATTGGAGAAAAAGACCGACATAAACGCATAACATACAACACTAACTCATTTGATCTACAAATATAACACTGGTTCATTTAAATTTGAGCTAGCAAATATAGCTGCAAAACCAACAAACCAAGGGTAACACGCACGAACTAAAAGCTAGTGTTTCTTTTATCAAAATCGATGGTATTCATTATAACTATTTTGGACAATGACTAGGATCCTTAAGCACCCTCATGATTTGGCATTGCAAGAAAAAAAATTGTAGCACGACGGCAAATGTCTTAGCAAGGCTCTAGAGCGAATATGATACTTTTCCAAGGTGCATACGATAAATAGGCCCGGACGGGCCAGGCGAGCACGAGCCATCGGACGCAGTGGGTCGGCCTCGACCGTTGTAGAAGCGTCCAGAAGCGTGCAGGCCAGGAGCGGGCTCTCGGCAGGCCGGAAAGAATGGGCCTGGCCTGTCGTGGGCCGCCAAACAAAAAAGATTCGCCGTTGCCGGGGATCGAACCCGGGTCACCCGCGTGACAGGCGGGAATACTTACCACTATACTACAACGACTTTGATGCTAATGATACTCAACTTAGCTTACTTAGATAGCGTTCTCCATTCCTGTGGATCTCTTTTCATGCGTGCTCCACATCATGGTACGTGCCAAATCGTCTCTCTTGGGCCCAATGAGCGAGAGGGGCAGTGCTCGGCAAAGAGGAGACACTCACATAATTTCGATCGAACATGGAGAAGCAACGGTTCCGGAAACAAGCAGAGCGAGGATCTTCAGCCCCAGAAAGAAGAACATTCCTCGGTGTGGCCTCAAGGCTCAAGCTGACTGCTGCAGCCTTCGGCAGACAATATTCGAGTTTCACGGCATGGTCTTGTGTTCCCGGGGTTAAGTTCTAGCCCGGCGTCCCGCTTCGTCCTGCAAAACCTAGATGTCAGCATGTTGCAGGAGGATGAGAACGCTCTAGATGATCATGATTCGGTATCTCCCAATGAACCCAACACTGTTATACCACCAGAAAACGAATCTTCGGATAACTTTTGGTGTTTCCAGATGATAATTCAGATACACTTGTTACTAACGAAGCCGGTGACTATTTGGAACCTTTGAAAGGTGCGATGTCACGGATATTGATTCTACTACCACTCAACTTTAATCCACTCACTCCATATTCTATGTCGATATTTGTGCCCCTTCGTATATCTTTCCAAAAGAATCAGATGCACATCAGTGCTCATGTGTTCTACATGCATGCTTGTTCTTTCTTTAGTTGGTAACACTATTTTTTTCACTAGAAAATGATTATATCTCTCATGAGTGTTTGCTTCTTGGGTTTGTCTGCCTAGTTAAATGAGAGGGCCGCCCCCTAAGGCCTTGTTCGTTTAATCCTCCTCCCAGGGGGATTGGAGTGGATTGGAGAGGATTTTGGCTTGTAGGGGATCTAATCCCCCTCAAACCCTGCCATTCCCCTTCAAAAACCACCTCAACCGAACAAGGCCTAAGGAAACTATGGTAAATATTTCAGTATTTTTTAGTCGGATTGTACCAGTGCATTGATTATTTGAGTGTGCTTTATAGCATTTTATATGAGGTTCTGAATTATCCTCTTTTTATAATTAATCAAAGAGTGTTTATGCAATAATTGTGATGCACACTACAACTCGTTATTACAGTTTACTAAACTGGGTTCCCCCTACCTTGCACGTGTTGGGGAACGTAGTAATTTCAAAAAAATTCCTACGCACACGCAAGATCATGGTGATGCATATCAACGAGAGGGGAGAGTGATGTATACGTACCCTCGTAGACCGTAAGCGGAAGCGTTATGACAACGCGGTTGATGTAGTCGTACGTCTTCACGATTTGACCGATCCAAGTACCGAACGTATGGCACCTCCGTGTTCTGCACACGTTCAGCTCGATGACGATCCCCGGACTCCCATCCAGCAGGGTGTCGGGGATGAGTTCTGTCAGCACAACGGCGTGGTGACGATGATGATGTTCTACCGACGCAGGGCTTCGCCTAAACTCCGCGACGATATGATCGAGGTGGAATATGGTGGAGGGGGGCACCGCACACGGCTAAGGAACGATCACGATGATCAACTTGTGTGTCCTAGGGTGCCCCGGCCGTGCCCCCGTATATAAAGGAGAAAGGGGGAGGCCGGCCGGCCCTTGTTGGCGCGCCAGGGAGGAGGAGTCCTCCTCCTAGTAGGAGTAGGACTCCCTCTTTCCTACTCCTACTAGGAGGGGAAAAGGAAGGGGGAGAGGGAGAGGGAAAGAGGGGGGTGCCGCCCCCCTCTCCTAGTCCAATTCGGACCAGAGGGGGAGGGGGCGCGTGGCCCATGCTGGCTGCCCCTCTCTCTCTCCACTAAAGCCCATAAGGCCCATTACTTCTCCCGGGGGGTTCCAGTAACCCTCCGGCACTCCGGTTTTCTCCGAAATCACCGGGAACACTTCCGGTGTCCGAATATAGTCGTCTAATATATTGATCTTTATGTCTCGACAATTTCGAGACTCCTCGTCATGTCCGTGATCACATCCGGGACTCCAAACAACCTTCGGTACATCAAAACTTGTAAACTCATAATAAAACTGTCATCGTAACGTTAAGCGTGCGGACCCTACGGGTTCGAGAACTATGTAGACATGACCTAGAACTGTTTCCGGTCAATAACCAATAGTGGAACCTGGATGTTCATATTGGCTCCTACATATTCTACGAAGATCTTTATCGGTCAAACCGCATAACAACATACGTTGTTCCCTTTGTCATCGGTATGTTACTTGCCCGAGATTCGATCGTTGGTATCCAATACCTAGTTCAATCTCGTTACCGGCAAGTCTCTTTACTCGTTCCTTAATACATCATCCCGTAACAAACTCATTAGTTACAATGCTTGCAAGGCTTAAGTGATGTGTATTACCGAGAGGGCCCAGAGATACCTCTCCGACAATTGGAGTGACAAAACCTAATCTCGAAATACGCCAACCCAACATGTACCTTCGGAGACACCTGTAGAGCACCTTTATAATCACCCAGTTATGTTGTGACGTTTGGTAGCACACAAAGTGTTCCTCCGGTAAACGGGAGTTACATAATCTCATAGTTGTAGGAACTTTGTATAAGTCATGAAGAAAGCAATAGCAACATACTGAACGATCAAGTGCTAGGCTAACGGAATGGGTCAAGTCAATCACATCATTCTCCTAATGATGTGATCCCGTTAATCAAATGACAACACATGTCTATGGTTAGGAAACATAACCATCTTTGATTAATGAGCTAGTCAAGTAGAGGCATACTAGTGACACTTAGTTTGTCTATGTATTCACACATGTATCGTGTTTCCGGTTAATACAATTCTAGCATGAATAATAAACATTTATCATGATATGAGGAAATAAATAATAACTTTATTATTGACTCTAGGGCATATTTCCTTCAGTCTCCCACCTGCACTAGAGTTAATAATCTAGTTCACATCACCATGTGATTTAACACCAATAGTTCATATCACCATATGATTAACACCCATAGTTCACATCGTCATGTGATCAACACCCGAAGGGTTTACTAGAGTCTATAATCTAGTTCACATCGCTATGTGATTAACACCCAAAGAGTACTAAAGTATGATCATGTTTTGCTTGTGAGAGAAGTTTAGTCAACGGGTCTGTCACATTCAGAGTCGTATGTATTTTGCAAATATTCTATGTCTACAATGCTCTGCACGGAGCTACTCTAGATAATTGCTCCCACTATCAATATGTATCCAGATTAAGACTTACAGTCATCTGGATCAGTGCCAAAACTTGTATTGACGTAACCCTTTACGACGAACCTTTTGTCACCTCCATAATCGAGAAACATATCCTTATTCCACTAAGGATAATTTTGACCAATGTCCAGTGATCTACTCCTAGATCACTATTGTACTCCCTTGCCAAACCAGGGCAGAGTATACAATAGGTCTGGTTCATAGCATGACATACTTTTATAGAACCTATGATTGACGCATAGGGAATGACTTTCATTCTCTTTCTATTTTCTGCCGTGGTTGGGATTTGAGTCTTACTCAATTTCACACCTTGTAACACAGGCAAGAACTCTTTCTTTGACTGTTCCATTTTGAACTACTTCAAAATCTTGTCAAGGTATGTACTCATTGAAAAAACTTATCAAGCGTCTTGATCTATCTCTATAGATCTTGATGCTCAATATGTAAGCAGCTTTACCGAGGTCCTTCTTCGAAAAACTCCTTTCAAATACTCCTTTATGCTTTGCAGAATAATTCTACATTATTTCCGATCAACAATATGTCATTCACATATACTTATCAGAAATGTTGTAGTGCTCCCACTCACTTTCTTGTAAATACATGCTTCACCGCAAGTCTGTATAAAACTATATGCTTTGATCAACTTATCAAAGTGTATATTCCAACTCTGAGATGCTTGCACCAGTCCATAGATGGATCGCTGGAGCTTGCACATTTTGCTAACACCTTTAGGATCGACAAAACCTCTTGGTTGCATCATATACAACTCTTCTTTAATAAATCCATTAAGGAATGTAGTTTTTGTTTATCCATTTGCCAGATTTCATAAAATGCGGCAATTGCTAACATGATTCGGACAGACTTAAGCATAGATACGAGTGAGAAACTCTCATCGTAGTCAACACCTTGAACTTGTCGAAAACCTTTTGCGACAATTCTAGCTTTGTAGATAGTAACACTACCGTCAGCGTCAGTCTTCTTCTTGAAGATCCATTTATTCTCTATTGCTTGCCGATCATCGGGCAAGTCAACCAAAGTCCACACTTTGTTCTCATACATGGATCCCATCTCAGATTTCATGGCTTCAAGCCATTTTGCGGAATCTGGGCTCACCATCGCTTCTTCATAGTTCGTAGGTTCACCATGATCTAGTAGCATGACTTCCAGAATAGGATTATCGTACCACTCTAGTGCGGATCTTATTATGGTTGATCTACGAAGTTCAGTAACAACTTGATCTGAAGTTTCATGATCATCATCATTAACTTCCTCACTAATTGGTGTAGATGTCACAGGAACTGATTTCTGTGATGAACTACTTTCCAATAAGGGAGCTAGTACTATTACCTCATCAAGTTCTACTTTCCTCCCACTCACTTCTTTCAAGAGAAACTCCTTCTCTAGAAAGGATCCATTCTTAGCAACGAACGTCTTGCCTTCGGATCTGTGATAGAAGGTGTACCCAACTGTCTCCTTTGGGTATCCTATGAAGACACATTTTTCCGATTTGGGTTCGAGCTTATCAGGTTGAAGCTTTTTCACATAAGCATCGCACCCCCAAACTTTCAGAAACGACAACTTTGGTTTCTTGCCAAACCATAGTTCATAAGGAGTCGTCTCAACGGATTTTGATGGTGCCCTATTTAACGTGAATGCGGCCGTCTCTAAAGCATAACCCCAACATGATAGCGGTAAATCGGTAAGAGACATCATAGATCGCACCATATCTAGTAAAGTACGATTACGACGTTCGGACACACCATTACGTTGAGGTGTTCCGGGTGGCGTGAGTTGTGAAACTATTCCACAATTTTTCAAATGTAGACCAAACTCATAACTCAAATATTCTCCTCCACGATCAGATCGTAGAAACTTTATTTTTTTGTTACGATGATTTTCAACTTCACTCTGAAATTCTTTGAACTTTTGAAATGTTTCAGATTTATGCTTCATTAAGTAGATATACCCATATCTGCTTAAATCATCTGTGAGGGTGAGAAAATAACGATATCCGCCACGAGCCTCAATATTCATCGGACCACATACATCTGTATGTATGACTTCCAACAAATCTGTTGCTCTCTCCATAGTACCGGAGAACGGCGTTTTAGTCATCTTGCCCATGAGGCACGGTTCGCAAGTACCAAGTGATTCATAATCAAGTGGTTCCAAAAGTCCACAGTATGGAGTTTCTTCATGTGTTTTACACCGATATGACCTAAACGGCAGTGCCACAAATAAGTTGCACTATCATTATCAACTCTGCATCTTTTTGCTTCAACATTATGAATATGTGTATCACTACTATCGAGATTCATCAAAAATAGACCACTCTTTAAGGGTGCATGACCATAAAAGATATTACTCATATAAATAGAACAACCATTATTCTCTGATTTAAATGAATAACCGTCTCGCATCAAACAAGATCCAGATATAATGTTCATGCTCTACGCTCGCACCAAATAACAATTATTCAGGTCTAAAACTAATCCCGAAGGTAGATGTAGAGGTAGCGTGCCGACTGCGATCACATCGACTTTGTACCATTTCCCACGCGCATCGTCACCTCGTCCTTAGCCAGTGTTCGCTTATTCCGTAGTCCCTATTTCGAGTTGTAAATATTAGCAACAAAACCAGTATCAAATACCCAGGTGCTACTGCGACCTCTAGTAAGGTACACATCAATAACATGTATATCACATATACCTTTGTTCACCTTGCCATCCTTCTTATCCGCCAAATACTTGGGGCAGTTCCGCTTTCAGTGACCAGTTTTCTTGCAGTAGAAGCACTCAGTTTCAGGCTTAGGTCCAGACTTGGGTTTCTTCTCTTGAGCAGCAACTTGCTTTCTGTTCTTCTTGAAGTTCCCCTTCTTCTTCCCTTTGCCCATTTTCTTGAAACTAGTGGTCTTGTTGACCATCAACACTTGATGCTCCTTCTTGATTTCTACCTCCGCAGCTTTTAGCATTGCGAAGAGCTCGGGAATTGTCTTGTTCATCCCTTGCATATTATAGTTCATCACGAAGCTCTTGTAGCTTGGTGGCAGTGATTGGAGAATTCTGTCAATGACGCTATCATCCGGAAGATTAACTCCCAGTTGAATCAAGTGATTATTATACCCAGACATTTTGAGTATATGCTCACTGACAGAACTATTCTCCTCCATCTTGCAGCTATAGAACTTATTGGAGACTTCATATCTCTCAATCTGGGCATTTGCTTGAAATATTAATTTCAACTCCTGGAACATCTCATATGCTCCATGATGTTCAAAACGTCGTTGAAGACCTGGTTCTAAGACGCAAAGCATGGCACACTGAACTATTGAGTAGTCATCAGCTTTGCTCTGCCAGACGTTCATAACATCTGGCGTTGCTCCTGCAGCAGGCCTGGCACCTAGCGGTGCTTCTAGGACGTAATTATTCTGTGCAGCAATGAGGATAATCCTCAAGTTATGGACCTAGTCCGTGTAATTGCTACCATCATCTTTCAACTTTTCTTTCTCAAGGAACACATTAAAATTCAACGGAACAACAGCACGAGCCATCTATCTACAACAAACATAGATAAGCAAAATACTATCAGGTACTAAGTTCATGATAAATTTAAGTTCAATTAATCATATTACTTAAGAACTCCCACTTAGACAGACATCTCTCTAGTCATCTAAGTGATCACGTGATCTAAATCAACTAAACCATAACCGATCATCACGTGAGATGGAGTAGTTTTCAATGGTGAACATCACTATGTTGATCATATCTACTATATGATTCACGCTCGACCTTTCGGTCTCCGTGTTCCGAGGCCATATCTGCATATGTAGGCTCGTCAAGTTTAACCTGAGTATTCCGCGTGTGCAAAACTGGCTTGCACCCGTTGTAGATGGACGTTGAGCTTATCACACTGATCATCACGTGGTGTCTGGGCACGACGAATTTTGGCAACGGTGCATACTCAGGGAGAACACTTCTTGATAATTTTAGTGAGAGATCATCTTAAAATGCTACCGTCAATCAAAGCAAGATAAGATGCATAAAGGATAAACATCACATGCAATCAATATAAGTGATATGATATGGCCATCATCATCTTATGCTTGTGATCTCCATCTCCGAAGCACCTGTCATGATCACCATCGTCACCGGCGCGACACCTTGATCTCCATCGTAGCATCGTTGTCGTCTCGCCAACTATTGCTTCTACGACTATCGCTACTGCTTAGTGATAAAGTAAAGCAATTACAGGGCGTTTGCATTTCATACAATAAAGCGACAACCATCACTAGTAGAAAAAGGGTCAAACGTGAAGCACATTAGTGCCGGTTTGTATTAGAGCCAGCACAAATGTATACATTAGTGCCGGTTCCAACGGCTAGCCGGGCCGCTCTCATTAGTACCGGTTCGTGGCTAACCTTTAGCACCGGTTCGTGGCACGAACCGGTACTAATGAGAGTGGTGGTAGGATGTTGTCAGTCTGGGCCCCCTCCAGCACCTTTAGTACCGGTTCTTGGCACGAACCGGTACTAAAGGTCATCCTACATAAACCCTTCGTCCACCCGAGCTCGCTCTGTTCTTCCCCTTTTCCCTCTCCTCTCTGTTCTTCCCCTCTTCCTCTCGAGCTCATCACACATTTTGCCCAAAATTTGTCAAGATTTGAAGGCCCCCATCCATTCAAATGATCACAAAGGTTAGCAACTTTGTCCTTTCATCTCTCATTGCTAGATTATCTCTTGCAATGCTTTATATAGTTATTAATTTGTGAGTTTAGTAATTTGGGAGGAAATATATATATGTGCTAGTATTTGATTTATATGCAATTTGAGGTCAAAAATAACACTTAGTTTGCATAAGTAGGTGTGGTTTACTTAGTGCCTTCTAAATCTCCGTCGTAACCATCGTCGATCGCCCGCACCGTCCCGTCGCCGGCACCACCTTGTGGTGAGCCTCTTGTTCATGAAATTTTATATAAAAAATTGATGTTTGTGTGATTTGGATATATAGTTACTCGTGTAATAATTATCTTACCCGTACGTTGTTTGTTATACATAGTGCCATGGTTTTGATATCCGTCCCCGTCGGCCCTCGTCCTTGTTATGATTCGGATGTGGTATATTCTCTTTTAAAACTATTTGTTGCATTTCATGTTTATGACAAATTATGCCCATCAAGTTGACATAGATATTTTTATCTAGGAGGTATGTGAATCGGAAATTCCAACCGACCCTATTGTCGAGAGGTTAAATTTAGTTGAAAGAGAAAACGAGTACTTGAAAGAAAAATTGAAAAGAATTGAGGGGGAGAAGATGGAATTGGAGTTGCATGTTGCCGATGTCGTCGATGATCACAAGATCAAGATGGAGAAAATGCGCTTGAAGATTAGAAAGATTAGAAAATATGCCATCGATAGTGAGGCTTGGTATCATTATGCTGTTGGATCAATTGTTACCTTAGTTGCGATCTTGATCGCTTTTGTTGTTGCATTTAAATGCTTTAGCTAGAGAGTTATTTGTTTGTTGCATTTAAGTGTTGTATGAACTTTATGTATGAACTTGTATTAATTTGGTCTATTCGGTGTTGTGTAGTGAAGATGAGCCGGCAATGGATGTACGATGACCGATGCTCTCCCCAGTTTGTTGAGGGCATGCATACTTTTCTGCTTGCGGCTGAGGCAAACAAGCGGGCGGATGGTTTTATGCCTTGTCCATGTGCTGGCTGTAAGAATGGTCGCAATTACTCTACGTCAAGAACCATTCACGTCCACCTGTTTGAGTCCGGTTTCATGCCCCACTATAATGTTTGGACCAAGCACGGAGAAAGAGGGGTTATGATGGAAGACAATGAAGAAGAAGAGGACGACGACAGCTATCCTGGCCATGGGTTCCCTGAATACGATGATACAACAATGGGGGAAGAAGCTGAGCCGGTAATGTGGGAAGAAGCTGAGCCAGCAATGCGGGAAGAAGCTGAAGAAGAGGCATCAGATGAGCCCGTTGATGATCTAGGTCGGGCCATTGCCGATGCAAAGAGAAAGTGCGCAAGTGATTTGGAGAAGAAGAAGTTGCAGCGCATGTTAGAGGATTACAAAAAATTGTTGTACCTGAATTGCGTAGGTGACAAGAAAAAGCTGGGCACCACACTAGAATTGCTGCAATGGAAGGCAGAGAATGGTGTATCCGACAAGGGATTTGGAAAGTTGCTGGTAATGATAAAGGATATGCTTCCAAAGGACAAAGAATTGCCCGAGAGTACGTACGAAGCAAAGAAGGCTGTCTGCCCTCTAGGGTTAGAGGTGCAGAAGATACATGCATCCCTAATGATTGCATCCTCTACCGCGGTGAGTACGAGGATTTGAACGCTTGCCCGGTATGTGGTGCATTGCGCTATAAGATCAGCCGCAATGAGCATGATGATGTCGAGGGCGAGCGCCCCAGGAAGAAGATTCCTGCCAAGGTGATGTGGTATTCTTCTATAATACCAGGGTTGAAACGTTTGTTCCAAAACAAAGAGCATGCCAAGGCGATGCGATGGCACAGAGAAGACCGTAAGAAAGACGGAAAGTTGAGAGTACCCGCTGACGGGTCGCAGTGGAGAAAAATCGAAAGAAAGTACGGGAAGGAGTTTGCAGATGACGCAAGGAGCGTATGGTTTGGTCTAAGCGCAGATGTCATTAATCCTTTTGGGGAGCAGAGCAGCAACCATAGCACCTGGCCTGTGACTCTATGTTTGTATAACCTTCCTCCTTGGTTGTGCATGAAGCGGAAGTTCATTATGATGCCAGTGCTCATCCAAGGCCCTAAGCAACCCGGCAACGACATTGATGTGTACCTAAGGCCATTAGTTGAAGAACTCTTACAACTGTGGAATGGAACAGGTGTACGTGCGTGGGATGAGCACATGGGGGAAGAATTTGACCTAAAGGCGTTGCTGTTCGTGACCATCAATGATTGGCCTGCTCTCAGTAACCTTTCAGGACAGACAAACAAGGAATACCGCGGATGCATGCACTATTTGGATGATACCGACAGTATATATTTGAATAGTTGTAAGAAGAATGTGTACCTGGGACATCGTCGATTTCTTCCGAGCAGGCATCCCGTAAGAAAGAAAGGCAAGCATTTCAAAGGTGAGGCGGATCACCGGACGAAGCCTCGCCACCATACTGGTGCTGATGTACATGATATGGTCAAGGATTTGAAGGTGATATTTGGAAAGGGTCCTGGCGGACAACCTGTTCCGAAGGACGCTGACGGACGCGCACCCATGTGGAAGAAGAAATCTATATTTTGGGACCTGCCATATTGGAAAGACCTAGAGGTCCGCTCCGCAATCGACGTGATGCACGTGACGAAGAATCTTTGTGTGACCCTGCTTGGCTTCTTGGGCGTGTATGGGAAGACAAAAGATACACCTGAGGCACGGGAGGACCAGCAACGTATGCACGGAGAAGACGGCATACATCAGGGTCATGCAGGCTACACTCTTACCAAAGAAGAGAAGGAAATCTTCTTTGAATGCCTGCTCAGTATTAAGGTACCGTCTGGCTTCTCGTCGAATATAAAGGGAATAATAAACATGGCAGAGAAAAAGTTCCAGAACCTAAAGTCTCATGACTGCCACGTGATTATGACGCAACTGCTTCCGGTTGCATTGAGGGGGCTACTACCGGAAAACGTTCGATTAGCCATTGTGAAGCTATGTGCATTTCTCAATGCAATCTCTCAGAAGGTAATCGATCCAGAAATCATACCAAGGTTACAGAATGATTTGGTGCAATGTCTTATCAGTTTCGAGTTGGTGTTCCCACCATCCTTCTTCAACATCATGACGCACGTCCTAGTTCACCTATGCGAAGAGATTAACGTTTTGGGTCCTGTATTTCTACACAATATGTTCCCCTTTGAGAGGTTCATAGGAGTCTTAAAGAAATATGTTCATAACCGTGCTAGGCCAGAAGGAAGCATCTCCAAGGGCCATCAAAATGAGGAGGTCATTGAGTTTTGTATTGACTTTATTCCTGACCTTAAGCCGATTGGTGTTCCTGAATCGCGACATAAGGGCAGACTGGATGGAAAAGGCACGCTAGGAGGGGAACAAATAGTATGTATGGACGGATATTCTCTCACTGAAGCACACTACACAGTTCTACAGAATTCCACCTTGGTGGCTCCGTATATGGATGAACACAAGAATTTGCTACGCTCCAAACACCCGGAGCGGTCTGATGACTGGATTACACGTGAACAAACCAGGAGTTTCGCCAGCTGGTTGCAGACACGTACCATGCATGACACCTCTATTGAAGATGACCTGTACTTGCTGTCCCAGTTACCATCTTCGAATATAATGACTTTCAAAGGGTACGAGATAAATGGTAATACATTTTACACGATCGCCCAAGATAAGAAGAGCACCAACCAAAACAGTGGTGTCCGCTTTGATGCAGAAACCAAGACGGGAAAGGAAACATATTATGGTTATATACAGGACATATGAGAACTTGACTATCGACGTGGTTTAAAGGTCCCTTTTTTCGGTGCAAATGGGTCAAAATGACATGAGGCGGGGTAACGGAAGACCCGCAGTACGGAATGACAAAAGTGGATCTCAACAATCTTGCGTATGCAGACGAACCATTCGTCCTAGCCAATGATGTGGCACAGGTTTTCTATGTGAAGGACATGTCTACCAAGCCAAGAAAAAGAAAAGATAAGGAAGCGAATGCATCGTACGATGAGCCAAAGCGGCACATAGTTCTTTCTGGGAAGAGAAACATCGTGGGAGTGGATGACAAGACAGACAAGTCAGAAGATTATGAAAAGTTTGATGAAATTGCTCCATTCACAGTGAATATTGACCCGAGCATCTCGTTAAATGATGAACATTTTCCATGGTTACGGCGCAAAGGGACACACGCGAAGAAAAAGTTTCACACCCAAAGATCTGGGATGTGATCGGCTTCACTATCATCACTTTCTTCTGTGTTTCACACCCAGGAGGGAATGTCTGTAATAGTTAGGGTAGTTATGTGTTTTGGCATTTGAAACGCGAAGAAATTTTATGTGCAAACAAATTCTTTTCATGCATTTACTGATTTTTTTTCCAGCTAAATGGCCCTGAAATTGAAAAGCATTTCAAACGAACTCAGAAAAGGTTGAAAGTTGGCATGGTATCATAATTTCATACAAATAGCATGTGCAAGAAAGTAGAGAGGGTTACGGCAAAAACTGGATGCACTTCATGTACAAAATGGACAAGCTCTTTCGAAGTATCAGGGTTTCCGACGAAAACTGAACTGTTACAAAGGCATTTCATTTTTTAAATAACCTAAGCATTACTAAATTGAATATAATGATAAAACACACTAATATTAAACATAAGAAAAAAGAATCACTGAAAAACTTTTTTCAAAGTTAAGTTATTCACAAACTAGTGATTCACACAAATTTCAAATAATTCAAAATTTAAACTATTCAAATTTGAAATCTACCGGCACTAACAGAAAGTTTGTAATTTTTTGTACCTAAAGCAAAAATATTCACAAAGAAACTCTAAATACAGCAAAAAACAACTCAAAAATAAATAAAACAAAAAATAAATAAAAAATAATACAAAAAGGAAAAAAAATTATAAAAAAATGTTGGGGCGCTGCCCGGTGGGCCTGCCAGACCTAGGGTGTGCAAATGCAGGCCCAGAAGGGCCAGCAGGCTCACAGGGCAGCGCGCCCTAGAAGCCTGCTATACAGAGGAGTTCGAAAGGGCAGCCGCGGCTGAGTTTATAAACCAGTGCGGCTGCCCTTCGCTCGGCGAGGTGGGACTAAACTTGATGCACCGCACCCGCGCCAGCGCACCCCCTTTAGTACCGGGTCGTGGCACAAACTGGTACTAAAGGGGGGGCCTTTAGTACCGGTTGGTGCCACCACCCGGTACTAAAGGGGGTCGCTTCCCGCCGCTTGGCCTGGCCAAAACAGGCCTTTAGTACCGGTTGGTGGCTCCAACCGGTACTAAAGGTGCCTTCTATATATACAACAGGTACGAAAATTTCATTTTCCCTCTGTTTGTTCCTCTGTTTTCGTCGTCTCCGTCGCCGTCGCCGCCCCCGTCCCCGTCGCCGCCCTCGTCTCCGTCGCCGCCCCCGTCCCCGTCGCCGCCCCCGTCCCCGTCGCCGTCGCCGCCCCCGGGCCCGTCCCCGTCGCGCCGTCCCCGCGTCGCCGCCCCCGCTTCACGCCCCGGCCCGTCACCACCCCCGGTCGTCGCCTCGCCGTCGCCGTCGCCGTCGCCCCGCTGTGAGCTCTCCCCCTCTAACCCCTCTCCCTCGCCCCCGGCGGCCACCATGGGCGCCGCCCCTCCCCGAGCCCACACACACACACACAAGCATGCATGATGAACACACACACACACACATACGTACATATGTATGAATTAATGCATGTATATATTAGTATATATGTATTTTGTATGTTTAGTTAGTTTAGATTATTTAGATTATTATTTTTTCACTATTATATATGTATGAATGCATGTTAGATGGATATAATTAGTGTTTAATTAGTATGGAATTTTTTTATATAATGTTGTTTTTCAGTTTTTTAATGGATGTATAGAAGTTGTGTTTTCTGTTTTTAGTGTTAGATGCTTAATTAGCATGAAATAGTATATAGATTTTTGACATATGCAATGATAGCATAATTAGTGCTATATAGAAATGTTAGAAATTTTAGTTATCAAAATCCAATCATTAAAAAATGTTACTTTTTGCGGGCATATAGCTAGTATTTGTTCTCGATGATGCCCGGCCCGCATCCTCGCCGTCGACCCGTCCGCGACGACGTCCAGCCGACCCATGTCCGGGACTGGGCTCCGCCGGGCTGGCACTGGGAGGTGCTGCCTGGAGGGGCGCGCCGCTTGATGAGGAACCCGGCCCCGGGTCCCGTCGTCGACCCTGATCTCGTTTGGTGGCGTTCACGTGGGCCAGTTTCGGTGCGGAGGGACCCGGCCCCGCCGGAGGTGGTACGTCGCCGTGTCAGTGAGGAGGACGAGCACGTCCATCGCTACATGGTTACGTTAGAGGGCGGCAAGTTCTCCAATACCTGGCAGTTTCTTCGGGGATCTCACTTCAGCTATGATCCTGTGAGGGTTCCTTCTCTTTGGGTGTCCACCGCCCGCGCCGTAGGAACCGCGAGTGTCCTAGATTCTTCTGTAGTATTCGATCTTTATTAGCTACCTAGCCAGTGATGTACTATTCAATATTATATATTATTCGAGACGATGTATTCGAGATTATATCTATTATTCTAGACGATGTATTCGAGATTATATCTATTATTCAAGACGATGTAATTTGAATACTAAATTGTTTTATATTTCTTTTGGATTAGTTAAATAAAAGCTATGGCAGACAATACCGACCGAGAGGGAGAATAGACCATGTTCGATATGATACGCGGGCCAGATGATGATCAGAATGAAGAAGATTATGACAGCTCCGAATTTCTAAACAACACCAGAGAGGGTGATATGATATTCGATCGCGACGACCGAATTGATGAAGTCATGAACTACGATTATGACGATGACGAAGAACATGTTGATCCCGAAACAACAAAGACCGGCGAGGTATATATATTTATATAAGCAAGCATCTGGTGATCATCACATGTTTTAAATGACTTGAAGATATATTAACGAATCGATCTTTGTGCTTTCAGCCATCCGGATCGGGCAAATCTTCAGGCAAAAGGACGAAACGAGGCTCGAACAAAAAGTTGAAGCAGGGTGAGGGAGTCTTGGACTAGGGGGTGTCCGGACAGCCGGACTATCATCGTCCGCCGGACTCCAAGACTACGAAGATACAAGATTGAAGACTCCGTCCCGTGTCCGGATGGGACTTTCCTTGGCGTGGAAGGCAAGCTTGGCGATACGGATATGTAGATCTCCTACCATTGTAACCGACTCTGTGTAACCCTATCCCTCTCCGGTGTCTATATAAACCGGAGGGCTTTAGTCCGTAGGACATAACCTCCATTACAACAATCATACCATAGGCTAGCTTCTAGGGTTTAGCCTCCTCGATCTCGTGGTAGATCCACTCTTGTACTACCCATATCATCAATATTAATCAAGCAGGACATAGGGTTTTACCTCCATCGAGAGGGCCCGAACCTGGGTAAAACATCGTGTCCCTTGTCTCCTGTTACCATCTGCCTAGACGCACAGTTCGGGACCCCCTACCCGAGATCCGCCGGTTTTGACACCGACATTGGTGCTTTCATTGAGAGTTCCTCTGTGTCGTCGCCGATAGGCTCGATGGCCTCTGCAATCAACAACCACGCTGTCCAGGGCGAAACTTTTCTCCCCGGACAGATCTTCGCATTCGGCGGCTTCGCACTGCGGGCTAATTCACTTGGCCATCTGGAGCAGATCGAAGGTTACGCCCCTGGCCGTCAGGTCAGGTTCGGAAGCCTAAACTTCACGGCCGACATCCGCGGGGACTTGATCTTCGACGGACTCGAGCCACAGCCGAGCGTGCCGCACTGTCACGATGGGCACGATATAGCTCTGCCGCCAGACAGTGCCTTGGTGGCCGCACACGAATCCGCTCCGGCCCTCAGTCCGGAGCCGATCGCCCAGATCGAGGACCGGTGGCTGGACACCGCCTCGGGGGCTGCAACTTTCGCGGCGATGGAGTAGAACACTGACCTTGTCCCCTATCAAGCTCGTGACTCCGAGGTGCCGGACTCCCTGCCGGACTCCGAACCTCCTGCGCCCCTGCCAATCGAATCCAATTGGGCGCCAATCATGGAGTTCACCGCTGCGGACATCTTTCAGCACTCGCCCTTTGGCGACATCCTAAATTAACTAAAGCATCTCTCGCTATCCGGAGAGCCCTGGCCGGATCATGGCCAGGATGGTTGGGAAGCGGACGACGAAGAAATTCAAAGCCCACCCACCTCCCACTTTGTAGCCACTGTCGACGATCTAACCGACATGCTAGACTATGACTCCGAAGACATCGACGGTATGGACGAAGATGCCGGAGACGAACAAGAACCAGCGCCTACAGGGCACTGGAAGACCACCTCGTCATATGACATATACATGGTGGACACCCCAAAAGACGGGGACGACGAAGAAGCAGCGGAGGCAGATTCCCCAAAGAAACAGCCCAAGCGCCGACGTCAGCGGCGCCGCTCTAAATCCCGCCACAGCAAGAATGGAGATTCCGGCACAGGAGATAATA
Source organism: Triticum timopheevii (assembly GCA_963921465.1). Taxonomy (NCBI): domain Eukaryota; kingdom Viridiplantae; phylum Streptophyta; class Magnoliopsida; order Poales; family Poaceae; genus Triticum; species Triticum timopheevii. Next base: position 20,658,754 of record OY997274.1, read on the forward strand.
ACACCCCAGAAAGTGTCGATGACAATCCCCTCCAGCAAGATTCAGCACAGGAGGATGCAGAAGCAAGCCCTCACGAGAGAGCGGCAGATGAAGAGGTCAAGGATGATAATTACATACCTCCCTCCGAAGACGAGGCAAGCCTCAACAACGACGAATTCGTCGTGCCCGAGGATCCCGTCGAACAAGAGCGTTTCAAACGCAGGCTAATGGCCACGGCAAATAGCCTAAAGAAAAAGCAGCAGCATCTTCAAGCTGATCAAGACCTACTGGCCGACAGATGGACCGAGGTCCTCGCGGCCGAAGAGTATGAACTCGGACGCCCCTCCAAGAGCTACCCAAAACGCAAGTTGCTCCCCCGATTAGAGGAGGAAGCATACATACCATCATCACCAGCGCACAATACGGCCGACCGACCACCCCGTGGTTGCGACAGAGAGGCATCTAGGCCCTCCACCAAGACCGTACCCCGGCATCGCTCCAAAAGTACGAAGCCAAGAGGGAACGCGCCGGACTTGCGAGATATATTGGAGGACAAAGCAAGACAATCCAAATCTATCTATGGATCACGTGGGCGCCCCACGACCCACGATGAATACCGTCGAGCCAGATACAACAACTCCGTTCGGGCCGAACACAACAGACAACGCTCCCTCAAGCTACGTCGTGATATTGCTCAATACAGAGGCGCCGCACACCCGCTATGCTTCACGGACGAAGTAATGGATCATCAAATCCCTGAAGGGTTTAAACCCGTAAACATCGAATCCTACGATGGCACGACAGATCCCGCGGTTTGGATCGAAGATTATCTCCTTCACATCCATATGGCCCGCGGCGACGATCTCCATGCCATCAAATACCTCCCGCTCAAGCTTAAAGGACCAGCTCGGCATTGGCTTAACAGCCTGCCCGCAGAGTCAATTGGGTGTTGGGAGGACCTGGAAGCCCCATTCCTCGACAACTTCCAGGGCACATATGTGCGGCCACCAGACGTCGATGACCTAAGCCACATAATCCAGCAGCCAGACGAATCGGCCAGACAATTCTGGACGCGGTTCTTAACAAAGAAAAATCAAATCATCGACTGGCCAGATGCAGAGGCCCTCGCAGCCTTCAAGCATAACATCCGCGACGAGTGGCTAGCCCGGCACCTAGGACAAGAAAAGCCGAAATCGATGGCAGCCCTCACATCATTAATGACCCGCTTCTGTGCGGGAGAGGATAGCTGGCTAGCTCGCAGCAACAACCTCAGCAAAAATGCTGGTAGTCCGGACACTAAGGACCACAATGGCAGGTCACGTCGATACAAAAATAAACGCCGCGTTAACGGCGACGACAAGGAGGATACGGAAGTCAACACCGGATTCCGAGGCTCTAAACCCGGTCAGCGGAAGAAGCCATTCAAAAGAACCACTCCGGGTCCGTCCAATTTGGACCGAATACTCGACCCCTTATGCCACATACATGGCGCCCCCGAAAAGCCAGCTAATCACACCAACAGAGATTGTTGGGTATTCAAGCAGGCAGGCAAGTTAATTGCCGAAAAAACAATGACAAGGGGCTGCACAACGACGACGAGGAAGAGACCCGACCGCCGAACAATAGAGGACAGAAGGGTTTCCCCCCACAAGTGCGGACGGTGAACATGATATACGCAACCCATATACCCAAGAGGGAGCGGAAGCGTGCACTAAGGGACGTATATGCGATGGAGCCAGTCGCCCCCAAGTTCAATCCATGGTCCTCTTGCCCGATCACTTTCGATCGAAGAGACCATCCGACCAGTATCCGCCATGGAGGATTCGCCGCATTGGTTTTAGACCCAATCATCGATGGATTTCACCTCACAAGAGTCCTTATGGACGGCGGCAGTAGCCTGAACCTGCTTTATCAGGATACAGTGTGCAAGATGGGCATAGACCCCTCAAGGATTAAACCTACAAAGATGACCTTTAAGGGCGTCATACCAGGTGTTGAGGCCAATTGTACAGGCTCAGTCACACTGGAAGTGGTCTTCGGATCCCCGGACAATTTCCGGAGCGAGGAGTTAATCTTCGACATAGTCCCGTTCCGCAGCGGCTATCACGCTCTGCTCGGACGAACTGCGTTTGCAAAGTTCAACGCGGTGCCGCATTACGCATACCTCAAGCTCAAGATGCCAGGCCCTCGCGGAGTCGTCACGGTCAACGGAAATACGGAACGCTCCCTCCGAACGGAGGAACACACAGCGGCTCTCGCGGCAGAAGTACAGAGCAGCCTTTCAAGGCAATTTTCGAGTCTGGCCAATAAACGGCCGGATACAGCCAAACGCGCCCGGAGCAACATCAACCAAGACCACCTGGCACGTTCCGAGCACGCGTAGCAATGCGGCCCCAACCCCAGCCCTTGCATAATTGCAAGACCAACCCTCCGCGTACATCATTACGCTCTGGATATACCATGGGCCTAGGGGAAGGGGCACGATCACAACAGACCCAGAGTGCGGCTCGACCACACCAGGGGCTCACAAGTGTGTCACTCTTTTTGTTATCATTTTCTTTCTTTGTGTACACAGGACTTCGTTCACCAGAGGCCCTGTCCGGCGGCGAACCCGCCGAATTCATGATGCAACAGCCAGGGAAGAAAGAAGGCTGCGACGAACACTCAGGTGGCCTCCATTACGAGCATTAAATTTGATTATATACACTAGTCCGCAGCCCACCCCTGGAGGGGGACATGTTTATTTAGTCCAATCCCTTGCTTACCGCACTATTTGTATCCTTCCGCACTCATAGCAGAATTCCCTGAATAAATAAAGCAGCGCTCTTTTGCCTATAATTGCATTACTTTACATATATGTTCACTAATGACATATTGCACCCGTATATTTTGGTACGGTCGAATACACCAGGGGCTTATGTTCCCCGCATTATGGTGTGACAAGTCCGAACACTTTCACAAGTGCGGCACCCCGAACTTATAGCATTATATGAATCGGCTCCGAATCATGTCTTGGGTCAATAGTTGGGTTTACCCGTCTCCCATGTTTTGGTGCCTTACGTTCCGTTCTGTCGGCTAAGGTGGCACTGGGAGAACCACTGCGATTGCGCCCCGGTTGAGCTGGGCGAGCGCCTCAGTGGAGAAAGCTAAAACTGACTGGCATGATAAGGCGAGAGACTGGTCGCTGTTCGAGAGGTCTTTTCGGGTCCCTAAAGACTTATGCCGCTTCGAGCGAAGTACCGGATAATGTCCGACGATGGCATGGATAGCGCTCCAAGTTCGGTCTTCCGAATACTAGGGGCTTCGCCGAAATTTAAAATTATAGAATTCTATGGCTAAGTGAGAGTGTTCAAGCATTATAAGTCCAGTTGCCTTGTTCGTTGTGTTGAGCGCCTCCCTAAATGGACCCAAAAATGGGAACAAGAGTGCTCAAGTTTATCCCGAACACCCCAGCACTCGTGGCTTGGGGGCTGAAGCCGATGACTTGCCATCTCTCAGATTTTATAAACGGCCGCACAAAAGGTAATATTTTAAATTAAACAAGCGTTGCGTAGCGCATATGAACAAAGTTTTCAGCGCACAGGATAATACATAGCGAGTTTTACTCAATAATTACATCTCTGGGGCACTCATCCGCAATATTGCGGGCACACTTTAGGACACTCTTATAGTACATTTCGGGCATACGATATTCCTTGCCTGCTGGCGGCAGGTCAGTAAGAAGCCTGTCCGCATCCAGCCTGCCCCGGTGCACCTTTGCGCAGGCAAGGGACCGACGAGCACCTTCAATACAAGTGGAGCGCTTGATAACATCCACCCAGGGGCATGCATCCACCAGCCACCGCACGAGGCAGAAGTAGCTCCCAGGCATGGCCTGTCCCGGCCACAGCCGGACTACAAGGCCCTTCATGGCCTCCTCAGCTACCTTGTGGAGCTCGACCAGCTGCTTCAGCTGGTCGCTAGGGGGCACCGGATGGCCGGCCTCAGCGTACTGAGACCAGAAGACCTTCTCCGTTGAGCTCCCCTCCTTGCCACGGTAGAATACGGCAGCATCAGATACACTGCGAGGCAGATCTGCAAATGCCCCTAGAGAGCTCCGAATCCGGGTAAGTGTCAGGTAGTTTACATTAACATGCTTGCTTTGCATGAAAAATGCCTTACCCGCCGCTATTTTCTTCATATACTCAACCTCCTAAAGGGCCTTACGGGCCTCGGCCTTGGCGGACTTGGCACTTTCGAGAGCCGAGGCGAGCTCGGACTCTCGAGTCTTTGAGTCGCGCTCCAAACTCTCATGCTTCTCCATGAGAGCCTGGAGCCCTTGCCGCACCTCCGCCACCCGTGCCTCCTGCTTTTCTCGCTCTGCCCGTTCCGCGGCCGCGTTGCGTTCGGCCGCGGACACAGCCTCCTTCAGGGCTGCCACCTCGTTTGTGGCCCCTGCAGTGCCCATATTATCCTTGTTAATTTTATTGCAACCAAAATCCTTTTCTGTAAGGTAAAACTTCAAAGTGGTGCTACTCACCTTCTTTGTCCTCGAGCTGCTTCTTGGCATGGCCGAGCTCTCGCTCGGACCGCTCGAGATCTTGCTTTAATGCACTAACCTCCGCAGTCAGTGCGGCAGAGGTCAGCAGCACAGCCTGCAAACCCATATTGACATAATCTATTAGCAACCCTGCGTATATATTTTTAGATCCTCAGTCCGGCTTTTCTTTCCGAACACCGAACCGAGCATCAGGGGCTACTGTCTATGCGGTATTACATTACATAATTTTAAAACTTCTTACCTCAAAGCCTGTTAGAAGGCTATTGCAGGCTTCGGTCAGCCCGCTCTTGGCGAGCTGAACCTTCTGAATCACCACACTCATAACAGTGCGGTGTTCTTCCTCAATGGAGGCACCTTGGAGCGCCTCCAACAAGTTGTCCGGCGCCTCCGGTTGGACGGAGGCCGCCGGCGTCACGGTCTTGCCCTTCTTGCGAAGGGGCCACTTGCCGAACTCCGGAACCACTGCAGGTTCCGGCGCAGAGTCCGGCGCAAAGTCCGGGAGGCTGCCTTGTGGCGCCTCCTGAGCCTCCTCCTGATGGGTCCCTTTCTAGGATCCCACCTCGGCGTCCTCGTCGGTGCGAGGGGTGGAGGCAGTCGGGATGGAATCTACATCCGACGGCGCCAACGACCCGCTCGATGAAGCGGGGAGATCATCATCGGCCGGACTGCGGGCAGTATGCGGCATTAGAAGGACACTATGTGACACAAAGGAGTAATTACAAATCATTCAGGAATCCTAATACTTACAATCTCGCCGGAGGCCTGGCCCTTGAAGGCCACTCTTCGCCGCCAACGTTGGTGTTGGCAGAGCTGTCCGGGGGAATAGTTCTCCCCTTCTTGGACCCTTCGGCCTCCCCTGTTGGGGAAGCCTTCCTCTTCCTCTCTCCCTCCTCTGGGAGAGAGTCTTCTTCCTCCTCCTCGTCTTCGGGGGAGGAGTCCGCCTCGGAGTCGTCGGACACCTAAAAACGGGAACTCTTTCGAGCGCCCGTGGCCACCTTCTTGGCCTTCTTCTCCGGCACCACGTGCGGTGCCGGAACCAGCAGCCCCGCTAGACGGGCATCCACTGGGTCTTCTGGCATGGGAGCCGGGCAGATGAGCTGCTCGGCCTTCTTCATCCACTCCTGTCAAAGGGAAAGGGAGATTGAAACCCTCTTAGAATCAAATCTATCAACAACAAGTGTCCCGTAAAGGGGGTAGAATCACTTACCTCGTCAGCTGGACGCTGCGAGTGAAATCCGCGATCTTCCGTCGCGGATGCGGGGGCTTCGGCACCCTTAAACAGCACCCTCCAGGCGCCTTCATACGTCGTGTCGAAGAGCCCGCTCAGCGCCTGGTGTTGTTCCGGATCGAACTCCCACAGATTGAATGCCCGTTCTTGGCATGGGAGAATCCGGCGGACGAGCATGACTTGGACCATGTCAACAAGCCTAAGCTTCTTGTTCACCAGCTTCTGGATACAGGCTTGGAGTCCTGTCAGCTCCTTCGAATTACCCCACAGCAAGCCCTTCTCTTTCCAGGAGGTGAGCTGCGTAGGGATACCAGATCTGAACTCGGGGGTCGCCGCCCACGTAGGGCCGCGTGGCTCGGTGATATAGAACCACCCCGATTGCCACCCCTTGACGGAGTCCACGAAGGCCCCTTCGAACCAGAGGACGTTGGGCATCTTGCCCAGCATGGCGCTTCCGCACTCCGCCAGCGTGCCCTTCACTACCTTCGGCTTGACGTTGAAGGTCTTGAGCCACAAGCCGAAGTGGGGCCGGATGCAGAGGAGGGCCTCGCACACGACGATAAACGCCGAGATGTTGAGGATGAAATTCGGCGCCAGATCATGGAAATCCAGGCCGTAGTAGAACATGAGTCCCCGGACAAAGGCGTGAAGTGGAAAGCCCAGTCCGCGGAGGAAGTGGGGAAGGAAAACGACCCTCTCATGGGGCCCGGGGGTAGGAATGAGCTGCATGTCGCCGGAAAGGTATCCGGCACTGCGCAGCTTGGTGATGTGCTCCTCCTTAACGGTGGAAGCCAACCATTTGCCTCCCGCTCTGGACATGGTCGGAGAAGGTTGAGACGAGATGCGCGAACTTGGGCGCTGGAGCTCGAGTGCGCGGAGGTGGATAAGCAAAGGAGGAAGAAGGCGTGGGTGAAAAGGTGAGTCCTTATCCCTTATATATAGGCGGGCGAAGACTATGCGTCCCCCACCGGCCTGGTAAAACTTGCTTATCTCCCAAGCGCCACCATCAATGGCGCGGCTGGGTTACCCACGTCCGTATTGATGAGAATCCCGGAATAAGGGGAACACGATCTCTACTTCGACAAGACGTGCCAAGGAAACCGCTTCGCTAAACGCGCTAAGGCGGTATAATAAAAAATGATTCAAGTAAAGGCTTGGTAGTGGTGTGACGTCATGCCGCAAAATATGTCAGTAGATTGAACTTGTGTACATTTTATTCTCTCTACGGTGGAATGTGGAATTTGTTTTGCAGAGCCGGACACTATCCTGGTGTTCATGATCTTCTCTGGATTATTCAAAGGAGGAACCCGCCTTGCAATGCCGAACATTATGCGCGCCGGACTTATCGTTATTGAAGCCTGGTTCAGGGGCTACTGAGGGAGTCCTGGACTAGGGGGTGTCCGGACAGCCGGACTGTCATCGTCCGCCGGACTCCAAGACTACGAAGATACAAGATTGAAGACTCCGTCCCATGTCCGGATGGGACTTTCCTTGGCGTGGAAGGCAAGCTTGGCGATACGGATATGTAGATCTCCTACCATTGTAACCGACTCTGTGTAACCCTAGCCCTCTCCGGTGTCTATATAAACCGGAGGGCTTTAGTCCGTAGGACATAACCTCCTTTACAACAATCATACCATAGGCTAGCTTCTAGGGTTTAGCCTCCTCGATCTCGTGGTAGATCCACTCTTGTACTACCCATATCATCAATATTAATCAAGCAGGACGTAGGGTTTTACCTCCATCGAGAGGGCCCGAACCTGGGTAAAACATCGTGTCCCTTGTCTCCTGTTACCATCCGCCTAGACGCACAGTTCGGGACCCCCTACCCGAGATCCGCCGGTTTTGACACCGACACAGGGCGTAAAGTACAATATCGAGGCATGCAGCCCTACTGGCGAACCATTAGCGCCTAAGAAGATTGCGGACAAGTTCGTTCGTCAGTGCGGAGTTCTTGTGAAGGACCAACTCCCGATCAAACTTCAAGAATGGAGAGAGCCAGCAAAGCCACGTCCAGATGTTATTGTCGACAAGAATCAAAAAGATCTACTTTGGGATACTCTCATGGAACATTTCACCCTACCAGATCATTTCACAGAAGCAGATGTGCAGAAAGTCAAGGAAGCTGCTCTTAGGAAGATGGCGGTTGCATTCAAGAACCACAAGAATCGTGAATGGAACAAGTACGTCAAGGGAGGAAGGAAGACTCCAGTATTCGAGGGAACACTAGAGAACCAACGTGCTCATTGGGATGATTTCGTGAAATTCAAGGATTCGGAATTAGCTAAGGAACGGTCGAGAATAAACAAGAAGAATGCCGAAAAAAAGGATAAGTTCCATAAGCTGGGGCCAGGTGGCTATGCGGTGGCAATGCCTAAGTGGGATAAGTCTGAGAAAGAGATGGAGGATGCAGGTATCACTCCGGTTACTAAGAGATGGCCCCCCAGGGTCAGGACTTGGTTCTATGCGCATGGGGGGGAGTTGGACCCGGAGACAGGCAATGTTTCGACGAGGGCAAGTCTGAAGGGAGCCGACGATGCGATACTTGTTGCAATAGAAGAGGCACGATCGGGGGTGTTCCAGCCCAACAGTGAGAACGACGAGCTTACGCGTGCCCTGGGAAATCTTGAACACCCGAGAAGAACACGAGGCAAGGGCGATATTCCGTGGTATGAGGGGTTTTCAGAATGGAACACCGACTACAGAACCCGTGCGAGAAAGAAGATTGCGGAGGAGAAGAAGAGGAAGATGGAGGAGGAGCAGAGGAAGCGGGACTATGAACGCCTTCAAGGCCTAGAAGCAAGTCAAGCGGAATTGACAGTCAAATTCCAGTGGCAACAGGAGCAGATCGACTCACTTACCCATCAAAGGGGGTCTCAGCAGCTGCAGCAGCTAGCGCATGATCCAGCATTGGATAGCACCGGCCCATCCATGCCGAGAAGCAGCGTGGTTTCCGTCCCGGATGACGCAATGCTGGGTAGATACCCCATGGATGACATCACGGAGAACACTAACTGCGAGCTACACGTCAAAATGAAGAACATATCCATGAAGGTGGCGGACGGCGTTGCTTTTACAAATCCCCCCGAGGCAACCTTCCATTGCAACACGATTCCAGCGGGCTATGCTCGTGTCTTGGTTGATGAGGTGGTGGACCCACCATATTTGGAGCTACAGCTTGACATTTCTGGAGGTGATGGCGAGCGCTTTCTCGGAGAGGCCAAACATCATATCATCCTATGGAAAAAGGATTGCATCATCTTTCGAAGGCCACTGACACCGCGTCAGCCGACTCCTCGTCGAAGTCCGCCACCGAGTCAGCAGACTCCCGCTCCTGCAAGTCCACCAAGTCCGGCAAAGTGTCAGGCCACTCCTCCTCCAAGTCCGGCAAAGTGTCAGGCCACTCCTCCTCCAAGTCCGCCACAGCGTCAGACGTCCACTCCTCCTCCAAGTCCGGCACAACCTCAGGCCACTCCTCCTCCAAGTCCGGCACAGCTTCAGGTCACTCCTCCTCGTCCAACTCAGCCCCATCAGCCGTCTCCGCCGCCTCAGCAATCGCAGAAGAGACACCCCGCAGCTATGGTGCGTAGCGGTACGAATCAAGGTAGTACAAGAAGTACAGGCGGAGGCAAGCGATATAAATATGGTCCAAGCCTCACGCCTCTTCCGCAGAGGGCTTATGACAGGTCCGAGGAGGAAATCGCAGCCATATCGAAGGCCGAGATGGAAGCCCATTTTGCACCGAAACCGCCATCGCCGTCAAGGGAGAAAGTGCCTGAGTAAACGATTGACCACTTCATTCGTATGGCTCAACCACCAGCTCCCAAGCCTGTTGACACAGACTATGAGCGCCACATCAGGAAGTTAAATCGAGAACGTCTATGTAAGGAGGCAAGCTCGGGATCGAGCAAACAAGAAGCAGCTGTCAAAAAATGCGGGAAAACCATTCCCCAGCTGGGAGAACAGGCGGCGCAATCGATCCCCTCGCTTGTTGTGCCAATAACATGTGACAGTACGCGCGCCCAATATTATTGTGGGCAAACAGTGCACGTTCCCGAGGTGGGCAATGTGGTAATAACGGAGGAGCATATAATGCAGGCTGAAGTTCTCAACATCACTGTTGGACAACTCCTCGAGATCGAGCCCATGCCTTTGCTTAGAGAGGATGAAATAAAACGGAAATATGTCCAGGGCCAACCTTTGGTCGCGCCAGACAAGGTCAAGAACCTCCCAACGAGAATGTATGAATTGCATCAATGGTACATGAACATTACCAAGATTTCAGATCGATTGTCCCTCATGGTGAATGTCAAGGAGGAGCATTACTTCCATGAGAAAGCTCTGTCCGTTGAGTATTCTGAACTGTTTCAGTTATACAATCAAGACGCACTCGACAAATCTATCGTCAGTTGCTATTGTGTGTAAGTGATTTCTTTCTGTAATTTAAGTCTCAAGCTAGCTGTAGTGATCCTTTTGATCAATCATTACCTGTAATTATCCTCACTATATTATTTTCTGTGGTATTATGCAGGATGAAGATGTATGAAATGAGAAAAGGTGGACGCTTTGGCATTGGGTTCATTGACCCAAACACCGTTAATGAATACACATGGCTAATAAATCCACATCATCAAAAGAACGTAGAGGGCAACATGCTAGAGTTCTTGAAGCGCCTCAAATACAATAAAGATATACTACTTCCTTACAACTTCCAGTGAGTCACACTGTATTGTACTGCAAATTCTCTGTTTTTGCCTACTCGCTAGCTACATGTTTTTGCTTACATATGCCCGCTTAATTAAGACATGCAAACGTGTGTGCATGCAGATTTCACTGGGTCTTGTGTATCACTAAAGTTGACGCCGGAACAGTTGAAGTACTGGACTCACTAGTCAAAGAAAAAACTGACTATAATATCTTGTTTGGGATAGTCAACAGGTAATTTCAATCATTATTAACTATATATCTCGGCCTATTTAGTTCGTCATTTCATGATATGAACTATTTAATAACCCCTTTATTCATTTTCTTTGTCGGCGGGCAGGGCTTGGGCAAGGTTCATCAGCGTCACGGAAGGCGAATGAAAAAAAAAGCTTAAATGGTTTCGACCCAAGGTAAGTAATTAAGTAGTACTAGCTAGCTAGCTAGCTGCCATCTCTTTAATTATCATGCTTGATTAATTATTAGCTAATCAAATTCCATTCTCGTAAAGGCCCTGAAGCAGGCGCAGGGGACTGATCTGTGTGCATTCTGCGTTTGCGAGAACATTCGCATGATGGCGTCCGAAAGGAGCAGATCTCAAAGACAGGAATGGGTACGCTTGTTAGAACACTATTCACAATTTTTACACCATTATCGATATCTAGTCACAAAATTAATACACATGCATATTGATCTCCTTGTTAACAGTTCAAAGAGGTACGGGAGAAGCTCCTAGAAACGGAGCGCGTAGAAGCACTTCAAGAGGAAATAGCGGGATTTTTGCTCGACCAGGTCATAAATCCGAAGGGAGAATACTATTACCCGCTACCGCTCCCATGAAAACCACTTTCAATTGTCATCGTGCTCCGAAGGCACCAATTAGGCTAATGCCACTGGCTTCGAAGGCAACATGCATATGTAGGAGAAATTGTATATAGCTATACATGTGTGTATGTGTGAATTAATTAATATGGTGGTTTGTGAGACATTGATGATATATATATGCATGATTGGTTCTAATAGAAATTATATATATATATATATATATATATATATATATATATATATATATATATATATATATATATATATATATATATATATAGGAAAATGGGTTAGTACTCCTAGGAGTACATACTCCGAGATCGATCCACCTACTAGTCAACCCACAGTCTCGTACCCATTCCCTATCGCGCTACACCCGTTTAGCTAGCTCTCCCGATAAAACTAATTTAGATAATTATCTGGTTGTTGAAATTAGTTGGAGCCGAATCCTTTTTCCTAGGGATATAAAACGTACGTCACCCCACTTCCCGCGAAAAGAGCAAATCTGGATAGTTCCATTCTTTTTGCTGCACGCCGGCCGTGACGGCGCCTGCGTCTCTCCTGCGATCATCCATCTATTTCTTGGAACTACGTCACCGACGGCGGCCATGCCTCTCCTGCTAGGCATGCTGCATCCATGAAGACGACGTCGCCCCAGTTTCTGCCCAGCAGGTCTCGGTGTCGAGCGCTCTCCACCGGCCATTCCACTCGTCAGAATCGGCCGAAACACAGTATGGTGCTTACTAGTGATCTTGATCCTTGCATATGTAATCAGATACATGTCCATGAAGCCAGCTCGTACGTACATGTGAATAAAGCTAGCTCTCTTGTTATCTGATATATGTTGTTGGATGGAAGCCTCTTATGACGTGCTCGTGTAACTAAATAAAAGAGGGCGGCGGCGGCGACGACGGCGGTGGCCACAACGGCAACGACAATGAGATGGGGTGCTGCTGGTTGTACCATTGAACTCTATAACGTGGCGAAAGATGAAGCGGCTCCCTTGTATCTTCTTCCAATCGACATCGATCACGGCAAGGTACATATGACCTTTGGCTAATTCATTTGCATGCATCCATGAGAGATTACCTGACTCCCTATTACTTATATACTAATTATTAAGTTGCATATCATGCATGTATGATGTACAGCTCATTTTGATCGATTGCTCGTGAGATGGGTTACGCCAGCCGGCGGCGCTTCTGCTCCACGCATATGGATAGTACTCACGTTTTCTCTGGCAGCGGCCAGACCTCCCTGATTCAATGGACTCCGACGACACGATCTACATGATGACTATCTAAATTGACGCGACATGATTTACCCATCATATGTAATAAGCACCCACAAAGCGTGATACGCTCACACAACTTTAGTTTTGTTATTTGCGTGGAAAAATATCATTGTAAAGAAACCATTTATTCCCTGATGGTGTATTCTTTTTAATTAATTGTGCTAGTCTGTCTTCTAATCTACTTTGAATAAATTATACTTTGTTTTATTATACACTTATTTCCTAAACGCACCATACTCTTTTTATCTTTAATCCTCATTTTTAACGAATTATATGTCATTTGTTGTCAGTATATACTCCAACACAAAAAGGTAACATATACTCCATCACAAAAAAGTGCTATTTACTCCATAAAAAGTATATACTCCACTGTTTCCCAACAAGTATATAATCTATCAAAAAGTGGTATATAGTCCATCATGAGAAGTGGTATATACTCGTTCGCAGGCAAGTAGCATATACACCATGTGTGCAAAAAGCGGTATATACTCTATAAAAAAAATGTTGCATATATCCTCTTAGCCTAATGTGGTATATTCTAGTTTAAACAAGTTAAGAAGTATATACTCCGACAAAAACAAAGATGCCATATACTCTAAAATCTGGGTATGTGCCAACTAAAAATATTAGGTATGTGTATACTCAGAACATGCTGGACTTCGTATCCATCCCTGAGAAGAAAGACAAAAAATTAAAAAAAGGGCCATGCACCCGATGGGCCAAGTAAAACTACATGCACCGGATTTGTTTGTTCAACAACATTCTAGACGTTCCTAATTTCTAGCAATCTGGTGTGCATACCGAGCATTCCTTACTACTAATTTGCATGGATGGTTACGGTTGGCACTATTGGATATTCCATCTAACCTTATCCAAAAGGTGGGTAGTACAATGTGTAGTATCGTAAAATACCAGCAAACAAAAAAGAATTAAAATGGAAACACAAAATTAAATGAAAAAGAAATCATAAAACTAAAAACCCCCCAAACCTTATAGTACCGGTTGGTCTTACCAACCGGTACTAAAGGGCTCCAGGCCCCCGGAGCTGGCTCGTGCCACGTGGTTGCCCTTTAGCACCGGTTCGTGCTGAACCGGTACTAAAGGGGGGGCCTTTAGTGACCACACTTTAGTGCCGGTTATGGAACCGGCACTAAACGGCCTTACGAACCGGTGCTATTGCCCGGTTCTGCACTAGTGCATATGGCTCCTGCCAGTTGCCGATAACTCGGTTACAAAACATGATCATCTCATACAATAAAATATAGCATCACGTCTTGACCATATCACATCACAACATGCCCTGCAAAAACAAGTTAGACGTCCTCTACTTTGTTGTTGGAAGTTTTACGTGGCTGCTACGGGCTGAGCAAGAACCGTTCTTACCTACGCATCAAAACCACAACGATAGTTCGTCAAGTTAGTGCTGTTTTAACCTTCTCAAGGACCGGGCGTGGCCATACTCCATTCAACTAAAGTTGGAGAAACTGACACCCGCTAGTCACCTGTGTGCAAAGCACGGCAGTAAAACCAGTCTCGCGTAAGCGTATGCGTAATGTCGGTCCGGGCCGCTTCATCCAACAGTACCGCCGAACCAAAGTATGACATGCTGGTAAGCAGTATGACTTGTATCGCCCACAACTCACTTGTGTTCTACTCGTGCATATAACATCAACGCATAAAACCTAGGCTCGGATACCACTGTTGGGGAACGTAGTAATTTCAAAAAATTTCCTACGCACACGCAAGATCATGGTGATGCATAGCAACGAGAGGGGAGAGTGATGTCTACGTACCCTCGTAGACCGTAAGCGGAAGCGTTATGACAATGCGGTTGATGTAGTCGCACGTCTTCATGATTCGACCGATCCAAGTACCGAACGTACGGCACCTCCGTGTTCTGCACACGTTCAGCTCGATGACGATCCCCGGACTCCGATCCAGCAGGGTGTCGGGGATGAGTTCCGTCAGCACGACGGCGTGGTGACGATGATGATGTTCTACCGACGCAGGGCTTCGCCTAAACTCCGCGACGATATGACCGAGGTGGAATATGGTGGAGGGGGGCACCGCACACGGCTAAGGAACGATCAGGATGATCAACTTGTGTGTCCTAGGGTGCCCCCCTGCCCCCGTATATAAAGGAGCAAGGGGGGAGGCCGGCCGGCCCTTGTTGGCGCGCCAGGGAGGAGGAGTCCTCCTCCTAGTAGGAGTAGGACTCCCTCTTTCCTACTCCTACTAGGAGGGGAAAAGGAAGGGGGAGAGGGAGAGGGAAAGAGGGGGGCGCCGCCCCCCCTCTCCTAGTCCAATTCGGACCAGAGGGGGAGGGGGTGTGCGGCCCATGCCGGCTGCCCCTCTCTCTCTCCACTAAAGCCCATAAGGCCCATTACTTCTCCCGGGGGGGAGGGGGGGTTTCAGTAACCCTCCCGCACTCCGGTTTTCTCCGAAATCACCCGGAACACTTCCGGTGTCCGAATATAGTCGTCCAATATATCGATCTTTATGTCTCGACCATTTCAAGACTCCTCGTCATGTCCGTGATCACATCCGGGACTCCGAACAACCTTCGGTACATCAAAACTTGTAAAGTCATAATAAAACTGTCATCGTAACGTTAAGCGTGCGGACCCTACGGGTTCGAGAACTATGTAGACATGACCTAGAACTGTTTCCGGTCAATAACCAATAGTGGAACCTGGATGTTCATATTGGCTCCTACATATTCTACGAAGATCTTTATCGGTCAAACCGCATAACAACATACGTTGTTCCCTTTGTCATCGGTATGTTACTTGCCCGAGATTCGATCGTCGGTATCCAATACCTAGTTCAATCTCGTTACCGGCAAGTCTCTTTACTCGTTCCGTAATACATCATCCCGTAACAAACTCATTAGTTACAATGCTTGCAAGGCTTAAGTGATGTGTATTACCGAGAGGGCCTAGAGATACCTCTCCGACAATCGGAGTGACAAAACCTAATCTCGAAATACGCCAACCCAACATGTACCTTCGGAGACACCTGTAGAGCACCTTTATAATCAGCCAGTTACGTTGTGACATTTGGTAGCACATAAAGTGTTCCTCCGGTAAACCGGAGTTGCATAATCTCATAGTTGTAGGAACTTTGTATAAGTCATGAAGAAAGCAATAGCAACATACTAAACAATCAAGTGCTAGGCTAACGGAATGGGTCAAGTCAATCACATCATTCTCCTAATGATGTGATCCCGTTAATCAAATGACAACACATGTCTATAGTTAGGAAACATAACCATCTTTGATTAATGAGCTAGTCAAGTAGAGGCATACTAGTGACACTTAGTTTGTCTATGTATTCACACATGTATCATGTTTCCAGTTAATACAATTCTAGCATGAATAATAAACATTTATCATGATATGAGGAAATAAATAATAACTTTATTATTGCCTCTAGGGCATATTTCCTTCAGCACGTGCCATGGTCAACGTGCTTATCCATCGCCTTTCTTGGTGTCATATCTGAATGGTGCTCGGGTGTCCTCAGTCTTGATAGACCATTAGGATAGTTGCTTCTGTGGATGCCGATGAGAAGATCGAGGAGGGGCGCCATCTTCGGCTGGGAGAGAAGGTTTCGATGGGAAGAAAACACATCCTTATGGAATGTGTCGTGGGTGCCGGATCACCGATATTCCCTCGCATGCGGTGCATGTCCTTGTCATAGAGCGGATATCACCGTCATTGGCATCGTCCACTTTGCTATCATCGACAACAACGACACATAGGACAAAGAGGAGAGGTCGGGTGACGAGTGTTGCATTGTTATGGAGGTCACAACCATCATTCTCAAGCCAAAGGGAAATTCAGTAGAGGGGTCTTGGTAGACAAGGAGAAACAAGAATAAAAATATGGGCGAACAGCTACAAGAATTCTAGGAGAACATCGAGTACCACACGCCGACATCCTGTGTTTGGGAGTGGAGCCGCGGGTGTATGGTCAGTGAGGTAAGGTCATTGGTGTCTGATGGTTCACTATTTGTATGCAGGAATCATGGCCGGTCGAAGCATGTTGCATGGTGTCTTTCGTCTCCTTGCTGGGAGCACCTCACATTGACTCCCTGGCGTTTGCTCGCTCCAGCAAGCAAGCTGACGAACACGCACAACTCTCATCCTACACGCTTTTTTGGGAGCGGTAGGGTGATAAGTGGGCCCACCACGTGGGAGAGGGCGGGGCAATTTAAACATGAGGACGGGAGGTCTTGTTGTGGTATGCAGGCTCACATAATAATCTATAGGTAAAGCTTTTCTATAACGAACAAACCCACACGCCAGTCTCCTCCTCTCCTCTCTTTCTCTCCTCCCCGCGCTCTCTCTCATCACACACGTTCCCCCTTCCCCTCGACATCCATGCCGAGACTGCGCTTGAACCGCCCACGATTGAGCGGTGGATGATGCGTTGAGACAACCGCGTGGACTCCTACTGTGTTTCCATCCATATCTGGAGTCCTAGGTGTGGGCGACCAACCGCATCCAGATTCGGAGTCACCGCAGTTGGGCAACCAACTACATCCAGATCTGGAGTCCTAGGTGTGGGCGACCAGCCATTTTTTCTAGATCTGGAGCCAACATGATGATTGGCGATGGAGGAAAGCGGCATACTGTCTCCGATGGCCACGTCTTGCCACGACTGGCATCGGAGAAGGTAGTTGTTGCCTCCACTTCGCCCTCCGCTATCAACATCGAAGAAGGTAAGGGAAGAACTCGCCCTATTTTTTTCTAGAAAAATTAAGGTAAAAATTAGTTGATCTTCGAGTTGTGTTTATTTTACTTAATTGAGGGAAAACACTAGACTTGTATATTACCATAGACTGATTGCAATCATTAGACATGGGTGCATTAAGTATTGACGGGACACCAATTTCCTCAAAAAAGAAGTATTGATGGGACACTAGCCAACATCCCAAAAGCCACTGTCGAGATTGGAATTCATGCTCCACATTGTTACCAGAAATAGCACAAATGGTGTTACACTCAGCGCGTTTATAAATTTACACAATTGTGTAGCCAGTGAGCCAGTAGCAACCTCCATCCAGAGACCTTAACCTTCTTTGGAACCTTATCTCTCCAAATCACATCCCAAATACTCCAATTATATGTCGCACTTGATGAGCTAGAAGCAGGGGATTTGTACCTGAATTTGAGTTGGGTGGCAAGTTTATAAGCACGTCATCCATTACATAGAAGGGTGATTTATGCGAAATATCTCCTCTACATCAAAATCAGAAAATAGCCTATGGACAAGGTTAATATTCCATTCATTTTTTATCGAGACAATCAACTGATTAACCCACCTCAACCTTGAGTTTCTAGCGAATTTGGCAACCTGAGGCCATACTGTCTCAGAATCCAGTTGTCTCTCTGAATCTGAATTTTTCGTCCATTCACTATACGCTAGATGATTGCCTTCCTTGAGTATCTTAACTCCAAGCCGGGGATGCATATGAGGAAATGACCATGTCCAGAATATCCCACAAGGATAATATTCTGATTTCAAGACTCTGGAACATAAACTATCCGGCTTGTGAACCAGTCTCCACCCTTGCCTTGCCAGGAGAGCTTGGTTAAACATATGCATATCCCAGAATCCTAGAACACCTCCTCTCTTTTGTTTTATAAGTTGGTACCAGGAGAGCCAAATGGCCTTGTGATGTCCTTACTCATCGCCCCACTTAAAGTCCCAGATAAAATTTTCATACTTATCACAAAAGCCCAAGGACATTTGAACAATCCAAAGAAGTAATTGGGAAGCGCTTGAACCAGTTACTTGATCAAGACCACTTTAGCTGCATGGGTCATATACTTTTCAATCCAGTCCTTGCACATTTTTGTGAACCTTTCCATGATCGACTAAAATTCGAGGCAAACATCCTACCTTCTGGGGTTGGTGAACCCAAATATTTACTCTCAAAAGTGGAAGCCACAACACCAAGGGTGACCTTTATCTCTTACTGGACATGGGGCGAACAATGTTCACTAAGTAATAAAGAGCATTTAGCCGGGCTAAGAAGCTATCATGTACACCTTTGAAATACATTTGGAGTGTCCTTCACTACCCTCACCTCTCTTCCTACGGCCTTGAAGAACAAAAGGTTGTCATCAACAAACATTAGTTTAGAGACACCGAGGCTCCCCCAACAATTTTGATAGGCATTAACCTCCCTTCCAAGACCTGCTTTCTTAAGATGCTTTCCCGACCATCCACAACCAATAAGATGGTGCATTCAGTATGTGACTATAATATTCCTTCTCAGCCAGTGAGTACTGCTTATCATGGACCCAAAATCTTTCATGTCCAGGACCAAACATCCTATTGCAGCACTCCCAGCTTAGTGTAGTCATCGGCCAGGGATTTCAGTAGTTCCCTCCGGCGACGGTACTCTTTTCCATATCTACTCATACCAGAAGGATTTCACGTTGCTATGCACCTTGGTCTATCTTTGTGTTGCAACCATAGAGGAAAGTGGTTGGAGCATATGTAGGTACCATTGTTCACTCTGAATAAATCACACCAACCCGACGATGCAACTCCACTTTCAACCCGATGGTCACATTGCTTTTACCATACTGTTTATTATTGTATGTCTAGGATGGCCCCTTATAGCCCCAATTATGAAGATCACACTAGAACAAGGCTTCTCTGAAATTGGTATTTTTCTCTCGAATATCCAAGCTACTGAGAAGTGCTCTTGCTGCCACACATTGTCTCATAAAAATCACCTATCATCAACAAGTGTTCATGAGCATCTGGCTTTATTCTTTTGAGTAAACTCCAGATTTGACGTCTTCCTTACTCCTTAGGTTCACCATGTAGCCCGACACTTCGGGCCATGGGAATCATCATGAATTAAGACATTGATGTACCTCAGGTATATGGCAGTCTTTTTATGTTAGTTCATTTATCTCAGAACAACGCAACACACCCTTGCCCTTACCATCATGCACAATACAATTCTGGCGGCCTAGCATCCACCTCAGATTATTGAAATTCCTTTCACATTGCTGAGTTTCAGTAAGTAAAACGATCATCAACTGGTATATGTGTGCACGAGGCAAACTAGCTCTTCAACTATCCGAGACTGCCCGAGGCCCCAACAATTCTAGATCAGGCGACTCATTTCTCCTGATAGGTGCCTTCCTTATCACATGTCATTCATCGACAACCAATGGGCCGATAGCTTCCTTACCGTCTAACACACCTATGTTGCTTATGCCACCTCCATTACCCTCACCTCATGCCTTCTTGTTCAGACCAGGACCCTTGTAACTAGGTGTCGCCACAAACTCACTACAAGACTCACTGTCACGTCCCGTGCATTTACCCAACACCGCCTCGGTGTTCACCAGGGATTGATCAACTTACTTCCCTGGCTTACCCTTGTGGCTATTCTTATCTTCCTGGTGCTTGGCTTTCATGTTACTGGCTCCAGGGGTAGGGGGAGGAGCCTTGTTGAGGTTGACTTCGCCCACTTCATTTTCCTTGCTGGCTGCCGGACTCATGGAGGAGGCCTGGCCTTGAATCACCTCCGCCCTCCGGGGTCAGCCCCGGCAAGGGAAGGAACCAAGTTGATGTCGAGTTCTACCCCCTTGCTCTGAGTTGTACATACAAGCAGCTTTGGAGTGATTGCCGGTGTCGTGGACGAGACCTTCCCCACCTCCTACCGGAGTTGGGAACCCATGACAGCCACTGGTGGTGCAGTGGCCGACGCTAGTGTTAGCATAATCTTGATTGTTTTGTTTGGAACATGATGTAGTTGGTGCTTGCATGTCACGTGGCTTTATTTCTTTGGGGACTAACCAAAGTCATGTACATGTACTAGTAGGAGTTCACGTGTTTGCGTCAAGCTTGAGTCCAAATATGTAGTATACGATGTGATCTAGGTTAAGTCAATTTCCGTGTAGGACATGGTCTCGTGGGTTGGCCGAGTGTATATATTCGCTAACCGCTGCCACGGTCCACGATCAGACAGAGTTCTCCACCGCGCAAGGCTGCCCAGGATCATCTTCCTTGGCCCGTCATCACCCCCATTGGGGGCAACCTCCTCTGACGCGCTCATCGCACTTTTGTTCTTGTTAGCCTGACTCTGCCATGGATGATTTGGGGATCTGAGTGTATGTGTTGTTGGTGGATGTATGATCGTGTTGTGTTTATACTATATGAAAATATGAAATAGTTCAAGGGTTTACCACTATCAGTGTAGAACAATCTTAGAATTTCAATATTGCTTGCACTTATTAATTTCAAATGTTGATGAAATTTATCGCGGATCTGTGGGCCCGGAATCGAGGTGGAGACAAGAGCCAAACCTGTTGCGCAACACATATAAATAACATTCGGTGGAAAGAAAAATACAGAACTTGCCTTTTCTTTTCAAATGTTGATGAATTTTATCATGAACGAATTTTCTTGAGGCAGATGCACATTTTGATGGCAAATACTGTAGTCTTTGCTCTACTGTGTAGTATGTTTATAGTTTCTACAAACATTTTTATTGTGCTTGTATAATTATCATAGCTTTAGCAGTACCAATTTAATTAAAATAGTGGTAGCAATTTACATTATATAGTTAACTCAAGTCCATTGCTAAAATTGTTGTCCTTCCATGATCCTTAATGCAGAATTTGAAGCTGATATCATGCAAAACATCAACCGGAGCTCCAACACCCCGATCTCCGTGCACCGTGTCATGTTTGGACCCGAAGGCTGGGCGGACCTACCACATGGATTATTGCACTCCATCATTGTCCTGTTGGGTTCAACTCATGACCTTCTTGCGTTCATCGCCACCTGCCCTAGCTGGTATGCCACATTCATGTCAATCAAATCTACCTTAGGCGAGCTCTTCCCACCTGTTATTTTCCGAAACTGTGCCGACCAGACAAGCTCAACTGGCTCTAACATTGGAAACACATGGGAGCTCATTGATCCTGTATATCCAAGTACTCCATTGTGTCGCTTGACCCCTCCAAGTATTTTGGACAAAATGGCAGTCGTCAAATGTTCTTATGGTCATGCGATTTTCTGCTACGAGAGATCCCTTGTCATCATGGACGTGCTCACTGGCACGATGGTTGTAGCTCCACCTTTCCCATTGAGTCAACCATGCTACAGAACCTTCATATCTCTAGAGGCGTCACCAGATTCATATCTATTTGTCAGCAGCCTGCACTGCCTGTACGCTTGGCGAGTTGGGAGCCCCTCTTGGTTGCACTGCAATTTTCTAAATGCACATTTGATCAAGGAGATGGTGTCCTTCAAAGGCCGGGTCATTATGAGGATGCATCAAAAACTATACACCGTGCATTTGGCACCTCAGTTTCATGTTGAGGTACTAAGAGTTGATTGCCGAGATTATATTGACCCGTACGTGCTTTCCGGAAATTTGGTGGCTTGTGAAGACACACTTTTCCTACTTGGTCGTAACGGGGAAGCCTTCTCCATTGACTTCTCAACTGAACCTGCAAAGTATGTGAGCGTGGAAGAGGGAGGCTTGAAGAAGCGGGCGTTCTTCTTTGGCGAGAAACGTACTGGACAGCCACGACTCTTAATGAACCCAGAGAGAATGGGTTTAAGGGGTGGCCATGTCTATCAGTTGGATGAAAACGCTCGAGTATTTTCATACCCAGTAGATGGCAACCAAAATGAGGAGTTGGAGCCAGAACCTTGTTTTGCAACGATCAATGCTTATCTTGCTCGCAATCCTACATCCTTTGCAGCTTGGGTATGAGATCGTGTCATTGCACCGCGCAGTTGTCTTGTTGTCGTTGGCTGTACTTGAGGACTTTTTGTCGCTATGTTCCTTCTAGTTTCCGCTCCTTTGACGGAGTACATCAAGATTTGTAATAATCCCTGTTTGCCACCCAGTGTACATTCCTGGAGGCAAAACTTGTGCTACATGTTGCTGTTTTCGCTGAACCTTGTTAATTACTCCCGTTTTGCATACAAGAGATAAGGGTTTGCATCTTGAAACAATACTAGCTTCTTGGGTCTTCATGTCACGCTTCAGCATTTTTTGTGTGCACCATGTCAGATGTGCATTGGCTTTTATTTTAGCTATGTGCTTTGTTTGGTCCATACATTTATCTGTAGCTTGATCTCCTTTTAAACAGAGATAATCAAATGCACGTAGAGCTGTTTGCTGAAGATACGTGCAAATGCAGAGCTGTTTGGTTGTCAAACACTCTGTCTGCCTAGTTTTTGCTGGTGCGAAATATAAACTTTGTGATGAATGCACATAGGCTGCTTATATGTTTGTTGGCTGAACTTGCAAATGCAGAGCTATTTGGTTGTCGAACACTCTGTCTGCCTAGTTTTTGCTGGTGCGAAATATAAACTCTATGATGAATGCACATATGCTGCTTATATGTTTGTTGGCTGAACTTGCAGTTTACATTAACCTGATGTCTATGGACTTGCATCCTCACTCCAATTCTTGGTGACCTTGCAACTCTCCAGCCCAAAATGGCGTACAATGTTCAGTTAAAAAATTGTAGCTCTGCCCAAGCTATGTTCTCAATGTTCACATTTCCACCCACTGAGACTGTCATATGCACATCACGTGAATAATCAACAACCATAGTACAATTACTCTGTTGCAGTACCAACACCTTAGGTATCTATGTATGAAAGGGAAGTTACAGGTCTAGCCCATGTTATCAATGTACAAGAAAACTCTACAATCTGTAATAGATGAGAAATAAAACATATGGGTCCCATGTAATCGCCCCAGAAAAAAAGAGAGAGTACATAATCTGATAACTTAGCCTAAACTTCTGTTTGTAATGCAAGTTTCGAAACACGCCAAGAACATTCAGTGAACTACTCATCCTGCAACTGCAATATGGTGGAATCCTCCCACCAAAGCGGTATCAGAAGCTAATCACCAACCGCACCCACACCCACGGCCGTGAGATCATCACTGGCCGGAACGAGGAAACGCGCGGGGAAGACCCAGGTCATCAAAGTGATCGCATCCAAATGGAAAAATAGATGTGCTGGTAGATTCTTGTTTTTTTCCTTTGAGAAAATTTGGGTAGTTTTCTAGTAATACCTTCAGAATTCTGGCCAAAACAAATCATTTGTTTAAGATGATAAGGTCTGAACATTGTTCAACAGCTGATATCCGATGGCGGATTAGGATCGAAATGGTTCTAGAAATTCTTACAAAGATAAAGATAAACATTATAGGTTTATAGTAGTATGAAAAGATGAAGAATGTCAGTAGGCTTATAGCTTACTGAATGAATAATGAGCAGAGACGCTAGCTAGTAGGCATGTTGAATTTGCATTTTGGGCCCAGCCCCAGGCCAGATGAACATCTTAGGTGAGTAGTATGATGGATAGTTGCAGGCCTAGCCCATGTTATCAAGTGGCCCAAGTATAAAAAATCTCTACAATTTTTAGAAGATGATAAATGAAATATAATATGGGTTCCTTGTAATCACCACACAAGAAAAACTAGAGTTCAGCATCAGTAACTTTGGAAAACAAGTCAAGAACATTCAGTCAACTACTCGTGCTGCAACTTTAACATGGTAGAATTCTCCCACGGAAGTTGTATCAGAAGCTACACCAGACGCATGTACGATTGCCCCATAGATCATCACTGACCAGAGCGAGGAAACGTGCTTGGAATGACCCAGGTTGACTCCAATCTGCGGTACCGATTTCCAGTGTTCTCGAGCTGCGAACATGTTGAACAGTCACTACGTTTTTGCCATAGTTGGACTGCAGCCCAAGGCTGTTCAGGCTGATAACTTGGGAAGTATATGTGGTTGCTTCTGCCTCCCCATCTCTCTGGGTTTATGCATGGCAATGCCTCGCATCGCACGTCCGCGCTGACAAAGATGGCCCAGTTATCCAACCTGTCCACCTTCACCCACCTTGCCTTCTTGCTCACGGTGTCCAACGACTCAAGCTTGAAGGCCTTGAACTGGATGACATCCAAGCATGTCTTTCTTCCTTCCTCAAGTTTGATCAAAAGAAGCGTGTCACCGCACGCAACAAGCCATGTTTTTCTATTTGTCCAATAGAGATCTTTGATTCTATCTTCCTCAAATATAACTTCGAACTTCTAAATTAAGAGACTGGGTAAGAATTGTACAATGCAGAAGGACCCGAAAGACCCTAGGGCATATGTTTTGCCCTTCAGGGTCACGACTTGTTCAATCTTAAGAAAATTAACTTTAGGATAGTGTTCCAACCAAGAGTCGCTCCCGATGCGCCACCGGAACAGATAGGCTCCACTGCCAACAAGGAGATGCGAGTCATCGGATGCAACAGGGGCAGTCAAGGTGGCATAGCTGATGCTGGTGAAGTGATCTGACTTGAGGCAAGGAGGCACAACCTTAGCGCCGCTGAAGGCATTAACAATGTAGAACCCATCATCGTCGCAGAAGATGAGGTGGCCGTATGAGTAGCGAAGAAAGAACATGCCTCTGAGGTCACTCAAGGAAAGCAAACTGGGATAGGATGAGGCGGCAGCAGGATCAGCCAATCTCCACGTGCATCCTTGCAAGGTCGTCCAGCGGTTAAACTGGGGAGACAGTTTGCTGTCGGCACTCGGGTGTAGGAGGAGAGGCTGCAAAGAGCACGTGCATACCGAGAAGAGATCACGCCAAGGACGACAGGTGGCACCGAAGGCGAGGAGGTCGCGGGAGGAGCCGAGGAGAGCAACGACACATTGGAGCAAATCTTCCGGGAGCTCTGCCCATCCTCGTGGCCCGGATGCGGCAAAGACAGAGGAAGCAGAGGCATAGCAGGTTCTCTTAGCCCTGATTCGCATGGCGACGCTCTCCCTGTTGGACACAACAAATTCAGGACAAAAGGTTAGTCATGCCAAGCTAGTTATAATTGTACTGTACGAAAAAGAACAGGAGCTACAAGATTCTAGGAAACATGATCCTGAGCTAAAGAAGGATACAGATGATATTGAGCTGTTGACCCTGAGAAGGGCAACCTGGTGCATGTAGCTCCCGCTTGCGCAGGGTCCAGGGAAGGGTCCGACCACTTTGGGTCTATAGTACGCAGCCTTTCCCTACATTTCTGTAAGAGGCTGTTTCCAGGACTTGAACCCGTGACCTCATGGTCACAAGGCAGCAGCTTTACCACTGCGCCAAGGCAGCAGCTGTTGACCCTGAGAAGCTCAGAATAAAATAAACAACGACGCGGGCACTGAATTTCAGTTCTACGGAGAAGCTATACGCGGTAGATACAGGTTGCTGAAGTTTCATATAAATCTTTGGGCCTACTGAACTGCATATCACAATCTTTGGGCCTACTGAAGTTCCATACAGGTTGCTTTGATACTGACTGACAGCACCTAGTTGTCAAACTGAATCATCCAAAAAAAATGACAGGCAAGGGAAATATGATTCTCCTAGCACGTTGGAGATCTAATAAAGCAGGGATAGTCTCAATCTGGATTGTTTTTTCTTCGACAATAAGAAGAATCAATCTTTGCCTTAATTACATGAACGAAATTCAGTTCCATATCGAGGTACAGTGTGATTAATCTTACAGAAGATATAGGTGGATCTGATGCAACATCCACAGGTAAAACGGAAAGGGGATGGGACGCAGAAAGAACTATGCGCCCTGAAATCTGTATACTCTTTCCACGAACGAAATTAACCAGAAAAGGAAGACGAAGACGAGGTAGGGCTTGGGAGTATTACGTCGGCGACGAGGACGAGGACCCAGCGGCCGCCGGCGCCGAGGAAGAAGGATGCGCGTCGGTCTCCCGCGGCTGCTCCTCCATGCGGGCCGCCGTTTCTTCAATCTCTCAGCTTTTTTTTAGGCTGAGCAGAGGAGCCTTTTTTTTTGTGAGGTGGGCTGAGCAGAGGAGCCTGTACAGCAGTACGGCGCAGATCTGGGTTTTTTCTTTTCAATACTTTTTACCTCTTCCGGTTGTAATGTCGGCCCGGCCCAGTCCCAACTATTTTGAAACGATTGGTAAATCCTATGTGGACGCTTAGCCCATTTAACGCAAAGTTAACCCCTAAAAAACCCGTGAAATTACACGCTTCTACCAATCCCAGTTTAGGAACCTTCTACATTTCTCAAAAAAGAAAAGGAACCTTCTACAAGGTTTTCTGTCCGGAGAAGCCCTCTAAAAGGTTCTGATTTGTTTATTTTTGGTTGTTTTATTCATGGAATTTTTTATTTTCCTTCAGTGGTTCAAAAAATTAAGAAGTCTTCGCTTTTTAAGAAATGCAATTTCTTTTCGTGTTTTGCAAAGTTTCTGAATGAAGTATTTTTTTGCATTTTCTAAAAAGTTCAGTTTTTTTCGTGGTTTCAAACAAAAGGTTCAAAAAGGGTCATTTTAAATAATAGTTTGGAATTTTTTTAAAAAAGTTCAAAAATTGTTTTCATAAAATATTTGCAATTTCAAAACATTTTTGCTTTTTCAAAAACCATGTTTGAAATTTCAAAATTATTCGCTTTCCCAATAAATGTTCAGAAATTTCAAACAATATTCACACAAAAAACACATATTCCAAAAAACTGATGAAAACAAAAAGAAACTTTTAAAAACACTGCTATAGCGGCCGGCTCGATACAATAGCCGGGCTAGCTAAAGTAGCCGAGCCACTACAATGCATCCTGGGCTGGCCCAATCGAAGCGCTCTCCTCTGCGGGAGACTGACTGTTTGCCGCTTAATGCGTTGTATAGACACTCCCATGTTTCTTGGAGCAACTAATCAAGGGTTCCCCACGCGGGGCACTTCTTTGGGTTGTGAGAGCACGCGATCGCCAAGTGGTGCTTCAGGTCGTCATCATGGGTCCCAATAAAAATGTTGCCATATGTCACACGCAAGACGCAACCGCACTAGAGTTATTTTTTCTTTTTTTGTTTTGTTTTGCTGGTTTTTTTGCATTTCCTTTTTTTTGGGTTCCATTCTCAGGTTTTTTGTGGACTTCATGTGTGGTCACCGCGTGGGGCACATATGCACTTTGTGCGGAAGCACGGGTTAGAAATAGGTGGCTCACGAGTAAGTATTAGCTGCGAGCACGAATTAGTTCGTGTTGGAAGCATATGTGCGCTTCACATAATAGCACTGTTGTACCCCGCGCTAGGGAGATGGATCCTCTGACATGCAGGAGGCAAGTCAGGGGCTACAATGCCTTATGTGTGTAAAACATGGAAGGGAAGTCAGAGAGCTGGCACTGTTCATTCACCAATGTAGATTCATAGATTTTGTAGATAAAGCACATAATCACTGTGTTAAATTGCTATTTACGGAAATCTAGTGAAGGGAAGTCAGGGTGTTGTAGCTTCCCTGACTTCTCTTCCCAAGTCAGAAGATCCGAATCCAAGTTGGAAGCACAACTTTACTAAAAAAATATATCATAACCTATCAACATGTGATGTAATTTTGAAGATCTCAATGCGAAGACGGTGAAAACGTTCATAATTTGGACGCACAGTTCGAGAGATATTTCGTTTGAAAAAATGAACACGAAGAAAAGGACAAATTAAACCACCCAACCCTTCCGTGCATGAGATCAAGGAACATACACACTTGAACGAGTTTCATAAAAATGTTAATGGATTTGATAAAAGTATTCACATACCTAAAATTATTATCCAACACACAAGACAAAACTCAATGCTACATCAGAAGCCGATTAATTGCCGATATGTCATAGTCATTCACCGTTGTGCAACACAATCACAAGAGACAATATATATTAATATTCCTGTGCTCTATATATTTGGTGCCAAGTCAAGAAACCATTGAGGTTACCAAAAACTGAACAAGCATAGCAGCCACATTGAGTTTCATTGCTCGGAAGGTTGGAGATAAGATAACAAAATGAACGATCTGTATACTAGAATATAATTCTATTGAGAAGCTACACTTGATACAAGTCCCTCTGAAACTTCATAAGAATGATTTGTCTAGTGAAATACAAAGTCGCCTATACAACAATTAAGTGAGCATAAATCAGGATAAACGATTCTAGTGAAGACAAATCTAGCTTAAATTCTATTTCTATTCTATGTATGCAGCTCCCAAAAAAACACAAAAAACATGATCCAACCCAAATTGGCGTTTAAGAATCATCTTGACACAGTTACCCATGAGAAAAAGGGCTTACAGGCTAGCAGATTGAAGAAGAAGAAGAAGAAGAAGAAGAAAACATATTTGGGTGGGTTGATAGTTTTTAAACCTTCTGATGTGTGTTCAATGACCATATAACCTTCTTCCACCTCCCGTCCTCCCTTGCCCATCTTCTTTCCGAAACCACCCACGATCATCGGTCGAACCGTCTGCCTCTGCCACCCTGCTCCCCTCACTACTGTGCTAGTGCCACCCCCGGGCATCCCTCTAAATTGGCGAACCACCAGAATTTGTGTACGGGCCTGCACCCCAAACCGTTAACATTCAAACTCTCCTCTGTCGACTCACCACTAGCTACAACTCGTTCCTGACCGTGGCCTTGTCGGCACCTTGCCCAATGCTGCAGAGACCCGGCCTCCTTGGTCCGCCACGCTTCCTTCTTCCTTCCAAGGAAATCAATTGAGCCAAATTCAAAAATTGACAACTTCTTCAAGCTAAATTGGAGAAAATGGCCGTCATAAATGCATAACATACAACAATAACTCATTTGATCTACAAATATAACACTGGTTCATTTAAATTTGAGCTAGCAAATATAGCTGCAAAACCAACAAACCAAGGGTAACACGCACAAACCAAAAAGCAAGTGTTTCTTTTATCAAAAATATCGATGGGTATTCAGTATAAGCATTTTGGACAATGACTAGATTCTAGTACTCCTTAAGCACCCTCATGCTTTGGCATTGCAAGAAAAAAAATTGTAGCACGACTGCAAATGTATTAGCAGGGCTCTAGAGCGAATATGACACTTTTTCAAGGTGCATACGATAAATAGGCCCGGACGGGCCAGGCGAGCACGAGCCATCGGACGCAGTGGATCGGCCTCGACCGTTGTGGAAGCGTCCAGAAGCGTGCAGGCCGAAAAGAATCGGCCTGGCCTGTTGTGGGCCGCCAAACAAAAAAAAATACGCCGTTGCCGGGGATCGAACCCGGGTCACCCGCGTGACAGGCGGGAATACTTACCACTATACTACAACGACTTGGTGCTAAATGGTGCTCAACTTAACTTACTTAGACTAAGCGTTCTCCATTCCTGTGGATCTCTTTCCGTGCGTGCTCCACATCATGGTCTCTCTTGGGCCCAATGAGAGATAGGGACACTCACATAATTTCGATCAAACATGGAGAAGCAATGATTCCTGAAACAAGCAGAGCGAGGATCTTCGGCCCCAGAAAGAAGTACATCCCTCGGTGTGGCCTCAAGGCTCAAGCTGACTGTTGCAGCCTTCAGCGGACAATATTCGAGTTTCATGAACATGTCTCGTGTTCCTAGGGTTAAGTTCTAGCTCGGCGTCCCGCTTTGTCCCCCAAAACCTAGATGCCAGTATGTCGCGTGAGGACTAGAACACTCTAGATGAACATGATTCGGCATCTCTTGATGAACCCGACACCGTTAATACCGCCAGAAAACGAATATTTGGATAACTTTTGTTGTTTCCAGATGATAATTCAGATACACTTGTTACTAATGACGCCAACGAGTATTTGGAACCTTTGAAAGATGCGATGTTGCGAATATTGATTCTGCTCCCAGTCCACTCACTCCACATTCTATGTTGATATTTGTGCCCCTCCATATACCTTTGAAAAGATCAGATGTACATCGTTGCCCATGTGTTCTATATGCATGCTTCTTTTTTCTTTAGTTGGTAACACTATTTTTTTCACTAGAAAATGCTTATATCTCTCACGAGTGTGTTCTTCTTGGGTTTTCCTGCCTAGTTAAATGAGAGGGCCGCCCCCTAAAGAAACTACGGTAAATATTTTAGTATTTTTTTAGCAGGATTATACTAGTGCATTGATTATTTGAGTGTGTTTTATAGCATTTTATATGAGGTTTTGAATTATCCACTTTTTATAATTAATCAAAGGATGTTTATGCAATAATTGTGATGCACACTACAACTCGTTATTACAGTTTACTAAACTGGGTTCCCCTACCTTGCACGTGCCATGGTCAACGTGCTTCTCCATCGCCTTTCTTGGCGGCATATCTGAATGGTGTTCGGGTGTCCTTAGTCTCGATAGACCATTAGGATAGTTGCTTCTGTGGATGCCGACGAGAAGATCAAGGAGGGGCACCATCTTCGGCTGGGAGAGAAGGTTTCAATGGGAAGAAAACACGTCCTTATGGATTGTGTCGTGGGTGTCGGATCATCGATATTCCCTCACATGCGGTGCATGTCCTTGGCATAGAGCGGATACCACCGTCATTGGCATCGTCCACTTTGCTATCATCGGCAAGAACAACACATAGGACAAAAAGGAGAGGTCGGGTGACGAGTGTTGCATTGTTATGGAGGTCACAGCCGTCATTCTCAAGCCAAAGGGAAATTCAGTAGAGGGGTCTTGGTTGACAAGGAGAAACAAGAGCAAAAATATGGGCGAACAGCTAAAAGAATTCTAGGAGAACATCGAGTACCTCACGCCGACATCCTATGTTTGGGAGTGGAGCCGCGGGTGTCTGGTCAGTGAGGTAAGTGTTGGAAATATGCCCTAGAGGCAATAATAAAAGTATTATTATATTTCTTTGTTCATGATAATTGTCTTTTATTCATGGTATAACTGTATTATCCGGAAATCATAATACACGTGTGAATACATAGACCTCAATATGTCCCTAGTGAGCCTCTAGTTGACTAGCTCGTTGTGATCAACAGATAGTCATGGTTTCCTGGCTATGGACATTGGATGTCGTTGATAACGGGATCACATCATTAGGAGAATGATGTGATAGACAAGACCCAATCCTAAGCATAGCACAAAGGTCGTTTAGTTCGTTTGCTAGAGCTTTGCCAATGTCAAGTATCTCTTCCTTAGACCATGAGAGCGTGTAACTCCCGGATACCGTAAGAGTGCTTTGGGTGTACCAAACGTCACAACGTAACTGGGTGACTATAAAGGTGCACTACAGGTATCTCCGAAAGTGTCTGTTGGGTTGACACGGATCGAGACTGGGATTTGTCACTCCGTATGACGGAGAGGTATCTCTGGGCCCACTCGGTAATGCATCATCATAATGAGCTCAAGGTGACCAAGGTGTTGGACACGGGATCATGCATTACGGTACGAGTAAAGTGACTTTCCAGTAACGAGACTGAACAAGGTATTGGGATACCGACGATCGAGTCTCGGGCAAGTAACGTACCGATTGACAAAGGGAATTGTATACAGGGTTTGATCGAATCCTCGACATCGTGGTTCATCCGATGACAACATCGAGGAGCATGTGGGAGCCAACATGGGTATCCAGATCTTAAGGTTCGGTGACGCTAGGGTTATTAGGAAGACTAGTATGTGACTACCGAATGTTGTTCGGAGTCCCGGATGAGATCCCGGACGTCACGAGGAGTTCCGGAAGGGTCCGTAGGTAAAGATTTATATATGGGAAGTTGTCAAACGGACACCGGGAAGTTTCGGGGTCATACCGGTATTGTACCGGGGCCACCGGAAGGGTTCCGGGGGTCCACCGGGTGGGGCCACCCCTCCCGGGGGACCACATGGGCTGCGTGGGGCAGGGAGCCAGCCCCTGGTGGGCTGGGCGCGCCTCCCCACCTAGGCCCATGCGGCTAGGGCAAGGGGAAGGGGAACCCTAAAGGAGGCGCCCCCCTGGCTTGGGGGGCAAGCCACCCCTTTCCCCTCTCCCTTGGCCGCCGCCCCCCCCCCCCTAGGGTTTTCCCTAGAGGGCCGGCCCCCTTGCCCCTTCCCCTATATATAGAGGGGTGAGGGGAGGGCTGCAACACACAAGCCAAGGCGCAGCCCCTCCCCTCCCCAACACCTCTCCTCCTCCGTACGTGCTTGGCGAAGCTCTGTCGGAGTACTGCTGCACCAACTACACCACACCGTCGTGCTGCCGTTGGAGTGATCTTCCTCAACCTCTCCTCCCCCCTTGCTGGATCAAGAAGGAGGAGACGTCTCCCGTCCCGTACGTGTGTTGAACGCGGAGGTGCTATCCGTTCAGTACTTGGTCATCGGTGATCCGAATCACGTCGAGTACGACTCCATCATCACCATCCCCTTGCAAGCTTCCGCACGCGATCTACAAGTGGTATGTAGATGCAAACTCACTCCCTTGACTCGTTGCTTAGATGAACTCATAGATGGATCTTGGTGAAACCGTAGGAAATTTTTTAATTTTCTGCAACGTTCCCCAACAGTGGCATCATGAGCTAGGTCTATGCGTAGTTCTCTTTGCACGAGTAGAACACAATTTTGTTGTGGGCGTGGATCTTGTCAACTTACTTGCCTCTACTAGTCTTTTCTTGCTTCAACGGTATTGTGGGATGAAGCGGCCCGGACCAACCTTACACGTACACTTACGTGAGACCGGTTCCACCGATTGACATGCACTAGTTGCATAAGGTGGCTGGCGGGTGTCTGTCTCTCCCACTTTAGTTGGAGCGGATTCGATGAAAAGGGCCCTTATGAAGGGTAAATAGAAGTTGACAAAATCACGTTGTGGTTATTCGTAGGTAAGAAAACGTTCTTGCTAGAACCCAATTGCAGCCACGTAAAAGATGCAACAACAATTAGAGGATGTCTAACTTGTTTTTGCAGCGATTGATCATGTGATGTGATATGGCCAGAAGTTGTGATGAATGATGAATTGTGATGTATGAGATCATGTTCTTGTAATAGGATTCACGACTTGCATGTCGATGAGTATGACAACCGGCAGGAGCCATAGGAGTTGTCTTTATTTTTTGTATGACCTGCGTGTCATTGAAGAACGCAATGTAACTTACTTTACTTTATTGCTAAACGCGTTAGCTATAGAAGTAGAAGTAGTCGTTGGCGTGACAACTTCATGAAGACACGATGATGGAGATCATGATGATGGAGATCATGGTGTCAAGCCGGTGACAAGATGATCATGGAGCCCCGAAGATGGAGATCAATGGAGCTATATGATATTGGCCATATCATGTCACAACTATATAATTGCATGTGATGTTTATTATGTTTATGCATCTTGTTTACTTAGGACGACGGTAGTAAATAAGATGATCCCTTACAAAATATCAAAAAGTGTTCTCCCCTAACTGTGCACCGTTGCTACAGTTCGTCGCTTCTAAGCACCACGTGATGATCGGGTGTGATGGATTCTTACGTTCACATACAACGGGTGTAAGACAGTTTTACACAGCGAAAACACTTAGGGTTAACTTGACGAGCCTAGCATGTGCAGACATGGCCTCGGAACACGGAGACCGAAAGGTCGAACACGAGTCGTATGGAAGATACAATCAACATGAAGATGTTCACCGACGATGACTAGTCCGTCTCACGTGATGGTCGGACACGGGCTAGTCGACTCGGATCGTGTAACACTTAGATGACCAAAGGGATGTCTAATCTGAGTGGGAGTTCATAATTTGATTAGAACTTAATTATCATGAACTTAGTCTAAAACCTTTGCAAATATGTCTTGAAGATCAAATGGCCGCCGCTCATGTCAACATGAACTTCAACGCGTTCCTAGAGAAAACCAAGCTGAAAGATGATGGCAGCAACTATACAGACTGGGTCCGGAACCTGAGGATCATCCTCATAGCTGCCAGGAAGCAATATGTCCTAGAAGGACCGCTAGGTGATGCACCCGTCCCAGAGAACCAAGACGTTATGAACGCTTGGCAGTCTCGCACTGATGATTACTCCCTCGTTCAGTGCGGCATGCTTTACAGCTTAGAACCAGGGCTCCAAAAGCGTTTTGAGCAACACGGAGCATATGAGATGTTCGAGGAGCTGAAACTAGTTTTCCAAGCTCATGCCCGGGTCGAGAGATATGATGTCTCCGACAAGTTCTACAGTTGTAAGATGGAGGAAACAGTTCTGTCAGTGAACACATCCTGAAGATGTCTGGGTTGCACAACTGTATGACCCAGCTGAACATTAACCTCCCAGATGAGGCGGTCATTGACAGAATCCTCCAGTCGCTCCCACCAAGCTACAAGAGCTTTGTGATGAACTACAACATGCAGGGGATGGAAAAGACCATTCCCGAAGTGTTGTCAATGCTGAAGTCAGCAGAGGCTAAAATCAAGAAAGAACATCAAGTGTTGATGGTCAATAAGACCACTAAGTTCAAGAAGGGCAAGGGTAAGAAGAACTTCAAGAAGGACGGCAAGGAGGTTGCCGCGCCTGGTAAGCCAGTTACCGGGAAGAAGTCAAAGAATGGACCCAAGCCTGAGACTGAGTGCTTTTATTGCAAGGGGAGGGGTCACTGGAAGCGGAACTGCCCCAAATACTTAGCGGATAAGAAGGCCGGCAACACCAAAGGTATATTTGATATACATGTAATTGATGTGTACCTTACCAGTACTCGTAGTGACTCCTGGGTATTTGATACCGGTGCCGTTGCTCATATTTTTAACTCACAGCAGGAGCTGCGGAATAAACGGAGACTGGCGAAGGACGAGGTGACGATGCGTGTCGGGAATGGTTCCAGAGTCGATGTGATCGCCGTCGGCACGCTGCCTCTACATTTTTACCTACGGGATTAGTTTTAAACCTTAATAATTGTTATTTAGTGCCAAGTTTGAGCATGAACATTGTATCTGGATCTCGTTTAATACGAGATGGCTACTCATTTAAGTCTGAGAATAATGGTTGTTCGATTTATATGAGAGATATGTTTTATGGTCATGCTCCGATGGTCAATGGTTTATTCTTAATGAATCTCGAGCGTAATATTACACATGTTCATAGTGTGGATGCCAAAAGATGTAAAGTTGATAATGATAGTCCCACATACTTGTGGCACTGCCGCCTTGGTCACATTGGTGTCAAGCGCATGAAGAAGCTCCATGCTGATGGACTTTTAGAGTCTCTTGATTATGAATCGTTTGACACATGCGAACCATGCCTCATGGGCAAAATGACCAAGACTCCGTTCTCCGGAACAATGGAGCGAGCAACCAACTTGTTGGAAATCATACATACTGATGTGTGCGGTCCAATGAGCGTTGAGGCTCGCGGAGGATATCGTTATGTTCTCACTCTCACTGATGACTTGAGTAGATATGGGTATGTTTACTTAATGAAACACAAGTATGAAACCTTTGAAAAGTTCAAGGAATTTCAGAATGAGGTGGAGAATCAACGTGACCGAAAGATAAAGTTCCTACGATCAGATCGTGGAGGAGAATACTTAAGTCACGAATTTGGTACACACTTAAGGAAATGTGGAATCGTTTCACAACTCACGCCGCCTGGAACACCTCAGCGTAACGGTGTGTCCGAACGTCCTAATCGCACTCTATTAGATATGGTGCGGTCTATGATGCCTCTTACCGATTTACCGCTATCATTTTGGGGATACGCTCTAGAGACAGCTACATTCACTTTAAATAGGGCACCGTCTAAATCCGTTGAGACGACACCGTATGAATTATGGTTTGGGAAGAAACCTAAGCTGTCGTTTCTAAAAGTTTGGGGATGCGATGCTTATGTCAAGAAACTTCAACCTGAAAAGCTCGAACCCAAGTCGGAAAAATGCGTCTTCATAGGATACCCTAAGGAAACTGTCGGGTATACCTTCTACTTAAGATCCGAGGGCAAGATCTTTGTTGCCAAGAACGGATGCTTTCTGGAAAAAGAGTTTCTCTCGAAAGAAGTAAGTAGGAGGAAAGTAGAACTCGATGAAGTACTACCTCTCGAACGGGAAAGTGGTGCAGCTCAGGAAAATGTTCCTGTGATGCCCACACCAACTGAAGAGGAAAACAATGATAATGATCAAGGTACTTCGGATCAAGTTGCTACTGAACTTCGTAGGTCCACAAGGACACGTTCCGCACCAGAGTGGTACGGCAACCCTGTCCTGGAAATCATGTTGTTAGACAACGGTGAACCTTCAAACTATGAAGAAGCGATGGCGGGCCCAGATTCCAACAAATGGCTTGAAGCCATGAAATCCGAGATAGAATCCATGTATGAAAACAAAGTATGGACTTTGACAGACTTGCCCGATGATCAGCGAGCGATAGAAAACAAATGGATCTTTAAGAAGAAGACGGACGCGGATGGTAATGTTACCATCTATAAAGCTCGACTTGTCGCTAAGGGTTATCGACAGGTTCAAGGGATTGACTACGACGAGACATTCTCTCCCGTAGCGAAGCTAAAGTCCGTCCGAATCATGTTAGCAATTGCCGCATACTATGATTATGAGATATGGCAGATGGACGTCAAAACGGCATTCCTTAATGGGCATCTTAAGGAAGAACTGTATATGATGCAGCCGGAAGGTTTTGTCGATCCTAAGAACGCTAACAAAGTATGCAAGCTCCAGCGATCCATTTATGGGCTGGTGCAAGCATCTCGGAGTTGGAATATTCGCTTTGATGAGATGATCAAAGCGTTTG
Organism: Triticum timopheevii; assembly: GCA_963921465.1. Classification (NCBI taxonomy): domain Eukaryota; kingdom Viridiplantae; phylum Streptophyta; class Magnoliopsida; order Poales; family Poaceae; genus Triticum; species Triticum timopheevii. The sequence goes on from OY997274.1 coordinate 20,695,846, forward strand.
GGTTTATGCAGACTTATGGAGAAGCCTGCGTTTACAAGAAAGTGAGTGGGAGCTCTGTAGCATTTCTCATATTATATGTAGATGACATACTCTTGATGGGGAATAATACAGAATTTCTGGACAGCATTAAGGCCTACTTGAACAAATGTTTTTCAATGAAGGACCTTGGAGAAGCTGCTTATATATTAGGCATCAAGATCTATAGAGATAGATCGAGACGCCTCATAGGTCTTTCACAAAGCACATACCTTGATAAGATTTTGAAGAGGTTCAAAATGGATCAGTCCAAGAAGGGGTTCTTGCCTATGTTACAAGGTGTGAGATTGAGCTCGACTCAGTCACCGACCACGGCAAAAGATAAAGAAGAGATGAGTGTCATCCACTATGCTTCAGCCATAGGATCTATTATGTATGCCATGCTGTGTACCAGACCTGATGTAAACCTTGCCGTAAGTTTGGTAGCAAGATACCAAAGTAATCCCGGCAAGGAACACTGGACAGCGGTCAAGAATATCCTGAAGTACCTGAAAAGGACAAAGGACATGTTTCTCGTTTATGGAGGAGACGAAGAGCTCGTCGTAAAGGGTTACGTCGACGCTAGCTTCGACTCAGATCCGGATGACTCTAAGTCACAAACCAGATACGTGTATATGTTGAATGGTGGAGCAGTAAGCTGGTGCAGCTGCAAGCAGAGCGTCGTGGCGGGATCTACGTGTGAAGCGGAGTACATGGCAGCCTCGGAGGCAGCGCATGAAGCGATATGGGTGAAGGAGTTCATCACCGACCTAGGAGTCATACCCAATGCGTCGGGGCCGATCAAACTCTTCTGTGACAACACTGGAGCCATTGCCCTTGCCAAGGAGCCCAGGTTTCACAAGAAGACCAGGCACATCAAGCGTCGTTTCAACTCCATCCGTGAAAATGTTCAAGATGGAGACATAGAAATATGCAAAGTACATACGGATCTGAATGTCGCAGACCCGTTGACTAAACCTCTCTTGCGAGCAAAACATGATCAACACCAGAACTCTATGGGTGTTCGATTCATCACAATGTAACTAGATTGGTGACTCTAGTGCAAGTGGGAGACTGTTGGAAATATGCCCTAGAGGCAATAATAAAAGTATTATTATATTTCTTTGTTCATGATAATTGTCTTTTATTCATGCTATAACTGTATTATCCGGAAATCATAATACACGTGTGAATACATAGACCTCAATATGTCCCTAGTGAGCCTCTAGTTGACTAGCTCGTTGTGATCAAAAGATAGTCATGGTTTCCTGGCTATGGACATTGGATGTCGTTGATAATGGGATCACATCATTAGGAGAATGATGTGATGGACAAGACCTAATCCTAAGCATAGCACAAAGGTCGTTTAGTTCGTTTGCTAGAGCTTTGCCAATGTCAAGTATCTCTTCCTTAGACCATGAGAGCGTGTAACTCCCGGATACCGTAAGAGTGCTTTGGGTGTACCAAACGTCACAACGTAACTGGGTGACTATAAAGGTGCACTACAGGTATCTCCGAAAGTGTCTGTTGGGTTGAGACGGATCGAGACTGGGATTTGTCACTCCGTATGACGGAGAGGTATCTCTGGGCCCACTCGGTAATGCATCATCATAATGAGCTCAAGGTGACCAAGGTGTTGGACACGGGATCATGCATTACGGTACGAGTAAAGTGACTTGCCAGTAACGAGACTGAACAAGGTATTGGGATACCGACGATCGAGTCTCGGGCAAGTAACGTACCGATTGACAAAGGGAATTGTATACAGGGTTTGATCGAATCCTCGACATCGTGGTTCATCCGATGACAACATCGAGGAGCATGTGGGAGCCAACATGGGTATCCAGATCCCGCTGTTGGTTATTGACCTGAGAGCGTCTCGGTCATGTCTGCATGTCTCCCGAACCCGTAGGGTCTACACATTTAAGGTTCGGTGACGCTAGGGTTATTAGGAAGACTAGTATGTGACTACCGAATGTTGTTCGGAGTCCCGGATGAGATCCCGGATGTCACGAGGAGTTCCGGAAGGGTCCGTAGGTAAAGATTTATATATGGGAAGTTGTCAAACGGACACCAGGAAGTTTCGGGGTCATACCGGTATTGTACCGGGGCCACCGGAAGGGTTCCGGGGGTCCACCGGGTGGGGCCACCCCTCCCGGGGGACCACATGGGCTGCGTGGGGCAGGGAGCCAGCCCCTGGTGGGCTGGGCGCGCCTCCCCACCTAGGCCCATGCGGCTAGGGCAAGGGGAAGGGGAACCCTAAAGGAGGCGCCCCCCTGGCTTGGGGGGCAAGTCACCCCTTTCCCCTCTCCCTTGGCCGCCGCCCCCCCTAGGGTTTTCCCTAGAGGGCCGGCCCCCTTGCCCCTTCCCCTATATATATAGAGGGGTGAGGGGAGGGCTGCAACACACAAGCCAAGGCGCAGCCCCTCCCCTCCCCAACACCTCTCCTCCTCCGTACGTGCTTGGCGAAGCTCTGTCGGAGTACTGCTGCACCAACTACACCACGCCGTCGTGCTGCCATTGGAGCGATCTTCCTCAACCTCTCCTCCCCCCTTGCTGGATCAAGAAGGAGGAGACGTCTCCCGTCCCGTACGTGTGTTGAACGCGGAGGTGCTGTCCGTTCAGTACTTGGTCATCGGTGATCCGAATCACGTCGAGTACGACTCCATCATCACCATCCCCTTGCAAGCTTCCGCACGCGATCTAAAAGTGGTATGTAGATGCAAACTCACTCCCTTGACTCGTTGCTTAGATGAACTCATAGATGGATCTTGGTGAAACCGTAGGAAATTTTTTAATTTTCTGCAATGTTCCCCAACAGTAAGGTCATTGGCGTCTGATGGTTCACTATTTGTATGCAGGAATCATGGCCGGTCAGAGCATGTTGCATGGTGTCTTCTGAAGGAAATATGCCCTAGAGGCAATAATAAAGTTATTATTTATTTCCTCATATCATGATAAATGTTTATTATTCATGCTAGAATTGTATTAACCGGAAACATGATACATGTGTGAATACATAGACAAACATATAGTCACTAGTATGCCTCTACTTGACTAGCTCATTAATCAAAGATGGTTATGTTTCCTAACCATAGACATGTGTTGTCATTTGATTAATGGGATCACATCATTAGGAGAATGATGTGATTGACATGACCCATTCTGTTAGCCTAGCACTTGATCGTTTAGTATGTTTCTACTGCTTTCTTCGTGACTTATACATGTTCCTGTAACTATGAGATTATGCAACTCCCGTTTACCGGAGGAACACTTTGGGTGCTACCAAACGTCACAACGTAACTGGGTGATTATAAAGGAGCACTACAGGTGTCTCCAAAGGTACATGTTGGGTTGGCGTATTTCGAGATTAGGTTTTGTCACTCCGATTGTCGGAGAGGTATCTCTGGGCCCTCTCGGTAATGCACATCACTATAAGCCTTGCAAGCAATGTAGCTAAATGAGTTAGTTACGGAATGATGCATTATGTAACGAGTAAAGAGACTTGCCGGTAACGAGACTGAACTAGGTATTGGATACCGACGATCGAATCTCGGGCAAGTAACATACCGATGACAAAGGGAACAACGTATGTTGTTATGCGGTTTGACCGATAAAGATCTTTGTAGAATATGCAGGAGCCAATATGAGCATCCAGGTTTCGCTATTGGTTATTGACCGAGAATAGTTCTAGGTCATGTGTACATAGTTCTCGAACCCGTAGGGTCCGCACGCTTAACGTTACGATGACAGTTTTATTATGAGTTTATAAGTTTTGATGTACCGAAGTTTGTTCGGAGTCCCGGATGTGATCACGGACATGACGAGGAGTCTCGAAATGGTTGAGACATAAATATTGATATATTGGAAGCCTATGTTTGGACATCGAAAGTGTTCCGGGTGAAATCGGCATTTTACCGGAGTACCGGGAGGTTACCGGAACCCCCCGGTAACCTAATGGGCCTTATTGGGCCTAGTGGAGGAAGAGGAGAGGAGGCCTAGGGTCAGCCGCGCGCCCCTCCCCCCAAGTCCGAATTGGACAAGGAGGGGGCGCGGCGCCCCCCCTTTCCTTTCCCCCCTCTCTTTCTTCCCCCCAAGTCCTAATCCACCTAGGAAAAGGGGGGGGGGGGGAGTCCTACTCCTGGTGGGAGTAGGACTCCTCCGGCGCGCCTCCTCCTAGGGCCGGCCGCACCCCCCCTTGCTCCTTTATATACGAGGGCAGGGGGACCGTAGAACACACAAGTTGATCTTCAAGATCATTCCTTAGCCGTGTGCGGTGCCCCCCTCCACCATATTCCACCTCGGTTATATCGTCGTGGAGTTTAGACGAAGCCCTGTGCCGGTAGAACATCATCATCGTCACCACGGCGTTGTGCTGATGGAACTCATCCCCGACACTTTGCTGGATCGAGTCCGGGGATCGTCATCGAGCTGAACGTGTGCTGAACTCGAAGGTGCCGTACGTTCGGTACTTGGATCGGTCGGATCGTGAAGACGTACGACTACATCAACCGTGTTGTCATAACGCTTCCGCTTACGGTCTACGAGGGTACGTGGATAACACTTTCCCCTCTCGTTGCTATGCATCACCATGATCTTGCGTGTGCGTAGGAATTTTTTTGAAATTACTACGTTCCCAACAGTGGTATCAGAGCCTGGTTTTATGCGTAGATGTTATATGCACGAGTAGAACAAGTGAGTTTTGGGCGATACAAGTCATACTGCTTACCAGCATGTCATACTTTGGTTCAGCGGTATTGTGAGATGAAGCGGCTCGGACCGACATTACGCGTACGCTTACGCGAGACTGGTTTCACCGTTACAAGCACTCGTGCTTAAAGGTGGCTGGCGGGTGTCTGTTTCTCTCATTTTTGCTGAATCGAGTGTGGCTACGCCCGGTCCTTGTGAAGGTTAAAACAACACTAACTTGACGAACTATCGTTGTGGTTTTGATGCGTAGGTAAGAACGATTCTTGCTCAGCCCGTAGCAGCCACGTAAAATTTGCAAAAACAAAGTAGAGGACGTCTAACTTGTTTTTGCAGGGCATGTTGTGATGTGATATGGTCAAGACGTGATGCTATATTTTATTGTATGAGATGATCATGTTTTGTAACCGAAGTTATCGGCAACTGGCAGGAGCCATATGGTTGTCGCTTTATTGTATGAAATGCAAAACGCCCTGTAATTGATTTACTTTATCACTAAGCGGTAGCGATAGTCGTAGAAGCAATAGATGGCGTAACGACAACGATGCTACGATGGAGATCAAGGTGTCGTGCCGGTGACGATGGTGATCACGATGGTGCTTTGAAGATGGAGATCACAAGCACAAGATGATGATGGTCATATCATATCACTTATATTGATTGCATGTGATGTTTATCCTTTATGCATCTTATCTTGCTTTGATTGACGGTAGCATTTTAAGATGATCTCTCACTAAAATTATCAAGAAGTGTTCTCCCTGAGTATGCACCGTACGAAAGTTCTTCGTGCTGAGACACCACGTGATGATCGGGTGTGATAGGCTCTACGTTCAAATACAACGGGTGCAAAACAGTTGCACATGCGGAATACTCAGGTTAAACTTGACGAGCCTAGCATATAACATATATGGCCTCGGAACACGGAGACCGAAAGATCGAGCGTGAATCATATAGTAGATATGATCAACATATTGATGTTCACCGTTGAAACTACTCCATCTCACGTGACGATCGGACATGGTGTAGTTGATATGGATCACGTAATCACTTAGAAGATTAGAGGGATGTCTATCTAAGTGGGAGTTCTTTAGTAATATGATTAATTGAACTTAAATTTATCATGAACTTTGTACCTGATAGTATTTTTCTTGTCTATGTTTGTTGTACATAGATGGCTCATGCTGTTGTTCCGTTGAATTTTAATGCGTTCCTTGAGAAAGCAAAGTTGAAAGATGATGGTAGCAATTACAACCTGAGGATTATCCTCATTGCTGCATAGAAGAATTACGTCCTGGAAGCACCACTGGGTGCCAGGCCTGCTGCTGATGCAACTGACGACGTTAAGAATGTCTGGCAGAGCAAAGCTGATGACTACTCGATAGTTCAGTGTGCCATGCTTTACGGCCTAGAACCGGGTCTTCAACGATGTTTTGAACGTCATGGAGCATATGAGATGTTCCAGGAGTTGAATTTAATATTTCAAGCAAATGCCCGGATTGAGAGATATGAAGTCTCCAATAAGTTCTATAGCTGCAAGATGGAGGAGAATAGTTCTGTCAGTGAACACATACTCAAAATGTCTGGGTATAATAATCACTTGATCAACTGGGAGTTAATTTTCCTGATGGTAGTGTCATTGACAGAATTCTTCAATCACTACCACCAAGCTACAAGAGCTTCGTGATGAACTATAATATGCAAGGGATGGACAAGACTATTCCCGAGCTCTTCGCAGTGCTAAAAGCCGCGGAGGTAGAAATCAAGAAGGAGCATCAAGTGTTGATGGTCAACAAGACCACCAGTTTCAAGAAAAATGGCAAAGGGAAGAAGAAGGGGAACTTCAAGAAGAACAGCAAACAAGTTGTTGCTCAAGAGAAGAAACCCAAGTCTGGACCTAAGCCTGAGACTGAGTGCTTCTACTGCAAGCAGACTGGACACTGGAAGCGGAACTGCCCCAAGTATTTGGCGGATAAGTAGGATGGCAAAGTGAACAAAGGTATATGTGATATACATGTTATTGATGTGTACCTTACTAATGCTCGCAGTAGTACCTGGGTATTTGATACTGGTTCTGTTGCTAATATTTGCAACTCGAAATAGGGACTACGGATTAAGCGAAGATTAGCTAAGGACGAGGTGACAATGCGCGTGGGAAATGGTTCCAAAGTTGATGTGATCGCGGTCGGCACGCTACCTCTACATCTACCATCGGGATTAGTTTTAGACCTAAATAATTGTTATTTGGTGCCAGCGTTGAGCATGAACATTATAAATGGATCTTGTTTGATGCGAGACGGTTATTCATTTAAGTCAGAGAATAATGGTTGTTCTATTTATATGAGTAATATCTTTTATTGTCATGCACCCTTGAAGAGTGGTCTATTTTTATTGAATCTTGATAGTAGTGATACACATATTCATAGTGTTGAAGCCAAAATATGCAGAGTTGATAATGATAGTGCAACTTATTTGTGGCACTGCCGTTTAGGTCATATTGGTATAAAGCGCATGAAGAAACTCCATACTGATGGGCTTTTGGAATCACTTTATTATGAATCACTTGGTACTTGCAAACCGTGCCTCATGGGCAAGATGACTAAAACGCCATTCTCCGGAACTATGGAGCGAGCAACTGATTTGTTAGAAATCATACATACTGATGTTTGTGGTCCAATGAATGTTGAGGCTCGCGGCGGGTATCGTTACTTTCTCACCTTCACAGATGATTTAAGCAGATATGGGTATATCTACTTAATGAAACACAAGTCTGAAACATTTGAAAAGTTCAAAGAATTTCAGAGTGAAGTGGAAAATCATCGTAACAAGAAAATAAAATTTCTATGATCTGATCATGGAGGAGAATATTTGAGTTACGAGTTTGGTTTGCATTTGAAACAATGCGGAATAGTTTCGCAACTCATGCCACCCGGAACACCACAACGAAATGGTGTGTCCGAACATCGTAATCGTACTTTACTAGATATGGTGCGATCTATGATGTCTCTTACTGATTTACCGCTATCGTTTTGGGGTTATGCTTTAGAGACAGCCGCATTCACGTTAAATAGGGCACCATCAAAATCCGTTGAGACGACACCTCATGAACTGTGGTTTGGCAAGAAACCAAAGTTGTCGTTTCTTAAAGTTTGGGGCTGCGATGCTTATGTGAAGAAACTTCAACCAGATAAGCTCGAACCCAAATTGGAGAAATGTGTCTTCATAGGATACCCAAAAGAGACTGTTGGATACACCTTCTATCACAGATTTGAGGGCAAGATTTTCGTCGCTAAATTCGGATCCTTTCTAGAGAAGGAGTTTCTCTCGAAAGAAGTGAGTGAGAGGAAAGTAGAACTTGACGAGGTAACTGTACCTGTTCCCTTATTGGAAAGTAGTTCATCACAAGAACCGGTTCCTGTGACAACTACACCAATTAGTGAGGAAGCTAATGATATTGATCATGAAACTTCGGATCAACTTTCTACTGAACCTCATAGGTCTACCAGAGTAAGATCCGCACCAGAGTGGTATGGCAATCCTATTCTGGAGGTCATGTTACTTGACCATGACGAACCTACGAACTATGAGGAAGCGATGATGAGCCCAGATTCCGCAAAATGGCTAGAGGCCATGAAATCTGAGATGGGATCCATGTATGAGAACAAAGTATGGACTTTGGTTGACTTGCCCGATGATTGGCAAGCCATTGAGAATAAATGGATTTTTAAGAAGAAGACCGACGCTGATGGTAATGTAACTGTCTATAAAGCTCGACTTGTTGCGAAAGGTTTTTGACAAGTTCAAGGGGTTGACTTCGATGAGACTTTCTCACCCGTAGCGATGCTTAAGTCTGTCCGAATCATGTTAGCAATTGCTGCATTTTATGATTATGAAATTTGGCAAATGGATGTCAAAACTGCATTCTTGAGTGGATTTCTAGAAGAAGAGTTGTATATGATGCAACCAGAAGGTTTTGTTGATCCAAAAGGTGCTAACAAAGTGTGCGAGCTCCAGTGATCCATTTATGGACTGGTGCAAGCATCTCGGAGTTGGAATAAACGCTTTGATAGTGTGATCAAAGCATATTGTTTTATACAGACTTTTGGAGAAGCCTGTATTTGCAAGAAAGTGAGTGGGAGCTCTGTAGCATTTCTGATATTATATGTAGATGACATATTATTAATTGGAAATGATATAGAATTTCTGGATAGCATAAAGGGATACTTGAATAAAAGTTTTTCTATGAAAGACCTCGGTGAAGCTGCTTACATATTGGGCATCAAGATTTATAGAGATAGATCAAGACGCTTAATAGGACTTTCACAAAGCACATACCTTGATAAAGTTTTGAAAAAGTTCAAAATGGATCAGGCAAAGAAAAGGTTCTTGCCCGTACTACAAGGTGTGAAGTTGAGTCAGACTCAATGCCCGACCACAATAGAAGATAGAGAGAAAATGAAAGATGTTCCCTATGCTTCAGCCATAGGCTCTATCATGTATGCAATGCTGTGTACCAGACCTGACGTGTGCTTAGCAATAAGCTTGGCAGGAAGGTACCAAAGTAATCCAGGAGTGGATCACTGGACAGCGGTCAAGAACATCCTGAAATACCTGAAAAGGACGAAGGATATGTTTCTCGTATATGGAGGTGACAAAGAGCTAGTCATAAATTGTTACGTCGATGCAAGCTTTGACACTGATCCGGACGATTCTAAATCGCAAACCGGATACGTGTTTTTATTAAACAGTGGAGCTGTAAGTTGGTGCAGTTCTAAACAAAGCGTCGTGGCGGGATCTACATGTGAAGCGGAGTACATAGCTGCTTCAGAAGTAGCAAATGAAGGAGTCTGGATGAAGGAGTTCATTTCCGATCTAGGTGTCATACCTAGTGCATCGGGACCAATGAAGATCTTCTGTGACAATACTGGTGCAATTGCCTTGGCAAAGGAATCCAAATTTCACAAGAGGACCAAGCACATCAAGAGACGCTTCAATTCCATCCGGGACCAAGTCCAGGTGGGAGACATAGAGATTTGCAAGATACATACGGATCTGAATGTTGCAGACCCGTTGACTAAGCCTCTTTCACGAGCAAAACATGATCAGCACCAAGACTCCATGGGTGTTAGAATCATTACTGTGTAATCTAGATTATTGACTCTAGTGCAAGTGGGAGACTGAAGGAAATATGCCCTAGAGGCAATAATAAAGTTATTATTTATTTCCTCATATCATGATAAATGTTTATTATTCATGCTAGAATTGTATTAACCGGAAACATGATACATGTGTGAATTCATAGACAAACATATAGTCACTAGTATGCCTCTACTTGACTAGCTCATTAATCAAAGATGGTTATGTTTCCTAACCATAGACATGTGTTGTCATTTGATTAATGGGATCGCATCATTAGGAGAATGATGTGATTGACATGACCCATTCCGTTAGCCTAGCACTTGATCGTTTAGTATGTTGCTATTGCTTTCTTCATGACTAATACATGTTCCTGTAACTATGAGATTATGGAACTCCCGTTTACCGGAGGAACACTTTGGGTGCTACCAAACATCACAACGTAACTAGGTGATTATAAAGGAGCACTATAGGTGTCTCCAAAGGTACATGTTGGGTTGGCGTATTTCGAGATTAGGTTTTGTCACTCCGATTGTCAGAGAGGTATCTCTGGGCCCTCTCCGTAATGCACATCACTATAAGCCTTGCAAGCAATGTAGCTAAATGACTTAGTTACAGAATGATGCATTACGTAACGAGTAAAGAGACTTGCCGGTAACGAGACCGAACTAGGTATTGGATACCGACGATCGAATCTCGGGCAAGTAACATACCGATGACAAAGGGAACAATGTATGTTGTTATGCGGTTTGACCGATAAAGATCTTCGTAGAATATGTAGGAGCCAATATGAGCATCCAGGTTCCGCTATTGGTTATTGACCGAGAATAGTTCTAGGTCATGTCTACATAGTTCTCGAACCCGTAGGGTCCACACGCTTAACATTACGATTACAGTTTTATTATGAGTTTATAAGTTTTGATGTACCGAAGTTTGTTCGGAGTCCCGGATGTGATCACGGACATGATGAGGAGTCTCGAAATGGTCGAGACATAAAGATTGATATATTGGAAGCCTATGTTTGGACATCAGAAGTGTTCCGGGTGAAATCGGCATTTTACCGGAGTACCGGGAGGTTACCGGAACCCCCCGGTAACCTAATGGGCCTTATTGGGCCTAGTGGAGGAAGAGGAGAGGAGGCCTAGGGGCAGCCGCGCGCCCCTCCCCCCAAGTCCGAATTGGACAAGGACGGGGGCGACGCCCCCTTTTCCTTTCCCCCCTCTCTTCCTTCCTCCCCAAGTCCTAATCCAACTAGGGAAAGGGGGGAGTCCTACTCCCGGTGGGAGTAGGACTCCTCCTTCGCGGCTCCTCCTAGGGCCGGCCGCACCTCCCCTTGCTCCTTTATATATGGGGGCAGGGGGGCACCCTAGAACACACAAGTTGATCTTCAAGATCGTTCCTTAGCCGTGTGCAGTGCCCCCCTCCACCATATTCCACCTCGGTCATATCGTCGCGGAGTTTAGACGAAGCCCTGCGCCGGTAGAACATCATCATCGTCACCACGCCGTCGTGCTGACAGAACTCATCCCCGACACTTTGCTGGATCGGAGTCCGGGGATCGTCATCGAGCTGAACGTGTGCTGAACTCGGAGGTGCCGTACGTTCGGTACTTGGATCGGTCGGATCGTGAAGACGTACGACTACATCAACCGCGTTGTCATAACGCTTCCGCTTACAGTCTACGAGGGTACGTGGACAACACTCTCCCCTCTCGTTGCTATGCATCACCATGATCTTATGTGTGCGTAGGAATTTTTTTGAAATTACTACATTCCCAACATCTTTCATCTTCTTGCTGGGAGCACCTCACATTGACTCCCTGGCATTTGCTCGCTCCAGCGAGCAAACTGACCAACACGCACAACTCTCATCCTACACGCTTTTTTGGGGGCGGTTGGGTGAGAAGTGGGCCCACCACGTGGGAGAGGGCGGCGCAATTTAAACGTGAGGACGGGAGGTCTTGTTGTGGTATGTAGGCTCACATAATAATCTACAGGTAAAGCTTTTCTATAACGAACAAACCCACACGCCAGGGTCCTCCTTTCCTCTCTTTCTCCCCCCTCCCGCTCTCTCTCTCGTCACACACGTTCCCCCTTCCCCTCGACATCCACGGCAAGACTGCGCTTGAACCGCCCACGATTGAGCGGTGGATGATGCGTTGAGACAACCGCGTGGGCTCCTACTGTGTTTCCATCCATATCTGAAGTCCTAGGTGTGGGTAACCAACCGCATCTAGATTTGGAGTCACCGCAGTTGGGCAACCAACTACATCCAGATCTGGAGTCCTAGGTGTGGGCGACCAGCCTTTTTTCCAGATCTGGAGCCAACATGATGATTGGCGATGGAGGAAAGCGGCATACTGTCTCCGATGGCCATGTCTTACCTCGGCCGAGATCGGAGAAGGTAGTTGTTGCCTCCACTTCGCCCTCCGCTATCAACATCGAAGAAGGTAGGGTCAGAACTCGCCCTATTTTTTTCTAGAAAAATTAAGGTAAAAATTAGTTGATCTTCGAGTTGTGTTTATTTTACTTAATTGAGGGAAAACACTAGACTTGTATATTACCATAGACTGCTTTTAATCATTAGACAGGGGGGATTAAGTATTGATGGGACACCAATTCCCTAAAAAAAGAAGTATTGATGGGACACTAGCCAACATCCCAAAGCCACTGTGGAGATTGGAATTCATGCTCCACATTGTTACCAGAAATAGCACAAATGGTGTTACACTCAGCGCCTTTATAAATTTACACAATTATGTAGCCAGCGAGCCAGTAGCAACCTCCAGCCAAAGACCTTAACGTTCTCTGGAACCTTAGCTCTCCAAATCACATCCCAAATACTCCAATTATATGCCGCACTTGATGAGCTAGAAGCAAGCGAATTGTACCTGAATTTGAGTTGGGTGGCAAGTTTATAAGCACGTCATCCATTACATAGATGGGTGATTTATGCGAAATATCTCCTCTACATCAAAATCAGAAAATAGCCTATGGACAAGGTTAATATTCCATTCATTTTTTATCAGACAATCAACTGGTTAACCCACCTCAACCTTGAGTTTCTAGCGAATTTGGCAACCCGAGGCCATACTGTCTCAGAATCCAGTTGTCTCTCTGAATCTGAATTTTTCATCCATTCACTATACGCCAGATGATGCCTTCCTTGAGTATCTTAACTCCAAGCCGGGGATGCATACGAGGAAATGACCATGTCTAGAATATCCCACAAGGATAATATTCTGATTTCAAGACTCTGGAACATAAACTATCCAGCTTGTGAATCAGTCTCCACCCTTGCCTTGCCAGGAGAGCTTGGTTAAACATATGCATATCCCAGAATCCTAGAACACCCCCTCTCTTTTGTTTTATAAGTTGGTACCAGGAGAGCCAAATGGCCTTGTGATGTCCTTACTCATCGCCCTACATAAAGTCCCAGATAAAATTTTCATACTTATCACAAAAGCCCAAGGACATTTGAACAATCCAAAGAAGTAATTGGCACTTACTTGATCAAGACCACTTTAGCTGCATGGGACATATACTTTTCAATCCAGTCCTTGCACATTTTTGTGAACCCTTCCATGATCGACTAAAATTCGAGGCAAACATCCTACCTTTTGGGGTTGGTAAACCCAAATATTTACTCTCAGAAGTGGAAGCCACAACACCAAGGGTGACCTTTATCTCTTACTGTACCTGGGGCGAGCAATGTTCACTAAGTAATAAAGAGCATTTAGTTGGGCTAAGAAGCTATCATGTACACCTTTGAAATGGATTTGGAGTGTCCTTCACTACCCTCACCTCTCTTCCTACGGCCTTGAAGGACAAAAGGCTGTCATCAACAAACATTAGTTTAGAGACACCGAGGCTCCCCAATAATTTTGGTAGGCATTAACCTCCCTTCCAAGACCTACTTTCTTAAGATGCTTTCCCGACCATCCGCAACCAGTAAGATGGTGCATTCAATATGTGACTATAATATTCCTTCTCAGCCAATCTTTTTATTTTAGTTCATTTATCTCAGAACAACGCAATGCACCCTTGCCCTTACCACCATGCACAATACAATTCTAGCGGCCTGGCATCCACCTAAGATTATTGAAACTCTTTTCACATTACTGAATTTCAGAAAGTAAAACGATCATCAAGTGGTATATGTGTGCACGAGGCAAACTAGCTCTTCAACTATCTGGGACTGCCCGAGGCCCCAATATTTCTAGATCAGGCGACTCATTTCTCCTCATAGGTGCCTTCCTTATCACATGTAATGGGCCGATAGCTTCCTTACCGCCTAACACACCTATGTTGCTCATGCCACCTCCATTACCCTCACCTCATGCCTTCTTGTTCAGACCAGGACCCTTGTAACTAGGTGTCGCCACAAACTCATTATAAGACTCACTGTCACATCCCATGCATTTACCCAACACCGCCCCGGTGTTCACCAGGGATTGATCAACTTACTTCCCTGGCTTACCCTTGTGGCTATTCTTATCTCTTTGCTTCTTGGCTTTCATCTTACTGGCTCCAGGGGTAGGGGAGGAGCCTTGTTGAGGTTGACTTCACCCACTTCATTTTCCTTGCTGGCTGCCGGACTCATGGAGGAGGCCTGGCCTTGAATCACCTCCGCCCTCCGGGGTCAGCCCCGGCAAGGGAAGGAACCAAGTTGATGTCAAGTTCTACCCCCTTGCTCTGAGTTGTACATACAAGCAGCTTTGGAATGATTGCCGGTATCGTGGACGAGACCTTCCCCACCTCCTACTGGAGTTGGGAACCCATGACAGCCATTGGTGGTGCAGTGGCAGACGCTAGTGTTAGCATAATCTTGATTGTTTTGTTTGGAACATGATGTAGTTGGTGCTTGCATGTCACGTGGCTTTATTTCTTTGGGGACTAACCAAAGTCATGTACATGTACTAGTAGGAGTTCACGTGTTTTGAGTCAAGCTTGAGTCCAAATATGTAGTATACGATGTGATCTAGGTTAAGTCAATTTCCGTGTAGGACATGGTCTCGTGGATTGGCCGAGTATATATATTCGCTGACCGCTGCCACGGTCCACGATCAGACAGAGTTCTCCACCACGCAAGGCTGCCCAGGATCATCTTCCTTGGCCCGTCATCACCCCCATTGGGGGCGACCTCCTCTGACGCGCTCATCGCACTTTTGTTCTTGTTAGCCTGACTCTGCCATGGATGATTTTTGGGGATCTGAGTGTATGTGTTGTTGGTGGATGTACGATCGTGTTGTGTTTATACTATATGAAAATATGAAATAGTTCAAGGGTTTACCACTGTCAGTGTAGAACAATCTTAGAATTTCAATATTGCTTGCACCTTTTAATTTCAAATGTTGATGAAATTTATCGCATATCTGTGGGCCCGGAATCGAGGTGGAGACAAGAGCCAAACCTATTGCACAACACATATAAATAACATTCGGTGGAAAGAAAAATATAGAACTTGCCTTTTCTTTTCAAATGTTGATGAATTTTATCATGATCGAATTTTCTTGAGGCAGATGCACATTTTGATGGCAATACTGTAGTCTTTGCTCTACTGTGTATTATGTTTATAGTTTCTACAAACATTTTTATTGTGTTTGTATAATTATCATAGCTGTAGTAGTACCAATTTAATTAAAATAGTGGTAGCAATTTAAATTATATAGTTAACTCAAGTCCATTGCTAAAATTGTTGTCCTTTCATGATCCTTAATGCAGACTTTGAAGCTGATTTCATGCAAAACATCAACCGGAGCTCCAACATCCCGATCTCCGTGCACCGTGTCATGTTTGGACCCGAAGGCTGGGCGGACCTACCACATGGATTATTGCACTCCATCATTGTCCTGTTGGGTTCAACTCGTGACCTTCTTGCGTTCATCGCCACCTGTCCTAGCTGGTATGCCGCATTCATGTCAATCAAATCTACCTTAGGCGAGCTCTTCCCACCTGTTATTTTCCGGAATTGTGCCGACCAGACAAGCTCAGCTGGCTCTAACATTGGAAACGCATGGGAGCTCATTGATCCTGTATATCCAAGTACTCCATTGTGTCGCTTGACCCCTCCAAGTATTTTGGACAAAATGGCAGTCGTCAAATGTTCTTATGGTCATGCGATTTTCTGCTACGAGAGATCCCTTGTCATTATGGACGTGCTCACTGGCACGATGGTTGCAGCTCCACCTTTCCCATTGAGTCAACCATGCTACAGAACCTTCATATCTCCAGAGGCGTCACCAGATTCATATCTATTTGTCAGCAGCCCGCACTGCCTGTACGCTTGGCGAGTTGGGAGCCCCTCTTGGTTGCACTGCGATTTTCTAAATGCACATTTGATCAAGGAGATGGTGTCCTTCAAAGGCCGGGTCATTATGAGGATGCGTCAAAAACTATACACCGTGCATTTGGCACCTCAGTTTCATGTTGAGGTACTAAGAGTTGATTGCCGAGATTATATTGACCCGTACGTGCTTTCCGGAAATTTGGTGGCTTGTGAAGACACACTTTTCCTACTTGGTCGTAACGGGGAAGCCTTCTGCATTGACTTTTCAACGGAACCTGCAAAGTATGTGAGCGTGGAAGAGGGAGGCTTGAAGAAGTGGGCGTTCTTCTTTGGCGAGAAACGTACTGGACAGCCACGACTCTTAATGAACCCAGAGAGAATGGGTTTAAGGGGTGGCCATGTCTATCAGTTGGATGAAAACGCTCGAGTATTTTCATACCCAGTAGATGGCAACCAAAATGAGGAGTTGGAACCAGAACCTTGTTTTGCAACGATCAATGCTTATCTTGCTCGCAATCCTACATCCTTTGCAGCTTGGGTATGAGATCGTGTCATTGCACCGCGCAGTTGTCTTGTTGTCGTTGGCTGTACTTGAGGACTTTTTGTCGCTATGTTCCTTCTAGTTTCCGCTCCTTTGACGGAGTACATCAAGATTTGTAATAATCCCTGTTTGCCACCCAGTGTACATTCCTGGAGGCAAAACTTGTGCTACATGTTGCTGTTTTCGCTGAACCTTGTTAATTACTCCCGTTTTTCATACAAGAGATAAGGGTTTGCTTCTTGGGTCTTCATGTCACTCTTCAACATTTTTTGTGTGCACCATGTCAGATGTGCCTGGGCTTTTATTTTAGTTATGTGCTTTGTTTGGTCCAAACATTTATCTGTAGCTTGATCTCCTTTTAAACTGAGATAATGAAATGCACGTAGAGTTGTTTGCTGAAGATACGTGCAAATGCAGAGCTGTTTGGTTGTCGAACACTCTGTCCGCCTAGTTTTTGCTGGTGCGAAATATAAACTCTGTGATGAATGCACATATGCTGCTTATATGTTTGTTGGCTGAACTTGCAGTTTACATTAACCTGATGTCTATGGACTTGCATCCTCACTTTAATTCTTGGTGACCTTGCAACTCTCCAGCCCAAAATGGCGTACAATGTTCAGTTAAAAAATTGTAGCTCTGCCCAAGCTATGTTCTCAATGTTCACATTTCCACCCACTGAGACTGTCATATGCACATCACGTGAATAATCAACAACCATAGTACAATTACTCTGTTGCAGTACCAACACCTTAGGTATCTATGTATGAAAGGGAAGTTACAGGTCTAGCCCATGTTATCAATGTACAAGAAAACTCTACAATCTGTAATAGATGAGAAATAAAACATATGGGTCCCATGTAATCGCCCCAGAAAAAAAGAGAGAGTACATAATCTGATAACTTAGCCTAAACTTCTGTTTGTAATGCAAGTTTCGAAACACGCCAAGAACATTCAGTGAACTACTCATCCTGCAACTGCAATATGGTGGAATCCTCCCACCAAAGCGGTATCAGAAGCTAATCACCAACCGCACCCACACCCACGGCCGTGAGATCATCACTGGCCGGAACGAGGAAATGCGCGGGGAAGACCCAGGTCATCAAAGTGATCGCATCCAAATGGAAAAATAGATGTGCTGGTAGATTCTTGTTTTTTTCCTTTGAGAAAATTTGGGTAGTTTTCTAGTAATACCTTCAGAATTCTGGCCAAAACAAATCATTTGTTTAAGATGATAAGGTCTGAACAGTTGTTCATCAGCTGATATCCGACGGCGGATTAGGATCGAAATGGTTCTAGAAATTCTTACAAAGATAAAGATAAGCATTATAGGTTTATAGTAGTATGAAAAGATGAAGAATGTCAGTAGGCTTATAGCTTACTGAATGAATAATGAGCAGAGATGCTAGCTAGTAGGCATGTTGAATTTGCATTTTGGGCCCAGCCCCAGGCCAGCATTATAGGTGGATCTGATGCAACATCCACAGGTAAACGAAATTAACCAGAAAAACAAGACGGAGGGGAAAGAAAGGGAGATGGAGGAGTACAGAACGAGGTAGGGCTTGGGGTTATTACGTCGGCGACGAGGACGAGGACAAAGAAGCTGTCGCCGTCGCCGAGGAAGGAGGATGCCCGTCGATCTCCCGCGGCTGCGCCTCCACGTGCGCCGCCGTTTCTTCCCGTCCTCGGATGTTGGAGCAGCGCAGCCTTGAGAGTGCAGAGCCTCGATATTTTTCCATCATCCCGTTGTAACGCCGGCCCGGCCTAGTCCAGGGATAATGGGCCGAACATGGGCAATAGATTCCTACCTGCTCTAGGGCTGTGTTTTTTAACATAGTACGGACGCAAGGGCTCGTACATACGCGCATACACTCACCCTATGAACGCATATATGCACACCCTATTCGTATGAGCACTTTCGAGATACTGAGCGGGCATATCATTTGAGATTTACGAAGTCATCGTAGACATCTCGTTGTCGACGGAAACATCTCCTCCCACTGAAAGCACATCGATGAAAATCCTAAAATAAATCCAAGAATAATGCGAGCATCAGAACATGAACCCTGGTGGGATGGGAATACCACTGGCTCTCTAACCATCCAACCACAGGTTGGTCCGCCTATGGCTGTGTATTTTAAGGGGCTTTCAGCTTGGATTCCCAGGTTGTTCCGCTATGAGAAGATGTGGGAATCCCGGGGAAAATTTGTTTTTGCCACTCTAAATTTTGCCAATTTTTCTTATGCCATTCTAGATTTTGACATTTCGCTTTTGCCACTCTTAGCTTTTGACAATTACAACAATTAACATTCCGTGGCAAAATCAAAATAATTTTATTTCATTTTTGCCATTCTTAGCTTTCGAAATGTATAACAATTGCCACTCTGAAATTTTGCTTTAGCCATGGGAATGACAATTGTGATAATTGTCAAGAACTAGGAGTGTCAAATGTGAAATGTCAAAATCTAGAGTGACATATGGAAAATTGGCAAAATTTAGAGTGGCAAAAACAAAATTTTCTCGAAAAAAAGATGTAGGAGACTCGTGGTAAATTTGATGGGGTCAGGCCGGAGTGTCGGAAGTGCAGAAGAACTTGGATGAAATTTCAGAAGAGAAAGATGGAGGGAAGGAAGAGAGAGGTGGAGGAGGAGAGGACATGGCGAGGTAGGACTTATTACATCGTCGAGGATGAGTCATCAGCGGCTAATGACGTCGAGGAAGATGAACACGCTTGATCTCCCTCGGCCGCGCCTCAATGCACCGCCGTTTCTTCTAGCTCCCCGATGAGTAGCACAGTCGTAAATGACATATCCTAAACGATGCCTTAAGCGCAGTTCCTCCTATTTCCGCAATCGGACGCACACTTCTCCGCGCTGGCCGGCCCATCTTTATCCTTTTCTGTTTTAAAAGACAAAATACTATGTGCGACGGCTTGGTTCGAACCGACGATCTTGCTTCCATGTACACGTTGCAGTAATATACCGATAGATAAAGGGAAGTGCATACGGGATTAGCTGAATCCTTAGCATCGAGGTTCGTCGACCGATAAGATCTTCGAAGAATACGTAGGAACCAATATGGGCATCCAGGTCCCGCCATTGGTTATTGACCGTAGAGGTGTCTCGGTCATGTTTGCATAGTTCTCAAACCCGCAGGGTCTACACACTTACCGTTTGATGAGGATATAAGTATAGTTGAGTCGTTATGGTGGTTGACGAAGGTTGTTCGGAGTCTCGAATGAGATCCCAGACGTGACGAGGATCTCCGGAATGGTCCGAGGGTGAAGATTGATATATTAGACGAAGGGTATTGGAGTCCGGAAGCGTTCCGGGGGTATAGGGTGATGACCAGCATGACCGAAAGGGGTTTCGGGGGGCCTCGACAAGTGTTGGGGGGCCTCATGAGCCAAGGGGAGGGAGCAAACCAGCCCACTAAGGGCCTGTGCGCCCCACTCACCCTTTCCCATGTAACCAGGAGAGGTCGGGCGGTCCCTCTAGGGTTCCCTCTGAAGGAAATATGCCCTAGAGGCAATAATAAAGTTATTATTTATTTCCTTATATCATGATAAATGTTTATTATTCATGCTAGAATTGTATTAACTGGAAACATAATACATGTGTGAATACATAGACAAACATAGTGTCACTAGTATGCCTCTACTTGACTAGCTCGTTAATCAAAGATGGTTAAGTTTCCTAACCATAGACATGAGTTGTCATTTGATTAATGGGATCACATCATTAGGAGAATGATGTGATTGACTTGACCCATTCCGTTAGCTTAGCACTTGATCGTTTAGTATGTTGCTATTGCTTTCTTCATGACTTATACATGTTCCTATGACTATGAGATTATGCAACTCCCGTTTACCGGAGGAACACTTTGTGTGCTACCAAACGTCACAACGTAACAGGGTGATTGTAAAGGTGCTCTACAGGTATCTCCAAAGGTACTTGTTGGGTTGGCGTATTTCGAGATTAGGTTTTGTCACTCCGATTGTTGGAGAGGTATCTCTGGGCCCACTCGGTAATGCACATCACTATAAGCCTTGCAAGCATTGTAACTAATGAGTTACTTGTGGGATGATGTATTACGGAATGAGTAAAGAGACTTGCAGGTAATGAGATTGAACTAGGTATTGAGATAGCGACGATCGAATCACATATCGATGACAAAGGGAACAACGTATGTTGTTATGCGGTTTGACCGATAAAGATCTTCGTAGAATATGTAGGAGCCAATATGGGCATCCAGGTTCCGCTATTGGTTATTGACCAGAGAGATGTCTCGGTCATGTCTACATAGTTCTCGAACCCGTAGGGTCCGCACGCTTAACATTCGTTGACGATATAGTACTATATGAGTTATGTATGTTGGTAACCGAATGTTGTTTGGAGTCCCGGATGAGATCACGGACATGACGAGGAGCTCCGGAATGGTCCGGAGGTAAAGATTCATATATTGGATGATATGGTTAGGCCAAGGGGTCAGGCCCACGGGGCTATAAGTCGGTGCAAAAGGAGTTTTGCGGAGGCCAGGGGGCCAAGCGCCGGAGACCCTGGCGTCTGGCCCTGGGCCAGACGCCGAGGCCCATGGCGTCTGGGCCAGACGCCAAGGATTGTGGCGTTTGGTCCTGGAGTCCGAGTGGGACTCTTGCCTTTCGGGCAAAACCGACTTCGAGGAGGCTTTTGCTCCAAGTTTCGACCCCCAGGGCTCAACATATAAATAGAGGGGCGGGGCTAGCACCAAAGACACATCAAGAAACACCAAGCCGTGTGCCGGCAACCCCGTCCCCTCTAGTTTATCCTCCGTCATAGTTTCCGTAGTGCTTAGGCGAAGCCCTGCGGAGATTGTTCTTCACCAACACCGTCACCACGCCGTCGTGCTGCCGGAACTCATCTACTACTTCGCCCGTCTTGCTGGATCGAGAAGGCGAGGACGTCATCGAGCTGAACGTGTGCAAAACTCGGAGGTGCCGTGCGTTCGGTACTTGGATCAGTCGGATCGTGAAGACGTACGACTACATCAACCGCGTTGATAAACGCTTCCTCTAAGCGATCTTCAAGGGTATGAAGATACACTCCCCCTCTCGTTGCTATGCATCACGATGATCTTGCGTGTGCGTAGGAATTTTTTTGAAATTACTACATTCCCCAACAGTGGTATCAGAGCCAGGCTTTGTGCGTAGATGTCATATGCACGAGTAGAACACAAGTGAGTTGTGGGCGATATAAGTCATACTGCTTACCAGCATGTCATAGTTTGGTTCAGCGGCATTGTGAGATGAAGCGGCCCAGACCGATATTACGCGTACGCTTACGCGAGACTGGTTTCAGAGCACTCGTTGCTTAAAGGTGACCGGCGGGTGTCTGTCTCTCTCACTTTAGTTGAACCAAGTGTGGCTACGCCCGGTCCTTGTGAAGGTTAAAACATCATCAACTTGACAAACTATCGTTGTGGTTTTGATGCGTAGGTAAGACCTGTTGGGGAACGTAGTAATTTTAAAAAATTTCCTACGCACACGCAAGATCATGGTGATGCATAGTAACGAGAGGGGAGAGTGTTGTCCATGTACCCTCGTAGACCGTAAGCGGAAGCGTTATGACAACATGGTTGATGTAGTCGTACGTCTTCACGATCCGACCGATCCGAGCACCGAACGTACGGCACCTCCGAGTTCAGCACACATTCAGCTCGAGGACGATCCCCGGACTCCGATCCAGCAGAGTGTCGGGGATGAGTTCCGTCAGCACGACAGCATGGTGACGAAGATGATGTTCTACCGACGCAGGGCTTCGCCTAAGCACCGCAACGATATGACCGAGGTGGAATATGGTGGAGTGGGGCACCGCACACGGCTAAGGAACGATCATGAAGATCAACTTGTGTCACTATGGGGTGCCCCCTTGCCCCCGTATATAAAGGAGCAAGGGGACGAGGGCCGGCCAAGGAGGAGGAGGCGCGCCCAAGGGGGGAGTCCTACTCCCACCGGGAGTAGGACTCCTCCTTTCCTAGTAGGAGTAGGAGAGAAGGAAGGGGAAGAGAGAAGGGAAGGAAGGAGGGGGTGCGGCCCCTTCCCCTAGTCCAATTCGGACTAGGCCTTGGGGGGGGGGGTGCGCAACCTGCCCTAGGCAGCCCCTCTCTCTTTCCCGTATGGCCCAATAAGGCCCAATAAGGCCCAATACAATTCTAGCATGAATAATAAACATTTATCATGATATAAGGAAATAAATAATAACTTTATTATTGCCTCTAGGGCATATTTCCTTGAGTCTCCCAGTTGCACTAGAGTCAATAATCTAGTTCACATCACCATGTGATTTAACACCAATATTCATATCTGTATATGATTAACACCCATAGTTCACATCGTCATGTGACCAACACCCAAAGGGTTTACTAGAGTCAATAATCTAGTTCACATCACTATGTGATTAACACCCAAAGAGTACTAAGGTGTGATCATGTTTTGCTCGTGAGAGAAGCTTAGTCAACGGGTCTGTCATATTTAGAGCCGTATGTACTTTGCAAATATTCTATGTCTACAATGTTCTGCACGGAGCTACTCTAGCTAATTGCTCCCACTTTCAATATGTATCCAGGTTGAGACTTAGAGTCATCTGGATTGGTGTAAAATCTTGCACCAATGTAACTCTTTACGACGAGCTCTTTTATCACCTCCATAATCGAGAAATATTTCCTTAGTCCTCACTAAGGATATTATTGACCAATGTCCAGTGATCTACTCCTAGATCACTATTGTATTCCCTTACCAAATTTAGAGCAAGGTATACAATAGGTCTGGTACATAGCATAGCATACTTTATAAAACCTATGACTGAGGCATAGGGAATGACTTTCATTCTCTTTTCTATTTTCTGCCGTGGTCGGGATTTGAGTCTTACTCAATTTCACACCTTTGCAACACAAGCAATAACTCTTTCTTTGACTGTTCCATTTTGAACTATTTCAAAATCTTGACAAGGTATGTACTTATTGAAAAACTTATCAAGTGTCTTGATCTAGCTTTACTGAGGTCTTTCTTTTAAAGAACTCCTTTCAAATACTCCTTTTATGCTTTGCAGAAAAATTCTACATCATTTCTGATCAACATATGTTACTCACATATATTTATCAGAAAGGCGGTAGTGCTCCCACTCACTTTATTGTAAATACAGGCTTCACCGCAAGTCTGTATAAAACTATATATTTTGATCAACTTATCAAAGCGTATATTCCAACTCTGAGATGCTTGCACCAGTCCATAGATGGATCGCTGGAGCTTGCACACTTTGTTAGCTCCCTTTGGATCGACAAAACCTTCTGGCTGCATCATATACAACTCTTCTTCCAGAAACCCGTTCAGGAATGCAGTTTTGACATCCATCTGCCATATTTCATAATCATAAAATGCGGCAATTGCTAACATGATTCGGACAGACTTTTAAGCATCGATATGAGTGAGAAAAATCTCATTGTATTCAACACCTTGAACTTGTCGAAAAACTTTTTTCGACAATTCGAGCTTTGTAGATAGTAACACTACTATCAACGTCCGTCTTCCTCTTGAAGATCCATTTATTTTCTATGGCTTGCCGATCATCGGGCAAGTCCACCAAAGTCCACACTTTGTTCTCATACATGGATCCTATCTCAGATTTCATGGCCTCAAGCCATTTCGCGGAATCTGGGCTCATCATCGCTTCCTCATAGTTCGTAGGTTCATCATGGTCTAGTAACATGACTTCCAGAACAGGATTACCGTACCACTCTGGTGCGGACCGTACTCTGGAAGACCTACGAGGTTCTGTAATAACTTGATCTGAAGTTTCATGATCATCATCATTAGCTTCCTCACTAATTGGTGTAGGAATCACTGGAACTGATTTCAGCGATGAACTATTTTCCAATTCAGGAGAAGGTACAATTACCTTATCAAGTTCTACTTTCCTCCCACTCACTTCTTTCGAGAGAAACTCCTTCTCTAGAAAGGATCCATTCTTAGCAACGAATGTTTTGCCTTCGGATCTGTGATAGGAGGTGTACCCAACAGTTTCCTTTGGGTATTCTATGAAGACGCACTTCTCCGATTTGGGTTCGAGCTTATCAGGTTGAAACCTTTTTCACATAAGCATCGCAACTCCAAACTTTAAGAAACGACAGCTTAGGTTTACTACTAAACCATAGTTCATACGGTGTCGTCTCAACGGATTTAGATGGTGCCCTATTTAAAGTGAATGCAGATGTCTCTAATGCATAACCCCAAAACGATAGTGGTAAACCAGTAAGATATATCATAGATCGCACCATATCCAATAAAGTGCGGTTACGACGTTCGGACACACCATTACGCTGTGGTGTTCCATGTGGCGTGAACTGTGAAACTATTCCATATTGTTTAAAATGAAGGCCAAACTCGTAACTCAAATATTCTTCTCTACGATCAGATTGTAGAAACTTTATTTTCTTGTTACGATGATTCTCCACTTCACTCTGAAATTCTTTGAACTTTTCAAATATTTCAGACTTGTGCTCATTAAGTAGATATACGCATATCTGCTCAAATCATCTGTGAAGGTCAGAAAATAACGATACCCGCCACGAGCATCAACACTCATTGGACCGCATACATCGATATGTATTATTTCCAACAAGTTAGTAGCTCGTTCCATTGTTCCGGGGAACGGAGTTTTAGTCATCTTGCCAAAAAGGCACGGTTCGCAAGCATCAAATGATTCATAACCAAGTGATTCCGAAAATCCATCTTTATGGAGTTTCTTCATGCGCTTTACACCGATATGACCCAAATGGCAGTGCCACAAATAAGTTGCACTATCATTATTAACTTTGCATCTTTTGGCATCAATATTATGAATATGTGTATCACTACGATCGAGATCCAACAAACTATTTTCATTGGGTGTATAACCATCGAAGGTCTTATTCATGTAAACAGAATAACAATTATTCTTTAACTTCAAATGAATAACCATATCGCAATAAATATGATCAAATCATATTCATGCTCAACGCAAACGCTAAATAACATTTATTCAGTTTTAACACTAATCTCGAAAATATAGGGAGTGTGTGATGATGATCATATCAATCTTGGAACTATTTCCAACACTCATCGTCACTTCCCCTCAACTAGCCTCTATTTATTATGTAACTCCTGTTTCGATTTACTAATCTTAGCAACCGAACAAGTATCAAATACTCAGGGGCTACTATAAACACTAGTAAGGCACACATCAAACACCTGTATATCAAATATACCCTTGTTTACTTTGCCATCCTTCTTATCCGCCAAATATTCAGGGCATTTCCTCTTCTAGTGACCATTTCCTTTGCAGTGTAAGCACTCAGTTTCAGGCTTTGGTCCAGCTTTGAGCTTCTTCGCGGGAGTGACAACTAGTTTGCCATTCTACTTGAAGTCCCTTTCTTTCCCTTTGCCCTTTTCTTGAAACTAGTGGTCTTGTCAATCATCAACACTTGATGCTCTTTCTTGATTTCTACCTTCGTCGATTTTAACATCACGAAGAGCTTGGGAATCGTTTTCGTCATCCCTTGCATACTATAGTTCATCACGAAGTTCTAGTAACTTAGTGATGGTGACTAGAACTCTGTCAATCACTATCTTATCTGGAAGATTAACTCCCACTTGATTCAAGCGATTGAAGTACCCAGACAATCTGAGCACATGCTCACTAGTTGAGCGATTCTCCTCCATCTTTTAGCTATAGAACTTGTTGGAGACTTCATATCTCTCAACTCGGGTATTTGCGTGAAATATTAACTTCAATTCCTGGAACATCTCATATGGTCCATGACGTTCAAAACGTCTTTGAAGTCCCGATTCTAAGCCGTTAAGCATAGTGCACTAAACAATCAAGTAGTCATCATATTGAGCTAGCCAAATGTTCATAACGTCTGCATATGCTCCTGCAATAGGTCTGTCACCTAGCGGTGCATTAAGGACATAGTTCTTCTGTGCAGCAATGAGGATAAACCTCAGATCACGGATCCAATCCGCATCATTGCTACTAATATCTTTCAACACAGTTTTCTCTAGGAACACATCAAAATAAACATATGAAAGCAACAACGCGAGCTATTGATCTATAACATAATTTGCAAAATACTACCAGGACTAAGTTCATGATAAACTTAAGTTCAATTAATCATATTACTTAAGAACTCCCACTTAGACAGACATCTCTCTAGTCATCTAACTGATCACGTGATCCAAATCAACTAAACCATGTCCGATCATCACGTGAGATGGAGTAGTTTTCAATGGTGAACATCACTATGTTGATCATATCTGCTATATGATTCACGCTCGACCTTTCGTTCTCCGTGTTCCGAGGCCATATCTGTATATGCTAGGCTCGCAAGTTTAACCTGAGTATTCCGCGTGTGCAACTGTTTTTGCACCCGTTATATTTGAACGTAGAGCCTATCACACCCGATCATCACGTGGTGTCAGCACGAAGTACTTTCGCAACGGTGCATTCTCAGGGAGAACACTTCTTGATAATTAGTGAGAGATCATCTTAAAATGCTACCGTCAAACTAAGCAAAATAAGATGTATAAAAGATAAACATCATATGCAATCAAAATATGTGACATGATATGGCCATGATCATCTTGCGCCTTTGATCTCCATCTCCAAAGTACTGTCATGATCTCTATCGTCACCGGCATGACACCATGATCTTCATCATGTTGATCTATATCAATGTGTCGTCACATGGTCGTCTCGCCAACTATTGCTCTTGCAACTATTGCTATTGCATAGTGATAAAGTAAAGCAATTATTTGGCACTTGCATCTTATGCAACAAAGAGACAACCATAGGGCTTCTGCCAGTTGCCGATAACTTCAGCAAAACATGATCATCTCATACAACAACTTATATCTCATCATGTCTTGACCATATCACATCACAACATGCCCTGCAAAAACAAGTTAGACGTCCTCTACTTTGTTGTTGCAAGTTTTACGTGGCTGCTACGGGTTGAGCAAGAACCGTTCTTACCTACGCATCAAAACCACAACGATAGTTTGTCAAGTTGGTGCTGTTTTAACCTTCGCAAGGACTGGGCGTAGCCACACTCGGTTCAACTAAAGTTGGAGAAACTGACACCCGCTAGTCACCTGTGTGCAAAGCACGGCGGTAAAACCAGTCTCGCGTAAGCGTACGCATAATGTCGGTACGGGCCGCTTCATCCAACAATACCGCCGAACCAAAGTATGACATGCTGGTAAGCAGTATGACTTGTATCATCCACAACTCACTTGTGTTCTACTCGTGCATATAACAACAACGCATAGAACCTAGGCTCTGATATCACTGTTGGGGAACGTAGTAATTTCAAAAAAATTCCTACGCACACGCAAGATCATGGTGATACATAGTAACGAGAGGGGAGTGTGTTGTCCACGTACCCTCGTAGACCGTAAGCGGAAGCGTTATGACAACGTGGTTGATGTAGTCGTACGTCTTCACGATCCGACCGATCCGAGCACCGAACGTACGGCACCTCCGAGTTCAGCACACGTTCAGCTCGATGACGATCCCCGGACTCCGATCCAGCAGAGTGTCCGGGATGAGTTCCGTCAGCACGATGGCGTGGTGACGAAGATGATGTTCTACCGACGCAGGGCTTCACCTAAGCACCGCAACGATATGACCGAGGTGGAATATGGTGGAGGGGGGCACCGCACACGGCTAAGGAACGATCACAAAGATCAACTTGTGTCACTATGGGGTGCCCCCTTGCCCCCGTATATAAAGGAGCAAGGGGAGGAGGGCCGGCCAAGGAGGAGGAGGCGCGCCCAAGGGGGGAGTCCTACTCCCACCGGGAGTAGGACTCCTCCTTTCCTAGTAGGAGTAGGAGAGAAGGAAGGGGAAGAGAGAAGGGAAGGAAGGAGGGGGTGCGGCCCCTAGTCCAATTCGGACTAGGCCTTGGGGGGGCGCGCAGCCTGCCCTAGGCAGCCCCTCTCTCTTTCTCGTATGGCCCAATAAGGCCCAATACTTCTCCCCGGCGAATTCCCGTAACTCTCCGGTACTCCGATAAATACCCGAATCACTCGGACCTTTCCGAAGTCCGAATATAGTCGTCTAATATACCGATCTTTACGTCTCGAGCATTTCGAGACTCCTCGTCATGTCCCCGATCTCATCCGGGACTCCGAACTCCTTCGGTACATCAAAACTTATAAACTCATAATAAAACTGTCATCGAAACCTTAAGCGTGCGGACCCTACGGGTTCAAGAACTATGTAGACATGACCTAGAACTGTTCACGATCAATAACCAATAGCGGAACCTGGATGCTCATATTGGCTCCTACATATTCTACGAAGATCTTTATCGGTCAAACCGCATAACAACATACGTTGTTCCCTTTGTCATCGGTATGTTACTTGCCCGAGATTCGATCGTCGGTATCTCAATACCTAGTTCAATCTCGTTACCGGCAAGTCTCTTTACTCGTTACGTAATGCATCACCCCGTAACTAACTCATTAGCTACATTGCTTGCAAGGCTTATAGTGATGTGCATTACCGAGAGGGCCCAGAGATACCTCTCCGACAACCGGAGTGACAAATCCTAATCTCGAAATACGCCAACTCAACATGTAGCTTTGGAGACACCTGTAGAGCTCCTTTATAATCACCCAGTTACGTTGTGACGTTTGGTAGCACACAAAGTGTTCCTCCGGTAAACGGGAGTTGCATAATCTCATAGTTGTAGGAACATGTATAAGTCATGAAGAAAGCAATAGCAACATACTAAACGATCAAGTGCTAAGCTAACGGAATGGGTCAAGTCAATCACATCATTCTCCTAATGATGTGATCCCGTTAATCAAATGAAAACACATGTCTATGGTTAGGAAACTTAACCATCTTTGATTAACGAGCTAGTCAAGTAGAGGTATACTAGTGACATTATGTTTGTCTATGTATTCACACATGTATTATGTTTCCGGTTAATAAAATTCTAGCAGGAATAATAAACATTTATCATGATATAAGGAAATAAATAATAACTTTATTATTGCCTCTAGGGCATATTTCCTTCAAGAACGGTTCTTGCTAAGCCCGTAGCAGCCACTTAAAATTTGCAACAACAAAGTAGAGGACGTCTAACTTGTTTTTGCAGGGCATGTTGTGATGTGATATGGTCAAGACGTGATGCTATATTTTATTGTATGAGATGATCATGTTTTGTAACCGAGTTATCGGCAACTAGCAGGAGCCATATGGTTGTCGCTTTATTGTATGAAATGCAAACGCCCTGTAATTGCTTTACTTTATCACTAAGCGGTAGCGATAGTCGTAGAAGCAATAGATGGCGTAACGACAACGATGCTACGATGGAGATCAAGGTGTCGCGCCGGTAGGGATGGTGATCATGACGATGCTTTGGAGATGGAGATCACAAGCACAAGATGATGATGGCCACATCATATCACTTATATTGATTTCATGTGATGTTTATCCTTTATGCATCTTATCTTGCTTTGATTGACAGTAGCATTTTAAGATGATCTCTCACTAAATTATCAAGAAGTGTTCTCCCTGAGTATGCACCGTTGCGAAAGTTCTTTGTGCTGAGACACCACGTGATGATCGCGTGTGATAGGCTCTACGTTCAAATACAACGGGTGCAAAACAGTTGCACACGCGGAATACTCATGTTAACCTTGACGAGCCTAGCATATACAGATATGGCCTCGGAACACGGAGACCGAAAGGTCGAACGTGAATCATATAGTAGATATGATCAACATAGTGATGTTCACCATTGAAAACTATTCCATCTCACGTGATGATCGGACATGGTTTAGTTTATTTGGATCACGTGATCACTTAGATGACTAGAGAGATGTCTGTCTAAGTGGGAGTTCTTAAGTAATATGATTAATTGAACTTAAATTTATCATGAACTTAGTCCTGGTAATATTTTGCAAATTATGTTGTAGATCAATAGCTCGCGTTGTTGCTTTCATATGTTTATTTTGATATGTTCCTAGAGAAAACTATGTTGAAAGATGTTAGTAGCAATGATGCGGATTGGATGCGTGATCCGAGGATTGTCCTCATTGCTGCACAGAAGAATTATGTCCTTGATGCACCGCTAGGTGACGGACCTATTGCAGGAGCAGATGCAGACATTATGAACGTTTGGCTAGCTCAATATGATGACTACTTGATAGTTTAGTGCACCATGCATGCTTAATAGCTTAGAATCGGGACTTCAAAAACGTTTTTGAATGTCATGGACCATATGAGATGTTCCAAGAGTTGAAGTTAATATTTCAAGAAAATACCCGAGTAGAGAGATATGAAGTCTCCAACAAGTTCTATAGCTAAAAGATGGAGGAGAAGTGCTCAACTAGTGAGCATGTGCTCAGATTGTCTGGGTACTACAATCGCTTGAATCAAGTGGGCGTTAATCTTCCAGATAAGATAGTGATTGACATAGTTCTCTAGTCACCATCACCAAGTTAGTAGAACTTCGTGATGAACTATAGTATGCAAAGGATGACGAAAACGATTCCCGAGCTCTTCGCGATATTGAAATCGATGAAGAAATCAAGAAAGAGCATCAAGTGTTGATGATTGACAAGACCACTAGTTTCAAGAGAAGGGCAAAGGGAAAGAAAGGGAACTTCAAGTAGAATGACAAGCAAGTTATCACTCCCGCGAAGAAGCCCAAAGCTGGACCAATGCCAGAAACTAAGTGCTTCCACTGCAAAGGAAATGGTCACTGGTAACGGAAATGCCCTGGATATTTGGTGGATAAGAAGGATGGCAAAGTGAACAAGGGTATATTTGATATACAGGTTATTGATGTGTGCCTTACTATTGTTTATAGTAGCCCCTGAGTATTTGATACTTGTTCGGTTACTAAGATTAATAACTCGAAACAGGACTTACAGAATAAACAGAGACTAGTTGAGGGTAAAGTGATGATGTGTGTTGGAAGTGGTTCCAAGATTGATATGATCATCATCGCACACTCCCTATACTTTCGGGATTAGTGTTGAACCTAAATAAATGTTATTTGGCGTTTGCGTTGAGCATGAATATGATTTGATCATGTTTATTGCAATACAGTTATTCATTTAAAGTCAGAGAATAATTGTTGTTCTGTTTACATGAATAAAACCTTCAATGGTCATGCACCCAATGAAAATAGTTTATTGGATCTCGATCGTAGTGATACACATATTCATAATATTAATGCCAAAAGATGCAAAGTTAATAATGATAGTGCAACTTATTTGTGGCACTGCCGTTTGGGTCATATCGGTGTAAAGCGCATGAAGAAACTCCATAAAATGGACTTTTGGAATCACTTGATTATGAATCATTTGATGCTTGCGAACCGTGCCTTATGGGCAAGATGACTAAAACTCTGATCTCCGGAACAATGGAATGAGCTACTGACTTGTTGGAAATAATACATACTGATGTATGCGGTCCAATGAGTGTTGATGCTCCTGGCGAGTATCGTTATTTTCTGACCTTCACAGATGATTTGAGCAGATATGGGTATATCTACTTAATGAAGCACAAGTCTGAAACATTTAAAAAGTTCAAAGAATTTCAGAGTGAAGTGGAGAATCATCATAACAAGAAAATAAAGTTTCTACGATCTGATCGTGGAAGAGAATATTTGAGTTACGAGTTTGGCCTTCATATAAAACAATGTGGAATAGTTTCACAGCTCACGCCACATGGAACACCACAGCGTAATGGTGTGTCCGAACGTCATAACCGCACTTTATTGGATATGGTGTGATCTATGATGTATCTTAACGATTTACCACTATCGTTTTGGGGTTATGCATTAGAGATAGCTGCATTCACTTTAAATAGGGCACCATCAAAATCCGTTGAGACGACACCGTATGAACTATGGTTTAGCAATAAACCTAAGCTGTCGTTTCTTAATATTTGGAGTTGTGATGCTTATGTGAAAAGGTTTCAACCTGATAAGCTCGAACCCAAATCGGAGAAGTGCGTCTTCATAGAATACCCAAAGGAAACTGTTGGGTACACCTTCTATCACAGATCCGAAGGCAAAATATTCGTTGCTAAGATGGATCCTTTCTAGAGAAGGAGTTTCTCTCGAAAGAAGTGAGTGGGAGGAAAGTAGAGCTTGATAAGGTAATTGTACCTTCTCCCGAATTGGAAAGTAGTTCATCACTGAAATCAGTTCCAGTGATGCCTACACCAATTAGTGAGGAAGCTAATGATGATGATCATGAAACTTCAGATCAAGTTACTACAAAACCTCGTAGGTCTTCCAAAGTAAGATCCGCACCAGAGTGGTACAGTAATCCTATTCTGGAGGTCATGTTACTTGACCATGACGAACCTACGAACTATGAGGAAGCGATGATGAGCCCAGATTCCGCAAAATGGCTTGAGACCATGAAATCTGAGATAAGATCCATGTATGAGAACAAAGTATGGACTTTGATTGACTTGCCCAATGATCGGCGAGCCATTGAGATTAAATGGATCTTCAAGATAAAGACGGACGTTGATAGTAGTGTTACTATCTACAAAACTAGAATTGTCGCAAAAGGTTTTTGACAAGTTCAAGGTGTTGACTACGATGAGAGTTTCTCACTCGTATCTATGCTTAAGTCTGTCCGAATCATGTTAACAATTGCCGCATTTTATGAAATCTGGCAAATGGATTAACAAAATTACAATCCTTAATGGATTTATTAAAGAAGAGTTGTATATGATGCAACCAGAAGGTTTTGTCAATCCTAAAGGTGCTAACAAAATGTGCAAGCTCCAGCGATCCATCTATGGACTGGTGCAAGCATCTCAGAGTTGGAATATACGCTTTGATAAGTTGATCAAAGCATATAGTTTTGTACAGACTTGCGTTGAAGTCTGTATTTACAATAAAGTGAGTGGGAGCACTACAGCCTTTCTGATAAGTATATGTGAGTGACATAATGTTGATCAGAAAATGATGTAGAATTTTTCTGGAAAGCATAAAGAAATGTTTGAAAGGAGCTCTTTAAAAGAAAGACCTCAGTAAAGCTACTTACATATTGAGCATCCAGATCTATTGAAATAGATCAAGACGCTTGATAAGATTTTCAATGAGTACATACCATGACAAGATTTTGAAGTAGTTCAAAATGGAACAGTCAAAGAAAGAGTTCTTGCTTGTGTTGCAAAGGTATGAAATTGAGTAAGACTCAAATCCCGACCACGACAGAAAATAGAAAGAGAATGAAATTCATTCCCTATGCATCAGGCATAGGTTCTATAAAAGTATGCCATGCTATGGACCAGACCTATTGTATACTTTGCCCTGGTTTGGCAAGGGAGTACAATAGTGATCTAGGAGTAGATGACATTGGTCAAAAATTATCCTTAGTGGAATAAGGATATGTTTCTCGATTATGGAGATGACAAAAGGTTCGTCGTAAAGGGTTACGCCAATACAAGTTTTGGCACTGATCCAGATGACTCTAAGTCTTAATCTGGATACATATTGAAAAGTGGGAGCAATCAGCTAGAGTAGCTCCGTGCAGAGCATTGTAGACATAGAATATTTGCAAAATACATATGGCTCTGAATGTGACAGACCTGTTGACTAAACTTATCTCACGAGCAAAACATGATCATACCTTAATACTCTTTGGGTGATAATCACATAGCGATGTGAACTAGATTATTGACTCTAGTAAACCCTTTGGGTATTGATCACATGATGATGTGCACTATGGGTATTAATCACATACAAATGTGAGTATTGGTGTTAAATCACATGGCGATGTGAACTAGATTATTGACTCTAGTGCAAGTGGGAGACTGAAGGAAATATGCCCTAGATGCAATAATAAAGTTATTATTTATTTCCTTATATCATGATAAATGTTTATTATTCATGCTAGAATTGTATTAACTGGAAATATAACACATGTGTGAATACATAGACAAACATAGTGTCACTAGTATGCCTCTACTAGACTAGCTCGTTAATCAAAGATGGTTAAGTTTCCTAACCATAGACATGAGTTGTCATTTGATTAACGGGATCACATCATTAGGAGAATGATGTGATTGACTTGACCCATTCCGTTAACTTAGCACTTGATCGTTTAGTATGTTGCTATTGCTTTATTCATGACTTATACCTATTCCTATGACTATGAGATTATGCAACTACCGTTTACCGGAGGAACACTTTGTGTGCTACCAAACGTCACAACATAACTGTGTGATTATAAAGGTGCTCTACAAGTGTCTCCAAAGGTACTTGTTGGGTTGGCGTATTTTGAGATTAGGATTTGTCACTCCGATTGTCGGAGAGGTATCTCTGGGCCCACTCGGTAATGCACATCACTATAAGCCTTGCAAGCATTGTAACTAATGAGTTAGTTGCAGGATGATGTATTACGGAACGAGTAAAGAGACTTGCCGGTAACGAGATTGAACTTGGTATTGAGATACCGACGATCGAATCTCGGGCAAGTAACATACCGATGACAAAGGGAACAACGTATGTTGTTATGCGGTTTGACCGATAAAGATCTTCGTAGAATATGTAGGAGCCAATATGGGCATCCAGGTTCCGCTATTGGTTATTGACCAGAGAGATGTCTCGGTCATGTCTACATAGTTCTCGAACCCGTAGGGTCCGCACGCTTAACGTTCATTGACGATATTGTATTATATGAGTTATGTATGTTGGTAACCGAATGTTGTTCGGAGTCCCGGATGAGATCATGGACATGACGAGGAGCTCCGGAATGGTCCGGAGGTAAAGATTCATATATTGGATGATATGGTTAGGCCAAGGGGTCAGGCCCACGGGGCTATAAGTCGGTGCAAAAGGAGTTTTCCGGAGGCCAGGGGGCCAAATGCCAGAGACCCTGGCGTCTGGCCCTGGGCGAGACGCCGAGGCCCATGGCATCTGGGCCAGACACCAAGGATTGTGGCGTTTGGTCCTGGAGTCCGAGTGGGACTCTTGCCTTTCGGGCAAAACCGACTTTGAGGAGGCTTTTGCTCCAAGTTTCGACCCCAGGGCTCAACATATAAATAGAGGGGCGGGACTAGCATCAAAGACACATCAAGAAACACCAAGTCGTGTACCGGCAACCCCGTCCCCTCTAGTTTATCCTCCGTCATAGTCTTCGTAGCGCTTAGGCAAAGCCCTGCGGAGATTGTTCTTCACCAACACCGTCACCACACCGTCGTGCTGCCGGAACTCATCTACTACTTCGCCCGTCTTGCTGGATCGAGAAGGCGATGACGTCATCGAGCTGAACGTGTGCAGAACTCGGAGGCGTCGTGCGTTCGGTACTTGGATCGGTCGGATCGTGAAGACGTACGACTACATCAACCGCGTTGATAAATGCTTCCGCTTAGCGATCTTCAAGGATATGAAGATACACTACCCCTCTCGTTTCTATGCATCACCATGATCTTGCGTGTGCGTAGGAATTTTTTTGAAATTACTAGGTTCCCCAACACCCTCCACCTGGCTTGGGAGGCAAACCACCCTAGGGTTTTCCTAGGGGGCGCCTCCATCTGCCTTCGCCGCTGCCCCCCCCCCCCCCCCCGCCCCCCCCAAAGATGGGATCTAGGGGCGCCACCCCTCCTCCCTTCCCTCCTATATATAGAGGGGTAGAGGGAGGGCAGCCACACCCATCTATGCCACGGCGCTGCCCTCCCTCTTCCTCGTAGTCCTTCTTCTCCGTGAGGCTTGGTGAAGCCCTGTTGAGATTTCTCCACCACCACCGACACCACGCCGTCGTGCTGCCGGAGGACTCGAGCTACGACTTCACCATCACTCGCTGGATCAAGGAGGTGAAGGCGTCATCAAGCCGTACGTGTGTTGAACGCGAAGGTGTCGTCCGTTCGACACTTGGATCGGGAGTTCACGGGACGGATCGTGATTGGATCACAAAGACGTTCGACTACATCAACGCTTCCGCTTAGCGATCTACAAGGGTATGTAGATGCAATCTCTTCTCTCGTAGATGCATCTCCTAGATTGATCTTGGTGAGCGTAGGAAATTTTTTGTTTCACATGCAACATTCCCCAACACGGTTCCCCTCCTTGGAGGTGCCGCTCGGGTCTGTTCCTCTGCCCCCTTGCCCTCCTTGCCTCCCGGGAGAAATCCCCAACGCTGTTGGGCGGCGGCGGCGCCCTTGGTGTCGCGTCCTTCCTGAAGGCGCCGTTTTTGGGAGCAAGGTGAGCGTGGGGTTTCTCAGAGATGTGTTTCATGTGCAGCAGCGGCTATAGCTGATCTCCCTTGATGACCGCGACTTCCTAAATGACTCCTTCATTTTGGGAGCTCCCCGGTCTACTGCAGAGTGCCCTGTCTGGCCTGTGGATTCTCCTGGGCGTGAGGGGATCGGATTCCCCTCATTCGACGACCCTTCTCAGTGCACCATGAGAGTAGCCCCTCTTTCGGTACCTGCACTTCGGTTCTCATTTTCTTCCAGAGAGATCTAGCTGTTGCTCGTCTTTATCCGTTCCGGCAACTTTTCCTTTTTGTGACCAGTCCGTGGGATTTGGCGGTGCTCTGCTCTTGGTGATGTGTTCGTGACTTGTTGGGTGAGTTTGTTTTCTTTTCAGATGCAGCCTGCCGGCGACTATCTCCCAGGTTCTAGGGTGAACTGCTCCTCTTGTCAACGGTGCGGCGCCTTTCGAGCCAGGCGAGGAGGCAGAGGCCTTCTTTGACATTGGATCTGGGCGGATGTGTAGGGTCGGGGCTGCTGGTGATTAGGCGATATGGCGTGCCCTTCTTCGTCGTTGGACATGTTCATCTTCCATGGCGTTCTTCTTCTTCCATGGCGTTCTGGTCGCTTGGAGGACCTCTTCAGCTCCGAGCTGTGTTTCTCCCTGTCGACCTTTTTAGCTTGGTGTGTATGAGGCTTGTGAGATGCTTTCCGGCGCCTTTGTATCTTGCCGTTTTCTTTTCTTTCTTGTGTTGGTTTCGAGTTTGTAATCCTGGCCAGTTGATGACTTTGTTAATTCAAAGTCGGGCTCTTCTTGAGCCCTCCTAAAAAAATAGCCCTCTTAAATACCTAGCAAATTAGGACCAATTTCATAACACGTGAACAATCAATCCCCGTCCGAAGACTCCGACATCACGAACGGCACTGACAGCCTCTCCTCGTGCCGCCGACCCTACACGGAGGGCTACAGCCGCTCCGGTGAATGAAATGAGGACCAACGAGGAAATGGTGTGTATAGTCTCGACAATGGACATTGATACTAGGGATGATGGAACCAAGAGCTGAGATGTTAGACAATGGCCCATGCAGATAGAAGAATGTAAGTACGTTAACAACAATGCATGATCATAGATCTGGATGGATAAATGATTAGTGAAGACGAGAATAGCTTAAATTCTATTTCTATTCTACATATGCAACTCGAAGAACAAAACAAACAAATATATAGTCCAACCCTTATTGGGGTCTAAACATCATCTTGACACAGTTACCCATGAGAAAAAAGTGGATTGCTAGAGGGCGGGCGACTAAAAAAAGATTTGGATGGATTGATTTATTTTGAACCGTCCGATGAGCAGCCAACGACCAGATGGCCTTCTTCCACCTACTGTCCTCCCCTATTCACCTTCTTCCTCAACCTGTCCATGACCATCGGCTGAACCGCCTGCCTCCGCCACTCCTTTCTCCTCACCGTCGTGTTGGTGCCACCCTGGCCATCCCTCTAAACAGACAAACCACTAGAATTTCTCTGCGAGCCCGCAGCCCGAACCATTAACCTTTGAACTCGCCTCCGGCGGCTACGGCTCGTTCCTAGCCGAGGCCTTGCCGACGTCTTGCCCCGGTACCACCAAAGGCGGACACCATGCCCTGTTGCGCTTCCTTCTTCCTTCCCAATTAAATCAACTGAGCCAAATCCAAAAATCAGGCAACTTCTACCGGCTCAGTTGGAGAAAAAGACCAACATGAACGCATATATAACATATAACACTAACTCATTTGGTCTACAAATGTAAAGCTGGTTCATCTAAATTTGAGCTAGCAAATATAGCTGCAAAACTAACAAACCAAAAGTAGCACGCACAGACCAAAAGCAAAGTGTTTCTTTTATCAAAATCAGCAGTATCATTAGCATTTGGGCAATGACTAGATTCTAGTAGTCCTTAAGCACGCGCATGCTTTGCCCTTGCAACAACAAATTTGTAGCCCGACACAAAATGTGTTGGCAGGGCTCTAGAGCGAACGGGATACTTTTCGAGGATGCATACGATAAATAGGCTTGGACGGGCCAGGCGAGCACGAGCCATCGGACGCGGCAAACCCTATTTGGCGCTGCAGACGCCCATTAACGTGTATTTTGCAAACTGGCACCTGCAGCGCCCCGCACTGGGCCGGCCCATTCGAGTATTTTTCTCTATTTTTCGAAAACGATTCGAGTATTTTCTCTACTTTTGAAAACGCCAAAAAGTGCTCGCGCAACAGAGTTCGACCGCTCGACCTCTCTGATCCAACCGCTACGCACTAACCACCTCCCCATCACCACGCTAGTGCACAAAAAGTTCGCTTCTCTTCTTATATTCCTTATTCAGTTTGGTTTATACTTTTTCTTTTTTCTCATTCTTTTTTCTTTTCTTTAATGCACCATTTTATAAATTTTGTGTACCTTTTTATAAATTTATGAAGTTTTTATAAATTCATGAACTATTTTTCAAATTTGATGAACTTTTTTACGAAATTTGACGAACTTTTCTCAATGTTGATGCACTTTTTTAAATTTCGGTGAACTTTTTTTCAAATACGGTGAACTTTTCTCAAATCCGATGAACTTTTCTCAATTTCGATGAACTATTTCAATTTCGGTGAATTGTTTTTCAAATTCGATAAACTTCTTTCAAATACGGTGAACTTTTTTTCAAATTTGATGAACTTTTTTTGAAATTCGATGAACTTTTTCAATTTAGGTGAACTCTTTTCAATTTCAGTGAACTTTTTTTCAAATTCGATGAACTTTTTTTAAAAATTTGATGAATTTTTTCAAATTCACAATCTTTTTTCTATTTTTGTGAACTTTTCTTTTGAATTCATGTTTTATGTGAACGCGTTTTCACGTTTATATTTTCTTTATTTAAATATAATTTATAGTGGGTATATAATAGTATATATGTTTAATGTTTATACTGTAGGAAAGGTCAAAGAGGGCTGTTTTACGAAAGCTAACAAGTAACTGACGGTGGTGCAGTTGTTAGGTCGTGTTCAGTCACGTGGTCCTCGTGAGTTCTATTCGCAGTTCTCACTCAATGAACGTTATAATTTTTCTTTACATTTTGTTTTTCAGCAGGTAGCTTACCCTAAAAAAAAACAGGTAGCTGGGCCGGCCCACTTCGCATCCGTGCAAGCGCGGCGGCGCGAACCGGCGCCTACAGCGCTCAGGATCGGACGCAGTGGATCGGCCTCGACCGGAAAGAATCGGCCTGGCCTGTCGTGGGCGGCCAAACAAAAAAAAAAGTGCGCCGTTGCCGGGGATCGAACCCGGGTCACCCGCGTGACAGGCGGGAATACTTACCACTATACTACAACGACTTTGATGCCAAAGGGTTCTCCATTCCTGTGGATCTCTTTTCGTGCGTGCTCCACATCATGGTCTCTCTTGGGCCCAATGAGAGAGAGGGACACTCACATAATTTCGATCAAACATGGAGAAGCAATGATTCCGGAAACAAGCAGAGCGAGGATCTTCAGCCCCAGAAAGAAGAACATTCCTCGGTGTGGCCCCAAGGCTCAAGCTGACGGTTGCAGCCTTCGGCAGACAATATTCAAGTTTCACGGCATGGTCGTGTTCCTGGTGTTAAGTTCTAGCCCGGCGTCCCGCTTCGTCCCGCAAAACCTAGATGTCAGCATGTCGCAGGAGGATGAGAACGCTCTAGATGAACATGATTCGGTATCTCTCAATGAACCCGACATTGTTATACCACCAGAAAACGAATCTTCGGATAACTTTTGGTGTTTCCAGATGATAATTCAGATACACTTGTTACTAACGAAACCGGTGACTATTTGGAACCTTTGAAAGGTGCGATGTCACGGATATTGATTCTACTACCACTCAATTTTAATCCACTCACTCCATATTCTATGTCGATATCTGTGCCCCTTCGTATATCTTTCAAAAAGAATCAGATGTACATCATTGCTCATGTGTTCTACATGCATGCTTGTTCTTTCTTTAGTTGGTAACACTATTTTTTTCACTACAAAATGATTATATCTCTCATGAGTGTTTCCTTCTTGGGTTTGTCTGCCTAGTTAAATGAGAGGGCCGCCCCCTAAGGAAACTATGGTAAATATTTCAGTATTTTTTAGCGGGATTATACCAGTGCATTGATTATTTGAGTGTGTTTTATAGCATTTTATATGAGGTTTTGAATTATCCTCTTTTTTATAATTAATCAAAGAGTGTTTATCAATAATTGTGATGCACACTACAACTCGTTGTTACAGTTTACTAAACTGGGTTCCCACTACCTTGCACGTGCCATGGTCAACGTGCTTCTCCATCGCCTTTCTTGGTGGCATATCTGAATGATGCTCGGGTGTCCTCAGTCTTGATACACCATTAGGATAGTTGCTTCTGTGGATGCAGACGAGAAGATCGAGGAGGGGCGCCATCTTCGGCTGGGAGAGAAGATTTCGATGGGAAGAAAACACGTCCTTATGGATTGTGTCGTGGCTGTCGGATCACCGATAGTCCCTCGCATGCGGTGCATGTCCTTGGCATAGAGCGGATATCACCGTCATTGGCATCGTCCACTTTGCTATCATCGGCAACAACGACACATAGGACAAAGAGGAGAGGTCGGGTGACGAGTGTTGCATTGTTATTGAGGTCACAGCCGTCATTCTCAAGTCAAAGGGAAATTCAGTAGAGGGGTCTTGGTTGACAAGGAGAAACAAGAATAAAAATATGGGCGAACAGCTACAAGAATTCTAGGAGAACATCGAGTACCTCACGCCGACATCCTGTGTCTAGGAGTGGAGCCGCAGGTGTCTGGTCAGTGAGGTAAGGTCATTGGCGTCTGATGGTTCACTATTTATATGCAGGAATCATGGCCGGTCGGAGCATGTTGCATGGTGTCTTTCGTCTCCTTGCTGGGAGCACCTCATATTGACTCCCTAGCATTTTCTCGCTCCAGTGAGCAAACTGACCAACACGCACAACTCTCATCCTACACGCTTTTTTGGGAGCGGTAGGGTGAGAAGTGGGCCCACCACGTGGGAGAGGGCGGGGCAATTTAAACGTGAGGACGGGAGGTCTTGTTGTGGTATGCAGGCTCACATAATAATCTATAGGTAAAGCTTTTCTATAACAAACAAACCCACACGCCAGTCTCCTCCTTTCCTCTCTTTCTCTCTCTCCCTCCCCCCCGCTCTCTCTCTCTCGTCACACACGTTCCCCCTTCCCCTTGACATCCACGCCGAGACTGCGCTTGAATCGCCCACGATTGAGCGGTGGATGATGCGTTGAGACAACCGCGTGGGCTCCTACTG
The DNA here is from genome assembly GCA_963921465.1 of Triticum timopheevii. Taxonomy (NCBI): domain Eukaryota; kingdom Viridiplantae; phylum Streptophyta; class Magnoliopsida; order Poales; family Poaceae; genus Triticum; species Triticum timopheevii. The sequence continues at coordinate 20,738,101 of OY997274.1, forward strand.
TGTTTCCATCCATATCTGGAGTACCAGGTGTGGGCGACCAACCGCATCCAGATTTGGAGTCACCGCAGTTGGGCAACCAACTACATCTAGATCTAGAGTCCTAGGTGTGGGCGACCAACTATTTTTTCCAGAACTTGGTGCCAACATGATGATTGGCGATGGAGGAAAGCGGCATACTATCTCCGATGGCCACGTCTTGCCACGACTGGCATCGGAGAAGTTAGTTGTTGCCTCCACTTCGCCCTCCGCTATCAACATCGAAGAAGGTAAGGGAAGAACTCGCCCTATTTTTTTCTAGAAAAATTAAGGTAAAAATTAGTTGATCTTCGAGTTGTGTTTATTTTACTTAATTGAGGGAAAACACTAGACTTGTATATTACCATAGACTGATTTTAATCATTAGACAGGGGGGATTAAGTATTGATGGGACACCAATTCCCTAAAAAAAGAAGTATTGATGGGACACTAGCCAACATCCCAAAGCCGCTGTGGAGATTGGAATTCATGCTCCACATTGTTACCAGAAATAGCACAAATAGTGTTACACTCAGCGCCTTTATAAATTTACACAATTGTGTAGCCAGTGAGCCAGTAGCAACCTCCATCCAAAGACCTTAACGTTCTCTGGAACCTTATCTCTCCAAATCACATCCCAAAAACTCCAATTATATGCCGCACTTGATGAGCTAGAAGCAGGGGAATTGTACCTGAATTTGAGTTGGGTGGCAAGTTTATAAGCTCGTCATCCATTACATAGAAGGGTGATTTATGCGAAATATCTCCTCTACATCAAAATCAGAAAATAGCCTATGCACAAGGTTAGTGTTCCATTCATTTTTTATCGAGACAATCAACTGGTTAACCCACCTCAACCTTGAGTTTCTAGCGAATTTGGCAACCTGAGGCCATACTGTCTCAGAATCCAGTTGTCTCTCTGAATCTGAATTTTTCGTCCATTCACTATATGCCAGATGATGCCTTCCTTGAGTATCTTAACTCCAAGCCGGGGACGCATACGAGGAAATGACCATGTCCAGAATATCCCACAAGGATAATATTCTGATTGCAAGACTCTGGAACATAAACTATCCGGCTTGTGAACCAGTCTCCACCCTTGCCTTGCCAGGAGAGCTTGGTTAAACATATGCATATCCCAGAATCCTAGAACACATCCTCTCTTTTGTTTTATAAGTTGGTACCAGGAGAGCCAAATGGCCTTGTGATGTCCTTACTCATCGCCCCACCTAAAGTCCCAGATAAAATTTTCGTACTTATCACAAAAGCCCAAGGACATTTGAACAATCCAAAGAAGTAATTGGGAAGCGCTTGAACCAGTTACTTGATCAAGACCACTTTAGCTGCATGGGTCATATACTTTTCAATCCAGTCCTTGCACATTTTTGTGAACCTTTCCATGATCGACTAAAATTCGAGCCAAACAACCTAACTTCTAGGGTTGGTAAACCCAAATATTTACTCTCAAAAGTGGAAGCCACAACACCAAGGGTGACCTTTATCTCTTACTGGACATGGGGCGAGCAATGTTCACTAAGTAATAAAGAGCATTTAGCCGGGCTAAGAAGCTATCATGTACACCTTTGAAATAGATTTGGAGCGTCCTTCACTACCCTCACCTCTCTTCCTACGGCCTTGAAGAACAAAAGGCTGTCATCAACAAACATTAGTTTAGAGACATCGAGGCTCCCCCAACAATTTTGATAGGCATTAACCTCCCTTCTAAGACCTGCTTTCTTAAGATGCTTTCCCGACCATCCGCAACCAATAAGATGGTGCATTTAGTATGTGGCTGCAATATTCCTTCTCAGCCAGTGAGTACTGCTTATCATGGACCCAAAATCTTTCATGTCCAGGACCAAACATCCTATTGCAGCACTCCCAGCTTAGTGCAGTCATCGGCCAGGGATTTCAGTAGTTCCCTTCGGCGACAGTACTCTTTCCCATATCTACTCATATCGGAAGGATTTCACGTTGCTATGCACCTTGGTCTATCTCTGTATTGTAGCCATAGAGGAAAGTGGTTGCAGCATATGTAGGTACAATTGTTCACTCTGAATAAATCACACCAACCCGACGATGCAACTGCACTTTCAACCCGATGGTCACATTGCTTTTACCATACTGTTTATTATTGTATGTCCAGGATGGCCCCTTATAGCCCCAATTATGAAGATCACACTAGAACAAGGCTTCTCTGAAATTGGCATTTTCCCTCGAATATCCAAGCTACTGAGAAGTGCTCGTGCCGCCACACATCGTCTCATAAAAATCACCTATCATCAACAAGTGTTCATGAGCAAATGGCTTTATTCTTTTGAGTAAACTCTAGATTTGACATCTTCCTTACTCCTTAGGTTCACCATGTAGCGCGACACTTCGGTCCATGGGAAACATCTGTTGGGGAACGTAGCAGAAATTCAAAATTTTCCTATGTGTCACCAAGATCTATCTATGGAGAGACCAGCAACGAGGGGAAGGAGAGTGCATCTACATACCCTTGTAGATCGCTAAGCGGAAGCGTTCAAGTGAACGGGGTTGATGGAGTCGTACTCGTCGTGATCCAAATCACCTATGACCAAGTGCCGAACGGGCGGCACCTCCGCGTTCAACACACGTACAGCCCGGTGACGTCTCCCATGCCTTGATCCAGCAAGGAGAGAGGGAGAGGTTGAGGAAGACTCCATCCAGCAGCAGCACAACGGCGTGGTGGTGGTGGAGGAGCGTGGCTATCCTGCAGGGCTTCGCCAAGCACCACAGAAGAGGAGGAGGAGGAGAGGCAGGGCCGCACCAATAGAGGGAGAAGTTCTCGTGTCTATAGCAGCCCCAAAACTCAAGTATATATAGGGGAGGGGGAGGGCTGCGCCCCCCTCTAGGGTTTCCCCCCCCCCCCCCAAGGGGTGCGGCCAGCCCTAGATGGGGTTTGGGGAGGCGGCCACAAGAGGGGAGAGAGGGAGGCGCCGCTAGATGGGCCCTAAGGCCCATCCCCTTTAGGGTTTGCCCCCACTTCCCACCTCTTAGGCGCCATGGGCCCTTGTGGGAGGCGCACCAGCCCACTAAGGGGCTGGTCCCTCACCACTCTTGGCCCATGCAAGCCTCCGGGGTTGGTGGCCCCACTTGGTGGACCCCCGGGACCCTCCCGGTGGTCCCGGTACGTTACCGATAAACCCCGAAACTTTTCCGGTGACCAAAACAGGACTTCCCATATATAAATCTTTACCTCCGGACCATTCCGGAACTCCTCGTGACGTCCGGGATCTCATCCGGGACTCCGAACAACATTCGGTAACCACATACAAACTTCCTTTATAACCATAGCGTCATCGAACCTTAAGTGTGTAGACCCTACGGGTTCGGGAATCATGCAGACATGACCGAGATGTTCTCCGGTCAATAACCAACAGCGGGATCTGGATACCCATGTTGGCTCCCACATGTTCCACAATGATCTCATCGGATGAACCACGATGTCAAGGACATAATCAATCCCGTATGCAATTCCCTTTGTCTAGCGGTATTTTACTTGCCCGAGATTCGATCGTCAGTATACTGATACCTTGTTCAATCTCATTACCGGCAAGTCTCTTTACTCGTTCCGTAACACATCATCCCGTGATCAACCCCTTGGTCACATTGTGCACATTATGATGATGTCCTACCGAGTGGGCCCAGAGATACCTCTCCGTTTACACGGAGTGACAAATCCCAGTATCGATTCGTGCCAACCCAACAGATACTTTCGGAGATACCTGTAATGCACCTTTATAGCCACCCAGTTACGTTGTGACGTTTGGTACACCCAAAGCATTCCTACGGTATCCGGGAGTTGCACAATCTCATGGTCTAAGGAAAAGATACTTGACATTGGAAAAGCTCTAGCATACGAACTACACGATATTTGTGCTAGGCTTAGGATTGGGTCTTGTCCATCACATCATTCTCCTAATGATGTGATCCCGTTATCAACGACATCCAATGTCCATAGCCAGGAAACCATGACTATCTGTTGATCACAACGAGCTAGTCAACTAGAGGCTCACTAGGGACATATTGTGGTCTATGTATTCACACGTGTATTACGATTTCCGGATAATACAGTTACAGCATGAATAAAAGACAATTATCATGAACAAGGAAATATAATAATAACACTTTTATTATTGCCTCTAGGGCATATTTCCAACAGTCTCCCACTTGCACTAGAGTCAATAATCTAGTTCACATCGATATGTGATTAACACTCAAGGTCACATCCCCATGTGACTAACACCCAAAGAGTTTACTAGAGTCAATAATGTAGTTCACATTTACTATGTGATTAACACTCGATGAGTTCTGGGTTTGATCATGTTATGCTTGTGAGAGAGGTTATAGTCAACGGGTCTGAACCTTTTAGATCCGTGTGTGCTTTACAAATCTCTATGTCATCTCCTAGATGCAGCTACCACGCTCTATTTGGAGCTATTCCAAATAACTGTTCTACTTGGAGCTATTTTAAATTGTTGCTCCATTATACGTATCCGGTATCTCTACTCAGAGCTATCCGGATAGGTGTTAAGCTTGCATCGGCGTAACCCTTTACGACGAACTCTTTTACCACCTCCATAATCGAGAAAATTCCTTAGTCCACTAGTTACTAAGGATAACTATTGACCGCTGTCTGTGATCCATTCTTGGATCACTCTTGTACCCCTTGACTGACTCATGGCAAGGCACACTTCAGGTGCGGTACACAACATAGCATACTGTAGAGAGCCTATGATAAAAGCATAGGGGACGACCTTCGTCCTTCCTCTTTCTTCTGCCGTGGTCGAGCTTTAAGTCTTAACTTCATACCTTACAACTCAGGCAAGAACTCCTTCTTTGACTGATCCATCTTGAACACCTTCAAGATCATGTCAAGGTATGTGCTCATCTGAAAGTACTATTAAGCGTTTTGATCTATCCTCATAGATCTTGATGCTCAATGTTCAAGTAGCTTAATCCAGGCTTTCCATTGAAAAACATTTTCCAAATAACCCTATATGCTTTCCAGAAATTCTACATCATTCTGATCAACAATATGTCAACAACATATACTTATCAGAAATTCTATAGTGCTCCCACTCACTTCTTTGGAAATACAAGTTTCTCATAAACTTTGTATAAACCCAAAATCTTTGATCATCTTATCAAAGTGTACATTCCAACTCCGAGATGCTTACTCCAGTCCTTAGAAGGATCGCTAGAGCCAGCATACCTTTTAGCATCCTTAGGATCGACAAAACTTTTCTGATTTTATCACATACAACCTTTCCTTACGAAAACTAGTAAGGAAACTTGTTTTGACATCCATCTGCCAGATTTCATAAATGCAGCTTATGCTAACATGATTCCGACGGACTTAAGCATCGCTACGGGTGAGAAGATCTCATCGTAGTCAACTCCTTGAACTTGTGAAAAACTCTTCGCCACAAGTCGAGCTTCATAGATGGTGACATTACCATCCACGTCCGTCTTCTTCTTAAAAGATCCATTTATCTCAATGGCTTGCCGATCATTGGGCAAGTCCACCAAAGTCCATGCTTTGTTCTGATAGATGGATCCTATCTCGGATTTCATGTCTTCTAAACATTTGTCGGAATATGGGCCCACCATCGCTTCTCCATAGCTCGTAGGTTCATTGTTGTCTAGCAACATGACCTTCAAGACAGGATTACCGTACCACTCTGAAGTAGTACGCATCCTTGTCACCCTACGAGGTACGGCAGTGACTTGATCCGAAACTTCATGATCACTATCATAAGCTTCTACTTCAATTGGTGTAGGTGCCACAGGAACAACTTCCTGTGCCCTGCTACACACTAGTTGTAGTGATGGTTTAATAACCATATCAAGTCTCCACCATCCTCCCACTCAACTTTTCGAGACAAACTTTTCTCGAGAAAGGACCCGATTCATGGAAACAATCCCTATTGCTTTCGGATCTGAATTAGGAGGTATACCCAACTGTTTTTGGTGTCCTATGAAGATGCATTTTATCCGCTTTGGGTTCGAGCTTATCAACCTGAAACTTTTTCACATAAGCGTCGCAGCCCCAAACCTTTAAGAAATGACAGCTTAGGTTTCTCTAAACCATAGTTCATATGGTGTCATCTCAACGGAATTACGTGGTGCCCTATTTAAAGTGAATGCGGTTGTCTCTAATGCCTAACCCATGAACGATAATGGTAATTCGATAAGAGACATCATGGTACCCACCATATCCAATAGGGTGCAACTATGATGTTCGGACACACCATCACACTATGGTGTTCCAGGCGGTATTAATTGCGAAACAATTTCCACAATGTCTTAATTGTGTGCCAAAACTCGTAACTCAGATATTCATCTCTATGATCATATCATAGACATTCTATCCTCTTGTCACGAAGATCTTAAACTTCACTCTGAAATTACTTGAACCATTCAATAATTCAGACTTGTGTTTCATCAAGTAAATATACTCAACATCTACTCGAATCATCTGTGAAGTAAGAACATAACGATATTCACTGCATGCCTCAGCACTCATTGGACTGCACACATCAAAATGTGTTGCTTCCAACAAGTTGCTATCTTGTTCCATCTTACTGAAACCGAGGCTTTTCAGTCATCTTGCCCATGTGGTATGATTTGCATATCTCAAGTGATTCAAAATTAAGTGAGTCCAAACGATCCATCTGCATGGAGTTTCTTCATGCGTATACACCAATAGACATGGTTCGCATGTCTCAAACTTTTCAAAAACGAGTGAGTCCAAAGATCCATCAACATGGAGCTTCTTCATGCGTTTTATACCATTATGACTTACATGGCAGTGCCACAAGTAAGTGGTACTATCATTACTATCTTATATCTTTTGGCATGAAAATGTGTATCACTACGATCGAGATTCAATAAACCATTTCTTTAGGTGCAAGACCATTGAAGGTTTTATTCAAATAAATAGAGTAACCATTATTCTCCTTAAATGAATAACCGTATTGCGATAGACATAATCCAATCATGTCTATGCTCAACGCAAACACCAAACTCGATGGTAGAGGGAGCGTGCGATGCTTGATCATATCAACATTGGAAACACTTCCAACACATATCGTCAGCTCACCTTTAGCTAGTCTCCGTTTATTCCGTAGCTTTTATTTCGAGTTACTAACACTTAGCAACCGAACCGGTATCTAATACCCTGGTGCTACTAGGAGTACTAGTAAAGTACACATTAACATAATGTATATCCAATATACTTCTATCGACCTTGCCAGCCTTCTCATCTACCAAGTATCTAGGGTAATTCTGCTCCAGTGGTTGTTCCCCTTATTACAGGAGCACTTAGTTTCGGGTTTGGGTTCAACCTTGGGTTTCTTCACTAGAGCAGCAGCTGATTTGCCGTTTCATGAAGTATCCCTTCTTGCCCTTGCCCTTCTTGAAACTAGTGGTTTCATCAACAATTGATGCTCCTTCTTGATTTCTACTTTCGCGGTGTCAAACACCGTGAATACCTTAAGGATCATCATATCTATCCCTGATATGTTATAGTTCATCACGAAGCTCTAGCAGCTTGGTGGTAGTGACTTCGGAGAACCATCACTATTTCATCTGGAAGATTAACTCCCACTCGATTCAAGTGATTGTTGTACTCAGACAATCTAAGCACAAGTTCAACAATTGAGCTTTTCTCCCTTAGTTTGCAGGCTAAGAAAATCGTCGGAGGTCTTATACCTCTTGACGTGGGCACGAGCCTGAAATCTCAATTTCAGCCCTCAAAACATCTCATATGTTCCGCGACATTTTGAAAACGTCTTTGGTGCCTCAATTCTAAACCGTTTAACTGAACTATCACGTAGTTATCAAAACGTGTATGTCTGATGTTCGCAACATCCACAAACGATGTTTGGGGTTCAGCACACTGAGCGGTGCATTAAGGACATAAGTTTTCTACTGTCCGCATAATTGCTACTGTCAACTTTCAACTATATTTTCTCTAGGAACATATCTAAATAGTAGAACTGAAGCGCGAGCTTACGACATAATTTGCAAAAGGTCTTTTGACTATGTTCAAGATAATTAAGTTCATCTTATGAACTCCCACTCAGATAGACATCCCTCTGGTCATCTAAGTGATTACATGATCCAAGTCAACTAGGCCGTGTCCGATCATCACGTGAGACGGACTAGTCATCATCGGTGAACATCTTCATGTTGATCGTATCTACTATACGACTCATGCTCGACCTTTCGGTCTCCGTGTTCCGAGGCCATGTCTGTACATGCTAGGCTCGTCAAGTTAACCCTAAGTGTTTTCGCGTGTGTAAAACTGTCTTACACCCGTTGTATGTGAACGTAAGAATCCATCACACCCAATCATCACGTGGTGCTTAGAAGCGACGAACTGTAGCAACGGTGCACAGTTAGGGGAGAACACTTCTTGAAATTGTTGTAAGGGATCATCTTATTTACTACCGTCGTTCTAAGTAAACAAGATGCATAAACATAATAAACATCACATGCAATCAAATAGTGACATGATATGGCCAATATCATTTTGCTCCTTTTGATCTCCATCTTCGGGGCTCAATGATCATCATCGTCACCGGCATGACACCATGATCTCCATCATCATGATCTCCATCATCGTGTCTCCATGAAGTCGTCTCGCCAACTTATTACTTCTACTACTATGGCTATCGGTTAGCAATAAAGTAAAGTAATTACATGGCGTTGTTCAATGACACGCAGGTCATACAATAAATAAAGACAACTCCTATGGCTCCTGCCGGTTGTCATACTCATCGACATGCAAGTGGTGATTCCTATTACAAGAACATGATCAATCTCATACATCACATATCATTCATCACATTCTTCTTGGCCATATCACATCACATAGCATACCCTGCAAAACAAGTTAGACGTCCTCTAATTGTTGTTGCATGTTTTACGTGGCTGCTATGGGTTTCTAGCAAGAACGTTTCTTACCTACGCAACACCACAACGTGATATGCCAATTGCTATTTACCCTTCATAAGGACCCTTTTCATCGAATCCGTTCCGACTAAAGTGGGAGAGACTGGCACCCGCTAGCCACCTTATGCACCAAGTGCATGTCAATCGGTGGAACCTGTCTCACGTAAGAGTACGTGTAAGGTCGGTCCGGGCCGCTTCATCCCACAATACGGTCGAAACAAGATTGGACTAGTAACGGTAAGCATATTGAACAAAATCAACGCCCACAACTACTTTGTGTTCTACTCGTGCATAGAATCTACGCAATAGACCTAGCTCATGATGCCACTGTTGGGGAACGTAACAGAAATTCAAAATTTTCCTACGTGTCACCAAGATCTATCTATGGAGAGACCAGCAACGAGGGGAAGGAGAGTGCATCTACATACCCTTGTAGATCGCTAAGCGGAAGCGTTCAAGTGAACGGGGTTGATGGAGTCGTACTCGTCGTGATCCAAATCACCGATGACCAAGTGCCGAACGGACAGCACCTCCGCGTTCAACACACGTACAGCCCGGTGACGTCTCCCATGCCTTGATCCAGCAAGGAGAGAGGGAGAGGTTGAGGAAGACTCCATCCAGCAGCAGCACAACGGCATGGTGGTGGTGGAGGAGCGTGGCTATCCTGCAGGGCTTCGCCAAGCACCACAGAAGAGGAGGAGGAGGAGAGGCAGGGCTGCACCAATAGAGGGAGAAGTTCTCGTGTCTAGAGCAGCCCCAAAACTCAAGTATATATAGGGGAGGGGGAGGGCTGCGCCCCCCTCTAGGGTTCCCCCCCCCTAAGGGGTGCGGCCAGCCCTAGATGGGGTTTGGGGAGGCGGCCACAAGAGGGGAGAGAGGGAGGCGCCGCTAGATGGGCCCTAAGGCCCATCCCCTTTAGGGTTTGCCCCCTTCCCACCTCTTAGGCGCCATGGGCCCTTGTGGGAGGCGCACCAGCCCACTAAGGGGCTGGTCCCTCACCACTCTTGGCCCATGCAAGCCTCCGGGGTTGGTGGCCCCACTTGGTGGACCCCCGGGACCCTCCCGGTGGTCCCGGTACGTTACCGATAAACCCTGAAACTTTTCCGGTGACCAAAACAGGACTTCCCATATATAAATCTTTACCTCCGGACCATTCCGGAACTCCTCGTGACGTCCGGGATCTCATCCGGGACTCCGAACAACATTCGGTAACCACATACAAACTTCCTTTATAACCCTAGCGTCATCGAACCTTAAGTGTGTAGACCCTACGGGTTCGGGAATCATGCAGACATGACCGAGACGTTCTCCGGTCAATAACCAACAGCGGGATCTGGATACCCATGTTGGCTCCCACATGGTCCACGATGATCTCATCGGATGAACCACGATGTCAAGGACTTAATCAATCCCGTATGCAATTCCCTTTGTCTAGCGGTATTTTACTTGCCCGAGATTCGATCGTCGGTATACCGATACCTTGTTCAATCTCGTTACCGGCAAGTCTCTTTACTCGTTCCGTAACACATCATCCCGTGATCAACCCCTTGGTCACATTGTGCACATTATGATGATGTCCTACCGAGTGGGCCCAGAGATACCTCTCCGTTTACACGGAGTGACAAATCCCAGTCTCGATTCGTGCCAACCCAACAGATACTTTCAGAGATACCTGTAATGCACCTTTATAGCCACCCAGTTACGTTTTGACGTTTGGTACACCCAAAGCATTCCTACGGTATCCGGGAGTTGCACAATCTCATGGTCTAAGGAAAAGATACTTGACATTGGAAAAGCTCTAGCATACGAACTACACGATCTTTGTGCTAGGCTTAGGATTGGGTCTTGTCCATCACATCATTCTCCTAATGATGTGATCCCGTTATCAACGACATCCAATGTCCATAGCCAGGAAACCATGACTATCTGTTGATCACAACGAGCTAGTCAACTAGAGGCTCACTAGGGACATATTGTGGTCTATGTATTCACACGTGTATTACGATTTCCGGATAATACAGTTATAGCATGAATAAAAGACAATTATCATGAACAAGGAAATATAATAATAACACTTTTATTATTGCCTCTAGGGCATATTTCCAACAACATCATGAATTAAGACATTGATGTACCTCAGGTATATGGCAATCTTTTTATTTTAGTTCATTTATCTCACAACAACGCAACACACCCTTGCCCTTACCATCATGCACAATACAATTCTGGCGGCCTAGCATCCACCTAAGATTATTGAAACTCCTTTCACATTGCTGAGCTTCAGAATATAAAATGATCATCAAGTGGTATATGCGTGCATGAGGCAAACTAGCTCTTCAACTATCTGAGACTGCCCGAGGCCCCGACAATTCTAGATCAGGCGACTCATTTCTCCTGACAGGTGCCTTCCTTATCACATGTCATTCATCGGCAACCAATGGGCCGATAGCTTCCTTACCGCCTAACACACCTATGTTGCTCATGCCACCTCCATTACCCTCACCTCATGCCTTCTTGTTCAGACCAGGACCCTTGTAACTAGGTGTCGCCACAAACTCACTACAAGACTCACTGTCACGTCCCATGCATTTACCCAACACCGCCCTGGTGTTCACCAGGGATTGATCAACTTACTTTCCTGGCTTACCCTTGTGGCTATTCTTATCTTTGTGGTGCTTGGCTTTCATGTTACTGGCTCCAGGGGTAGGGGAGGAGCCTTGTTGAGGTTGACTTCGCCCACTTCATTTTCCTTGCTGGCTGCCGGACTCATGGAGGAGGCCTGGCCTTGAATCACCTCCTCCCTCCGGGTTCAGCCCCGGCAAGGGAAGGAACCAAGTTGATGTCGAGTTCTACCCCCTTGCTCTGAGTTGTACATACAAGCAGCTTTCGAGTGATAGCCGGTATCGTGGACGAGACCTTCCCCACCTCCTACTGGAGTTGGGAACCCATGACAACCATTGGTGGTGCAGTGGCCGACGCTAGTGTTAGCATAATCTTGATTGTTTTGTTTGGAACATGATGTAGTTGGTGCTTGCATGTCACGTGGCTTTATTTCTTTGGGGACTAACCAAAGTCATGTACATGTACTAGTAGGAGTTCACGTGTTTACGTCAAGCTTGAGTCCAAATATGTAGTATACGATGTGATCTAGGTTAAGTCAATTTCCACGTAGGACATGGTCTCGTGGGTTGGCCGAGTATATATATTTGCTGACCGGTGCCACGGTCCACGATCAGACAGAGTTCTCAACCGCGCAAGGCTGCCCAGGATCATCTTCCTTGGCCCGTCATCACCCCCATTGTGGGCAACCTCCTTTGACGCGCTCATCGCACTTTTGTTCTTGTTAGCCTGACTCTGCCATGGATGATTTGGGGATCTGAGTGTATGTGTTGTTGGTGGATGTGCGATCCTGTTCTGTTTATACTATATGAAAATATGAAATAGTTCAAGGGTTTACCACTATCAGTGTAGAACAATCTTAGAATTTCAATATTGCTTGCACTTTTTAATTTCAAATGTTGATGAAATTTATCGCGTATCTGTGGGCCCGGAATCGAGGTGGAGACAAGAGCCAAACCTGTTCCGCAACACATATAAATAACATTCGGTGGAAAGAAATATACAGAACTTGCCTTTTCTTTTCAACTGTTGATGAATTTTATCATGATCGAATTTTCTTGAGGCAGATGCACATTTCGATGGCAATATTGTAGTCTTTGCTCTACTGTGTATTATGTTTATAGTTTCTACAAACATTTTTATTGTGTTTGTATAATTATCATAGCTGTAGCAGTACCAATTTAATTAAAATAGTGATAGCAATTTATATTATATAGTTAACTCAGGTCCATTGCTAAAATTGTTGTCCTTTCATGATCCTTAATGCAGAATTTGAAGCTGATATCATGCAAAACATCAACCGGAGCTCCGACACCCCCATCTCCGTGCACCGTGTCATGTTTGGACCCGAAGGCTGGGCAGACCTACCACATGGATTATTGCACTCCATCATTGTCCTGTTGGGTTCAACTCGTGACCTTCTTGCATTCACCGCCACCTGCCCTAGCTGGTATGCCGCATTCATGTCAATCAAATCTACCTTAGGCCAGCTCTTCCCACCTATTATTTTCCGGAACTGTGCCGACCAGACAAGCTCAGCTGGCTCTAACATTGGAAACACATGGGAGCTCATTGATCCTGTATATCCAAGTACTCCATTGTGTCGCTTGACCCCTCCAAGTATTTTGGACAAAATGGCAGTCGTCAAATGTTCTTATGGTCATGCGACTTTTTGCTACGAGAGATCCCTTGTCATTATGGACGTGCTCACTGGCACTACGGTTGCAGCTCCACCTTTTCCACTGAGTCAACTATGCTACAGAACCTTCATATCTCCAGAGGCGTCACCAGATTCATATCTATTTGTCAGCAGCCCGCACTGCCTGTATGCTTGGCGAGTTGGGAGCCCCTCTTGGTTGCACTGTGATTTTCTAAATGCACATTTGATCAAGGAGATGGTGTCCTTCAAAGGCCAGGTCATTATGAGGATGCGTCAAAAACTATACACCGTGCATTTGACACCTCAGTTTCATGTTGAGCTACTAAGACTTGATTGCAGAGATTATATGGACCCGTACGTGCTTTCCGGAAATTTGGTGGCTTGTGATGACGCACTTCTCCTACTTGGTCGTAACGGGGAAGCCTTCTCCATTGACTTCTCAACTGAACCTGCAAAGTATGTCATCGTGGAAGAGGGAGGCTTGAAGAAGTGGGCGTTCTTCTTGGGCGAGAAACGTACTGGACAGCCACGACTCTTAGTGAACCCAGAGAGAATGGGTTTAAGGGGTGGCCTTGTCTATCAGTTGGATGGAAACGCTCGAATATTTTCATACCCAGTAGATGGCAACCAACATGAGGAGTTGGAGCCAGAACCTTGTTTTGCAACGATCAATGCCCATCTTGCTCGCAATCCTACATCCTTTGCAGCTTGGATATGAGAACGTGTCGTTGTACCGTGCAGTTGTCTTGTTGTCGTTGGCTGCACTAGGGACTTTTTTGTCGCTATGTTCCTTCTAGTTTCCGCTCCTTTGACGGAGTACTTCAAGATTTGTAATAATTCCCTTCAAAAAAGATTTGTAATAATCTCTGTTTGCCACCCAGTGTACATTCCTGGAGGCAAAACTTGTGCCACATGTTGCTGTTTTCGCTGAACCTTGTTAATTACTCCCGTTTTGCAGACAAGAGATAAGGGTTTGCATCTTGAAACAATACTAGCTTCTTGAGTCTTCATATCACTCTTCAGCATTTTTTGTGTGCACCATGTCAGATGTGCTTTGTTTGGTCCATACATCTATTTGTAGCTTGATCTCCTTTTAAACAGAGACAATCAAATGCACACAGAGCTGTTTGCTGAAGCTATGTTCAAATGCAGATCTGTTTGGTTGTCGAACACTCTGTCTGCCTAATTTTTGTTGGTGCAAAATATAAACTTTGTGATGAATGCATATATGCTGCTTATATGTTTGTTGGCTGAACTTGCAGTCTATATTAACCTGATGTCTATGGACTTGCATCCTCATTTTAATTCTTGGTGACCTTGCAGCTCTCCAGCCCAAAATGGCGTACAATGTTCAGTTAAAAAATTGTAGCTCTGCCAAGCTATGTTATTAATATTCACATTTCCACCCAATGAGATAGTCATATGCTCAAGCACATCACGTGAATAATCAACAACCATAGTACAATTACTCTTAGCTCTTTTTTTTGAGACAAGTTACTCTTAGCTATCTATGTATGAAAGGGAAGTTACAGGCCTAGCCCATGTTATCAAGTGCCCAGGTACAAGAAAACTCCACAATCTGTAATAAATGAGAAATAAAACATATGGGTCCCTTGTAATTGCCGCAGAAAAAAAGAGGAAAGTACATAATCTGATAACTTAATCTACACTTCTGTTTGTAATGCAAGCTTTGAAACACGTCAAGAACATTCAGTGAACTACTCATCTTGCTACTGCAACATAGTAGAATCCTCCCACCAAAGCTGTATCAGAAGCTAATCATCAACCGCACTCACGGCTGTAAGATCATCGCAGGACGTAACAAGGAAACGCGCGGGGAAGACCCAGGTTGACTCCAATTTCAATTAACGTCTTCCAGTGTTGAAGAGCTGTGTCGAATGGTAATAACATTTTTTCCATAGTTGAACTGCAGCCCAAGGTTTTTCAGACTGATAACTTGGGAAGTATATGTGGTTGCTCCTCCCTCCCCATCCCTCCGGGTTTATGCACGGCAACGCCTCGCACCGCTCGTCAATGCTGATAAAGATGGCCCAGTTATCTAACTTGTTCACCTTCACCCACCTTGCCTTCTTGGTCATGGTGTCCAATGACTCAAGCTTGAAGGCCCTGAACTGGAAGGCCTCTGAGCGCATCCGTCTTCCCGCCTCCACAAGTTTGATCAAGAGAAGCGCGTCACCACACACCACTAGCCATGCTTTTTCATTTGCCGAATAGAGATCTTTGGTTTTATCTTCCTCGAACACAACTTTAAACTTCTCAACAATGAGACTCGGTGACAAGTGAATGATGTAGAACCACCCGAAAGACCCTAGGGCATATGTCTTGCCCTTGAAGGCCACATTTTGTTCAATGGAAAAACGGCCAACTTTAGGGACTGTGTTTTGTCCAAGAGTCGCTCCCGATGCGCCACAGGAACAGACAGGCTCCAGCACCGACAAGGAGATGCGAATCAGCGGATGCAACAGGGGCAGTTAAGGTGACATAGCTGATGCAAGTGAAGTGAACTGACTGGAGGGAAGGAGGACCAACCTTAGTGCCACTGAATGGATTAACAATATGGAAACCATTGTTGTCGTAGAAGATGAGCTGACCATGGGAGTAGCGCAGAAAGGTCATGCTTCTGAGGTCACTCAAGGAAAGAGAACTGCGAGAGCATGAGGAGGTGGCAGCAGGGTCAGCCAATCTCCATGTGCATTTGTGGAATAAGGTCCAACAGTTATGCGAGAGAGCCTGTCCACCGTCGGTACGGAGATTGGGGTGGAGGAGCAGAGGCTGGACAGAGGACCTGTGTGCTGAGAGGAGATCACACCAATGACGACAAGTGGTACCGAAGGCGAGGAGGTCACGGAACGAACGTAGTAGAGCGACAACGGGTCGGAGCAGGTCGTCCGGGAGCTCTGCCCATCCTTGTGGCCGAGATGAAGCAAAGAGTGAGGAGACAGAGGCAGAACATGTCCTGTTGGCCATTACTTGCACCATGGCGCTCTCTCTGTTCGACACAGAAAATTCAAGAAAAAGGTTAGGCATGCGAAACAAGGTATAACTTAACTGTATAAAAAGAACAGGAATTGCCAAGATTCTAAAGAACATGACTGGTGCGTGTCGTTAGGACATCAATGCCACACTACGTTCTCATCATACACTTAACTGAACAAAGGTACTAATCGCATTGAGTTGTGGCTCCCGAGAAGCTCAGAATAAGATCAACAACGATGCAGGCACTGGATATCAATTCTATGGGGAAGTTATGTATATGCGCTAGATAGAAAAATAAATGTTTGTGCCTAGTATTTCTCAAACTAATACTGTATCTGGCAAGTGTCGATGCTGACAGAAAAATAAAAGCAGAGCACATATGATTTTCCTCTATTATTATCTGCAATGTTGGACATCTAAAGCAGGGAAAGTGTCAATCTGGATTGTTTTTCTTCTTCGAGAATAAGCAGAATCCATCTATGGCTTAATCCCTACATGCAGATGTAGGCGGATCTGATGCAAGATCCGCAGGTGAAGAGAAACAGGATGGGACGCAGAAAGAAGGAGGCGTACAGGACGAGGTAGGGGTTGGGGGTATTACGTGAGCGACGAGGACGAGGAAGCAGCGGCCGCCGACGCCGAGGAAGATGGAGAAGGATGCGCGTCGATCTCCCGCGGCTGCGCTTCCATGTGCGCCGCCGTTTCTTCCAACTCTCGGACGAGCAGCGCAGCCTTCAGAGCTCTCGGATAACGCCGGCCCGGCCTAGTCCAGGGATAATGGGCCGAACATGCGTAAGACCGTAAGAGCATCTCCCGTTCGGCTCCCAGGGCTTGAGATAGCGCCGTCTGGGACGAACCGGCAATAATTTCGGTGTGGGGGTGACTGGGTTTCCAGCCGTCGCACCCAAGTCGCCCCGAGACGCCATTTTTTGGAATATAAAATCGGTCAAACACGACACAATTTCGTCCAAACTAGACGATTTCATCGATATTTGTACAAAAAACTTAAAAACACAAACTAAAAACGACTGCGCCCAGCCACTGTCGCCTCCCGCCATCTACATACCGAGGAGCCTATAGAACCTAGTGCAGTCGCCGTCGTCACCGTCATCGTCGTCGCCGTGCTTGTTGCCGCCGCTGTCCCTGCTGCAGCCCTGACCAGCGTCGCCGATGTGCGGGGGGTTGGACGGCCCGGGCGCATCCTCGTCGTCACTGTCGAGGATGACCACACCGCCCTCCTCCCGTCCGCGGTGCCAATCGGCGATCTCCTCGAAGGCCCGGCGCTGGCGCTCCATCTACTCGCGGATGTAGTCCGCCTTCGCCCACTTGAGGGCGGTCACGTCGCCGGCGGGCATGGCCTCGTGCTCCTTCTTCATGAGGAGCAAACCCGGCTCGGTCTTCGGCCAGACAAGGCGGTAGGAAGAAGGAGAGGGGCGGCCGCCCTCGTTGATGACAAGGGCGCCGCCGCGGGTGCGGCGCCCTACTGGCATCTCCTGCAGCTCCGACTTGACGGGGCGAAGCACCGACGAGCTGGAGGACAGAGAGCCAGAGCCCGTCGACGACGATGCCGCTGTCTCCATTCGCCGCGGCATCCAGGAGCTGTCGCGGCGGCGAGAGAAGGAGGGGGGCGCCGGGTACCCCAGGCCTCGATGTGCTCGAGGACGGCCTCGAGGGTTCGGCCTGGGACGCTCCACCATCGGCGCCTCCCCTCGGAGTTGTGGCGGCTGCGGGCTCGACGCCGTTGGTGGCGGCGATCTGCTCCTCGTGGCGCCGCTCGAAGTACGCCGTCCACGACGTGTTGCTGTCGGGGGCGTACCTCGGCTGATTCCGCTGTGGCTCCGGCAGCGAAGACCGGATGCGTGCGATTCTGGCTTGCCGGGCCGCTCCGGTTGGCGCAGGCGGCACCGGGATGCCGCCAGCGCCGAGTCTCCAGGTGCCCGGCACCCGCATGTTCGGGGGTGCCGGATAGTTGGCCTCGTAGAGGAGGCGCGCCTCATCCTCATGAAGATGGCGGCGGCCGAAACCGTTCGCCGCTGCGCCGTCGCCTGAGAAGCGCTCGACCATTGACGTCGGCGTGAGAGACAGTGGGTGAGAGAGGCATCAACGACGAGAGGTAGAGAGAAGGGCATCGGTGGCGAGAGTTTGTGCGTTCACCGGCGAGGGAAGATGGCTTATAGTTGCAGATGGGCGATGGGAGAGCTGCCACCGTGTGCCGCGTGGCGGGAGCTGGCGGGACGCGCATCGCCGTGCCTTCATTGCGCCGCCCGTGAGGCATCAATGGAAGGCTGACCGGCACGGCGGCCTTGGCATTGATTCCCGCGGGAACCGAGGCAATGAGGACGACGAAGGCGGCAAGTCACTCACTCGGCGGACCCACTCCTTTTTGTGCCAAAAAAGCGTTTCCCCCGTTGCCCCCGGGCGCCCCCCAGTGCGCCGGGTTTGGCCTGGGTTCACCGCGCCAAAATTGGTCCTAACCATCGAAAATTGGGCTGCTGGGGGTGCGACTGGGCCGAATTTTCTCCACCGGCAACGAAAAAGGGCCTTGGGGCGGGATGTTGGGGCGCGACTGGAGATGCTCTAAGACCTGTTGTATGGCTGTGTGTTTTAAGGCCGACTCCAACAGTTGTTGGATGACCCCAAACAGACGTCTGCTTTATCCGGATTCTGTATGTTTGGGTCAGCAAAGTGGACGCAAGCGTCCATTTACGGTCGTCCGCCGGTTGTTGCACCCGACTGGCCGTAGCATTTGGCGAAAGCGTTCAGATTTAAACTAAAATTCAAACAAAAAAGAGATAAAAATAATCTAAACGATAATTATATATTACATGAACATCCAAAAGTCATGGCCGAACTATTCATCATGCATCAACTTAAACTCAAAATTATTATAAAAAAGAACAAGTCGTTGCTGCTGTCTTCACTGCATGGCGTCGCCACCGTCTTGGTTGCCCTCTTCCTCGCCTGCGCTGAGGTTGACGAAGGGAGGCGGTTGCCATAGGTGGGCTGGTGGCGCCTGTGGCGGTTGCACAGGAGGGGGGCGGCGGTGTTACGTGGAGCGGTGATCATGTGTTGGTGCCAACCAACACGGCCGGCGCAGATGCCAACTCCGGCGTGCACGACAAGGTCAAAGTTCACGACCAGGACTGGCCCACCACTGCCGGGTTCCACCGGGGTTCCGCATCGTGTGCCTCCTCCAGCTCAGGGATGATGACATCCCCGGCGGACGAAAGCGCGATCTGCACCTCCAGGCCATCCCACTAGGCGTTCTCAAACTCCATCACTGAGTCGGGGGGAGGGGGAGAGGGGGCAGCGAGGGCGCACATCTGCTCAGTCGTGCCCTAAAGCACGGACGACGAGGGCTTGGAGGACATGGTGCCCTAGGAAGTGACTGCATGGAGGGCAAAAAAGGTCTGGTGGCACACGTCGTGCTCATCCGAGAACCAAAGTGACCCAAATTGAGGACGTGTCGATGTACCTGGGATGATCGACGAGATTCGGTGGCAACAAGGCACAACGGTGGTTGATCTTGAGGAGCCGCATGCAGCCGGTTGCCGGAATGGCCGACGCTGGCACCCGATCTAGGCTCATGTGCCCGCCGGTCGGCAGGTGGGCGTCCGACCACGACAGCGACATGGAGGTATCACAGTAGCGCTGGCACACCTCCACCTTCATATATGGGTGGATCTGTGTCCCCGGGGGTGCGCCGAGCGATGGTGAAGCCTGCAGCGACGTGCGGGCCTGTAGAAGATGATGCCTCAGTGTTGTGCTTCCCCATCTTGGCCATGGCCTCCCTGCGACGTGGTCTAGGGTTGGTCGTGGTTCGAGGGGGGAGGACGAGTGTGAAAGCAGGAAGATGCATTGGGAACGAGGATGTGGACGACCTGTCCACGGCTTTGTCATTAAAAAGGATGCTTGGGTGGCAGGTCACTGGCTGATAGGCGGGCATGTCCCACACGTGCGGCGTAAATGTAGGTGGTGGGAAGTGGTTGGGGCCCCGGCATGCATGATTGGGGCGGACAACGAGAAGCCGTGTGTGTGTCCGTCAATTGTCCGGTTTGACGCAAATCCGGCCCATATTTGATCTGGATTTGGGTCGAGACGGACACGATGTGGACAATATTTGGTCTTGATCCGGCGCGTTGGGCCGTCCCATTTGTCTGTTCCAACTTTCAACCCAAAAGGACAAGGCCGGACCAAATGGGGTCGCCTGTTGGAGTTGGCCTACGGTGGGTTCGACTTGGATTCCCAGGTTGTTCTGCTATGAGAAAATGTGGGGGACTTGTGATAAATTTGATGGGTTCATGGAGGAAGCTTGGTCGGGCCGGGGTGCCGGAAGTGCAGAAGAACTTGGAGGAAATTTCAGAAGATAAAGACGGAGGGAAGGGAGAGAGAGGTGGAGGGGGATAGGACATGACGAGGCAGGGCTTCTTGGGGGTATTACGTCGACGAGGACGAGTCTACAGTGGCTGATGATGTCGAGGAAGAAGGATGCACATGATCTCCCGCGACTCGCCTCAATGCACGCCGCTGTTTCTTCCAGCTTTCTGACGAGTACCATAGATGTAAATGACAATTCCTAAACGGTGCCTTAAGCGCCCGTTCGTCTATTTCCGCAATCGGGCACATACCTTCTCGTCCCTTGTTAGGACCGTACAACACCAATACCTGACCGATGGGCCCCAAGAGCTGGTCAACCCCATGGCCAGGCCGGACGACCCTGAGGATGACAGGTCAGCAGGCAAATGACACGATGCAAGACAGCGATTGGCTAGATCAGCTAGCGTAGTGAAACAACCTTTATATACTAGCGAGTGGTGTGTGTGTGGGTTATGAAATGTAACATGACTTGAACCGGAGCTGATCTCCTGGACTCTTCGTACCTAATTGATCCCCTTTCTTCCTTCCCCTACCTGCTCTCGTCCTCCTCCTCCCTCTTCTCGATCCAGGCATGTTACATCTGGTATCAGAGGTCCATCAATCCTTCGACCTGGAGACCACCTACCCCAAGCCCCGCTATCAGACAAAGCAGGCAAGACAGGCAGCGGAAATGGAGGAGCAGATCGCCGCACTCGCAAAGGCCATCAACAACAGGCGACGCCAACGAGGCGAGACTGGATGCGATCCAGACGTCCCTAGAGCTGTGTCGCCCCGCCGTCACCCACATCCAGAAGCAGGTGGATGACCTGCGCGCACAGGTGGGGTGCATCGCTCTCCACCCCGTGCTGGCGGCGCCTCCGGATCCGATCCCGGAGGGCGACGCAGTTGTGGGGCCGGCGTCGAGTTCGAACCACGACGCCCCCAAACACCACGGGCCAAGAGGCCACGGCGAGATCGACGACACCGGAGGGCCTGCATATGGCGTGGTCACCACCCATGTGCCTCCTCCGGTCAAGGGTACGTCCCTGACCGATTCCCCATCACCGCATCTGGTAGCTTTCGATCCGCGCACACCACACATCAATTCCCATAGTTGCTGCTGAAGTTGGATTTTTCGTCGTTCGACGGCGATAATCCACAGTTATGGAAAATGTGGTGTGAAAAGTACTTTTCAGTATATGGGGTTCAGTCTGAGCTGTGGGCCAGAGTAGCAACCCTGCACTTCACAGGCAATGCGGCACACTGGTTGAAACTGCATGAGACTCAGAGTGAATCCATGTCGTGGGATGAGCTGTGCACGGTCTTGTGTGGGAAGTTTGGTCAGGAACAATATCAAACTCATCTTCGTCAGTTCCGTACTCTCCGTCAGACTAGCACTGTCCATAATTACATGTTACAATTAGAAGAGATTATGCATCAGTTGTTAGCGCACAATCCTTCCTTTGATACCATATTTTTCACAACACAGTTCTTAGAAGGATTGCGGCATGAGATTCGTGCAAGTGTTGTTTTACATCAACCAAAAGACTTGGACTCCGCCTTTTCCTTGGCTTCCATGCTGGAGGAGCTCTTGGACGCACTACCCCGGCGAGAGTACCGACGACAGGAAGCACCACTTCCTTGAGCAGCCGCGCGGCCCCTACTGGCGTTGGGCGTGCCACCTGTTCGTGCGGCAGCCCCTGGAATTCCAGTTGTGGCTGAAGATCGGCGCGGTGTCGAGGCGGCACATGCGCTTGAGCGACCATGAGCAGGGGATGACCGTGTCGCCGCGCTCCGCAATTACAGGCGAGCGCGAGGGCTCTGCTTCAAGTGTGGGGAACGTTGGGGTCAAGGCCACTAGTGTGCTCCATGGTCCAACTCCATGTGGTCGAGGAGCTGCTCGATCTCCTTCAAGCGGGCGATCAGCTTCAAGATCAACAGGCTGATGATTCAGATGTTGAGGTGCTTGATACGTCTCCAACGTATCTATAATTTTTGATTGCTCCATGCTACTTTATCTACTAATTTAGGCAATATTGGGCTTTGTTATCCACTTTTATATTATTTTTGGGACTAACCTATTAACCGGAGGCCCAGCCCAGATTTGCTGTTTTATGCCTGTTTCAGTGTTTCGAGGAAAAGGAATATCAGACGGAGTCAAAACGGAACGAAATCAACTGGAGAAGTTATTTTTGGAAGGAAAGCAACCCAGGGAACTTGGAGTGCACGTCAGGGGAGATACGGGCTGCCCACGAGGGTGGGAGGCGCGTCCACCCTCCCGGGCGCGCCCCCTACCTCGTGGGGCACCCGTAGCTCCACCGACGTACCCCTGCACCCATATATACCTACGTATCGTAAAACTTCTAGAACAGAAAATAGATCGGGAGTTCCACCGCCGCAAGCCTCTGTAGCCATCAAAAACCAATTGGGACCCTGTTCTGGCACCTTGCCGGAGGGGGATCCCATCACCGGTGGCCATCTTCATCATCCCGGCGCTATCCATGACGAGGAGGGAGTAGTTCACCCTCGGGGCTGAGGGTATGTACCAGTAGCTATGTGTTTGATCTCTCTCTCTCTCTCTCTCTCTCTCTCTCTCTCTCTCTCTCGTGTTCTCTCTCGTGTTCCCTCTATGGCACAATCTTGATGTATCCCGAGCTTTGCTATTGTAGTTGGATCTTATGATGTTTCTCCCCCTCTACTCTCTTGTGATGAATTGAGTTTCCCCTTTGAAGTTATCTTGTCGGATTGAGTCTTTTATGAACACTTGATGTATGTCTTGCGTGGGATAACCATGGTGACAATGGGTTATTCTATTGATCCACTTGATGTATGTTTTGGTGATCAACTTGCGGGTTTCGTGACACTTGGGAACCTATGCATAGGGGTTGGCACACGTTCTTGACTCTCCGGTAGTAGCTTTGGGGCACTCTTTGAAGTACTTTTATGCTGGTTGGATGAATCTGAGATTGTGTGATGAATATCGTATAATCATGCCCACGGATACTTGAGGTGACAATGGAGTATCTAGGTACATTAGGGTTTTGGTTGATTTGTGTCTTAAGGTGTTATTCTAGTATGAACTCTATGATGGATCGAGCAGAAAGAATAGCTTTATGTTATTTTACTACGAACTCTTGAATAGATAGAACAGAAAGGATAACTTTGAGGTGGTTTCGTACCCTACCATAATCTCCACGTTTGTTCTCCGCTATTAGTGGCTTCGGAGTGACTCTTTGTTGCATGTTGAGGGCTTGTTATATTATCTATCTATGTTATTATTGTTGAGAGAACTTGCACTAGTGAAAGTATGAACCCTAGGCCTTGTTTCCTATCATTGCAATACCGTTTACGCTCACTTTTACCACTTGTTACCTTGCTGTTTTTATATTTTCAGATTACAAATACCTTTATCTACTATCTATTTTGCACTTGTATCACCATCTCTTCGCCGAACTAGTGCACCTATACAATTTACCATTGTATTGGGTGTGTTGGGGACACAAGAGACTCTTTGTTATTTGGTTGCAGGGTTGTTTGAGAGAGACCATCTTCATCCTACGCCTCCTACGGATTGATAAACCTTAGGTCATCCACTTGAGGGAAATTTGCTACTGTCCTACAAACCTGTGCACTTGCAGGCCCAACAACGTCTACAAGAAGAAGGTTGTGTAGTAGACATCAAGCTCTTTTCTGGTGCCATTGTCGGGGAGGCTAGGTAAGTGAAGGTATATCTTTAAATCTTGCAATCGAGTCTTTTTGTTTCTTGTTTTAGCACTAGTTAGTCTATAAAAGAAAACTACAAAAAAATGGAGTTAAGTTTGTCTCAAACGCTTCACCTTTTTAATATCTTTCGTGAGTATGATGGAAAGGAAAATTGTGCTCAAGTACTAGAAGAAGAATTACATAGAATGCTTGGCATAAAATATGTGAATGATGAGCATGATTGCAATGTTGTTAGTATGAATTCCTTGAATATCCATGATGCTAATGATATGCAAAGCCACAAGCTTGGGGAAGCTATGTTTGATGAAGATGATATTTTTTGTCCCCCAAGCTTTGATGAGCAAATTTACTATGATGAAAGCATGCCTCCTATCTATGATGATTATTGTGATGACACGTATGCTTTAAAGAATAATGATAACCATGAAACTTGTCATCTTGATCTTAATTTTCAATCCTATGATAGTTATTTTGTTGAGTTTGCTCCCACTACTATTGATGAGAAGAATTTTGCTTATGTGGAGAGTAGTAAATTTTCTATGCTTGTAGATCATGAAAAGAATGCTTTAGGTGATGGTTATATTGTTGAATTCATTCATGATGCTACTGAAAATTATTATGAGGGAGGAATATATGCTTGTAGGAATTGCAATAATGTCAAGTTTCCTCTCTATGTGCTTAAAATCTTGAAGTTATGTTTGTTTTACCTTCCTATGAAAGCTGATTATTGCTCCCCTAAGTTGTTTGCTCACAAAATTCCTATGCATAGGAAGTGGGTTAGACTTAAAAGTGCTAGTCATATGCTTCATGATGGTCCCGTTATGTTTCAATTCTTATCTTTTATGTGAGCATCATTGTCATCATCATGCCTAGCTAGAAAGGCATTAAAGAAAATCGCTTGTTGGGAGACAACCCAATATTTATCCTTACTGTTTTTGTGTGTTCACATGATTATTCTACTGTAGTAATCATGTTTTATAGCTTTTGTTTCAATAAAGTGCCGAGTAAGACCTTTAGGATGGCTTACGGTGATAGTTGTGTTGATCCTGCTGAAAATTAGAAACTTTTGCACCCAGTAAATTAGTTTTGTTAATTCACAGAAAAATGCTTCTGATCTGATTCGTTTTGCTCTGGATTTGTAAATGAATTTTTTAGGACTTCCTAATTTGGTAGGATTTTTGGAGTTCCAGAAGTATACGTTTGATACAGATTACTACAGACTGTTCTGTTTTTGATAGATTCTGTTTTCTATGTGTTGTTTGCTTATTTTGATGAATCTATGAGTAGTATCGGAGTGTATGAACCATAGATAAGTTGAAGTACAGTAGATATTACACCCATATGAATTTAGAAAGAGTTCATTACAGTACCTAAGTGGTGGTTTTATTTTATTATACTAACGGAGCTTACGAGTTTTCTGTTGAGTTTTGTGTTGTGGAGTTTTCAAGTTTTGGGTAAAGATTTGATGGACTATGGAATAAGGAGTAGCAAAATCCTAAGCTTGGGGATGCCCAAGGCACCCCAAGGTAATATTCATGGACAACCAAGAGCCTAAGCTTGGGGATGCCCCGGAAGGCATCCCCTCTTTCGTCTTCGTTCATCGGTAACTTTACTTGGAGCTATATTTTTATTCACCACATGATATGTGTTTTGCTTGGAGCGTCATTTTCTCTTGTTAGTATTTGCTTGATGTTGTTTATATTAATGTTTTGCATCTTTAGTTTCAATAAAGAAGTCAAGGATAGCCTTTGCCATGCTTATTTTGCTAGTATACATGTTGCTGTTTGAAAACAGAAAGTTTACCACTGTTGCAAAAATTCCCTAGAAAAGAAGAGAATGGTATAATGTTGAATCTTTCTTCATATTGAGCTCTGATAAATTTATTACAGTGGGAATTTTATTTAATAATTTTTGGAGTTAGGGAAGTTTGATGAATCTTGCATTCTTTACAGACTGTACTGTTTTGGCAGATTGCTGTTATGTTTGCATTGTTTGCATATGTTTGTTTGTTTAATGATTCTATTTGAGGATAGGAGTATTAAATATGCGGAGGCATTTAGTATGCAATGTTTAATAATAGTTTTAGTGATTTGTTACAGTAGAAAATGATAAGGTTTTGCATTGGTTTATACTAACCTATCTCACGAGTTCTTGTTGAGTTTGTTGTGAATGAAGCTTTTGCTAAAAAGAGAAACCATGATATGAGAGAAATTAAGGAGACACAAAAGCTCAAGCTTGGGGATGCCCAAGCCACCCCAAGGTAATATTTCAAGAAGTCTCAAGCATCTATGCTTGGGGATGCCCCGGTAGGCATCCCACCTTTCTTCTTCAACAAACTATCGGTTAGTATCGGTTGAGCCTAAGTTTTTGCTTCTTCACATGAGTTGTGCTATCCTTGCAATGTAGTTTCCTTTAGCTTTGCTTGCTGTTTGAATAAAGTATCAAGATCTGAAATTATTAAATGATAGAGAGTCTTCGCATAGTTGCATAATTATTTAGCTACTCATTGACCTTCACTTATATCTTTCGGAGTAGTTTGTCATTTGCTCTAGTACTTCACTTATATCTTTTATAGCATGGTGGTAGTTTTATTTTGAAGAAATAGATGAACTCTCATGCTTCACTTAGATTATTTTGAGAGTCGTTAATAGCATGGTAATTTTCTTAATGTTAATATACTTGGTATTCAAGATATGTGAAACTTTCTTTTGAGTGAATTGAATACTAAGATAAGTTTGATGCTTGATAATTGTTTTGAGATATGGAAGTGATAATATTAAAGTCATGCTAGTTGGGTGATTATGAATTTAAAGAATGCTTGTGTTGAAGTTAGCAAGTCCCGTAGCATGCACGTATGGTTAAAGTTGTGTAACAAATTTGAAACATGAAGTGTACCTGGCTTGTGCATCCTTATGAGTGGCGGTCAGGGACGAGCGATGGTCTTTTCCTACCAATCTATCCCCCTAGGAGCATGCGCGTAGTACTTGATTTTTTGATGACTTCTAAATTTTTGCAATAAGTATATGAGTTCTTTTGACTAATGTTGAGTCCCTGGATTATACGCACTCTCACCTTTCCGCCTTTGCTAGCCTCTTCGGTACCGTGCATTGCCCTTTCTCACCTTGAGAGTTGGTGCAAACTTCGCCGGTGCATCCAAACCCCGTGATACGATACGCTCTATCACACATAAACCTCCTTATATCTTCCTCAAAACAGCCACCATACCTACCTATCATGGCATTTCCATAGCCATTCCGAGATATATTGCCATGCAACTTCCATCATCTTCATCATGACATACATTACTTTTGTCATATTGCCATTGCATGATCATGTAGTTGACATCGTATTTGTGGCAGAGCCACCATGCATTATTTTTCATATGTGTCACTCTTGATTCATTGCACCATCCCGGTACACCGTCGGAGGCATTCATATAGAGTCATACTTTGTTCTTAGTATCGAGTTGTAATTGTTGAGTTGTAAGAAAAATAAAAGTGTGATGATCATCATTATTAGAGCATTGACAAAATAAAAACAAAGGGAGAAAGGCCAAAAAAAGGCCCAAAAAATATAAAATAAAAATAAAATAAAAAGGGCAATGCTACTATCTCTTTTTCCACACTTGTGCTTCAAAGTAGCACCTTGTTCTTCATGTAGTGAGTCTCATACATTGTGCTTCAAAGTAGCACCTTGTTCTTCATGTAGTGAGTCTCATAAGTTGTCTTTTTATACTAGTGGGAATTCTTCATTATAGAACTTGGCTTGTATATTCCTACGATGGGCTTCCTCAAATGCCCTAGGTCTTCATGAGCAAGCGAGTTGGATGCACACCCACTAGTTTTCTTTTGTTGAGCATACATAGCTCTAGTGCATCCGTTGCATGGAAATCCCTACTCCTCATCTTGACATCAATTGATGGGCAGCTCCATAGCCCGTTGATTAGCCTCGTCATTGTGATACTTTCTCCTTTTTTGTCTTCTCCACACAATCCCTATCATGATATTCTATTCCACCCATAGAGCTATATCCATGGCTCACGCTCATGTATTGCGTGAAGGTTGAAAAAGTTTGAGATTATTTAAGTATGAAACAATTGCTTGGCTTGTCATCGGGGGTATAGAAGTTGGGAACATCTTTGTGTGACGAAAATGAAGCATAGCCTAACTATATGATTTTGTAGGGATGAACTTTCTTTTGGCATGTTATTTTGAGAAGACATGATTGCTTGGATTAGTATGCTTGAAGTATTATTATTTTTGTGTCAATATGAACTTTTGTCTTGAATTTTTCGGATCTGAATATTCATATCACAATTAAGAAGATTTACAATGAAATTATGCCAAAGTATCACTCCGCATCAAAAATTCTTTTTTATCATTTACCTACTCGAGGACGAGCAGGAATTAAGCTTGGGGATGCTTGATACGTCTCCAACGTATATATAATTTTTGATTGCTCCATGCTACTTTATCTACTGATTTAGGCAATATTGGGCTTTATTATCCACTTTTATATTATTTTTGGGACTAACCTATTAACCGGAGGCCCAGCCCAGATTTGCTGTTTTATGCCTGTTTCAGTGTTTAGAGGAAAAGGAATATCAGATGGAGTCAAAACGGAACGAAATCAACTGGAGAAGTTATTTTTGGAAGGAAAGCAACCCAGGGAACTTAGAGAGCACGTCAGGGGAGATACGGGCTGCCCACGAGGGTGGGGGGCGCGCCCCCTACCTCGTGGGGCCCCCGTAGCTCCACCGACGTACCCCCTGCACCCATATATACCTATGTACCCTAAAACTTCCAGAACAGAAAATAGATCGGGAGTTCCGCCGCCGCAAGCCTCTGTAGCCACCAAAAACCAATCGGGACCCTATTCCGGCACCCTGCCGGAGGGGGATCCCATCACCGGTGGCCATCTTCATCATCCCGGCGCTATCCATGACGAGGAGGGAGTAGTTCACCCTCGGGGTTGAGGGTATGTACCAGTAGCTATGTGTTTGATCTCTCTCTCTCTCTCTCGTGTTCCCTCTATGGCACGATCTTGATGTATCCCGAGATTTGCTATTGTAGTTGGATCTTATGATGTTTCTCCCACTCTACTCTCTTGTGATGAATTGAGTTTCCCCTTTGAAGTTATCTTTTCGGATTGAGTCTTTTATGAACACTTGATGTATGTCTTGCGTGGGATAACCGTGGTGACAATGGGTTATTCTATTGATCCACTTGATGTATGTTTTGGTGATCAACTTGCGGGTTTCGTGACACTTGGGAACCTATGCATAGGGGTTGGCACACATTCTTGACTCTCCGGTAGTAGCTTTGGGGCACTCTTTGAAGTACTTTTATGTTGGTTGGATGAATCTGAGATTGTGTGATGCATATCGTATAATCATGCCCACGGATACTTGAGGTGACAATGGAGTATCTAGGTGACATTAGGGTTTTGGTTGATTTGTGTCTTAAGGTGTTATTCTAGTATGAACTCTATGATGGATCGAGCGGAAAGAATAGCGTTATGTTATTTTACTACGAACTCTTGAATAGATAGAACAGAAAGGATAACTTTGAGGTGGTTTCGTACCCTACCATAATCTCTACGTTTTTTCTCCGCTATTAGTGGCTTCGGAGTGACTCTTTGTTGCATGTTGAGGGCTTGTTATATTATCTATCTATGTTATTATTGTTGAGAGAACTTGCACTAGTGAAAGTATGAACCCTAGGCCTTGTTTCCTATCGTTGCAATACCGTTTATGCTCACTTTTACCACTTGTTACCTTGCTGTTTTTATATTTTCAGATTTCAAATACCTTTATCTACTATCTATTTTGCACTTGTATCACCATCTCTTCGCCGAACTAGTGTACCTATACAATTTACCATTGTATTGGGTGTGTTGGGGACACAAGAGACTCTTTGTTATTTGGTTGCAGGGTTGTTTGAGAGAGACCATCTTCATCCTACGCCTCCTACGGATTGATAAACCTTAGGTCATCCACTTGAGGGAATTTTGCTACTGTCCTAAAAACCTGTGCACTTGCAGGCCCAACAACGTCTACAAGAAGAAGGTTGTGTAGTAGACATTAGTGCTCATGTTTATTTCAAAGCTGGCTATTATAGGGAAAATAACACCTCATACAGTACGCCTGGTGGGCAAGATTGACTCCAAGGAAGTTTTAATCCTGGTGGACTCTGGCAGTTCTCACAGTTTCGTCAATGAGGCAGTCGCAATGACGATGGCAGACAAAATTCAGAAAACTGCGAGCTCTTCGGTGAAAATTGCTCATGGAGGGATACTGAAATGTGATAGCATGATTCCCCAATGCTCATGGCAGACGCAAGAGCAAGAATTTGCAACTGACATTTGAGTACTTCCTCTTGGCTGTTATGATATGGTCGTCGAAATGGACTGGCTTAAGAGTTGTGGGCCTATGTGGGTTGACTGGGAGCACAAGCGACTCCAATTCCAGCATAAAGGGCAGTGGATCGAGCTGGTCGGGGTTCAACCGCAATTAGCTACCGTTCCGCAGATTTCAGCAGTGTAGTTGCAGGAATTAGAGGACCAGCATGCATCTAAGGTGGAGCACCTAGAGATTGCAGAATTACTGGAAGAATTCGACATGGCATTCGTTGAACCCACTACACTGCCAAAACACAAAATGTGGGACCACAAAATTTAGTTATTGGAAGGCACGAAACCGGTGAATATCAGACCGTACCGCTACACCCCTGAACAAAAAATAGAAATTGAGAAGCAGGTCAGGGAGATGTTGAAACAAGGCCTGATTGTACCAAGCACGAGCCCATTTTGTTCTTCGGTGCTACTCGTCAAGAAGAAAGATCAAACGTGGCGCTTTTGTCTGGACTTTCGTCATTTGAATGCCATCACGATCAAGCCAAATTTTCCTCTGCCAATCATTGATGAACTCCTGGTTGAATTGTTAGGATCCAAATGGTTCTCGAAGCTGGACCTACGCGTTGGGTATCATCAATTAAGATTGGTGGAACAAGATGAAGAAAAGACAGCCTTCACAACCCATCAGGGGCATTTTCAGTTCAGGGTGTTGCCGTATGGTGTCACCGGAGGCCCTAGCACATTTCAATCGATGGTGACAATTATTCTGTCCCCTCTACTTCGTCACGGGGTCCTTGTCTTCATGGATTATATACTGGTGCACTCCACAACACTAAGGAAGCACATACAGCTGCTGCGCCAAGTGTTACAACTCTTGAGAAATAATGAACTAGTTGCAAAACGCTCCAAATGCTCGTTCGCGCAAAAAATAGATCACCTACTTGGGCCACCAGATCAGTGAACAAGGGGTTGACACTATGACAGAGCATGTACAGACGGTACAAGACTGGAAGCAGCCAACAAATGTCAAGGAGTTGCGGGGGTTCTTGGGATTGTCAGGCTATTACAGGAAATTTGTCAAATTTTTTGGCCCTATCAGCTGACTGCTCACCGACCTGCTCAAAAAGAATTCAGTGTTTGTGTGGACTCCAACAGCACAAGCGTCATTTTAGGCTCTCAAAAAAGCGCTAGTCACTGCACCTATCCTCGCGCTGCCCGATTTCTCGAAGCAATTCGTCATGGAAACGGATGCCAGCGCCATAGGGATTGTCGCGGTGCTAATGTAGGCGGGACACCTTGTCGCTTACTTGAGCAAGAGCCTTGCTTCCCGCAACCTGGGACTGTCGGCATACGAGAAAGAGTGCTTGGCCCTATTGTTAGCGGTCGATCATTGGTGACCGTACCTTCAACACTCTGAGTTTGTCATCCGGACGGACCAATGCAACCTGCTCAACCTGACGGACCAGTGCCTCAATACACCTATTCAACAGCGTGCTTTCACCAAGTTGGTCTGGCTTTGCTTCCAAATACAGTACAAGGCAGGGGTGGCCAATCGAGCGGCTGATGCCCTCTCCAGACGCACGCATACGGAGACCCACGAACTGGCGGCAGTCACTCTTGCACGACCATCTTGGATGGACACAATTCGAGCAAGATACCAGCAAGACGCGACGGCTCAACAGCTGATGACCAGATTGGCTTTGGATAGTAAAAGTGATCCCGGCTTTGAATTGAGTGAAGGGGCCATCAAATTTCAGGGGCACATCTGGATTGGCAAGGACACTGAAACTAAAACGGCCTTGATCTCAGTGCTTCATGACAGTGTAGCAGGGGGGCACTCTGGCTTTCATGCAATGTATCATTGAGTGCGACGGTTGTTTGCATGGAAAGGCCTCAAGGAGATGGTGCGTGCCTTTGTCAGTAAGTGCCAAACTTGCCAGCAAGCGAAGACAGAAAGGGTGGCTCCGGCTGGACTATTACAACCCTTTCCCATTCCCAAATGGTCATGGGCAGTGATCTCCTTGGACTTCATCGACGGGTTGCCGTAATCAGGGGCTACGATGTTATCCTGGTGGTAGTGGACAAATTCTCCAAATATGGCCACTTCTTAGCCATGAAGTACCCATACACAGCCCTCTCAGTGGCCACTACCTTCATGCAAAACATCTCCAAGCTGCACGGGCTCCCAATGGCGATCAACTCTGACCAAGATCGTATCTTCACAAGTGCTTTGTGGCAAGAGCTCTTCAAGTTGGCTCAAACGCAACTCCGCATGAGCTCTTCCTACCATCCCCAGACAGACGAGCAAACAGAGTGGGTCAATCATTGTTTGGAGACGTATCTGCGCTGCTCAGTTCATGCCTGCCCCGGGAACTGGTTCAAGTGGTTGTTCCTTGTTGAATACTGGTACAACACAACGTTCCATTCAGCCTTGGGACGAACTCCATTTGAAGTGATCTATGGCACCATGCCCAGAGAGTTTGGGGTGAATCAAGTGGATGAGTGCACTATTCCAGATCTGGCATCATGGCTCAAGGAAAGAGAAGTTATGTTGGAACTACTCCAGCAACAGCTCAAACAAGCCCAGGACAGGATGAAAATGCAAGCGGACAAAAAGCACACGGATCGCGAGTTCGCTATGGGAGATGCTGTGTTCCTCAAACTGCAACCATTTATTCAGACCTCAGTGGCACAACGTCCATTCCAGAAGCTGGCATTCCGGTACTATGGGCCTTACAAGGTTGTGGAGCGAGTGGGGAAGGTTGCATACAAGCTGCAGTTGCTGTCAGAGAGCAAGATTCACCCGGTAGTCCATGTGTCACAGTTGAAGAAGGCAGTGGGCGAGAACATTCTGGTTGAAGCTGAACTTCCCCCAGCTGCGGAAATCCTTCGCATGGAGCAATTGCTGACAACCATCCTTGCCGAGAAGACAATCAAGACAACACAAGGCAAGCCATGTTCCGCGGGGGGGGGGGGGGGGGGGGGGATGTTAGGACCGTACAGCACCAATACCTGACCGATGGGCCCCAAGAGCTGTTCAACCCCACGGCCAGGCCGGACGACCCTAAGGATGACAGGTCAGTAGGCAAATGACGCGATGCGAGATGGTGATTGGTCCAGCGTAGCGAAATGGTCTTTATATACTAGCGAGTGGCGTGTGTGTGTGGGTTATGAAATGTAACATGACTTGAACCCAAGCTAATCTCCTGGACTCTTCCTACCTAATTGATCCCCTTTCTTCCTTCCCCTACCTGCTCTCGTCCTCCTCCTCCCTCTTCTTGATCTAGGCAAGTTACATCCCTGTGGCCCAACACATCTTCATTCTTTTCCTGTTTTAAAAGACCAAAAACTGGGCGCGAGGGCTTGGTTCGAACCGCCATTCTTGCTTCCATGTACATGCTGCACTAACCACCCGTCCGCCTGACCTTTTTGTATTTACTTAGAGATTTTTCCTTCTTTTCTCTTTTTTTCCTTATTTCTTAGAACGGTCCTGTTTGAATTTTTTCTTGGAATGGTTTTGTCCGTTTTTCTTCTTTTCTTTTCTTTTTCCTAAATGCGTAATTTCTTTTTCAAATTTGTGAACTTTTTTCCAAAATTGATCAACTTTTTTCAAATTTGTGAACCTTTTTTCAAAATTGATGAACATTTTTACAAATTTGTTAATTTCGTTTCACAATCAATGAACTTTCTCTCAATTTTTTTAAAATAGATGAAATTTTCTCAATTTTGTGAACTTATTTTTTCAAATTTGATGAACTTTTTTTTGAAGTATGTGAACTTTAATTAATGAGCATTTTTCAATTCATGAATTTTTATGATTCTTTCCGAATTTTTGTTAATCTTTTCTAAAGTTAGTGGTTGACCGGCCAACTAGTCAATTGTCGATCGGTCAACCATGATCGAGCTAATGAGGCGCCGTGCACGAGCAAACGAGGCGACCCGGGCCAGCCCAGTTTGCGGGCACGTGGGCGCCAGCTCCCCTAGCTGGCGCTTAAGGTGCTGCCTAGGACTCTAGGAGGTCCCGCCGTAAACCAGTTTTTTTGCCAACCTCAATATTTCCTTGTTCAGGTTATAACACCGGCCCGACCCAGTTGAGGGCTGATAGACAATGGACTTGTGAAGATGTGCCGAAGAGTGGCTCACCCATAGTGAGTATGGGGGACCAATCTACTAGTCTTCACTAATTCGACGCAATCAACAAAGGTGGTCAAACTTGAGGAAGTCAAGATCGTCTACATCGAGCTCAAGTGGACTTTGTGCAAGGCAAAGGTTTGCCCTTGATAGGTTTTTTATTTTACCGGTCTCATGGCGGTAGCTGGGAGACCGGGTTATAGGATCGATTGCCATACTATCAAGGGGGGCTCTTGATGAGTAGCTTGATCGTATCGTTCGCAGAGAGCTCAAACCATTGCATCTTTGCATCATGTTTCTTGGTTCTTGTTTGGTTCTCTTTGTGAGTCTTAGAGCTTATGGTCATCTTGATGACAAGCTTGAGTTCATCGAAAATGGAGTTTGCATGCGTCTTCTATGATGTTTTCGGTGTTGGAGGTTTTACCGGTCTTATCCGAGGAAGGGTTCTCACCTTTTTCTTATGGGCCTTTTCTATTTTGCTTCTTATTGATATTTCTTTCAAGATTGTGTTAGCCCTTGTCGCTAGCTTTCCAACAAACTTGGTTTCATCGAATTCGGAGTCCGTTTGCAAAAGTTGTGGCGGTTTTGGTGTTCTGAAAAGGCTGCAGCGGTAATACCGCGAATTGGAGCGGATGTAATTTTTTACTACCGCTCCGGACCAAAAAACTCGTCCCAAGTCCTGCGGAGGTAGGTACGGAAGTATTTTTTTTGTACCGCTCGCAAGCAGTAGTACCGTGAGGACGAGCGGTAGTACCGCTCTGTGCGGGCTGTGAGCATAACGGTTGGATTTTCCTCCACCTATAAAAGGGGGTCTTCTTCCCCATTGAACCTAATATCTTTGGCTCGTATTCTTCCCCCATTGTTGACCTTCTTCGAGCTTTCTAACTCTCAATCCCTCCTATGATTCTTGCTAGTTCTTGAGGGAAAAGAGAGAGGAGATCTAGATCCACGTTTCCACCAATCACTTTCTCCTCTAAGTGAGGGGAACCCCTTGGATCTAGATCTTGGAGTTCTTCGTGTTCTTCTGTCGTTTTTCCTCTCATTTTCCTCCCTAGCATTAGTTGCTTTGGTGGGATTTGGGAGAGAAGGACTTGGGCACTCTGTGTGCCCTTGCCATTGCATTTGGTGCATCGATTTGAGTTCTCCACGTGATACGTGGAAGTTACATGTTGAGAAGCTTATTACTCTTCGGTGCTTGGTGCCCTTGAGCTTGTTCCTCTTGGGTGCTTGGGTGCCCTAGACGGTTGGTGGTGTTCGGAGCTCAGTCATTGTGGTGTAAAGCTCCGGGCAAGCGTCGGGGTCTCCAATTAGGTTGTGGAGATCGCCCCGAGCAATTTGACGGGTTCCGGTGACCGCCCCCAAGGGTTGCCAAAGTGTACGGGTTCGGTGACCGCCCCCAAGGATTGCCATTTGTACGGGTTCGGTGACCGCCCTCAAGGGCCCCTTAGTGGAATCACGGCATCTTGCATTGTGCGAGGGCGTGAGGAGATTACGGTGGCCCTAGTGGCTTCTTGGGGAGCATTGTGCCTCCACACCGCTCCAAACGGAGATTAGCATCCGCAAGGGTGTGAACTTCGGGATACATCGTCATCTCCGCGTGCCTCGGTTATCTCTTACCCGAGCCCTTTACTTATGCACTTTACTTTGTGATAGCCATATTGTTCTTTGTCATATATCTTGCTATCACATAGTTGCTTATCTTGCTTAGCATAAGTTGTTGGTGCACATAGGTGAGCCTAGTTGTCGTAGGTCTTGTGCTTGACAAATTAACCGTTAGGTTTATTCCACATTTGTTCAAGCCTAAACCGTAATTATTTTAAAGCGCCTATTCACCCCCCTCTAGGCGACATCCACGATCTTTCAATTGGTATCAGAGCCTCGCCTCTCTTTGTTGGGCTTAGCCGCCTAGAGAGTAAAGATGTCGACTAGGGGATTAGGATTCTCTGACACTCTTAGTTTCGATGGCACAAATTTTGATGTTTGGGTAATTCGCATGCTTAATCTCTTTAGGGTCATGGACCCAAATTTAGAGCGAATTGTAGATATGGGTTTTTCTCCTCCAAAGGATCCCCAAAGCTTATCTTTAGAGGATGAGAAAAACTCTTATCTCAATGCTCAAGATTCTAATGTGCTTTTCGATGCTTTGAGCAATGTAGTTATATTTGAACTCATGCCGTTTCGGGATGCTCATGAGTTGTGGACAAAGCTTCAAGATAAATATGGTGTGTCCAAGATTTGTAAGGATGATTGTTCTCCCTCCACCTCCGGCCGTGTTGCCTTCTCAACTTATTCTACTTCACCTACATGTGGATTGCCACAAGGTAATGTTATGGTGAGTAGTGTTGGTCATTGCAATGATGATAGTGTGCTTATCGTTGATGACTCTTCATCACTATCTTGTTGCGACGCTTCATCTTTGGACTCTAGCACTTCGAGCACTCCAAGTGTTCCACATGCTTGTGTTGATAGTCCTTGCATATCATGTATAAATTGCTTGACTAAATCTCATGATGATATGCTTGCTATGTCTTGTTGCCATGATAAAAATGCATCTATTTCCTCGAATTGTTGTGCTAACAATGTAGAGGAAACCGAACACTCCATGGAACAAGATGTGGTGTTTAATGGTGCCTCAAGGGATCCTACATCATCATCTATTGCTTTTTGCCTTATGGCTAAGGCGTCAAAGGTATCTCCTACTTTGTACCCCAATATGTCTCTTGATGATTATGTTGATGCTAATGATGATGAGGATAATGATGAAGAGAATGATAATGTTGCCTCCTTAAAAACTAAGGGGGAAATGATTTTTAAAGCTCTTCATAAAAATAAAATTGCTCTTTCCAACTTCATGGAAATAATGTCCATTGCCATTGATGGCAAGAAATACATTGAAGAGTTGGAATCTCATCTAGAGGAGCATGAGGCCACCATTGAGAAAATGGAAGCTCATGGGCGTGATTACGCAAATGAGATCGCAGAGCTATCTCAAGCTCTTGAACATGAACAAACCACCTCTGAATCTCTTGAGGAGACTTTTGCTCTAGAATTATCTAGAGTGAGGGAATCTCATGATAGAGCTCTTGAGGTGGCCAATGATTTCAAAACTAAAAATGCTAAGCTTGAAGTTTCTCATGCTAGACTCCTTGAGGATTTTGAGCACCTCGAAAATGGCTCAAGGGTCATCAAGGGTGAGCTCATCAAACTCGCCAAGTCTCATGCCCAACTTGAAGCTTCTTATTTAAAAGAGCTTGCCAAGTTGTCCTCTCCTATTGTTGTAAATGATGATGCTTGTGCTACTAACTCTATTACTTGTGAAGCATCCATTTTGAAGGATAATGTTGAGCTACGGGCTCAACTTGAGGTGCTATCTAGCAATTATGGGAAATTGGAAGAAAGTCATGAAAATCTCTCAAGCTCTCATGATGATCTTCTAGTATCCCATAGTGTGCTAAAGATATCTCATGAGGCCATGATGTCTAAGGTAACATCTAGTGAGCCTCATGTGGATACTAGCACTACTTCTAGTCAAAATAGTATATTGCCATGCGCTAGTCCTTGTAATTCATGTACTCACAATGTTAGTACATCTTGTGATGAATTGCTTTCCTTGCCTTGTTGCTCTAACAATGAAGCTTATACTTCCTCTAGTACTTGTGTTGAGTCTAAGCATGTAGAGGATCAAAGAGCTCATGGCCCAAGTCACTTCCTTGAAGAAAGTCTTGGAAAAGAGTCATCAAGGGAAATCCACACTCAACAATATCTTGAGTGTGCAAAAATCCCCCAATGACAAAGGTGGACTTGGATTCAACTCCAATAAGAAGAAGAAGTCCAAGATGAACAAAAGGAAGGGCCAGGAACAAGTCAAGAATTCGGCCAAGATTGTTTGCTTCAAGTGCAAAGTAGAAGGGCATCATGTTAGATCTTGCCCATTGAAGAAGAAGGCTATTAGTGTCAAGCAACAAGGGAAGAGGGCACAAGTTCAATCTCATGCTCAACCTCAAGTTGAAGAAAGGCCTCTTCCCAAGAAGACTCAAGTTAATGCTTCTCTTGTTGAGAAATCAAGTGAGAAGAAAGTGAAGAGTAGACGTTGCTACTTATGTCGTGAGAAAGGCCATGTCGCTTCTTCATGCACTAGTGGTAACTTATCCAACCCAATTACTATTGATGATATCTATTCTCTTGGGAAGGATAAGGTTGGCAATGTGTTTGCCAAGTTTGTTGGTACTCAAAGTGGTGTTAAGAAAAGAACCATTTGGGTAGCCAAGCCTATTGTGACTAACCTCTTAGTACCCAACTTGGTTGGGGACCAACAAGCTCAAACTTGATCAATAGGTGTTGTTGGAGGACATTGGAGACTTGGCTACATTTTGAAGAATTAAGGGGACTTCATCACTCTTATTGTCTCAAGCCAAGTCAATTAATCATCAAGCTTATATCTTATATCCAATGTGCCTCCCTGCGGTAACTTGTACTTAAATTGTTTATATTGAAAGTTACTAGCCCCTTTGCATGTTTTGGTTTTGTACCTTGCATGTGTTTGTATATGTTGTGCTTCCAACTTGTTTATCTTGAGCAATCAAGTACGTGTATGTTGGTGTGCACTTCATGTACGTGTGAGTTGTGCGTTGAGCCTTTGTGCATCTTGTTTGTATCTTAGTTGGCTCTTGTGAGAGATTAATGGAATATCCTTTTATGGGGGAGTGATGTGCTTTATACACCTCACAATCCTATAAATGTGTGTACGTGAGGAATACCATCTAGTATTGATATTACAAGATTATCTCGTCTCTATGTGGTATGTCTTCTCATGAGAAATTCAAATTCTATTTGGTCCATTAATTATCTCTTGTTGGTTCTCTATTGCCTCTTGTTAAGTTTTTATTGGTATCACACTATGGGGGAGTAATATGCTATGTGCATATTACAAGCCTAGACAATGTGTACATTTGAGATATTGTTACCTAGAATTGATATTGTAAATTATCTTGTTCCTAGGTGGCATGTTAGCTCTACAAGTTGCAATTTGCATGTGATCGTTGTGAAGATGATGTTGGATATCATTGTTATCTACCAACGGGAATTATTTCCAAATACTTCTTGTCTTTTGACAATTGGTACTCACTTATGTGTGGTAGAAATTATTGATCATCTTTACATTGGCCTTGCTTTTATTGGCCTTATCTCTTGCCAAGGTTTGTGTCAACTCCCATTGTCTAACCTACCACTTGTGGATCTTGTTTACTTCTTGTTCTTGTCTAGTGTTTTCTAGATATAGTGAAAGTGGTGATCCCACCTTGTGCATTTTGTATTCAAAAGCAAATTCTCTATAGTGCACAACTCGTGGGGGAGTTATCCTTTTTTCTCTAAAACGCTCATCTTGTGATCCTCATCAAGTGTGTTTTGGTGGAAGGCAAGCCATTTCTTTTTGGTACTTTGTGCCATCATGAAACTTTGTTGAGAGCTTTGTTTGTTTGGAACCATCCTCTCTTTGGGAGTAGGACATCTTTAATTTAGTGTGTATCAATGGATATCTCATTCCTTGATGTATCTTTAATGATATATTCCAAGTGATGATTTATCTATTTGGTATGCTTTTTCCTTGCATTTCATTTTCATTTGGTTTCGGTTCTTCAAAGTTTTGAGCATGCATGTTTACTTCATGTATTTTATTTGGCATGCTTTCTTTCTTTGACCCAATATATAGGGGAAACTCCACCAAGTCTCAAATTGGATGAGAGGTGCATGAAATTCATTTTCATATCTATATGCACCTATTTATGTGGAGTTTGTCCTATGTATATTGGTGTTTCTAACTCTTGGTCCCAATGAGTTTGGGTACCGTTTAGTTTGTGTTGTTCTTCTAGGAGCGGTTGGAGATGCATTGGATGCTTGGATCACTCACAAGGAAGGTGTTGTCACCATGTGCTCATTGGAGTCAAGCTAGGATGATCAATGAACTACTATCTACCTTCAATTGGTATCTACTACATCCTTCCAATGATATCTCGGTAACAAGTATCTATTCATGCTTTCCTCTCTTGCATTCAACCTTGTGTAGGTTGCATCTTGGCATGATATTCATTTCATATCTTGTGATACTTGTTTCCTTTCTCAAAGCATACCAACGATGATCTCTTGTTGCTAGTTGTGATGTCTTTGATGTTCGTGCGGTAGGAATTCATTTATATACAATAAGACCATATCTAGCCATGTGCTATGCTTCCAGGCAAATATGTTATTGGTATATGTATGACTTCCTTTTGGATATCTTGTTCCTTCGTGCTGTAACTATTTTGGGTGTACATCCTTCTTTGTAGATATATATCATCATGATTTTGTCTACCTAGAACCCTATACACTTGAGAGAATTTACATCTCTAGTTGATATCCTTTCTTTCACGTCCACCTTGTCTTTCTTATGTTATTTCTTTGGTGGCTCCGTGAAAGCTTTTGCCTTGAGTGCGTGTTCTCTATTGTAGCATCTTGATGCACTCTTGTGTGGTGAAGATTATTTTCCTCATGCTTGTCTTTACGAGGCTTTTGCCATCTTAATTGGTATCCCTCATCTTGATGAGGCTTTCATCTTCTATGTTCACCACAGGTTGTCACAAGCATAGGTTCTTTATATGCTTATTAGTAAGCTTGTGAACCCATTTGCTAGTTGTGTGTGGGAATGATAGGCCTTGCACCGTGTGCCTCATTCTTTCAAGACTTTATTGATGCTTTATGCTCATCCGTACATTAGTCTTCTCAAGTGCATTGCCTTGACTCACACACATCTTTTTGGTTGAGCCCATTCTCAAGTTGCCTCTTTTACTTGTTGCTCAACCATGTGTTTGTTGCAAGTACTAGGCTTAGTTTCCTATATGCTCACATGCACTTGTTGTAAGTTTCTATTGATTTTGGGGGAGCTATGATCTTATTTTGTATACTTTGTATCCGAATACAAAAATCCTTGATGTGCACAAATCATGGGGAGCTTCTCTAGCTTCTTTAGAACACTCCTCGGCTCATATCATAATATCCTTCATTCATGTGGCTCATAGGATCTTTGGTCTAGTTGGTTCAATTGATATCCTTTGATTGCTTGCTTCAATTTGTATCTTTTGATTGCTCGATTTCTTGTTTCTCTCTTTGTTATGTCTTTGTGGCATATCATTCTTTTGTAATCTTTGGGCCTCAATATAGTTTGTCTTCCTCCAAGTATTTACCATTCGATATGTGTATTGCATTCCACTCTCTTTTTGAGAGATACACAATTTATGGAGGAACACTCTTTATATTGGCATTCTAATCTTTTCACCCATTTTGGCAATCGATGCCAATGGGGGAGGAGTTTCAGAGAGTTTTGTGGAGACGTTTAGAGAGTTATCTCCTCTTGCTTTGGTTTTGTTCCTTAGCATTTGCATCTCATATGCATGCACTATTGGTTATTGCATTGTATAGTGAAGCATAATTCCTTATATAAACTCTCTTGAAAGTGATTGTCATCAATTACCAAAATGGGGGAGATTGAAAGAACATGCGGTGCCCCCATGTTTGGTTTTGGTAATTGATGACAATCTCTATAAACTAATGGTTGCCTTGAGTTATATTTGAAGGTCTTGTCCATAGGATTTTCTTGGAGTACATGTGTTGGTTTCAAGGAGAGCTTGTGTCCACCAATGTGCTATTAAGGAATTATCCAAAGATTGGTCATGTGAGAGTTGAGATTATTGCAAGCATGTCTTGAAGAAGAAGATTGTGTGATCATTCATGCTTACCTTCAAC
Source organism: Triticum timopheevii (assembly GCA_963921465.1). Classification (NCBI taxonomy): domain Eukaryota; kingdom Viridiplantae; phylum Streptophyta; class Magnoliopsida; order Poales; family Poaceae; genus Triticum; species Triticum timopheevii. The sequence goes on from OY997274.1 coordinate 20,780,714, forward strand.
GCATCATCCAAATGAAGAGAGTTGGAAAGGTTCAAGGTTGATCAAGACTAAGTCAAGAGTGAATCAAGTTTATCAACTCACAAAGCGTAGATGATGTACCGAGAGGGATCAAGTGATCCCATGGTATGGTAAGCATTGTCAATTACGCTTTGTGTACAAACCCATGGTCTTTGTGAGAGTTCTTTGTGGGGTTAGGTTTGTGTGTGCACGTTCAAGTGATGCATCACGAAGAGATCAAGTGCTTGAAGCTTGCTGTCCATTGTGGTGACAATGGACTTGTGAAGATGTGCCGAAGAGTGGCTCACCCATAGTGAGTATGGGGGAGCAATCTACTAGTCTTCACCGAGCCGACGCAATCAAGAAAGGTGGTCAAACTTGAGGAAGTCAAGATCATCTACATCGAGCTCAAGTGGACTTTGTGCAAGGCAAAGGTTTGCCCTTGATAGTTTTTCTATTTTACCGGTCTCATGGTGGTAGCTGGGAGACTGGGTTATAGGATCGATTGCCATACTATCAAGGGGGGCTCTTGATGAGTAGCTTGATTGTATCGTTCGCACAGAGCTCAAACCATTGCATCTTTGCATCATGTTTCTTGGTTCTTGTTTGGTTCTCTTTGTGAGTCTTAGAGCTTATGGTCATCTTTATGACAAGCTTGAGTTCATCGAAAACGGAGTTTGCATGCGTCTTCTATGATGTTTTCGGTGTTGGAGGTTTTATCGGTCTTATCCGAGGAAGGGTTCTCACCTTTTTCTTATGGGCCTTTTCTGTTTTTCTTATTATTAATATTTCTTTCAAGATTGTGTTAGCCCTTGTCGCTAGCTTTCCAACAAACTTGGTTTCATCGAATTTGGAGTCCGTTTGCAAAAGTTGTGGCAGTTTTGGTGTTCTGAAAAGGCTGCAGCGGTACTACCGCGAATTGGAGCGGATGTAATTTTTTACTACCGCTCCAGAGCGGTACTACCGCGGCTCCTACAGCGGTAGTACCGCTCCGGACCAAAAAACTCGTCCCAAGTCCTGCGGAGGTAGGTACGGAAGTATTTTTTTTGTACCGCTCGCAAGCAGTAGTACCGCGATCCCTAGCGGTAGTACCGTGAGGACGAGCGGTAGTACCGCTCTGTGCGGGCTGTGAGCATAACGGTTGGATTTCCCCCCACCTATAAAAGGGGGTCTTCTTCCCCATTGAACCTAATATCTTTGGCTCGTGTTCTTCCCCCATTGTTGACCTTCTTCGAGGTTGCTAACTCCCAATCCCTCCTATGATTCTTGCTAGTTCTTGAGGGAAAAGAGAGAGGAGATCTAGATCCACGTTTCCACCAATCACTTTCTCCTCTAAGTGAGGGGGACCCCTTGGATCTAGATCTTGGAGTTCTTCGTGTTCTTCTTTCGTTCTTCCTCTCATTTTCCTCCCTAGCATTAGTTGCTTTGGTGGGATTTGGGAGAGAAGGACTTGGGCACTCCGTGTGCCCTTGCCATTGCATTTGGTGCATCGATTTGAGTTCTCCACGTGATACGTGGAAGTTACATGTTGAGAAGCTTATTACTCTTCGGTGCTTGGTGCCCTTGAGCTTGTTCCTCTTGGGTGCTTGGGCGCCCTAGACGGTTGGTGGTGTTCGGAGCTTAGTCATTGTGTTGTAAAGCTCCGGGCAAGCGTCAGGGTCTCCAATTAGGTTGTGGAGATCGCCCCGAGCAATTTGACGGGTTTCGGTGACCGCCCCCAAGGGTTGCCAAAGTGTACGGGTTCGGTGACCGCCCCCAAGGGTTGCCATTTGTACGGGTTCGGTGACCGCCCTCAAGGGTCCCTTAGTGGAATCACGGCATCTTGCATTGTGCGAGGGCGTGAGGAGATTACGGTGGCCCTAGTGGCTTCTTGGGGAGCATTGTGCCTCCACACCGCTCCAAACGGAGATTAGCATCCGCAAGGGTGTGAACTTCGGGATACATCATCGTCTCCGCGTGCCTCGGTTATCTCTTACCCGAGCCCTTTACTTATGCACTTTACTTTGTGATAGCCATATTGTTCTTTGTCATATATCTTGCTATCACATAGTTGCTTATCTTGCTTAGCATAAGTTGTTGGTGCACATAGGTGAGCCTAGTTGTCGTAGGTCTTGTGCTTGACAAATTAACCGTTAGGTTTATTCCGCATTTGTTCAAGCCTAAACCGTAATTATTTTAAAGCGCCTATTCAACCCCCCTCTAGGCGACATCCACGATCTTTCAATGACCATCTAATCACTTGGTCAATTCCTTTTTCTTGTGCACACTACTGCGCCATCGTCGCTCTTTGCAACCCTATGCGGCTAGGGCACACGATTGTTCACTTCAGCGAGGAAGCGGTCGAATTGACGGGATAACGACTGTTGCCTGCTTCACCACCCGACCTTGGTACTCTACCTCAAAGTTAATGTACACACATCAATACACCAATGTAGGGAACAACATACAGTCTATCAGTATTAGTACTACATGTCAGTTGAAAGGCCGTGGATGTCGCCTAAAGGGGGGGGGGGTGAATAGGCGAGTTTAAAAACAAGTACGGGATAGGCTTGAACAAATGCGGAATAAAACTAGCATTTAATTTGTCAAGCACAAAATTAACCTAAATATACTAGGCTCAACTATGTGCACCAACAACTTATGCTAAGCAAGATAAGAAAACTATGTGATAGCAAGATATATACCATGAATCACCATGGATATCACAAAGTAAGTGCATAAGTAAAGGGCTCGGGTAATACATAACCGAGGCACGCAGAGTCGACGATGTATCCCGAAGTTCACACCCTTGCGGATGCTAATCTTCGTCAGAGCGGTGTGGACGCACAATGCTCCCCAAAATGCCACTAGGGCCACCATATTCTCCTCACGCCCTCGCACAATGCAAGGTGTTGTGATTCCATTAAGGGACCCTTGAGGGCGGTCACTGAACCCATACAAATGGCGACCCTTGGGGGCGGTCACCGAACCCATACAAATGGCGACCCTTTGGGGCGGTCACCGAACCCATACAAATGGCAACCCTTGGTGGCGGTCACCTAACCCGTACGAATTGTTTGGGGCAATCTCCACAACTTAATTGGAGACTGATGACCCACAAGTATAAAGGATTAGTTGTAGTCCTTTTGATAAGTAAGAGTTTCAAACCCAACGAGGAGTAGAAGGAATCAATAAGCGATTTTCAGCAAGGTATTCTCTGCAGGTGATGACAACTAGTTGTGACAGATAGTTTGATAGCAAGATAATTTGTAACAAGTAACAATAGTAACAAGGTGCAACAAGGTGCCCCAATCCTTTTATTGCAAAGGACAAGCCAGAAGTACTTCTTAAAGTGAGCAAAACATTCTCGAGGGCACATGGGAATCTCGTCTAATTAACTTCATCACAATTCATTGACTCATGTTCACTACTTTGATAAGTTATTATGTGGGTGGACCGGTGCTAAGGTGCTATTCTTAATTTAACAAATAATCTAGATATGCTTATCCCCTCTCGCAAGCATCCACAACTATGAAAGAAGAATTAAGATAAATCCAACCATAGCATGAAACATATGGATCCAAATCAGCCCCTTACGAAATAGTGCATAAACTAGGATTTAAGCTTCTATCACTCTAGCAACCCATCATCTACTGACTAATCCCACAATGCCTTCCCCTAGGCTCAAACATGATAATGTGTCATGTAGTCGACATTCACATGACACCACTAGAGGAAGAACAACATAGCACATCATCAAAATATTGAATGAAAACCAACTTCACATGATTACTTATAACAAGACTTCTCCCGTTTCCTCAAGAATAAAAGAAACTACTCACACATCATATTCATGTTCATGATAAGAGGAGAATAATATATGATTAACAATCTAAAGATACGATCTTCCACCAAGTAAATCAACTACAAGATGTAATCAACACTACTAGCAACCCACATGTACCGCTCTGAGGTTTGAGACAAAGATTGAATACAAGAGATGAACTAGGGTTTGAAGTGAGATGGTGCTGATGAAGATGTTGACGGGGATGAGTCCTCCCATGATGAAAGGAACGTTGATGATGATGATGATGGCTTTGATTTCCCCCTCCCAGAGGGAAGTTTCCCCGGTGGAATCGCTCTGCCAGAGAGCAAAAGTGCTCCTGCCCAGGTTCCACCTCGAGACGGTGGCGCTTCATTCCAAAAGTCTTCTCTTGATTATTTTTTCTAGGGAAAATGGCTTCATATAGGAGACGATGGGCCGCGAAGGCCTTCTATGGGACCCATAAGCTCACCAGGTGCGCCCCAGGGGGTGGGCGCCACCCCCCCCCCCCCCGAGATTGTAGCTCCCTAGTGGGTCCCCTCCAGTGCATTTTGCTTCTAGTATTTTTTATATATTTCAAAACAAATCTTTGGAAACATTTAGGTCATTTGGAGCTCAAGAGAATAGCTATCTCTGTTGTAGCACTTTTCAGGTCCAGAATTCCAGCTGTCGGCAATCTTCCTCTTGTGATATAACTGGCAATTAAGAGAGAAAAGGCATTAGAATTGCATCAAAGGTGAAGCTCTAAAACATTAGAAATAGTAGTAGGAAAACATGATATAAAATGGACGTATTAGAGACCCCAAAGCTTTCCCAAAGCTTTACACAACAATGAGTGAGCTTTGCGACACCACCAATCATCTAGGACACCCAAATACCCAAAAGGTACTAGTAAGCTTCTCGACTTTCACTTCCATGTATCACCGTGGAGAACTCAAACCGATGCAACTAATGCAATGGCAAGAACACACTAAGTGCTCAAGTCCCACATCTCTCAAATCCCACAAAGTAACAAAAGATATGGAGGAATATGTGAGGAAGAACAAGGAGAACACAAAAGAACTCCAAGATTTAGATCCAAAGGGTTCCCCTCACTTAGACGTAAGATGGATTGGTGGAAATGTAGATATAGAATCTAGATATCCTCTCTCTTTCCCCTCAAAATGATGCAAGAACCATGGGAGGGATAGAGATAAAGCAAAGCTTTTGGAGGTCAATAATGGAGGAGAAAGCTTGGTCAAAGTTGCTAGGAGCAATGGTGAAGAAGACCCCCTTTTACAGTGGGGGCAAGAATACAACCATTATGCACTGGTCATGCTCAAGAAGTACTACCGCTAAGAGCGGCAGTTTCACTGAGGCTCATCGAGTACCACAGTGGTGCTCGCATTCTAGTTCTGCCGGAGCGGTCCCACCATCTACAGCAAGCGGTACTGTCGCTAATTGTCAATAGGCTAACAGACAAACCAGCAGTAGTTCAAGTGGCGCCAGAGCGGAAGAACCGCATCAAGCGGTACTACCATTGGAAGCGGCGGTACTACCGCGAATTGCCAGAGGTCATACAGAAGACTAAACACAACCAGAGGTAGCCACGACACCAACCAGCGGAAGTACTGCATAAGCAGTACTACCACCAGTAGCAAGCGGTACTACCGCGAAATGTCAAGGGGCAACAGAAGACTCAGCCCAAGCGGAACGCTTGCCCTCTACCAAAATACCAAAGCACAATAGTTGAATGCAAGTAATTAAGACCAAAATAGGCATACCTTCGGCAAATGAACTTTGATTTTTGATGAATTGAAACTTGATAGAAAGCTAACAGCAAGAGTTGTCAAATCACAATAGAGGTGTGAAATATACATGAGTGAAGAACTGGCAAAAACTCCTACATCGAAAACACAATAGATGCTGCATATGAAATCCATTTTCGATGAACTTGAACTTGTCACGGAGATGACCACAAGCTCCAAAACTCACATAGAGAAAAGCCAAATAAGAACCAAGAAAGATGATGCCAATGATGCAATGGTTTGAGCTCTCTATGAATGATACGATCAAGCTACTCACTCGAGAGCCCCCTTGATAGTACGTCAATCAATCCTTCAACCCGGTCTCCCAACTAACACCATTAGATCGGTAAAACAGAAAACCTATATAGGTCAAACCTTTGCCTTGCGCATAGTCCACTTGAGCTAGGTGATGATGATCTCGTCCTCCTCACGTTGGACCACCTTTCTGATTGCGCTGGCTCGATGAAGACTAATATATTGCTCCCCCATACTCCACTATGGGTGAGCCTCTCTTTGGCACATCTTCACAAGTCCATTATCACCAGAATGGATGGCAAGCTTCAAGCATGTGATCTCTTTGTGATGCTCCACTTGAACTTGCACAACACAACATTGATGACGATCACCACATGATGTCATCCTCCATGGGTTATCTGATATCTTCCTCTTGATGTAGGCCCATGGAAAAAAACTAGCCCCACATAGGAACACCACACAAATAGATCATGGGTTACACAAAGCATAATGGACAATGCTTACCATACCGTGAGATCACTTGATTCGACTCGGTACATCTTCTATGCTTTGTGTGTTCATCAACTTGAATCCATTCTTTGTACTTAGTCTTGATCAACCTTGTATCTTATCTTCTCTCTTCATAAATATGATGTATTGAAGGCAACATGAATGTTCACATAATCTTCTTTTTCAAGACATGCTTGCAATAGACTCAACTCTCACATGACCAATCTTTGGATAACTCCATGAATAACACCTTGGTCAACAAATAATATTCTTCTTTCAGCCTTGAAACCAACATATGGTCTTCAAGCATTGCCTATGGATAACCTTTCAAATGTAACTCAAAGCGACCATTAGTCCATAGAGATTGTCATCAATTACCAAAACCAAACATTGGGGCACCATGCTCTTTCAACGGTGAGAAGATTAGAACAATTGCATAATGCAATCTGCCGAGGGTCTAATTTATTAATTAGATGAGCAATATCATTACAAAAAAATCACTTTTTATTCAAGGATAAAAACCAACGAAGTCAACAAAAGTAGATTCATTTAATAAATTTGTTGTTTCTGGCTACTGAAACTGAAATGGAGAATTAGGTGGCTGCCATGTCCTCGCAGGTATACTATGGTTTTAATTTAATGACAATAAAGCATTGGCATCTATTAATAAAACATTGAGTTATCGTGATTTCAAATGAATCTCATATTGAGTTGTTCTTATTTTTCATAGTCTTATGCAATTAAAGCAATTGATGCTTGTCGCTTGAGTGGAAATCTGAACTTGTGCTACCTTTTAGTTACTTACTCCGCATAGCTCCCATTTTCTGTTAATTACTAATGGTTCGATCAGAATATGCTAAGAGGGGTGGTATTATAAATCTAGGTTTCCTCTTCCTTCACCCGTAAGATACACAACATCTCAAAAAGAAAATAAAATATTTGATTATAATGAAAATATGAAGCGACACATAGAAGAAAAAAAACTTTCATGTTCCAAGACCTACAACACTGAACATGTATATTATTACCTGGAAGGGGCTTAGTAAAATGTCCAAATGGTAACAATTTTCCAGGTGGTAATGTAACTAGCTTTCATTCCGATATAGAACTAAAATGTAAGTCTAACTAGCCTCTAACTAAGTCCTTCAGATTGCGCCCAAGCATCAACATCTTGCTCGCTGGAAGAAGATTCCTATTGCGCATAAACACATTCACCATTTCCTACAGAAGAATGTCTACTTAGTACCATCATAACCCAATTAAGCATCCATCCCAAGAAATCCATTATAGGATGGTTTGTCTGAAAGAGCATAACACCATTGCTCGCCTCTAGGATGATAGCAACCCTAGCACCGGTGAGGGCATTGAGGTTAGCAGCGCTCTTGAACAAACCACTTCGCCTCTTGAAGAAGGATCCATCACGCTCTTTGTCATCATGTATGTATGCGACACCTGACCGCCTCTCCCTCCTTGGCATACTAAATCCTATGAAGAAAATGAAACTTACTACTATAAACAGGAGCAACAAGAATCTACGAAATGCTAGAGATTTACCAAAACCATTGGCTAACGACATGTTAGTGGGAGATATGCAGAGATGTGCGCCCCTTATATAGAAGTATCACCCCAAGGACCCTAAAAATTGTCTAGGTTTCATGTTTGTATCGGCATGTTGGGACCACTTGCCAGAGAGATTTGTAGAATCATCTACAAGAAACATTGGTGTCAATTATACTTTTTTGCAATACATGGACGATAGTTAAAGTTCATCCTTATCCATACATCCAAATTTATTAGCAATTGATATAGAAGCATTGTTGTTTGACTAGAATTGGACCTTGTAATCTTTAGTAAGAGTTGACATAGATAATCTTTAAGCATGCTAGTTTCGTACGATATTGACTGCTAGCCATATATTCATATATGAGTAGCTTAACGTAATTCTTTGGAACCGCTAATGTATATATTTTTGCTATATGTGTGTGTTCACATCCTTTTTAGAACCACTAACACACGTCCAAATAAATTATAAAATTAATACCATTAAATTTCTATCTGAGTACATCCATATCCTTACCCGAGAGCATTGAAGAATCAATGCCGTTTTATTTTAAAGCATAACATAATATTGGTCAATTCCTTTTGATTGATAATTGCATCAAAATCCTTTAGTGCTCACATTTATTACAATTAAAACATTTAAATAATACATTAAATCATGTAAGATCACATTAGTTACATCCAAATCCTCTACTCAGAACCATGCCGTGGGGAAGTGGTCTTTTTTTGAGAAACTTAGAAGTGGACATTTAGTCCATAATATGTCATAAGAGAATGCAACTTGCTTTGGGCCTCTTTGACTTTACTAGAAAATGAGTGAATCCATCCATCTGGCTTTTCAGGGCCAAATTTTGAAATACCTAGTACCAAGGTTGTAGCACGGAAGTTGGAGCAGTTTTAAGTTACAAAATTGACCAACCTACTCAGTGCAACTTTGAGTGCAAATTTTTTTTAGCCATGTGAAAATCTCACATGTAGCGCTCATTGTATTTAGAACATGTAGAACCCTTCTTAAGCTCCTTGGGTCCCTAATACATCCATTTTGCATCACTATTTCCTATCATGCATTTCTCAATTGTACCATAGTTTGCAACAAGGATGGGGAATTCTGGAACGCTGTCAGAAAGGACCAAAAGAAGGCTGAATGAAGAAAATATTTTTCCTCGGATCCATTAAAATATGAAGTCCATATGCATGAACATAGAGCTAGTAGGCAAGGTCCAGGCCTAGGGGTGGCTTGTGGGCCCAATACACCAACCAAACATGCCTAGGTCCTAGGGCACATCACTTGGCCGCGTTAACCCACATGGACCCCCCTAGTCCCCACTTTGATGCCCCTGGTCTTATACCCGGGAGACACCCCTAGCCTAATTATCTAGATTTTTTTGGCTGCCAAGGTAGAACATGGAGCACTTTTCTTCCATTGGAGGGCTGATTCTGCCAAGATTCAACCCCTCCAAACGGGGAAATTCAAAGTCATCGTCATCACTGGTGCTGAAGGCATCGCATGGATCATCTTCATCCACACCATCTTCACCATATACATCGACACAGCATCTTCATCTCCAACTCATTTCAATTTATGAACAATTGTCATAGATTAGTTATTGTGATCACTTCATGGTGTTAATTGCTTCTTAGTAATTTATGCTTTGAGATTTCTTAGTTAAATAATTATATGTTAAGGTTGTTATCCATATCACTACCCCACTGATCATGTTTGTTATGATGTATTATGAGTAATCCATTATGTTTTGAGGACCTAGGAGAAACTCTATTATTAGTGACCATGTGAGGTTGCATAAAGTTTACTGTTTTGATATTATGTTGTGGTGTAATTCACTAGTGGTGATGTGCGAACGTTGACTTAATGTCTTTTCATGTACATGGGCCTGGAGGAATTTATGGATGCAATATTAGTTTGTCTAGTCGAATTATAGGCGTACTGCCTATATAACATGTTCCCAACCTATGTTATGATTTGGTATGAATGTTTGATTTATCATTACACACATATATGCTTATAGTTATCTCTCGCTGCTGCTTTAAGATGCTACTAGTGAACATAAGAACCATACCAATTTCCCTGCATAAGAAACACTCTAGTATAATTTCATATCCATTTTTATTTCCAATAGACTAGTTTGAAAGTGCAAAAAATACTTCTATGTGAAGGAAATATGCCCTACAGGCAATAATAAAGTTGTTATTTCTATTTTCTTATATCATGATAAATGTTTATTATTCATGCTAGAATTGTATTAATCGGAAAGTTAGTACATGTGTGAATACGTAGACAAACAGAGTGTTACTAGTATGCCTCTACTTGACTAGCTCGTTGAATCAAAGATGATTAAGTTTCCTAGCCATAGACATGAGTTGTCATTTGATTAACGGGATCACATAATTAGAGAATGATGTGATTGACTTGACCCATTCCGTTAGCTTAGCACTTGATCGTTTAGTATATTGCTATTGCTTTCTTCATGACTTATACATGTTCCTATGACTATGAGGTTATGCAACTCCCGAATGCCGGAGGAACACTTTGTGTGCTACCAAACGTCACAACGTAAATGGGTGATTATAAAGGTGCTCTACAGGTGTCTCCGATGGTACTTGTTGAGTTGGCATAGATCAAGATTAGGATTTGCCACTCCGATTATCGGAGAGGTATCTCTGGGCCCTCTCGGTAATGCACATCACTATAAGCCTTGCAAGCAATGTGACTAATGAGTTAGTTGCGGGATGATGCATTACGGAACGAGTAAAGAGACTTGCCAGTAACGAGATTGCTACCTCTTGAGCATGCATTGGTTTTTCCCTTGAAGTGGAAAGGGTGAAGGAAATATGCCCTAGAGGCAATAATAAAGTTATTATTTATTTCCTTATTTCATGATAGATGTTTATTATTCATGCTAGAATTGTATTAACCGGAAACATAATACATGTGTGAATATATAGACAAACATAGTGTCACTAGTATGCCTCTACTTGACTAGCTCGTTAATCAAAGATGGTTAAGTTTCCTAACCCTAGACATGAGTTGTCATTTGATTAACGATATCACATCATTAGGAGAATGATTTGATTGACTTGACCCATTCCGTTAGCTTATCACTTGATCGTTTAGTATATTGCTATTGCTTTCTTCATGACTTATACATGTTCCTATGACTATGAGATTATGCAACTCCCGTTTACCGGAGGAACACTTTGTGTGCTACCAAACGTCACAACGTAACTGGGTGATTATAAAGGAGCTCTACAGGTGTCTCCGAAGGTACATGTTGAGTTGGCGTATTTCGAGATTAGGATTTGTCACTCCGATTGTCGGAGAGGTATCTCTGGGCCCACTCGGTAATGCACATCACTATAAGCCTTGCAAGCAATGTGACTAATGAGTTAGTTGCGGGATGATGCATTACGGAACGAGTAAAGAGACTTGCCTATAACGAGATTGAACTAGGTATTGAGATACCGACGATCGAATCTCGGGCAAGTAACATACCGATGACAAAGGGAACATCATATGTTGTTATGCGGTTTGACCGATAAAGGTCTTCCTAGAATATGTGGGAGCCAATATGAGCATCTAGGTTCCGCTATTGGTTATTGACTGGAGACGTGTCTCGGTCATGTCTACATAGTTCTCAAACCCGTAGGGTCCGCACGCTTAAGGTTTAGATGGCAGTTTTATTATGAGTTTATGAGTTTTGATGTACCGAAGGAGTTCGGAGTCCCGGATGAGATCGGGGACATGACGAGGAGTCTCGAAATGGTCGAGACGTAAAGATCAATATATTGGACGACTATATTTGGACTTCGGAAAGGTTCCGAGTGATTCGGTTATTTTTCGGATTACCGGAGAGTTACGGGAATTCGCCGGGAGAAGTATTGGGCCTTATTGGGCCATACGGGAAAGAGAGAGGGGCTGCCTAGGGCAGGCCACACGCCCCCCCAAAGCCTAGTCCGAATTGGACTAGGGGGAGGGGCTGCGCCCCCTCCTTCCTTCCCTTCTCTCTTCCCTTTCCTTCTCTCCTACTCCTACTACATGGAAGGGCTCCTAGTTCTACTAGGAAAGGGGGAATCCTACTCCCGGTGGGAATAGGACTCCCCTAGGGCGTGCCATAGAGAGGGCTGGCCCTCCCCCTCCTCCACTCCTTTATATACGGGGGCAGGGGGCACCCCATAGACACACAAGTTGATCATCGTGATCGTTCCAGTGCGGTACCCCCCCTCCACCATATTCCACCTCGGTCATATGGTTGCGGTGCTTAGGCGAAGCCCTGCGTCGGTAGAACATCATCATCGTCACCACGCCGTCATGCTGACGGAACTCATCCCCGACACCCTGCTAGATCGGAGTCTGGGGATCATCATCGAGCTGAACGTGTGCTGAACTCGGAGGTGCCGTACGTTCGGTGCTTGGATCGGTCGGATCGTGAAGACGTACGACTACATCAACCGCATTGTCATAACGCTTCCGCTTTTGGTCTATGAGTGTACGTGGACAACACTCTCCCCTCTCGTTGCTATGCATCACCATGATCTTGCGTGTGCGTAGGATTTTTTTTGAAATTACTACATTTCCCAACAGTGGCATCCGAGCCAGGTTTTATGCGTAGATGTTATATGCACGAGTAGAACACAAGTGAGTTGTGGGCGATACAAGTCATACTGCTTATCAGCATTTCATACTTTGGTTCGGCGGCATTGTTGGATGAAGCGGCCCGGACCGACATTACGCTTACGCTTACGCGAGACTGGTTTTACCGCCGTGCTTTGCACACAGGTGACTAGCGGGTGTCTGTTTCTCCAACTTTAGTTGAACTGAGTGTGGCTACGCCCAGTCCTTGCGAAGGTTAAAACAGCACTAACTTGACGAACTATCGTTGTGGTTTTGATGCGTAGGTAAGAACGGTTCTTGCTCAGCCCGTAGCAGCCACGTAAAACTTGCAACAACAAAGTAGAGGATGTCTAACTTGTTTTTGCAGGGCATGTTGTGATGTGATATGGTCAAGACGTGATGCTATATTTTATTGTATGAGATGATCATGTTTTGTAACCGAAGTTATCGGCAACTGGCAGGAGCCATATGGTTGTCGCTTTATTGTATGAAATGCAATCGCCCTGTAATTGCTTTACTTTATCACTAAGCGGTAGCGATAGTCGTAGAAGCAATAGGTGGCAAAACGACAACGATGCTATGATGGAGATCAATGTGTCGCACCGGTGACGATGGTGATCACGACGGTGCTTCGGAGATGGAGATCACAAGCACAAGACGATGATGGCCATATCATATCACTTATATTGATTGCATGTGATGTTTATCCTTTATGCATCTTATTTTGCTTTGATTGACGGTAGAATTTTAAGATGATCTCTCACTAATTATCAAGAAGTGGTCTCCCTGAGTATGCACCGTTGCGAAAGTTCTTCGTGCTGAGACACCACGTGATGATCGGGTGTGATAGGCTCTGCGTTCAAATACAACGGGTGCAAAACAGTTGCACACGCGGAATACTCAGGTTAAACTTGACGAGCCTAGCATATACAGATATGGCCTCGGAACACGGAGACCGAAAGGTCGAACGTGAATCATATAGTAGATATGATCAACATAGTGATGTTCACCATTGAAAACTACTCCATCTCACGTGATGATCGGACATGGTTTAGTTGATTTGGATCACGTGATCACTTAGATGACTAGAGAGATGTATGTCTAAGTGGGAGTTCTTAAGTAATATGATTAATTGAACTTAAATTTATCATGAACTTAGTCCTGGTAGTATTTTGCAAATTATGTTGTACACCAATAGCTCGCGTTGTTGCTTTCATATGTTTATTTTGATATGTTCCTAGAGAAAACTGTGTTGAAAGATGTTAGTAGCAATAATGCGGATTGGATCCGTGATCTAAGGTTTATCCTCATTGCTGCACAGAAGAATTATGTCCTTAATGCACCGCTAGGTGACAGACCTATTGCAGGAGCAGATGCAGACGTTATGAATGTTTGGCTAGCTTAATATGACGGCTACTTAATAGTTTAGTGCACCATGCTTAACATCTTAGAATCGGGACTTCAAAAGACATTTTGAACGTCATGGGCCATATGAGATGTTCCACGAGTTGAAGTTAATATTTCAAGCAAATACCCGAGTTGAGAGATATGAAGTCTCTAACAAGTTCTATAGCTAAAAGATGGAGGAGAATCGCTCAACTAGTGAGCATGTGCTCAGATTGTCTGGGTACTTCAATCGCTTGAATCAAGTGGGAGTTAATCTTCCAGATAAGATAGTGATTGACAGAATTCTCTAGTCACCATCACTAAGTTACTAGAACTTCGTGATGAACTATAGTATGCAAGGGATGACGAGAACGATTCCCGAGCTCTTCGTGATGTTGAAATCGACGAAGGTAGAAATCAAGAAAGAGCAACAAGTGTTGATGATTGACAAGACCACTACTTTCAAGAAAAGGGCAAAGGGAAAGAAAGGGAAACTTCAAGTAGAATGGCAAACAAGTTGTCACTCCCGTGAAGAAGCCCAAAGCTGGACCAAAGCCTGAAACTGAGTGATTACACTGCAAAGGAAATGATCACTAGAAGCGGAAAAGCCCTGAATATTTGGTGGATAAGAAGGATGGCAAAGTGAACAAGGGTGTATTTTATATACAGGTTATTGATGTTTTCCTTACTAGTGTTTATAGTAGCCCTGAGTATTTGATACTTATTCGGTTGCTAAGATTAGTAACTCGAAACAGGAGTTACATAATAAACAGAGACTAGTTGAGGGGAAGTGACGATGAGTGTTGGAAGTAGTTCCAAGATTGATATGATCATCATCGCACACTCCCTATACTTTTGGGATTAGTGTTAAACCTAAATAAATGTTATTTGGCGTTTGCGTTGAGCATGAATATGATTTGATCATGTTTATTGCAATCCGGTTATTCATTTAAAGTCAGAGAATAATTGTTGTTCTGTTTACATGAATAAAACCTTCAATGGTCATACACCCAATGAAAACAGTTTGTTGGATCTCGATCGTAGTGATACACATATTCATAATATTGATGCCAAAAGATGCAAAGTTAATAATGATAGTGCAACTTATTTGTGGCACTGCCGTTTGGGTCATATCGGTGTAAAGAGCATGAAGAAACTCCATAAAGATGGATTTTTGGAATCTCTTGGTTATGAATCACTTGATGCTTGCGAACCGTGCCTTTTGGGCAAGATGACTAAAGCTCCGTTCTTCGGAACAATGGAACGAGCTACTGACTTGTTGGAAATAATACATACTGATGTATGCAGACCAATGAGTATGAAGGCTCGTGGCAAGTATCGTTATTTTCTAACTTCCACAGATGATTTGAGCAGATATGCGTATATCTACTTGATGAAACATAAGTCTGAAATAGTTGAAAAGTTCAAAGAATTCCAGAGTAAAGTGGAGAATCATCGTAACAAGAAAATAAAGTTTCTATGATCTGATCGTGGAGGAGAATATTTGAGTTATGTGTTTGGCCTTCATATAAAACAATGTGGAATAGTTTCACAGCTCATGCCACCTGGAACACCACAATGTAATGGTGTGTCCGAACGTCGTAATCATACTTTACTAGATATGGTGCGATCTATGATGTCTCTTATCAGTTTACCACTATCGTTCTGGGGTTATGCATTAGAGACAACTGCATTCACGTTTAATAGGGCACCATCTAAATCCGTTGAGACGACACCGTATGAACTATGGTTTAGCAGTAAACCTAAGCTATCGTTTCTTAAAGTTTGGAGTTGCGATGCTTATATGAAAAAGGTTTTCAACCTAATAAGCTCGAACCCAAATCAGAGAAGTGCGTCTTCATAGAATACCCAAAGGAAACTGTTGGGTACACCTTCTATCACAGACCTGAAGGCAAAACATTCGTTGCTAAGAATGGATCCTTTCTAGAGAAGGAGTTTCTCTCGAAAGAAGTGAGAGGGAGGAAAGTAGAGCTTGATAAGGTAATTTGTACCTTCTCCCAAATTGGAAAGTAGTTCATCACAGAAATCAGTTCCAGTGATTCCTACACCAATTAGTGAGCAAGCTAATGATGATGATCATGAAACTTCAGATCAAGTTACTACAAAACCTCGTAGGTTTTCCAAGGTACAGTGCGCACCAGAGTGGTACGGTAATCCTGTTCTGGAAGTCATGTTACTAGACCATGATGAATCTACGAACTATGAGGAAGCGATGATGAGCCCAGATTCCGTGAAATGGCTTGAGGCCATGAAATCTGAGATGGGATCCATGTATGAGAACAAAGTGTGGACTTTGGTAGGAGTTGCCCGATGATCTGCAAGCCATATTGTATAAATGGATCTTCAAGAGGAAGAAAGATGCTGATAGTAGTGTTACTATCTACAAAGCTCAACTTGTCGCAAAAAGGTTTTCGACAAGTTCAAGGTGTTGACTACAATGAGATTTTCTCAACTGTAGCGATGCTTAAGTCTATCCGAATCATGTTAGCAATTGCCAAATTTTATGAAATCTGGCAAATGGATGTCAAAACTGCATTCCTTAATGGTTTTCTTAAAGAAGAGTTGTATATGATGCAACCAGAAGGTTTTGTCAATCCTAAAGGTGCTAACAAAATGTGCAAGCTCCAGAGATCCATCTATGGACTGGTGCAAGCATCTCAGAGTTGGAATATACGCTTTGATAAGTTGATCAAAGCACATAGTTTTATACAGACTTGCGGTGAAGCCTGTATTTACAATAAAGTGAGTGTGAGCACTACCTCCTTTCTGATAAATATATGTGAGTAACATATTGTTGATCAGAAATGATGTAGAATTTTTCTGGAAAGCATAAAGGAGTATTTGAAAGGAGTTCTTTAAAAGAAAGACCTCAGTAAAGCTACTTACATATTGAGCATCAAGATCTATTGAGATAGATCAAGACGCTTGATAAGTTTTTCAATAAATACATACCTTATCAAGATTTTGAAGTAGTTCAAAATGGAACAGTCAAAGAAAGAGTTCTTGCCTATGTTGCAAAGGTGTGAAATTGAGTAAGACTCAAATCCCGACCACGGCAGAAAATAGAAAAGAGAATGAAAGTCATTCCCTATGCCTCAGTCATAGGTTCTATAAAGTATGTTATGCTATGTACCAGACCTATTGTATACCTTGCTCTGAATTTGGCAAGGAAGTACAATAGTGATCTAGGAGTAGATCACTGGACATTGGTCAAGAATATCCTTAGTGAGGACTAAGGAAATATTTCTCGATTATGGAGGTGATAAAAGTGCCCATCGTAAAGAGTTACATCGGTACAAGCTTTTACACCGACCCAGATGACTCTAAGTCTCAATCTGGATACATATTGAAAGTGGGAGCAATTAGCTAGAATAGCTCCGTGCAGAGCATTGTAGACATAGAATATTTGCAAAATACATATGGCTCTGAATATGACAGACCCGTTGACTAAGCTTCTCTCACGAGCAAAACATGATCACACCTTAGTACTCTTTGGGCGTTAATCACATAGCGATGTGAACTAGATTATTGACTCTAGTAAACCCTTTGGGTGTTGGTCACATGACGATGTGAACTATGGGTGTTAATCATATACAGATATGAATATTGATGTTAAATCACATGTCGATGTGAACTAGATTATTGACTCTAGTGCAAGTGGGAGACTGAAGGAAATATGCCCTAGAGGCAATAATAAAGTTATTATTTATTTCCTTATTTCATGATAAATGTTTAATATTCATGCTAGAATTGTATTAACCGGAAACATAATACATGTGTGAATACATAGACAAACATAGTGTCACTAGTATGCCTCTACTTGACTAGCTCGTTAATCAAAGATGGTTAAGTTTCCTAACCATAGACATGAGTTGTCATTTGATTAACGGGGTCACATCATTAGGAGAATGATTTGATTGACTTGACCCATTCCGTTAGCTTAGCACTTGATCGTTTAGTATATTGCTATTGCTTTCTTCATGACTTATACATGTTCCTATGACTATGAGATTATGCAACTCCCGTTTACCGGAGGAACACTTTGTGTGCTACCAAACGTCACAACATAACTGGGTGATTATAAAGGAGCTCTACAGGTGTCTCCGAAGGTACATGTTGAGTTGGCGTATTTCGAGATTAGGATTTGTCACTCCGATTGTCGGAGAGGTATCTCTGGGCCCACTCGGTAATGCACATCACTATAAGCCTTGCAAGCAATGTGACTAATGAGTTAGTTGCAGGATGATGCATTACGGAACGAGTAAAGAGACTTGTCGGTAACGTGATTGAACTAGTTATTGAGATACCGACGATCGAATCTCGGGCAAGTAACATACCGATGACAAAGGGAACAACGTATGTTGTTATGCGGTTTGACCGATAAAGATCTTCGTAGAATATGTGGGAGTCAATATGAGCATCCAGGTTCCGCTATTGGTTATTGACTGGAGACGTGTCTCGGTCATGTCTACATAGTTCTCGAACCCATAGGGTCCGCACGCTTAAGGTTTCGATGACAGTTTTATTATGAGTTTATGAGTTTTGATGTACCGAAGGAGTTCGGAGTCCCGGATAAGATCGGGGACATGACGAGGAGTCTCGAAATAGTTGAGACGTAAAGATCGATATATTGGACGACTATATTCGGACTTCGGAAAGGTTCCGAGTGATTCGGGTATTTTTTGGAGTACCGGAGAGTTACAGGAATTCGCCGGGAGAAGTATTGGGCCTTATTGGGCCATACGGGAAAGAGAGAGGGGCTGCCTAGGGCAGGCCGCGCGCCCCCCCAAAGCCTAGTCTGAATTGGACTAGGGGGAGGGGCTGCGCCCCCTCCTTCCTTCCCTTCTCTCTTTCCTTTCCTTCTCTCCTACTCCTACTACATTGAAGGGCTCCTAGTTCTACTAGGAAAGGAGGAATCCTACTCCCAGTGGGAGTAACACTCCCCTAGGGTGCGCCATAGTGAGGGCCGGCCCTCCCCCTCCTCCACTCCTTTATATACGGGGGCAGGGGGCATCCCATAGACACACAAGTTGATCATCGTGATCGTTCCTTAGCCGTGTGCGGTGCCCCCCTCCACCATATTCCACCTCGGTCATATCGTTGCGGTGCTTAGGCGAAGCCTTGTGTCGGTAGAACATCATCATCGTCACCACGCCGTCATGCTGACGGAACTCATCCCCGACACCCTACTGGATCGGAGTCCGGGGATCGTCATCGAGCTGAACGTGTGCTGAACTCGGAGGTGCCGTACGTTCGGTGCTTGGATCGGTCGGATCGTGAAGATGTACGACTACATCAACCGCGTTGTCATAATGCTTCCGCTTTCGGTCTACGAGGGTACGTGGACAACACTCTCCCCTCTCGTTGCTAGGCATCACCATGATCTTGCGTGTGCGTAGGAATTTTTTTGAAATTACTACGTTTCCCAACAAAGGGTGATGCAGCAAAGTAGCCTAAGTATTTCCCTCAGTTTTTGATAACCAAGGTATCAATCCAGTAGAAGGCTCCTCAAAAGTCCCACGCGCCTACACAAACAAACATGAACCTCGCAACCAACGCGATAAAGGGGTTGTCAATCCCTTCACGATAACTTGCGAAAGTGAGATCTGATAGAGATAATATGATAAGATAAATATTTTTGGTATTTTTACGATATAGATTGGAAAATAAAAGATGCAAATAAAAGTAGATGGAAAACTTATATGATAAAAGATAGACCCGGGTGCCAAAGGTTTCACTAGTGGCTTCTCTCAAGATAGCATAAGTATTACGGTGGGTGAACAAATTAGTGCCGAGCAATTGATAGAAAAGCGCATAGTTATGAGATTATCTAGGCATGATCATGTATATAGGCATCACGTCCGTGACAAGTAGACCGAAAGGATTCTGCATCTACTACTATTACTCCACACATCGACCGACTCCTGCCTGCATCTAGAGTATTAAGTTCATGAAGAACGGAATAACGCATTAAGAAAGATGTCATGATATAGAGGGATAAACTCATGCAATATGACATAAACCCCTTCTTTTTATCCTCGATGGCAACAATACAATACGTGCCTTGCTGCCCCTGCTGTCACTGGGAAAGGACACCGCAAGATTGAACCCAAAGCTAAGCACTTCTGCCATTGCAAGAAAGATCAATCTAGTAGGCCAAACCAAACTGATAATTCGAAGAGACTTGCAAAGATAACCAATCATACATAAAAGAATTCAGAGGAGATTCAAATATTTCTCATAGATAAACTTGATCATAAACCCACAATTCATCGAATCTCGACAAACACACCGCAAAAAGAGTTACATCGAATTGATTTCCAAGAAGATCGAGGAGAACTTTGTATTGAGATATAAAGAGAGAGAAGAAGCCATCTAGCTCATAACTATGGACCTGAAGGTCTGTGGTAAACTACTCACAACTCATCGGAGAAGCCTTGTAGATGATGTAGAGGCCCTCCGTGGTTGATTCCCCCTCCAGCGGAGCGTCGATGAAGGCTCCAAGATGGGATCTCGCGGATACAGAAGGTTGCGGCGGTGGAAATAGATTTTCGTGGTGCTCCTGGATGTTTTCGGGGTATGTGGATGTATATAGGAGGAGGAAGTAGGTCGGTGGACGCTCGAGGGGCCCATGAGGGTGGGGGCACGCCCATCCCTAGGGGGCGCACCGGGCACCCTCGTGGCCGCCTCATTTGTTGCTTGACTTCCACTCCAAGTCCCCTAGATTGCGTTTGTTCCAAAAAGATCACTCCCGAAGGTTTCATTCCGTTTGGACTCCGTTTGATATTCCTTGTCTTCGAAACACTAAAATAGGCAAAAAAAAACAGCAATTCGGGCTGGGCCTCCGGTTAGTAGGTTAGTCCCAAAAATGATATAAAAGTGTAAAGTAAAGCCCATAAACATCCAAAACAGGTAATGTAATAGCATGGAACAATAAAAAATTATAGATACGTTGGAGATGTATCAAGCATCCCCAAGCTTAATTCCTGCTCGTCCTCGATTAGGTAAATGATAAAAACAGAATTTTTGATGTGGAATTCTATCTAGCATAATTCTTGATGTAATTTTCTTTATTGTGGCATGAATTTTCAGATCCAAATGATTCAAAATAAAAGTTCATATTGACATAAGAAATATCAATACTTCAAGCATACTAACTAAGCAATCATGTCTTCTCAAAATAACATGGCTAAAGAGAGTTTAACCCTACAAAATCATATAGTTTGGTCATGCTCCATTTTCGTCACACAAGAATGCTCTCATCTTGCACACCCCCGATGACAAGCCAAGCAATTGTTTCATACTTTAGTAATCTCAAACTTTTTTCAAATTTCACGCAATACATGAGCGCGAGCCATGGATATAGCACTATGGGTGGAATAGAACATGATGATGGAGGTTGTGTGGAGAAGACAAAAAGGAAGAAAGTCTCATGTTAACGAGGCTAATCAACGGGCTATGGAGATGCCCATCAAGTGATGTAAACATGAGGAGTAGGGATTGCCATGCAACAGATGCTAGAGCTATAAATGTATGAAAGCTCAACAAAAGAAACTAGTGGGTGTGCATCCAACTTGCTTGCTCATGAAGACCTAGGGCATTTTGAGGAAGCCCATCGTTGGAATAAACAAGCCAAGTTCTATAATGAAAAATTCCCACTAGTATATGAAAGTGACAACAAAATGAGACTCTCTATATGAAGAACATGGTGCTACTTTGAAGCACAAGTGTGGAAAAAGATAGTAGTATTGTCCCCCTTTATTTTTTTTGGGGGGGGGGGGGGGCTTTCGAATTTTTTATTTGGCCTTTCCTTTTTTTAGCCTTTTTTATTTGGCCTTTCTCTTTTTAGGGACAATACTCTAATAATGATGATCATCACACTTCTATTTATTTACAACTCATGAATTACAACTCAAAACTAGAACAAGATATGACTCTATATGAATGCCTCCGGCAGAGTACCGGGAAGGGCAATGAATCAAGAGTGACATGTATGAAAAATTATGAAGGTGGCTTAGCCACAATACGATGTCAACTACATGATCATGCAAGGCAATATGACAATAATGATGTGTGTCATCATGAACGGAACGGTGGAAAGTTGCATGGCAATATATCTCGGAATGGCTATGGAAATGCCATAATAGGTAGGTATGGTGGCTGTTTTGAGGAAGATATAAGGAGGTTTATGTGTGATAGAGCATATCATATCACAGGGTTTGGATGCACCGGCGAAGTTTGCACCAACTCTCAAGGTGAGAAAGGGCAATGCATGGTACCGAAGAGGCTAGCAATGATGGAGAGGTAAAAGTGTGTGTAATCCATGGACTCAACATTAGTCATAAAGAACTCATATTCTTATTGCAAAAATTTAAAAGTCATCAAAAACCAAGCACTACGCGCATGCTCCTAGGGGGATAGATTGGTAGGAAAAGACCATCGCTCGTCCCCAACCGCCACTCATAAGGATCACAATCTAAGAACACCTCATATTTCAAATTTGTTACACAATGGTTACCATACGTGCATGCTACGGGACTTGCCAACTTCAACACAAGCATTCTTTAAATTCACAATTACCCAACTAGCATGACTCTAATATTACCACCTCCATATCTCAAAACAATTATCAAGTATCAAATTGATCATAGCATCCAATTCACTTCCTATGATAGTTTTTATTATACCCAACTTGGATGCCCATCATTCCAGGACCAATTTTATAACCATAGCAAATATCATGCTGTTCTAAAATACTCTCAAAATAATATAAGTGAAGCATGAGAGATCAAAAATTTCTACAATATCAAGCCACTGCCGTGCTCTAAAAAGTATAAGTGAAGCACTAGAGCAAAAACTATCTAGCTCAAAAGATATAAGTGAAGCGCATAGAGTATTCTAATAAATTACAAACAAGTGGGTTTCTCCCAAAAGGTGTGTACAGAAAGGATGATTGTGGTAAACTAAAAAGCAAATACTAATATCATACAAGACGCTCCAAGCAAAACACATATCATGTGGTGAATAAAAATATAGCTTCAAGTAAAGTTACCGATAAACGAAGACGAAAGAGGGGATGCCTTCCGGGGCATCCCCAAGCTCAGGATTTTGGTTGTCCTTGGACATCTTGGGGTGCCGTGAGAATCTCCAAGCTTAGGCTCTTGCCACTCCTTATTCCATAGTCCATCAAATCTTTACCCAAAACTTGAAAACTTCACAACACAAAACTTAACAAGAAATCTCATAAGCTCCGTTAGTGCAAGAAAGAAAAACCACCACATAAGGTACTGTAATGAACTCATTCTTTATTTATATTGGTGTTAAACCTACTGTATTCCAACTTCTCTATGGTTCATACCCCCCGATACTAGCCATAGATGCATGAAAATAAGCAAACAACACACGAAAAAAACAGAATCTGTCAAAAACAGAACAGTCTGTAGAAATCTGTAAATTTCGAATACTTCTGGAACTCCAAAAAATCTAAACTAAATTGGTGGAAGTGAGTAATTTGTCTATTAATCATCTGCAAAAATAATCAACTAAAAATCGCTCTCCAGTAAAAAATGGCAGCTAATCTCGTGAGCACTAAAGTTTCTGTTTTTTACAGAAAGATCATAAAAACTTCACCCAAGTCTTCCCAAAGGTTCTACTTGGCACAAACACTAATTAAAACATAAAACCACATCTAAACAGAGGCTAGTTGAATTATTTATTGAATAACATCAAGGAAAAATATCGGGTTGTCTCCCAGCAAGCGCTTTACTTTAAAGCCTTTTTAGCTAGGCATTGAGATTTCAATGATTCTCACATGAAAGACAAGAATTGAAGCATAGAGAGAGCATCATAAAACATGTGACAAACACACTTAAATCTAACATACTTCCTATGCATAGGTTTTTTATAAGCAAACAAATTATCAAGGCAAGAAAAAACTAGCATATGCAAGGAAGAAGACGATAGCAATCTCAACATGAAGAGAGGTAATTTAGTAACATGAAATTTCTACAACCATATTTTCCTCTCTCATAATAATTACATGTACGATCATAAGAAAATTCAACAAAATAGCTATCACATAACATATTCTCAACACGATCCATATGCATGCAAAGTTGACACTCTTCCAAGATAGTGGGATTAACATTAACTAAAGTCATGACCTCTCCAAACCCACTTTTATCAAAAATCTCATAAGATTGAACATACTCCAAATATGTGGGGTCTAAAGTTGACACTCTCCCAAACCCACTTTCAATATTATTGCAAACAATATTATCAATCTCATTTTCATCATGGGGCTTAAATAAATTTTCAAGATTATAAGAAGAATCACCCCAATCATGATCATTGCAACAAGTAGTAGACATAGCAAAACTAGCATCCCCAAGCTTAAGGTTTTGCATATTATTAGCACAATTGACATCAAGAGAGTTTATAGTAAAATCATTGCAATCATGCTTTTTATTCAAGGAGTTATCGTGAATCTCTTCAGAAATTTCTTCATCATAATTTTCAGATTCGCGAATTTCAAGCAAAACCTCATAAAGATAATCTAGTGCACTCAACTCACTAGCAATAGGTTCATCATAATTGGATCTCTTAAAGAGATTAGCAAGTGGATGAGGATCCATAAACTTTTAGCATGCAAAGATGCAAGTAAAAAAGAAGGCACATGGTAACACAAGATCGGATGGAAGAAGGGCGAATAAAACGGCAAGGGTGAAGTGGGGGAGAGGAAAACAAGAGGAAAATGGAAAATAATGTAATGCGAGGAAGATAAGTTTGTGATGGGTACTTGGTATGTCCTGACTTGTGAGAAGACATCCCCGGCAACAGCGCCAGGAATCCTTCTTGCTACCTCTTGAGCATGCGTTGGTTTTTCCCTTGAAGAGGAAAGGGTGATGCAGCAAAGTAGCGTAAGTATTTCCGTCAGTTTTTGAGAACCAAGGTATCAATCCAGTAGGAGGCTCCTCAAAAGTCCCACACACCTACACAAACAAACAAGAACCTCGCAACCAACGTGATAAAGGGGTTGTCAATCCCTTCACGGTAACTTGCGAAAGTGAGATCTGATAGAGATAATATGATAAGATAAATATTTTTGGTATTTTTATGATATAGATTGGAAAATAAAAGATGCAAATAAAAGTAGATGGAAAACTTATATGATAAAAGATAGACCCGGGGGCCATAGATTTCACTAGTGGCTTCTCTCAAGATAGCATAAGTATTACGGTGGGTGAACAAATTACTGTCGGGCAATTGATAGAAAAGCGCATAGTTATGAGATTATCTAGGCATGATCATGTATATAGGCATCACGTCCATGACAAGTAGACCGAAACGATTCTGCATCTACCACTATTACTCCACACATCGACCGACTCCTGCCTGCATCTAGAGTATTAAGTTCATGAAGAACGGAGTAACGCATTAAGAAAGATGTCATGATGTAGAGGGATAAACTCATGCAATATGACATAAACCCCATCTTTTTATCCTTGATGGCAACAATACAATACGTGCCTTGCTGCCCCTGCTGTCACTGGGAAAGGACACCGCAAGATTGAACCCAAAGCTAAGCACTTCTCCTATTGCAAGAAAGATCAATCTAGTAGGCCAAACCAAATTGATAATTCGAAGAGACTTGCAAAGATAACCAATCATACATAAAAGAATTCAGAGGAGATTCAAATATTTCTCATAGATAAACTTGATCATAAACCCACAATTCATCGGATCTCGACAAACACACCACAAAAAGAGTTACATCGAATAGATCTCCAAGAAGATCGAGGAGACCTTTGTATTGAGATTCAAAGAGAGAGAAGAAGCCATATATCTAATAGCTATGGACCCGAAGGTCTGTGGTAAACTACTCACAACTCATCGGAGAGGCCTTGGAGATGATGTAGAGGCCCTCTGTGGTCGATTACCCCTCCTGCGGAGCATCGGCAAAGGCTCCAAGATGGGATCTCGCGGATACAGAAGGTTGCGGTGGTGGAAATAAATTTTCATGGTGCTCCTGAATGTTTTCGGGGTACGTGGATATATATAGGAGGAAGAAGTAGGTCGATGGACGCTCAAGGGGCCCACGAGGGTGGGGGGCGCGCCCACCCCTAGGGGGGGCACCGGGCACCCTCGTGGCCGCCTCATTTGTTGCTTGACTTCCACTCCAAGTTCCCTGGATTGCATTTGTTCCAAAAAGATCGCTCCCGAAGGTTTCATTCTGTTTGGACTCCGTTTTATATTCCTTTTCTTCGAAACACCGAAATAGGCAAAAAAAACAGCAGCTCGGGATGGGCCTCCGGTTAGTAGGTTATTCCCAAAAACGATATAAAAGTGTAAAGTAAAGCCCATAAACATCCAATACAGGTAATATAATAGCATGGAACAATAAAAAATTATAGATACGTTGGAGACATATCAGAGATTAAACTAGGCATTGAGATACCGATGATCGAATCTCGGACAAGTAACATACCGATGACAAAGGGAACAACATATGTTGTTATGCGGTTTGACCGATAAAGATCTTCGTAGAATATATAGGACCCAATATGAACATCCAGGTTCCGCTATTGGTTATTGACCAGAGACGTGTCTCGGTCATGTCTACATAGTTCTCGAACCCGTAGGGTCCGCACGCTTAACGTTCTGTGACGATTTGTATTATGAGTTATGTGATTTGATGACCAAAGTTTGTTCGGAATCCCAGATGAGATCGGAGACATGACGAGGAGTCTCGAAATTGTCGAGATGTAAAGATCGATATATTGGAAGGCTAGATTCAGACATCGGAAAGGTTCCGAGTGATTCGGGTATTTTTCGGAGTACCGGAGAGTTACGGGAATTCGTATTGGGCCTTAATGGGCCATACGGGAAAGGAGAGAAAGGCCTCAAGGGTGGCCGCGCCCCTTCCCCATGGACTGGTCCGAATTGGACTAGGGAAAGGGGGCGCCCCCTTCCTTCCTTCTCCTTCTCCCTTCCCTTTTTTCTATTCCATGTGGGAGGTGGAATCCTACTAGGACTAGGGTGTCCTAGTAGGACTCCACACTTTAGCCGCGCCCTATGAGGGTGGGCCTCCTCCTCCCTCCATCCTTTATATATAGGGGCAAGGGGGCACCCTAGCACACACAAGTTGATCATTGATCCCTTAGTCGTGTGAGGTGCCCCCCTCCACCATAATCCACCTCGATCATATCGTCGTAGTGCTTAGGCGAAGCCCTGCGCCGGTAGCTTTATCATTACCGTCATCACGCCGTCGTGCTGACGAAGCTCTCACTCGAGACTCTGCTGGATCGTGAGTTCTTGGGACGTCACCTAGCCGAATGTGTGCAGATCGCGGAGGTGCCGTACTTTCGGTACTAGGATTGATCGATCGTGAAGACGTACGACTACATCAACCGCGTTGTCATAACGCTTCCGCTTACAGTCCACGAGGGTACGTAGACAACACTCTCCCCTCTCGTTGCTATGCATCACCATGATCTTGCGTGTGCGTAGGAAATTTTTGAAATTACTGCGTTCCCCAATAGTGGCATCCGAGCCAGGTTTATGCGTAGATGTTATATGCACGAGTAGAACACAAAAGAGTTGTGGACGATAATAGTCATACTGCTTACCAGCATGTCATACTTTGATTCGGCGGTATTGTTGGATGAAGTGGTCCGGACCGACATTACACATACACTTATGCGAGACTTTAGTTGAATCGAGTGTGGCTACGCCCGGTTCTTGCTCAGTCCGTAGCAGCCACGTAAAACTTGCAACAACAAAGTAGAGGACGTCTAACTTGTTTTTGCAGGGCATGTTGTGATGTGATATGGTCAAGACGTGACAAGATATAAATTGTTGTATGAGATGATCATGTTTTTTTAAAGTTAACGACAACTGGCAGGAGCCTTATGGTTGTCTCTTTATTGCATAAGATGCAAGTGCCATGTAATTGCTTTACTTTATCGTTATTCAATAGCAATAGTTGCAAAAGCAATAGCTGGTGAGACGACCATGTGACGACACGTTGATAAAAGATCAAGATGATGGAGATCATGGTGTCATGCCGGTAACAATGGAGATCATGACAGTACTTTGGAGACGGAGATCAAATGCACAAGATGATGATGGCCATATCATGTTACATATTTTGATTGCATGTGATGTTTATCTTTTATACATCTTATTTTGCTTAGTTCGGCGGTAGCTTTATAAGATGACCCCATTCTAAAATTTCAAGGTATAAGTGTTCTCCCTGAGTATGCACCGTTGCGACAGTTCTTCGTGCCGAGACACCACGTGATGATCGGGTGCGATAAGCTCTACGTTCACATACAACGGGTGCAAGCCAGTTTTGCACACGCATAATACTCAGGTTAAACTTGACGAGCCTACCTTATGCAAATATGGCCTCGGAACACTGAGACCGAAAGGTCGAGCGTGAATCATATAGTAGATATTATCAACATACTAATGTTCACCATTGAAAACTACTCCGTTTCACGTGATGATCAGACATGGTTTAGTTGATATGGATCACGTGATCATTTATATGACTAGAGGGATGTCTATCTAAGTGGGAGTTCTTAAATAATATGATTAATTGAACTTTAATTTATCATGTACTTAGTCCTCATAGTATTTGCATATCTATGTTATAGATCAATAGCTCGCATATAGCTTCCCCGTTTTTATTTATGATATGTTCCTAGAGAAAACTAAGTTGAAAGATGATAGTAGCAACGATGCGGACTTGGTCAGCGATCTGAGGATTATCCTCATTGCTGCATAGAAGAATTATGTCCTTGATGCACTGCTAGGTGACAGACCTATTGCAGGAGCAGATGCTGACGTTATGAACGTTTGAACAATGCTCGGTATGATGACTACTTGTTAGTTTAGTGCACCATGCTTTACGGCTTAGAACCGGGACTTCAAGAACATTTTGAACGCCACGGAGCATGTGAGATGTTCCAAGAGCTGGGATTTATATTTCAGACTCATGCCCGAGTCGAGAGGTATGAGACCTTGGACAAAGTACTTTGCCTACAAGATGGAGGAGAATAGCTCAGCCAGTGAGCGTGTGCTCAGATTGTCTGGGTACTACAATTGCTTAAATCAAGTGGGAGTTAATGTTCTAGATAAGATAGTAATTGACAAAGTTCTCTAGTCACTATCACCAAGTTACTAGAACTTCATGATGAACTATAATATGCAAGGGATAACGAAAACAATTCCCAAGCTCTTTGCGATGCTAAAATCAGCAAATGTAGAAATCAAGAAAAGCATCAAGTGTTGATGGTTGACAAGACCACTAGTTTCAAGTAAAAGGGCAAGGGAAAGAAAGGGAACTTCAAAAAGAATGGCAAGCAAGTTGCCACTCCCATGAAGAAGCCCAAAGCTAGACCCAAGCCTGAAACCGAGTGCTTCTACTACAAAGGAAATGGTCACTAGAAGTGGAACTACCTTAGATACTTGGCGGATAAGAAGGATGGCATAGTGAACAAAGGTATATTGGATGTACATGTTATTGATGTGTATTTTAATAGTGTTTATAGCAACCCCTCAGTATTTGATACTAGTTTAGTTGCTAAGATTAGTAACTCGGAACGGGAGTTGCAGAATGAACAGAGACTAGTTAATGGTGAAGTGATGATGTTTGTTGGAAGTGGTTCCAAGATTGATATGATCATCATCGCATAGTCCCCATACTTTCGGGATTAGTGTTGAACCTAAATAAATGTTATTTTGTGTTTGCATTGGGCATGAATATGATTTGATCATGTTTATTGCAATACGGTTATTCATTTAAAGTCAGAGAATAATTGTTGTTCTGTTTACATGAATAAAACCTTCGATGGTCATACAGCCAATGAAAATAGTTTATTGGATCTCGATCGTAGTGATACACATATTCATAATATTGAAGCCAAAAGATGCAAAGTTAATAATGATAGTGCACCTTATTTGTGGCACTGCCGTTTAGGTCATATTGGTGTAAAGCACATGAAGAGACTCCATGCTCATGGGCTTTTGAAATCACTTGATTATGAATCACTTGATGCTTGCGAACCATGCCTCATGGGCAAGATGACTAAGACTCCGTTCTTTGGAACAATGGAGCGAGCAACTGACTTATTGGAAATAATACATACTAATGTATGCGGTCCAATGAGTGTTGAGGCTCGCGGCGGGTATCATTATTTTCTGACCTTTATAGATGATTTGAGCAGATATGTGTATATCTACTTGATGAAACACAAGTCTGAAACACTTGATAAGTTCAAAGATTTTCAGAGTGAAGTAGAGAATCATCATAATAAGAAAATAAAATTTCTACGATCTAATCGCAGAGGCAAATATTTGAGTTACGAGTTTGGCCTTCAATTAAAACAATGTGGAATAGTTTCGCAACCTCATGCCACCTGGAACACCACAACATAATGTTGGGGAACGTTGCAGAAAATTAAAATTTTTCCTACGGTTTCACCAAGATCCATCTATGAGTTCATCTAAGCAACGAGTCAAGGGAGTGAGTTTGCATCTACATACCACTTGTAGATCGCGTGCGGAAGCTTGCAAAGGGATGGTGATGATGGAGTCGTACTCGACGTGATTCGGATCACCGATGTCCAAGTGCTGAACGGACAGCACCTCCGCGTTCAACACATGTACGGGACGGGAGACGTCTCCTCCTTCTTGATCCAGCAAGGGGGAAGGAGAGCTTGAGGAAGCTCGCTCCAACGGCAGCACGACGGCGTGGTGGTGTTGGTGCAGCAGTACTCCGACAGGGCTTCGCCAAGCGCTTAACGGAGGAGGAGAGGTGTTGGGGAGGGGAGGGGCTGCGCCTTTGGATGTGTTCAGCAGCCCTCCCCCACCCCTCTATTTATAGGGGAAGGGGCAAGGGGGGCCGACCCCTCTAGATGGGATCTAGAGGGGGGGCGGCCAGGGAGGGGAGGCTTGCCCCCCAAGCAAGGGGGGCGCCCCCTTCAGGGTTTCCCCCCCCCCCCCCCCCAACCCTAGGCGCATGGGCCCAAGGTGGGGGGCGCGCCCAGCCCTCCAGGGGCTGGCTCCCTCCCCTTTGCGGCCCATGTGGCCCTCCGGGAGGGGTGGCCCCTCCCGGTGGACCCCCGGAACCCCTCTGGTGGCCCCGGTACAATACCGATAACCCCCGGGAACTTTCCGGTGTCCGTATTACAACTTCCCATATATAAAACTTCACCGCCGGACCATTCCGGAACTCCTCGTGACATCCGGGATCTCATCTGGGACTTCGAACAACATTCGGTAGTCACATACTAGTCTTCCTAATAACCCTAGCGTCACCGAACCTTAAGTGTGTAGACCCTACGGGGCTCAGGAGTCATGCAGACATGACCGAGACGACTCTCGAGCAATAACCAACAGCGGGATCTGGATACCCATGTTGGCTCCCACATGCTCCTCGATGATTTCATCGGTTGAACCATGATGTCGAGGATTCGATCAAAACCCTGTATACAATTCCCTTTGTCAATCGGTACGTTACTTGCCCGAGACTCGATCGTCGGTATCCCAATACCTTGTTCAGTCTCGTTACCGGCAAGTCACTTTACTCGTACCGTAATGCATGATCCCGTGGCCAACACCTTGGTCACCTTGAGCTCATTATGATGATGCATTACCGAGTGGGCCCAGAGATACCTCTCCGTCATACTGAGTGACAAATCCCAGTCTCGATCCATGTCAACCCAACAGATACTTTTGGAGATACCTGTAATGCACCTTTATAGTCACCCAGTTACGTTGTGACGTTTGATACACCCAAGGCACTCCTACGGTATCCGGGAGTTACACGATCTCATGGTCTAAGGAAGAGATACTTGACATTGGCAAAGCTCTAGCAAACGAACTACACGATCTTTGTGCTATGCTTAGGATTGGGTCTTGTCCATCACATCATTCTCCTAATGATGTGATCCCGTTATCAACGACATCCAATGTCCATAGTCAGGAAACCATGACTATCTGTTGATCACAACGAGCTAGTCAACTAGAGGCTCACTAGGGACATATTGTGGTCTATGTGTTCACACGTGTATTACGATTTCCGGATAATACAGTTATAGCATGAACAAAAGACAATTATCATGAACAATGAAATATAATAATACTTTTATTATTGCCTCTAGGGCATATTTCCAACAGTCTCCCACTTGCACTAGAGTCACCAATCTAGTTACATTGTGATGAACTCCCATAGAGTTCTGGTGTTGATCATGTTTTGCTCGCGAGAGAGGTTTAGTCAACGGATCTGCGACATTCAGATCCGTATGTACTTTGCAAATATCTATGTCTCCATCTTGAACATTTTTGCGGATGGAGTTGAAACGACGCTTGATGTGCCTGGTCTTCTTGTAAAACCTGGGCTCCTTGGCAAGGGCAATAGCTCCAGTGTTGTCACAGAAGAGTTTGATCGGCCCCGACGCATTGGGTATGACTCCTAGGTCGGTGATGAACTCCTTCACCCAAATCGCTTCATGCGCTGCCTCCGAGGCTGCCATGTACTCCGCTTCACACGTAGATCCCGCCATGACGCTCTGCTTGCAGCTGCACCAGCTTACTGCTCCACCATTCAACATATACACGTATCCGGTTTGTGACTTAGAGTCATCCAGATCTGAGTCGAAGCTAGCGTCGATGTAACCCTTTACGACGAGCTCTTCGTCTCCTCCATAAACGAGAAACATGTCCTTTGTCCTTTTCAGGTACTTCAGGATATTCTTGACCGCTGTCCAGTGTTCCTTGCCGGGATTACTTTGGTATCTTGCTACCAAACTTACGGCAAGGTTTACATCGGGTCTGGTACACAGCATGGCATACATAATAGATCCTATGGCTGAAGCATAGGGGATGACACTCATCTCTTCTTTATCCTTTGCCGTGGTCGGTGGCTGAGCCGAGCTCAATCTCACACCTTGTAACATAGGCAAGAACCCCTTCTTGGACTGATCCATTTTGAACCTTTTCAAAATCTTATCAAGGTATGTGCTTTGTGAAAGACCTATGAGGCGTCTCGATCTATCTCTATAGATCTTGATGCCCAATATATAAGCAGCTTCTCCAAGGTCCTTCATTGAAAAACACTTATTCAAGTAGGCCTTAATGCTGTCCAGAAGTTCTATATTATTTCCCATTAAGAGTATGTCATCTACATATAATATGAGAAATGCTACAGAGCTCCCACTCACTTTCTTGTAAACGCAGGCTTCTCCATAAGTCTGCATAAACCCAAACGCTTTGATCATCTCATCAAAGCGAATGTTCCAACTCCGAGATGCTTGCACCAGTCCATAGATGGATCGCTGGAGCTTGCATACTTTGTTAGCGTTCTTAGGATCGACAAAACCTTCCGGCTGCATCATATACAGCTCTTCCTTAAGATGTCCGTTAAGGAATGCCGTTTTGACGTCCATCTGCCATATCCCATAATCATAGTATGCGGCAATTGCTAACATGATTCAGACGGACTTCAGCTTCGCTACGGGAGAGAATGTCTCGTCGTAGTCAATCCCTTGAACTTGTCGATAACCCTTAGCGACAAGTCGAGCCTTAAAGATGGTAACATTACCATCCGCATCCGTCTTCTTCTTAAAAATCCATTTGTTTTCTATCGCTCGCCGATCATCGGGCAAGTCTGTCAAAGTCCATACTTTGTTTTCATACATGGATTCTATCTCGGATTTCATGGCTTCAAGCCATTTGTTGGAATCTGGGCCCGCCATCGCTTCTTCATAGTTCGAAGGTTCACCGTTGTCTAACAACATGATTTCCAGGACAGGGTTGCCATACCACTCTGGTGCGGAACGTGTCCTTGTGGACCTACGAAGTTCAGTAGTAACTTGACCCGAAGTACCTTGATCATCATCATTGTTTTCCTCTTTAGTTGGTGTGGGCATCACAGGAACGGTCTCCTGTGCTGCACCACTTTCCCGTTCGAGAGGTAGTACTTCATCGAGTTCTACTTTCCTCCCACTTACTTCTTTCGAGAGAAACTCTTTTTCCAGAAAGCATCCGTTCTTGGCAACAAAGATCTTGCCTTCGGATCTTAAGTAGAAGGTATACCCGACATTTTCCTTAGGGTATCCTATGAATACGCATTTTTCCGACTTGGGTTCGAGCTTTTCAGGTTGAAGTTTCTTGACATAAGCATCGCATCCCCAAACTTTAAGAAACGACAGCTTAGGTTTCTTCCCAAACCATAATTCATACGGTGTCGTCTCAACGGATTTAGACGGTGCCCTATTTAAAGTGAATGTAGCTGTCTCTAGAGCGTATCCCCAAAATGATAGCGGTAAATCGGTAAGAGACATCATAGACCGCACCATATCCAATAGAGTACGATTACAACGTTCGGACACACCGTTTCGCTGAGGTGTTCCAGGCGGCGTGAGTTGTGAAACGATTCCACATTTCCTTAAGTGTGTACCAAATTCGTGACTTAAGTATTCTCCTCCACGATCTGATCGTAGGAACTTTATCTTTCGGTCACGTTGATTCTCCACCTCACTCTGAAATTCCTTGAACTTTTCAAAGGTCTCAGACTTGTGTTTCATTAAGTAGACATACCCATATCTACTCAAGCCATCAGTGAGAGTGAGAACATAACGATATCCTCCGCGAGCCTCAACGCTCATTGGACCGCATACATCGGTATGTATGATTTCCAACAAGTTGGTTGCTCGCTCCATTGTTCCGGAGAACGGAGTCTTGGTCATTTTGCCCATGAGGCATGGTTCGCATGTGTCAAACGATTCATAATCAAGAGACTCTAAAAGTCCATCAGCATGGAGCTTCTTCATGCGCTTGACACCAATGTGACCAAGGCGGCAGTGCCACAAGTATGTGGGACTATCGTTATCAACTTTACATCTTTTGGCGTCCACACTATGAACATGTGTAATATTACGCTCGAGATTCATCAAGAATAAACCATTGACCATCGGAGCATGACCATAAAACATATCTCTCATATAAATCGAACAACCATTATTCTCAGACTTAAATGAGTAGCCATCTCGTATTAAACGAGATCCAGATACAATTTTCATGCTCAAACTTGGCACTAAATAACAATTATTAAGGTTCAAAACTAATCCCGTGGGTAAATGTAGAGGCAGCGTGCCGACGGCGATCACATTGACTCTGGAACCATTCCCGACGCGCATCGTCACCTCGTCCTTCGCCAGTCTCCGTTTATTCCGCAGCTCCTGCTGTGAGTTACAAATATGAGCAACGGCACCGGTATCAAATACCCAGGAGTTACTACGAGTACTGGTAAGGTACACATCAATTCCATGTATATCAAATATACCTTTGGTGTTGCCGGCCTTCTTATCTGCTAAGTATTTGGGGCAGTTCCGCTTCCAGTGACCCTTCCCCTTGCAATAAAAGCACTCAGTCTCAGGCTTGGGTCCATTCTTTGACTTCTTCCCGGCAACTGGCTTACCGGGCACGACAACATCCTTGCCGTCCTTCTTGAAGTTCTTCTTCCCCTTGCCCTTCTTGAACTTAGTGGTCTTATTGACCATCAACACTTGATGTTCTTTCTTGATTTCAGCCTCTGCTGACTTCAGCATTGAGAACACTTCAGGAATGGTCTTCACCATCCCCTGCATGTTGTAGTTCATCACAAAGCTCTTGTAGCTTGGTGGGAGCGACTGGAGGATTCTGTCAATGACCGCCTCATCTGGGAGGTTAATGTTCAGCTGGGTCATACGATTGTGCAACCCAGACATCTTCAGGATGTGCTCACTGACAGAACTGTTTTCCTCCATCTTACAACTGTAGAACTTGTCGGAGACATCATATCTCTCGACCCGGGCATGAGCTTGGAAAACTAGTTTCAGCTCTTCGAACATCTCATATGCTCCGTGATGCTCAAAAATGCTTTTGGAGCCCCGGTTCTAAGCTGTAAAGCATGCCGCACTGAACGAGGGAGTAATCATCAGCACGAGTTTGCCAAGCATTCATAATGTCTTGGTTCTCTGGGACGGGAGCGTCACCTAGCGGTCCTTCTAGGACATATTGCTTCCTGTCAGCTATGAGGATGATCCTCAGGTTCCGGACCCAGTCCGTATAGTTGCTGCCATCATCTTTCAGCTTGGTTTTCTCTAGGAACGCGTTGAAGTTCATGTTGACATTAGCGTTGGCCATTTGATCTACAAGACATATTTGCAAAGGTTTTAGACTAAGTTCATGATAATAAAGTTCTAATCAAATTATGAACTCCCACTTAGATTAGACATCCCTCTAGTCATCTAAGTGTCACACGATCCGAGTCAACTAGCCCGTGTCTGATCATCATGTGAGACGGACTAGTCATCGTCAGTGAACATCTTCATGTTGATCGTATCTTCCATACGACTCGTGTTCGACCTTTCGGTCTCCGTGTTTCGAGGCCATGTCTGTACATGCTAGGCTCGTCAAGTTTAACCCTAAGTGTTTTCGCTGTGTAAAATTGTCTTACACCCGTTGTATGTGAACGTAAGAATCCATCACACCCGATCATCACGTGGTGCTTAGAAGCGACGAACTGTAGCAACGGTGCACAGTTAGGGGAGAACACTTCTTGAAATTTTTGTAAGGGATCATCTTATTTACTACCATCGTCCTAAGTAAACAAGATGCATAAACATAATAAACATCACAGGCAATTATATAGTTGTGACATGATATGGCCAATATCATATAGCTCCATTGATCTCCATCTTCGGGGCTCCATGATCATCTTGTCACCGGCTTGACACCATGATCTCCATCATCGTGTCTTCATGAAGTTGTCACGCCAACGACTACTTCTACTTCTATGGCTAACGCGTTTAGCAATAAAGTAAAGTAGTTTACATGGCGTTCTTCAATGACACGCAAGGCATACAAAAAATAAAGACAACTCCTATGGCTCCTGCCGGTTGTCATACTCATCGACATGCAAGTCGTGAATCCTATTACAAGAACATGATCTCATACATCACAATTCATCATTCATCACAACTTCTGGCCATATCACATCACATGATCAATCGCTGCAAAAACAAGTTAGACGTCCTCTAATTGTTGTTGCATCTTTTACGTGGCTGCAATTGGGTTCTAGCAAGAACGTTTTATTACCTACGAATAACCACAACGTGATTTTGTCAACTTCTATTTACCCTTCATAAGGGCCCCGTTCATCGAATCCGCTCCAACTAAAGTGGGAGAGACAGACACCCGCCAGCCACCTTATGCAACTAGTGCATGTCAATCGGTGGAACCGGTCTCACGTAAGCGTACGTGTAAGGTTGGTCCGGGCCGCTTCATCCCACAATACCGTTGAAGCAAGAAAAGACTAGTAGAGGCAAGTAAGTTGACAAGATCCACGCCCACAACAAAATTGTGTTCTACTCGTGCATTCGAGAACTACGCATAGACCTAGCTCATGATGCCACTGTTGGGGAACGTTGCAGAAAATTAAAATTTTTCCTACGGTTTCACCAAGATCCATATATGAGTTCATCTAAGCAACGAGTCAAGGGAGTGAGTTTGCATCTACATACCACTTGTAGATCGCGTGCGGAAGCTTGCAAAGGGATGGTGATGATGGAGTCGTACTCGACGTGATTCGGATCACCGATGTCCAAGTGCTGAACGGACAACACCTCCGCGTTCAACACACGTACGGGACGGGAGACGTCTCCTCCTTCTTGATCCAGCAAGGGGGAAGGAGAGCTTGAGGAAGCTCACTCCAACGGCAGCACGACGGCGTGGTGGTATTGGTGCAGCAGTACTCCGACAGGGCTTCGCCAAGCGCTTAACGGAGGAGGAGAGGTGTTGGGGAGGGGAGGGGCTGCGCCTTTGGATGTGTCCAGCAGCCCTCCCCCCACCCCTCTATTTATAGGGGAAGGGGCAAGGGGGGCCGACCCCTCTAGATGGGATCTAGAGGGGGGCGGCCAGGGAGGGGAGGCTTGCCCCCCAAGCAAGGGGGGCGCCCCCTTCAGGGTTTCCCCCCCAACCCTAGGCGCATGGGCCCAAGGTGGGGGGCGCGCCCAGCCCTCCAGGGGCTGGCTCCCTCCCCTTTGCGGCCCATGTGGCCCTCCGGGAGGGGTGGCCCCTCCCGGTGGACCCCCGGAACCCCTCCGGTGGCCCCGGTACAATACCGATAACCCCCGGGAACTTTCCGGTGTCCGTATTACAACTTCCCATATATAAAACTTCACCGCCGGACCATTCCGGAACTCCTCGTGACATCCGGGATCTCATCTGGGACTTCGAACAACATTCGGTAGTCACATACTAGTCTTCCTAATAACCCTAGCGTCACCGAACCTTAAGTGTGTAGACCCTACGGGGCTCAGGAGTCATGCAGACATGACCGAGACGACTCTCGAGCAATAACCAACAGCGGGATCTGGATACCCATGTTGGCTCCCACATGCTCCTCGATGATTTCATCGGTTGAACCATGATGTCGAGGATTCGATCAAAACCCTGTATACAATTCCCTTTGTCAATCGGTACGTTACTTGCCCGAGACTCGATCGTCGGTATCCCAATACCTTGTTCAGTCTCGTTACCGGCAAGTCACTTTACTCGTACCGTAATGCATGATCCCGTGGCCAACACCTTGGTCACCTTGAGCTCATTATGATGATGCATTACCGAGTGGGCCCAGAGATACCTCTCCGTCATACTGAGTGACAAATCCCAGTCTCGATCCATGTCAACCCAACAGATACTTTTGGAGATACCTGTAATGCACCTTTATAGTCACCCAGTTACGTTGTGACGTTTGATACACCCAAGGCACTCCTACGGTATCCGGGAGTTACACGATCTCATGGTCTAAGGAAGAGATACTTGACATTGGCAAAGCTCTAGCAAACGAACTACACGATCTTTGTGCTATGCTTAGGATTGGGTCTTGTCCATCACATCATTCTCCTAATGATGTGATCCCGTTATCAACGACATCCAATGTCCATAGTCAGGAAACCATGACTATCTGTTGATCACAACGAGCTAGTCAACTAGAGGCTCACTAGGGACATATTGTGGTCTATGTGTTCACACGTGTATTACGATTTCCGGATAATACAATTATAGCATGAACAAAAGACAATTATCATGAACAATGAAATATAATAATACTTTTATTATTGCCTCTAGGGCATATTTCCAACACATAATGGTGTGTCTGAACATCATAATCGTACTTTATTGGATATAGTGCAATCTATGATGTCTCTTACCGATTTACCACTATCATTTTGGGGTTATGCATTAGAGACAGCTACATTCACGTTAAATAGGGCACCATCTAAATCCGTTGGGACGACACCGTATGAACTATGGTTTGGCAAGAAACCTAAGTTTTCGTTTCTTAAAGTTTGAGGTTGCAATGCTTATGTGAAAAAGTTTCAACCTGATAAGCTCAAACCCAAATCAGAAGTGCGTCTTCATAGGATACCCAAAAGAATATGTTGGGTACACCTTCTACCACAGATCCGAAGGCAAGATCTTTGTTGCTAAGAATGGATCCTTTCTAGAGAAGGAGTTTCTCTCGAAAGAAGTGAGTGGGAGGAAAGTAGAACTTGATGAGGTAATTGTACCTGCTCCCATATTGGAAAGTAGTTCATCACAGAAATCAATTCCAGTGATTCCTACACCAATCAGTGAGGAAGCTAATGATGATGATCATGAAGCTTCCGATCGAGTTACTACCGAACCTCGTAGGTCAACCAGAGGAAGGTCCACACCAGAGTGGTACAGTAATCCTGTTATGGAGCTCATGTTACTTGACCATGACGAACCTACGAACTATGAGGAAGCGATGATGAGCCCAGATTCCGCGAAATGGCTTGAGGCCATGAAATCTGAGATGGGATTCATGTATGAGAACAAAGTATGGACTTTGATTGACTTGCCCGATGGTCGGTGAGCCATTGAGAATAAATGGATCTTCAAGAGGAAGACGGATGCTGATAGTAGTGTTACTATCTACAAAGCTCGAATTGTTGAAAAAGGTTTTTGACAAAGTTCAAGGTGTTGACTACGATGAGGTTTTCTCACTCGTAGCAATGCTTAAGTCTGTCCGAATCATGTTAGCAATTGCCACATTTTATGAAATCTGGAAAATGGATGTCAAAACTACATTCCTTAATGGATTTCTTAAAGAAGAGTTGTATATGATGCAACCAGAAGGTTTTGTCGATCCTAAAAGTGCTAACAAAATGTGCAAGCTCCAGCGATCCATCTATGGACTGGTGCAAGCATCTCGGAGTTGGAATATACGCTTTGATGAGTTGATCAAAGCATATAGTTTTATACAGACTTGCGATAAAGCCTGTATTTATAAGAAAGTGAGTGGGAGCACTACATCCTTTCTGATTAGTATATGTGAATGACATATTGTTGATCGGAAAAAATGTAGAATTTTCTGGAAAGCATAAAGGAGTGTTTGAAAGGAGTTTTTCAAAGAAAGACCTCGATGAAGCTGCTTATATATTGAGCATCAAGATCTATAGACATAGATCAAGACGCTTGATAAGTTTTTTCAATGAGTACATACCTTGACAATTTTTTGAAGTAGTTCAAAATGGAACAGTCAAAGAAGGAGTTCTTTCCTGTGTTGTAAGGTGTGAAATTGAGTAAGACTCAAAGCCCGACCACGACAGCAGCTAGAAAGAGAATGAATGTAATTCCCTATGCCTCAGCCATAGGTTCTAGAAATTATGCCATACTGTGTACCAGATCTATTGTATACCCTACATTGAGTTTGGCAAGGGAGTACAATAGTGATCTAGGAGTAGATCACTGGACAACGGTCAAAATTATCCTTAGTGGAATAAGGATATGTTTCTCAATTATGGAGGTGACAAAAGGTTCATCGTAAAGGGTTACGTCGATGCAAATTTTGTGACACTGATCCAGATGACTCTAAGTCTCAATCTGGATACATATTGAAAGTGGGAGCAATTAGCTAGAGTAGCTCTGTGTAGAGCATTGTTGACATAGAAATTTGCAAAATACATACGGATCTGAATATGGCAGACCCGTTGACTAAAAATTCTCTCATAAGCAAAACATGATCACACCTTAGTACTCTTTGGGTGTTAATCACATGGTGATGTGAACTAAGATTACTGACTCTAGTAAACCCTTTGAATGTTGGTCACATAGGCGATGTGAACTATGGGTGTTAATCACATGGTGATGTGAACTATTGGTGTTAAATCACATGGCGATGTGAACTAGATTATTGACTCTAGTGCAAGTGGGAGACTGAAGGAAATATGCCCGAGAGGCAATAATAAAGTTGTTATTTATATTTCCTTATATCATGATAAATGTTTATTATTCATGCTAGAATTGTATTAACCGGAAACTTAGTACATGTGTGAATACATAGACAAACAGAGTGTCACTAGTATGCCTCTACTTGACTAGCTCGTTGAATCAAAGATGGTTAAGTTTCCTAGCCATAGACATGAGTTGTCATCTGATTAACGGGATCACATCATTAGTGAATGATGTGATTGACTTCACCCATTCGATTAGCTTAGCACTTGATTGTTTACTATATTGCTATTGCTTTCTTCATGACTTATATATGTTCCTATGACTATGAGATTATGCAACTCCCGAATACCGGAGGAACACTTTGTGTGCTGCGAAACGTCACAACGTAACTGGGTGATTATAAAGGTGCTCTACAGGTGTCTCCAATGTTATCTGTTGAGTTGGCATAGATCAAGATTAGGATTTGTCACTCCGATTGTCGGAGAGGTATCTCTAGGCCCTCTTGGTAATGCACATCACTATAAGCCTTGCAAGTAATGTGACTAATGAGTTAGTTGCGGGATGATGCATTACGGAACAAGTAAAGAGACTTGCCAGTAACGAGATTAAACTAGGTATTGAGATACCGACGATCGAATCTCGGACAAGTAACATACCGATGACAAAGGGAACAACGTATGTTGTTATGCGGTTTGACCGATAAAGATCTTCGTAGAATATGTAGGAGCCAATATGAACATCCAGGTTCCGGTATTGGTTATTGACCGGAGACGTGTCTCAGTCATGTCTACATAGTTCTCGAACCCGTAAGGTCCGCACGCTTAACGTTCTGTGACGATTTGTATTATGAGTTATGTGATTTGATGACCGAAGTTTGTTCGGAGTCCCAGATGTGATCAGGGACATGACGAGGAGTCTCGAAATGGTCGAGACGTCAAGATTGATGTATTTGAAGGCTATATTTGGACATCGGAAAGGTTCCGAGTGATTTGGGTATTTTTCGGAGTACCGAATTTACGGGAATTCGCATTGGGCCTTAATGGGCCAACGGGAAAGGCGAGAAAGGCCTCAAGGGTGGCCGCGCCCCTTCCCCATGGATTGGTCCGAATAGGACTAGGGAAAGGGGGCGCCCCCTTCCTTCCTTCTCCTTCTCCCTTCCCTTTTTCCTATTCCATGTGGGAGGTGGAATCCTACTAGGACTAGGGAGTCCTAGTAGGACTCCACACTTTAGGCGAGCCCTATGAGGGCCGGCCTCCTCCTCCCTCCATCCTTTATATACGGGGGCAGGGGGGCACCCTAGGACACACAAGTTGATCATTGATCCCTTAGTCAAGTGCGGTGCCCCCCTCCACCATAATCCACCTCGGTCATATCGTCGTAGTGCTTAGGCAAAGCCCTGCGCTGGTAGCTTCATCATCACCGTCATCACCCCATCGTGCTGACGAAGCTCTCCCTCGACACTCTGCTGGATCGTGAGTTCATGGGACGTTACCGAGCCGAACGTGTGCAGATCACGGAGGTGCCGTACTTTCGGTACTAGGATCGGTCGATCGTGAAGACGTAAGACTACATCAACCACATTGTCATAACACTTCCACTTACGGTCTACGAGGGTACGTAGACAACACTCTCCCCTCTCGTTGCTATGCATCACCATGATCTTGCGTGTGCGTAGGAAATTTTTGCAATTTCTGCGTTCCCCAACACTATGCCCATAGAGAATTATAAGAGGCTCAATGGAAAACTCATATGCATGTGTAAAATTATAAATGATAAAATAGGTTCAAGTTTTGCCTCTAGGACTAGCTCAAGTGTTGCATGATGATTATGTTTTCCTGATCATATGTATTAGTTAAGTGTAACAATGATGCCGGCAACACTGAGCGCATGACGTGAAAACGAGATGTTAATGTATGAACAATTCCTTAGACCGTGAGAGTATTGAGTCACTTCATACTGGACGATGCACTTTGGGGTTATTCTGCCGTCAACCATAACAGAGTGATCATAACGACAACTTACAGGTTCATCGAAAACGTATCATGGGACTAGATAGCTCAAGACTAGAATTTGCTCCTCCGACGATGGAGAGATATTCTTGGGGCCCTCTCGGTGTGACAACACCCATCATAGTCTAGCCAGACATAGTGTAAGTTGCTCACGGCCAGAGCACGATAAAAGAAAGGATAACAAAACCGGTAACGAGGAGACTGACATAATGATCATATGTTTGATTCATGGGATGCCGATATATCTCATGTCGGGTTTGTATGGTATCACGAAGCAAAAAACGTAACCACAGGTTCACTCAATAATCATTCATGTGAGTATAGGGGTTAACATGGATGTCCACATGGTTCCGCTATTGATCATTGAACGAAAGGTGTTTTCGTTCATATTTTTATTTCACCGAACCTGCAAGGTTACATGCTTCAGGGTTATGATCTGTTGAGTTCTATTGGAGGTAGGAGTTTAAGAAAATATCACTGAAAAAGGTTTCAGAGATAATAGAAATTGTTTTGAGAGAGATCGAAAGTGTTTCGGGGAAACCGACAGCGTCTCAGAGAAAACCGGGTAAAACCGGGAAGGTGGAAAAGTTTTGGTGGACTTAATAATAATATAGAAGGGTTCCGATATTTGTCGACAACCCCTTGGGATTATTCTAGGCGCAATGGACTACCCAAATAAGCTAATGCCTATTAGGGGGCAACCACATGGGCCTAAAGGCCTAATAAGGGTGGCGCCCCCTTAGCCTTGACTCCAAGGTAAGGGGGTGCGGCCAGGAGTTGGAGGAGTCCTCCTCCTTGGCCGGTGCTACAAGGGAGGGATTGCACTCCTCCAAGTCGGCCAACCCCCTCCTACACCTATATATATTCAAGGGGCGCCCCTACTGAGACACAAGTTTCTCTTGCAACTCCGGGTTTCCACCTCTCTCTAGTTCTCTAGTTCTCCACAAAACCGTGAGACGCCACAAGGCTCCTCCTCCCTCTGTTTATTCGGTGAAGCCTAGCTCTAGACGGTGAAGCGCTGCCAGATCGTCAATCTCGTATCCATGCAATCCTTAGAGAGATTGTGCTTTCGATCTTTGTTCGAGGGACCATTCATGGGACGATTCAAGGAACTTTAAGAATGATCTACACGAACGCTTCTTCCGCTTCAACTCGAAGTTGGTAATG
The DNA here is from genome assembly GCA_963921465.1 of Triticum timopheevii. Lineage (NCBI taxonomy): Eukaryota > Viridiplantae > Streptophyta > Magnoliopsida > Poales > Poaceae > Triticum > Triticum timopheevii. The sequence continues at coordinate 20,825,132 of OY997274.1, forward strand.
ATCAGATCTAACCTTGTATGTATATTCATAGTGATATTGGCGTCTTGATCCGTAGGCCGGTTTTTTTATATTTTTCTACCATGTTTCCCAACAGTGGCATATGAGCGATCTGTGAGCAAATGCAGGTTACGATCTAGAATACATGTGTTGTGTAGGTATTGCACAAAAGTTTTCCGTACCGGGTTAGATCTATTGCTAAAAAAATGAGCAGTAGATGAGTTCTATTTATTAATTAAATTTGTGCGAGTAGAAGATAAGATCTATTGTTAGTAGATGCAATCTTCTACTTGATGTTCTTATTGCTTCCTTGAATTTGCGGTTTTCTAATCTTGGTGGCATCGTCCAAACATTATTCCAAAGTTCTGCGATCTGCGATCCTTCCATGCTGCTCTTAGTATGTTGATCAGTCAGATCAAATAAGTACTTCAGTTCTTTGGGTTTCATGTTAGTCAAGAAAGACAAAATCTGTGAAATTAGAGGGTATGTAGATTTAATGTTCACAGGGGTCAAGCATATTGACGAAGTCTAGTCTGGGGCTAGGTATCTTTAATTAAGTCTCTTCCCTCACACACCTCACAAAGTTAATCTAGCAACATAAAATTGAAGGTATGACACGAAAAAATAGCTCAGGTTACCACACATTTCCAACCTTTTTTTTTACTCATCGGACTGCATGCCTTAGTCTCAAAAGAATAATTATTCTTAAATCTGCAATCCGCAAGTTATCAGTGGAGGAATGAATAAAAGATGTATGGAGAATTTTATATCGTTGATTCATGGGCCCATATGGTCACATAAGCACATAAGTTGCAAGTCTATATGAAATCTGCACATGTAAGTGGCTGGGTCACAAGCTCACAGTCTCCATCCCACGGCAACTTAGCCTTTTCAATATATCAGGCCCAAGGCCCAAATAACGGTTTGCTTCTGTCTTCTTCCTCCTCAGTCCCACAACAGAAGATAAAGCATGAGCATTCATCCATGATGGCGTCTGCAATTTGCAGCAGCTAGTTGCAGATACACACATTGCAAATAAAAAAAAATCAAAGCAGGATGGATTCCCAACTCTCCCTAGATGGTCTAGCACAAACTGAAAACAGAACAAAGATATGTATATCCCTGTTCACCTCTTAGACTCCAAGTCGGGTCCAAATTGATGTTCAAATTTGAGTTCTAAATTAGTTGTGGGACACAGATCGAGGCAGCAATGAATAGTATCTCTGTCTAATATCTAGTTCAACTAGGATATGCCTATGTTGTTCATCTTGGATGGGAAACAAATAGTAAAGCAATCATCATCTGTTTTTTATTAAATTAAAGCAATCATTAGCCTGCTATCATTATTTTTGGATCCATCCACTGGTTGTTACCATTATTCTAGATTTCCGCATGCTCTCATTACATAATCTCACTATATTTTTTGTATGCATGTCAGATATTGTACACAGTAATGTTTAAGGTGCTAAGGTGCTATTCTTAATTTAACAAATAATTTAGATATGCTTATCCCCTCTAGCAAGCATCCACAACTACGAAAGAAGAATTAAGATAAATCCAACCATAGTAAGAAACATATGGATCCAAATCAGCCCCTTACGAAATAACGCATAAATTAGGGTTTAAGCTTCTATCACCCTAGCAACCCCATCATCTAGTGACTAATCCCACGATGCCTTCCTCTAGGCTCAAACATGATAATGTGTCATGTAATCGACATTCACATGACACCACTAGAGGAAGAACAACATAGCACGCCATCAAAATATTGAATGAAAATCAACTTCACATGATTACTTATAACAAGACTTCTTCCGTTTCCTCAAGAATAAAAGAAACTACTCACACATCATATTCATGTTCATGATAAGAGGAGAATAATGTATGATAAACAATCTAAAGATATGATCTTCCACCAAGTAAACCAACTAGCATCAACTATAAGATGTAATCAACACTACTAGCAACCCACATGTACCACTCTGAGGTTTGAGACAAAGATTGAATACAAGAGACGGTAGCGCTTCAGTCCAAAAGTCTTCTCTTGATTATTTCTCTAGGGAAAATGGCTTCATAAAGGAGACGATGGGCCACGGAGGTCTTCCGTGGGACCCATAAGCTCACCAGGTGCGCCCCAGGGGGTAGGCGCGCCCCCTGAGCTTGTAGCTCCCTAGTGGGTCCCCTCTAGTGCATTTTGCTTCTAGTATTTTTTACATATTTCAAAACAAATCTTCAGATAATTTTAGGTCATTTGGATCTCAAGAGAATAGCTATCTGTGTTGTAGCTCTTTTCAGGTCCAGAATTTTCCAGCTGTCGGTAATCTTCCTCTTGTGATGTAACTTGCAATTAAGAGAGAAAATGCATTAGAATTGCATCAAAAGGTGAAATATAGCTCGAAAACACTAGAAATAGTAGTTGGAAAACATGATATAAAATGGACGTATTAAAGACCCCAAAGCTTTCTCGAAGCTTTACACAATAATGATTGAGCTTTGCAACACCACCAATCATCTAGGACACCCAAATACCCAAAAGGTACTAGAAAACTTCGCAAACTTAAAAGGTTCATCAATTTTGATTCTTTTATGAAAAAATGAAAAAGTTCATTTTTTCGAAAAAGAGTTCATCAATTTTGAAACAAAATTCTTCAATATTGAAAAATAGTTCATCAATATTCAAAAAAGTTCATTGATTTAGAAAAAATTAAATCCACTTTGAAAAATAGTTCACTAATTTTGAAAAAGTTCACAATTTTGAAGAAAAAAATCATCAATTTTGACAAAATTTCATCAAACTAGAAAATAGTTCATAAAATTTGAAAAAAGGTCAAAAATTAAAAAAAAGGTCATCAAATTCATAAAAAAAATAGAATCACCAAATTCGGGAAAAATCCTCAAATTTTAAAAAAGTTAACCAATATTTTTTTGTTGTGAATTTGAAAAAACTTTATAGAAGTTCAAAAAAAGTATATCAAATTAAAAAAGGTTTATCAATTTTTAAAAAATATCAAAGGATCTGAAAAAAGTTCATGAAACGCGGAAGAAGAAAAAAGAGAAAATAAAACAAAAAAATAAAAAGAAAAAAGAAAAAAGTATAAGATAAAGAAGCGATGGAATTAAGCACATGAAGTTTGCGTGGCTGGCACGTTTGCAAATGGTATTGTAACGGGCGCCCGATTCGCCGGCACTAGCCAAGGAGACGAATTTATTAATCAAGGAGCACTCTTGGCAAAGGTCACTCAAACCTCCTCAGGTTGCACCACTTGTTGCAAGCTATAAGTTTTTCATTTTTTTAATAGATCCATTTATTTAAAATGTTCTATCTTTTAAACCGTTCGTCCAAATCTCGAGCTGTTTTTACCGTTGGGTTCCTCGCGTCGAGATCATCAGAACTAAATGGCATGTTGATAGGTTTTGACGAATTTTTTCAGGAAATACCCATACAAAAAATAAAAAAAGAACCGGGAGCATGTTATTTTTTCCTTTCCGAAAGAGCCACGACTGTGGCTCTCGCGGAAGGAAATGATTCGTGCCTCCATAAGAAACAAATTCGTGCTTCTCGTGGAAAAAATGCGTTTTTTTCTGTCTCTGACAGGCACGGCCGTGCCTCTTGCATAGAAAAAACATGTTTTCTTCGTTTTTCAGAAGAACGACTATGCCTATAGGAGAAGTAAAAAAGAAAAGAAAACGCGTTTGTTTTCGCTTCCGAGAGACACGGAGAAAATCTGTGCCTCTCACTGAAGCAAAATAAGTAAAAAAAGAAAACAGGTTTTTTTTGCAATTTTTTTTATTTTGTCTAAAAACTAAAAAAGACCAGTGAAAAACTAAAAAACCCGCGAAAAGACTATATAAAAAGCTGAAAACGTGTGGAAAAATGGAGGGAGCATCCAGAGCGTGACACATGGCGGTGGCTAAGATCACACTAAGTGACACGCTCTCACCCCACTCCTGGTGTTATTATACCCTGGCCAGGGGCCCGTGAAGTGAGACTTGAAAACTTTGAAGTCTTTCTGGATGTACCAGTTGAAGGAATGGCACTCCCTCAAAAAATAGAAGTCGAAGGAAATGCACAAACGAAGCAACAGGCTCCCCAATAAGAAGTTGATGAAAGAAATCGAAGTTGAGAAGGCCGTTCCGTCTCCACTGAGGAACGAGTCCGTCGTGCCCTCCAAGTCTATTGCGGAGGAGGAAGAACAGATCGAGGGGGGGCAGAGTGCTCGTCAAATGGAAACAGCCCCGGTCTCACCTTCCGCAGTTCCCACTCAGAAGGATGTTAGTCCTGCTCTTTGTTCCACTGAATTTCAATAGGGAGAGGACGAAAAGAAAGATGATGAGCGGATGGCTCAAGCTGAAGCACCGCGTTCACCGTTTCTCGCTGGGCTGACTTCGTAAAAAATGAGCCCACCACCATGCCTAGCCCGATGGCCCAACTTAAGTAAGCGGGTGAACTGCGAGCTACTGAGCCAGCCGCCACCACCAGAGGCTTCCCGGGAGCGAAGGCGAGCCGCCGCCGCCGCCTGCCGCCTGCCGCCGGGGAAGCCGTCGGCTTCAGCCAGCAGACGCATCCCCGTGGCCGATCTCCACCGCCCGCTCTCTCCGCAAGGCCTGCTACCCCCCTTCCACTCTAGCTAGTGTAAACCGTAGATAGATCCATTCTTCTTTTGTTCATTTAATCTGTTATTAAGCATTTGTCTCTTGCTTAGCACTTCTGCCTGTGGAAACGGCGCGCTCCATGCATTTTTCTTTTACCATTGGCAGGGTTAGGTTTACGCAAGTGCAGGATATGTACTGTATTTCTTTTAGCAGAAAGGAGAGTCTTTCGTGTACAATGTGCCTCGCGAAACAACGGAATATAGCACGCATAACTGTTTTAGCGTAATGAGCGTGTGTCGTTTCTATCGGACATTGTTGTCGCTAGAGAGTACGCGACAATGTCCTTTTTACTCTCAAGTCTACTGTTCTGAAGATGTATGACTTTATGAGTCCTCTGAAGAAGTTTTGGCTGCAGGGAGGCCCCAGTCAAAACAAGTTTCTGTTTTCTGTGTGTTATTGGGTTTCTAATGTCTTGAGCATCAGAATCCACTGATGAGTTGGATTGTGGTTGTGGCAGCTCACTGTGCCCGAGGGACTGCCTGTTTTCTGCTAATTTTCAGCTCTCTACTGCATAAGAATAGTGACGGTGTAGCCCATGAAATTTGAGGCTTCACCCCCTGAATCCTCTTAACAATAATCACCCCCAAAAAAACCCAAGCAGAATTACGTATTTGTGCACAGGAGCATAACAAGTCTTGATACACAGCATATATTGGACCTGAAAATAGCATGTGCATGGTTTTAGCTGGCTATTCATCTTTCTCCTTTTCATTTCTTCGTTGGCTCATCTTTCTAATTAGTTCCTTTGAATTTATTGTGTTTTGCAGAGAGTTTGGCACAATGCAAAGACATAGCAAACTGCGTATTGCCTCTGCATCCGCACAACCTGCTGTGCCCGGGCTCCATGGTTGGGCAGACCTCCCAGATGGTCCACTAAGCTCCATTCTTGCACTGTCAGGGTCCTTCCGTGATGTTCTTGCCTTCGCGGCAACATGCCGCTCTTGGCGTGCTGCATTCTCCTCATACCCAAACAAATCTGCCTTCTGCACCAGATTCCCACCTCTCCTCGTCCAATTCAATGTCTGTGTTCAAGCTCCTGATCTCCCGTCTAACAAGGGTCGTCACGAGCTACGCACATGTAAGGTCATTGATCCAATCGACAAGAACATTGCCCTTCGCTGCCAGATTCCTCAAGAAATTTATCAGGAGATGCATTTTGCTGGCACTTCCTATGGTCAACTAATTTGTGGCCGTGCTGGATATTGTCTTGTTGTTGATGTGTTCAGTGGTGCCGTTGTTTGTCCCCCACGTCTCCCATTCAGCGGTGATTTTGAGTTTGGGAGGGAGTTCTACTTCAGTGGCACTTTGACGGCTCCCATTGCATCACCCAACTCACACCTCCTTGTCAGTACTGCAATCTACCTATTTGATTGGCCGGTCGGAAGTGACTCTTGGTCTGAACTCCAGCTTTCTGATGAATCGATATTGCAGATTGTGGAATTCAATGGTCAGTTCATCGCCATGGATGATTGTTATAAGATCTACGCTTTGCAGCTGTCCCCCCAGCTTGGTCTGCAGGAGATAACAACTGAGTGGGTCAGTCACCTGCCCCCAAGCTCGTACACGAAACCATGGCTAGTGGTCTGCGGCGATATGCTTCTCATGGTTTCCTGTTTCTGGACAGTGAGCTCAGGCAGCTCAGTAGTACAATGTATACCCCACCACCTTGACATGTCGACCAATCCTGCAAAATAGGTCGAGGTAAACCAGCTGGATAATTGGGCACTCTTTGTTGGGGGTGATATGAGGAGCCGGCCGTTTTCTTGCATGAGCCCGGAAAGATGGGGCGGGAGGAGCAAGTGGCTGTACTATGCTGGCCGTAGCTCTTTTATTGTACATGGAGTGGGTGATGAGCGGGCTCCTTCTGCCGGCCCCAAGGTAGAGTACGAGAGAAGGCGGCCCCGGGCCGGCAAGCTGCAGCCCCTTTGGGTGTATCCAAGCATGTTCTACACTGATGCCCAGTGATCATCGCGCGCATCGACGGCTTGCTGTTCCACAAGCTCCTGATGAAAATCCCACCCTACAACACAGAGTAGGGGCTTTGGCAACTTCGGCGGTGCCATCGTAGCATTAGCACTTGTAACATTTGTAGCAGTTTGGTGAACCAGTAAGATTAGTGCTTGGAGCTGTTAGGAGTAGCCAAGCTTCTAAGTTAGTACTATTAATTCAGCTGTGTTGTTTAATTATGCGCTGGATGATGTGTAATACTTTGAACTACCTGTTTCTTGTCTCTGCTCCAGTGACACGAATTCTAAGCTTCTACGTCGCGTTGACTTAATTTCGTCCTCCGGATTTCTGCTTGTCCTTGGCTTTTATCACTAGACAACCTCGTTGATTTCTTGGAAGTTTTGGTACAATGGTAAAGAAGACAAAGATTGTCAATGTTATTTGGAATGGATAATCAGAATTCCTTGTGCAAGATTTTACTTTGGTCAGGGAACTAATATATACCACTAATAGCATCGGATTGACCTCGATGCAATACTATGTTGCTGTGTAATAGGTAGCTCATTCTGGCATGTTGTTGAACGATACTTTGACAAGAACCCTCCTGTGTATCTTCAGTTCCATTGCTAGTCTGCTCCTTTTCTCTGTTCAGAGAACACACTGTCTGAACATGTGGTGTTTGTTCTTTTCCTCCTGTGAACTATAGACAGAATTACAATTACAGTAAAAAGTTGGAAATCCAAAGAGATTCATATTCCAATTTGTGTATTCGATAGTTCATAAAATAAAATGTAGGATTAATACATTTTGGAGAGGCGGTGGCGAGCCAGGGTTCAAAATGTTTTGAGATAAAAATTGAAGTCTAATATTTTAATAAGAATCCAAGCCTAATTTTTTTCCTTTCGGATAAAAGAGAAAGTGAGATAAATCCAGACGGTACTATGTCATCCAGGAGGACGATGTTCCTTGCCAACGTAGCAACCCCTGACAACTGAAATGAGGTGCGTGTCGACCTTCGCCAATTGCAACTTCATTGTGTCCTCCATCAATCTCTCTGATAAGCTGAATAACATGTGGGGTTTTCGTTACCTCAGATATTTCCTTCAGGTTTTTATGCTAGGCCTGGCTCAGCGCAGCCCACTGAACAAGAGAATTTGGACAAAGGGCTTAATGGGACGATGGTCCTAGCAGCAAAGACAACAAATTCAGTTAAGTTTTCCTAAAAAAACAAATTCAGTTAAGTAATTTTAGTTCCATAGCACCAGAGCATAGCTCCATGACAATCCTTGGCATATAAAAGGGGATTTTATCGGTCCTGTCATGCTCTGGTAATCTATACAGCAGCACAAGACCGTTTCAAGAAACCGTTGAATGTAATGAAGAACAAGTATTTGATGCAAAGATTGCTGATATGATCTAGCTGAACAGCGGACAAGATTACAAACTATAACTTCCACAAAAAGCATAGAGTTGAGGTCAACCCTTAAAATTTAAAGTGAATCGAAAAGCCATACAATCTGATTTACATGTACATAAGATTTTTTTTTTTGCGAATACGCAAAGCTTGCGTATCATTCATTAATAGGTAGAAAAGAGTGTACAAGGAGGGTGGGACGCTAGAGCGCTAAGTACACAGGGATGGCTTAGCCGCTAGCCTGAGCATGATAGAGGCTGGGTATGCTCAGCCCCAGAACAAAAATCAGGCGCCTATGGTGCTATGATAGCTAACCCAGTCGCTCATGCCTTGATCCAGGAGCTCGTCTCTTCGCGGATGTCGTGGTATAGCTGTGCAGCAGAGGGGGTGCCTCCGTCAAACACGCAATGGTTGCGGTGCCTCCAAATAGACCAAGCGATGAGCAAGATGAGCGAGGAGAGGCCTTTCCTGTGAGCCGCCGGGGCATTGGCCGTGGTGGAGTGCCACCAGTCCAGGAACCGAGAGCCGGCGGTCGGCGCATGAACTTGAGGGGTGCACCAATCCAGACAGCGCTGCCAAATTTGCCTCGAGAAGGGGCAGCCCGTCAGGAGGTGCTCCATGGACTCCATCTCCTGATCGCAGAAGAGACAGAGGGCATGGTGCGGGAGACCATGGCGAGCCAGGCGCGCAGCGGTCTAGCACCGATCCTGGAGAGCCAATGTTACGACCGTCATATTAGGGGCTTAGCCCAGTGGGTTGTGGCCCAACTTATCTTATCGTTATTAGGGGCTTAGCCCAAATATCTTATCGTTTACTTAGGAGTCAAGTAAACCTCTCTATATAAGGAGAGGAGATGTACCGATCTAATCAAGCAAGAAGCAATCAGTATTTGCTCGGCTTCCCTTAGGGAGTCGGGAGACCTAACCCTAGCCACCTCTTGCGTCCGCCGCCGCCGCACCAGCCGTAAGGACGGCGCCCAGCCGCCGGCCGCCGCTCCATCTCCTCCGACCTTCTCCCTCCTTCCCTTACAGGCTACGCCCTAGACCGGGTAGAAGCCTAGTTTCTACCAGTTTGGTATCAGCTAGCTTGGTTTCGACCATGTCATCACCACCACCACCTCCGCCGCTGCCCACCACCACCACCGCCGCCGCCGCCGCGTCCTCGCCGATCGCCACAGCCTCGCTGGCCCTCCCTTCGACGCTGGTGGCCCCCACCTCCGGCGCGTCGACTTGCCAGTCGCCGTCCCCCGCCAAGGATGGCCAGTCGCCGTCCCCCGCCAAGGATCCGCCGCCATCACCGTCCACCATGCCGAACCAGTACTCCCCGGAGGCCATGGCCGGTGTCCTCAATGACCTCGTGGTCGCGGTCCAGGGCATCCGCCTTTATTTGGCCGGCCCGTACGGGCCGCTGCCGCCGGCCGTTCCCTCCGGACCACCGGCCCTGCCGTGGTACTCGGTCCCCGCGGCAATCGCCGGTGGTTACCCGGCGATTCCGTCACCGGCCGCTCCAACGCCGCCATGGCCCCAGTGGCCGACACCCGCGCCGTCCGCGCCCGCCCAGGCCCCGCAGTGTCCGGCCTGGCCCGCGCCAAACCCCGCCGCGCCATCCGTACCTGCGGCGCCGGTCCAGGCTCCACCTCCGCTGCCCAGCTCTAGCCTGGGCCAGCCCACGCACTCGGTACCCGTGGCGATCGCCGAGGCCCCGTTGCTCTAGCCGCCGCCCGCTCCCGTGCCATCCTGGCCGCAGTGGCCAGCGCCGGCTCTCGTGGCGCCACCCGCGCCCGCCCCAGCGCCACAGTGGCCACACTGCCCGCGTTGGGCCCAGCCGCGCCACCCGCGCCGGTCCAGCTTCCACCGCCGCCCAGCTCCGGACTGGGCCGGTCCACACCAGGCGGCCTCCCGATACAACACGTTCGTTTTCCGCCGTCGCCGTCGCTGATTTCGGCCTGGCTGACCGGGACGTCACCACCGCCAGTCTACATGGAGGCCGGGAAACCATCGGTACCCACGCTGCAGTACGGTGACCCGTCCGGCTCCACGGGCCCCTACACCGGCCACCCCACCACTGACCGGGCGCCGCCGTCATCGCTGCCCCGCACCGCCGAGCTAGTCGGCCATGGCGCTCTGACCCAGACGCCGCCACGGTTCGCCAAGATTGACTTCACCACTTATGACGGCGCGGAGGACCCCCTCAACTGGCTCAACCAGTGCGAGCAGTTCTTCCGCGGGCAGCGCACACTCGCATCGGATCGCACTTGGCTCGCCTCTTACCATCTCCGCGGTGCAGCACAGACGTGGTACTACGCCCTCGAGCAGGACGAGGGTGGCATGCCCCCGTGGGAGCGCTTTCACGAGTTGTGCCTCCTTCGTTTTGGGCCGCCGATCCGCGGGAGCCGCCTGGCGGAGTTGGGCCGCCTACCCTTCACCTCCACGGTGCAGGACTTCGCCGACCACGTCCAGGCCCTGGCATGTCACGCGCCGGGTGTGACGGCACTACAGCGGGCCGAGCTCTTTGTCGGGGGCCTTCCAGACCACATCCGCGTGGACGTTGAGCTACAGGGACCCCAGGACCTCCAAACGGCCATGTACTACGCCCGCGCGTTCGAGTGCCGCGCGGTGGCCATCCAGCTGGCATCCCAGTCCCGGGCCGCCAGGCCGCTACCCGGGCCGGATGTTCCCGCGCAGGGTCGGCCTACTCAGTCTTCCGCGGCACCACTCGCTGCGACCGCGGCACGCCCGTTCCGCCGGCTCACCTCGGCCGAGCTACTCGAGCGTCGCCGCCAAGGGTTGTGCTTCAACTGCGACGAGCCCTACACGCCCGGCCACGTCTATCCGTGGCTCTTCTACCTCCCCACCTTACAGCTTGAGGACGAGCTGTTTGTGCAGGCGGGGAGAAGTGTTATGACCGTCATATTAGGGGCTTAGCCCGGTGGGTTATGGCCCAAGTTATCTTATCGTTATTAGGGGCTTAGCCCAATTATCTTATCGTTTTCTTAGGAGTCAAGTAAACCTCTCTATATAAGGAGAGGAGATGTACTGATCTAATCAAGTAAGAAGCAATCAGTATTTGCTCGGCTTCCCTTAGGGAGCCGGGAGACCTAACCCTAGCCACCTGTTGCGTCCACCGCCGCCGCACCAGCCGCAAGGACGGCGCCCAGCCGCCGGCCGCCGCGCCATCTCCTTCGACCTTCTCCCTCCTTCCCTTACAGGCTACGCCCTAGACCAGGTAGAACCCTAGTTTCTACCAGCCAACCACGCGAAGAACTTGATCCGAAGGGGGGCCCATGATCTCCAGGTCAGCTGCCAGTGCGGTGCGCGGATGGAACCAGCGAATAATGCGCCATAGCAAGACTTGGCGGAGTAGCAGCCGTTGGTAGTCCAGCGCCAGCGCAAGTGGTCCGGCTCGTCGGAGAGGGTGGCATGCTGAAGGCGGCGCCAGAGATCGATGTACTGAATCATGGCCGCGAGAGATCGACGTACATAAGATTTTTAAAGTGCTACTCATAGTCAAAGTTCTAAAACGTTTGACTAAAGGCGTGTCTAAAACATCAGCTATTTGTGATATAAGGTAGTATAGGAGATTACAAAATGGGTTTCACAAAAGAATGAAACCTGGATCTATGTTGGGCATGTAAAGTGATGACCGATGAGTCATATGGATTACTGATTTTGCATGACAGTCAGATAACATGTGCCAAAAAGTATATTTGATAATCATCCAAGATTAGACTTGTAGCACCACCTAACACAATCATACCAAATGATCAGTTAGGAAAGGAAAGAGAATGAACACTTTACTAAAGATATCTAGGCAAGGAATGGGATGCAGCAAATAATGCCATGATACCTATAAATAGAATACCAATGAAGATCCACATCCATCATCCTTCAACCAAATACATATATCAAATCAAACTAATAACCAGACATCATGAAGACCTTGTTCATCCTTGCTCTCCTCACCCTCGCGGGGACCAACGGTGTTGCGCAGTTGGACACTACCTGTAACCAGGGCTCCGAGCAATGTCAGCAGCGGCGCTGCTACGGCCTGGTGGTTGTCCGTTCTGCACGCGGCAACGGCGGCTCTCTCCGGCGGCGGTTCGTCTGCGTCGGGCTCGGGTGAGCTCCCTCCCTCTTCTTTGGACTCAGCGACGGGCTCGTCAGGCCGGGGTGGCGCCATGGTGTGGTGGTGCGCGCGAGGCCTACTGGTGGTGGCAGGGGACTCCGGGAAGGGGCAGGGTGCCCCCTCCGTTGCATCTGGCGGCTGCCGCGGGTGGCCGCCGGAGTTCCCCTGGCCCTGATCCGGCCGCCGAGGTCACCGATCATGCCAAGGTGTCGACTTTGGGGTGGAAGGCGAGCTTCCGCTTCGTTCTGGTCAGCCGCGTCCGTTCGGTGTGTCCTGGTTGAGGGTGGGGATCGGATGCCGTGGCGGCGGCCCGGTTGGTGGTAGCCGGGGTGCTCTTGGGCGGAGCACGCGGCTCGGGCTTTGTCCGATCAGCATGGTCGTGTGGGCGGCGTGTTGACCGGGGTGGGTCGTTCATCCAATCCGGTGACGATGAGTGTTGGCCGGGGTGAAAACCCGTTCTGCTCTGCCAGGCCGACGGCGGCGGCGTTCCAGCGTCGCCCCCTTCTTGAAGGCGCCGTCGCGGCATCTCATTTGTCGTCGGAGTGCTCCGGGGGAAACTCTAATCCTTGGATTGGGCGGTGGCGACACGATGGTATCGTTTCCTTGCTGAAGGCGCCGCTTTGGAGCTCATTGTTCGTCCTACTCGGCTTCTCCTCTTCGCGGTGGCCCGCCCACGGTTGAGGGCCCCGACATTATCGTAGTAGTTCTGATTGTGTTCATCTGATGTTGGCTAGGATTTTGTCGGGGTCGTGTTGCTGTTATCAGCGTCCTTGTATCCAGCCTTGGGTGTGTGTGGTGTGTGGTGTGTGTGTGTTTGTATCGGCAGGATTCGGTTGTTCGGTGATGCTTTATCTATAAAGCGGGGGGAAACCCTTTTTCTTAGCAACAACCATGGCAACAATGGCAGCAGCAGATGGAACCATGTGTGCAATTTCTGCGGCACCAGTGCAGCACGGTGACACTGCCATTTGTCCAGTCGCGTATGTGGCAACTTAACAGCTGCCATATAATGCGACACCAGTGTTGCCAGAAGCTAGCGCAGATCCCAGAGCAGTTCAGATGCCATGCCATCCGCAGTGTGGCTCAAGCTGTCATGCAGCCGCAACCCCAAGAGCAATGGCAGGGCATGCACCAGCCCCAGCAGCAAGCTCCGCTTGAGGTCACGAGGATGTCGCTTCAGATCTTGCCGTCGATGTGCAGCGTGTACATCCCGGCATACTGCAACCCCCTACGGCATCCCCAGGGCCAGATGTGGCGATGGATGGGTCTGTGAGTCAATGTAGTGGTGGCAAAATAAAAGTGACCTGCATGATCATGCGTGGCCTGTACTGTACTAGTTGCAACATGGAAATAACAATGAACCTCTGTTTCTGAATGAATAAAGCATGTGCCTGAACAACACAGCATGTCTTGCATAATAGAAGAAATCTGAAACGCATCTGAACGAACTGAACCATCACCGTACTCTATATGCCTGACATAGAGTACATATGAAGAAGAGAGACCAGATCAACGGATGTACATACATGAACAAGCTTTAAACAAAAAAAAGTTAACGGATAATACCAAATTACCAATACAGATGAACGAGCTTTAAACAAATGATGAACCTCAACCAAAGCGAGCCAACGCCGGCGAGGATGCTGAGGCGGAGGCGCTCGTCGATCGATGCGCCCGAGACGAAGAGCTGGGCTGACGTCCGGCCTTGCGCACGTTAAATGTGCTTGGGCCCAAGCAAAGAAACCCAGCCCTGAGGAGTAGCCGGAACTGTTGGCCCAAGTTAATTAATAAGGCTATGATGATGCAGCCACCAGAGACGATACCAACCCCTCAAAAGAAAACAAATACAGGGACGATACCAGACCAGTCCAGGAGGTCGGAGGCGAAGACGACGACGCGAGCTATCGCAACCACCTGCAGGACGCTGGCGCATCACCTTGGCCGCCGATCTCGACTGCCCGCTCGTTCTGCAAGGCTTGTGCTCCCCCCACCCCCCAACTCTCGCCAAAACACAAGACAGCTCCATTCTTCTTTATTTGTTCATGTAGCAACAGCGCGCTCCGTGTTTGTTGCCAGGGTCCCTGAAGATGATTTGGCTGCAGGGAGGGAACAATCAACAAGTTTCGGTTCTCTGCAGCTTGTTGGGTTTCTACTGTGTTGAGCATCAGAATCAACTGACGAATTGGATTGTAGCAGCATATATTTGACCTGAGAATAGCATATGCATGGTTTTAGCAGGCCATCCATCCTTTTCATTTTCATTTCAACGTTGCCTCATATTTCTAATTTTTTTGCTTTGAGTTTATTGTGTTTTGCAGATAGTTTGACATAATGCAGAGCACTAGCAAATTGCGTGTTGCCTCTGCGTCTGTGCAACCTGCTGTCCTTGGGTTCCATGGTTGGGCAGACCTTCCAGATGGCCCGCTAAGCTCCATTCTTGCACTTTGAGGGTCCTTCGGACTCCTTCCATGATGTTCTTGCCTTCGCTGCAACCTGCCGCTCTTGGTGTGTTACATTTTCCTCATACCCATCAAAATCTACATTCTTCACCAAATTCCCGCCTCTCCTCGTCCAATTCAACGCCCGTGTTCAAGCTCCTGATCTCCCTTGTAACAATGGCTGTCAAAAGCTACGCACATGTAAGGTCATTGATCCGATCAACAAGAACATCGCCCTATGTTAGACCTTTCAGCCTGAGCATTGATAGTTGTGGATGACACTAGAGTTGGGACAATTTTTCGTTGGTTTATTTCTCACACAATGCCATGCCAACCTGAGGGGTTGGGGATACATATTTATAGGCTGCTAGCCAGCCAAGGCATATGCTAAGATGCTGCTAAGATGCCAGTCTAAGATGCTAGTCTAAGATGCTAGTCTAAGATGCTAACTGACAGTCCTTGATGGTCAAGAACAGAACTCTATCCTAACAACCAGTCCTTGATGGTCCAGGACTTTATCCTCCTAACTGCCACAAGGACCATGTGCTGCAGCCCCACAAAGACCCTAGTACACAGACTTATCCATCATTCTCCCCCTAAGTCTTGTACGTCGTCTTGTGGGAGAGTTGAATCATCCCAATCCTGGAGCAAAGTTCGAGGAACTTGACCCTCCCAAGGGGCTTGGTGAGCAGGTCTGCGAGCTGATCCTTGGTGTTGATGTAGCTCGCCTCGATGCTCCCTTCTTCCACACAGCTGCGGATGAAGTGATACCTCAGTCGGATGTGCTTGCTCCGTTCGTGGAACACGGGGTTCTTTGCCAGGGCCAGGGCGGACTTGCTGTCCACCAGGAGCTGCACCATTCTGGTGTCTTGAACGAGAAGATCACCAAGCAGTCGAGCAAGCCAGAGCGCCTGAGTGCAGGCGGTGGAGGCCGCTATGTACTCAGCCTCACAGCTGGACAGGGCCACCACCTGCTGCTTGACTGATTGCCAGCTCACGAGACACTTGCCGAGGAAGAGGAGGATCCCGCTCGTGCTCTTGCTGGTGTCGATGTCGCCGGCGTGGTCGCTGTCGCTGTACCCGACGAAGTGTGCCGCCCCAGGACACCTAGGGTAGTGGAGGCCGTGGTCGAGGGTCCCTGCTATGTAGCGGACGATCCTCTTCACTGCCTGCTGGTGTTCCGACGTTGGTCGCTCCATGAACCGACTGACATAGCCGACGGAGAATGCCAAGTCCGGCCGTGTGTGAGTGAGGTAGCGAAGGCTCCCCACAAGGCGTCGGTACTGCGTAGCATCCACTTCCTCCGTCGTGCTGTCGCGGCTCAGTTTCAGCCTCTCCTCCATCGGAGTGAGAGCTGGATGGCAGTCGGCAAGCCCAGCTAGCTCAACGATGCGCTTGGCGTAGGCGGACTGTCGAAGCGCGATCCCGGAGTGGTCCTGGTGCACCTCAATCCCTAGATAGAAGGAGAGGAGCCCCAGGTCACTCATCTGGAACGTGGCCTTCATGTCTTCCTTGAACGCCGCCACCTCTGCATCTTTGGTGCCGGTGATCACCAGGTCGTCAACGTAGACGCCCACCAGCAGGGCATTTCCTTCACTCCCCCGTCGGTAGACGGCAGCCTCATGTGGGCTCTGCTCGAAACCCATCTTCTTCAGCGTGGAGTCCAGCTTGGCGTTCCACGCCCTGGGTGCCTGCCGCAGGCCATAAAGAGCCTTGCGCAAGCGGAGTACCTTGCCCTCCTGGCCGGGTATCGTAAAACCCGGTGGCTGATGCACGTAGACTTCCTCCTTCAAGTCGCCGTTGAGGAATGCCGACTTGACGTCCATGTGGTGGACACGCCAGCCCTCCTGGGCAGCCAGCGCAAGGAGAAGTCACACGGACTCCATCCGTGCCACGGGAGCGAAAGCGTCGTCGAAGTCGACTCCTTCCTGCTGCAAGAAGCCTCGGGCCACCAAGCGAGCCTTGTGCTTGATGATGGCGCCGGCTCCATCCCTCTTCAGCTTGAACACCCACTTAAGGGTGATGGCGCGGTGACCTCGAGGGAGATCAGCGAGCTCCCAGGTGCGGTTTTGCTCGACCGCATCCATCTCCAACTGCATCGCGGCGCCATGCCGCGTCTCTCTCGGCCTCTGCAAAGGACCGTGGTTCGCCGTCTTCACACGCGAGCTGTAGCTGCGCCTCCAGGTCACGTGGCACCAGTCCCGGCACCGGCTGGTCGCCGAGAAGATTATCCATCGTACGGTACCGTAGCGGTTCGCCGTCATGCCACGCGTCGATACGCTCCTCGTCGTGAGTGAGCGGGGAAGCGAACTTCATTGGGTTGTGCTCTGCGTGAGCTGGTGCTGATGAAGACGAGCCCGGAGTGGTGACCGCCGGGGCTGGAGTATGCGGCGTCGCCGGTTGTGGTGTCGTCGGCATAGCAGGCGCCGGAGTCGATGTAGTTTTGGGGGCCGGGGTAGACATGCTCGACGAAGAGGAGCTGCTTGCTCCCCCAGCTTCCTTGAAGTGGGCGTACTCGACAATGAAGTCGTCATACGTCGGCGTCGAGCCGTCGTCCACCGCCTTGTCCCATTGCCACCCTCGCCCTTCGTTGAACACGACGTCTCGCGCTGTGCGCACACGTTGTGTCTTTGGGTCGAGGATGCGGTAGGCCTTTGAGCCCTCCGCGTAGCCGATGAAGACTCCCGGAGTGCTCCTGTCGTCGAGCTTGCCGATGTGGCCGAGCTCCTTGGCGAACGCAAGGCAGCCAAAGACCCGCAAATGAGAGACCGCCGGCTTCCGCCCATGCCAGGCCTCGTATGTAGTCCTGCCGTCGAGTGCCTTAGTAGGAGAGCGGTTGAGGATGTAGACGACCGTTAGCACCGCCTCTCCCCAGAAGACAGCCGGCATTCCTCTCTGTTTGTGGAGAGCCCGAGCCATCCCCACAACCGTCTGGTTGCGCCGCTCGACGACGCCGTTTTGCTGCGGGCTGTACGGCGCGGAGTAGTGGCGCTGGATGCCCTCATCGGCGCAGTACGACGCGAATTCAGCCGCCGTGAACTCGCCGCCGTTGTCAGTGCGCAACACACGCAATTTGCGGCCGCTCTCCGCCTCCACACCAATCTGCGCGCGCCTGATGGCGTCCGCCGCTTCTCCCTTACTGCCGAGGATCATCACCCACATGTAGCGGGAGAGATCGTCGACGAGCAGTAGGAAGTAGCGTCGACCTCCTGGTGTGGCTGGCGTCACCGGGCTGCACAGGTCTCCGTGCACGAGCTCCAGCTTCTCCTTGGCCCGAAAACTCGCCTGTTGGGGAAAGGGGAGTCGTCTCTGCTTCGTCAGCACGCAGATGTCGCAGAACTGCTCCACATGGTCGAGGCATGGCAGGCCTCGCACCATCTCCTTGGCACTTAGGCGCTTCAGGGCCTCAAAATGAAGGTGCCCAAAGCGCTCATGCCACTGCCACGCCTCGTCGTCCCGACGGACAACGAGACAGACTGGTTGTGCCACCTGCACATCAAGGACGTAGAGTCGATTTTCACCTCTGGGTACCTTGGCAAGAAGGCGACGCTGGCGATCCCAGATGCGTAGGACCCCATGCTCAATCAGCACGCATGAGCCGTTCTCATCCAGCTGTCCCAAGTTGATGACGGAGTTCCTTAGCGCAGGGATGTAGTAGACACCGGTGAGCAGTCGGTGCTCTCCCGTCTTGGTGGTGAAGATGACGGAGCCGACGCCCTTTATCTCCACAGCGGAGGCATCCCCGAACTTGACGGAGCCTCGCGCATCGGAGTCGAGCTCGGCGAAGAATTCCCTTCGACCGGTCATGTGGTGGGTGGCGCCGGTGTCGAGGCACCACCCCGTAGTCTTGTCCTTCCCGGAGCCATCGCCGAGAAGAGCATGTGCTTTTGGCTCATCGAGGTGGATGAAGGCCTTTGCGACTGGAGTCGCTGAAGGTAGCTCAATGCTTGCATGCGCCATGAACAGAGCCGTCTCCTCCTCCTTCGCCTGTGCGACGTGAGCCTGGCCTTGTCGTGGTTGCCGACACTCATTGGCCCAATGGCCAAACCGGCCACAGTTGTGGCAACTGTTGTCTTGTGCCGGCTTGGGCTTGCCAGCGGCGCCGTCCTTGGCGCCTCCGCGGGCATCACCCTTGGCACGTCCTTGTGCCCTGCCCGGGGGGCCTCTTCGCGCCTTACGCTGCTTGCCACGCTTGCGGCCGCCCGTCGTGGAAGAAGGCTCCCCCTTCTTCCTGTCACCAAGGCTGGCATCCCACGGCTCCCGAGTTAGGAGCAGCTTCCCGCCGGTGGTGATGGGCCCCGAGGAAGGCTGTGGCTCGTCAGTGTCGACGACCTTGAGGCGACCTATCGCCTCCTCGATCGTCATCGTGGAGAGGTCCAGCAAAGACTCGATCGACCGAGCCATCTGCTTGTACTTCTCGGGGATGCACCGAAAAAGCTTCTCGACAGCTCTCTCCTCGGTGTAGGTGTCATCGCCAAACTTCACCAACTTCTGCAGCAGAGTGTTGAGACGGAGAGCAAAGTCATCAACGTCCTCACCTGGCTTGAAACCCAGGCTCTCCCACTCCTTACGGAGTGCCTGCAGGGTGGACTTGCGAGCACGATCGCTGCCGATGCGTGCCGCGGCGATGGCGTCCCAAGCCTCCTTGGCAGTCCGCTTGTTGGAAAGCGAGAACTGCATCTCGGGCGGGACTGCGGCGATGAGGGCGTCCAGCGCCCGTCGATCCTCTAGGTGGTCGACGTTGTTGTCCTGGACTGCCTCCCACATGCGCCGCACCTGGAGCCTGACCTTCATGATCCCGTCCCACTCGACGTAGTTGGTTTTAGTGAGGGTAGGCCGCCCAACACTGGAACCAACATCCCCGACCACAGTCCGGACCTCGTAGAGGCCGCGGTCCTGGTCGTTGCAGCCGCCGTCGCGGTGCGCGCCTCCACCTGGAGCGCGGGCGTGCTCGGCTGCCCACTGCGCCGTCCGCTCCTGCGCCACTTTCGCGCGATCTGCGTCGGCGCCGTCGTTGGCAGTCGCGGAGCTGCTGGAGCTGCCGGGGCTGCCGCGGAGTGCCTTGGCATCCGCCGTAGCCTCACGGGCTGCTTCTGCTGCTGTTGCTGCTTCTACCTCCGCCCTGGCTGCTTCTACCTCCGCTCTGGTTGCTGCCAGCTCCGCTGCAGCCAGCCTCGACACCCTTGCCGCCGCCGCAGCTGCTGCTACAGCCGCTCGCTCACGCTCCTCTGCCACGGCGCGCTCGGCTTCCTGCCGGCGCCGCATGCTTGAGGTAGCCGTGTGCTGAGAGCGACCTGTAGACATGGCTCGCTGCAGGGGGGCTGTTGCGTGAAGAGGAGGCTGATGAAGACGAGCTGCTGCTCGACAGTCCGGAGGGAGGAAGGTAACCAGAGGCAGACGGAGCAGCTGCTGCTACCGACTTGGGCTGCTCACAGGAAATGCTCAGGGTACAGGTTAACCTGGCTCTGATACCACTTGTTAGACCTTTCAGCCTGAGCATTGATAGTTGTGGATGACACTAGAGTTGGGACAATTTTTCGTTGGTTTATTTCTCACACAATGCCATGCCAACCTGAGGGGTTGGGGATACATATTTATAGGCTGCTAGCCAGCCAAGGCATATGCTAAGATGCTGCTAAGATGCCAGTCTAAGATGCTAGTCTAAGATGCTAGTCTAAGATGTTAACTGACAGTCCTTGATGGTCAAAAACAGAACTCTATCCTAACAGCCAGTCCTTGATGGTCCAGAACTTTATCCTCCTAACTGCCACAAGGACCATGTGTTGCAGCCCCACAAAGACCCTAGTACACAGACTTATCCATCACCCTATGCTGCCAAATTCCTCGGGAAATTTATCGGAAGATGCAATTCGCTGGCACTTCCTATGGTCAACTAATTTGCTGCCGTGTTGGATATTGTCTTGTTGTTGATGTGTTCAGTGGTGCCGAGGTTTCTCCTCCACGTCTCCCATTCAGCGGTGATTGTGAGAGGGAGTTCTACTTCTACGTTAGCGGCACCCTGACAGCTCCCTTTGCATCACCCAACTCACACCTCCTTGTCAGTAGTGCAACCGCCCTGTTTGATTGGTCTGTTGGAAGTGACTCTTGGTCTGTACTCATTGTTTTCTGATGTGCCGATAGAAAAGATTGTGGAATTCAATGGTCAGTTCATCGCCATGGATGATTTTTACAAGATCTACACATTGCAGCTGTCCCCCCAGCTGGGTCTGCAGGAGATAACAACTGAGTGGGTTGGTGACCTGGCCCCAAGCTCTGACGCCAAACCATGGCTAGTGGTCTGTGGCAACATGCTTCTTATGGTTTACTGTTTCAGTACAACGAGTCTAGGCTGCTCAGTAGTACAATGTATACCCCACCACCTTGACATGTCGACCAGCCCTGCAAAATGGGTGGAGGTACACCAGCTGGATAATTGGGCACTCTCAGTCGGGGTTGATGTGAGGAGCCGGCTGTTTTCTTGCATGAGTCTGGAGAGGTGGGGTGGGAGGAGCAAGTGGCTGTACTATGCTGGCCGTCGCTCTTTTATTGTACATGGAGTGGGAGACGAGCGAGATCCATCTGCTGGTCCCCATGTAGAGTAGGAGAGAAGCTGGTCCGGCAGGTTGCAGCCCCTCTGGGTGTATCCAAGCATGTTCTACTCTGATGCCCGGTGATCGTCGCACGCAGCTATGGCTTGATGCTCTGCATGCTCCTGATAAAAATTTCCCTTACAACAGATTAGGGACTTCTGCAACTTGGGCAGTGCCATCGTAACAATAGCACTTATAACTTGGTGGGGTTAGTACTGAAGCTTTTGTAGCAGTTTGGTGCTTGCAGCTTGTTAGGAGTAGTCAAGCTTCTAATCAAGTTAGTGGTATTAATTTAGCTGTGTTGTTTAATCTTGCACTGCTTGATGTGTAATACTTTGAACGACTTGTTTCTACTCTCTTCCCCAGTTGACAAGTTTAAGTCTTCTAGACTGCGTTAACTTAATTTCATCTAACGTATTTCTGCATGTCCTTATCACTGGACATTTTCATCTCTTCTGAATATTTACTTAGTTGCAAGTTTTAGTACAATGCTAAGGGACCATCAAAACTGTCAATGTTTGTTTCGAATGGAATCAGAATTGCTTGTGTCTCAATTCTTCTCACGTCAGACTCAGAGAGCTAAAATATACACCTACCATCAGGTTCACCCAGATGCATAATATGTTGCTGAATGATAGTTTTATGAGAACCCTGATATTTGTCTTCAGTTCCATGGCTGGACGACCTTTGTTTCCTCATGTTCAAGAACGGAACACACTGTCAAAACATTGTGTTGTTTGTTCTCTTCCTCCAATGAAGCATACGCAGAGCTCTCTAAAGGCCTGTTCGGAGACTCTCCTCTCCCCAAGTCCGCTCCGGGAGTTGGTGGAGCTGTAGCCAAAAATGAAGGTAGCTGGAGGGCTGCCGAACAGCTCCTAAAATTGCTTTTGGCTCCAGAGCTTGAGTGATCATGGGGCGACAAAAATCCAACTCTTGTGTTGGATGGTTGATTCAGTTTGTTTTTGGAGGTTACAAAATACATTTTGGAGAGGTGGGGGTGAGCCAATGTTCAAAATGTTTTGAGAGAAAAGTCCAATTCTAATTCCGTACAATTAAAATTCAGGTATAATATTTTAGAACCAAATCCAAGCCTTAAATTTCCTAGGAGGAAAAAAATCCAAGTCTTTTTCCTATTCCATAGAAAAATTCCGGTCTACTTTTTTTTAGTACAAGATATCCCCTCCGTCCGATAACTGCGTTTTTACACCAGTGTACTGTCAAAACCGTTCTTATATTATGGAACGCGCGGGGAGGGGGGGGGGGGGGTATGTATGTTATAAATATAAAAACAAATAAAGCACATCGGATAAAAAAACAAACGTTAAATATCCCTTTTTTTGCCGGGCGTAGGCGGTAAAGATCTTTGGTGAAACTGGATCATTCAAAGTCGTTGTCTGTATGTTCATATTTTTTATGTTTATATCCCACATTTAACATCTTTTTCTTTCCCCGCTCACAAGGCAACTAGGAAAAGTCTTCTTCCCCTCGATCTTTGCCGACGAGCCCATGGATTCGGTCTTCCCTCCGTCTGCCGCTCGGCGGTAGGTGGTGGGGAGAGGAAACTGGTGCCTCTGCTCCAGCTAGTAGATAGGTTGGGTTTTGGTCCTCACAGGGGTAGTGCTCGGACGGATGTCGGCGCATCTTCTTCAAGTCGGTCTTTCGGGCTCCGATCCTCCTCAAGTTCGTTTGTTGGGATGAATTAGATGGAGCTTTGGCATAGATTCATGTCAGCTCCTCAGGGCAACGATGTTAGGGTTTCTCGTCATGCGTACGCAATTGCGAGATTTGGCGTAAGTTCTTTGGATCGACTCAAGATGTCAACGACGACGACTGCAAAGTCAAAGGCGCTGGTCCTTAGGGGCATGTGCACAAGAGCGGAGAGAGCGGCGCGTCGGTGACTCGTTCTGACGACGGCACTGGTCATTCGGTGGCCCATGTACCTTGATATTTTTTTATTATGTTTGAGATGTTTTTTGTACCTTTTCTAATGAATCTTTAAAATAGATCCGATCCTTTTTGGCTCTCACATTCCACAACATCTCAACATAAAAAGGAAACAATAAGAAAACTACTAAACAAAACTATTGTGCTTGTTCCGAGCAGCTTTCAATCCAGCGGGGAAAAACCACTTCTCATCTCTCTCAGCTTCAAAAGAAAATTATAGGGTTCCTCTACCTTTCACCGACGCCGGCGCTGGTCCATATTGTCTCCGGTCGCCTTAGGGCTATGGGGGCACGACGGATTCCGGTCCTTGCCAACAGGAGGGCACCGTTTTTAGATGATTTTTTGACTTTTGTTAGGGTTTGTGTACATTTTTTTTTGAGGAAATAGGGTTTGTGTACATTGATTGAAGATAAATAGATCAAAAGTTTTCTCTCAAAAAAAATGGAATCACTTCTCATTTTTTTTAGGGGAAACTCACTCCTCGTCTGGAAAGAAATGAAGAAGTTGGACACAGCCCATTCCCATGTTGGGCCAGCAACACCACACATGTGCGGCAGGGAAGGGGAAGCGAGCCGCCGGCGCCGCCCACCTCACCATCGTCTCCAACGCACGCAGTCTCTACCAGATCAGATCAGATCAGATCAGGCATGCTCTCTCTCTCTCTCTCTCTCTCTCTCTCTCTCTCTCTCCTGTTTACTTTGCTCATCTCCTGTGCAAATCGAAACGTGTTGCCACTTTGGTGGTAATCTCGATAGATTAGATTCCCACTTGATTTTCTTGTTGTGAGGGCTTCGGATGCACTGCTAATTTCTAGAACCATAGACTACGATTTGGTGGTTTCTACAAGGAATTTAACTGAGTCCACAATCCTCAGATGGGAAGGGGGTTCGGATTACCCAAGTCGAAGAACCCTAGGCTGTGCGGTTTGGTGTTTTCTACAAGACATTTAACCGAGTCCGCATTCTGCAAATGGGAAGGGGGTTCAGATTACCCAAGTCGAAGAACCCTAGCATTTCCACGTATCTGTTAGTTGGAAAGGTAGAACCATCTGTCGTCCGTTTCAGTATAATGTTCTGAAGTGCAGTTGGGTTTAGTTTTTACAAAGAAGTTCCTTTTGGTAAGAGATTATTTCATTGTGTGATGCAGTGCGTTGTTATTTCCTCACATAATAATACAACAGTCACGCGAACGTCCGAATGGAATTTTTGGTTTCATCTGATGATAGTATTCACATTGAAGTAACCACTGACATTTCCAGGACATGATATTCACAGTAGTGCAGACTGAGGCAATGTTAGAAATATTTACCACATTTGATTATCGATGTAGACTAGTCCATGAGAATCCAATCTCTTGCCATGTTATTGTGTCACTAGTGTTTTTCATGTTTTAAACACTTCTAATTTTATAAACTAGGCTAAAGGTAGGTAGCATGCGGCACCATTTTGGTATCAGTTTCTAAAAAAAGTTTCAACTACAGGGAAGCATCCTGACATGACTGGTTACCATCAGAAGTGACCAGCGGCTGTTTGGAGTGTCTGATTTCATCTGCTTTATGTACGTCTGCTTGAAGTAATTACTGATGTGTTCAAGACTAGTTTACACTGCCCCCCAGGATCCAA
Source organism: Triticum timopheevii (assembly GCA_963921465.1). Taxonomy (NCBI): domain Eukaryota; kingdom Viridiplantae; phylum Streptophyta; class Magnoliopsida; order Poales; family Poaceae; genus Triticum; species Triticum timopheevii. Next base: position 20,849,862 of record OY997274.1, read on the forward strand.
TCTCTTGCTCTATTACTGAGTCACTAGTGTCTTTTATGTTTTCGCCGAGCGCATATTTGTTATCTGTGCATTTTTTCCCTGGCACTTTGTATTGCTTCTCTGTTGGGTACTACTTTAAATATCCAGTTCATTCTTCTAATATTTGTCCTCTGATTCATAACTTGTTTCAGAGAAGCTGCAATCACCTGTAACACCAAGGCGCTGAGTTTGCATCTAGGTTGTCTCAGCTATGTCTACGATTCAAGGTTGGGCAGACCTCCCAAATGACCTGCTGTTCTCCGTTGTTGCTCGGTTGGGATCCTTCCCCGATCTTCTTGCTTTTGCTGCAACCTGCCCGTCTTGGCGTGCTTCCTTTTCTTCATATTCTTCCAAATCGACATTGTTGCCACCTCTTCTCCTCCAACCTGGCGTCCCTGCATACTCTTCTCGCCCTCGCCCATTGAGCAACAACCTTGTACTTAGACGCTCATGCCATGTTATTGATCTTGCCAACAAAGACACCTACATGTGCTGTCAGATTCCCCAATTTGCTTGTTTTTGTGACAGCAAATCCCCATCGGGTCCTCTGGATGAATTTTTTTTGGGGAGTGTGTCCTATGGCCATCTCATCTTGGCCAACCGACAACGATCATGTCTTCTTGTTGATGTCTTCACAGGTGTTACTGTCTCAGCTCCGCAGCTACCGGTCAATGGACGCATCCTCCTCAACTATGCTGCCCTCACGGCTCCTCTTTTGTCACCCAACTCACATCTCCTGGTCAATGTTGGGTGCCACAATTTCTTTTGGCGTGTTGGTAGTGCTTCTTGGTTGAGACGTTCTCCTCGCAATGGAACGATTTAAGCAGGTCTTGCTCTTCAAAGGGCAGGTCTTTGGCATGGATCATGATCGCAGGCTCTATATGGTGCACTTGGAACCCCGGATACGCATACAGAAAATAGCAGTTGATCTGGATGGCAGCATGACTAGCAAATGGCATCTTTCGCACCCGTGGCTTGTCGCGTGTGGTGACATGCTTCTCATGGTCGGTTGTAAGAAACATTCTCCATCAATAGGGGACACCTTTGAAGCTTTCCGACTGGACCTATCAACTGAACCAGCAAGGTGGGTAAAGGTGGAGAAGCTAGAAAACTGGGCAATCTTCATCAGTATCGATGAGAGAATCCAGCCCTTGTGTTGCATCAACCCGGAGAGATGGGGAGGGAGAAGCAACTGTATATACTGCTGTAATAGGAAACAGTGGATCGCATTTGAGTTGGGCCAGCCCCTGCAGGGAGATGCCTCCAATCCAAAAGTCTTCATTCCCATAAACAGTGGGAGTATGATGCAAGCTACATGGGTTGTGCCCAGTATGTTCTATTCGTGTCCGTGATGATTGATGGTCTTGATGCATGGTTATTACTGCTCCCTGTAGCAGCTCACTTTGTAAGACATGTCGACTTTTTGTAGGTATGATCCAAGATGTACTGAACCTTTGTATGTTGGATATATTTGTAGCATGACGACGTCGTGATCGATTTGTAGCCTCTTAGTTCAGCATGCATGGAAATTATGTTTATCTTTAAGCCAGCTCTACTAGCTTGTTACGAAAAATTGACGTTGGAGCAGGGAAGAGAACGGTGCCTCAATGCCTCTTTTGCAGTCAGTATAAGAGATGTTGACAGTAGGAGGAGCACTGAAATGTTTGCAGTTATATCCATCCTTGAAATGTTTGCAGTTATCAAGGGATTCTTCTTCTTCAGGTGCATGACTACTGAAAGATGCACCTGAACATCTTGGTTTGCTCTTGAGTGTAGGAATAGTTGCTATGTGTTTTGTTCCTTTCAGCACAGAGAAGCCAGGTTGGTGATAGAACATCTGACCATGGTACATAATTTTTTTCTTTTTGCGAAATATGGTACATAAGTTGTTGACGATGCATTTAGTTTCAGACTCGATGGGTGACATTCAAGCTAGGCTTCGTGTCTGCTTTAACTTTGGCATTGAACCAGATGGTTGCTACTGCTGTCTATGCTTGAACTGATAGGTTGTAGATTAGCATGTGTTTTTCTTTATGTGCAAAAAGTTCATCTCCTGTAAAATTTTCAACTTAATAGTAGCACCAAAAAATACACATCTGATAGCATCAGATGCATATACTGTTGTGGAGATGGTTCATGTTTGACTCTTGGACCGGAGCCCCTCCGGTCCTATGTATCCCCAGTTCCATGACCTGCCTGTTCTGTTTCACATCGTCAGAGAGAACACTAGCGTTTGCTCTTCATACCGCGGTGCGCACCGACATAAAAATTGATTTTGGCTCCCGAGCTCGAGTGATCCGAGGAGATTCATGTCGCAATAATAAAACTGCAATTTCCACCTCTGAACTTCTGTTCCCAGCTCCGTACATAGACCAAAGAATTGCTACATGGACACTGTTATGCTCCAATATAGAGATGGGGAAAATCCAAGTCTAAACATTTGCTGGCAAAAAAAATATCCAAGTCAAAATATTTGCGTCTGTTTCTTTTTCTGGAGGGGAGTCAGCTGGGGCGTTGTTCTTTTTTTTTAGGGTGGGGTGCTGTGTTTTTTTTGAGACAATGGAGGCGCCCATCTAGAGGCCGTTCCTAGAGAGATATCGTCGTTCGGGAAGCGAGCCACCGCCAGAGAAGACGCCTGGTCATCATCCCCGAGCGCTTGCATCCCATCCTCATCTACAAGGTCGATCCAGTTGGAGAGTTGATTTTTATTCACCTTGATCAACTGAGTTACAGAGTACAACATATATCCCCGCAGGGAGAGAGCGAACGCGCCTGAAAACAAGGCACGCAGGCCATGAGCATTGCTAGATCCTACAAAGTAGGAGTGGACTAAGATGATACAACTCAACGTTACACAAATATACATGCACACGTTTAACACCCCCCTCAGCCGGAACTCCATGGGGAAGGACGTTCAGGCTGGCGCGGAACTCATGAAACACCCGAGAAGGGAGCCCTTTGGTGAACAAGTCAGCAAACTGTGAATTCGATGGAACATGAGGCACACGAGCCTCGCCAAGAGCCACACGATCCCGGACGAAATGGAGATCGATCTCAATATGCTTGGTCCGTTGATGTTGAACTGGATTGGAGGCGAGGTATGTTGCGCTGACGTTGTCACAATAGACCACAGTTGCCCGGGTTGGTGGACACTTGAGATCATGCAATAGTTGACGTAGCCAGCAAGATTCAGCAACACAGTTTGCGATGCCCCTGTATCCAGCTTTGGCACTGGATCGTGACACAATAGGTTGACGCTTCGAGGACCAAGAGATGATGTTGTTGCCAAGGAATACACAAAATCTAGAAGTGGACTTGCGGGTATCCGGGCACCCTGCCCAATCAGCATCGGTGTAGGCAATAAGTTGATGAGATGGTGATTTGTAGAGCTGAATACCATAGTGGGAGGTGCCTTGCAAGTACCAAAGTATGCGTTTGACCAATTGCATATGAGTGTCACGCGGCTCGTGCATGAAGAGGCAAACTTGTTGGACGGCATAGGAGATATCCGGGCGAGTGAGGGTGAGATACTGAAGCGTGCCGGCCAAGCTCCGGTAGTAGGTGGGGTTGGAGAGAGGTTGACCATCGTGTAGGGATAGCTTGGCAGAGGTGTCGACGGGGGTGGACACAGGTTTGCAATGAAGCATGTTGGCGTGTCAAGAATCTCAAGTGTATACTGTTGCTGACAAAGAAACAAGCCGGAGGAGTTAGGAGTAACATTGATGCCAAGAAAGTGATGTAACTCACCAAGGTCTGACATGGAGAACTCTGTCTTGAGAGAGGCAATGATGGAGTGGAGTGTGGCAGAAGTGTGAACGAAATATGCCCTAGAGGCAATAATAAAGTTATTATTTATTTCCTCATAATGTTTACTATTCATGCTAGAATTGTATTAACCGGAAACATGATACACGTGTGAATACATAGACAAACATAACGTCACTAGTATGCCTCTACTTGACTAGCTCATTAATCAAAGATGGTTATGTTTCCTAACCATAGACATGTGTTGTCATTTGATTAACGGGATCACATCATTAGGAGAATGATGTGATTGACATTACCCTTTCCGTTAGCCTAGCACTTGATCGTTTAGTATATTGCTACTGCTTTCTTCATGACTTATACATGTTCCTGTAACTATGAGATTATGCAACTCCCGTTTACGGAGGAACACTTTGGGTGCTACCAAACGTCACAACGTAACTGGGTGATTATAAAGGAGTACTACAGGTGTCTCCAAAGGTACATGTTGGGTTGGCGTATTTCGAGATTAGGTTTTGTCACTCCGATTGTCGGAGAGGTATCTCTGGGCCCTCTCGGTAATGCACATCACTATAAGCCTTGCAAGCAATGTAGCTAATGAGTTAGTTACGGAATGATGCATTACGTAACGAGTAAAGAGACTTGCCGGTAACGAGATTGAACTAGGTATTGGATACCGACGATCGAATCTCGGGCAAGTAACATACCGATGACAAAGGGAACAACGTATGTTGTTATGCGGTTTGACCGATAAAGATCTTCGTAGAATATGTAGGAGCCAATATGGGCATCCAGGTTCCGCTATTGGTTATTGACCGAGAATAGTTCTAGGTCATGTCTACATAGTTCTCGAACCCGTAGGGTCCGCACGCTTAACATTACGAAGACAATTTTATTATGAGTTTATAAGTTTTGATGTACCGAAGTTTGTTCGGAGTCCCGGATGTGATCACAGACATGACGAGGAGTCTCGAAATGGTCGAGACATAAAGATTGATATAGTGGACAACTATATTCGGACACCAGAAGTGTTCCGCGCGTTTTCGAAGAAAACCGGAGTGCCGGAGGGTTACCGGAACCCCCCGGGAGAAGTAATGGGCCTTATGGGCCTTAGTGGAGAGAGAGGGGCAGCCAGCATGGGCCGTGCGCCCCCTCCCCCTCTGGTCTGAATTGGACTAGGAGGGGGGCCCTCTTTCCCTCTCCCTCTCCCCTTTCCTTTCCCCCTCCTAGTAGGAGTAGGAAAGAGGGAGTCCTACTCCTACTAGGAGGAGGACTCCTCCTCCTTGGCGCGCCCTCTAGGGCCGGCCGGCCTCCCCCATTGCTCCTTTATATACGGGGGCAGGGGGGCACCCTAGGACACACAAGTTGATCTACGTGATCATTCCTTAGCCGTGTGCGGTGCCCCCCTCCACCATATTCCACCTCGGTCATATCGTCGCGGAGTTTAGGCGAAGCCCTGCGCCGGTAGAACATCATCATCGTCACCACACCGTTGTGCTGACGGAACTCATCCCCGACACTTTGCTGGATCGGAGTCCGGGGATCGTCATCGAGCTGAACGTGTGCTGAACTCGGAGATGCCGTACGTTCGGTACTTGGATCGGTCGGATCGTGAAGACGTACGACTACATCAACCGCGTTGTCATGACGCTTCCGCTTACGGTCTATGAGGGTACATGGACAATACTCTCCCCTCTCGTTGCTATGCATCACCATGATCTTGCGTGTGCGTAGGATTTTTTTTTGAAATTACTACGTTCCCCAACAGTGGTATCAGAGCCTGGTTTTATGTGTAGATGTCATATGCACGAGTAGAACACAAGTGAGTTGTGGGCGATACAAGTCATACTGCTTACCAGCATGTCATACTTTGGTTCGGCGGTATTGTGAGATGAAGCGGCCCGGACCGACATTACGCGTACGCTTACGCGAGACTGGTTTCACCTGAAGGAAATATGCCCTAGAGGCAATAATAAAGTTATTATTTATTTCCTTATATCATGATAAATGTTTATTATTCATGCTAGAATTGTATTAACCGGAAACATAATACATGTGTGAATACATAGACAAACAGAGTGTCACTAGTATGCCTCTACTTGACTAGCTCGTTAATCAAAGATGGTTATGTTTCCTAACCATAGACAAAAGAGTTGTTATTTGATTAACGAGGTCACATCATTAGTTGAATGATCTGATTGACATGACCCATTCCATTAGCTTAGCACACGATCGTTTAGTATGTTGCTATTGCTTTCTTCATGACTTATACATGTTCCTATGACTATGAGATTATGCAACTCCCGTTTGCCGGAGGAACACTTTGGGTGCTACCAAACGTCACAACGTAACTGGGTGATTATAAAGGAGCATTACAGGTGTCTCCAATGGTAGATGTTGGGTTGGCGTATTTCGAGATTAGGATTTGTCACTCCGATTGTCGGAGAGGTATCTCTGGGCCCTCTCGGTAATGCACATCACATAAGCCTTGCAAGCACTGCAACTAATATGTTAGTTGTGAGATGATGTATTACGGAACGAGTAAAGAGACTTGCCAGTAACGAGATTGAACTAGGTATTGGATACCGACGATCGAATCTCGGGCAAGTAACATACCGATGACAAAGGGAACAACGTATGTTGTTATGCGGTCTGACCGATAAAGATCTTCGTAGAACATGTAGGAGCCAATATGGGCATCCAGGTCCCGCTATTGGTTATTGACCGGAGACGTGTCTCGGTCATGTCTACATTGTTCTCGAACCCGTAGGGTCCGCACGCTTAAGGTTACGATGACAGTTACATTATGAGTTTATGCATTTTGATGTACCGAAGGTTGTTCGGAGTCCCGGATGTGATCACGGACATGACGAGGAGTCTCGAAATGGTCGAGACGTAAAGATTGATATATTGGAAGCCTATGTTTGGACATCGGAAGTGTTCCGGGTGAAATCGGGATTTTACCGGGTTACCGGGAGGGTTACCGGAACCCCCCGGGAGCTATATGGGCCATAGTGGGCCTTAGTGGAAAAGAGAAGGGGCTGCCCTAGATGGGCTGCGCGCCTCCCCCTTCCCCTAGTCCTATTAGGACTAGGAGAGGTGGCCGGCCCCCTCCTCCTCTTTTCCCCCTCCGGGGAATCCTAATTGGAATAGGATTGGAGGGGAGTCCTACTACCGGAAGGAGTAGGACTCCTCCTGCACCTCTCTCTCCTGGCCGGTGCCCCCTCCCCCCTTGGCTCCTTTATATACTGAGGTAGAGGCACCCCAAAAGACACAAGTTGATCCACGTGATCTATTCCTTAGCCGTGTGCGGTGCCCCCTGCCACCATATACCTCGATAATACTGTAGCGGAGTTTAGGCGAAGCCCTGCTGCTGTAGTTCATCAAGATCGTCACCACGCCGTCGTGCCGACGGAACTCTTCCCCGACACTTTGCTGGATCGGAGTCCGGGGATCGTCATCGAGCTGAACGTGTGCTCGAACTCGAAGGTGCCGTAGTTTCGGTGCTTGATCGGTTGGATCGTGAAGACGTACGACTACTTCCTCTACGTCGTGTCATCGCTTCCGCAGTCGGTCTGCGTTGGGTACGTAGACAACACTCTCCCCTCGTTGCTATGCATCACATGATCTTGCGTGTGCGTAGGAAATTTTTTTGAAATTACTACGAAACCCAACAGTGGTATCAGAGCCTAGGTTATTTATGTTGATGTTATATGCACGAGTAGAACACAAGTGAGTTGTGGACGATACAAGTCATACTGCCTACCAGCATGTCATACTTTGGTTCGGCGGTATTGTTGGACGAGACGACCCGGACCAACCTTACGCGTACGCTTACGCGAGACCGGTTCCCTCGACGTGCTTTGCACATAGATGGCTTGCGGGCGACTGTCTCTCCAACTTTAGTTGAACCGAGTATGGCAACGCCCGGTCCTTGAGAAGGTTAAAACGGAGTCTATTTGACAAACTATCGTTGTGGTTTTGATGCGTAGGTGAGATTGGTTCTTACTTAAGCCCGTAGCAGCCACGTAAAACATGCAACAACAAAGTAGAGGACGTCTAACTTGTTTTTGCAGGGCATGTTGTGATGTGATATGGTCAAGGCATGATGTTGAATTTTATTGTATGAGATGATCATGTTTTGTAACCGAGTTATCGGCAACTGGCAGGAGCCATATGGTTGTCGCTTTATTGTATGCAATGCAATCGCGATGTAATGCTTTACTTTATTACTAAACGGTAGTGATAGTCGTGGAAGCATAAGATTGGCGAGACGACAACGATGCTACGATGGAGATCAAAGTGTCGCGCCGGTGACGATGGTGATCATGACGGTTCTTCGGAGATGGAGATCACAAGCACAAGATGATGATGGCCATATCATATCACTTATATTGATTGCATGTGATGTTTATCCTTTTATGCATCTTATCTTGCTTTGATTGATGGTAGCATTATAAGATGATCTCTCACTAAATTATCAAGAAGTGTTCTCCCTGAGTATGCACCGTTGCCAAAGTTCGTCGTGCCCAGACACCACGTGATGATCGGGTGTGATAAGCTCTACGTCCATCTACAACGGGTGCAAGCCAGTTTTGCACACGCAGAATACTCAGGTTAAACTTGACGAGCCTAGCATATACAGATATGGCCTCGGAACACGGAGACCGAAAGGTCGAGCGTGAATCATATAGTAGATATGATCAACATAACGATGTTCACCATTGAAAACTACTCCATCTCACGTGATGATCGGTCATGGCTTAGTTGATTTGGATCACGTAATCACTTAGAGGATTAGAGGGATGTCTATCTAAGTGGGAGTTCTTAAGTAATATGATTAATTGAACTTAAATTTATCATGAACTTAGTCCTGGTAGTATTTTGCAAATTATGTTGTAGATCAATAGCTCGCGTTTGTTGCTTCCCTGTGTTTATTTTGATATGTTCCTAGAGAAAATCATGTTGAAAGATGTTAGTAGCAATGATGCGGATTGGATCCGTGATCTGAGGTTTATCCTCATTGCTGCACAGAAGAATTATGTCCTTGATGCATCGCTAGGTGACGGACCTATTGCAGGAGCAGATGCAGACGTTATGAACGTTTGGCTAGCTCAATATGATGACTACTTGATAGTTTAGTGCACCATGCTTAATGGCTTAGAATCGGGACTTCAAAGACGTTTTGAACGTCATGGAGCATATGAGATGTTCCAGGAGTTGAAGTTAATATTTCAAGCAAATACCCGAGTTGAGAGATATGTAGTCTCCAACAAGTTCTATAGCTAAAAGATGGAGGAGAATCGCTCAACTAGTGAGCATGTGCCCAGATTGTCTGAGTACAACAATCGCTTGAATCAAGTGGGAGTTAATCTTCCAGATAAGATAGTGATTGACAGAATTCTCTAGTCACCATCACCAAGTTAGTAGAACTTCGTGATGAACTATGATATGCAAGGGATAACGGAAACGATTCCCAAGCTTTTCGTAATGCGGAAATTGACGAAGGTAGAAATCGAGAAAAACATCAAGTGTTGATGGTAGACAAGACCACTAGTTTCAAGAAAAGGGCAGAGGGAAGAAGGGGAACTTCAAGTAGAACGGCAAGCAAGTTGCTGCTCAAGTGAAGAAGCCCAAGTCTGGTCCTAAGCCTGAGACTAAGTGTTTCTACTGCAAAGGGACTGGTCACTGGAAGCGGAACTACCCCAAGTGATTGGCAGATAAGAAGGATGGCAAAGTGAACATAAGTATATTTTATATACATGTTATTGATGTGTACTTTACTAGTGTTTATAGCAACCCCTCAGTATTTGATACTAGTTCAGCTGCTAAGATTAGTAACTCGAAACGGGAGTTGCAGAATAAACAGAGACTAGTTAAGGGTGAAGTGACGATGTGTGTTGGAAGTGGTTCCAAGATTGATATGATCATCATCGCACACTCCCTATACTTTCGGGATTAGTGTTGAACCTGAATAAGTGTTATTTGGTGTTTGCGTTGAGCATGATTTGATCATGTTTATTGTAATACGGTTATTCATTTAAGTAAGAGAATAAATTGTTGTTCTGTTTACATGAATAAAACCTTATATGGTTACACACCCAATGAAAATAGTTCGTTGGATCTCGATCATAGTGATACACATAATCATAATATTGAAACCAAAAAATGCAAAGTTAATAATGATAGTGCAACTTATTTGTAGCACTGCCGTTTAGGTCATATTGGTGTAAAGCGCATGAAGAAACTCCATGCTGATGGGATTTTGGAATCACTTGATTATGAATCACTTGATGCTTGCGAACCATGCCTTTTGGGCAAGATGACTAAAACGCCCTTCTCCGGAACAATGAAGCAAGCAACAGATTTGTTGGAGATCATACATACTGATGTATGTGGTCCGGTGAATATTAAGGCTTGCAGCAGGTATCATTATTTTCTGACCTTCACAGATGATTTGAGCAGATATGGGGATATCTACTTGATGAAACATAAGTTTGAAACATTTGAACAGTTCAAAGAATTTCAGAGTGAAGTGGAAAATCATCGTGACAAGAAAATAAAGTTTCTACGATCTGATCGCGGAGACAAATATTTGAGTTACGAGTTTGGTATTCAATTAAAACAATGTGGAATAGTTTCACAAACTCATGCCACATGGAACACCACAGCATAATGGTGTGTCCGAACGTCATAACCGTACTTTATTGGATATAGTGCAATCTATGATGTCTCTTACCGATCTACCACTATCGTTTTGGGGTTATGCATTAAAGACAGCTACATTCACGTTAAATAGGGCACCATCTAAATCCTTGAGGCGACACCATGTGAACTATGGTTTGGCAAGAAACCTAAGCTGTCGTTTCTTAAAGTTTGGGGTTGCGATGCTTATATGAAAAAGTTTCATCCTGATAAGCTCAAACTCAAATCGGAGAAGTGCGTCTTCATAGGATATCCAAAGGAAACTATTGGATACACCTTCTATCACAGATCCGAAGGCAAGACTTTTTGTTGCTAAATTCGGAAACTTTCTGGAGAAGGGGTTTCTCTTGAAAGAAGTGAGTGGGAGGAAAGTAGAACTTGACGAGGTAACTGTACCTACTCCCTTATTGGAAAGTAGTACATCACAGAAAACTGTTTCTGTGACACCTACACCAGTTTGTGAGGAAGCTAATGATGATGATCATGAAACTTCAGAACAAGATACTACTGAACCTCGTAGATCAACCAGAGTAAGATCCGTGCCAGAGTGGTACGGTAATCCTGTTCTGGAAGTCATGCTACTAGATCATGATGAACCTACGAACTATGAAGAAGCGATGATGAGCCCAGATTCCGCGAAATGGTTTGAGGCCATGAAATCTGAGATATGATCCATGCATGAGAACAAAGTTTGGACTTTGGTTGACTTGCCCGATGATCAGCAAGCAATTGAGAATAAATGGATCTTCAAGAGGAAGACGGACGCTGATAGTAGTGTTACAATCTACAAAGCTAGAATTGTCGCAAAAGGTTTTCGACAAGTTCAAGGTGTTGACTACGATGAGATTTTCTCACTCGTATCTATGCTTAAGTCTGTCCGAATCATGTTAGCAATTGCCGCATTTTATGAAATCTGGCAAATGGATAAACAAAACTGCATTCCTTAATGGATTTACTAAAGAAGAGTTGTATATGATGCAACTAGAAGGTTTTGTCAATCCTAAAGGTGCTAACAAAATATGCAAGCTCCAGCGATCCATCTATGGACTGGTGCAAGAATCTCGGAGTTGGAATATACGCTTTGATGAGTTGATCAAAGCATATAGTTTTATACAGACTTGCGGTGAAGCCTGTATTTACGAGAAAGTGAGTGGGAGCACTACAACATTTCTGTTAAGTATATGTGAATGACATATTGTTGATCGGAAATAATGTAGAATTATTCTGTAAAGCATAAAAGGAGTGTTTGAAAGGAGTTTTTCAAAGAAAAACTTCGGTGAAGCTGCTTACATATTTAGCCTCAAGATCTATAGAGATAGATCAAGACGCTTGATAGGTTTTTTCAATGAGTACATACCTTGACGAGATTTTGAAGTAGTTCAAAATGGAACAGTCAAAGAAAGAGTTCTGGCCTGTGTTACAAGGTGTGAAGATTGAGTAAGACTCAAAGCCCGACCACGGCAGAAAATAGAAAGAGAATGAAAGTCATTCCCTATGCCTCAGTTATAGGTTCTATAAAGTATGCCATGCTGTATACCAGATCTATTGTATGCCATACCACTGAGTTTGGCAAGGGAATACAATAGTGATCTAGGAGTAGATCACTGGAGAGCGGTCAAAATTGTCCTTAGTGGAATAAGGATATGTTTCTCGATTATGGAAGTGAAAAAAGGTTCGTCGTAAAGGGTTACGCCGATGCAAGTTTGACACTAATATAGATGACTCTAAGTCTCGATCTAGATACATATTGAAAGTGGGAGCAATTAGCTAGAGTAGCTCCATGCGGAATACTCAGGTTAAACTTGACGAGCCTAGCATATAACAGATATGGCCTCGGAACACGGAGACCGAAAGGTCGAGCGTGAATCATATAGTAGATATGATCAACATATTGATGTTCACCATTGAAACTACTCCATCTCACGTGACGATCGGACATGGTGTAGTTGATATGGATCACGTAATCACTTAGAGGATTAGAGGGATGTCCATCTAAGTGGGAGTTCATAAGTAATATGATTAATTGAAATTAAATTTATCATGAACTTAGTACCTGATAGTATTTTGCTTGTCTATGTTTGTTGTAGATAGATGGATCGTGCTGTTGTTCCGTTGAATTTTAATGCGTTCCTTGAGAAAGCAAAGTTGAAAGATGATGGTAGCAATTACACGGACTGGGTCCGTAACCTGAGGATTATCCTTATTGCTGCACAGAAGAATTACGTCCTGGAAGCACCGCTGGGTGCCAGGCCTTCTGCTGATGCAACTGACAACGTTAAGAAGGTCTGGCAGAGCAAAGCTGATGACTACTCAATAGTTCAGTGTGCCATGCTTTACAGCTTAGAACCGGGTCTTCAACGATGTTTTGAACGTCATGGAGCATATGAGATGTTCCAGGAGTTGAAGTTAATATTTCAAGCAAATGCCCGGACCGAGAGATATGAAGTCTCCAATAAGTTCTATAGCTGCAAGATGGAGGAGAATAGTTCTGTCAGTGAACACATACTCAAAATGTCTGGGTATAATAATCACTTGATTCAACTGGGAGTTAATCTTCCTGATGATAGTGTCATTGACAGAATTCTTCAATCACTGCCACCAAGCTACAAGAGCTTCGTGATGAACTATAATATGCAAGGGATGGACAAGACTATTCCAGAGCTCTTCGCAATGCTAAAAGTGTTGATGGTTAACAAAACGACCAGTTTCAAGAAAAAGGGCAAAGGGAAGAAGAAGGGGTACTTCAAGAAGAACAACAAACAAGTTGCTGCTCAAGAGAAGAAACCCAAGTCTGGACCTACACCTGAGACTGAGTGCTTCTACTGCAAGCAGACTGGACATTGGAAGCGGAACTGCCCCAAGTATTTGGCGGATAAGAAGGATGGCAAAGTGAACAAAGGTATATGTGATATACATGTTATTGATGTGTACCTAACTAGAGCTCGTAGTAGTACCTGGGTATTTGATACTGGTTCTGTTGCTAATATTTGCAACATGAAACAGGGACTACGGATTAAGCGAGGATTGGCTAAGGACGAGGTGACGATGCGCATGGGAAATGGTTCCAAAGTCGATGTGATCGCAGTCGGCACGCTACCTCTACATCTACCATCGGGATTAGTTTTAGACCTAAATAATTGTTATTTGGTGCCAGCGTTGAGCATGAACATTATATCTGGATCTTCTTTGATGCGAGACGGTTATTCATTTAAGTCAGAGAATAATGGTTGTTCTATTTATATGAGTAATATCTATTATGGTCATGCACCCTTGAAGAGTGGTCTATTTTAGTTGAATCTCGATAGTAGTGATACACATATTCATAGTGTTGAAACCAAAAGATGCAGAGTTGATAATGATATTGCAACTTATTTGTGGCACTGCCGTTTAGGTCATATTGGTATAAAGCGCATGAAGAAACTCCATACCGATGGGCTTTTGGAACCACTTGATTATGAATCACTTGGTACTTGCGAACCGTGCCTCATGGGCAAGATGACTAAAACACCGTTCTCCTGAACTATGGAGCGAGCAACTGATTTGTTGGAAATCATACATACTGATGTTTGTGGTCCAATGAATGTTGAGGCTCGTGGCGGGTATCGTTATTTTCTCACCTTCACAGATGATTTGAGCAGATATGGGTATATCTACTTAATGAAACACAAGTCTGAAACATTTGAAAAGTTCAAACAATTTCAGAGTGAAGTGGAAAATCATCGTAACAAGAAAATAAAATTTCTACGATCTGATCGTGGAGGAGAATATTTGAGTTATGAGTTTGGTCTACATTTGAAAAAATGTGGAATAGTTTCGCAACTCACGCCACCTGGAACACCACAACGAAATGGTGTGTCCGAACGTCGTAATCGTACTTTACTAGATATGATGCAATCTATGATGTCTCTTACTGATTTACCGCTATCGTTTTGGGGTTATGCTTTAGAGACGGCCGCATTCACGTTAAATAGGGCACCATCAAAATCCGTTGAGACGACGCCTCATGAACTGTGGTTTGGCAAGAAACCAAAGTTGTCGTTTCTTAAAGTTTGGGGCTGCGATGCTTATGTGAAGAAACTTCAACCAGATAAGCTCGAACCCAAATCGGAGAAATGTGTCTTCATAGGATACCCAAAAGAGACTGTTGGGTACACCTTCTATCACAGATATGAGGGCAAGATTTTCGTTGCTAATTTCGGATCCTTTCTAGAGAAGGAGTTTCTCTCGAAAGAAGTGAGTGGGAGGAAAGTAGAACTTGATGAGGTAACTGTACCTGCTCCCTTATTGGAAAGTAGTTCATCACAAGAACCGGTTCCTGTGACAACTACACCAATTAGTGAGGAAACTAATGATATTGATCATGAAACTTCGGATCAAGTTACTACTGAACCTCGTAGGTCTACCAGAGTAAGATCCGCACCAGAGTGGTACGGTAATCCTATTCTGGAGGTCATGTTACTTGACCATGACGAACCTACGAACTATGAGGAAGCGATGATGAGCCCAGATTCCGCAAAATGGCTAGAGGCCATGAAATCTGAGATGGGATCCATGTATGAGAACAAAGTATGGACTTTGGTTGACTTGCCCGATGGTTGGCAAGCAATTGAGAATAAATGGATTTTCAAGAAGAAGACTGACGCTGACGGTAATGTTATTGTCTACAAAGCTCGACTTGTTGCGAAAGGTTTTCGACAAGTTCAAGGGGTTGACTACGATGAGACATTCTCACCCGTAGTGATGCTTAAGTCTGTCCGAATCATGTTAGCAATTGCTGCATTTTATGATTATGAAATTTGGCAAATGGATGTCAAAACTGCATTCTTGAATGGATTTCTGAAAGAAGAGTTGTATATGATGCAACCAGAAGGTTTTGTTGATCCAAAAGGTGCTAACAAAGTGTGCAAGCTCCAGCGATCCATTTATGGACTGGTGCAAGCATCTCGGAGTTGGAATAAACGCTTTGATAGTGTGATCAAAGAATATGGTTTTATACAGACTTTTGGAGAAGCCTGTATTTACAAGAAAGTGAGTGGGAGCTCTGTAGAATTTCTGATATTATATGTAGATGACATATTATTAATTGGAAATGATATAGAATTTCTGGATAGCATAAAGGGATACTTGAATAAAAGTTTTTCTATGAAAGACCTCGGTGAAGCTGCTTACATATCGGGCATCAAGATTTATAGAGATAGATCAAGACGCTTAATAGGACTTTTCACAAAGCACATATCTTGATAAAGTTTTGAAAAAGTTCAAAAGATCAGGCAAAGAAAGGGTTCTTGCCTGTACTACAAGGTGTGAAGTTGAGTCAGACTCAATGCCCGACCACAGCAGAAGATAGAGAGAAAATGAAAGATGTTCCCTATGCTTCAGCCATAGGCTATATCATGTATGCAATGTTGTGTACCAGACCTGACATGTGCTTAGCAATAAGCTTGGCAGGAAGGTACCAAAGTAATCCAGGAGTGGATCACTGGACAGCGGTCAAGAACATCCTGAAATACCTGAAAAGGACTAAGGATATGTTTCTCGTATATGGAGGTGACAAAGAGCTAGTCGTAAATGGTTACGTCGATGCAAGCTTTGACACTGATCCGGACGATTCTAAATCGCAAACCGGATACGTGTTTTTATTAAACAGTGGAGCTGTAAGTTGGTGCAGTTCTAAACAAAGCATCGTGGCAGGATCTACATGTGAAGCAGAGTACATAGCTGCTTCGAAAGCAGCAAATAAAGGACTCTGGATGAAGGAGTTCATTTCCGATCTAGCTGTCATACCTAGTGCATCGGGACCAATGAAGATCTTCTGTGACAATACTGGTGCAATTGCCTTGGCAAAGGAATCCATGTTTCACAAGAGGACCAAGCACATCAAGAGACGCTTCAATTCCATCCGTGACCAAGTCCAGGTGTGAGACATAGAGATTTGCAAGATACATACGGATCTGAACGTTGCAGACCCATTGACTAAGCCTCTTCCACGAGCAAAACATGATCAGCACCAAGACTCCATGGGTGTTAGAATCATTACTGTGTAATCTAGATTATTGACTCTAGTGCAAGTGGGAGACTGAAGGAAATATGCCCTAGAGGCAATAATAAAGTTATTATTTATTTCCTCATATCATGATAAATGTTTATTATTCATGCTAGAATTGTATTAACCGGAAACATGATACATGTGTGAATACATAGACAAACATAACGTCACTAGTATGCCTCTACTTGACTAGCTCATTAACCAAAGATGGTTATGTTTCCTAACCATAGACATGTGTTGTCATTTGATTAACGGGATCACATCATTAGGAGAATGATGTGATTGACATGACCCATTCCGTTAGCCTAGCACTTGATCGTTTAGTATATTGCTATTGCTTTCTTCATGACTTATACATGTTCCTGTAACTATGAGATTATGCAACTCCCGTTTACCGGAGGAACACTTTGGGTGCTACCAAACATCACAACGTAATTGGGTGATTATAAAGGAGTACTACAGGTGTCTCCAAAGGTACATGTTGGGTTGGCGTATTTCGAGATTAGGTTTTGTCACTCCGATTGTCGGAGAGGTATCTCTGGGCCCTCTCGGTAATGCACATCAGTATAAGCCTTGCAAGCAACGTAGCTAATGAGTTAGTTACGGAATGATGCTTTACGTAACGAGTAAAGAGACTTGCCGGTAACGAGATTGAAGTAGGTATTGGATACCGACGATCGAATCTCGGGCAAGTAACATACCGATGACAAAGGGAACAACGTATGTTGTTATGCGGTTTGACCGATAAAGATCTTCGTAGAATATGTAGGAGCCAATATGGGCATCCAGGTTCCGCTATTGGTTATTGACCGAGAATAGTTCTAGGTCATGTCTACATAGTTCTCGAACCCGTAGGGTCCGCACGCTTAACATTACGATGATAGTTTTATTATGAGTTTATAAGTTTTGATGTACCGAAGGTTGTTCGGAGTCCCGGATGTGATCACAGACATGACGAAGAGTCTCGAAATGGTCGAGACATAAAGATTGATATATTGGACGACTATATTCGGACACCAGAAGTGTTCCGCGCGTTTTCGGAGAAAACCGGAGTGCCGGAGGGTTACCGGAACCCCCCGGGAGAAGTAATGGGCCTTATGGGCCTTAGTGGAGAGAGAGAGGGGCAGCCAGCATGGGCCGCGCGCTGCCTCCCCCTCTGGTCCGAATTGGACTAGGAGGGGGGCGGCGCCCCCCTCTTTCCCTCTCCCTCTCCCCCTTCCTTTCCCCCTCCTAGTAGGAGTAGGAAAGAGGGAGTCCTACTCCTACTAGGAGGAGGACTCCTCCTCCTTGTCGCACCCTCTAGGGCCGGCCTCCCCCTTGCTCCTTTATATACGGGGGCATGGGGCACCCTAGGACACACAAGTTGATCTACGTGATCATTCCTTAGCCGTGTGCGGTGCCCCCCTCCACCATATTCCACCTCGGTCATATCGTCGCGGAGTTTAGGCGAAGCCCTGCGCCGGTAGAACATCATCATCGTCTCCACGCTGTTGTGCTGACGGAACTCATCCCCAACACTTTGCTGGATCGGAGTCCGGGGATCGTCATCGAGCTGAACGTGTGCTGAACTCGGAGGTGCCATACGTTCGGTACTTGGATCGGTCGGATCATGAAGACGTACGACTACATCAACCGCGTTGTCATAACGCTTCCGCTTACGGTCTACGAGGGTACGTGGACAATACTCTCCCCTCTCGTTGCTATGCATCACCATGATCTTGCGTGTGCGTAGGAAATTTTTTGTAATTACTACGTTCCCGACAAAGTGTTGGCTGTGAGAATGATATCATCGACATAGACAAGAAGGTAGGCAATTGTGGGTCCATGGTGGCGTATGAACAAGGGAGAGTCGCTCTTGGAGGCACAAAACCCAATAGAGAACAAGAAGGACATGAACCAAAGAAACCACGTTCGAGGGTCTTGTTTCAAACCATAGAGTGACTTGTTGAGGAGGTACACATGGTCCGGGTGTGTGGAATCAACAAATCCGGCCGGTTGTGAGCAATAGACAGTTTCTTTGAGATTGCCATGGAGAAAAGCATTTTTGACATCCAGTTGATGAATGGGCCACGAGTGGGATGTGGCAAGACTGAGCACAACACGAATGGTGGCCGGTTTATGACGACCGGACTGAATGTCTCGTCATAGTCCACACCCTCTGGTTGAGTGAATCCCCGGACAACCCACCAAGCTTTGTCCCGAGCCAAAGAGTCATCCGTGTTAAATTTGTGATGAAAAATCCACTTCCCCGTACCAAAGACCAAGTAGAGTTATTGATTAAAGCATGATACTCAGCTTGCATAGCTTGGCGTCAATTTGGATCCTTGGGAGCAGATTTGTACGTGGGTGGGATAGGAGAGAGTGGTGTGGTAGTGGCGTCAACAAGAAAAAGGCGCCTGGGCATGCAATACCCACGCTTGGCTCGAGTGGTCATGCAGTGAGAGTTACGTGGGGGCTCGGCCGGTTGTGCATGGTGTGGTAGACGTGGCGAAGGGGTATTGGGCGTGCATGCCTCGGAGCTCGAGGAGGATTCGGTGGGGCTGGCCACACGGGAGGAAGAATAGGCAGCAGCTGGGGCAGAGCCGACAAGTGCGGATGGTGAGGTGGAACCGGGTGGAGTGGTTGGTGGGGAGGTCGACACAGTAGTCGAGGTGGATGGGCCACGGGATCCGGGCAGGGAGATGCACTCCACAGAGCGGGTAGTGGGGGTGGGGTCGGGGGGTGGGATTGGCTGCATGCGGGGGATGCGCGGGGAGCTGGTGAGTGCATTTGGTGGGGCCACTACGAGGAAGGGGCGGGCGGCAGATCCGAGAGATCTGCTGGAGAGCGGGTCGAGGCGAGTGGATCGGTTGCGTATGGGGACAGTGTAGCTGGTGTGGTGGCCGGTGCATATGGAAAGGTGGCTTCGTCAAAAACGACGTGTCAAGAGACAATCACACGATGCCTAAGAAAATGCACCAGGTCATAACACCTGTACCCCTTATGTTCGAGTGGATAGCCTAAGAAAATGCACCAGGTCGAGCGAGGAGAAAGTTTGTGAGCCATAGTTGCGGATGTGTTGGGTAAGCATAAGCACCCAAACACGCGTAGATGATCATAAGTTGGATGTACGTCGTGGAGTAGATAATAGGGTGTATGATTGTTGATAGCGCGAGAGGGGTGACGATTAAGAAGATAGGTGGTGGTGTGAAGGGCCTCGACCCAGAAAGGGGGAGTGAGGTTGGCTTGTATGAGAAGGGAGCGGACGATGTCATTTGTGGTTCGAATGAGATGTTCCGCTTTGCCATTGTGGGGAGAGGTGTGTGGGCAAGAAAACCGATAGGCTATGCCGTTGACAGAGAAGAAGGATCGGAGGGAGGAGTTAATGAACTACCCGCCATTGTCACATTGCATGGCTTTGATAATGACATTGTTGAAGGAAATATGCCCTAGAGGCAATAATAAAGTCATTATTTATTTCCTCATATCATGATAAATGTTTATTATTCATGCTAGAATTGTATTAACCGGAAACATGATACATGTGTGAATACATAGACAAACATATAGTCACTAGTGTGCCTCTACTTGACTAGCTCATTGATCAAAGATGGTTATGTTTCCTAACCATAGACATGTGTTGTCATTTGATTAATGGGATCACATCATTAGGAGAATGATGTGATTGACATGACCCATTCCGTTAGCCTAGCACTTGATCGTTTAGTATACTGCTATTGCTTTCTTCATGACTTATACATGTTCCTGTAACTATGAGAATTATGCAACTCCCGTTTACCGGAGGAACACTTTGGGTACTACCAAACGTCACAACGTAACTGGGTGATTATAAAGGAGTACTACAGGTGTCTCCGAAGGTACATGTTGAGTTGGCGTATTTCGAGATTAGGTTTTGTCACTCCGATCGTCGGAGAGGTATCTCTGGGCCCTCTCGGTAATGCACATTATTATAAGCCTTGCAAGCAATGTGAAAAATGAGTTGGTTACGGGATGTTGCATTACAGAACGAGTAAAGAGACTTGCCGGTAACGAGATTGAACTAGGTATTGGATACCGACGATCAAATCTCGGGCAAGTAACATACCGATGACAAAGGGAACAACGTATGTTGTTATGCGGTTTGACCGATAAAGATCTTCGTAGAATATGTAGGAACCAATATGGGCATCCATGTCCCTCTATTGGTTATTAACCAAGAATAGTTCTAGGTCATGTCTACATAGTTCTCGAACCCGTAGGGTCCGCATGCTTAACGTTACAATGGCAGTTTTATTATGAGTTTATAAGTTTTGATGTACCGAAGTTTGTTCGGAGTCCTGGATGTGATCATGGACATGACGAGGAGTCTCGAAATGGTCGAGACATAAAGATTGATATATTGGACGACTATATTCGGACACCGGAAGTGTTCCGGGTGATTTCGGAGAAAACCGAAGTGCCGGAGGGTTTACCGGAACCCCCTGTGGAAATATTGGGCCTTAGTGGGCCTGAGGGGAGAGAGAGGGCAGCAGCCCAGGAGGTGGCGCGCCTCCTCCCATGGGGAGTCCGAATTGGACTAGGGGAGGGGGCGCGGCCCCTCTTTCCCTCTCCCTCTCCCTCTCTTTCCTTCCCCCTTCCTCCTTCCTAGTTGCACTAGGAAAGGGGAGTCCTACTCCCACTAGGAGGAGGACTCCCCCCTCCTTGGCGCGCCCCTAGGGCCGGCCGGCCTCCCCCTTGCTCCTTTATATACGGGGGCAGGGGGCACCCCATAGACACACAAGTTGATCTACGGATCGTTCCTTAGCCATGTGTGGTGCCCCCCTCCACCATATTCCACCTCGGTCATATCGTCGCGGAGTTTAGGCGAAGCCCTGCGCCGGTAGAACATCATCGTCGTCACCACGCCATCGTGCTGACGGAACTCATCTCCGGAGCTTTGCTGGATCGGAGCCCGGAGATCGTCATCCAGCTGAACGTGTGCTGAACACGGAGGTGCCGTACGTTCGGTGCTTGGATCGGTCGGATCGTAAAGACGTACGACTACAACAACCGCGTTGTCATAACGCTTCCGCTTTCGGTCTACGAGGGTACGTGGACACACTCTCCCCTCTTGTTGCTATGCATCACCATGATCTTGCGTGTGCGTAGGAATTTTTTTGAAATTACTACGTTCCCCAACAGTGGCATCTGAGCCAGGTTTTATGCGTTGATGTTATATGCACGAGTAGAACACAAGTGAGTTGTGGGCGATACAAGTCATACTGCTTACCAGCATGTCATACTTTGGTTCGGCGGTATTGTGAGATGAAGCGGCCCGGACCGACATTACGCATACGCTTACGCGAGACTGGTTTCACCGTTACGAGCACTCGTGCTTAAAGATGGCTGGCGGGTGTCTGTGTCTCTCACTTTAGCTGAATCGAGTGTGGCTACGCCCGGTCCTTGCGAAGGTTAAAAACAGCACCAACTTGACGAACTATCATTGTGGTTTTTGATGCGTAGGTAAGAACGGTTCTTGCTAAGCCCGTAGCAGCCACGTAAAACTTGCAACTACAAAGTAGAGGACGTCTAACTTGTTTTTGCAGGGCATGTTGTGATGTGATATGGTCAAGACGTGATGCTATATTTTATTGTATGAGATGATCATGTTTTGTAACCAAAGTTATCGGCAACTGGTAGGAGCCATATGGTTGTCGGTTTATTGTATGAAATGCAAACGCCCTGTAATTGCTTTACTTTATCACTAAGTGGTAGCGATAGTCGTAGAAGCAATAGATGGCGTAAACAACAACGATGCTACGATGAAGATCAAGGTGTCGCGCCGGTGACGATGGTGATCACAACGGTTCTTCGGAGATGGAGATCGCAAGCACAAGATGATGATGGCCATATCATATCACTTATATTGATTGCATGTGATGTTTATCCTTTATGCATCTTATCTTGCTTTGATTGACGGTAGCATTTTAAGATGATCTCTCACTAAATTATCAAGAAGTGTTCTCCCTGAGTATGCATCGTTGCCAAAGTTCGTCGTGCCCAAACACCATGTGATGATCGGGTGTGATAAGCTCTACGTCCATCTACAATGGGTGCAAGCCAGTTTTGCACACGCAGAATACTCAGGTTAAACTTGACGAGCCTAGCATATGAAGATATGGCCTCGGAACACGGAGACCGAAAGGTCGAGCGTGAATCATATAGTAGATATGATCAACATAAAGATGTTCACCATTGAAAACTACTCCATTTCACGTGATGATCGGTTATGGTTTAGTTGATTTGGATCACGTAATCACTTATATGACTAGAGAGATGTCTGTCTAAGTGGGAGTTCTTAAGTAATATGATTAATTGAACTTAAATTTATCATGAACATAGTACCTGATAGTATTTTGCTTGTCTATGTTTGTTTGTAGATAGATGGCTCGTGCTGTTGTTCCGTTGAATTTTAATGCATTCCTTGAGAAAGCAAAGTTGAAAGATGATTGTAGCAATTACACGGACTGGGTCCATAACCTGAGGATTATCCTCATTGCTGCACAGAAAAGTTATGTCCTGGAAGCACCGCCGGGTGCCAGGCCTGCTACTGATGCAAACGACAACGTTAAGAACGTCTGGCAGAGCAAAGCTGATGACTACTCAATAGTTCAGTGTGCCATGCTTTACGGCTTAGAATCGGGTCTTCAACGACGTTTTGAACGTCATGGAGCATATGAGATGTTCCAGGAGTTGAAGTTAATATTTCAAGAAAATGCCCGGATTGAGAGATATGAAGTCTCCAATAAGTTCTATAGCTGCAAGATGGAGGAGAATAGTTCTGTCAGTGAACACATACTCAAAATGTCTGGGTATAATAATCACTTGATTCAACTGGGAGTTAATCTTCCTGATGATAGTGTCATTGACAGAATTCTCCAATCACTGCCACCAAGCTACAAAAGCTTCGTGATGAATTATAATATGCAAGGGATGAACAAGACTATTCCCGAGCTCTTCGCAATGCTAAAAGCCGCAGAGGTAGAAATCAAGAAGGAGCATCAAGTGTTGATGGTTAACAAGACCACCAGTTTCAAGAAGAAGGGCAAAGGGAAGAAGAAGGGGAACTTCAAAAAGAACGGCAAACAAGTTGCTGCTCAAGAGAAGAAACCCAAGTCTGGACCTAAGCCTGAAACTGAGTGCTTCTACTGCAAGCAGACTGGACACTGGAAGCGGAACTGCCCCAAGTATTTGGCGGATAAGAAGGATGGCAAAGTGAACAAAGGTATATGTGATATACATGTTATTGATGTGTACCTAACTAGAGCTCGTAGTAGCACCTGGGTATTTGATACTGGTTCTGTTGCTAATATTTGCAACTCGAAACAGGGACTACGGAATAAGCGAGCACTAGCCAAGGACGAGGTGACGATGCGCGTGGGAAACGGTTCCAAAGTCGATGTGATCGCGGTCGGCACGCTACCTCTACATCTACCTTCGGGATTAGGTTTAGACCTGAATAATTGTTATTTGGTGCCAGCGTTGAGCATGAACATTATATGTGGATCTTGTTTGATGCGAGACGGTTATTCATTTAAATCAGAGAATAATGGTTGTTCTATTTATATGAGTAATATCTTTTATTGTCATGCACCCTCGAAGAGTGGTCTATTTTTATTGAATCTCGATAGTAGTGATACACATATTCATAATGTTGAAGCCAAAAGATGCAGAGGTGATAATGATAGTGCAACTTATTTGTGGCACTGCCGTTTAGGTCATATCGGTGTAAAGCGCATGAAGAAACTCCATACTGATGGACTTCTGGAATCACTTCATTATGAATCACTTGGTACTTGCGAACCGTGCCTCATGGGCAAGATGACTAAAACACCGTTCTCCAGTACTATGGAGAGAGCAACAGATTTGTTGGAAATCATACATACAGATGTATGTGGTCCGATGAATGTTGAGGCTCGTGGCGGATATCGTTATTTTCTCACCTTCACAGATGATTTAAGCAGATATGGGTATATCTACTTAATGAAGCACAAGTCTGAAACATTTGAAAAGTTCAAAGAATTTCAGAGTGAAGTAGAAAATCATCGTAACAAGAAAATAAAGTTTGTACGATCTGATCGTGGAGGAGAATATTTGAGTTACGAGTTTGGTTTACATTTGAAGCAATGCGGAATAGTTTCGCAACTCACACCACCTGGAACACCACAAAGAAATGGTGTGTCTGAACATCGTAATCGTACTTTACTAGATATGGTGCGATCTATGATGTCTCTTACTGATCAACCGCTATCGTTTTGGGGTTATGCTTTAGAGACAGCTGCATTCACATTAAATAGGGCACCATCTAAATCCGTTGAGACGGCGCCTTATGAACTGTGGTTTGGCAAGAAACCAAAGTTGTCGTTTCTTAAAGTTTGGGGCTGCGATGCTTATGTGAAGAAACTTCAACCAGATAAGCTCGAACCCAAATCAGAGAAATGTGTCTTCATAGGATACCCAAAAGAGATTGTTGGGTACACCTTCTATCACAGATCCGAAGGCAAGACATTCATTGCTAAGAATGGATCCTTTCTAGAGAAGGAGTTTCTCTCGAAAGAATTGAGTGGGAGGAAAGTAGAACTTGATGAGATAACTGTATCTACTCCCTTGTTGGAAAGTAGTTCATCACAAGAACCGGTTCCTGTGAGAACTACACCAACTAGTGAGGAAGCTAATGATATTGATCATGAGACTTCAAATCAAGTTTCTACCGAACCTCGTAGGTCTACCAGAGTAAGATCCGCACCAGAGTTGTACGGTAATCCTATTCTGGAAGTCATGTTACTTGACCATGATGAATCTACGAACTATGAGGAAGCGATGATGATCCCAGATTCCGCAAAATGGCTAGAAGCCATGAAATCTGAGATGGGATCCATGTATGAAAACAAAGTATGGACTTTGGTTGACTTGCCTGATGATCGGCAAGACATTGAGAATAAATGGATCTTTAAGAAGAAAACTGACGCTGATGGTAATATAACCGTCTATAAAGCTCGACTTGTTGCGAAAGGTTTTCGACAAGTTCAAGGGGTTGACTACGATGAGACTTTCTCACCCGTAGCGATGCTTAAGCCTGTCCGAATCATGTTAGCCATTGCTGCATTTCATGATTATGAAATTTGGCAAATGGATGTCAAAACTGCATTCTTGAATGGATTTCTGGAAGAAGAGTTGTATATGATGCAGCTAGAAGGTTTTGTTGATCCAAAAGGTACTAACAAAGTATGCAAGCTCCAGCGATCCATTTATGGCCTGGTGCAAACATCTCGGAGTTGGAATAAACGTTTTGATAGTGTGATCAAAGCATATGGTTTTATACAGACTTTTGGAGAAGCCTGTATTTACAAGAAAGTGAGTGGGAGCTTTGTAGCATTTCTAATTTTATATGTAGATGACATATTATTAATTGGAAATGATATAGAATTTCTGGATAGCATAAAAGGATACTTGAATAAAAGTTTTTCAATGAAAGTCCTCGGTGAAGCTGCTTACATATTGGGCATCGAGATCTATAGAGATAGATCAAGACGCTTAATAGGACTTTCACAAAGCACATACCTTGACAAAATTTTGAAAAAGTTCAAAATGGATCAGGCAAAGAAAGGGTTCTTGCCCGTGCTACAAGGTGTGAAGTTGAGTCAAACTCAATGCCCGACCACAGCAGAAGATAGAGAGAAAATGAAAGATGTTCCCTATGCTTCAGCCATAGGCTTTATCATGTATGCAATGCTGTGTACCAGACCTGACGTATGCTTAGCAATAAGCTTGGCAGGAAGGTACCAAAGTAATCCAGGAGTGGATCACTGGACAGCGGTCAAGAACATCCTGAAATACCTGAAAAGGACTAAGGATATGTTTCTCATATATGGAGGTGACAAAGAGCTAGTCGTAAATGGTTACGTCGATGCAAGCTTTGACACTGATCTGGACGATTCTAAATCGCAAACCGGATATGTGTTTTTATTAAACGGTGGAGTTGTAAGTTGGTGCAGTTCTAAACAAAGCGTCGTGGCGGGATCTACATGTGAAGCGGAGTACATAGCTGCTTCTGAAGCAGCAAATGAAGGAGTCTGGATGAAGGAGTTCATTTCTGATCTAGGTGTCATACCTAGTGCATCGGGACCAATGAAGATCTTCTGTGACAATACTGGTGCAATTGCTTTGGCAAAGGAATCCAGATTTCACAAGAGGACCAAGCACATCAAGAGACGCTTCAATTCCATTCGGGACCAAGTCCAAGTGGGAGACATAGAGATTTGCAAGATACATACGGATCTGAATGTTGCAGACCCGTTGACTAAGCCTCTCTCACGAGCAAAACATGATCAGCACCAAGACTCCATGGGTGTTAGAATCATTACCATGTAATCTAGATTATTGACTCTAGTGCAAGTGGGAGACTGAAGGAAATATGCCCTAGAGGCAATAATAAAGTTATTATTTATTTCCTCATATCATGATAAATGTTTATTATTCATGCTAGAATTGTATTAACCGGAAACATGATACATGTGTGAATACATAGACAAACATATAGTCACTAGTGTGCCTCTACTTGACTAGCTCATTGATCAAAGATGGTTATGTTTCCTAACCATAGACATGTGTTGTCATTTGATTAATGGGATCACGTCATTAGGAGAATGATGTGATTGACATGACCCATTCCGTTAGCCTAGCACTTGATCGTTTAGTATATTGCTATTGCTTTCTTCATGACTTATACATGTTCCTGTAACTATGAGAATTATGCAACTCCCGTTTACCGGAGGAACACTTTGTGTACTACCAAACGTCACAACGTAACTGGGTGATTATAAAGGAGTACTACAGGTGTCTCCGAAGGTACATGTTGAGTTGGCGTATTTCGAGATTAGGTTTTGTCACTTCGATCGTCGGAGAGGTATCTCTAGGCCCTCTCGGTAATGCACATTATTATAAGCCTTGCAAGCAATGTGACAAATGAGTTGGTTACGGGATGATGCATTACAGAACGAGTAAAGAGAGTTGCCGGTAACGAGATTGAACTAGGTATTGGATTCCGACGATCAAATCTCGGGCAAGTAACATACCGATGACAAAGGGAACAACGTATGTTGTTATGCGGTTTGAACGATAAAGATCTTCGTAGAATATGTAGGAACCAATATGGGCATCTAGGTCCCGCTATTGGTTATTGACCGAGAATAGTTCTAGGTCATGTCTACATAGTTCTCGAACCCGTAGGGTCCGCACGCTTAACGTTACGATGATAGTTTTATTATGAGTTTATAAGTTTTGATGTACCGAAGTTTGTTCAGAGTCCCGGATGTGATCACGGACATGACGAGGAGTCTCGAAATGGTCGAGACATAAAGATTGATATATTGGACAACTATATTCGGACACCAGAAGTGTTTCGCGTGTTTTCGAAGAAAACCGGAGTGCCGGAGGGTTACCGGAACCCCCCGGGAGAAGTAATGAGCCTTATGGGCCTTAGTGGAGAGAGAGGGGCAGCCAGCATGGGCCGCGCGCCCCTCCCCCTCTGGTTTGAATTGGACTAGGAGGGGGGGGGCCTCTTTCCCTCTCCCTCTCCCCTTTCCTTTCCCCCTCCTAGTAGGAGTAGGAAAGAGGGAGTCCTACTCCCACTAGGAGGAGGACTCCCCCCTCCTTGGCGCGCCCCTAGGGCCGGCCGGCCTCCCCCCTTGCTCCTTTATATACGGGGGCAGGGGGGCATCCCATAGACACACAAGTTGATCTATGGATCGTTCCTTAGCCATGTGCGGTGCCCCCTCCACCATATTCCACCTTGGTCATATCGTCGCGGAGTTTAGGCGAAGCCCTGCGCCGGTAGAACATCATCGTCGTCACCACACTGTCGTGCTGACGGAACTCATCTCCGGAGCTTTGCTGGATCGGAGCCCGGAGATCGTCATCGAGCTGAACATGTGCTGAACACGGAGGTGCCGTACGTTCGGTGCTTGGATCGGTCGGATTATGAAGACGTACGACTACATCAACCGCGTTGTCATAACGCTTCCGCTTTCGGTCTACGAGGGTACGTGGACACACTCTCCCCTCTCGTTGCTATGCATCACCATGATCTTGCGTGTGATTAGGAATTTTTTTGAAATTACTACGTTCCCCAACAATTGTATTGTGTGTGGATGAATGTGAAAAAAGCGTTGTAAAGTGGTGGATGTGTCCGATTTGTTGCGTAGAGGAAATGTCCAAGAGTAGTGTGTGAAATCATCAAGCACAACAAGATAACATTGAAAACCAGAGAAGCTTACAACGGGAGAGGTCCACAAGTCACAATGTATTAAATCAAAGGGTGCAAAGGTTTTGCTAAAGGAAGAAGGAAAAGGAAGATGCGCTTGACATCCTAGTTGACAAGCATTACATAAAATGTGTGCACTTTTATTACATGAGCTAAGAAATTTGTTTGCTAAAGTAGACAAGGAGTGCGCTCCGGGGTGCCCAAGTCGATGATGCCACAAGTCCGACATGGAGATGGTGAAAGCCGATGGTGGATCATGGTTATTGCCCTGGAACGGATATAGGTCACCATTGCTAACGGAGATCATGAGAACCCTCCTAGTTCGAAGATCCTTTACAACAAAACTGCAAGGGTAAAATTCAACAGAGCAAGAGTTTTCTTTAGTAAAGCGGCATACAGAAATTAAGCTGGTAACAATATCAGGAGAAACAAGCACGTCGGTGAGGCGAAAATCGTGAGGTGGAAGAATGGTGGAACCTGTGGTGGTGACAGGTATGTGGTGACCATTGCCGACAAGTATGCTAGATGGAACATGCTTTAAGGAATAACTAGACTTGGAGAGGTTACCTGGGTTGCCGGTCACATGGGAGGAAGCGCCACTGTCATAGTACCACTCAAGAGCAGGAGCGGACGGGAAGCCACCGTTGTTGTAGGCGGCGTTGAGCATGGCAGCGTGTTCCCAAGATGACGGAGGATGCAGATAGAACGGAGCAGGGGGCGCCGTTGGTGCATGGAGGAGTGGGTAGGCCTGCGCATGCGATCCGGGGCGCGGACCAAGAACGCCGGCGGCATTCGGTGGGATCCAGCCAGAGCGCCGGGAGGGGCGTGCCATCCCATAAGGCGCGAAGTAGCCGGTTAAGGGCGACGCCGGATGCGGGGAGGGAGGGCCACGGCTGTTCTTGTCACCAAGCCCACGTCCGCGGCCGTGGCCACGCCCACGGCCACCACGATCACCACCATCGCAATCGCCGCGCCCACGACCAGGGTGCGGGGGTGAGGGAGTCCTGGATTAGGGGGTATCCGGACAGCCGGACTATATA
This sequence comes from Triticum timopheevii, assembly GCA_963921465.1. Lineage (NCBI taxonomy): Eukaryota > Viridiplantae > Streptophyta > Magnoliopsida > Poales > Poaceae > Triticum > Triticum timopheevii. Next base: position 20,879,716 of record OY997274.1, read on the forward strand.
CTTTGTCCGGACTATTGGAGCGTGAAGATACAAGACTCAAGACTTCATCCCGTGTCCGGATGGGACTCTCCTTTGCGTGGACAAGCTAGGTGATCCGGATATTGTATTTCCTTCTTTGTATCCGACTTCATGTAAACCCTAGCCCTCTCCGGTGTCTATATAAACCGGAGAGTTTAGTCCTTAGAGACATAATCATAATCATCATAGGCTAGCTTCTAGGGTTTAACCTCTACGATCTCATGGTAGATCAACTCTTGTACTACTCATATCATCAATATCAATCAAGCAGGAAGTAGGGTTTTACCTCCATTGAGAGGGCCCGAACCTGGGTAAACATTGTGTCCCTTGCCTCCTATTACCATCAGCCTTAAACGCACAGATCGGGACCCCCTACCTGAGATCCGCCGGTTTTGATAGCCTTAGACGATTGGAAAGTATATAGCTGAATCTGGATCCGTCGTGTGATATGTTATATCACCATTGTGGCCATACAGGTCCGAAGAAATCATGTTCCAAGTGGCTCCTTTCAGCAGCGGATACCACGCCCTTTTGGGGCGGGACGCGTTCACAACCTTTCAAGCTATACCCCATTACGGGTACATGAAGCTTAAAATGCCCGGACCCAATGGAATCATCACTCTAGCCAGTGATCCGGATTTCGCACTTCGCGCCGAAAATAAAACCGCAACACTAGCCCTGGAAGCATTATCCAAAGCTCTAGCAGCCGAAGAACTAACAACGCTGCGCGCCACCGTGGATAGGGACGACGTGATACTAGACAAGCGACCCAAATCCACCTCGTTTAAACCCGCAGACGAGATAGTCAAATTCCAGGTCCATCCAATGGACCCCACTAAGACAGCTTCCATCGGGACACAGTTGAGCCCCACAATGGACGCCGCACTACGAGACTTCCTACGCGAGAATTGGGACATTTTCGCCTGGCACCCTTCGGACATGCCGGGCATCCCACACGGACTGGCCGAACACAGCCTCAACATACTGAAAGGATACAAGCCTGTCAAACAGACTCTCAGGCGCTTCTCAGAGCCCAAATGGCAAGCCATGGGAGAAGAGCTAGCCAAGCTACTTGAGGCCGGATTCATTAGAGATATCAAGCATCCGGATTGGCTGGCAAATCTGGTAATGGTACCAAAGAAGGACAAATCCTGGCGCCTGTGCGTCGACTTCAAAGACCTCAACAGGTCTTGCCCGAAGGATCCCTTCCCCCTCCCCCCCCATCGACCAAATCATTGACGCCACCGCAGGACACGACTCACTGTGTTTCCTTGACGCATACTCTAGATACCATCAAATAAAGATGGCAGAGTCCGACCAGGCTGCAACGGCCTTCATAACGCCATATGGTCCTTTCTGCTTCAACACTATGCCTTTCGGGCTTAAAAATGCCGGTGCAACCTATCAACGCATGATTCAAACATGCCTGGAAAAGCAAATCGGCAAAACAGTGGAGGCCTATGTGGACGACGTGGTCATAAAAACAAGACACGTCGAAACCCTAATAGATGACTTGAGGCTTACGTTCGACAACCTCCGAACATACGACATCAAGCTAAACCCAGAAAAGTGTGTTTTCGGTGTACCCTCCGGGAAGTTGCTCGGCTTCATTGTTTCCAACAGATGAATTGAAGCGAATCTGGCAAAAATCCGAGCTCTGTCGCAGTTGGCTATTCCAACAGATCTCAGGCATATCCAGAAACTAGCTGGACGTGTGGCGGCCTTAAGCCGCTTTATCTCCCACTTAGGAGAAAAGGCATTACCTCTTTACCGCCTTCTTCGGTGCACCGAACACTTCGTGTGGAAGGACGCAGCCGCGGCCCGACTGGACGAAATAAAAACCTTATTGGCCAGTAATCCAGTCCTAACAGCGCCGAATACTGGCGAACCTATGCTATTGTATATAGCTGCAACACATCAAGTTGTGAGCGCAGTGCTCGTCGTCGAACGAGAGGCCGACGGACACAAATTCCCGCTCCAGAAGCCGGTATATTACGTATCCACGGTCCTCACCCCATGCAAATTCCGATACCCACACTATCAAAAGATAGCATACGCGGTCTTCATGGCATCCCGGAAGCTACGACACTACTTCCAAGTGTGTTCGATTACGGTGGCCTCCGAAGTATCACTCAACGACATAATAAACAACCGTGACGCTATGGGACGGATTGCTAAATGGGCCATTGAGCTTCTCACGTTCGACATAACATACAAACCACGGCGGGCCATTAAGTCACAAGTATTGGCTGACTTCATCGCCGAATGGACAGAAGCCGAACTCCCTAAAGAGTACGTCGCGTACTCTAACTGGATCATGCACTTCGACGGCTCTAAAATGCTGGCCGGATTGGGAGCAAGTGTAGTCCTGACATCTCCCACCGGAGACACGGTCCAATACGTACTCCAAATATTATACACAGACTCCAACAACGCAGCCGAATACGAGGCTCTGTTGCATGGTCTTCGGATGGCAGTCTCTATGGGCATTCAACGCCTGGAGGTGCGCGGGGATTCAAACCTTGCAATATCACAAATAAACGGAGACTTTGATGTCAAAGATCCGAAAATGGCGGCCTACCGTAATGCCGTCCTCAAAATGTTAGCTCGGTTCGAGGGGCTCGAATTCCACCATGTGGCTCGAGAAAACAATCAAGCGGCGGACATCCTCGCCCGCATCGGCGTTAAACGCGACCCTGTCCCACCTAACATATTCCTGGAAAGGCTGTTCAAGCCATCCGTGGTATGGGAAGGGGAGTCCGGCAACACTAGCACGGACCCGAATACACCCCCAGATTCCGAACCATCAGACATAATCGGAGGCTCCGCCACCGAAATAACACCTTCGGCCCATGAAATCATGGCTGTAATCGCCTCGTGGACTGAGCCTTTCTTGGCCTACCTAAATAGGAAGGAGCTTCCCGAGGACCAAAATGAAGCATGTTGCATCGTGCGACGTTCTAAAGCTTACAAAGTCCATGAAGGGGAACTCTATACGAAAAGTGCGACCGGAGTGCTCCAAAGGTGCATCTCCGAAGAGGAAGGGCGGTAGCTCTTGGCTTAAATCCATGCCGGACTCGGCGGACACCACGCTGCGGCTCGGGCCCCTGTCAGCAAGGCCTTCCGCACAGGCTTTTATTGGCCTACAGCCCAAGCTGACGCACAGGACCTCGTCCAACACTGCGTCGGTTGCCGGTTCTTTGCCAATCAGAGCCACATGCCCCCTACCGCTCTCCAAACAATCCCCATCACTTGGCCCTTCACGGTTTGGGGGCTGGATATGGTTGGACCCCTTACGGGGGGAAGCCACAAGAAAAAATACTTATTGGTCATGGTAGACAAGTTCACCAAATGGATAGAAGCCAAACCAGTCAAAACGGCCGAATCCAGACCAGTGATAGACTTCATATCCGGGGTTGTACACCGATACGACGTCCCCCACAACATCATCACTGACAATGGCTCAAACTTCACAGCCGACGAAGTAAAAACTTGGTGCGGCAACATGGGCATTAAGCTCGATTACGCCTCCGTCTACCATCCCCAAACAAACGGCCAGGTCGAACGTGCAAACGGTCTCATCATGAGAGGCATCAAACCCAGACTAGTGCGATCCTTGACAGAATCGGACACGCACTGGGTCGAGGAGCTCGACTCCGTACTCTGGGGGCTGCGGACCACGCCGAATCGCACCACCGGATACACACCATTTTTATGGTGTACGGCGCAGAAGCAGTACTACCCTGCGGCATAATACATGGTTCGCCTCGCGTGCGCATGTGCGAAGAGAAGGAAGCCGAGTTAGATCGGCAGGACAACTTAGATGCCCTGGAGGAGGAGCGCGATGTCGCAAAAGCCCGTTCCGCATTCTATCAGCAGCAGGCTCGACAGTACCAAAGCAGAGAAGTGCGGGCCAAAACTTATAATATTGGCGAACTCATTCTACGTCTACCGGAGAAGAAGAAGGACAATCTCAAACCTAAGTGGGAGGGTCCCTTCGTTATTGATAAAGTTCTCACCGGAGGAGCGTACCGCTTACGTATTGCATCGGATAACAGACTCGACCCGAACCCATGGAACGCGGCCAAACTTCGGAGATTCTACACCTAGCGCCGAACTTAGTGTTCATCTCCTTACCCCCTCCTTTTTAATTATGTTCCCTCCTTTTGCCTTTCTTGACCTTTTTCCTTCTTCACACAAAGTACTCGATACAGTGCGGATGCTCGGATCGCTCCGACCGCACTATGTGTGTAAGCTATACCTGGGGGCTTCCTATGCGGAAGCTAAATATAATTGCTTTCATGGCTTCTTGCCTATCACATATGCATTATTTTTTCATATGTGCCTTTTCTTCACCATTATATGCATCGATATGACTTAAGATGTGGCCATGCTAGGTTGCCTGGCTCTTGTGTTTATGCCCTATGTTCCTGTTAATTCGGCTAGGGCATAAGGGGAGCACCTTTGCGATTGTTACTGCCGGTTCAGCCGGATGTGTACCTCAGACTGGGTGAAGCCGAAAGCTAGCGTTCTTAAGGGAATATTCGGTCGGTGAACAAAAGATGTTTTTTGTTTATTACAATATGAATCCCCAGAAGTTTTTGTACCCTGCGTCTCTGTTCGCAGTCCGGACATGTACATCGATGCATGCCTACCCAGGGAAAGGAACCCCTAACGGAACTATTCTCCCTGGAAGATGTTTCTTACTATCCATGTCATATAACATAACTAGTTGGGTACTTGTCCGTTCAAGCACTTATGACCCCTACGCCTGGTTTTCACGCATACCCCGGTTCTATATAACTAAGCTGGTATTCGGATACACCCCGGACTGTCGGATCCGGGGGCTGAAGCGAAAAGGTCTGCCATGACAAACGATTTTAATCCGGCTAGGGACTACATATGTCCATTGAATTACATAGTCACTTGGACTGACTATATTCTTCCTCTATACCATCCAACAGGCTATCTAGCTTACAATCCTGTTGGGAATACTTTGCGGCTAACGCTACCTGGTCATACACCAGACTCACGGGAATTTCTTGCCCATCTGGCCCCGCCGGTCCGACTTCGGCCATATGGTTCGGGTCAAGCTTGGTGTAGCGCGTCTTCACCATAGCCCAGGCTTCTCTTGCACCTTGTCGGTAGGCTGACATCTTCCACAATCGGAAGCGCCGCCGTGCTCCCTGGAGCATATCCACGACCTCCCCCATACCTTTGGAAGGAAGCTTGATGGCCACAAGGCCTGGGCAATACCCTGCATCACCTGCCGAGCTCGGTCGTACAGCTGTGATATGTCTTGTAGCAAATCGTCTGCAGACGCGGGCATCTCCTCTTCAGGGCGGCCCGTCAACATACCTACAGATATAAATTCTTTCAATATGCTTCTTCGCCGAGCTGTACTGCAGTTCATCCAGGTACTTACCATAAATGCCACGACAAAGCCTCATGTTCTCCTTCACGGAGTCCGCCAGCTGAGCGCGAACATCTCCTAATTCGACGCCCAGCCGGACATTGGCATCTTGAAGATTGTTCTTCTCCTGCCTAACTTGGGTCAGAATACGCTCGCCAGCTTTTAGCTGCCTTTGGAGATGTGACTCGTCACCTCTTACGACCTCCGGATTCACCCCGGGATTGTCTGCAGAATTTTCTGTTAGATTTATCATACAAGCTACTTACTAACTGGTACATTTCCATTCCATTGAGACAAATGTTATCAAATGAGGTCTTCTGTGATTCCTCTAGCTTGGCAACCGCGGCCCACAGCTGGGTCTTGCACTCGTCCAGCTCTCGAGACAATTGGACATTCTTATCTACAAGGACCTATGCATAAATTGATCCTTAAAACAGTTGTTCCAACCGTTTCAAGTCTCAGGGGCTACTGCTATACATGCTTATTAAATTTTCTTACCCGTATATCTTTGGCATACTGGTCCGTCGCTCGGGCAAGCCCGCCTTGAGCAGCTCGGATGTATGCGTCTCCCGAATTGAAAGCATTAAACGCCTCTTCGGAAAAGATGTTGTTGCGAAGTACGGGCCGTCGGCGCCGGTGATTCATGGCGCTCTCTACTGCGGAATTCATGACAGAGAGCATATCCGCATCCTCTGTCGGAGGACAATTCGGCATCAGCCCCGCGTCCGCCTTCCCTCTCGAAGCTGGTTCTGGAATCCGGCTGGTAGAGGCGCGATTGGCAGGAACTCCGGATATAGTCCGGCTACTCCTCTTTCTGCCAGGACACGAAGGCCGTTGTTACATTTCATACACAATAATCATAGAGCAGGTTTCTACCATACCTCTGTAGCGGCGTTTCGGCCCTAACCGCCTTCCTCTTAAGCCTGCCCGATTCGGACGCCCTTTGCCGACAAGTCCCTAGGGGCACAGCGCCATGCTCTTTCTGTCGTCTCTGCAAAAATACAACACTTCAGGTGTAAGGCATGTCATCAGAAAGGAGTCCTCTTTAGAGGATAGGGTTTTTTTTTGCTTGGCTTACACGCGATGTAGGTAGCAGTCTGGGATAGTCGGCGATAATAGCCACTAAGGCGCCATCGCAGCTCGCTTGATAAAATATCCCGTTGACGAGCTCCACAGTAATATCCGGATCTTCTTCGAGTCCTGGATCGAAGGACCTTCCGGGGTCCTTTGGCTGTGGGGAGGGGCTGGAGATTCCTTCTACGGTCCTCCTCAGTTCCTGCTCGGAAATATCGAGGTAAATAATCTTGACGAAGAACGCCAATGAGTGAAGCGGGGGAAAGAGTGACGACTTACCCAGCTTGGGGGGTTGTACATAGAAAACCCATCCCGCGGTTTAATATGAAGGAATTCTTCTTCTTCTCCTTTATACAAATCGAATAATATCCTCGCCAGAGCAGTGGCGGAATCCGGACCCTTACGACCACAGCAGGTAGCATCATCTTCCCCGTTGTAGTGCCACATGGGCTTCCCCCGATATTGAAGCGGCTGCACTCCCCGCATTATGAATATTGCCATAACCTCAACTATTGTCAGCCCTGATTTGGCCAATAACTTTATCCTGCTTATCAGGAAGTGTATTTCTCTGGTATCCTCCTCTTGGGGGCCCCGAGGGCGCCAATTTCGGCGTGCCTTCGGCGGAGCATTACTGAACTCAGGGAGACCTATTCGGATTGGATCTGGAAGGGGAACGTCATCGACATAAAACCACTCTGAGGGCCAGTTCTCCGGTGCCTTCTTGGGAGTACCGGATAGGTATCCGGTCTCGGCGACGCGCCATACTTCGGCTCCGCACACTTGACATATGGATTCCCCCTGATTGCGAGGGACGAGGCAGAACAACTTCTTCCATAACCCTAAGTGAGCCTCGCAGCCCAGAAATAGTTCACAAAGGGCGACGTATCCTGCTATGTGCAGCCCGGAGGCAGGTGTGAAGTTATGCAAGTGGAGGCCATAGAACTCCAGGAGCCTGCGAAGGAATGGGTGGATTGGAAACCCGACACCTCTAAGAAGATGCGGGATGAGGCATATTCTCTCCCCCAGGGATAGATTAGGAGATCTCTCCGCTTGCTCCCCGCCATTATAGGTGGCTAGTCCGGCTCGGACGGGGACCTTGAATGCTGGTGGGAGAAACCCTTGGGTCTGCAGCTCTATTAAGCGGCTTTGAGGAACTGAACACTCTTCCCAGTCGCCTGGCTGGGAGCGAGGGGAATGAGAAGAAGAGCTGTGGTGATCGACCATGTTGGAATGGTTTTTTCCGGAGCACTCTATTGGATGCTTGCTCGAGGGAAGAGGGTGAGGTTTGGATCTGAGAATCCCCGTCTCTTCAAATAGACGGTTTCGCCTGCTGTACCGGGGGTGGCAAATGTAAAAATGCCTCGACTCCTCGTATTCGCTCGACACGTGGAGATGGTCATTTTTAAAGCACAGAAGCCGAGGAGTACAACATTGATGGGAGACCAGACACTGTTTGCTACAACAGGTACTTTGGAGTATTCAGAGATGGAACCCGCCTTGCAATGCCGAAGACAAACTGCGCGCCGGACTCATCGTCATTGAAGCCTGGTTCAGGGGCTACTGAGGGAGTCCTGGATTAGGGGGTATCCGGACAGCCGGACTATATACTTTGTCCGGACTATTGGAGCGTGAAGATACAAGACTCAAGACTCCGTCCCGTGTCCGGATGGGACTCTCCTTTGCGTGGAAGACAAGCTTGGCGATCCGGATATTGTATTTCCTTCTTTGTAACCGACTTCATGTAAACCCTAGCCCTCTCCGGTGTCTATATAAACCGGAGAGTTTAGTCCTTAGAGATAGAATCATAATCATCATAGGCTAGCTTCTAGGGTTTAGCCTCTACGATCTCGTGGTAGACCAGCTCTTGTACTACTCATATAATCAATATCAATCAAGCAGGAAGTAGGGTTTTACCTCCATCGAGAGGGCCCGAAACTGGGTAAACATTGTGTCACTTGCCTCCTGTTACCATCAGCCTTAGACGCACAGATCGGGACCCCCTACCGGAGATCCGCCGGTTTTGACACCGACAGGGGGCAGCGGGGGGAGGGGGGGGGGAGCGCCTTGCGCGCCGGCAGGGGGGTGATCTGCATGATCGCTCGGGGCACGGCCACCCGTGCTAGAGCTACCACCAGAGGCGCCGCCGCTGGTGAGGGTGAACTCGAAGGCACTCTCCTCAGCCACGCTGCTCTTGGGACTCCTCGGTCAGGACGACGCGGGAGAGGACGGTGTCGAAGGGAAGGTCCTGATCGCCAGGCACGACCTGGATCGTGTCGAGCTGCTTGTCGAGGCCGTGGAGGAACTGGGTGGTGAGATCCACCTCGGTGACGACGCGGTCGATGTCGGCGAGACCGCAGGTGAGGAGTTTCATCCGGCGAGCGTATTCGGAGATGGACAGCTCGCCTTGCTTGAGGCTGCGGTACTGGCGGTTGAGGATCATGAAGCGAGCGACGCGATGGGCAAGGAAATAGTTGCGGATCTTGTGGCAAAGGACAAAAGTGGTGGTGGCGCCGACGACATGATCACACATGGTATCAGAGCCAAGAGGTCTCCAGGGTTGAACAGAGGGGCAAATTGAGTGCCCTAGGCGGGGGAGGAACCGCTGAGAAGAGATGGGGAGGTGCCGAAGACGAATGGTGGTGGGGAGGCAGTAAAGATAGCCGCAGCAGGCACTGTCGAGGAAGAAGAGAGGGAGCCAGGGGAGGTAGAGGAGCTCGTGGCGGCGCCGGTGGAGGAGGAGGTCGCGGCCATTGGTGCACCTGGTATCTGATACCAAGTTGGAGAGTTGATTTTTATTCAACTTGATCAACTGAGTTACAGAGTACAACATATATCCCTACAGGGAGAGAGCGAATGCACCTGAAAACAAGGCACGCAGGACACGAGCGTTGCTAGATCCTACAAAGTAGGAGTGGACTAAGTTGATACAACTCAACGTTACACAAATATACATGCACACGTTTAACAGATCCATCCCCTCCCTGAACCCTAGCATCCTTTCCTTTCCTTTTGTGTCGATCTATTTCTCCTGTTCGTGCGTTGTGGTAAGTTAGTATCCGCCATCACGCGGTCGTTATGCACACCATTGTTATGTTAGACTTTTACTGTATTCTCCTCCTAGGAATATATGATGATGTTAGAACCCTAGATCCCAAAGAAGTGTTAGAACCCTAGATGCAACGGGATCGATCGATCATCGATGCGCCTCAACTCAACTGTGTGCTTTATTTGGTGATTTGCAAACCTGGACAAGAAGATTATAACTGCCTAAGTGGCTGACTCATCAATTACCTTAGAAGAATTTATCCGTACTGCAGCCATATGTATTGGCATCATCTGGCCTAGGACTGTACTTGTTTTTATATTCGTGGCACCATCTTACTTGTATCATCTTCTTACAATCATACAATGCAAATTGTTCTCACCGGTGGTCTTTCTGTCATGAGAAGTTTTAACCTCAGGGAAGCATTTGCAAAGGAAGTTCATTTTCTTTCTTCTGATATAGCTCTGCCGAGAATCAAATGCCTCATCTGTCCAAGTGACTTGCCAATATTTTCCCGCCTTTCCTTGTCCTGCCCAATGTCCTTGTCCAAGCTCCCCATCTCCCTTCTAGCAATGGTCGTCATGAGATACGCACATGTAAGTTCATTGATCTAGCCAATCAGGACAGAGCGCTTTGCTGCCAGATTCCTCAAGAAACTTTTCAGAACATGCATCCTAACTGCATCATGATCCGAACAGATGTGCCGGCAAAAATTGATAAAAAAATGAATATACATTCTTAAGCCTCTCAATACGAGACACTATACATGTTTATTTTGTATAAATACTTTGGCGGTCCGTTGTTGTACATATTTCTTTCCGTGCGATATGTTGCATCCCCCGTTGTGTTAGATACCCTATTCGACCAATCCACGTCAATGTTCACCTTCTTCTTCCGCGATTTCTGTCTTTTAGCACTTTTACATTGTCTTCTTTCTCTACTTTTTTTCCATTTGTGCAATTACTTTCCTTTACCTGATGTGAACTCATCAGATCCTCTTGTTTTGTCGCCTCGCAAGTTCATGGCATCCTTATGCCCATCAAATTTTGGTACACTCTTTTTGAAAAAAAATCCATCAAATTTTGCTATTCTTTTTGACAATTTTTTCTTTTCTCTTCCCTCAAATATGCATCCTTGAACAATTGCATACTTGCACCGCCAAATCGCAATTTGTCATAAGGCTTCATGATTTGTTTCAGAGAAGCTGCCATCACCTGTGATACCAAGGCCTGCTGTGTTTGCTTCTACCGTCATATCTATGTCCTGGCTTCAAGGTTGGGCAGACCTCCTAGATGGCCTGCTTCACTCCATTGTTGGTCGGTTGGGATCCTTCCCTGATCTTCTTGCTTTCGCTGCCACCTGCACCTCTTTGGTCTGCTTCCTTCTTCTCCTATCCCTCCAAATCGACATTGTTGCCACCTCCCCTCCTTCAACCTGATGTCCCAGTCTACTCTTCTCGTCCTCGCCCATTGAGCAACAACCTCGTCCCTAAACGCTCATGCTATGCTACTAACCATGCCAACAAAGACACCTACATGTGTTGTAAGATTCCCCAATTTGCTTGTTTTGGTGATAGAAAATCCCCACCTGGTTTGCTGGATGATTTTTCTTTGGGGAGTGTTTTTTATGGCCATCTCATCTTGGCTAACCAACAACAATCATGTCTTGTTGTTGATGTCTTCACAGGCGTCAGTGTCTCAGCTCCACAACTCCCTGTCGACGGATACATTATCCTCAACTATGCCGCCCTCACGGTTCCTCTTTCGTCACCCAACTCATATCTCCTGGTCAATGCTGGGCGCCACAATTTCTCTTGGTTTGTTGGTAGCGATTCTTGGTTGAAACGTTCTCCTCGCAATGGAACAATTAAGAAGCTCGTGGTCTTTAAAGACCAGGTCTTTGGCATGGATCATGATCGCAGGCTTTATATCGTGCACTTGGAACCCCGGATACGCATACAGGAAATAGCAGTTGATCTGGATGAAAGCATGGACAGCAAATGGCATCTTTCGCACCCGTGGCTTGTCGCGTGCGGTGACATGCTTCTCATGGTCGGTTGTCAGAAACACTCTCCATCAACAGGGGACACCTTCGAAGCTTTCCGACTGGACTTATCAACTGAACCTGCAAGGTGGGTAAAGGTGGAGAAGCTAGAAAACTGGGCGGTCTTCATCAGTACCGACGAGACAATCCAGCCTTTGTGTTGCATGCTCCCAGAGAGATGGGGTGGAAGAAGCAACTGTATATACTGTTGTAATAGGAAAGAGTCTTCATTCCCAAACAATGGGAGTATGATGCAACGTACATGGGTTGTGCCCACCATGTCCTATTCATGTATGTGATGAACGTTGGCCTTGATGCATGGCTATTACTGCTCACCGTACCAGTTCCCTCTGTAGGACATGTTGACTTTATGTACGTATAATCCAACACGTACTTTACCTTTGTATGTTGGATATATTTGTGGTATAACGATGTCATGGTGAATTTGTAGCCTCTCAGTTCAGCATGCATGGAAATTATGTTTATCTTTAAGCCAGCTCTACTAGCTTTGTCGTGAAAAATGGATATTCGAGCAGGGAAGAGAACTGTACCTCACTACCCCTTTTGCTGTCAGTGTAGGAGATGTTAACAGTGGGAGGATCACTCAAATGTTTGCACTTATCAAGGGATTCTTTTTCAGGTGCATGACTACCGAAAAATGCACCTGAACATCTTGGTTTGCCGGGAGAGAATCCCTGGTTCCTGCGAGGGGGGCCTCGCTCCCGGTTTGTCCGTTGTTTTTTTTTTCATGCGAGGGGTCTTCGATATATGCTCATTGTCCGATTTTCTTTGGTGTGAGGGGGCTCGCTACTTGGTCTTCATTCGTTTTTTTCGTGCAAGGGAATCGTTACAGGCGAGGTGGGAGAAGGGGTGGAAAAGCAGACGAAGGTAGGAGGAGACGAGAAAAAACCATGGAACGGAGACTACCAAGTCGTCTATTAGGAGTAGAGATGATGCAGCGGTCGCTGGGTGGCCGACGGCCGAGGGAGAAGGAGGCGACGCGGCGGCCGCGACCATCTAGGGTTACCCCATGGTGGGAGGGTTGGCTCGTGTGGGGGAGAGGTGAGACCGTGGGAGAGAATCCCTGGTTCGTGCGAGGGGGGCCTCGCTCCCAGTTTGTCCGTTGTTTTTTTCCGTTCGAGGGGGCTTCGGTATATGCTCTTCGTCCGATTTTCTTTCATGCGAGGGGGCTCGCTACTTGGTCTTCGTCCATTTTTTTCGTGCAACAGAATCGTTACGGGGGAGGTGGGAGGAGGGATGGAAAAAACCGGAAGAAGGTGGGAGGAGACAAAAAAAACCATGGAACCAAGACTATCAAGTCGTCCACTAGAAGTAGAGATTTGAAGGAACCAAGTGGTCAGCTTGATAAACCACTAACAAAAAATTATTTAAAAAATAGGATTTGAAGGAAGGTTCTTGGAACCTTCGTTTCAGATAATCATATATGGAAGCTAATCCCATAAGGATAGAATTGATCCATACGTATTAATTGCATCTCCATATATAGATATACCCCTACTACCAAACCTATCGATCGAAGCTAAGCATCTGCATCTTCCTGCCGATCGACCATCCATGGCGATGAAGATGAAGACGAAGAAGGGAGGGACGGGGAGGAAGAAGAGGGACGAGATGAAGCTCATCCAGGACTCGGCCAAGCGGCAGGTGGCCTTCTCCAAGCGCCGGCCCACCCTCTTCAGCATGGCCGGCGACCTCTCCGCGCTCTGCGGCGTCCACGTCGCCGTCATCGTCTTCTCCCGCTCCGCGCGCGGCAACGCCTACGCCTTCGGCAGCCCCTCCGTCGACGCCGTCCTCCGACGCTGCCACCAAGATGGCGGCCTCGATGAGGATTACGACGCTGCTGCCGCTCTTGCCGTCCATGCCGAGGACGATGCTGGCGCTCTGGCGGCGTTGCGGCGGGAGCTGGACGACACCAAGGCGCGTGTGGTGGCGGAGAAGAAGCGCATGAAAAAAGTCGAGGCGAACGTGGAGCGGGCCATGGCGGCAAGGTCAACTGCGGTGTGGTGGCAGGCCGACGTCGAGGCGCTCGGGGCGGCGGAGCTGCCAGAGTTCGAGACGGCACTCCGGCGGCTCAGGGACACCCTCCTCCGCCGGGTCGACGCGCTGCAGCTGCCTGTAGCAGTCTTTGACACCACTGCACCGCTGGCTCGCATTACAATCTAATCTACGAAGTAGTGGCTAACTAGCGATGCCTAGTTTCTTGAAAAATATATTAGCGGTGCCTTACTACATCTTTGATCTTATCTCAAAACGAAGAATGCGTGCATTATGTGTATATATAATCCTTGCAAATTGTGGATTATGCAATCATATCTTGGTGGTTGATGAGCTTTATTTTCCTGTTCATGGAAGTATATTTTGCTGTGTTCACCTTCTATAGAATTATGTTCGTGCCAGTAATTTCTTCAAACCATATCTATGGTCTGGTCTTCAATGAGTGTTTTGGCGGGTTGGCTACCCTTTTTTTTGCCCTGTTCATTGAAGCATGTTCACAGTAACAAACATGGATGATGATCGATTCTCTTCTAATGAGCCAGGTACATAGCATACATGAGAGAAATTGCAAGTTTGCCATAGTTGTATTTCGGTCTTTTTGCTTGGATGTTTTGAGCTGAAACAATTAGGAAATGATTTTGACAAAAAGCACGGCAGTTGATTAAATAATCAAATTCCCCCATTCTGAATGCCAATGTATTGTTTTTTCTTTCTTTTATATTTCACATCAACGGTTCATCTACATCAAACAATTTGATATGAAAATTGGAAGCAAGATAACACCACCACCACCTTTTTTTCGCTGAACAACACAATATGTTCTTCCTTACATATATGTAAAAAGCACAACACCAAATCAACATCATTCAGTTTCTCCACAATTCTTGCCTGTTTGCACGACAGCCAAAAACACAAGAAAATAGTAAAAGAAAAGCCGTACTTGCAGCGAGGTTCGGAATCAATTGGCAGGACATGCAAGGAGGATTCGCTCATTCAAAAGGCAGCATCAGCTTCTGTGCTTTCATTTCATCCAACATCTCCTTTGGCACTTGGCTGCTATTCTTAAGTTTGAGCCCAACAAGGTTCAGGCGGATGATTCATTCAGTTGAGTATAAATGGATGGCATTCAAGGCAGGCTTGGTGTCTGCTTGGACTTTGGCATTGTAGGGGGTGATGGTGCTGTCTCTGCGTGAACTGAGGGTTATAGATTAGCATGTTTTTTTTGCATGTGCATAAAGTTCATCTCCTGTCAAATTTTCAACTTAATAGTAGCACAAAAGAAAAATACACACCTGACAGCATCAGATGCATATGCTTTTGTGGAGATGGTTCATGTTTGACTCTTGGATCGGAGTCCTTCCTGTGTTGTGTATCCCCAGTTCCATGACCTGCAGATTCTGTTTCACATGGTCAGAGAGAACACTAGTGTTGGTTTCTCCTCAGGCTGGACGTACCGAGCGGGCTTTTCGGCCCGCTCGTGGCCCGTTCGGTCTTGGCCCGCTCGGTCCTGGCTCGCTATAGAAATTGGACGGTCCGGTCTGCCGAATTGGGCCCGAGAAAATATCGGTCCGGTCCGGTCTTTAACCGGGCCGACCGAGCGGACCGAGAAGACACAGCGACAGCCGCCGCCGTTCCTCGTCGTCGCGGCCACCGGCAGCCCTGGGGTGAACCACCATGTCTTCAAGCTTGCCCCACCCTTCCATTCTCACCTCCCAGTTTCGTCCAAGCATCTTGCCGCCGCTCGCCGTCGCTGTTGTGTGTGCACCACAGCCGCTCTCGAGTTCTCGACCATGGCATCGACCACAACTGTTGCACCAATTCATGCCATGGCAGCGGTATTTCTTGCCATGTCAGCGCTTTTCGCCGTGGAGACAAAGACAAGTGCCATGGCAGCCACTTCAGCAGAGCAAGCACGCACGTAGGCCACCAATCGGATCGTGGGAGAACGCTCCGACGTGATTTTTGGATCGTGGGAGAAATGCTCGGCCCTGATTTTTGGATCGTGGGAGTAATGGTTTGCCGTGAATTTCTCGTCCAACAGATTAGGCAAATACAGTATTGTTTTGGAAGGCTCTAAATTTGGCGGCGGCTTCCTCTAATCACGGGTCATCGATCCCACGTAGCTGTTCCTTTTATTGAGCCGAACAGAGAATAGAAAGTACGAGAGAAAATGGGATTGATCCAAAAATCATGGCATCATTTGACGACCTTCTCCACGTTAGATTTGATCCGCTAATCAGGGGAAGGCCCACACAGCGAAAATCATGGGCTCATGCACGCGCAACATTACTTGCATGCAACAGAAAAACTGCTAAGAAATACATCGTGTGCTGGTTCATGGCTACATCAAAAATCAATCAAACAACAGCCGCGCTGCCCAGCGCACTTCCACAGCACGTCGTCCACCTCGCCGTAGTCCCTTGCACGTCGCCTACCTCGCTGCTGCACCCATGGACGTCGCCGCCGGTGGTTGTTGGCCGGTCCGCTCGGTCCGGCCCGGGCTTTGCAGCCGCCGGTCCGGTCCCTATAAACAAGACCGCCAGGTTCGTCGGTCCGGTCCGGTCCGGACCGCCGGCGGCCGGTCCAAACGCTGGCTCGGTCAGGGACCGGACCGGCCCGGACCGTGTCCACCCTGAGTTTCTCCTATGACGGTGGGCGCCAACATAAAAATTGATTTTGGCTCCCAAGCTCGAGTGATACTGGGATGGCAAAAGTCGTGATGTATACAAAAGAGTAAATCCGAGGGGATTCGCGCCGCGATAATAAAACTGCGATTTCCACCAAAGAACTGCTGCATGGACACTGATATGCTCCAATATGGAGATGGGAAAAATCCAAGTTTAAACATTTGCTTGGAATATCCAAGTCAAAATATTTGCCTCTGTTTCTTTTTCTGGAGGGGAGTCAGCAGGGGCGTTGTTCTTTCTTTTTTATATTGTGTTTTAGGCATCTTTTTTTTACCGTGTAATTTTTTTTCCCGTAAGGCATCTTTTTTTTATATGGTGGGCAGCGCTGTTCTGCTTTGCTCTGTTTGTCAGCCGGGCCGAACACAAAAGTTCGGGAAGCGACAAGAAGCCCATGTAGAGCCCGCTCGTAGAGAGATAGCGATCACACACACAGGCCACTCACACCCCAGTAGCAAGGCGGAGGGAACGGCGACTCCGATGATTCCCAACGGGCATTGCAGGGGGAGAGCGGCCATTCCCTGCGTGCACAGCCGGGGAGAGGGGCGATCCAGGTGGTTCTGACGGACAACGGAGGCGGAGGCCCAGCGACGAGCTTCCTGGGACAGCGCCATGGACGCATCCGCGATTGGGCGACACGATCGTCTCCTCCCTGGCGGCGTCCTCTCGTCGGCGAAGAGGGACTCGCCCTCCACGGGCTCTCGCGGCAGTGTGAGGAGTCGCTGGTGCAGGAGAGGAGCGATGACGAGTCCCCATGAATTTGCAGAGGGAGGGGGCGGTGCCGTCTTCAGGTGAGGCGGGGCGCGCCCATGGCGCCGCCCACGAGCCGGAGGCCCTCCTCAATTTGTGCATGCTCACTTGCTCTTCCACGCGGACGACGAGGAGGCCCACTTCCTCTTCCGAGACGATGACGGGGACCGATGAGGCGCAAGGCGGAGGCGGCCGTGGCACCACTGGCTGGTGACGACAGGGCCATGCTCCGCCTGCTCCATGCTCACATAGACAATAGACGGCATGGAGCTGAATTCAAGGTGTGAGGGAGTCCTGGATTTGAGGGTATCCGGACAGCCGGACTGTGTACTACGTCCGGACTATTGAAGCGTGAAGATACAAGACTCAAGACTTTGGCCCGTGTCTGGATGAGACTTTTCTTGGCGTGGAAGGCAAGCTTGGCGATCCGGATATTGTATTTCCTTCCTTGTAACCGACTCCATGTAAACCCTAGCCCTCTCCGGTGTCTATATAAACCGGAGAGGTTGGTCCTTAGAAGGCCGATCACAATTACAATCATACCATCATAGGCTAGCTCTTAGGGTTTAGCCTCTATGATCTCGTGGTAGATCTACTCTTGTACTACCCATATCATCGATATTAATCAAGCAGGAAGTAGCGTTTTACCTCCATCGAGAGGGCCCGAACCTGGGTAAACATTTGTGTCCCTTGCTTCCTGTTACCATCAGCCTTGACGCACAGATCGGGACCCCCAACCCGAGATCCGCCGGTTTTGATGTTGGGAAACGTTGCAGAAAATAAAAAAAATTCTACACTTTCACCAAGATCAATCTATGAGTTCATCTAGCAACGAGAGAGGAGTGCATCTACATACCCTTGTAGATCGCGAGCGGAAGCGTTCAAGAGAACGGGGTTGAGGGAGTCGTACTCGTCGTGATCCAAATCACCGATGACCGGGTGCCGAACGGACGGCACCTCCGCGTTCAACACATGTACGGTTGGGGAAGACGTCTCCTCCTTCTTGATCCAGCAAGGGGAAAGGAGAGGTTGATGGAGATCCAGCAGCATGACGGCGTGTTGGTGGATGCAGCGGGGATCTCGGCAGGGCTTTGTCAAGATCTATGGAGAGGAGGAGGTGTTGGAGAGGGAGAGGGAGGCGCCAGAGGCTAGGGTGCGGCTGCCCTCCCTCCCCTCCACTATACATAGGGGCTAGGGGGGCGCATGCCCCCTTGGAGATCCCATCTAGAGGGGGGGGGGGCGGCCCCCAGGGCAACGACCCCCTTAGGGTTTCCAACCAGGGGGGTCGCATGCCCCCTCGGGGGTGGGGGGCAACGGCCCCCTAGGGTTTCCAACCCTAGGCGCCTTGGGCCCTTGGGTGGGGCGCACCAGCCCACCAGGGGCTGGTTCCCATGCCACTTCAGCCCATGGGGCCCTCCCGGATAGGTGGCCCCACCCGGTGGACCCCCGGGACCCTCCCGGTGGTCCCGGTACAATACCGGTGACCCCCGAAACTTTCCCGGTGGCCGAAACTGGACTTCCTATATATAAATCTTTACCTCCAGACCATTCTAGAACTCCTCGTGACGTCCGGGATCTCATCTCAGACTCCGAACAACTTTCGGGTTACTGCATACTAATATCTCTACAACCCTAGCGTCACCGAACCTTAAGTGTGTAGACCCTACGGGTTCGAGAGACACGCAGACATGACCAAGACGACTCTCCGGTCAATAACCAACAGCGGGATCTGGATACCCATGTTGGCTCCCACATGCTCCTCGATGATCTCATCGGATGAACCACGATGTCGAGGATTCAATCAATCCCGTATACAATTCCCTTTGTCAATCGGTACGTTACTTGCCCGAGACTCGATCGTCGGTATCCCAATACCTCGTTCAATCTCGTTACCGGCAAGTCACTTTACTCGTACCGTAATGCATGATCCCGTGACCAGACACTTGGTCACACTGAGCTCATTATGATGATGCATTACCGAGTGGGCCCAGAGATACCTCTCCGTCATACGGAGTGACAAATCCCAGTCTCGATTCGTGCCAACCCAACAGACACTTTCGGAGATACCCGTAGTGTACCTTTATAGTCACCCAGTTACGTTGTGACGTTTGGCACACCCAAAGCACTCCTACGGTATCCGGGAGTTGCACAATCTCATGGTCTAAGGAAATGATATTTGACATTTGGAAAAGCTCTAGCTAAACGAACTACACGATCTTTGAGCTATGCTTAAGATTGGGTCTTGTCCATCACATCATTCTCCTAATGATGTGATCCCGTTATCAATGACATCCAATGCCCATAGTCAGGAAACCATGACTATCTGTTGATCAACGAGCTAGTCAACTAGAGGTTTACTAGGGACATGTTGTGGTCTATGTATTCACACGTGTATTAAGATTTCCGGATAACACAGTTATAGCATGAATAATAGACAATTATCATGAACAAAGAAATATAATAATAACCATTTTATTATTGCCTCTAGAGCATATTTCCAACAGTCTCCCACTTGCACTAGAGTCAATATTCTAGTTACAATGTGATGAATCGAACACCCATAGCGTTCTGGTGTTGATCATGTTTTGCCCTCGGGAGAGGTTTAGTCAATGGATCTGCTACATTAAGATCCGTATGCACTTTACAAATATGTATGTCTCCATCTTGAACATTTTCACGTATGGAGTTGAAGCGACGCTTGATGTGCCTGGTCTTCTTGTGAAACCTGGGCTCCTTGGCAAGTGCAATAGCTCCAGTGTTGTCACAGAAGAGTGCGATCGGCCCCGACGCATTGGGTATGACTCCTAGGTCGGTGATGAACTCTTTCACCCAGATTGCTTCATGCGCTGCCTCCGAGGCTGCCATGTACTCCGCTTCACATGTAGATCCCGCCACCACGCTCTGCTTGCAACTGCACCAGCTTACTGCCCCACCATTCAAGATATACACGTATCCGGTCTGTGACTTAGAGTCATCCAGATCTGTGTCGAAGCTAGCGTCGACGTAACCCTTTACGATGAGCTCTTCGTCACCTCCATAAACGAGAAACATATCCTTAGTACTTTTTAGGTACTTTAGGATGTTCTTGACCGCTGTCCAGTGTTCCTTGACGGGATTACTTTGGTACCTTCCTACCAAACTTACGACAAGGTTTACATCAGGTCTGGTACACAGCATGGCATACATAATAGACCCTATGGCTGAGGCATAGGGGATGACACTCATCTCTTTTTATCTTCTGCCGTGGTCGGGCATTGAGCCGAGCTCAATCTCACACCTTGCAATACAGGCAAGAACCCTTTCTTGGACTGATCCATATTGAACTTCTTCAATATCTTATCAAGGTATGTGCTTTGTGAAAGACCTATGAGGCGTCTTGATCTATCCCTATAGATCTTGTTGCCTAATATGTAAGCAGCTTCTCCAAGGTCCTTCATTGAAAAACACTTATTCAAGTAGGCCTTAATGCTATCCAAAAGTACTATATCATTTCCCATCAAAAGTATGTCATCTACATATAATATGAGAAATTCTACAGAGCTCCCACTCACTTTCTTGTAAACGCAGGCTTCTCCATAAGTCTGCGTAAACCCAAACGCTTTGATCATCTCATCAAAGTGAATGTTCCAACTCCGAGATGCTTGCACCAGCCCATAAATGGATCGCTGGAGCTTGCATACCTTGTTAGCATTCTCAGGGCGACAAAACCTTCCGGCTGCATCATATACAGTTCTTCCTTAAGATGGCCGTTAAGGAATGCCGTTTTGACGTCCATTTGCCATATCTCATAATCATAGTATGCGACAATTGCTAGCATGATTCGGACGGACATCAGCTTCGCTACGGGAGAGAAAGTCTCATCGTAGTCAATCCCTTGAACTTGTCGATAACCCTTAGCGACAAGTCGAGCTTTATATATAGTAACACCATCCGCGTCCGTCTTCTTCTTAAAGATCCATTTTCGCCGATCATCGGGCAAGTCTGTCAAAGTCCATACTTTGTTTTCATACATGGATCCTATCTCGGATTGCATGGCTTCAAGCCATTTGTTGGAATCTGGGCACGCCATCGCTTCTTCATAGTTCGAAGGTTCACCATTGTCTAACAACATGATTTCCAAGACAGGGTTGCCATACCACTCTGGTGCGGAACGTGTCCTTGTGGACCTTCGAAGTTCAGTAGGAGCTTGATCCGAAGTATCTTGATCATCATCATTAACCTCCTCTCTTGTCGGTGCAGGCACCACAGGAACATCCTCCTGAGTTGCGCTACTTACCGTTTCAAGAGGTAGTACTTCATGAAGCTCTACTTTCCTCCCACTTAATTCTTTCGAGAGAAACTCTTTCTCCAGGAAGGACCCGTTCTTGGCAACAAAGATCTTGCCTTCGGATCTTAAGTAGAAGGTATACCCAATGGTTTCCTTAGGGTATCCTATGAAGACGCATTTTTCCGACTTGGGTTCGAGCTTTTCAGGTTGGAGTTTCTTGACATAAGCATCGCATCCCCAAACTTTTAGAAACGACAGCTTAGGTTTCTTCCCAAACCATAATTCATACGGTGTCGTCTCAACGGATTTAGATGGTGCCCTATTTAAAGTGAATGTAGCTGTCTCTAGAGCGTATCCCCAAAATGATTGCGGTAAATCGGTAAGAGACATCATAGATCGCACCATATCCAATAAAGTGCGATTATGACGTTCGGACACACCATTACTCCGAGGTGTTCCAGGCGGCGTGAGTTGTGAAACGATTCCACATTTCCTTAAGTGCGTACCATCTGATCGTAAGAACTTTATCTTTCGGTCACATTGATTCTCTACCTCATTCTGAAATTCCTTGAACTTTTCAAAGGTCTTAGACTTGTGTTTCATCAAGTAGACATACCCATATCTACTCAAATCATTAGTGAGAGTGAGAACATAACGATTTCCTCCGCGAGCCTCAACGCTCATTGGACCACACACATCGGTATGTATGATTTCCAATAAGTTGGTTGCTCGCTCCATTGTTCCTAAGAATGGAGTCTTGGTCATTTTGCCCATGAGGCATGGTCCGTATGTGTCAAATGATTCATAATTGAGAGACTCTAAAAGTCCATCAGCATGGAGCTTCTTCATGCGCTTGACACCAATGTGACCAAGGCGGCAGTGCCACAAGTATGTGGGACTATCGTTATCAACTTTACATCTTTTGGTATTCACACTATGAATATGTGTAACATCACGTTTGAGATTCATTAAGAATAAACCATTGACCATCGGGGCATGACCATAAAACATATATCTCATATAAATAGAACAACCATTATTCTCGGATTTAAATGAGTAGCCATCTCGAATTAAACGAGATCCTGATACAATGTTCATGCTCAAAGCTGGTACTAAATAACAATTATTGAGGTTTAAAACTAATCCCATAGGTAAATGTAGAGGTAGCATGCCGACGGCGATCACATCGACCTTGGAACCATTCCCGACGCACATCGTCACCTCGTCCTTCGCCAGTCTCCGCTTATTCCGCAGCTCCTGCTTTGAGTTACAAATATGAGCAACTGCACCGGTATCAAATACCCAAGAGCTACTACGAGTACTGGTAAGGTACACATCAATTACATGTATATCACATATACCTTTGGTTTTGCCGGCCTTCTTGTCCGCTAAGTACTTGGGGCAGTTCCGCTTCCAGTGACCACTTCCCTTGCAATAAAAGCACTCAGTCTCAAGCTTGGGTCCATTGCTTGACTTCTTCCTGGCAACTGGCTTACCAGGCGCGGCAACTTCCTTGCCGTCCTTCTTGAAGTTCTTCTTACCCTTGCCTTTCTTGAACTTAGTGGTTTTATTCACCATCAACACTTGATGTTCCTTTTTGATCTCCACTTCCGCTGATTTCAGCATTGAATATACCTCAGGAATGGTCTTTTCCATCCCCTGCATATTGAAGTTCATCACAAAGCTCTTATAGCTTGGTGGAAGCGACTGGACGATTCTGTCAATGACCGCGTCATCCGGGAGATTGACTCCCAGCTGAGTCAAGAGGTTGTGCAACCCAGACATCTTGAGTATGTGCTCACTGACAGAACTATTTTCCTCCATCTTACAGCTGCAAACTTGTCGGAGACTTCATATCTCTCGACCCGGGCATGAGCTTGGAAAACCATTTTCAGCTCCTCGAACATCTCATATGCTCCGTGTTGCTCAAAACGCTTTTGGAGCCCCAGTTCTAAGCTATAAAGCATGCCGCACTGAACGAGGGAGCAATCATCAGCACGAGACTACCAAGCGTCCATAACGTCTTGGTTCTCTGGGATTGGTGCTTCACCTAGTGGTGCTTCTAGGACATAATCTTTCTTGGCAGCTATGAGGATGATCCTCAGGTTCCGGACCCAGTCCGTATAGTTGCTGCCATCATCTTTCAGCTTGGTTTTCTCTAGGAACGCGCTGAAGTTGAGGGTAACGTGGGCCATTTGATCTACAAGACATATTGTAAAGATTTTAGACTAAGTTCATGATAATTAAATTCATCTAATCAAATTATTAATGAACTCCCACTCAGATTAGACATTCCTCTAGTCATCTAAGTGAAACATGATCCGAGTCAACTAGGCCGTGTCCGATCATCACGTGAGACGGACTAGTTAACATCGGTGAACATCTTCATGTTGATCGTATCTTCTATACGACTCATGCTCGACCTTTCGGTCTTCCGTGTTCCGAGGCCATGTCTGTACATGCTAGGCTCATCAAGTCAACCTAAGTGTATTGCGTTTGTAAATCTGGCTTACACCCGTTGTATTCGAACGTTAGGATCTATCACACCCGATCATCACGTGGTGCTTCGAAGCAACGAACCTTCACAACGGTGCACAGTTAGGGGGAACACTTTTCTTGAAATTATTATGAGGGATCATCTTATTTACTACCGTCGTTCTAAGTAAACAAGACGAAAAACATGATAAACATCACATGCAATCAAATAGTGACATGATGTGGCCAATATCATATAGCTCCTTTGATCTCCATCTTCGGGGCTCCATGATCATCTTCGTCACCGGCATGACACCATGATCTCCATCATCGTGTCTCCATGAAGTTTCTCGCCAACTATTACTTCTACTACTATGGCTAACACGTTTAGCAATAAAGTAAAGTAATTTACATGGCGTTTCTCAATGACACGCAAGTCATACAAAAAATAAAGACAACTCCTATGGCTCCTGCCGGTTGTCATACTCATCGACATGCAAGTCGTGATTCGTATTACAAGAACATGATCTCATACATCACATTTATATCATTCATCATTTATCACAACTTTGGCCATATCACATCACAAAACACTTGCTACAAAAACAAGTTAGATGTCCTCTAATTGTTGTTGCAAGTTTTTACGTGGCTGCAATAGGGTTCTAGCAAGAACGTTTTCTTACCTACGTAAAAGCCACAACGTGATTTGTCAACTTCTATTCACCCTTCATAAGGACCCTTTTCATCGAATCCGCTCCAATTAAAGTGGGAGAGACAGACACCCGCTAGCCACCTTATGCAACTAGTGCATGTCAGTCAGTGGAACCTGTCTCACGTAAGCGTACGTGTAAGGTCGGTCCGGGCCGCTTCATCCCACAATACCGCTGAAGCAAGATAAGACTAGTAGCGGCAAGAAAGTTGACATCATATACACCCACAACAAATTTGTGTTCTACTTGTGCAAAGAGAACTACGCATAGACCTAGCTCATGATGCCACTGTTGGGGAACGTTGCAGAAAATAAAAAAATTTCTACGCTTTCACCAAATCAATCTATGAGTTCATCTAGCAACGAGAGAGGAGTGCATCTACATACCCTTGTAGATCGCGAGCGGAAGCGTTCAAGAGAACGGGGTTGAGGGAGTCGTACTCGTCGTGATTCAAATCACCGATGACCGAGTGCCGAACGGACGGCACCTCCGCGTTCAACACACGTACGGTTGGGGAAGACGTCTCCTCCTTCTTGATCCAGCAAGGGGAAAGGAGAGGTTGATGGAGATCCAGCAGCATGATGGCGTGGTGGTGGATGCAGCGGGGATCTCGGCAGGGCTTCGCCAAGCTCTACGGAGAGCAGGAGGTGTTGGAGAGGGAGAGGGAGGCGCCAGAGGCTAGGGTGCGGCTGCCCTCCCTCCCCTCCACTATATATAGGGGCTAGGGGGGCGCATGCCCCCTTGGAGATCCCATCTAGAGGGGGGCGGCCCCCAGGGCAACGACCCCCTTAGGGTTTCCAACCAGGGGGGGGGGGGGGCGCACGCCCCCTCGGGGGGGGGGGGGGGGGGGGGCAACGGCCCCCTAGGGTTTCCAACCCTAGGCGCCTTGGGCCCTTGGGTGGGGCGCACCAGCCCACCAGGGGCTGGTTCCCACGCCACTTCAGCCCATGCGGCCCTCCGGGATAGGTGGCCCCACCCGGTGGACCCCCGGGACCCTCCCGGTGGTCCCAGTACAATACCGGTGACCCCAAACTTTCTCGGTGGCCGAAACTGGACTTCCTATTTATAAATCTTTACCTCCGGACCATTCCGGAACTCCTCGTGACATCCGGGATCTCATCCGGGACTCCGAACAACTTTAGGGTTACTGCATACTAATATCTCTACAACCCTAGCGTCATCGAACCTTAAGTGTGTAGACCCTACGGGTTCAGGAGACATGCAGACATGCCCGAGACGACTCTCCGGCCAATAACAAATAGCGGGATCTGGATACCCATGTTGGCTCCCACATGCTCCTCGATGATCTCATCGGATGAACCACGATGTCGAGGATTGAATCAATCTCGTATACAATTCCCTTTGTCAATCGGTACGTTACTTGCCCGAGACTCGATCGTCGGTATCCCAATACCTCGTTCAATCTCGTTACCGGCAAGTCACTTTACTCGTACCGTAATGCATGATCCCGTGACCAGACACTTGGTCACATTGAGCTCATTATGATGATGCATTATCGAGCGGGCCTAGAGCTACCTCTCGATCATACGGAGTGACAAATCCCAGTCTCGATTCGTGCCAACCCAACAGACACTTTCGGAGATACCCGTAGTGTACCTTTATAGTCACCCAGTTACGTTGTGACGTTTGGCACACCCAAAGCACTCCTACGGTATCCGGGAGTTGCACAATCTCATGGTCTAAGGAAATGATATTTGACATTTGGAAAAGCTCTAGCTGAACGAACTACACGATCTTTGAGCTATGCTTAAGATTGGGTCTTGTCCATCACATCATTCTCCTAATGATGTGATCCCGTTATCAATGACATACAATGCCCATAGTCAGGCAACCATGACTATCTGTTGATCAACGAGCTAGTCAACTAGAGGCTTACTAGGGACATGTTGTGGTCTATGTATTCACACGTGTATTAATATTTCCGGATAACACAGTTATAGCATGAATAATAGACAATTATCATGAACAAAGAAATATAATAATAACCATTTTATTATTGCCTCTAGGGCATATTTCCAACAGTCTCCCACTTGCACTAGAGTCAATATTCTAGTTACAATGTGATGAATCGAACACCCATAGCGTTCTGGTGTTGATCATGTTTTGCCCTCGGGAGAGGTTTAGTCAATGGATCTGCTACATTAAGATCCGTATGTACTTTACAAATATCTATGTCTCTATCTTGAACATTTTCACGTATGGAGTTGAAGCGACGCTTGATGTGCCTGGTCTTCTTGTGAAACCTGGGCTCCTTGGCAAGTGCAATAGCTCCAGTGTTGTCACAGAAGAGTGCGATCGGCCCCGACGCATTGGGTATGACTCCTAGGTCGGTGATGAACTCTTTCACCCAGATTGCTTCATGCGCTGCCTCCGAGGCTGCCATGTACTCCGCTTCACATGTAGATCCTGCCACCACGCTCTGCTTGCAACTGCACCAGCTTACTGCCCCACCATTCAAGATATAGACGTATCCAGTCTGTGACTTAGAGTCATCCAGATCGGTGTCAAAGCTAACGTCCACGTAACCCTTTACGACGAGCTCTTCGTCACCTCCATAAACGAGAAACATATCCTTAGTCCTTTTCAGGTACTTTAGGATGTTCTTGACCGCTGTCCAGTGTTCCTTGCTGGGATTACTTTGGTACCTTCCTATCAAACTTACAGCAAGGTTTACATTAGGTCTGGTACACAACATGGCATACATAATAGACCCTATGGCTGAGGCATAGGGGATGACACTCATCTCTTCTTTATCTTCTGCCGTGGTCGGGCATTGAGCCGAGCTCAATCTCACACCTTGCAATACAGGCAAGAACCCTTTCTTGGACTGATCCATATTAAACTTCTTCAATATCTTATCAAGGTATGTGCTTTGTGAAAGACCTATGAGGCGTCTCGATCTATCCCTATAGATCTTGATGCCTAATATGTAAGCAGCTTCTCCAAGGTCCTTCATTGAAAAACACTTATTCAAGTAGGCCTTAACGCTGTCCAAAAGTTCTATATCATTTCCCATAAAAGTATGTCATCTACATATAATATGAGAAATGCTACAGAGCTCCCACTCACTTTCTTGTAAACACAGGCTTCTCCATAAGTCTGCATAAACCCAAACGCTTTGATCATCTCATCAAAGCGAATGTTCCAACTCTGAGATGCTTGCACCAGCCCATAAATGGATCGCTAGAGCTTGCATACCTTGTTAGCATTTTCAGGGTCGACAAAACCTTCCGGCTGCATCATATACAGTTCTTCCTTAAGATGGCCGTTAAGGAATGCCGTTTTGACGTCCATTTGCCATATCTCATAATCATAGTATGCGGCAATTGCTAACATGATTCAGACGGACTTCAGCTTCGCTACGGGAGAGAAAGTCTCATCGTAGTCAATCCCTTGAACTTGTCGATAACCCTTAGCGACAAGTCGAGCTTTATATATGGTAACATTACCATCGGCGTCCGTCCTCTTCTTAAAGATCCATTTGTTTTCTATTGCTCGCCGGTCATCGGGCAAGTCTGTCAAAGTCCATACTTTGTTTTCATACATGGATCGTATCTTGGATTGCATGGCTTCAAGCCATTTGTTGGAATCTGGGCCCGCCATCGCTTCTTCATAGTTCGAAGGTTCACCCTTGTCTAACAACATGATTTCCAAGACAGGGTTGCCGTACCACTCTGGTGCGGAACGTGTCCTTGTGGACCTTCGAAGTTCAGTAGGAGCTTGATCTGAAGTATCTTGATCATCATCACTAACCTCCTCTCTTGTCGGTGCAAGCACCACAGGAACATCTTCCTGAGTTGCGCTACTTACCGTTTCAAGGGGTAGTACTTCATCAAGCTCTACTTTCCTCTCACTTAATTCTTTCGAGAGAAACTCTTTCTCCAGAAAGGATCCGTTCTTGGCAACAAAGATCTTGCCTTCGGATCTTAAGTAGAAGGTATACCCAATGGTTTTGTCGTGGTTTTGTCACGGCAGATGTCCTCGTGAAAGGACTTAGTCGTGGAGCCATCTCTATGGGTTAACTTGAAGGGGTTAAAATGGACACAAGGACACGAGAGTTATACTAGTTCGGCCCCTTCGATGAAGGTAAAAGCCTACGTCTAGTTGTGAAGGAATTAATGGGGTTTCGATGACTAGGGAGCAAACAAGCTTCGCCTAGGCCTCGAGTTGTTGTTGTCTGTCCTGAACCACCGTCGGGTCGTCCCTTTATATACACAGGTTGACACCCGGCCGGTCTACAGAGCCCCGAGGCCGACTCATACAAAGTGTCCGCCTCGGTCTCTTCTTTCCTAACTTATACTACAAGTTTACATAGTCATGGAGGTTTACCATTATGGGCCCTAACCCGCCCTTTAGGCTGTGGGCTTCTAAGCTTTGTTAGTAAAACGCCATCTTCGGGATCTTTATGGGCTTCAACATAGTCGAGTGTGAACCGGGCCCTCCTGGCCGGTTTACACTCAGTAGCTATATCCTCAACATTAGGCCCCGGATTGATTTGAATTCATTCATGTCAATCTTCAATACTTCAAAGATCTGGTAAGCATCCTCTTGTATTTTCGTAATCTGCCATATTGTCTTCTCCTGTAAATTTTGTAAACCGCCGTGACGTCATCTTCTGAACACAGCAAGGGTCCATCATGACATCATCTCTGTATAAAAAGATTAAAAAGATTCCCTTCACTTAATGGCTATCCCGAAAATCGATGCGACAGGCGCACCCATTCTGCCGCTTCGGGCGCCTTGATTCTCGCGCCTGCCATTTATCCTTTCCTCTATAAATAAAGCCCGAGGGCTCTTTTTCTCTCTTCCCCTTCTGTGCCTTCTTCTTCCTCGCGACGCCCAAGCTCTGAAGCTCCTCCGCCATCCGCGACCCTCGAGAACTACACCGACCAAGGCCGCTGCATCAACCTGAGCTAGATCAGAGACTCATCGCACCCCTCCACAGCAAATCTTCAGTGATAAGTTTCCTCTTTTCTTCATCTTTAGATCTGCGTCAGGTTTCGCGAGCTCATATGTACAGTTCTTCATTTTTCCTCTTCATCCTTCCTTTTGCTGCGGTAATTTTAATCCAAAAACAGTGTAGATCTCATGCGGCAGTTATTCCGCATCCGTTTTTAATGCTAGCAGATCTTCCTTTTCTTCTGTAGAATATACAACCTTCCCTGTTCTGCTTAACGCCTTTAGAGAGCGCAGAAAAAATTGCTTTACAGATGTGCGGTAGATCCAAATAAATTTGAACATTATGTGAAACCTGTTTCTATCAACACTTGGTAGAAATTTTGAATCTTGGTCCTTCTGCCTATGGGCGGTTTAATCTTTGATAGTCAATCCGCCATATATCATTAGCCCTCTCTTAAACCGCCAACTGAACCTTGCATAGTATTTTCTCCGGTTTAACACTGAATTTTACACTTTAAACCGTAAATTGTAAAACCGGCACTTGTTTTTCCTTTCAGCCCCCCTTCCGGAATGGCGAAACAATTTGCTGCTTGCAATTGGGTCCCGTCCCGGATCACGGAAACACAAATCAACGGTTATGTCACCACTGGTGTTTTAGCCTCAAAAAGGGTTCTCCACTGGCGAGTTCCAGAATCGGAATGTCCACCTGAACCTCAAGAAGGAGAGGTGATTGTTTTTATGCAACACTTAGACCGGGGATTCAGTCCGCCCGGATAAAAAATTTTCCGGGATGTCCTCACAAGCTTCCAACTCCATCCGCAAGATATTGGTCCGAACTCTGTGTCCAATATATGCAACTTTCAAGTATTCTGCGAAGTCTATCTTCAAGAAGAACCAACCGTGGAGCTATTTCAGGATTTCTTTCATTTGAACTGCCATACAGAATTCTCAGATGGTCCCAACACAGAACTTGGGGGCGTTTCAATTCAGAAAAGGAAAGAAGTTGACTTCCCTCATGCAAAACATCATAGCCATCCTAAAGATTGGAATCAGACCTGGTTCTACTGCCGGAACATTGCCCCTGATGGAGAAAATCCCTTGCCGGGTTATCGCCCTCACCGGTTTAGCAACGACCACCCATTACCTTCACGCTTGACCGCCGTAGAGCGGAAGAATTTTGCACCTCAACTCACCAAGCTCCGGGCTCTGATGGTGTCGCGACCGGTTTTTCCGGGTATTAATTTCTAGAAAATGGCCGTTGTGCTCACCAGCCCCAGGATTACTATTAGCTGATGAGGCACTAACTTGATACAGAATTTCCAAGCAAAAATACAAAATATGTAGTACAAGACCATTCTGGCCTATGAGTACAACAAATGGTTTCTAGTGGTTGATGGCGGAATCGGTTTGTGGATCATCCGTGTCTAGGGAACTCCATTTCCCACAGGAACAGCTGACCAGGTTAACTCCTATCTTCGCGAGGCTGCTTTCACCGTTGCTTAGTTTCCGGGGCAGTCATCGCAACGCTCCTCTCCAAGCAAGAAAATCTGGCCAAGACAATAGCCAGGGAGAAGCCAGTGAGTACTTTGAATGTACTCGCAAACATTATGAACACTGGAATAATATAAAGGATAATCATGCACTTGAAATATTCCATGATCACATCGTCAGTCATAAATAAAATCTTTCATGCATGCAAGCAGGTTCTTTATATGTATGTGCAACAATGGAGTGGTAGTAAAATGCCGCAGTCGGGCATCTGTGCGACACCACATAAAGGGCTTATAGAGTAAATAATAACAAGCAATGCCACAGTCGGGCGTCTTAGCGACACCACGTAAAGGGCTTATAAGGAAATAAATAACAAGTAATGCCACAGTCGGGCGTCTCAGCGACACCACGTAAAGGGCTTATAAGGAAATAAATAACAAGTAATGCCACAGTCGGGCGTCTCCGCGACACCACATAAAGGGCTTATAATGAGAATAATAAATAACAAGCAATGCCACAGTCGGGCGTCTCAGCGACACCATATAAAGGGCTTATAAGGGAAATAAATAATAGGCAGTGCCACGGTCGGGCGTCTCAGCGACACCACATAAAGGGCTTATAAAATAAATAATCACAATGAATGTCCAGGAGGTAGAACCATCCCGGGGATACTCGATAATTCAAATAATGTAATGGGTTATTCCATAACAAAAATAATAATCATGGTCCTCACAAGTCACCAGTCGGTATCCAAGTTTGGTTTAACAGTTTCTCCTCCGAAGACCGACACTAGGACCAACCCTTGACCCATCCCAGACTGTAATCCTTAACCATGGACACGGCTATTCGAATAGATTTAAACTCTGCAGAGGGTGTACTCTTTACCCACGAGCAACGGATTCCTTTAGTCCATCGGTACTAATTCCGTCTACGGTCTTTTAATTGAAAACACACCTAACTCGCACACACCAGCTTAACTTACCGGTGTCTGGAATCACCCACGACACTTGTTAAGCAAAACTCTAAGTGGGGAGGCTACAACCTCGCGTAGCATGGGATCAAATTTATATCGCGCGCTCTAAGGGGTGGCCGCCCCTCTCGGTCTCAACCGGAAACACCCATGCCCCCGGATCATGTGGCCTGCCTACCGGCTACAACCGGTATCTTCCACCATGGCCTCTCTGCACGGTGTGTGCTTGAAAGGGGTTGACGACTTACTGAACCGTACCCTACTTGTTGTAGGGACAAGTGGCAGTACAAAACAAGTATGGGGTTTACGGGAACAAGACTCGATCTACGGTCGACCCAAGAGGTTTATAAATTCCCTCCATGACATGTATCACAAATACATTTCAACCAACAAAATCAACACTCATTATACCTTACTATGCCATACCGGACATAATCGTCCCGACGGAGACCGGCGACAAACTCATGCCTACCCAAGGCAGAGGTTTTCCCGGATTCCTTTCCGGCATGCATGCAAGGCACATGAGGATGATTACCATCACAAGTATATTCATTTCCAACAGCAAGGAAATAACTAATATGCATCCATGCAAAATATCATATCACATGAAATAACAAGTTCTCCGAAATAAGGTGGTGTTATAAATGTGTCAACTAACACACCAAAACTATTATGCCGGGGTTCAGAAAGCTTGCCTTCAAGTTGTGGAGGGGTGAGGAGCTCTCCAAAACTTTTGAATGTTTTCTCCTCTCTCTCCAAAATCCTATTTAGAATATTTTTGAATCAATATATAGTTTCAAAAACAGAACCAAATAGTTGTCTGAATTTTTTTGAAATAAATCTTAAAATAAACTAGACAAAATTTGAGGAAGGTAGGAAAAAGAATCAACTCATTTGGAGTTATATTTAAAAAGTTATAGACAGTCAAAGTTCTGGTCAAAAATCTGTTTTAAGAATAAAACAGAAAAAGAAAATGGTTCGAAAATACGTACACGTCGAAGGCGTATTTTGGATTTACGCTTCCACTTACTCCAGCGTGGATGGCACGTGAGTCACTGACAGTGGGCTTGCCTGGCCCACTGGTCAGGTTTGACTGGTCTTCCCTCCCCTCCTCTTTCTCTGCCCGAGCGGGGGCGGAACTCCGGCGAGGCTCGCCGGCGAACGGTGGCACCGTTCGGGAAACCGAGGCCACCCGCGGTCTCAGGGGATCGAGGCGGTCCTACTGGTGGTCACTTTGGTCTCTGGGGTGGACGGAGCTGCCGGCGGCGAGCTCCGCAGCGGACAGTGGCCGTCGGGCAAAGTGAGTTTTTGGCTCCGGTGGTCCCTGACCAAAATCGAGCAGGGGGATGGACTCACGAGAGGGAGAGGGGGCTCCTAGTGAAGAGAGTGGAGAGGGGGAGGCCCTGGTTGCGCCGAACGGAGTCGGGAGGCAGTGGTGGCCGAACTGGCCGGAGTCGGGGAAGACGGCCTCATCCTCTCCAATTGACGGCAACGGGGGCACTAGGAGTACGGTGTGAGGCTGCCCGAGTGCTCGGAGGAGCTCGGGGCTTCTTAAATAGGCGAGTCAAGGCGGTTCCGCGGCGGCTAGGGATAAGGTCGCCGGCGACCGTCTTTCTATAGCTAGGGCGACGTGGCGGCGACGTGTGCTAGAGGACGAGGTAGTGGATGAGCTTGAACCGCTCCAGGGGGCAGCTGGCGGGCGCTGGTGGCTTAGGCGGCACCGACCGTGGCAGGGACGCGCTGCGGACACCGCCGTGCCGCCAAGGGGCTCTGACGGCGGTGCTGTAGGGCACCAGGGCTGCTTGGTGTGATGCGGTGAGAAGGGGAGTGAGTGGCGCGGCTCTGCAGCGAGGGCAAAACCAGGGGCGCGACGCGTCGGCTCGGGCGCGGCACGTGCAAAACGCGTGCTCTGTTCGCGCCCAGAGCACGCACGGAACGTGCTCGACAAAATGCTAATGCATGCTAGGAGGCTCTAAACCAGAAGAGGGTTGGCAGGGTGGGGTTGTAGGCTAGGGCAAATCCATGGGACTTGCTGGTCTGGTCAGGGGATCAAGTTCACAATGTAAACAAAAACTCAGGCCCAATCTGTCCATGCTCTCAAGGTGTTTGACAAAATGCCACATGCACCTAGGCATTTCTTGGTGTGGCCAAATCTTCCATATTGGGGTCTCTTTAGATGCATAAGAAGGTGGTGAGATTAGTTTGTCCAAAGCACACACCTACTAGTGCAAGTTTTGCAAAACTTCAATTCTGGACAGGAGGCAAATGGCATTACTTCATGAACCAAAAATGATCCAATGGGTGCATGCTCCTGGACTTAGGGGTTTAGCAGGGAGGACTACAAGTAGGAAAAGGAATCATGGGTAAAGGAGCAACTAAAAATGTGGTTGCTGTACAAATCCTCAAGTTGGACCAGAATGGAAAAGAGGTTGATTCACTCAATTTTTCCAAAGGACATCACTAGGTTTTTGCATAAAGTTGAATCATATGCTTCTACTAACATCCCACAATTTTGGTGAAGTCTCTAAAGAAATATTTAAATAGGCTGTAGTGCAATTTTGCCAACTGGACCAGATATGAAAATATGGTGTAGAGCTCAAAATATCAAAATATTGAAATATATTTTTGCACAAAAATGTTTTAAAAACATCACATGACATCTCCAAATTTTGGTGGGATTTTTGAATGAATTTATAAAAGGGTTGCAGTTCAAATAGGACCATAAAATCATGGGAAACCATTTTTCAAGAAAATAAAGATTATGAGAAATAAATTATGTAATTAATTCCACTGATAAAAGAAAAGTTTTTCTTGAGAGGATAAACAAGTCCGATAACATATTTGAAAAGTTTTCACTGAAGGAAATAACTCCATGATAAAAAGGAAGGAAATGTTTCAAAAATCAAAAGGGAGCCCAGAAAGTAAGAGTTTTAATTTCCTGGAAAAAATTTAATTAACAAAACAAGGCTAAAATTTTGGGATGTCACAACACTACCCCTTAAGAAAAATCTCGTCCTCGAGATTTGCTAAAAGCTATTTTAATAAAAAAATATGCATTAAAACAAATGCGGCTACAGTGAGAGGGCAATAAGTGGTGCAAAAATACAGTGTGGGACACTGGCGCGGCGTGGAAAAATCTACGGTTAGGAGCAAAAACGAGAGATTTCTACGCCAGATATAAATTTAGAATAAATTCTAAATCTTAAAATACGCTGGTCGCACCCGAGAGCACAGTGCTCCCTCTGGCTGACAGGTGGACCCGAGCCCACTGTCGGCCTCTTCTTCTTCCTCTGAATCTTTCTTCTTCCTCTCTCCCGCACGCTTTCCCGTGCTTTCTCCACCGGCGACGTCTAGCACGTAGGGTATCTAGGCCATACTGCGGTAGTGCGCGGCGTGCTAGCTGCCGGTGCAGCGTGCACTCACATCGCGGGCCAGTGCGCTGTCGGCACTGCTCGCGGATTCGCCTCCGAACACCGGCGGTCGGGCGACGAGCGGCGCTGGTGGACCTCGCCCACCGTACACCAATCTCGAGCTATAAAACGACCGGGGTGCTCCTTTCTTCTCCCTCACACCTGGCCTCGCTCCTCCTTCTCCTTCCTTCTTCTCTGTTTCCGTTTGCCGGAGCTCGAGACGAGGCTCTAATGGCGGAGGTGGTGCCGGACTGGTACGTGATCCTGTTGTGTAGGGGGCTGGCAGCGGTGCTGGGGCTCTCCGTTCTCCTGTGCGCGATGATCCTCGATGATCGTCGCGATGCTGCTGCTCGGGTGTTGGCTCTCCGCGGTGGTGGGGATCACGAGGAGTAGGTGGGGTGTGTCGGGTGCTGACTGTCGTTCGGAGGTGCTCAGTTAGATGTAACTCCGTTGCAAGGTTTTGCAAGCAGTGTATGTGTTCGAATGATTATGGTTGTGAGTCTGCTACCGTGGTTCTGCGTGAAATAAAATAATCCACGTCGTGAGAAGGTGTAGATGCAGCAACTCAGGGAAAAGAAATCTCACTCCAGGATTTTTCGCGAGAGAATACAGTAATACACTAGAGTTAAACCGCAACAGAACTACTCACATTAATAGAAACTAAATGATTTACTCACTGCGCAAACTCGGGGGTACCACGCATAAGTTACAACACATAAACAAATGTTGCAGTAATAAACACAGCGGCGACGTCTAAAATGAAAATGGTAACTGGACGGGGTCCCGAGAAAACGTCTCTGGTACTGGGATACACTCTTCTTCTATCGGGGAAAGTGGATTGACCAGTCGATGAATGTGTCTCTCCTGGTCGGGCCTCAGTGATCTGCCGATGGCGATCCGAGGATTTAAATCCGTGAGGCTCTGGAGATAACCCATCACACGTTAGGTTAGATGCTCTTGAGCGATGACGTACTGGACAAGGTTGGCCAGGACTGGGTCTCTCTCAATTCGTCCACCGGGAGAAGATGTTACTCCTTCGGGCATTGCACGGCTCGGAAAGTAATAATACCCTCGTTCGCTGGCATAGGGTACCGCGAATCGGAGGCGAGCAAGCGCTTCGTATGCAGCAGCTTCTACGGCCATATGTGGGGTCGGCATAGATTTCCCCACGAAGGAGACCTCCGTTGGGTCTTGGTTTGGGTTTACGGGAGGGATGTGCACTGCTGCCCAGTATCTCGAGGTGGAAGGGGTGATTCTCGATTTGAACAGCTCGTACTGGGGTGGCTGGGTAGCGCCCATGGTACTGCAGGTAAAATCCCACAATATTTTGACGAAACTACCCGGGGTTGCATCTGGAGTTCTTAGATAAATACTAGGGCTCGGCATGGCAAGAAATGGTTGTGAGGATGGTGCACAAGGTGAGGGGTGCTTGGCAGGGTCACGCGGTGGCCTTTTATAGCACCGGAGCTGGGTTATCTTACCGCGGTGAAAGGTAATGAATTTGCCAGCTCAGCTCCAAGGATCGGGGTCAAGCCACAGATACACACATCTCACTAAAGTGACGTATCACTGTGGGGTTGTCGAGGGGTTTTTTGGTAACTGTGTCTGGGATAGAAATTTATACCGCATGCTGGCATATCCTTGCAAGGCTACTATTTAAAACAGAGGCACGATGACAGGCGGCGTTTATTTATGAGATCACAGGATTACAAAGCGAGGATACACTGGGACTCGACACTACTCGAGTGACTTAGTCTACCTCGTTTACATCCAAGAGGGCGTGCCTTGTGGATGTCGAGGCTTCTCCACGGGTCTCACGGTCGGAATTAGCTGGAGAGGGTTGAGGGGCTGCATGCTCGGGGTAGCGATGATGACCATCGCAGGGATTGTTGGCCACAATCCCTTTGGAGTGTGCTCCCAAGAGGCGACGGAGTACTTCTGGGGTCATTAAAGCACCTTGGCCGATGGCTGGGGCAGACCTCAGGGACTCGATCAGGTTTCAGAACAGCCCGACTGGGTTGTCGGCGTCGGGCTTGTTTTCTTCTCTTGCCGGGGCTCGGCGAACCAGCTCTCCACGAGTTGCGATCAGATCAATGGTGATTTGATCGAACAGTTCCTCTAGTGCTCCTACATAGCGCACTAGGTGCAACAATGCAGGATCTGTCTCGTGATCTCCGTTGGCAAGTTGGGGTGGTCTACCATACCCTTCACGTCTGGGGTAGTAGTAGAACGAGCGACAGTTAACTCTGGGCGACAAGTGCCGGAGATGAACTATAGCCTCTCGAGCAGCTAGTTGGATGGCTTGTGGCTCAAAGGAAGTTGTCCTTCCGGTGAACCTGTAGGGGCGCTCGGGCGCTAGACCCCTACCGTAGATGTGTACAGTGGCCCAGAATTGACGGCTCTCACCGCTCATGGGTCCTTGGTACACAACATATTCTGGGGGCTCTTCTAACGCATAGGCACGACGGGTGAGGTTTGCGAGTATGGTCACAAAGCCTCCAAGGTTAGTTGCTGTGGTCTCATTGTGCACGACGAGGCCAGGCATTGTGGCTCGGTTTGGGGTTAGAGGCTGTGTTGTGCTGGGTTGAGGTTGGCGTGCCCTTTTTATAGAAAAAGGGGACGAAGTCTTCCTTCGCACGCTTGCGAATGAGACACCTTGGTTGCTGGTCACTGGTGCGTGATCGACAGGCTAGGTTGATAGGTTGGGCACCGACTGCCAAAAGGTGTCGGGTCACTGTGTGGCTATCTTGCATGAGAAGTTTGGCTGGGGTTCGGTTATGGTCTGGTGGGTTGGTTTGCCTAAGTTTATTGACCTAGCTAAGATAGGATTAGCCAATGGTCAGCCTGGCTCTGATACCAAGTTTGTCGCGACCAATTTTTCCGGGTATTAATTTCCAGAAAATGGCCGTTGTGCTCACCAGCCCCAGGATTACTGTTAGCTGATGAGGCACCAACTTGATACATAATTTCCAAGCAAAAATACAAAATATGCAGTACAAAACCATTCTGGCCTATGAGTACAACAAATGGTTTCTAGTGGTTGATGGCGGAAGCGGTTTGTGGATCATCCGTGTATAGGGAACTCCATTTCCCACAGGAACAGCTGACCAGGTTAACTCCTATCTTCGCGAGGCTGCTTTCACCGTTGCTTAGTTTCTGGGGCTGTCATCGCAACGCTCCTCTCCAAGCAAGAAAATCTGGCCAAGACAATAGCCAGGGACAAGCCAGTGAGTACTTTGAATGTACTCGCAAACATTATGAACACTGGAATAATATAAAGGATAATCATGCACTTAAAATATTCTATGATCACATCGTCAGTCATAAATAAAATCTTTCATGCATGCAAGCAGGTTCTTTATATGTACGTGCAACAATGGAGTGGAAGTAAAATGCCACAGTCGGGCTTCTGTGCGACACCACATAAAGGGCTTATAGAGTAAATAAATAACAAGCAATGCCACAGTCGGGCGTCTCAGCGACACCACGTAAAGGGCTTATAAGGAAATAAATAACAAGTAATGCCACAGTCGGGCGTCTCAGCGACACCACGTAAAGGGCTTATAAGGAAATAAATAACAAGTAATGCCACAGTCGGGTGTCTCCGCGACACCACCTAAAGGGCTTATAAGGAGAATAAATAAATAACAAGCAATGCCACAGTCGGGCGTCTCAGCGACACCACATAAAGGGCTTATAAGGGAAATAAATAACAGGCAGTGCCACGGTCGGGCGTCTCAGCGACACCACATAAAGGGCTTATAAAATAAATAATCACAATGAATGTCCAGGAGGTAGAACCATCCCAGGGATACTCGATAATTCAAATAATGTAACGGGTTAGTCCATAACAAAAATAATAATCATGGTCCTCACAAGTCACCAGTCGGTATCCAAGTTTGGTTTAACAGTTTCTCCTCCGAAGACCGACACTAAGACCAACCCTTGACCCATCCCAGACTGTAATCCTTAACCATGGACACAGCTATTCGAATAGGTTTAAACTCTGCAGAGGTTGTACTCTTTACCCACGAGCAACTGATTCCTTTAGTTCATCGGGACTAATTCCGTCTACGGTCTTTTAATTGAAAACACACCTAACTCGCACACACCAGCTTAACTTACCGGTGTCTGGAATCACCCACGACACTTGTTAAGCAAAACTCTAAGTGGGGAGGCTACAACCTCGCGTAGCATGGGATCAAATTTATATCGCGCGCTCTAAGGGGTGGCCGCCCCTCTCGGTCTCAACCGGAAACACCCATGCCCCCGGATCATGTGGCCTGCCTACCGGCTACAACCGGTATCTTCCACCATGGCCTCTCTGTACGGTGTGTGCTTGAAAGGGGTTGACGACTTACTGAACCGTACCCTACTTGTTGTAGGGACAAGTGGCAGTACGAAACAAGTATGGGGTTTACTGGAACAAGACTCGATCTACGGTCGACCCAGGAGGTTTATAAATTCCCTGCATGACATGTATCAAAAATATATTTCAACTAACAAAATTAACACTCATTATACCTTACTATGCCATACCGGACATAACCGTCCCGACGGAGACCGGCGACAAACTCATGCCTACCCAAGGCAGAGGTTTTCCCGGATTCCTTTCCGGCATGCATTCAAGGCACATGAGGATGATTACCATCACAAGTATATTCATTTCCAACATCAAGGAAATCACTAATATGCATCCATGCAAAAGATCATATCACATGAAATAACAAGTTCTCCGAAATAAGGTGGTGTTATAAATGTGTCAACTAACACACCAAAACTATTATGCCGGGGTTCAGAAAGCTTGCCTTCAAGTTGTGGAGGGGTGAGGAGCTCTCCAAAACTTTTGAATGTTTTCTCCTCTCTCTCCAAAATCCTATTTAGAATATTTTTGAATCAATATATAGTTTGAAAAACAGAACCAAATAGTTGTCTGAATTTTTTTGAAATAAATCTTAAAATAAACTAGACAAAATTTGAGGAAGGTAGGAAAAAGAATCAACTCATTTGGAGTTATATTTAAAAAGTTATAGACAGTCAAAGTTCTGGTCAAAAATCTGTTTTAAGAATAAAAAAGAAAAAGAAAACGGTTCGAAAGTACGTACACGTTGAAGGCGTATTTTGGATTTACGCTTCCACTTACTCCAGCGTGGATGGCACGTGAGTCACTGACAGTGGGCCCGCCTGGCCCACTGGTCAGGTTTGACTGGTCTTCCCTCCCCTCCTCTTTCTCTGCCCGAGCGGGGGCGGAACTCCGGCGAGGCTCGCCGGCGAACGGTGGCACCGTTCGGGAAACCGAGGCCACCCGCGGTCTCAGGGGATCGAGGCGGTCCTACCGGTGGTCGCTTTGGTCTCTGGGGTGGACGGAGCTGCCGGCGGCGAGCTCCGTAGCGGATGGTGGCCGTCAGGCAAAGTGAGTTTTTGGCTCCGGCGGTCCCTGACCAAAATCGAGCAGGGGGATGGACTCACGAGAGGGAGAGGGGGCTCCTGGTGAAGAGAGTGGAGAGGGGGAGGCCCTGGTTGCGCCGAACGGAGCCGGGAGGCGGTGGTGG
Organism: Triticum timopheevii; assembly: GCA_963921465.1. Lineage (NCBI taxonomy): Eukaryota > Viridiplantae > Streptophyta > Magnoliopsida > Poales > Poaceae > Triticum > Triticum timopheevii. Next base: position 20,920,552 of record OY997274.1, read on the forward strand.
CCGAACTGGCTGGAGTCGGGGAAGACGGCCTCTTCCTCTCCAATTGACGGCAACGGGGGCACTAGGAGTACGGTGTGAGGCTGCCCGAGTGCTCGGAGGAGCTCGGGGCTTCTTAAATGGGCGAGTCAAGGCGGTTCCGCGGCGGCTGGGGATAAGGTCGCCGGCGACCATCTTTCTGTAGCTAGGGCAACGTGGCGGCGACGTGTGCTAGAGGACGAGGTTGCGGATGAGCTTGAACCGCTCCAGGGGGAAGCTGGCGAGCGCTGGTGGCTTAGGCGGCACCGACCGTGGAAGTGACGCACTGCGGACGCCGGCGTGCCGCCAAGGGGCTCTGACGGCAGTGCTGTAGGGCACCAAGGCTGGTTGGCGTGATGCGGTGAGAAGGGGAGTGAGTGGCGCGGCTCTGCAGCGAGGGCAAAACCAGGGGCGCAACGCGTCGGCTCGGGCGCGGCACGTGCAAAACGCGTGCTCTGTTCGCGCCCAGAGCACGCACGGAACATGCTCGACAAAATGCTAATGCATGCTAGGAGGCTCTAAACCACAAGAGGGTTGGCAGGGTGGGGTTTTAGGCTAGGGCAAATCCATGGGACATGCTGGTCTGGTCAGGGGATCAAGTTCACAATGTAAACAAAAACTCATGCCCAATCTGTCCATGCTCTCAAGGTGTTTGACAAAATGCCACAGGCACCTAGGCATTTCTTGGAGTGGCCAAATCTTCCATATTGGGGTCTCTTTAGATGCATAAGAAGGTGGTGAGGTTAGTTTGTCCGAAGCACAAACTTGCAAGTGCATGTTTTGCAAAACTTCAATTCTGGACAGGAGGCAAATGGCATTACTTCATGAACCAAAAATGATCCAATGGGTGCATGCTCCTGGACTTAGGGGTTTAGCAGGGAGGACTACAATTAGGAAAAGGAATCATGGGTAAAGGAGCAACTAAAAATGTGGTTGCTGTACAAATCCTCAAGTTGGACCAGAATGGAAAAGAGGTTGATTCACTCAATTTTTCCAAAGGACATCACTAGGTTTTTGCATAAAGTTGAATCATATGCTGATACTAGCATCCCATAATTTTGGTGAAGGCTCTAAAGAAATATTTAAATAGGCTGTAGTGCAATTTTGCCAACTGGAACAGATTTGAAAATATGGTGTAGAGCTCAAAATATCCAAATATTGAAATATATTTTTGCACAAAAATGTTTTAAAAACATCACATGACATCTCCAAATTTTGGTGGGATTTTTGAATGAATTTATAAAAGGGTTGCAGTTCAAATAGGACCATAAAATCATGGGAAACCATTTTTCAAGAAAATAAAGATTATGAGAAATAAATTATGTAATTAATTCCACTGATAAAAGAAAAGTTTTTCTTGAGAGGATAAACAAGTCCAATAACATATTTGAAAAGTTTTCACTGAAGGAAATAACTCCATGATAAAAAGGAAGGAAATGTTTCAAAAATCAAAAGGGAGCCCAGAAAGTAAGAGTTTTAATTTCCTGGCAAAATTTTAATTAACAAAACAAGGCTAAAATTTTGGGATGTCACAGATGGCCAACGGTTTAACTGGCATTGATCCTGTCCGCTGCTGGGTTTCTTGGGGCATTTTACCTTTAAGCCGCCGCCCCGGTTTGATGCATGAATATACTGGTGATGTCAAAGACCCTCAACGATATAACGAGCTAGTAATAACTGACCTTGAAGTTACTGAATCGGTGAAGAAAATGCTTGATGAACTGATCTCTGCATGCAGCCAAACCGGGTTGGCTCCGTTTTGCGTCTCTAATAAACCGCCAGCGGTAAAGTTCATCTAAATACTTTACTGATTTGCTTCCATATCAACTGTGTACTGAAAGTGCGTTATATCAACTAGAGGGGGGGGGTGAATAAGCGATTTTTATGAATTCTTCACTGAGGAATTTGCTGGTGAGGAAATTCCTTAGCGAAGAACTACTTGCAGCGGAATAAGTACTCAGAAGTAAACATAACAGGATACAAACATAGTCATCATGATGAAATGAAGACTAGCACAGAGTACAGAAAGCGTAAACACAGGATAACAAGACGAAGATAGATAGACTGAAGAAATTGAACTGAGGAATTTGTGAAAGTCTTCAGTCAAAGTCTTCAAGCACAGATATGAACAACATACAACACAGTAATGAGGAAATGAAAGAGTTGAGGAAATAGAACCAGTTAGTTGGTGAAGACAATGATTTGGTAAACCAGTTCCAACTGCTGTCTCAGTTGTACGTCTGGTTGGAGCGGCTGGGTATTTAAACTCGAGGACACATAGTCCCGGACACCCAGTCTCTGAGCCGCAACTCAGGACACCCAGTCCTCACCGTATTCTGCTTGAACTAAGACCACGCAGGCCTCGTCCAATCACTCGTGGTAAGTCTTCAGGTGACTTCCAAACCTTCACAGACTTGGTCACTCGGCGATCCACAATTCCTCTTGGATGCTCTAGACCTTGACGCCTAACCGTCTGGAAGAAGCACAGTCTTCAAAGGTAACAAGCGTCGGATCCACGCAGGATCAATTTCTTCAGTGATGCTCAATCACTTTGGGTTTGTGGGGGTTTGGTTTTGGGATTTTCCTCACTTGATGATTTTCGCTCAAAGTCCTCGGAGGATGGGTTGCTCTCAAATGACAAGTGTCAAGTTCTCTCGGAGCAGCCAACCAACTAGTGGTTGTAGGGGGCGGCTATTTATAGCCTAGGGAGCAGCCCGACATGATAAGACATAAATGCTCTTCAATGATATGACCGTTAGGTGGATAAGATATTTTGGACAGCCGGCGCGCAGCACAGCAACGGTCAGAAATTTGACTCTCAAATTCCTCAGGGCTATCATGTTCCTCACTGTGTAGGCAATTCGCGCTGGCGAATTCCTAACTCCTCAGTCAGAGCAAAGTCCTCAGTGACCAGAAGAACTGCGTCTCTGCCACTGAAGAAATTGATTGAACTGTATGAGATTTCCAGTGGCTTCACTCGAAGGGATTGGTAGGTGTAGGATTTTGAGTTGAGCATCACATGGAAATTTTTCCTTAGTATTTCCTCGACCCCCTTTAACAGTACGGTGTTTCCTATGACTCAAGAAAGAGAAAATGAAACTACGAAAACAAAAGTCTTCACGCTTCATGTTCCTCAAGTGAATACCAAGTCTTCAAGGTCACACCAATTTCTTCACTTTCAAAGTCTTCAGAAAGTCTTCAGAATATCAAAGTCTTCAGTCGAAGAACTTCATTTTTAGGGGTCGACTTTCTCTGTAAATATCAAACTCCTCATAGACTTATAGACCTGTGTACACTCACAAACGTATCAGTTACTTAACCTATAAGTCTTCAATACACCAAAATCACTAAGGGGCACTAGATGCACTTACAATCTCCCCCTTTTTGGTGATTGATGACAACATAGGTTAATTTTTCAACGGGGAAAAACATATGAAGTGTAAATACTGATATTGAGGAATTTGATTGCAAGATATAGAAGAACTCCCCCTGAATATGTGCATAGTGAGGAATTTGCTTTCGAGGCAATGCACATTTGAAGAATTGAATCATGGAGATCTCCCCCCTATATCTTGTAATTCATACACGCATTTGATATATAATATGAAGAATTTGAAATGCATGATGAAATATGGTGCCTGATGAGATTCAGCATGCGTGCAATAATATTAACGAGGAATAAGCATGCAGAATAGCACATCAAAAGTATCAGAGCTCAGTGCATCAAAAGCATCAGAGCACGACCAAAAGTATCAAGGCACCATCGGATTTAAGATTACAACTCGATCCAATAAAAAGTTTCGGAAGAACGAGAGTTGTAACTTAACAAAACGCCCATAATATAAACCCGCTTGAAGACTAACTCAGATTTCTCCCCCTTTGTCATCAAATGACCAAAAGGATCAAAACTGAGGACTAACGCCCCTGAAGAATTTCAAGTCGATGGAGGAGCGCCAGCGTTGTCGGGGTTGGTCGTTGAAGTAGGGCCTGCCGCAGTGTCGTCCAAATCTTCATGCTCATCAGTTTCACGCGATGAAGAATAAGAACTGGCCACCAGATCAGGAACTTTGACTCTCTTGAATTTCTTCGGAGGTGGTGCAGACCAGTCAAATGCTTCCTGGAGACCCATAGTCTTCAGTTCTTCCACGGAATATACATGAGTGAGAACAGCCCAGGTGCGGTTGAGGGTTTCATGAAGGTGATACTGATTTTTCTTCACTGCATTATGGGTTGAGGTCATGTTGTGAAGAATTGCAGCAAATTGACGCTTCACCCATTTGTGATTGCGATCAACCTTCTGATGAAGACTGAGGAGTAACTCACGGTCAATCATCACCCTGGGTGCTGTTGCTTGAGGCTTTTGCTTGGATGAAGTATTTGCGGTAGTGTCATGGGTTGCAGAATCATCATTGGTGGAGTAAGATGTAGCCAGATGGAATTGACCATCCAATGGACGAGTGCCTTCATCGATCATAGCAGCTGCCTTGCCCTTATCATCAGATGATGAAATTGGTCGCTTGAGGACTTCAATGGGCGGCAAGTAGCTACCATGGTTCAGAGTGTCAGCCTTGTAATTCAGTGAAGATCTTTCCCTTATGAATCTCATAATCCAAGGCGCATAGGGCTTCAGCTCAAAAGGTGACATTGCAACATTAGCCAGAGTCCTCATGAAGAAATCATGAAAGTTGACGGGAACGCCATGAATGATGTTGAAAAGCATGTTCTTCATGATGCCAACGACATCTTCATCATTTGAGTCGTGGCCTTTGATAGGACTCATTGTCTTCATCAGGATTCGATAGACAGTCCGAGGCACATACGGCAATTCCTTGACAAGGAATTTGGTTCGAGGGGCCTGCCCTGGCTTCAAAGGTTTCATGAGCACTTGCATATAATGATCTGTCAGTTCGCGGTCATTGTAGATGCAACGTGCACTGTCATGGGGAGGATCAAGAGGAAGGACACGAAGCAATTCAGTTGCTGGTGCCTTGTAGTGAGTGTTTTCGGTCATCCAATCCAGCACCCATGAATTGACATCTTCAGCATCTCCGGTGATATGCAATGTGGCATAGAACTGAAGAATGAGTTCTTCATTCCAATCACAGATATCAGTGCAGAAGTTCAGTAGTCCTGCATCGTGAATAACTCTGAGGACTGGCTCGAAGCATGGCAGAGATTCCATATCCACTTGAGGAATATGCTCATGATCGAAGATTTTGTCCTTGTCGAAGAGCACCGAGGAATAGAAGTTTGCTTGAGTAGCAGTCCAGAAACGTCTCTTCCTTATGCGAGAAGAGTCATATGGATTGTAATCAGTGAAGAACACATGCTCAGAAAAGAAGTCTTCAGCCTTGAATTTTTCCTTGCTCGAGAACGGATTCTTCGGTTTGGGCAGAGGAGTGTCAGTGATTTGCAGCATAACCTCAGGAATCGCGATCTCAGGTGCTTCAGGCTGAGGAATTTCTGGTTCCTCTTCTTGTGCAGTTTGGGGATCAGCAGCAGGTTCTTCAGCACTAGCGGCTGGAATTTCTTCATGAACAGACGATGTGGGATGAGTTTCTTCTGAGCCCATTTGAATAGTAGTAGCCGGGGACTGAGGAATTTGTTGAATAGGAGTGAAGAGAGGAGTATTGGGATGCTGACTTTCCCAAAAGTCATCGTTCATCACTGGTGTAGTGCATCCAATATCCACATCTTCATCTTCTTTTTCAATTTCCTCAAGACCAGCCTCTTCAGCTGTGAACTGAGGCAAAGGTGAGGAAACGACTGGTGTTGAAGGGAATGTTTCCACTTCAATTTCTTCATCAAACTGCTCTGAAGTAGCAGCAGAATGATTTTCTTCATCAGATCCGCTTGGGATCTTGTAGTCTTCTCCATAAGGAACAATCTCCTTAGATGACATGGAGGAAATTGGAACGACATCAATGGGATTTTCAAGCGAGCTGGTCATTGGCTTCATTTTCTTCGCGGCCGAAGAATTTGACGCAGCTGATGCCTTCCTTTTCTTCACAGCAGCTCGCTCTGCAGCCTTGGTCTTCTTCACTTCATAAGCAGAAGGAAGAATTGGAGTTGGTGTTGGCGCAGGAGGAGCTGAGGACTATGGTTCATGTTCTTCAGGCGCAACTGGTGCAGTTGCCCTGATCTCTTCAGTTTCTTCAGGCGCACCACTAGTGGATGCCCTGGGAATTTCTTCAGCGGCTGGAATGGAGTCATCAGCCCTGGAACTTGTATTCTCATCAGCAGGCTGAAAGTCATCAGTAGTGCTGGCATGTTCTTCAGCAGGCTGAGCAGAGCCTGCAGCCTGAGGATTTTCTTGTTGCGATGAGGCTGCAACAGTTGTCATTTTCTTTGTCAAATTGACGAATCTCACTTTGGCTCCTTGCCAATCAGCATTGTATGCATCGAAATCTTTGCTGAGGGCTTGGATTTCAGATTGAGCCTTGAGAAGTTCTTCAGGTGATAGTCGGACAACGTTCTTCTTCAGAAGCTTCTCCTTTCTAGCTTGTGCTCTCTTTATCTCACGAGCCTTTTCAAACTTCCATTTCTCTTTAGAGATGAAATGGGTCAGCATATGACTTTGACTAGGAGTCAGAGGCAGATCAGGCATTGGAGTGTTTGGATCCTGATGCCATAAGTCGATGAAGTGGAGGATCTTCTTCGGATCCAGAAGCAGAGGCACAGGTGTTCCTTTGGCTCTGGCGGCCTTTGCTTGTCTGTCTCTGATGATTTCTGCAAGTTCTTCATCAGAAGCCTCGTCATCAGAGGGCACTTGGAAAGCAACCTGTTTCTTTCTTGGACTTGGCCGAGGACCGCGTCCAGCTGTTGCTTTTGTCTTCAGCAGATTGGGGCCTGATGAGGACATTGGTGCAGCTGAGGAACTTGCTGAGACACCAGAAACAATTGAGAAACCCTGAGTCCTTTGACATGTAGCCAGATGCACAGGAGTTGAGGACTTGGAGGGAGCTGCTGAGGACTTTGGTGGAGCAGCAGTAGTCTGAGGAATTTGCCGTGAGGGCGCGGAAGGTGAAGCACTTGGCTTGCGAGCAGGCTTCTTCGGCATTGATTTCCTCAGCTTGACCGAGGTCTCAGCAGCAGCAGCAGCGGCAGAATCCTCATTGAATTTCCTCACTGCCTCCTTGGCTTGTCTTGCCAGTTTTGCTTGACGCCTAGCCCATTCTCCAGGAAAGTCCTCAGCACGCTTGATGCTAGTGGGATCAGCTACTTGGCCAGGTGCCAATGGAGCTCTTGGGCATGGAGGGTTTAAGGCGAATTTCTTCATGTACTTAGGAGTAACATATCGATATTCCCTCCATTCTCGTGCCCATCTTCGTTCAATCCTCTGGATGCGCACTTTGCGCTGATTCTTGTTTTCTTTGCCAAACTTGGCTTCATCAGGTGTGCAATAATCCTTGTATATTTCATCAGGGATCTCGAAAGCAGTCATGACCTCCGGTTTCTTTCCTCCTTTCTGCGGTCTCTTTCCTTCAGCCATTTTCTTCAGATGAGGAATTTGAACAATTGAACACCCTGAAGAAGTATGCAGTTTTTCTTCGAGGAACGCTGCAAATGAGTTAAGTTGATGAGAACCTAGTGATTCAGCAGCGGACATGAGTACCTGTGAACAGAGTGTAGGTGCGAGGAATTTGGAGAGGTCATATGTGTTCTCAGAAGATTTTTCGAAACGACAAGTTTTGAGGAATTTGACCAGTTGAGCCTTGAGGAATTTCACTAAGCGTTCTTGTCTTAGGTTCCAGAGTTGTACAGATCGAAAATCCGCACAATTGAGGAATCTTGAAGAAATGAGTGCTTAGAGAGATGGATCAAGAGCATATAGTGTGTGAGGTGTTCATATGTGAAGATTTGAAGAATAAAACACCTTTGAAGATTTTCAGAAAAGTTTGAGAATCAAAGCGAGTAATAAAAGTGACTTTTAATTACCCGAACTGAAGAACACGACGAACAGAGATGAACAGCGATGAAGTTCGTCAAGTTAGATCTCCCACGCCCTAACTTGGCAGAGGGAGACAGCTACGGCGGCGGCGGAGTGAAGATTTCCGCAGCCGGCGCGAGTACGACGGCGACGAGGTGGAGGCAGTGAAGCTCTTCCTCACCGGCGGCGATGGAGTAGCGGCGGCACTAGGGTTTGAGGAGAGCTAGAGACAGCGACCGAGCGGAGTAAATGAAGTACGAAAGGGGAGAGGGGTATTTATAGCCACGGTAAAAACTGTTCGCCCGAAGATTTTGGGATGAACATGCCCCTGCCCTTTCTTCTTCACGCGACATGTGTCACCCACGTACTGTGCAGATGAGATCGTGTAAGATCGTGGGTGAATAAAATAATGCATCGTGGGATGCGGAACGGTTTGAGCGGTAAAACCGAAAATCTGGATAAGATTTGTTTTAAAGTTTTGTTCGCAATTTCTTCAGCTGACAAGGACACAGTGAAGACTTTGAACGAGTTTCAATCAGAACGCACATGAAGAATTTGTGAATAGATTGGGTTGAGTGTAGCATAGAGGGGGAAGGGTCCGATCACATTCACTTAGCAGAAATCGCAACTTGAAGAAATAGCAATAAGTGAATGCTGTAGAGGACATAAACTCTCACACACACACACACACACACACACACACACACACACACACACACACACACACACACACACACACACACACACACACACACATATATATATATATATATATATATAGCCAATGAAGAAAAACGACGGAAACAGTGAAGATTTTGCAAAGTTGAAGAATTTGAAAGACTGAAGAATTTCAAAAATGAGGAAAAACTCAAATTGAAGATTTTCAACTTTTGTGGTGGCGTGACCCACCGTATAAGAATGATGATTTCAGACACCGCGTACAATTGTCGTAGGGTTCTGAGAATCAAATTCTTCATTAATTTCTTCACACTTAGAGTGTTATTCTTCATTGATTGAAGAAAAACGTTTCTTCATGTGTTGCACATCTAAGTCATCAATTCTGCATAAGGGTTAGGATGTGTGTCCTTTTCAAAGAACATTCGAAGATTCTAAGATATTTAGCTCACACCGCAACTTGCTAAATCTCTTCTCATCCAAGGGCTTAATGAAGATATCAGCTAGCTGTTCTTCAGTCTTCACATGCTCGATGCAGATGTTGCCCTTCAACACATGATCACGGAGAAAATGATGACGAATCTAGATGTGCTTAGTCTTCGAGTGCTGAACTGGGTTGTGAGCAATCTTGATGGCACTCTCATTGTCGCAGAGGAGAGGCACATTCTTCACGTTGACACCATAGTCCTTGAGGGTTTGCTTCACCCAAAGCAGTTGAGCACAGCAAGAGCCAACAGCAATGTATTCAGTTTCAGCAGTAGACAGTGATACGCAATTCTGTTTCTTCGAGGACCAACAGATCAAAGATCATCTGAGGAAATGACAAGTGCCAGATGTTGACTTGCGGTCCACACGATCACCAGCATAGTCAGAGTCAGAGTATCCAATGAGATCAAAAGCAGAGCCCTTGGGGTACCATAATCCTAGTGTTGGTGTGTGAGCTAGATATCGAAGAATATGCTTCACAGCCTTATGGTGTGATTCCTTCAGTGCAGCTTGAAATCGGGCACACATGCAAACACTAAGCATTATATCTGGCCTAGATGCACATAAGTACAATAAGGAACCAATCATGGAGCGGTATACCTTGTGATCGAAGTCAATACCATTTTCATCAGTGCATAGATGGCCATTTGTGGGCATAGGAATTTTGACGCCTTTGCAATCTTGCATGCCGAATTTCCTCAATACATCTTTGAGGTATTTCTCCTGAGATATGAATATGCCATTGCGCTGCTGACGAATTTGAAGACCTAAGAAGAATTTCAACTCTCCCATCATAGACATTTGATATTCTTCACTCATCATATAGGCAAATTCATCACTATAACGTTGGTTAGTACAGCCAAAGATAATATCATCAACATATATTTGGCACACAAACAGTTCACCATCATATGATTTAGTAAAAAGAGTAGGGTCGAGTGAACCGGGTGTGAAGCCATTCTTCACGAAGAATTCCTTCAATGTATCATACCACGCCCGAGGGGCTTGCTTGAGGCCATAGAGAGCCTTATTGAGTCTGAAGACTTTGTCAGGATTCTTTGGATCTTCAAAACCTGGGGGTTGTGCAACATATACTTCTTCCTCAAGCTTACCATTGAGGAATGCACTTTTCACATCCATTTGATATAAGATGATATCATGATGGTTAGCATAGGCAAGTAAAATGCGAATAGCCTCAAGTCTAGCAACGGGTGCAAAAGTTTCATCGAAATCAATTCCTTCAACCTGTGTGTAGCCTTGAGCTACTAGTCGTGCCTTATTCCTCACCACAAGGCCATTTTCATCTTGCTTGTTGCGATAGATCCACTTTGTGCCAATGATATTATGCTTGCGAGGATCTGGGCGATTGACCAATTCCCAGACATTGTTTAGCTCGAACTGATGTAATTCTTCTTGCATAGCCTGAATCCACTCCGGCTCCAGAAATGCTTCATCTACCTTAGTGGGCTCTGTGATAGAGACAAAAGCATAGTGCCCACAAAAGTGAGATAAATGTGATGCTTTTGAGCGTGTGCGAGGACCTGGTGCGCTAATGTCATCGATGATCTTCTCCACTTGCACTTCTATTGCAACGCGTGGATGAGTTGGTTGTCGCTGAGGATTTTGATCAGCATTTTCTTCAGCACCATTTTCTTCATCTTGTTCTTCAGGTGCATCAGCTCGACGTTCTTCATGAACAGGAATGAATTCTTCAGCAGATTCTTCAGTCGGAATGACATCTTCAGTTGCCTTGAGCTTGATAGCATCCTCAGGTGCTGGTTCATCTAACACAGAAGGTAGGTGCTCTCTTTGCGAGCCATTAGTTTCATCGAACCGCACATCTACAGTGTCAACAATCGTGTGAAGAACAATGTTGAAGCCTCTGTAGGTGTGCGAGTCCTTTCTGTAACCAAGCATAAAACCTTCATGTGCTTTCGGTGCAAATTTAGAGTTGTGGTGAGGATCTCTAATCCAACATTTAGCACCGAAGACTTTGAAATAACTCACATTGGGTTTCTTGTCAGTGAGGAGTTCATAGGCAGTCTTCTTGAAGAATTTGTGAAGATATACTCTGTTGATGATGTGGCAAGCAGTATCAATTGCATCAATCCAAAATCGTTGAGGCGTTTTGTATTCATCAAGCATAGTGCGAGCCATCTCAACAAGAGTTCTGTTCTTGCGCTCCACGACGCCATTCTGCTGAGGAGTATAGGGAGCAGATAACTCATGAGTAATACCAAGTTCATCAAGATATGCATCAAGACCAGAATTCTTGAACTCAGTTCCATTGTCACTTCTGATATGCTTGATCTTCACACCAAAGTTGGTTGAAGCCCTCGAGGAAAATCGTTTGAAGACTTCCTGCACTTCATGTTTGTAAGTAACAATGTGTACCCATGTATATCGAGAATAATCATCAACAATGACAAAACCATATAGAGATGCATCATTAGTGACTGCTGAATAATGATTAGGTCCGAAGAGGTCCATGTGAAGCAATTCGAATGGACGGGTAGTGGTCATGATAGTCTTCGCTGGATGCTTGGCCTTGGTCATTTTTCCGGCTTCACATGCTCCGCATAAGTGATCCTTGAGGAATTTGACATTCTCAATGCCGATGACATGCTTCTTCTTCGCAAGCATGTTCAAATTCCTCATGCCTGCATGACCAAGTTGTCGATGCCATAGCCAGCCTTCTAAAGATTTTGCAAGTAGACACACGGCTGATTGTGGTCCTGTAGAGAAATCAACAATATACAGATCTCCTCTCCTAAAGCCTTCGAAGACTTTGGAATTGTCAGGGAATTGTCAGCTTCCATAATCACAACACAGCGATATTTGCCAAAGACAACAACCATATCAAGATCACAAAGCATTGAGACTGACATGAGATTGTATCCTAAGGACTCAACAAGCATGACTTTGTCCATGTGCTTATCCTTAGAGATAGCAACCTTACCAAGACCCAATACCTGACTTTTGCCTTTGTCAGCAAAGATGATATGCTTCAGAGGTGACGGTGATAAGGGAGCATCCATCAATAGATTCTTGTCACCAGTCATGTGATTTGTACATCCACTATCGAGGACCCATTCAGTGGTTTTGGGTTGATCATCCTGCAGATGAATTAGTGTAGCTTACAATCTCATATGCTTCATCAGTGAAGAATATGATATCAAGTTCATCAGATGAATTTCATCAAGCAGTAAACAGATATAGCAGTATGAGGACGTGTGAAATGAAAGTTCATTTCATCATGATTCGCCTGCGTCCCTTCAGGCATTTTTGTCAGGTCCCCAGCAAATTCTTTAGATGTTAGAGCACATCTGGAGACCTGACCCTGCAGAAGAGATTAGTTCTTTTTCTTCACCACCCACATCTGGAGGGATGGCAAAGAGTTCATCATTCTGCGAGCACCATATGAGAAAGGTGGCAAAGATGCCAAACCATTTCGTTTCACATAAGAGGGGTTAGGGTAAGCATATGAATAAGCAGAGTAATTCTTCGAGGACTTATGAACATAATGGTTTGAAGAATAATGCACATATTCATAACCCTTAGCTCTACCCTGCGAGACAGAGTTGTTAGCACGATGATAATCATATGAGGACTTTGATCCAGTTGAGGAATTTGATCCATGTGAAGAATTTGGTCCATATGAAGAGTTTGATCTGGGGTTCCTGTTCTTCACAGGTGGTGTCATGAGGACATTCACCTAAAGACTTTCAACACAACTTTTGGGAACCCAGATTTTCTTCATAGGGGAACCGTTCCTGCAGTTAGTGCCAACATATCTAGCAAATACTTCACCATTCTGATTTTTGAACAATTTATAGTTGGAGTCAAATGACTCATCAGGAGAATGAGGAGATTCACATGTAAAGCCAGATAAGTTAGATGGATCAACTGGAGGTCCCTTTGGAGCAACCCATGAGGTTTTGGGGTACTGCTCAGGCTTCCAATATGTTCCATCAGCATTGAGTTTCCTCTCAAAGGCAATACCCTCTTTCCTAGGGTTTCTGTTGAGGATCTGCTTTTTGAGCACATCACAAAGTGTCTGATGCCCTTTGAGGCTTTTGTACATGCCTGTCATGTACAATTCCTTCAGCCCTGCATTGTCAGTGATACTAGCAATGTCCTCAGGTGAGGAATTAGTGATAGCAGAGGCAGATGAAGAATTTGTAACATTTGAAGTATTTGAACATTCAGGTGAAGAATTAGCAGATTCACGTTCAATGCACTTTAAGCATGGGGGAACAAATTCTTCCTGAGAAGCGCTGATTTGTTGAGCTAGTAATGAATCGCGCTCCTTCTGAAGATCTTCATAACACACTCTTAGCTTTTCAAGATCTTCCTTTCTTTGAAGAGATTCAAGAGAAAGCTTCTCGTGATCTTGCTTTTCTTGAAGAAATTCATAAGAAAGTTTCTCATGATCAGACAAGAGAGCGTTATGATGACCTTGAAGGTTATCAAACCTAGACTGAACTCTCTGAATATTTTCAATCAAGGCTTTAGTGCGATCCATTTCTTCACCCAACATATCATCACTTTTATCTAGCATGTTTTGAACCTTTTCAAGAGCCCGTTGTTGTTTCACAGCAATCTTAGCAAGTTTAGAGTAGCTGGGTTTGAGATCCTCATCAGATTCATTCTCACTAGAGTCAGAGGAGTTGTATTTGAGTACCTTAGCACCTTTCGCCATGAAGCAATAGGTGGGAGCGTAGCCATCATTATCTTCATCAGGCTTGTCGGTGGAGTCAGTTTCTTCAGTGTTGAAGATGGACTTGCTGACGAAGGCAGTAGCAACGGCCAGACTCGCCACACCAGACTCAGATTCTTCAGACGCCTCCTCTTCATCATTTTCCTCAGATTCAGCTTCAGAGTCCATCTCCTTGCCAATGAATGCCCGAGCCTTCTTGGAGCTGCTCTTCTTGTGAGATGAAGACTTCGAGGATTTTGATGACCAAGATTTTGACGATTTCTTCTTCTTCTTCGCATCATCAGAACTGTAATCCTTGTATTTCTTCTTCTTCATTTCCTTTTCCCACTGAGGAGAATCTTGAATATAGTGACCAGGCTTCTTGCATTTGTGGCAAAGCCTTCTCTTATAGTCACTGGATGAGGAATCATTGCCTCTTGAGGATTTTCCAAAGCGACCAGGTCTTGTGAACATCTGGAATTTCTTCACAAGCAGTGCTAGATCCTGGCTCAATTCTTCAGGATCACCAAGGCTACTACTAGAGTCCTCATATTCAGAGTCAGACACAGCCTTGGCCTTCAGGGCACGTGGTTTGCCATAGTTTGAGCCATAGAGATCTCTCTTTTCAGCAAGCTGGAACTCGTGAGTGTTTAGCCTTTCGAGGATATCAGCAGGATCAAGCGACTTGTAGTCTGCATGTTCTTGTATCATCAGTCCCAGAGTATCAAATGAGGAGTCAAGAGATCTCAACAGTTTCTTCACAACTTCATGATCAGTGATGTCAGTGGCACCGAGGGCTTGAAGCTCATTTGAGATGTCAGTGAGGCGATCAAAGGTTTGTTGGACATTCTCATTGTCGAGTCTTTTGAAGCGGTTGAAGAGATTCCGAAGAACATCGACTCGAGAGTCACGCTGAGTTGAAACTCCTTCATTTACTTTGGACAGCCTATCCCAGATAAGCTTAGCAGTTTCCAAAGCACTCACTCTTCCATACTGTCCTTTGCTCAGATGGCCACATATGATATTCTTTGTTTGAGAATCGAGTTGTTTGAATCTCTTCACATCGGTAGCGTTCAGTGAGGGAGTGACCGTGGGGACACCATTTTCCACAACATACCAGAGATCGTTATCAATTGCCTCAAGATGCATTCGCATCTTATTCTTCCAGTAGGGGTAGTCCGTTCCATCAAAGGTAGGACACCCAGCCGAGACCTTGATCATACCTGCGGTCGACATAACTGAAACTCCAGGCGATTAAACCAAAATCACACAGAACAAGGGAGTACCTTACTCTGATACCAATTGAAAGTGTGTTATATCGACTAGAGGGGGGGTGAATAGGCAATTTTTATGAATTCTTCACTGAGGAATTTGCTTGTGAGGAAATTCCTTAGCGAAGAACTACTTGCAGCGGAATAAGTACTCAGAAGTACAGAAAGCGTAAACACAGGATAACAAGATGAAGACAGACAGACTGAAGAAATTGAACTGAGGAATTTGTGAAAGTCTTTAGTCAAAGTCTTCAAGCACAGATATGAACAACATACAACACAGTAATGAGGAAATGAAAGAGTTGAGGAAATAGAACCAGTTAGTTGGTGAAGACAATGATTTGGTAAACCAGTTCCAACTGCTGTCTCAGTTGTACGTCTGGTTGGAGCGGCTGAGTATTTAAACTCGAGGACACACAGTCCCGGACACCCAGTCTCTGAGCCGCAACTCAGGACACCCAGTCCTCACCGTATTCTCCTTGAACTAAGACCACGCAGGCCTCGTCCAATCACTCGTGGTAAGTCTTTAGGTGACTTCCAAACCTTCACAGACTTGGTCACTCGGTGATCCACAATTCCTCTTGGATGCTCTAGACCTTGACGCCTAACCGTCTGGAAGAAGCACAGTCTTCAAAGGTAACAAGCGTCGGATCCACGCAGGATCAATTTCTTCAGTGATGCTCAATCTCTTTGGGTTTGTGGGGGTTTGGTTTTGGGATTTTCCTCACTTGATGATTTTCGCTCAAAGTCCTCGGAGGATGGGTTGCTCTCAGATGACAAGTGTCAAGTTCTCTCGGAGCAGCCAACCAACTAGTGGTTGTAGGGGGCAGCTATTTATAGCCTAGGGAGCAACCCGACATGATAAAACATAAATGCCCTTCAATGATATGACCGTTAGGTGGATAAGATATTTTGGACAGCCGGCGCGCAGCACAGCAACGATCGGAAATTTGACTCTCAAATTCCTCAGGGCTATCATGTTCCTCACTGTGTAGGCAATTCGCACTGGCGAATTCCTAACTCCTCAGTCAGAGAAAAGTCCTCAGTGACCAGAAGAACTGCGTCTCTGCCACTGAAGAAATTGATTGAACTGTATGAGATTTCCAATGGCTTCACTCGAAGGGATTGGTAGGTGTAGGATTTTGAGTTGAGCATCACATGGAAATTTTTCCTTAGTATTTCCTCGACCCCCTTTAACAGTACGGTGTTTCCTATGACTCAAGAAAGAGAAAATGAAACTACGAAAACAAAAGTCTTCACGCTTCATGTTCCTCAAGTGAATACCAAGTCTTCAAGGTCACACCAATTTCTTCACTTTCAAAGACTTCAAAAAGTCTTCAGAATATCAAAGTCTTCAGTCGAAGAACTTCATTTTTAGGGGTCGACTTTCTCTGTAAATATCAAACTCCTCATAGACTTATAGACCTGTGTACACTCACAAATGCATCAGTTACTTAACCTATAAGTCTTCAATACACCAAAATCACTAAGGGGCACTAGATGCACTTACATGTACTAACCTTTCCTTGTCTTAATTTTCAGGCTAACAGCTCCTTTTGGAAACGGACTAAACCGACCCGGGCTCCTCGCGCAAAGACCAAGGCCACCAAGAAAACTGGCAAGAGGAAAACCGCTGAGTCTTCTGATCCACCAGAAGATGAAGAATCAGACGCTGAGGTAGAACTTGACTCACTTGGTTCCTTTTTCGTTCATCTTATTGACAATCACTATCCCCAGGATGACGCTGAGGCCAGCCATGCAGAACCTGTTGAGGTAATCCTTCTTTCTTCCGATTCAGATCTTGTACCGGTTAAAAGAATTCGCCGCACTATCCGGAAAGTAAAACAATCTCACCCCCGTGCTCATTTGGATCCAAAATTTTCTTTGAAGACACAGCAAACTGAAGAACGCCATACAACCCGGCATAGCGGTCAACAAATCATGTCGTACGGTTTAGTTGATACGCCAACTCGGAAATGCCGTCCAGAGGTGACTTGTTCTCCTGAAAACCGTTATCCTTTGAAAGGTTTCTTCCGATGCCCTCTCAATCCGTCTGACCCAAATTATCAGGCTTCTTCCAACTCATCTGGCGGTTCATCAACCACTCAGCTGCCTCCTCTCAAAGTCGTCGCTGGGTAAGTATATTGCTCCTTAATTTGTTTCTTTTACTTGTCGGTTTACCATATTCTAACCTTTGATGTTGTAGTGCCAAGGCTCGATTAAGTAAAAAAGCCAAGACCCTCGACCCTACTGTTGATGTTGATCCGGAAAAGACTCCAGAGCATCATGGCGACAACCCGGAAGTTGCTATAGACAGCTCTGCTAGAAAAAACCAAGATGCTGATGCTAACCCGCCGGAGGTTGAACTGAACGTAGAGGTTGATACTTCACATCCCCTTGCTCCTCCAAGTCCAACAGTGGAACAACGGGGCTCAACTGCTGATCCGCCAAACCCGGGTACCAAAGCGCCGAGCCCTGCTAAGAATGTCAATTCATCCAGCCCACCCAAAGATGATGACGTTGTTGTTACTGGTACTGCATATACCGCCCCTGGTAATCCGGTTGCTCTACCAAAGCACACTGCCAAGGATGAATTTGCTGCCATGAGCAAGGGGAAGTTAAAAACTGATTTGTCAGCTTATACCAATCTTTCTCCTCAAGATCTTCACTCCGGCTTCTTGAACCGGCTTTACACAAGCCGTGATTATGAAGCCGGCTTAGTAAATCTGATGAGGGAGCGCTACGAGGTAAACCGTTTTGCTCTTTGCTCTATATCTTCATTGCATTGTAGCCCCCAAGGGCTGGTTTGTCTTTAGAAAGTCAAACCGGGACTTTGTATATTCCATATTGTACTTTATGAACTTTCCTTGTGTATTTCTGAACAAACACCCATTAGCCCCCAAGTGCCATGATTAAAACTTGTATTAATCCTTGGGACTTCAATAATCAGCATAAAAATGATCTGCATTAGCCCCCAAGTGCCAAGTGTCTAACTGGTTAGATGCTTGGGACTTTAACGAAGGTATTAACATGCTCTCTTACTGTGGCAGAGTGAAATAAGCCAACAAGTCTCACAAATTGCTGACCTTCAAGAAAATCTGAAATCCCAACAAGCAGAAAACACCAAGGCCAAGGATGAGTTGAAAACCACCTTAACTACCATGGAGAAGCTCAAAGAATGGTTCAAGTCTGAACGGGCCAACTGGGATATTGAAAAGGCTGGATTGCTGAAACGGGCTGAAGATGCTGAAGCAGCTCTTAAACCGGTGACGGAAGAGCTTACCGGATTAAAGCGCCAAGTCAATGCCATGACCTCTGCAATATTTGGTAAGCAATGTTTACCAAGGCTTTATGAATATTCCGCTTTGATGTTTTCTCCGGTTTAACATGAACTTCTTAAACCGCTACAGGTAGGCGCATTGCTCATCTGGGCTCTGATATGCGGAAGAAACTCAAGGCCTCGTATACGCTGATTGAACAGCTGTATACCGGCGCCCAACGGGTTATCTGCACCACTTCTTATGAAAATACGGCTCCAACACTGATCAAAGACACGCTGGACCGGCTATCTATGACACCAGCGCAGATAGAAGAGTTGAAGCGATCTGCTGCCCAGGCTGGCACTTTACTGGCACTAACTCGCGCCAAGGCATGGATAGCTGATCTTGATCCGGCTGATATAGCAAAAGGCTTCCCCGGTGCACAAGAAAATGGCAAAGTATTTGATAATGACGCCCTCAAACGGGTAACAACGGAGATGCGTCCTCTGGCGAATTAGCTGGCAGAAGAGGCAAACCTGACGGCTCACCGATCCTTCTACGACGCAAACAACAAACGGGTTGAAGCTGTTATTCCTGAAGTGCAGAACCTTGTTTCACCAATCCGTAAGCACACTTATGCCCCTGACGTTGATCCAGCTAAGCTTATAAGTGAAGAGGCTGTCTTTCAGGCTTTAACACGGATTGACTGGACCACCAATGACTTCCGGCCATTGGATGGGGAGGAGGAGGCTGAACCAACGCCAGACGACCCATCTACTTCACATCAACCCGGCAATGAAGCTTAATTTGTCAAGTCAGTTGATACGTCAGAAATTGTCCGTTGTGAAACAATTCCATATTTTGGGCTTCTGAATGCCTTGTAATAGACTATCTGCCACCCTTGGTGTTGATATGCCTTTGTGCATACTTATTGCAAGTTATGCTTCCTTTGAATCATCAATGGTAAACTGTTATCTGCAGAAAAAGTCTTAAAGCGCCGTTGTGGTCGTACCACCAGGCGGGTCATAATATCGATGTATATGAAATCAAAGATAACCTCTTAGATTAAACATATAATCAAATATAACAATATATGATACCTGCCATCATGGGCCATGAAGTTGGCTGTGCCAATCGTAAACCGGAGTGTTTTAAGAAAACCACTCTATCGCAGGAGAACAACTCCTGTGAATATAAGGTCGAGTTACCAAGTAATCGTTCCGGTTTATAGAGAAGACTGGTATAAATCCAAAATAGGATGTTAGCAAAAAATCAAACCAGGCGAGGCGTCTCCGGATCAAGAATAGTCCGTGTTCCGTCAATTGACAGTCAAACCGGCTTAACAGTCGTTGGTGTAAAAACACAACACAAAAAATATGCAAATAAGAGAAATATATCTCAAGCAAAGACAAATAGAATCATTTGCAAAAAAGAGGCTATCTGAGCCGATCAAGTGGCATTACCATGGTCAGACACGACCAAGCCCCCAACAGGCGTAGCTATGGTTCAAGTCAGCCAAGGTCCCCAAATGATGCAGTGGCATTACGCCGATCAAGAGGAGTAGCGATGGTTCGGGTTCGACCAAAGCCCCCAAGTGATTCTGTGGCCTTAGGCCGATCAAGAGTTGTGACTGGTTCAGACATGACCAAGTCCCCAAGTGATCTTATGGCTTTCGCCGGTCTAAAGGTGTTGCATTGGTTCGGATACGACCAAGCCCCCTAATGACATGATACAAAGCTTGTTTGAAAAAGCTAACTCAAGGGGTAAACCGGAGGTCGCTTTAAGATAAAAACTCCGTGTAACCGCACATGATATAAAAATAACAGAGACCCCGCTTTAGCTAAGGCTCCGGTTTATTGTATTGATCATAATATATACATTGTCATAATATGTACATAAGTAGAGCCTATGGCTCAAGTATAGTAAGGCCGAAGATGAGCTATGTTCCAGGGCCAGTTGGTCTCCTCCTCTGACGTGCGTGAGTCTTTATGCTCTCGAATATCGACCAGATAGTACAACCCGTTGTGCAGATTCTTGCTGACCACGAAAGGTCCCTCCCAAGGTGGGGATAACTTGTGCATATCAGTCTGGTCTTGGATGAGTCGAAGCACCAAATCTCCTTCTTGAAAGGTCCTGGTTCTAACCCGGCGACTGTGATAGCGACGAAGATCCTGCTGGTAAATCGCCGAACGGGCAGCTGCGATGTCACGCTCTTCGTCCAATAGGTCCAAAGCGTCTTGCCGCGCTTCCTCGTTGTCCGCTTCAACATACGCGGCCACACGAGGTGAATCATGACGGATATCACTGGGGAGGACCGCCTCCGCGCCGTAGACCATGAAGAATGGTGTGTATCCTGTCGACCTGTTGGGCGTGGTGTTGATGCTCCATAACACAGATGGTAACTCCACAACCCAACATCCCGGCGTTCATTGCAAAGGAACTATAAGCCGGGGCTTGATACCTCGTAAGATCTCTTGATTAGCCCGCTCTGCTTGGCCATTGGACTGTGGGTGAGCTACTGATGATACGTCAAGCCGGATATGCTCACGCTCACAAAATTCCTTCATAGCGCCCTTGGACAAGTTGGTACCATTATCAGTAATGATACTGTGTGGAAAGCCAAACCGGAAAATCACCTTTTTAATGAACTGAACCGCCGTGGCTACATCACACTTGCTAACGGGCTCCGCTTCAACCCACTTTGTAAACTTGTCAACCGCCACCAAAAGGTGGGTCTTCTTGTCCTTGGACCTTTTGAAAGGTCCGACCATATCCAGCCCCCAAGTCGCAAACGGCCAAGTAATTGGAATCATCCTCAATTCTTAAGCCGGCACATGAGCGCGCCTTGAGAATTTCTGGCAGCCATCACATTGTCTAACTAGGTCCTCCGCATCAGCATGAGTAGTCAACCAGTAGAAACCATGACGAAACGCCTTAGCCACTAGAGACTTTGAACCGGCGTGGTGACCACAATCCCCTTCATGGATTTCGCGTAAAATTTCACAGCCTTCCTCAGGGGACACACAGCGTTGAAACGCTCCTTATACGCTGCAATGATGCAATTCGCCATTGATAATGGTCATGGACTTGGATCACCGGACTATCTGCCTGGCCAGAGTCTCATCCTCTGGTAACTCGCCCCGGTTCATGTACGCAAGATAAGGAACTGTCCAATCCGGTATGACATGCAGCGCTGCCACCAACTGCGCCTCCGGATCAGGAATAGCCAAATCCTCTTCACCAGGGAGCTTGACGGACGTGTTATGCAGAACATCTAAAAAGACGTTAGGCGGGACCTGTTTACGCTGAGAGCCCAGCCGGCTTAAAGCGTCCGCCGCTTCGTTCTTCTGTCTATCCACATGATCCACCTGATAACCCTTAAAGTGACCTACAACAATATCCACCTCACGACGATAGGCTGCCATGAGCGGATCCTTGGAATCCCAAGTGCCAAATACTTGTTGAGCCACCAGGTCCGAGTCACCGAAGCACTTAACCCGGCTGAGATTCATCTCCTTCGCCATTCGAAGACCATGGAGTAAAGCTTCATACTCAGCTGCATTGTTAGTACAAGGGAACATTAAGCGGAGAACGTAACAGAACTTGTCACCTCGTGGGGAAGTTAATACGACTCCAGCGCCCGAGCCCTCCAATTGCCTGGACCCATCAAAATGAATAGTCCAATAAGTGTGATCTGGCTTCTCTTCATGTGCTTGTAATTCCGTCCAATCATTGATGAAATCTACAAGTGCTTGAGATTTGATCGCCGTCCGAGGCACATATTTTAATCCGTGCGGCCCAAGCTCTATAGCCCACTTGGCAATCCGGCCAGTCGCCTCCCTATTCTGAATTATATCGCCTAGAGGAGCAGAGCTGACCACTGTGATTGGATGTCCCTGGAAGTATTGTTTAAGCTTCCGACTTGCCATGAAAACTCCATATACTAGCTTCTGCCAATGCGGGTACCTTTGCTTGGACTCAATAAGCACCTCGCTAATATAGTAAACCGGACGCTGAACCGGATACTCCTTGCCTGCCTCTTTGCACTCCACCACAATAGCCACGCTGATAGCGCGAGCATTAGTCGCTACATATAGTAGTAATGGCTCCTTGTCAATCGGAGCTGCAAGAACAGGCGGATTGGCTAACTACCGCTTTAAGTCCTCAAACGCTTTATCAGCAGCCGAACTCCAGATAAACTGATCCGTCTTCTTGAGCATATGGTACAAAGGGATCGCCTTCTCTCCAAGGCGACTGATAAACCGGCTCAGCGCGGCAATCCGGCCTGCCAAGCGCTAAACATCGTTGATACACTTCGGTTTAGCCAGGGAGGTAATAGCTGTAATCTTCTCCGGATTAGCTTCAATTCCCCTGTTGGACACGAGAAAACCCAATAACTTGCCTGCCGGTACACCAAAATCATCTTGTAAACCCGTAGGTTGTCAAAGGTTTCCTTCAAATCGTCAATCAGCGTCTCCTTCTCCCTTGACTTGACCACAATATCATCCACATAGGCGTGCACATTACGGCCGATCTGCTTATGAAGGCAATTCTGTACACACCGTTTATAAGTTGCCTGGGCGCTCTTGAGCCCAAAGGGCATAGATACATAGCAGAAGGCTCCAAAAGGGAGTTATGAACGCTGTCTTCTCCTGGTCCTTAGCTGGAACCCCACCATCTCAGCGGAGAAGCAGCGTGGCTTCCACCGAGCTGCTTTAGCCAGAGCATGTCTTGACGGCTCCTGCTAGCTACCCCGTGGATGCTATCACGGAGTCTCAAAATTGCCAAACTTAAAAGTCAAGGCGGCTGTCGGCTCTGTTCGACCTTCTGAACCCGGCGCAACTTTTTACTGTCGTCCGATTCCAGAAGGATATGCTAGGGTGACGGTGGACGAAATAACGGAGCAATTTGAGGACCTCCAGCTTGACCACCCTACCGGTGAAGGGGAGACTCGGCTGGGTTCTGCTCTGAAGACTCCATGCCTATGGCGGAAGGAGTTTATCAACCTTCCAAACTGGACGCCTCCGCCTTCTCCTCCTCCTCCTCCGGCAAGTCAGGGTACTCCACCTCCTCCACCGCCTCCTCCTTTGGCGAGTGACGATCAAGGCACTCAGCATCCTTCTCCGACGCGTGGCGGCACTCCGCCTCCTTCTCCGCCTGCGCCGGCGCGTCCGAGCAACCAACAGCCTCCTCCTTCTCCGCCTCGCCAACAAGGACGGAAGAGACTCACCGCCGCCCCGGCTGCTCCGGCGTGTCGTAGTCCTTCTCCTCCGCCTCGTAAGCAAGCACGAAAGAAGACAGCCGCAGCCGCTCCGTCTGCTCCGGCGTCTAGCAGTACAGCCAGAGGCGGGAGGCAATACAGATACGGTCCACCTCTCAAGCCTCTAGAGAAGTTACCGTACGAGAGGACCAAGGAGGAAAACGCGAAGATCGTGCAGACCGAAGTGAAGGACTTCTTTACAGGGTTGAAAGCAAAGAGACATCCTCCTCCGTAGGAGAAGGTAGATCCGGTGAAAGCAAAGCGCACTATCGATGCCCTGAGGAAACCACCAAAATCTCCGCCGAAAACCAACTATGAGCGCATTACTCAAAAGGCATATCTCGAAGCGGAGCGGTCGGGAAGTACTGTCAGTGATCAAAGGTTAAAAGAACGAGCAGCTGGGAAAAAATTGCCCAGCTCGGTGAACAAGCAAAGCAATCGTGGCCCCCGCTCAATGTGTCTAGCGACATCATCGCTAATGCTCCGGCGACGGTGCCGGGTTATAGCAATCTTGGAGATTACCTGCCTGACGATGTAAATTTTGATTTCTTGGAGGTGGACGAACACAGATACGAGTACGGGAAGCCTCTCGTCAAAGATGAAAAATCTCTAACAACGATGATGCGAAGATTCCATAATTGGTACATGAAAACCTGCAGAGAGTCTGGGGGGACGAATACTTTGTATCTGAGAATTAAAGAGAAGCACGACCTCGTTGGAAATGATCTGTTGCCTGTTCCATTTGAGGAGTTCTTCGAGTTCTTCAATCAAAAGGCCCTCAATAAATTAACGGTCTTTTGCTACTGTCTGTAAGTACTATTTTTGTCATTAAGTCTCTTTATATAGCTCAGCTCTTTCATTGCATGTATTTATAATTAATTATCCTCACTATATTATGCAGATTGAAGATCGTCGAGTGCAGAAAAGAAGAAATGTATGATATTGGGTTCATTAACACAAATATCATAGATGAATTTCTGGTTACAAGGGACGCCGAAGAGGCCGAGGCCTACTTGCTACAATCGTTGATCAAAAATTAAACAAAGATTTAATACTCTTTTCTTACAACTTCGAGTGAGTGTTACTGTCGTGTGCATATTCGGTTTCCCTTATTACTCGAGCGAGGTTATAGTAATGTAATTGATGAGTTATGCATGCTTGCGCAGCTTCCACTATGTTCTTCTGGAGATTAAGCTTGAGCGGGGACTAGTAACCGTCTTAGACTCGAGACGAAAAGATCCCAAAACGTATGCGGACATGACTAAAATGCTCAACAAGTAAGTTCAATCGACCGGGCATGTGGAGGCTCATCTGTCCCGGTTCGTGTTAGAACCGGGACTAAAGGTCTAGGGCATTAGTAACGACCCTTTAGTCCCGGTTCAAGAACCGGGACAAAAGGCCCTAACCAACCGGGACAAATGGGGGTTTTTCTACTAGTGTAGGAAGCTTCGGGGGAGGTCCGGAAGCCAGGCGAAGAGACGTGCAAGGCAACACGGCACACCCAAGGGGGTAAGCACACCATGCCCCCTTGTGGGTCCCTTGTGTGACTGCCATAGCACACTACGTTACATGTTATTTTTAACTTCAAAGTAGAATGTTTTGTACAATGCATCTTCCTCTTACTAATTCTCCTCATTTTCATCATAGTAAATATTAATTCGTATCACAAGGATGCAATGCCAAACTCCCTTAGTAAAAAACAAGGACTAATACTCTGCTACATCATGCAATAAATGAAAGCAATATTTTATTCATGAAGGGCAAACACCATGTAATGGTGAATACCAGTGACTATAGCGATAGACTGAGGTACAAAATACTAATCATCCGTATATTACATGGGAGGGTGGTAAAAAATGTTTCTTTGAAGCCTGAATACCCAATGGACCATGCTTTCCACATACACTCTTGCAAACATCCATCGCAAGATAGCACTTGCGGTTCACTAAACAACAGAAACAAAATGACTTCTCTTTGCATAGTGAAGTTCCTTTTCTATAGACGCATAATCCAGTTGGTAAATGGATCTTCATGTTCTCTTGGCGTTCCATGATTTGGCCTACATAATAAAAGACATTCATTAATATCTTAATAATATATTATTCAATGACCTAAAGATAAACCACCAAAATCATAGGAAAAAAATACTATTAGTTAGGAATCTATAAGAACTTGTTGATGAGATAGATTATACACAACATACGCACTATCTTCTTATCACAAAAAAAGTACAAAATAAATAATATATAAGTCATGTGTCCGTAGGAACTTACAATGTGTATGGATCGTAGAGTACAAGAGAAGCAGACAGAGTATGGTCCCTGCTGGGAAGGAGTTCATGTACTTTTCCATCTAGTTAGCACAACACAGAGGGAGCTGCTTTTTTAGGGTTCCTCACGACAGAAACACAATGGAAGATGGTTGGCATGTTCTAGCACCACATCTATTTATACACACACTATCGAAACACACATAAAAACAATATTTAGAGAATAATTAAGGCTATTTCTAGGTATCCACTAGTTATCGGGATATATACTTCAAATTTAGTATTTCACTAAGAAGTAAATTATTACCATGTTAAACTGCCACGTATATTTTGCCTATTTTCCAATTATAGCCACCAAATTTCGAAAGTGGGACAAAAAATTAATTAATTAGCTCATTAATTTCTATTTACACTATCTTGTTTCTAGATTTTTTAGCAATCGGTATGGCATCATCTCTACATACATCCGCAATTGTGGCACCCCGATTCTGCGCACCGGAGGCATCATGTTCCAGCCCAGGGATCAATGTCTTCTAGAACACAATACAAGTTTGATACAAAATAAACCACGATTTCATAGACGTACTAAGGGTACAAAATCTTAGGTTACAATAAAGCAAGGCAACACAATTAATGCAGCTACCCTAAAATACATTATTCTACGAAGTGCAGCTACCCTTAAAACATTATTCTACGAACGTCTCGACTTGAAATACTAGTGACGAAAGGAGAGTGACACAGCGAAAGGCATGAATACGGCGGGACTCCAATCCAATGGGACAGTGCTGGGACACCTCGTAATTCTCGTACTCAAAATTCTTGGGGCATTCGTCTATGGCCTCTCCTGCATCTGGCATGATAAGCCAGGTGAGTACATTGCAAAAACAAAAGGCACGTCCGTGACATTATTGCTTGAACAAAAATATTTTATGTCATGGAAGTGGCATTTCTACGACAATAATTGTGACAAAAACACGTATAATCATGGATATGGTAGGTACATAGTTCTATGACAAAAGGCTGACTTTTCGTCCTGGGCAGACTAGAGGCACACCGACATGACGTTCTCTGGGCCGTCCATGATTTAAAAAATCATGGTAGAAGTGAGGGCAAGAATTTTTCAGGGATTTTCTCAGTATATGGTGGGTGGTCAGGCCCGAGCGATACATTGGTGGGTTGCGTGTTTCTCTCGTATATACGCGCGTGGGTGCGACCTCTCTGAGACCGTCACTTACTAAACATGATTGATTGTTCCCTTGCCTAACTAAACCCGAGCGCTCCGTCACTTACTAGCCGGGGTTTGCTCGGGCACCACCGCGTCGACCCGCAAACCGAAAACCCTCAATAAGTGAATTTGACAGCGATTGCGACAAATGAGTTCAAATTCAAACGATAAAACATAGTTCGCGCGCAAATAAAAGCAACCCCTCGTCCTTGAGCAATTGCCACTTCTCTTGCTTCTCCCGTGCCTTTTCTTGGCCAACTCTTTCTTTGCCTCCAAAGTCTTCGCTAACATCAACTCATTTGAATGGACCATGGCATCTATCTTGTCCCGCAAGCTCGATGCTTCGTGTTCCCTCTTGATCTTCTCCTTTGTCTTCTTCTCACCATCGGGCTTGTTCAAGTTTCTTGGGCCATCATCATCCTCATCTTCATCCATGTTCGTAAGTGCACCTCTCGTACACTTTGAGCATATCCCAACTTGAACAAGCTTAAATTTTTCGGTGGGGATTCCTTGTCAATCAACTTCCACTTCTCGTACTCTTTGAGCATGTCCCAACAATGCTCTAGCTTAAATTTTTTGCCTTCAGAAGCTTCCATGTCTTTGTAGCTTTGTTGGGCAATTTTATCCTACACAATTTAAACAAAGTCAAATGATGCAATCATTTCATATGATGTGCAAAAATGATGTGCACAACTTGGGACGTGAAAATGAACTCACATAGTCGGATTCCACGGTTCCACTTGGAGGTGCATTGCGCACTTGTTCCAAGCAAGTTGCCCGGCTGCAAATCGGCTCGATCACGTCCCAAAGCCCTTGGAGCGACCGAAATGTCCGTGGTGTCCTACTGGGATGCTTGGCCATCATGCGGAAGTATTGATCTTTGATTATTTACCAATATCTCTTAGAGGTTTGAGATGTACCTGTGCAAGCATCAAGAGAGACCACACTCCAAGCCTTGATCAAGATTTGATCTTCTAAGATCGTGTAGTTCTTCGGCCTCACACTTTTTTTTGCTTGCACTTCATCATATGCCCCCTCATCTACCTCCTCCACTTCATCTTCACCACCGTGACTGTGACGCCCCCGATTCAGTCGTATACTAATCATACACGCAAACGTGTACGATCAAGATCAGGGACTCACGGGAAGATATCACAACACAACTCTGAAAAAAAATAAGCCATACAAGCATCATAATACAAGCCAGGGGCCTCGAGGGCTCGAATACAAGTGCTCGACTATAGACGAGTCAGCGGAAGCAACAATATTTGAGTACAGACATAAGTTAAACAAGTTGCCATAAGATGGCTAGCACAAACTGGGATACATATCGAAAGAGGCGAAGGCCTCCTGCCTGGGATCCTCCTAAACTACTCTTGGTCATCGGCGGCGGCCTGCACGTAGTAGTAGGCACCTTTGGTGTAGTAGGAGTCGTCGTTGGTGGCGCCTGGCTCTTGGACTCCAACATCTGGTCGCAACAAACGGGTATAGAAAGGGGAAAAGGGGGAGCAAAGCAACCGTGAGTACTCATCCAAAGTACTCGCAAGCAAGGATCTACACTACATATGCATTGGTATCAATGAAATGGATAGTATTTGTGGACTGAACTGCAGAATGCCAGAATAAGAGGGGGGTAGCTAGTCCTATCGAAGACTATGCTTCTAGCAGCCTCCATCTTGAAGCATATAGAAGACAGTAGCTGGTAAGTTCACCAAGTTTCATCGTATAGCATAAACCTACCAGGCGATCTTCTCCTCGTCGCCCTGTGAGAGAGCAATCACCGGGTTGTATCTGGCACTTGAAGGGGTGTGTTCTACTAAGTATCCGGTTCTAGTTGTCATAAGGTTGAGGTACTACTCCGGGTCGTCCTTTTACTGAGGGACACGGCTATTCGAATAGATAAACTTCCCTGCAGGGGTGCACCACATTACCCAACACACTCGATCCCTCTGTCCGGACACACTTTCCTTGGTCATGCTCGGCCTCGGAAGATCAACACGTCGCAGCCCTACCTAGGCACAACAAAGAGGTCAGCACCGCGGGTCTAAATCCTAAGAGCACAGGGGTATGGCCCCATCTCCCGTTGCATAGCTGCACGTTGCTAGGGCGGCCGGTGAGCATACCTAGCAACCTACAAAGGAAGTTGCGTTACACGGTCCAACCTGGCACGCGCCACTCAGTCGTTGACGTCAAAAAGGCTTCGGCTGATACCACGACGTCGAGTGCCCATAACTGTTCCCGCGTAGTTGGCTAGTGCGTATAGGCTTGTAGCCAGACTTAGATCGAATACCAAGGTCTCGTTAAGCGTGTTAATTGATGTAACCACGGACACCGACCAGGGGCCAAGCCCACCTCTCACCTAGGTGGTATCAACCTGCCCTGTCGCTCCGCCACAAAGATCCACTCAGAGGGCCGTCGGGACAAATGTCCTTTCAGCCCCTAATCCGTGAATCACTCGCGGGTATTCTACAAGCCGACCCAACTTTAGTCACCACATGTATCATATATAATATGTATGTAAGTATATACCCGTGATCACCTCCCGAGTGATCACGGCCCGGTAGTATAGCATGGCAGACGGACAAGAATGTAGGGCCACTGATGATAAACTAGCGTCCTATACTAAGCATTTAGGATTGCAGGTAAAGGTAACAACAGAAGTAACAAGGACAGGCTATGCAGCAGAATAGGTTCATCCAAAGGTAGTAACTGGTACACTACTCTAATGCAAGCAGTGGAGGGAAATAGTAGGCGATATCGGGATGAACAAGGGGGGCTTGCCTGGAAGCTCGACAGAGAAGGAGGGGTCGTCAACATCGTAGTCGATCGGGGCAGCAGTGGAGACGTTAGTCGTGTAGTCTACCGGGGAGAAGAGGGGGAAGAAACAATGAATACAATGCAAACAGATGCATGACGATGCATGACAAGATATTAAGCGATGCTAGATGTGCCCTAACGCGGTAGTAGGTGATACCGGCGAAGAGGGGAAGCATCCGGGAAAGTATTCCCGATGTTTCGCGTTTTTGGATAGACGGACCGGGGGGAAAAGGTTACCTGTTCGCTATGCTATGAACGTGTGACAGACAAACAGAGAGTCTATTCGGATTCGTCTCACTTTTCTGAGGAACTTCGATATATAAATTATTTTAATCCGAGTTACGGTTTATTTTATATTAATTTTCAAAGTTTTCTGGATTTTCTATGTTTATTTTTAATTCGAAATACTAAATGGGCTAATATGCTAAGAACACACAGGTGAGTACCCTCCAAGGGCAGACAAGTGGGGTCCCGGTCAAAGTCAACAATCAAGTTTTGACTGGACAATAGTGTCAGTTGCGACCCGGTTGTCATTGACTTGGCTAGTTAAACCTTATCCATTGGAATAGTGTATGGGTCCGACGTGTCATTTGCACATTATTTTAACTAGGGGTTATTTAGTGGTGGGGACTATCTGTTTTTTTTTTTTGAGCAAAAGAGGGTTTCCCCTCCGATTTCCATTAGAGAAACTAGGCCGGAGCCGAGTGACAGTCTAGTAGTCTTAATACAAGTTCAGAAACGAAAAGGAAATAGAGCAAGGCAGGGGGCCTAAAGCTACTAGCACCCCTGTGACAAACAATCTTAAGCTTTATTACAACTCCAAGCAACAGAAAGGGGTCACAAGACACAGAGAAAACAGTAGACAAGCTTGAAGAGTCGCTGCTTCGCTAACCTTTTTCACATCTGCAGCCTTGGAACTCCGAAGCACCATCCCTGCGAAGCTTTGAAGATCACACTTGCCATCTGTTTGATGAGTCTTGCCCCCAACATCAGCAATCTTTTCCCTGGGTCCTTTTTCTGCAATATTTTTTCTGTCGAACACAATATCATTTCTACAATTCCAGACCACCCAAAGGAGGGCAGAAGTACTAGTTAGTACCAGTTTTTTTGCTCTCCTTGTTAAATTTGCTCAACCAGCTACCAAAACAGTCATCTGTGTCTTTAGGAATTTTTTAAAGATCAAATGCGCACCCTAAACCAGAGCGCTCCGTCGCTTACTAAACCTGAGTGATTGATCCCTCGCATTATGTATTCAACCCGAGCAATCTCTCGGACTACTGAACTCGAGCGACCTAGCTCGCTGCTTACTGAACCCGAGCAATCCCTTCGCTGCTTACCAAACCTGAGTGCTCGATGCGAGACTCTTACGCATACGTTGCTGGCCCAATTGATCAATGCATTGCATTGAGCCCCCATGCGAGACGTGAGTTCATCTAGGGGCGTGTTGGTTGCCTATCGATGAACAGTTCCCGTTGTTGCCTGATGTCTATTATGCAATTTTATTCTTGTAGAATTTGTTGGGCCTCCAATCATAAAGTTCTGTAGAACAATACCAAATTTCGCTGAGGTGGATGACCTAAGGTTTAGTCATCTGTGACGTGTGTAAGACGAAGGTGGTTCTCTCTCAAACAACTCCGCAAAGCGAAATACAGAGAGTCTCTTGTGTCCCCAACACACCCAGTACAACTCTCAGTTGTATAGGTGCACTAATTTGATAAACAGATGATGATAGATGTGTAATATGTTGTAACATCCCAATTTTCAATTTGGATGTTTATAAATAAGATAATTCATATGCATCCATGATTTATGCATTTTTGACCTGATGAATTTCATTTGAATCAGATCCAAGGGACTTTGAGAAACTCAAGGACCAAAAAGAGAGATTTGGAAGTTTCCCTAAATCCATTTTTGAAATTTCAAAATTCGGAATTTGTATCAAATTTGGTTTCACCAAAAATTCATTTCCATTATTTCAAAAATATAATAAAGAGGGAAGAAAAAAAAGACTTCTTCAAAACAGAGGGGAAATATTGGAAATTGAATTTTAAATAAAAATACATTTATTGGTTTTTTTGTAACTTGTTTTGATGCAAATTTTATTAGCATAGCAAAAATGTTTATTTTTAAAATTTGCATTCTAGTCCGGATAAAAGTTCACAAGGTCATATATAAGACCGTATAATTATGTGAATTTTTTGTGGCATTTTTAGAATTTATTTTATTATTTATTTCTGCTTTATTGCTTCTAGAAAACAGGAAAATAATTTTTATCAAAAATAAAAACCTCCAGCGCCCAGCCCAGCCGGCTCATGTAGCGGCCAGGCCAGGTGCAGCCAGCCAGCAGAGGCCGCTGCCGGAACATCCTATTTGATGCTAAGTACGTCAAACTGTCGAGGGTTCGCACTGTCGATCGGCCGAGCGCGAGAAGTGGACCGGCCCACTATATCACATTGCGAGGCAGCCGGTTTTTTTGTTCTTATACCGTTTTATTGGTTTTCTTTTGTGATTGTATCTTTTCTTTTTTATTTTTCGTTTTTTGTTTCTTTTTTAGCTTCATATTTTCTTGTTTGTCTTTTTTTCAAAAATCGAAAATTAAAAAATGTTTTACATCTTCCAAAGTTGTTCGTTATTTTTACATTTTTTCGAAAAATATAATTTTAGTTATGTTTTATAAAATTGTTCGTGTTTTTCAAAAAGTTCACAATTTTGAAAATTGCTCTCATTTTCCAAAGAGTTTCACGTTTAAAAATTTTGTTCATGTTTAACAAATATTGTTTCTGATATCAAAATTTGTTCACATTTTCAAAAAAGTTCAGTGTTTCGGAAAAAAACTTATGTTTACAAAAATTGGTTGTCATGTTTTTTTCTCATTTTTAAAAATTATTCAGGATTTAGTTTGTTAAAGAAATATTATTTTTAATTTCTAATTTTTTTACCTGTTTTCTTTTCTTTTCATTGCACTTTCCTATTTTCTTTCTCATGTTTCTTTTGTTGAAAATTTCAATATTTATTCAGAATTTTATAACACGTTCTCCTTTTCAAAATTTGCTCCCAGTTTTTTAAAAAATCTGCAGTTTGAAAAACTGTTCTCGTTTTAAAATTTTGTTTAGAATTTCAAAAACTGTTCGTGTTTCAAAAAGTCTTTTCAGAAATTGCATAAAATGTTCTTGTTGGTCACAATTTCGAAAAATGTTCTTGTTTTCAAATTTTATTCATAATTTCGAAAAATGTTCGTATTTAAAAATGTCCTTTTAGAAATTTCATAAAATGTGCTTGTTTTCAAATTCTGTTCACAAATTCAAAAAAAGTTTTTCTTTTGAAAAAAGTTTAGTAGTTTAAAAAAAATGTTGTCGTTTACCAGTTTTGTTCAGAGTTTCAAAACATGTTCGTGTTTCAAAATGTCTTTTTAGCAATTTCATAAAATTTTCTTGTTTTCCAATTTTGTTCAGAATTTTAGAAAATGTTCGTTTCTTGAAAAATGTTCTCGTTTTCAATTTTGTTATGTTCATGCTTTCAGAATGTGTTTAGGACTTACAAAAAATGTTCTCTTTGTGAAAATCTGTTCAGAGTTTCATTCATTAGATTTTCATGTTTCGGAAAATGTACAGGAATGTCAAAATATGTTTGCATTTCCAAAATTTGTTCGCAATTTCAGAAAAATTTCCGTGTTTCGAAAATGTTTAGGAATTTTTGAAAATGTTTAGGAATCATAAATAATGTTTATTTTTAAAACAATCACAATGTCAAAAATATTTAATTTGTTTAAGAATTGTTGACATTTTTAGAAAAATGTTGGGTTTCACAAATAATGTTTGTGGTTTTAAAAGTTTGTTATCAAATTTTGAAAATGTTCGGCTTTCTAAATATATTTACTTCTTTGAAAATGAAAAGCATATTCAAATTTTCAACTTATTAACCGTGTTTTAATCATTTTTGAACCCACATATGAAGACAGTTAGGTACCTTCATGCACATGTCGACGGTGCAGCATCCATTTTTTTTTCATTGTACCAACTAACATATTTCCCTTTTTTTCTCAAGGGTCTCAATGCAAGGATTTTTTTCAACTCAAAGGAACAGTACCATGAGGAAACTAATCTGCTGTTTCTTTAACATGGTTCCCCAGTGATACTTTCTTACATTACGTTCAGTTGTAAAGAAAGTTTAAATCTACTGAATAAGTTTGTAAAGAAGCTCAAACATTTATATACTTCTTTCCATATAGTTTTTTTGTATGTTTCTTTTTCTGCTCCTATACTTACTTTCTTGGACATTTGGATTTTTAAACAATGGGTCAGCCTTCACTTTGAAGGGAGGGATTTCATGAAACTTTTCATAATTTTCAGACAGGTCTGTCCTGTCCTCATCTCCCACGATGTATTTTTTCCTGAAAGAACTATGTGATGCTTTGGCTCATCGTATCAATGTATTCGCTTCCTTATCTTTTCTTTTTCTCGGTTTGGTAGACATGTCCTTCACATAGAAAACCTGCACCATATCATTGGCTACGACGAATGCTTCGTCTGTGTACCCAAGATTGTTGAGACCCACTGTTGTCATTCCGTACTGCGGGTCTACCTATACCCCGCCTCATGACAGATTAACCCATTTGCACCGAAACAAAGGGACCTTAAAATCACGTCCATAGTCAAGTTCCCATATCTCCTCTACGTAACCATAATATGTGTTCTTTGCCCTATTGATGTTTGTTGTATCAAAGCAGACACCACTATTTTGGTTGTTGCTCTTTTTATCTTTGGTGATTGTGTAAAATTTATTTTCATTTATCTCGTACCTTTGGTAAGTCAATACAGTTGAAGATGGTGTCCTGGGCAACAAGTACAACTCATCTCCAACAATGTTGTTACCCATAAGATGTGTTTGCAACCAACCGCCTAAAGTCCAGATGTGTTCACGTGTAATATAGTCGTCAGACTGCTCCGGGTGTTTGGAGCGTAGAATATTCTTGTGTTCATTGATATACCGGGCCGCCAAGGCAGAATTCTGTAGAACTGTGTAGTGTGCTTGCGACCAAGAATGCCCGTCCCTATATATTATTCAATCCGCTCCTAGCGTGCCATTTTCGCTAAGTCTCCCATCATGCCGCAATTGAGGAACACCAATCAGCTTAAGGTCAGGAATAAATTCAACATAAAATGCAATGACTGATGACTTCTAGAGCTACGTCGGTATTTCCCCAAAGAGGAAGGGATGATGCAGCACAACAACGGTAGGTATTTCCCTCAGTGGTGAGACCAAGGCTATCAAACCAGTAGGAGAGAACCAAGCATCACTACGTAAATAGTACATGCACACAAAGAACAAATACTTGTAACCCGACATAAGAGAGGGGTTGTTAATCCCTCACGGGTAAAAGATAGGTAAATTTTGTAGTAGTTTGGATAAATAGATCTCGCGGAAACGCGAGATAAAATAAATAACAAAATAAATCGCAGCAAGGTATTTTTGTATTTTTGGATTAATAGATCTGAAAATAAAAGCAAATAAAAATAGATCGCAAAGGCAAATATGATAAAGAAGAGACCCGGGGGCCGTAGATTTCACTAGTGGCTTCTCTCGAGAAAAATAGCATACGGTGGGTAAACGTATTACTGTTGAGCAATTGATCGAACTTCAAATACTCATGACGATATCCAGACAATGATCATTATATAGGTATCACGTCCAAGATTAGTAGACCGACTCCTGCCTACATCTACTACTATTACTCCACACATCGACCTCTATCCAGCATGCATCTAGTGTATTAAGTTCATGGAGAAATGGAGTAATGCAATAAGAACGGTGACATGATGTAGACAAGATCTATTTATGTAGAAATAGACCCCATCTTGCTATCCTTAATAGCATCGATACATACGTGCCGGTTCCCCTTCTGTCACTGGGAACAAGCACCGTAAGATCGAACCCATCACAAAGCACCTCTTCCCATTGCAAAAATAAATAGACCAAGTTGCCCAAACAAAACCCAAATATCGGGGAAGAAATACGGCGCTACTAGGGAAATGCTTATACATAGGAGTTCACCAGTAGCGCTTGTTCAAGGAAAGCGCTGCTGCTAAATAGCATTAGCGCCTGGGCAGCACGAGCGCTGCTACTATGATCATAGAAGTAGCACTGAATCCATAAAACGCGCTACTACTACAATTGACAGACCGTTCCAGGTATGCTAGGGATAGTGGTAGCGCTCACCCTTTAAAAGCGCTACTACTATTGATCTTAGCAATAGCACTTTTTCCCTAACCAGTGCTACTGATAAATTCAGTCCCCCTCCTAACAAGACCAAAGTTTAGTCCCACCTCGCTCCGCGAACAGAATTTTTACCACCTTAAATATGTGCTTCTCAAACCATCACAACCACTTGGTCTTCATTGAACTCTATGTGTAGGATCTGTGGCCACAATAGGAATCTTCGCCAGTTCTTAAACCGTCGAAGATTCCTATTGACAATTGAATTCTATACAAAAAGATCATTGATGACCAATGTATTTTTGATTTTTTTTACATTCTTAGCCTTAGCAGTACCGCTTTTCTCCAGAAAGCGCTACTGCTACAGATTTTAGCAGTAGCGCTTTTCTTCAGAAAGAGCTACTGCTACAGTTTTAGCAGTAGCACTTTTTACAGAAAAGCGCTACCACTAAGGGCCCTTATCCAAACCGGTCCGCGCGCGTCCTCTCACTCTCCCCCTCACACTCTCTCGTCGCATCTGTCGCCTCCGTCGCCGTGGCCGCCGTCCTCCTCCGTCGTCACTATCCTCCACCCCCCATGGGCCCTCCCTCCTCTTCCCCCTTGATGTCTACTATGCAACCTTCTTCTTGTAGATGTTGTTGGGCCTCCAAGTGCAGAGGTTTGTAGGACAGTAGCAAATTTCCCTCAAGTGGATGACCTAAGGTTTATCAATTCATGGGAGGCGTAGGATGAAGATGGTCTCTCTCAAACAACCCTGCAACCAAATAACAAATAGTTTCTTGTGTCCCCAACACACCCAATACAATGATAAATTGTATAGGTGCACTAGTTCGGCGAAGAGACCGTGATACAAGTGAGGGAGTCCTGGACTAAGGGGTCCTCGGGCATCCAGCCTGTTATCCATGGGCCGGACTGATGGGCTATGAAGACCGAAGACTATACCCGTGTCCGGATTGGACTCTACTTTGGCGTGGAAGGCAAGCTAGGCGATCGATTATGAAGATTCCCTCTTATGTAACCGACCTCATGTAACCCTAGATCTCTCCGGTGTCTATATAAACCGGAGAGCATAGTCTGGATAGGACAGATTCATTACCATATACTCATAGGCTAGACTTCTAGGGTTTAGCGATTATGATCTCGTGGTAGATCAACTCTTGTAACACTCATATTCATCAAGATCAATCAAGCAGGAAGTAGGGTATTACCTCCATAGAGAGGGTCCGAACCTGGGTAAACATCGTGTCCCCCGTCTCCTGTTACCATCGATCCTAGACGCACAGTTCGGGACCCCCTACCCGAGATCCGCTGGTTTTGACACCGACATTGGTGCTTTCATTGAGAGTTCCTTTGAGTTGTCGCTAAGAGGGTTGATGGCTCACCTTGTTGTCAAGGATAATCATCTCCGGAGGAGCCCTGGCCCTAGGTCAGACCCTCCGTCTCGGCGGTTTCGTCATGACCGCCGGCTCAGCCCTTAAGCCGACGATGACCTCTCAAGTCATCAAAAATCACCTCCGCGTTGATCCTGAATACTCCGCCCGCATGGATCCAGTGGAGTTGTCGTCGTTGAACGAACTCCTGGATCGCATGGCCGCCTTGGGGGTCGCTACAGACTACGATCGGGTCGGGCTTAAACCCGACCAGAGAGAAATTAAAACTCCACCGATCACCCATCAGATAGCGGTAGTCGAGGAGCAGAGCAACTTTTCCACTATATTGAAGACGAACTATGTTCGGATCGCCGATCTTGAAGAGCCGGATACTTTCCGGCAGAAAGTTGTGTCTCTTCCTCCAAACACAAAGTCGGATGACGAGCCGAAAAAATCAGTCGATATCTCGGAGGCTGAACTATTCGGTCCGGTAGACCTTGAAACTCCGGATCCAAAACCAGGTCAGGGTTCAGATTCAATTCCACCCACCCACCCGGACATAGATGCTCTCAGAAGCATCAAACAATAGCCTCAGGAAACGGTCAACCACTTCTGGGGCAGATTCCTCCTTGTGAAAAACAAGGTAAAAGGCTGCCGCGACGAAGCCGCGATAGCAGCATCCTACAACAACTGCGTGGACGAAGGTATCCTTAACGCCATCAATCGCCGCCGCATACTAAAGTTCGCCGAATTAGCAACCATCATACACAAGTACATCGCAATGGAAAGCGCCTGGAAAACTCAGGCAGCTGGCTGGGAACCATCCCGGCTCCCCTTACAGGCGAAAAGGACGCGCCCCCGTGGCATGCCTAGCCAAACAGTCAAAAAACATAAACCTATTATGTTGCACGGCACCGTTCTGGAGGGATGGCTCAATGGCCCATGCAAAATACACACGACGCCAGATATCGTGGCAACCCACAGCCTTAGAGCATGTTGGCTACTTCGGCAGGTAGCCAAGAGCGGCGAGGACATCCTTATCAAGGACAATCCAGAACAACACCCTCCAGCAAACAACGACAATAGAGTATTGGCAGTCTTCGAGACATTCGCTTCAAACAACAAGCATAAAAGGGCCCTGCGCGATCTCGCCGAAGTTTGCCAGGTCGCTGCAATCGACCCTTGGAACGGCACGACCATAACCTTCAATGCCAGTGACGAACCTAAATACAGAATAGTCCGAGCGCCAGCTGCTCTAGTCCTCAGTCCCATCGTGGATGGCTTTCGACTTACAGAAGTCCTCATGGATGGCGGCAACGGACTAAACCTCATTTACGAGGACACGCTCCACAAGATGAAAATAGACAGGAGCCGCATCGAGAAAAGCAGCACAACCTTTCGAGGTATCATTCCCAGCCGGGAAGCTCGGTGTGCAGGAAAAAATACACTTGATGTGGTGTTCAGCACGCCGGAGAATTATCGGTCCGAAGAAATAACTTTCCAGGTGGCCCCGTTCAACAGTGGGTACCACGCCCTATTAGGGCGAGAGGCCTTCATGCGCTTTCAAGCCATACCTCATTATGGGTATATGAAGCTAAAAATGCCTGGGCCTAGTGGAATAATCACCCTCGTCAGCGATCCGGACATAGCCCTCCGTGTCGAGAATAAAACCGCATCCTTGGCCCTCGAGGCATTGTCTGAAGCCCTTGCAGCCGAAGAACTAAGCGCACTACGCTCCACCATGGATAAGGACGATGTGATCCTGGACAAACGACCCAAATCCACTTCCTTCAAACCAGGAGAAGAAATAGTCAAATTTCAGGTCCATCCAACAGGCCCGAAGAAGACAGCGTCTATCGGAGCACAGCTCAGCCCTACAGTCGACACCGCACTGCGAGACTTCCTGCGTGAAAACTGGGATATATTCGCCTGGCATCCTTCCGATGTGCCAGGAATCCCGCACGAGTTGGCCAAACATAGCCTCAACATACTAAAGGGATATAAGCCGGTCAAGAAAACTCTGCGGCGCTTTTCTTAACCCAAACGACAAGCTATGGGGGAAGAGCTAGCCAAACTCATCGAGGCCGGATTCATCAAACACATTAAACATCCGGACTAGCTAGCAAACTTGGTAATGGTACGAAAGAAGGATAAATCCTGGCGCCTATGCGTCGATTTCAAAGACCTCAACAAGGCCTGCCCTAATGATCCCTTCCCTCTACCCCGCATTGATCAAATCATTGATGCCACCGCAGGTCACGACTCGCTATGCTTCCTTGATGCATATTATGGATACCATCAAATCAAAATGAAGGAGTCCGATCAAGCCGCAACAGCATTCATTAAACCATATGGGCCGTTTTGCTTCAACACCATGCCTTTTGGGCTCAAGAACGCCGGCGCCACCTACCAGCGCATGATCCAAACATGCCTCGAGAAACAGATCGGCAAAACAGTGGAGGCCTACGTGGACGACGTCGTCATCAAAACCAGACACGTTGAAACACTGATAGACGACTTCCGTCTCACATTCGACAACCTCCGCACATACGACACAAGCTTAACCTGGAAAAGTGCGTCTTCGGCGTCCCCGCCGGTAAACTATTGGGCTTCATCGTTTCTAATAGAGGAATTGAAGCAAATCCAGCCAAAATCCGAGCTCTGTCACAACTGGCCACGCCAACCGAACTCAAGTAGGTCCAAAAACTCGCTGGGTGCGTGGCAGCTTTAAGCTGCTTCATCTCCAGGTTGGGAGAAAAGGCGCTGCCACTCTATCGCCTTCTACGACGCACCGACAACTTCGAGTGGACAGACACGGCGACGGTCGGACTGGAGGAAACAAAAGCCCTTCTGGCGAGCAACCCAATCCTGGCCGCGCCAAATGCCGACGAGCCAATGCTCATATACATATCTGCAACACACCAGCTGGTGAGCACCGTACTCGTCGTCGAACGAGAGCAGGACGGAGACAAATTCTCGCTCCAGAAGCTGGTATACTACATATCCACCGTCCTCACACCATGAAAATCCCGGTACCCTCATTATCAAAAAATAGCATATGTAGTCTTGATGGCATCCCAAAAATTGCGACACTACTTTCAGGAGTGCTCTATCACGGTGGCCTCCGAAGTGCCCCTCAATGATATAATTAACAACCGGGATGCAACGGGCCGGATTGCCAAATGGGCTATCGAGCTCCTGCCATTTGACATCACATACAAACCACGAAGAGCCATCAAGTCCCAGGTACTGGCCGACTTCGTCGCCGAACGGACAGAAGCCGAACTCCCTAAAGAGTACGGCGTGTATTCCAACTGGGTGATGCATTTTGACGGCTCCAAGATGTTGGCAGGGCTAGGGACGGGCGTCGTATTAACGTCCCCCACAGGAGACATTGTCCAGTACGTACTCCAAATATTATACACAGACTCCAACAACGCACTCGAATACGAGGCCTTGCTACATGGCCTCCGGATGGCCGTATCAATGGGCATACAGCGCCTGGAGGTGCGCGGGGACTCAAACCTCGCAATATCCCAAATCAATGGAGACTTTGACGCCAAAGATCCAAAGATGGCAGCTTATCGCAATGCTGTTTTGAAGATGTCGACTCGGTTTGAGGGACTCAATTTTCATCACATCGCCCGCGAAAGTAACCAGGCGGCAGACGTCCTTGCTCGCATCGGTGCTAAGAGCGACGCCGTCCCACCTAACATCTTCCTCGAAAGGCTCTTTAAGCCATCCGTGGTATGGCAAGGGGGAGACAGCAACGACAGTCCTGTTCCGAACATAAACTCGGATAACGAACACGACGACATCATCGGAGACTCAACTACACCGAAGTAACACCGTCGGCCCACCTCATCATGGCATTAATTGCCCCGTGGACCGAACCATTCTTGGCCTACTTTAATTGGAAGGAGCTCCCAGAAGATTAGAACGAGGCTGGCCGCATAGTCCGGCGTTCGAAGGCCTATAAAGTTCACGAAGGAGATCTCTACACTACAAAAAAAAAATAAACTTCCGTGATGATACGTTCTTGTCACAGTAGGTCGCGTTTTTTGTCATGCATGTATATCCATGACAATTTTATGACATAATCAAGATAGTCATACCTGTGCTGTCGTAGAAGTGTTCCATGACATTACCAAAATTGTCATCACCAGATCTTATTCAGGAATAACATTAACCTGCTGCAGTCTATTACATTTTGAAGAATGAATAGAGTGCTATCAGTCTACTATTGCTATGCTGGTTCTTTTTTCAGACAAGTCGTTGATTTACGTTGCTGCCATGATCTTAAGCGTAATCGGTTTGGCAGTCATTCAGATTGTTTTTTGGTGTTGATTTGGTTGTTTGGAACACCCCTCGTTCAAATTGTGAAGATTCCAAATAGCTTGTGACATAAAAATTGCATATTTCTTTTCAACACCGAATCTGGTCAGATTCCTAGTTCACGAGTTTGTCGACAGAATAAATGAGGAAATATGGTGACAAATTATATAAATGGAAATAAATGAAAACAACAGAATTAGTGGCATCTTTGTATATATGATACTTCATATGAAAGGTAGAGCACAAAACATCCATATTCCTCTTGTGGTTTATTTCTTATTTCCAAATTCCCAACAAGAAAAATCAGATGTAATAAGTGCTTGTTGTTGGGCTGGAGCCTGGAAGTCATTTATCTCAACTGAAGGAGAGCGATAGGTGGCTCCTGATTGGTTGATGTCACTGTGCTGTGAACAAGCAGTGGAGTTGTTGTGGACCGGAGGATGGTGATATGGTAATTGAATCCATACATTCATTCATTAGCTTGTAACGAAAATCCAATTGCCCAAGACGCAGGGTACACAAGTGCAAGAGCAAACCTCATGGACGGCTTTGCTGCCAGCCATTTGTTACTGTTACCGTGTATATAAATGGAAGTGAGGCACCGTAGAACTCTAATCGATCACTTCTCAATCAATCTTGAGCCACCCAACCAAACAAAGCCGCTGTTAAACATATGTCCTCCACGATGCCACATTCCGTGCCACTAGTACTGCTGTTGTTTCTCCTACAAATTCAGCTCGTGGCAGTAAGCTCACACATCCCCTGGGTTGTTGGTACGTTCTCCAACCACACTATCATAATAACCTGTTCCATGCTTGCCGAGCCAGGCGTCGGCGCTGCTCTGGCTGAAACACTCCTTTGCCACCACCAACGAGTCCACTGTGGCCTTTCGGTCATGGAGAACCGACACAGACTGGGAAAATATTCCACACAGACTGCTGCTGCTGGCAGGGCATCCGGTGTGGTCCTACCATCGGCCGTGTCACTTCCATTGATATGGGTGATCGTGAAGTGACCACCTCCATCATGTGCTCTTTGAGGTGACCTCCCTCATGTACCTCAACCTGACTTCAATCATTCCGAAATCCCATCAACCGGGTTTGAGCAGCTCACTAGGCTCACCCATCTCAACCTCTCCAACTCCAACTTTGCAGGCCAAGTGCCCACATATAGTATGGGCTGCCTCACAAATTTGGTCTCTCTCTCGACCTCTCCTCCTACTCTGAAATTATTAAGCTGTGCGATCATACCTATATGGTTCTAGTCTATCCTGATCTGCTCATACTACCTAACTTAACAGCCTTAGTTGCTTTGGAGGAGCTCCATCTTGGTTGGGTGGATATGTCCGGGCAAGGAGAAGAGTGGTGCAGCGCTCTATCCAGGTACACGCCAAATCTCAGTGTTCTTAGCTTGCCCCTTTGCTGGCTCTCTATCGCCATCTCTGGATCACTCTCTAGTTTGCACTCACTCTCTGTGATGGATCTGCAGTACAATCAGTTGACCAGTTCAATTCTAGTGTTCTTTGCCAACTTCTCCTCCTCGAGTGTTCTCGAGCTTAGTTATAATTGTTGGAAATATGCCCTAGAGGCAATAATAAAATGATTATTATTATATTTCCTTGTTCATGATAATTGTCTATTATTCATGCTATAATTGTATTAACCGGAAACAGTGATACATGTGTGAATACATAGACCACAACATGTTCCTAGTGAGCCTCTAGTTGACTAGCTCGTTGATCAACAGATGGTCATGGTTTCCTGACTATGGACATTGGATGTCATTGATAACGAGATCACATCATTAGGAGAATGATGTGATGGACAAGACCCAATCCTAAGCATAGCACAAGATCGTGTAATTTGTTTGCTAAAGCTTTTCTAATGTCAAGTATCAGTTCCTTAGACCATGAGATTGTGTAACTCCGGATACCGTAGGAGTGCTTTGGGTGTACCAAACGTCACAACGTAATTGGGTGACTATAAAGGTGCACTATAGGTATCTCCAAAAGTGTCTATTGGGTTGGCACGAATCGAGACTGGAATTTGTCACTCCGTATGACGGAGTGGTATCTCTGGGCCCACTCGGTAATGCATCATCATAATGAGCTCAATGTGACTAAGTGGTTGGTCACGGGATCATGCATTATGTAACGAGTAAAGTGACTTGCCGGTAACGAGATAGAACGAGGTATTGGGATACCGACGATCGAATCTCGGGCAAGTAACGTACCGATTGACAAAGGGAATTGCATACGGGATTACT
The DNA here is from genome assembly GCA_963921465.1 of Triticum timopheevii. Taxonomy (NCBI): domain Eukaryota; kingdom Viridiplantae; phylum Streptophyta; class Magnoliopsida; order Poales; family Poaceae; genus Triticum; species Triticum timopheevii. The sequence continues at coordinate 20,964,642 of OY997274.1, forward strand.
TGAATCCTCGACATCGTGGTTCATCCGATGAGATCATCGTGGAACATGTGGGAGCCAACATGGGTATCCAGATCCTGCTATTGGTTATTGGCCGGAGAGCTGTCTCGGTCGTGCCTACGTGATTCCCGAACCCGTAGGGTCTACACACTTAAGGTTCGATGACGCTAGGGTTATTAGGAAGACTTGTATGTGATTACCGAATGTTGTTCGGAGTCCCGGATGAGATCTCGGACTTCACGAGGAGTTCCGGAATGGTCCGGAGGTGAAGATTTATATATGGGAAGTCGTCATACCGTCACCGAAAAAGTTCGGGGGCATACCGGTATTGTACCGGGGCCACCGGAGGGGTTCCGGGGGTCCACCGGGAGGGGCCACCTCTCTCGGAGGGCCTCATGGGCCGTAGTGGGAAGGGAACCAGCCCTTGGAGGGCTGGGCGCATCCCCCCTTGGGCCCATGCGCCTAGGGTTGGGGGGGGGGGGACCCTAAAGGGGGCGCCCCCCTTGCTTGGGGGGCAAGCCCCCTCCCTCCCCTTGGCCGCCCCCCTCTCTAGATCTCATCTAGAGGGGGCCGGCCCCCTTCCCCCTTTTCCTATAAATAGAGGGTCGATGGGAGGGCTGCAGCACCACACCTAAGGTGCAGCCCCTCCCCTCCCCAACACCTCTCCTCCTCCGCAAGAGCTTGGTGAAGCCCTGACGGAGTACTGCCTCTCCATCACCACCATGCCGTCGTGCTGCTGTTGGAGCCCCTCTTCCTCAACCTCTCCCTCCTCCTTGTTGGATCAAGGCGCAGGAGACGTCACTGGGCTGCACTTGTGTTGAATGCAGAGGTGCCGTTGTTCGGCGCTAAGATCGGAATCCACCGAGATCTGAATCGCTTCGAGTACGACTTCCTCATCCGTGTTCTTGTAACGCTTCCGTCTCACGGTCTTCAAGGGTATGAAGATGCACTCCTCTCTCTCTCGTTGCTAGTTACTCCATAGATTGATCTTGGTGATGCGTAGAAATTTTTTATTTTCTGCAACGATCCCCAACAGTGGCATCATGAGCCAGGTCTATGCATAGTTTCTATGCACGAGTAGAACACAATTTTGTTGTGGCCATAGATTTTGTCAATTTACTTGCCACTACTAGTCTTATCTTGTTTCGGCGGTATCATGGGATGAAGCGGCCCGGACCGACCTTACACGTACGCTTACGTGAGGCAGGTTCCACCGACTAACATGCACTAGTTGCATAAGGTGGCTAGCGGGTGTCTATCTCTCCCACCTTAGTCGGATCGGATTCGATGAAAAGGGTCCTTATGAAGGGTAAATAGAAATTGGCATATCACGTTATGGTTTTGGCGTAGGTAAGAAACGTTCTTGTTAGAACCCTATTGCAGACACGTAAAAACATGCAACAACAATTAGAGGACGTCTAACTTGTTTTTGCGGCATATGCCTTGTGATGTGATATGGCCAAAAAGGATGTGATAAATGAAATATATGTGATGTATGAGATTGATCATGTTCTTGTAATTGGAATCACGACTTGCATGTCGATGAGTATGACAACCGGCAGGAGCCATAGGAGTTGTCTTTATTTATTGTATGACCTGCGTGTCACTGAACAACGCCATGTAATTACTTTACTTCATTGCTAAACCATTAGCCATAGTAGTAGAAGTAATAGTTGGCGAGACAACTTCATGGAGACACGATGATGGAGATCACGGTGTCACGCCGGTGACGATGATGATTGTCGGTGTCAAACCGGCGGATCTCGAGTAGGGGGTCCCGAACTGTGCGTCTAGGCGGATGGTAACAGGAGACAAGGGACACGATGTTTTTACCCAGGTTCGGGCCCTCTCGATGGAGGTAAAACCCTACTCCTTGATTAATATTGATGATATGGGTAGTACAAGAGTAGATCTACCACGAGATCAGAGAGGCTATGTCGGTGGGAAACGACACCTATGGGATCATAAGAATCCCTACTGCGGTTGCGGGGCGCGGGGGTCGTGAGAAGAGCGGATCAAACAGGTAGCACACGGTTCGTTTATCCAGGTTCGGGCCGCGAGGATG